>CM073603.1:828094-3460594 GCA_037074985.1 Solanum bulbocastanum | reverse complement strand
CTTCAGACATCTAAGAACGATAAAAAAGTTTAGTTTAGCTTAAATAACATAAATCAAATGATATAAATCTTATCTCGATAGTACAAAATATTACACTTTAACCCAACAATCTGATAGAAATAAATTAAAATTATTTATTTTTGATTAAAATAATTTTTGCACCCAATAGTTTCAAATCAAAATTTAAAAATATTTCAAGCTATATTCCCAAAAATTCAAACCTCTCTCTATGATTTGTAACGCCATGCTTGTATCACAAAATAAATTTTAAAAAATAATAATTGTATCAACCTACACGGTCAAATAACTCTTAAATTTGTTGAGATTCTCGAAATCTAAAACCCCTCTTTTTTGTATTATTATTTGTAAAAATACTTTTTGACCCAAAAACTCATTCTCACTTCAAATTCACCAATTCATTTTTCAGAAAACAAGTCTCAAACCCTAGAACTCATCGTCATCGAATGAGGTATACTGACTGATTTTCTTTTCAATTCTGTACTTTTCTTGCATTCTATTAATCCTCTTCTGGGTTGATCCTCATTTAATTTGACTGCTGCTAGTTGATTTTATCTTTTTTTGGTATTTTTTTATCGACCTAGATGGGCGCTTTTTTGCATTGATTAGTTGCTATTTTAGTTTTCTGCTTAGTTGTTTCTTATAAATCATTTGACTTTGTTTTACCAAAATTCACCTCCATATTTTGGGCCTTTTTTAAAAAAAAGTTATGTAAAAGGATTAGAATGGAATTCAGGCTTCAGAGTTGTATTTGATTTCTATCCATCATTGTTTATTTTCTTGCAATCTAGTGTTATCAAAAGTGAAAAGTGCAAAAAAAATTTTAACGCTTCAAACACAAATAAAGAAAAAATGCGAATGTAGAAATTTACAGATCTATATGTGTAGTTGAGATTGATAATTATAATCATGAATAAAAATATATGAACAAAAAAATAGTTTTTTTTTTATAAAGTGGAATTTAATTGTTTAGATTCCACTTGTAAGTAAAGAAAGTATATCTTAAAAGCCTAAACAATACACGAAAATGCCTATAAAACGAGAGAAAACTCTCAACATGTTTTGCATCTCGCTTTAGGGCTTAAACACACATTTGATAACAATGTTACAACCTAGATATTGATGTAAATATTTTATTTTGAAGCAGAAGAAGCACCCTTAGAACCCAACAAAGGCTAGAAGTTTTTTTTTTTGGTAGTCAAGACAAGTAATATTAATTAGATAATATGCATCGATACAACAGGTTCAACCACATTGTTTGTAGCATTGCAAACTAAGTTGTACTGGATTTAGGCATCCATTAATATTACAGACGATATTTGAATTACTAGCAAAAGAAGTTCCTCGCTTGTCTACTTTTAGACTATCAAGAGCAAACACGGGGGGAACTAGTTATTCTTCAAAATAAAACTCCTTCAGCATTTTCCCCTTCTTAGCTAACAAGTCGGCTATTCTATTTTGCTCCTTGAATTCATGCCTAATCTAGGGCATCCCTAACTGTAGGAGTAGCTCCCTGCATTCAACAACAATGTTGGAGTGAGTATTAAAGTTGGAGTTTAATATATTTATTACCTCAATTGAGTCTATAGAGATCTCCAAGTCTGCAATGTTGTTTCTCTTGGCTAGATGCAGACCGTGAAGAAGTGATGTAATTTCAGCGCCAGCAGCATAGTTTGTGTTGATTTTTGCGATGCACCCTGCAACCCATTTTCCTAGCTTATCCCTAATTACGCAACCAGTGCCCTCTTCTCTAGTATTGTATTAAAAGAACCATCTATGTTAAGCTTGAATTGACGAGTGTGGGGGGGGGGGGGGGTTCTAACTGTCCTGGGGGGTCTACTAATGCTTTGGGATATTGTGTTTGAGTACCCTTGGGCTAGAAGTTTTTGGTTGTTGTTGTCTTTTTTTCTAATTTTAAAAATAGATATTTAGGTGTCGTTTGAACTTATATTAATTGAACTATTTTTTTGACAATTAAATAAGTATTATTAATTATCATGTGAAGCTATACAAAATTCGCCAAACTAGTTGATTTTCACGGAGAAAACATTCTATACCTCTTTATAGAAAAAATGATGGTTCAAGTGGATAGATATGTTATTTAAGATATTATAAATATTCCAACTCAAAAACACACTCTCACTCAAATTTACCAAAAATCTTTACTATCCTAAATAATAGGTCTGACACTCTAGAAACCCTCATCATCAAATGAGGTATACATATTGGTTTTCCTCAAATTTCTATTGTCTGTGTTTTTACTGTATTTTCTTCATGCTGTTCCTTGTTGTTCCTTATTTAATTTAATGTTTACTAGTTTGATTTTATCTCTCAGGTCATCTTTTAGCGTGGGATAGATTCTTTTTATCATGATTAGTTGCTGTTTGAGTTTTCTACCTTGATTGTTTGTCGTCAATTATGACTTTTTTTATATTAAATTTTATTTTTATGTTTTTTATTATTTTATTTAGAAAAGGTTATTTATATGGATGATTTTTTTTTTAATAAAGTGAAATAAAAAAAAATGTTTAGTTTAGAAAAGATGGTAGAGAACCGTTTAAGTATGTACTTTGTGATTTATGTGGAAAGAAAGGAATCAAAGAATTTTTGAAGGAAATGAATGTACCAAACAAGAGGTTAGGCGGGAAGTTATCACTACTTTAAATTTTGGTGTAACAAATATGATATAAAAGAGGAGATTCAATTAGTAGACTTCATAATTGTTTTGTAAGTATTTTCTGTCCTTATTTTTCCTTTTCTTGTAACTTCTTTTGGAGGTGACCAATACAGTCCTTAATGCTGAGAAATATAAAAAGTTATTAAGTTTTTCTTTTTCTAAAATAATCAATTGTTTAGTGTCACATCTTTAAGATTGCACTCACTAGTAAAAAAAAGTATGCAGCTAATGATGATATTAAAATTCACGTGGGCTTCTCTTTAAGGTTTGAGCACTCCTTTGACTACACTATTACAATCTAAATATAGATGTAAGAGTTTTATTTTAAAGTAGACTTAAGGATACTTGAAACTCAGCAAAGGCTAAGAACTTCTTGTGTTGTCGTTATTGTCCTTTTTTTTTTAAAAAAAACCTTTTGGTGTCATTTGAGTTTATGTATATTTCAATATTTACTTCCACTTAAATAATGTTTGGTTGGTTCTCTAATCATTGTATTGATAATTCATGTATTCTTATGTTGTACTTGATGTATTAATTTTTATCGAAATTGATGTCGAATAACAATACACATATCAATAATATTAATATATATATATATATATATATATATATATATATATATATATATATATATATATATATATAAATAGAACAAGTATAACTTATAAAAAAATTTGTAGTATTGCTTATTTAATTATAACAATACTCATTTTAGTATTGATTTTAAAATCTTGGGTGTAAAACTACATTATATATAAAATTAATTTTTAATTTATAATATATACTTAATGTTGAATTATTTTAGCAAGCCAAAGACTTCGTACAAGTTTCTATCTCATAGTCGATATTTATATTGAAGTTCTAATATGTTAAATTTATGCTGCTTAAAGCCCCATCCGAGAGAAAACTTGTCTAGTTTAAAACCCGAGACCTTTTAGGAAGAGTCACCCATGAACTGCACCACATATTAAATCCCTAATTACGAAGTCCAAAAATAGAAGAAAACTCGATGTATTGCGCAAAAGTTTTTTCAGTTTTTCCTTTTGCTCTCTCTCGTTCTCTCCTCTTTCACTCTCACTGCTTCTTGCTGCTACTGCTACACCCTCTCCGTTCATGGCTTCCTCAGTAAGTTCTTGGTTACCTTTTTTTTTTCCTATTTTTTAAAATTTCGTTAGCTTTTTAAAGCAAAAACTTAATGAGGGTTTCCTTAATGTAAGGAAAAAAAGAGAAATAATAAAGTAAAGATTAAGAAACAAAGTCTAAACAGTGGTCATTAGTATAAATTTAGATGAACATTGTCACAAGATGATCATATTAGTAGTCTATAAAATTGAAAAAATACCATAATCAATGACTTATGGGGGTATTTGGATTAGCTTCAGGTGGTTATTGACTTTTAAGCATTTATTAGTTTTGGAGTTGTTTGGACAAGTTAAAAAGTGTTTTTTAAGCACCGACTTTTAGGCTAAAAAATTTTAAAATCCCTACTTTTTTTTAAATGACAAGACAAACCGTATGCAGTATCTTGCAAACCATATAGGAGAGGTACCATGGATGTCCTAAGCCCAAACCAATGGGTCAACCCAAAGGGTCCGAGGTATCCCCTACTTTTAACTTTGGACTTGTAAGTAACTTTTTATAAGCTCATCCAAACGGGCACTAAGTTTTTAGATTTCCCTCCATTTTTCAATTTCAAATTGAGGGACATGTTTTGACTTGACATATAGTTTAAGAAAATAAAGAACGCCTTTTGAATCTTGTGGTCTAAAACTAAAGATCTGTTAAATGTACCAAAATGCCCTTTGATCTTGTGGTGTTAAACATGTCACGTGGAAAGTTGAAATTAAAAAGTTGCTAAAAAGGAAAAAAGGTCATTCTTTTTTAAAATGGACTAAAAAGGAAAGTAGGTCGAATAAATTGAAAATGGAGGGAGTATTAGATATCAGTGACATAGAAATTATGTTTTAATAAGTACAGCTCACTTGTACAAATTATGCTGCTTCTATAAATTTTGAATGGCCCAAAACATGCTTTCCTCTGTAGGTATGGATTTGTTTGATTGCTTGAGTTTTGTCCCTTTGATTCTAGGTTGCTGGTTGGTTTTCTGTAGTGCTATCATTTTTGATCGAGAATCGTGTAGCTTTCTCTAATGCCATCTCTTTGTTCATTTTACTTTTGGGTATGCCATTTGGGATTGTGAAGCTTAAGTGCAAACAATTTAGATATCTAGATTCATTCTTTCGGGGACAATGGGGTGATAAAATGAAGATGTAACACATGTACTTAAAATAGGATGATCTAAATGGAGGAGCGTTATGGAAGTGCAACACATATAATTATATGATAGTTCTTTATTGTACTTTGTAGACCTTCTTGGTACTTATTAATGAAATTTTACCTTCATTTTTTTTAACTAAAACATATAATTATATGATACAATTATACTTAACAAAGCGCAAGACAAGTTTTATCTGACAACAGTATGACTAATAGAATATTGTGAAAGTGAATGTTGGAACAATAGAATATTTTCATAGGATACATGTTGTAGAAATGTGGATCCTAAGATGAATGTTTCTCTGACAAGATTATACAATATTAGAATGCTGATCTCCAATAGAGGGTACAATTTGCAAGTAAAAATACGGAGGATAAACTCAGAGAAGGTTGCCTAAAATGGTTTTTCCATGTCTTGTATAAACCGCCAAATACATTTGTCAGTAGGTATAGATGAGTGAAGGTGCTAAAAGTGGATGGAGTAGACTTAAATACACATCAACTGAAGTTGGTCCAGACAACCCTTTATTTCTCAAAAACCAATGCCAATTTAGCTAAGAACAGAACATCACAGAAGCAAATGATCCATTTACGCGATATCAACTAATCAAGGTTAAAGCTTACTTGTCTTCCAATATTTTCAAGGAGTAAATTTAGTCTGGATAGAGACTTTGTATGTCTGTGAAATGATAATTGTGAGATTTGTGACATCTAGTTTCTTTAGAGGACCCTAATTTGTCTTTTCCGAATGATAACAATAGCAATTAGTTTGGTTTGGGTTTGAGATATAGTTAATTGATATTGAGATTCCTTGGGAGGTGATCTAAGGTTTCTAGTTTTTGTAGGATCATAAACTTAAAATGACATTCACTTACATTGCTGGGTAACATTGGAATGGCAATGGACAACTTGTGTTTGTTTGGAACCAAAGAAGAAAGATGTAGGATGTTTTGGTTTCATCCAGCAGAATCAAATATGTAAAGATACTGAATGGGTCATCTAAATGTTTGGTTGGACAGCTATTGGTAAACATAGTTGGGGCATTGGGGGGTCAACGGATGTCATCATGCACCATTATCAGATAGTGAGAGGAGTTGGATATGAGTTGGTTGAGATTCAAGTTGCTCTTCCGGTGCAGAATGAAGTCTGTTTTATTTAGTTTAGGCTTAATGCATACTTTTTCCCTCCAACTTGCAGGAATTTTTTTTCACACCTTTGTTTGTGGGCACCCTTTTATACGCTCTAGTTTGTCATTTCCGTAACTAAGATCTCCCTAGATGACGTACGACCACTTCAACTTGGAGAGTCCATAACACACCAATGGGAGCATGACACACGTGTCACATTAAATTAAAAGAAAATACCCTCTCATCTCCTCTCGAGCTTCATTAGTGACAGTTTAAATGCAGAATAATTTTCATCTTGCAAATTTCCTCCATTCAGACCACCTCTTTCTTTGTGATAAATTGGAATACTACTGTACTTCATTACTGTAAAATTTCCCCTATGAAAAACTTGGAAAAGAAACGCGAAGAAATCAACTGAAGACAAAAAAGACTGCTTTTGGTGTAAAGAGAACTTTGCAAAGGAAGCTGAAATTCTGTTAGAATTCTTAAATTCTTTTAAGAAGAACAAGGTCACACATTTGTTTTTTGAAATTGTAAATATGGCTCTAGCATTGCCTTTGTGCTGATGATTAATGTATTGTTGTTTTCTTTTTTTCCTTTCTCAAAATAAAATAAATAGAAGAATAATATGCTGTTACCTTTCTCAACAAAAACCAAAAGACTTTTTTATTGCAATAACTTATCCCTTTGGCAAAGCTAGTTTAATCCTTTTTTGTGGTCGGATGGCTCGATCAAGACTAAGTTGGATTTAGTCAATGGGTTGGACTACCTTATATATTTTGGCGAGCCAAGTTGTTTACCTTATTTTTATTTTTATCTTGAATATCAATGCCGTGTGTCCAACTTGTTTGTACTACGACTAATCCCCTGGGTAGCCTGACCAGTCCACAAGTAAATCTTGCCAAGTTAATCCCACACATCAGGTGTGGAGTAAATGGTGTCACATTGAGTGTTGTAGTTGGAATTCTGACCTGGATCTGCAGGTTGTACGGCATGTTTCAAGCACTAGGTCATCCCCATGGGACAGTAGTATATCTTTCTTTATTGATCTGTAGATAATATTGTTTTTACATAATTTAGCCCAATCAATTAAGCAGTGAAAATAATGCTTTTATGTAATATTTTCCTGGGAAGTTGCTCGTAATGTAGGAAACCAGCTCTTTCTTGACCAAAATTCCTCAAAGTACAAGCTATATCATCTAACGAAACCTTACCTAGTGCATTTTAAAGTCTACATTTCGTGGCCAATTGCATTTTGATCCGTTCAATTAATTAAAATGATTAATGGAACTATGCTACATCTTATTTGAGGTGAGGTATGCCATAGACAATATTTAGAATTATGCTACATCTTATTTGTTTCTCTTGGTAGAAGTTGGCTTTCCCAAAGTATCTAACTTTGATTTGGTTTTCCTCATTTTATTCAATAAAATTATTGAAACAAGGAAATATCATCATTATCCTTCAAGTTATTTCAGAAGGCTATTTTGTCAGATCAGATAAAAAGGTTGTAGAAAGACCTACTGATTGTTAGGGACAAAGGGGAATGGATTTTTTTTTTTTTGGGTGTATGGGGGGAGGGGGGCGTGAATAATCACTCAGATAAAGCTTCTAACATGTACCCTTAAGTTCTGTTGTCACCTGTAGTTGTTCTCCCCTTAGTTCTTTTATACTATTTCTAGCTTTCTGAAGTGCTTGTGGATGACTTTTGTTTGTTTTCCTTTGATTGTTCTCTTATCTTATTGATCTTATTTTGCTAGTGAGCAGGATTGAGTTATAACTGTGCGAGCAGTTGTTGTTGGTCAGAAAAGTTTTTCTTTATTACGACTTAAGGAAGCTTGAATGGAAAAAAAAATACTCCCATCTTCATCTGGAGGCGACGACATTGATTCCTGTGGGACGCATTTGGGTCAAAGGATATCGAGGCCAGTTGATTTGCCTGAATTTTCTTGGACTCCAGAATCACGATTAAAAGAGAATGGTCCACTCTTATTCACCACAGAAGAAAACACCCGTGAGTCAACTGTAAATCAATCAAAGTCTGCCTCAGTGGTTGCTCTTGGAGATAGTTTCCAGCATCAATCTAATTATCAGAACAGTGTCAAAGAATACACTAGTAATTTGAAGGCCCAAGAAAATGAAGTTAACAGTATAAACCATTACCCTTTATGCACGCAGTTGCATTCTACACAGCACCAGCATCCACTCTGGAAATATGATGTTCCAATTGGGGAGACACCTGATTCGCTAAATTGGGTATCACAGACAAATAACATGCTTGCACAAGCTGACACTGGTAGATCCTCTTCAAAATCCGATAATTCGTATACTGGAAAATCTCAGATTCATCCTCATCAGGGATATTTGATTTCTGGGAACCCTGATGTCACCTCTAGGATGCCATTGGAGTATAATGTTTCCACTGGAGTTGTGAGAGAGTTTGGAGCAGTTGAGCAGATTTCTTCTCAGCACCATTCCTCATATGCTTCTTCTCATGGAAGAGGTTTCCCTGAAGAAGCCAATAGATTTGGAAATTCTTGTGTTTTGGAACAAAGTCTTAAGTGTTCAAACAGATCTGGAAGTAATATCCCCTGTTGGTGGAATAGAGATATTCTCTCAAGGGGCTCGGCTTCTACTGACCAAAAGGCTGGTGGAAAGTCATTGCATACCAAGGCTCAGAATTCCATTGGTTCTTTTGATAATCGTGTAGATACACTTGAAAGTAGAGGAGGAAGTCACATGGAAGGTGATATGAAAAAGGACCTGAAAGCAATAGATAAGGAGAACATCAAAAGTTCTTTGACAGATGACCTCTCCTCCAAACATGTCCACTCTCCATCAAATTGTGTTCAACATGTTGAATCAAATAAGTCAATCCATAGTTCTCACAGATTAAATGAGAAGAGCAGGTTACCGTCTAATAAGATGTCTCCTGCAGCTGAAAAGCTATGGGAAGGATCTCTTCAGCTAAGCTCATCTTTTACCGCTTCTGTGGTGGCTTTCTTCAGAAGGTCTTTCCATTTACTTTTTGTTTTGGTTTTCAACTTTTGCTTATAGCTTCTAAAAAACTGCAGCTACCTTAGAAGTAATACTAAGTTTTTACTTTATATTATTGAGGGGTTGTCTGCTGTTGATTAATCTTGGCATTGATGTGGCAAATTATATGTTAAAAGATTCCCCATTATCTCGGTTAAATCATGTCTGAAATGCTGCTCCTTTGCATGTTGATCTTATTGTTTTCTATGTTCTGTGGTAGCACTACTAAATTGCTTTGTGACTGCAATTAGTTTTGATGAACTTCCAACCCAAAGCCAGACTTTAACGTGCATCACAATATCATTAGTTCCTCCCTCTTAGAATTAGATCTATATTAGAAATCATGGCACACTTGATGCATGTTACATATATTTTAAAATAATATTCTGGTGTTATTCACTTTAGGCATAGATAAATAAACTCAAAGTGGAATGATATCTTAGAAAAAATTAAGAAAATTAAGCAAACAAAGAAAAGAAGGAAATAATGGATTAAAAAGCGGAGTGGAGAAGATGTCTGTCCATTGCTAGGAGATTGGGACTAATTTGTTGTTTAGAGTTTTTGGAGAAACCAAAGAATGCTAGGGTGTTGACGTTTAACCTTGCTCTTCCTAAGCCCAAGTGGATTCTGGCCAACTACTTAACTTTTGCTGCTATATACTGGACCTACCCAAGCATAATTTAGCTAGCTGATTCTAAAATTATTTTGCATGGAGGGGAAGCTGCTGGAATGTTGATATTGAAGTCAGAGTTAAGAACTTGCAGCAATTAATCAGTGGTGCATAAGCAAAAAGGAAGCTTGACATCTGGACAAATTATGGAAGGTAAAGAGAACTATAAGAAAAGAGTCAGAAGAGATGGATTTTTGAGGATGTTGAATACATGCTGAGACGAGGAAGGGATCTATAACTATATGGCGAGATTGAGAGAGATTTAGAATCGGGTAAAACAAATAAAGAAAGAGAGCATGAATAGGAAAAGAGAACGATTATGTTGAAGAAAATCCATCATTCTTAATAGCAGCAGAGGAATTACTGGACTAGAAGAAAAAATCAGATTTGAGAAAAGAATTAACAAGGAGTGGTAAAAAAAGAACACTATAAGTGAGTTAGTGGATGAACGGGGGTGGGTGGGTGGGTGGGTCATAAATACTAAAATTTGATGTTGTCTAGTTTGGCAATTAATTTGGGCCTGGTACACCACTAAAAGTTTATGTTTTGTCACCGAAAAGATGCACGATTGTACACAACCCAAATATTAGAAAGTAGTTCGGAAAGATGCACGGTGGTACACAAATTAGATTTGATTAAGTAGTCACCGAAAAGATGCATGATACACACCAATCGGATATGAGAAAGTAGTCACCAAAAAGATGCGTGGTGGTATACAAATTAGATATGAGAAAGTAGTCATTGAAAAGATGCACGGTGCTACGCAGGTTGCTACAGAAATCAGATATGGGAAAATAGTCACTCGAAAATATTTAATGGCAGACCATAGTTTTGACAAAAACTAAGCTCATGAGAAGAGGATTGTCCAAGTCCGTATAGGCAAAATGCATGAGATGTATGTCCATTCCTCAACACCAAAGTGCATTATGCTTTTAAGGATTAACAACCAATACCTCCTCCAACTTCGAGGTTGCATCAAAAATCATCTGTTTTGATTCAGCAATGGGCTGGACTTGTGATAGTTCTAACAATGCACCTCCTCATCTCGTCAAGTTATCAGCGTTGAGGGGATTATGAACATAGGTTGTTTCGGCACTCTTACAAAGCTCGAAGAATAGAGAGATGATCGAATTCGCTTTGCATCTCCATGGTTGAGGTGGTTCGGTCTAGGTAGGGTTCTAGGTGGATCCTCTTTTCCAATTGCCTTTTGCTTAGTTTTTGTCAAAACTATGGTCTTTCATTTAAATTCTTCCGGTTTAACCTGTACTACTATTACAACTTGTGACACGTCATCGGTGTGAGAGAATATAGTGGGCTTTTAGTAGAGCAGAGGCCTTTCTATTAGAGCTCACCTTTGACTATAGTCCCTTTGAATTGACTTATTTAGGTGCTTTTAAGTCAAGGTATCTTTTAAATAGTTTTGGAGAGTTTGGATAAAAAAGTGCTTATAAGCACATGTTTTTAAGCCAAAAGGCAGAAGTTAGAGTTTCTAAATTTTGGTTTATAAGTCAAAAGTCTATTCAAATAGGCTCTTAATCGTTATAATTTTTATGCAAATTAACATTATAATTGGTCTGCCTATATGGATATGTGCAATCCTGTCACGCCTCGAGGCTACCCCTTGACGTAAACACGGGACCTAGGATCACGAGTGACCCCAAGCTAACCTTGTCTGGCATAACATAAGCATACTGACATTATCTAAGAAAACAAGAACTAATGCGGAAGCTAAAACAATAGTTAACTGTATGTGGGGAATAACCAATACTGATCTGAATATATATAAATAATATTTAAGATTTTAGTGATACTGAACAATCACTCAAAACTAAAGCTTAGTCTAACACTGTTTGAAAAAGCCTCTAATTGACTAGAGTTGTTGGGACATGTCCCAGCTAACCCTAGCAAAATTGAAACTGAAATAAAAGACTGAAATGGAAAACATGTCTATTGTCCTCGAAGTATGAGGACTCACTACTGAAGCTGCTAACTACCTAAATGCTAAGGACCTGAACCTACATCATGAAAGGATGTAACGCAAAGTATGTGTCAGTACTTGGAATGTATTGAACATGCATGGCATAGAATATAACTGAACAAATATGTAAGCTGAACAAAGCATGACTGAGCAATGACATAATCTGAACATAATGTAACTACTGAAATACACTGAAATGAACTGAATGCAATGACCAAGTACTGATTATTAACATGGCATCCTGAGACTAGATACTGAAATATAACTGAGAACCTAGTCAAATGCACTAGATTCTAACTGTGGGAGCTACTATTAACCAAACTAAAACCACGTGAGCTATACGTGGAGTCCGATGTATACGCTCCACAGAGAGGACCCAATATACCTTGCCAGGGGTATAAAGGCATGATTGACGTGATTTCTAAATCTGGTGCCCATAGAGAGGACTTATAAACCTACGGGGGCACGTAGTTTTGGGACTATGAGGGTATGTTGAACCCTAGTCCAACTCGGTGCTAAGCCTACTCCCAACTGGAAATGTGTATGACACAACATAATTGAAATACTGGATAGCTCAATATTCTGACAGGCAAATCTGAGAATGCAACATTTATGTACTGACAATGAAACATTCGAAATTGGAGCATGTATATCTGTTTAACTGACCTAGCAGGTGTAACTCATTAACTAAGAGAATCTACACAACTAGGGTTCTGAGTTTCATGCAAGGAACTAAAAAATGATTCCACAAAACATGATAATCTGATTACGAATACTATTAACAACTAAATCACAACCAATATCTAAGGTTTTAGAAACCTTAGGTCTAAGCAAGATATAACGAATCAAGAATCTGACTGAATTCTAGGGACCTAGTAGATGAAAGGAACCCACTAGTAAAATCCCACATACCTGGTGACGAAATCTACGGAGAAATCCTTCGATTTTGGGGATGGAACTGAAGAAAACCTACTGCGTGTTCTTGAGGGGTTTGGTCGACTCTTTCTCCTCTTTTGCTCTAAGTTTGATGATTTTTTGGTGAATGAATCGCTTAGGGTAAGTTTTGACTAAGTTACTAGGCTTAAATTGACCAAAGCGACGTAGTTTAGGGGTTAAACGACGCAATTTAGGTGTCCAACGTAACTTAAAAGCTGACGGGCCATTGACGGACCTGACCGATGGACCGTGGACTGACCGACGGTCCGTCCTGGCAGGGCGTCGTTTGTCTTTAGAGAGTTGGTGCTGAGGGTCACGATCCACAGACCTAGACCACGGGCCGTGGGTTGTGTCTTTACTGAACTTTTTGGGTGGAGTTGAGGTGACCAACCACGGACCCCATCTACGGTTCGTGGCTCAACCAACGGTTCGTAGGTGGCCTCCGTTTGTGGCACCTGCAACTTCTGAAGATTTGAAATTTTGTCCTTTCTCGAATTCGGGGTGTTACAAACCCTCTCCTCATGAGTTAGCATGTGGAGTTGAGTTAGGCCTAAGTGTCATATCTTTACATGGTATCTACTCCAGGTCATCCCTGTTTGGGCTTCAAATCCACATTCCAGCTGGGTCTGGGCATGAAAGGGGGGGTGTTAGAGTGGGTTAAAGTCTCACATTGGTTGGGGAATGGATTGATGGTCTGCTTATATGGATTTGGGCAATCCTCTCCTCATGAGTTAATTTTGGGGTTAAGTTAGGTCTAGATACCATATCTTTACAGTTTGGTGGAATGCTCTAGAACCTTAGAACTTGTTGCTATTTTTTTAAAAAAATTATTTTGTAGAACATTCCTATAATTCTAAAAAATGGTAGCCTGTTACATGTATGTGGTGTACGTACTAGCCAATATCTAGGCAATCTTCTCTTTGATCATTTTTGTGATTAGTGTTAGCTGAAGAGTCCTCCTTTTGTTATGATGTACACGGATAGAAGATAACTAAGCCTTTGATGACCTAGTTAAGACATTAAGAACTCACCATTACCAGTGTTTTTAAAAAAGACATTAAGAACATGTATCAGCGCCGCAACTAGTGGAGAGATTGAATTAGGTCTTTCATTAAGTTGTAGAAACACAATCAGTAGTAAGGTTAACACTCACCATACAGGTGTAGCTTGAGCACTTGGTCCACGAGCAATCAAAACACATCCTTCAATCAATCTATAACCACACGGTATCTATCTAGTGTCAACTTTCCAAGAGTGGCATCACCATATCCCTATTTGCTGCTTATTTTGATCTGATATATGTGAATATAAAGAATATCATATTTCATTATACATTCAAAACACAGCTTTATTTTTATTTTTGTTGGGTTCCCTGGGAAATTATTTTCCATGGCTCTTACAATTGAAAGATATCTGGCCCTTTTGTGTTTGATAGTTGTCCATTCAGGCATAATTCATAAAGTCATACAAATCTCAATGCTTAAATGTGGAACTATTTGAAGGTATATCACATATTCCAGTTCATGTTGAGTGCAGTTAAGAGAAAAGGGAACAAAGAAATTGTGTCAGTGGGATGTGTAGTAAGAGCTTGTGTGGTCTTTTATATTGGAGAGATGCCTAGAATTCCTACATGACTCCTTTTTTGATATGACAAGCACACTGAACTTACTTCTAAATTGTCCACCAGAACAGATTTGGGAATTTTTACTCTCTTCTACTGTATGTAGTTTCATGTGCGTTCAATTTAATTGGTTATGTTCTTGAATTGTGTCTATTTGATTCAATGTAGTTAGCTTAGTTCTAAGTTCTAATAGATTTTCTTGGATATGTTTAGTCTGTACTGACTGTTCAGTAAGATGGCCTCTTTCAGTATGAAGTTTGGCAGGCATTTTATCTGTATTCAGGAAAGATTTCTCATCTTTCATGGTTACGTATTTAATAACTTTATTTTAGCTGCCTCTACTATTGAGCATATTCTATAGGGCTTTCCATTTTCCATGTTTTTGTTCATAATTTGACTTGCTCTTGCGCCGATCCTCTTAACATGTGATGCCGATGGATCTATTTCTGTTCACTTGATTTGTAGCATTATAGACCTGCATGCATGGCAAGCTGCTTTCTGTCTCTTCTTTGATGATTATTGGTATCCTCTATATTTTGTTGACCCTATGAATGATGAATTTTATGTAGCGGTGAGAAGTTGCTTGATGTCAAGTGGTCTGAATTTGTAGTAGCTAAAGGCAGAGTAAGATTAGATGACTTCGAAAAATACATCAAAAATCTTCCTAGTTCAAGCAGTCGGGCACTAACGGTAAGACTTGTTATCTTTGTTCTGTTACTTAAACTGGGCTTTTAATACGGAGAGTTAACATGATTCATTTTAATAGATGCCTAAAAAAATTTCAGAAAAAGATGGAAGACATGAAACATTACTTTTAATATGAGATGCCTTTCGCTAGTCTCTGATTACTTACTTCTTCCTTGGTCCTTGAAAAGAAAAAAAAGAGAAGAAGAAGTCACCTGTTTATTGGCTGCCTAACTTGGTGATCCAAAAATTGTATCTTACTTGTTACTGTCACTTTCCTCTGCAAATGTTTTAAGTTCTTGAGACTGATTAAATACCAGTGTTTTGGACGGCGAGAGGCGACAAAAGGTGACAAGGGCCTGCCTCACCTCGCGAGGCGCTCGCCTTTTTGAATTAAGATGCCAATTAATACCAAAAATTAAAATTTTTAATTGCACATATAGATATCCAAAATCTTAATAGCAATAACATATATTAGCAGATATTTAAATTTAAAAACTAATAGTGAACAAAGCACCGAGTGAGTGAATAACCCTGTTCACTACCACACTCAAAACAGAGCACAGTAGTGAGTGAAAAACAGAGTAGTGAAGAAGAAGAAGAAAAGAAGAGAAGAACTAGAAGAGAAGAAGAAGCAGAGAAGAACTGAAGAAGAAGAAACGTACTTAGTAGCAGTCACGAAGCGGCGAAGGAGCAATAGTCGCGAAGTCAGTTGAAGAAGAAGGTCGCGAAGTTGGTGTTTGCAAAAAGGAGGTTAACACGAAGGGTTCGCGACTGAGGAGAAGAGGAGGCAATCGCAAATGTGGAATGTTTGCAAAAAAACCCTAATTTTGGCTTTTAATTATAAATCAGACCTTTTAAAAAAAAAAAAGGTGACACCAGCCTTGTTGCAAAAGGTTGCCAAAAGGCACCATAAGGTGCCATAAGGTCGCCATTTTCAACTCGCCTCGCCTCGAGGCAAATAGGCGAAAGTGCCTTGCCTTGCCTCACCTTATCGCCAAAGGCGAAAGGCGAGTGCCTTTCACAACACTGTTAAATACTCCCCCCATCCAATCTAACAGTCCTTGTTGAGTTGGCAGGCTTATCTGGAGAAGATGAACATACTTGGATACTCTAGAAGTTTTCTGTCTTCTTGGCAAAGATGGTAGCTACTGTCCGTTAGTTGTCTAACACGATGCTCAAATAAGGATCTTGGTAGAAATTATGGATTTAGCAAGATACAGCAGAATCATCGTTTAAGAACTCCCAAAAAACAATAGAACTGAACTGAGACATACAATCTTGATATGAAAATCTCAGGTTATCTTTTGTTACCTGATAACGATATAAATGATCAGGTAACGTTGTACTGAAAACCAACACTCATCTCAACAAGGTTTATCTTGTTGCCTCTATGAAAACTTCAACTGTAGATGCTAAACAACCTCTACATACATCTATGGAACTCAAAATCCATATCCTGTTTTTCGGGGTGTAGTTTCTTAATATTAGACTGCCTTTGGAGGAACAACCACCATTAGAAGAACAACACTTCATTTGAATGTTATCCAACTTTTGATTACTATAAGGATATATATTATACATGAGTATCCTTTATATTTAGGCTTTTTTGGGTATGGATGGCAAAACTATTTCTTATGTTACATGTTTTTAAAAAAAAAATTTTCTAGATGCCTCTTTAATCTTGTAGAGGCAACTGATAAGAGTACTATTACAGAGAGCTGTGGTGTAAATAATTTTAGACTTAGTCTACCAGAATTCTGCGCATTTCGCGAAACAAAGAAGTATAAGATCCATATAGGCTAGACCAACTCGTTTAGTCTTAAGTAGGGTAACACACACATTAGGTTCAATATTTGCTTGAAGTCTTTTTAGTTTGTTTTGAGATCTATATGGCATTGTAGTTGTAGGGATAAATGTGACTGTTGGAGAACCTATAGTTTAGAGAGCTCTTAATCTGTCTTGAAAGATAAAACTATAAAGTGTTGTAATCAAATGAGACCAAACAGAGCACAAAGGATATAGATGATTCATTTGTCGATCCCACTTGGTACTAAGGTTTGTTGTAAAAAAAGGTTAATTATCTTCTGTAAAATATTTTTCTGAAAATCTTTTTCAATTTTTACGCAACCAACATTAGAAAATGACTTTTGTTGATATTACCCAAGAAACTTTTTATAGCATACCTAATAGGGCATTGATCCAGTTCTATATATCCATGTGGGTTTCCTAGCCAAATATTTAAGTATCTACTATGAGCTTAGGTGTATATTCTGGAATTAGAAAAGAGGGATGAGAATGTTAATCATTCAGAGTTCTTTGACTTGATTAACAATGTTTTATATGTTAAATTTGGAAAGCATGCTTATTGGTTTACCGGTGATTCTGCTGATTTAAGAAATCCGTTGAAGCCTGTCAATGTTAGTGAGCAAGGCAACACCAAGCTGGTATTATCTGCTTGTAAACAAGTGGTGAATGCTTATTGCTAAAAAGCTGGTATTTCTAATTTGCTTGCATTAATATTAAACTAGTATCCAGGCTAGGTTTTTCGCCAAAAAGTCTTGATAATAATTAAACCTAGATAATTTGAGAAAATAAAACCGCTGATAAATCCAGAAGGATGTAATATCCCTATATAAATTTTATCAACTATCAACAATCATATTATTATTCTGAACCATCGTAACAATACTAAAATAAATGAAGCTAAAGTGAAAAACACGTTGACGTCTCTGAAACCTCTTATGTAAAGGTCGTCAACTTGATGAAGTGACAACATAAATTACCTATATTTTGAGCTCATGCGATAAATTTCTATTGAAGACTGGTCTGCAATCGCTAACAATTGAGTGTGGCATTCCATGTGATGAATATACGTGTTCATTGTCAGAGTAGATTTTTTTCTTGGCTTTTCAAGTTATTGTGGATATAGAAAAAGATAGCTAGTCCTCTTAGGCGACCAGAGTTGTTGTGTGAAAGGGACAAAGGAGGAGTAGCAGTAGTAGCTTAGCTTTACAGGTGAATTGAACTATTACAAGATAAACAATGAGTTAAAAGGAGAGGACTTAGACAATTCATTTTGAGTACCGGGAAGTCTGCCGGTAACATGGAGTGTGAATCAAAACCATGCTTAAATTATTGAGATACTAATTCAGGTCCTTCCCTTCTGAATGAATCTATCTAAAAGAGGTTAGCACTAAGTTCTTGTCAAATTTCTTCTTGACAAGTTGGACAACCGTTAAACCATTCAAATGCATAGCTAGACTCTGAATTTAAACAACATTGACCAGTCATTACACTATCACCGGTAACAGTATAAACAACATTGACCAGTCATTACTTCCAAACTTTAGCTCTGCTTAAATCAAATTAGCTATATGCAACCAATGTGCCTTTAGTGGCATGTGCAAAATGCATCTTAAATTTCTTCACCTTCCACAAACTACTAGTAACCAAAACTGCCCTACTTGAAGACATCACAATATACGGTGAATTAAAGAGAGAAAGAGTTCCGCTATTTAACACTGTTTGTGAAGTTTCAACATATTGCCAATTTTATTTTTTTTTAAAAAACTATTCTTGAAGTTTCAAGTAGTAACCTTCTAAAATAGAAATGTAGAAGATGGAGAATAGTGATGAACAGGGTTCATGAAGTGGGCTCCTATCCATGCATTCGAATTGGACTTAAACCAAATGAAATATATTTCTTATTCAAAAAGAAGAGAAGTAGTAATTTCTTATTCTATCAAATGTGACCTTCTGGGGATTTTAAAGTGGATACTTCATTTTAAATATGCTTGACTGCTTGGGCAATCAAAGTTGCTAAATGAGAGTTTACTTATAATTGTTCAAGTCACAAAACAATACTATTCATTCTTTATTAGGTGATTTTTTCTTGATAACCAGAAAGTTGAATTTTTTACAGGGACAAAAATGCATGTAGCTAGAACATTAGTGTTTCTAATAGCAAGATAACCTTAAAACACGTTTATAAAAAAATAACCCTAAAATAGTGTAACTATATCAGTTTTGAATTTGTCTGTTAAAGCTTTCTTAATAGATAATATGACGTACTGTATGGTAGTTACCATCACTACATGGATACTTCACGTAATTTGTGGACATTATCAATAGAATTAAATGCAAAAATAATAGAGATATATACATGAATGCATTTTCTACACAAAATCAATCCAACAATTGAGAAGATTTTTGGCAAGGCACAGCTGTGAATGAATTTGCACATGTGGAGCATGTTATGTTTCTTATGCAGTACAACGGGGAGTGGGATGATGTATATGAGGCCTGTTATTTCAGTGTTAATGGAGTTTTTGTTGGAGCAGATTGTAGTTTTTTCTGATTTTGTTTATGAAAACAATCAATTGGGTATTGATCATGCCCAAAACTCGTTCGAAAAGGATAAGCGGTTGCTGCGAATATAATCCGGAGTCGAATACCCTGGAGAACTAAGTTTAGCTATAATTATTCTATTTCTCTAAGAATACAAGTTTGAACAATTTTCGAGCATGAGGGTGTTGAGAAACAAGGTCAAAGAAGTCAATTGATTTTTACTCTCAGACACAGTTCCCAATGTTCTTTCTCTCTCCTACTTCTTAAGAGAGAGGAACCCATCTTTTCCGGCATCCTCTACCGGAATCAACCCTTTTTTTTAAATAGCCAACAATAATCACCCACTGTGATTATCGATAAATCACCCACTAGTAGGATGGAGGAGAATCAAATCTATTTCAATGCTGGTTCCAACTCTTTCGATATCACCAGATGGGAAACTGAGAAAGCTGAATGGTACAAATGGGTAGAGAGAAGCAGAAAGATGATGCGCAAATTGCCCATGAGTAGAAAGGTGTTGGAATGGATCTGTCTCTGTCTAAGAGAAGCATCCAAAGAAAAAAAGGAGACAAGGAGGTGGAAACTAGCTGAGCAAGAGGCAGTGCATTTTTGCATGAGAAAACATAATATGCATGGGAGGTTCATAAGCATCATAACTGTATATAGAGGGGGAAGGTCAGGCCTAATTATTCCTGAGTTGGCATTGAACGGAGGGTGGGTGGATGTTGCATTGAAGATTGATAGGTTCATTAAATGCAATAAAGGAAAGGAGAAATACCCAGTACAAGGGTGGTTGCTGATTACCCATATGCTAATGCTATATGAGATAGTAAATGGCAATCCAGGAACCTATGCAGTGCAGAGGTCAAAAGCATTATTGGTAAGGTGGAAGTTCTAGATAAAATAAGTACCCAGGAGGGTGATCTGTTATCTAGATGCTTAGTTGGGTTTTGCAGTGAGAAGCCCAAGGAGAGGACAACTTTAGCAGACATAAGAAGATGGTCATCAACTAATTGGAAGAAAGCCTTTGGAATCAACATTTGCGAATTGAATGATGAGAAGTTTCTGTTTGAGTTCCCGAACAGAAACATGGCAGAACAGACCAAGTTGTGTTTGAGGAAGATGAAGAAGTGCTTGAGACACGCAAGTTGTGTGCCTGGGACAAGGCCCCAAGCCCGGATGGCTTCCCAATGAGTTTTTATCAAAACTTTTGGGAAATGCTTAAGGAAGACATCTTGAGCATTTGAGGCAATTCCATGACCACCAAGTGTTTGAGAAAAGCCTAAATGCAACCTATGTGGCATTGATCCCCAAGAAGGTGGGAGTTGTGGAACCGAAAGATTTCAAACCTATAAGCTTAATAGGTGGAATATACAAGATGATTGCCAAAGGTTAAAAGGAGTGATCAAGAAGCTTGTGAATAAACACCAGATAGCCTTCATAAAAGGTAGGCGGATCATTGACGCAACACTAGCAAGTGAGTGTGTGGACACTAGACTCAAAAGGAGATGATCTAGGAATTATGTGCAAGCTGGACATAGCGAAGGGTTATGATCATGTCAATTGGGGCTTCCTAATTAGGATTCTAGAGCAGATGGGTTTTGGGGAGAAATGGCTGAAGTGGATTGACTATTGCATAAAAACTATCAGGTTCTCCATTTTAGTGAATGGAGAACATGTTGGTTTTTCCCATCAGAAAGGGGTCCAAGGTACGGAGACCCACCCTCTCCTTTCCTTTTCATCCTAGCCATGGAGGGCTATAATAGTATGATGAGAGTAGCTATCCAAATTCAGTTGGCTAAAAGGTTTCAAGGTTAATAACTCTTTAGGAGGGGAAATGCAGCTTGGTCATTTGCTTTATGCAAGTGACACAATTATTTTCAGTGAAGCCAAGGCTGACCAGGTTGCCTTTATAAGAATGACTTTGGTGGTTTTTGAAGCAGTCTCTTTTTATTGTTTATCAGTAAATTGGAGGAAAACCAGCATCTTTCCAATTAAAGAAGTCCCTCAACTTCAGAGCCTGGCAAGGATATTGTGGGGTAAAATAGAACAACCTCCCACAAGGCATGCCATTGGGAAACAAACATAAGGAGGTAGAAATGTGAGATGACATAATTGAAAAGACAGAAAAAATTGGCCAATTGGAAAGCTCAGTATATCTCTTTAGGAGGGAGAGTCACTTTAATAAACTCAGTGTTGGACTCTCTTCCAACTTTTGTTATTTCTTTATTCCCTATGCCTACCAAAGTGGAAGAAAGACTAGACAAACTAAGAAGAGATTTCTTGTGGTTAGGGAATAAAGAAGGGAAGGGTTTGAATTTAAGTCAAATGGCAGAATGGACAGTTACATAAACAATCCAGTGGACTTGGAATCAGAAACTTAGGGTTGCAGAATAGATGTCTCTTGTCAAAATGGCTATGGAGGTTCAACACTGAGGAACAAGCCCTGTGGAGGGAGGTGATAGTCAACAAGTGTGGGTTGACTGGAAATTGGGTCTCTAGCTTTATGAATAACGCTTATGAGGTGTCAGCTTGGAGAACAATAAGAAACTTGTGGCCTGATCTAAGTAGAAACATAGCCTACAAGGTGGGAAATGAGACTAAAATCCTATCCTGGAAGGAGAATTGGAATGGATAGGAGAGAGACATTGATGGTCTTGTTTCCAAACTTATTTTCCTTGTGCACCAATCTGGAAGAAACAGTGGCTAAGGTATAAATGATTGGGAGATTGGGAGAGTGGCTGAGCTATTACATGTTCTGAATGGGTTATTGGCAGAAAAAGAATCTATTGGGTGGAAACACTCTAGATATTAAAGCCTTTATGTTAACAAGCTATGTATTAAGGAGGTGAAAGAGCATGCAGTTTGTAAGCTTGAACCTTGGAAGCAGACTTGGAGGAACAAGGTTCCGACCAAGATAAAGTGTTTCTCTTAGTTGGTTGCCGGAAGAGCATGCTCCTCACATGAGAAATTGAAAAGGAGAGGTTTCTATATTGCCTCATGGTACTCTCTCTATAATGAGACTGAGGAAACCAACCACCACTTGTTCCTTCACTATAGAGTGACAACATAATTATGGAACCTTTTTCTAGGACTAAGAGTTACCGAATGGATTATGCTGGAGCATACAACAGATCTACTTAGTTGTTGGATCAACAGAAGGGGGAAAAATTCTAAGAAAAAGTGGAGTATAATACCATCATGCATTTGGTGGTCTATTTGGAAAGAAAGAAATAGTAGATGCTTTGAAAACAAGGCTAATTTAATAGAGAAAGTCAAATGGAATTGCTTGACTACTTTTTATAGTTGGTGTAAAGAAGAAGGGATAGAAAAAGCTGCACAATTTTTGGATTTTATAGGTACTTTGTAATCTATAAGCCTTGTTGTTTTATTCTCTTGTTGGGACCCATTTTTCGGAGGTCTCCAACATATCCTTAATGCTAAGGAATACAACATTTTCTCAAAAACAATATTATTAGGCCACTCTAGTGGGCTCAAGCTACTTAAATTTCTGCTCAAATCATAGAGGTCTTGATATCATATGGATAGAAGAAGAGAAGAAAATATAACTAATGAAAAGTAGAAGAAAATATGATTAGCCCTGATAGAAGAAGAAAATGAAGAAAATTGTTGATAATTGATGAAGTAGTAGGTTGAGAAAATCTGCAGTAAAGAAGAATAAATGAAGAAAAATGTTTGAGAAATGATGAAGGGAAGAGCTTAGGGCTTGTGAGAAATATAGGAAAATAATATTATTGAATTGTTGTTGTTTTTACATTATTACATTAAGACTCTATATATAGACACTATAATACAATCCTTTACCTAGTAGGATACTATTTACTATTTCTATTTGTTATTCCTATTCCTATTCTAAATAGGATTGTATAAACCTATTCTTCCTATTCTAATAGGATTGTATAAACCTATTCCTATTCTAATAGGATTGTATAAACCTATTCATGTTCTCAAGCTAGTGCATACAATTCATGTACCTAGCTTGTTACATGTGTAATTAATACGAGGACCAATGAGGGGCTTGGTGAGATATCTACAAGTTGATCAGTCGACTTCACAAAATTGACAGTCAATCTCAATGTGCTTGTCTTCTCATTAAATACTGGATTTGGTGCATAATGTCAGTCAATCTCAATGTGCTTAATCTTCTCATGAAATACTGAATTTGATGCATAATACCGATAAAACACAGAGTGATAAAATTACAATGCTGAACTTCCCAAGCCAAACTTCCAAAGACTATTTCAGACCATAGAGTGACTCACACAATCGACCTACACGACTACTAAACTCCCCCTGAGCAACAAAGTGCTCAAAATCTAGTACAGGTCATGTTGGAATCAATAGATGAGTCGCTATTAAACAACTCATCGAAAAACTGGTTGGAACATTCTTATATGCCGGAGTATTAGATTTGATGGCTAAAAGTGGTCACAATCTAAGAAATAAAATTATATAGGTAGGGTCGGAATGATGTCACGACCCAATTAGAGAATAGAAATTATATAGTTCGAATTGATGGAACGACCCCATTGAAAAAGAGAAATAATATGGGTAGGGTCGGAATGAGGGCACGACCCTAATGAAAAAGAGAAATTATTTAGGAAGGATTGGAATGATGGCACAACCCTACGTAAATCAGATTTGAGGAGTCACCGGAAAGACGAATGGAACTACGCAAATCAAATCTGAGAAATCACCAAAAAGACACACGGTGCAATGCAGCTCAAATATGAGAATGTAGTTCGGAAAAAACCCACGGTACAATGCAAATTAAATATGAAAAGTAGTCCAGAGAGATGCACGGTGCTATGCAAATAAAATGTAGTCACCAGAAGGATGGCATGGTGCTGCACAAATTAAATATGAAAAAGTAGTCACCATAATGATGGCACGGTGCTACACAAATTAAATATGAAAAAGTAGTCACCGAAATGATGGCACGGTGCTACACAAATTAAATATGAAAAAAGTAGCCACCGGAATGATGGCACGGTGCTACAAAAATTAGATATAAGAAAGTAGTCACCGAAATGATACATGGTGACCCAACTTTTGCTAACATAATAATCATTGGCTGGATGGGCAGCTTATATGGGTAATAACCACCCGCTGGTAGCGGAAGCTCTTTGATTGTTTACCAAGATCGTAGAGGCTCTGATACCATGTGAGAAATATAGGAAAATAATATTATTGAATTGTTGTTGTTTTTACATTATTACATTGAGACCCTATTTATAGGCACTATAATACAATCCTTTACCTAGTAGGATACTATTTACTATGCCTATTTCTATTTGTATTCCTATTCCTATTCTAAATAGGATTGTATAAACCTATTCTTATTCTAATAGAATTGTATAAACCTATTTATGTTCTAACAGGGCTAATAATTGATTTTTTTAAAAAAAAAAAAAATACAAAATTAATGGGTTAGCTTAAATAGCCGTTACATGTATCATGTGGATGAAATTTTTATGAGAAAATGAAGTTATGTGCCTAGGTGCCATTGCATGCAAACACTTGGTCTAGTCAGTAACGAGGTGTGTTTCGATAAGCATTTGGTGATAGTTCAGGTAGGAAACTTGCTCACCTAATAATTGAAGTATGAAACTCGAAAAAATTAGGATTCTTTTAAGTGTGTTTTTGACTTTTCACTATGAAATATACTTTTTGACTAAATTACCCTTAATTAACTATTATCTAATTAATTTTCTTGATTACATAAAACTCACTTATCTAAATAGGGGTAAATTCTGAAGGAAATAATTTATTCCTTTTTGATTATATAAGTGAACACTTTGAACCAAAATGAAAATGCTAAGTGGACATATTGAAGCGAGTATGAGGCAAGTAAAGTCAATCCTTTCATATGAGGAATCCTAATAGATCCCCAATAGCTCACAAATGAGGAATTCTTCCGCTGATGAAAAAAGCTCACATATGAGGAATTCTTCCGCTGGCAGAAAAAGCTCGACGAGCTTCCCTTCATTCATTACTAAGCCAAGGTCCCAAGTCTCCGAGTCAGTTTTTTCTACCCTAACTTCCTTGGAATTGAAATGTAATTGCATCATCAGGCACTATAATGTTGAATCTTCAACAGTTAGACTTGAATATTTTACGTCTCATAATAGTTCTCCATGCTTGCCTCTCTACCTTTGAGTTAGTGGTAAGGTCTGCATATACTCTATCCTCTTTATACCCTACTTTGTGGAACTATACTAGGTATGTTGTTGTAATAATTCTCCATGCTTTTGTTCAAACCTTCCATAGATAAAAAGCCAGATATTTAAGTGGAGAAGGGTAGTGAGGCAAGCCCATTATCTACCAAGTTGAACCATCCGCTTTTATTCCTTGCTTCCTAGAAAAAGATAAAAATAAAAATTCTATATGCTTTCGATGTCCAGTTGGAGGTTCCCCACCTTGTTAAAAGGCCTTACAAGTCCTTGGTGCAAAAAAAGCTAATATTTGGTGTATGAAGGCGCAATAAGGCTATTATAGATTATATGCTCTAGTGATCAGATGATTCAGATACATCGGCTGTATTAGTGTGATTTATTATTAAGTAAATTGTTGTGTTCAGGTTGTTTCTATTTGCCTCAAGGAGGGAGCTTCTGCAATAGGACTCAAGGGCATGAAAGCGGTAAATGCTATTCCTACCAATAAATGAAAATATTGTTTCTGTAAATGTTCCCCTGCTTAAAGTAGGGTTTTCTTCTTTAGGTTGCAAAAGATTATATGAAATGTGACAGAGTCGGGATAGCAAAGCTCTCTCCAGGTGTTACTATCTACCTTTGTCCCCCGAGCAATGCAATTTTCATTATTCTTGAAAAATATGGTTTCTTGAAGGGAACGGCAGCTGTGGAAGGGAACTCTCAGTTGATGATTGGTTGTGTTGTATGGCAGAAAAATCGAACAGCTTTGACTTCTGTTCTTAAAAAGTCTGAGGAAAAGGCTAATTCTTTGCAGGAGCAGCTTCAAAAGTCTCCATCTGATTCTTCTATGTTGCAAGGTGGGGGACAAGGTTCCTTATCTGTGCCATCAGTTAAGAACTCAAACCCATCTGCCCCACTGAGCTCTTTCTCAAATCTTGAACAAGCAAATGTCACTGATAACATGAGTATTGGTATTGATTCTGCAAGCAGGACAACCTTAACAGCTTCAGGTGTGAAGTCACCACCTTTTCAGCAAAAAAAATCTGAACTTTCCGGCTCGCATCTTTGGGGATCTAAAGGGCACTTGTCGAGCAGTGAAGCTTCTTGTGTGCACCAGTCAAATGATGAACCACCCAAGGAAAGCAGGAACCTCCCAAAACCTGTAACATCATTGCTGTCCAATGCTGCATCAAAACGAAAAATGGCATTTCCAGATGATGATGATCTCCCTGAGTTTGACTTTGGAACTGCTAGCAGAATATCTTCAAGTTCCCATCGTTCCTATGGATCCATTATTGGCAATAGGCCTCAACTTTCTGGAAGTAGAATTTTAGATATGTCTGAACAGCCCACCAGACCTGTGGCACCTTCAGCTTGCATGACTGTTCCTAGGTCAGTAATATCGATCAGTAAAGAGATGCCCCTAGCTAGAAATGTTAATGACTATAGTCAAATGGTCACTGCTTCTAGGCAAATGGAAGAAAAGCATTACGGCCAAAGTCATGCTATTCCAGTGACAGTGACAGTTCCTGTTCGTGCATATGGTTCACCGATGGTTCCGTTTCATAGCTCAGGTAAGAAGAACTTATTTTGTGATGATGATATGCCTGAATGGTTGCCGCCAGATGCTCAGAATGAAAGAACAAATGAACCACCAAAGACCTTTCCGCCTGAATACTCAACCTCGAGAATGTTGCTGCCTCTTCCTACAGGATCAGTGTTTCCTTATCCAGCTTCTTCCCCTACCCATAACAGTTTTTCTTCACAACCATCTCCTCTATATCATCTGCCTGCCAATTCCAGAGTGCCACCCCCCATACCCTCTCAAAAAGGTCCTGGTAATTTGACAGGATTCACCTTTAACCCAGTTCCAAGGCCGCAGTCTAGTTCCCGTGCTGCTGCAAGTTCATTGAAGCCTGCGGATAAAAGAGTAAGGAGGTCTTGATATTAGCTTGTAAACTCAATCAACAGTAAAATGATTCTTCGATAATTGTTCAGCAACATTCTGAAAGCTGTAACTATGCATGGATAGCGGAGTAAATTGAGACAGTCTATAGTTGGTTTTCTTTCTTCTTATTCCTGCATGTGAAGTCTACAATTGTTTGTTGTGAACGGGCTTTTCTGCATCTTATACTTGCTTTGTTTAGTGACTTAATTATCTGTGTTATTGATTTTCTTAATTTCCTTTTCCCATCCCCCCACCTGCCCGCGGTATATTATTCATATCTTATTGGTGTTGTAGATGGTTAATGTGCTTATTAGTTATTAGTATTTGGTATGTAAGAACCTTGAAACAAGTAGTTGTTGTCTCGTTCACCTGTAACTCCTATTGACTGGTTTTCCATGACTTGTGAGAATCTCTATGTTGCTCGGACTCTTCAAAAATGTCGAAGAGTGTGTGTCGGATCCACCAAAAGTAGTGCTCTTTTTTGGAGGATCCGACACGAGTGCGGCAACAATTTTGGAGAGTCAAGCATCTGACACGAGTGCGGCAACAATTTTGGAGAGTTTGAGCAACTTAGGTGAGGATTTTATTCAATGCACAAGATAATTAAACAAAATTATGTGTCCTATTTCTAATGCCAAGTGATCATATGTGCATTTCCTTGTGCATCTAGGTGTGTCTAGTACATTTCCGATAAAGGCAGCATGAAAAGCACCTATATTGTTTTCTGTATGAGGAAGGACGACTAAGCAACTATGCTACTATTGGCACCCTAAACTAAAACCTACAACTATGTATTATGAGAATGGCTATTCAATTAGCTGTTGAAATATGTGTGCCTCATTGATTGTTGATGTAGGTTTAGAATGCTCCACTAATTGATAAAGGACTGGCAAGTTGGCAGCAAGCATTTCCTCCCCTCTTTGTCTGGAAACGCTTGTCAGTGCTGGCACATGTGGCAGCGCCTCTGGAGCCGTCATTCTGTAGGTGCATTTGCTTTGGCGTGAGTGCTCCTTTGACTCGATCTTTAATTGAAGTAATAGCATTATGAAAACTCTTTCAGAAATTCAGCTATTGATTTGATGATCCCTATAGGACGTGGTCAGATTTACTTATTAGGGACAGAAAAACCGGCAAAGCACAGGTACGATTCTCAATCAACAAGATCAAAATGTAATATGTGTTTATGCAGCTATTGGTCGTATGATTATTTGAACTTGGTTAATGCACTAAGTTTCCATCCCTTAAGATTTATTTTGTTTCCTTTATTGAAAAGAAAAATCTAACATAAAAAACTGTGCAATATCAATGCAATGTTTTGTTTTGGTAAGAGAGTGTTGCATTACAAATGGAACATTTGGTTTTCGAGAAAATATAAAATGATACATGCATACTTATGCAAGAATTTTTGTATTATCTTATACATTATAGAATATGCAACAGTACATGGAAATCAAGGATATGTGACTATATATAGATACATGCCCGCATGTACTTAATTAGTTCAGCATAAAAGAAAGGGAAACCACTTGAGAAAAAAGATATCTTTGAAACAAAAAACACAGGACAGAAAAAAGATTTCTTTGAAACAAAAAACACAGGACTCTCTTGCCTGCATTTTGATTGTGCTAAAACTTTCTTTCTTGTTGGTGAGAAGTCCTTTGAATTAATAGTTCATTGACGAAAGCCATAATTACTTTTTTTTTTTTCTTAATCGAGTATGGCCATCGATTCACAAGCAGGTTAAAAATCAATGATGAGAATCTCTGATGGATATGTGAGCTCTCAAATCAGCTTCAGATCGCAAGGTAACATATGCAGAAGATGGGGAAGGAAAATCCATGAGTATGTCTACAAAGTATATCAAAAGCTCAAGTATGATCACTTTGTAAGGATCGAATCATGGTGAGAAGACGAGAAGAGTTATGATTGATGAATGTCTGGTATGTATTGAGTAGTAAAAAGAGTCGCAATCGACTTTTGTCGCCCTTTACTCAATAATCCCTCAAAGAAAGCAAGTAGCAAGTCAGTCTGCGCATAGGATACTTTTTCAACTATTCTCCTTTCCTTGTTGAAGGGGAATAGAAATCAAAACTTCAACACTTATGATCGCTTTGTAAGGATCAAATCATGGTGAAAAGATGAGAATTGAGTTATGATTGATGAAAGTCTGGTACAAAAGTGGAATTGGGAAAGATTAGAATTTTGGGAGGAGGTATCTGCAGTCAAGGGTTTATGGAATGATCAATGGGTGGTACAGGGTATTTCAATGTATGCAGTTATGAACCTGAAAGATTCAATTGTATACCAAGGTCGAGCACCATATCTATTTCTCTGTTTATATCAGTAGTCCTGTCCTATGGTTTCTGTTACTCCCTGTTGTTTCTTGAACTTTGGTTATCGCATTATTTGACTATTGTGTTGTTTCGTGTTTTCTGAATACCATGTAATGCTTTCCGTATTATTTGCTATGTCTGGTTTACTCCTTTTTTTTCAGAACTGCTTTGACGTCAGTCACTTGAGCAAAAGGTATTTTAGAAACATCTCTGCCTGCACAAGGTAAGGATAAGGTTTGCATACATTCTACCCTCTGCAGACTCCACCTATGGGATTATACGGTGTATGTTGTTGTACGAAGGTCAAGAGCTATGAGGAGCTTTTCCCTAATTTTTTTAGGGCATGGAATTGATTGATCTCCCATAACAAGGAGCTTGCTACACCTGGTTTAGTGGAGAACTCAAGCTTCCAGAAATTCAGATTCCTAATCTCTAATGAATGGAATGATACTTTTGGCTCTATAAATCTACTCTCTCCTAACTTTTTGTTATCTTAGATCATAGACCAATGTTGCTGGAAAGTAATGACTGGTCTACTAATCATCTTATTTGAAAGAGATGAAGGTTAATAACACATTGAAAGTATTTCGTTCTTTGAGTTTCACACTAGAACTATCAGGTGTGTTGACTTTCAGTTTCGTACTTGACTTATCACCAAATATTATTGCATGCCTTAACTATCAGTTTTTCACTTTTCCTATCTGAAATTTTAGGCTCTTTCACTCTATTTTAATTTGAAAACATGTGCTGCAACAAGAAGGCTGGAGATTTTAAAACTTTGTTAGCTCTCTAGTTTTGTATATTTTGTAATCTCTATGCACCTTCTTGATGCCTTTTATGATATCTTACTTCATAAAAAAATAAGAAGAGTACATGCACTAGCAGTACTGGGATAAGGAGTAGCTAAATGACCCTTTACTATTTCAGTGCTATTCTTAACTCCTTTTTTTTTTTATAAAAAAAAAATTGATGAAGAAATTTATGAAACAATAGATCAGTAGGGTCAAATGAAAAGTTGTAAAAAGAACAAGACTAGATTTCCTTTGTTTTGAATGAAGGATTATTGTTATAGTAATCCTCCTATTTACCTACTTCAACTATTTCTGAGCACCTCATATCTTATCCTTATATTTCCTGAAGCATTACTAATTCTCTTGGCACAGATATGCTTGTTGACACAATGGTTAAGGTATAGTTCCAACTTCCAGGCGATAAGAGCAAGAATACCCAAAGAAGTTGGTTATGTTTTTGTAAGACATTAATGCATTTGATTTTTTTCAAAAACGCCCCATAAGTGATTGGGTAAATTCACTAATCTAAAAAAATAACAGCATTCTGAAAAAACAGTAGAAAATCATGTACAATATCAAGAAAGTGAAAATCAAACCAACAAGCAGCAATACCAATTTCGGCCAATTCTGGCACCAAGGAGGTCAGCTATGACATGTGAACTCATGTCAACTGATCTCTATTTCTTTTTTCTTCTTCCTTTTTTGGTTTTGGGGTTGAGGTAGGTTGGGGATGGGGGTGGGGACTGAGGGGGTTGTTTTGACTTATTTTCAAAGACACAACATAAATCTACAAGGCGATAAATTTATAAAAGTACTAAAAGAAACATTTACAGAGTTTAGAGGAATCAATTGGTGGCCAAACTGTCTGAATCAACGTCATCAATAGTGAGCCAGTCACTGGATTCCTCGCCTTCGGAATCTTTATCCCGGTGAATAGATTGACCAGTCTTCTGTTGACTACCTTGAGCTTTAGAGTTTTCATTTAGTTGAATCCATTCATGGGATTCACTAGATGAGGAAACTTTCTTTCTGTGTGTGGGCTTGGTTCCTTGCTGTCTATCTGATAGATCGGTATCATCATCCTCAAGATCACTGAAAGAAACGTCTTCCTCGTTCTTGTCAGCATATGAGATTGCACTTTTGGTCTTTTCATCTTCTAACTGTTCTTGACGTTTCTCGTCGTGCAAACTGTCTTTATCTTGAGAGACATTTGCTGTCTCCTCTGAAATATTTTTCTCATCCAATTTACTTTCAGACGTGTGCTGTCCACTGACCTTGACATCCTTCTCAGATGCATCAACAGTCTCAGAGTCCTTAGATTCTTCTGGCTGTGGATCTTTCTTACTTTGCAACTGCTGCAGAAGTGTCTCCCTTGCTTCAACAATCTACAGCAAAAGTCGAATTAACTTGAAAAAGATGATCAACAATAGCAAGAACATATGTAATCCTACAAGTAGGGTGTGAGAATGGTAGGATGTACGCAGACCTTAGGTAGAGAGGCTGTTTCCTTGAAAACGATGATCATGTCATCATAAATTTTCATTCAAAAAAAACAAAAGATAACCACTTGCAAATATGAGAAAAGGGCAAACAATATGACCAAGAGAACTCTACATCTCCTCCATAGAATAACACACCTCAACCCCACCTCCCACCCCAACATCTCCCAAACAATCCCCCTGAAAAAATAAGTGATTAAATTATCTCTTATCTCAACATGTTGGATCAGATGTAAGCCACTGTACGCCTGTAACCACCTGAAAAGGTAATAACATGGGCATTTCAGGGAGGGAGAGTTGTTGGGTTAAGAAGGTCAATAGATACAAGCCATACAGGTAAGAGCATACTTTGAGGTTTAGATCCACGAGGCAAGCCAGTTGAAGCCTACACTATTATTTACTGAACTCAAGCCAGTTGAAGCCTACACTATAACTTACAGAACAATCTTTCACAGGTGGTACAATACATCATTCTTCCCTCAATCTCAAATGCCAAGTCAAGACTTGGATCTTTTTTCTTTAGTAGCCTACACTTCGTACATTTTCCTCGGCATGATCTATACAGATACTCTGCAAAATGCTGTAGCTTGCCAATTCCATGAATGATGGTATTGGTATGTAGGTCTTCTCCAAAGTGTGCAGGATTGTAACAATGATAGTAGACAACAAACTACTGTAAAACTACCAACCGACCGACCCAGTCAGTCCAAAACACCGACCGAAACGGTTGTTAAACTTACCACAAAATATTTTTTTTAAGTTTAACCAACCGTCAGTATTCATAAAAAAATTATCTAAACCGCCTAAGAATATTGACCGAGTTGGTCGGTTTTTTTAAATAATCCAGATCTAGTGGTCGACTTTTCACCATTTTTCCTCTCCTCTCAAAATCGCGCTCCTTCCCACCCCCACACCCTAAACCGTCAACACACCACCATCCAACCACAGCAGCCACTCCCCACCGCCGCCCCCATCTCCCTCACTGCCGCTGGTAACCACCTCATCCCCATCCAAGTATTTTTGTTTTCTTTCATTCTTTAGAGAAATGAGCACTTCAAATAATGACACACAACAGGAACGATTAACTAAATCCCAACATAAAGAAGTTGAATTAATATCAGCAATACGGTGTATTTGGTACTTGAATTTGTAATGTTAATTGTAATTTGATTTTACTTAAACTGTGTGATTCAATTGAAAGATGCATGTGCTTCACTTCTTACTTTTCGCTTCATGCCCCATTGAACTTCTCACTTTGTGAGCTTTTCGCTTTTGCTGAGCATTGCTTCTAATTAACTTCAAAACATTTTTTCCTTTTGGTACTCTCTCTTCATATAGTTAAACAAATAATTGATACTTGACTGGGACTATTTTAGAGAAATCAACGTGTATTTACGGCTTTTTTGAAAAAGTCTTTTTTTCTTGTAAATACATTTTTTTCTATTTAGAGGGGGCTTCAAGTTCTTAGGAAGAGCCGTAAAGACAGCTCACTTACAGTTCGAGAGCCGAGCCCAAGGGCTTAGGTCAACACTTAATATAATAGCCGGTCATCAAATTGGAGGCGGGCAAGATGGTGATGAATTGCGATTGGTCTAAACCTTTGACTAGCAACTTATTGCGGTCTGCCCAGAATGCCCATACAGACTAAGACCTTATTCACACAGCGAAGGAAGGCCGGGTGGAAGGGGGCAGTCAGCTGGCTGCTTCCTTGCCATGCGCTTTGCTTCGCAGCCTATTTTCTTGCTTTAGCATTCCTACTTATATTAATTATTTGGAGAGTCAGTGAAGATTTTAACTTTTTCTCATTAACAGTATTTGCTTTTAATTTGTGATGGACTTTGTGGCAGTTTCTGTACAGGAAACTTTTTTCCCTTATTCCCTTATTTCAATTTTTTGTCTGCTCCACAAAACTTAGTGTCACTATTAGGATAAACTAAAATGAACCAGCTTAAAGTTTTAAGAGATAATTACTATATTAAACTTGTAAGGGATAACTACACTCATGTAGAAGGAAAACAAAGAGACAAATCATCCCTTCAAGTGTAGAACAATTAATTAGAGGATAAGGATAATAGTAAATATGAAAACTAAAGCAATAAAACATCAAATCACTAGTTTGCAGTAACATAATCAAGGACACAGTAGACAGTGAAGTAAGTTGCAGCGCATTCACATGGAGCTGGATTATGAACTCCCTCGGATTACTTCACGTTTGGACTAGCTCGAGTTAGTCATCATCCCTGCTGGTGCTTCTGGCTTCAAGGATTGGGAATACGTAGAAGGATCATGAATGAGTCTAGAAAGATCCAAAATAAACTTTTCAGCAACCTATTATATTCTGGCACTTAGGAGTAGTTTTTGGGGTACTAATGAAGCTAGTATGCAGATAAATCAAGAATAGTGTCCATGTTTTCTCAATTCTATATCGGCATCTGTATAGGGGCAGTACCTCTTTGGTGGCATTCAATATTTTTCACTTAACTAAAGCTCCTACGGAATCTGAAACTTTGGGCTAATTTGAACCTGGAACTTTGTAAGTTGCACCCAGATAAGTTTCAGTTTCATTCAACTCGTAGCCAGTCACAAAAAGACAAGTATATTCATTGGCCGACTGTGTAGGGAAATGAGAAATATAAGACTAAGATTTCTCAGTGCAATCAATTCCATGAAATTAGGTGATTTCTAAGCTCTCCCCAACTTCAACCACCACCAAACACCCTTCCCCCACACTCTCACACACACAAAAAGGAACAATTAGGAGAAAAAAAAAAGTTTAATAAATCTAAAAAACTCATCACTTCTGCAATGTCAGCTCAACAAAACACTAACCAAGCTTAGGTCAATCGATGGTATTAAATATTTCCTAGAGGCCATGTAAACTTCGATTCTCATTACAGAAACTGTCTGGTTCAGAAGACACAGAGACTATGAGTACAATTAATTCAACTTGCATCAATGAACTGGATAGTTTGATAGTTCAGTAAATGAGATGTGATGTAATAGCAGTACTTCAGAGCTACAGCTGGAATGACGACTCAATCAAACTGTAATCCGTAAAAATTTAAATGGAGTGATGAGCCAATCAACTTTGTAATCCTCAAAGTATGTAAAGTACGGGTCAAGAACATTCCACGGTGCATATAGTTTTTAATCTACAGGATTGCAGATTTTTCTCAATTTAACAGTCACCTGTCTGCTCACAATTTATAAAAGAATTGCAGGCAAAACATCATTCAATATATTACCTTATCAGAGAGAAACTTACCTCAGGAGTTGACAACAGCTCCAAGTCATTCCCATTCAACCTTGGAAGCAATAAAATGAAATAGATCATCCAAAATTGCCGATCAGATAATTCATGGCAAACCTTCTGCCTCAAGGACTCAAGTCCAGGCACAAACTGCACAATGGATGCTACATGTTCTTTCTGACTATCAGACATGGAAAAGTCTGCAAGAAAAATTGATAACCATCAAGCAGAGGCCACAAGAAACATGAAGAAAGTTGTGCAAACACGTGTAGTTAAAGTGTAACCAAAACATACAAAAAACATAAATAAAACAAAAAATAACTAGACAAATCCCGGTGTCCCCCCCCCCCCCCCCCCGAAAGACCTTCCCCTCTGTTCACACCCAAGGTGATCTCCTCTTCTGCACACAAGGGATTAGCTTAGTGACCAACGAAGTGAGTTGTGAACCATGAGATCTTAGGTTCAAATCCAAGCAAAGACAAAAACACTAGGTGATTTCTCCCATCTGTGTCCTAGTCTTTGATGGGTAAAGTTACCCGGTACTTGTTGCTGGTGGGAGGTGGCAAGTATACCGTGGAAATAGTTGAGGCGCATAAACTGGCCCAGACACCAGAAGAGGCGCACTCCGATATCATTGATGTCCAATAGCTTTTATAGTAATGGATGGATCTACTACTACCTCATCCATGGAGTATAATAGAGCAAATGATGGTGGTATAGCAATGAACATAGGGATGATACTACGAAATACGGTCCTTCTATTTTTTTTCCGTTTTGATTTCCGCTCTTCTAGTTGCAGGCATAAAGAACCAGCAAACACAGTCTAGCTTTTGTTTTCCCTTTCAGCCTATTAAGTTTCTGTTTTACATTTAATTATCATGTTATAGTTATCTGCACTAACAAAACCACTATCAGAACAGATTAAAGAAGAGATTCTTAAGGAACAGAGTCCAGTGTGCATGAAAAAACCACTTGGGAAGTTGGATTCTAATACTCCCAGGCACGTTTCCCAATGAACTTTCTCTTTCCTACTTTCTAGGACTGCAGAAGCCCACTTTTCCGGCAGGAGCTGCCGGAATCCAAGCCCCTTTCTTTCAAGCCAACAATAATCACCCACTGTGACTATTGCATACACCTTAGATCGTAGGATGGAGGAGAACAGAATTTACTTCAATGCAGGTTTCAAATCATTCGACATAACCAGATGGATCACGGGAAAGTCTGAACGGTACGAATGGGTTGAAAGAAGCCGGAAGATGATGCAAAGATCAGTTATGAGCAAGAAGTCTATGGAATGGATCTGCTCCTGTCTGAAAGAAGCTTCAAAGGAACAAAAGAAGGAGATTAGGAGGTGGAAATTTTCAGAGCAAGGGGCAGAACACTTCTGTACAAGGAAACAAAATGGATATGGGAAATTTATAAGCATAATATCTCTAAATAGTGGGGGAAGGTCATGTTTAATTATTCCTGAGCTTGCATTGAATGCAGGGTGGCTGGACATAGCATTTAAGATTGAAAGGTTTATTAAATGCCAGAGAAAGGAGGACACACCTTCCTATAGGGTGACTGAGGATGACTACCCTTATGTAGAGGTTGTGCAAGAAAGTAGATGGGGGAGTAGAAATTTAAAAAGGGCTGAGATTAATAGCAGCAAAGGAGGAATCCAGATAACCAAGTCAGTGAATATCCAAGAGGAAGACCTCCTCAAGAGATGCCTGATAGGATACTGCAGTGAAGAATTGAAGGAAAAACCAACTCTTGCAGATATGAGAAAGTGGGTTTCAGCAAACTGGAAAAAAGTATTTGGTGTTAACATATATGAATTGAACAGCGAGACATTCTTGTTTGAGTTCCCTAATAGATACATGGCAGAACAAACCATACAAGGTCAATGGAGGTGGAAGAACAACAGATTCCAGCTGCAACAACAGGATGCATCTCCCACACTACCTCTGTGAGAGAAACATGGATTAGAGCAGTAGGGATCCCCCTACATCTGTGGTCCAAGAAGATATTTAAAGAAATAGGGGAATTATGCGGAGGATGGAGTGCAACAGAAGAAGAAACGGAGCTTAAAAACCACATGAAATGGGCAAAAATCCTAGTGAAGAACGATGGAAGAAATCTGCCGAGGGAGGTGTCTATTTCCTGTGAGGGGATTAAATATTACTTCCCTATTTGGGTGGAGAGCAAACCAAGGTTTGAATTGCTGCCGGAAAGTGGTAGGGAAACTGCCGGAGAAGAGGACGAAGCTTTTTGCCCAGTTAATGACTTTACACAGGGGACAGAAGCTGCCTACAACTGCAATACAGTACAATAAACCCTTTTTAGGGATTTTGGTACAACTCAGCACGTGGGCTCTGTGTTGACAGCTGGAATGTCTAGTGCAAGTGGGTCACATGAGCAGCATGTGTGTTTTTTAAATGAGAAATTGGATTTGGGCCTTATTCAAAAGCCCAAAAACCATCAGATGTTTAAAGGATCAAAAGGCCCAGACTATGCAGCTCAAGTCATTTTTAATGACTTACAAGGAGGAAAGCCTGACCAATCTGAAACCCAGAAAGAACAGGGCTTTGCCTGCGATATCGAAACTATGCATGCAATTACAACAGTCGCACCAGAGAAGAGTACATATGCGAAGGTTGTCACGCTGATATCTGAAGATGAAATTAGGGGAACTGCGATGGCTACGGGGAAAGAAATTCACCATTACATTGACAGGAATGGTATCGGCAGTAGCACAGAAACAGAGGGGAATGAGCTAGTGATACAAAATTCAAATACAGAAATTGTTGATTGGGAAGTGGAGGAAGCCGAGCCAATTCAGCAGCAACAAAAAAATTCCGCTTGGGTGCAGCAGAATCTGATCAAATTGGGGAAGATCTTTGGAATTGATTTCCATGGACATGAAGAGGAGGCCATAGAATTACTTCTCCAGATAGATAGTTGCAGACAAGCAAGAAGAATGGAACAAGGCACTGAAGTTAAAAAGAACAAAATCAAAGGTGCACAAGAGCTTAAAAGTCTCGTCTCATTTGATGTAAAATTCAAAAGCTCAGGGAATAGGAACAAGGGGAGGAGGGCAGACATCATCTGCCTCCAAGAAACTAAGCTTGAGGGGAATATTACAGAAGTAGCGAATCAGATTTGGGGAGGTAGATGGGTCAGACACGCTTGTTTGGAAGCTAGTGGAACAAGAGGCGGAATCATTTTGATGTGGGATGAGAGGGCATGGAAGGGGGAGGTCTTAGAAATAGGAACCTACTCCATTACTTGTAGTTTTGAATCCCAAACACAGAACTACAATTGTCACATAACTGGAGTGTATGCTCCAAACGACTACATGGAGAGGAGACTAGTGTGGGAAGAATTGGGCTCAGTAAGGGGATTATTTGAAGGGCCTTGGGCACTGTGTGGAGATTTCAATGTTTCTAGGTATATATCGGAGAAGAAAAATTGCAACAGTAGAACAAGGGGTATGAAGGAGTTCTCTGATTTCATAGAAGACATGGAATTGGTGGATTTACAACTAGAAGATGCTGCATATACCTGGTTTAAAGGAGACCAACATGTAGCAGCCTCTAGAATTGATAGAATCTTATTTTCGAAAGAATGGGATGACAACTTCAATAATCTGAAACAGATCCCCTTGCAAAGGCTGTGTTCAGATCATATTCCAATAGCCTTGATTGGTGGAAGCTGGGAGAGAAAGAAAAGTTATTTTAAGTTTGAAAACTGGTGGTTACAATCAGAAGGTTTTGTTGACAGAGTAAAAGACTGGTGGTCATCATTCAGATACTCAGGGAAACCAGACTATGTGTTGGCCTGCAAACTGAAAGCTTTGAAGCATAAACTTAAGGAATGGAGAAACGAGGAGAGTGGAAACCTTGGCCTACAACGAAAGAAACTGCTAGAACAATTGGCAGAAATGGACATGGAGAGGGAAAACAGAGTGCTTACAGAAGAAGAAATAACAAAAAAATCTGCAGTCCTACTAGAATATGAGGATCTGATTAAGAAGGAGGAAATTGCATGGAGACAAAGATCAAGAATACTATGGCTTAAGGAAGGGGACAAAAATACCAAGTTTTTCCACAAAATGGCAAATTCTCACAAAAGGTACAATAACATCGATCAATTAATGATACAGGGGGAAGTCACTCATGAGCCAGCTGAAATTGAAGGAGAAATAATCACTTACTACAAGAAGTTGTATACAGAACCCATACCATGGAGACCTACTCATCAGTATGCAAACTGCCCGGTCATTACCGAAGAAGAGAAAATGGCCCTTCAAGGCAGATTCGAGGAAAATGAAGTGCTAGCATGCCTAAAGTTATGTGCAGCTGACAAGGCCCCTGGACCAGATGGTTTCACAATGGGTTTTTTCATCAAGTGTTGGGAGATAGTGAAGCAGGATATAATGGATACTTTTCAGAAATTCTATGATCAAGAAGTTTTTGAGAAGAGTTTTAATGCTACATTCATTGCACTTGTACCCAAAAAGAAAGGAGCTAAGGAGCTAAGGGACTATAGACCAATCAGTCTTATAGGTAGTATTTATAAAATACTATCTAAAGTACTGACAGAGAGACTGAAGGGTGTGATGGACAAACTGGTGGATTCACAACAAATGGCATTCATAAAAGGGAGACAAATCATGGACGCAGTTTTGATTGCTAACGAAGCAGTAGACTCCAGGACTAAACAGAAAAAACCTGGCATTCTTTGCAAGTTAGACATAGAAAAAGCGTACGATCATGTTAACTGGAAGTACCTGATGAAGATCTTAGAAAGGATGGGATTTGGACAAAAGTGGATGAACTGGATTATGTTCTGTATCTCAACAATAAACTTTTCTGTTCTAATCAATGGGCTTCCTGCAGGTTTTTTCAGCTCACAAAGAGGGCTCAGGCAAGGTGACCCACTATCACCTTTCCTGTTCTTAATCACTATGGAGGGTCTGAACAGTATGATTAAGACAGCTAACACAAGAGGATGGTTGAAAGGTTTTGATGTGTCGAGAGATTGTGCTGAAAGTTTGGAAGTGACACACCTTCAATATGCCGATGATACACTCATTTTCTGTGGAGCTGAGGAAGAACAACTGAAATATTTAAGGGTGATCCTGGTCCTATTTGAAGGGGTATCTGCCCTGCACATTAATTGGCGGAAAAGCTTTATGTATCCCATTAATGAAGTCAATAATATGAGTCATATAGCCTCAATTCTTGGGGGTGTAGTTGGCACTTTGCCAACAACCTACTTGGGCATGCCTTTGGGAGCAAAATCCAAGTCTATTGAAATCTGGAATGGCGTGATAGAGAAGTGCGAGAAAAAATTGGCTAGATGGAAATCTCAATACTTATCTATGGGAGGGAGGTTGACCCTCATCAACTCAGTACTTAATGCTCTACCAACATACATGATGTCATTATTTCCTATTCCAGCAGGGGTCATAAAAAAATTGGATAGGATAAGAAGGAATTTTTTGTGGCAAGGTAACAACGAGAAGAAAAGATTTCACCTGGTGAAATGGGAATCTGTGGTAACTGGGAAAAAGAATGGCGGATTAGGAATAAAAAATCTGATATTTCAAAGTGAAGCACTCAGAATGAAATGGTTGTGGAGGTACTCGTCTGAAGATCAGTTAATGTGGAAAAGAGTGGTAGGTGCCAAATATGAGGCGGAAGATAGTTGGATGACCAAGGATGTGACTTCACCTTATGGGGTCAGTTTATGGAGATCCATAAGAGAATTATGGGCGGAAGTCAAACTCAACTCCAAGGTGAAAGTGGGGAATGGGAACAAGACCAAATTCTGGAAAGATGAATGGCATGAGTCAGGTAATCTGGAACTCCTCTTTCCAGACATATATAACCTAGTTCTCTCACAACAAAGGACCATTGCAGAGATTTGGACAACACAGGGCTGGAATTTCCGGTTCAGAAGACATCTCAATGACTGGGAAGTAATGAGAGTGGCAGAATTTTTCAACATTGCTGGAAACTTCAATGGACTCCAGGCTGAAGAGGATGCATTATGGTGGAAAGGAAGCAACAAAGGTATATTTAAAGTAGGTGCAGCTTACAGGTTGATGGAGCAACCAAGTCAACAGATTCCTACCTGGCCATGGAGACAAATTTGGAAAGGCAGAATTCCTTATAAAGTCTCATGTTTCATATGGCTGCTAGCTAAGGAAGCAGCTTTGACACAGGATAATGTTATGAAAAGGGGGATAACCTTATGTTCTAGGTGTTTTCTTTGTGGAGAAACATCAGAATCTGTTAACCATCTTTTTCTACACTGCAAATTTACTCAACAGTTATGGAGGGTATTCTTGAGTCTCAAAGGCTTATCCTGGGCTATGCCTAGGAGAATTACTGAAGCCCTAAAAAGTTGGGAGGAGGCAGGAGTACTAGCTAAAGACAGAACGAGATGGAGAATTATCCCTTCTTCAATCTGATGGGCAACCTGGAAAGAGAGAAATTCTAGGTGTTTTGAGAGCATAGAGAACAGTATGCAGAAAGTTAAACTCAACTGCATTTTGTTGTTATGTTTTTGGTGCAATCAATTATACTCAAATGAAACTGTCTCTATAATTGATGTTTTAGATTCAATTTAGATTTAGAATAGTGGAGTTTTGGAGTTCATCTGTATATAAGGTTTAGTACTGCCCATGTACTATCGTGTTATAATACAAAGTTACCAAGTTTCAAAAAAAAAAACCACTTGGTTTGCTGATACATGTGAAACATTATGGATGAATAACCCATAAAGATTATCAACTTAGGAAGTTGTTGCATGCTACAATCTGCCAGCACATTCTGTCAGGTAGACACGCAAAGTCACTTACCTAATAAACTTCTTAGATAAGAACAAAATATCTTCAGCCCCAAAAATTCGTTAAAAGAAAAAATTGGACAAAGAAAAGGAAGCAAAGCTATCAAATTCATATTCATGATTTGAATTCTATACCATTGATGGGGTCTGGATGGAAGAGGATTATCATCAAAAGTTCAGCATCTAATAGTTTGGGTTTGGTTATTTGCCCAAAAAAATGATAATATCCACTTTTCCTTTTCTTGTTTATCTTGAGGAGGGAGCGAGCAGATGGCAGTGCCACTATGGGACTGGAATCCCACGGGATAGCTTAAATCATAATTTCCATTTTTCCTTTTCTTGTTTGTCTAGGGGAGGGAGCGAGCAGGTGGGAGTCCCACACTCCCACTATGGGACTGGAATCCCACAGGAAAGCTTAAATCATTTTTGTATGCCTTAGTTAATGTATAATTTCCCTTACTAACTGTATGTGAGTATCTGTAATGCCAAATTTCGTTGCATGCATGTTATTTGAAGTATATATGCAAATCATCTATATGTCATCTTGTTTGGGACTGAGGTGTAGTTGTTGTTGTTGTATACAAACCATTCTATAAAATAAGGTAACAGCAACATCAGGAAGTGACTAAAAACCATACCACAGTTTTCCTCTTAATTCATAAACAAAATCATAGGCTTGAAAAAAATGAATACCTTACTAGTTACTATAATACATTCTGTGAAACACACACACCAAGAGTAAACGAACACCATAATATTGGAAGATAACAACTAATAGCAGTATTCAACTATCAAGGATCAAATCACCATCATTATCATATCAATATAAAGTATATAGCACATACTGCAACTCTTGGTGACAATGAAACACTCTAATATGCCAAATACAGTACCCAAATGACCAAATTATACATAACAGGAAACAAACTGCACCTTTTGCAGGCAAAGATTTTTATCAGCCATCTATCAATCTCTATGAGATAAAGAGAACACTTATTTAGTATTGGAATGAAATGGACCTGAATAGAGCAAAACTAATATAGAATATCATGTAACCAACATCAAACAATTTGTGGATTGAGGCATATGTTAACTGACGTCAGCCAATATCTAGCAGAACAAACACAAAACATTGTCCCAAAGGCATGGATAAGTGGTTGATGCATAGGAATAACAATTGTTAGAATCCTAACTTTTTGTGAGCTCATTTTTTCCAATCATAGTGGGGATGTTTACCCAACAGGCTTCGAGCTGGATTAGTCAAGTTGAAAGCTGTCAGTCACCCAACAAATGTTAAAAAACACAGTCAAACATTGCTCCTTTCGTTTTTGATAACCAAAGGAAGGATGCCACACAAGGACTTCCATGGGGTCACCCATCCTAGTACTACTCTCACCCTACCGTCAAAATTGTTCCTTTAACAAGCTATAGTGGACTAGCACCCAAGAGTGTCACCTAGTGGCCAATAAAGTGAGTGCAAACCTAGGAGACTATGGTTTCAAATCCCAGCTTATACAAGAAGTATGTTCAATCTGCCTAAGCCTCAGTAGCTACATTTACCCGGGAGTTGTGCTGGGAGGTGGTAGGTATCTAGTTAAAGAGCCGAGGTGAACGCAAGCTAACCAAGACTCAATTTTTTTCAAAAAAGAACATTCAGCAAGTAATCATCACTCATAGAAACTAATCACCAAGTAATAGTACTCATTTAGCACAGACAGTGAACTAAAACAACATAGGAATTACCAGTGGGTAGAGAGAGTGGAAAATCAGTCCACAACTGAGGCCGTTGTGAGATTGTGCTAACAAAATCCACAACGTCATCCGTAATACCCACAACTTCTTCTTCATCTTCATCATCATCATCATAATCGTCCTCTCCATCTTCATCTTCAGCATTTTCACGATCAATTGACTCATCACCAAACTGTAAAAAATTGGAAGCCAACTTGGAAATCTCTGAAACAGTTTTGTTTGAAGAAAACAAAGATAAACTCGATTTAAAGCTATCTCCAATCTCCACTAAATCACTCTTGATTCCACTAAATTTTTCAGTTGACGATTCTTGCTCCGGCTGAGTTGGCGATGTCGGCGCAAGAAAGGCGGCGACACCGCGGAGATGCTGTGAGAAAGTCTGGGAGATGGCTGAGAAATCTTCCTTTATTCCAGATGAATTGGGATTGGAACCCTTCGCCGCCGGTGATAAGGGTTTTTCACCGCTGGCGCCGTCGCCGTCGCCGGCGTCGTCGTCATCGAATTTGAAAGGATTTGGAAGAGGAAGAGAGAACCAAGATGACATTTTTATTTTCTCTTTCTTCAATCTGCAATTTTTCCTCCTTTAAAACTTTTAAATTTCTATTTAATTTTCTTTTTCATTTAGAAGAAAATAATTATTATAAATCATGCAATAATATATTATATTACCTAAACTAGGATTTTTATATCATGCATTTTGAATTTTATAATGAATGATTTTAAGTGATAAGAATTAGATTTTAAATTTAATATTTATATATATTTAATGAATTTATTAATATAATATATTATTTGAGCAAAAATAAGCGACTAATTCATCATGGTGTTTGATCAATGATTATACAATTACTTAGTTTGTCCATAAAAATAAAAATGAGTATGAAAATATGAAGAATTGAAGTTAATAGATATTCTTATTATTGTTATGATCCGACTTCTTCATAATAACTATTTTTCATAACAATATTGCCATAATTAAGGTCAAAGTTTTATAATAAACAAAAAGTTGATTTTTTGCTATTACATAATTTTATCGTAGTATTTTATCATAGCAGTAAAAACATATTTCAGCTAATGATATTATCATCGAAAAGTTTGAGTGTATTGGAAATACGATTGTGTATCGATCAATTCAGTTCAAATTTAAAGTTTATCTATTTGATTTATTGATTATCGCCTATCGGTTTGTACTTTGTAGACATACTAAAATCATTATAGAACCATTAAGATATTGGCTTATTGCTTATCGAGTATCTATTTGTGAACATATTAAATCATTATAGAACAACCATTAAAATATTGACTTATCGATTATTTTATCATTATTTGTTTGGTTATTGATTTAACCGTTAAGATTAGACACAAAAAATCATTGAAAATCACTTAAAACTAGGTGACAAACCAAATGAACCATGCACATTGCATCTTGCTAAAAAACAAACACGGTCACTTTGTAGAATAACAAAAAAAGTTTGAGATAGACAAAATAAAAGTATTTATAAAACTAAACTCTAAGTCAAAGACTTTACATTCCAAATGGTACAAATATAATTATTTAATTCACTATCAGATTATTGATTAACTCGTTAAAAACTCCTCAAACTGTTAAGAATTAATAATTCGATAATTTAACAAATCAAAATTATTATCAAAACCGCTGAATCAATGACCCATTACCAATAAATTAATAAATTTTTTCAATTCAATTTATCGATTTTGCACCGCCTTATTTGAGAAGGTTATTATCAAAGGAAGGTGAGTAGGACCTATTCCAATTTAGTCTCTTTGAATTGACTCTCGTTGTTGCCTTTCTTTTTTGTTTTTTTCTCTTTTTATTTCTTTTTTTTTTGGGGGGAGAAGTGTGTAATAAAGTTTTTATTTATTTGTTTGCTTTTAAAAGAGTATTGTTTTATATTTTTCCTCTTGTTGAGCTTGTCTCTCTCAATCACCCAAACATGACACTGTAGTGACTATATTTGGAATAGCTTGATCGAGTATATCTCCATTTTTCGACTATTTTATTGATACTAATCATATTTTTTACTAATATAGATAAATAATGATCTTTAAATAACTTGATCGAGTGTATCTCCATTCCTCGACTATTTTATCGATATTTACTAATTTTATTAATACAGATAAATAGCTAAGATATTCCCTAAAAAAAAAAAGAGATAATTTTGAATTTTAATTGTTTTTTGGTAACAATTACTCAAATTTTGAATTAAAAGGGGTTAATCATTCCCTTTGGATACATGAAAGGGCATCGTTTATACGAATCCAAAGTCACAAGGGCCTTTGTACTTTTTTGTTTGAAAAATGACCCTTTAGGCTTCGAATTCTCGTTTATAGGCCTTCAACAAGGAAAATAAGGAGACAGGACGTGAAAGCTTTTCGAGGATTTCCTTAAAGAGGAACCTCGCATAAATACCATGAAATGAGGTAATGATTCAATTCATGAAGATTCCATAACTATATCGAAAGGTCAACTCAAAATGCTTCAATACATTCTAATATTGGTTAAGTACAAATGTTGCAACTACATTGCCTTGCAAAATGCATAATAACAATAGGAAGATTACCAAAAAAATCCTAACAAAACTGGAGAGTATACAAAAAGACCAGATTTCATATCCAAACGATGTACAAATCATTAAACAAATTTGTTTCACAATACATCTGGTGTTCCAACAATCACAAATCTTACAAAAAAGAAAATTGATAAAATTTGAGTCAAGAATTATTGAGCGCACCCACGATGTTTGCAAATAATGAATGAACCAAGAAAAGCTACCTAGATATTTAACAAAATAATTCTTTTCCTACCCCGTGAATCGATACATCTATTCTTCCAAGTATCAAAATCAATAGCTGAATATAGCAACATGTTCTCTCTGGATTTTTGTTCAAATGAGGCCAGTATAAGGATTATAGGCGGTTTGTACAGGCATACCGGGGCCGTATGAATTGGCAGCTGCTCCATAAGGGTTGGCAAAGGGATTTGCAGTCAGTTGTTGTTGGGGAGTCATCATCATCAAGTGGGGGTGTTGTTGTTGCTGCTGTTGTAACATGTAAGCCTGTTGCTGGTTGGCCATGGCTGCCATCTGCACATTTGTTGGGGCAGCCACCATGTTGGAGACATAGAACGGGTCATATCCTACATTCTGCATCATGGGAGCCACCGATGGTGCAGGTTCCCATGGATTATAGCTCACATTTTGGTTGGTTTGTCTCATTGCATCATCATACAAACTATCTAGCGTAAGTTTGTCGAGTCCTCCACCCTAGATTTTACAAAAGTAGGAAGCGTCAGTATAAGTATGGCTCTTTATACATGTGAAGAAGAATGTGCACCGGTGCATCTAAATCTTCAGCATGTAGATCCAAGATATACACTTGAAAGGTTCAACCTGTAAATTCTTAGCATTGTACTTGTGAAAGTATCGTGTTGAGACTTGATATTTATCAAATTGTTACATGTATATCTGGAATTCACAGTTTTGTGGCGCTATGGCTGTGCAACACCGGCCTTTCACCAAGTCTGGGATCATATTCTTCGTTCTTCTCGTTTTCAAGTATATTTCTTGTCAAAACTAAGTTGTTCGGACAGGTGCGGGTGTCTAATACGGGTGTGGATCTAGAGATCGGATTCTTCATGATCTAAATTTTAAGATTCGAGGGTACAGATCCAAGCACGGATATGGGTGCGGGAATTCAGCTTCAAAAAATCTGAATATCTAAAAATAGAGTTATGCGTCTAAATTGTGAGACATCAGGAAAACTTACAAGGTATTCCAAGATCAAGAGGAAATCCAAAGGAGAAAAAAGAAAAAGCAATGACATAGAAATTGCTACATACAAGTTTATTCCATTTTCTTCAATTTCACCTTAGCTTTGTTTTGATTATAGAAATCATAAGTATTTGTCCCGGTTTCTCTGTCGATTTTGGTCAAAGTACCCAAAGACAGTTGATCAAATCTGGTACGGATCCCACACCCACATCATCTTGACATGGGTGCGGCACCAAAAGTGAAGAGTCTAAGAAACCTAGGTCAAAAATACTGGTTCAGTTGAACCTATTGTACCTATTGTACGAAGGTTGCATCCGCCTCTACTTGCAGGCATTACATTAGCCTCAAATTAGAGATGGTGAGATTATAAACCTGTCTCTTACAACACGATTCATTCAATTTGCTAATCAATGGGCACCGAATAGAAGTAGCAAAATGAGAAAGATGTGTAATTGTACCAGTTTACTAGCAGTAGTGGCACTCTCATTCGAGCTGGGAGCTTCCACAAGAGCCAGTTCCCAGCCTGAAGTTCCATTAGTAAGATTTGAACCAGTTGAAGTTGGTGGGTTGGTAGAGCCTGTGACAGCACCAAGAGTCAGAATATCCATCTTGGGGACGGGGCTTGGGTGAGTTGTGAACATTTCTAGGTATCTGGTGCTATTGAGTTTGAAACACTTACCAACTGGTATGATAGCTAAAGCCAACGAATTTTTCTCATCTAGTTCTGCAACAGCCGGAGAAGGATCGTCCATAGACTACAGCAAACAAATATAAGGCTTCAAATATTCAATCATAGAGTTGAATACAATAAGGCTACAGATGAGATGTGTCTTGAAACTATTACCAAAAGATCAGCAGGTTCTGCTGGAGGAGCTTCCGTTTTAACAGGTTCCGGCATTGGTTCAGGTTCCTTTTCAGGTTCAGGTGGAGGGGGAGAACGACAGCCAGCATCTTTGACCTCTGGGTCCTTTTTGTACTCAATAGCTAAAATAACTTTGGGTTCCTGGAAGTCGAAATAAGTTGCATTAAAATTTCAGATCTAATTGGAGTAAAACACACTTGTTCGTATCAAATTCAAATCTAATGGCTACGTTATCAAAAATGTATTTTTGCATGCTTGGTGAGCTTCTCATATGAAGGGGCTTGTTAAACAGTATTAAATAAATAAAAGTATGCCGTCTATTCATTTAATAGCTCCATCCAGAGATAATTGATGTTTTATCAAAGGTGTGGGGAGATTTCTTACCGAATCTTTCCGCACTGTAGAAGCTCGTGGTGCATCTCTCACATACTCCTCCATAGCTTGTAAAAATGATGCAGGGGGCTTGATTATAAATAAAACACAAAAAGGATTAGAGAGACATTTACAATGGCAATTAGAAACGATTGCATATTCCCAGAAAAGTTATCTCATACCTGCTCAATTTTAATAAATTTCTGGCCACGTCCCGCGTCAATATTCTTACATATTTCGTAAAACTCTGAAAGTGCTTCCGCCTAAAAATAAATGGAGATGCATCAGGGAATGTATCTGAACTCCTAAAGGAACAGTCTCTCGACTGTTATGATGTATTAGCTGGCTCTGCAAATAATGTGTCAGGATGATACCTGCTGACCAGCCCTGCGGTATATATCCAGAGACCTAAGAGCATCATTCCGTTGCATCTCAAAGAACTGTTGAGAAAATAACTCGGTTAACCTTAATTAATTATTACTGAGGGGAAATAAGACTATCTATAATATATCCAAAAGAAAATCCTAACCTTGTCAACTAAATTAACTGTACCATCACTGATAGCATTGTAGATTTTAATGCTTTCTGTAGCAACCTATCAAAATAATAATAAGCCGTCAGACAGTGAGAAAATAAAACACGCAAATCGTTTCTAATAAATCTTTGAAGAACAGATTACTTACCATTGAAAGTGCTAATTGAATCACAAAATTGTGAGCAGATGCCCCTTGTGGCTGCATGAAAGTTTCATGATCATAAATTTGAGCACAATAGCATATGCCATCTGAATAAAGGACATATTGTCAATGTAGAAACTATATTGAACTGATTATGAAGATAAACGTACCTGACAGCCATTAATACGATACAGAAGTTGTTGTAAGGCTGGTAACTGTTCAAGCAATTCCGGCGTGTCCAAATCTTTAGTTCTCTGCATTAAAAAACATAAGAAAATTCCAACATTAATTTTACACCTAGAGATGAGAAGATAGATAAGGAAAGTACACGGATCCTTGCAATACAGAATAACAATTGTTGCACAAAAACAAACTAATATCCACACACATAGGCGTCACCAAGAGGATGGCCTAGTATGGGAGTAACAAACTGAAGATCCCAAGTTCGAATCCCTACTGAAACACTTGGTGCGGCTGTTCCAACCTTGGAAGGAGAATAACCTTAGCAACCTGACTTGTGGGCTAGACAAGGGTATCCAGTCGATTCGTAGAGGGGCGCATAAGTTGGCCTGAACAACCGATATAATACACATGCACAAACACACATATATGCAACAGAACTCCTTTAAACTAACTATTGGTAGAGATTAAAAAGAGTGTTTCTCTCACCGGCCGATCGGTCTCCACATCATATTTCAGAACTCGAAAACATTCCAACCTCTCCTCGAGGAACAAGGCATATGAACGCACCCAAGCAGAGTAATCCCATGCTGCAGAGTTCATCAGAGCAATTATCAATATTGAAGGAGATCACTATGGTCAACTTCCTATAAGCAAGAAAAAAGGTGGATAATATTCATACCATTTGGACTAGAGTCATCTTTAAAATGAGCCATGTTAAGCATGCGATTTCTGCTGCGGCCATAGTTAATAAGTTCCTCATGGAATGTGGGGTCTACCTCTCTTAAAGCACGGTGAATGACGATCAATGTTTTTAGAGCAACCTGTGAACCAATGACAGTGAAAAATGAATCAGTTAACAGGGGCTAATTTGGAATGTAATTTTATGGTGCACGTGAACCCATAGCCTTTCCACAAAACTAGGTACTTTTTGTATATATTTTCTAAAATTGATCTAATATTATCTGTTGGCACCTATGCTACAAAAAATGGTGCACTTAGTTGAAAGCTAAGTTGTTCGCCTAAAGGGCCAAGGACCAATTCCCACTTAAAGCATTTTTTCCACCTTTCTTTAATAGTGCACCATGTTCTAGAAATCCTAGATTTGCCTCTGTCAGTAAAGGTGCTTTATGCGTCACCTGTGGAGAGGATATAAGTGATGATTATCAGGAAATCAAGGTTACTTGAAGCACAATCAGTTTCTATGTTTGACGCATTAATGTGAAACCAAGATAATGAAAACAAAGAAAAATGAGTCTTAAAACATTCAAACTAACACTTGATTATCAACATTATTCCTCAGCTCCAGGAGTTAGATCTGAACAAAAGCAAGACGATATTCGTCTTCACGACTGAAACTATATTGCAGAAAAGAATGGGCTTATAATCTGATCTGTTTTTGTTAAATTAGGTCTTAGGCCTAACTCATACCCCAAAAGCTAGATCAAAGGGAGGAGGATTGCCCAAGCCTTGTAAGGAGTCTACCCAGCTCATTTTTTTTGAGAAAAAGAGTCTACCCATCTCATTAACTACCAATGTAGGACTTTTGTCATTCTTTAACAGTTTTCACCAATGAAATTAAGGTCAGTGGCTATGATGTGTCAGTAGACCAAAATAACCAAGTACACAGCACAAAAACTGTTGTCTATTTGTCTCATATTATGCTCAACATGAGCTCCTAAATATATTGGATCTCAACATGAACAAGAGGGAGACAATAGAGATCTCATGGGGTCTCCATCGGACCTTAGTCACATCAATGTTCTTTGAATAGTTATGCTGTGCTGTAATTGTAAGTCGTCGTATACTTTAGAAACTTCACCCTGGACCTTAGTCATGTCAATGTCTCTCAAAGTAGCTCCTTCAGATGTAAAACAACTCTAAAGGGCTAAAGTTCACCAACTTGAGTTTCTTTTCCTTTTCTTTTATTAATTTATACCACCTTGATGCCCCAACTTGGGTTACACCAATTTGAGTTCATTTGAAACTTAGACCAACAGTCTACCATGATGGTGCCTTAGACCAACCAAGATTCTACAATAATAGCTCTCAGCTATATGGCAGTTAAAACGTGATCAACTTCTATAAAAGCCAGTTACCAGCTGAAGCTCCGGTAATCAAATGATATACAAGAAAAAAGTACTAAATCAAAAAGTGAGAACCTATGTTGCACAGAATCTTCAAAATCCTTGCCACACCCATTGACACGAAATGGGTGTGTGTGAGATCCACACCAGATTTGGCCAATTCGTCTTGGGTGCTTTGACTACATCTATGACCGGAAGTATAGATTGATTGGGTATTTGATTTGATTTTGTAGGCTTAGGTTTACATATACGGTTAAACGAAGTATGAGACTGCTATGCTATTTCACAAGGTATCCTATGAATAAAATATCAGGTACTGATAAAAAAAAGAAAATTATTAGCTTTAGTTCAATACCACCTTTAATTAATCAAAATAAATACTTTATATGTCACAATATACATTTATTGACTCTATCAGTACCAGTATCTGCACTGGGATCTATACCACCGAAAAAGTCAAGTGATGAAGAGTCCAACCTCTAGATTCGCACCCATATCTACCTGCACCCGAGTCCGAGCAACATAGGTGAGAACCAACTCATGATCCACAAAGTCGCATTACTGCTGGCATTGCTCGATTGTGACATGGATACAGTAATGCTGCAAGATCAATGCTAGGATCTTAACTGAGGGTCCCTTCTGAACAAAGGAGAGAAATTTTTTACGTTTTCCTTAAGAACAATGGACTGACAACCCAACCATAGATGAAGTATACCTTTAGCTTTGTGGTCTAGCCCAATGGGATAGTGCGTACTAATCCTAGCTCACCCAACCATTAAAATAGAAAGCAATTATTCTTAAAGGGAAGTTGTTGCTCTGAACGTGGTAATTATGTGAATCTTTTTCACTTCAGTCCAACAATGGAAACCTGAAAGCTAATGAAACTGGGGACTGATACCCCATTCAATGTATTCAATTTTTGGCTTGCCTAATTTGGCACAATTAATGTAATAACATGGCATTTCTGGGACTGTAACTCAGTTAGCCAAAATAGCAAGCTTACAGGCTTGGCAACTACACAAAAATTACCTCCCATTTTATGACCTCTCACAAAATAAGACAGAGAAGAAACATCAATTGAATATCTATCTTGAAGTGTTCACAAATAAAGCCATCTGAGAATTTTAACTCAGAAATTAGAGAAACCATCCTATCCGTGAAGAATGTGAACGTAGTTGGTCTTTATAAAAAAAATGTAAAGTTAGTTAAAATTATAAAGAGCAAAAGGCAATAGATGAGTAGTGAAAAATAAACAAAATCGAAACTCTTACCCAAAGGAAGGATTTTATTTTTTTTTTACCCCTCCCTAGGAACTCCACTTTCTTGCTCTTGACTCGAACATATAACTTTAAGGTTGGAGGTGGAGGGTGCTTACCAGCTGAGCAACGCCCTCTTGTCATTAAAAGAAGGATAATACGAGGGATTTAATATTCTTTTACATTAATGGAAGGATTGCTCGAGGGATTTAATTAACTTTCCAGGAAGAACATAGTGAGTTTGGTTTTTCCGAAACCAAAAAAGAAAAGTTTTTTTTCGTGACACTGGGATGAGAGTTCCATAGCACCCCCTAATTTTTCATGTTCACCATTAGAATCTTAATGGTAATTTGAGCTTGTGGAAAAGAAGACACGATAAACTAAGAGATCTTTGCCAAATCAGCATTTCGAGAACTAATATTGATTGATAGGTATGGGACAAACTTCTCAAGAATTTACCTTTCATGAGAAGGTGCTACTGAATCGAATTCATTACGCTTCTCAGGTATAGAAACTATAAGCAGCACGAGGCAATATATCAGCTAGGTAAAGTTAACAAAATGAATACTCTCTTCCCTTAATGGAGGAATTGTTTGAGAGATTAAACTTGTTTTCCCTAAAAAAAACCTAATTATATTTAATTTTCAGGACTTGTGGGGTGAATAGTAGTTCACAGGGCCCCCTTGTTTCTACATCGACCTTTAGAATCTTTATGGTAAATTTTTTTTGATTGTAAATAAGAAACAACAATAAAACTAATAGGACTTTCCCAAATCAGTGTTTCGAGAACTACTAGGATTGATTGGTAAAGAAAATACTTCTCTTAAATTTATCTTTCATGAAAAAGCTGCTACAGAATTGAATTTATTGTTCATACCGCCCAATTATGTGTCTTTGACAACCTTCTCGCAAGAGCATGAATGCAGTATGCAACATCAGCTCGAGGTCTGGTAGCCGAGATGGCAGAAAAAATGGCTGAAAATGATAATCGAACAATTCTATCAAGTCCCATTCTGAATGCAATTTATTGCTATAATACGGCAAGTTACATCTCCGTAACACAACGGTCTGATGCTTACCTCTTATGTACTTCTCCTTTGCTGGATGTTCAACATGATTTGTTGCCTTAACTATAGCAATATCCAATTCCTGAAGAACGTTAAGAAAACAGGTATCAGGAGAGAACTCAAAATGGACGCAGAATGAGAACATGTAACAAAACTGAATATCATTACCTTATAGCTACTATTAATTTTAGCTAAACTGACAGTGGTAGTATCCTTGAGTGATCCAAGGGTTTTTCTTAAGCTGTTCTGCGTACCTCCTCCTGACATTTCTCTCTTCACGGCTTCCTGCAGGCTGTGGTGGCTATAATAATCAGCCTACATCAATGAACTCAAATGTACCATAATGAAACATTTCTCCAATCATATACTCCCTCTGTTTCAAATTGTTTGTCTTTTTTAATCTGTTTCAAAAAGAATGCCTCTTATCCTTTTTGGCAACTCTTTATTTTCATCTTTCCACGTGGCATATTTAAGACAACAAGATTAAAAGACATTTTGGTACATTCAACATATCTTTAATTTAAGAACACGAAATTCAAAAGTCTTTCTTTTCTTTCTTTAAAACTCTATGTCAAATCAAAACCAGACAATCAAATTGAGACAGAGTATGATATAACTCCACAGGAAGTGACAGCATGCTGTCCTCTAAAGTATCAGATATGAACTAGTTTGAATCCAACACGCTATATCCAAGTCAAATCATCTATATGGTATTCCTTTCACCAGAAGATTCAAACACCATATATCCAAATCAGTCTAATTTTGGTGAATCTAAATTAAAAAAATCCAAGAATTGAAAGAAAATTTTGCTCATCATATCTGAAACATAAGAGAGCTAGTGAAGTCACAAAGTCCCTTGAATTGATCTCTAAAACTTTCTGTAGGTGAAATTCTATCCCAAGAAACAAACGTAAAGTTATGCACCTAGGGATCATCTAATAAGCTCAAGAAGAACAGAACATCGGAAACAACAAAAACATTTTAGTCACCACCATCAAAATTTAGAACCAACAAAAGAATTTATTCCAAGAACCCACAAAGAATCAGGCTGCACATTGACTCAAACACTTCATAATCAAAGATCCAACAAACCCAAAATTCAATCTTTGCACATTTATACGTCTAATGTTTAGTTCAACCAAAAATCCCACTACCAAAAAAAAAAGGCTAAAATGGTATCTTCTTACAAACAAATAAAAATCAAAAGGCTAGTCTGTAACACTTCATAATTAAAGATCCAAGAAACCCAAAATTCAGTCTTTACACATTCATACCTCAAATGTTCAACTCAACCAACAAAAAAAATAAAAAAATAAAAAAACACAACCAGAAAGGCCAAAGGGTATCTTCATACAAACAAATAAAATTCAAAAGGCTAGTCTGAAACACAACTTCATAATCAAAGATCCAACACACTAAAAATCCAATCTTTACACATTGATACCTCAAATGCTCAGCTCAACCAAAAAGGCCAAAAGGGTATCTTCTTCCAAACAAACAACAATCAAAAGGCTAGTCTGAAACACAACTTCATAATCAAAGATCCAAGAAACCCAAAATTCAATATTTACACTTTCATACCTCAAATGTTCAACTCAACCAAAAACTCCACAACCAAAAAGACCAAAAGGGTATCTTCTTACAAGCAAATAAAAAATCAAAAGGCTAGTCTGAAACACAACTTCATAATCAAAGATCCAAGAAACGCAAAATTCAGTCTTTACACATTCATACTTCAAATGTTCAACTCAACCAAAAATGCCAAAAGGGTATCTTCTTACAAACAAAAAAAATTCAAAACGCTAGTCTGAAACACAACTTCATAATCAAAGATCCAAGTAACCCAAAATTCAATCTTTACACATTCATACCTCAAATGTTCAAGTCAACCAAAAATCCCACAACCAAAAAAACCAAAAGGGTATCTTCTTACTAGAAAATAACAATCAAAAGGCTAGTCTGAAACACAACTTCATAATCAAAGATCCAACACACTAAAAATTCAATCTTTACACATTGATACTTCAAATGCTCAGCTCAACCAAAAAAACCAAAAGGGTGTCTTCTTACTAGCAAATAACAATCAAAAGGCTATTCTGAAACACAACTTCATAATCAAAGATCCAACACACTAAAAATCCAATCTTTACACATTGATACCTCAAATGCTCAGTTCAACCAAAAAAACCAAAAGGGTATCTTCTTACAAACAAATAACAATCAAAAGGCTAGTCTGAAACACAACTTCATAATCAAAGATCCAAGAAACCCAAAATTCAATATTTACACATTCATACCTCAAATGTTCAGCTCAACCAACAATCCCACAACCAAGAAAGCCAAAAGGGTATCTTCCTATGAACAAAAAAGAATCAAAACAACAGGTTTTAAAAGTTGAAACTCAAGTGAAGCTGAAGAATTTTAGAGAGAACTTTGAGGAGAAAGGCAAAAAGGGCTAGAGGGGTATGGACTCAGAGGGTGTGGGGAGTCTTTTTTGGTGGCCTGCAGAGAAGAAAAGTCTCCAACAATGAATTTGTTTTGGTTGGCGGTCGGCGTCAATTACCATTTATTTTTATAATATATATTATTTATTATATATATGCATTTTAGGAGTATTAAATTTTGTATATCCACATCAATACACTGGCTTCTTTCTCTTTTTTTGGTTCATTTATACTGTATGTATGTACTAATTACTGTATTCTCAATTGTACATGTTACTTGTGTAACTCTATATATTCTTTACTCTCTTTTTCTATTTTCGTTATTCAGTACATTGAAATCTAATTAATTACAATTAAGATCTTCAATTAATACATAATCATATTCGTTGTATCATATTCTTTAATGTTCTATTATATTCTTTATCAGAATGACCATTTAATAATCAAAGTTTTGAATAAAATTGATAGTTTTAATATTAGTTTCTTCATATAGGGTTAGGTCAAAAAAAAATTAGATAATATTGGTGTATAGTGTTCCGAATTTAAAAATGAAAAGAAAAGGTCAAGATGTTTCACATAATCAAGTTAAAATACCGAACGTCATCAATAATTTGATTGAGAAAAAGGTTTGTGTTCACCTTTTTCCTCGTTATTTTTTTCTCTTCGCAATTTTAAAAATCAAGGTTTTACTCAAATATTTTATGTTCAAAATTTATTCATCCCATCAATTTTAGGATTTTCTATCATGAATCTTTTTATTTCTATGATTTGAATTTGACACTACTGTATGTTTTAGTGATGAAAAGTTTATTAAAGTGCTTAGAGCAAAAACGTATTTTAATCAAATCAACAAATATAAAGTCCATGTTGTTATCTTTATATATACTTAATTTTAATATTTAATTATAACTAAGTCAATTGTGTTACATACGTTATTTCTTTCATTTCTTAGTTTGCTCTTATAATAGTTCTACATCTTGTTTGTAAAAATATAGAAAATTACGCAATTTCATTAGTATTTAAATTAAACACTTTCATGTTCTTAGTCGAGAAAAGGCAAAGAGAATAATTTTAACTCACTTCAATGTATATGTTTCTCATTAAATTATATCAATAAAATTTCTTGTAAACAGTAAATACAACTAAAAGATAAATTTTTAATTAGTGTTTTTTAGATAACTCCAATTTGTAATTTTGTATGTAATTTCAATTTATATTTATGGTCAAATATAGGGGTGTACAAAATCGAATTGAAAACGGAACCAAACCGCAAATCGAGAACAAAAACCCGACTAGTGGTTGGTTTGACTTGGTTTGGTATTGGAAAAAAAAACCCAACTATATTTGGGTTGGTTTGATTTTAAAATTAAAAAAAACAACCCGACCAAACCAACCCGACATATATATATAATTTTTATTTTATACATAAAAATATTTTCTTTGATATAATTTTTAAATATTTCTTATACTTTATCATAGTTTTTATCTTCTAATATATTATTTCAAGTTTGAAACTTAGAATTCTAAATGGTTCAATAAAGATTATAGTCCACAAATATTGGTAATTATAATAAAGCTTAAATCAAAATCAAATTAACACTAATGCAAAAAGAAAATCAATTCAACACCAAGAATGACAATAATATTGAATATTTATTCCTTGGTTTTACATTGGTTTAGACAATTCAAATACATAATCTAATTTTAATTTCCTTTAATATTTAGTCATGTAACTAATACTTATTAAATTTATTTTAGCATGATTTAGTACTTTTAAATTATGATCATTTTCATTATGACTTGTTAATTTGCAATATTAGTTTTACGCAATTTCATTATTATTATATTTTTGTTGGATATTTTAGTGTCATTACTCATATCATATTTTGAGTTATTTTCTTAAGAAACACCTAAGATAGTTGTATTTTGGTAGGACTAAAGAAAGATTTGAAATACAAGTAAATTATATGTTTATATGAATATTTTACCGAAAAAACGAAAAACCCAAAAAAATCCGAGGTTGAAAAACCCGAGTTTAATTGGTTTGGTTTATAGATTTAAGAATTTGATATAAATGATTTAGTTTGATATTAGAAAAATTCGAACCAACCCGACCATGTACACTCCTAGTCAAACATAACTTAAATTTTAAATCCAAATTTTTATTTTGAAAATATTTATAGAACAACGTGAGCTTATTCTAAATTACTTATAACAATAATATGATATTCTTTTCCATGCTTGTGTTTACTTTAATATAGGTGTGAACAATATTTGCAATGCGGATTTTATTGTCCTTTTTGACTTATGCATGCTAGCGTAAGAATAAATTAGATACTTCTTATATTAAGGGGTCATTTAGTAGAGTGTATTAGAGAATATAATGCAGGTATTAGGTGTGTGTATTAGTAGTACACTTTTTCATATCATGTATAATTAATGCATACTCTATTGTGTATTAACTTGTGTATTACTAATACCAAAGAATTCTAGGTATTAGTAATACATAGCATTTTAAAAACTTGCATTATATTAAATAATTACAAAACTACCCTTAAAACCTTTTCATTTTCTTTGTTGTCATAAGTTTTTGTTTTTATTTTGATTTGTTTTTCGGTGTCTTTTAATTTTTTGATGTCTTAATAGGCTTTATGACCTCTTAAGTATCTTTTTTTCACAATTTCAATATAATTTAATAAAAAAATTTACTATTGTGACATTAAATTTGATAAAAAAAATTATTTGCCAACACGCTATAGTACAACATTTAATAGTATTTTTGAAAAAAAAAAAAAAGAAGAAGAGTTAATGATGTTTAGCAAAGAATATTTTTTGATCTTTTAGCAAAGAACTTTTTTGCAAAGGAAGTATACAAATAAATAAAGTGTGAAGGGTATATTTGCAAACATATAGTTTTTAATAGAAATTATGCAAGATTTGTTATTTCTAATACATCAAACCAAACAATGTATAAGAAATAATGCTTGCATAACTAATGCAAGTATTACTAATGCAAGCACTACTAATGCAAACATTACTAATGCACCCTATTTTGCATTATTCTTATATACTCTACCAAACGACCCCTAAGAGAGTTATTGTGAATTACTAGTATGTAAGAGGGTGAAACTTTGATCTAATCTTATACATGCGAGGACAATCCTTTAAATAAATTTCTACTTTTAATGAGATTTTGTTCAGCTTATCAAATTTTCTCTTCTTCACCATAAAATTAATTCGATAAGCAAGATCTTTGATTGAAGTACTTGAATGAGGTTAATCAATAGCAATTGCTTGGAACGTTCACTATACCTTAATTAAACTGTCCATTCCTAGTTTGGTTTCTTACTTAATGAGGATACTATTTTTTTAAAGTATTCATAATTTTCATGATCAAACGCCTATTAAATATTTGTCACCCCAAAAAATAAATTTAAAAAATCCAAAACAAATTCTTAAAAAATTTACAATAGCAGTAAAATTCTTCCATTTATTTAACTAGTTGAAAAGTTGTCAGAATACGGAAGCGTACGATAAATAAATGTAAATATTTTTTTATAGTATAGTATTAATTATATTGTAATGATTAAAAATGGACCGTTAGATTTGATGATGATGAGTTAAAGTGGGACCCAAATGTTTAAGATGTAAAGTAGCTGTCCACAGCTGAGCACATAGACAAATCTAACAACTAACATGTGCACTTTAGTGAAACTGACCACATTGTACTAACATGTACCTGCTAATCATCAATCTTGTTGTTTTTCATTTTTTTAAAAAGTTGGGGGTGGGTGGGGTTGGAGTTGGGGTTGTGGGGGGTTGGGGAACTCTTTTTCTTCGTAATAATATTTGAGTTGTATAATGTTGGTCTTGCTATTTTGAGGGTTTTTAATATTTTTATGGATATTGTTGTGCTTCATATGACCACTTTATATTACATTTGATTATATTATTATTATATTATAAGAGGGAGTTTTAACTTTCTCAATTAGATAAGAGTTCAATATGTCATCTGATATTAAGGGTAAATTGGTAATTTCTTCTTCCCAAAGTAAACTCTCGATGGTTTCAGCTTTTGCTATGTGTATTGCCTTACATTTTTATCTATTTTTCTTGAATTTTAAGAAAATGTTATTATGAATTTAAGCCTCTATTTGAAAAGGTTAATATTACTAGTATTGAGTTTGAATCATGACTCATCTAATCTTGTTGAATCGTTCAAATTTAAATAGGTTTGAATTAGGTTAATTTGAATTGTATGACTTTATGTCCAATTTAACCTATTAAAAATCATCGATTCAAGTAGAACTATTGTGTTGTCTAAATTGTAAAAAAGTTCGGTTTTAATCTATTAAAGTGTATTTTTGATAAATTGTACTACTTGTTTTGATCACGATGCCTATCAAATAATGTATTTGAAGTATCATTTTATTTATGCTATAAGTCTATGTTATATTAGTTGAGTAATGAAACGTAAGTTTGGAATTTAAAGTTAGATACCCTTGACAAAAAATATGTCTTTGATGTAGTGGTAATAGGCGTCCATTTGAGTGAAGGAGTTTCAGATTTGAACACCAAATAACACAATATCTTTTTGTTTTATTTTAATAGCCACACACTATTATTCTTAGATGCCCTTAATAAAATTTCTGACTCCGTTACTAACTAAAAGTATTTGCTTCACGCCCTTAAATTACCAATTCACAAGTAAATTGCGAAGCCATCAGAAATTGATTAGCTTTTAATTAATTGAATTCCAAGACATAAAGAACAAAAACCAGCATCCCTTTAATAAAGGAATATTATAATAAAAATTTAAGACACTGCATGATTAAATATAAAGTATTAATCTTTATGCTTAGTGGGCTATTAGTGTATTATTCCTTTTCCACAAGTCATTGATCCTCCTTTTTAGACTTACACAACCTAAGGAGAGATCTAAACCAATAATTGAACAATAAACAAGTACTAAAAAAAATAACTCTAGGTATGAACCACAGTTTTTATATTATTCTCTATTTAGTATTCAATGTCAGGATCATATTATATTCGGAAAGTAAAGCACTTTCAAATTAAGAAAACTCTAAATCTAATAGAATTTGAACTTAAAATATTTGATTAATGATGAAAAAGATGTATTTATTATTCCAGCAGAATGATAAACCACAAGTTATTTATTTATTTAATTTGGTTTCATATGAAAGTATTTGATATTAGTTTTTGGGGTTAGTTAATTCATTATTATCTTTAATCAAATGAGAAGTTTAAGATTTCCATTGACAAAAATTTGCTAGTTTTATTTAATATATAAAATAAATAGAGGACCCCATTAAAACATTAAACAAATGATTTAACATAAATTAACAAAAAATTAAACACTAATTTTGACTCCACCTAGTTTTATGATTTTTCTTTGTTCCATTTTTTAATGCTTTATTAGTAGCGGTGAACAACATAAAAATTTGTGTATTTTGTTTCTTAAAAAAAGGCACATTATGTGTATTTTGTATAATAACAATATATTCAGTAAAAAGTGTCATTTGAAAAGGATGAAGGTGTACGCAAATCTTAGTACCTTACTCTTATTTTTATGAATTAAAAAAAAAATTCCAATAGATTATTTGTAAAGAATTTTTAAAACGAATATTTTAGTTTCTAGATGTTAAAAGGATCCTTGAATACCTTTTTAATTAGTTGTCAACTTTGAATTTTATTTTTTAATCTAGAAGTTAATTAGCATCATTTTCTCATGCTGTGACTTGTCACTAAACTATGCATTAATTCAAACTTAATCTTGAAGTCAATTACAATTACCCATTGTTCAAATCTAATGATTTAGGACGGTCCTAACTAAATTAAATATAGACCATATAAAACAACTAATTATAAGGTCATCTACACAAGATTATACTTTAACACATTATATCCTACTCAAATTATCTCAACCTATTTTTTCTCATTTTATTCTCAATGTACGCTACCTACACCTTCTTAAACATGTGGTATACATTGAGAATAAAATGAGAAAAGATAGATTGAGATAACTTGAGCATGTTTAACATTAACGACAAATATAGCAGATTGTATGTATAAAATTATGATGAATAAAAGAGTTAAAAGAGGATTGTATACAAGTAGAATCACGTGAAGAAAATTATATTAAATAACTTGCAATTTATTAAAACTAATCAATACTTTATTATAGAATAAGGTACAATAGAGAGAAAAAAGATCCATAGAAGTGATTTTTACTAATTGGGACTGTTAGTACATAATTTTGAATTTATTGATTTTCTAGAAGTATTTTGACTTTATCATTAATTTATCTGCCAATAAGAATATGGAGAATTTATTATTTTTTAATACTATATTAGATAGATGGATAGATAAGTTTTAGATGATCAAACTAATTAATCAACAATCTTTAATTAGTATGAAATAATTGATTCCAGCTTACAGCAAATATGCTTCATTATCCAGCAAATATGCTTGTGGTTTTGCCAGTTAAGAAGAATAATAATACAGTTTCATGTGCACCAGCTTGTTCTCTGTACACCCCCTCCATCTCGAAATATTTGTCGTATTTTCTTTATACGTTTCTTAAAAAGTATTAATTAGGGGAAGTATTTTAACTATTTTATTGTTATTTATGTCTTAAATTATAATCTCTTCTTTTAATATTTATTTTACTTACGTGTTTGTAGTTTTCAAGAATAATTATTCTTAAGAAATTTTTATTTTTTTTAATCTTAAACTTCTAAATAACAAATATTTTTAGTAGAGACAATAATAATCTGTTTGACCAAACTTCTAAAATCCATTTACTTTGAAAAGTGTTAATTTGTCTCTTTTTATTGGGTCCAACAGTCAGTTCGATCAAAGGGTGTATTGTCTCTTTGATTGGTTCTAGCTCCAAAAAAACGTATACATGAAGCTATGTCGACTTAACTACATTTATGACTAAACGATTACGCTTAGGTATACCACGCCACATATCATTGTGCACGTTAGAAACTATTGAGACTCTTTTCCGATAATTGAGAAATCTATGAAGGTCAGTGGCACACAATTCACAACTCGATGGATAATGAGTCGGATCTTCTACACTTCTCCACTTAAATATTTTGGGATTTCAAAATAAAGTTCTTTTTTATTTTCAAAACACAATATATGATCTAGCAAAGCCTCATATGTCCCACACTAGATGGCTATATTTTACATGAAATATTTGATTATTCATTTTCCAAATTACAATATTACATCATAAATAAATAAATGAAAAGAAAAATAATGTAAATATCAAAGAAAAACTCAACTACATCATCCAATGAGACCTAATAATACTTCAAAACTGCAGATCAAGAGAAGATTTTCTCTTTCAAGATCTCTTCACAACAGTGAAATGATGGCAAAATTTGGAGATGAAGAGAAGTTCATCTTCAAGATCTCTTTACCACAGCAGTGGCAAAGAAAGGATGGTGGCTGAACTCGAATTGAACCTTAAGCGACGCGTCAACTGCCCCTAGCCGGGAAATAAGACTTAGCGCAACACTGTTATGTTCAGCTACCTGTTCTATACGACGAAGCTCTGCCATTTTATCCGAATCATTAGAAAAATTGCTCCTTAGCTCCTTTGCTATTCTCTGAGTTTCTTTGAAGCAGTTATACATAGACACGCTCTGCATAATCAGAGTTTCATGTTACTTCCTGGATGAAGACCAAGTTTTGCAAGCCCCTCCCCCCAGAATTAGCCCTCGAAAGGAAAAAAAGAAAAGGCAAGTAATATATACAATAAAAAGAAAAAGACAGACCAGAAAGGAAATATTTGTCAAGGATAACTCACAGATAGACGAGCATGAGCAGTTGTCTCCACAAAAGAATAATATGAGACATGATCAGGCAGGCAAGCTTTCAGAAGCAACTCAAAGTGCTGGACAAACCTCTGAGAAAAATTGCAAGATTCGTCAAGAATGGAAATGATATCCTGTCACTACTAGACAAGCATATCAATAAGAGCAGATGTAAGAACTCAGCAACAATGGATGACAATTAGTTAGCTACTTGTGCTCTCTTCGGGGACATCCGATAAAATTGGAGCAATACAAAGAGGGTTAGCATGGCTAGGCCCATGCACAAGGATGACATGCACAAATCGAGTGCTGGTCCAAAGAAAAAGTCATGACAAATATCAGAAGGCACACCTCATGCTCACTATTGAAAGGTCCTGTGCTGAGATAGATTTGCCGTTCATTCCTCAAAGCTGCAAGCATCTGGAGGAAGTAATAACCAATAAGTTCTCAAGCAATAGAATCAATTGTAAGTTCAACTAAAAATCTCACTGCAGTGTGCAGATATGAAATAGACAGTAAAACCAAAACGGGAGAAATGATTTGCAGGCTGTGAGCATTAGTGAAAGCATAATAAACAAAATCAAAAAAAGCTAATTACCATGGTAAGACCTTCAGCGAGATATACATGGCACTGAAGAAACAAAATTGCGGGTGGGAGTTGATCATCTTTTCCTCCATCTTTCACCAAATCTCTTTTCTTCTTCCCTTTCTTTTTACCTGATACAAGTCAAATGTTTAGATAACGTGTCTCTTATGTGGAAAAAAACCATAATAATAAAATTCAATTGTATATTTGTTCTATATATAAGGTAGGGGTAAGGTCTGTGTACACTCTACCCTCCCCAAATTTCACTTGTGGGATCACAATGGGTACATTGTTATTGTTGTGGTATATTTTTTCTATATCCGTGGATGAGTTGCAACTCTATTAAAAGAAGTGGCAAGCAGATGCGACAGTAAAATGTTCTCAGAGTAATAATTTAAACAAGAGCATCCCTTAAGAAGGGAAACAAAAAAAGAAACCAAAGAGTGGGAACTGGGGATGAAGTCAACCAAAAAAAATGTCAACTGCGTGTCGGTAGTCGGTAACATCATTCCCCATGCTTTCTACCTCTATTTTTCTCATTCCAGCTCTCCAACTTAATACCTGGACATTCGATGTCTCTTGCTAGCTATTGCCTTGGCACATCAATTGTCTACACTAAGACTCAACTAATTTAGCTCCTTCTCCAAGGGACTTTAGATATGGGCATTTAGATGGGTTGGGTTGTACCAAGTCCGAAGTTGTCTACAAGAGGTAGCCATCAACTGATCAAGATTTACCTCAGTCAACAATTTTAGTGATTTATTATGGGAAAATGGAAATAGTAAATTCCTTTGGAAACTATTTGATAATCCTTATACGAGAATCAGTGACTTAAAGATCATATAAATGTTTGTATTCTTACCCATCTATAACCCAATCATGAAGTAATTCAGCACTGAGATCCTATTCAGAATTCTATAATATATATATATATATAACTTTAGTGTCTAGTCAGCTTGTACACACCTCGATTATTCCATTGGATACCTGCTACTATAGAGGTGGACCTAGATTTTTGAAGGTGGCTGGTGCATAATTGCATTCAATATAAATCTATCGCTGGTTATAAATACGGTGTAGGGGGTTTGTATATCCATTGATATGGTCTCTCTGTATATGCACAAATCTCAAAGATATTAGTATAATACAAATTGCTGAAGTTTTTGGGTGTTGGTGCACCAGTTCAGGTACTGGATAACTATGCCACTGAGCTAACGTAGATGAAAAACAATCACCTACTGTTATTTTATCTCTGCTATAATTTGAACCCTGATCTCCAACATTTGCACCACTTCATTGGCCACTAAGCCACAACCATAGGTGCAGTCAACACTAAATAACTTACATATGATAAAGCCACAATTGTTAATTTCAATATCTTGAGACCTCTACGCTGTCTAGATATCAGATGTAAAAACATTTTAATGATTCAACTCATGCCTTCACAACTTTTTGGTTGAATACAATCTGAGTCAAACCATTACGTTCATGAAAAAATGAGATGTCAATGACCATTTTTTTCCCTTCTTTTCTTCCCTCTGGTTTATTTTATTTTTGGCATTCTAGCTAATGGCAGGTGATCTAATGACATAACATTCTAGCTCTATTCAACCATCCAGCAAAAAGTCCTCCTATACAAACAATTCAAGATCAAGAAACTTCAACAGGGAAACAGTGATATATCTAAAATTAGTTCAGATCTCTATAAGCGAGCCACTAATGACAAGTATCGTAAAGCTTCAACCAGTGAATCAATTTGTATGACCTTAGTACAGAGAAGGAGAAACCTATTATCCAAAAGATCTAACCCTTGAAATCCACATATAAGGTTACCAAGGATGTAGATCCAGAATTGTTCGACAGACTTACACCAACAACTAGGGAAAAAGAGATGGTTGGAACAAGCAGCATTCTTACTGATTTCATTGCTTGTCATTGCCCTCATATGTGTTCTCTCTGCAAGCTTGATCAGGATAATATACATGTACCAATAGACCATACAAAATTCACCAGTAGAATACAAGTCTAATTCAAAGCCCAACATCAGGAAACGGGAAGCAATCCAGTATGTTTGCTCCTCCACCCATATGAGAATGTGTCTGCATATCTTCATGCAAATATTCTGCGACAAAATTCAGAAAATGAATAATAGTTTCCATAAGAGAAATGTTCCACTGAGAAGACGAGAGATCAAGAAAGATCTGTATTCTCCACTTTGAAGAAATGGCACAAGGTGGAAACCACAGCAGCAAGAGCTGCTTTACAGGTCCTCAAAAGCCATATTTCATTTTAGAAAGCTATTATTACAAACCCTCGAATAGTATTCTGTAGTTGCAGAGGATATTCACCTCGTGTCTTGAAGTGGCTGAGATATCTCCGCACTCTTTCCTAAAAGCCAGTTCCAGCTAAGGAGAAATCAAAGAAACAAATGCAGAATTCAGCTCACAGGAAGGCGATTAACAAAAGAAATAATATAGATGACTCAGTCGCATCAGCAGAAACAGAAGCGTATACTTTAACAAGTTTGACATTACTCAACACCATATAAGATTTTATCGAAATCCAAACAGTAAAAGAAAATAATACAGATGACCCAGTTGCAGCACCAGAAACAGAAGCCTCTACTTTAAACAAGTATGGCAATAGTGCAATACTCAGCTTCCCAGTTTTACAAATGCCTTGATAGAAACCAATGTTATGAACCTAAATAGGAGAGGTTTGCTTTAACTAGAAATCTGATTCCATTGCACACCAGAAAATGCTCAGTCAGAGAACTTAATATGTCAATACATAAAGAGAGAGAGAGAGGGAGAGACGAGCTTGCAGGCAATGAGAGGACAAAATACAGCAACCACTTTGTATTTTGTAAAGAGGGGTGAAGTGTTGATTTTTCTGCAGAAATAAGTAGACTTCTTTTGGCATTTCTGCTTCGTTTCTATCAGATCTAGCTGAAATTTGAACAGAGTGTTCCTTGCATCTTGATCTATGATTAGGAACTGACAGATCACAATTTGGAGTCCTATAGCTCCAGATTTTCAGCCAAGAACAGTGACTGAGTTTTTGGTGATTTCTCGCTTTTCTTGGTGCAAACTTGTAATGATCATTGCTGTGTTTGGTACTTGTTCTGTGGCCATTTTAGAGAACCTTTGTTAACTATCTTATTGATTTAGTGGAGCTTTTGTCCGGTAAATTTTTTACTCTTCATATTGAAGAGGGTTTTCCACGTAAATTTGATGCCTCTTGGATTTGATTTATTTTTGCATTGCCATATTTATTTGTGGGTGATTATAGTTGCTGCCCGCTCCTTTTTTTGCTCGTGCTTGAGGTCTCCTCTTTGTTCAAATAGATTAGGGAATTTTACATTTGGTATTTCTTCCGCTGTTACCTTAGTCCTGCATTCTTGTTGCTTGTTTTGCCCAACAAATTGGTACCAGAGCCAATGGTTTGGAGAGACGAGTATGGAGATTGGGGAGTATCAGTGTGGGGCCCAACTAAGCATCTTTGCTATCTACCGGCCAGTTTTCTATCTTTTGCCCATAACTTTGAAGACGGATTCACAAAAAAAAAAAATCCAATAAGCTTTGATGACATAAATACTGGATGGTGTGGGTGACGCACAGTTAATCTCCGAATCAGCTTATGAATGGTGATGGGTCACGTGGACCTTGGTTTAAATAGGTCATCGTTGGGTGTGTGTGATCCAACATTTTATTAGTTGAACCAAGTTCCACGTCAAGAAGCCACCAATAAGATGTTGGATACTCTTAATGGTACAAGGCCTTTTGGGGAAAATCTTGCGGGCTAGATCCGAAGCGAATATTTGTTTTTTTTATAAAGCTAACAATATATTAATATCAACAGGTACACTACACCAGAAACTTGTGTAGTCCCCCTCAAAAGTAGGCCACTTACAAAATGGGTTCCTATATGTTAAAATACTTGCAAACTACCAAGAACATTAAAAATATCTTCAGTTTGTCCTAACAGATTCTGTTTATACCAAAAATAATATAGGCCTAGGTAGTTCATCAAAAACTTCTGAATGCTGCATTACTTGCCCTCAAAATATCTCTGATTCCTTCCTTTCTGTCCAGACAGACCACCAAATACAAGTTGGGACAATCTTCCATCTCTCCTCTCTTCTAGCTGCATTGCCATCACTATTCCAGCAGTTTAACACTTCTTTGATTCTTCCTGGCATCAACCATTTTATCTTCCTCAAGTTGATGGAGATTTTCCATAGATGATCTGTCCATTTACAAAGCAAGAAAAGATGACTAATTGTCTCTCCCTGTTCATTACAAAGGTAGCATCTGGAGCATAGTTGTATACCTCTCTTGATCAACTTTTCATGTGTCAGAACTTTTTCTTTAGCCAATAGCCAGGTGAATCATGCTACCTTATGAGGTACTTTGACTTTCCAGATCATCTTCCATGGCCAAGAGCCCACCTGATTGTTGTACTAACTGAAATCTCTGTAAGCAGAATTTACGGAGAACTTCCCTTTGTTGTCAAACTACCATATCAGGCTGTCCTACCCTACTGAGAAACCATTGAAGTGGGATAGAATTTGGAAGAACTCTGCTACCTAATCAGTCTCCCAATCATTTAAAGTGTATTCTAAAGCTGTGATTCCATCCTTGTCGTGTCCACATGTCAGCCACTGATGCTTCTTGTTGGCATAGATTGTTTAATTCTGGAAATAGGTATTTCAGTGTATCCCCAACTTAGTTATCATTCCAAAAGGATATTTTCCTTCTATTACCAACTTTGAATCCCACTTTAAGAATACTTTTGTATTGTTCTAACCCAACATAATGTCCATTCACTCCCTTTGGGTCCTTTTGATACCTAACTCAATAATTCGTCTTTTAAGACAATTTAAGGTTCTCTACAACTAGAGGTTCTCTACATTTTCTAAAGGTATAGAAATCACCAAACAAGAAGGGGAGTGTTAGCACAACAGAAAGGGTTCTCTCCGTGAGACCAGGAGGTCACAGGTCCAAGCCATGGAGACAGCCTCTTACGGAAATGCAAGGTAAGTCTCTGCCTACAATTAACCCAATGTGGCTTAACCCTTCCCTAGATCTTGGGCATAGCAGGCACTTAGTGGCTGAGTTGCCCCTTTTTAATACAAATCTCTAAGAAAACATCTAAAGATCAATGAGCTAGCGACTAAGATTTGATACAAATACCAGTTCACTAAAATGAGTACTACTCTCACATAAGGGCAAAACATACACATTTGAGCAAATTCTACGTTGTATATCTACTCTTTAACAGCAAAAGAATATTGTTAATAAAATTGATTCCCACTAACACCTTAACAGATGCATTCTGCATCTATCAGCAGTTAACTTATTTTAACTTACCATGTTCAAGGCACAGGATCTCAATACAACCTTAGGAAAAACACACCTATGTAGACCATCATAAAGACAGATATTTGTTCATATTCCACTTGCATTCCACACCAATCATCTTGCTTATATCTAAGTAAGAAAACATTTGAAGGACTGTGGTTTACTCATACGTTTTTTTATCTGCCAACTTGAACAAGCGAAGAGGTCAAATTCTAATTCTGCTTTAGCATCCGAACATGGAGGAATCTAAGACGCAGGCCACAAAATGTATGAAAGTAATCATCACGATAAAAAAAGAAAGAGACAAATACACAAGAATAGAAGTACAAATGGGATAAGAAACGGCATTTCGACAAGTGTATACTGCTCAAACCTGTACGTGTATGATGCGCCAATCTTGCAAAATCTTTCCAAGTTTACGCCTTTGCCACGAAATGTTGGTACAAAGAACTCGAAGCAAAGTGATTAACAACTGTTTTAGACAAAAGCATGTTTTTAATGGTGACAGATCTCATTAAATAGACTAGGCAAAAGGAATTTGATCAAAGCAGAAACCTAGCCAATTAGGCGACAAATAAAACCCAAAACAGATCAGTTTGACATTTTACGAGTACCAATAGGCACAGAAAAATTTGAGGATAGATTTTTTATCAGAAGCTCTGGACATAGAAAGTCTCCCTTTAATAAACTCATGCTTACTTGCCCAAGCTGTACAACAGTTTCGTTCTTCTGAATATCATGGTTCTTCGCCACCTCAGGTAACAAAGAAACTTTACAAATCACAGCAAAGACAGAGTCACGCCCATAAAGCTTCCCATCTTGAACCAGCAAATGCTGTTGATTAGTCTTTCACATGAGAATGTCATTGTGAAAAGATAAAATATATCTTAAAGTTCAACAAGTTAAAAAAAAATGAAATCTGGATCACAAATTCTGCTACATACAATAGAAGATTAGAAGGCAAATCATAACCAGTAGATGAACCATAAGTTATGAACCCTCAACCCCACAACCACCCCTCTGGACGGCAGATAAATGAATAATCTTCTGGTGACATATTTTTCTTCATGTGAATTCAGATAGAAAATATCTTTGTTGATTCTTGATAACTCGAAAAGCTAATGCCAACCTTTTGCACCATAACTACAAGGCTTATTCAGTCATAAGATGGCCCAATAATAACTAAATATTATGCAAAAACATTAACTAAATTTAAACATCAGTGTTCCCAAAAACTTGTAGAGAAAAAATGAGCATAATAGCTTAACAGAGATCCTTGTTCTTGGATAAATTTCCAATCACGTCATCACCACAAATACCAAGATGCATTAACATGAAAATGTGAGTTATCCTCTGTGCATCTGTTAGCAAAATCATTGAATTTGGGAGCTGAAAAATAAAAACCTTCAATCCTGTACAGTTCACTTCATGGCTTAATCACTAGGCCTAAATTTAAGAAATAACTTTTTCTGAACTCTACGATCCATACTTTGGGTCTATACACCGACGATGATTTAGGATTACATAAATACTTAGTATTCCTCTCCCTGCACAAATTCTTCTTTGGACTACAAGAGTAAAAACAGCAACTTAATGTGGGATGTTCCAAGAGTTGCCTACATCAGCTTCCCATTTCAGGGACTAAGCCATGTGAATTAACAAGATTAGAACAGGTAAAATTGATGTGCACAAAGTTCATGAATGGATGCATGCAGAATTTATATGTGCTATAAATTACCTGGAGATGAGCTCTAGCAACCAATTCTGGTTGAAACTTTTGAAACTCGACCACAAATCGTAAAACACCTTCAAAGACTGGATCTAAACTGTAGGAACATATGATCTCTAGTTCATGAAGAAGCTTTTGGAAATATTCAGCTGCCTGGTAGAAGAATACACACATGATTTGCTGTACTACTTGGATCAAAGCAAGGTGTTTATGTGCATTTTCATGCCTTACCTTCTTCCAGCTAATTGTCTCGATTGCACGAGGTGGAGTTGGAGCCGATAATCTACTATTTAAGGTAGAATCAAACCCAACAGGTTGACAACCTGAAGCTGTTGTTTCATTTTTCATTCCATCTTCCAAAGTTCCTGGTGCATTAATAGACCTCAAGAATTCTGCTGACTTAATCATGGATTCTAACTCTTCAAAGCAACAAGCAATATGTTTCTTTGCCAATTCCAAACCTCTGCCTTGTGGTCTCTTCATATTTGTGACAACATGGTAAAAGTGCTGGAAACACCAAAGAGAGAATAGTATGAGTATTAAGAGGAACAGCAGTGACATTTCTCAGTTAGGCCGGGTGACATACATTATCTATTTACAAGTTAAATAGAAAGGTGCAAAGATGTAGAATCACTACGCCTTATTCATTTATTCATTAATCAACTGTGGGATGAACCAGCAAGAACTCTACGGATTTTACAAGTTAGAGCAAGTTGAATATAATTTTATCCGAAACCCCTTTTCATACATAGTTCATAAAGGGAGCTGGTCTACAAAACAACAGAAAAGTAATTCTCTCATTGCTAAGGAAACAACTAATTAACTCCATTTCTTTCATCTCTGCAGTCTGCCCAAAGCCTTAGCAACAGTGAGGTACTGGCTTAAGTCTTAACTCTTAACAGCCAAAGTAGTTAAAGCATGCACAAGTGTTTATATTCCAAAATCCCTGACCAGTAAAATTTAGATTAGATAATCATCCTTCGTAGTGCATTTGATTGCAGGGATAGTCAATATCGCATGAGAACAACTTTTTTTTAAAAGGTAAGTAGATTGTATATTTAAAATGAAGCGACTTAGCACCAAGATGGTGCTAAGGCAGTATTCAGGAATCCCATGGTATAAAATACAACAACTGTTACGCCTCAACCTCAAACAAGTAATGGTTTGTCATGTGAATCCTCATTGACCATGTTTCTCCATTTAATTTCATCTCAAATTAACATTATACAAAATAAAAATAAAGATAAAAAGTACAAGAAGTTCTATATAATTTGCACTTGTATAAAAATCTCTGATATGGCTAAAAGATTCAAGAAAGCTTAGACCTAAAGGAAACATACTAATAAGAAAAAATATATTCTCAACTATTGCAATTGATATCGCCTTGATAGATCTTCTTCAATTGTGCTCAACACTTGGTCTGCATGGATTCCAAGAGATTGTGCAGAAGATCTTTTCACATTGTCAACAAACGTTATATGTGCTATCAGAACATGGAAACAAACAGACACCTATTCTTCCATTGGTGCAGTAGAAACATGTTTTTCTCTATTTTTGAACTTAATTGGGTGTTGCCAGAAAGCATTAAGGATGCCTACAGAGCTGGGGTCTATGGAAAGTTGGTAAATCCATCATGAAGGACTGGAGAACGGTTCCTGGATGTATATTCTGGACAATTTGGATAGAAAGGAGAGAAGATGTTTTGATGGTTTAGCAACTCCCTTGTACTCCCTAAAAGTTCAAGGTTTAATTGTTTTAAGTAGTTGGAGCAGTCTATCCCCTATTTGCTCCCCTGAGTCTCATTCGGTTTTTGTTAGCTCCCTATCCCTAGCATAGGACTTTTGTAATAGGGCTAACAATCTCTCCTTTGTAATCAGCACATGCACAGTGCTTTTATGCATCTTCTTGATGCTTTTAATACTATTGTTACTTCATAAAAAAGAGGAATTGTTCTCAAAATGTTATGCCTGGTTCACCAAGGGTAACATGCTTGAAGAATAGTTTAATTATGGAACCTCTCTTTTTCTCTCAGCTCTCCTCCTACTTTCATTATCAAGTATTTATAGCTTGATCCGGTCATACCTTTAATTATTTTTTATGAAGTAGTTGGAATATCTTTCCAAGATCTGGCAATAAATGTTTACAGAACTATATGCAAATTTAGCCATAGGACTAGATCCACCTAATCCCCAGCCCCAAAGGACCCTAGCTTTTCCCCTTTCCTAAAGGTTAGCTCACTTCAAAATGGATAAAGCTGTCCATTATTCTTAATTTCTTGGTAAATATTACCGATCAACCCTTGACTTCAAAAGGTAACAAACTCCTTGTGTCATCCAGGTCTCCTCTCAAGTAATAAACTAAATACAACTGAAAAATGAATTTTGTCAATACCTATAACCAAACATGGGATAAAATAATCCCGGGTTTATTATCCTTATTTTTTTTTTTAAACTGGTAAAGTTGAATTCTTCAGTTAAGGGTTTGCTGGCTACCTCCAAAAAGGGATGATTACAGATTTCATATCAAATCTATAATCTGATCTATATCATTTATACAAAGTTGTTTACACCAAAAAAGTAGAGATACTATACAATTCCATTTAACTTTGTGGATGGAATTGGATCTATCTTCAAAACATCTTCCATTTCTTTCTTTCCAGACTGACCACCATACACATGATGGTATTAGCTTCCACCATCTCTTTTGACTCTTACTGCTTCCCCTCCTAATCCATCAGCTCAACAGATCTGATGTATGTTTTGGCATTGTCCACTTCATGCTTGTGATGTTGAGAAACAGGTTCCAAATTTGAGCAGTAAACTTACAATGCAGGAAGAGATGGTTATTTGTTTCCCCTGTCAAGTTGCACAAAGAACACCTAGGAACCAGCTGCCTGCCTTTCTTCGGTAGAACTTCTTCTGTTAAACATGCTCTTTTTATCACTAACCAGGTGAAACACTTTACATTTGTAGGAATGTTACTCTTCCAAAAGTAATTCCAATTATATTTTGGGCCCCCTATCATCCCCTGTAGTCCTATTTTGTAGGCATTGTTGACTGAGAAGACTCCATCCTTGCTATGTTTCCACAGGATCTTGTCTGTTGCTGTTGTGGTTATAATCGTTCCAGCTAGTTTCCCCATTAGCGCTGCCACCCTCTCCACCTCCCAATCATTAAGTAGTCTTCTTAAAGCTATGTCCCATCCATGTTCTGTCCAACAATCACTCACTCTAGCATCAGGGTTCTTGCAGATTAGAAACAAATCCGGAAAAAGTTCCCTAAGCGAAGTTTGGTCTATCCAGCCATCTTTTCAAAATTTAGTTTTGTTTCCATTACCCGCCTTGATATACATATTTCCTTCCATTTGTGACCATAGGTTCCTGATTGTCCTCCATACCCCCACCCCATATGGTTGAGAGGTGATTTCTGTACACCAGGGGTTTAGTTCTCCATATTTTGCTGCTATAACCTCCTTCCAAAGAGCTGCATCTTCCTCAGTGTATCTCCACAACCATTTCATCAAAAGGCTTTCATTTTGCAGCCTCAAATTTCTGATCCCTAAACGCTCTCTGTCTTTGCTAAGAAGTACATTCTTCCAGTTGACTAAGTTAAAGCCCTTTCCCTCCTTATTGCTTTTCCATAGGAAGTTCCTTCTAAGCTTGTCTAGTTTTTTCACCACCTTTGCTGGGATTGGAAACAAGGACATCACATAGATTGGCAAAGAATTCAGAACAGAATTTATGAGGATCAATCTACCCCCTAGGGATAGGTATTGTACCTTCCATCTAGCAAGTTTCTTTTCAGTTTTTACCAGAATACCATTCCATATCTCCATTGTTTTGTGTTTGCTACCCTGGGGCATGCCTAGATATATGGTAGGCAAATGCTCCACTCTGCATCCCAATATATTTGCTAGTTGTTGGATCTGAGGGACCTCAGGAAAGAGACTACTTTTCCCCAGTTTACTCTACGGTAGGTTCATAAATGATGATAGTGTCATCCGCCTAGAGCATATGACACACTTATTTTTCTTCCCCCACTCTATCTCCGACCTGAAAGCCTCTAATCCATTTGTTTTGTGTTGCAATCCCCATCATACTATCAAAGCCTTCCAATGCCAAAACGAATAAGAAAGGAGAGAGAGGATCACCCTATCTCAACCCTCTTTCTGATTCGAAAAAGCCCAAAGGTTCCCATTCACAAGGACGGAAAACTTGACTGTTTTTATACATACCTCAATCCACTTCATCCATTTGATACCAAATCCCATTTGTGTGAAGAGTATTCAGAAGGAAAGACCAATTCACGTGGTCATAGGCTTTCTGAATATCCAATTTGCACATTAGGCCAGGGGCTCCTCCTTTCATTCTTGAGTCGATGAATGAAAAAATTGAATTGTATTGGTGATGTCTTCCTTCAACAAAGCCCAGAAAGTCTGGAAGAACACCATTGGATAACCATCAGGACCCGAGGCTTTCTCCATTGCACACAAGTTCAAACATTCCCTTATCTCTTCTTCCTCAAAAGGTCTCTGCAGCCATACTTTTTCTTCTTCAGTGATCATTGTAGCCTCCTGCAGTCTCAACTCCGGTCTCCATTGTTCTGCTGCCTCCTTGTATAGGTTTTTTTAGAAACTATGCACGACCTCTTTGATCACAACTTGATCCTTGGTAACAGCTCCATCCACTTCCAATTGGTCTATATAGTTGAATCTTTTATGAGAAGTTGCAATTCTGTGAAAAAATCGTGTGTTCTTGTCACCTTGTTTTAGCCATTGGATTCTTGACCTTTGCTTCCAAGCTAATTCTTCCTTCCTTGCCACATCTTCAAATTCCATGCCCAGATGTGTCTTTTGTAGCAGTTCATCATCTGTAAGGGGCCTTTGTTCCTGAATTGTTTCCCAATTAGAAATTTGATTGAGAATATCTTCCTTCCTTTGTTTCCAGTTCCCCTTATTATTTTTGCTCCACTCCTTAAGCTTCACTATCAACATTTTTAACTTTTCAGCCAAAATATAACCTGGTCTGCCAGTCACACTAAATGACTCCCACCAATCTTTCACCTTCTCTTTGAAACCCTCCACCTCTAACCACCATGTCTCAAATTTAAAATAAGACTTTCTCCACCCTTCATCTCCACAGGACAACACAGTAGGATTATGAAACACAGTAGGATTATGATCTGAAGCAATTTTGGGAAGACTGCTCTGAATTATCTGAGTAAAATTCTCTCCCCACTCGGCACAAAATAGAAATCTGTCAATTCTAGAAGCACAAATATGATCTTCTCCCTTTCTCCAGGTGAAAGAGCCTCCACATAAAGGAGGATCAACCATCTCCAATTCTTCAATCCAGGATGAGAATTCTGCCATAGCACCGGTTAGTCTGTGACAATTTGTTCTCTCTTATGGATTCTAGTGACATTGAAGTCACCACACACTACCCAAGGCCCATTAATGTTATGCTTCAGCTCTAACAGTTCTTGCCATAGCACTCTCCTATTTATTCTGTTGCAGTCTGCATATACTGCACTGAGATGCCAACTGAAATCATCATTTACTCCTGAAAACTTTCCAGTTATGCTTTGGTTTCCATTCAGAAACAACTCCCCCCTCCAGATTCTCCTATCCCATAGTATTAAGATCCCTCCACTACTCTCTTGAGCCTCCTTCATTAACACCCCCATCCATCTGTTACTCCAAATGCTTTGTAAAATATTATCTATTGATCCCTCTAATTTTGTCTCAACAAGAACTAGAACATCAACCTCCCATTGCTTTAATAATTTTCTCACTATCCCCCTCTTGCTCTCTCCATTTAACCCCCTTACATTCCAAGACAGAATTTTTACTCTCATTGTTGCTTGAGAGTTAGAATTCTCCCACTGGATCTTGGCTCTCCATACTTGAAATTCACATCAAAGAATAAATTTCCGATTTCTTTCGGGACTATGTTGTTCTCCTTAGTGACTTACTGACTTTCCCCCAGTCCACTTTCCTTCTCCCTCTGATCAAGTTTCATCAATAGAGCATGTGCTTCCTTCCTACACCCCTTAAGATCAACTCCAAACAGCTGGCTCATGTTCGCTTGAACCCATTCAGTTGCATTTGCTGCCATATCTTCCTCTTGTGAACTGATGTCAATCTGGAGTGGAACTGGATTTGACTCGTGCGTACATGATTTACGAAGTGTCTGAAAAATCCGTCTCCTCCTCTCTCTGTTTTTGACTTATGATAACCTCGTCAATTATCAGAATCTCCCCATGATTTTGTTTTTCTATTCGATCCTTGTCTGCTTTCTTTTTCCGCCTGCGTCTACCTTCTTCCTCTCCCCTCATGCCAAGTTCAACCTCCTTATTCCCATCAAAATTAACAAAATTACTTACCTCCAAGTTCTTCTGCTCTCTAATGGCTTCAGTGAAAGGGTGAATGGCATTTTAACCTCTAGTGGGCTCGAATGAATAGCTTCAGAGAGAGTGACTGAAGGTTGTGTTGTATTTAGATTAATGGGCTTCCCAGAAGTGAGCCCAATAGAGTTTAGCCCATCAGTAATTAAATCCCATTCCATTCTTAAATTTGTACCACATGTAAAGTCACTGGATCCCGCATGTGGGTCCTGCAAATTCAAAAAACACTCATACCCAGTCACATGCCTACTGCTGCCAGCTATTCCTTACCCTTTTCTGGATATATTGATATCTGATATATTTTCCCATTCTGCAGATCGTGTAGGTACCCAACATGGTTCTATCCTTGTTAAAACAATCAAATGACCCCTTCCAGTTATTTCACTAATAGGAACTCATATCTTTTAAAGCTCTAATCTAACAATCGGATACTAAACAGTTAACATTCTAATAATCATTTATATGGTTCATATGGACCCAGGGAAGCTTGAAAAATCTTGGGCTTGGGTTACTTGTTTCCCTTTTGATAAATGGGCATCAGTTACGTCCTAATTTATCTTCTTTTGAACAAAGGTTACTGAATTGCAAGCCAAAATCAGAAATCCCATCATCAGCTTTGATGACGGCATCCAAAGGTAGAGGCCAAAATCAATCGGAGGGAGAGAGAACGCAGAAGAAAAGACAGAGAGAACCATGAAACCTGGTCAACAAGTAAAACATCTCTACATCCTCAAGATGATTATCAATCTCTAGCTTAATAGAGTGAAATGAAACATAGATTTTAGTTAAGAAAAGTGGCGGCAAGACCTATATAACAGAATTTTATTGAAATGACAACACAGAGTAAGACCTTACGAAAACGTAATCGGCATAACAAAGATTTGCAGAATCCTTCCTCCAAATCAGGGTTATTTTGTAATGGTTCTATATCTGCACAAAAGATAAGCAACACATAAGAACGTATGGTGGTCGATGGGATAAGCATAGTTGAAGTTTCACTAAGCTACTGCAGTTTTCTCCATGAGAATGAGACTCTATGACCACATCATGCTTTTAACACTTACAATTTTCAGAAAATATGAAGTGTTTTTTTCCTTAATAGAAAAGAGCTTGTTCATGAGAAATAAAGAGTGTCAGATATTAGAGGACCGGACTTAAACTAATACAAGGATAAAAATCTAAGCAAATAGAAGACCGAGAATAGTTCTTAAACAATTATGATTCTGGCAAAAAAAAAAAAAGAAATTTGATAAGGTAAGTGGTATTAATAACAGCATCAAGAAGATGCAAGAATTAGACTCTGGAAAAATTATATTATCAGAAATCCTCATGAACCAAAGCTTTCATGGTATTGAAAAGATCTTGATTAGAATAGCAGTATTATGCATTCTTACCCAAAAGATGCACCGCATGTCCATAGCTAATGTCAGCATTACAACCTTTTTGAAGGCTCAAAGTCTACCCTTGTTGTATTTATGGGGAAATATTTCGCTATGTTAAACTTAAAGAGCTGGGAAAGCTCAGCTTTATCAGTTACTAGTAAATGGGCCCGCGCTTCGCTTGGTTAGAACATTCTTCTTTAAAATTTATTAGAATAGAACTTTTCTTGTATTTTGATGTTATAGTATTTTTATGTAAATTTGTTTTTAAGAGTATAGAGGTTATTCAATTGTAGTTTACCATTTGTTTTATTAAAAGAAAAGGCAAAATTACAAATCATAACACTATTTTCTCTTAGTTTACATAATTTCATTTTACAGATTCATTAATTTGATTTTGAAATTTTACAATGGTTAGTTTATTTTTATCATCTATATGCATGGTTACATAGTGTTTCTAATTAGAGAGTCAAACAAATATTTTTCTCAATTTTCTTCTTTGCAAATTTCGTTAGTATAACACTATCAATTACTTTCAAAATATTAAATATTTTTTAAAAAAAAAGTAATTTTTATATATATATATATATATATATATAACTAATGTGTTTATCAAGAGCAAAGGTTCCATAATCATTTGATATACCAATAAGTAATATGTAGTCATTGTGTGTTTTAAAGTTAAAAATGCAATCTTCCAAAATCCAAATTTCATATGTAATATAGTTATGATAGTGTTTTAGAATTGAAGTTGTACACAAACAAAACATTAAGGATCCTTGAAAGGATGAAAGAGAAGTAAGGGATAATGGGAAAAAACTTCAAAAAAAAAAGTCATCATTGTGTATCATATAATTGCATAACAATAACTTTACAGAAACATAAATAACAAAGTTTAAAATATGTACTCAAAAACAACAATTAATATCATATGCATAAATTAACTATGGAAAAAAAAAACCAGGAACTGTAACAATAAAATGAACCAGAAAGGAAAAATTGAGCCCACTGAATGCACAGTGTCTCCTTAAGAAAATCATTCCTATTTAGTACCCGAGGTTTAAAGAAATAAATCCTCTCAGGATGAAATGATTTTATTCACCAATGTAATGATACAAAAACAATAGTGTTGCCACTAAACAGGATCAAAGTACACAAGTATTTAATTGTGCAGAAGAAGAAGTATTAGTTCAGAATTAAATACTTAATTGTGCAGAAGAAGAAGAAGAAGTTCAGAATTTTCATTGTTTTAAAATGAGAGGAAACCCCTCTATTTATAGACAACAAAGGTAGTGTGAAAAAATGCGTATTGTGCCTTACCGGAAAGGTCACAACTCTTTGGAAAAGTCACAACTCTTCGAAAAGTTCACAACCTTTCATCACTGTTACAACCTTTCATAAAAGTCACAACTTTGGTTTTGCACAATATAATACACCTGGAAGACAAAGTTTGAAGGCTACCTCATTGTAATAATTTTTTTTAAAATCAGGTAGCATTACCTTGTTGTAATAAATTTAAAATAAAAGTTGCACAAGTGACAGCACAAACCTTGCCAAAAGGGCAATACAGCCTCACTCAAAAAGACAAACTTCAACACTCTCTACTTTATAGAAAGGGAAATATCTCATGATCAATAATAACACAATGCCTTGAGTTTGCATGCTTTTTTCTGGTGATTATAGCATTAGGATACCAATAGGAGACATGATAGAGCTCTTCTCTCTCAAATGATTTTAGGCATTATGATGTTAAATACAAAGTAACAACTCAGACTTCAAACGGTAAAAACAATGGTGAAATTTTTGGAACAATTTCTATTTTCCTGAAGTCAGCAGTAAGATTAGAATTGAAGTTTGTCTGCCAAGCCAACAACAACAGCATACCCAGTGTAGTCCCACAAAGTGTGGTCTTGGAAGGGTAGAGTGTACAGATGCAATATTTCTTCCATTTTTTAGATAAGGCAAAAAGTAATATAATTCTTCCTTTAGCTCAAAAAAGTGGGAAAGTGCACTATCTAGTATCTATCAGTAGCAGAAAGCATAGATTTTTATGTCTAAATTCTTTTATATCTAAATTCTTTTATATCTAAGGTTGCTCTCACCATGCACAATGACTACCTTCTGTAACTCTCTTCTTAGACAATGTAGCTTTACAAGCCCGTAATTGACGAGCAATTGTTTCTTCGACTGCATGTAGCATTGTCAAACATTTGTCATCTCCATCTACCTTTAGAGGAAGGCCATGTGTCATAGTGAAGAGATCTTCCTCCTGACAGAAAGATAACAGAAAACAATGATAATCGACAACAAAAACAAAATCTGGGCACTTACTTAAAGAACATAACTGAGTGCTTTTAGTAGAAAGGAATATTCTTATTAGAATGAGGGCCAAATATCCTTAAACATAAGACAAGCAACTTCAACATAATTGCAGATCAACAAACTGATATTAAGAAATTGACATACTTCATAACGTCGCATAAAAGAAAGGAGGACAATGCCTTCCTATCACTTTGAATAATGCTACATTTTTTTGAGATTGGTTCTTTTTCTTTAAATCAGTCCATGGGTTGAAACAGTCACCAATCTCAAAAAATGTAGCATTACTCAAAGTGATAGAAAGGCGTTGTCTCCCTTTCTTCTATGCGATGTTATGAAGCAGGTCAATTTCTTAATATCCCTTTGTTGATCTACAATTATGTTGAATAATGCTACATTTTTTATACTCTATTCTAAGCATTCACTGTCCCCACACAGAGAGATAATGTTTATAGCAATCAGATTAAGATGAGGAAAGATGGGATTCTTGACGTGAGTTGTGGCAAAGGTGAAAGCCCTTTTGTTGTTTGTTTGCATGTCCAAAAACATTTGGTACTTTGGTTGAAAATGGGGACAAGAATACAAAGTTCTTTCATAGGCAAGCTAAAAAAGGAACATTGTACAATCAATAGAGATAGAGGGAACAGTGCATAAGGGAGAAAGGAGGTGAAAGGGGCCATTGTGGGATTCTACACTCAATTGTACAAAGAATAAGGGTAGAGAGGCCAACACTAGGAGGGATAGAATTTAATCAGATACGGGAAGTTGACGAAATGGCTAGATGGGGATATCTCGGAAAGGAAGTGCTGGAAACAGTGGAGAGTTTTGCATGAACTGAGGATTCACTTTGACTTTTTTCATGTTACCAGTTTCAAGAAAAAACTTTTACTTTCTTCAGTCTTGGGAAATGATGAAGGATGAGAGTTAGGAAAGTGCCTTGATGCCACATTCATAACAATAATACAGACAAATGATAGAACAGTAAAATTTATTTTTGATAAGCAGTAACTTAGTTGATCGAGCAGCAAAATCAAGGACTGCAAACCTATTAATCTAATGAGAAGCATCTATAAGCAGTCTTTTCAAAGGCAAAAACTGTAGAAAAGTTGTGTTTTAGGGACCTTATGTGAAGGGACAAATAAAGATGATGTAATACAAGAAAAAAGTATATGGACAAAAGAAGTGAAAAAACTTCTCAAGTTCAAAAACCATTTTTAATCCTAACATGGAAATTGTATTAATGGTTCAGTTGCAAATTTTCTTACACTAAATTTCTAATTTCCTTTTCCTAATCGTTAGTTAATATCACTTCGCCAACCCTTCGGGGTGGCCCAGTGGTTTGGGCCTGGGACTTCCATGTTGGAGGTCTCAAGTTCGAAACCCCTTGCCAGGGTTTGCCTCCTGAGTCGAGCTCGTCGCACCGGGCTTTCCTAGTGCAGGTTACCTCTCCTATGTGGTTTGTGAGCTATTGCATAGGAGCGGGGGTTTTACCTTGTGTGCACCCAAAGGGCAGCGGCTGCGGGTTTCCCTTGTCATCAAAAAAAAATTAATATCACTTCGCCAACTACATTTTATTATATAGCAATTAGCGCCACCCTCTTCAGCATAGAGCCTGTATTCACAACGCATGAAGCACCTCTATGCCTGCCGCGATGTGCGGCCTAAACAAGGGAAAGCACTAACGTGCATTCCGCATAGCTTCAGATCTTAACCATCTTATAGCGAATCTTTAACAACATTGTCAATAAGATCATTGCTAAGATACTTGCCAATAGACTAAAGAAGTCATTGCATGACACAATGTCAGTTTCTTTGAAGGCAATTCTGGAAGGAAGATACCTTTTAAATATCACTTGTGGGAAGGAGCTATACAAGGAGAAGCTGGATATTAGAAGACATACGATCGTGTGAATTCGGACTTCTTTAACTTAGCGAGGACAAACATGAGTTGTAGAGAGAGATGGAGGAAATGGATAATATTCTGCATATCGACAGTGATCTTACCCGTTACCAGGAGCCTCAATGTTTTCTTCGCTAGCTCTAGATGCAGGGGAACATGCTATTTCCAATGTTATTTGTCCTGGTAATGGAGGCGCCAAGTAACATGATGCACAGAGTGTTACAAAAAGATACTTTAAGGGCTTCACGACTAGTGTGAGGGGAAGGACAGCCCAAGACTCTCACATGTACTGTTTGTAAATGATACCCTAGAGTGTGTTTATGATATGGGTCACTGTACAACATATGAATAGGAGATATCGTGGTTCCAAGTGTTACCCAACTAAAGATCAACTTAAGTAGTGTGAAACCATTCCAACATATGAGGTGGACAACATTGAACAAATCACATGTGTTTTCAGTTGTAGGATCAGGTCACTACCCACAGCATAGAGCATACAAGGTTTGCCACCACGATCTTCAAATAACAATCATGCAATTTGGGCTCCAGTATTAAAAGATCTACAAAAATGCTTCTTTAACTTTCTTCAGCACTATTTTAGGAAGAAAGTGAAGTGTAAATGTTTCAGTCCCCCCTCCTAGGTGCAGACATGGAGAACGCACCAACATAAGTTTGCATTTAGAAAAGGGCTACCAAGATTTGTAAACTGTTTCCAGAAATATTATATACATAAGTTTTCTGTTAGATAACATCAAGTTTTTTAATAAGTAAAGGTCAAGTTTAATAAGGTACCAAGATGGTACTGAAGCAGTACAGGACTCATCTACCTCCGATACATCAGGCTAATCTATCATATTCATCAGTTAACTAAAATAACAAATAGATCGCATTTTTCACCTTTCCCATAGAAGATTCAACTTGTCAAAACTATGTTCCATGAAGACACAAAATGATAAACATTAATGAGAGTTGCGGTGGTGCTTACTTCATTTGTGCGTGTATCTGAGACTGTGCAGACAACCGCATTGCAGGTTGCACGCATGACTCTGCAATATGAATGTAGTAGCGCATGCGATGACGTCCTATCAGGCCTCAAAAGGTATAAGCAAGAAAAAACAGTTTGAGCCAGTGAACAACCTTTATGCCATGTTGCCTGCATTCCCAATATATGTCAGCCAAAGAAACTTCTTGCTCAACTATAACCGCTTTGTGTAAGAAGCCTGGAATACCTCACAAGCAAGAAGATGATCCATGATATCAATGACACGTTGCACATCAACTGTTTTGTCAAAACTCAAAGGAATAGGAGCAGCACCATACTCAATAGCTTCATCTACTGAATAGTATGTGCGTACCATGCCTGAATCCATCTTTGGGTCCATTATCTAGTTCAAATTACGAAAAATGTAAGTGCAACACAAAGATAGAGAGTATCATCATGAAGGAAAAAAACAGTTCATCAATGGATGACAAAAAGTAACAACATATCAAGCAGGATCTAGCAGATAAGATCCAGGAAGTTTATACAGCTTCATACAAGTATCAAGGAAAAAGGATGATTGGCATCATCCACAAGATAATCATAGAACTGAAGAAAAAAACACAAAACTGGAAACGTAACATTACCTCTAATGCTGACATGGCAGCAAAAAGATTAAAATTTTCCGCATGTATCAGCTCTCCATCTCGAAGATCTGGGACCAAATAAGTTGAAACAAATTCACATAAGGCAAGTTTCTTCCTTGAATTACACAGATGTAACATGATATTTGACCGCATAATGAATAACAAAATCCCAAGACCACATCAAGCTCACTAGTTAAATTCATAACTTCATCAAAATTCTTTCTTTTCCTTCCAACCCAAATGCCGCATCCAATACAATAATGCAAACTTCCTCCCCATAAAAGGCACCCAATGTTGTGGCCTTAATGGTCAGATCCCAACAGAGGTAAAAAGATTGGGATTTAGGTAAATTCTTCCCATTTGCCTAAGTCTTGAGGGGTATAAATGCATAATTACCCAGCTGGTGGGAGGTAACACCGCCATTTTCAAAGAAAAAAAAAGAAGGAAATGTCCTCTCTATAAGGATATTACTGGCAATTTTATAGAAACAATGCTCTTCTTCAAAACAGGGAAAGACAGATTGCGGTGGTTGGGGAACAGTACTGAGACTTTTAAAGTAAGTGCAGCATATAGGAAGTTGAACCACCCAATTATGCAGGCATCCAAATGGCCCTGGAAACACATTTGGAAGGCAAAGATCCCACACAAAGTGTCTGTTTTGTGTGGTTACTGGCTAAGGAAGTGGTGTTGACACAGGAGAATTTGATGAAGAGGGGGATTACACTGTGTTCAAGATGTTTCTTTTGAGGGGAAACTGCAGACACAGTCAATCACTTATTCATCCAGTGCAAGGTCACTGGCCAATTGTGGAGTCTATTCCTAAGGCTCAAAAACATCTCATGGGTCATGCCTGGTAGAATTGCAGAGGCCTTATACAGTTGGGAAGAAGCAGGATTACAAGCAAAGAACAGAAGCAACTGGAGAATCATTCCTGCTACTATTTGGTGGGCTGTCTGGAAAGAGAGAAATCTTAGAGTTTTTGAGAATAGGGAGAGTAATATGCAGCAAGTAAAATTGAATTGTATTCTAACTTTGTGTTTTTGGTGTAATCAGATCTACTCGAATGACACTGTCTCTATCATTGATGTTTTAGACTCATTATAGGGATAGCACAGTGCCTTTAGAGTTCATTGTGTAAATATGGTTTCAGTACAACCCATGTACTGATTTAAAGAAATAGAAACAGTTACCAATCTCAAAAAAATGCTCTTCTTCGAAAGCAGTCTTTGTGTTCAACAAAGCTCCTTCTACTTCTCGTATTGTTACATCTCCCAATCTAATTGAATAAACGAATCGCAATACACCCCTTTTAATGATCCCAATTTTTTTCTCAGCACATAAACGAGTTTCAACAAAATATATAACAGATTGCAGCAATAAACTAACACCCATGGTACCATACGTGGTACCAGGGGCGGACGCAAAGGGTGCAAGGGGGTCCAACTGAACCTCAATTGTTGAAATTCTACTATGGAAATAGGGCAAACAATATGTTTTTTTCCATAAACATAAATTATTGAATCCCTATGGCATAAAAATTGTTTCTTTTTCAATCCTTTATTTGAATTCCTGACTCTGCCACTATTTGGTACTTCAGAAACATGATAATAGCTAAAACAACATCAATATTTTCTAGCTCTACTTTAACCCCCCACCCCCCTCGCCCACACTTCCTTATAGCATCACATTAAAAACTCAAAACTTGAAAACCCAATACATTGATATAAAGGAAATAAAGTGATTAAAGGAGAAAGAGACCATTGCAGGCGAGCTGAAGAACAAATGAAGCATCAGCCCAAACCGTTTGTTCACCAGAAGGAATTGAAGGGCAAATTGGTACTTCTCTATCTCCTTCAGCTTCAGAAACATCAGCCATGTTTACCAAAGTGACAAAAACGTATCTGGGTATGCGCTAAATTGTGTAATGAGCTCAGAAAGTTGAGATTCTTGAAACTAAAACAGTGATTACTATCACAGTTTTGGCCTACTATTGCAGCAGCAGGGAAAGGAGAGGAAAAAAATGAAATATAAGAGAATTGGTCTGATTAATTTGGTAGGGCAAGAAATGGGTCGGATCCTGTTGTACATGGCCCTTCACGACCCGACTCGATTACCTTTTCTTTTTATCTTTCTTGAGAAAAAGAAAAAGAGAGTATAAAAGGATATATATGAAAAAAAACTACTTAATTACACAAACATTTCTATCATATTTATTAATTTTTTCTAAAGTTCGAAATAATTACATATTATCTCACTTATTAATAACATCATTATCATATTTTAAGTCAATACACCTATATATATATATATATATATATATATATATATATATATATATATATGCTTCGTTAATTAAACTTTTAAATTTAATCTACTTAATTGATCTACTAAGATATTATCTATTCCTTTAATATGTTCAAATTTTAAATTATAAATTGATGTTTCATTTACAAAATTTAACCATCGTCTTGTACTGCTATGCTTTCCTGCAATTTTCTGATAAAATTTTACAATTGCTTCGCAATCTGTTCTAACTAATATCTCAGGTTTATTAATAATATAAATTCTAAAACTATTTAAATCATATATTACGGCTAACACTTCAGAGTCTATACTACTTCGTTGACCTTTTTCTTTATATTGACCGCTATTATAAGCACATATTTTTTCTTCGTTTTTAGTGCTATATTTATTAGGTCTTGCTTTGAGGACTGCTCCCCAACCTGCATCACAACCGTCTGTTTCTATAATTAAATAATTTGTTTCTAAAGGTAATTCTAAATCTGGAATATTTCTCACCATGTCTTTTAATTTGTGGACTAATTTAATATCTTCTGTGTTAAAATATTTTTGTCCTGTAGAACCAGTTTTGGCGTATAGAGGTCCTGCGACTTTTCCTAAATTTTTAATAAAATGTCTAGCATAATTTAACATTCCTAAGAACTTTTGTAATTCTTTAGTCTTTTCTAGTCTATCTGGCATTTTTAATATCTTTTTCGCTATATGGGGTTGTAGTTTTATTTTCCCTTTCCCTATAGTTATGCCTAAGAAATTTATATAAGTCTTACATAATTCCATTTTCTTCTTGCTTATTATTAAATCATTTTCTAAAAATAAATTAAATACTTTCTGCAAATGTCCTAAATGTTCTTGCATATTATTACTAAAAACTAAAATATCATCTATATATACTAAAACAAAATGTTTATAATTACCAAAAATATTGTCCATCTTTCTTTGGAAAATTGGTGGGGCAGTCTTTAGTCCAAATGGCATTACTAACCATTCGAAATGTCCTTCAGGACAGTAAAAAGCCGTCCACTCAATGCTGTCTGGATGCATCTTAACTTGCCAATAGCCAGATTTACAATCGAACTTACTAAAAACTTTTCTACCTTGTATTCTATTTATTAATTCTGTTTTATCTGGTAATTTATATCCATCCATTTCTGTATTATCATTAAGTCTTTTATAATTTATGACCATTCTTGCCTTTCCTCTAACTTGCTCACTATGGTTTCTAACCATGAAAGCAGTTGATCTATGTCTGGATATTGATTTTCGAATTACTCCTAAATTTAATAATTCTTTTATCTGAAGTTTAAAATCTTCTAAATCTTGATTTGTAGCTTCTATTGGTGTTGTTTTAATGGTAAATTCTTTATTTTTTATTTCTAATTTACACATAATCTGGTTTGTCTTCCAATAGGTTAAAGGTTTTTCTCCTATTATTTCTATTTTATCTAACAATTGTATTACTTTATCTAAATCCTCTTGGTGTCTAATTATTCCTATTTGCTGAATTCCTTTCTGAAAATTATAAAAATCAGTATTTATTTCTATTAAACTATATTCTTCTGGTATTTGATCTTCTTCTATTTCATTAATTTGTTCTTGTATTAGTTGGTTACACGTGCATTTATCTCCTTTACTGCATAGTTTATCTTGTATTTCTATGATTTTAGGAGTCTGTTTAAGATTTGATGTCTTATCTAGTTTATTTCTAGCTTGAGTTGGTCGTTTTTCTAAATCTACTGGGGTATAAGTTGTTTCTTTAGAAAGAAAAATTCCATCTCTAGTTAATAAACAACTTCCATTTCTTCCTAATAGAAAATCTAATCCTAATACTAAATCGGTTCGGATTTTTAGTTCTCGTACCCATATTTGCTCTAATTTATAATTAGGTTTATAAAAAACTCCACATGTATTGATAAAACTTATCGTACTATGGGGTATGTATTTATTATAACTATTGAAACTTCCATCCATTTGCATGGATTCTTGAGGTACCATTTTCTTAACTAAATGTTCTGGTATGATTTTACTATTGATTGTACTTTTTGTACATCCTGAGTCTATTATGTCTTTTGTTTCTACTTCATAGTTTCCTGTAGTTAATCTAACTAATACTTGAATAGTACTAATGTTTTTGTCTTCATTGCAAATTAATTCTTTAAAATTTTCTGTAGTATTCATTAATTCTTCTTCATGTTCAAAGTTTTTTATTCCTTTTCCTTTTTCTAATCTTTCTATTCTTTGTTCTAACTCTATTCCTTTGTTAGTTAATCTCATATCTAGTTCTGCTATTTTATCTACAAGTCTTTGAACTATTTGTGTTAGGGGTTCTGGATTTATGGTTTGAGGAATAGGTTCTGGAATCACTAGATTTTCTGACTTAAATATACTATTTGGTAATTTTGTTTTTATACAATCTATACAGCCTTCGATATAACACTTATTACATTTAGCTCGTTTATTCTTGCTAGGATACTATTTACATATAAAACACTGATTACTGTCTATACCTTTATGTTCTTCAAAATTATGATTGCAATTTATAGATGTTTGTTCTAGAGTATTCATTAAAGAAATAAATTCATTATTGTCTAATATTTCAAAATTATCTTCATTTCCTAAGGTATTAATAAATGTATCTACTTCTTCATCTATTTCTTCTTTTTCTACTGCTTCAAAACTACAGATAGAATAAATGCTTTCATTGTCTGACATATATTCGTCTACATTTATTAAAGTTTCATTTAATTCTTCTATTAATTGAGAATTTCTATCTCTAGCATTATTTCTTCTTGGGCATGTATTTGCTAAATGATCTGAACTACCACAAGTAAAGCATTCTAAAGTATTTTTATAATTTCTTTGTGTATTGAATTTTCTAACATGTTTGTCTTTATTTAGGTATGGCTTTCTAGCAGAGGATTTTCTAAGATAATATTTCTTTTTAGGATAGTATTTTCTTTTGTAATTCTTTTTATATTTTGGTCTATTTTTATGATATTTATCATCATAATTCTGGGTTGTATAAATAGTTTGACAGAAATTAGTCTCACCTCTTTTTAACTGTCTTTGTATTTGTATATTTGTACATTTTTCTCTTAATACTTCTATAATGTGTATAACTATATGTCCTATTGACCATTTACCATCTGGATTCTGTATTACTCCTTCTCTTTTGTTCCATCGTTCTTCTATTTCTCTTCCTAATGCTCCTGGTAATTTATTAAGTAATTTCTTTCCTAAGTACTGATCAAATGCGTTTCCACTTATACTACAATAATAGAAATAATCGTTTAGAAATTCTTTTATATATTTCCAATTAGTTATGCTTATTTGTTCTAAATGTATTAATGCTTCCTTTTGTAATACTAGAAATCCACTATTTGGGTCTTCACCAGTTATTAAACTATGTACTTTGTTAGTAAAATTATACGGGTTTGCTCCTAAAGCTATTAATGTCTGAAATTCTTGAGGAAAATTAATTTTATAAGCTTCCCATAAAGCTTTAGTAGATTCTCCTAAGAAAGTCTCTAAGTATCTGTACATGGTTTCTGCATCAGTTTCTTGATAGTTTTTTATATAGTCTGCTACTACTATTCCTTTCCATACATCTATTACAGAATTCCATGATTGCGGGTCATGTGCTGCTATATTTAGTATTTTACCTTTATTTCCTCCTTGTAATCTGATTGGTTCTTCTATGGGTCTTCGTTTTCCTATTGGTCTTATTGGGTCTGTTGGTTGAGTCTCAGGGTTTAGTCTGTAAACTCTTTTTCGTGGAATGTTTCCAACAAGTATATCTTCTGTATAAGTCTGATTAGTTTTTTGGAAAGGACTACTGGTTGATCCTGATTTCATAAATTCTTTATGACTTCTTAAAGATAGAATATCATTAAAATCTTCTGAAATTGAATCTAACTGATCTGTATTTTCTTCATCTTCACTACTTTCTAAGAAGCTATACTTATAATTATCTTGTCTTAAATTACAATTTTTAAAATGAGGTTCTACTTCTGATATTTTTAATTGTCCTTTTTTACATCCTTTACATTTAAAAACTATATTATTATTATTATTATTATATTTTCTATGAGCTTCTTGTATTAATGTATCTACATCATCTTCTATGTTTTCTTGTATGCATATGTTCATAAATTCAGTATTTTCTGTTACTTCTTCGTCTTCTTCATCTTTTTGAATAGTATATTTGTAATCTGTAAATCTGATTGAAGTTTCTCCTTTAGTATTTATATACATCATATGATCTGATGGTTTAAAAATATATGTTTCTTTTGGTTTTTCTATAGTCCAATCTAGACCTGCATACGTCTGAGGGTCTATTTTAAATGGTTTCACTAATCTAATACCTTTATTTCCCATTAATCCTACAACATCATCTATATTAATTTTAAATTTTGTATTACTAATATTAGTTAGTTTACCTATAAATCCTACACATGCTAATAAATTATTACCACTTATCATGTCTTCATATCCTTTAGTTTGGAATCCTATTTTAATATATTTACCAAAATCATTTACGTTAATCATAAAGTCTGGACTACAATAAAATATTCCTCCGTTATTCGACATATCTACTTCTGTTAAGCCTATTATTGATTTCTTTGGATCTGTAAATCTGTCATCATAAAGGGTAATTAAAACTCTGGTTCCTAAGTTTTTTCTTGTTAAGCCTTTTAAACCTATCACTATTAATCCTAAATGTATAAAAGTCATTTTTGTCTGTTTTATTTTGTCTAAAGATTCTCTTTCTATTAATCCTATACTTTGTTTATTATCACTTAAAATACTTAATTGTTCTTCCCTATAGTGTCTGTATAATTGTTCATTGGATTCAAATCTTTGAGTTTGATATAATACTTTTGGATTTAATAATTTAAGTTGGTTTTGTTGAAATATTTCTATGTCTTTATCTATATCAATAACTTCTTCTAATTGTCTAGTATTGGTAGATTGTCTAGAACTCATTATTCTATTTAAAAAAGTACTTCCTAATTTGTCTTGGGAATTGCTACTTCCTTGATTTTTTCGTCTCCTACTTGGAAAAATTTCCATGATTGTTTTAATTTTATAGGTCTATCTTTTTGAGGAGTTATTTCTATTTTCTTTAACTAACTAACTAACTCGTCAATACTTGTATCTTTAAATTCTGGCGTTTCTTTGCTAAGTAATTTTTCTATTTTGTTATTTAATTCTAGTAATAAAAGTATTATAGTATTATTTTGTTTTATAATTATTTGGTCTGTTTTACTCTGAGGCTGATGGTCTGATAATCCTTCTGGTAATTTTTGAATTTGTTCTGACTTTTTTAATATTGTCTGATATAAAGGATTATTCATGAAAGAGTAATGTCTTTAATTTCTTTTACAGTTTTTCTTATTGCTAAGATTTCGTGTTGAAAATTGGAAATAGGGTTTGTTAATATTTTATATTTTAATTCGTCTTGTTGGTTTTTTAAGAAACTAATATTTTGTTCTAAATTATGAATATGTTTTTCTTGTTTTTCTAATATTATTTCTAATTTTTCTAATGTGGTTATAATCTTTATATGTTCTTTATGCAAATTTTCTCCTAGTATAATTAACAAATCTGTATTAAAATTTAGCTGGGGATTTTCTCCGTGTAGTGAATGTTCCCCTGTCTGAAAATTACACCTAATTAATGAATTGTCTTTGAGTCTTCTATATTTCTTTTCTAATGGTATTTTTAAATCTAAAAACTCTATATCTTTTAGACTAGCTATATTTATAATTTAGTCTTCTGGATTTCTATTGATGGTCTGAAATATTAATATCTTAACTTATCTTTAACCTAAAGGTAATCTAGATAAATTATAATCTATATCTTCTTTTTCCCAATTTGCGTAATTAATATTTACTATTATTTGTTCCCACTCTACTGCTACTTCGTATTTTACTGGATGTATTATACTATAATTTTCTTCTAAAGCTTCTATCCTACTAAAAATGTCTCTGAGTTGGTTTCTATATTCTTGACTAATTTTTATATATTTCTTTATAAAATTCCTTCGTGCTATTAATTTTCTAATATGTTTTCCTAATAATGAGTTTCGCATAATCAGTCTATCGTAAATAGGTCTTTTTAGGTCTAAGAAATATTTCTGAGTGATTCTTTGTAAGAGTGTTCATATAAAAAAAAAATAAAAAATAAAAAATAAAAAAGAGTGAAAAAAGAGTGTGTATATAGAAGTGTGAGTGTGGAGTATTTTTCTCAGCTTTTTTAGGAGCAGTTCGGGGACTCCCGAAAGGGAAACCTATCTACTTATTTCATGTAAGATCTATCTCTCTCAGTATTGTAAATTATGTTTTATTATGAAAAATCATGTTTATATGTACGTTAATATGTGTTAGTTAAAATTTTATAAACATATCCCTAATTATTAAGTTATCCAAAGTAATGGTTAGCTTCTTAACTGTATAACATCCTCCATGGATTAGCTTGTAAAGTCCTAGGAACCAGAAAGACATCATTAAGGCAAGAAGTCGTTGGTATGTCTAAAATCCAGGGTGGAGCTAAAGACGATAGATGTTATGCTTAAGGTTAAGAAGAAGAGATGAACAGGATAAACTAATAATTTAAGGATATGTTTTGAAACTGTTTAACTTCATGAAGAAGTTATTAAACCGCTTTTAGTAGTTGTTCTCTTCTTAAGCTGTATGATATCCCCTATGGATCAGCCTGTAAATTCCTAAGAACAAGATATCTGGGTGTGGCTGGAGACGCTGGATATTATGCTAAAGGCTAAGAAGAAGATACGAACGAACTGGTAAGATAATCAATCAGGAGTTAAAAAAAAATAATAATAAAAAAAAAAAAAAAAATTAATAGAGAGAGAGATGATCGAAACATGGAATACTGTTAGATTAGGGAGTACTGAGTAGGATTTTACAAACATAAGAACCAGATCTTTGAAAAATAAGCAGCTTTTAAACATTGAAACGAAATTTTGAAATAATTGCTATTGAAACACTATCCTTTATAAGGGTAGCCTATATATAGGTGTGTGTGTGAGTGTATTTTGCTATCGACTACATTGAAATAGGGAGAGAGGCAAGCGAGAGAAGGATAAGGGCGAACAAGATTAAAGGGAGGCGAACGAGATAGTTTACGCATTTCGGATTCATGTGAATCACACTAGATATATGTATTTGTGATATCGGATACATTCTAAAATACAAATATACAGGAAGAGAGGCGAGCAAGCGAGTCAAATACGGTGTATCTAGAACAAATTACACCTAATTTTAATCCATGAATCCGAAGTTCAAGCTCTGATAGGATTCAAAATATTGAAAAACTCGCTTAAAAAAAAGTAATTTACTCTTAAACTAGATTAATTTGTGTTGTTTGCCCATATATAAGAGATCTATTGGATGAGGGCTATCAATGGGCCATTATGGGCTTTAATCTGATTTTAATTGGGCCAGACACATTTTCTCTAGACTTCATGATCCAAGTGAATAGACTTGCTCTTTGTTGAAATTCCCTTTTAGGAAGAAATGTTGTAATAACATATTTGGTGAAATTTTATAAATGGAAAAAAAATCTAAAGAGAATAGAATGTATTCACATTTTATTACTATCTCGTGAAGGCAAAAAAGACTGCTTCCGAAGAAATGTTAAGGAAACAAAAATTACTAGTTAGTTCTATAGAAGAGGTTCCTTGAGAAATGAAACTAAGTGGAGTTTGAGGTGTGATTGCTTTAACATCTTATGGTCTTCTTATAGGAAATAGATAATTATTATTGTAATTTGTATCCAAAAAAATACATTTAGCGACGGATTACTAAAAATAAATTATTATCTATGAGGTATTTAGCGACAAACTTCGTCATCAATTTCATATTTTCCCCTTTGCATTAATATATAGTGCTATAGTAACTGTTTCAAACTCCACTTACTTATAGCTTTTCTACATCTCTTTCAAGAGTAAGAGTGTAGCAATTGAGGGATCAAAATTATTAGTTTTTTTTAATACTTTTACCCTAGCTATTTTTCATGTATTTGGAATTTTATATACTTTTTTTTTTAATTCAGTGGCACTAGTTGAACATTTTTTTTTTTTTTTTTTTAGATTATTTCTATTTCAGGGATAGTCTTTAAATTTTGCCCTATTACCCTCTAATAAAAAAATGTCGATCAAAGTATTTTTAACTATGACCTATTTTCAGAAGACAAATCTTCTTAGAGAATGTTTTTTCTAAGGTATTTTAGTACTATTTAATTAATTCACAAGACAAGTTTTTTAGGAAATTTTGCATGAGGTTAGGTAAGCATAATTTGTGCCTCAGAATATAAATTCAGTAGTATGTTTTTTTAAGGCATTATATATTAAAATTGACCTCATGCTTTGAGACATAACTTGTATCTCGAGGCATAAATTAAGTTTATGAACTTATTAAAACATAATGAGTTAGCCCATTTGACAAAATATTGGTCCATATTTGTACAAAACATATCAAAGCCCAAAAATATGATTATATGTATTCTTACTTTAATATTTCTTCAAATGAAATAGTAAAAAAATAATTAATAGTGACAATCACTTCAAAAATCTTAATCTTTAATTCATCTTGAAATTGTATACATTAGAAGTTCATTACATAATATAAATAACAAATGAATGATTTTTCCTAAATCTAAAAAGATAAAAAAATAAAAAATAAATTAAAAAAAAACTTCACACCATGTATAACACAATGCAATGCCTTACATCAAATATTTTTTTTAAAGAAATACAAACAAAAAATAAAGTATGATAATCATATTCTTTTCTTTCCCTTTTTTTTTCCTTTGATAAAATTAAATCACAGTGTACTGTAATTTATTATGTGTCACACCTCAATCGACTCCTATATTCCAAGAACACTAGTGCAGCACCATAGTGTGACAATGCACCTAAAATCACAAATACATGAAATATTTGATGACTATGACCAGCTAGGTCAAAAAATCCAGGTCTCCATCTCTCCGGGAACCGCGCAACATAAAACATAGTCCCGATTAAATAAGACAACGCCATGGCCAACTCGTACGCTAACGTGACATTTCTTTCTGGCTCGTCCCAATTCAATACTACTGCATGAACTGCAGGTATCAGGCCGAAGAATCCCATAGACATGAACAGAACAGCACGAAACGATCGATATTTCCCAGTCGAAAACACGGGGGATAAGAGGGTGATGATGGTGCAAATTCCCATGATTGTGATACCACCTAGGTATACAATTTGCCAATGTGGTGAACATTGAAAAATGTAGTAAATTGGTGGGAAGAATGAGGTGATTATCATGACTGTGATTCCAACATAATCCATTCTCAACAAAAGGATGTTTAGCTTGTGTGAATGGCAACAAAAGAGGTGACAAATGCTACTTGAAAGTAGACAAAACATTGAACCAACTAAAAATACATAAAATGGCCATGTTGTTTCACTTTGTATACTCTTTGTTGACATCATGTTATCCAATTGTAAGTGTTGGTCCTGCTTTAAATCAATTAGTCTAGATGGACCCTGAAAGAAAAAAAAAAGGTTTATATTAGGGAAAGTTACATATACATTTGTTCGATCGATCAAAAATATTTATAGCTCATTAGCGAATATACATGTATTATACATTAATAATACATATATTACATATCTATCAAGCTTTTTTTTGGCGGACAACCATATAAGTTAATTTTGAATAGGAAAAAGAGTGGGTCTGCAGGGTCCAAAATGAATTGGCCTTTCCAAAAAAGAATTTTATTGTTAGGAAATAAGGGAGATTGTAGAATAGGGGGTTGTGGGTTACCGTGCTCTATCTAGAATTGATCATGTTAGAAGTCTTAAGGTAGAGAGGTTGATTGTGCTTCATGTCTCCCAAGAGCATATTGTTCTGAGTAGGTAGGCTGCCACGCGAAGTAAGGGTAATTAACCAATTCCCCAAGGTCTAGTAAACTAAGGTGGTAGTGCAGACAAGGTTTTGGAGTTTTCGCCCTTTGCTTCCGGCGAAGGTAAATAGTCAAAAAAGTTCCCCGTAGAACGCGAGCGTTGAGGCTTTCATCGAAACAAAGAGAGAGGAGCGGAAAGCCACTTGACTGTAAGAACAGGGGTCAAGTAATGGTGACCCACCGAAGACTGAAGCTTCGTAACATGTTGACGAAGGCCCCCGAACTGAGGGTTCGGTTAGTAGAAGGGATGACGACTTTTTTCTTAATATATTTGGACGCTTGACCAAAAATGATTATAGTTACTAGACAAATATATAAAAGATATACAATAAATATATATAGAATATATATTTATACATTATATACATGGGAGGGCTATTATTTTGGCAAACAGGTATTTATGTCAATTTTCCTAATTTATATATATGGTCGGTATAAATAAATTAAAATTATTGAAAATGTAACTTAACATGTTATAACTTTTTTTTATTTTATTATTTATATTTATGTTTCATGTTATTTTTTTCTTCCTTAATTAGAATTCAAGAAAATGAAATTGATTTTTTTAACAACAATTTGGAAAGTGACTCACTTGGAAAAATTCCTTTGAATTGTTAGAGACATTTGCATCACCACTCATGGGAAAGTTCCTGCAAGATTGAACCAAAATTTAATAAATTTATCATACAATCATAATAGATTGAAAAAGAAATAATGACCGCAAAATAGCAAGATGAACAATACAAAACAAGTCACGTATAGTAGTAAAAATAGAAGAAAAATTGAAGATGTGTGAATACTAACTAAAAGTAAGATAAGACTCTATTACATACGACTCTTCTGACCTAGTTTTCGACCTTCCTACCCTAATCTTAAGATAAAATTAAATTATTATTTTTTTGTTTTTTTCTCTCTACTTTCGGAATTGACATAAATTCCCAAAAAAAATTGTTGGAGGTTGTGAGTCTCGTGGCAATGACTTTAATGAATCATAGATCTAAATTATTATTATTTTGCTTTTATATATAAATAAAAAAAAAGGGGACGTATTTATGGAATGTAGTTGGAAGTTTGATGGCCAACAACACCATAAAAGCATATGCTAAAAATTAAACTACTATTCAATCAACCAACTTTTCAGATCGTAATTAAAATGGACCCCTATTAAAAGTGTCTTTTTAGCTGTCACTAGGATTATCTCTATAAAATAATTCAGCTTTTTTTAAAAAATAAAAATTGACTTTTCATACTAGTTTTGAAATTTAATAGTAGGAAATACTAGACTTATTATTTGTTGGGAAATTAACTAAAAAAAAATTATTAGTCAGGTGACCTAACTTTATTTTATCTTGCCTCAAAGTAATACTAACACTTAAAAGTTTCTCTCTTTTAAGTCACTTAAGGAATAATGAGTTTTCTGGTTCAAAATTTGAATATTAAATCGTCTTTATTATTATATATGAAGTGTTTTGTTTTAATATAAGATTTTGTGACATCAATTGATATTTTGTCAGATCTCAATATAAATATTACATAATAGAATTTAGGTGACTAACCAAATAAACATAGTCATGAAATCAGAGAGTTGAGGCACTTGCACTACATTTGATAAGGTTAGTGCCACAAATAGAATAAATCCAAGTAAATGCCTGCAAAATAGAATTTTAGAAAAGTTTAGCTTTCTCTAAATTAGGAGAAATAAACTGAAAATAAAGAAATAAACATATGCAGAAGTTGAAGGGGGTTCAAATCTACTCTATATAATATACATAATAAGTAATTTTAATCATATATGAACTGTGTAACTTTTTGTCAAAAAAGATTCAGATGAATCCCTCGACTCTACGTAGCTCCACCCATGAACAAAACCTAATAGTTTTTGTGCAAAAATCCACTTAACATGTATAACTAACTTATCAAGAACATAGAGCTGTATTTTTTAGAATTCAAAATTTATAAACTCAAAGTTTTAGTTCGTGTCATCGGAAATAGAAAAAATCCGTTGCAAATGTAATGAGAGATAAGATAAAATACTTACGTCCAAACATTAAGAGTTTCATTATGCCAACGAAAAATGCTTAAAAGAGCTTGTTTAATAGGCCAATTAGCTCTATAATAATTGAGAATAAACTCATTATCCTTCATATATCCTGGTAATTCATCATAACAAACCAAAGGGTAATTATTATCATTATTACAATTTTCCCCTTTCTTTGTTATTTTCTCAATATTCTTCTTGCAACTTTTGTTTGCAATATTTTTCTCATTTTCCTTTTCTTGATTCATATTTTTTCTCTTCCAAACAGACCCTTTAGAGCTTTTGATCATTTCTTCTTTAAATCAATGTGGAATTATAGAAAAGGGAAAAAAAAATCTTTGTTTTCTTTTGGTTTTTTGAAGGTGTGTTTGGTTGAGTAAATAAGTGAAGGTTTTTAGGGTTATGTTGAAAAATGTAAGGAGGAGAATAGAGTATTTATAGAGTTTTTTTTTTTTTTTTGACTTCTAAGACTTTTAATAGTTAGGTCATCAATAATTTCTTTGACATGTTATTTTGATAAACCACCCCCACCCCAACACACACAACTTTTAAAACATAAACAAATAAATTTGGTACATGTGGGATCTAGATTTCGGATTCGATCCTTAGTAAAGTCGTTCATAATATGAAATTTTTTGTGGAATTTCAATGAATATGTTGTTGTTGATGTTGTTTGTGGTATTAGATGTTTTCTTAATGGGGTGAAAAGAGTTAAAACGACACTGAGACAGAGAAAATAGTTAATTATATCTTGATAATTTTAAAATGACAATTATTTTAAACTAGCTATTATTAAAGTGAATCAAGGAGATTTCTTTCGATGTATGTGTCTTAGCTTGTACATGCTTCGAGTTATGTAAAAATTAAATAGTTTTTTTTTGGATGGGGGGGAGGGAGAGGGTCTATAGTTATAATTTGATTAACTATTGCTATCTCTGATTGATTTATATTATCTGTCTTTTAATATTATATGTTTTTTATCCGTTGTAATAAGTAATTTATCTTATTTTAAAATTTTAAATCTCATATGTTAAAGAAAATATATACACGTATTGTACCTTGAGCAACCTACCTAAAAATTCAAATTTTATTTAAACATTAAATGTGGAAAATGAGATGATTATAATTATAAGCCACGTAGAAATTATCTTTATATAACGGTTTTTGATTGATTTATTACACGTATGGATAATGGTAGTTAAGATGAAAATATCGACAATATAACAAATTAAACGTTTAAGCAATTTCTCTTTTCTAGGATAGTAATACTCCATTTGTTTTAAAACTATTTTTGTTATTTGAATAATCATAATGTCACCACATAACTGTAGTATTATTTTTTTCAAGAACAATTATCATTAAGAATAAAATGAAAAAAATAATTAACTTTATGTATTAAAACAATAAATAATTGGAAATCATGATAGATATTTTAATTGAGATAGCAGAAATATTTTCCCTTTTGTGGAAAAAATAATTAATTTCGATATTGGTGTATTCTTTTAATTACGTGAGATACTTAACAAAAATATTTAAAGAAACAAACGTCAAAATTAATATAATCATGAAACTTGTGTGTTCGATTGGTGCCACTTAAACACAAGTATAATCACCATTTACCACCGCAATGCATCCTCCAAATGTATGTTTTTATGCATAGGTATAAATATTTAAAGTATTTTTTTTAGGATAGTCGGATCAACTTTCACACATTTCAACTATTTTATCGATCTGGTACTTCCCAACAACCAGGGGCGGATCCAGGAATTCTATCAAGGGGGTTCAAAAAAAAAATTAAACACGCTAATATTATCACTTAAGTTCACTTAAGCGAAATCTTGAACCCCCTCAACCGTTGGGCTACTCCTTTGATATATATTCAAGTGGTTCAATTTTAAATATATACATGTACAAAAAAAAATCGATCTTATATATATAGTGTAATTTTTTTATCGAGGGGGGTCCCTGCTAGAACTGTACATCCGCCACTGCCAACAACACATAGTGATTGGAGTGAGTGTCAATTAATATTCCTACACTGAAAAATACATTTGAATCTTCTTAAAATCTTCATATATCTATTTTCATTATATATATTTTGACTTTTTAATGAAAATTTTAGACCTGACACTACCAATATAATTACAAACTACTTTCAATTAAGTAATGTTCACATGTTGAGTGTCCACCTAGTACTTTGAATATGGACATATATTTAAGAGTGGGAAATGAGCAATAGGTAGATGAAAATTTTCCTACCAATTTTGGTTGAGGAAGCTAAGCTAATTTTTAGCTTCAATTTTTCTTTACTCAAATTATAGTGAGAAATGCTTAGAATATGCTTCTTTAGGCAATATTGAAAAGTATAATATTGTGAAACTTGTAATAATATATGTAGCAAATAATGATTAGGGATTAATTAGTACTTTTGGTTCCTTAAATATTTGTGAATATGTATATTTAATCTTCAATGACTTGAAATTATGTGCTTTTGATTGGATATAATTATTAATTGTTCCACCATTTTAATATTCGTTTGTTATGTTAAACTACTTGTATTTATTATTATTCTATGTATAGGATAATATAACATATTTCCTACACAAAATGAAAAAAAAAACACATATTTTACTTAATTAAAAGTTAAATATTTTAAATTATATATTATAAAAATCAAAATCAGAATTTATCAATAACTACGTATAAGACTTAAATTGGTATTATCCTTAATGATTAGCTAAGTAATTAGGCAAAATTATGTTGCTTGGAATGGACAAGTGGCCAACAGTTGAAAGATTTTGCTTACTATCTTTCTTTTGTTGCCCTTAAGAAACTTCAAATCTTAATCTAAAATATTATTTTTTGAACAAGTGGAAACTTGTTAGTATCAAATTTAACACATTCATAAGGTTTAAATTTTTGGCTAACTTTACTAAATTTATTATGACTTTTTATAAGTGGAGATAAAATTAAGTATTCATAATGAAGACATTTACTATTTATCAGACTATCATTAGATTATCGAATGCCTCGAAAAAAATATATGGTGCGCGAAAATGGTTAAAGTAGTTGAATATATAGAAAAATCACTATGACTACAGTTTAGCAAAATTATTCCAATGAGTTTGAATCTCTTTGTCTAATTTCAATCTCGATTAGTTCATTAGATTGAATGATCAATTGTCCTCTAAACCCTCTATTTAAATAGCAGAAGTTATGAAGAGTAATTGATTATAGATAGCTTGATATACTAAGCTTCGCACATTCACATAAAATTCAAAAAAGAGCTACACCCATGAGAAAATGTATACTTGATCTTATTTTATTTTATTTTTTACTTTTTTTTTGTCCATCTCTCACCTTTTTGCTCTCTTAATGACTCAAACTTACAACCTTCGAATTGAAAGTGAAGGATAGTTATCACCCAAGCAACTCCCTCTTATCTATACTTGATCGTATGACCTTATTATACCAAAATTTAAAATATGGAAGTACAGGACTAGGCGTCAGCCCATACACACAGATTTATTACTTATTTGTTGTCACTAATTTTCTTTGCAACGACTTTTTTATTATAGCTTTTATATTTATAGTTATTCAATCTATTTTAAAAATATGTTTCTTGAGGTGAGAGTCTATTAAAAATAGTTTCGCTATCTGACACAAGAAGAGATAAAATCTTCGTACACTTCACTCTCTTCAGATTTCAACTACGAAATCACACCTGTTGATAATAAAATAAGGCTTGCAAATGGGTAAAGTACAAAAAGTGGGATATATTACAAATTTTCATAAAATATATAATTAAGAGAAGAAAATATCAATTTTATGTAGGTATATTTTAGTATCCATAAAAGTCACTCAAACTTTTATTCTAGGGAAAGAATTATTTTAAATTAACAGATAATAAAGATTCAAAATCATTGAGATTCGAATTTTGAAGGCGTACGTGTGGTATAGGTGGGAGTTGGGTAATTAATAAAGAAAATTTCTTTGGTTTTTATATAGGAGAGTTGACTTTTTATTTAAAATTTAAAATAGTAGAATTTAAGTTATGGACATTAATAGTGTAAAATAATTCTTATATTATTACTCTTTTGATTTCAATTTACAAGAAGGTATTTAACTACATAAAAATTTAAGAATAATAGAAATATTCTTGAAATTTATGGTCTAAAATAAGTAATAATAAATGTTTGTGTCGTTATAAATCATCTCAATAAGAATTAAAATAAGAAGTTTAAAGTTAAGGAAAGTGTTAAATGACCAAAAAATTTGGCCAAAAAATTAAAAAAATTATCATATTTTTTTATTTTAAAACAAACTGATTTTTTTTCCATTTTTTAGTTAAAAAACATTAAAGTTAAAAGGGTAAAAATATTTTAAAAAGATAAAATAACATAGATAAAATATCATTTTGGCCAAATTCTGACCAAAAAGATTTTTCCTAAAGTTAAATTATTACTTTACTAAATATAAAAAAAAATGTGTTCTCTTTTTAAGACAGACTAAAAGAAAACATCGCATAAATTATATTGACTCAACAAAGAGAATACATTTTAATTTATAACAACAAATTAATTATCATTTTTTTCACATTACCACTTATGGCTTGTTAAGTAATTTGATAAATGAGTATAAATACAATTTCTAAATCGTCAATGCATAAAATTTAAACTATCGAAAAGAATAATACAAAGATGTCCTTTGTTTTCCTTATAGGTATAGCCCATAAAAATATTGATGGCAAGCCATTCCATGTTCATGATGTTGGAAAATTCTAGCTACTTCAATGGAAAAGCAAATTAAGGACCACAACAACATGGGGGTGGAGGTGGAGCAAGAAAAAAATTACATAATTTAAGATTTAACATTTATAAGTTCAAATATTTAAAATTCTTAGTATGAAATTCGTTATATATTTTTTAAGTTTATAGGTTCATATATACTTTTTGTTAAAAATTTAGTGGATCTTTACACATAAATATGTCTTCTTCAGTTGTACACATCAACATCAGTTATAACATGAATGGAGATTTGACGGCTTATTAACGTTAATGTTTATAATAAAAGAAGTTAATATATTTTAAGGGATTAATTCATCTACGTAATGAGTACTTAAGAACACACACAAAAACTTTTACAAGAATTTGAGTGGAAACTCTGATACTTTATCATGTGTTTAGATGCTCAATCAGAATAAATTATAATTCGAGTATACTACAAATTAAATAAGATTTACCTGACAAATTTAAATAGTTAATATCTCAGATGGTCACTCAACTTTGAGTTGCTCCCTTAAAAAGTCACTCAACTTTAAGTTGTTCACTTACTTTTGTTTTATAACTCAAAAGTCATTCAACTATTGGTGTTTCACTTAGAAAGTCATCCAACTATTGATATTTCAATTAGAAAGTCATCCAATAAATTTAAATAATTTTTCATTAAATTTTATTTTAAACTATTTTTTAAAAGAAATAATAAGATGTCTATTTTAATTATCTTATTGATCCACTCCAATTATTTAATTATAGTTTTTCTGATAAAACGTAAAACAATTAACCCAAAAAAAGCATTTTCCGTTCTAGTAATTGTATGAATGGAATTAAATATGTTAAAAAATTATCTAAAAAAATAGGAGGTTGGAATCGATAAGAAGTAGTAATTAAGAAGTAATAAGAAAAGCACACAGTAGCAGTCTTTTACTATTTTTAAACAAAAATAGGTAAAAACAAAAACTATATTTCAACAAAATTTAATAAAATAGTTAAAATAAACATCTTATTATTTTTCTTAAAAAAATATTTTAATTATTTTTTGTATTTTTACAAAATTTAATGAAAAAATTATTTAAATTAATTGAGTGACTTTCTAAGTGAAACACCAATAGTTGAGTGATTTTTGAGTTATAAAACACAGTTGAGTGACTTTTTAAGTGAACTATTCAAAGTTGAGTGACCAACTGAGATATTAACTCTAAATTCAAAGGTCTTTCGAACATATTGATTCATGTTAAATCTCTTTGATATATGAAGAAACTTCTAGAAAGGGGTCATATAGTGGTTCAAGATTAATGATGACATAGATGATAGGACAGTTCTAAGATAGTAATATTGATGAGTCATTCTTGATGATTTCCCATTCCTTCTTTACTGAGTCGTCTCTTTTTACTGAATTTTATTATTAGAATTTCTGATTCCGTAACTAATGAGTGTAGGGAGAGAGAGGTGCGTTCTAACTAACAGCTAATACATACTATTTGGTCATTGCTGGCAAATCAGTTGTATATGAATTGACTTCCTTAGCTGTTTTGATTATCCCATTTGTGCAAGTCCAATGCGTGTCTTGCTTTCACACTTCAAAGCCCATCACTTTCAATATTACACATTTGGTACTAGTTATTAGGAACAAAAGATAAACTAGTGGCTGGACCATTTATTACGACATTAAATGATAAAAACAACAAATACTCTGATAATTGTGTTCTTATCTTGTGAAGGTAGAGAGATGATTTCAGAAAGAAAATGACATTAAATAATAAGACGTTTCTTTATTTAAATAATCCACTGAAAATTAGATGTGAAGTTGAATTTAATATCGTCGCCGCCCCTTAGGATCTATTTAGTAGAGTCAAACGTTAGTAAACCATGTGTGTGCATTTATTTGCTTTTTGTTGCTCATGAAATGTAAGTAGTCCATTTTTTCAAGTTGTAAAGTAGTTGAGCTTTAAATCCGAATCAAAACGCCATCAAGTTTTGGGCCATCATGCTCAGTGAAACAAAAAAATCATTTCATGTTTGTTTCTTTAGGATCGAAAATAGATCCTACGACTCATATTATCATTTATCAACATATCTAACAAGGGTAAAGTGTACAAAAACTATATTCTAACCTCAAAATAACATGTCTAAGAAGGATTGAACATATGTGAACCTTACTTCAACCTTGTGAAATTATATCGAGTATCTATGTTGATACTGTTGTAATTGATATGGTGAAAACGAAAAGACCATCAAAGACAATATGGAGACTTATGGTCCCAAACTTAAAAAGTCAGGAAGCCATTTCAGAACATCATTTATCAACATATCTAAGAAGGGTAAAGTGTACAAAAACTATATTCTAACCTCAAAATAACATGTCTAAGAAGGGTTGAACATATGTGAACCTTATTTCAACCTTGTGAACTTACATCAAGTATCTATGTTGATACTGTTGTAATTGACATGGTGAAAATGAAAAGACCATCAAAGACAATATGGAGACTTATGGTCCCAAACTTAAAAAGTTAGGAAGCCATTTTAGAACAACATCTGGTGAGATAGAAAGACGTCCAATCCTGCAACAGCTAGTTGCTCGGCCTTAGGATCTGAGACTTCATTCAAACCCTTCTAACACTCTTCAACGTTGAAACAGTTAGGAATTGCTAATAATTAACAAAGGGCAAAAGTAGCATCACACACAAGTTGTGCATTGTATGAAACCAAAACCGTTATATATGAAATGTCAAGTGAACCTTTCTTTTACATAACGGACGATCAGATGAGCCGATCCACAGAGTTCAAAAAATCTGATAACCCATCGATAATGCCTTCCGATGGATGTATACGATAATTTACATGATCAGGCATGTTTATAAGTTGAAATTTATTTCTTTTTCTCGATGAACCGGAACAGGTTCTGTCGAATGTCATAGCAAAAGAAATTCTATAACTTTACAGAACTGGTTCTTTAAAGAGGATCAAAGGACTCATCTCATTTGTAGTCTGTTGAAAAGTATTAACAGCTTCAAAAAACTAGCCAAATGGATGGCCATTCTTTTCATGGCATAATTTTAGCTCATATAGGTTTTTGACAATCAAAGGGGGAAGGGTATTATCCTTTGAGTACCGCTAGTTTCTCCAGTAAGGAACGGATTTCGGTGCTGCTACATTCCTCGTCCGCTTGGATGACATTAGGGCTGTCGAATGGTAAAACATCAGATAGCGGGTAATTCCTATTACCATGAATTAAGCTGCTTGCATTAGTGCAGAGTCCTTTCATTATGACAGCCTTGCGTAGACCACCGATCAATCCTTCATAATCGGTATCACCACTTTCTCCGACGAAAACCACCAACTTCGACAAGTCCATTCCCCATCGCAGATACAAGTACCTGTAGACAATGTTACAGACATTTAAATAACAATCCAAAGTATCAAAACATACTACCAGTGGACAAAAGCTACTCCCCCCTAAACATGTAGAAGGTGGTCCCATAAATTCCAGAAAGAAACAACTGTGTAACTACTCTATAGTTCGAAACCAATCAAAATACGGTCCAGAATGACAGCAAGGTTATTATAGCATGTGTTTGACTGGCAGGGGACAGCAGAGCTGAAAAGGATATGACCTCAAAACAACTGTTTTCAGGGAAAAACATAAAGACTAGAGAGTGTATGTGGTCATTTGGAGAAACAACAGGAGGTTGGCCAATAGACTTGAAACCTCTTTTCTGGACCCAGAGAGTGAACATCACAACCACCACAAAACATTTAAAGCGAGTTCAGTAATCATATCCATTACTTATTGACCATGAGCTAGCTTCAATCGTACAGTGATGTTATTTTGACTATGCAAACACCTAAAAGCACTAATAAAATCCTGGTATGAAGAAAAAGAAACAAAAAAATGCAACCACAATCCCTGCCGTGCCATCTTTTACGCTGATGGAGGGCACATGGCAATTAGTAATAATTGAACAAGCCAAGAGCAAAAAAATGATACACGACGACTTCCAAGGTGCGGGTGGCAGGACCATGCCATTTTAGGGAGCATGCCACTTACATTCAGTGTCTCTCAGAGATACAAGTAAGAGCGTATAAGCAAAAATTGAATAGTAAGTGTAGTTCTACGAAGTCAATATTTGATGTGTATTCTGAAGCAAGATGCACCATAGACACATCAATTTGAAAATCAGAGGGGGACAACTTCAAACAGAATAGTTGGCACAGATACCGTAATAACCTTCTGGCAGATGGAACAAAAAATATTACCTGAGTGCTTGGGACCGAGATGCCAGTACAGGGATCACATTAATCCTACTCCCATTTTGACAATAAACAGCGTGACAACGAAGTGCCTGAATTCGCATTACTTTTCTAAGTTCTTTAGCTGGAGGAACCTGCAAAAGCAAAAATATACAATCACTTAAAGAGGGTACAACTAAAAATCCTATTGCCCTGCAATTGGATTATAGCATCAGATGCTTGGAGAAAATAGACGTCAGATGTTTCAAAGAATATCTAGCACAAGTCTGAATCAATAACTTGCTTGATGCAGCAGCCAGAGTGAGTGAAAGCAGATTCTCGAAGAAAACATAGGAAAGCTTTTGCTACTATATTGAACCGCCCCCAGGGATAGGTGGTGTGATCAAAGAGTCAAAGAAGTGAAATTGAGAAGGAAAAAGGTACACCAAAAGATGGAGAAAAGAAGTCTATTTACCGCCCCAGGCTTGCAGACTTTGAAAGTATAGCAGTAGTCAGCTGAATTGTCTTCATCCTCAACAACAATGTGATCTCCATTTTCACCATTCTTATCAATGATAGAAGCGGCCCAACGCACCAAAGTCTTTCTTAACCCTTCGCCCCCCCAACGATACTCAATATGTGAGTGATAGTACAAGTCAACTACAAAAGGATTTTGCTCAGAATGGAAGGATGAATAATAAAGATCACCACCACTATTGCATATGTAAGCATCAAAATCAGTAGGATTCATGCCCTCTGAAAGCAGGAAAGACTCTACTTCTGATATATTGAAAGACGTAGCCAGGATAAATCCAATGGAACCCTCTGCCCTTTCCTTCTCTACAGCCTCAAATATCTTTTTCACACTTCCAGAGAGTCCTGAGCTAGCATCACAATCCACTGCAATAACAAAAATATGTCGCCTCCTCCTAATCGCTGGGAATTTACCAGCACCAGGGTTTTGGTCTGCCTTGTCTGACGACCAAGGTTTTGATGTGCTCTTCAGTGCACCCTTAGATAAGGACAAAACAGCATTCTCTAACTTGCTCTTTCGAACTTCGGGGTCTAATGTATTATCGGCATTTTCTTTATTGTCATTCTTTTCCCCATCTAATGAAAATCTCAAATTCAGAGATATATCATGAATATCTCTCAAGGAATCACTAGGTGAATCTGTTTCTGAATTTTCATCATCATCATCATTGGATCTCAGCCAGCGTGGTTGCCTTGGTTTGCAGCTAGCTATCCGGGATAGATAAGTTTTACAGTGCTCGGGCCATGAGAAAAGGTGGATATTTTTTAATCCATTTGCCCTGCATTTAGCCCACAGTTGCTTATCAGCAACCAACTTCAAAAGAGCATCAGCAATTGCCTGCTGATCATGGGGATCCACTAAGAGACCATTGTCAAGAACCTGCAAAATAACTAAAGATCAATTCGAATCTAATTTGGTTGGAAGTTTGTCAGAACATAATGGAAGTCATCAAAGGCAGGATATGAAATAAATGCAACAGCATACCCTATGTATATCAACAGGTCCTCCATTTTTTGTGGCTACCATTGGAAGACCATAAGCTGCTGCCTGTACAAGGGAGATAAATGTGCATAGTTCAACAAAGAAGACTCACCAACCTATGATGAAGAATAACCACACCACCAACTAAAGCTTGAACCACTTAGTGAAGAAGAATACCTCAATCAAAGTCAGTCCAAAAGGCTCAATAAAAGCTGGATTAATAAAAACACCCTGTAAAAAGGAAAAGAAGTTATCTTAATATTGTTTATCTAAGTAAACCAACAAGCATGCTACCATAATATCTGTATTTCTTCACCTACGTATGAGGCCATAAAGAGGAGCAAATATCCTTGTTTCATGCACATTTTTAGAAATAGCTGAACCAACTTTGAGAACATCATCAAGTACTATTTCCCAATAGTTTTTATTCATGTATTGGGGGGGGGGGGGGGGTTTGGGGGGGGTTTGGGGGGGTTGGGGGGTTGGCAATGAAGGTTTTTATGCGGCATGCCACACTTCTAAGAGTTGCCCTTTTGTCACTACTATCATGAGATAGTCCTACCGGTCCTTTCTATCTATTCGCTTAATTAGATGTGGCTGCAGGTGGGCACATGAGAAAGAGAGACATGTTAGGACTCATCTATATTACAGGATATATGAGGAAGAAGATGCCAAACAGTCTTCTCCACGTTCTGAAACTGGCAAAACCCAGATAATGGCTTTCAGGCAGTTCCATACTCAGGTCCACTTGGCCCATTGGACACCCTCAATCTATTTTCGCTTTCCATGTTGCATTAAATTGGTTTCTATATTTCACATTGACTAAAATCATTACTTATCTAATTGACAAGTAACATCCTCCTGTGGTTTCTTTGTCTTGGTATAATCTACTCATGCACAAAATGAGTAATGATGCGCTGATAAAATGCGAAGTAATTGTTTCATATGCCATGGGATACTTTCCACATATTATCTATTGGAAATAAAATAACAAACACTACTACATATAAAAAATAATGGGAGCATATTCAACCAAGAAGTGCCACACCCTACGTGTACAATCAATGAATACAACTACGGGAGCGAAAGAACAATGCACTTGAAATTAAAATGACAGATGGTACCTTAGTCTTTGCAGCAAGACGGTAGATATCAGGAACATCTGACTGCTTGTGGTGTTTAGGATAAGCTACTTGACCATAAAGATCATATTTATCTATCATCTTCAAAATTGAAAGAAGAAGTGAAGAATTGGTGCTAGACATTTCGTCGATATTATCTCGATTACCCATTATCAAAGTCTGCAAAAAGAAGAAAGGAAGGAGGAACATCAATTGCACTGCTAGCTCAGCTTCCCTGCCCATAAGGCAATTGACCTATACCACTGGTGTAAACTCAAACTTACAAGATTAGCAAGCTCTCTCAATGGACGACATTCACCAAATGCTTTCACTAAAGTAGTGAGGTTCTTCTTGGGATCAGGCCTAGCAAGTGCGAGTATCATAGGCTTCCTTGGATTAGAAAAGAAGCGCATAATCTAGGAAAAGGAAATCACATTAAAAATTAGCAAGAATGCAGAAAAAGTGGAAGGCCACTCAAAGAAGCAGAAAAATGGTGTTAATGGAAACCTCTGCCCAAATAGGTGGATCCGGGGTCTTTCCATCTTCACTTCCTTCTGTTTCACCATCCATGTCACCTTCATGTGGCACAATATGGTGGAACTCCATCCCAGGGGGAATTACCTGCACGTGGATGCTCAGTTTATCACAAGAAGATATTTAGAAAATTGCAAAAGAAGAAACACAAGTGGCCAACCATTTCAGGTAAATTCAGAACAGGAAAAGGCTGCGAACCTATTTTAACTTGAAGGTTTACATCACAAGTTGTATGGTCAGCTTGAAGAAAAAAGACAAAGTCAAGTTCCATTACTCATCAAAAATTCCTTTTCACCAAGATATGAATATCAGACATATAACTATTACTAATGTTGCTGAAATAATCCCGGATTGTGAAGGAAAAGGTTTCTTAAATTACTCATCTAATATTCCTTTTTGCCAATTTATAAATAATAGACATATACAACTATTACTAATGCTGCTGAAAGAATCCTGGATTATGATGCAGGTGTAATTATTTCACATCACGACAAATAAGACAAGTTCAAAAAGTTAGCTTTGACATAAAAGTTCAACTTTTTGAACTTGTCTTATTTGTAGTGATGTGAAATAATTACACCTGCGTCATGAACAGTGGATGTTTACCTATTTCAGAAACCACTGAACACAACTGGGATCTTCATATTCATTGGATTAGTGACATATCCAACTAGAAAGTGAAAGTAGATATTAGCTTATAGAGGATCCAATACTTACAGCCATACGAGGCATAAACCTGCCATAACAGCTGACATTGCGCTTGATCCTTGCACGTAACTTACGCTCTAATATTGGATCAAACCCATCATACAAACGCCATTGCTCGTCAATCTCCTGTCTTGTACTAGTGATGACAATTTCGGAAGCATCAAGAGTTAATTCTTCAGCCTCTATTCTCCGCATTATCTTGTAGGTTGAGTTTATTTCATCCTTTGACAAACGACCTTGTCGCAACAGTTGCTCCAACTTATCTCTACCAAGCGAGTGACCAGTGAAAAGCATTGGTACATTTAAAGCACCCGACAGGAGAGCAGCTGAGTCGCCAGCATCAGCATAATGTCCATGTATGGCAACAGGCCACACAGGATAGCCATTACCAATTTGCTCACCAAGAACTTTGGACATTTGAATAATATGGTTAAGTGCACCATCAACAAATTCGGGAATATAGGGCCATAGCTGTTCTTTTGGAATATATTTCTCTCTCGGTCCAAAAGGAATGCGAATAATATAAGCACCACTACTCTCCCCCATCTCGGTATTCAAGCCGTCTGTACTTATTGGCGTCAGCATCTCTGTCGGCTCACCATAGCTCCAATCTACTTCTGGTGAAGATACTTGTCTAGTAAGCAAGTCAACGCGATATACACCTGGCATCGACCCTAAGGCCCTCGCAAGTTCAACAACATACTTCACCTGAAAGGAGACATAAAGATCATAAAATCTTCTTCAGCCATAGACGACAAGCAGAAGGAAGGAAAACAATATGGGAAGCTTTCTAATGGCAAGGAGCAGAGAAAGATGAATTTGCATAAGCAGAAATCCAACGAGTAGTCACTACTCAAGAAATATAGTCAAAACGCATGGAAGTATAATCACCTGACCACCAGTGTCAGAATCCCGTCCAAGCTCCATATTCTCACCCCGAATTAAACCATGTAAACTGCAAGAATGTAGTGTTAATAACAAGAAACCATTAGAAATAAGAAGAAAACCATTAGACACAAAGGCTGCAACTCTTTAGTGGGACAAAAGTTTCAGCTGAATGAAGCAAACAGCTAGATGCTCTGAAGCTCCTAAATCCTGTTGCTTAAACAGGAAGATCAGACTAAAATTTGAAGAATGGTCCCTCAAGGTTTTTTCAGGAACAAGGTCAAAATGGTATTTCATATTTTCTCTTCAGCTATTGCACTGGAAAATGAAGTAAGTTTCCCCATTCAAGTTCATCATGCAATACTACAGGAAAAGGTAGACTCGCCTTATAAGTATGATATAAAGCTTCTTTCCTCTCTGCTGACTGGCCCATGCTTCCATTGTCTCAACAGAACTGATTCTAGGCAATCGGCCTCTGGTACTTTCACCATGAGATGACATGTCAGCGACTATATCTCCTTTCTCTCCCTCAGATAGATCCTCTGACATATCAGCAACTGCTTCTCTGCGACCTCTCTCACGTTCTTGACGGCGTTTTGCCATCCACTGAGCTTGCTCTCCCTCAAGCTACGTAAATACAAGGCTAAAATTTGAGAAAGTAGAACATATCTATACTACATAAAATACCATGAAATGGCAACACTTATATAGATGATCTATATAGAATGATTAGACTACATGGGAGTGGGACCAGTAGTGCAGAAGAACACAACATATTACCCACTACGGGAACTGGACAAACTAACAGGAAAGCAAATTAAAACCTACGTGAAATTTTACGAAATTGAAGTAGCAAAGATTGCAATGTCTAAATCATATTTATCTATATAAATTGAGTAATATTAAAACTATAGAAAATGACTTCCAAATGAGCAATCATTACCAACAATTTTGATGTTTCCATAAAAGCCGTATATTACTCGTTATTTCCAATTAATATTGGAATGAGACACAGTTGATGGTCTGTATAAATCATTATTTACATGTTATTTTAAATGCATATTGACAAATATAGGTTCCCAAGTATAGAAAGCAAATATTCTAATACATGGAACAAAGTAAACAGTTAACCTTTCCATTTGATATAGCAAGAGATTGAACAAAGTAAGCATATAAAAACAACGATGAAATATTAGTCAATTACATCAATGTATCCAATTGTCAATCATGTTCCCCGTTATACTGCTATTTTTATTCCCAAGGGTCAAATGGTGGGAAGCTGAAAAGTTGAATTTTATTTCAGCTAAGCCTTTGTATTATTTTATATTTTTTTAAAAAAAAAGAATCAATGTGACAACTGACAAGTATGTTTAACTTTAATTATGAGGTACTCTTTTATGTTGGTAATGAAATGAGTCTGTCTAAAGTAGTGATCTAAAAATTCTGAAACGGAAGTGGATCATCAGATACTGCTTAAGCCAGAGAAGTTATACAAGATTATGCGGCTACCTAGCTAGCACACAATTCATTTCACAAAATTAGATCTACTTTCAACAAATAATTGTATAAATTAATTTTGAGTTAGGAAAAACTGAAATGTGCAAGTTAAGCAGGAAGCGAATGGCAACAAAGAGTCTAACTAAAACCATAGCAGCATATTGACAGTTATACACTACTATCCCACGTCCGTTCTGTGCATCTTTTTCCTTGCATCATTTCCCTATGAGGAACAAAGAATGGAGATGGAATTGGCCATCGAGTTCTTGTCGCTCCTAATCTAGCAGAAATTAATTCATTTCTCCCTCATTAGGAACTGTCAGTTCAGCTCAGCATAAGCTGAAGTTACAAAAATCAAACAAAGATGCGAAGAAGATGGTCTTGTAAAAAGTAAAGAATTAGATAGTCATCCCCATTAGCTAATTCATGCTATATTCTTCCAGTCTTTAAAGATCACTCAAAGGTTAAATTTTAGAAATGGTGACTGATTATGCACGATTGATAGAAAAAGAAAGAGATGAATATAAACCAAAAGAAAAGAGCAATGCTGCTACATTTTCTATTTGAAAAGGTAAGATAAAAGGGCAATGCTTCTATAATTCTTTCCACAAATTAAACAGTTGTGTGCAAAGATCAAAATCCCGAGTCAATTGTAAGAACATGTAATCGATGTGAATCTGGGTCCATTAAGAACACTGAATTCCCTTTAACAAAAAAATGTCCTTCCTTTTTTTTCAATTTTTTTGCGTTATTAAGCTGTGTTTTTTGCTTGAACATAACAATTCCAACTTTCCCTGTAGCTATACAATACTGATACTATGAATCAACCACCCGAAAAAAAAAATTAAAAAATATTTGATATGTAAAGTTGTAAACTGTCACAAAATTCAAATCTTCCCATTTTCGCTACACGAATAATTTACATAGAAAAATAACATATAAACGCAACAAAAATTCTTCAATTGAACCACACACACCACACACCTGCTTTTTCTGGCGAGCCAAATTCCAAATCCTCCAGCACATATTCTCGAGCCTAGTATTCCTCTCCTGCGGACTCCGAGTAGCTTGTGCCTATTTCATCCATCAAACAAAAATCACACACACAAAAAAAAAAATCGTCAAAATTCAAATACACAACGCAACCAAACAAAGTAAATCAGCAAAAAAACACATTGATACAATTCCAAAATAACATAAAAACGAACAAACAGCAAGAAAATCCTCAAAATTCAACTACACAACGCATCAAAACAAAGCAAATGAGCAAAAAAACACATTGATACAAATCCAAAATCACATAAAAACGAACAAACAACATAAATTCCTCAAAATTCAACTACACAACGCATCAAAACAAAGCAAATCAGCAAAAAACACGTTAATACAATTCCAAAATTCAACTTACTCGGATCCACGAACGATGCAAATCAGTCTCATCGAATCCAGTAATAACTTCCTCAACAAAGTACCTCGTCGGACTAAACCTCCCTCTTTCTCTCAACAACAACGATGACTTCTTATCATCTAGCCCTGGTCCTACATCCAGTATCGCCTCTAAGTAACTGTTAATCCAATCGTTTCCCGCCATCTCCTCCGCCGCACTCCGCCGTGTGCTAGAGAGATTAACGGAGTAGAAAAGATGTTTCTAGATTTATGGAGGTGGTGAAATGGTAAGGACAGTGAGAGAGGATTTAGAGAAAAAAATAAAAGAGATAACAAACCAATAGAATGGAATGCTGATATGCTTATTTATAGGAGATCTTCTCTAAAAATATTTGTCAAAAAAATAGAGTAAAATCACTCAAAACTTTTAATAATAAGAAAATATATTAAATTAATTTTATAATTGAATGTGTTAGACTGAGAATTGACAAGTGTGAAATGTTGTCATTCATGGTATTACGGTTGAAAATAGTTTATTTAGAGACGATAATAGTGCATACGAAAGATATAATCAGTAAATTTGTTTAATTAATTGTATATAGTGTCTATTTAAGTGTGAAATGATGATGATGTTGTATACGGCAGATATAATTAGTAAATAATTGTGTAAATTTAATGTGTTCAACTGAAAATTGATAAGTGTGAACTGTGACATTTATGATGTTACTGTAGAAAAATATTTTATTTGAAGACGATGATGGTATAGACGGTAAATATAATTACGTCGATCAAGTTAACGGTACAAATTGTATGTGTTTGACTAAGAATTGACACGTGTGCGTGTTGTTTATTCATGATTTTACTATAGAATATATTTTATTTGGAGACGATGATGGTTCAAAGATATTCAATAAATATGTTATATAAATTAGATGTGTTAGATTGAGAATTGTCGAATATGAAATGAGGCGTTACAACAACTATTACTTTATTTGTAAACAATGAATACAAATGTGTTTATGTATTTTTTTAACCTAATTTGGACCGAAAAAAGTATTTGATGATCACCGCTAGTCATCCATACTTGCAAAAACTGTTAAATTATTAGATATATATCATAGATTGGAGAAGCACCTAAATTAATCAGTCAATATAAGACGTCACACAGATATCATATGCATAAAAATGTCTTTCAAATGCATATGATATCGATTTAGAAGGAATGAGGTCTTACCATTATACCATTCAAGACTACAAAGGGATGAGTGTTCATTTGTTGAATCAGAATCAATGGGAAAATGACTTCGGAGGCGGTTAAAGAAAACTACAAGAACTGATTTTCTGACTATATAATTTATAGAAACGACTCAAACTTGTTGCCCTAATAAGTCCGAAGTCCCTGACTGAGGTCGTTGTATTATCTAAAGCCTCCTAGTGAGGAAAGCAAAAGCTGTTCCAGAGATACCATGGTAGTAAGGACATGAAGGTCTTCACTTGGTCACCACCTCCTTTGCTACAGGTGAGAAAGGGCCTTTTCAATTTATTCGTCCTCGGGGACTCTTTCGTTAACTGTAGCGACAATACGTTCTTGTACCTGATTCTCAGAGAAAGGAGTAAGGTTTAGGCTTTAACCAATAATTGTTGAACCCGAGGTTGGTAATAAACTGAAGCTGCTCAGTCTTTGTCATCTTTGATCCTAATTGGCCGACCTTTATGATCCCGAAACAAAGAGAGTTCGACTCTCTTTTTTCGCTCATTCAGATGAAGAAATTCTATGAAGCACTTAATGAATCACGCCTTTTCAAAACGTTACTATTCCTGAGTGCAGGTTCGGTGATTCATGCCATGTCGGATGAGCATTTTAATTTATCTTAAGAATTTTTAGTGATTTTTTTAATACAATAAATATGATTTCAGTGAAAAAAAATCTAAATAGAATGAGAATAATTATTATATTTATTATTCGGTAAAATTAATAATCCGAGGACAAATTATAATTTACATCAAATTTAGAGGTGTTTTCAATACTAGTCTATCTAAAGTTTACATTTCCGACATTTATTAGTGGAAATATTTATTTAAAATATTACTCTTATTTGATTATATAAGTGTTCTTTTAATGTGTTTTCTTTACTATTCATTGAGAGTTGTGTAAAAATAAAATAAAACAATTTTAAAAAAATTGTCAACCAAGTAAATAGGTACAATTATTGAATGAGGTGATGTAAGAAGAACTGTATTGCATTCATTTTTCCTTTTATTGAAGGAAATTGCATTTGAATGGAACTAAATTCATCAAATCTAAAGTAAGATTACATGAATGTGGGAAAACAAAAGACTAAGAACCCGTTTGAATTGATTGAAAACTAGTTTTTAAGGTAAAAATATAAAATTAAATTAAAATGATTTTTAAGTCAAAAAATAAAAAGTAAAGGCAGATCTATTTTTGATTTTTGACTTATTTTAAGTTAATTTTAAACTTATTTTAATTCATATTTTACTTTGTCAAACACTTCCTAACTTATTTTAAGTCATTTTTGATTTATTTAAGTTATTTTTTATATTTATCAAACACTTGCAGAAGTTAAAAACCAACTTAAAAGTAGATTTGACCAATTTTTAATTCAATTCAAACACCCTCAGTGATATTTAAACAAGTTATAGGTAGTAAAATGTTATATAATAATAATAATAATGATGATAATAATAATAATAATAATAATAATATTATATACTATAATTAATAAATATTTAATTTATATATATCAATTAGAAAAAATAAATAATAACCCCAATACTTTTAATTTCTTTTATATTTTTTGCAATAATAAAGAAAAAAAGTGGAATCTTAAAAATAAAATAAATTATATTAAAAGCATCGTCTAAAAATATCCAATTTAATTTTAATGAAATTTTAATACGAATATTAGACGAGAGCAACTGCGCAAAAAGCTGCAACTCCAAATCCCGTGGCGTCAAAAAGAACGTACTTGCTGTAAAATTCCTCCACGTAAGCAAATGAAATGTTCACTTTTTTGACTTTTTGAGAAAATTGAGGGCGCAGATTGTCAATTAGTACGAAATGTGGGTCCTTTAATGCAAAATAAAAAAGTTGGTTCTAGATTTTTGAGAAATAAAATTAAGATTATTCTTCCTTATATGCTCTTTTAGATTTGCTAAAACTTTTATTTGACGAAAATACCCTCCACTTATTGTGGGTCCCATTTATAATTAACATCAAATCAAATTATTGTCCCACTTTTTAATTTTTTGAAATTATTCTCTATGTCTCTATCTATAAAATGTGTTATTTTTAAGAGGAAATTTGGTATGTATGGATAGTTTCATTTGGAATATAAATATAGTGACATTTTTATGTATTATATTTATTTTACAACATGTAAAAGTAGTTTGTTTGAAAATATAGCGAAATATATTATATCATTCACTAGAAAAATATAATATAATTGTATGCGAGTGAAACACAATATATTTATTTTATTGTGTGACACTTTGTTATTTATTATATACAGTAGTATTACTATTAAAGTTCATTTCAGTCATCATCAAAATTTACTTGCATATCAATGTGTTTTATGAAACACAATTGTATTTCAGATTCAAAATAAGAATATTTATGTATTTGCTACTAAATTCAAAATCTCATTATATATAGTATTTTTTGTAAAAAAATGTATTTATTTTGAATAAATATAGAGATTATGTTTATTATGTCGTGTAATTTTTTTAAAAAATTATTTTCAATTTATGTTACTGGTCTTGGTTTTTTCTTTTGATTTCCTACCTAAATGAAAAAAAAGTCAATATCATAAATATGTAATCCACTTAATCCATAATTAATTCACCATATCTCATATTCAGATTAAACTTTGACCTTGTATTTTAAACTTTTGACCAATTATGATGCTTGATCAATCATCCTAAAAATTATTGTAATATAATTTATTATATTATTTAATTAATACTTGATTCCCACAAGAATGCCAATTTTTTTTATTTTTTTTATTCATAATATCTATATTAAAATTTAATTAATTCAAATTCATAGCGAACAAAGTAAATATATATATAAAAAGTGTTCATAAAATATTGAATTTCCGTAAACCCGTAATAAGAGACAAGAATTTTCTTTCTTTTTCTAAAATGTCTTTTTCCAAATAAAATGACATCAAGTGGACCACAGTAAAAGTTTGAAGGAAAATAAAAATAAAAAAGGGAGCTAATAATTGATATAAAGATGTATTGTTCTTTTTTACACTTTTCACAAGTACTGACATTGTTTTTTGATAGTACTATATTTGTTCAGATTAAAATTAAAGTAAAAATATTTTTTCCGTCTTGGAGATTTTGTTTCACGGAGTGTTTTGTTTAATACAATTTTGAGTATTTGCGTTTAAATATCTTAATTCAACTTTTAAATAATTATTTAAATATCTTTAAAATTTATGTGTCACATCAGAGTTTCGTATCCACAAGATACAATGAAAACAAGTTAAAGTATTTAGTTATCGATTAAGACAACAAGTCGAAAAGCTCCTTATTTTATGTCTATTACATGTTCTTTCTACCAAACTATGATCACTAATTTATATTTTCTCTCTTTAATAGTGTTTTACTATTTTTATACTTTATATAATATGTTTGACGGTAATTTATATTTAAAACAAACAAAATTAAGCTATATAAGAAATACGAGGGTTCATGATAGAAATGTCTTAACAAATAAATTGATCTCTTTATTTTTTTATAGAAAAAAGAGAAACAAAAAATAAAATGACTTGAAAGAAAACTTCTAAGATGTGGATAGACAGCCATGTTCTAGGAATTAATGTGGATATTTTTCCCTTCAAAATATCTTTGCTCCTTGGAGTCACGTTTGTTTCTAACTCGTTGTTTGATATTATAAAAAAAAGTTAATTAATTTAAATCATAATTGAAAAGACTTATTTCTCAAATAAAATATTTCATATTAGAAGATTTAAACATGATTAATCTGATTAAGGATAAAATTATATTTACCATTTGTTACAATAAAGGGCGAATCAACTAAGTTGTCATAAGAATATTCATCTAAGCTCTCTTTGATCGAAAAATTACTTATTCAATATTAAATCACGTTATTTTATTTAATTATTTACTTTTTTATATTTTAAATTTTCGTAAAATTTTTAGTTCCACCAAAAATTACTTATTCAATATTAAATCACGTTATTTTATTTAATTATTTACTTTTTTATATTTTAAATTTTCGTAAAATTTTTAGTTCCACCACGTATTTGATGATGCGTGTGTCACAGAGTTCAAAGTAATATTCCAAATGACACATGTACGCTCTCTATTGTGTCCATGATTAAGTAGGGATATTCTATCTAAAATATTATAATGTTTTAAGTACTTTTTAACTAAAGTGGACCACAATATTATATTGTCCTTGTCATTGATATCATATGGTATTTTTTTTTCTAGAAAATATTAAAATTGATTTGGTAACCTTAGGTCCAATATTAGTTTGTTAAGTGTTTCTTTGCCTCCCCCAAAAAGTATACATGAACCTAAAATAATGAAAGGACAGAATCAAGTGATTTGATAGGTAAAGACTATTTAATCTATAGTTTTTTTTCAAAAATATATTATTTAAATAAAGCGAATAAGATATATCAAAATTTCGACAAGTGTTCTAAATATTGGAGTACGCATCATAGTCTGTCTTAATCAATGACTCATTGTATTCTTAAGCATGTTATACCGTGTAGGGCAATATTACAAAAATCATTATAAATAAATATAAGTTAATTATTCAAATTATGAAAGGAATCATTGAAGGAGCACTGCACAAGTATATCATATATTATATAAATAGTTTACCTAAACTCAATTATGAAAATGATGACTTTTTAAATTGGTATATCCATAATAGAGGCTTTATAGATTCTTTTCTTTTGAAAAAAAAATATATATATTAAGAACTAGCTTCTCAAAAGGTTATGTTCTTTTCACGTACTTTTTATGAACTTTTACTCTTAGTTTAATTTAGGAGGAGATGAAATTATATGAAGAAAACCAACTCTTAAATGGTGTTTATGGCTCATTAGGTGTATTTAAATTAATCTTAATGTTTTTTTATATAAATACACTCACGAGGTATAATTAAAAAAACTTTGAGCAGTATTTTTTCAGACACAATTTTTCTCTACAAATAATTTGAATTTAGATTGTGATATAAGATACTGTTTTGATTAACTATGATAATCACCAGCGATCAGTAATTTTAGTCGTGATTCATTTTAGACTTTTGCTTTCGCTACTGAAGGTCAAATAAATTTCTATGTTATAGGATATACACAATAATCTAACTAGTTTTGATTAATGTGCTATATGTAATCCTTTGGAAACTTAACTTTCAAATAAGAATTAATTTGATATTCGTATTCAACACGTTAGTCACTTGAGTACTTGTGTCAATACATTGATTATTTTTGGGATTATAATTATGTTTGATTATGTTGAATGATATATGTTGACTAATGTTTAGTTAATTTTGGAAAAATAAAAATTAAAAGAATATTGATGGTGCCAAAAAAGGGGGTATGCTATTGGATCATGCAATCGCGATCAAAGTCAAGTCAGAAATTAAATTTTATAGATTTTAAATTAGTGACATACATTGATAATCCTTTAAAATTATTTGTAAATTTTTATTTGAAGAAACTAGGACTATGATTTATTTCAATGAAGCATATAAACACATGAAAAGTGGTTCCTATTATACAGTTCCAACTCAAATTTCAATAAAAAATAACGTATGTTTTCAAACATCAGATTACGTAGATAATTTATATATTAACTAATATATTTTAAGTACATTTGTTTACATATAGTTATTACCTCATAGTAAGTGATTTTAGAGTGTGCCTATTTTTTCGTATAATCGATATATAAAATTTTAACTTTGTTAATTGAGCCATCGAATTTGAGGATAAGATGATTTCAGAATGTAATGGTCGATAAATTACTGATCAATGTTAAGAATAGGTCTGAGAATAAAATAATTTTCGGATCTAATCACTGATAAATCACTAATTAATGTTAAAAAGTTTCTTCATAGATTTAATGGTCAATAAATTATATGCAAATACCAAAGTATATTTTTGTGAGTGGATTTCTGCCTCCTCTATATATCCTTCTCATTTTTGGAAATTTAATACAAACAAGATATAGACAAGCATATTTCTTTTTTCTTGATATAGGAAAGAAGTATTTTTGGGGGAAAAATGAACATGTATTCAAATGGATTTATTTTTTAAAAAGGAACTTTACAAATTAAATAATCACTTACCTAATCAGAGTTAATTTGTTGAAGAATTTACACACAAAATCTCCCAAATCTATGAACGTTTTTTGTGGCAATGATTTTTATTCTATTTTACTAAATAGAGAGAAAATTCTTTATTACCCAAATAAGAAAAGCAAAAAAGAAGAATTATTTTCCACTTTAAAATGTTTTTTTGGTCATATAATGATTTTTTTACCCCTTCCTAGAAACTTCCACCTTTTTACTTCTTTGGTGACTCAAACTCACAATCTTTGAGTTGGAAGTAAGGGGCGTTAACCATTCAAGCAACACCCTCTTGTCTTGGGCATTTACTATCAATTTGTTTTTGATAAAATATTGAGTTTTTAACAAAATTCATTATTTAAAAGGCAAATCAAGTACTTAATTGTACAATGCTTTCTTCTCAAACAATATCTCTATGGCTCCTTTAATAAGTTTTATGCAACGTAAATTTAAATTAGTCAGATCTTCAAAATGCAAATATCAAATAAGAAATTAAAAATAAAAGCAATTATTAGGAAATTCTCTAAAAGAAAAGCTTCAAAAAACATACTTCGTAGGATATTCACAATGCATTGTTTTTTTGTGACAAAAAAATCACTCAATTTTGTCTAAATATCACAAAAAGTCATTAAACAACACGATAATAATTGAGGTTTACAACAACTATTGAACATTATTGAAAAATAATCAAATAGTTTTACAATGAAACAAGATTAAAATCACTATTAAAGAGACTCAATTTCTGCTCTTGTTGCTTTAATTGGAATTAGCAAGAGGACAATGTATCTAATTAGTAAATTCATTGCTAATCTTATTTAGTGATTGGAACTAGGAATTCATTCATAAACCTCTTTCGGCGATTATTTTTTTATGTATATATAATAGATGTTATGCGTTTATTTTTTTATATTTTAAACTTCTAAATAAATTTTGATTCTATCACTAATATATCTAAACTCCTAAATAAAATTTTGATTCCATCACTAATATATATATATATATATTTTAAACAACAATTAACCTAATGAAAGAAAGAAAGGGGAAAAAAAAAAAGAAGCAAAAAACTTATTTTCAAGATGAATTTTTAACGTATTCACTAGAATTATGCTTTCCATGTCGTTTTTTGATTTAATCAACTGAAAGGACTTAAAATAATAAGTTAATTTATTTGAGGCATTACTATCAACTTGTAAACTTGTTACACCTTCCTTCCTATTTTAACTATTGATTTAGTTTTAATAACTTTTTCTAAAATAATTGTTACTTTAAAATTTAAGGCTAAAGCTAACAATTGTTTCCAAGTGTATCATTAACTTTAAAGAAGTATGCACAATGTTTGAGAGGAAAAACAACCCTAACTTTATTATTAAATAGAGATAACTTAGTAAATTATGTCTTATATTTAATTATTTTTATTAATGAACATAAAATAGCTAAATTCATAATTTATACAAATTTATATCTTAGAAGCATACGCAACACTTGCTCATTTATTATTGTATAATATTGGTGAAATTGTTGATCAAGATATTCATTGTGACCGTGAAGACACAACTCAACATTTACTAAAAAAATTACGAAATTTGTTGTTAATCAATTGGGTTCATAATAACTTTTTTTTAATCATATGTTGTTAATTCGTTATTGAATGGGACTAATAATGAATTTTTGTCGTTGAACCACAAAAATCATCCATAGCTATTTTACTTTTTTCAGAGATGTTGATTTCATATTTTTGGCCTTAGTCTAAAATCAAGTATCGTAGTCAGCTTCACGTTCTGCTAGACTAGCAAATCTGTCATCTTCACAGTTTTCTCTTTTTAGACTGCTCCTCAAGTTAAGTAAATTTTTCAAACGCAATCCACAATTTTTCACGAATATCTTTGTAGATAAATCTAACGACTCAGTAACAATACAAAATTGAGTTTCCCCCTCAAACATTATTATTTGAAAGCAACTATATTGGGACTAACTAGGGGTTCAAAGTTTGAAAGCAACTGTTTTGGGACTAACTAGGAATTAATAGAAAAAAAAGTTTGTACTCACATATTGTGACTTATAAAAATTAAAAAATCTCTAAAACCCTAGCCATAACATTTGCTCATTGAGACAAAGTTGTAGGATAAGCCTAGTGAAGAGTTTGGTCCATAGAAACTTGGGTGGTTTGCACAAATAAGAGTTTTTAGCGTCATCGTTTGAATTTTTGATCTCGTTAATAAAATTGTAGAAAAACAGTTTTTATGCCTGAAGCTGGAATCACACTCTTAACCGTTGCCATGTATTTATCAGGATTTCTAAGTAAAATTTTGACAATTATGAAGATTTTTTATCAGTCAAGATTTGTCTTGATACAAGTTGTAGTGATTTGTTAGGATTTTTGATCAAATAACATATCACAAGCTTTTTTTCCCAGTGTTTGTGGCTTGAAATCCTATCGATCAGACCAAATTTTGGTAATCACCATAACATGTTAGTTAGTGTAGAAATTCCCAACACATTTTTGCTTCATTATTGACCCAAATCAACTCCAAATGAGTTCAAATTTGATATACAACTTTCTACCATCAATTCTAATAATTCCAATAGCTATATTCAATCCAAACCTCCAAAAATATTATACCTATAGTGTCTTCTTCTTCAAAAAAAAATTGAGTTTCTTTCTAAGTACAAAATAATATGTTCTTTCAAAGTAAAAAATAACATGTTCCTTTTTTTTTAAAAAAAAAAAAAAGAAAATTATTTTGATTAGAAATAGAATTTCAGAAAACATGTTTTAGTGAAAGCTCCCAATATACATATATTATATATTAATCATACATTGATTAATAATTTACATATCATGTATAAATTATACATATATTATATATTTGTTGGCTATCTGTAATTTAAGCGGTTGAGTGAGCTGCCATTTACGTTAATTCTCCAAGAAGACAATATTGGTTTTGAAATAGTTGGGCCTTTGATAATTTATTGATTGGGCCTTACATTTATTGGGCTTTCAGCTCTGTCCCATACAATTGGACTCTGTGCCTCTCTACCATGTAAAAACAGGCTTCATGTTAAGTTTGGACATTGTCATTTAACTTATAACCAATTTCTTACAAATTATTTAATTTATACTCATTACTGGTACACGTCAAACTAAGGGTGTTCAAAATCGATCCATAATCAATAAGCAACCATAGAATTGGCTTATTAGCTTAATAGTATTGAGTTATTGAATAAACGGTTGGTGAATTGTGAACATACTAGAATTTTAAAATTAGTGGCTTATTGGTATGGGGGCGGATTATTCAATTTCCTTATCAAATAAATCGTTAAAAGGTCAAGAGTTACCATAATTACACTTTTATCTTAGTTATTATAAGATATAATTATATATTGTTAGTCCTAAAGCCGTAAAGCCAAAAATTGAAAAATATATTTACTTGTTGTATTAACTATTCGTAACTATTAATTCATATTTTTTGCAATATAATTTTTTTTTAATAATTTAACTGCAAAATAGTGAAATAGTGAAATGAAGTTATTTTCTAAGGTGAGTTCATAAAAAAAAGTAGAAGTTGGCCGATATACCATCCGATAATTGTTGGATAATTGCTAATTCGTTATCAAACCAACTGATATCTTATTGATTGACTAGCGAATTAGTAAATTTAAAAATCAATATATGATATCCGCCCTATAAACCGCCATTACTTCAGACAAAAGCTTTTGTATATTTTCTTTCTTGATCTCCTCTTGTCTGGTGGGTACATTCACATTTTATTGAAAAGCTTTGATTTTATTTCATATTTTAAAAAAAAGGAAAATAAGCAATTTTTTGAATGTCAATTCTCTAATCTCGTGGTCGTGGATTTGACTTTAGGCAAGTAAAATAAATAAATAAATATATAAGTTTTTTTAACGCTTGCAATACACGGCATTCAATTGAAGTCTTTGTTGAAGGGTAATTTTCCAGTTTATTCGTATTATTAATAAAAACATATTCTTGATATATAAGTTTCTTTTTTTTTTTAATTGAGAAACGTGTTTGGGCCAAATTGCGTGAACAGCGCAACAAGTTTATATTTATTATTAGAGAAAAATTCAGAAATGACTCATGTTTATGACTAATTAGAAATTTATAGCTATATTTTGGGTATTAACCATTCGTAGCAAGAGGAGAGAGGCAGCGAGACTATGAGAGAGGAGAGGAGAGAGGCAAGCGAGACTAAGAGAGAAGAGAGGAGAGAAGCAAGTGAGATTTGGGAGAGAGAGATTTTAGATATAGATTGTATTGACTAATACAAGTTGTATCACAAATATAGTCTGATAGATACAAACAAGTATTCGATACATACATGTCTTGTATCTCTTGTATATAGTCACTATATAAAAATACATAAATACATGCTTAAATAGGTTGTATTCGATACATACAAGTCAATATACATACAAACTGATACAGTTGTATCATTTGTATTTATTCGCGGTACAGAATTACATGCTAATATAAGATGATACATACATGCTAATACAAAATAATATGTTCATACAATCATTAGACGATACAATTGTTACTCGTATCTTTTTCTTCTTCTTTTCTCAAGATATTCATTTTCCGTATTTGGCAGAATACAATTGAATGAATTTGCTATGGAGTATCATACAATGAAATATAGAATACAGGCGAGAGAGAATGAAGCAAGAGAAGGAAATAAGAGAGCGATAGAGGATCGGTGGGAGTGCTTCACCCTTAACCAGAGGTCTCGGAATCGAGCCCTAGGTATGGAGAAAATCCTGTTGGAAGCGCCACCATCGAATGGACCCTGCAGAGTGTGATTTGGATTTAGTCGGAGCTCAAATGTGGGCTCCAAACACCGGGTGAAAAAAAAAAAAAAAAAGAGCGATAGAGGAGAAAGGCAACGAGATAAGGATAGAGAGAAGAGAGCCGAGCGAGATTGGGAGAGATGCTAGAAAAGTGAAGTATAGTTACATAAAATGTATTTTTTTAAATATTACATAGTATAGGTTTGTTAAATCATGTAAAATTTTCTTATAATTATCGGATGTTATGTTATTTAGAGGTGACAATTAACAAATAAAAACATAATTAGTTCATATTTGGGTAACTTTTTGACTCGTCATTTTATTAGCTCAGTTCATTTCAACAGATACTCATTTATTTGATATGTTGCTCAAATTAGCCTATGAGAAATCTTGTTAAAATATTCTAAATAAACTTATGATGTGTTTGCCATAATAATTTTATTAGGTACTAAAAAATTATAAAAAAGCAAGTAAAACAATTAGAACTTAGTAAAATTATGAACCCCCCACCCCCCCACCCCCCCATTTAAATATATTTCAACCCAAATAATTTTTAAATGAATCAATAACTTGCCTCTCTATTAACTTTTTCATTTTGATCCGTCTAAATTAAGCTCAACTTGTAATTTGACACCCTCTACAGTTATCCACCTAATTAACTCATAATATATTTATCTATCTAATTAACTCATAATATATTATTCCATCTTGAACTCAATCAATTTCTATACTCTTGATTCATTAAGCTACTAAATTATTTTCTTCCATTCGATTTGAATTGAACTTAACTTCGTTCTAGTGAGATTTTAACCCTTTTTAAAATAGAAATCAGAGAGAGAGTAAATTTACTATATCATCCTCTGAATATAATATAAATACAATGTCTTGAAAAATGTAATAAGGAAATGACTATAATTATAATTAATGATAAGGGTAAGTTAGGAACTAAGTGTAAATTATCCATTAATTTCATAAAGTGAACAAATATTGTTGGCAATCCTAAAATAATATAGTGAACAATTATTATTGGATGGAGAGAGTAATAAACTAACCAATTGTATAATTTAAAATGTGAATATTTTAAAATTTTGTGTTGGACAACAACAATATGCTCGAAAAGAATTTATTACAAGTGTGTTTTGTTGGATTTTATGTGTGGGCAATTATTACTCGAAAATGAGGCCCCCCTTTATAGTGCCACCATAAATTGGTGAAGTTTGACCATACGAAGGAAACCTTGTCTACCTATGAAATAGTGCTAAGGAATTATTTTGAGTAGAAAGATTATCGAAAATATAATTTTTATTTTTGAAGATAGATGTAAGGTATGTATGTATATATTTTATTTTGTGGGACTATACTAAATTTATTGTTAGATATAATGTTTACTTAATTTATAATATACTCGAGTTCATTCCATAAGACTTGCCTAGTATTATTTACATCTCTTATATCGTTAATGATATACTCTACACTAAAATTGAGTTTATTTTGTACGTACCTTAAAGATAGCAATTGTAAATAAGTTGTCATAAAAAAAGAGTAATTAATGGTCATCAAAATCATTTCTTTATTTATTCTAAAAAATCATAAATTTATGCCATCTAGCTTCATGTTGAAAGTTTTATGAAAAATATTTTACCAAACACTTATAGGAAATCACCAAAAGCTTGAGGTGTGTCAATACTGTCTTTAAGAATATTTTACCCGATATAAATGTATTTCTAAAATTCAATAAGTTCTTATAGTGTAAAACTTAGAGTTAGAATCAAATAAATATTAAATAATATAAAGCCAACAAAAAAAAAATAAGAGAAAAAAAGATAAGACTTAAATCTCTATTTTACTACACTTTCCTAATAAGAATACATAAAGAATATATATATATATATATATATATATATATATATATATATATATATATATAATATGATGGTCATCAATTAATGGTCAAATGAATTAAGATTCATCAGAACTGTTAATGAAAATTGAAGGCAATTCATTTCAATAAATGGACATTGACAAGCCATATTTTGACCAAAAATAATGTTGATTTTAGAGAGAATCAAAAGATATTAAGACCTATTTAATTTAATAGATATAATAATAAATAAAATGAAATGAAGTGAGTATCTTGAATTAATTGTTCTTTTTTTCTTTAATCACTTAATGAGTTTAAGTAAATACACCATTGTTCATTTTTACTTTTTCAATATATTAAAAATAGTTGTCTACCTTTACTTGTTTAGTTTGAAAAATCAAGAGCTATAAAATACTATTTCTTTTCTAATATTTAGATGACTTATTATTAATATGAGTGATATATATTTATTATTTCCTATCAAGTCAAACATGAGCAAGTAAAGATAAACAGATGAAGCATAAATAATTTAAATTTATAAAACAAAGTTCTAATATCTTAAAGTACTATCTATTTTTTTTTTTTTTTCTAAATATTACATTTCCTCACTATTATTTTCCTTTTTAACAACAGCTATCACCCACCATTATTAAATATTAAGTACCATGCGCAAATTGAAATCATCTTAGCCGCAATCACCACTATCATAATTAACACAATCAACTATTATCACTACTAACCATCATATACAATCATCAACATCGACCACGTGTATCATCAATATTCACCACATCGTTAGCTATTACTTCATTTGCCACAATTATCGATGAAAACCATCAATTGTCACTATTCTTAATTAAGTTTTACTACAACATCCCATTAAATTTATTGTTACGTAACGATGAAAAATTTCATTTCATATTTGATGTAATCATAACATTTCATTCTATCAAATAATCATATTTTGATCTTCAAAATGCTACCATGTGACTTATTACAACGACAAAAGAAATAACACCTATTTAAATATTATATTTATTAAAATAATATGATAATCGAAGTCGCAGGCAAATGAGTGTCTTGAACGGTCAACAATCCTCAGCGTTTTGCCGTCTGAATGCATACGTATCCATTGACTTCATGTATTACGTAGTTGACAGCCATTTTTTACTACACTAGCCCCCACCTTCTCCAAAAAATGGTTTTTCATTGGAAAATTTACTAAAAACATCTCCAATCTTTTTACTCTAGAGATCATATCTATATTATTATTGCCTACAAAAAACCTCAGCCGCCTTTATTAGTTTGCAGGTTTGTTATTCTCTTCATACACAATCCATATTCACGGATTCTTTCTTCTGGTTTTTGTATATATGCTGAAGTCAACAGTGATCTTTGTGTTTTCAACTGCAAAATATTACAGGGTTTTGTTGTATATGAGGTAAAGTTGGTGAAAATACTAGCTTTTTGGAGAATTGGGTGTTTAGTTTTTTGAGGTTTTCTTGATCTGATTTGTGTTTTTGGGTTGTTTGGTGAAGTGGGTAAGACTAGTTTTAATGCACATATTGTAAAGATTCTAGCTTTCTGCTGAATTGGGTATTTGGGGGTTTCTTAATCTGGTTTGTTTATTTGGGTTGTTTGGTGAAGTGGGGTAAGACTAGTTTTAATGCCCATGGTGTAAAGATTCTAGCTTTTAGCTGAATTGGGTGTTTGGGTACTTGGGTATTTGGGGGTTTCTTGATCTGGTTTGTTTATTTGGGTTGTTTGGTGAAGTTGGGTAAGACGAGTTTTAATGCCCGTAGTGTAAAGATTCTAGCTTTTTACTGAATTGGGTGTTTGGGGTTTTGAGGTTTTTTTTTGATCTGGTTTGTTTTGTTTAAGTGATTGGTTAATTGGGTTTGTGATTGAATCTTCTTATCTGGTATCTTTGTAGAAGAATTGTCTATTGGAGTGTAGCTGTCTCTTAGAGCTTAGCTTGAATTCCTTGTGAAAATTGGAGTTCTGAACTGTTGAAACACTTGGTTTTCTGTTCCATTGTTTAACTGAAATCTGAAAGAATCTGGACTGTGTAGTTATTTTGATTGTTGAGTGAGGTAGTTTCCACTTTGATCCTGTTGGAACTGGAAGAAAAAGTTGACTCTTCACCACGTCGATTGCGGAGGTTGATGCTGCCTGATTAATGCTTATCTGAACCAAAGGTTCCTGTTTAGGGATTTGTGACTCTTGACTGGACTTGGAGAGGAGGAGGCTTGGCTTGTATCTTGTTTATTGTGACTACTAAAGATTTTGTAATGGATCCATTGTATTTTGGTTTTACGAAATGGGGCAATTATGACACTTTTTAATGAAAATGGCTGTAGTTGTGCTGTGTTTACTGTTGCTGTTGCAATTTCCGCTAATTTTTGCTTCTCGACTGCTGGGACATAAAGAAGCTTGTGGAATTTACCGAGTCGACTATTCAGATGATCAAAATCGCCAAGTATTTTATGTAAATGGCATATTAGCAGATAAAGATTTATTCTGCAAAGCCCTCAAATTTGATCATGCAGAGCATTGCGTTATCCAAAATGTTGGGTTTCAATATTGTGGATTGGACTTATTGATTGGTATGCTACAATATTGTTTTCAAATGTCTTACCAAGAATAAGAAAGCATTTAACTTTTCTGTATTTTTCCCTAATTGCTTCCATTGGATATAGCGGTTTATAATTTGTGTAGTGATATACTTTGTCCACACCTTCTTGCAGATGAGTTGCATTTCAAGTCTGGAAGAAAATTTATACACAAGGTGGTCAGAAAAGGATCCAACGGACACAATTTCAATGATACATCACAGAAGGCCAAGGAAAAGCATGCTGATGATATTTCAGTAACCCCAAAAAAGTTGGTCATGGCAGTACCAGCATTTTTTATTCTATGCTGTGGCTTAATTTGCCCCTGTTGTCGATCAAGGAAGAAGGAAACAGACCAATCCGCTCTTGTGAAGGATCCTAATTCAAGTGAGTTAACCGTTTCAATGTTCCTGTATTCAGTTCATAGCTTTTTACATTCTTCTGTACGGCTACTCGGCGCGCAAACAAAATATGGCCATCCTTTTGGGGCCTTTCTTTCTTTATTTAAAAAACTGGCATTTCTGATTCTGAATTTAAGTACCGACGGATGAATATTCCAATGACATTAATCCCATAGTATCTGTCTGATACTTGTTGCTTTGTTGGATGTGGTGGTTATTTATAATGATATTACATTTACCTTGCAGTGGACTCTACGTGCTCTTTGGAGATGAATTTTGTTCCTGAAAAAGCACCAGGCAGTCCACTACGAGTACCAGCTAGTCCACTTCGAGTGCCGCCTAGTCCCTCTAGATTTAGCATGTCTCCGAAACTCAATAGAATTGGCTCCATTCACCTCAACATGAATGAGGCTCTCAAAGCTACGCAAAATTTCTCTTCATCCCTAAAAATTGGAGAGGGAGGGTTTGGAATGGTCTACAAAGCTCAACTACCAGATGGCCAAACAGTTGCCATTAAACGTGCAAAGAAGGTAAGTTACCATTTAGTCTAGTGGTCTTGAATCTGCAAATCTTATAGTATATGTTATGGTTCTTTGATGGTTTTTTAAGAAAACCATTTGGAACAAGCTTTCACTATTAAGTTGAAGTTGCATTAACTGATATACAATTTAAAGGAATGGGTTAATAGAGTTTACTTGCATTTTAAGCTGATTGAAGGCCTCCCAGCATATTATTATGGACTCCTAGTTTAGTAACTCTTTGAATTGATTACGATATTGTCTTTGCTGTTGGAAATTAGACAGCAAAGACTGCACCCAAGGGTGTGGCTTAGTTGTCAATGAAGTGGGAGGATGGATAACCATGATGTCTCAGTTTCAAATTCCAGCAGAGACAAAAAGACGTTTGGTGATTTCTTCCCATATGCCTAAGCTTTGGCAGACAGAGTGGCACAGTACCTGTACTGGTGGGTGATGCATGCTAGCTGGTCCCGACACCATCGTCATATTAAAAAAATAAAATAGCAAAGGCCTTACAGCTGATTCATCTAGTAGTTGATGCTGTGAGGCCTTGAGCTTTGGCTAATATGTGCAAGTCGATAACTTAATCAAGAAATAGAGATAAGGCTGACAGTGAAAGGGCCATCATCTACCAAGCTTTGCATATGCACTTCCCCAGCAGGAATCTCCTCATATTTATTTGTTCCTCATATGAATTTCCTTTATGCAATTTACCTTTATAAATTCAGAGAGTTTTTTCTTGTCTAGTCATTTGAAATTGCTACAAGTGTAAAGAGACCAATGATCAAGGATTTACTTTCCTCTGCCTTACCACTCGGCCATATTGCCAAAATGCTACAAATACAAAATAGATGAGAACTTTCCCGGATTACAAAGCATGCATTTAATGGAGTAACAAAGACCGATCTTTTCCAGGGAAAGAGAGATAAGTAAGCAGAATGTTGGACTATATAATGCATCTTCTATGAATATGCTATAGATGATAATCACCAGTTCAGAAATCAGAAACGGGTCAATAATGCATGGTTTTTGTTACAAGCTCAATTGCTAGATTAAGAGCTATTTATCACCTGCTAGATGACAAACATAACGTAGTTCTCTAATGTGAAGAATCTTGTTGGTCATAATTCTCTCAATGATTTAGGTTTTGTGAAGATAATTTGTTTATTCGACTTCTATGCTTCCTCTCTTGTAGGCAAAGAACTCTCATTTGAAGACACGCCTCTGTTTTTATCTATGATTATGTCTTTTTGGTTATACCAATATTATTATAGAAGGCATAGCGTCTTAAATTCTGAACATGCCTAGTAATCGCTGACACTTTTTGAATTGTTTTTTATGTGAAGAGGAGTAAAGGCAAAAAAAATTCAGCTATAAATTGATATAAGAGAGAATCCACGAGCTAGAAGAGAAATAGGATATAGGTGACCCCGTAGAATATTGTTGGAAAAAGACATCTTATAAAAAACTCCTGGCCCACTGTTCACTCTGTTAAGACAGAATTAGGGCTGGCAAAATGGTATTTTTTTTAAAGAAACAATTAACCATCTAATCCGAACCATTAAATATGGGTGGGATACCAGACCATGTAACAATGGATAAAATATGGATATTATCCACTATAAATGGATATCTAGATGGATAGTATGAATATCCATATTATCAATACCCATTTGTCGGCTTGTTATTTTTCATGAGGTCTTGCTCTCTGAGAGTCTAAGCTTATTTTGGCTTTTAGCTTGTGTTATCACCTGATTAATCTTGAAACCTCGAGTAATATGGATGATAATATGGATGTCCATATTATCGGTTGGTTAACCCATTTTTTATCCATGTTAAATATAGGCGGGTCAGAAAATTTTACCTATTTTTGTTCAACCCATTTTTAGATTACATTCACTCATATTTGATCCGACCCGTCTGTTCCCCACTCCTAGCTGTTGACACATCGTTCTTATAGAGCTTGGGCAAAGAGTTAAGACATGGAAGGCTTGCACTAATTTTATGTCCAAAAGTATAATGTTGTCCTCAGAAGCCAAAGGACCCGTGAGTAGTCCTAGCTTCCTTGTTCAAAAGAAGATACACTAGATTGTGATTCTTGTGACACATGGGCAAAAGCAGTTGTGAGTCTTGAGACACACATGCAAGTCAACTTAGAAGCTGAGGCAAGAACTCCAATTTTGGGACAAATTGAAAGAGATAGGAATTACAAAGAAGAAAAACGACTTATTGTGACTTGCCCAGAGTGACCATACAAACCAAAACGTTATCCGCACAACAGAGAATGGTTAAGTCGAAATGGGAAGTTAGCTGGCTGCTTCTTTTGCAATGTGGAATGACATTGAAATTGGAAAAACAATTGTGGATGCTTACTATGGGTAGTTGTAGTTTTTTGAAAAAGATCTTGTGGAAATTGAAGACTCGTGAGTGGAAGTTGAAGATTTGAGAACTTCAACTTGAACCTCAATTCCACAACAACCTCAAGATCCATAAAAAAGAGAGGAACTCCAACTTTCACCATTTTAATGTGCTTATTGGAATGACGAGGATGAGTGCAATATGAAATAAATGAAAGAGTACATCATGGGAGGTATAAAGCTAGAACCTAGAAGGGAAGGCTTGTTCAATGCATCTTCAAACCCCATCTTTTTAAATTTTTACTAGGAATTTTCTTTGTAAAGAAAGAAGAAAAGAAAGTGATGTTGGGAATGATTGGTTGATTATTCACTCAAGCATCATGGCGTTTAAATAGTGTTTGCAAATAATCATAAAAAGAGAAGGAACGTAATTCCTATTTCTAACTACACACATATAATGACTCTAAACCTCTCCTTTATATATAAGGAATGTGATCTTACCTTATTAATGATTTCCTATTTCTTAACACTTTCCCTCCTCAAGTTGGAGCATTCAATGTTTATGCTCCTAACTTGCCACAAATATATCCAACTTCATTCGATGAATGCTCCACTGAAGCAGAGGATGTTGTTGGAGTTGGCAATGAGTCAGTAGGCAAACTTTGTTTACTAGGTTGAGCTTGCAATCATAGATGAGGATGATAACTGTCGCAATCTGGGACAATCTACTCAACACCATTCAGGGTAATAGAATGAGGTGTTCAATCGCTCTTGCATCTGGTGAAGGTAGGATTCCAGTTTTTTTTTTTTTTTTTCTGAAACAACATAAAAATCCTGTACCATATACCGGAACCGAACTGTCATTAGAAAATAGTTCTATCCCACCAAGTAAACAGTAGTTACAACAGCAACAAACTAAATTAGCACATGTTAGCGCATCGTTGTAGGCTGCTTTGATTGATGGTACTACGTGCCCCCGAGACTGCTCAATAAGAGTGTTGTGTGACAGTGGGCTGTGACTGTGAGTCGTCTCGGGGCCAGCCAGTACCCATATATTGAAGCAAACCTACAACAATGTGCTAATTTAGTTCTCCTGTTGTAAATACTGTTTTTTGGTGTGGTAGAACTGTTTCTTATCAGTCCAGTTCCTATATAAGGTGGAGAATTTTTGTATCCTTTTTTTTTTCTAAAAAAGAAGAAAGATTGTCACCATAATGATCGCCGGAGAGATGAATGATGCTTGAACGAGGAGATGGGCACTGATTTTGAGAGGGGAACGACACTGAAAGGATGAACAAAAGGAAAATCATTGGTAAGACGAGCGACACACCTTGACTAGCATTGCAGGCCGATAGCGGAAGCTATTTGAGTCTGTACCAAGATCTTTAATGCTCTTGTACCATGTAACGAAGGAAGAAAATCAGAGATGTTGTGAATGAATTGCTTGATTATTCCCTCAAGCATGTTGGGTTTTAAATAGTGTTTACAAGTAACCCTAAAAATGAAAGGAAAGTAATCTTGAAGAGGAAAGGAAAGTAATTCTTATATATGGTTACACAATAATAAGGATTCCAAACCTTTCTCTCTATATAAGGAAAGTATTAGGAAGTGATCTAAGCCATATCAATAATTTTCTATATATATATATATATATATATTATAAGGAATGTTTAGGGATTGTGATCTTAGCCGTGTCAATAATTTTCCTAATTTGCATCCAAGAGTGTGCCTAGTGGTCAATGAGGTGGGTTGAGAACCATGAGCTCTCAGATGTAAATATCTGCAGAGACAAAAATACTCGATGATTTCTTCCCATTTGTCATAGAGTTATCTATCTATTTTTTCATATACTCATGGTTGATAGCTATCTATCTTTTCATATAGTTTGTTGCTTGAGTTCTCATGGGTAACCATGTTGGTCCCAAGCGCCCATGCAAGTATATGTGGTCGTACAAGTAATATAGTGATTCAAAAGTCGAGTGTCGAACCGACATAGACTTATGATAAACAAGTATCAGACTTTCTATTACCAAATTGTTAATAGAGTATTTTCCCCAAAGAGTGATTTTCATTTATCAACTACTTTAAGGATAATAAAACTAATGAATCTAACACTAACAATTGATCAAGGACAAATATGCAGAGCTTAGGGTGGCACACACACCTTAACAAACATCAGACGACCAATTTTCTCGCGATGCCTATGTGGTACCTATGCCATGGCACAGACAAGTCGTGATGTGGCACCTCTGCGATACAAATGGTGACTCGCACAATGTTGCCAGCTGCTGCATATGCTTTTTGCACTTCTCCCACGTGACACTATGCAACATTGATCCTTCCTTGCTCATTTTAATCCTTTCAGCTCCCAATTCAAAATGTGCCTAAGACATCAAAACAAACCAACATAAGCTCAAATACAATGAATTATCAAAGGCCTGATTAAAGTATTAAGTATAGCAGGAAAATAATATGAAATTTAAATTCTTGTGCCACATCACTTTTGTAGGAGGAAAGATTGGCTTTTCTTTCTTGTTCCTTTACTTAGCTATTAATATCTGGTTTATCTGAGAGAAAAAACTTCAATATTTTAATAGCTGAATATTTTACAGGAGCATTTTGATGCTTTGAGCAATGAATTTAGAAGTGAAGTTGAGCTTTTGGCAAAAATTGAGCACCGAAACTTAGTTAGGCTTCTTGGTTTTGTTGATAAGGGAAATGAACGCCTCATCATTACGGAATATGTAGCTAATGGTACACTACGTGAACATCTAGATGGTATGTCATTTCTTAAACTTAGTTCACTAACCACAACTTCCATTCTGGTAAAAATGTGGAGACAATAATTTTGAGTTCTCTGGCAGGTGGACGTGGAAAAATCTTAGATTTCAATCAGCGACTTGAAATTGCAATTGACATTGCTCATGGCCTAACTTACCTCCATCTATATGCTGGTACGTTACTGTTCATCGCTAATTATTCTTGTTTCTTAGTTTGCAATGGTTTATTGGTGGTTGAAACTCCAATACTGATCAATAAATAAAGATGACGAAATGGGAAAAGATGATAGATTCGTTTAGTCAAGATCTTTTCATTCTTAGCTTTCAAGACGGATAAGTATAGTTTCTGAAGCCTTAGAATTTATCCGGTTGCTCCTATGTGTTGAGCTTCAAAATTTCATAATCCGTTCTTTTAAACCAGGATTCAAATGTTTTGATCAGAGTCGGTGTTGTTTTTAGTTTTGGTCCTCCGGTCTAGTTTGATCATCTAGATTTGACGCGATCTCATTTTTGTTTTCCACAGAGAAGCAAATTATCCATAGAGATGTGAAGTCATCAAACATTCTCCTGACAGAGAGCATGCGTGCCAAAGTTGCAGATTTTGGATTTGCTAGGCTTGGAGGCTCAGATGCCGATAAAACACACGTTTCAACCCAAGTTAAAGGCACAGTTGGTTACCTTGACCCTGAGTACATGAAAACATATCAACTCACACCAAAAAGTGATGTCTACTCATTTGGGGTATTGTTATTAGAAGTCCTAACGGGTCGTCGTCCTGTGGAGCTTAGAAGACCTCCTGATGAGAGGGTGACACTTAGATGGGTAAGCTCTTTTGGGTAAATCTTATTTTGTTAATTAATTGCAGTATTAGCTTATTTATGTTAGATGTGCTAATTGTGTCTACAGTCTGTTACTTTCTCCGACATCTTTCCTAGGATCTTCCAAAAATGAATAACTTTTGAAGGATCAGACACACATCTTTACTCGGATCTTCCAAAAATGAATAACTTTGAAGGATCGGACACTCTGGACAACACACAATTTAGGCATTTAGAGAATGAGAGAACATGTAGTTTTTTTCAAATAAAACAGAAACTAATCCCTATATTAGCTTATCGGGTACAAATATGATGTGCATATGCAGGTTTTTAGGAAGTACAACGAAGGTAGCGTATTGGAGATGTTGGACCCTCAAATGAAGGAATCCGTAAATGGGGAGATACTAGTGAAAATGTTTGGTTTAGCCATTCAGTGTGCTGCACCTACACGAAAAGATCGCCCAGATATGAAGATCGTTGGGGAGCAGCTTTGGGCAATTAGAATGGATTATTTGAGGAACGGACGGAGACAGTAATGTACTGTGCATATACACTGTCTTCCGCCGATTGACAGAAACAACAGCCGGGAATTCGAGAGCGGTCCATCCAAGTTTATTTCTCCTAGAAAAGGAAAAAGATGCAAAAATGCTCAATCTTCCACTTATTGTTTGTATTTTGTTGTATATGTGAGCAGTTATAAGGTACTTCTTTTCTTGATGTTGATTCATTGAGCTACAAGTGAGTAATAGGAAAGACACCCTTTTTTTTTTTTTTTTTATGATAGATGAAAAATTCCCGATTGCCCGTGGCACGAGGTTTGAAATATTATGGATAATTAGCCCGCCCCTCTACCCTTCTTTACTTAAATATCAGGCTCTTATTTGTGGTAAGAGTCTGAACCTGTGATGTGTGTCTGTTCAATGCGAAAAAATGTCGTTGAATATAAGCATGCTTTTAATGCTAATGTGACAATAAATAGGATTTCATTTAAGGGTAAAGAGTTCGCTTGTTATATTGTTCACATTCAATACCTGCTTGCCGGTGGTGTCCTTTTAATATGGAATAGCACAAAGTTGAATTGGAAGCTTTGCTATAAATTAAAAGCTACTTTTTGACCCTCTTTAAATGAAAATATTTATTTCTTTCGATCGATGAATCAATTTTCAAATGTACTTGCCTGAGGGCTTAACAAGTAAACATCATTCGATGTCTGCTTGTTCTTCCCTCTTCAATTTCCAATGAACAACATGATCTTGACCTATTATTTGTTTAATTTGATCAATTTGATACTTGGTTGATTCTTTTATCTTTTTATGTTTCCACTGAACGAACCTGAATGACTTTTTTAGGCTAATTCAAACAATTTTGGTTGAGGCAATTCTTTTGTTCGTTGCTAACTAATCTAACCTCCTGAAATATATAACATTCTTGATCCTTTCTTTTGCTAGTCTTCTCGGCTGGAATCATAGGTTTGTCTCCTCACTGATGTCGATACAATAGAGAGTACTTTCCCTCATTTATCCTTGTATGGAAAATTTTAGTGCATTTTCAATTTATTATTATGAAATAGTTTAGATGTGGAACTTTGCTATAACTATACGAAATGTTTTAATTAAAATGGGCAACTTGGAGTGGACAAACTGCCCAAAATTAGAAGGGACAAATTGTGTTCTATTAAGAAACAAAAAGTTTTTAGGACTAGAATTGGTGGGGTGAGCCAGGCCAAGGCAGTAGTGCAACACCAAGGCGACTCTTGAAGGTCCTGATAGCAAGCTACCATGGTGGACCTTCCCCCTTAAAAAATAGAGTTAATATCGTGTGAGTCAATGACCCACATATCAGATATTAAACTGATAAGAACAGATACTACACTTGATCTTAGCCAAAAGGCCGAGAAAGGTATGATTTTCCATGTGTTATGCCACACTATTTTATATGTCACTTGTTAAATTATATCTCTCTTTCTAGGCAGTGTGGTACTTGAAGAACTTATTATACATTTCTCTCCAAAAACAAATGCTAAAAATATGTTTCTTTTTTCGATGTGCATTCACTAATCTCTTCAAGCTGATCTGAAACATTCATATAAATACGATTCGTCATACAAATTTCTGGGATAAAAGTATGTGACTGGCCAATTAGGACTCTAAGAAGTCCATCTATCAAAATTAAGGCCATTGAAACTAAGTTTTCGAGTTATTTTTTGATTCGTCGAAGGATTTTCTTCATTTATTGAACATTTCCTCCATTTGAGTCTATGCATTTAGTGTATTTGTGTAAGTTTGTCCCTTTATCCATTGCTTTTCATTTGAGCTTTTTGCTTGATCAAAATTAGTTTGACAATTCTGGCATCTATGCCTTCATTTTTTTTTATCCGTCATTCTTTCCTGTTATAAATGTTGTATAATGTTAGTTGTTCATTAAAAAATGAAGCTTTTTATGAAACCTTTTAAATTTAAATCACACATATGACCAACTCTTCGTGTGTCTCGATAATACAAACAAAGAAAAGAAGAAACAAAGATCAAAAAAGAAAATAGGGGAAACTAGATCAAGAATATCTTAGGATTTTGTAAATGTAACTTCTTGATTTCATTTTCCTTCATTGATAAGCATTATATAGAAATAATACATAAGGTATCAAGAATTGATCAATAAAATTTGAATTACTTTTAACAACATTAGTACTTAGTGCAATCTATAGGCAAAAAAGACTATTGTCCACAAGATCAGATCAAATTTCTTTAGTGCCAAGTTTCTAAATATAGCAATTTCATCTGCAGGCAATATTGTAAGACAAACCAAACCTTCCTCCACTTGTGCTTATTTTAACTAGCAATATTACACTTTATGTCTAACTAATTCAATCCCATTAATATAATATTTTGGTATTAATATAAAGGGTACTTCTGAAAGAGTAGATAATTTATAAAAATCTAACATTCTGCTATAAAAAAATTTAAGAGGATCATTTTATATAATTGTAAGGATCAGTGGCAGAATTAGGAATTTATGCCAAGAAAACGAAAAAGAAAAAAGAATGTCACGTGTGGGATTTAATTATGTGATCTGAAAGTTATTTTTGACGTCTCAATGCTATTTCACTCTAGATTTTTTCCTTTTATTGAAGGGATTCAACGATTTATATAGAATTAAAATATTTTAAAAAAATGTTTAAGCAAATACAAATTTTCAATGGAGGAAATTTCCTTCCCTTTGTTTAGCTCTGCCATTGGATGGAGAATATATACCTCTCTAATATTGGCATATATAAACATTTGCATTTTAGGCATGGAAAAGTTGGGCATGTGAAGAGTAGGTATGAGAGGTTGATGGTAACAGGAATTAGGAGAGGCAGAGGTAGACCGAGAAAAAATGAGGGTGGGGGAGGAAAGTGATTAGACATGACATAACACAACTCTAGCTTATGAAAGACATAGTCCTAACATTACATTTTCAATTTAATTATAATGACAAAGTGCAGTAACGAAAATTGTGCAAATGTGAGAATTTTGGGTCTCTCCTTGACTGAAATCAGATGACACTGAGCCTCTCTTTTTCTTTTGATTCCTTTTGTTATCTAATAACTCGCAACGCCAAGGCAAACACGACATTATAAATAAGCTTAAGACTAAGAATTGGTGGGGGTGTGCCAGGCCAAGGCAGTAGTGCAACACCAAGGCAACACTTGAAGGTCCCAATAGCAAGCTATCATGGTGAACCTTCCCCCTAAAAAAATAGAGTTAATATCGTGTGAGTCAATGACTCACATATCAAATATTAAACTAATAAGAACAGATACTACACTTGATCTTAGCCAAAAGGCCGAGAAAGGTATGAATTTCTCATTGTTATGCCGGGCTATTTTGTATGCCATTTGTTACATAAAATCTCTCTTTCCAGTCAGTGTGGGACTTGAAGAACTTATGAAGACAAATGCTAGAAATATGCTTCTTTTTCGATGTACATTCTCTAATCTCTTCTGGTTTATTCAAGCTGGTCATGCCAGAGAATCTAAAACTTTCCGTTAGATTCGTTAGATGTACACTGATCTAAATCCTTCAAAGTTATTCCAGAAATAAACTTTCATAAATATGATCCGTCATACAGATTTCTGGGATAAAAATGTGTGACTGGCCAATTAGAAGGACTCTAACAAGTCCATCTATCAAAATTAAGGCCATTGAAACTAAGTTTTCGAGTTATTTTTTGATTCATCGAAGGATTTTCTTCATTTATTGAACATTTCCTCCATTTGAGTCTATGCATTTAGTGTATTTGTGTAAGTTTGTCCCTTTATCCATTGCTTTTCATTTGAGCTTTTTGCTTGATCAAAATTAATTTGACAATTCTGGCATCTATGCCTTCTTCTCGTTTTTTTTTTTTGGTCATTCTTTCCTGTTATAACTCTAGTGTAGCGTTAGTTGTTAACTAAAAAAGAAGCTCACTTATGAGACCTTTTAAATTTGAATTGCACATATGACCACGAGGCTTATAAACAAAATGATGCAACATAAGAAACAGATTTGATACAGAAGAAGAAAGCATTGTAAATTGTAAGAGGAATGAATTGTCATCGAAAACATTTTGAGATGTAGTATGAAATTGTTTCCATATGAAGGTTGTTTGATCCAAAAGGGGTTGGAAAATAATACAACACTTTTTATATCGATCGAGGTTCAACATCATGACAACAAAATATTTTGCAGATCATATAATTGGTAGTGTGCCAGGCCAGGGCAAAAATGCCACACCAAGACACTTGAAGGTCGCGATAGCAAGCTACCAGGGTGGACCTGCGCCTCAAGAAATGGAGTAAATATCGTGTGAGTCGATGACCCACGTATCAGATAATAAGAACATATATATGAGTCACGTTCCATATTTACATGCAAAAGAATACTACTAAAGTGCAACAGAGAGCTCAATTCATGATATGAAAACACAAAAGAAAAGTGACTCGACTCTATCATACATAAGCAAATACTAACTAATTAATTTCAGGAAGATCAAACTTTTTGTATAAACGAAACCTTGCTGAATGACATCAGATCGATGCAATAATCCAAATAGCCCATTGGAAGTCCTAAAGACATAAGAACAACCAAACAAATTTCTGCAACTCAGTAGCACTTTTCCATCCAGAAACATATATTTCGGTATGGCTGATTGAAGATCGAGACCTTGTATAGTAAACAATTCAGTCCAAGATGCGTTGACATAGTCTTTCATTACCAAAATTTAAACATGTCCTTCCAATCAGACACACAACGAGAATAAGCACAAAGCATTCCTCCCAATATTGAAACACCCCGCCGCCACAACTTGGAGAAATGCGAGTACATTTGCTCTGGCAGCAGTATTTCTCCGTACACCTCATCTGAATTACTAAATGACATCACATATATTTCGGTAACGAACTAATAAGCCAATGAAATGCCCCATGGACAAATGCCAAAGAGTCGGTAGATGTAAGCATAAGGCGAACATCAATAGGATGTTTATTCGTTAATCTCCAAGAACCACTTTTCAACACGAGAATTTCACTGCATGATTTGTCATCAATCTTAAGGATCTTATATTCATCACTAGTCGAGTCATATCCCAATCCCAGGTACAATTGTCCTTTGAAAGAATTTTCGGAAAGGGAAGTAGTATTGATTCTCTCGTGGAGGGGTTCAATAGCAAAATTTGTAAGTATTTATCGGGATAATCAAAAATCCCCATAAGCACCAAGCCATCGCAACAACAATATAATGTGTGACACCATGATTTATTATTAGAAGGACAATCAAGTTTTTGTACTTGCTCAACCTGTTGAATTGATGATAAAGAATAACAATACAAGGAAACCTTGTCAGTATAAGAGTAGCATTGGTTAACAAGGATTTTTTGGAAATTTTTATCATTCGTGGCATGATTGAAATGCTTCATCTGAAAGTAAGGCTCATAAATCAATGTCATCCAAAATTTTGAAACACATTTAAATCGTAGAAGTGACCGCAGGTAGCCTACTGAGAATGTCTGTAGCCACATCAACATCCATCTTTTACCTCTGAAATTAAAAATTGAAGAAAGAGGTGGATACCCTTTTTGTATCCTCTTAGCAGCTTTCAATTTTTCTCTAGGGTTATTTGGGTTTAGGTTTTTGTTAACCTACTGCACCACAAAAGTGAAAAAAAAAAAACCATAATATAAAAAGATAAAAAATAATAAATTAATATGGACGTCACACGTCATATAATGTGAACTGTGAAGTAAGTATTCTCAATTTTTTGGTAAACTATTTTTTCTTTTATTTTGATTTTGATTTTTTATTTTTTTTAAATATAAAATTAAGCAAGGAAATAACGTATCATATCAAAAGTAGAAAAGTATGTGGCAAATTTTTCTAAAGGTAAATCTTTTTCTTTCTATTGAATCTCTGTTTAATTTTATTTTTTGTGTGTGTTTTTTCCTTGTAATTTCTCATATCGTTTAAATACTCAAAACAATTTGATATTCATAAGCAAAAGAATGCTAGTAGAGTGAAACACATATGAGGTTGTAACAATATTACCTTGAAAAGAAAAGTGACTCGATCATACATAGGCAAATACTCCTAACTAATTAATTTTGGAAAAGATCAAACTTTATGTATAAATGAATCCTTTTAGGATGACATTAGATTGAGGCCATACTCCAACCGGTCCTTTGGATGTCCTAAATACATAATACAACGATGCAAATATCTGCAACACAGTAACACTTCTCCATCCGAAAACATATATTTTGGAAATATATAACATTCTTGATCCTTTCTTTTTGAATCATAGGTTTGTCTCCTCACTGATGTCTATACAATTGAGAGTACTTTCCTTCATATATCCTTGTATGGAAAATTTTAGTACATTTTCAATTTATTATTATGAAATAGTTTAGATGTGGAACTTTGCTATAACTATACGAAATGTTTTAATTAAAATGAGCAACTTGGAGTGGACAAACTGCCCAATATTAGAAGGTACAAATTGTGTTCTATTAAGAAACAAAAAGTTTTTAGGACTAGAATTGGTGGGGTGAGCCAGGCCAAGGCAGTAGTGCAACACCAAGGCGACTCTTGAAGGTCCTGATAGCAAGCTACCATGGTGGACCTTCCCCCTTAAAAAATAGAGTTAATATCGTGTGAGTCAATGACCCACATATCAGATATTAAACTGATAAGAACAGATACTACACTTGATCTTAGCCAAAAGGCCGAGAAAGGTATGATTTTCCATGTGTTATGCCACACTATTTTATATGTCACTTGTTAAATTAAATATCTCTTTCTAGGCAGTGTGGTACTTGAAGAACTTATTATACATTTCTCTCCAAAAACAAATGCTAAAAATATGTTTCTTTTTTCGATGTGCATTCACTAATCTCTTCAAGCTGATCTGAAACATTCATATAAATACGATTCGTCATACAAATTTCTGAGATAAAAGTGTATGACTGGCCAATTAGAAGGACTCTAAGAAGTCCATCTATCAAAATTAAGGCCATTGAAACTAAGTTTTCGAGTTATTTTTTGATTCGTCGAAGGATTTTCTTCATTTATTGAACATTTCCTCCATTTGAGTCTATGCATTTAGTGTATTTGTGTAAGTTTGTCCCTTTGTCCATTGCTTTTCATTTGAGCTTTTTGCTTGATCAAAATTAGTTTGACAATTCTGGCATCTATGCCTTCTTTTTTTTATTCCGTCATTCTTTCCTGTTATAAATGTTGTGTAATGTTAGTTGTTCATTAAAAAATGAAGCTTTTTATGAGACCTTTTAAATTTAAATCACACATATGACCAACTCTTCGTGTACAAAGAAAAGAAGAAACAAAGATCAAAAAAGAATATAGGGGAAACTAGATCAAGAATATCTTAGGATTTTGTAAATGTAACTTCTTTTTATTTTCCTTCATTGATAAGCATTATATAGAAAGAATACATAAGGTATCAAGAATTGATCAATAAAATTTGAATTACTTTTAACAACATTAGTACTTAGTGCAATCTATAGGCAAAAAAGACTATTGTCCACAAGATCAGATCAAATTTCTTTAGTGCCAAGTTTCTAAACATAGCAATTTCATCTGCAGGCAATATTGTAAGACAAACCAAACCTTCCTCCACTTGTGCTTATTTTAACCAGCAATATTACACTTTATGTCTAACTAATTCAATCCCATTAATATAATATTTTGGTATTAATATAAAGGGTACTTCTGAAAGAGTAGATAATTTATACTAGTTAGTTTAATTCTTAATTCAGTTGAACATAGAGCTCTCCAATGCTAAAAAATCTTACATTCTGCTATAAAAAAATTTAAGAGGATCATTTTATATAATTGTAAGGATCAGTGGCAGAATTAGGAATTTATGCCAAGAAAACGAAAACGAAAAAGAAAAAAGAATGTCACATGTGGGATTTAAATATGTGATCTGAAAGTTATTTTTGATGTCTCAATACTATTTCACTCTAGATTTTTTCCTTTTATCGAAGGGATTCAACAATTTATATAGAATTAAAATATTTTAAAAAAATGTCTAAGCAAATGCAAATTTTCAATGCAGGAAATTTCCTTCCCTTTGTTTAGCTCTGCCATTGGATGGAGAACATATACCTCTCTAATATTGGCATATATAAACATTTGTATTTTAGGCACGGAAAAGTTGGGCATGTGAAGAGGAGGTATGAGAGGTTGACGGTAACAGGAATTAGGAGAGGCAGAGGTAGACCGAGAAAAAATGAGGGTGGGGGAGGGAAGTGATTAGACATGACATAACACAATTCTAGCTTATGAAAGACTTAATCCTAGATAGGAAAGTTTAGAGATTGAGGATCAATGAAATAACATACCACTCTAAAAACGGACAACATTACATTTTCAATTTATTATCAAATAGTTTGGATGTGATACTTTTATTATAATTACAAAGAACGGTGAAGAAAATTATGCAAATGTGAGAACTTTGGGTCTCTCCTTGTCTGAAATCAGATGACACTGAGCCTCTCTTTTTCTTTTGATTCCTTTTGTTGTCTAATAACTCACAATGCCAAGGCAAACGACATTATAAATAAGCTTAAGACTAAGAATTGGTGGGGTGTGCCAGGCCAAGGCAGTAGTGCAACACCAAGGCGACACTTGAAGGTCTCAATAGCAAGCTATCGTGGTGAACCTTCCCCCTAAAAAAATAGAGTTAATATCGTGTGAGTCAATGACTCACATATCAGATATTAAACTGATAAGAACAGATACTACACTTGATCTTAGCCAAAAGGCCGAGAAAGGTATGACTTTCTAATCGTTATGTTGGGCTATTTTGTATGCCATTTGTTACATAAAATCTCTCTTTCCAGTCAGTGTGGGACTTGAAGAACTTGTGAAGACAAATGCTAGAAATATGCTTCTTTTTCGATGTACATTCTCTAATCTCTTCTGGTATATTGAAACTGGTCATGCCAGAGAATCTGAAACTTTCATAAATACGATCCGTCATACAGATTTTTGGGATAAAAATGTGCGACTGGCCAATTAGAAGGACTCTAATAACTTCCATCTATCAAAATTAAGGCCTTTGAAACAGAGTTTTCGATATATTCTTTGATTCGTGAAAGGATTTTCTTCATATTTTGAACATTTCCCCCCTTAAGTCTATGCATTTATAGTCTATGCCTTCTTCTCTTTTTTTTTTTCGTCATTCTTTCCTGTTATAATTGTAGTGTAGTGTTAATTGTTAACTAAAAAAGAAGCTCACTTATGAGACCTTTTAAATTTGAATTACACATATGACCACGAGGCTTATAAACAAAATGATGCAACATAAGAAACAGATTTGATACAGAAGAAGAAAGCATTGTAAATTGTAAGAGGAATGAATCATCATCAAAAACATTCTGAGATGTAGTATGAAATCGTTTCCATATGAAGGTTGTTTGATCCAAAAGGGGTTGGAAAATAATACAACACTTTTTATATCGATTGAGGTTCAACATCATGACAACAAAATATTTTGCAGATCATATAATTGGTAGAGTGTGCCAGGCCAGGGCAAAAATGCCACACCAAGATACTTGAAGGTCGCGATAGCGAGCTACCGGGGTGAACCTGCCCCTCAAAAAATGGAGTAAATATCGTGTGAATCGATGACCCACGTATCAGATAATAAGAACATATATATGAGTCACGTTCCATATTTACATGCAAAAGAATACTACTAAAGTGCAACACTTGACTCCATCATACATAAGCAAATACTAACTAATTAATTTCAGGAAGATCAAACTTTCTGTATAAACGAATCCTTGCTGAATGACATCAGATCGATGCAATAATCCAAATAGTCCATTGGATGTCCTAAAGACATAAGAACAACCAAACAAATTTCTGCAACTCAGTAGCACTTTTCCATCCGGAAACATATATTTCGGTATGGCTGATTGAAGATCGAGACCTTGTATAGTAAACAATTCAGTCCAAGATGCGTTGACATAGTCTTTCATTACCAAAATTTAAACATGTCCTTCCAATCAGACACACAACGAGAATAAGCACAAAGCATTCCTCCCAATATTGAAACACCCCGTCGCCACAACTTGGAGAAATTCGAGTACATTTGCTCTGGCAACAGTATTTCTCCGTACACCTCATCTGAAATACTAAATGACATCACATAATATTTCGGTAACGAACTAATAAGCCAATGAAATGCCCCATGGACAAATGCCAAAGAGTCGGTAGATGTAAGCATAGGGCGAACATCAATAGGATGTTTATTCGTTAATCTCCAAGAACCACTTTTCAACACGAGAATTTCACTGCATGATTTGTCATCAATCTTAAGGATCTTATAGTCATCACTAATCGAGTCATATCCCAATCCCCAGGTACAATTGTCCTTTGAAAGAATTTTCAGAAAGGGAAGTAGTATTTATTCTCTTGTGGAGGGGTTCAATAGCAAAAGTTGTAAGTATTTATCGAGATAATCAAAAATCCCCATAAGCACCAAGCCATCGCAACAACAATTTAATGTGTGACACCATAATTTATTATTAGAAGGACAATCAAGGTTTTGTAATTGCTCAACCTGTTGAATTGACGATAAAGAATAACAATTCAAGGAAACCTTGTCAATATAAGAGTAGCATTGGTTAACAAGGATTTTTTGTCATTCCTGGCACGATTGAGATGCTTCATCTGAAAGTCAGGCTCAGAAATCAATGTCATCCAAAATTTTGAAACACATTTAAATCGTAGAAGTGACCGCACAGATAGCCTACTAAGAATGTCCGTAGCCACATCAACATCCATCTCTTACCTCAGAAATTAAAAATTGAAGAAAGAGGTGGATACCCTTTTTGTATCCTCTTAGCAGCTTTCAATTTTTCTCTTGGGTTATTTGGGTTTAGGTTTTTGTTAACCTACTGCACCACAAAAGTGAAAAAAAAAGCATAATATAAAAAGATAAAAAATAATAAATTAATATGGACGTCACACGTCATATAATGTGAACTGTGAAGTAAGTATTCTCAATTTTTTGGTAGGCTATTTTTTCTTTTATTTTGATTTTTATTTTTTTTTGGTTTTTAAATATAAAATTAAGCAAGGAAATAACGTATCATATCAAAAGTAGAAAAATATGAGGCAAATTTTTCTAAAGGTAAATATTTTTCTTTCTATTGAATCTCTGTTTAATTTTATTTTTTGTGTGTGTTTTTTCCTTGTAATTTCTCATATCGTTTAAATACTCAAAACAATTTGATATTCATAAGCAAAAGAATGCTACTAGAGTGAAACACATATGAGGTTGTAACAATACTGTTATTTCCTGTATTCAGGTTAGTAAAAAATACAGAAAAAAGATGAAATAGATATAACGTTTTTTAATCCGAGTCTACAAAAACCACTGTATTTCCTTAAGAAATTTAATTCCCTTACTGTACCCGAGGTTGTAGATTAATTCCTCCCAAGATAAAATGGATTAACCTGTTAAAGAAGTAGCGGTACCTCAAACTTCAATAGCTTCAGCGAACGCAAGAACAGCAACAAGAGCACACACAGACTTAGTCGATCGACAATTTTGTTTATGTAAGAAAATGTATGCAAGAGAAGGGAAGAATTCAATGCAAAAAAATGAGAAAAAACTTCTCTATTTATAGCCAACAAAGGGTAAAGGTCACAACCCTTTGGAAAGAAGACAACCTTTCAAAAAGGTCACAACACTTTAGAAAAGGCATAACCTTTCAAACGGTCACAACCCTTTAGAAATAACACAACCTTTCATAAAGGTCACAACCCTTCGGCATAGTCACACTCTTCAGGAGAGTACAACCCTTCATTTCCTGTTCACACCTTTAAAACCCAACAAATATTACCTTGAAAAGAAAAGTGACTCAATCATACATAGGCAAATACTCCTAACTAATTAATTTTGGGAAGATCAAACTTTCTGTATAAATGAATCCTTTCAGGATGACATTAGATTGAGGCCATACTCCAACCGGTCCTTTAGATGTCCTAAATACATAAATACAACGATGCAAATGTCTGCAACACAGTAGCACTTCTCCATCCGAAAACATATATTTTGGTATGGTTGATTGAAGATCGATACCTTGTATATTAAACAATTCAGTCCAAGATTCGTTGACATAGTTTTTCATTACCCAAAATTTAAAAATGCTCTCTGTATTAGACACATAATGAGAATAAGCATAGAGCATTCCTGCCAATACTAAAACACCCCGTTCGAACAATCTGGTGAAATTCGAGTACAGTTGCTCTGGCAACGGTATCTCTCTGTACACCTCGTTTGAAATACTAAATGACATCACATAATATTTCGTTAAAGAACTAATAAGCCAATGAAATGCCCCATGGACAAATACCAAAGAGTTGGTAGACGTAAGCATAGGGTGAACGTCAGTAGGATGCTTATCCATTAATCTCCAGGAACCACTTTTCAATGCGAGAATTTCACTCTGTGATTTGTTATAGGGAAGTACTATTGATTCTCTCGTGGAGGGGTTCAGGAGCAAAAGTTGCAAGTGTTTATTAGGATAACTATAAATCTCCATAAGAGCCAAGCCATCGCAACAACAATATAATGTGGGATAAATCTCCAAAAGTTGCAAGTATCTATCAGGACAATCAAGTTTTTGTACTTGCTCAACCTTGTCAATATGATAGTACCATTGGTTAACAAGAATTTTTTGGGAATTATCATCATTTTTTGAATGATTGAGATGCTTTATCTTAAAGTAAGGCACGGAAATCAATGTCATCCATAACTTTGAAACATATTTGAATTGTAAAAGTGACTGCATAGGTAGCCTGCTGAGGATTTCCTTAGCCACATCAACATCCATCTTCTTTGTGTTCTTTAATTTGAATGTTTCTCAACTCTTTTCTTCAAAAATTAAAAATTGAAGATTTAACCTAAATAACTTGTCAACTTAAACTAAAAATAAAATAAAATGTATATATATATATATATATATATAAATAAAATCCATCAAAAGTATTCGGCAAAATAGTAAAAGGTAAATATTTAGAGAGATACAAAATATTATTAGAAATAACCCTAGGAAATAAATTCCTTATTTGAACCCCTCCGTGGACTTTTATGTTTAGTATACTGATTCCGAAAATATATGGAAAGAAAAAAAAATTAACTAGTCCTAAAATATATGGTAAGAGGTATTAGTAGAATTTATGTAGATTTCTAAAATATATGAAAAAAAGAATTAGAAAAATACTCCTAAAATAAAATATATGGGAACTAATGTTTATATTATTTCACTCTTGAAATAAGGATACTAATTAATCTTGGATCCTAACGTGCATTAGTAGGATCCAAGTTATTCATTCTTGAAATTAAAAGTGAATAAAATATTTAAAGAGTCCAAGTTAAAATCTACCTTGCCATATTTAAAATCTTCTTAGAATTTTTTAAGTTCTAAATATTAGAATAATAATTAAATAATAATTATTTCAGAAAAAATCTAGAATTAAAATGGTGGGGGTGTGCCCGGCAAGACAGTAGTGCAATGCCAAGGCAACATTTGAAGGTCCCGATAGCAAGCTACCGTGGTGAACCTCCACTTAAAAAAAATTTAGTTAATATCATGTGGACCAATGGCCCATATATTAGATATTAAACTGATAAAAATAGATACTATACTTGATCTTAACGAAAAAGGCCTAGAAAGGTATGCCTTTCTTTTGTATGCAATTTCTTAAACAAAATCTCTCTTTACATTTTCAATTATTGTTATCAAATATTTTATATATGACACTTTACTACAACACTTCTTATGTCGATCAAGGTTCAACATCACGACAACAAAAAATAATTCATAGAATTTTTTACAAAAGAACATTATTACATAGCTAAATTTAATTGGTGGGGTTTGCCAGGCCAAGGCAGTAGGGCAACACCAAGACGACACTTGAAGGTCACGATAACAAGCTACTGTGGTGAACCTCCCCTCCCTCCCTCAGAAGAGTTAATATCATGTGGGTCAATTATCCACATATTAGATATTAAACTGATAAGAACAGATGCTACAGTTTATCTTAGCCACAAAAGGCCGAGAAAGGTATGCTTTACTAAGTTTTCTGGTCAATGTAAAACTTGAAGAGCTCTGCATTTCTCTATGAAGGAGAGTGAAAAATGCTTAAAATGTGTTTCTGTTATAATAATTAATGTACTTCGTGTTCCTTTATCAATCTATGTATATTGATCATCAAATCGAGTAAATGGTTGTTATTCATCGTATACTAGAGACGATGAAGTACTGCAGGAAACAAATTAGTAGTTTAAGCGCGTGTTTCATCAGTTCAGAAAATGTACAGTAGCTTTCTTTTCTTCTTCTTTTTTCGATGAGGAACATAGACTGTATCATGACAGATCAAGTTTACCGAGATCCATTGCATAGTTAAATATTAATACTTCGTTGTTCGAGTACATAAGATGAGTCTGGTTCGATATTTACAAGCAAAAGAATACTACTAAAAAAAGCGCAACACAGAGTTCAATTTATGATATAAAAACACAAAAGAGGTCAAGTGACTCCATCATATATAAGTAAAAGTTCTTTCAACTCTTTCCAATTTCCAAATCAACAGCTTTTCCTTACAACTATCCGAATAACAGAAACAATAATGTCAAGCAAACGCACTCATCTAGTCGATCTTAATATTAGATGGTGGCGGTTCTGTTTTATACTCTGTTCCTCTCCGTTTTTGGTTATGCTATCCATCTTTCGAACTCAGCGTTTACTGTTTGTGTTGTGTTGTTTGAGTACATAGCATGAGTCTGGTTCGATATTTACAAGCAAAATAATACTACTAAGAGAGTTCAATTCATGATATGAAAACACAAAAGAGGTTGTAACTTGAAAAGAAAAGTGACACAAGCAAATACTAACTAATTAATTTCGGGAAGATCAAACTTTCTGTGTAAACAAATCCATTCTGAACGACATCAGATTGAGGCCATAATCCAAACGGTCCTTTGGATGTCCTAAAGACATAAGAAAAACGATGCAAATATTCACAACACAGTAGCACTTCTCCATCTGAAAACATATATTTCGGTATGGCTGATTGAATATTGGTAGCTAGTATAATAAATGATTCAGTCCAAGATTCGTTGACATAGTTTTTCATTACCCAAATTTTAAAAATGACATCTGTACCAGAATAAACACATAACATTCCTCCCAATTCTGAAATGCCCCGTCCCAACAAGCAATTTGAGTAAAGCTGTTTTGAGAAAGGTATCTCTCTGTACACGTCGTCTGTAATACTAAATGACATCACAAAATATTTCATTAACGATCTAATAAGCCAATGAAATGCCCCATGGACACATACCAAAGAGTCGGTAGATTTAAGCATGGGGTGAACGTCAATAGGATGTTTATCAAGTAATCTCTAGGAACCACTTTTCAACGCGAGAATTTCACTGCGTGATTTTTCATCAATCTTAAGGATCTTATAGTCATCACTAGTCGAGTCATATCCCAATCCCCAGGTACAATTGTCCTTTGGAAGAATTTTCGGATAGGGAAGTACTATTGATTCTCTCGTGGAAGGGTTCCATAGCAAAAGTTGGAAGTGTTTATCGGGATGATTACAAAACCCCATAAGCGCCATGCCATTGCAACAACAATATAATGAGTAACGCCATGGTTTATCATTACAAGGAAAATCAAGTTTTTGTACGCGCTCAATCTGTTGAACTGACGATAAAGAAGAACAATACAAGGAAAATTCATCATATCTAGGGTAACATATGTGAACAAGAATTTTTTGTGAATTACCATCATTCCTGGCATGATTGAGATGCTTCTTCGAAAGTAAGGGTCAGAAATCAATGTCATCCATAACTTTGAAACACATTTGAATCGTAAAAGTGACCTTACAGGTAGCCTGCTGATGATTTCCGTAGCCACATCAACATCCATCTTTTTTGTTTTATTTAATTTGAATGTTTTGCAACTCTTTTCCCCTAAAATTAAAAGTTGAAGATATAATACAAAATATTAGAAAGAACCCTACCAAATAAATTCCGTATTTGAACCCCTCCGTGGGCTTGTAATATCATAAAAAAATCTTTCCGTTAAGTTTTAAGTTTCTTTTATTTTCTCAAATTATTATCTAATTTATTTATTATATTGATTCCTAAACTATATGGAAAGAAAAAAATTAATGAGTCCTGAAGTATATGGTAAGAAGTATTAGTAGACTTAGAATTAATGTAGACTTCTAAAATATATGGAAAGAAGAATTAGAAAGAAAAAAAGAACTCCTAATTAAATTAAAATATATGGGAAGGAGAAGAGGGGAACTAATGTTTGGGTGAATGTAATGTTTATTTTATTTTATTTCACTCTTACAATAAGGATACTAATTAATCTTGGGTCCTAAGTAGGGGGGAAAATACCATCTTCTTCATGCATTTAGTTTTTCGTATTTTGAATTGTCTTAGTAAAAACAGAAATATCTCATTTGTATGTGTGGGGAATAGAGCGAAAATTGAGATGGTATGTTCATGTAACTCGGTATTGATTTCTCGGGGTGTTAGGTTGTGGTTGATGCTCAGCATCAGGGGCAGAGGCAGAATATAATGAGGGGGGTCATCGGCGAAAAATATTATTATTTATACATGGTTAAAATTTTTTTTTTGGTATGTATAATAGATATCGAACCCCCTTCCACTAGTTCGTGTGTTTACTTCTCAGATTTTGAATCCCCTTATTAAATTTTCTGGCTCCGCCACTGCTCAGCATCAAACCCCTTCCGAGGGCTGGGAGTTCTGCCATTGTGGAGTTGGTGAGAGGGGTTTTCTCCATGAATCTAAAAATCCATTTGCCTATATGGTCCCTAAAGATACATAGTTAATCAGTCCTAATGTTAGTCTTATATTTACTTAAACTACAACAGTACAGGGAGGCTAACAAGGTCGCAAACAATGTTAGTCTTGTTTGCTTGACAGAAACAATGATGTCAAGCAAACGCAATCATCTTAACATTAGATGGTTCCATTTCTGCTTTATACTCTGTTTTTGGTTACACCCTTCTGCTATCCATCTTCTGAACTCAGTGTTCGCTTCGTCTTAACTGACTTCTTTGCTTTTTTGGTTTGTCGGATTTCACAGATATATGTACTGCTAATTGCTAGCTCTACACGGATTTCTATCTTTCTTCGTTTACTATTTGTATTATGTTGTTCAAGTACATACTCGTTCGATATTTACAAGCAAAAGAAAACTCCTTGCGTGCATTAGTAGGGGAAAAAAATATTATGTTAAAAGGCCATGAATTTTTTTTAAATACCTTTTTTCAACTTGAAGTTGAATTTTCAGAAATTTGAAGGTCCCGATAGCTAGCTACCCTAACGGACCTCCATCCTCAAAAAATAGAGTTAATATCGTGTGTGTGAGTCGTTGACTCAAGAATAGATACTACACTTGATGGTTGCGTTTCCGATTTATACTCTGTTCCTCTCTGTTTTTGGTTAACCCTAGCTTCTACTATCCATTTTCTTAACTAAGCGTTTGTTTGGTCTTAACTGACTTTTTTCTGTCGTCATTTACTATTTGTATTATGTTGTTCGAGTACATAAGATGAGTCTCATTCGATATTTACGAGCAAGCGAATACTAACACAAATGAGGTTGTAACAATATTATTACCTTAAAAAGAAAAGTGACTTGATCATACATAGGCAAATACTCCTAACTAATTAAATTTGGAAAGATCAATCTTTCTGTGTAAACGAATCCTTTCAAAATGACATTAGATTGAGGCCATACTCCAAACGGTCCTTTGGATGTCCTAAATACATAACAACAACGACGCAAATGTCCGAAACACAGTAGCACTTCTCCATCCTAAAACATATATTTCGGTAGGGCTAGCTGATTGAAGATAGGTACCTTGTATAGTAAACAATTCAGTCCAAGACTCATTGACATAGTCTTTCATCATCCAAAACTTAAAAACGTTCTCTATACGAGACACGTAATGAGAATAAGCACAAAGCATTCCTCCCAATACTGAAACACCCCATTCCCAAAACTTTTTCAAGTACATTTGCTCTGGCAAGGGTATGCCTTTATACACCTCGTTTGAAATACCAAATGACATCACAAAATATTTCCTCAAGGAATGAATAAGCCAATGAAATGCTCCATGGACAAATACCAAAGAGTCGGTAGACGTAAGCATACGGTGAACGTCATGAATAGGATGTTTATCCATTAATCTCCAGGAACCACTTTTCAACGCGAGAATTTCACTGCATGATTTTTTATCAATCTTAAGGATCTTATAGTAATCAGTAGTTGAGTCATATCCCAATCCCCAAGTAAAATAATCCCTCGAAAAAATTTTCAGAGGGGGAAGGACTATTGATTCTCTTGTGGAGGGGTTCCATAACAAAGGTACAGAGTCTTCTTTATAGCTATAAAACACTATAAGAGCCAAGCCATGGTAACAACAATATAATGTGTGATGCCATGATTTAATGTTAAAAGGACAATCAAATTTGTGTAGATGCCCGACCTGTTGAACTGACGATAAAGAAGAACAATACAAGGAAAATTCCTCAATATAAGGGTACCGTTGGTTAACAAGGATTTTTTGGGAATTTACGTCATTCTTGACATGATTGAGATGCTTTATCTTAAAGTAAGAGTCTGAAATCAATGTCATCCATAACTTTGAAACACATTTGAATAGTAGAAGTGACCGCACAGGTAGCCTGCTGAGGATTTCCGTAGCCACATCAACATCCATCTTTTTTGTTTTCTTTAATTTGAATGTTTCACAACTCTTTTCCCCTGAAATTAAAAATTAAAGATTTAACCTAAACAAATCGTCAACTTAAACTAAAAATAGTCGGGTAGTTGTATAATATATATAATCCATCAAAAAGTATTCGGAAAAATAATCGAGACAGTAAAAGGTAAATATTTAGAGAGATACCTTTGAAATTTTTTTTTTTTGTGTCGTCTTTGCAGCTTCTACTTTTCTCTAGGTAGGGTTTTGCTAAAGTGAAAAATAATGTAATTTTATTTCACTTTTTAAAATAAGGATATTAATTAATGATCCTAACATTCATTAGTAGGATCCAAGTAATATTTAAAGACTCTAAGTTAAAATCTACCTCGTTATGTTTTTGAATCTTTTTAAAAATTTCAAAAGTCCAAAATATTAGAATAATAATTAAATAACAATTATCTGAGGAAAAATCTAAAATTAAATTGGTGCGGGTGTCCCAGGCAAGCCAAAATTTTTACTTTGGTATGTGTTTTCTTATGGTTAGTTTTGTTAATTTTATCTCTCGTATGCCCATGATCTTGTAATTTGGTATTTGCTCATAAGGGTAAAGATTAATTTTTTGTAGTACAAAGAGTTCGTGATGGATTGCGACAGGATGCAAATATATAATAAGATTGTTGGTTAAGTGAAATTTGTATAGTAATTACAACTTGCGAGTATCTAAGGTTGTGGTTTTCTAATATTTGGTGAGTAACGTGGTTGTATGAGAAGTTTTAGGAGATGGTGGGACACCACTTGAATAGAATTTTAAAAAGCTAGAGTATAGTGGGATGTAGTACAACCTTTACAAAGAGGCGAGAACATGAATATTTTTATTTGATTGCAAGGGCTAAAGAGGTATCTTCAGAGGGATATATAGTTGGGTTCAGAGATGCGTGATTTCATTCGTTTTGTTGTGGCTATGGTAATAGTGTCATTGGTCCATCATATTGGTTAAAAACTATTGAAAAAGACTTGAGAAAGGAGTGTACAAACATTAGCTCGAGTGTGATGATAAGTGCTTTGGTTTTGCTTTTGAGTTTAGTAATGAGTACGATGGAAATTTTAGTCAAGGATATTGTAAGATCGATGGAGATGCGATCAATGATAAGCGAAAATCCATAAATTCATAAAAATCTTCAAGGTACAAGCTAATGTTGGTAGATAAGGCGATTGCGCAATACGGTTGAATTTACAATTTAGATTTTTCATTGTAAGTTTACATTCGTGGTGATGTATTTTGTCAAGGTATGAATTGGCAAGGTGAGAAATGATCAATTGTATCTGGTATTGAGCATTTGAAAGGACTTGCACCTAGGTTGAGTCGTAAGTTTACTTCTATTGATTGTTAAGTACCTAAGAAAGGTTTCATTTTTAAAAGTGTTGGTTTATAATAAGGTAAATCGTCAGAGTGTGTATGATGGTTGTTAGTATAGTGAGTATGATTCACTAGCTATGCTCTATTGTGTTTTCACTTTTGTGGGTGGATCCCTAGTGGTGGATCAAGGGTACCAAATCCTGCGATGTTCTCTTGGTTGAGTGGGAAGATTGGAAAGATTTGGTTATTTCAAATGACATAATTGGTGTTGTCTTGGAGTTGTTAAAGTATTTTAGTGGTTCTACATGTACCACCTTGCTTATGGAATTTATAGTAGAGCTACCGTGCATATTTATGGTTGTCCGGCAATCTTAATATTCCTCTAGTCGTCGAGGTCATGTATTGATTATGTGTGGTAGAATGTGGGGATCATTGGGTCCAATTCTACTGTTCTTAAGAGGTAATCTACAGTTTCAAAATCTAACATTTTGGTAGTGTTGTTGGAGGGTTGGTATGTGTTGACACCCAATTTTGACCGACCTTTAACCATTTCGGAAATGCTATTCGATTAAATACATATTTTTTAAAATATATTTCTAGTTTAAAATTTCAATCAATTTCGTCTTAAAATTATATATTTTAGTTTGCATGATTTCAAAAAAAAAAAAAAAAAACACTATTGTTATTATTATCAAATTACTTTTATCGATAGTTAAAATCGAAATAATTTCTTTACTTAATTATTTTAAATCTTAGATGTATTTAATTATATGAAAATATTTAATATGTGTAGTATTTTATTAATGGAATAGCATTTCCTTAAATTCCCTTCTAAATTATTTAAATCTTACCCTATTCTATTTTAATTATAGCCATTTCAATTCAAATTCTCATTTCAATTATAGCCACTTTTATGTCAATTCTAGCCAATTTATGTCAATTTCCAGATTTTTCAATTGAATCTCATCCGTCCATCTCTAATATAAATCCTAGATCAAATCCTAACCGTTCATTCAATTCTAATCCTACGGTTCAGATTAATTCCCCATTTTCTTTCCTATTCTAACCTAAAAGACCCCAAACCCCTAAAAATTGTCATTCTTCTTCTTTCTCCCCCAAATCCGCCGCTCCTACACTTTAATTTAACAAAGGGTAAAACTAAAGTGATAAAGTTTAGAAAGGATTATTTTCTTCTATTAACAGTTTTGGGTCAGAAGCAACGCTGGCGAATGCCACGACAGTTGCCACCCGTAAAGCCTTCGGTGTGGCAGACGGAACCGCAATTGGTATCGCTAAGACATCTCCCCTTGAAATGGTGGCTCTGTGACTCGCAAGTCCTTGCCTCTACACTTGTCGTTGGTCCTGCATAAAAAAAAAGTTAAAAAAAATTAATTTTATATCATCAGATCATTTTTATTTTAAGATAAACTTCAAGTTACACATATTTGTTTATATGATTAATTTTTTTGATGTTTGATATGCGGCTAAAAAATAGGAAAAAATAATTAAATATGTCATTGAATTTTGAGAAAAAGTTCATTTATATTATTCATTAAAAATTTATTTCATCTCTACCATTTTTGTTTGAGAAAGAGCTCATACATGCCATTATTTGTTAATGAAAACTAGTTTTGATTTTGCAAAATTATTTTTTATACGTGGTTAATTATAATTCGATCACGTCATTAATTAAAAAAAAAACTCAAATATACCATCAATCTTTAAGAAAAGGCTCATCTACACCCTTCGTTAAAAAATTGACTTACCTATGCATTTCCATTTGAGAACGGACTCATCCATATCATTATTTGTTAACTGAAAATAATTTTGACTTTACAAAAACCATTTTATACACATCATTAATTAAATAATTTCTTAAAAAGAAAAAAAATACAAATATATCATTGGACTTTAAAAAAAAATTCATATATATCATCTATCAAAATTTTGCTCATTTATATCATTTAAGTTAACAAACAAGGACATGCATGCATAAATAAATCTTTTCACAAAGAAAAATGATATAAATAAATTTTTTATCAAAATTCGATGATATATTTGAACATTTATTCCTAAAAAAAATACAAATTAAGTTGATAAAAATAGAAAGGCAAACCAGTGGCCAAAATCAGCATAGCTACAAGGAAGAAAGTTGCAAACAAACGTAGGGAGTTTCCCATATTTAGAGAGAGAGATAATTTTAGAGAGAGAAGGGACAAATGAGATTTAATTTGAGAAGTTTATGAGTAGAGAGTGGACTAGAACTAGAAGGGGCATTTTATAGATGCTTAGTCGTTGGATCAGGTCTGGTCGGTTCAAAAAATACAACCCAATTCGTTTTTGGTTTGGGTTTGGGAAACCATGTTCAATCGGTTTGGGTTTTACATGGCTAGATTTGATCCGTGTGGGGTTGGGTAACTACTAGAAACAAATATTTTTTCAATTATGAATCAATGAAAAATTAATGTAATAGAATATGATTTTTCTATTCATTTTTTACTGAATCAGCTCAATGAAAAAATACATGATGATGGAAAATAAAATCTCGGTGAAATAATGAAAATGTTCCTAATTTTGTCGTATTAAATTATATTTTTTTCTCTTATTACCGATTTAATCAAAATATCCGCAGTTGAATATTTTTCAGTGGAGAAAATAATAATTTTATGTCAAGTTACTATAAATATTTTTTTTGGAAAGTTTAACTAAAGTTTAATATAAATATATTACACTTATAAGAGCAGATATTACAGTTGATCTTACATTTTCAATTTATTGATATAAAATATGTTTGGGGTGATACCTTGCTGCAAGTACATAAGATGAAATTAGGAGTGTACAAAAATCGAACTGACCAATAAATCGAATCCAAAAAAAGGTTATTGGCTCATTGTTAGTGCGCTAATCGATTTTTGATGGTGTTATAAAAAACTTATCGGGTTATCGGTTTGGTATTAGTTTTTAGTATTGAGTTATTAGGTAAACCGATAATCCATTAAGACGATAGTAAGTCACTACTATACCCTTCATAAATATTAAATATTAATAAGTTAACATAACTAGACACTATATTCTTTCTATTTTATCCTTATGAGTTATTAGTCTTGAAAATATTTATTTGACCAACATAGAAAACTAATATGGGGTGAATAAGGGTAGAATAGTAAACTTGCTTAGTTTCTTAATGCACGTAAATCTAAAATGGTGACGTATAAATAGAAACGAAGGAAGTGATTTAATATCAAAGCACCAGTGGTCTAGTGGTAGAATAGTACCCTGCCACGGTACAGACCCGGGTTCGATTCCCGGCTGGTGCATTATTCGAGTGCTGTGAAGATAAATTGCGTAGTCTATGAGAACTTGGGTCCTCACCTTGTCTGATTAATAGATGACAAAATAACGCATCTGAGTCCTCTCTTTTTTCCACCATCATTTTTAAATGTCGTTCGAAATTACAAGATGTATCATTTTTAAATGTCGTTGAACTCATTATACGGTCACCATCTTTAGTAGTAGTACAGTACATCTTACTGAAAAAAAAGGTGCCAAATTCTAGGCTGAAACATTAGTCTAACTCTCAAGATTTTATAAGTTATAGTTAATATTAGTTCATATCTGATTTTAATTAACATGTGCATTTTGGAATGGCATAGAGAGCTCTTATGTATCAAAAAGCCCAAAATTATGTACTGCTATGGAATCAAAGGTTTTTAGAACTTGGTGGGGTGTGCCAGTCCAAGGCAGTAGTGCAACACCAAGGTGACTCATGAAGGCCCCAATAGCAAGCTACTGTGGTGTATTTCCCCCTTAAAAAATAGAGTTAATATCGTGTGAGTCAATGACTCACATGAAGGCCCCACTTAATTTGTTGTCTTTTCCACCGTATCATATCGATTTTGCTCCAAAAATGCAAAGGTTATAACTTCACAAAAAATCCTAAGAAGTCCTTCAACTAACAATTGAAAGAAAGATTTAGAACTAGAATTGGTGGGGTGTGCCAGGCCAAGGCAGTAGTGCAACGCCTAGACGACACTTGAAAGTCCTGATAGCAAGCTACCATGATGAACCTTCCCCCTAAAAAAATAGAGTTAATATCGTGTGAGTCGATGACTCACATATCAGATATTAAACTGATAAGAACAGATACTACACTTGATCTTAGCCAAAAGGCCGAGAAAGGTATGATTTTCTTAGCGTTATGCCAGGCTAATTTATATGTCACCTGTTGCATAAATCCCTCTTTCTAGTCAGTGTGGGACTTGAAGAGCTGCTATAATTTACATTAAACTAATTCAATCCCATTAATTATCTATAGTATAGTTTTTTTTTTTTATTAAAGTGCAGTGAATGAAACAATTTACATTTTGTTGGCTGCAAAATAGTTTCAACAATTCTGCTGAAATTAACAGTTGATTTCTTGTCATTTTAGTTTAATTCTTTGATATTCATAGAGAGCTTCCCAAATATTTTTATCAAATTTTGCTAAAAAATCTAATATTCTGTGATGAAGAAAGAAAGGTTAGCTTTAAGAGGTGATGCGGTCAGTGACAAAATCAGGAATGTCACATAAGGTACGAGATTTATGCATATGATCTAAAAGTACTCTTTGACCCTTTTTAAATTTGAGGCTTCAAAAGATCGACCTTTTCCTTATGTCAAAAGGGACTCAACTTTGAAATATATATATTCAACTGTACAATACTTGAAGATTCACTTGAGCTTAGAGTTATTAATTAATATATGTATAAAAATATTAATCTGTTGCCTACATAACATTTTCCATAGTAACGTATCGATCTTGCTCCAAAAATATTAAAGGTTAATAATATAACTTCACAAAAATCCTAAGTACTAATATCTTTGTCATGTATAAGGAAGTCCTTCAACTTACAATTGAAAGAAAGGTTTACAACTAGAATTGGTGGGATGTGCCAAGCCAAGGCAGTAGTGCAACACCTAGGCGACACTTGTGGTCCTGATAGCAAGCTACCGTGATGGACCTTCCCCTCATATTCCTTAGTTGTGAACAATATTGAAACCTAATAAGAAATACATATATTATTTTTCACGAGTCTTTAAAGATATGTCACTTAATATATAACACAAACTGAATCTTTTGATCATCTAAGAGATTTGAGAATGTTGAGTATGACCTTATAGTTCCCAATAAATTGACAAGCGACAATGTTAAAGTAAGCTTTACAACTAAGTTTAGTCGGGTGCGCCAAGCCAAGGCAGTAGTGCAACACCAAATGTTTGCTTGAAGGTTCCGAATCCCGATAGCAAAGCTACCTTGGTGAACTTCCCCCCTCAAAAATAAGAACATATACTACACTTAATATTTCGTTTTCAATTTATTGATATCAAAATTTAGGGGTGGTACTTTGCAACTAACTATAAAAAATGGATTTTTCACATCATGTAGCACCAGTGGTCTAGTGGTAGAATAGTACCCTGCCACGGTACAGACCCGGGTTCGATTCCCGGCTGGTGCATTATCGGAGTGCTGTGAAGATAAATTGTGCAGTTAGTGAGAACTTGGGTCCTCACCTTGTCTGATAACAGACGACAAAATAGTGCATCTGAGCCTCTGTTTTTCACATTATTATTTTTATGTGTTCATTATTATTTTTATGTGTTGTTGGATTACAAAATGGGAAATTGAATTCAGTTCGATTATATATCAGATCATACTGAAATTGACTCTGGTAAGGCTATATATAGGATGTAGTGTACATCTTACTGGAAAAAAATGGTTGCCAAATGCTAGGTTGAAACATTGGTTTCAAGATTGTTATAGCTAATATATAGTTCAAAATCTAATTTTAATTCAAATGTTCATTGGAATGGAACTAAAGGTTTTTAGAACTAGAATTGATGGGGTGAGCCAGGCCAAGGCAATAGTGCAACACCAAGGCGACACTTGAAGGTTCCGATAGCAAGCTACCATGGTTAACCTCCCCCCCAAAAAATAGCAATAGTGCAACACCAAGGCGACACTTGAAGGTTCCAATAGCAAGCTACCATGGTTAACCTCCCCCCCCAAAAAATAGAGTTAATATCGTGTGAGTCAATGACTTACATATCAGATATTAAACTGATAAAAACAGATACTACACTTGATCTTAGCCAAAAGGCCGAGAAAGGTATGATTTTGAAAGAGTTGCTAGGACTCATTTTGTATCCTATTTTTTCAAGAGGAGTTATTTTGCCCAGTCGATGTGGAACTACAAGAGGAACTATTTAAATAAGTAGTAGGAAAATGAAGACAAATATAAAAAAATCTGCTCCTTATTTTAATTTTCTGTAGGTTTAGGTTACATATGTAATATTCCTTGAAACAGGCTTCAAACATCTTGGTAGGCCTTTTGCCAACTTAAAGATCGAAAATTACATTGTAATATGCAAAGTCAACATAATTTTTTTCCATATATATATTTATAGCAAATGTTGAATATCTTTTGCGTTTTTCATGTATTTAATTAGTTCTGTATATTTCAAATCTTCTTAATAATAATTTTTTTGTTAGTTAGCTATTTTGCGAAGGTTGGAACACAACCCAGAAAAAAAATTAAAATAACAAATAATCCAGCATAAATTGATTTCAACTCCTCATAATTTGGTAACCTCAATTCCATTAACAACTAGTCCATTTATGAATCATTTTTTTTTTGTTTACACTTATTATCGATCAAGTTTTGAATCAAACTAATTCATCGACACAAATAGGTCATGGGAGAAAAAATTTATTAAACATTTTCTCTTATACTTTGGCACTTTAACCGCATATAGAAGTATAACTACAACAACAATTATTACATCTTTATTTCAAACAAGTTGAAATCAACATATGATCGCTTTGGGAATATTAATACTTCATGGTTCATGACCGTGGACAGTTTCATTGGTTCAGAAAGTATAAATTTGTGTGTAAAAAATAATATGCATGTCTGAACTCATAATTTTAAATTTTTAATAGGTTCAATTTTATAAACCTTAAAGATTGAACTCATAAAATTTAAATTCTGAATCCGCCTCTGTTTTTTTAAAACTTTCGATATATTACAAAATTTCAAAACAAGAACCTACAATTTTCTAATTAACTTTTTTTTTTCAATAGATTTTTCTAAGTACGTATAGTGGTGTTTGATTTTTCTCTCAAAAAACTACAAGATTAACATAATAATTGCATAAAAAATGGGCCTGACCCAGGAATTTCATTCTCGATTAAAATAAAATATTTCAAAATAGATTTATCAAGGGGAGTTAAAAAAATTATAGTTAGGATTAAACATGCTACCTTAAGAAAAAATTGCAACACCTTAACCACTTTCTTCAAGTTTTGTTAAGAGCCGTCAACATTATAAAAACTAAAATTTGATTTATTTATACGTTATAATTTTTCAACGAAAGAGTGTCACTTGACACTCCTTAAACAAGGATAGATCCGCCATCCGCCTCTACCTCTACCTTATAAAGATAAAAACGTTGTTTTTAATAGTTTCTCGACTTAAATAAAACATTTCAAAACAAATTTAAAAAGAGAATACAGAAAAAATCCTATTAAAAAAGAGATAGGAAAAAAAAATAACAAATAATACGACAACCAAAACGGAGAATGTGAACATGCCTAATCTTTTTTGAATTTCAGACTCGTGATGTCCTTTTTTCTTTTGACATGTAACACATAAAAGTGCAATAATTTTCACAAATAGACAAATTCAATGACTCATTATGATTTATGACCATACTTAGTTTCCCTCTTTTATTTTCTTTTTTTAAATATATAATGCTTTCCACATAGGAGTAGAAATTAACTTCTTCTGTTTTTTATGTGTCCTTTTTCTTTTTACCTACTGTAAAATTAGTGGCCACAAGTTACATAGTTTGCTTGAAAATAGTATCTCCAGACTCCACCAACCAAATTATTACTTCCGCATTTCATATTAGTTATTCACATTATTAAAAATAATTTTTTTTCTTTGTGTTTGATAAGTGCTTTTTTTTGCCAAACTTAGATTGTGACGTGCTCGTCATTTCTAATCGCCTAATTCTATCACTTTAAATCTAAGTTAGAACCGACAAATATCTCTTGATTCTTCGTGTCTCGGCCAACTTGAAAGCAAATTGTCTTTTGCCTATGGTTGGGTGAGCTTTTGTTTTTCCAAGTTACTTGTGAATTTACAAAATCAAGAGAGAATTAATTACATTTTTTCATTTTATTTTTATAATTAATTTTTTAAAAAAGTGTAAATAAGTTTGTGAAGTTTCAAAACGAATTATTAAGGGGGTAAATTAGTAAAACTATCATTCTAATTTATGATTTCTTAAAAGACGTGTAAAGAAAAGAGTGGACAACTAATATACGGGACAAAGGGAGTACATTAATGATAGTTGTGACTGACCATAATTTCACTAATTTAAATAGCATATACATAAGCCGGTACTCAAATTTGGTCTAAGCTAGCAAGTTAAACAAAAGTCTCGGATTCGAGCCTTGAGTATGGAGAAAATTGTTTTGTTGGGAGCACCACCCCTGATATGCATACAACTAAAGTTTTTACTTGTCAACTGAGGTCAAATTTAAATGTCTACTTATGCATTATGTCAATTTAAATTTGAGTCAAAATTTATAATAAAGACTCCCTAGCAAGTTTACATATACACTATTAAAAATATCTTGAAATAAACATCAATTTTGGACAAAAATTGAACTATATTCTATACACCCAACCTTAATTTATGTATAATTGCTTGTGCAAAGTTCTGTATACCTACACTAGCTACAAGATCAAAAGTTAGGGTGAAGAATATATATATTTTTATAATCAGATATTCTGAATTCGAGATGCTTGATTTGTGCAAAGTCTTGCATGCGAACACTAGCTACAAGATCGAAAGTTAGGGTGAAGAGTAAGTACTTTTATAATCAAATATCTCGAATTTGAGATGATGGAAAGTTCTGCATACGAACACTAACTACAAGTTCAAAAGTTAGAATGAAGAGTAAATATTGTTATAATCAAATATCTCAAATTCGATATAATTTTTCATAAAAGAAACTATTTACGCCCCAAAATTGGACTTCCTAGTGTCTAGTGCAATAGTGCTTAATTATAAATGATATTTGAGATGTCAATTTCACAATAGTGGAGATATATATGGTGATCCACTATCTTTTATCTCTTACCTTTGTGTTTCAGAGCAAGTTGTTGCAGAGTTTAAATGGGCTTATGTCGAAACGTGAGCATGAATTGTGGTGCAATGATGAGATTGTGTCACTCTTAGTCAGAAGTCTCAGGTTTGAGTTTTGGATATGGAAATTTTTTTTATTAGGAGTGTCATCCCTAATTGAACCATGCAGTGCACGCTACAATTTAATCGAAGCTTTAATATGGGCTCCGGACATCAAATGAAAAACAAAAAAAAATATGCTTATTAAAAAAAAAAATCACTAGTTAAAAGGGCCTATCGGTATATTTGGCCTTTTATATTTTATTGTGTCCACTAATATATATTTTTTTATTTTAATTTATTTGATCAGTTTTTCTCTTTATTTATTTTTTTATTTTTATTTTCAGATAATAAGTTTAAAACTACAAGATTAATAAATATTTTAATATATTTGACATATCTTTAATTTAAAATCATAAAATTTTATTTTATTTTCTTAAACTCCATACCGATCAAAATAAGCAAATAAAGTAAAAACAACTTTATCTTTTACCTCCACTTTAAATAAGTAGCTTAAATTTCCACCAACCTACACCCTATATATTTCTTTCGTTTTATATTATTTGATCTCTGTTGATTTAATATATTTCTTTAAAAAAAAAAATAATTAAAAATATATTTTACTAAATTAACTTTATTAATAATATTCTGAAACTTTAAATTTGAATATTACTCTCTCCATTTCAAAATAATTAGTATCATATTTTACTTCTTAAACATCAAATTATGATATAAAATTACATATTCAAACGCATATTATTTTCATAAATTTAAAATTTCAAACTTGCCGACATTGGTATCTCTGAATAATAAAAGATAAATACAGCTCCCATGATATGTGTCAGATAATAATTCAATTATTGGTCATAAATCAGACAGGTAGTAATAATTTGGCACTGCGTTTATTAACTTTTTTTTTTTTGCTTTTTAATTATTATTTTTTTCACGAATTCAACATCACACGTTTTCGAATCTGACAATTTGAAGTGTTATATTGGCTAAATTACAAAATAGTAAGGTGTTACAATCACCTTTAATCAATCAACTATTTCAATAATTAAACATATTATTAGCTCAAACTCAGACAAGTGTTCGGTGAAATTAAATATCAGTTAAGCACTTCAACAAACAAAATAAACATTTAGATATCGGTCAGTATCGGATTTTCATGAAATACTATAAAGACGATCGAGTTAATATGTTTAGATGTGTATATTTCTCAGAATTGAAATGTTTATTACTTATTAATTGATGTCAAATTTGAATGAAAATAAGAAAAAATCTCACTAAGGCCCCGGTCTCGTCTTATCACTAGTGTTTCGTATCCCCACCCCTCCCCCTCCATTCCGTCCCACTTTAGTCTCGGTCCCCTCTATATCTGTTGGATAATCTTAATTCGCAATGCAAATTTTAAGTATATATATATATATATATATATAAAATAGGTGTTCATTTGATAAAATATATTTTTATTTATTTTATTTTATATCTACTAAACCAAATTAAATCCATCTAAATTAGATGGTTGATTTGACTAATTTACATGAGAATACACAAATGTGCACGTAAGTGACATATATAGAAAGCAATATAATTTAAAAACTCTACCAAGCTAAAAATTGGAATAGAATTTAAAAGAAAAAAGAAAAAAGAAAGTGCAAGGTAATTGTTTATTTTAACTTTGGTTAATTATTCAGTATATATTACAAGTGGTTGTTTATTTTATTTTTTTAAAATTATCCTTTATAGAATACTTTAACTTGATTATATAAAAGATCTTGTGATATAATGAATGGAATGACACATAGTGATCTTTATCATGACAAAGTTTAAACTTGTGATATAATGACATATAGTCTTAATCCATATTTGTCGATATATATAACTGTTTTTGTAAAGAAAAAATATTTAATTGTTTTTTGTGATATTTTTTTTATTTAAAAATGTGGTGTAACATATAAGATTGTTTTTCTTTCATAATAAATCTCAATTTTAAGATTAGATATAAAAAGGAAAATCTTAAAAGGAAGTGCGTTCGCTAAATAAAGTCTTATGTGATACGATTTTTTTTAAAAATCTTCTAATTGTGATATGAACTAATAAAGTCATTACATATTCAACCTATCTTTTTTTATATATATATATATCTTACTTCTAAATTTATTTGATTGAGAATAAAAACTAGAAAAAGAAAATAAGAATAATGTATAAAGATCTTTTGAATTTTATGATTCTACATTTCACGTAAAATATTGAGATTTAAAAGCTAAGTACTGATTATAATAAATACTAACCCCCCCCCCCCCCCCCCCCAATTACCATCACCACCACCACCTATTTTCTTCTCATTTTAACGGTTATTTTGGCTTTAAAATAATTACCATTACTTTAGAAATTTAAGATTTTAGCTATCAATTGTTTCCACTTATATTTTTAATATTTTTATTTATTTATCATTATTATTGAAAGATTAAATTTTTTTACCCCTTTCTAAAAGTTTTTTTTTTTTCTTGATAATTCGAACCACAATCTTAAGTTGGAGGACGTTGGTAGAAGGCGTTTATAGTCTTAAAAATAACACGTATAATATTGAAATTAAAAAGTTGAATATAGCTTATAGAAAACACTGTGTCATTCATAACATTATTGTAGGAATTTAAAAGCTGCCAATTGTTTTCAACTATATATTATTATTATTATTATTATTATTATTTTATTATTATATTATATTATATTATATTTGAATTGAAGGTTTTTATTTATTTTTTACTCATTTAGGAGCTTCTACCCCTTTTTACTCCCTCATGACTTGAACCGATAACTTAAGTTGGAGGTAGAGGATGTTTAATATTTGAGCAATCCCCTCTTATCAACTATATCCTTCATACTAGAGAAATATATAGTTTATTTATTTATTTTACAATGTACAATTTTTAAAAGCATCTAACAAATAGAAATAACTTAGTAAATAATACCTTATATCTTGTTTTTCTTAATGACATAAAAAAAAAAAAAGCTAAAACAAAACAATACAAACGAGATAATATTCTTTCTAAAATACATTTTCAAAAAATAAGTAAGACACGTAAATTAAAACACATGAAATACTTAATTCTAACTATCAATAAATTTTTTATTTTTTTTTACTGTGTTATCTTCCACAAGATAAGACTTACAGCCCTATAAAACCACATACAATATATACTAGCCTCAATGTCTCTCACATTACATTAAATTTTTTATTATTATTTCTTCTCTCTCAAAAAATTGTGAAAATGGCACTATCCATGCGTTTCTTTGCTACTTTCTTTCTTCTAGCTATGCTTGTCATGGCTACTGGTTAGACTTCTACCTCATCAACTTTTTTTAATTTAAATTATGTTAGAAATTTACTAGCTCGATTTTTCGATACTATGTTGGTAAGGTCATTTATATAGGGGATAAATCACTTTCTATAAAGAATACTGATAATCTCAAGTCATCTCATCACATTCTTTAGTGATTTCTTGTTGTAAATATCGTCATACCATAATATTGTTATTTTTTTTTTTTGAATAATCCCTCTATTTTCGTTTTATATATTTTTTACAAACGCTCAAAATTTAAGAATATATGAAAGAATTCTGAATCTTGTAAGTTTGAAGTTAAAATATATTTAGTATAGTGAAAATACTTTCCTCTTATGGTATTACACATGTTATGTCATTTTATAGAAATTGGTTTGTTAAGGGTATATAAATATAGGATAATATTGAAATTAAAAATTTGTTAAATATAAATTAAAAAAAGAGGGTGGTGGGAGTGGGGGGTGGGGACTAAGGCATATAAATTGCAAAGTAGAGAGTATACTTTTACTCTTTAATTTGTGAGATTGTTAATATACAATATATACACTTGACATCGACGATAAAACAAAACATGAATTAACTAAAAAATTAATTATTAATCTGTTGTTAAATAACTCGTACATAGCTAACATGATTTTTTTTTTTTTTATAGAGATAGGACCAATGAGAATTGTTGAGGCAAGGCATTGCGAATCATTGAGCCATCGTTTCAAGGGACCATGTGCGAGCGATAAGAATTGTGCCTCGGTCTGTGAGACCGAAAGATTTTCCGGTGGCAATTGCCGTGGATTCCGTCGCCGTTGCTTCTGCACCAAGCCATGCTAAATGAGTAATAAGAATAATAATTTGAATTATGTGTAAAAGAAGAAGTTTGAGAAAAAATTATGTACTCTTGAATAAAGTACACTATGATTGTTCAAAGATATATGTTGTGCTAGTTTTGTTTGTAAAACTAGTTGTGATCTTTGAATTTGTATGCAATTATGGTTGCACTAGACTTGTTAATTTCTTCGTGTGGTGTATTTTTTGCTTTGAAATATTATGGATAAAATTTGTCTTTTAGTCTATAATTGGTAAGTTTTTAATAAAGTTTTCATAAGCGATGTACAATAAAAAAAAAAAAAAACAAGAAAGACTTCTAAGAATAAGTAAAATCTTCTTAGGGAGATTTCTATCATTTTTCTTGTAGTTAATCATTCATAATGACATTATATAAACACATTTAATCTTTAGTTAAAAAAGTATCAATTTTTTCTTTTCTTTAATATAATTTTTAATTTTTCTGTGAATAGGAATATTGGTTAAAAGTCTAAGCTAGGGGTTATTTGGATGGCAATGGAATAGACAAAATTATTCTACATGATAAGCTATCTCATAATATTTATTAGATAAAATTATTTTATTATTATAAATACAAATAGTAAAATGATTAATTTTAAAATAATAATAAAATAATTTAATATTTTATCTCGAGATTATTATCACTTACCTTTTAACCGACCTCTTACAGATAAGGAAAGCCAACAAGATATGTCGGATAGTAATTCAATTATTGGTCAAGTGGCTCATAAAATCACGACATATAATAATGATTTTTCATCTTTTTGCTTTTTTAAGACAAACTAAAGACCAGTTTGACTATACATTTTAAAAGTACTTTTTTTTGGAATTTTTTAGATAAATTTGTTTGGTGAATTATTATTTTTTTTGTGAAAAAAATATATTTTCAATATATATATATATATATATATATTATTTTATTTGTATAACAAAAAGATTAAAAGAATTTAATTTGAATTTTAATGTATCATTAATAAAATTAATTTAATAAAATATATTCTAATTAAAAAACTTTTAATTTAAATTATTGTGTCAAGTCACGAGATCAAGTAATTTGAATAGTAGGGTGTTTCTATCAACTTTTATCTTTTGCTCTTTCTTTTTTACTTTTTTTTTTTTGCTTCGATTTGTATTTTCTTTCTATTTTTTCTGTTTAAATATATATAACAACTCTTAAGTAACTTTTTATATGATATATTTAAAATCATAAATCAAAGAATATTTTTGTATATATAACATATATCTTTAATTTAAAATCACCAATTTACTAATTTTTTAAATTTTTTTTAAGCCTTATGACAAATCAAAATCAGACAAATAAATTAAAATAAAATAAACTAATTAAACATATTACTATCTCAAAGTGAGACAAGTGTGTTAGCTACAACGTCTTGGTATGAAATAAGAAATATGAATAGCATGCGTCCATTATCTAGCAAATTAGTTCCTTTTAAATTCAAATTTTATGTTGGACATGATGAGATTTTTTTATTTTTTTTATTCCAAATTTATAAGTCTTTTTAATAAAATATAAATTTATAAGTTAAGTTTTAAAATTTTCAACACTTAAAACGATAAACTTGAAATTAAATTTCTACTTTTAGAAGAATTTAAGATTTATAATAAAAATTTAAAATTCATTCAAATATCATAAATAAACATTAGTTTTGAATTTAAACTTCAAAAGAATATTACATTGTCTGTCTTTTTGTAATTGGATCTCCATATTTTTAGAATACTTTAAATTCGATTTGAACATTTAACGTGTATATTATAAAGTGTATACGTAAATGACATATATAGAAGGAATAATTTCAAAACTCAAGCTAAAAGTTAAAATAGAGTTCAAAAAGAAGAGGAAGCAAAAGTGAAATTAAAAGTGAGGGGATAAAGTTAGATGAAGCAAAATAATTTTTTATTAAAAAAATTCATTCGATATTTATATTGAAATCTGATTAATTTAAATTTGTGTCGAATAAGGCCCAATTCGAGAGATAACACTCTCTTTCAAGAAATTTTTTCATAACCAACACTCAAACTCAAAACCTCTGTGCAACTAATTGTTGCTTCTTTAGTGTCATTTTTAATTAATTTTATATGTTTTTAGCTTCATTGGTTTTAAAAAATAAGGGAGATTTTTTTTTTATATAATTTTAAAGTAATGATATATTTTATATGTTAAAATATTCTTTAAATTTTAATATTTTAAATAACTCATATGAGATATTTAAATTAAAGAGTCATTAATATACAAAATAATATTCCTTTTTAATATAGAAAAAGTAAAAAAAGTATTTTATTCGCATAGGTTATTTAATTACTATATTAAACTTGTGATATGATGCACATCGGAGGCTTGTTTGGTAATTGGGACGGTATAAATAAAAATATCTTATGAAAATAACTATTTCATATATCAATTCGTTTGATTATATATAGATTTCAAATATTTTTCATTTTATTTAAAATTTACAGAGTTAAAGTTGAAAATTGAATTGTGTTTAGTTATATTTTTCAGAAAATATATTTAAAAACAATGTCCACACGTAGACCATATAACTAATAATCATAACCAAATACGAGATAAATCTCAAAATTATTATTATTCCTTATCTCACCAACTAATCTACCCCTATTGCTAATAATCTTGATTTGTCCATATGTATATATATTTGAAAATTATAATTGAAAACAACAAAGTATAAAAACGTGATTTGAGTGACCAAAAATATTCCAACAAACTTTTAGTACAAGTTCACGAGACACTCATTTTAGCATCTTTTATCTTATTATAAAAAACCACACAAATATTAGCTCTAACATATACCAAAAAATAAAAATTGTAAAATTTGTTTGTGAAAATTAATGGCAAACTCCATGCGTTTATTTGCTACTATGTTACTTCTAGGAATGCTTGTCATGGCTACTGGTTAGTCTTCTTCTTCCTTATAATTTTTTTCAAAGTATTCAGTGTTCGAAATTAACTGACCTGATTCTTCTGGCGTCATGTCTGCAAGCCCATCACATGGCCTGATTCGAGATCTCTGATTAAAATAAGAGCAAAAATTTCGACCATTTCCCCATGTTCCTTATAATATAATATAATAGTCCTTTCTTCCCAATTTTTATGATACATATGGAATTTCGAGAGTTAATCAAGTTTTATTTTGACTGAATTTATTTTGATGTCTTTTAAATATTTTAAGTTGTTAGTTGTGATTTATAGTAGTTTTTATGTACTTTCTAAATATATAAATTTTATTTTAAAATTTTAAAAACTTTCTATGTTTGAATTTAGGCTCAAAATTTAGAAGTTTGAATCTCAAAATTTTAATGGTACTACAAAATTTTTACATACTCTCCATCTGTGTCATTTTTGTGTGTTTTTGACTGAGACTCGAAATTTAGGACTCCAAAAAAGATTGAATCTTTTGGTTCTAATTAAAAGTGTGCATAGAATATAAAAAATATCCTTAAAGTCTTATCCTATAGCTAACATGATTTATGATAATCCATTGCCAACACTTCATTATTTTTTGTTAGATATTTTAGTGTCATTAATCATATCATATTTTGTGTTATTTTTTTAAAAAACACCTTAGATAGTTGTATTTTGATAGGACTAAAGAAATATTTGAAGTACAAGTAAATATATGTTTGTATGAATACTTTACCGGAAAAACCCGAAAATCCAAAAAACCCGAAAAAACCCGAGGTTGAAAACCTGAGTTTTGTTGATTTGGTTTGGTTTATAAATTTAAAAATCCGACACAAATGGTTTGATTTGATATTTGAAAAATCCGAACCAACCTGGCCATGTACACCCCTATCATGTATATATAATATGAACTTGATAAACAACTTATAACTTTCTATGTTTGAATTTACGCTCAATTTAGAAGTTTGAATCTTCATCTGTATCATTTTTGTGTGTTTTTTTTACTGGACTCAAAATTTAAGACTCTAATTAAAAGTGTGCATAGTGTATGAAAAATTTTCCTTCTAGTCTTATCCTATAGCTAACATGATTTATAATAATCCATTGCCAACAAGCCATTAATTAGAATTAATAACCATTTTTTACTATTAGTTAAAGAAGTTATACATGGTTAACATTTTTTTTTCATTTATAGTGAACTATAAACTTTAAATTTTGAATCGACTTTTTCTTTAAAATACATATATGGTATGAACTTGATAAGCAACTTATAACGTCGATGTATTTTAGGACCAACGAGAATTGTTGAGGCAAGAACTTGCGAGTCCCAGAGCCATCGTTTCAAGGGAACATGTGTGAGCGAGAAGAATTGTGCCTCGGTCTGTGAGACCGAAGGATTTTCCGGTGGTGATTGTCGTGGACTCCGTCGCCGTTGCTTTTGCACTAGGCCATGCTAATTAAGAGTATATTATTGATAATGTGTTAAGAAAAAGTTTGAGAGAAAGTACTTATGAATAAAACACACTATGATTGTTCAAAGATTTATAATGCTAGTTTTGTTTGCAAAACTAATCATGATCTTTGAATTATATGCAATTATGGTGCACTAGACTCGTAATTCATGTGGTGTGTTTCTTGTTTTGTGCAACATTATGAATAAAATTTCTCTTTATGTCACTAATTTTCGTGTGTAGTGTCAAGTGTGTATAAATTAGTGATGATGGTAAAAAAGGAGTTGATAATGTTGAAAGTAACGGAGTGTTCAGAATACAATTAAATAATAAAAGTGTGTTCTCTCTAATAGCTTAAGCCGCCTTTAGATGAGATAGTCATACATTTTAACATGGTATCAGACAAGGCAGAGGTCCTGCAATCGAATCTCACAGCCACCCATATCGATGAAATTTCTTGAGTTTCTTATATTTCATAACTCACTTCTTGTTTGGTGTATGATGAACCCGGTTCTTCGACATTATAGATGATCACTAAAATAATATATAAAATTTGTCCTTTAACTTAGTTTCATCTGACATCTATGTCCTTCAATTTTGGGTTGTCCACTAGTAGGCACTTCAGTTGTATAAAATTGAATAAGTAGACACACATATTCTACGTGGCATAGTACATATATAGGATGTCATGCATGCTGGATACAAATTGTCATGTAGGATAAGCACGTAAGAAAAATGTGTTTATTTGTTCAATTTTATACATGTTTAAGTGTTTAGTTAGCTTGTGCACATTTAAAATTAGAAGGCATAGATGCCAGTTCATAAGATCTAGACAAAGTTATTAAATGACACTGTTTATATATTACATTAATAAGTCTAAGTAGCAGAAGTAGGTTTCTAGGGATGTTTTATCAATTTCTTTCCATTTGTATCTGTTGAAAATTCCAATTCAATTCAATTTAAGTAGAAAAGTCCTTCGACCTTCGTTTGATTCCGACGGCCGGCATAGATCTCATGAGACCGGCCCCTTCGACTTAGTGCGTCGGCAAATTGGTCCTCCCAGGCTTGTACTCAAAGACCATGTCGAACCAAGCCTTTTCCCTCCCCCCTCCCTCCATAAGACCCTCTTTCTCTTTCCCTCTCGGGAAAGAAGATAAGAAAGGATTCATTTTTTTCTTTCATGTGAACGGCCCTATCTTGTATCGAAAGGTTTTTCGTGCTATACACCACGTTGAGAAAGACCAACCTCCTATGTACCGTACTCTTTTTGTACCTCGAAAGGGGGGTCCTCCTTATGATGCTACGGACGGCTGTCCGAAGTGCAAGGGGTAAACTCGGACTCGGATAGGATAGGATTGTGCGCGCCGGGCCCTTCGGGTCTCATATTTTGGCCGAGTTTACCGTACCTCCGTCCCCTATGTTAGGCGGCCGTAATATTTTGTTACGTTCTACCGCTGTTATGCCAGAATAAAAGGTTCCACAGGAGCAGCAAGCACTTACTTTCTTTAGGACGCTAACTTCCACAGCAGATTACTTTACTGACTGTAATTCATTCAAAAAGAGAAATCTACCATGTTCGAGTTCTACGATTCGGGTTCAGAGCGGAGTTTCAAGACAATAAAGAAGTGGTGCTTCTTTCCTGTACTCCAACTCAGTAGCTCATTCCGGATATGAAAGAAAAAAGAAAGATAGATATTCCCATGGTAGGAATAGGGCCTTGCGCCGATTCTCGTCTTTCGTCTTTTCTTTTGTGTGTCGAGCGAGTTTGGAAAGAAGATTCCCGGTTGGCTTTGTATGAAGAATCCTATCTTTCTAGCCCTAGCGTTGGGGACAAGTAAGATTATTCTAAGGTTTATCCGCCATCGTTATCACAAATTGAATATCCTGTTAATGTGCCAGCCCTAGCCCGTCTTGCTCTTCCAATTCCATTTCGAGAGTCATCATAGCTCTTTTGGACTTATACATGCAGCACCCTTTTATCTTTCGGCATAAACCCTTCTTCCTCCTTGCGATGTAAAGGCAATGTCAGGGAGGGCGAGAGAAGGGGAGCACGTATGGGTGGTAAGTTTCTTCCGGAAACTTACGAGATGCTATTTTTCCAGGGAGTCCGACTCTTCAATCGAAAAAAAAGACGGTCGTGTGCGAGTCGGCTGGGAAAACACAAGCTTAACACGTCTTTCTTTATCTTTTTCATATCTGAATGTCTTTGTCGAGTTGGTTGGCATCATTCGCTCCTTTCTGTCTTTTCATTGTCCGCCTCCGCCCGAACAGATACGCACTAACCCACCTGAAATAAGGTAAAAGCCTTCTTTCCAACCCTTTGTACGAGCCTGTTGATTTTTGCTGAAGAAGTGCTAATGGTATCATTGAAAATGATAACATCTTACCATGCTTCGAGATCGTGCCCAACACTCTCCTACTTTCTCTTTGATAACGATGTTCTAATATTATATAATAGCCATAAACGGAATCTTAAGAAGCAGAAAATCTTTCTGGAAAGAAGTAAGAAGCTGATTGTCAAAGATTTGACCTTTTCGAACTCTGTCTCTAACTCACTAGAGGCACGGAAAACAAAGAGAAGATGTGTACGAACGAGAGTTGTTGAAACTGCCCTTACCCTTTCGATCGAGCACAACCTCCCGAGCGCTAGGTTCAAGCAACTTCATACCACTTCGTCCCTCAACGACGGAAACAGCCGGAAACTCGAGAGGGTCGCCTTTGGAGAAGCGTTTGCCAGAGCAAAAGTCAAAACAAGAAGGACAAAGAAGTCTCTTCCACTCCTCTAAAGGATGAGGAAGTGATGGGGACGACGATGCTCGTTCAAGATAAGATGACGACTGGCTGACTTACCGAACGGACGGACACTTTGATCTTGATCGTGCAATCTAAGTCGCAATACAAGTTCTACCAAGGCCAGGATCTGAAAGAGAGGATTCACTTTTCGAAATTCCAAGTGACATGATTCCTCCTTCAGAAGCTAAAGTTGAATGATCGAAGTCTCCTTTAGGTTCAGTCGAAGAGATCGAAGCGAAGTCATCAATTCAACCATTCGAATGGTCTCCCCTAAGATTGACCTCTTTTCCAAATAAACTGAACCTCGATACCACATTCATCAAAAAGATATGGCCATCTCTCTAGGTTGCACAACCTCTTTAGATCGTTCTATTCGTGCTTGAAAAACGACCCCATCGGTCTGCTCCTTTTAATGGACATTCTTAGCCGTCCTCCGAGGGTTAACACCCCATAGATCAGATCGTGAACTCTTTCAGACCCTTAGTTTCACTTGGTTGGGGCAGAGTTTCAGCTTGCCTTCCACCGAATATAAAAAACCTTAGAGCTGCCTAACTTGCTGACATCCCGGAGTCTAATTATCATTCCCTTCCCGCATCGCTAGAAAGATAAAGCTTTTCTTCTTTCAGTGAAGCTTAAGCTGTCTTGTCTTTATGTGCATTCCTTTTATTTAAGACAGCCTGCCAGCCAGGGGAAGGATCAACCAGACGAAGGAGATATGAATTCCATTTAGGCGGGTCAGGGCTTGGCTTGACCCTGTGTTCTCCCGGGTCGGTGCCTAACATCCACTCCTTCTAGTCGAGTGCCTTGCGGCGCCTTTAACGATGAGAGAAGGCGATACCGAAGAGAATAACTCTCAGGGAAATGAAAAAAAATTCTCAAAGATCCATAAACAAATCTGTAAAGTTGTCTATAAATGTTGATGCTCATGGGCAGCTTATCTCTAATCCCCGCGAGGCCAGAGTGGGCTCAGCGGTCAGCCTCCATTCGAATTATGTTAGGGGTGAAGTGCAGCTTGACAGCAATAAGGAATAAGTCTCCCCTATCACCAACCTGTACCTTCTTTCAATGCACCATGCTGTGCTTACACACAAGGCTACCCTTTTCCGAAAGCTCCGCAGGACCACCTACCACTAGTCTTCGGCCGGAGGGGTTTATTGCACAAAAAGGCCAGGGCGCAGGCTTTTGTTGTTTTTGATGTTGAAACGGTTTTTCTTTATCCATGGGCAATGAGTTTCGACGTATTGGGAGCTTACATCAGGAAACTCCCAAGCTTGCCGAGGAAGGAACAAAACAGAGAAAGACACCGTCCAACCGCTCTGCGGCCAATCTTCCTAACCGCGCGCGGGCCGGGCTTAGAGCGCGTGAAAGCTCTATATTTTTTTATCAGTAGATATTTCTTGCAGCAGCAACTAAATTAGTAATTTTTCTAGATAGTCACTCATGTTTGAGAAATTACTTAGTAATATCACTGTTGTTTGTTTTACGACTACAATATCACTCAACTTTACATATTTTCCTCAAATATACTTGACAACAAAAACATCATTTCTCTCCTAATGAGATGTCATGTCACATTATTTCTTTTTTATTATTAATAATTTTTTAAAAAATTATTTAGACAACCCATATATTATACCCAGTAAAAAAAAATTACATTAGCGCCAAAATTACATAGCGTCAAAATTCTAAATTATTAATTCACAACTTATTTATGATATGGAACACAAGTCATAATAGACAATTATTCGTATGGAACACAAGTCATAAATAATTGAGTTTTCTTCTCTTTTTTTTTTCTATGTTTAAATTTAAGTTACGTAGCTTTTTATATTTTAATGCTCATTGAATTCATTATTTTTTGAGTTACATGGTATACACAACTTGAAATTTTACTTGTTATAATTAAAAAACACTTTTTGCTAATATATATATATATATGAGGCTGGAGGTGGAGTCGTGGGGTAGACTAAAGATCATTCTTAGTGAAATGGAATAAAGACCATTCTTAGTGAAATGGAATAAAGACCATTCTTAGTGTTTGCGAGTTGTCTGATGGATGAGGGGTGTGGAAGTGTGTACGGGGTCGGGTGCTGGAGGTGGATGGAGTTTTGCTTGTTTATCCTTGATTTTACTATAAAAGTTATTGTTTAAATAAAATATTTTCAATTAAACATGAAAAAATTTAAAAAATATCTTTACTATAATTGCTTTTGTATGAACTAAGTAACAATTTGTACTTTTTTAGTTGGAATACTTATTGATAGGCAATACATATTGTTTGGTCAATTAACTTTTATATATATATATATATATATATATATATATATATATATATATATATATATATATATATATAAATAAATAATGACTAAGGTATACACAATATATATATATAGTAGTTGTGCATGATATATGTATTTGGTATAAGTATACAAACTTATATATTTTGTATTTATTGTAAACTAGATTACCGAAAGATAGTCAATTGCAATTTTCTGGATCATTTGCACAAATGTCCCCATTTTGGGGTGATCTAATTTTTCCCTAAAAAACGATGATCTTAAATTATTGCCCTTCAGCACTTTAAGTAAAAAATAATTGATTGAAAATATGACATAGAAATAACAAACTTTTCGTTCGATTTAATTTTATATTTTCGTATCATAATATACCACAAGTTATGTTATAAAAGGCATAATAAGCTATGTCGTACTACGTACTTTAATTCCTATAGAACTTATGCTGAATGAATTATGTCATAGAAACACTACACAACTTATGCGCATAACCTAATTCTTACAGAACTTAGGTTGAGTAAGGTAAAAACTTTCTAAACTTATGGTAAGTGAATTAGGTCATACATAAAAGTATTTTGATCTTGATCTCATACACGAAAATTAAAGAACACCCTAAAACGAAAACAATCCATGCAAAAATATGTATTTTACCCTACAAAATAGGCAACTTTCTATCTCAGAGGAGTAGGATTGTACTCTAAAGTAATGCTATACTCCATTCTTTTGCCCTTATATTGTCTTACTAATCTAGATTAATTGGGCCGTAGAATTGAAGTCCAATATGGGCTGGTTGTTGGGCTGGCCTTAATTTCTCTTTTGTGGCCCATATCTTATTATTTCAAGGCCCAATCCCCCTCATCAATGTAGTGGGATTACTTTAATCTTCAATCTTCATATATTAACTTTCATCTTATTTCTATTTACTTTATAATTTAAATAAAATTGACTATCAAATGAAAAAAAGAGTAATTATAAAATCCTCATTAAATGATAATTTATATATTTTTATCTATATAAGAGATCCTCATGCTTCCTTTATTCATCCATCTCATAAACAAAAATTCCTTAAAAGATTTGTCTGTGAAAATGGCTCACTCCATGCGCTTCTTCACTACTGTATTATTCCTAACAATACTTGTCATGGCCACTGGTTCTGTCTTTTCCTCTTTATCTAATTTTTTTTAAGTATTCGATATTTGAAATCAACTAGCTTGAATAAGTTGTTCACTTTTTTTTTTTCCATTTGTTGGCCATCTATTAAATTTAAATCATGAATCGACCTTTTATTAAGTGACTAACATTGAGGCATTTTTTATTATTATATAGAAATGGGACCAATGAGAATTATAGAGGCAAGAATTTGTGAGTCGCCGAGCCAACGATTTAAGGGACCATGTCTTTCCGATCGAAACTGTGCCTCCGTCTGTGAGACTGAAGGATTTACCGGTGGCGATTGTCGTGGACTCCGTCGCCGTTGCTTCTGCATTAAGGAATGTTATTAAGAGTAATATTCATAATATGAACTAATAAAGAAGAAGTTTGAGAGAATGTATTTATTATGATTGTCCAAAGATATATCATGCCTATTTTTGTTTATATATCTTGATTGATAATTCTAAGAAATGACATCAAATGGTTTTCATATCTTTGAAAAATATTAATAAAAAAAGTCTCACGCTGCATTTTCAATTTAAAATTATTGATAAAAAAGATGAAAACATAAAAGTTGATATAAAAAGCTTTAGTTAAATAAAAATATAATTATCATAGTTTCATATTAAATTCCATGATTTTATAACAACATTATTGGTTCAACCAATAAATATTAAGTCTACTTGATCATAAATTATGTGACTTTCCTTTTGTATAAATGACTATATAATAGAAATAAATAAATCAAAATATATTTGTGCTAAATCATGGTGAGGAAAAAAAGTACTTGAATTATATTCAAACATAGTTATGCACAAATTCAAAAGTTAGAGATTTTTTCTTTTATATTCAATGCTTGTAGTGACACTCATTTAATATATATATATATATATAAATACATGTATGATTGATTATATGCTATAAAATTACATAATATAGACATGTTATATAATCTTTACAAAGTATCACTATAAAAAAATAATATATAGGCCGAAATTAATTCTGATAATTTTTCCTTTTTATTTATTTGTTATAATAACAGAGGTAAAACATGTCCAAATGATAAAATGAATTTGTGTTAAATTATGAAGCTTAACAATATATATATATATATATATATATATATATATATAGTTAATTAGCCTCTAACCTTATGTATCCTTTGATGATATATTATAGATGTCGCGCCCCGTTCTTCTCAAAACGGGTTCTGGTGCACGACCTAACAACTCTTTCGGGTTTCGGGAAGATTGAAGAGTCGCCACCTAACGAATTAAGGTGCGTTAGGGCACCTATCTAACCTAACTAAGTCTAGCTAAGGTCAACGAACCAAAGATCGAGTAAGGGTTCAGGTTACCTCAAGGGGAAGGTGTTAGGCATCCCTCAAGGTCCACAAATGTGGGCCCCGACCGTATCTCATGCAATATGTGAGGTTACAAGTAGCAATTAAGGTCACTTCGTTATTTAATTATTTAATTAAACATGTGAACTAAGTGATAACAATAAATAAACAATTAATATCATTTTAATCATTTTTAGTAATTAATCATGATTACTAGATGATAATATAACAAATAAATATTAAATAATTAAAAGAGATAGCGAGGAGACAGAAATTGCACAAATAGATAGAATAATCAAATTTTATTTTAATTTAAGCTACCCCAAATAAATATTATAAACACATAAAGGAATAAAAGGGGAAGGGAGACTCTAAAGGACTTTACGGATCAGCACTCGACTTTTCATTTTTATTTCACTAGGCTTCCGTGTAGGGACAGACAAAACCAAAGTTTGTCGTTAAGCCTGAGTCGATGTCATCCTATCCGTAGGGCCTAAACTACCCCTACCCCACCACCACATGTTTTTCGTCTCTAAAAGGTTCCTATCGTCCCCGTAATGTCCAAGAGGCATTGGACTACTATTGGGTTGGTTTTAGACAAATAAATATCCTAATAGGCCCACCTAGACACCAAGTCAAACAAGTTGGACAAGCATTTAACACGTAAAATCTCAAGTTGGCCTCTTAAGTTTTAATATATTAGCATGCTAGCAAATACACATAGACTGAAAGATCGCATGTTAAGTGTGTGCGCATACAAACAAGCATAACAATGTATTGAATTAAAGGGGTGGCAAAATATTATAAGCGTAGAAAGTAATTAATCCCGATTATTAATTGATTTTACCAAGGGCAGAATGTTGTTAAGACATCAAATTTAAAGTGACAAATTAATAAAAAAAATCAAGCAAAAAGCGATTGAACAGTAGCAGAAGCAGGACAAAATCAAAACATGCAAGGAAGTAGTTATTATTATTATTATTATTATTTTTTTTAAAAAAAAAAAAAAAAAGTGAAGAGGTGGCATAACACTTAGCTGTAGCACAGAAAATTAATACTTCGAGCAGATTTCATTTTTTAAACATGCTGAAAATATAGTGAAAAACTAGGTTAAATTATTCCAGTCATTAGCAATTAATTAATAATACTCATGATTTCCAAATGATCAAAAGTTAATGTCGTATAGTTAATAACACATATAAGCATGACATCAAAATCATATCCTCAACTTAGGCATGACTTCTAAGTAATTGACAATATTATAGCTACTATAGGCATGATATAAAAATTAACGAGATATTCCAGCATATAAATTTTAATTTAGATGAAGGGAATTATTTGAGCTTGAATTTTAACAACTAATATTACAAATTTTGAGAACAGATGAATAATTTACTTAATTATTTAAATCTATAGACATGACTTCTAAATGGTAGAAAATATGCACCGCAAGATTTAATCAAATCACATAACATGATGTAAAATATTTAATCTGATGAATTAACATTGGTTTTATTTATTTGAGTCCTATAGGCATGATTTCTAAGTGTGAACATGCTGAAATTGTTATTGATCTAATATGCATGATTTCAGATATAACAGTTGTTAAGACCTATAGGCAAGATCTTCTAAACCCCAAATGTCCCAAGTAACTTGAACTTTATGAACGTGACTTTTAAATACAAATACTAACAATAATCAGAAATCTATATGCATGACATTCTACAATCATTAAAATTTAAACTACTGATATGCCGAAATTCTAGACAGATATCGGTTTTAAGTTTTATAAACATGATATTAACCTGTTAATTGAAACATTTACACAAATACCAAAGGCCCATTTAATCAATATACTATGGTGAGAAATCTAAAACTTAAACAACTAGATGGATTTCTTAATGAGTGTTCCCATGATGAAACAAAGTGCATCACATAATGGTCAATTTTAGAATAAAGACTGTTTGGGGCGGATTTATTTAAAGATGTGGCCATTAGCATGTTTTAATGCTCCAAGTAAAGACAGATTTTAGCAATCGCACATAATAAATAAAAGAAATCAAAGAACAGCTAGCACGTAATTCCCCCTCCCCCTAGGCGATCCCCAAAGTTATATCATATATAAGAGAGTTAGAGTTATTACAATATTATTACAAATCGAAATAAATACGAATAAAAACAAAATAAGTAATCTTGTCTCATGGCAATTCTTTGAATTGAACTTCTTATTCCTGTTCAACACCTGTTTAACAGAATAACATCCCACACAAGATTATAGCATGACAATAACTAATTGATACACATAAAAGCAAATCATGGCAAAATACCTGAATTTCAAAATCACATAAAATCACACATTGTAAGGAGGGAATAGAAGACTAACCCGGATGCTTCCTTTATTTATTTCAAACAATCAATACCCATAATAAATGATGCACGCTTAAAAATTAAACTAATTTGAAAAGAAAGCTAACCAGTTATGCAGATTTATAAGTCAGCAATGAAGACCAAATTATTCTAAAAGTCGACCCGTACATAGCAAAACAGCAACAACGGAACAGAGAAGAAATTTGTAGTAACGAAAGAATTGAATTCTTTTTAGAGTAGTGAGCCAATATTTTGTCTAAGCCAAAGTATTTTTTTTTTATTTTTAGTAAGCCAAGGTGGAATGAATTAAACAAAAGGGGGAGGAGTCCTATTTATAGTTGCTAATGCGGGCAGAATAAGGAAAAGTAATAGAAGGGAATCAATTAACAAATTTTCTATTATGAGAGCAAAAAAAATATAAAAAAAAAGGATTTATTTTAATTTCTTACCAAACTTGAACAAATAAATATGGCAAAGTAAATAATTAGAGTCACACTAAAAGAGGGAATCGGTCAGCATGCATAAGGAAAACATATATTATTTATTATTATATTGCTACAAATAGACACATAAGAGGTTATATTAAACTATGGTATCAATTACCGTAATATTATGTAAAACAACAATAAAATTTACAAAGGAAAGACATATAACTTGCTTTAATTAAATTAAGATTTACCATAGCCAAAGAGATCCAATCAATTTGCACAAACTTAAATAGGCAAAGCAACAATGGTTAATAATATATGGAATTTTATCACGGTAACAAGGCCATTACCAGATTAAGGAATCTTAACCGGAACAGATAACAAGTCCAAAATTGCACAGATTGAGGCATAATTCATGCTAAAATCAAATCACAAAAAATTTCTCAACTAACAGAATATTAATTTATAAAAGGCACTTAGATAATTTTCTTAAGGATGAACAAAATGCTTCTCAATCAATTAAGGCCAAAATCATGGTTTTAACATATAGAAATTAACAAAAGGAAATCATGCATTAATGACTTTACTATATGAATGCAAATAATGCAAAACCGCCAGTTGGAGTAAACTAAACTTCGCAAGTTGAAGCCTGGCCAATGATAACATGAACACCGTATTAATTTGAATAACCAAATCGATAGAACGCAGTAGAAGTAATAGACAGACTTCAAAATGCAAGGCTAAGAATTGACCCAATAAATCAACTTTCAACACATCATGAACTCATACTTGCATAGTATTTCGACCATTTGGCCTTCATAGACTTAAACATGTAAAATTGCACACAAGATTTGAACGAAAACGATAATTTGCTAGTCAAAACAAGATGGTATTTGAAAGAGGGAGCAAACCTGAACGGATCTGCTAAGATCCGTCTTTAATGTACTCATAGTTTCGAAGACTTTATCGGAAAAAATGGAGATGGGTATAGGAACAGGGCTTCACCAGAGCTACTGTTGCTGCTACGCTGGTGTACAGGACTGCTGGTGGGATCATCGTTGGTGGCTGCTGCTTCTCTTCGCCTGTGGATGGCTATTTTCGTCGACCGGAGCTGCTGGGTATAGGAACAGGGCTTCACCAGAGCTACTGTTGCTGCTACGCTGGTGTACAGGACTGCTGGAGGGATCATCGTTGGCGGCTGCTGCTTCTCTTCGCCTGTGGATGGCTGTTTTCGTCGACCGGAGCTGCTGTTCACCGGTAGCTGCCAGATTTTCGCCGATTGCTGCATGTTGTTGCCGCTTGGAGTTGCCAATGGCTCGCCACTGTCACCTGAAAAAGGGAAGAGAAAAGAAGAAGGAGGAGGGAGAAGAGGAAGCCACCGGCTTCCATGATGGTCTGCTCGGAGTTCTCGTTTTTGCCGCAATGGAGAGAAAAGAGAGAGAAGCAGTCGAAGTTGCTGCCAGCGGCGGAGGCTCACTAGCGGTCCTTGCTGGTGGCCTCCTCTGCTGATGGTCCTCGCCAATGGTTGGTTGAAGCTGCCGGTCGCAGCTGTTGGTCGCAGCAGTCGTCGCTGGCTGTTGCTGATTCCGGTCAGAGGGGAGAAAAAGAGAAAGGGTGAGGGGAGGAGAGGGGAGAAGAGAGAACGGCGCCAGGGCTACTGCTGGCCGGAGCTCGAGGAGACGAGGAGGAGGAGCGGCGGATTAGAGAGAGGAGAAGGAGAGTGAAAAAATGAAGAAAATTAGGGTTAGGGGTCCTTAAGTTAAAATAGAAAGGTTGGAGAACATTAATCTCAACCGTTGATTTAATAAAGATGAAGGGACGGGATTAATTGGGATGGAATGGACGGATGAGATTAAAAGTAGCTTTTAAAGTCAGCCTCAAATTGAACCTGAAAAGGCTAGAATTTAAATAAGAAATGGCTAGAATTGGAATATAAGTGGCTATAATTGAAATCGAATTGGCATTTAATAGGTTAGAATTGTCGTGACTTGAACAAGAAAGGCTAGAATTGAAATACATTAGCATGAGGATAGGCTGAAATTTAAATAAATTAGAGGGAATTATAAGAGAAATGCTTTTCAATTAAAATACTAAAAATATTAATCACTTAAAATTTTAAAAAATATTTGAAATAAAAATAATTATTTTGAGTTTTACTAATAATTATACAAAAAGATTTTACGATAATTTTGAAATCATGCGTACTAAATATATAATTTTAAGACAAAATTGATTAAAATTTTAAACTAGAAAAATATATATATATTTTTTAATACGTATTTAATCGAATAGCATTCTAAAAAAAAATTAAAGGTCGGTCAAAATTGGGTGTCAACAGCTGCCCCTTGGTTGCTTGGGAATGAAGAATGAATTGTCGGGCAACCAACGTTGACTTAGTAGCCGATTTTGTCCGACCGATGAAAGATGTTGGTGGGATCAGTTGAAATAAATAAAAAGTTAGAAAAGGGTACGACCGAGACTTTGGTGTTAAGTCGCCTACATATCTCTGGTTATATGAGAATCAGGTCGTGTGTAGTTCTGGATTTAGGAGTAAATGAAACTCCTAAAGATTGAAAGAGCGATACGATATTCGAACAGCAACGATATCGGCTTGAATGAATAAGATTAGAGTGGCGAGAAAAGCGTGACAGAGGGATTTCCGGCTCAAGAGCGAAGAATCCGATGAAGAGGAGATAATATGAGCAACCAATGAAAACGGTGATACCAGTAGCAAAGAGTTTGATAGGGCCTTTGTTGCGATAGACAAGTGAACATGATAATCGTAGCTGAGATGGCGATGGATCACGCCTGCAATTTCTAATACGACCAGATAAAATGTTAGCTTATGAATACAACAAGTGTGAACCGACACGGTAAAAATATATGTGCTAGAAAATAATAATGTCAAGAAGAGATAAGAAAACATATCTGCTTTGAGGGTCATAGCGCAAGCCTTGATAGTCTTTGGCTTATCTCCTAAGCATCGTATTGTGAGGCGGATGAGCCTAAATGTCGTATTATAAGGCAGACGAGCCTGAATGTCGTATTGTAAGGCGGACGAGCTTGAATGTCATATTGTAAGGCGGACGAGCCTAAATATTCGGCAGGGTGTCGTTGCGATAGACAGTGTCGCGCCCCGTTTTTCTCAAAACGGATTTTGGTGCACGACCTAACAACTCTTTTGGGTTTTGGGAGGATGAAGAGTCACCACCTAACGAATTAAGGTGCGTTAGGGCACCTATCTAACCTAACTAAGTCTAACTAAGGTCAACGAATCAGAGAACGGGTAAGGGTTCAAATTACCTCGAGGGGAAGGTGTTAGGCATCCCTCGAGGTCCACAAATGTGGGTCCCGGCCGTATCTCATGCAATATGTGGGGGTTACAAATAGCAATTAAGGTCACTTCATTATTATTTATTTAATTAAACATGCGAGCTTGGTGATAACAATAAATAAACGTTTTTAAAATTATTTTTTAGTTAATTAATTACCTATGCATGCAAGACTAGGTGAAAAAGTATTAAACAAATAATAAGGAGATAAGCGAGAAGATAGAAAATTACACAAATAGATATACGAATAAATTCATTTTTTATTAAAACTACCCCAAATAATATAATAAAACAGATAAAGGGGTAAAAGGGAAGGGAGACTCTAAAGGACTTTTTTGGATCAGCACTCGACTTTTAATTTATATTTTTTCCGTAGGCTTCCGTATAGGGACAGACAAAACCGAGGTTTGTCGCTTTAACCTGAGTCGATGTCATCATATCCGTAGGGCCTAAACTACCCCTACCCCACCACCACATGCTTTTCGTCCTAAAAAAAATGTCTAGCGTCCCCGCTTAATGTCCAAGAGGCATTGGACTACTGTTGGGTTTGTTTAGACAAAAATAAAATATATAGGCCCGCCCAGACACCAAATTAAAACACGTTGGACGAGCAATTAGCAAATAAAGTCTCATGTTAGCCTCTTAAGTTATTAATTATTATCATAATAGCAAACACAAATAACTGGTGAAAGGTTTCATGCTTGAGTGTGTGCATACATACAAATAAAATGTGGAAGAGGCGAGAAGCATTATAAACGCATAAAAATACTCATTATGATTTTAAGGAGGGTAAGAAAACGTTAGCATAAACAGATTATTAGTTATAGAACAGATCAGATTATTGCTAGTCAACATGTTGGGAAAACACTAACTTATTTTACTATAGCCAAACAACTCTATTAAATGCAGAAATTATTTAAAAGGAACTTGATCAGGACAAAAAAAAATGACAGTGTAGAATTATTCTTTTAGGTAGCCGGACAAATATTTAAAAATGCAGAGACTGATATATTTTGCACATGATTTAAGATTTAAAAGTAGCAGATTTTAAGAGACATGCAGACAATAATTACTGATTTATTTTGCGTGGCAGAGCAACAAATTAACACAGATGGCATTTGTTTTATTAGCTGATATTAAGGGTAGCAGAGTAGCAGATTATTTTGGTCATTTTAACATGCTGGAAATTATTTAGTCTGATTAGTTAACATTGGTTTTATTTATTTGAGTCTTATAGGCATGATTTCTAAGTGAGAATATGCTGAAATTATAATTGACATTATAGACATGATAATTATTTAAAAACCTATAGGCATGGTTTCTATCACACAACATGTTGAAAACCAAAATGAACATACTACCAAATATTAAAATAGGCTAACAAATTCTGAATTTTAACATAGTTACATATTAGTTACTTTTCCTTTTAATTGATTTTAACACATACTGATTAACTACCGATTACAAGATAAATAAACAATCAAGGATTGATTGTAAGCCAATTATTTAAGAGATTTCGACATACTTGCATATAGACATATTTTTAGCAAACACACATAATAAAATAAGACTAAAATGAAAAGAAACACTTAGCATATAATCCCCTCCCCCCTTTAGGCGATCCCCCCAAATACATTTCATATATATAGAGAGTGTTATAGAGTTGATACAAGATTATTACACAAATTGAATAAAAGAACAATAAAAATAAACTTGAAATGAATTAATCCTATCCGAAATCTCTTTGAGACGACTTTCGAACCTAAGTTCCAAGGTCCTGTTAATATACAATGAGAAATACAGACAAGTAATAATACAAAAAAGACAATAGCAAGATGATAACACTAATTATGATACGCACATTGAATTATTTCATGTATACAAGTAGCACACAGACATATAAGAATTAAACAAATTGTAGAGGATATATATAATCACCTAAAGCAAGAAAGGATAAGAAGACTGACCCGGATGCTTTCCATTATTCATTCAAACATACAACAACAATTGAAACAATACAAAACGAAAATTTAACTAATAGAGAAATAACTAACCGATTAAGCAGTTTAAAAAAATCAGCAATGAGGACAATACGAGATTTCCAAAATTTGACACGAACACAGCAAAACAGCAACAGCGGAACAGAGAAAAATTTTGAAGTAGTGAAAGAATTGAATTCTTTTAGAATAAGGTGCAGTATTTTATGCTTTCTTTTTGAGATTGTAAACCACGTATGAGTTCTAATCTCCTTTCGTAAAAGTAAAAGGACCACTTTATATATTGAAGGGAGGACACATAAAAAGGGAAAGAGTCTAATTAAGAAGGGATTTTTTATTTCCTTAACAGATGAGGGTACAAATCAGATTTTTATTTTATTTTATTTTCCCAAAATATGAGCAACTGAATATGACAAGGAAATAATTAACAGTCAATAATAGTGCAAGAAATCATTCAGCGTATAAGGAAAGGAATAAATTAAGCATTCAGTTAATATAACAATTTTTCTTATTCAGGGATAGCCAAATCAGATTCTCTTAGATGATTCTTACCAAATATGAACCGATACAAATATGACCAAGAAATCACTTAAAATACAACCACATCGGTCAATATGTATAAGGAAAGCAATAATCACTTATTATCCCATTATTACAAATAGACACATAAGACCATATTAATGCAAAGGTATGCACTATCAATCAATATTATAAAAAATAAAAAATAAAAAATAAAATAAAAATAAAATAAAATAAAAATAAAAAACAATAAAAAAAAATTTACAAGGAAAGAAACATTACCTGCTTAATTAGTTCAATATTTACCATAGTCCAGAAGCTTACACAGGCTAAATTGGGCAAAACAAATAACATTAAATGTATGGAATTCTGAATCATAGTGACGGGCAATTTGGCGACTCAATTAGTGGAATTAGCACTTTTAAGGGATTCTTAACAGGAACAAATATCCAAATAAACAAATTACGCATAGGTTGCGGCGTCATTCATGCTAAAATCATATCACAAAAATTTCCCAACTAGCAGTATATTAATTTATAAAAGGCACTTAGATAATTTGCTTAAGGATGAGCAAAATGCTTCTCAATCAATTAAGACTAAAATCATGATTTTAACATATAGAAATTAACAAAAGGAAATCATGCACTAATGATTTTACTATATGAACGCAAATAATGCAAAACCGTCAGTTGGAGTAAACTAAACTTTGCAAGTTGAAGTCTGGCCAATCATAACATGAACACCGTATGAATTTGAATAACCAAATCAGTAGAACGCAGTAGAAGTAATGGACAGACTTCAAAATACAAGACTAAGCATATAGACCCAATAAGTAAACTTTCACCATATCATGAACTCATACTTGCATAGTATTTCGACCGTTAGGCCTTCATAAACTTAAACATGTAAAATCGCACACAAGATTCGAACAAAAATGATAATTTGCTAGTCAAAACAAGATGATATCTGAAAGAGGGAGCGAACCTGGACGGATCTGCTAAGATCCGTCTTTGATGTACTCATAGTTCCGAAGACTTTGCCGAAAAATAGAGATGGGTAAAGGAGCAGGGCTTCGCCGGAGCTACTGTTGCTGCTATGCTGGTGTACAGGGCTGCTGGTGGGATCATCATTGGCGGCTGCTGCTTCTCTTCACCTGTGGATGGCTGTTTTCGTTGACCGGAGCTGCTGTTCGCCGGTGGCTGCCAGATTTTCGCCGACTGCTGCATGTTGTTGCCGCTTGGAGCTGCCACTGTTGCCTGAAAAGGGACGAGAAGAGAAGAAGAGGGAGGGAGAAGTGGAAGCCACAGGCTTTCATGATGGTTTGCCGGTGGCTGTTGGCGATCGGGTCTGCTCGGAGCTCTTGTTTTTACCGCAACGGAGAGAAGAGAGAGGGAAGCAGTCGGAGCTGCTGCCAGCAGTGGAGACTCACTGGCGGTCCTTGCTGGCTGTTGGTGGCCTCCTCTGCTGCTGGTCCTCACCGATGACCTTGCTGGAAAAGAGAGGCGCCGGTGACTGCTGCTGGTCGGAGCTCGCTGGCTGATGGATTCTGCCGGTGGAGCCTGCTAAACGGAGCAGTTGTTGCTGCTGGAGGAGAACGCTGGAGCAGAGAGAGAGAGGGGGCGGCGGCGGCTTTTGGAGAGGAGAAGAGGAAGAAGATTTTTTGGTTTTGGGGGTCTTCTAGGTATAAAATAGGAAGGTTGGAGAAAAAGATCTCAACCGTTGATTTAGATGCGATGAGGGGTTAGGATTCAATCTAGGATTAGACGGTTGAGATTAAAAGATAAAGGGTTTAGGAATTGAATTAGAATGGCTATGATTGAAAACAACACATGGCTATAATCGAAATGTCAAATTGAGTTGGAGTGTCTATAATTGAAATAAATTGAATAAGAACAGGCTAAAATTGAAATAAATTTAGATAGAAAAAGACTGAAATTTAAATAAATAAGAGGGAATTTAAGGAAATGCTATTCAATAAGAATAATACACGTATTAAAATAATTTCATAAAATTAAGCATAAATATGATTTTAAGATATTTGAGTAAAATAATCATTTCGAATTAACCATTGAATAAATTTTTTTTTTTTTTATTTATTTTTCTTTTATAATCATAATAATTTTGAAATCATGCGTGCTAAAACATATAATTTTAAGATAAAATTGATTAAAATTTAAACTAGAAATATATTTTAAAATACGTGTTTAATCGAATAGCATTCCAAAATGAATAAAGGTCGGTCAAAAATTGGGTGTCAACAGACAGCAAGACAATCGTAGCTGAGAGGGCAATTGATCTTATCTGTAAAATGTTAGTCTCTGCAAATATATATCTTGTAATAGAAGGATTAGAGCATGTATCAAATAAACTGTAAATGTAAATATGATACAATTCCCATATCGATCATGATGTTTTGCCTTAAGACTATGAAAATGATGTCTAGGGCCATGATACGCAAAAATTATATCCTCAGGTCATGAAAATGTGTCTGCGGGCCATGAAAATGATGCCTTTAGACTATGACACCTTTAGATCATGACAAGCAGAAAGTAAATCCTTAGGCCATGATATGATGTCCTCAGGCCATGAAAATGATGCCTTCAGACCATGACGCCTTAGGAACATAAGTAATGAGTAGAGAAACGTATTTGTAATTTGGGCATCGATTGATACTTGTAATTTGATTTGAATCTCTTCGGGTACATGTAATTCTCGGGCATATGCAATATTGAGGCATAATGCAGTCTTCGGACATAATGCAATAGCGTGCATATGCAATATGCAATCTCAGGCTCAATGCAGTCTTCGGGCACGATGCAATAGCGGGAACATGCAATAATGCAATCTCGGGCTCAATGCAGTCTTCGGGCACGATATAATAGCGGGCACATGCAATAATGTAATCTCGGGCTCAATGCAGTATCCGGGCACGATGCAATAGCGGGCATATGCAATAATGCAATATCGAGCTTAATGCAGTCTTCGGGCACGATGCAATAGCGGGCACATGCAATAATGCAATCTCGGGCTCAATGCAGTTTTCGGGCACGATGCAATAGCGGGCACATGCAATAATGCAATCTTAGGCTCAATGCAATCTTCAGGCATGATGCAATAGCGGGCACATGCAATAATGCAATCTTGGGCTCAATGCAATCTTCGGGCACGATGCAATAGCGGGCATATGCAATAATGCAATCTCGGGCTCAATGCAATCTTCGGGCACGATGCAATAGCCGGCATATGCAATAATGCAATATCGAGCTCAATGAGTCATAGCAGTTGATTGAAGGCATAAAACATCTTCGTCCTTCGCCTAGTTGAAAGGGTCGAGTGCCATTTGTCGGCGAATTTGATTTCGGAGTATTATAGCTTGACCGTGGTGTTGAAGTGCTTCTTGTATATGTGCCTGTCTTTTCTGCATTCAAAGAAAAATAGTGAGTTAAAAAAAATGGGGCGGTTGATCTGTTCCAACCGTTGTGCTTCCTTTGGCTCGCCATCCAGACCTTTCTGGGCATTCACTTTAGGAGAGAGTATAAATAGAATGGGAGAGAGTTTTTGAAAAGCTTTTGAAAATAATAATTTGTAAAAGTAATGTTGAATCTTTGACCATGACACAATTTGAGACTTTACAACATCTGACTCGACTGTGCTCCAAATTTCAATTTCAGTAGCACTTCTGTCATTCTAATATTTGTCGCACATCGTAGCTTGATTGTTATGAATTTTTGAGATCCTCTCAAAAATTCTGCCCCAGTCTTGATTTGCGCGGAAATGCCCATTAAAGAAACTTTTGAGACCCCTCAAAAATTCTGCCCCAGTTACTATTTTACAGGAATTTTTGAGTCCCTCTAAAAAATTCTGCCCCAGTGTCATAATCAAATGGGAAAATGAAAATTTATTTATGGTAAGACCGAACTCCAAAGGAGCGCCTACGTATCCCCTCTTAAACGGGAATCAGGTCTGACGTAGTTCCAAATACAAAGAGCAAGAGTGTATGAAACAAACTTAGATATAATATCTCTTCACAGCATCTGAATTGATAGGTTTGGGCCAAACTTCTCCATCCATTTCTGCAAGTATGAGAGCTCCTCTTGTCAATACCCGAGAGACTATGTACGGACCTTGCCAGTTCGATGAGAATTTACCCTTTGCTTCATCCTGATTTGGAAAGATCCGTTTCAGAACCAGTTGCCCAGGTGAGAAATGTTTGGGTCTAACCTTCTTGTTGAAAGCTCTGGCCATTCTATTTTGATAGAGCTGACCATGACAGATGGCATTAATCCTCCTTTCATCTATTAATGCCAGATTCACCGATCAAGATTGTATCCATTTAGCGTCACTCAGTTCTGCTTCTTGAATAATCCTTAGAGAGGGTATCTCTACTTCAGCAGGTATTACAGCTTCATTACCATATACCAGAAAATAAGGCGTAGCCCCAGTAGAAGTTCTGATGGTGGTGTGATATCCCAACAATGCAAAAGGTAGCTTCTCATGCCAATGCTTGTGGTTATCAATCATTTTGCGCAATATTCTCTTGATATTCTTGTTTGCAGCCTCGACTGCTCCATTCATCTGTGGTCTGTATGCTGTAGAATTTCGATGGTTGATCTTGAACTTCTCACACAATGACCTCATCAAATCACTATTTAGGTTGGTTCCGTTATCAGTGATGATTGACTCAGGAATCCCGAACCTACAGATGATATTATTTTTGACAAAATCATCCACAACCTTCTTCGTCACCGATTTATAAGAGGTGGCTTCAACCCATTTGGTGAAATAATCAATTGCAACCAGAATGAACCTGTGTCCATTGGATGCTGCTGGCTCGATTGGACCAATAACATCCATGCCCCAAGCTGCGAAAGGCCAAGGTGAGCTAATAACATGGAGTTCGTTGGGAGGAACTCGAATCATATCCGCATGAGTTTGACATCGGTGACATTTCTGAACAGAGTGAATACAGTCCGTCTCCATGGTTAACCAAAAATACCCAGACCTCAAGATCTTCTTCGCCAAAGTAAAACCATTCATGTGAGGACCATATGTTCCCGCATATATCTCTTCAATTAATCTGCTAGCTTCTCCAGCTTCGACGCACCTTAGCAACCCTAAGTCGGGAGTCCTCCTATAAAGGATTTCTCCGATTAGAAAGAACTGATTCGCTAACCTTTGAATTGTACGCTTTTGTACACTTGTTGCCTCTTCCGTATACTCACCATTCTTTAAATACTCTCGTATGTCATTGTACCAAGGCTTGCCATCAGGCTCTTCTTCAACATGAAAGCAATATGCTGGTTGCTCATATATGTGGATACGAATGGGATCAATATAATTATGATCAGGATGTTGAATCATGGAAGACAAAGTGGCTAAGGCATCTGCAAATTCATTCTGGATCCTTGGCACATGTTTGAATTCCGCCTTGATGAACCTTTTGCATAACCTATGCACATATTCCACATAGGGTAACAACTTTCGATTCTTAGTAGCCCATTTGCCTCGAACCTAATGAATCAATAAGTCTGAATCTCCTATGATCAGCATTTCCTTGACATCCAAGTCAATAGCACGTCGTAGCCCTAATATGCAAGCATCGTATTTGGCCATATTATTTGAACAAAGGAACCTGAGCTTTGCCGATACCGGATAGTGTTGTCCAGATGGTGAAATCAAAACAGCTCCAATGCCAGATCCACTCAAATTTTTAGCTCTATCGAAGAACATCCTCCAACCATCATATTCTTCCGAAATATCTTCCCCCACGAAAGCTACTTCTTCATCCGGGAAATACGTCTTCAATGGTGTATAATCATCATCTACGGGATTTTCCGCCATATGATCTGCTAATGCCTGGATCTTTACTGCCTTTTGTGTAACGTATACTATGTCAAATTCGCTCAACAGTATCTGCCATTTAGCTAGCTTTCCCGTAGGCATGGGCTTCTGAAAGATATACTTCAAAGGATCCATTCTTGAAATCAGATAAGTAGTGTGCGAAGAAAGGTAGTGTCTCAGCTTCTGGGCGACCCACGTTAAAGCACAACAAGTACGCTCCAATAGAGAGTATTGAGCTTCATATGATGTGAACTTCTTGCTCATGTAATATATCGTCTGCTCCTTCTTCCCTGTTTCGTCATGCTGTCCCAGAATGCAGCTGAAAGCATTATCCAACACTGATATATACAACAATAATGGTCTACCAGATTCTGGCGGAACCAATACAGGAGGATTGGATAGGTAATCCTTGATCTTGTCAAATGCTTGTTGACATTCGTCTGTCCATTTTACCGCAGCATCCTTCTTCAACAGCTTAAAAATAGGCTCACAAATAATAGTAGATTGAGCTATGAAACGACTAATGTAATTAAGTCATCCTAAAAAACTCATTACCTCCTTCTTACTCTTCGGCGGGGGTAGATCACGAATAGCCTTGATTTTTGATGGATCCAATTCTATACCTCGATGACCGACAATGAAACCCAAAAGTTTTCCAGCGGGAACCCCAAAGACACACTTTGCGGGATTCAACTTCAAGTTATACTTGCGTAGTCTGGCAAAGAACTTTCGCAGATCATCTAGATGATTTGAACCCTTCTTTGATTTGATGATGACGTCATCCACATAAACTTCAATTTCCTTGTGGATCATGTCATGAAATAGAGTTGTCATTGCCCTCATATATGTAGCCCCAGCATTTTTCAACCCGAAAGGCATTACCTTGTAGTGGTAGACACCCCATGGTGTGATGAAAGCATTCTCGGCATCGTCCTTGTGCATCTCACTTTGATGATAACCAGCGAAACAATCCACGAATGACTGTGTTTCATGCTTAGCACAGTTATCAATCAAGATATATATGTTGGGCAATGGAAAGTTATCCTTGGGACTAGCTTTGTTGAGATCCTGATAATCCACGCAAACCCTAACTTTTCCGTCTTTCTTTGGCACTGGAACGACATTTGCAAGCCACGTTGGGTACTTCGTCACTTGAAGGATTCCAGCATCAAATTGCTTTGATATTTCTTCTTTGATTTTCAAACTCAACTCAGGCTTGTATTTTCGGAGCTTCTGCTTTACTGGAGGACAGGCGGGATCAGTAGGCAGCCGATGAGCAACTATTGAGGTACTTAGTCCTGTCATGTCTGCATAGGACCAGGAGAAAATATCCTTGTTATCCATGAGGCACTTGATGTACTCTTTCTTGTTATCTTCCGTCATATGGATGCTTACTCGGGTCTCCTGGGCTACCTCTGAATTTCCCAAATTTACCACTTCTGTTTCTGCCAAATTTGGATTAGGTTTCTCCTCGAATTCCTCAATATTTCTGATTAACTCTTCGGGAACCTCATTATCCTCAACCTCTTCTAAATCATTAATGTTAAATTGTGCAGTCTCATTATATGCCATAGTCTCAGATTCAACATTTTTATAATAGGTTTTGTTGGAAAAAAAATAAAGCACAAATAAATATAGGATATGAGATAGATGGAAAAAAAAAACTTTATTGACTAAAATTTCAAGAGTTTCAGAATACTAGCATTTGAAAACAATAATAATGAACTGGAAATTAAAAACTGTTTATTGAAAACTTTTTCAGAAATTTGATAGAAAATCTTCCAAGGCTACCTAGATGCCCGACGAGGTCTGGATGGAGTTGAGGTCCAAATGCTGGTGCTGATCTTTGCTTCCTTGCTTCTTCTAGGGTCCCCTTTTTTCTCCTCGTTGATCACGACGTTGCAGCCTTCTCCTTCTTCCTTGGTCAGAGACAAACCCTTCAAATCTTTTTGCAGCCCATCAATTATACCGTCCATGAATCCTGCTGATCGGAATGACTGGTGCAACGGTGGTATCGGCTTCTTCAATGGATAATAGTACCCATCTATAGGTGGCTGCCAATCAAGCCATTCCTCCGTAGTATATTTGTATCCCAGGCCAAAGGTGGTTGAGTGACGAACAGACTGTATAGGTTCAACTATACCTTGCAGATTAGCTCCCAAACCTTTTTCGAGCTCGAAACCAAACCAGGCTATCATGTCTATGATCTTCTGGCTGAACCAAGGTTGCACTTCGATTTTGCCAACGAGCTCAACAGTATGATACATTTCCCCGTCCAGATGGTCCCTTCCTTCTATTGCATATACCAGATGTCCTTTTTCCCCATGGACTACGACCTCTTCATGATCCTATTCAAACTTCAAACATTGATGAAGAGTGGAGGGAATTGCTCCAGCCATATGAATCCAAGGACGACCCAACAATAGATTATACGAGGCTGGAATGTCCAATATTTGAAAGGTTATCGGGAAAGTCGCAGGACCAATGAGCATGTTGAGGGTTATTTCCCCAATGGTACCCCTTTGAGAGCTATCAAATGCTCTCACATTCATCTGCCAAGTCTGGATCTTTGCACTATCTACGCCCAATCTTGTCAACGTGCCCAGAGGGCAAATATTCAAACCAGCACCTGAATCCACCAAAGCTTTGGTGATAACCTTGTCCTGATATTGAACTGAAATGTACAAAGCCCTATTGTGGGCTGTTCCTTCAACTGGCAACTCATCTTCATGAAAGGATATCCTGTATGCATCAAAGACCTGCTCGACCATTTGGGCTACTTCTCCATGAGTGATGCTGGATGGTACATATGCTTCCCCTAGGACTTTCAAAAGAGCGTTCCGATGAGTTTCGGAAGACTGCAGCAAAGACAGGATTGATATTTGAGATGGAGTTTTACTCAATTACTCAACAATGGAGTACTCTTTAGCTTGCACTTTCTTCCAAATACCCTGGTCTTCAAGCTCAACAACCGATGCCTTGGATTTGCTGGAACTACCCTGTACCAAATTTTCAGAAGTGTAAATCCTTTCGGATCTGGTCACTCCTGCTGCAGTGTCTGCCTCTTCCACCTTTGCTTTTTCTTTTTTATAGTTCCATGGGACGGCATGAGTATCATATTGTACGGGAGGAGGCACTCTACAAACGGTGAATGGGGGCTTGGGCCTGGTAACCTCAACCTCAAATGGAGCACGCCTTTGCACTACAATTGGCGTTTAGGCGGTGACAGTTATTGCTTCTTCTGTCTCGCGGGCCCAAATGGATTGCTCCCAATCTGAAGTATCATCCACTTCTACCATGTTGATCTGATGGTTAGGGAGAGGGTTATTTGCAATATTTGACGTCGGATCTTTGAGTTGGATAGCCTTTGTATCAATCAACATCTGCACCTTATCCTTCAAGGCTCTACAAACTTCAGTAGTATGACCCTTCATACCGGAATGGTAGGCACAAACTTTGTTTGGGTCATACCATTTTGCACGAACATCCATAGGCAATGCAGGAACTGGGGTCACATAACCGACTTCTTTCAATCTTTCATAAAGCTGGGCTATTGGCTCAGCCAGAGGAGTATAAATTTTTGCAGGTCTTTTTTCGTATGGAGGTCTGTTACGGTAGTTTGGAGTTTGAGTGGGTGGTGGATTTTGAGTAGGCGGTGGAGTTTGGAAGTAAGCTGGCTGGGCATTATAGACGGGATAAGAAACTGGTTGATACTGGGGAGGAGCATTTTGGTAATATGTAGGTGGTGGAGCTGAAGGGTATGGAGTTTGTGAATATGGGGATGGAGGTGGGGTGGTTGCTTGGTACTTATATGGGGTTCTGGTTCCCTGAGCCATCATGACCGTACCTGTTTTCTTTCGATTTTCTGATATTCCACCAGATTGCAGAGCTTTGTTAGTAACTTGTAAGGCCTCTAAGTTGATGATAGTTCCATTTCTTATGCCCTCTTCAATCCTTTCGCCTAATCTGATAATTTCCGCGAAACTCTTCTCAGCCACCAACATCATTCGGTCATAATACTGTGGTTCTTGGGCACGGATGAAATAGTCTTTCATCTGAGATTCTTCCATGGGGGGTCTGGCTCTGGCCGCTTCAGACCTCCATCTTATGGCATACTCCCTGAAGGATTCACTAGGCTTCTTTTTCTAGTTTTGGATATAAAACCAGTCTGGTGCATTTTCAATGTTGAATCCAAACCTGTTCATGAAGTCTGTGGCCATGTCCACCCATTCGACCCATTTCCGAGGATCTTGTTCAATGTACCATGATAGAGCCTCCCCAGTGAGACTCCTCATAAACAGCTTCATGAGAATCCTCTCATCTCTTCCTATTCCTACAAGCTTGTCACAGTACATCCGCAAATGAGCTTTGGGATCTCCCATGCCATTAAACATTTCGAATTTTGGAAGCTTGTATCCTTCCGGCAATTCTACGTCAGGATGCATGCACAAATCCTCGTAATTCAAACCTCCTACCCTCTTGCTTCCTTCCACATGCTGCACTCTATTGGCCAAGCTGTCTAGTTTCTCGGTCAGGTTTTTAATCAGAATGTCCTTTTGGGAGGACTCTGATTCATGGTAGTTATGCATAACGAGAGCAGTTTCTACGTATATGGGGTTAAGATTATTGTTTCCCGGAGCATACAAAGGGTTGGTGTTTGGAATTGGTTCTGGGATGGTTGGCTTGGTTTGGTGTTGGTAATTGAAAAAGGGAGTTTGAGTACTTTGGGTATGAGGTGGTGGGAATATATTTGGATGAGTTGATTCAAGTCGTGATATATGGATCGGAGGGTTGTTTGGTAAAGTGGTTTGGTTAGAGTGGGGAGGATTGTCTATATTTTCACCGAAATGGGTTCCGAGAGAAATAGACAACTTGGCCAAATCACGCATTTGGGCCACTTCTTCTTCCAACTCTAGAATCTTGCGCTCAAGTCTAAGGACAAGATTATTCTGAAGTTGATCTCCCTCAGAATTTTCTCCCCTTTCATTACTGCTATTGTTGTCAACCATTTTGCCTTTGTCTGTGTAGCTAGTTCTCTGAGAAGGAGGAGAAGGGGGGGGGGGGGGGGTCCCTTTTGATCTAGTATGTGCCAGGGTGAAGAATAGATCAACCTTAGGAATGGAAAAAACAAAACAATCAACAGAAAACAGTGTTAGGACGTTAGAGTAAATAAGAATAATAACACGTTGTTTAAAATAAACGCCCTAAATGCAAAGGACCTCGTTGAGTCAGAGGTAGGCCTAATACGACATATAAGTGATGCATAATGATTAATTTAAGCCTTATTTGCCAATTGGAGTTTAGAGTTAGAGAAATAATAATAAAAGAAAAACTTTATTTATTGAATAATTTCAACTTTACATCAAAAATAAAATAAGCTAAAGGACTAGGGATAACATGGGGAAAAATCCTAAGAAATAAAAAAAAATCAATGTTGGTCTCCAATGTTAGGTACGATCTGCTGCTTCATCTCAGGAGTGATCTCGTAGTTGTTGTTGAGAAGGTTGCGGGCCCATCTTCTTTCTCTCTCATCCGCAAAGCCTGGAATGCCATCCTCACTTAAATCTGCATGCTCCGCATCTTCCAAAAGCCATACATAATACTCAGGTGTGCAGAAGGGTCGATGCTCTTGAACATCAATAGTCACCACTCTCTCCCACCTTCGTAGTATGGTACTTACATGTGGTATTTCTGACCCAAAGTCATACCCATAGTGGCTCATATGGGATCGCAGAGGTATCATTTGTATTTGTCCAAACTGTCTGAGAACTCGGAGTGGTGCGTATGGTTGTATGCCATTTAAACCAATAAGCTCGATGAAATAGAGCTCATTACCCCTTATAATGGCACGACGAGGCTTCAACCAGTAGTACTTCCATTAAACTTTAGTGGCTGAACGCTCTTTCAAATATACAAACCAGTCCTCCGTTCCTACAGGGGTAACAAAATACTTCATCCTTGAAGTATGATTGATGATTTTATTCCCCATACTCCCTCTAATAATGTCTACCATATTAGCCCTTTGATAGAAGTGCTCCACAGCCCAAAGTTGCTGTAGAAAGTTGCACCCTTCGAAATATATTTTACCTCTAGTACACTTAGTCAGTGCCCTTATGATTTTTGCCAGTATCATGGGAACTATGGTCTTTTTGCCTCGAGCCAACATTCGAACCACATAACTTAGGCTAGTGTGGATTTTTCCCCTTTCCATAGGGAAAACTAATGAGCCTAAGAGTGCGACAGCGAATGCATTAAGACAGTATCTTTCCCATTTTGCCGAGGAACAAGCAAATTCTCTAGTGAAGTTTTCATAGCCCTCCTCGTCTCCAAAACGTGCATATAAAAATTCTAAAGAAATCCATCCTTTTTCCAAACATAGTAGCTCCGGATTATGACGCATACCCATTTGCTTCAAAAAGGACCTTGGTGTTGGTTTGTGGGGAACAATCATTTCTTGCTCTTTGTAAGGGAGACCAAGAAATCCACCAATCTCCTCAATCGTCGGGGTTAACTCAAAGTCCTTAAATTTGAAGACTAATCTCTCGGAGTCCCAAAATTTTAACAGTGCTTTGATCACATGACGATCTGGCTCGACTGAAATTAGGGAAGTAAGGCCACCTAATAGTTCATTCGCCTCTAACCCTCGATTTTTCTCAATATCTCTCCACCAAATCTTCAAAGTAGGGTTTACTTTAACCACCATTTGTGTATTGGGGAAGTGAGGATAAGCCATGACTCTGCAATCAAAACAACAAATAAATTCTAAACTCCATTTTGGCAAACTTGGCTTAATTTAATTATTACGACCACGTTGACACATAAATATGCAATTTGTCTAAAGGGTGTTGGGGCCCTTTAGACGATAGGGTGGCTACTAATTATGCGGTTTGACACCAAGGGTCAAACCACCTAGGGCTTATGCAGCATGTATGACCTAAGTAGGATTATCTAAGAATTGGTTTAGACACGGACTAGAGAGGGATTCTATGCGAGAAGGCTCGTGGTTTCCCGGTAGTAAAACTATCCGTTCCGTCCACGCATGTGCCGACTCTCTATAATTAGGTGTTGGAAAAGAATTGGAGTAGTTGTGAGAGGTGCAAAGGCACGACATCACGGTAACAAAATATAAAAAGAAGAATGTCCCAATTGGGGGGAAGTATGAACGGAATGCCAATTTATTAAAACAGTAACATTTAGCACGTAGTTGAAAAACAGTAACACATAAACAATTTAAGGAAAGCGATAAATAAGTAAATACATAAATATAAACAAACAAAAATTATACACATAAGGAAAAGGGGTAAGGGCGAAACATGGACATAAACAAATAAAGGAAGTGGGAAAGGGACAAAATAGAAGAATAAATCTATATAAGGAAAACATGAAGAATCAAATAACAATTAGGCATGGTAACAATAGAGCAAACCAAACATAAACAAACAAAACCATAAAATTAATAACCCCACATAAAGCATGAAGCACGTAATGGTTAGAACCTAGAATCCCCAGCGGAGTCGCCATTCTGTCGCGCCCTGTTCTTCTCAAAACGGGTTCTGGTGCACGACCTAACAACTCTTTCGGGTTTCGGGAAGATTGAAGAGTCGCCACCTAACGAATTAAGGTGCGTTAGGGCACCTATCTAACCTAACTAAGGTCAACGAACCAGAGATCGAGTAAGGGTTCAGGTTACCTCGAGGGGAAGGTGTTAGGCATCCCTCAAGGTCCACAAATGTGGGCCCCGACCGTATCTCATGCAATATGTGGGGTTACAAGTAGCAATTAAGGTCACTTCGTTATTTAATTATTTAATTAAACATGTGAACTAAGTGATAACAATAAATAAACAATTAATATCATTTTAATTATTTTTAGTAATTAATCATGATTACTAGATGATAATATAACAAATAAATATTAAATAATTAAAAGAGATAGCGAGGAGACAGAAATTGCACAAATAGATAGAATAATCAAATTTTATTTTAATTTAAGCTACCCCAAATAAATATTATAAACACATAAAGGGATAAAAGGAGAAGGGAGACTCTAAAGGACTTTACGAATCAGCACTCGACTTTTCATTTTTATTTCACTAGGCTTCCGTGTGACAGACAAAACCAAAGTTTGTCGTTAAGCCTGAGTCGATGTCATTCTATCTGTAGGGCCTAAACTACCCCTACCCCACCACCGCATGTTTTTCGTCTCTAAAAGGTGCCTATCGTCCCCGTAATGTCCAAGAGGCATTGGACTACTATTGGGTTGGTTTTAGACAAATAAATATCCTAATAGGCCTACCTAGACACCAAGTCAAACAAGTTGGACAAGCATTTAATACGTAAAATCTCAAGTTGGCCTCTTAAGTTTTAATATATTAGCATGCTAGCAAATACACATAGAGTGAAAGATCGCATGTTAAGTGTGTGTGCATACAAACAAGCATAACAATGTATTGAATTAAAGGGGTGGCAAAATATTATAAGCGTAGAAAGTAATTAATCCCGATTATTAATTGATTTTACCAAGGGCAGAATGTTATTAAGACATCAAATTTAAAGTGACAAATTAATAAAAAAAATCAAGCAAAAAGCGATTGAACAGTAGCAGAAGCAGGACAAAATCAAAACATGCAAGGAAGTAGTTATTATTATTATTATTATTTTTTTTTTTAAAAAAAAAAAAAAAAGTGAAGAGGTGGCATAACACTTAGCTGTAGCACAGAAAATTAATACTTCGAGCAGATTTCATTTTTTAAACATGCTGAAAATATAGTGAAAAACTAGGTTAAATTATTCCAGTCATTAGCAATTAATTAATAATACTCATGATTTCCAAATGATCAAAAGTTAATGTTGTATAGTTAATAACACATATAAGCATGACATCAAAATCATATCCTCAACTTAGGCATGACTTCTAAGTAATTGACAATATTATAACTACTATAGGCATGATATAAAAATTAACGAGATATTCCAGCATATAAATTTTAATTTAGATGAAGGGAATTATTTGAGCTTGAATTTTAACAAATAATATTACAAATTTTGAGAACAGATGAATAATTTACTTAATTATTTAAATCTATAGACATGACTTCTAAATGGTAGAAAATATGCACCGCAAGATTTAATCAAATCACATAACATGATGTAAAATATTTAATCTGATGAATTAACATTGGTTTTATTTATTTGAGTCCTATAGGCATGATTTCTAAGTGTGAACATGCTGAAATTGTTATTGATCTAATATGCATGATTTCAGATATAACAGTTGTTAAGACCTATAGGCAAGATCTTCTAAACCCCAAATGTCCCAAGTAACTTGAACTTTATGAACGTGACTTTTAAATACAAATACTAACAATAATCAGAAATCTATATGCATGACATTCTACAATCATTAAAATTTAAACTACTGATATGCCGAAATTCTAGACAGATATCGGTTTTAAGTTTTATAAACATGATATTAACCTGTTAATTGAAACATTTACACAAATACCAAAGGCCCATTTAATCAATATACTATGGTGAGAAATCTAAAACTTAAACAACTAGATGGATTTCTTAATGAGTGTTCCCATGATGAAACAAAGTGCATCACATAATGGTCAATTTTAGAATAAAGACTGTTTGGGGCGGATTTATATAAAGATGTGGCCATTAGCATGTTTTAATGCTCCAAGTAAAGACAGATTTTAGCAATCGCACATAATAAATAAAAGAAATCAAAGAACAGCTAGCACGTAATTCCCCCTCCCCCTAGGCGATCCCCAAAGTTATATCATATATAAGAGAGTTAGAGTTATTACAATATTATTACAAATCGAAATAAATACGAATAAAAACAAAATAAGTAATCTTGTCTCATGGCAATTCTTTGAATTGAACTTTTTATTCCTGTTCAACACCTGTTTAACAGAATAACATCCCACACAAGATTATAGCATGACAATAACTAATTGGTACACATAAAAGCAAATCATGGCAAAATACCTGAATTTCACAATCACATAAAATCACACATTGTAAGGAGGGAATAGAAGACTAACCCGGATGCTTCCTTTATTTATTTCAAACAATCAATACCCATAATAAATGATGCACGCTTAAAAATTAAACTAATTTGAAAAGAAAGCTAACCAGTTATGCAGATTTATAAGTCAGCAATGAAGACCAAATTATTCTAGAAGTCGACCCGTACACAGCAAAACAGCAACAACGGAACAGAGAAGAAATTTGTAGTAACGAAAGAATTGAATTCTTTTTAGAGTAGTGAGCCAATATTTTGTCTAAGCCAAAGTATTTTTTTTTTTTTTTAGTAAGCCAAGGTGGAATGAATTAAACAAAAGGGGGAGAAGTCCTATTTATAGTTGCTAATGCGGGCAGAATAAGGAAAAGTAATAGAAGGGAATCAATTAACAAATTTTCTGTTACGAGAGCAAAAAAATATAAAAAAAAAGGATTTATTTTAATTTCTTACCAAACTTGAACAAATAAATATGGCAAAGTAAATAATTAAAGTCACACTAAAAGAGGGAATCGGTCAGCATGCATAAGGAAAACATATATTATTTATTATTATATTGCTACAAATAGACACATAAGAGGTTATATTAAACTATGGTATCAATTACCGTAATATTATGTAAAACAACAATAAAATTTACAAAGGAAAGACATATAACTTGCTTTAATTAAATTAAGATTTACCATAGCCAAAGAGGTCCAATCAATTTGCACAAACTTAAATAGGCAAAGCAACAATGGTTAATAATATATGGAATTTTATCACGGTAACAAGGCCATTACCATATTAAGGAATCTTAACCGGAACAGATAACAAGTCCAAAATTGCACAGATTGAGGCATAATTCATGCTAAAATCAAATCACAAAAAATTTCTCAACTAACAGAATATTAATTTATAAAAGGCACTTAGATAATTTTCTTAAGGATGAACAAAATGCTTCTCAATCAATTAAGGCCAAAATCATGGTTTTAACATATAGAAATTAACAAAAGGAAATCATGCATTAATGACTTTACTATATGAATGCAAATAATGCAAAACCGCCAGTTGGAGTAAACTAAACTTCGCAAGTTGAAGCCTGGCCAATGATAACATGAACACCGTATTAATTTGAATAACCAAATCGATAGAACGCAGTAGAAGTAATAGACAGACTTCAAAATGCAAGGCTAAGAATTGACCCAATAAATCAACTTTCAACACATCATGAACTCATACTTGCATAGTATTTCGACCATTTGGCCTTCATAGACTTAAACATGTAAAATTGCACACAAGATTTGAACGAAAACGATAATTTGCTAGTCAAAACAAGATGGTATTTGAAAGAGGGAGCAAACCTGAACGGATCTGCTAAGATCCGTCTTTAATGTACTCATAGTTTCGAAGACTTTATCGGAAAAAATGGAGATGGGTATAGGAACAGGGCTTCACCAGAGCTACTGTTGCTGCTACGCTGGTGTACAGGACTGCTGGTGGGATCATCGTTGGCGGCTGCTGCTTCTCTTCGCCTGTGGATGGCTATTTTCGTCGACCGGAGCTGCTGGGTATAGGAACAGGGCTTCACCAGAGCTACTGTTGCTGCTACGCTGGTGTACAGGATTGCTGGTGGGATCATCGTTGGCGGCTGCTGCTTCTCTTCGCCTGTGGATGGCTGTTTTCGTCGACCGGAGCTGCTGTTCACCGGTAGCTGCCAGATTTTCGCCGACTGCTGCATGTTGTTGCCGCTTAGAGTTGCCACTGGCTCGCCACTGTCACCTGAAAAAGGGAAGAGAAAAGAAGAAGGAGGAGGGAGAAGAGGAAGCCACCGGCTTCCATGATGGTCTGCTCGGAGTTCTCGTTTTTGCCGCAATGGAGAGAAAAGAGAGAGAAGCAGTCGAAATTGCTGCCAGCGGCGGAGGCTCACTAGCGGTCCTTGCTGGTGGCCTCCTCTGTTGATGGTCCTCGCCGATGGTTGGTTGAAGCTGCCGGTCGCAGCAGTCGTCGCTGGCTGTTGCTGATTCCGGTTAGAGGGGAGAAAAAGAGAAAGGGCGAGGGGAGGAGAGGGGAGAAGAGAGAACGGCGCCAGGGCTACTGCTGGCCGGAGCTCGCTGGCCAGAGCTCGAGGAGATAAGGAGGAGGAGCGGCGGATTAGAGAGAGGAGAAGGAGAGTGAAAAAATGAAGAAAATTAAGGTTAGGGGTCCTTAAGTTAAAATAGGAAGGTTGGAGAACATTAATCTCAACCGTTGATTTAATAAAGATGAAGGGACGGGATTAATTGGGATGGAATGGACGGATGAGATTAAAAGTAGCTTTTAAAGTCAGCCTCAAATTGAACCTGAAAAGGCTAGAATTTAAATAAGAAATGGCTAGAATTGGAATATAAGTGGCTATAATTGAAATCGAATTGGCATTTAATAGGCTAGAATTGTCGTGACTTGAACAAGAAAGGCTAGAATTGAAATACATTAGCATGAGGATAGGCTGAAATTTAAATAAATTAGAGGGAATTATAAGAGAAATGCTTTTCAATTAAAATACTAAAAATATTAATCACTTAAAATTTTAAAAAATATTTGAAATAAAAATAATTATTTTGAGTTTTACTAATAATTATACAAAAAGATTTTACGATAATTTTGAAATCATGCGTACTAAATATATAATTTTAAGACAAAATTGATTAAAATTTTAAACTAGAAAAATATATATATTTTTTTAATACGTATTTAATCGAATAGCATTCTAAAAAAAAAATTAAAGGTCGGTCAAAATTGGGTGTCAACAATAGAATAGCATTTTGAAGACTTTGATACTACATTCTACTTATTTGGGTGTGTTACGAAGGAAAATAAGTATATTACTTAATTTTTTTGTCTTCGATATGCAAATGAAAAAAAAATTATTTTAAATGTATTTGTATAATCTAGAGAAATGCTATTGGAAGAGCTATGGGGTCGATTAGGGGTGTGGAAGTCACTAACCAATGTAGAATGTCACTTGTTTTACAAGCTTACAATATTAGAAGAGGTTTTCTCTTTTTCTTATTTTCAATATGATGAGAGGCTATTCCTCCTGGAACAAAAGGATCAAAACCTTCCACACCCCACGCTGGATTTACAGGTTGTACTTTTCCCGTTAGTCCATAAGGATCGGACACTAGATTCAGATTACGCACTGCAGGACATATTGGGGTGACGCTCCCAACAAGATTTTCTCCATACCTAGGACTTGAATTCGAGACTTCTAGTTAAGGATGGAGGAAACTCATCATTGCACTGCAACCCATGTTGGTAACATTCTTATCGATTGAATATGAAAAAGTTGAAAAATAGTTTCTGAAAAATATTTTCCTCCATATAAATTATCCCTTTCATGAGTTTCATACCTAAATTATCCCTTTCTTGAGTTTCATGCCTAAATTATTGGAGTGTGATTTCATACTAAATTATCACTCATTAGTTTGAGAAACACACATCAGTGGTGTGTGTAATATATACAGTCTTTTATTTTTTAAAAAAAAAATTGACACATGAATAAAAGATTTCACCTTGACAAAAATTAAACAAACTTTAGTGTTAATTAAAAGTCAGATTAATGTATCACCATTCCAAAAAAATAGAATTTGTTTTAAAAAATTTAAAATTTATTTTTTCCTTTTTAATTAATGAATCTCTTAGTAAAAATAAAATTTTGACTAAAGTAATTAGGTTTGATTGCCCCATAGCAAACTTTTCTAATTCCTTGCACCATATCTTCATGTATTTACTTTTATCTTATCTCCATTTACTTTATAAATAAAAATGAATTAATTGTGTGGTAGAAAGTCCATTATGAGTTGAATGTTTGGCTGACTTTTGAAGGGAAATTACGAGAAAATATATGTCCTGTATTTATTTTATAAGAGATTTTTTTAATTATTTTTTATTTTTTTACTTTATAAGAGACCTTGATGCTTCTCATTATCAGAAATTTTTCACAGAAGATTAAAAAAAATAAAGATGGAACATTTGTTTAAAGTTCTCTTTCTCCTTGTGTTGTTTTCCATTGACAATGCAGGTAACGATTCTTTAATTTCCTACTACACTTCTAGACATTTCATTTAGTGTTTTATAAAACAACTCTTTATATATAATCAATCTTTAATATCTTTTATATATATATATATATATATAAACTTTCTTCAATCGCGCAATTAATCAACTACATTTTAATTCAAAGCTAGTTGAGATTGAATTTATACGAATCATTTATATATGTTATGCTTTAGTTTTTCCATGTATAACCCTGATGATTCTTCATATATACCTTATTTACTTAACTGCCAATTCTTGTAATATTTTTTATCAGTTGTTTTAAAATGGAGCAATTGTTCAATAAATGATATCTTTTTATTTTTCTTATAACTTATGGACCTATGGATCACTATCCAAGTATCTCTTCTGGGGAATTGAAAATATACTGAAAAATGTTAAGATTTCAATCTAAAATTTTGTAAATTATTATAAATGTTGGGCAATAATGTATTCATTTTATATATAAATTAGATAAATATATGAACAATCATCATATGTTACACAATATTGTCAAAGTACCACTATGAATAGTAATATGTAGACCGAGATCGCTAATTATCATCTTATTTTTTTATAACAGAGGCAGGGAATTGTGTTGAATGGAGCAAAACCTACCAGTGGCAATGTTTTGATACTAATAAGTGTAGAGAAGCTTGCATAAGTGAAGGTTTTACAGATGGATGGTGTGCTTATTTGATAAGATACAGACGATGTGCTTGCACAAAGCCATGTCTTTTTAATAATTAGTATTTTTCTAAATTATGTGTTAAATTATGAAGTTTAACAATATATATATATGTAGTTAATTAGCCTTTAACCGTATGTAATCCTTTGATGATAAATTATGGAATATCATTTTAATGCTTTTCATATTACATTCTACCTCTTTGGGTTTGCTTGGAACCAAGGGAAATAAGTGAGTTTCTTACTAATTTTTTTTATGTTTAATATGTAAGCAAAGATATATATATTATTCTAAATGTATTTGTATATAATTTAGACATGTAATATGAAAAGAGTGTGTTTGTGTGTGGAAGGAGGATCCAGGCGTGGGGTGAGGATATATGAAGTGTGTTGGTCTGTTGTTGGAGGATAGGAATGACAAAATCACTATTTCTATGTCACAAGTGGCGAAATCAGAAATTTGGTGTTGAAGATTTAATATATGCATATAAAAAAATAATTTTCGACGAAGGATGTTTGACTGACCACCCTTCACTACAGGTGGCTACGTCACTAAAATATCACTTGTGGAACTTGTTATCCCTAGGAAAGTCCTTGAACATTAAAAAAAGTTGAAAAATATTTTCTGAAAAATGTTTTCCTTCCTACCAAGAACACCCTAGATCCTACCTCTTTCTCTCCTCGATAATTTTTGTTTTTAAAAAAAGTGTATGTCAATGACGACCTCAATCCTTAGAATTCCGAATTTGAATAAGGAGTTCTATGTTTGTACAAGAATATTATTCGTCGTTGTTGCTTAATTATAAAATTTATTTGAAAACTAAGGCGAGTCACCTTCGGCAACTTACACTACAAGAAAAACAACTTTTAGCAACAATAAATGTACATATTAACAAAGAGTGATATAGCATTTACCGATATCAATTGATTGTCATTGGATCCATTGTCGCTATAGGCTTCAAGGATAATTACAACCTTCCCACTATTTTTCTATTCAATCCGTCTAGATTTTAATGGATTAGACATGAAATACACTAATGATGGGCTAAATTTGGATAAAACCCAACTAAACCCGTTCATACTTGGAATGAATATTCCTAAATCATGTATTAATACAACTAAACAAGCTTATATCTTTTGTAATTGATCCAATTTGTAGTGAAGTGAGTAAAATTTTGTTTAGTTTAGCTAACAGTGTATCCACAATCTTTACATAATCAAATTTGGCTTTTCTCTTTAATAAATTGCTTAATACAAATAAGGTTTTGATTAAAGCAACTAATCATAGGTAACTTTCTAACTCCGTGCATTGTAGAAAGTCTAATATTAACTGATTGTTCAGCGTACCTTTCTGTTTAATGAATTTCTATAAATAAGATTTTGACTAAGCAACTAGGTTTGACTCATGAACCATAGATAACTTTCTAACTCATGCGTGGTAGAAAGTCTAATATGGACTGATTGTTCGACTGACCTTTTTCTTTAATGAATTTCTATAAATAAGGTTTTGATTAAGCAACTAGGTTTGACTGAATCATGTAGAAATTTCACGTTTAGGATTAGAGAAATCAAGGATTGTATTCATGAATAAAATTGTTGAGTACATGCATACTCCTTATATAAGGAGAGAATTGTAGAGTCCTAAGTTAACTACTTAGAGTCCTACTACAATACCTATTACTACTATAATAATAAAACAATTATAAATAATCTAATCCTAGTTGTACTATAATCCTAATCGTAATCTAATCCTAGTCGAAATATAATTTTAATTAATATAAGTAATCTAATCCTAGTGCGTCTCTAATTCTAGAGCAGTGCTGTAAACTTGTTGTTAGATTCGTTGGACCAGTTCCTTTGACATGTTCCAATCATCAGCTTCCTTCATCTTCAACACTTCGTTGTAGACATGTCAGTCAATTTTGTTGGACCTGTTCCTTTGACATATTCTAATCATTAGCTTCCTTCTTCGTCAACACTTCCCCTCAAGCTAGTGAGTAGAGGAACAGCTACTTCTAGCTTGCTTCGAATACCCAGCAAAAAAAACTTTGAGTACCCAACAAAAACTTGTTTTGTCAATGCTTCGGTATGAATGCGATGTCTAGTTGTTGCTTGTGATAGTTCATCTACAGATTGATACGAGTAGTTCCACCAATAAAAACACTTAAGAGCAGTATGATTATTCCTACCATATATTTGACATGACTCAATAATATTCCTCTCCTTATTTTCACTTTGGAAATTTTTATTGTTCAGAGAACCTGGTTCATATTGACTATTTTGAGAACCTGTTCCCTATCCAGCAGGCTTGAAACATGTTTCTCTGGAGTTGATGTTGTTGTTTCCTCTTCCCCTGCCTTTTTGGGCAGAGAATACCATGTTATGATTTTGTTGTGACACCTCTTCTTCATCTTCCCTTATATCAAAACTCGTGAGAATATTAATAAATTGATTAAGGGTGGGATATAATGCTTTACCTAATATGACAGTCCTAAAGGTCTTGTATTTGAGACTAAACCTTTAGCAAAATTAATTACTTTTGTTGCTTGAATATAAGCTTTTTCCAAGCATTCCCACATCTCCTTGGCAGTTGAACATCCCACAATTAGGTACATGCTTTCTTCGGTCAAGGTACATGAGATCCAACTTCTTAGCAACACATATTTTTCCTTCCAATCATCAATGGTGTCACTATCTTTTGCATCCTTCTCAACCGCTACAACTTCCCTTGCAGTCTTTCCAGTGGAACAACTATTTTTACTTGGTTCATAGATGAGACATGTTAGTTTCATGACTTGAATCAATTGGGATATTTGTGTCTTCCATATGAGGTAGTTTGTTGGCTTAAGTTTAATGGAGCAAGTGACAATGAGTTGGTAGAGTGAGGAGGTTGACATAGTACTGGAAGAAGGGGCAATTGCAGTTAACGTGTGATTTTTGGTTTTTTTTTTTTTTGATCAATACTCAGAGAGCGGAAGAGCTTTTATGCTCTGATACCATGAAGAATCTCACGTCTAGGATTAGAGAAATCAAAGATTGTATTGATGAATAAAATTATTGAGTACATACTCCTTATATAAGGAGAGAATTGTAGAGTCCTAAGTTAACTATACTTAGAGTCCTACTACAATACCTATTACTACTATAATAATAAAACAATTATAAATAATCTAATCCTAGTTGTACTATAATCCTAATCGTAGTCTAATCCTAGTCGTAATATAATTCTAATTAATATAAGTAGTCTAATTCTAGTGCAACTCTAATTCTACAACAATGTTGTAAACTCGTGGTCAGCTTTGTTGGACCTGTTCCTTTGACATGTTCCAATCATCAGCTTCCTTCATCTTCAACACTTCGCTGTAGACACGTTAGTCAGCTTCATTGGACCTGTTCCTTTGACATGTTCCAATCATCAATTTCCTTCTTCTTCAACAAATCATAGATAACTTTTTAATTCGTGTGTGGTAAAAAATCTTATATGGGTTCATTGTTCTTTTACCTTTCTCTTTCGTGGCCCATATCTTATTAATCAAGGCCCAATCCCCTCACCAGTGTAGTGGTATTAACCATATCTTCATATATTTACTTCCATCTCATCTCTATTGAATTTATAATCAAGATGAAATTGGCAGTACATGTAAAATGTTAAAAGAGTAGTCTAAATGGATTAATTGCGCGGTTGAAAGTCTACAATGGACTTAATTGTTTGATTGACGTTTGAGGGAAAATTACAAGCAAACATATGTCATGTATCTTCTTTATATATAAGAGGCTCGAATGCTTCTCATTATCAGAAATTTTCAGTAGAAGATTAAAAAAAAAACTAAAGATGGATCATTTGTTTAAAGTTATGTTTCTCCTTGTGTTATTTTCCATTGGTAATGCAGGTAATATTTCTTTAATTTCCTACTAGACAACATGTATTGTCAAAGTACCACTATGAATAATAATATGTAGATCGAGATCGCTAATTATCATTTTATTTTATTTTATAACAGAGGCAAAGGATTGTGTTGAATGGAGCAAAACATTCAAGGGGCTATGTAGTGTTCAAAAGTGTAGAGATGCTTGTATAAGTGAAGGTTTTACAGATGGATATTGTGCTTTTTTGAGAAGATACAGACGATGTTCTTGCTCAAAACCATGTCTTTTCAATAATTATCTACCATAATTACTACTTTTAATTATGTGTTTAATTTGAGGTTTAACAAAAAAAATATATGTCCATAATCAATATTTTCTCGTCTTAATTCTATCTCTTTTTGTTTTTTTCTTTATATAAAAAAATGTGTGTATGTCACTCTCTAGTTATTCGACTCCCGAATTAAAATAAGGAGTTTCATGGTCACACTGATGCATTACTCTAAAATATGTTCTAAATTCGCAATTCTATCGAATTTTTAATTATTATTGAAATATATAGATATATTTGAAGAGCTTGAAGCTCAAATTCTAAAGAAGTTGTCGGACATTAAGGAGTTCGAAGCTCTACCGTGTTTTTAATTATTATTAAAAAATATATATTTAAAGAGTTCGAAGCTCAAATTCTAAAGGATTTGTCGGACATTAGAGGAGGCCGAAGCTCAAATTCTAAAAATCGATTTGTCACAAATGAACTTCATATCGAGTGGATAATATCTCAAAAGAAGTGGAACATTCACCGAGAGGAGTTGAGTCTAAATTTGAGGTAATTTAGATAAGATTTGAGTTAGTTTTAGTTTGAAATTTTAGTTGAAGTTCGAAATTACAATTAAATTGTATCTAATTTGTATTAAAGTTAGATTATAATTATATGTTAAGATAGTATGAAAATTATTTTAAATTTGCTTGTGTGCTTTATAGTTGTATTAAATTTGTATGGATATTATATGATGGTTGTATCAATGTGTTGTATTAAATTTTCAGAAATTTGCCTGAACTTTATACAAAATTTATATAGTTATATACAGATTTTATATATAAATTGTGAGCAAGATTCGATGTTTTTTTTTTTTTTTTGCAGAAACCTAACATGAATTCTAATATATAAAAATTGTACAATTATATACATATTTTATACAATTTTATATACAAAATTGTGACCCAAAATTCTAAGCCTCGAGCGAAATTTTAAGGCTTGAGCAAAATTCGAAGTGTTTCATATATGTTTTTGAAAAAAACTCCTATTATATTTTGGTAAATAAAAATCTCCTATTACATGTGATAACACTATGAATCTAATTTGGTATATAAAGAAAACTTCCTAATTGCCAAATTTATTTATATTTCAATTATCAAGATTCAAGAAAGAAGACATGTCAAATATGGAAAATAATACATGCCTAACTTCATGATTTTATATGGATTTTGACTTGTAATTTTTTTTACATACAATTTTATCTCAATTTTCCCTTTTTTTTTTGTTAGACATAACATGTGTAATAGAGTGTGGCAAAGGAGTAGTCTCCCCCCCTTTCCTCATTTTCATGTTTAAAACATATCACCTTTCAACATTATTCATGTTGGCTCTCTTGTTAGCATAATTTTGTTGACCCTATATACTTAATTTTTCAAAATAAATAAGTAAGCACAATAGTGGAGACAAGTCTCGATATGCATACTCAAAATTGGAGTGTTTACTTGTCAACTAATAAGGCCAAATTCAAATGTTTGTTTAAAGTCTTTTGAAATTTTTTTTTTTTTTTTGTCTTAAATTCCATACTCAATCAAACACATAGCATAAAATGAGAGAGATGTTATTTGTTGTATTTAGAATAGTAAATCAAAAATAGTGTTAAGATGAAAAGAAAGAAAATATTTAAGTCCACATAATTCACTGTGTTCTTAAGGAATTTAATCCCATCACTGCATCCGAGGTCGAGATTGTGGATTATTTCCTTCCGGGATAAAATGGATATACTTATTAAAGAGATAGCGGTACCTCCCACTTCTATAACTTCAGCAAGCTCAAAAGTCAACAATGAAAAATCACACAAAGACTCTACTTTGTTTGTAAGAAAATGTATGCAGAAGAAAAAGAAAAATCGATACAAAAAACTGAGAGGAAACCTCTCTATTTACATCTAACTATAGGTGTGAACTCACTTGTACAAAATGTATGAGACTGTTCAGAATAGGCATGATGTCTTTTAGGAAAGAAATGTCTGTTCGGAAAGAACAAGTCCTTTCTGAAACATTTACAACTAGGGGTGTCAAAAATGAACCCAAACATTAACCTGCCCTGAATTTTAAGGATTGGGCTCAAGATAATTTAAATTGGGTTCAATCTCAACTCATTCAAGCCTAACCCATTTTAAGAGAATTTTCAATTAACTATAAAAGCCCCCTTACTATTCCTAGTCTCAACCAATACTCAATTTCTCAAATTGCATTTCCCTTTCTCTCTCTCTAATTTTTTTCTCTCTCTAAAAAGATGGGACACTCTATGCATTTGTTTGCAACTTTCTTCCTTGTAGCAATGCTGCTTTTGTCCAATGGTTTGCCTTCTAATTTCTTCATAATATTTATTTTATTATATAGTTTAATTTTATTCTATGTGTTGATAATGCAAAAGAATTTTTATAAGTAAAAATGTTTAATTATAACTCTAAACTTTGCGATTTAGGCTACCTCTACAGTTTGAAAACTAGCTGGAACTTGGATTATTGAAAATTCTAATTGATATATCCTTATTAAAAAATTGGCTTTTAACTTCTGTTGTTACACAAATGATCCAGATTGATAGTTTAGGCACATACATAAATGAAATAACAAATCGTTAAAATATAAAACTCACGAAGAAAATAATAGTTTTAATGTGTTTTCTACCATTAACTTTATAAAATATTTTTTACTAACGTATCGCGTATAAATTTGAATATGTATTGATAATATATGATTCTTGATTTTTGATGTTTGCTTACATTAATTGATAGATATGGGACCAATGAGCGGTGGTGCAGAGGCAAGAACTTGCGAGTCACAAAGCCAGAGTTTCAAGGGGCCATGTGGTAGGGACAGCAACTGCGCCACCGTTTGCCAGACAGAAGGATTCATTGGCGGCGATTGTCGTGGCCTTCGCCGCCAATGTTTCTGTACTAGAAACTGTTAGAAGAAAGTTTCTAAATGATGTTTTTTACTATCTATGTATTAGTTTACTTGTTAAAATATCTAATGATAAATAATGTTGTTCTATCGATAAAAAGAGACTAACTAACCTCATATAAATATATGGTGCATTTGTTACGATTCAAAATCTTAGGTCATGATTCGCCCCTGAAGAGTACTCACGATTTAGGCGTACCAAAATTATTAATCGAGGAAGGGAAGAATAAGTTCAAGTCATTCATAATATAAATAGTAAATTTCATCATTAAAGCAAACGATAGAAAATTACTATATTTTTCACCAGGAGTATATTTGTCCATTTTCCTTCTTATCATTTTTTTTTTTAAAAAAAAAATAATTAAAATCTCTTTGTAATAAATTCCTAATTCTGCTATTAATCCGATCATATCCTTTGTCCGTTCCATCGAGAAATAAAGCTACTAATTCACTAATTATGACAGTTCACCCAGAGCCTCTTTTTTTTTTTCTCTCTTTAATTTTCTGCTCACTCATACCCTCAAAGGGGGAGAGAGTCGACTGAACATCTCAGAAGCCATTGAGGAGAATTTCACCCGCACCCAATCTTCAATTCTTGTTTACCACGGATGATCGTGTATTTGTGTTGGGTGAATGCCACTTCATCATAATACTACCTTTTGATATTGGAAGACCCAACGGATTCTTCCAATATATCATTTCTAGGTTGAATGGATTTCATAGATATAGAAAGAAGCCCTATAGCACAATGTTAGACTTTTAACATTGGAGAGCTCTATGTTCGACTGAATCTTAAATAATTAAACTAACTACAATTAATCTACTTAAACCAAAATATTTTGGATCCAACTAAATGAAAACTATGCTAGTCTAAAGATACCTTTATTAATTAAGTTATTCACAGAACTTTGATCAATATTATATTATAGATAATTAAATCTAGAAGGGATTAGAGAATCTTATCTCTTGAGTAAAGTATAGAAGCTCTCCAGTCCCACACTGGCAGGATACTAGACCTTCTATGTAAGAAATGAGGGTATTAAAGAGCCCGTTCAATACTAGAAAAATCATACCTTTCTCGGCCTTTTGGCTAAGATCAAGTGTAGTATCTGTTCTTATCAGTTTAATATCTGATATGTGAGTCATTGACTCACACGATATTAACTCTATTTTTTTAAGGGGAAGGTCCACCACAGTAGCTTGCTATTGGGACCTTCAAATGTCGCCTTGGTGTTGCACTATTGCCTTGGCCTGGCACACCCCACCAATTCTTAGTCTTAAGCTTTATTGGCATAAATTTGCTCTTTCGATCAAGTAAGAGATTTGCATTTAGAATATCGATCATCATATTGAAGACGATTAATTAAGGATCTACCAATTTATAATGTCGTGTTTGCCTTGATGTTGCACTATTAGCATTCCAAGAAATTTAATTAATTGTAACATCCCGCCTTAGAAAGAGCTAGATTTAGAAATAACTAATTTGGAAAGTGCCAAATTGAAAATTTTGCAAGTTATGTTAAATTATGAGTTTTCGGTCAACTTCAAATGACCATAACTTTCAGTACAGTGACCCATAAGATATCAAATGAAAGGTCTAGGAATCCTCTTTCCAACACCATCGAGTTTGCTAAGTTTCAAGTTCATATGAGGGAGATATGACCGTTTGAAATTTGTCTGTCCAGTTAAGGAAAGAAACCCAAAATTATAAGGGGTATTTTGGTCTTTTCCTTACCCCTTCAGATTAAAACGTTTATAGTAATGTTTTGGGTCAGTTTTACAAATCCTAAATTACGCTTAGGGTTTTAGAAGAGAGTTCAAGAAGAGAAAAGAGGAGAAAAGGAAGAAAGATCAAGATTTCTTGCGAATCGAGGATTTGTTTCGCCAAATCGAGGTATGTAAGCTTTCTAGTGCTGGGTTTGTTCGCCCTCACGCCAATCATGTAATATTTTACCTATGAATTCATTCTTGATGTTGAATTGTTGAGTTCTTGAATTTGATTTGTAAAACAGTGTTGTTTTGAGTTCTTGAGGCAAGAGTTTGTGAATGAGTTGAGTTAATTGATAGTTCCTTTTGTGGGTTGCACTCATATTGTTCTGGGTTATAAGAATTCGTGAATTTTGACCTTAGATTAGCAGTGGATATGAGTTGAATTGAGTTTGGAAGAGAAGGAAAAAGATTATGCAAGATTATGCGCCCAGGTCTGCATTGTGGAGGCGTCTCAGATTTTCAGTACCCAGGCGAGCATTCCCTCTCCCCGTTGCGAAGAGGATACGGAGTCCTCTATCTCAAAAATTAATTCGAATGCCCTCCAGATTCGTGTCTTCACTCGTTTCTTGTTATCAACTATCTAAACTCAAGTAGTTAATTGAGAGATCCCAAACATCCTAATCATAACCCTTGAATTCATAATTCAAATTCAAGGTAGAGTTAAGAGTAAATTCTTGAGAGTTCTTTTGAGTCATTTGAGATGTCTTTTGTAAACTTTTTAAACTTGTTTTAAGACTAGAGTACTTGAGTATGAGGATGAGTAGAGTTGAGTTTCATTCTTTTCAAAATGAATATATGGGAACTAAGTATTCCCAAGAGTAAATGTTTTTACATTTAAAATGAGGAGGAAACTATGATTTCCAAATGAGTTCATGAGGATCTTTTGAGTACTATCTCTTTTGAGAGAAGTCTTTTGAGTAATAAATCTCAAACTTTGAGGATGAGGAAATGTTTTTAAACATATAAGCCGAGCATATTTTTGAGAGTAATATTGAGCACCGATATGGGGACAAGTTCATACAACTCAAAGTCCTCATAAACTATGTAGCCAACGTGGGTAGAAAGGATCATACTTCTTAGATGATTTCTTATTGCTTTTTAAGCATAGCTTAATTGATCCACTTAGTTGAGGAGATCTATACCCCGACAAGGTATAGGACAGTTCTTTCAGGATGGACGAGACGAAGTATCATCACATAGCTCATAGTGATGGTTGTCGGTTAGAGAATCTCCCAAATAGAGTTATTTTGTATTTTTACATACAAACTGAGTTATTATTGTATTTTTCAATACATTGAGTTGCTACCTACTGTTTTTAAAAGCTTTTCTTTGTATCGCATTATTGTTATTGCTTTTATATTGAAACGGAAAAGGGCCAAAAATACTCCTGTACTATTCGAAAAGGTTTTAAAATACCCCTCCATCCAGCTATTGGGCTAAAAATACCCCTCAATCAACATTTTTGGTCCACTATTACCCTTTAAACTAACAACCTTATATTTTTTAATTATTATTATTATTAATTATTACGTGGAGTCTTTCTATTGGATAAAGTTTAATTCCAACCAACCAAAATTTCTCCCACCCCACCCGACCCATATTGACATTCCTTGACCCAAACCCAAATACAAGATTCATTAAAAATAAAAAATATTGAATCATCTCTTCTCTCCCTAAACCTAATATTCTATTTTTCTTCTTCCCCTTTTCTTATTAAGCAATTTCAAAATCAATTTCACTCAAAATCACATATTTAAATCCCATGCGTAACATTCTCTTTTCATCTTTAGTTCTTTTAGTGTAAATTCCTGATTTTGTCACTGATTTGATCACGTCTAGTCTTACAATTATATAAAATGTTCATCTTAAATTTTCTTTATAGCAGAATGTTAGATTCCGAAATAATCTTCACTTCTCTTTGATCAATAATATATTAATGAGATTGAATAATTAGTTTAATATAAAATTTAAGAGATTAATTAGTGAATTTTATCTAGCTCATCTAGTCCCACACTGACCGGAAAGAGAGATTATAATATGTAACAAGTTGCATATAAAATAGCCCCACGTAACAGATAGAAAATCATACCTTTCTCGGCCTTTTGGCAAAGATCAAGTGTAGTATTTGTTCTTATCAGTTTAATATTTGATATGTGAGTCATTGAATCACACGATATTAACTCTATTTTTTGATGTGAAGATTCATCACGGTAGCTTGTTATCGGAACCTTCAAGTGTCGTCTAGGCGTTTCACTATCGCCTTGGCTCACCCCACCAATTCTAGTCCTAAACCATTCACATAACAAGTGATGAGGAAAAACTTCCTCTCCTGCTATAGACAACTTGTGAGAAAAAAAAACATACCCTAAATGATGTAACAACTTCTAAGTTTAAAAAATATTTAACTTAAACTTTTAATTTTACGTTTAATGAGAAGCTAGTTTATTCAATGTAATTGGATGATCTTAAGTTCCATTTTATTTTACTCTTTTACAAATATATCCACTTTTAAATCACTTCAGACATATGAGATTAAAAGTAACAAAAATTCATGTCTAAAATTTGATAAATTTTAGTTATTTATTTTTTTATTTTAAGTGGGGCGTTGACAAAACTAAACATCAACCTTGTTTGCTTGAAGTTTGGCTTGGTTTGTCAAGAATGACTTGTTAAGTTTAATTTCAGAATACATGCCTAACTTTAGAATTGGGAAAGATAACTTAAAGCTTTTATATGGATTTTGACTTATAACAGTTTTTACAACTTTATAAAGGAGAAAATTCCTCTCAATTCTTCTTTTTGTTAGATGATGCAAATTCAGAATTATTTATGCTCGGCAGGTAGATAGATGCAAATTCAGAATTTGAAGTTTATAATTTTTTTTAATAAAGAACGGATGAAGTAGTTGATGTTTTAGAAAATTAAAATATAATTAGTTATTTGTAATTAAATAGGGAGGGAATTAAATTAATGTGGTTTAAAAGAGATTAATATGAAATTGAAATCAAAGAGAAAATAAATAATTTAATCAAATTTTCCTTTTAGTTAATTTTTTATCAAGGGACGTGCAAAAAAAAATATGACAAATAAAATGGACCAAAAGAACCACAAATCTCCAAGTCATATTTTAAGATTATTTTTTCATCATATTGATATGAAAAAATTTGTAATTTATAGTTGGTTATTTTTAATTTTTTAATATATAAATTTTGATTTTAAAATATTAAATTAATCTAATCTAAAATTATTCATATCACTCTTGAAAAATGAAATATGACAACTATTTTAAAATTAAAAAAAATAATTAAATTTCGTGCCTAATCAAATAGTCCGGTAAATGAGCATCTATAAATGCCCCCCTTGTTTACTCCTTGTTTCAACCAATTCTCAATATATTTCTCAAATTACATTTTCCTTTCTCTATTTGAAGATGGGACACTTCAAGCGTTTGTTTGCAACTTTCTTCCTTGTAGCAATGCTGCTTTTGTCCACTGGTTTGTCTTCTTTCTTCGTATTATTTAATTTTATCATATAGTTTTATAATATTAGCTCTACATCAAAACTTAGCAAACCCAAACACGATCCGATACTGAAGCGTGAACAGTTTGTTTGAAAGCTCAATATCATATTTTTTTATTTTAATATCATGATATATGAATTTTAGACTTAACACAACCCAAAATTAGCTCAAACCACTATAACAAAAGAGGCATTACCCAAACACAATCCAATAAATCCGATATTGAAGCATGAACACCCAATATCATATGTTTTGATTCTAATATCATGTTATATGAATTTTGGACTTAAAACAACCCAAAATTAGATCAAAGCACTATAACAAAAAAGACATTTACCCAAACACGATTCGATACTGAAGCATGAACAATCATTGTTTCTATACAAATAAATTATCCTAGTTATCTCATGCACAGCCGATGTGGGAGTCTTCTTTCATCATTTATAACATGTTTGGCAAAAATTGAACAGAGATGGGAACAATGAGCAGTGTAGAGGCAAGAACTTGTGAGTCACAGAGCCACAGTTTCAAGGGGACATGTGTTAGGGACAGCAATTGCGCCACCGTTTGCCAGACTGAAGGCTTCATCGGCGGCAACTGTCGTGGCTTCCGTCGCCGTTGCTTTTGCACCAGAAACTGTTAGAACAAATAAAGTTTCCAAATGAAATACTCATCATCCATAATAAATAATGATGTTCTATTCTATCAATAAAAAGAGACTAGATAGTCTCATATTAATATATATATATATATGTGTGTGGTGCTTTGGTTACGATCCAAAATTGTAAGTCATGATTGATGTCTGAAGTGTTATATAGTCAAAATCTATAATCAAATTTTAATCTTGATGTCACTTGATGGGTCAAATCTCTATTTCAAACTTAAGATTAGTATTATAGGCTTTGTCAGTGGTAGAATTTCAAATTGACGACATGCGTCTGACTCATATATCTACTAATAAGAATATTATTATAAAAGTGAAATGGTACGTACATGCGTATATATTATCTTATCTAAATAGAAAAACCTAGGATTTACAAATTAAAGTGATTAATTCAATTCAAATAGGTAGATAGTTGACATATATACACAAAGAGTACAACTCACCATGTTTGACATCATCCTAATATACGATCGATTGTAACATCTTTTGAATTTATGAAATTTAATTACTACGTTTTTGTTTTTTTTTAATATTATGTACTCTTTTTATTAATTTCCTTCCCCCCCCCCCCCTACTTTTTCAGGGGTAACTTAATATTTACGTCTTTAAATAATTCACATTAGCAAAACCCTTATCTAGAAAAATTATAAGCAATATAGAAAAGTGGAAGCGGCAAAGAGGATACAAAGAAAAAGAAGATGGATGTTGATGGGGCTATGGAAATCCTGAGTAGGCTACCTGTGCGGTCACTTTTACGATTCAAATGTGTTTTAAAATTTTGGATGACATTGATTTTCGATCCTTACTTTAAGATAAAGCATCTCAATCATGCCAGGAATGACGATAATTCCCAAAAATTCTTGTTCACCAATGGAACCCTTCTATGGACAAGGTATCCTTGTATTGTTCTTTCTTTACCGTCAGTTCAATAGGTTGAACAAGTACAAAAACTTGATTGTCCTTCTAACGATAAACCATGGTGTCACATATTATATTGTTGTTACGATGGCTTGGCGCTTATGGGGATTTATAATTATCTCAATAACCACTTACAACTTTTGCTATGGAGCCCCTCCACGAGAGAATCAATGGTACTTCCTTATCCAAAAAAATTCAAAACAGACTATTCTACTTGGGGATTGGGATATGACTCGACTAGTGATGACTATAAGATATTTAAGATTGATCACAAATCACGCAATGAAATTCTCGCGTTGAAAAGTGGTTCCTAGAGATTAACAGATAAACATCCTATTAACGTTGGCCCTACGCCTACATTTACCGACTCTTTGGTATTTGTCCATGGGGCATTTCATTGGCTTATTTGTTCGTTAACGAAATATTTTGTGATGTCATTTAGTATTTCAGTAGAGATACAGTTGCCTGAGCAAATGTACTTGAATTCAAATTTATACAAGTTCGGATGCGGTGTTTCAGTATTGGGAGAAATGGTTTGTGCTTATTTTCATTATATGTCTGGTATAAACGACGTTTTTAAATTTTGGGTAATGAAAGACTATGTCAAAGAATCTTGGACTGAATTGTTTATTATACAAGGTACCAATATTCAATTAGCCATACTGAAATATATGTTTTCGGATGGCGAAGTGCTATTCTGTTGCAGACGTTTGGATCCTAAGTGTTCTTATGTCTTTAGGACGACGTCCAAAGGACCATTTGGATTATGGCCTCAATATGATGTCATTTAGAAAGGATTCGTTTATACAGAAAGTTTGATCTTTCTAAAATTAACTAGTTATGAGTATTTGCTTATGTATGATCAAGTCACTTTATTTTTCAAGATAATATTGTTACAACCTCTTTTGTGTTTTCATATCAAAAATTGAACTTTGTGGTGCACTTTAGTGTAAACAAAAGAACATATCAAGATTCGAAATTTCCTCAAAACAGAAACAAAAACAAACAAGATCAAACTAGTCCCACACTGACTGCAAAGAGAGATTTTATGTAATAAATTGACATATAAAATAGTGCGGTATAACACATGGAAAAGCATACCTTTCTCGGCCTTTTGGCTAAGATCAAGTGTAGTATCTGTTCTTATCAGTTTAATATTTGATATGTGAGTCATTGACTCACACGATATTAACTCTATTTTTTTAGGGGGAAGGTTCATCATGGTAGCTTGCTATCAGGACTTTCAAGTGTCGTCTAGGCGTTGCACTACTGCCTTGGCCTGGCACACCCCACTAATTCTAGTTCTAAACCTTTCTTTCAATTGTTAGTTGAAGGACTTCTTAGGATTTTTGTGAAGTTATAACCTTTGCATTTTTGGAGCAAAATCGATATGATACGGTGGAAAAGACAACATATTAAGTGGCAGTTCTGATAAGTTTGTTCATTTTGGGGTTTAAAGCAGAGGAGGTAGGTTGGTTTGACTAAGGCATTTGCAGGAAAGCCTAATTTAGTTGTTTTCTGTCTTATTTTAGAGTAATGAACCACAGGAATTGCTAATATTAGCAATGGACCTGGGTCAACTTGCTGTGTCTGGATGACTTTTATTAGACATGTGTATGAGACTTGTTGCAGGACTAGTGAGGCTGGCTCAAGTGGTTGAGCATCTCCGCCATCGATTTGCAGGTTCGAGGTTCGAGTCATGTTGGAGGGTGAGTGAGATCATTATTGATCTTCATTCCTCTCCTCGGATGGGGTGGCGGGGCAATAAATTTAATCATGTATAAACACTGTAATTTTCATCTCCTAAGAATGAATGACAAAAAAAAGATACTCACTCAGATAATGCACCAGCCGGGAATCGAACCCGGGTCTGTACCGTGGCAGGGTACTATTCTACCACTAGACCACTGGTGCTTGTTGATCTTGTTATTCCATTTTTTTATTTACTAACAAATTTTGAAGTCTGAACTATTTGATATCAATAAAATTGCAAAATGTAAGATCAAGTGTAGACTATGTAGTATATGTGGTGCTGTTGTTACGATTCAAAATTATAAGTCATGACTAACACCCGAAAAGCCACTATCTGGATTAGAGAGGATCTACTACGATACTAAACATAGATGATCTGTACAAATTATATACTCATAGCAAGGATGTGCATAAAGATTAGTAAGATCATCAATCCACTAGATCGTCATACCCATGTAGCAAATCTCAATATATTAGCAAATACAAACAATATGCATGACATGTGCGGAATACAATATATAATATGAGTGCAAAGACTTGTATCAATAAATGGCAACATATATACATGTTCAATTCAAAATGATGATTTTGGCCTGGGTTTGCCTTCTTCATTCATAACATTTAATTTTATCATATAGTTTTATAAAGCCCCATTATGGTTTAACTATTTTTACTTTAATGTTGTTGCAAGAGGAATTAAGAGGCACTACATATAATAGTCAATTGAGGTTGATTTCTATATGTGTATTGGTTAATGTGAAAATAGAAATTTTACAATATTTCATATCTAAAAGATAACTATAAAATACTTCCTTAACAATGTAGAAATGTTCCGCACTATCATATACTAGCTCAAAGCACTATAACAAAAAAGACATTTAATGACAATAGATGCCACAAAAATATTCACAACAATTGAGTTAATGCCAATACATTTAGAGTTGCATAAGTTATTAGCGGCATTTTTATAACCAATACCATATTAAGTTTCCAAGTTATCTCATCCACATCACATGTGGGAGTCTTCTTTCATCATTTATGTTGGAATTTTGTTTAAATTAAATTAATAATATAAGTTTTTTCTTAAATGAAATAAGAGTGTCTTTTTATTCTTTTGTTAGTTGGTGTCTTTTAAATGAAAGAATGTGTATTTTCATTTTTTGGTTACCACCAATTCTGTTTAAATCAAAGGTGACAAATAACTTTTTACAGAATACATTTCTTTACAACATTCTCCAAAAAATAAAGTCTTCAAGTTCTTGTTTTTCAATAGGATTTATTCACTATTTGCTTAGTGCAGAAATTCATAGGTTTGTCATTGTTGTTCATCATGTGTTTATGAGATACTTAGAACAACAACTTTGTAGAATTTGGTAAGAAATAACAAAGTTTAAAGAGTATTTTCAAAAGAAACTTAAAACCAGTAAAGAAGATAGAAACTGAAACATATTAGAAATAATATACAAAATATTTTTCTCAAAGAAGAAAACCGAGCCCATTGAATGCATAGTGTGTCTTTAAGGAAATTATTTCCCTCAAGTACCCGAGGTTAATGGAATATATCATAACATAATAGAACGATCTTACTCACCGATGTATTGGTACCTAAAATCACGATGTCAGCAAACCACTCAACGACAGTAAAATATACTTAGAATACTAGATTTAGTAGTAGAAAAAGCCCAAAAATTTGTTGTTGAAAAATAAGGGGAAACCCCTCTATTTGTAGAAAACAAATGATAGTGTGAACATGTATTTATTGTGCCTAATCGGAAAGGTCAACACCCTTTGAAATAAGAAGTTGCAACTTTCCGTAAAGGTCACAATTCTTTATAAAAGTTGAAATTTTTCATAAAAGTCAAAACTTTTTAAAAAAAAGTTACAATTCTTCATTTTTCATTCACATATTTTAAAACCCAACAATCATATCTACTAAAACTATTTGCACACAATCCCATAGCAATCTCGTGGAGGAGAGGAAGCAAATATCATTTTTAGAAAAACGTTTTGCACTTTCAAGCCTTCAATTTTGTATTCTTTGTTCGTATTATCAAACCTTCATCTTATTCTTCTTCATATAATTTTATGTCCTTAATATATATTTTCTAACAATTTATCATTGTTACTCTTGAATTTTGATGTTTGCATACAATTGACAGATATGGGACCAATGAGCAGTGCAGAGGCAAGAACTTCATCGGTGGCAACTGACCGTCGTCGTTGCTTTTGCACCAAAACCTGTTAGAAGAATGATCTTAATTTCATTGTCTCTGCAATTGTTTCCTTGTTAAAGCATCCATCATAAATAATATTGTTAAGTTCTATATTTCATGATATAAATAGTACCAAATTTCATCATTAAATAGTAAAACAAAAGAAGAGATTACTAGTGAATCTTGTCTCTTGGAAAAAAGTATAAAAGCTCTTCTAGTCCCACACTGACTGGAAAGACAGATTTTATGTAACAAAATGACATAAAGTAGCGTGGCATAACACATGAAAAAGCATACCTTTCTCGGCCTTTTGGTTAAAATCAAGTGTAGTATCTGTTTTTATCAGTTTAATATTTGATGTGTGATCATTGAATCACACAATATTAACTCTATTTTTTGAAGGGGAAGGTCCATCATGATAGCTTGCTATTGAGATCTTCAATCATCGTCATGGTGTTGCACTATAACCTTGGCCTGGTGCATCCCACCAATTCTATTCCAAAATTTAGATCATCTTAATTGATATGTAATAATGTTCTTTCGTAAAGAATTCTATGAATCTACAAAATATTTTTGTTATCATAATGTTGAACCTCAATCGATATTATAACAAGTATCGCAATATTTTTTGACCCTCCTAAATGAAACAACCTGCATATGGTGCGAACATTGTTGATGACTTGAAACTATTTCATACTACATCTCAGAATGTTTTTGATGATGATATTTTTTCAGTATATAAAAAAAACAAAAGAGAGAGGCTCAGATGTATTATTTTGTCGCCTGATATATTATTTATTGGTGTTTGTTATGTAAGTTATAAAAACTATCGAGAAATATGCCTGCGTGAAAACTTTAAAAAAATTATTTACACAGAAAAGAAATATTTATATTATTTAAAATAATTGAGACATGATCATTGTTATTGGTTATTCTATCTCAAATAAAAGTCATAATAATTTTTCTATATATTATAGGTTATTTATAAAAAATTACTTGTAAAATCATTGAAAGTTTAATTTTACTTTTGCTTATTTTCTTAGTAATAAAATTATAAAATTGAATATACATGAGACAATGCCCCGTAGATCCATGGGACTTACTCCCCATGTCTCGGGGCTTATGTCTCGCCCCTTATTACATAAAACGTCTCACTTCACGCCTCCGCCCTTTAAAACACTGATTGTAACTGCCTCCTAAGATAGAAGCTTCCAAACTTAGGTCCAAACTAGAACAAAGGAGACTAAATTCTCTTTCACACGTAATGCTACTGACAGTTTTAGAATTTTCTACCCATTTAGTTCCTCAAATTGATGCAGTAAGATGTACATCATTTGGTTTTTTTTTCTTTCTAAGAAATGCAGTACAACTATAATACAAAAATAACAATTCAACAACTGCAATGATGCCTCAATCCTGAATTAGTTGGGTTTTTCAAATAAATTCTCAACATCAATTTTATTCCATCTTCACTAATTTTTAATTTTCCAAACTAAATAATTTGTACAATGAGATATCGGTGGTTTTCAATATCGATTGTGGTTTTCGGTTTATTTTACAATCATGAAACTCTACCAACCACGTAGATATTGAATAACCGAGTTCACCAAAAACTTAAGAAAACGAAAAGAAATCACTTGATACTTTTCCTCTTGGAAGATATTGAACTTAATCACCGGTGATTTTTATCAATAAATAAAGAAAATCCTTCGACGAATAAAAAAAAAAAATCAAAAACTTTGTTTCAATGGCCTTAATTTTGATAGATGAACCTCTTAAGAGTCCTTATTGGCCAGGCACACACTTTTATCCCACACTGCCTAGAAAGAGAGTTTAATTTAACAAGTGACATATAAAATAGCCCGGCATAAGACATGTAAAACCATACCTTTCTCGGCCTTTTGGCTAAGATCAAGTGTAGTATCTGTTCTTATCAGTTTAATATCTGATATGTGGGTCATTGACTCACACGATATTAACTCTATTTTTTAAGGGGGAAGGTTCACCACGGTAGCTTGCTATCGGGACCTTCAAGAGTCGCCTTGGTGTTGCACTACTGCCTTGGCCTGGCTCACCCCACCAATTCTAGTTCTAAAAACCTTTTGTTTCATAACATTACACAATTTGTCCCTTCTAATTTTGGGCAGTTTGATCCATAAAAGCTCTCTCTATGTTTCATCCCAAGTAACACTTTTTAATTAAAATCAGCTACTGAACTAATATCAGCTCTTTTCTTTCATTAAGTTGTACTGTACTACTACTAAAGATAAATGGTGACCCTATATATAGTTTTACCAGATTCAATTTCGGTATGATCCGATATATAGTTGGACCTAATACGATTTCGGTATGATCCGATATATAGTCGGACCTAATATGATTTCTCATCTTGTAATCTCCAACAACATTAAAAAATAATAATGGAAAAAGAGAGGCTCAAATGCACTATTTATTAGCTATAACTCATAAAATCTTCAAACCAATGTTTCAACCTAGCATTTGGCACCTTTTTTACCCCAGTAAATGTGCTATACTACTACTAAAGATAAATGGTGACCCTATATATAGTTTTACCAGATTCAATTTCGTTGATATGATCCGATATATAATCAGACCTAATACGATTTCCCATCATGTAATCTCCAACAACATTAAAAAATAATAATGGACAAATAGAGGCTCAGATGCAATATACCCACAAGTTCTCACTAATTGTGCAATTTTATTTTCACAGCACTTACACAATGCACCAGTCGGGAGTCGAACCTGGGTCTGTACAGTCGGGAGTCGAACCTGGGTCAGCACATATCGCAAAGTACCATCCCTAATGTAAAATCAAGTGTAATACATATTTTTATCAGTATAATATCTTATACTAACTCTATTTTTGAGGGGAATGTCCACACGGTAGCTTGCTATTGCGATTTGGGACCTTCAAGCGTTCTTGGCGTTGCACTACTGCCTTGGTTTGGCGCAGCCCACTAAATTTAGCTGTAAAGCTTAATTTACATCATCACTTATCAATTTTTTGGGAACTATAAAAGGTCATACTCAACATTCTCAAATCTCTAGATGATCAAAAGATTCTCCTGAAATGGGGATCGTAAAAATAAAAGAGCATTTTCATACTAAAAATCTTCTTAGGGATGGCAATGGGGCTGGGTGTGGGGCGGGTGAATTTAGTTCAATCCACAGAATTCTCAACCCGCCCCACCCCACCTGCATTTCATTTTTTTTCTATTTTTAACCCGCCCTGCTCCACCCTGCATAAACCCGCTCCGCCCCGCCCCACTTTAAGTTATTATTGCTACATACATAAAGTAACGTTATATATATATCATCCTTCTCATAGTACTTATATGTCATATGCATCCTTTTTGTTTTCTTGTTCTAAAAATATAAATGAAAATAGAAAATATAAAAGATATTGTAATAATTAGCTAAAATATAGTAATGAATTAATGAAAGTAAGAAAGAGTGTTTGATCTGTAATTGCTAGAAGAGGCAGGCTCTAAAAATTATGTCGTAAATAGAAAGGAAAGAATATTCTAAATTTTGTACCTTTTTTTTTTACTTAAAAATATTTTCTTTAATATATATTCTGTTAATAAGGAAGTTAGTAATACTACAAATTATTTTTAATAAAAAGCAGTAGAACATAAGAAGGGTTTTTATGATTTTTAATAAGAAGCAATAGAACATAAGAAAGGAGAGACCCACACCCGCGCCGCACCCGTATAATTCTAAAAATTAAGGCTTTGCACCGCTCCGCACCCGCTTAGAGACTACCCCGCCATGCCCTACATAGCCTTAAACCCGCATCATCCTGCCCCCGCTCCGCCCATTGTCATCCCTACTTCTCTGTCAGTAAAATGAAGCTTCAGAATAGGCAATACGACTCATGTTAGCACTCACAAAAAGTAGCAGAATGTTAGATTTTTAGCAAAAGTCGGAACATAACAAGTGATCTACTCTTAATTTCAGCAACATTGTTGAAACTATTTTGCAGCCAACAAAACGTAAATTGTTTCATTCTCTACTCGTTGATCAATGCAATTATAGACGATTAAAGGAATTGAATTAGTTTAATATATAAAACCAGAGAAGATGATTACTAGTTTAATATATAAAAGCTCTTCTAGTCCCACACTGCCTAGAAAGAGAGATTTTATGTAACCAAGTTACCAATAAAATAGCCCGGCATAACACATGAAAATTCATACCTTTCTCGGCCTTTTGGCTAAGATCAAGTGTAGTATCTGTTCTTATCAGTTTAATATCTGATATGTGAGTCATTGACTCACACGATATTAACTCTATTTTTTAAGGGGAGAGGTTCACCATAATAGCTTGCTATTGGGGCCTTCATGAGTCGCCTTGGTGTTGCACTACTTCCTTGGCCTGGCTCACCCTACCAATTCTAGTTCTAAAAACCTTTGATTCCATAGCAGTACATAATTTTGGGCTTTTTGATACATAAGAGCTCTCTATGCCATTCCAAAATGCACATGTTAATTAAAATCAGATATGAACTAATATTAACTATAACTTATAAAATCTTGAGAGTTAGACTTATGTTTCAGCCTAGCATTTGGCACCTTTTCAGTAAGATGTACTGTACTACTACTAAAGATAAATGGTGACCTTATAATGTATAATACTTACTGAGTTCGATTTTTCATCTTGTACACGACATTTAAAAATGATACATCTTGTAATTTTGAACGACATTTAAAAATGATGGTGGAAAAAAGAGAGGGCTCAGATGCGTTGTTTTGTCGTCTACTATCAGACAAGGTGAGGACCCAAGTTCTCATAGACTACGCAATTTATCTTCACAGCACTCAAATAATGCACCAGCCGGGAATCGAACCCGGGTCTGTACCGTGGCAGGGTACTATTCTACCACTAGACCACTGGTGCTTTGATATGATAGTACTTCCTTCGTTTCTATTTATACGTCACCATTTTAGATTTACGTGCATTAAAAAACTAAGCAAGTTTACTATTCTACCCTTTTTCACCCCATATTAGTTTTCTATGTTGGTCAAATAAATATTTTCAAGACTAATAACTAATAAGGATAAAATAGAAAGAATATAGTGTCTAGTTATGTTAACTTATCAATATTTAATATTTATGAAGGGTATAGTAGTAACTTACTATCGTCTTAATGGATTATCGGTTTACCTAATAACCCAATACTAAAAACTAATACCAAACCGATAACCCGATAAGTTTTTTATAACACCATTAAAATTCTATTAACGCAATAGCAATGAACCAATAACATTTTTTTGAATTCGATTTATTAGTCAGTTCGATTTTTGCACGTTCCTAATTTCATCTTATGTACTTGCAGCAAGGTACCACCCCAAACATATTTTACATCAATAGATTGAAAATGTAAGATCAAGTGTAGTATCTGCTCTTATAAGTGTAATATATTTATATTAAACTTTAGTTAAACTTTCCAAAAAAAATATTTATAGTAACTCGACATAAAATTATTATTTTCTCCACTGAAAAATATTCAACTGCGGATATTTTGATTAAATCGATAATAAGAGAAAAAAATATAATTTTAATACGAAAAAATTAGGAACATTTTCATTATTTCACCGAGATTTTGTTTTCCATCATCATGTATTTTTTCATTGAGCTGATTCAGTAAAAAATGAATAGAAAAATTATATTCTATTACATTAATTTTTCATTGATTCATAATTGAAAAAATATTTGTTTCTAGTAGTTACCCAACCCCACACGGATCAAATCTAGCCATGTAAAACCCAAATCGATTGAACATGGTTTCCCAAACCCAAACCAAAAACGAATCGGGTTGTATTTTTTGAACCGACCCGACCTGATCCAACGACTAAGCATCTATAAAAAGGCCCTTCTAGTTCTAGTCCACTCTCTACTCACAAACTTCTCAAATTAAATCTCATTTGTCCCTTCTCTCTCTAAAACTATCTCTCTCTCTCTAAATATGGGAAACTCCCAACGTTTGTTTGCAACTTTCTTCCTTGTAGCTATGCTGCTTTTGGCCACTGGTTTGTCTTTCTATTTTTATCAACTTAATTTGTATTTTTTTTATGAATAAAAGTTTAAATATATCATCGAATTTTGATAAAAGACATATCTATATCATTTTTCTTTGAGAAAAGACTCATTTATGCATGCATGTCCTTGTTTGTTAACTTAAATGATATAAATGAGCAAAATTTTGATAGATGATATATATGAGTTCTTTTTTTAAAGTCCGATGATATATTTGTATTTTTTTTTCTTTTTAAGAAATTATTTAATTAATGATGTGTATAAAATGGTTTCTGTAAAGTCAAAATTATTTTCAGTTAACAAATAATGATATGGATTGTTAACTAATGATATGAATGAGTCCGTTCTCAAATGGAAATGCATAGCTAGGTAAGTCAAATTTTTAACGGAGTGTAGATGAGCCTTTTCTTAAAGTTTGATGGTATATTTGAGTTTTTTTTTAATTAATGACATGATCGAATTATAATTAATCACGTATAAAAAATAATTTTGCAAAATCAAAACTAGTTTTCATTAACAAATAAATAATGGCATGTATGAGCTCTTTCTCAAACAAAAATGGTAGAGATGAGATAAATTTTTAACGAATAACATAAATGGACTTTTTCTCAAAATTCAATGACATATTTGAATTTCTTTTTCCTATTTTTAGCCGCATATCAAACATCCAAAAAAAAAAAAATCATATAAACAAATATGTGTAACTTGAAGTTTATCTTAAAATAAAAATAATTTGATGATATAAAATAATTTTTTTAACTTTTTTATTTTATGCAGGACCAACGACAAGTGTAGAGGCAAGGACTTGCGAGTCACAGAGCCACCATTTCAAGGGGACATGTCTTAGCGATACCAATTGCGGTTCCGTTTGCCACACCGAAGGCTTTACGGGTGGCAACTGCCGTGGCATTCGCCAGCGTTGCTTCTGCACCCGAAACTGTTAATAGAAGAAAATGATCTTTTCAGAATTTTATCACTTTAGTTTTACCCTTTGTTAAATTAAAGTGTATGCTCTATCAATAAAACAAGTACTAGATTTGCATTATAATAATAATAATAATAATAATAATAATAATAATACGGTTTGTGTTTTCATATGTCGTTTGTTTGGTCAATGATTAATTTAGCAAAAGTTAAGTCATTGTATATTTCAGTGATTATTTTCTTATATTTTATTTTAGTATTTTGTCATTTTCACAAGTTTGAGAAGAATAAGATATATGTAAATCTTACGCTATTTTTTATTTCTACTTTTATCATAATAATTTAAGAGTAAAAAGAGAAATTGAAAAAAGGGATGCATGGATTATTAATGTTCATGCATTGCCAAATGTTGACGGTATCTAAACACATGTAATCAAGATGGACACGTGTTATTCAAATGGAAGAGCCTCAAAGCTATGCAAAAAAAATTTATATATTTATTTAGGTTTTCAAAATTCTCAATCTTTTTTGAGTCTAAAAATTATAATCATATAAATTTGTTTAAAATTTAATAAATAGATATGCAAGTGTTACATAATATAATACATATAGAATAGCACGTAAGAAATAAATTATCATATAGAATAATATTATCATATAGAATAATATTTGTTTGTTCAATTTTATAATTAACGCAAGCTAACCTCCTATTTTCATTTTTTTTTCCTTTAATTAGTACTTACATTATTATTTTTGTGTTTCTTTGTCATGCTTTGATTTGATATAAAATTTAGAAAAAGAAATAAAGCTTTTGAATCTTGTGTTCTTAGAATAAAAATATATTAAATATATCAAATATCCTTGAATTTTATGATTTTAAATATGTTATGTAAAATTAAAATTAAAGTTACAAAATTATCAAAAAATATATATTTTCCAAACGAATAAACAAATTATCGAGGATCTATTAAAAATATCATCTCAACTTATATAGAATCTAAAAAAATTTAAAAATTTTAAATTAGAATTTTACAGTAGTGCGAAGTACGCCACGTAATCATGGGAAATGTGAGTGGCATTTTTGTAGCTTTGTGTAAACCGAATGCCTTCCTTGTAAGAAGAGGTTGCACGAAACTCTTCCTTGAATTCAGTGATTACTTTTATAAAACGATAATTCGGTGCATGAAATATCTCTCGTTTAGGGATGATAATAGAGTGAAACGGATTTAAAATTATACGGGTTGGAGCGGTTTCAAGATTGTGGTGGATTGAGTGAATGCGGGGCGGGTTGAAGTAATTTTTTAAAAACTAACGTAGGGCGAAGTGGATTGCAGATCTATATGATTTTATGTGGGTTTAAACGTAATTTTAATTCTTTTACATGTTATAAAAGTGATAGAACCCTTTGAGAGTAAGAATAAACAAATCTCATGACAAATTCATTATTTTTTATTCAAACTACTATTAATTGTAAGTTTCTTTAAATTATTAATTCAAGAAAGTAAATAAAAATGGTTCAATAAAACTTAATAAAGCTTCTTACATACTTTTCAATTGACCTCTGAAAAATAATATTTTAAATTATTAACTATTAAATTAATATAACTTAATAAAAAATAAAATTATTTTTATAAAATTTATTTTTAATATTAAACTTAATTAAAAAAGAAAAATATTGAAAAATTTATTTGGAACGAGTCTATGCGGGTAGAGTGAGTTAAAAAAGAAAAAAACTTATTATGCAGAATAGGTTAAAAATCTTACGGATTAAGCGCAATGCGTCCCACACGCACCCCACAGCGTCCCATTGCCATCGTTATCCACATAGGCATGAACAAAGATTGGATTTTAAAGATAGAATTATTCTCGATGCTTCCATAAAAAGTGATTTCAATTTTTTATGAGATTCGTAGCAAAATTATGTATATATATAAGGATCATATATTTTATTGTGCACCCTAAAATACTGGAATCTTTTAATTGAAAACAAATTATTGCAAAATTATTAATCTCTCGATGAGTTAATTCGGAATAGGTTATTCCATCATGTAAATGAAATAACTCTTCCCATTAATATGACAAAAATGATGGGATAAATAATCCAAGGGTTACCTAATACCTCCAACCAAATATGAAATAAAATAATTTTGCATTTTATTCTGAAATTATTATACCTCAAATCAAACGACTCCTAAGGTTCAAGACCACCGGGCGACATAGTGAACTAGATGTGGGCATGGTATGGTATATACTGAAGGGAAAATGCATAAGTACCCAGCGCCCATGGCACTATCTTTTGGGCCCAGCCCGTGTTGACAATTTTTTCAAACTATCTGGTTGATAGTGCCACGTATGCCGAAAAGGATAGAAAATTATTTATATAAGTTTGGGGGGGGGGGGGGGTAATACGACCTTAGTGTGGTATAAGTGTGTCTCTGGGATTTCGAGCATAGGTTGGGGGGTACTTATGCATTTTTCCGATACTAAAATACCATACCATACCAAAATTTTTAATATCGTGATATTGATATTATGGTATTGGTGTGGTACTTGGTATACATTTTAATTTTTTTGGTATTCGATACAATATTTAGTATTTAAATATAACATACCGATCACTATACTGAAGTATATAGTTACATAGAGGGATAAGGCACAAGTACCTTCCTAGACTATGATCAAATTCCCAGAGAACACCTTAACTAAACTAAGTTTCTATTACCCCCCTGAACTCAACTTTTTTTGTAATTTTGATACACCTTTTGGCTTACATGACACTCTCCGTGACTCCACACAATTGAGGCGTGTGGGAGATATTTGGATGTCACGTAAGCCAAAAAGGTGTACAAAATTACAAAAAAAATAAATGAGTTTAGGGGGTAATAGGGCCTTAGTTTAGTTAAGGTGTGTCTGTGAAATTTACGGGGTACTTGTACCATATATTAGTATAAACTAAATGTTTAGCAATTAAAGCTTTGATTACTATATTTTGATTGAAACGTATTTGAATTGTAATTGATTAACAAATGAAGTTGTTTGTACTTTATTTTGCATATATATTTATATGTGTAATGTGCTAGTATAATATCAAAATTATGATATCAGAACTTTTAATTACCTGTATCATACCATGTCCACCCCTATTAAGTGAACTATGTTAACTTTTCTCATTTAGTAGACAAATAATCAGATACATAAAGTTTCATGATCGTTTAACAACATTTTTCAATAAAGTAGTATCGATGTCACGTAACACTGCTTCAACTAACACACATCTGCCTTTAATTGTACCTTATTATTTTCAAATCCTAACCTCGCCTTTATATCTATAAGACTGACAATTGTCTAACCCAAAACATATTAGCAAATCTCAAGCCTAAAAAATTACTTCAAAATCAACTCAAAAAAAAAAAAAAAAAAAAAAAAAAAATCCTCTTATGTTGTTCTGCTGTAAAATATCTCACAAACTAATTTTCTCTTTATCATAACTTTAACGTATTACAATGAATGAACGTTTATCAAAATAATAAGAGAAACTTTCACATATAAACAAACATAAAAATTATATTTATATATTATAGTTATAGTTTGTATAATTGCGCTCTATAGCAAATTTTATGTTTGCTGTGGAGCTTTTGATTTGTCTAATTTGCTAGAGACATCCAATTTTATAAAATTATTCAGTTTTGTATAAATTCATTTATACATTATAATTTGTATAATAAGATATGTATTTGTACAATTATAAGTGTATAGAACAAAAATATATGTATTTTTATTTGTATATACACTTTTCTCTCGCTTTATACAAACACAAATACATTTTATACCGAAATATATAAAATGACTAATTATATACAGAAAATGGCTAATTGTATACCGAATCAGATGGCAAAAAAATGGAATGTTTGCTACAAATTACAATTAAAATAAACTATGGCAATAACATTTAATTTGAATTAATAATTTGTTATTTCATACAATTTTCCCAAATAATAATAGTAGAGCAAACGCCTGTATTATAACATTCTTGGGGCAAAAATAAATCTTTAATAAGAATTACGATTTTTGTTTGACGTCTAGATGTTGAATCCCCTTGATTTTTTTCATATATTTTACTTCTTTATAGGAAAAATGCATAAGTACCCCCAACATATGTCCGAAATCCCAAAGACACACTTATATTATACTAAGGTCCTATTACCACCCCCCCCCCCAACTTATTTTATAAATAATTTTCTACCCCTTTACGACCTACGTGGCACTATCTTCTAGGGCCCAACGCACGTTGACAATTTTTTCAAGCTATCTGATTGATAGTGCCACGTAAGCCGAAAAGGGGTAGAAAATTATTTATAAAATAAGTTCAAGGGGTAATAGGATCTTAATATAGTATAAGTGTGTCTCTGGACTTTCGAGCATAGGTTGGGGATACTTATGCATTTTCCCCTTCTTTATATTTTGAAACTCTTTAAGCTACATCACTAAGACCACCACACAAACATAGAAATGAAAAAGTGAGGAGGCAAACATGAAGGTGATTTAAAATCTCAACCAACTCCTCTCCTTAGAATCAAGTAGCTTCCAGGTCCTCTCCGCCGTTATAGAGTTCTTCTGGTCTAATCTCCGAAAATTGAAGATCAGCTGACTAAGTTAGTATTGATTCATGCAAAGATGCCCCTTTGAAGCTGGAGGAAGGAATTATCCACCTCATCACCCCGAAGAGCAGTGGCTCTGTAGTTTTGCGCACCTACAGAGAGAAAGACTATTCCAAAAGTACCAACATGCAATCGAAAGAAAGAGCAATCAACAATCCCTAGACACAGAGAGAAGGTACAAGCTAAAATCACAACCAAACAAGGCATTGATCCAAAGATACTTACATGACCAAAAAAAAAATCTATAAGGCAAAGGATCAAAAACTAAACGCGACCATGGCAAGAAATCAGGATCAACAGATAATATTGAGCAAAATACGCAAGGTAACAACAATAACATATCCAGTAAATCCACAAGTGATGTCTAGGGAGGGTAGAATGAACGCAAACTTCACCACTACCTCTTGGGGATAGAGAAGTTGTTTTCGAAACATCCTCAGTTCAAATACCGCAATTCCCCAAATACCAAGAAGATAATATAGCATGTCACAAGGAAACAGTGCAAAGTCTACCAAAAGGGGAGAATACTCGGGACAAGTATCCAGGAAAATCTAAATATGGATAGCTAGCTAATTTGCTCACGTTTCGCGCTATCATGAATAACCTCATTAAATTAACAAATGATCATTCTCAACTTTTGAAAAGGTAGATTCTTGTAAAAACTAAAGATACTAAGAACATTAACATAAATTAGATGATTTGGCTGTAATGAAATAGTCCATCTTGCTTCTTCTAATTTTTTCATTTACACGAAAAAAGAACAAAATATTCAATTAAAATGGCATATATTACACTTAATCTTAAAGCACCTCATACGTACAAAAACCAACAATAAGTTTAAATGACCAACAGGACATGCATAGTTGACAAAAATAAGTTGAAGCAAGCAAAAGGGCACGAAATTTTCATTAGAATTCACATAAGCAATAGGTTAAATATCGGAGAAATGGTCTAAGAAGTACTTGTATATAGTCGTTACAGAGAGTTCATAAGGCAAGATAAAAAGTCATTGTATTTGTATATCTGAAGAAGAAGCTAGTCTGGAAAAACAGCGACATCTTAGTGTTAACATAGTAATATTCTGAGTACAACTGTAGAAGTGGCATGGTTTGAGAAAAATGAAATCCTCCGCCGTTAATAAGTCTCAACACTTAAAAAGACTTGGATACATAAGTTACCTTTTGAGGCCAAATTTTCATCATCCTTCAATATTGATTCCTTAGTATTCCAGCAACAAAGGAGCAAAAATTTCTCGAATAAATCTGCATCAACAAAAGGAGAGAGTCTGTCTACAAAATTCCTCCGATAGACAGATTTAATACCATGAAATAGAAACAATTAATGGCCAAAACAAATTGAACACACAAAACTAAAAGGGTCATACCAGTGTTAACTGCTACTAACAATTAAAAGAGCAAAAGGCTGATACCTAAATGAATATTGAAGAACATATTAAAAATTCATCATACACGGTTAAATATTATACTCCTAGTATGAATACCACCAGAGATAGTTTATTTACATGGGAGTGAAGAAATATATCAACTACAAAAAAGAGAGTATAGGAAGGAAAGAGTGTTTAGCCAGTGGACCTTGAAAGTATATTAACATAACAAAATCAAAAGGCCTCGCTTTTCTTCGCATGGTGCAGACTACTGTTATACGATATGAATTTGAAAAACGTATCCAACCGAAGCATAAAATTCAAGGACAAGCATGATAGTAAAAAAAGAGTGATCTGAGAAGTTTACTGATTGAAAAAAAAAAAAAAAAAACTTGAAAGTTCAATACAGCTTTTTTGTTGAGCAATTCAAGGAACGTACATCTTTTGATCTCCTTAAGAAACTATGACGAAGAAAAAAAGAGGATGAAATAGCAGGCCAGTTGAAATAATGACTGGAACTGTTCCTCAACGTATACAAAAACTTCATCAAACAAAATCAGTTTGACAGCGTGTATAAATACATATTCAACTGGCATTTCAGAAATTCATATACCAACCTTTGATTTTGCACTGGAATTCAGGAATCCATTCCCTACCAGCCTATGTTTTCTCCCTCATCATAGTCTTTTTTTTTTCACCTTCCTCGCCTTTCTTCTCCTTATTGCCTACTACTTTGGACTTCAAAACCCTTTTTCAACTCTTGTTGCTAGTTGACGAAATCCTAAGATTCTTTTGGACCGACTTCAATTCGAAGAAGTTGAAGAGAATTGAAAGCTTTGACTACATAATTCTAGTTAAAGAGTGTGTGCATTGTGAAAAGGTGCAAAGAATATATTATCTCACTAAATTATAAATATTGAACGTTATTAAAGAGTTCAAGAAAAGATGAGACGAGGCAAAAAGGAAATCATTATTTGAGAGCAAATACATTACTTTTGGAACGTCATTATAGAGTGCACCTGTAATGTTGCTAACAAGGTTTAACTTTTGCTTTTTGCTGCTACAATGTAGTAACTGGTGTCTTACTCTCTACTTGTACATTCCTGCATCTTCTTGATTCCTTTCCATGAATGAATCAATTACATCTATCCCCCAAAAAAAAACTTATACATAACAACTAAACAATGTGCTTAATTAAACCATTTTATTGAGCACCTTTCCTTAAAAGTTAGTTCTCTGATTTGGTAGAAATTTTTATGGAGATGGATTAAACATGTTGTTAAACCGACCCAAAACTAAATTGGATAACATAAATATTTGCAGGTACAAAAATAGCGCAATTACATTGGGTTATTCCTGTTCGGAAACATCATTTTTTGTATCTAAACCATAACTTCAAAGAACAGGTTGTGCAATAAATTTTTAATAAACGAACTTGAAAATTTTGGTTACCTATTTTGAAAAGGGATTAGTCGGCAAAGAAGCATTCTGAGATTTATTTTTCATCTTCAAGCTACCAATTGGTACAACTTTTCCTTTGTACACGAGAAGAAATTATGTACAAAGACAACATGTCTGACATTTTCATCATCTCAGATAATAAATGGGTAGTATAAATTTTTTTCCCTCTGCTCATTTCCTCTTTGCAAGATTAATTGAATCTCACCAATGGGAGACAAATTAACAAAAAGTGCAATTTCGATTCTTAATTAACCTAAACTGAAGCAGCAAATTGAAAAATAGAATATAAAGATACATGTAACATCAATTAAACATGAAACAGAAATTGAGAATCGCAAAAGAGAAAGAGGAAATGTACCTTGGTGGCAAGGAGTATGTTCTGGGTGAATCCCATGGATCTGTGGAGAAGAAGAATCCTTGTTCCTCTGTTGAGGGAAGTTTTCCCTAATCACAGCCAAGTTTCTTTCTAACTTCTTTCTACCATACTATATATTCCTCCATTAAAATTAGATGAGTGGCAAGATTAATTTCAGTTCAACGATTCATAAGAAGTTTGATGTATCTACAGATTACAACTCTTTTTGAGATGAGATAGAGAAAGAAGATGTAGAGAGGGAGTGGAGGCGTTTAGCATTAATCAGAGGAAGAGACGTAACCAGAACAGTAGATCAGTCAAGAGGAAAAGAAACAGAAAATACAGGAAAAAAGATCAATGGGATTTACGGACAATGAGATGCGCCAGTAACTGGCTTAATGTCCTCCAATTATGCATATGTTTCAAGAAAAAAGACAACTTATTTGAGTTAAAATGTACACTGCTAAAGAAGATCAATGAAGAGGAAACCAACTCTCCCAAGTCTTCTGACATGTTATAAAGGCACAACCTGCCAAACATAGTGAATACTAAAACCTAAATTCTCAGAATCTAATACAGGAGATATTATCTCTGTCAAGCTATTGAAGAATTGCTAAACAATGGAAACAAGCAATACAGAAATGCTTCACCATGGAGCATACAAGTGCCTTGAGTATGTAAACCACAAGTTTAATAAATAGGAATCACGACAAACCAAGAACAACAAAAGGAAACTACATTTGAAACAATCAATACAGAAGCCAATTGAGGTGTTCATATTCTCATTCTCTTCTCCACATTACACTAACATTATGCAACTCGCAACGAATTGCACTAATAAACATAAGGAATAAGCTTGTATGTAACTTTACTTGCATACTCCATATATCTCTCACCAAAGTTCTCTACCATCAAACTTTCCTCTAACTTAGCTTTGTTCCCATAGTACACTGAGCAAATGACAGCAATGAAGAGAGCACTCAAAGGCGCCCTAAGAGCAATACAATAAGTAACAAACAAGAGCATGGTTGAAGCATAAATGGGATGGCGAACAAACCGGTACGGACCAAACTGTACGACAGCAGTAGGCACAACCACCTTCTCTGAGTACTTAGCTAAATACAATGTGGAGTGGTATTGCATAAACAATGTCATCACAATCAAACCCCAAATACCCAAATTGCTCCATCCACCAGGGATAAGATGCAGCTCTGGGCCTTCAAACGCTGCAAACCAATGACCAGCCATAACTCCAACACAAAACAACAGCTTCTGCCAATTGGGTAGGCTAATATCCCATCTGGGGTCATGCTCTCTTGGATTGTAATCACCATACAAACGTTTTCGAATACTCACATTCAAGAAAAAGAAATAATGGTACACCAAAAAGAACACAACAGGCCAGCCTTCAAGAAAACCATTGAAATGTGCTGGTGGGACAAGTGTAAGCCAAGTGAAAGCTGAAGTAACAACTGCAAATTGCTCAAATACATTTGCTTCCCCACGTAAATGCTTGTTTAAGCAATAAAGACTGTAACTTGCAAGACTTATGGCCACCAACCATGGCCAATATAACCATGTCATACTAAAATACATCCAAAAGAATGGATTCACAAGTACATTCATCGTCCATTTGGACGCAGCAATAGCAACAGAAAACAACAAACCCCACTTTAACACTTTGAACGGAGTCAATTGGGAAAAACCCATCTTCACTGACTCCAAAGATAACCCCTTTATGCTTTCAAATACCCTTTTTGGACCATCTGTTTCTGTTGCATTTGAATATGAACCCGAACACTGAACTGGCAGTAACAACGATCGAAACCCACCAATATATGGCCGTAAACGAGAAGAATTGACATCACCAAGGGAAATTGATAAGGAACTACGCAAGTGGGATTTGGGTATTCCAAGATTTAACTTGTTCACCAACTGTTTGTGGAAAGGTCTGTAAGAAAAAATGTGTTGTTTTGATACATTGCAGCCGAACGAGGAAGGTAGCTTTGAACATACCAGAATTGGCGATGCTTCCATTGATATTAGTAGCAGAAATTTTTGATTGAAGAAAACTGGATCAGCTCATTAGAGCGTTTAGTAAGCTTCTTCTCCTACCTGAAAATTGGTTAGTTTTATTACCTTCAAGTTCCTTAACGTACCGGTAGTTCACGCTTGGTCTTTTTTTATCATCGATATTCTTGTAAATTTTTTCCCGGCGAAGCAACGGAGACGGTGACGGCGCCGGCGTCGAGCAAAATGTGAAGAGTATTTTTTTTCTGGGCGTGAAGGGATAATAACAGATTTGCCCTCTAATTGGGTTTTCACAATTGGGCCTGCTCATGTTCAAATGATGGCCCAATCTAAAGAACAACTTGCACAAATAGCCGCTGGAAGCACCATTGTTTAAATAATAACCACATATCAAGTATTTAATACTTAGCTGCTTTAGAATCAATTTCAAACTCAACAGGAACTGAAGTTTGAAAATCTCGATTTGAAATTTGAAACTTAAAAGATATTATATAAGTTTGAAGTAGGAGATTGTCAAGCCTAACTTCAGACTCACATGTCTGAAGTCAATAATGTCGCATTGGGAATTCAAATCGAAAATAAAGAATAACGTTTGAGTTAAACTTTACTTCTATAGCTTTTTGAAATAGAGTTTGTAGTTTGTCCTCTATTTTTATCATATTTACCAAATACGAACAAATAACCATGCAATTCAAGTACAAAGCGAGGGTAAAAATAAAACATCAAAAAGTAACAAGGTTGATACATGATAACAAAATCTAAAGACAATTTAGTCATTGACAAAAAGTTTTACAAGGCAACTACAGTAACTTTTTAGATTAATCATATTATTTTATTTTAGTTAAAATGACCGATTTGCCCTTGAAATCATAAGTAATCATGTTAATGTGCTACCTGCTTTAACTCCCTCATATTAGATCATAGTATATGTATAGTTTTCCCTCTATTAATTTTTACACATCCACTTTGAAATGTTCATTAAGAAATATGAATTATTTACCACAATATGCTTATGAAATCTTAGATCTTGAGAAATAATTTATAGAGTAAATAATTAATGTAGTGGGTAAAATAGAAAAAAAGTTACATAATTCTCTTTTCTTGATATACTAAAAATGGCAAGTAAAAGTAAACGTCGCCCTGCCCTGCCTTGTTCTAATTGGCACTTTTCTCTATTTTCAACAGATTGTTAAACCTGTCATCCTGGCAAGTGGCAAGTGCAAAGAAAAATTACAGAACATCAAAACTCAAACTGTGGAACTTCATAGCTCAGTTTACGAAGAGATTTATTCATGAGAACGGAACAACTGTAACCCAATTGATTAATCGAGGGCAAAATAAATACAAAATCCATCTCAAAATCACCCTTAGGATCTTTGAATTTGACAAGAAATATTAGGGAAGAATAAGCTTTACAACCTAGCATATTGCAGCTCTATTCACATACCTCAGTAGGACTAATTTTAGAACATCGATGTAGTCTCTAAATGATTTTAAACCCGCGAGGTAATGTCACTCTTAATCTTTTCCACTTGCTCTTAGCCAAGGATGGATGCAAGCTGAGCACATGCTCTGGCATGAAATCATGCCTTGTAATTATCCCCACAACAGGTATCCTCTGCAGACAAGAGACAAGAACCATTTATCAGGAAAATAAATGGAAAACATGTTTGGTTCCAAACAAGCGAACAATTATACAATCAACATGGTAGATGAAATAGGGAGAGCAAAAGAAAATTTAACTGTGAGGGAACTGTTCATACTTAATCCCATTACTGGATGATGAGAATGTTGATCAGTTGATGCAACTAGGAAGATATTCAAAATTTAAAAATAAACACAATGGGAACTCAAAAATCACAAGTAATGTTGATTCAGAAGAATTTAACTCTTACAGAGAGGTATTGATTATTGAACCTATTCGGTTGTTTATAAAAAAATAATGGACACTTTATTTCACATCAAATACCTAAAAAGATAGAGATTTTGGTGAAAGATTTCATGAATGAATGAATATAAACAATGAGCAAGGTCATAAACTAATGCGCTGAAGCATGCATGCAGGAAGCTGGGTAATCTATCCTTCAGGTTATGCTAATGTATCTTTTATCGACTGTTGAATTACTTTTAGGGATAAGATACAGCTTCTGAGTAGATCATTGAAAAAGAATTTTAAGCAGAAAAGATGAGGAAACAGTACTTACCCCAGAAACCTTGGGTATTACCAGAAGGTGCCTTAAACCAACTTCTCGGAAGAGCATCAGAGCCTTCGCCAAGGACATAGTCTCTACAACAGTGAAAGGTGATGTGTTACAAAAAGGATGCAGATCTATAAACATATCCATCTCTTCATCTGTCAGTTGTATATCTTCCACTCTGTCTCCATGGTCTAAACCTTTCTTTGCAAAATCATCAGCTGAAAACTGCTCAAAAGCATCATCTCCAGCAGGTACAGGATTTTGAAGAAATGCTTTCTTCTTTAGCAATGTAACAAGATGTGTGCGGAGTACCAAACCAAATAGAACTGGTGCTGCGGAATGCGGAGGCTCATCCACCACTGGAAAGCCATTATGCCCGGTGGTTTTGAGAACATGAACTATGTTACCAACTTTCTCAATGCCATTAAAGAGCTGGAGGGGACCTGTGACCACATCACTCACTGATAGTTGTCTTAAGTAAGGTTCAGCATGACGTTCCAAGTAAGGGAAACCCTTCGCCCTCATTATGAGGTCATATATATTCCCATTAAATGCATCAGCTACGGTTTTGGAGATAAGAAGAACTAGCATCATTAGAGGTAGCAAGAGGAGGTCATTAGTCAATTCTAGGATAATGACGCATAAGGAAACTGTCATTCTCATAGAACCCCCAAGAAAGGATGCTGAACCTAAAACAGCAAATAGGCCATGGTTAAGAGTCGAGTGCGAACCAAACATCATCCCAATAAAACGACCATAAGCCGCACCTGTCACAATGACAGGCACAAAGAGACCTGCAGGTGCGACTATCCCATAACTAAAGATGCTCAGGAAAAAACAGGTGATAAAGAAAACCAGCATTGAGAAAGGGTGAAACTCGGCATCAGTGTTCTTGCTGAAAAGGTTCTTGATTGCATCATCATTCGTGTTAAAAAATAAACTGGCAAGATCATTGTAGTGGCCTGGAGGACACTGAAACTTCTTATAGTTACCATTCCGTCCAATTGTGGGGCAAGGTTCTGATGTATCTGAAGGGCAAGGGCGGCAAGGTGCCAACCATGGTAATCCAAAAAGAAGACAAGATGTAAAAATGGAGACTGTAAGAGCCAGAACTATTTTGTAAGCAGCTCTTCTCCTAAAAAGAAAATGAAAAAGAAGCCACATAAAAACATTAACTTTATCATGCCTTGAAAAGGAAAGGAATATATGAAAATCTAAAAGCCAAAGTGAGATCATACTCGTTAATTCTGTTATAAATCCGCAGAACCCTATCCTGTAAAAAGTTGTACAAACTTGCCCATATGCCTCCAATAACTGCTAGCAAAAGAACAGGAGGCACATCCCAGATCTGATATGCGACGTTAGCTGACGTGACATCGAACATTATGAGACCTCCTTTACCAAAGAGTCCACATTTCCCACTCAAGCAAACATCAATCAAAGCACGAAGGACAATTGCAACCACAGCCGTAGTAAAAAAGGCTCTCCACAATAGAGCACTTCTCCACCTGCAACACAAAGGAAGTGCGTACAATGTCAAAAAACAAAAAGGAAAACTACAGCATCCTTTTTAATCACACCAAACATCAAAATCCATATTTCAGTATACATCACATCAATCTACTACCGTATGTGCGATATATAAGAGATGAGAGACCTGATAAAGGGAACTTTCAAATTGTTTAATCTCCAAAAGCTGACTTGGCATAGCCATCTATCCGATGGGAAGAAAACCTTACACACATAACTACTTATGAATAAATGTTCCCTTGATAGACCATTCCTTTACCATTTAGACACCCATTAAGACTCAACTTTACAGGAAGTTCACGTCCAGCAAAATCAGCTCAGGCAAAACTATCTCCTCTTAAGTATGTTGAACGAAATACGATTCAAGAAAATCAAAAGCGAGTTTGGACCATCCCCATTGCCTAATCGTCTTTCAGAGATCATTGATAGTGTCTCCACTTGGGAGCTGAATATAAAAATATCACAACTTATGGTCAAAATACATTAATGATTAAACGACAGCATCAATCACTTCAACAATATGCTTTTGACCTTGGATTTAAGGCAACACTTGCTAACAAATATCTAAAGCCACAGTAGACGGGAAAAAAAACATGAAACTAAATATCAAAAAAAATTGAGAATGATAAAATTAAATATAAATAAAAGGAGCATATTTCAAGTACCGGAAGAAACTTTCAATTATTTTGAACAATGAAAAAAGCCTCAAAAATTCAATTAATATGGAAAAGAGGGAGTAATAACTAAAGCTTCTCTCTCATAATTTTCAATCATCAACAGTCAACATATAGGCTATTTTGCAGACCAGATCCTCTCCCAAGAGCCAACCTGACAATTCAATAGTCCATGCACCACATCTTTTGTTGGACTACAATAACTGCTTTAGATATTCCATCCTTTAAAGACAAATTATAACTTACAAGAGGAAGTGCAAAGCCACCAATTATAAGGCAATCCAACAAGTCCTTGTCGGACAGTGAAGTCAATTTCAATATCAATGTTGTGCATAACGTGCGAGCATACTAGGAGGGATAGGTTTAGGAATGAAGTTATACAGGACAAGGTGGAAGTGGCCTCCTTGGCAGACAAGATAAGGAAAGCGAGGTTGAGGTGGTTCAGGCATGTGAAGAGGAGGTGCACAAAAGAACCAGTAAGATGGTGTGTGTGAGAGTTTGGCTGTAGCAGGTTTTAGGAGAGGTAGAGGTAGGTCTAGGAAATAATGGGGGAGGTGATTAGAAAGGGTATATCACACCTTCACCTTGTTGAGGACATGACCGTATATAGGAAGGTATGGAGATCATGGATTAGGGTAGAAATGTAGTTGGTGGCTGAGTGTTATGGTACTTTTACATAGCAGAGGCAGGGGTCTAGTCTCCTCGTCTCATCTTCTCCTTATTAAGTAATTTTATGTATTCACATAGTATCTTGTTCTCTATTTTTACTACTACCTGTTGCTTCATTTGCTTTGTTTATCTTGCTATTTTTACAGTCGTTATTTCCTTCAATTTTGCTCTGATTACACTTCCTTTGAGCCAAGGGTCTAACGGATATAACCTCTCTACCCCACAAAAGTAGGGGTAAGGCCTGTGTACATCTTACCCTCCCTAGACCCAACTCATGGGAAACAATTGGTATGTTGTTGTTGAGTCGTGCATAGTATCAACCATCTAAGAGAGAGAGAATATCTACTATTATCTTACTAACACATATATAGCAATAAGGCCTGTTATCTTACGAAAACCTGTTTGTTTACCAAGAATCAGCCTAAAGCATGTTCATTTGTTTTAGATATACCAAGATGTCATTTCTTCTAGAGCAAACAACAGACCGCCAACAGGAGCTCGGAAAGCAGCAGCCATCCCAGCAGCTGATCCACATGTTACAAGATCTCGTCGATCTCTATCGTTTTTAAAATACTTCAGCCATTTCCAAGTTAATCCATACTTCTGTGACCCGCCTTGACCCATTAGTGCTGCAATGCAAGCACCAGTATGAACCATGGGGCCTGCTTTTCCGATTACCAGAGATCCTGATACTGCAGAAATGCTGCCAACAATCTGTTCATTAAAGTTTCAAGTAAGGTTCTTACTCTAACATGTTGCACTATGCCTTAGAAACAGAGAAATAGAGGAAAGACAGACAGAAAATATGATGCAACGACAACATACCGAATTTATGCCCACAAGTAGGTCTAGGAAGGGTAGAGTGTAACCCAAACCTTACCTCTACCTAGGGAAGTAAAGAGGTAAAACTCAAAAAATGTTTTATCAACTATTCACAGACATGAGATAAGATAATCATAAACACTATGGAAGATTCAAATATCCATGCACAAACTGTAGACAATCCCATGGTTAAATTGAAAAGTAAGTATCTTCTATAGGAAACAAATAGTTAATTGATTGATTTTGCAGATTTAAAAGCTCATAATTCATAACTTCACCACAACCCCAGGTAGAACACCTCCCAAATGTTATGAACAGTTTAAAACAGTACTGTTAGCTGCAGTTTAAGTCTGTTCTGGACTACGAATGGACAAGATTTCTAGACAACTTTTAGAAGTTAGTTGAAACTAAAGTTAGAAGAACCAAATGTTTTGACATGGAACAAATATAAGAGCTTATGTCAGAGGTTGGAGATCAAGCTGCTTCCAAGCATTGTCCAGTGAGCATTTATGAAGCACTAGGATGAGGAGGAAAAAATGTATGTATCACTAGGTTAAGCATGCACAGGATTCTCTTTCAAATAACAAACAGGTCTAGCTTCACTTGATATCTTGGAAATAACAGTAAAGCCTGGGTGTTTCTTAGGGAGCTCTAGATTTTTCACATTTTAAAGAAGGTGCTTTGTGTCCAAACCAGTTGATCTATAATCTGAACCTCATAACTCATAAGAACTTCAAGCTTATCCAAAATCATTTAAGAGCGTCCAACAACAACATACCCAATGTAGTCCCACAAAGTGGGGTCTAGAGAGGGTAGAGTGTATCCAGACCTTACCCCTACCTCAGAGAGGTTCCATAAACCAGAATCTGCCTCACCTTATAAAATGAAAATAAAAGTAACCCCCTACCCCCACCCCCCCAAAAAAAAAAAGAAATCCTCTATGAGCTCACTTATGTAGTATGAAAGGCAATCCACATATCACATTAATTGATCAACCATGCAATTGCATAATCCTTAATTCATGCAATCATTCCAAACACATAAATACACCACCAACACTAGAACTGCACATTAGTAAATAAAATGTAAAATTGGGATAACGAAAAAAAAGGCATCTATATGAAAAGGCAATTCAAGGTCACTTTACCTTGACAAACAAAGTCCGCAGAGAAAATATTGCTGGTGCATCTACGCCATTCAAATAAGCCTTAACTTCAGGTATACCTGAACCAGCAGCCTCTGGTGCGATAAAAGCCGTAATTAGACCGGCAAATAATGTTAGTCCGAAATTGGAAGAAGCAAATACAAGAAAAGCCGTTGTATACCTGTTGCATTATGTCAAGAGTCATTCACCTCAAAAACATATTTATACAAGTAAATGGAGTACTTTCTATTAGTAAACACAAAAGAAATCATAGTATTCCACTCCACAAATTTAGAACACAGAACAGGGTTATTTCCATATTCCACAGTTCCGTTACCCTCAGAAACATATGCATAACATATACATGTATTTATATGACCATCAAATTCCGGTCAATAACCTCAAAAATAACACTTAATATCAGGATTGCACAAACAATTGATTATATCTTTTAACTAAAAGAACTTCAAACAAAAATTAGATGAAATAGCAGCAGATATCAGTTTGTATTATCTAGTTCAAGTAACTTCAACATAACAATCGAAGTCGTAGGAGGGTATTATACATCACAGCTAAAAATGAAAGAGAAATGTATACCTTCTCGCACGCATCAGATCAGAAGTCACCACAAATTTCATTCCAGCAATGTTCTCAACAGCAAGATTGTTACAGAAACCAACAAGGCCAACAAGCAATCCAATGAAAAAGCACATCATCCATTTCATGGATACATACTGCAATATTTGAATCTTCTCTCCACACCTCCAATCTTGCTTGAAATAATCATTCTCCATGATTCTTCAACCAGGCAAACACCATTATTAGGCTTCTTTTATTTCCCAATCTAATCAGAGAAATGGAAAGAACAAGGAAACATTTTCCACCAAAATATATACCGAACTCAAAACCAAAATCTCCTTCCAGGAACTTCAAAACTAGAAAGAAAATGGAATTGAACACACTCTTTATCATGTTTAACTCCAAGCTTCCTAGCATATCTTTCTACTTTTCCGTTTGTTTTTTCACCCAACAATACTTTAATGTAAAAACTGTCATATATTTGCTCGAGTACAATAATCATCACAAAAGTATCAAAATTCTGATCTAATTTTTCCTACTAGACTTAGACTTACCAAAGAATATGGATGAGTCTTCAGCTAATTCATGGACTTATCAGGGTAAATAGTTATTTTTTCCTCTATTTTGTGAAATCTCTTAGTGTTTTTTCCTATCTCCCATGTTCTCTTAGTGAAATCTCTTACGAAGCACCAGATGCAGTAGCGGATCCAGAAATTTTGTATCATGGGTGCTCAACTATTTTTAGTTCGAAAATTGCTACCTATAATGGGTGCTCGGTTAATATATTTCATTGAATTACTAAATTTTGTACATATATAATAATGTTGTCACAAAATGCAGTGGGTGCTTAAGCACCCATAAGTCACAACATAGGTCCGCCACTGACCAGATGATTACTTAAATCCGAGATTTTCTAAGCACAGAACTCTCTACCACTAAAAAATCGATAGACACCGTAGAATAACTATTATCATGAATTATATGCTTCTGTATAGAAGCAGTTGAATTCTCTCTCAGAGCATCAAAAAAATTCCATTTCTAAGACCAAATAATGAAGGACTTCATCTTCATACCGAACTCCGTTACTATTAATTTACTGCAAATTAAACAATACATTACGTATACACAAATAATAGGAACAATGAACAGGAGAGACGTACTCGTAGTCGAGGCTTTCAATAGGGGAGACACTAGAGCCGACGATAGCGACCTGAGAAGTATTGTTCGATGTTGATCGAGAGAGGCTGTTAAGCAGTGGATGAGTTAGCGACTCCTCATCTTCCACCGTCGCCGGCGCCGATGAATCATTGAGAAGAGCTGGAGAGATTAGTACGGACATAGATGGGGTGGGGTAGGCGTAGGTGTGGGGAGTTCAAAAGGACATGAAAGGAGCTGGTATTTGATGGCAGTACTGGAGAGAAGCCCAAAATACTCTGTGTTAAAAAGACTCAAAGTTACACTTAAATTTTCATATGGAGCGCTAATAATTTCTCATATTTATAATATTGATACACTTTTGATTCTTTCCTAAATTTTTGCTTATTTTTTAATATTAATTTTATTCATAATTTTATGTAAGAAATGTCTCATCGTCTTTTTATATATTTAATAGAAATAATAATTCTATGCGAGAGAAAGTGAGAAAAAGAACATATTGTTCTGTTCAGTATAAATATTAATATAACTAAACTAAGAACAAGTTAACATATAACATTGCAAGAAGAGAAAATTTTATACTATTGTACGTGAAATTGTCATGATGAACCTCTCGACTTTACCTGCAATACGATTTCTATTAAATAAAATAAGGTTTTTTTATTCTCACAATCTCTCACATGGAGTTATTATTTCTACTAAATATATAAAATGACGATTAAACATTTCATACATAAATTATGAATAAAATCAATATTAAAAAATAGGCAAAATTTTGAAGGAGGACCAAAAGTGCATCAATATTGCATACATAAAGGACTATTAATGCTTCATGTGAAAACTCAATGATAGCTTTGGGTTTTAACCCAAAAATGAGAGATTATTTTGGGCCTTTTTCTCGCAGTTACTATACATTGATGAAGAAGAAGAGGAGGAGTTATAAGGATTGAATATTTGAGTTTCCAAAAAAGATTTAAGATATCTAATTTGAATTTATAACTAAAATAAAAAATAATTAAACAAAAAAAAATATAAATATAATAAAATAAAATTATTATTTGATGATAAAAATGAAATATTTTTGTTTGTTAATGATGGTAGGAATGATTTATAGTTGCAGTGATGATAATGGTTGGTGTTAGTGATGCGTAATGGTGGTGGTGATTATTGTGATGGTGGAGATAATTGTTGTTGTAGTGACTGACATGATGATAGTGATTCTTGGTTATTAAGATGGTGAAGTTAATTGATGTTAGTAGTTGATTGTGTTAATTGTGACGGTTGATGATTTGTTGGTGTTAGTTGGCGAAGGTGATAATTATGATGGTTAATATGAAATAGTAGTAAGGATATATTGCCCGATAGTGGCTGATAATGGTGGTTATTGGTGATTAAGTTGTTTTGCGTTGATTGTGGTGGACTGGGGGTTGATGATGTGTTGATGGTAGTTGGCGAAGGTGATGGTTATGACGGATAGTAAAAAGGATATATTGACTGATAGATAAATGATGGTGGACTTGACGACTTAACTATAATGATAGTAATAGTGAATTTATTTATAATGATAGAAATGGTAAGTAGTGATCCATAGTGATAGTGGTTGTGATAGCAAAGGTAATCGGTAGTTGGCGACATTAATAGGTGTTGACAATTGTGAAACACGGATATGGTTAGTGATGGTGGCAAATGATTGTGGATAGAGTGATGGTCAAAACTATCCATCTAAAAAAAAATCTTAATGATATTATAATTTTCTTCAAAATCCTAATAATTAAAATCTATTTAGACTAAATAAATACTTAAATCTTAAGGTTTAATGACACAAGATTTGCACCATTCAAATTTCTTAATCTTCAATTAACTTAAATAAATGTATTTTGTCCCTTTATATATGTATAATATTTGATTGTTTTAAAAATCTATATTATTCTCAATATAAAATAAACAATATACACGATACATTTATATTTGAATTATTTCTTATTTGTGCTACATAAAAATAAAAAGAACTCCTACAGAATTATGTGCTACATATTAGGGAAATTTCTTATTTGCATTTTTGTGATAACAAAGACGAAAATTTCCTAAATGGGGAAGTTTCCTTTTAACAGCTTGTATATAAAGTTTTGATTTTGTATTAATTTCACGAATTCAACAGAATTCAGTAGTTTTATAGTTATATTTTGTATTTCTATTAAATATTATTTAATATGTATCCTAAGTGTTTGGATTAATACATAATTGAGTAACATCTAAAGTTAAGTTGGTCATTTGCACTTGTTAATTATCTAATTAAATTAATTGATGAATTTATTAAAATAAAAATAAATTTGGACTAAAGTTTTATTAAAAAATAAAGACAAAGCATTAACGACGGATATATGAGACAAGGTTAGTTAATTAATTTTGAAATCGACATTGATTTTGGTACCCCAGATTAATTTCTTATGAAAAAAAAAGAATAATTAGAACTAAATAAAATTTCTTGATAATTAAAGTCCAGTTCAACTTTTATTTCTTCTACTTATTTATATAAAAAGGGATAAATATATTCTTTAACTTTGTCATTTAGAGGGGATATACTCCTCTTTAGAAAAAAGCATACATATATATCCTCATCGTCCAATAAATAATACACATATATCTCGTCATCCAACAAATAATAGTGCATATTTATCCTTTTCATTAACATACAAAATTTTAAAAAATAATAATTTTACAATTGATTTTTTAATTTTAAAAATGCCATGTGGATTTCAAAAATTATCTCACACATTTTTTTACCCCTATAGACCCAACCCAACTAAAAAATAAATGATTCCTCCTCTATTCGTATTCTTGTTTTGGTTTTACATCCGGTGTTCAATACTTACATTGGAGGCCCGATTAAATTTGGATTCGCACCAGGAAGTCCCACATTAGAAGGTAAAACACTCCTTAACAAAGGTGATTCCGTACCCAAGAGGACTCAAACTGAGACATCTTGATCAAGGATAAAGAAATACGTATCACTCCACCACAACTCTGATTGGTTCTTCACTTCTTCTATTCATATTCTATGCAAATCATTTTATGACTAGGAGAGGAATTAGTTTTTCTCATTTAGGTTAGGTAAGGGTAAAGATAAAAAAATGTGAGGTATTTTTTTAAAGCTAACGTAATATTTTTAAAATTAAAAAATCAGTTTTAGGATTTGATTCCCTTTTAGTTCAGTAAATATAAATTCGTTAACAAAAAAGATAAATATGTAGAATTTATTAGATGACGAAAATATATATACACTACTTTTTAACAAATACTATCGTCACTATAAATTTTAGGTTAGGTTTTATAATTTCATGTTCCTTATATCACCATCTATGTTTTCTCAACAACCTCAATGGTCATTTGTAAGATTTTAATTAATATAAAATATGAGAAGTTTAAGGATGACATAAGTTGGGGCCATAATAGAGGAAAAAAATCATGGTGAAAGAAAGAAGGGCATAACCACTACAAAAATAATATATATTTAGACTAACTACTAAATTCTTTATTAATCTATTGCTAAATAGTTTATTATTAAAAGATTATTTTTTAATAATTTCTTTTAGTTTACTAATTCTTATGATAAGAAGTTATGTCTTAATTGTTATCAATGTGATGAGAAAGTTGAGAATCTATGTTGGAGTACATGTTTTTGAAATGGGCTCCATTATTATAGGAAAAAGCATTTTGAGTAAGTTTATGATAGGCTGTGATTAAATGAGACAATACATAAATCTTTCTAAATATCATAAATATTTGTTGCTTATTATCTTCTCTTCTTTCTATTTATGAAATATCAGTTATCCCTACAAACTTGCAAGTCTTGATTAATTTTTCGAGTTTAATGCTATATTTTGAATATTTCACCAATATAGATATTGAATAATTGTGTCCCTTGAGACTTGGATGGAAAATATGGCCTAGTATTTTTTTTATTATTATTATTATATTATTATTATTATTGCATGAACCGATGTTAGACTATCTTAAGCAAGTAGTTGTATTCCTAGTCATCATATGAATGATACCTTTTCCAAGTAGAAAAGTCTAAAAAACAAATAATTGTGTAAATATCCCAACTATATTCTTTTCTTATTTTTGTATATTAGATGGCCTACTTGATTATCCACTTGTGACTAATGATCCAATGAGCTAATGGTGACATTCGTCATTCTCCACATACAAAATTTATTTTTTTAAAAGAATCTTTTAGAATATTCTGACGATTTCAATCAAAGATAACTAGCAGATCGAGCTTCAAGTTATCAAAAAATAAAATATTTGTTCTTTTAGAATATTTGATTATTTAATCGAAATAAAATAATATATTTTAACGTAAAAATCGAGATCAAAGTATTCTTTTTTTAAAGTATTGTCTTATGTACATTGTCTCATAGGAATTTCGACTAGGCATGACCCAAAATAATTTATAGGCAACTTGAGCAGTCTCTTAGGAGCCTCTTTTCTAATTTCAAGCTATTTGTCCTATTTTCTTGTTATGTGTTAGTTTAAAATATGTTTTTCATTTCTTAATACATTTTAAATATCACAAAAAGCTTTATAGGATCCATGTTTCATATTTTCTTTTGATAGCTTTTATCATAAAATAATACTACCACTTCAACATAAAACAAAACAAACAATCCCCCCACCCCCCACCCTCACCCTCAACCCCACCCCCAACCAATAACCTAGCATGAATAACAACATTAACTATGTCTTAATTTTAAATATAAGTTGGAATCGAAAATATAAATTTTTATGGACTGTATTTCTTCGTTGAATTTTAGCTCATATCATCGTAATAAAAGTGACTTATAATTTTAAATACTTTCTTGATAATTTAATCAATTAAAAAAAATGGAGATATAACAATGTGTTGGCTATGAGAGTAAACCATTTCCAAGTACTACACGAAATTATCCACATATTCCAGTGTATACTACACATGTGCTTACGATAATAAATAAAGGATTTCGCTACAATTATTTAGTTGTAATAATATAATTGTTGCTACACATTATATTTAGCGGTAATAATATAATATGAATATTTATAATCAACACTCTATACAAACGTCAATAAAATCTTTAACGACTCTAAATACAATAATATTAACTCAATTACCATTGAATGTATCTATTGCCACCAAATATGTTATCATAACCTTCTTAATATTATGAAGTTTTGTCCCAATCTTGACAATTTACCCTTTTTGGAAAAGAGATACAACCATAGGTAGGAAATTTCTTGAGGAGATAAAAAATTTTGAAAAAGGGAAAGTGATTACTCTTTTCTTATTTCATAAAAGTCCAAAATACATCCATCTTCATGCAAACCATTCACTTTTTGGTTCAAACACATCACAAAATATCATTTAATTGGTGTTAGTCTGCTTTCCTTAATAATTTGTTTATCTTTCATGTCATTTGGGGATTCCACTTTTGACAAAAAAAAAATTCTAATTCACAAGAATTAAAAATTTCAAATTCATAAACTTTAAATACTGATTTCATGATTTGCTGAAAATAGAGATGCTTTCAATAGGTAAAAATTTATCTCATTAGTCAGCTCATGTGATATGAATTTAGAAGTTGAATTAATAAGTAACGAAGACTAAATGGTTAAACAAAAAAAGAAGTTAAAGATCGTCCCTATAACCTTTTTGATACTTGTGTTTGAGATGAGAGTACTTTTAGGAGGTGTTTGACCATGAAAATTGCGATTATTTGAGGGAAAAAGTAGTTTTTTTTCATAGTGAAAAATGATATTTGAAAACTAAAGTTGTATTTGTACATGAATACAATTGAAGTTGTTTTTAAAATTTTATGAGTAATTTGGAGCAAAAAAAACTAAAACAATTTTTTAGTGTTTTTCAAATTTTTGAAAATCTTATAATTCAACTTTTGACTTCAACACCCCCATAAACATCGTCACGTACAATATAATCTCATGGGCCAAATTTTGTGGTTGATGTCAAAGAGACAAGTTGGACAGCAAGCCCAACTTATGGTCGTTAAGCCCAGATAAGTTGGCCCAGCAATGTCACTGGGCACAGTTATAACAGTGGAAAATAGTGAAATGATAAAAAAAATTCACAACTCAAGTCCATGATGTGTATTATTTACTTTGGCACAACAAACTTTAGGGATTTATTTCTCTGGCTACGTTATTATCGAGTTTAAAAATATGCTTATCAAGTGAGCTTTTGTTTATGTCTTTTTGATGTGAGATTTGTTTAAGATGTCGTGTATTTCTTTCTTTAGAAGCTTACTAAACGTAGAAGTAAGCCAGTCCTTTTCTTTGGTCTGCTCTCATCATCCTGACTTCTATCATGACCACCCCATCATAGGTTCTTAGCGTACTCACTAAGATAGCCCTATCATCATTGATCGTACTACAAAGGTCGAATTTTGATATCATATTTATTATAATTCATACCATGTATTGTTTGTTTTGGATTTGTATCTAGGGGTTATATATCATCGAGTTTCTAAATATATGTATTATGTTAATTTGTGTTATGTTTTATACGACACTTCATATTTCTCTCTCTTTTCAATATGACAGTATCTAAGATATAAAGTGTATCCCTTCATTAAAAGTTTATCAATTTATTAAAAAAAATGACTGTACAAAGTATGTTTGATAATCTGTGGATGTCCATCGATCACTAGTTATTTTAATTATTTAGTTAATATATAATTGGTAATTAGGAAATTAAGGAAACACTAAAAATAAAGTGATAAATAAAATAGTATTAAGTGACTCCTTATATATGACTCTACGGATGCATTTTGTTATATAGTATGTGTAGACATCGAAATTTTATGAGACTCTACAAAATGTGTTTATTTTTAATGTTGGACTTGACAAGACGTGTTCAACTTCAGTTAGGTTATTCGAGGCTAGTCAACTATAAACCCTAGTTCATGCATATATTTAGGGTAATATATTTCTCTTGAATAGACATCTCGGATATCTCATACCCAATATCTAATAAACTCTTGGGATATTCATAAAGATATCAACCCTAATCATCTTTAGTTCGAGAACTAAGTCACTAACAACCCTCGAATTACGGAAAATTATAGGAGAGAGGAATTAAGAGATAAAACAAATTTGAACGCATTATTGTTTATCAATAAAATTATGATTCTTCATATTTTATTTGAGATTGCAATTTACTTTCTATCACGTTAACATTTGTTGCAGTCAATATGAAATTTCCTATTTTTTAATAGAAGACAAAAAATTTCATATATAAAATGAATTAAGAAAAACTATCACATTCTTGTAGATTTAAACATTTTAGGAAAAGAAGTTACGAGTGGTATCCATGTTAGTGTTGTAGATTCAAAATTTCAAATTTCTTCGATTCGATTATTTTTATTTGAGGGGGCAAACGATTGATATTTAATTTTGATTTAGATATGTGTTTTGATTATTTTTTCTTTGATGGGAATATATTGATGGTCTTGTTAGTCCAACATTTTAACCACTTTGCTAAAGTTGACTTTTCAAATCAATATTTGGATTTTACATTAACTTGACCTATAAATTTTAGGAGAGTATTCATCCAAAAGCAATTGATCATTCAAAATGATTTCTATAATTTGAGATATTTAAAACTAATTTTTTTTAAAAGTCTTCATTGTTGATTAAATTTAGTTCAAGTCTGTGATAAACATAGTAAATTTGAGAAAATATTTATTTGTTTTTCAATTTCAAAGCATTTTTTAAGGATGAGTGCTCTTATCAACAATGTGGGGATCATTTTATTTATCTTAATTTAATTTGCCAGGAAAGTTTTAATTGCTAACTAAAATAAGAAATCAAAGTCTAAATTAAATTTCAGGAAAATTTTAAAATGATACACTAAAAGATAAATCATTTATCTCTCCATTATCATAATATCGAAAATGAAGCTAGAGGCTAAAAGAAAATAATTTATTAAGTAACCAAAATAAATAAAAACTTTATAGAATTTTATGATAGAATTTTTAATATATATTGAAACATAAAAATGTCTCATTTTGCAACCACGTTTATTGAACAAGTTTAAAAAGATTTGTTAACAAAGACAATGACAAAAATTATTAGAGGTGTTTTGCCGATGACTTTGTAGTGACCTCTCTTACAATTTTAAATACAAAAATATAAAATGAAATTAATGAATCTCAACATTTATAGAAAATATCTTGTTCTTACCACATTTGGAGAGTATTTTTCTAAAATTGGTTGACTTAACTATGGTTATAATATTTGTTAATGTATTATAATCTTGACCTTAAAATTTAAATAAAACACATGTCCTCATCTAGACGTACACTTGACGAAATGGAGGGAAGGGATAATGGATGGGAGCCAAATCCGTTTATTTTCAATTTGGACTCTACAAGACGTGTTTAACTTTAGTTAGGTTCTACGAGGCTACTCAACTGTAAATCATAATCCATGCCTATATTTAGGATAATATATTTCTCTTAAAAAGACATCTCGAATATCTCATAAACTCTTACGATATTCATAAAGAGATCAACTCATAAAATATGTTGAAACATAATAATGTCTCTTTTTGCAACCACGTATATAGAACAAGTTTTAAAAAAAATGTCAACATAGACAATGACAAAAATGATTAGGAGGTGTTTTGCCAATGACTTTGCAGTGACCTCCCTTACAATTTTTCTTGCAAATATTATCACATTTGGTATCATCTTCACTGCCTGGAATGCAACGCCCAATGTGATTGTCTGTGCAACAATTCAAACCATCTACTTGAAATAAACCTGAAATTCAAGTTTCATTATATGTATATTTCATATCTATGTCCAAAATCGTCTAAGGTAAGGTAAAATAATAAAATATAAAAGAAAAAAACATAAGTTAATTATTTGTTTATTTCTAGAATTGAAATAGATTTATTGTTGTATGTTAAATGATCATTTGCACACTTCGTTAGTTGGTAAAATATAATAAACTATTATACTAATTTTTAATAAAACAAAAAAAAACTGTAGACGAAAGAAACAAACCTGTTGATGCTATCAACATAACTAGGAGAACAGAAACTATCAAACTATTCAATTTACCCATCTTTTCTTTCAAATTATATTGTAGTAGTTGTTGTTTATCAACTTAAGAAGATGCTATTTATATAGTATTTCTTCTTAAGAGTCAAAACAATTTTATAGAAAAAAAATAATGACTAGCACAAAAATGGTAATATGATGATTTTCATCACAATTTTATTCTTTTACTCATTTTCTACTTGGTAATAAAATCCTTTAGTTACCAAAAAAATAATATTTGGTCAACTTAGATATTTAAGGAAAAATAAAAAATAAGGTGATAAAAAAAAAGTAGTCTATGACTCTGTTTAAGTACATGCATTTTGTTATATAGTATGAAATCCCCTATTTTTTTAATATAGTAATCAAAACTTTTCATATATAAAAGGAATAAAGATAAATTATTATGATTTTTTGGAGATATAGACATTTTGGGGAAAGAAGTTATGGGTTAGTATACATGTTATTGTTGTGAATTTAAAGCCCTAGATTATTATTTTTTTATTCAAGAGGACAAACTATCGATATCTAATTTTGATTTAGATTAATATATGAAAATTCTTATACTGAGGAGAATACATATTTTAATTACTTTGCCAAAATTGACTTTTCAAATCAACATTTAACTTTTACAGTAATCTGACATAACCATAGTGAACAATATTATGAAATATATAAAACTAAAAGTTCACAAAGTCGTCATTCTTTATTAAATTTTATGTCAAGTCAGGTTGTGATAAACATAGTGTATCTAAGGAAATATTTAAACTTTATATGCTTTATGAAATTCGTATGTTTAGATTTTTTGTAAGGGATACCTAAACAGACATCTTACCTATCACTCTCAATGAATCACAAACTAGGGTGGAGGTATCCGACTAAAAAGGAGGAGAAGTGTTGGAAGGCCATAAAAATCTAAACCCAAACCATCTTTGGTGATGAATAATAAGAAACCGATAAGCTTTTATGAGAAGTGTGTTGACAAGCACCACACAATAGGAAAACTTGTAAAAACATATACCCCAAAGAATATACTTCATCTGTTCAACAATAGTTGTCCATTATTAACTTGACACAATGATTATTAAGCAGTAAATTATAGGGATAATTTATCAAATATAGGTCATTTAAACATTGAAAAAAGAATAGTATAAATAGCAAGGGTAGAATAGACCCAAAATGATAAATGTTCATTGATTTTATAAATGGGACAAGTATTGTTGGACATATTAAAATAGTATAGCGGACAATTATGGAAAACTGGAGGTGGTGGAGGAGATCTTGGAGGTGGTGGTTTAAGTGGATGTGCTGGTGGTGGAAAACAAAGTTGATATGGGTAAAAGAACTGGGTTATATGACTAAGTGGGTTGGATCAGGTTAAAATTGGATAATCTAAGTAAAATTGGGCAATTTTAGTTGATTTGGGATTTCCATCCAATCGAGGGGCACAAATGACGAAACTAGAAACGTCAGGGGTAAAAATAACTTCATTTTAACAGTAATGACATAGTCAACCAATAAAACAAAATTGAGAGGTATTTTTGTCCCTTTTTCCTTTCAATTACAAGTATTAGCTTTAAAATTGTTGATTTTGGTCTTGAGATTTTATTTCCAAGATGACTTATATACTTTCCCCTATATATGCTTTGATATTATGTTTGGGTTTTCTACTTTGTTAGATTTTGACTCCTAGTTTATATTAGAAGACGTTATTGAATTTCAAGGATAAATCTATAGCAAAAGAAATATTCTTAAGGATAGTGTCTCTTGACATGCCTCAAGCTATAAAGAATTCCTCACAATTATTTGTTATGATGTAATTTTCGTAAGATTTACAACTGTTAGTGCTAGGGGTGTCGAGCAGGTTGAGCTAAATTTGAAATATTAAAAGAAAAAAAAAATACATAAATACTTATCTTATTTTAGTATAATCTCTAAAATTTCCTACCATTTAAAAAAATATAAAAATCTCCTCTCGGTTACATCCTTATCCCCTCTCGGATACATCCTTATCTCCTCGAGGATACATCTCTATCCCCTTTTGAATACATCCATGCCCCCTCTTGAATGCATCCCTCCCCTCTCGGATATATCCCTCTCATTAAGTAATGTATCATTCACAATCCGTGAACTATGTATCCACAGGTTTGCTAATGTATTTGAGATCCTATAAATTTAAGGAACTTTTGTAATTTGGAAAAGAATGAAGATAAGATGTAAAACTCTTAACACTATGTGATTTATGTAATTTAAAATGGGTTGGAAAAAAATTGGATTGGGTTATGACCCGCCCAAATTTACTTTGGGCTCAAATGAGCTAAAAATTGGATCGGATCATGATTCGATAAATTTGACCAGCTTAATCTCAATAATGTTAACATATTGTTATTTAACTTGTATAACAATAATTTGAATTCTAATTCAAGAAAATATTTTTTTTTAACAAGTGAATAGAAAAATCTTAGAAGAGATAGAATAGATAGTAATTCATACATTCAATATGAGAACATACATTACACCAATGCAAATAAAGAGTCTTAAAACGGGTTGAAATTGGAGATTAAATTGAGCTCAATTGAAGATTCTTTTAAAATGGGTTAAAATTTGAGTAGGTTGAGATTGTTTAAATTCAAATTAGGGAAAATTGTACATTATAGCAAACTATTAATTCAAAATAAATACTATAGTTACGGTTTCATTTAATTCTAATTCGTAGCAAACACATTGCCGTTCTCGCCTCTCTCCCCTGAATCTCGCTCGTCACTCTCAATTCTCTCCCTCGTCTCTCTCACTCTTATACCAACACTAATGTATAAATTGTGTTTGTGTTTGTATAAATTTAGAGATACTGTATATACAAGTACAAATACATATCTCTAGCTCCATCCTATACACTTATAATTACACTAATACAAAACTTCCTTTGCTCAGTTCCCTTTTGTCTTTCTCTTTCCCTCTTTATACAAACACAAATTATACAAATACAATGTACAATGTACAATTTGTGTTTGTATAAAGCGAGAGAGATTTGATATACAAATACAAATATTTTAACTCGATTCAATTGTATACAAGTTCAAATTTTATGCAGATATACAAACACAATCATTGATACATATACGTAGTAGTTACATACATACAATTATCTAATCGATATACATATACAATTCACCTCTCTCCACTCTCTGCCCTATCTCGCTCGCCTCTCTCTCCTCTCTCCTAATCTCGCTCGCCACGCTAGCCTAACACAAAGAACATATACATATACAAACACAATTTTCACATACGTACACAAACGCTCGGTTTATACAAATCACCGCGATTTATACAAATCATATGCTTCATAGCAGACTATGTTTGTTATGGAGCGCAAATAGCAAAACTGTAGCTATAGAGCACTAATGTGATTTTTATGTTTGCTATTCCTAAAATTTACTCTTTATGAAAAATTGTATAAATAACAAACTATTAATTCAAATTAAATGCTATAACCACAATTTGATTTAATTGTAACCCGTAGCAAACAGTTGTCATTCGCCTTTGTCCCCAAATTTCTCGCTCGCCACTCTTCATTTCTCGCTCGTCAGTCTCTCTCTCACCTCTCTCACTTTATACAAACACAAATGTATAAAATGCATTTGTGTTTGTATAAAACGAGAGAAAACTGTCTATACAAATACAAATACATATATTTTCATCCTATACACTTATAATTATACAAATACAGATCTTCCCCTACCCAACTCTCTTTTGCCTTTCTCTCTTTCTCGCTTTATACAAACACAAATTATATAAATTACAATGTATCATTTGTGTTGTATAAAGCGAGAGAGAGTTTGATATACAAATGTTTTATTTCGATTCAATTGTATACAAATTCAAATTTTATGCAGATATACAAACACATAAAATTGAATTGAGAGGCTGCCAACGATTTATTCAAACGAAAGGCTGCCAACGATTTATACAAATAAGAGGTTGTCAACAATTTATACAAATGAGAGGCTGCCAGCGATCTATACAAATATGATGCTCCATAGGAAACATAAAATTTGTTATGGAACACAATTATACAAACTATAGATATAACATACAAATATGATTTTTATATTTGCTAAACCTAAAATTTACTTTTTTTTTTTTTTTTATTAGAGAGGGCAAATGGTGGATATCTAGTGTTGATTTAGTTTCGATGTTTTGATAATTCTTTTATCAAGGAAAAAAACATTGATTGTCTTAGTCCAAGATTTTAACCACTTTGTTGGAATCGACTTTAGAAATCAACATTTAGATTTTACGTACTCTACTTTAACCTATAAGTTAAAATTTAGGAGAGTTCTTCTAAAAGTAACTGACCATTCTAAACTCAATATGCAACCTCAAGACTGTATAATCTATGTATAATTTTACATAAACTTGTATATATGTGGTGTATAATAATATATAAAGTTGTATATTATAAGGTGTATAATCATTTGACTCGTCATAAATAGTGTTATCATCTTCATAACACTTTCTAACTCAATAATCAGAAATTTCTTGAACCGCAAGGTATAATTATTGAGTTTAAACCATAACTCTTTTTCACAATCAAGGGCAACTAATATATGTTTTGGCTACTTCCTCGACTTGCTTCCATTCAACAAAAAACATATACCAAATGATGTTGGTTATTGAACAGAGGTAAGTTGAAGTAGTAGCCAAAACAGCTGTTTGGAATATTTATAGTTGCGTATCGATGAAGCATTGCTTCAAAATATATAGTAAAGTTAGAACAAAATATGTGAATCAAAGACTCTCACACAACAAGCAAAAGAGGAAAATAACTGTTGAGATATTATAAAATAACACGAAATTAGCCCTCTACAAAGTCTACATAGATAAAAAAATATGTGGTACATCCGCAGACGGATTGAGGGATATAGAAGGGTGTTCATCCTAATTCACTCTATAAAAAATAACACTAATATAAAAAGGTAATTTTTGAATATTTTATGTTTATATCAAGAGTTTGAATCTCCTAAACACAAGATAAATGATTGACTAGTTTAGGGAATTCAAAATTTACCTTGAAGTTTTAACTCCATATTCAAAATACTACATTTTTATTTTTCGAACCCCTTAATGAAAATGATAAAAGTGCCACTGGATACATCAACCGTAAAAATCAGTAGGAATCAAATTAAAAACAAAGTTATTAAATAATGTACAAAAGCAATAATATATATTTTTCGATTAGAGTTGGAACTTTATTATTTTTCTTTTTAATTGTTTTCACTACTGTCATCAACCTTTCTCTTTCCAAATTTTACTTTACTCTTTCAAATTTTGTATTATAAGATCATATACGTATAAATTTAATTAAAAATATTTAGAAGCTTTGCGTAAGAGTCATAGAATTATTGGACTTTCCAAATAAAATCTAGGGAATAAGACATAAGTATCTTCTAGACTATGATCGAAATCTCAAAGACACATAAACTAAATTAAGGTTCTATTACCCCTCAAACCCATTTTTATGTAATTTTATACACTTCTTTTTGCTTATGTGACATCCAAACATTTTCCATACGTCTCAACTATGTGGAGTCACAGAATATGCTACGTAAGACAAAATGTGTATAAAATTACAAATAAATAAATTTGGAGGGATAATACAATCTTAATTTAATAAATGTGTCTCTGTGATTTTGATCATTGTCTAGAGCTACTTGTGCCTTGTTCATAAAATTAATGTGAAACATGGAATAATAATTGGGATGATCTTAACCGTACACGTGTCAAGCTTGATTGTCGGCAAATGGCGACCTTCACATTTAAGTAAAGTGGCGCTGTCCGTCCAAATCTTAATAAACATTTATAAAGTAGTATGAATAATAATAATAATAAAATACACTATATGTTTTTGTTTCCCATAAAAAAGAATAATAAAAAAATAATTCAGAGCACAAAACTTAATAAAATTTAAAAAAATATCACACTTCAAGGGGTGCGTACACGTCTTATCTTAATGCAATTGTTAACCACTATTTTCATTACTTAAAAATTTTACCATTTCTTCGTGGCTCTCTTATAAAGTTGAAAGTCATTCATAACTTTTTATTTTACATTTAATGAAAGTATATTATAACCACACAAATTTTATTTAAAGGAGATTAATATGAAAACTATTTTCATAATTTTTATGCTATTAAATATTATTTGTCATGTTTAATTTTTTTAATTATGATTATGTTTTAGAATACTCTTATGTTTTCTATAATATCTTTATTCATTTTAATAGTCATTTTTTAAATCGAGAATCTTTCAAAAATATATTCTCTACCACAAAATAAAATTACCTATATTTTATCCTTATCATACTCCATCAATACATTTATATCTTGTTGTATAAATAAAAAAAAGTTGTTTAAACTTAAAAAATGAATAATCCAAACAAAATTTTCACTCTAAAGTCTCTTCATTTCATTACCCTACAAGATAACACAAATTAGTTACATAATTTGTCTAAGTAAATGAAATTGACATGATATTACAAAGAAAATATAAAATTGATTAACATACGATTTTTATTCTTTAGAGTCTCTTCATTTCATTACCCTACAAGATAACACAAATTAGTTTCATAATTTGTCTAAGTAAATGAAATTGACATGATATTACAAAGAAAATATAAAATTGATTAACATACGATTTTTATTATTTAGCTATAAAATTTTGTCCGAACTTGTAATTTTTATGACCCACCACCTTTCTGATGACTTAAAAGTGTTTAATTATGTGAAAACCCCACAAGCACAAAAAACACAACAAAAACACGTTCTAGTAGTCTCTTAGCTTCACTTTCACTGAATCTTGAAAAAAAAGGGAACTTTGGAAGAAGAAGAAGAGCTAAACCATGTCGTTTGTATTGGGTGTTGTGATTGGGGTTTTAGTTGGAGTTGGTTTGATAGTTGGCTTTGTTAAATCTGAAAATTATCGATCCAAATGCCGTTCTGAACTGGTTAGTTGAAAATTGGGTTCTTTTACTTCTGTTTTAGTTGAATTATTAGTCATTAAGCAAAGGGTATGCTTAGTTTTTTGGTTTTGAGTGAATTTTTTTTTTGGTTGCATTTCTATGTATGATTTGTGTGGTTGTGTATAATATTTTTGTGATGACTTCTTCATTTTCGTTATTTATTTTTCTATACTGTTTTGAACTGTGTTTTCCATGAGCTGAGGGTATATCGAAAACAACTTCTTTACCTTAGTAGGAGGTAGGGTAAGGTCTGCTAACACTTTAACATTCACAGACTACGCTTTAACATTCATAGACTATGCTTTGTGAGATTATACCGGATATGTTGTTTGTTGCATTTTTATGTATGATTTGTGAGGTTCATTTTTGTTATTTCTTAATCTATACGTTTTCCCATGAACTGAGTGTCTATTGGAAATAGCCTATCTACCTCGCTACCTGAGTTCACATAAGGTGAAGTCTGCGTACACTTTAGCCTCCCCAGACCTTATTTTGTGGGATTACGCTGGATATTTTGTTGTTGTTGTTGTTGCATTTTTGTGTGTGACTTGTGAGGTTTTCTATAGTATTCTGCGGTAGCTTCTTTATTTTCGTTATTTCTTTCTCTTTACTGTTTTGGACTGTTTTTTCCATGAATTGAGGGTCTATTGGAAACTGCCTCTCTTCCTAGAAGGTAGGGGTAAGGTTTGGGTACACTTGACCTTCCCCAGGCTCTACTAAAGACTTCATTTTGTGGGATTACATTGGATATGCTGTTGTTGTTGTTGCTGCATTTTTATGTATGTTGTTGTTGAATTTGAACTGTGAAGGCTACTACAATTGCGGCGTTTGCTAGAATGACAGTGGAAGATTCCAGAAAGATTTTTACACCGGAGCAGTATCCTCCTTGGGTTGTTTTCTCCAATCAGCAGAAGGTTAATTTTTATTTGAACTTACTTTTAATGTTAAATTTCTTCATACTTATGATTAGTGATTTTTTTAAATTTTTTTTTTTTTTACATGTTTAACACTTACAGTTGAATTGGCTTAATTCTCATCTTGAAAAGATCTGGCCTTTTGTGGATGAGGTTAGTGTAAATGCATATGCATCTTTGATTATGTTAATTTTTGAGTTTCCATTGATTTTTTCCTATTCCTCCGTTTCAACTTTTGAGTTTCTCATCTTGTATTCAGGCAGCATCAGAACTGGTAAAGTCAAGTGTGGAGCCAATTTTGGAACAATATAGGCCTATGATTTTGGCATCATTGAAATTTTCCAAGTTCACTCTTGGTACTGTTGCTCCTCAGTTCACAGGTTAGATTCTGATGGCCGGTATTAATGTTCTTCAGCAGTTGCATTTTCTATTGCTGTGTCATATTGTCATATAAGGAAAGGAAATAAACAGCATAGAAAACTTAAAAGTGGCTGTTTCTTTCCAAAAAAAGAAAAAGATAAAACAATGAAGAAGTAGTTAGCTTTCACTCATACTCGTCCCAATTCATGCTTTTGCACGTGTAAAATTTATATTTAGAAGTAACAATCTATTTACGTATAACTTAAAAATGTTTATCTACCTTATATATACAGATTAAACCTTACAGAAAGTGCAGATTTTATCTCTTAATAATTGTATTATGCTGCAAAAAGCCTTTCGTTCCTCCTTTATAAAACTTTCTTGAGAAAGGAATGAAGCTCATGCAACATTCGAAATGATGAAAAATGGAAATACAGCTTCTTCTGCTGCTACTAGAGCAGTCTTCTTCTACTCATCAGATCCTCCCCGTAGGTACTTTCTGCATTTCCTGTCAACTGCCTTTAACACACTTTGGGGTAGTATATATACTGAGCTGTCTGATCCCCAAAAAGTTGTGTAATGGGGAAAGGACTGAGTTGAAAACTTGTAGTCTTCTAGTATATGATACATGCCTAGCAGGAACTGAGCATATCTTAGTTGTGATCTTCTCCAATAATTGGTGGCATTCCAATTTACGACATTTCTTTGGAGACAATGGTAGTCCCAGTCATCTTATATAGGGAAAGATCCCAGGGAGAAACCAGTCATCTCCAGTAGGCTGTTCACTGTATCGTCATCAACACCAGCTAGAAAGATACTGGGATTTCTCCAAAAAGCCACTAAATCAGTAGTCATAAAGCAAGGGTGGATTGCCTCCATAATTCTGTTGACAGATGATTGATTCCCTTTGATTATTCTAAAATTTTGCATATAGATCATCTAAGAAATTACATGGACCAATTTTATCCTAACCAAAAGTCATACTCATTAGTGTTTCAAAAGGTGCGGGCATGAGGCGAGGTGTTTTACCTGACACAGGGCGAGGTGTAAGCCTGAGGCTTGGGGCGTAAGTTCCTTGGATTTTTTTAATAAATATTTAATGAATTAATAAGATAAGCATATAAAATCACAAAAAAGTAAATTAAATTCAAATGTAGAAATTTCAAGTTTATAAAATTAGTGGAAAATGTATATATGTACATAGATGTGCTAGCATATGCACAAACATTACAAATAATTTTCTTTTACAAACTTGGACAAGTGGAAAAACCAAAGGGTTCATTACTTCATTACACTTTTAGTGTGGTAGTAATGGAACATACTTAGTATTGTAAAAATGTTATTTCCTAATAATTCAGAAAACCAATTAAGATGCTCATTATCATACAAATAAAGCATTTTTTGAAAAAAGTATCTACAACAATATCTAAACTTAAGTGATTCCAAAAGGAACTGCAAAACATAACACTAACATGAAAAGAATAAAAAGACGGCAAAAAAGAAATTTGTACATGGACGGTAGTTGGAGTCGGTGGCTCTCCCAATTCTGACAAAAATAAAGCATGATGAACGATCCTTCTACGAGAAGCATGGGAGCAGAGCAAGTGTTGGAAGACAAAAGCTTACTTTGCAGCTGACAATTTGCTAATAAAGAGCCAAAGAGTATTTGGTTGCTTAATAAACGACAAAGAGAAAGGATTATACAATCAGAGCTTACAATTATAAAGCCCTTGGTCTTTTGAGTTCTTTTGAGAATTTACAATGAGTTGACCATTGTGTATTTTAATGATTAAAAAGGGACTTATTTAGCAATTTACTTCCAATTTTGGAGAGTTCTCTTGGCTTATGCTCCAAATGAAGGACTGAAAGTTTGGGACTTAAGCCTAAGAGAACGGCCAGAAGGGTTGGGACTTACGCCCCATGATTTTTGCGAGCCAGTCCTCCTTGGTGCATTTTAGCCCCTTCTCCAAGGAAGTGCCTTTGAAAACATTGATGCTCATTAAGTTCCTTAAGAGCCTTATGGGAGGAAGTTAAACCCAAATTCAAGATGAAAGTGGGGAATGGGAACAAGATCAAATTCTGGAAGGATGAATGGTATGAGCAAGGTAACCTGGAAACTCTTTTCCCTGATATTTACAATCTAATGTTCCAACAAAGAACTATTGCAGAACTATGGACACCACAAGGGTGGAATTTCATCTTCAGGAGAGAACCAAATGACTGGGAAGTGATGAGGTTGGCAGAATTCCTCAACATGGTTGGACACTTTACTGGACTTCAGGCATATGAGGATATGCTTTGGTGGAAAGGCAACAATAGAGGAGAGTTCAAAGTGCATTCAGCTTACAGGCTGATGGATCAATCAAGCTAGCAGAGTCCCATCTAGATCAATCAAGCCAGCAGAGTCCCATCTAGATCAATCAAGCCAGCAGAGTCCCATCTAGCCTTGGAAACAAATATGGAAGTGTAGAATCTCACACAAAGTCTCATGCTAGCTAAGGAAGCTGGCCTGACTCAGGATAATGTAATGAAAAGGGGGATAACCTTATGCTCTAGGTGTTTCCTATGTGGGGAAACCTTAGAAACTGTAAACCATCTATTTCTACACTGCAAATACACTCGGAAGCTTTGGAGGATTTTCTTGAGCCTTAAAGGCATATCTTGAACTATGCCTAGGACAGTTACTGAGGCCTTGTACAGCTGGGAGGAGGCAGGTGCCCTTGCAAAAGACAGAACTAGATGGAGAATTATCCCTGCTTCAATATGGTGGGCAATCTGGAAAGAAAGAAATTCCAGATGTTTTGAAGGCATAGAAAATAGTGTGCAGGATGTTAAACTAAACTGCATTTTGTTATGTTTTTGATGTAATCAATTATACTCAAATGACACTGCCTCTATAGTTGATGTTTTAGACTCAATATAGAAATAGAGTAGGAGTGTCTAGAGTGCATTTGTATATAAGGTTTGAGTACAACCAATGTACTTTTGTGATATAATACAATGTTACCATTTTCAAAAAAAAAAAACATTGATGCTCATTATCCTTAACTTCACTGTCATTGTAGTCATAATGATTCTCCAATACCATTTGTCTCTTTGAGAAGTCAAAATGTGAATGATCAAGATATGTTAAAGAATGGATCTTGGGTCTAACTCAACCCCAAAAATTAGCTCATAGGGTGAGGATTGTCCAAATCCATATAAGCATACCAAATATCGTTTCCATATCTGATGTGGGACTCTTAACACTTCCTCGCACGCCCGACCTTCTTAACTGGAGCATGGACAAAGAATTGTGATGGGTCTGGCTTTGATACCATGTTAAAGAATGGATCTTAGGCCTAAACTCAACTCCAAAAGCTAGCTCACGGGGTGAGGATTGTCCAAGGCCATATAAGAAAACTAATTACTCATCCCATATTAGACAAAATAATGGAGAAGACAATTGAACCTGATGAAGCTATTTGAACAATAATTTAATGTGTCATCTCATTTAAGCCGTGTAAAAAAATTGCCTGTGAGGAGATATACATTTTATTGGACACATTCTTGGTGCTCATATTGGTTTTATTTTTCAGGAATTTCTATTCTTGAAGGTGGAAGTGAAGGTATTACCATGGAATTAGAGATGAATTGGGATGGGAACCCAAGCATTATACTCGATATCATGACATACGTTGGTGTAGGATTACCAGTGCAGGTAATTTAGTTGGTACTTGCTGATTAACATTACACTGAATAGCATCTGCTCCTCGGAGTTGGTGACATTTTTGTTTCTTTGCTACACTTGATATGATCTCAATTGTGCTGACATGCTAATTGCCTCTGAGATATCAATTTGTTTCCATTGTAATTTTTGTTTCATTGCTACACTTGGTATGATCTAACATTCGAGCTGCATGTTTAGTGCCTCTGAGATATCAATTTGTTTCCATTGTAAATAACTCAAAGTTATAATGACTGAGCTATTTGTTACTATCTTTAAGCTTGGATATTTTTTTTGAGAATGGTAACATAGCTTGCATTTGTTAGTATCAGGACCCAAACTTGGACCATGACTGATACAGATTTCCACTGTGCAAATCTGCTGATCCAGTACTCACAACAAGAGAAACCTAATGAAACCTTCACAGAATTCTCAAAGAGCATATTTAAGCAAAAATAAATATCTAGTAACAGAGTAGTTAACAACAACAAGGATCAATACAAATACTTCTTAACTATCCACTAGACATTCCATTATGCTAGAGTTCTCTGGTAGTGTTTTTTCCTTTTTTCATTCCCACCCTGTATAATCTGCTTGTTCAAGGACTCCATCTTAGAAAGATGGCTGGCCCTTGGTTTTACTTCTCAACTTGTCCATTTTAACATGTTTATCTTGCCACCTATCTGTTTTTTTATTTATAAGTTTACACTGCCACCTATGTAGTGAATATCTATTTGTTTCCAATATATTACATTATTATTTCTTCCTTGAGCTTGAGGGTTTATCGGAAACAACCTCTCTACCTCCCAAGGTAGGGGTAAGGTCTGTGTACAAACTACCCTCCCCAGACCTCACTTGTGGGATTAAACTGGGCATGTTGTTGTCGTTGTATATTATATTATTATTTCTTGCTTTACTCAGGTAATTTGATTTCGCATTGTGATTATTCTCTCTTTTTAGGTGAAAAACATTGGATTTACTGGGATTTTCAGGCTGATCTTCAGGCCGCTTGTTGATGAGTTTCCCTGCTTTGGAGCTGTTTGTTATTCACTAAGGAAAAAGGTGTTATCTTATTTCTCTTTCATTCTAAAAGGCTATCGAGCGCACTGAATAATTTGTTCTAATACAAGTGAGTGTGATCACATGTGTACATACACGTGCCAAGTCAACTTATGAATGTTACTTGCACAATATGGAAGGAGACATGTTACATGACTTGGGTTTAGAGTTAAGGATTTGGATGATTATCTAACACCAACTTGGTCAATAGCACATGGATTTGCCAAATGATTCGTGGTTTTAGATGCTGATGTTTCAGGATTTTGTTTTTTTTTTTGAAGGAGAATTAAGTCCAAATCTGTATCTAGATGGACATGCATGACACCTAACACGTCCAAAATTAATAATCCTGTATATTGGTTTTTATTGAGGTGTAACCCTGTAAGGTCCACATCAGATGCAAGCTCGCCTGGACAGCCACACACACACACACCTAACACCAGACCTAACTTATATAAGGAAAAGAATGACAATAAAATCTTTTCTGGTCTGCAGAAGAAGCTGGATTTTACGCTTAAAGTGGTTGGCGGTGACATGACAGCAATACCTGGCATTTCTGATGCAATTGAGGTTTGGGAAAAACTTTACCATCTAATTTTGTTACTCATATAATCATATCTTCTTATCTTTCAATAACTTCTGCAGCTTGATTAGATATCATAACCCATAGATGTTCTAGAAGTGGATAATGCTGCCATGGTCCTAGACTTATCTTGTGTTTCGTTTCCTATATAGAAAAGGGTGGAAGAAACTGAATGAACATTAAGTATCTATGTGATTAGTACAACGATAATTTTGTATTTTTAATTTCATATTCTCAATAACATTGTGTTTATTAAATCAGTAAAAACGTAGTTATGTTTCCTCTTTTTTAAACAATGGAAAAAAGCATTCATACATTAGCAAGGTCCGGGGAAGGGCCGCACCCCAAGGGGTGTGATATAGATAGCCTACCCTAATGCAAACATTAGAGGTTATGACTCAACATGAGACCTATACACAGAGACAACTTTATCGTTGCTCCAAGGCTCCCATTCATAAATGTAGCTATGGTGTACTAATGACAATTGAATTATCTAATGAGAGTGGAGATGAAATTTTTTCTAGTATAAATTGATTTTTTTATCTTTTGGTGTATTTCAGAACTGTTTTCATTCTTAAGAACATGAGGACGAGCCATTTGTTTGTTTGAATTGTTCTCTCATGATTTGTGATTTTTGCTCTCAAGGTTTGGGAAAGTTATAGAAGTGTTTCTTATGGCTTCATACTGTCCAGGTGTACTAAGTGAATTTCTCTATACAGGGCACCATCCGCGATGCCATTGAAGACTCTATCACATGGCCAGTCCGAAAAATTATTCCCATTTTGCCCGGGGATTATAGGTACTCCTTTCTATAAGAGAGACTTCAAACCTTGTCATTTTCACTAACCCAGTTTGTTTGGGCTGTCCAATATTGGTTCCAATTGAACGCATTCACTTTCACATGTAATCAAGATGATTTTCTTCCATTTTCCATCTAGTGTGATGTAAAAAATTAATATGTTTAATTTTATAATGACCCCATGTCTTCGTGGAAGGTGTTAAATTAAGATGTTTATCTAAATATTGACCCTGAAAAGACAAGGTAAACGTTTTAATCTGTTAAGGCAAAACCTGGACTTTGACTGCTTTTTCAGTTTTATGAAAGTCAACTTGTCATGGGAATGGGAATCTATTAGAAATATACAGCAACAGGTCAGTTTCTATTGGATCCTGTGTATGTTGAGGCTACACTGTGATCTTACCTTTTACCGAACTTTAATGTTATTTGGATCCTTCCCTGTAGCACCCATGTCAATTCAACACGATTTGGGGATATTTGGTTTATCATATATATATATGTAATATATATAACATAAAGTACTAGAACACTTTGCTAGATAAATTATGACTAAATTTTTTCGTTTTTTGAAACTGGTAAGATTGTATTCTTCAGCATTAAGGATGCTGGTCACCACCAAAAAGTGTCAGTTACAAGCGTCCTATCAAATCTACAATCTGGTCTGTATCTACTATACACAACTGTTTACACCAAAAAAGTAAGGATACTATACTATTCCATTTGACCTTGTGAATGGAATTGGATCTATTTTCAAAACATCTACCATTCCTTTCCTTTCCAAAGTGACCACCATATACATGATGGTATTAACCTCCACCATCTCCTTTGGCTCTTGCTGCCTCCTCTCCTTACCCAGCTCTTTAACAACTCTGATGTATGTTCTGGCATTGTCCAATTCAAATTTGAAATGCTAAGGAATAAATTCCAGACTTGCTTGGTAAAGTTACAGTGCAAGAAAAGGTGATTGCTTGTAGGAATGCCCCCCTTCCAAAAATAGTTCCATTGATGCTTTGGGTCTCCTGCTATCAGTTGGAGACCTCTTCTTTAGGCACTGCTAACTGTGTAAAGACCATCATTTTTGTGCCTCCATAGCATCCTGCCTGTGCCATTTGTGTCTATTCTCATTCCACCTAACTTCCCTAGTAACTCTGCAACCCTTTCCACCTCCCAATCATTGAGAAATCTTCTGAAAGCTAAATTCCATCCCTGTTCTGTCCAACAATCACTTACATTAGCATCAGGATCCTCACAGATTTGAAAGAGATCTGGGAAGAGATCCCTAAGAGAGGATTGTTCTATCCAGATATCCTTCCAAAATGTAGTTTTATTGCCATTTCCCACCTTGATAAACAAATCTGCTTCCATTTGGGGCCACAGGTTTCTGATTGTTCTCCATACTCTCACACCATAAGGTTCAACTGTGTTCTTTGAACACCAAGGGCTTAATTCACCATACTTAGCTTTAATCACCTCTTTCCAGAGAGCACTTCCCTCCTCAGTGTACCTCCACAACCACTTTTTCAGCAGACTTTCATTTTGCAATCTCAAGTTTCTAATTCCCAGCCCCCCTGTATCTTTGCTAAGGAGTACAGTCTTCCAATTAACTAAACTATAGCTGCCTTGCCATAGAAAGTTTCTCCTTAACTTGTCCAATTGTTCTTCTACTTTTGCTGGAATTGGAAATAAGGACATCACATAAGTGGGTAAAGAGTCAAGAACAGAGTTTATAAGAATCAACCTTCCCCCTCGAGAAAGATATTGAGCCTTCCATCTCGATAGCTTCCTTTCAGTCTTCCCCAGGATACCGTTCCATATTTCCAAGGCTTTATGACTGCTATCCAAAGGCATGCCTAGATAGGTGGTTGGCAGTTTCTCCACACTACATCCCAGTACTCCTGCTAGTGATTGAATCTGCGGGACTTCGTTCACAGGAAAGAGACTACCTTTTCCCCAATTGACCTTCAATCCAGAGACTGCCTTAAACAGTACCAGTATCACCCTAATATATCTGATTTGTTCTGCTACAGGTTCACAAAAGATGATGGTGTCGTCTGCATAAAGCATAAGACTAATTTTTGTCTCTTCCCCCTCTCTACATCCCACTTTGAAGCCCTGAATCCATGTGTTTTGTGCTGCAATCCTCATCATACAATCAAAACCCTCCATTGCCATAATGAAAAGGAATGGGGATAGAGGGTCACCCTGTCTCAGTCCTCTTTCTGATTCAAAAAAACCCACAGGTTCTCCATTTACAAGCACAGAGAACCTGACAGTTTTAATGCATGTCTCAATCCACTTCAACCATCTACCTCCGAATCCCATCTGGTTAAGAATGTTTAAAAGGAATGACCAATTTACATGGTCATAAGCTTTTTGTATATCCAGCTTGCACATTAAGCCCGGATTTCCTTCCTTTATTCTGGAATCAATACATTCGCTGACTATGAGTGCAGCATCCATGATTTGCCTGCCCTTCACTAAAGCCATCTGATGTTTGTTGATTAGTTTGTCCACCACTTTTTTCAGTCTTTCAGCCAAGCACCTAGCAATGAGTTTGTAGACGCCCCCTACTAAGCTGATTGGTCTAAAATCCTTTAGGTTGGAGGCTCCGGCTTTCTTTGGAATTAATGCAATGAAAGTTGCATTAAAACTTTTTTCAAAGACTTGGTTGGAGTGAAAAAACTGAAAAGTTTTTATTATGTCTTTCTTCATTAAAATACATCCGGTCCAGGTGCTTTCTCTTTTGCACATAAGTTTAAGCTTTAAAAAATTTCATCCTCCTCAAAAGGTCTCTCCATCCACATCTGCTCCTCTTCGATGATCCTTGAGCCATTCAACAATCGTTGTTCAGGTCTCCATCTTTCAGTCTCCTTGTAGAGAGATTTATAAAAATCCTGCACTGCCTCTTTAATCTTGGCTTGATCCCTTGTGATTTCCCCCTCCACCTCCAATTGTTCCAAAGAATTAAACCTTTTATTGGAAGTTGCAATTTTGTGAAAAAATTTAGAATTTTTGTCCCCATGTTTTAGCCATTGGATTCTAGATCTCTGTTTCCAGGCAATCTCCTCCTGTTTTGCCACTTCTTCAAATTCCATACTCAAATGTGTCTTTTGCAGTAATTCATCATCAGTGAGTGGCCTTTGCTCCTGAATTGTCTCCCAGCTGGATATTTGATTTAAGATATTTTCTTTCCTTTGCTTCCAATTTCCCCAGTTATTCTTGCTCCACTCTTTGAGCTTTACTTTCAATAATTTTAGCTTTTCAGCTAAAATGTAACCTGGTCTTCCATTAACATTAAAAGACTCCCACCATTCATTAACCTTTTCTTTGAAATCCTCCAGTTCTAGCCACCATATTTCAAATTTAAAATAAGATTTCCTCCACCCTTCATCACCACAGACCAGCATGATAGGGTTGTGATCAGACACCATCTTGGGAAGACAAACTTGGTGTATCTGAGTGAAATCCCCCTCCCCCCCTTTCCCAAATCCATTCTGCAGAGTGCAGAAATCTATCGATTCTGGATGCACAATTATGATCCTCTCCTCTTCTCCAAGTAAAAGATCCTCCAAATAAAGGAGGATCTACCATCTCCACAATGCAAGATGAAAACTCTAGCATGGCACCATCTTGCCTATGACAGTTTGTCCTCTCTGTTGGAAATCTAGTGACATTAAAGTCACCACAAATAACCCATGAGCCATAGATATTATTCTTCATCTCGAGAAGTTCCTGCCAGAGCACTCTTCTACTCCCTCTATTGCAATCTGCGTATACTGCAGTGATGTACCAGCTAAAACCATCATTAACCCCAGAAAATCTTCCAGTTAAAGTTTGATTCCCATTCAAAAACAATTCCCCCTCCCAAACTCTTTTATCCCATAATATCAGAATTCCACCACTACTCCCCTGTGCCTCTTTCATTAAAACCCCCCACCCATCTATTGCTCCATATACTCTGCAAAATGTTGTCAATTTTACCACTTAATTTAGTTTCGACTAGTACTAGTATATCAGCCCCCCATTGTTTCAACAGTATCCTGACAAGCTCCCTCTTACTCTCCCCATTTAAACCCCTTACATTCCATGAAAGAATGACTAAATTAATAATGATTTACAAAGAATTTAGTTATACTAGCTTTAATTTAATACAACAACATACCCCCAGTATAGTCCCGCAGTCCCACAAGCGAGGTCTGGGAAGGGTTGAGTTTACGCAAACATTAGCCCTGCCTTGGCAAGGTAGAGAGGCTGTTTCCAATAGACCGTCGGCGCAGTGAAAACAAAAACACAACATTTATGAAGATATAAGCAGTAACAACAACAGGATAACTTCACTTAATTGTGACACAATATATTCTTATTAGCCATATTGTAGCACCAGACAAGTACTTTGAACCGTAATCCTAGAATTATGTAATGAAGAGTCCAACCTCTAGATCTACATTTGTATTAGATGCCCACATCCGTATCCAAGTAACATAGATGATTAATAGAATTTTGTAATTCTGTGAATAAAGAAGAAAACATGTATTTGTTGACTTTCTTCTCTACTTATCTAACCTTGCTGGGCAGAGACGCCATTTTCTATTTGACAATCTACTTTATTGTTATTAGTGACCTTGAACTGAAACCTACTGGAGTATTGGAGGTTAAACTTGTTCAAGCAAAAGAGTTAACAAACAAAGACATCATTGGTAAATCTGATCCTTTTGCTGAGTTATATGTACGCCCTGTACGAGATAGAATGAAGAAGAGCAAAACAATTGTAAGTATTTCGTCTGCTATATAGAAGAATTTGGGTAATACATGTATCGAGTTAACATTTAAATGACCATTGTTCTTTTCAGAACAACGAACTGAATCCAATCTGGAATGAGCATTTCGAGTTTGTAGTTGAAGATCCATTGACACAACACTTGGTGATAAAGATCTATGATGATGAAGGGCTTCAGGCAGCTGAACTAATTGGATGTGCACATGTTCGTTTGAATGAGCTTGAGCCTGGTAAAGTGAAGGATGTTTGGTTGAAGTTGGTGAAAGATTTGGAGATCCAGAGAGACCAAAAGAATAGGGGCCAGGTGACACTTGCATCCCATTTTGTTTTCTGTGATCCTTCTCCATATTGGAACTTGCCACAATCAATTTATTGTACATACAACTTCAATTTTGATGGAACATATATGTATACTAGTGGAGTACTAATCAATAATGTTTGAGAACCAAGTGTTTTTTCAACAATAATCAATTCATAATGTATGTGGTTTGTTTCAACAATAATCAGATCAAACTGCATATAATTGTTGTAGATTGAGTGCCATACGTAGTCTAGGTGAATTTTATTGAGTTTGATCCTACAGACGTTACCCAACAAAAACTGCAAATAACAGTTCTTGCTGATTCAGTCCACCTTTACTACTAAACAAGACAGTTAACTAGCGGTGAAACCTCCAATTATATGATCGATATCTCAATCAGTCCGATACACTTTTGTGTACGATATCTACATCAGTGACATTCTTCCTCTTAAGAAACAACAATTTCTCACTTGCAAATGTAAACAAATTCATGAAGTACTCTATTCTTAGCATAACAAAGCATTCTGAACAGCAACTATAGCAAAATAGTACTTTGATTATCATATTATTTTGTTGTAGTTGCTGTTCAAAATGCTTTGTTATGCTTTCACTTTTGTTTATTCCTTTTCTGGTCTGTTTTTCCTTGAGGCAAGGGTCTACGAAAATGGCCTCTCTACCTCTGAGGTAGGGGTAAGGCTTGCGTACACTCTACTCTCCTCACACCACACTTTGCGGGACTACACTGGGTATGTTGTTGTACTCCATTTTTAGCTCTCTATGTGAACTATTCCCTTCATCTTTGCTTTAGGTGCACTTGGAGCTATTGTATTGTCCTTATGGCACGACGAATGGATTTAGTAACCCTTTTGCCGATAATGTACAATTGACTTCACTGGAGAAGGTTCTTAAAAGTGGAGTAGAAGCTGCGCAAAATGGAGGTGAAATCAACCGGAGGAAGGATGTAATAGTACGAGGGGTACTTTCTGTAACCGTGATATCAGCTGAGGATCTGGCCCCTACTGATCTAATGGGGAAAGCTGATCCGTATGTTGTAGTTACAATGAAGAAGAATGAAACAAAGAACAAAACCAGGGTATCATTTCTTATTATGTGAATATCGAACAAAAATTATCCATTTCTAAAGTAGTTTGCCTTAAAATTCTTAATCAATAACTAGGAACAATGCTGATTATATATTCTTTTCATTTTAGGTTGTACCGGAAAGCTTAAATCCAGTATGGAATCAGACTTTTGACTTTGTCGTTGAGGACGGATTGCATGATATGCTAATTCTAGAAGTGTGGGACCATGACACCTTTGGAAAGGTAAAGAGTACTTCCCTTTAATCAATTCCAAATACTTATCCTATTGCTATTGGTCTCGGTACAAAATTACGCTGATAAACCAGGACTTAATATATCTATTCAGATACCAATGGTTCCTGATGTGAGATTTTCTTTAGCTGAGATACCTTATTTTGAGTTGTCTGATGATTTCGGACATACTAGAATCGTTTTGGAAAATTTAAGTTCTGATAGACCTAAGAATACCAACAACATGAGCAATTGAAAGAATTAAGAGTTAGCCCTCGGTATTACAAATGAGTTCATCTAATTACGGTGTTCCTGAATTTTTATTGAATGATCAGCATCTAGATTTTGTTAATTAATTCAACATGATATTACTGTGTTTAGAGAATAAGATGATTAGGGAGAAAAAAATTATGCCTTTATTAAGATGAAAAAAATCGTGTTGTCGTTTCTCCGAGTCACTTGCCTTGTGCTCAGCCTACCAGCAAAACAATTTGGTCATCTTCAATTGTTTTCTTGCTATACAAACACTAGATTAGTACAAATGAACTGCCAAGGGTAATGGTGGAAGAGGCTGGTCTGAATTAGGCCTTTGTTACCTTTTTTTTCCATGACGGTGGCATTCAGACCATCTTGTGCGTACCTCCACTATCACACTGGTACCTGCTATCCCCACAGTTTGTACACACCTCAACTCACACTGGGTACCTGCGATACCCTAGCTTGTGCGCACCTCAACTATCACACTGGTACTGTCCTCCACCCATACATTTACTGTTTAACTTAGTCCACCAAGGCTTATGATCAACTATTCCATTGGGTACCTGCTATCTCCCCACCCATACAGGTACTGAGTAACTTAGTCCACCAAGGCTTATTGTCGATCGAAGGTGCTATGACACACTTGAGCTCAAATCTAACTTTTAATCCAAGGCTTAGGCAGATTTGAAGAAATTACCTAGTGTATTTTGCCTTCGTTGGAGATAGTTACTATTCCTTTTCAGTTTACCCATCTGATATCGTAAGTCCATTGAGCCTGACTAACTCAGATTCACTTTGGATAGTGCTCACCACCAAAAGGTTCTTCACTGCATGTGAAACATTAAGGTTATTCGGTATATAGTAAATTGGTTTTTCAAAAAGAGATCCATCTAAGTATTAAGAACAAATCCTATGTATTAAGATATAAGATGGTGGCGTTCTTGAGGAATTTGTCCCTTTCAATTTTTTTTTGAAGTACCACTGCAACATCAATCTTAAACAACAACATACTAACAACATACCCAGTGTAATCCCACAAGTTGGATATGAGGAGGGTAGTGGTTACGCAAACCTCACCCCTACCTTGGAAGGAAGAGAGGTTTCTGATAGACCCTTGGCTCAAGGAAGTACATCAATCTAAAGTCTTCCTATATTAGCTGCATTCATTTCCAATACTAACAATTTCTTTTGTTGGCAGGATTACATGGGAAGGTGCATATTGACATTGACAAGAGTACTAATGGAAGGTGAATATAAAGAAACCTTTGAACTAGATGGTGCTAAATCGGGGAAACTGAACTTGCATCTCAAATGGGCACCACAGCCCTTATACAGAGACTCCTAATGATAATATCCATATGATATGTTTTTGTTCTTGTAAGAGTTGTACAGACACAAGTTGCTTTGATTCTGTACGTCGATCGTAGTCTATATGAAAATTTGTTTAATAATAGTAGTACATTTTTGTAGATAATTGTCTTGTTAAGGCTGAGTTGGTTTACATATGTAGATTGTAGAGTGAAGCATTTTGCTTGGTTAAAAGGAATTTATGTAGAGAGGTGGCATAAGGCTGCAGTTTCTTTTTAGAAAAATTACAAGGTGTAGGTAATGTTTTCACTATTCGGAAAATTACCATTTGTAGCTATACTTTGAATTCTGTAGCAAATTCCCTAATTCATTGTATTTCTGTACTCGAAAGGACGTATTTTCTGGTAAATCCTCGTATTTCTGGTATATTTGCAAAACACTTGACAGAGAGATCAATCAAATAATACAAACAATGAAAATCTAATATGAAGTAGCTATTTCAAATTTACAAGAAATATACTTTCCATAATGCTGTCATATAAACAGCACAAATCCTTATTTTACATGAACCAATACACTGGGAAAATAGCTGGAACCACTCTCTCCAACAAAAGTAGATAGATTTTACAATATAACTACATACTAGGATCATGGCATAAAAGTACCCATAGTTTGACTAACATGCTTGATAAAATGTGTCTCAGAATCGTGCAGTGAAGGGCCTTTCGGAAATGACAGTGTTTAGATGATTCTTGTTCAACTTTCTCCTGCGAAGACCACTTCCCCTGCAGAACAATGACCCTTATTAGTATCGAGAGTAAACAACGTCGTTTACTACTTCATAGAGCTCAAGAGTGTGGGTTAGCCGTCAACTATGTGGTATCAGGGTTCAAATTGCAGCAGAAATAAAATGGTAGGTGATGTATCCTCAATTGCTTAAGCCTTAGTGGATAGTGGATAGAGTTGCCCTATACCTTTGTTGATGGGAGATCACGGTGCATGCAAGATGGTCCGGACACCATCATTATATAAGAATGATCATAAAACCAATTTGAATTTCAAGTGATGAAATGGTTGTAAGAACTAGACCAGAACTAAGACAACTTTTAGCATTGAGAATGATATTCTTGATTACAACTTAACAAATATAAAAGAAACACCACAAATAGTCACTGTTTTGTGGCATGGATCTAAAAAGTGCAAGCTATATGAGCTGGAAGTTCTTCAATAATATCAAGTTCAAACTAGATGGGAGATTCAATAAAGAAATTAAAACGCGAGAGATGAAAATAATGTAATTACTCACCAATACTGGTTGTGCAATGTAAATGAGTCAGTTGTAATGTTTTTTCCATCATCATTTCGATTCCAGTGGTAGATAGCATGTGTTCTATTCTTGATATCTAGAGTTGAATGACCATAGCTGGCTTCACGGAAAGCAGAATATTCCGGCTGGGGATCTCTAAATCTGCACAGAAAAGCAAATGATTATATAGTTCAACAGCAAATAGAAAGTCATTAGTTATATTATCATGTAACTTACCTTGAAGCAAGACCTTCTGAATTTCCTCCATCACCAACAGTTATGTAAATAGGAGCTGCCTTATCTGGTACGGGATAAGCATCACCACCCGAGACATTGTAGTGTATATTAGATATGCGATACTGAAAATGATAAGAAAATTGGAAGATAACATTAAGTCTTAAGTGAAGCAAATAGAGTCGAACGGAAACTAGGAAGATAGAAGAAATGTGCAACTGATATCTCCGACTAATTCTTTCTAAGGCAAACAGTGCCTCACATACAATGATTCATAAATTTCACCTTCAATAAAAGAAAAGGAAGCATCTCTCTAGCCTATATCCTGATAGCCCTCACATTACTGCTAGTTAGGCTCAATTGTTCGAGTAAAATACTAGGCCGTCCAAGAATGTATCAGTTTGAAAATAAACATGATACCTCTTAGTGTATTATTCCATATATACAAAGCATTCTTTCTGGGGAGAAATCAGCATTTTTTACTGTGCCTAAAATCTATATTTTTGTTCTTGTGTTGCGTGTTTCTATTTCTGTCAGGTGCTACAATCTTTGGTTGATACTGTTATGATATTGTGTTCAAAGATATAGAGCATTGTGGATTGATCTTTGTTAATTCTAGCTGAGTTTTTTTTTCTTCCGCGAGTTAATTTTGGATATATGAAAATGTGATCTTTACTTTGAGAGACAAGCAGGGACGACAAATATGATGAGATAAGACAACTTACTGATCTTTCATAAGCATGGACGTGGCCAGCAAAGATCACATCAACTTTGTATTTGACAAACCATCTTTCGTAGGCGGATCTCATGCTTTCCCCTTCCATGAAATGGGCTTCATTACTGTTGTAGATAGGAACATGCATAAGGACTATAAGCCAAGGAGTTTTCTCTCTGTTCACCTTTTTAAATTCCTGTTTCAGCCAATGCCATTGAGGTGTATATTTTACTGCATGACAAGAGACAGCGAATAAGTAGCTATTCAATCAAAACAGCAATTATTACAGAAAATGATGCTTAAAGGTATAACAAACTGCTAAAATGCCTCTGGAGACTAGCAACAGATGATCAGAGCTTATGGAAGGACATTATCATTTCAAGATATGGAAAGGAAGGACCATGGACTACTAAGGAGGTTAATACTCCTTATGGTGTGGGTCTATGGAGAACTATTAGAAACCAGTGGCCAGGAATGTGGAGTAACTCTGTAATTAATGTGGGAAATGGGAGGAAAACCTTGTTCTGGAATGATATATGGGTGGGACAAACACCTTTGAGACATTTATATTCTCAATTGGCAGAAAATGACTACAATTGTAGAAGTCAGAAATGAACAAGGATGGAACCTGGCTTTCAGAAGGTTCCTCAATGACTGGGAAGTGGAGAGATGACTCAGTTCTACAATACCTTGGATCAAACCAAGAACCTCACTGGTGAGGAAGACAAATTGGTATGGAAGTTGGAGAAAGACGGCAAGTTCAAGGTGAATCAGTCTACATATTACTAAACATTTCAACTGAAACCAAGGAGTTGTGGCCTTGGAAGATGATCTGGAAAGGGAAGATACCACATAAGGTGGCTTGTTTCACATGGCTTGTTGCAAGACAGTTTGTTCTGACTAAGGACAACTTAATGAAAAGAGGAAGGGACTAATGCTCCAGATGTTTTCTTGTGAATCTGAGACAGAGACAATAACCATCTTTTTTTGCATTGTAAAGTGATTGAGAAACTATGGAAGTATTTCATTAACTAGAGAGGTATCACATGGACCATGCCTAGAAATACTGCAGAAGTCCTTGCATGTTGGAATAGAGATGAAAAGTAGTTAGGACACAAGGAGAGATGGAAGATTGTCCCTGCCTGCATCTGGTGGACAATATGGAGGGAGAGAAATCAGAGATGTTTTGAGAATAAGAGCATCCCTTTCCAAAGCATTAAAATGAACTGTTTAGTGACCTTTTACTTTTGGTGTATCCATACTATTCCCGATGATCCGGGGGACATCACCTTATTCATAGATAGTTTATGAGGGAGATGGGTGTTTAGATTCTTTTTAACAAACCCTCTATACTTTTGATGTAATTACTATAGTTCACTATAGGTGTACTTCTCTGTTTATAATACTAGTTAACTTGCTAAAAAAAAAAAAAAAAAAGAGAACTTCTCAAATTTCTATAAAATTCAAAATTAGGCCCTAAAGCTTGTGCTTTGCTTTTAGAAAACCGTGAGAAATTACTCTTCGAAAATTGAAGAGACCTGTACGAGTTTCCCTGACAAATGCACCAAATAATTACAGGAAAACTTTCTTCCTTCCATGTGGACATGGTTCAGCAGTAAAGGAACAAATAATTGGCAATCAAGAACACAATTAGCAAACATAATATTATAGATCTTCTTAGCAACACTGCAATGCAAAAGCTAGTGAGCATGAGTTTGAGAATTTTAACTTATAGATGCATATACTTAGTTGATTACATGATATTTTTTTAAAAAAAAATTCATTAGTGAAATAACACCTTCTATCTTAACAGTTAACACTGTATGTTAGCTGGCTAATTAACTGCAAAGTCCAAAAAATAAACCAAGTGTTAGGCCCCCTTTTTTTTTTGACAAATATTTTTTCAAATCACAACGAGGAGATTTAACGAAGTACTGTTAGCATGTCTAGTGTGAGGCATCAACTCATTGAAACTTCTTTAAGTATTCTGAAATTAGAAAATTTGTACATTTCAGAATCCTGATTTTTAGTTTGTGGTGGTTCTATTTGTCGTTAGGTGTATAGTTTTGCAAAATCTTCAATTTACTCAAGTTTTAGCAAGAGCTTGTAGATTTTTCAGAACTAGATCATCAAATTAGTGTCTAGAAACCTAGTTAGAGAAACAAAAGAAAACAAGCATAAGAGAGGGAACAATTACTTACCAAAAGGGGAATAGCTTGATAGGACAATTATGTGAGCAGATGCCCTTCTGATGGCATACCAAAGGGGATTACTGCTTTTTGAAGCTCGATAAGGTGTGGGGTATCTAGATAGAAACGATCTGAATGGAACTACTTCCCCCTGTACATAATGATAAATATAGTCAATGGGCATCAAAATATATTGAATGAACTTAATACAAAGTTCCTTCGGATGGGAGAAATTTTACATCACTCATTGGTGGGTTTTACTTTATTTTGATTAAGTCAGTACATTTCAAGAAATTGCTCAAAAAGCCCCAAAAACATTGGAGGTCAAGATGTACAACAAGAACAACATATCCAGTGTAATCCCACGAGTGGGGTCTGGAGAGGATAGAGTGTACGAAGACCTACCCCTACCATGTGAGGTAGAGAGGCTGTTTATGATAGACCCTCGACTCAAGGAAAAGGATACAAAGGCAGATCGAAAAAGAAATGATGGAAGTACAGAAATCATGGCAAAATACTATAGAAAGCACGACAAACATTCAGGAAAAAGGAACAGTAACTACAATAAAATAGTGTGATAATAGGAGTACAAGAGACATTGGAGGTCTAGAAATGAAAATGGAAATATGTCTACATTAGAATTAGAGATCATGCTTTGGCAACTAGCCATCACGGCCTCGGGTCCATCTGAGAACTGTGAAAGAAAAGCCAATGTTCTGCATAAGCACAGAATATCTTTAGTTCATCTTTGGTTCAAGTGAATGGCGTGCTTGTGGCTACTAGAATCTTTCAACATGTACTGATATCTCAGAACAACGTAAATCTCACTTTTTAACAGGAAAGCAGTAGTAACAACGAGAATAAAACATGTCCTACAGTAGAAAACCTCTTCAGCAACAATGTTACAAATTTACTAGGTTTAGTGACCTTGATTATAAAAGATGACATCAAGGTAAAATTCTTTTTTAACCTAAAGAAGACAGTTTTTTTTTTTTTTCATTTTATTCACACTTGCATGATTCTACTGCGTATCTACATATGTAGTCAGAGACTTAGGATGTAGCCACTTAACTGACATTATATGGAGACCCAAAAAAACTTTTTGAAATAAACGCAAGGTCATTAGCTATATTACAATACATTACCATAGATGGAAAGTACTCTATCTCATGATTCCCAGCAGACCAAATCCATGGCTGGTATGCTGTACTTTGTTCAACTAGGCGGCCAAATGTATCCCAACGGACTCCAACATCATTATACTGATATCTGTCAGCATAAGAGAGGTCTCCAACAAACAAGACACTCTTTGCTCCACTAGCCATATAATGCTGAAGAGTTGAAAGAGAATTATATGTTTGACCAAGGTCACCTGCAAAGGATGTTGGACAAACTGTATAAGAATCCTGACACGATAATGAGCGTGTTTGGCTAAGATTATAAGCTAAGCACTTGGTAAATACTGAAGTGCTTATAAGCTAAACTCATCCAAAAGCCAATAGGCTGGTCATCCCCAACAAACGGATTTTCAGCTTATAAGCACTTCTGTTTTAACCATGTATTTTACTAATTTATCCTTAATATTTTTCTAAATCTTTGCCAAAACAGAACTCCTAACTTGTTCTTCACTCTGTATTCTTGGTTCCTCCTTTTCTTTACGATAATTTCACATATATTATTTTTTGCAAAAATGTTGAAGGTATTTTGATCAATCTAACATAAGAATAGCTTATCAACACATTTTTACCAAACACATCAATTGCTTATTAATAGTTTCAGCACGTCTATCCAAACACGTAATTGCTTATTTGTAAAATTAGTTTCAGCATTTAAAAATATTTTTAAGCACTTAAAATTAATCAGCTATTTACAGTCAATTAATCCAAATGGGCTCACACACAGTATGTGAATAATAAATACTTTATGATACAGTGTCATTGGTCTAAATGTGAAACATTTAAATAGGTGCAGTGACATCAAGATGCGGTAAAACAAATAAGAAACTATAGCTGACTTGTTATTCAAAAGAGAGTCAAAGCTTTCTAATGCTTCCTATGAATGGTTGGATTTATGTTACATTACCAAGAAAAAACTCATCGCCCTTCCATGAACGAAAAAGTTAGGAACTAATGTTCTTTTTAATCTCTAGCATTCTATACATTTTCTGTCAGTTCTATATTGTGAAAACAAATAAACTATATTTCCGTCATAACGAAGTTATGTGATGTTATGGTGTATAATCCATCTTATAGCAACTTACAAGCATACAGCCTGTTCTTCTGAAAAAGATAAAACACCCGAAAGAAATTTACTTAGCTAACTTATCAAAGAGAAATTTAAACTACTTACCTATGATGCCAAATTTGTAAGAAGCATCTGGATCAACTTTAGGAGGTGTTTCAAACCAAAACTTCCGTGCAGAATCTCCTTTTCCAATTTCATAGTAGTACTTTGTGTCATACTAAACCAGAAGGTAAAACAGATTGTATCAAGCAGATTGAAAAAGGGAGAGAGGATAACATTTAAGACATCCATATGTCATTATCGCCATGCAAAGAGATTATTAAGGAACTTCTTCCATGTGTCTCTTAATTACTAGTGCTCCTGAGGCGAAAGATGTAAAATCCGTAACATGTATAGTATCTAAAATTAATCTGACAAACAAAAACTTGCAATCATCAAATAAGCCAGATGTAAACCACAACTTGAAGTTTTTCTATCAATCCAAGTTTATATCCAAACTCTAATGTTATAATTAGATTAGAAAAAAACAGCTTAAGGAAAGTGTTGGTTGTTATGTACAACACAATAACAAACTGTGCAGATTATTAATAAAATTTATCATGGCGTCTATATCATTTACATTGGTGCTAGCCATGTTACACCAAAAAAGGAGCAAAGAGTGACAATAAGTTTATATCGAACTCTTGTAATTACACCATACTTCATTTTTTGTTTCTACAACAGTAATATGTTTGCCGATCTATCCTTCTTAAACTTCTTTTTCCTAATAAGTCCCCTTGTTGTTAGTCTTTTCTTTGTGGAAATGAAACACAGCATATGAACTATGAAGAGATATCAGGCTTACCAATTTTACAGTGAGATGAAATACAGAAAATTAAGCAGTGCTTATTTGGTCTGGGAAAAATATATGAGAATGCTCACCTATACGCTACATTAAAATGCACTTGCATGATGCATATTAGCCCATAGCCGATTAGATAAAAATGATCACTATTTCATTTTTTAAAAAAGGATAACAAAATGTTGGTCTTGACTACCTGAAGGCCAGTTACAAGGCACTGATGTATGTAACCGGACTCGTACTTGTAGAATGTGTAGTTATTTAGAGTCCCTTCAACAGTAACATCATATTTCCCTTCAGATAAGCCATATCGCACTTCGCTAGACCCTGGTTCATCAGCAGTTACCCATGAGATAATGACAGCTTCCCCATCATAGTCACCTTGTGTAATATGCACCTAGAAGAATGACTGAAGTCCTTAGCACTTTAAAGGCCACATAAACCCATTGTCATCTCAAAAGCCATGTTTATGAAAGAGAACACACATCAGAAAAACTAGGGATGACAAGGGGGCAGGATTAGTTTTTGCTTATGCAGGGCAGGGCAGATTGCTGATCAATTTGTTCATGGCATTACTCACAATAAACAAATTCCACAGAATATCTTTGTAAAATCCAATCATTGTTGCAAGCACAAATCTAGTAGCTAAGGACATTGATCTGAAAAAGAAAAGAAATTTCTTGACAAGTACTTTAATACAGAAGCACTTTGACAACCTAGATCCAAATATTACATAACTAAAACTAATTGAAATTCCATCAAAATAATTACAAACAACTTATGCTAAACTGCAATGATTGTATAAAAAGTACTATTAAACAGTTAGTATAAGCAGCTTAATCTTTTTCTAATTAAGACAATGAAAAATAGTACAGTACAGATTTGGATCCAATTCTCTCAATATTATGAGTCAGTGAAAAGGCAATGCACAAAAAATTTACAGCTCTTGCATTATATATAGTAAAAAAAATGAAATAAGAAAAGAAAACTAAGCTCTAATCTAGTCCGTTCAATGCTGCATCACATATCTTCATATTATAAAGAAGAAGTGACATGAAAAAACTCATGTGGGGCGGGTTGAAATTTTGCGGGTCAAGGCTCCCCTTGCCATCCATAAGCAGAACTTCTGCATAGGAAACAGCTTGGAATTCGAAATAGAAAAGAATATCTAGGAGCAAAACGTTTAACTGGTCTCTAAGCTACCATGGAGCTTGAAATTAGTCAGAGAAAACAAAATGTGGAGTTTGAGCTTCTCATGTTCTGCAAAATAGATGAGCATGACAAGAACATTCTACTTATAAATTTATAGCAATATTATAATGTTCTTTAAATCACAATTTTCTAGTATCTCAAGAAAGTAGTTGCAGAGAACTTTGCAAATAGGAAGATTGAATATCATGCATTGAACTAAGACTTGGATTTAAAGTAATTGAACAAGAATTGACTAGGAAAGGACTGTAGCCGAACAAGAATTGACTAGGAAAGGACTGTAGATGAACACCAAACCTGTTAAGAAAGCTTTGACCAACACAACAAAAAGTAGGCCTTAAGACTGTAAACTTACTTGCTGTGGAGCGTTATAACCATTTGGAACTGAAAGTACTTCATTTTCAAGGGGAATATCAACAGATGGAAACTGAGTTCGAATGAATGCACTTGTTATACCAGCACTCCCATTGTCTATAAATGTCAAAAAGAGAGATAACAGAAAGAAGAGACAAAGCAACATTGTCTCCTCTCCACTAACTTCCAAGATAAGCACTACTTGATCAGAGAAAACTCAGGCAACACCAGTTATAATTGACTGCATCCAAGAAGAACCGACACAACGATCAGAAGGTTAAGGAAAAAACATAACTACTTAATATATGAGAATATACAGTCTAATTCCATCTCAAAAATAGATTCCCTCTTTGCACTATCACCTAACTCATCAAACTACAGATAAGAAGCAAAATCGGAGCATATAAAAGCATAAAATCTCTTACCCCTTCTCCTTAAGATGAGCAAACAGGAAGACAAAAGGAAAAGATCAAATAACAGAGAAAAAGTAAAATGTAAACATTACAAACACATGCTGAGAAATTTCTCAATAAACACCACAATGACAAAGAATTAGCACAAAGCAGAAAAAGGTAAACATTACAAACACATGCTGAGAAATTTCTCAATAAATGCCACAATGACAAAAAATTAGCACAAAGGCCCATCACTTGACAAAATCATCTCATAACTTCTTTTTGCCCATCTTTTGGTTTGTCTCTCTTTTCAAGGCACTAGTGTAACTTAAGTTACAATATAAAGCATAAACAATTCAGCATCTCTCAGAAATATCTTTATAATATGAACGACGTCTATGCAAACAAAACAAAGAATTGGAGGTTCTTAACTCAGTATCACTTATCTCCAATACTCATTCCAGTTCAAAGTTAATAAAAAATGCATAAATAAGTGTATCATACTTATTTATATCACAGTTAAACATAAACAACAACTATGCCTCAGTAAACTATGGGCGGAGCTAGAAGGTTACCTATGGTACGCAGTAGCTTTAATCTAAACTTTGAATCCATATTAAGAAATCCACTAAACATGCGCCAAAAAAAGTAAATTCAGAACCTAGTTACTAAAACTAGATGTCTCTATTCTGGAATGTAAATAATCCATAAAGTTCAAATCCTGACTTCGCTTATATCCCAAACTAGTTATGATCTGCTATTTTATTTAATAATTCATAAAATTTGGGAACAAATAAGAAAAATTGAAGATCACATCAATAATATACATCAAAATGCAATCTTTTTGAATTGGGTGTACTAGAATCATCACAAACCAAGCAGAAAATGTATGAAATTATATGCAGTTCTTAAATCTGTCAAAATACAATCTTTCACAAAAAGCAAACACACCCATATGAAATAAATGTGATTAGAACATCAAGAAAGTGAGAATCAACAAGTCAGAAGTATTTTTATACTATCAGCAGAGCACTATGTCTTCATCTATACTAAAAATGCAATCTTTCTTAAATGGGTATATCAAAAACTTATATCTTTTTAAACTGGGTATAGTAGAATCATCACAGACCTAACAGAAAACTGTACAAAATTCAAAGTTTTTAACTATGTCAAAATACAATTTTTCATAAAAGAAAACACACCCATATGAAATAAATGTGATTAGATCATCAAGAAAGTGAGAACAAGCAAGTCTGATGTATTTTTATACTACCAGCAGAGATTATGCCTTCATCTATACTAAAAATGCAATCTTTCTCAAATGGGTATATCAAAAACTTAATCTTTTGAATTGGGTATAGTAGAACTATCACAGACCTAACAGAAAAATGTACAAAATTCAAAGTTCTTAACTATGTCAAAATACAATCTTTCATAAAAAGCAAACACACCACATGAAGTAAATGTGATTAGAACATCAAGAAAGTGTTGGGGGTAGAGTACCTTTGAAGGCCGAAACAACAAGGGAGTGAACCAGCAAAAAAAATTGATATTTCTGAACTAAAAATGTAATCTTTTTGAAATGGGTATATCAAAAAGATGATTTTTTGAATTGGGTGTAGTAGAATTACTACAAATCAAGTTTAAAAACACACATATTCAAGGGAATAGTTGCTCCTTGTCAGTTCGATGAGTGTGTGGTTGGTTAATTTAATTGCTTAAAATTAAAGAAATGTTAGGAGGGAAGTTTGGTTACGTGGCAAAATATGATTGGTGATCCAATATGGGAATTCGTGCCAATGTTGTGGGTCCTTATGTCTCACTAAATGAAATATCTTGGGTAGGTAATACATGTTTATGGTAAGTTTAACAATTATGATGATAAATGTATATGGGATACATGGGTTAGGTGTGATTTATTTTAGGCATAATACATAAATTGGACCCTAAACTTGACTTCAAATTTTAAGTATGACCTCTAACTTTCATAGTGCACAAGTAGACACTTTAACTATTCAATTCTTAAACAAAAAAACACGCGAATCCAACAGCCAAATTGTGTGATATACAAATGCGCCTACGTGGCTTATTGAGCCACTCAGTGGCTGCCACGTAATTAAAAAAATTACACGTATTTTATAATTAAAAAAAAAATTAAAATACAAAAGGGTAGGGTCGTATTTTCTTTTCCCAATTTGCTCGATTTTGACAAAAAAAATTAGAAGCCATTACATAAAAACGACCAGAAATTGTGCACAAAAAGAGGAAAAAAGCTTGAGTACTAGAATTTGGAAGAAGAAGAAGAAAAATGGAATTTTGATTTGAAAAAAATAAAAATATATTTAAAAGGGATTCATTAAGGGTAAAATTGTCATTTCCATTTTTTTTTTTTACTGTTGTGGGCCTCGAAAAATACCCCTGACGCGCCTGAATTGCGTCTCAATCACGCGTTATGCCAGGTTGGATTCGCGTGTTTTTTTGTTTAAGAATTGGATAGTTAAAGTGTCTACTTGTGCACTATGAAAGTTAGAGGTCATACTTAAAATTTGAAGTCAAGTTTAGGGTCTAATTTATGTATTATGCCTTTATTTTAAATATATTGTATTTAAATAAATTTGTATGTATCTGATTCTTTCGCTCACCTCTCTTTTCTCTTGATTGCCCCTCACCCTCTCTCGGTCGCCTTTCCTCCATATATCTATATTTTGTAATGTATATAAAATTTCATAAATATATGTATTTAGTATGATTCCAATATATTTGGGATACATCGATTGACTATCTCATTTGTCTTCCTCCTATATCGCTTGTTTCTCTCCTTATTTTGGTGTATATGGTAGCAAAATACATGTATTCAGATGTATTTGACTTGAAATCTGATATGAAATTATTAATTAGTAAGACAATATGTAATTATTTCAAACTATAAAGAGGATTAGTAAACATAACGGGAATGTTTGTATAATTAGGCAGTTTGTCAGTTGGATTCGCTTTTGTGGTTGAACCAACAACGTATTTTTTTATATTGGTTTTTCGTTAGTAATTTGCCATACATTTAATAGATTCTCAATGTAAATATGAGTTATCGAAAATTTACCCCAATATCCTAAATTCATCCTTGTTAGAAAGATATATAATCATAAAAGAGGAATCAAATATAAGCTACGCACTTTATCTACTTAAAGAATTTATTCTTGATCAAATATCTTTTTAATAAAAATATGAATCTAATTTTGAAGAATGAGAAAAAGAAGAAGCCCTTATTGCACCGAAGGTCTTTAAAATAGTTTTTCTATCCACCTTACAAAGAATAAGCCCTTATCTCAATATCTTTATGAAATAATTTATTTGACTGTTTACACGAAACTAATGAAATAAAATAATTTTGAAACTAAATAATATGCATTTTCAAACACACAAAATAAAATAAATACATATTTTTTTAAAAAAATTATAATATTTATCACACCGATCAAGTATCCCTAATTAATATTGTATTTTCACCCAGTTTGAACAGCTATTAGGAATTATGGAAGGGTAGATGTTGACCAGCCCTACACAAATTAAAATATGTTAATTAATTAAATGTAATATGTGTAGAATATTCGAATCTACATATGTCCCTTTGGAATATTATTCATTAATTTGGGTAATGCCTAAATTAATTATGTGCTTTGTCACCACTCACCAGCATGAGAAAGTTTGATGAAGGAAGTTAACGCGTATAATAATAAAATAATAATAACAATAAAATATCCACTATATTATTGTAAGTATAATCTGAAAAGAATGAGATATACGAAAAGTAGAAAAACTTATTCTAATTATAGGAAAAAGAGATTTGTTTTTTTTTTCTCTTTAGATTTTGAGCTCAAAAAATCATTTTCAAAAATGATTTGAAAGAAAAGCAAGATTAAAATGTTAAGATAAAAATATTAAAGAAAGAAAGATATATAATTTATAAATATTAAGGATAATTAAATTATAGAAAAAGAAATAACATTAATAATAAAATCAAATCATAAAATAATATTACTAATAATACTGATAAAAGAATAGGGTATAGAAACTTCGACTAGAACCTTGCTCTTTCATTACGATGAGAAAATAACACTCTATTATACCTCCTAATCGTCCACCCTAAGTCACCAAATTTCATATTTTCTTATTTAAAAATGTGTCTTTGATAATCTACATATACATTCTTTCTTATCTAGTCTCTCTTCTCCTCGCATTATACCTAATAATTATCCACCACAAACTACCGATTTTTATAGATTCTTATTTTGAAAGTATGTCTCTGACGATCTACATATATATTATATCCTATCAAATCACCACTCTTCCCTCGCATCCCCCTCCCCCAATTTACCCATTTCTCTCCTCAAATTTATTCAACAAGCCAAGAATTACTAATAAACCTCATACACTTTTTTAATTTCCCCCCATAATTTGATCACTTAAAACATTCTACTTTTGCTTATGCTTTATTTATGATATTCTTTTAATTGATTTGATCATCCCCTTCACTAAATTTGATTCATGTAACACATGAAAAGCAAGGAAAGTCAACAAAAACAACTTCAACCACGTGTGAGTCCATGAAATTTGGAAGAAGCCGTGTTCAAAAAGAAATAACAGCTCGGTACATTAAGTTTTCGTTGAGGATGGAATTTAAAAAATGATTATCGATTTAAAATCATAAAATTAAATGATAATTTTTATATATTTTATATATTTTTAGTTTGAGAACATAATAATTTGATGCACTAAACTCTCTCTATACCGAGCTCTAAAGAAGTGTTGAACCACAAAAGTTGTAATTTTGTTAAGTCACTTGGTCTGAATACTAATAAAGAACGGAACAATAGTATCTACATTTCTACGATACAAATTTGTGACCTAATAACACGACAACTAACTTTATTAGTTATAATTAAAATCAGACGAACAAATTAAAATAGATTATAATAGACTCTCCTCTCTATTTTCTACTCACAAAACTTCCATTTTTTCTCCTCTCCAACATCATCAATGGAGGACGAAGAAGAAACACAGCAAATACTTAAAGTTCTCGAAGCACTAAAACAAGCTTCACAACAACTACAATCCAACCCAGAACCCGATACATCCGAATCCGACTCATCTTCATCATCCGCCATTAAAGCTTTGCTCGAGCTCGACACTTGCTCCGACCCAAACCTCTTAAACCTCTCTCACCATCTCTCCGATCTCAAAACCCTAATCTCTTCTTTACATAAATCGAAACACAAACATGGTAGAATCAAATCATTCCTCACTCGCAGAGTCAAAACTCATGAAATCACAAAAGTCGCAGAATCAATCGAATCAGAAATCCAAGCTTGGATTGATCGAGAATCGATTACAAATCTCACTAATCAGCTCCAACAAATCCGTTTACATTCAAATTCATCGCAATACGAAGAAGAAGAAGATGAAATTGTTGAGAAATTAACTATTTTCCATGATCGATTGAGTCAGGGTTTCAATATAAACCTTCAGGATTTGTTATTGAAATCAAAAATATTCTCCGAACTCGAATTTCTCCTCTGCTGCAACTGTAATGTGCCTCAAAAAGTGCGTGAAAAAGCCGGATACGCTTTGAAAGAAGTTGTACTTTTCAACAAAGACGTATTCGTTGGGCAAGTTCTAATGGGTCAAACAATAAAAGCTTTAATTTCAATGGATTCTCTGTGTTCATTGGAAGTCTTATCTTCGCTTATAAAAGCAATTAGAAGTCCTCTTGTTGATGTAATCGAATCCGTGGAAGGAATTTCAAAGGCGATTTCATATTTAAACTCCGATGATTTGCCATTCAAGGTAACTGCGATGGATTTTGTACTTGAAATTGGCTATTTTGGGAGGAAAGAAGCTGTAGAAGCAATGTTGAATTGTGGGTTGATTAACAAATTGGTGGAATTACAGAGGTCTGATTTGGGTGGTGATTTGATTGATTTGGGAAAAGTTCATGCGGATAGTGAAGAAGAAATAGACGAAGATGAGCACGAAGAAAAAGGGAAGACGAAGAAGAAGAAGAAAAGGGGAAATAGAGAAAAGAGATTTTTGGAGAAGCATCCATTTGCGAGCTGTGTAGCAAGATTTACAGTGCAATTGGAAGTAGGAGAAGGATTAAGGCAAAGAGAAAAAAGAGGATTTAAACAGGAAATATTGAAGAAGATTAGAGAAGCTTGTAATACTGATGCTGAAGCTGCCACCATTGTTGCTGAGGTTTTATGGGGTTCTTCGCCTTGAACTTGGTTTCGGCCGGCAAGTAAGCATGCGAGTCGCGTACTTCTAAATGCTTTAACTCATTTTTTATTGTGTCTAGTTGATCACTTTAACTTATAAAATCAAAATTTATGTGTCATGTCGGTATCTTAAAATGAACGAGACATAATGGATGAGTTGGAGTGTTTAGTTATCGTTTGAAATCAAGTTAAAGAGCGTGTAAATGTGTATTCTCAAAATTGAAGCATTTACTGGCTTGAAGGCCAAATTTCAAAATTATTATGTGTAAGTATGATTTATTTATTTTTTCTAAAAAAACTATTGGGGTAATTTTGTGGATTAGTTTTATGTTTGATTGTGGTACTTCTTGTTGTTGTAAGGGGATCCTGAAATAAATTCTATAGATTTTTCCTTTAAAAAAATTATTTTTATTTTTTATATTTGGTATTCAGTATTGATACTAGAACTCAATTTATCTAATATTTTTGTCTGAATTTCATGTATATATAGTTGAAATTTAGTTATTTTTACTTGAACATTAGGCATAAATATATAAACGTCAATTATATATAACTTCTAATAATATATATCTGAAATTGTTATGAAATACTAGTCATGCAAATTTTTTAAAATGTACAAGTTAAATAGTAGTGTTTAAATAATGTCATTATGAAAAAAGTCTCACAGCTAGTATCTATTATGTGAGATATAAAAGAAATATTTCTTTTTAATGATGTAACTCACATATAACACATTTATCATATAAAAATTTTCTTTTTGTCTCACAAAAAAGTGAACCCAAATCTTATGCTTTGTGAGGTTTGTAAAATACTTATGAATTAACGCATGGTTGTGGCAATCATTGTGTCCTAATGGTCATGATTATATCTAAGCCCTTATTAAAAACATCTTTAATATTCACTTCGTTTCTTTTTAGTTGTTTTATTATATTTTTTGAAAGTCAATTTAGCTCATTTTCAAAGTTAAATAAGATTATAATAATTCGATATTTAAAACTAAAAATTTAGATATTTACAAACTATACAAAAAATATATAAATTGCAATTTTTTTCCATATGAATATGATAAAAAATATATATTATAAAATGCTAGTCAAAATTATTATCATTTGACTCTAAAAAGGAAAACCATGACAACTAAAAAGAATCAAAGTAAGTATTAAATAATGGAATTTCTTAGTATATTGGTTTGATTCTATTAAATGAATTAATCTCAAACAAAATGGTAATTGTGGATTTTTAATAATTACTATATTGCATCTTTCTGTCCCCTCCCTCTTTATTTATTTATATGGTAATTAGTTGCAATAAAATATATATTTTATTAAAAAAATAAATGAAAGATCAATGGGATAACACTGCGAATATATAAATTAAAAAAAAAGACAGGTGGAGAAAACACTAGCAAAGATAAATACGTAATTATTATTTAATTGGTTATAAGAGATAACAAGTTACTTGACTTCTTTACGTTAATAAAAAATCTATAAAAAATAAATTTTCTATCTAAACATAAGAATAAAATTTGCATAGGTACACTATTTTCTTCGATTTGGTGAAATTATACGAAGTCCGTTTATTATGATTTATTTGTTTTTTATGAAGTGACATCGTAGGCCAAAATACTCAAATATCCCATGTAACAAATGGGGACAAGACGTGTGGTTTATAAAGAGTCCTTTTGTATTTTGGGAATTTTGGATGGTGGATTTCTTGTTTCATTATAATTTTTGAGAACATTCGCAAATAGCCATGATAATAAATTTAATTATGCTCTATAGCTATAGTTTGTATATTTACAAATTGTGCTACAGTTTAAGTTGTCTCGTTTGTATAATTCACAAATTTGTATAATTTGTGGGTACATTTGTATAATTCGATTGTTTTTGTATGAACTCTAAATAACAAATTTATACAATTACAAACATCAAAAGTGTAAACAGTTATACAAATTATATTATACAATTCCGAATTATACAAAAGTTAAACAAATTATATTATACAAATTCCAAATTATACAAACGTGCGATTATACAAAACTAAAAAGCAGAGCCGAGTAATTATAGTTAAAAGTAGGTCGCAAATTATAATTAAGGCAAACTATAGCTATGTTAACTAATTAACTAGTATATATTTGCTTATACATGTAATTTTTCCTAATTTATATGACGTGCAATTAGATTTATTAAATGTGTGAGTTAGATCAAATATAAACGAATTGAGAATGAGTCAGGATAAGATGTTTCTCGATGATGGCGGCAAAAATATTTAAAAATCAACCAAATATGAAAAAAATGATAAATATTCCTCTATATCAAATACACACTCGACATTCCCTCACTTTTCATATTTTACTCATATTTACTTATACTTTTTGGGTTAAATATTAATTGAAAATTAAATTTTATCGATTCAAACAATTATTCCCAAAATATAAGCTTAGTGGATGGATAATAAAACATGAGCTCATTTTGATAGCATTAACTATGCGTGATCAGACAAAAAAAAAAAAAAAAAAAGAGATGAAAGGCATTTTGCATGAATATTCTCTTCATATTTTTTTTAAAAAATAATAAAATTGACTAGCATTATCGAGACCATTTTGGTATTTATATGTTTGCATACTTTAATTGACTAATCAACAAAAAAAAAATGTGCATGTCTTCACGTCACTAATTAATATAAGAAATTGATGATATGGGAGGAAGCTACCTGTGTGAATATAATAATGGAAAATTGCTGAAGTCATTTTTTTTTTTTGGTAAACATCATTATTTCTATTGACTATTGGGGGGATTTTTTTTTTTTTTCAATACAGTTATATACATATTTTAAATAAAATTTATACATGAAGCTATCGACGAGATTCGAAGCTAGATTTTGTATATGTTTTGAAATAAAACTTCTAGAAAAAAAGGCCACACCTTTCATCGCAATTTAAGTGTATTCGACCTTATATGTTTTTATTAAAATAAAGACGTTTGAGATTGAATGATTGAACGATTTGTTTATCAACATTTGAATGTGCATAATTTATTTACTTTTAAATATAATAAATATATTTTTCAAATAAAAATAGTAAGATATTAGAAAAAATGTTCATTAATAAAATTATATTATTATTTGATTAAAAAAATGTTTTGTGTTTTCTAGTAATAGTGGAGATGATTTGATATGGTGTTGGAGGACATGGTTTGTAATGATAGTGTGATAGTAATAGTAATGATTGGTGCTAGTGGCTAATAATAGTGGTGGTGATAGTCGTTATGTTGGAGATGGTTAGCGTTGTAGTGACTGATGCCAGTTAGTGGTGGTAGTTGTGATGGGAAAGTTGATTGTTGTTAGTAGTTTGTGGTGGTGACTAAATAATGTGTGGTAGTTGACGATAGTGTTGATGACAATTAGTGATAGTGGAGGCGGTTAGTAATAGGGATTAACCGCAATGACAATAGTGGCTGATAGTGTTGTGGTGGTGATGACAATGGTGGCAATTGATGGTGATAATCGTAATGATGAACAGATACGAGTAACTTTATCCACCAAGACTTGGTGAAAGAGAAAGATGGATGTTATTGCTCAAAAGAGCACAATAAATCATCTAATACTAGAAAATGCATTGAAAAAAGATCATCCTTCTGGCATCACAACTAGGATCCTGCTAGCTTTTTTCAAGCTAATTATTACAAGATCTGCAGAAAACTTTTGTATGCTCTTCTAAGTAACTCTACTATACAATTAACAAAACTACTAGAGTCATCTCAACTTTACCAGACACCAAAAAAAAGTGTCTTTTTACCTATCCTGGATTTGATAAAATTGATCAAACGACAACGAAAACATATCAAGCTTTGCTTGTTGCCATACTGCTTCACGGAAAATACCATATGTGGAAATCAAACTCTTCAGCAGCTACTACATTTCTTGACATACTTCTTGAAAGCCTAGAGAGGCTGGCACCTAAGGAAAAATTTAGTGGCCTACTTTGAATCGAAAAGAAAAGTTCATCTAGCTTCCAGAGAGTCTTCAATAAATTGGTCATTTCTCTTTCTGTGCAGCATGGCTCTCGCAATGGAGAAAAGTGCGATAAAAGCTATTTCCATACGCTCAGAGCTGCTTGTCTTGATGGAAACCTGGCCCATCTTCCGGTTATTGAGGTTTGCGCTCACTGACATGTTTGTACCTCGGTTCACTCTGAAGTCGGTCTGTAAGTTTCCGCTCAACACCATTTCTTTGTTGAGAGAGAGAACTGTCATCGAGAGACTCAGACTTTCGTTTCTCACTGGATAATCCCTTCCTCTTAAAGTGGCAACAAAGCTCCCGCCATAGGCTGCTTGCCCAGCACCCCCCATCCGACCAGCGTTCACATTAAACTTCAGTCTCTTTCCAATTGTAAAACTGTCTTCACACTTGGCACCAAGAAAATACTTATCCCCGAATGGTATTACAGAAATACCGCATTCAGTTACATTAGTTCTTAAATTTCTTACCTTTGCATTACTGTGAATAGTGCAGATCAGCTCTTTATTGGCAGATTGAACATCAAGACCAACCACATAAGTGGGCCCACCTGGATTGGTGAAAGCTGCAGCAAACTCGGATTGAATACTGAAGTCTTGTTTGTCCTTGCTTATTTGTCCATTAACCGAGGCAAATATGTTTTTTCTTATTTCTGCACTGCTCTCGAGGTTAATTCCATCAAAGCTCACATCATGGTCCCATCCATTGGGATCAAGGACTGGTCTTGCAAGCCACTGTTCACTGGTGATGAGACACCTGTATCTGTGGATAGGGCAATCTGAATCGAAGCTTGGAGGAATAGCCATATCTGGCAAGAGAACTGGCTCTGGAGGGCCCTCCTGCTGGTTATCAGACTCATCATCTGGGGCTGCTTTACCCTCACTTGAAGAAACTCTCTTTTCTCTTTGTCGACGAGCTTCTTCTATCAGTTGTTTTTTCAAATAGAGGGTTTCTCGGTAGTCTAGTTCGTCAAGATAATCCTTCTTTTGGGAACCACTCAACCTTTCAAACTGAGACTTGGTCAGTATCCGAATAGGAGGTAACTGATCATATTCATCGTCTTCATCATCCGAGTCTAAAAGAGAAACCTCATCAATTTCATTCTCAGCTCTGCCATGTCTTACCTGAGCACGATGCTTTAGAAAGGATGAGAGAAGATGTGGAAGAGAAGGCAATCGTCCTAAATTTGCTGGCCCCACCTTTAGGCTGTCTTCAAAGTCCAATAGGGTATTAACATCACTTAGAACTTTGGTGCATATGCACAACAATAATAACTGAGACTTCCACACCTGCCCGTTTGGGAGAATCTTCTCTCCAGCATTATTGGTCTTACAATTAGGGTCATTCTCCACCAAAATTACAGGATTTTCAAGCTTAGTGTCAGAGACTGCCTGGTGAATATAATGTTGGACCAAATCTGTGCAGGTGGTGACAAAAGATTCATAGTTAACAGGATATCCGTTTGTTCCTTCGGGAAGATTGAAGGAAGAATGAGTCATGACAAGGATAGTATTAAACCAAATTGCAGGGCCAAAGACTTCCGTTATAAGCTTCAACAAGGGGAAATCACTGTAGCCCGTGTTGATCAAATCCAGGCGCTCAAAATACAGTACCATATCAGGCATTTGTTTCCTTAAATATCGTTTCACAGAATACAATATCTTCTTGTTTTTTCGGATATTACTGGGTGAGGGAGGCAATAAACCAGGAGTGTCAATAAACGATACTCTGATGCCATTTACCGTTCCCACAATCTCTTGAATATGGTCAGTAGCAGGCTTGAACGCGTTGGTTGCTGCTCTTGATTGGTCAAAAATGGAATTTATGGTTGAACTCTTGCCAACTCCAGTTCTACCCAGTACAAGGATCTTAAATGAGAAATCCAGTTGTGGTCGGCCAGCAGCTTCTTGTTCTGCTGCTATTACACGGGCTCTCTCAATTTTAAGATTTGCCCTTTTTAAATCTGATTCTCTAGCCCGTATCAGTAATGCCAGCTGGATCCGGTATAAGACCTTTGATACCAGAAGGTTGTCCTCGGACAGGCCAAAACGTTTAAGAAGGCGCAAGAATGTAATCTGAAGGGCTTCAATCTTTACCACTGGACTAGGTTTCTCATCAACCCTAAAATCTGACTGAAAAGAATCTTCCCCCATCCGTTGTTGTGAATGGAAATTATTTGTATTCTCTGTATGCTCTTGATTATCATTGGAAGATTGTATTGTATTGGCTAATCTAGTTGTTGTAACCAAATCAGCAGTGTGAGCTGAACCAAAAGAAGAAAAGAATGCCATAAACAATTTGAGACAACAGCGATAGATGTGGAGATCAACAGTCAATTAATAAAATAGCGAAGTGCATATGGGCTAGCATTATTCTATAAATTCATAAAATTCTTCCAAAACTATCCACTACCTAGTTAACTAGTAGAACAATAAAGTCCAAAAGAATATGCCTGAGTAAGATGCTATTTCAATTGACACTAACTAGGGATCCCAATATAACAACCTTTACGACCATAACAGGATCTGCATACAGGCTCGCTCCTATCAACAGATAAAACATTGATACATGGTTTTATTTGCTGTCATTATCTTTTACACAAATCAACAGTAATTCTGGTCTTTTTGTGCTTCTTTTCGTTTTCGAATGACTTGATATTCTAGGGAATGTATTACTTACCAGAACAAAAGAAAGTTCCTAACCCATTGAATGTGTGAAATGTGACATTTTGGAATTAATAGCAGTTCCCAATGAACTGTTGCACTTTGGATGCACACAAATTAATGGTGTACATAAATAATTTTGATAAGAGGTCTACATAAATAACACACACACAAAACCACGTAATGATGATAAACAAGGAATGTAGGACTCTTTTTTATATAAAAAAAAAACAACGATTGTGATGACTCTCTTTCCCTCCCTCCCTCTCTCCTGCCTCAACCACTCCCTCGGTAAAAATACAAATAATTAAATAAATCAGCTACTTCACGTCGAGAGTTGAAAAAAAATCCCCCATCTCTACAAGTAATTAATTATCTTGTTATTTTTCTTTCTAATAAATGCATTTGATTAAGCTGTTTCCAATACTATAGATTTTGTTTTCAAAATATGAACTTCTTCCTCTATCCCAATTTATATGGCACTTCCTATTTTGGGACTCCCCAAAATGTTTGACAGAATTTTTTTAATACACAAGCCTCCCAAATTTCACTTTGATGTTGTGTTTTCTCAATCAAACTGTCTTTTTCACAATTATTTATTTTGTTACTATCACTAATATAATATATATGTCACATTTTACATCTTAAACTCCAGGACTCGAGTACCATAATATAAAGAAGATTACAGGGGGTGCTAGGCATCCGGAATCTGGGAGTGGGTTCATATCAAATATCAATTGGTTTTACTCTCGTACTCTAAAATGTTATGTTGCTCAGACTCTTCAAAAAAATCAAGGGGTGTGTATCGGATTGCCAAAAGTAATGTGTATTTTTGGAGAACCCGACAGGGGTGCGGCATAGAAAGTGAAAAGTCCGCGCAACTTAGCTAAAATGTAAAGCATGTAGTAATTGATAAGCTGAACACAGTATTTGTGATCAACAAAAATCAAAACTTCACTTTTGTCTATATAATCAACACAAGAATAGTAGAAATGTAGTGCACCCAAGGGTGTAGCCTAGTAGTCAATGAAGTGGGTTGAAAACCACAAGGTCTCAGGTTCAATTCCCAGTGTAGCCAAAAACACCAAGGTGATTTCTTCCCATTTGTCCAAGCCTTGGTGGGTAGAGTTACCTGATACATGTGTTGATGAGCGAAGTAGCAGGTACCCGTGGAATTAATCGAGGTGTGCGCAAACTAGCCCGGACACCACGGTTATCAAAAGGAGAGAACTGTAAAAATGTAGTAAGCTAATGAAATTGAAGAGCCTTGTTACGCTTCCAGAAGCAAACTAGTTGATTTCGAGGAAGATGTTATGACTGATTTGCAGTGCCCAATAATATTAACTATGATGATATAGAGTATAAAGTAATAGATATCTCTTCTCATTCATCCAAACAAGAACTCATTAACTCACCAATTTGTAGCCTAGGACCATTTAGATTTATTTCCTTCTATAATGTAACAAAACTATAAAGCCTAAAGTAAAAATAGCATTACCTTAAAAGGAAACAGTTTAAAAGTTTAACAATTAGCTACTCCAAAAGTTATACATGTACTCCTTGTTGCACGAGAGGGAAAAATTTGTAGTCAGTTTCAGAAAGCATAAGATGGGATAATGTAGAACATCATTCAAAAAACCAAGGAAACTCTTAAGTAGACTTTTCACTTCTACACTACAATTTCTTTTGTTTATTTTAAAGAGAAACGAACTCATAATTCCATTGAGCTTCTTTTAAATAGTTGTAGATCCATCTTCTATGGCTGAAAAGGCAAACCATCTAAGCAGTAGCAACAACAACATACCCAGTGTAGTCCCACAAGTGAGGTCTGGGGAGGGTGGGGAGGGTAGAGTGTAAGCAGACGTTACCCCTAACTTGGCAAGTAGAGAGGGTGTTTCTGATAGACCCTCCCCTACCTTGGGAGGAAGAGAGGTTGTTTTCTATAAATCCTCGGCTCAAGGAAAAACATTTCAAAACAGGTCGAAAAAGAAATAGCGGGAGTGAAGAAGTCATGGCAAAATACTATAGAAAGTATGCCCAGGCATTCTGTGGAAAAAAAGGAAATGTAATTACAACAAAATATTCAAATAATTGAAGTGCAAGAAACAACAAATAGTACCAAACATTGAAGGATAAGAAACTACAGGAGTAATACTACAGCCACTAGTATGGAAAGATAAGTGAGACAACATACTACTACATACTAACCTACCACCCTAATTCATGTCCTCCACAGTTTCCTACCTAAGGTCATGTCCTCGGTAAGCAAATAACAAAAATTCTAGCATAACCCAACTTGAACCCTATAAATACCTAAGCTGGAAAAGTAATTTAGTTCCTTTCTTATTTTTAATATAATCTACAATCGTCTCTTGTTCCTTGCAACTTTGAAATGGTCCTAAATAGGGAAATACATTGTGCCACCAAATTTCTGCAACTTCCTCAATTCTCAATATTCATCACTACCTTGTGAGTCTTGCCCAATGAAAACCACAGCAAGCACGCAACTGTCATGCCCAAGGGTACTGAACACTATAAATACACCTCATATTTTTCAGATCAACATGCTATTACTTTTTGAAAACCCAACATGAATTGATAAACAAAAAGAGGTACCCACACTCTGAACTTGTCAGAGTACCTAAAGCTGATATATTGGTCAAAAACTTGATTCAACCACCAAAAACTTTGTTTCACCTGTTAATAGAAACTATAAAAGAAAACCAAATATCAGGTCAGCTCTCACTTTATAGCACAAAAACACTACTTCTTGTGTAAAACTTCAGAAGATCTCTGTTTAAGAACATAAAGCAACTTCAGCTGGAAAGTCTACGTCAAGCTCCATCAAACAAATTAGACATGCTTTAACTACTGTGTATACCCAAGAATGTAAAGCAAAAACCAACAACGGAAATGTTGAAGCTATAAGACAATCAGAAACACCGTTGCCAGGCTAACATGCAGCCATTATTCCAATGAAATAGCTAGAAATTACAGGTGAATTATTAATCATAGTGCATGAAGGACAATTACCTGGGCGGTCAAACCCTTGATCAGGATGTTCCTCTGATAAAAAGTTATCCGATGATAAAAGTGGTCTTGACGAGGCTACTGACTTGGTTATCAACTGTGACAGGACCCAGTCCTTGAAGCTCATCATGTTTCCTGCACACAAAAGGACAAGGATTATCACAATTAATTCAGCTTGCTGATGTTCATACAATTGCATCATAGAAAGAATGCAATAGCATGCACCAATAAATAGACTACAGAGAAATTCTTATACTAAAATCGTGATTGGACTTGTCTGGTAAAGAGAATAATCTAAACAACATCATACCCAGTGTAGGAGGGTAGATATACCTGACCTTACCACTAAGACAATGCTCAATTGGAATGTGAATATGTGATTAGTCCTAATTACTTTTCGGGGTGAAGTGAAGTGAAGAAGGGGAGCTCTCAAACTGCTTGAATAAGAACACTACCTCAAGATGATTCCAGGATATTTCAACCAAATTACTGGACCAAATATGGTGATTCACCATCTATTGATCCTACTGATCAATTTACTTCACACTATCAGTATTGTGGTTTCACTCTAATGTTTCACAGTTGCAGAAATGACAAGTAAGGCAATGTACAGTACGCTCAATGTGCTCCATCCCTTCCCTGGACCCCGCACATAGAGGGAGTTTAATGCACCAAGCTTCCCTTTTAATATTTCAAACCTGTCATTTATTTGATGAGTGATATTTCCTACATAAACCATATCTACATGGAAATTTGCGAAACATCAACCAAGAAAAAAATAAGAATACCTAGTTTTAATTTAAGATGCAAAAAAAAATAAAAAATCTACAGTCCTTATTTATGCCTTTTCCTTAATAAAACAAGATATACAACACCACCAAGTGAACTATGCTTTCTAGATGAAGACCGCTTTCTGAAATAAACTTACAAATTAACAAATACAACAACAATAACTATATTTCAATCCTAAACTAGTTGATCCTAGCTTTATGAATCTTTATAACTTTAAAAATTCATAAAAATCATCAATTTCCTTCTGCATTTCAACATCCAGGAAAACAGGAAAGAGTTAAGAACATGTGGTCAAATACATACCTTGTTAACACTTACTTCCTATCAGCATTGAAGAAGAGCTTCAAAACTACAAAAATGACCCAAAAATTAGCAAAGTAAACATGAAACCCAAATCCCAGACCAAGAATCTAACTTTTTATGGTTTATCAACTGAATTAAGCAAAACCCATTTCAAAAAATCAAAGATAAAACAAAACCCAGATGCTAAAACTGGCAAAAACTCCAATTCCAATTCAAAATAACAAAAACCCAGATGCTAAAAACTGGCAAAAACTCAAATTGCAATTCAAAATAACAAAACCCAGATGCTAAAAACTGGAAAGAACTCAACTTTCAATCCAAACCAACAGAACCCAGATGCTAAAAACTAGCAAAAACTCAACTTTCAATTCAAAATAACAAAACCCGGATGCTAAAAACATGCAAAAACTTCAATTTCAATTCAAAATACAAAACCCAGATGCTAAAAACTGGCAAAAACTCAAATTTCAATTAAAAAAACAAAACCCGGATGCTGCAAACTGGCAAACACTGACAAAACCCAGATGCTAATAACTGGCTAGAACTCAAATTCTAATTCAAAATCGTACAAAATTAAAAACAAATTGAGCATTCATGACAAAACACAGAATATAGAAAAAGGGAATTTTTTTATACCAAACTTATGATAGAGTTCAAGAATTGGGTTCTCGTGGATCGAAATTGATTGTGAAGAGACCAAGTTTTTTTTGGTTTATGAGATAAGACACACATGATTTTGTTGTAGTGATTCTCCGCCCTAAAATATAATAATTCCCACATATGATTTGTCTTTTGTTTTTCATTTTTTCCCCTTTTTTCCACCTTGAAGAAAAAATAAATAATAAAAAAGGAAAAAGTTTAAATTTGTTTTTGAACTATGATAAATTATTCAAATTTATGTTTTTGGTAATAATGATATTCGAAGTAGATTTTAAAGTTTTATCTTCAATTGTTTTTTTGTCGAGGTTTGTTTTGCTTTTCGAGGATTTAGGTCTTGCAGATGTTTGTTTTTGTACTAGTTGTATTATTATAGCTTCTTGATTTGGATACATGTTATTGTATGTTATTTACTCTGTTTCGATTATTGCACTATTTTGTTATTTCTCATTTTTTTTCTTATAGGCTTTTGACAAGTTCCTTTGTTAGTTAATATGTTCTCTACATCGTCTGCTTCTTCTTTGTATTTGGATTTGCTACTCCTTGAGCTGAGTGTCTTTCAAAAACAGTGTTTCTATAGGTATTGTTAGGCCTACTTAGGCTCTATTCTTTCCAAACCCCACTTGTGAATTTCACTTATAAATAAGAGTTTGAAGTGGTGCTACGAAGGTGAGATGTTGTATGTTGGAAGTTGGTGATTGCTAGTTATGAAACTTGTTTTCTCTAATCCTGTCGGGACAATCATTTTTCTCACTTTTGAAAAACTTATTTTAAAACCAAACATAAAAAAATTGAAAAGCGACCAAACACACACAAAGACAACTTTCCAAAAACATTGAAACTTGAATATCCAAGAAAAAAGACATGAAAGAAGAAACATGTTCCATCTCATTTTAAGTTGTTATTACTATTATTTATCTATGGTTAGCTACAAAAAAATAGAAAGGTTACACTAATTATCTCTTTTGCAAGGGATAATATTTTCTGTTGCCAAAATTTCCTGAATGTAGGAGAGTATGTGTGCCTTTTTAAAATTCAGGCTAAGATTACACTCCAACTGAGAATTGAAAACTCAAATCAGCAGCAGCAACACCACTATGGAGCAAAAAATGTCTACATATCGTGAGCTTAGGGGTGATTTCAATCTGGTGTTGCTGCATTGGTACTTCGCGAGTAGTGAGTTTCCTTCTAGCTAACCTTTTTTTCACTAGCCTTGTAGTAAAGCATTTTCTGCACATAGAACATCATGTATCCTTGTGCAGCTCTAACAATGTTCTCACTCACCTGAGTGATCCAAGCATCATCACATTTGTACCATTGATTACTTAACCTCAGATATGTTACGTAATGACCAGCATCAAGTTTACCGGTATGGGTGATGACAGCAAACAACTCAAATTCCGAGGATGATTCACAGGATGTGTCTTGCTCGTCCCCTTCAAATGAGAAGATTCTATTTCCAAATCGACTCCTCAAGATAGACGAAGAGAGGTAAGGAGACATGTCCAATGAAAAAGGAAACTGTAGGTAGTGATCAACCTTCCTCGACATTTTCTTAATCACGGAATGCTCAAACCGTTTGATATGGAAGCAAGAAACCAGAGGCAGTTTTCTTATGGACATCTGTTTAAGAGATTCCTGTCTCACTTGACAATGTTGGCAGAAGAACTTTTGATCAGAACCCAATTTCTCAGGTCTTGTAAAGTGATCTAAACATCCCATCAATGTAGAAAGTCGACCATTTTGGCTAGACTTTCTGGGTTCTGCTTCTTTTTTCTTGTGAGATTTATGAGACTTCTTTGATGTTACCTTTGCTGAAGTCCCCTGGCTCAGTTCCAAGTCCAAGGAGATGTCGATGCATGGATCATATGTAGTAGATGTGAAGCCACAAGCTGTACACATGACATCAGACCGCAAAATTCCAGAAAATACTCTGTGAGCAATGCAACAGTCTCCACTGCCTGTGCCAAAGAAAAAGATTCAGTAAATAAGATGAAAGATCGCAGATGACAAAAGGAAATGAGTACTCCAAACAAGTTACATACAGTAACACATACTTCAATGTACACTGTTTTAAACGTTCAAAACACTTCATAAAAAGCAAAAAGGCCCTAGTCACGTCATAACGTTTTATGAACTATTGCTAACAAAACAACAAGGGTCCTATGAGGAAAGGCAATCAACACAGAGTAGCTTAAAATTAATATGGTCTTGCAAGGCACATTTTTTGTCTTGAAAGCTCTAATATTTAGAACTATAGGCAATAGCTCCTTGTATATATTGTCTAAATACTAAATAATGTGAAGTGTGGACAATCTATTACCTCAGTTCTAGCTCGTAGCCTCATACTAATCTTAATCCTCTAATTTAGAGGAACGAGTGTAGGTTTAGATGTTTTTTAATCATAGTGCAGGTGACTTCATTGAAATTATAGTACAACATTACGATATCACAAATGAATTGCTGCTAAAGAGTCACACCTCTAATGATTGCTCTTCTAAAGAAATGCAAGGAACCAAGAGATTAAACCCACAAGAACAATATGACATGGGGGCTAAAGACAATGACAAAGCTTTCTTGAAGGTTTACCCTAAAACATGGTAAAAGTGCGAGTTAATACGAGAATTATTTAGTAAAAGATAACTCCTATTCTGAAATAAAAAAGACTAACCAAACTGAGACTTACTCGGGAGAGTAGGAGGAAATCTTTTCGCTTTTGTGAAACATCTCTAAGCCTCATAGCAAATATCAACTGGTATATTGCCTATGGCAAAGAAAGGACCTAAACCACAACCTGCAGTCAAATGTTACTATCCTTTTTCAGTGACGAAGGAATTATGGATCGCCATGAGAGAAGAGATTCTAGAACAACAAAGATAAGCCTATCAAGTAGATCCTAAGTGCCTACCAAGATGCTTGAATACATTAATCTACTTCTGACAGAAATGGCCATCTCCACCCCCTCCCCATTTCAACAATTTCACCCACTGAGGCACCTCGACTTTTGCAGTAGCTTCTAAAATTTCAGTACTCCACTTATTTAGTTATTTGAGGATTTTAGGTTTATGTCATTATACTTTATTACATTACATATTACAACAACATATCTAGTGTAATACCACAAGTGGTTAATTCAGGTCAATTTAAAACAATGATAATTGGAGTGTAAAATATAGAAACTTTGCAACTAATAAAGGTTATGAAATATAAGGCTTGAAAGCCCAAAGCAACTTGTCACTATGTCATCAATTATCATGAGTCATGACCAAGATTGAAGACTTCTCATATTTAACTCTATTACTCGAGCATAATACAGTAAGAAATTTCTTAGTGAAAAACGAGAAATTAGCAAACACTGTTCTTACGGCGGTTACACCGAGGCCTGAAGGACCACACAAATAATTGATCAAGTACTTTATCTCTTTTATAAATATTAAAATATTAGTTACTAGGGGTTATGTTTCTCCAACAGATAAATTTTTTTTTCAAAGAACTTTTTACATTGCTTATCACAAATTTAAAATAGCCTGATAAGTATCATGTACAAACAAGAACTCATGTCAAGTTCAAATATGCATACAACAGAATAGGCTACAAAAATGCAAGAGTGGAAAAACAGGGATTTTGGGTGATGGGGGAGAAAAGATGGGCAACTAACAGACTCTATCACAAAATTTACCTGGACTTGGGCCCTTCCCCTTATCATTCTGCATTGTTTCATGAATCCCATCAAGCACGGAAATGAAAAACTCATGAGCATCCTGCTGTTCATAACTTGCAAGATTTGATGCATGCTTCCACCAGCTGTTTGGGAGAAAATTTTACATCCATCAAAATCAGATTTAGTATTGGGCTGCAACTACATACTCAACAAAAATCTACATCCAATTAAACAAAATACATCTGCATTATATCACAACCAACCTACACACCACTGGCTAAATCTCACTTTTATGAACAGAAAAGGACGATACATACAACTCCAACAATATGAATTTGATCTTGTCCCAATATCATTAGTAATGAAGAGTACAACCAAGCTAAATTAATGAACCATTTGAATTCAGAGGTGGACCCAAAATTTAAAGCCAATGAATTGACAGCAGGTGTAGTCTATTATATACATTAACAACATATTATGCTGACCTTACTCCTACCTTAAAAAGAAAAAGAGACCGTTCTTGATAGACCCTTAGCTCAAAACAGATGAAAAAGACCGACAGCAGCAACAAGCAGGCAAACATATGTACATTATTTAACTTTTTCTTGCAGACATATAATCGGTTTTAGCCGAAGGCACCTCTATTCTATGCAACCATACCATAGTTCCTACAACAAAGCCAAACACAATCTCAACAAACCAACAAAACACGACTAAATGCAGACCTGTAGAGGAACTTTGCTGGACTAATAGGGGTCTGATTGCCAGAGAAAACCGCAGAAAACATTGCATCCAAATCACATGCCAAACACAACACAGGGTTCTTGTTTGTATTATCACTACTTCTTGTTACGATGGTACTATTCTTTCGTTGGCAAAAATATCTATTATGCTTATCACTCAGGAAGTAATTCCTCAATGGTGGTGTATGAAGCAATGCTTGAAGTACTGAGTTCATAAAACAAGTGTTTCCAAGATTGTTAAGTCCCCTCAAACCCCATTGTACTTCTGGGCTAGCTGAATCATTGCTCATTTGACTTGGAAATGGATTCGAATTCCCAACAATCAAAACCTGTTCATTCACATCAGGGGTCCATGGCTTATACTCCACCCGCCGCCTCTTTCTGGTACTCTCCACCGGCAGCAATGGAGTTTCTTGCATTGATCCAATCACAGCAGCCTCCGTTTGCGCCAGTACCACCGCAGCATCGAAATCGCGGTCGTACACCTGGTCCCTACACCCACAGCAGAATAGCTCAGCACGGTCGACATCCACAGCAATGTAATGCAGTGAACGATCAGAATCATCCACATCCACATCCGCAGGATGCGACGCCACGTGCACGTGACAGAACACTGCAGCGCACGTGACGCAAGTATAAAGACGGTGCGGCGCTTGTCGACACACGCCGCACCGGACAAACAGCTGAGGCGGATCCCTCCGAATAGAGGCCCGCCCCAATGGACGGACCTTTACACAGTCCGGGAAGTTACGAAACGGGTTCGACCCGACTCTGGATAGAAGCTCCGATAAATGCTCGCACGCCCCACCGCCAGTTGTAGCGGTGTAAACATCCGGTGACCCGTTTTCCGGCGCCCGATTTTCGATCTGAGGATTTTCGGATTCGGGTTGGATCAGATGATTGCTCTTAGACATTGCAGTTGGAAATGAAGGGGCAAAATGGGAAAAAACAGAGCAATCAAAGATTGAAGCTTGTAATCTATGTTAATAAGAAACTTCATGGATCAAAGTGAACAACCAAACTGAAAAAAAAAAAGAAATCTATGGAGTTATCATTTTAGTATAAAGCTCAGATCTGCAACAATTTTCAGCTAGAAACAAAAATGGAGGAGAAGGTTGGGGTGGTGTGGGCGACGGGGGTTGTGCGTGGGGGAGGGAGTTGGAAGTGTTGATTTTCTTGGTGCTATTTGTGAAGAGTTTTGATCCAATGTTTGGGGCAAACAAACATTTTATTTCAAGAATTGGATCTAGACAATTTCACTTTTTTTTTTTTTTTTATTGGCAAAATATATTGAAAAATGATTGAGCCGATAGTCTATCATAAATAATCTATGGTAGAAATAAAGTTTGTGTTGGATTTAATGATCGATAATTATATAGATATTAATAAAATTCGTCACAAATCTTATTTAGCAACGAATTTTTGTTAGCTACAAACAAATATCGATGGATTAGCGATGAAGTTCGTAGAACTCACTCTATAGAATTATATGTTAGGGAGCGTGTGGTGGAGGTTAGAAGAATCGATGATAGGATGATGACGATTAAGCTAGTTTTTGACAGGATTAATTTGAATGTTAATTATGCTTATGCGCCTCAAGTGGGTGTGGACGAGGAGGTCAAAAAGCTCTTTTTGGGGGGATTTGAATGAGGCAATCAGAGATATATAGAACACCGAGAAGATTTTCATTGGTGGTGATTTTAATGGTCATATCGGTGTATTTCTAGTGGCTTTGATTATTGATAGAGGAATAGAGGTGGAGCGTCACTTCTGAATTTTGCTAAAGCCTTTAAGTTGATAATTGCTAACTCGTGCTTTCCGAAGAAGGAAAACTATTTGGTTATCTTTTGTAGCACGATAGCTAAGACTCAAATAGATTACTTTCTCCTTAGAAAGAGGATAAAGGCTTTGGTAAGGATTGCAAGGTTAATTCGAATGAGAATCTTACTACCCAACACAAGCTTTTCGTGATGGACTTGAAGATTAAGAGAGATATAAGGAAAAAGACTTTCTATGATCGACCAAGAATTTGATGTGGTGGCTTGGCCCCTGCCTTTTCTCGAAAAATGAGGGAGAAGTTGATTGGGATGAGGGCATAAAGTAGTGGTGGGGAAGTGAACAACATGCAGGATAAAACTGCTAGTTATATTAGGGAAGCAACTATAGAAGTTTTAGGAGAATCGAGAGAGAACTTTGGTGGTCATCAAGGAGATTGGTGGTGGAAGACAAAGTGGAAGAAAAGAATGTGTCTTATACCAAGTGGGTAGAGTGCATGGACTAGGAAGAGAAGCAAATGCTTAAAGAAGCCTATAAGATGATGAAGACGGAAAGCAATGTTGACGGTTATAATTGTTGAAACAATAGCTTTCGACTATTTGTATATCGAGCTAGGGGACAAATATGGGGATAAGATATCGTATAGGCTCGTGAAAGCGAGAGAAAAAGACTCGCAACTTGGATCAAGTAAAGTGCATCAAGGCTGAGAAAGGCAAAGAGTTGGTGAAAAAGACTTTCATTAAGCAAATATGGCAAGCATATTGATAAGTCCACAATTTGGACTCATTTAGGGCTATATTTTGATAGAATTAGTGTCCTCAAATGCATATTTTGTCTCTATATCTGATGAAAATCCTTAAGTTTTAAGTATTTGAGTTGAGAGACAAAGCATGGACGCTATTGAGCAAAAAGGAACAAAGTGGTTGAAAGAAGGAAGAAAAGATGGTTTGACGATCGCCTAATCCATTAGGCGTGTCGCCAAAAGGCCTACAACCTCGCCTAATGTTCCAGTGTGCTTAGCCTTGAAGAAAAAGGTTAAGTCTGTGAGGAAATGGAGCAGTCGGTGAATTGCCGAGCAGTACCGCGAAGCATCACCATGTCGCCCAATGATTCAGAACGCGAAGGTGCTGAAGGCAAAAGCTAAAAGGCGAGGTACCAGACTAAAGGGCGGATCGCTGAACTGCGATCCTGACTAATTGAGCTGAGTGGATCCTTCGCAGTACACTTTTTGACAGCCATAAATACCCGCCTAAATCTGTAGCTTAGCATCAAGCTGTTAGAGAACTAAGTTTTAGAATAGAACATTTTTTACATTTTTGGAGACACTGTTCTTAAGCCTTGAAGATTCAAACGGTTTCAACTCCAAGAAATTGGAAGTGGTTCTTCAAGAATCTTCATCCTTGACATGTTTAAAGACTTTATCTATCGTACCCATTTGATGGTAACACCTTTTGGTATCGATTTTTATCTTTTTTTCATGTCTAGCTAAAACCCCAACTCTTGGGGTGTGATTTTGTGACTATGGGTTAGATTATCTGTTGAGTCTTGATTATTGACGGTTTATATTTTGTTTAAATATGATTTCATTTAGTAGTTGTGTATGAACTTAATGGAATTGTAGTTGCAAATATGATTTCATCTTAGTGTTTTTGGTTTGCTCGAGAGAGAGGTCGTAAAACTAAGACTACTAAATTGATAGCCGGTGGTATTGGGTCGACATAGGTTCATCTTGAGAGAGTCAATCCTAGTCCTTCTCCCACACATTCAGCTCGAGAGAGTGAATGGGTTAAGGCAAATGTTGTGCTTAAAATGACAACTTGGTGTTCGAGAGAAACCGAGTCGACTCGGGGTAAGTTGCTCGGGAGAGAATTTACCCTCACTATAGTCTAGCCTAGTCATAAATACTCAATAATTTACTATCAAAAGCATGTACCCGACAATTTATTTTATCTCGTATTCCTATCACATCCCAAGAATCTCGTCTCTCTATCTAGTTTTCTTATAATTTTACTTTTTTTTAGTTGTTACTTGACAACAAACCCCCATTGATAATTGACGCTTGCATCATCCCTTTTAGATTTAGTATTTTTATACTCAATAATGTTTTTTGGTATGGTTAACTTTAGCATTTTTTGCGCTTAACCATTAATTTTCAGGAACCGCTCCCTTGGGACTCGACCCTAACCCATTTGGTTGGGTTATATTACTATTGTACGATCGTAGACACTTGAATTAGAAGTTGTGTCTTGATTATGCAAACATCACATCTTTCCACAAATTCTTAAATGAAGTAGAGGACAGAGACATTGTGTTGGGTGAATTGGTGCACTCTGAAAGTCAGCGGGACTTAAGGTACTATCGCGCCCTATTTTTTCGCAAAAACAGACTTTTCCTTTCGAATGCACAACCTAACAACTCTTTTGGGCTTTGGGCAATTGAAGAGTCGCCACCTAACGAATTAAGGTGTGTTAGGGCACCTATCTAACCTAACTAATTCTAACTAAGGGTCAACGAACCAGAGATCGGGTAAGAGTTCAAATTACCTCGAGGGGAAGGTGTTAGGCATCCCTCGAGGTCCACAAATGTGGGTCCCGACCGTATCTCATGCAATTTATGTAGGGGTTACAAATAGCAATATGGTCACTTCATTTATTTATTTTAATTTAAACATGCTTGCTAAGTGATAACAAATAATAAATAAACATTTAAACAAATATTAGACAATTAATAAAGGGAAGCGAGAAGACAAAAATTATGCAATTAAATAAGCAAACATATTTTATATTTTATTTAAGCCAACCCAAACAAATATAATTATAAACAAGTAAAGGGGGACAACAGGAAAGGGAGACTCTGATGGACTTTACGGATCAACACTTAGCTTTTATTTATTTTTTGATAGGCTTCTGTGTAGGGACTAAGAGTGCACAACGGACAGGAACGGAACCACCGGACCAGAACGAACCGATACTGGACCGAACCGGAACAGGACGGTTTGACCGGTACCAGGATGAACCGGACCGGAATTACCGGGACTAATACTTGGTTCCGTCCCATCCCATTATATACCGAAATGGAACTGGAATGGACCGGAATGGAACGGGATGGGATAAACGGGACGGCACATCTAGCTATTTCAAAAAATGATAAAAAAAAAATTAGTTATTTTGATTTTTTGAATTACGAAAATATGAATTTTTTTTTTAATTTTTCTAAGTTTAAACTTTAAATTAATAGTTTTGAAATTTATAATGTAATTTTAGTTTTTACTTAAGTTTATTTTAAAGATATATTTTAAATTTTTTTTTTTATATATTAAGTTTAATAAAGTTTTTCTAAAAAGTTTTTTAGCTTAGTTTTCAAATTTCAAGATTTGAATCTTTTGAAGTTTATAAATTCTTACTTGTTAATATGTTATAAATTATAAGTTATATTTATAACTTGTAATTTTAATAACTTAAGTTTGTAATTTTAAAAAAATTAATAAAAATAAGGATAAAACAATGACACAAATGCAAATTTAAAAAATATCAATCCAATTTATTTAAATTTGTATGACAAATTACAATTACAATTTACAACTATTAGTAGAGTGCATACTTTACGCAGCCACCTTCTAGGAAGGGTTCTGTTTCAACTATGTCTCAAATATAATACTAATAGTTGTATAGTCCCATAAAACCTTTCTCTAACTCAGCTATAGATTGACCATAATCAACTACTGGTCTTGGTAAAACTCGTTGACGATCTTGAAGTTCCATGCCATCATCACTACCACATCCAATGCCTGAATCTATGAAAAGTTCATACCGACTATCTAACTTTGGAAGTCCTTGATTTCTACGCTCAGCATTTATCCAATCTCTAAAAAGCACCGATATCTCCAAACTGTCTTATGCTAACGAATATCTGTGGTCTCCAATTTGAAATCTTGTCGCGCTGAAAGCTGCCTCTGAAACTACTGATGATCCTTGAATTGCAAGCACATCCTTCACCATCCTACTAAGTTTTGGAAATTGAGTTCCACGAGCCCTCCACCAGTTCAGTAGTTGTGGTATACCTTTCTCGTTTGTAATATTATCTGAACCATGTTCAAGATATTTAACAAATTCACATTTATTAGAAGAGTCAAAACCAAGTTTATGTTTCACTCTACCATGGGCACCTACTCGAGGCATAGACATTTGAGGATTTTCAACATTATCTAAGGAACAATACTTATCATACATTTCTTTAGCAAGTAATTTTATACTATTTTGACATGTTACCAAATCAGGTTGTTCTTCTGGTTTAATATCTAAATTTTGATAAATGCATTCAACTAAAGCTTTTGCACCATATTCTTTATATTCAAGGTTGAAAAGAATTGTAGTTAATAAATTTGAGGGATAGGAAAAAAATATTTCTTAAATTTTGTAATCATAACTTCAATAGCACTAGCAAATAATTCATTTGTTTTATATTCAGAAAAGAGAGATGAAATCTCACATGTCGCGCCCCGTTTAGAATATATGATGTATATCACTTTCTTAAATATTGTGATGAAATTTTTGAGGTTCCCTCAAAAATTCTGCCCCAGTTTAACGGGGATTTTATGATCCTGCTTCACTCAAAGAATATTATTAGTTAAAAAGGAAAAGTGATTGTCTTATATTTGGACATTAATGCTCAACTTTGAATCTGAACGACAATTATGCTCAAGGTTGGGTCAATTAGCCTTGATTTGAAATTTGGAAAAGAATGTTTTGAATGACCATGGAAAAAAGGAGAAATTTTATTTGATAGAGACCGGACCCAATATAGGGTTGCCTACGTATTCAAAAGGCAATCAGGTCAAACGTAGTTCAGAAGTACAAGGAAGGAATGAACGAAAATAAAAAGGAAGATCTGGGCATAAGGTCTGAAAACAAAAAAGATACTTTGCTCATACGAGTCTTATCTTCCTCAATTTCTTTGATGCGATTTGCGCTTTCTTGTCAAGTGTCTTGAATATATCTTTGTAGGATTGCCTTGAATCATGACTGCATTTGTTGTAGAAGGATTGCAATTGTTGTTTAATGGTCCTTGTTGCACTATAATTTTTCCTTTTTCAATCATATTCTGGATCTTGTTTCTCAATGCGGAACATTCTTCAGTGTCATGGCCTTAAATATTTGAATGATAAGCACAATTCTTGGAAAGATCCGAAGTTGAAGATGAGTGTTTAAAAATCCATCCTTTTCTTGGTCTCAAGAGTCCTTTAGCCCATAGTCTTTGAAAAATGCTAGATAAGGTTTCCTTTAGATGGGTAAAAGCACGAGGTTTCCTTACTTTAAAATGAGATACTCGTGGATTGCAAGGCTTGAAACGCATGTCACGTGAATTAAAAACAGCATGAACTTGCTCAGTATTCTGATTGCTTTGTTTCAGAGGTATAGAGGTTAATGAATCCTTGTACCTTTCGTCCACTTGAAGAGGAGTTTGTGCATCAACAATTCTTCCAGACTGAATGCCATATTCTAATTCTTTTCCAATTCGAATCAGACTATCGAAGCTCTGAATCCCCGCGAAGAACAAGGTTTTGTAGTATATACCATCAAGTGACCTGATGAGAGTTTGGACCAACTCTTCCTCATGCGGTGAATGACATACCTTGGAAGCTTTCCTTCTCCATCGTATGACATATTCCTCAAAAGACTCGTGACTTAATTTCCTTATTTCAAGCAAATTTAACATTGTAGGGTCATCCTTCATGTTAAACTTGTATTGTTGTACAAAGTCTCGGGCCATATCTTCCCATGCGAGCCATTTGTCAAAGTCTTGTTTGACGTACCAGTTGAAGGCTATTCCTGATAAGCTTTGAATAAACAACCTCATTAGGAGAGCTTCATTATTTTCTAAGCCAACTAATCTGCTGCAAAAGTCTTTGAGATGTGCGATTGGATCTTCATTCCCGTCAAATATGTTGAATTTTGGAATTTTAAATCCTTTTGGCAGTTCAACTCTTGGGTGTAAACATAATTTTTCGTACCTTAAATCATGAGCAGGCTTTGAGTTTAGTCCTTCGTTCACCTTCTTCTCCAAGTCATGTATCTTTTGCTGCAGTGCATCTAGCTTAGACTTCTCAGTTTTGTCAAGTATCCTCTCATTTTGCAAAGCATCAAAGTTGAGGCGCGTCGGAGATAATTGTTGAGAGATGGTGTGAGTAGGGATAGGATGAGGAGAGATAGTCCAAATGGTACTTTGTGTTGGATGAGAAAAAGGGCGATTTTTTCGAAGTCTGAACATATTTGTCATATTACAGATTCTTAGTTGAGCCAAAGTCCAAATACTAAACAATCATTAAGCAAAAGAAGTAAATCAATCACAAGCACAAGATACTACAATTCAAAATTCAAAATTTCAAAATGAGCGACACAATATTTCAGAGTGCGATAATAGTAACTGAAAAATTTAAACAAACGCCCTAAATGCAAGGAGCCTCGTTGAGCCAGAGGTAGGCCTAAGACGACATATAAGTGATGCACAATAATCAATTTGAGCCTTATTTGCCAAATTTGGAATTTAGATTAGAAGAAAGAATAAACTTTATTTATTATAAAATTCGAACAATACATCATAACTGAAAACAGAATTGAAATACTAAGGGAAAAGGGGTAACATGAGGAAAATCATCCTAAATTCTCCAAATTTTGAAGGTATCGACTCCAAGAGCTTGGCGCTAATTGACTTCTTGTATAGGGAGTGACTTCTTGCGTAATGTTCAACGCGTTGCGTATCCATATGTTTTCCTTTTCGTCAGTAAGCCCATAGTATCCCTCCCCACTCAATTCTCTATCTTCAACTTCATTTAGGATCCATATATAATACTCACGTGTGCATAAAGCCTGCCCTGCACCAATAGGAATGGTCAACACCCGCTCCCATCGTCGAAGTATATTGTGGACTTGTGGTTTATCTACTCCAAATTCATACTTAAACTTCTCCATGTCAGACTGGAGTGGTATTACTTGAGTTCGCCCAAATTGACGGAGTACTCGGAGAGGAGCGTATGGTTGAACGCCCTTTAAACCAATAAGCTCAATGAAGTATCGGTCATCGCCTCTTACTATTGCATGAGGAGTGGACAACCAATGAAGCTTCCATTGGATACGGCGGCTCTCGAGCTCTGTCAAAAACATCTGCCAGTTTACGAATCCTACAAGGGCAGTGAAAGCTACCATTCTTCTTGTATGATTATCAATTTTGTTGCCATAACCGAGAAAAATGTCTACCGCGTCAGACCATAGGTAGAAGTGTTCAATAGCCCATAATTGCAGCAACAGGTTGCATCCTTCGAAAAATATTCTACCGTTGACGCATGCTGACAGATTCCTCATTATTTCCGCCAGGATCATGGGCACTATAGTTTTCTTAGGTTCACCCTCTCTCTGAGCTAAATCTCGAACCACATAACTCAAGCATGTGTCGATTCTTCCCCTTATTTTAGGAAAAACCAGATATCCTAATAGGGCAATGGCAAAGGCATTTAGACGATATGTTTCCCATTCCTCAACGGAGCACTCAAACTCATCACTAAAAGAGTAATAAATATCCTCTTGTCCAAAACGTGCATATAGAAAGTCGAAATGAATCCACCCAAGGTCTAAAGAAGGCAATGTTGGATTTGATTTCATTCCTAGACTTTTTAGAAACTCCCTTGCTGATGGCTTATATGGTACCAACATTTCACACTCGTGGTATGGCAAGTCGATGAAACCACTTATTTCTTCAATTGTTGGCGCCAAGTCAAAATCCACAAATTTGAAAACCATCCTCACAGGGTCCCAAAATTCCAACAAGGCCCTAATCAAGTGAGGATTTGGAATGACAAAAATGAGATAGGTAATCCCGCCCAACAACTAACGAACCTCTCTTTCGCGATCTCTCTTGATATCAATCCACCAGTTCCTTAATTTGTAGTTTACATCTACGACCATTTGCGGGTTTGGGGAGTTGAAACCATCCATGACTCTGCAAACAAAACAACAGACAAATTCTAAACTCCTTTTTGGCAAAGTTTGGCTTAATTTAACTATTATGACCACGTTGACACAGAAATATGCAATTTGTCTAAAGGGTGTTTGGGCCCTTTAGACGATAGGGTGGCTACTAATTTATGCGGATTGATACCAAGGGCCAAACCACCTAGGGCTTATGCAACATGTATAATCTAATTAGGATTTTCTAAGAATTGGTTTGACACGGACTAGAGAAGGATTCTATGCGAGAAAGCTCGTGGTTTCCCGGTAGTAAAACTATCCGTTCCGTCCACGCATGTGCCGACTCTCTATAATTAGGTGTTTGAAAAGAATTGGGGTAGTTGTGAGAGGTGCAAAGGCACAACATCACGGTAATAAAATTTAAAAAAGAAAGAGGGTCCCAATTGGGGGAAGTATGAACGGAATGCCAGTTTATCAAAGCGGTAAGCATTTAGCACGTAGTTTAAAAACAGTAACACATAAACAGTTTTAAGGAAAGCGATACATAAATATAAACAAAAATCACACAAATAAGAGAAAGGGATAAGGGTGAAACATGGAAATAAACAAATAAGGAATGGGAAAAAGGATTAAACAAAATAGATCTATATAAGGAAAGCAAATAAACATGGAAATCAAATAGCGACTAACATGGTAAAAAAAACAAATAAACAATGAAATAATCTAAGAAAAACCCACATAAAGCACAAAACACGTAATGGTTTGAACCTAAAATCCCCAGCAGAGTCGCCATTCTGTCGCGCCCCGTTTTTCGCAAAATGGATTTTGGTGCACAACCTAACAACTCTTTTGGGTTTCGGGTGATTGAAGAGTCGCCACTTAACGAGTTAAGGTGCATTAGGGCACCTATCTAACCTAACTAAGTCTAGCTAAGGATCAACGGACCAGAGATCGGGTAAGGGTTCAAATTACCTCGAGGGGAAGGTGTTAGGCATCCCTCGAGGTCCACAAAGGTGGGTCCTGACCGTATCTCATGCAATATGTGGGGATTACAAATAGCAATAAAGGTCACTTCATTATTTATTATTTAATTTATAACATGCTCGCTAGGTGATAATGATAAATAAACAATTAAGATTAATATTATTTAATTAATTGCATGCAAGACTAGGTGATAATAAATAAATATTAAATAGTTAATAAAGAGATAAGCGAGGAGACATAAATTGCACAAATCAATAGGTAATCAAATTTTAGTCTTTTTATATTAAACTACCCCAAATAAATATAATTAAACACGTAAAGGGATAAAAGGGGAAAGGAGACTCTGAAGGACTTTATGGATCAGCACTCGACTTTATTTATTTCCGATAGGCTTCCGTGTAGGGACAGACAAAACCAAAGTTTGTCGTTAAATCTTTGAGTCGATGTCATCATATCCATAGGGCCTAGACTACCCCTACCCAACCACTGCATGCTTTTCGTCCTAAAAGGTGTCTATCGTCCCCGCTTAATGTCCAAGAGGCATTGGACTATTATTAGGATGGTTTAGACAAAAATAAAATATATAGGCCCACCTAGACACCAAGTCAAACATGTTGGACGAGCATTTAGCAAGTAAGGTCTCACGTTAGCCTTTTAAATTTTATTTAAACATGCTTGCAAACACATATAAAGTGAAGGTTTTATGCTAAGTGGGTGTACACAAATAGCAAGTAACACAACAATATAACAATTAATTAAATAAAGAATAGATAGATTATGATATAATGCAGACTTTAGTTAATTAAATTGAGAACAATTAATTGAACATATTTTAATTCAAAAGGCATCATTGAAATAGGCATAATGCAAGCATAATTTAGAGCCAATTTAAAATTGATATACGAAAACAAAAGTTAATTTTTTTTTTATTAGTATTCTTATTATTATTATTATTTTCTCTTTTAAAATAGAAGCAGTAAAATAACGCATCTAAAAAAAAAGAAAATGGCAGATTAGATAAACCTAATTAACATGCAGAATTACTCTTTTCCTGGTGGCCAAATTATTTATTGCAGAAACTATAACATTTTGAACAGGATTTAATTAAGACAATAGATTTAAAGTAGCAGATTTCAAAAGACATGCAAACAATAATTACTAACTTATTTTAAGTGGCAGAGCAACAAGTTATTACATGAAAGGTTATGATTATTAACTGATATTAAGCGGGGCAGAAAATATGCATAACAGATTATTTCGATTATTTAGCATGCTGGAAATTATATTTTAGTCCTATAGGCATAATTTCTAAGTGAAATGTTAGGATTAAATTCATGATCTTAGGCATTCGTTATAACTATTTACACATACTACACTTTTACTTATATTTAAAATTATTTGAATCCTATAAGCATGATATCTAAAATGACAGAATAATATTTCAATGAAACAAATTTGCGACAGTATTCAAAATTTATTCATTTATAAAAAAAAAAACTTAGTTGAATTAATTGAAACAAGGAGCAAACATATATCACTTATTTTTTATTAAGAAATTGGTTAATGCCAATTCAATAATATGCACAAATCAACTTTAAACTAATTAGGCAATATTAAACATATGATTAAAGGCGGTAGTATCTTTTCTTTTTTTAAGACAAATCTCGAATGAATATTATTAGAATAAGAACGATACAACAATTCACAATCCTATAGGCATGCTTTCCTAACACGAATAATTTGCAATAAAATAACAAATAGCACGTATATCCCTTCCCCCCTTAGATGATCCCCCAAATATTTCATTACAGAGAGTTAGAGTTTACAAATAATTACAAAACAATACAAGAGATTAAATAATATACAAAAACCCAATAATATGAATTTATCTTGTCTAAAGCTTTCCTTCTATGGCGGCTCTTCAAATCTTGAATTTTTAAATTCGAACCCTGCTAAAGAAAGCAACAATACAATCCGAGTAATACACAACACATGTAATGACATTTAAACATGTATGGACCCGAGCAACATAGAACATACGTATTATTTTAAGCAATACATCACACACACATAAGCATACACATAAGGGAGAAGAGAACTAACCCGAACGCTTCCTTTATTTATTTCAAACAACTAATATCCATAACAAATGATGCAAGCGAAAATTAAACTAATGGAAAAGAGAGCTAACCAATTGTGCAGATTTATTAATCAGCAATAAAGACCAAGCTTATTCTAATATTTAGGCCCAAACGCAGCAAACCTAGTGGAGAAGCTTTAGAAAGTTCTACCCAATTTTAAATCTTTAAAGTAGAAAGTATTTTATGCTATTGCTAGAATATGTAAGCATGAGTGAATGAATCTATATCAGAATGTGTGTGATTTATATAGTAAATAGGAGGACACATATTAACGGAAAAGAAATAATTAAGGAGTCAATATAATATATTCTTTCCTTAATTCAAATCAGATTTTTAAATTACCTTATTTTATTTTATTTTAATTTAATTATGGTGCAAAACTGAAATCAGCAAAATCATTCACTGAACCGGTAAGAATTTCTAAAAATAACGTAGTAAGAATCAAATCCAACCATAATTAAGGGGAGGGGGGTCAATTACATTCAGATTTGCTCCCAATCAAATAAATCACAAATTGATACGAAAATATATATATATGGTAAGATTAACATTACACAGTTCAGCAAGATAATCATATCCAATTAGCACATCATATCAATTTAAGATGATTTAGAGACCAAAATTACATAAGAAAGTATTCAGTAATTCCACAGGGAGAGGAATAATCAGCCAAAAAAATAATATTAAAGCTTACTCAAAATATTTACTAATAACCAATTAGCGAGAATTAGTGACATTGTTAAAGAGATCCTATGAACTTACTAAGCAGGCTAACTAGAGGAAATATTAACATACTAAAACGAAAAAAAAAAAAAAAAGGCAGGCATCAACAACTAGTTTGTTAAATCAACAGCCCAAACATGCTTCAATAATTGACATGCTAGTCATACAACTTTAAACGGACATCAAACAATGATAATGTTACGAAGCTTGCATAATCATCCACAACAGTTCTAAAAATCAAGACAAAGAGTGGAAACAATAACCATGAAATTAATTGAAACTTACTTGGACGGATCTTAACAGATCCGTCTTAATAAACTCGAGAACATAAAAACATTTCACTAACTTCGCTGCTCGCCTAGTTGCTAGTTGAGACTAGTGCCGAGAGAGAAGAAAGGGTGTCGGAGTTGCTGTTGCTCTCGCGATGTTGTTGTTCGTCGGTAGTGCTGGTCGGCGTTTACCGGTTGCTGCTGTCGCTGTCACGGAGCTGGGGTGGTGCTGCCTGGAGCACCTAGCCGAAACTGCTACTGCTGCTGGAGTGGTCGGCTTTTCGCTGGTTTCGCCGGATCTAACGAGGAGAGGAGAGAAAGGATGAAGGGAGAAGAGAAGGCGGCGTCGGGCTGTCGATTGTAGCTGCTGTCCCTGCCGACGCTGCTTGTCGGTGGTCGGCGTTGCTGGTTGTCGGCACTGCTGGTTGCTGATGTTGCCTTCACCGGCGACGTCTGGACAGAGAGGAGAAAGAGCAAAGGGAGGACGGAAGCCGCCTACCAAGGGACCCTCGCCGGTTACTCGCCTCTCCGAGCTGTCGGTTGCAGATGTTGCGTCTCGTCGGAGCGAGGAAAATAAGAGAGAGAGGGGCGGCGGTCTTTTGAAAAGAAGAGGAAGAGTGATGATGTTTGTAGGGTTAGGGGGTCTTTTGGATTAAAGAAGGAAATTTGGGGGACTTGATCTCAGCCGTTGAGATCAAGTGAGATGAAGGGTCGAGATTAAATCGGGATTGGATGGACAGATGAGATGAAATTGGAATGAATTGGCTAAAAATTGGAATCAATGGCCATAATTGAAAAGTGAATTTTAATTGGTTTGGCTAGAATTGAAATAACATAGAGTAGAATAGGCCAAGATTTAAAAAATTTAAGGTAAGAAATGAAATGCTATCCGATTAATAAAATACTACACATATTAAATATTTTCATATAATTAAATACATCTAAGAATCAAGCAAAGTAATTATTTTGATTTTAACTATCGATAAAAGTAATTTGATAATAATTACAATTTTTTTAAAAAAAAATCATGCACATTAAAATATATAATTTTAAGACGAAATTTATTAAAATTTTAACTCAAAAATATATTTTTAAAAAAATACGTATTTAATCGAATAGCATTCAAAAATGGTTAAATGTCGGTCAAAATTGGGTGTCAACATCACATATATGTATTAAAATTTCGAAAATAGTAGAATAATACATTCTAGAAAAAATTTTAGTAGCATCATAAAATAATTTCAAAAATATTCTAAGTTCATTTATTTCATCCTAATCACTATCATTAAGTTTTAATTCAGGATAAACATTATGACTATTAAATTGCATAGTAATAGGTTCTCTATATGTATAAGCAACTTCAAGCATATCATAAAAGGAATTTCATCTAATTTTTACATGTTTAGGAACTTTTCTAAACAGAAGTTTACATGCATTACAAAGCTCTTTAAATTGGTTAATTCTACTACTACTATTCATATGAAAAATATAAAAACAACCATTATCAACTTTATCACAACTATTTTCAAATAATTTCACACCGTTACTAACAACCAAATTTAATACATGCGCAACATATCTAATATGAAAAGCATATTTACTAATAGGACAAATTATAAGTTCTAGCATATTAATAGCATTTAAATTAGCAGAAACATTATCTAAAGTAATACTAATGACTTTATCACAAAGATCGAAAAAATCTAAAATTTCCAACACAGTAGTAGCAATATACATTCCAGTTTTTTTCTGTTGACAAATTTTATAACCGATAATTCTTTTTTGTAAATTCCAATTATAATCAATCCAATGCACAGTAACAGTTAAATAATCAAAACCATTAGGACTACGACCCATATCAGTGGTAATAGCAACTCTACAATCCATTATTTCAAAATAGGCACGCAAAAATTGACAATGTTTTTCTTGAAATTCAAAAATATCTCTTTTTACCATGCATCTTGATAAACCTTCAAAACTAGGATTATATGTATCACGAATATATGCAATAAAACTCGGATGTTATCCAAAACTAAAAGGTAAACCACAAACAATAACCATTTTTGCAAATTTTTCACGATCACGATCACGATCCTTATTATATGTTCTATGTGTAAGAGGACCACTTAGGTTCGAAGTATTTAATTCACCTTGAACCATATTTGACCCTCTAGCCGATGCTCCAATGCTAGAATTTTCACAAACATTAATAGAAGATAAATATGCAAACCACTCTTTACTATGTTTTTGCATCAAATGCTTTTTTAATCCCCCCATTGAACCTCCACTCCCACCAGATTTATATTTAAAATGTTGTTTACAAAGATTACATATACTAAAAGTTTTTTTCTTCATTCAAATAACAAAATTTCCACACATTTGATTTTAAAGTACGTTGTACCTTGGTTTTACCTCTAGTTGGAACAATAGGGGGACAAGTAGTTTCAACCGGAGGATTGTCCTCCTGAAGTGGAACTTCAGTAATATTGAGGTCGGGACTAGTCGGTGTATCATCTAAATCTTCTTCATTAATTTCTACTTCTTCATTTTCTTGATAATTACCATAATGTCTTTCATAAACCTCTTCAGGAATTATAGGAGTATCCGAATTAATTTCCATAGGATCGGGACGAGAAAAACTAGTTTCATTCACATGAGTAAATTCATCAGTATTCATTCTAACAAGAGGAAATTTAGATTTAGAAGAACTAGAACCATTCTTATTTTTTATAAACATATTTTTTACTCCGTGTACAATACCTTTTTTACCTCCACTTTTTTTAGAAGACTCCATGATATAAAATTATAAATTATAAAATACGAAATATAACAAGAACAAATAAAATATAACAAGAACAACTTACAAATAATAAATACAAAATATAAATATAAGATTAGAGAGTGGAATGAAGTTACCAAATGTTTGTGTAAATAACAAATGATTATAAAATTGATGTCGAAATTTGAAGTTTGAAGAAGATTCCTACTCCAAAATTCACCAAATGATTATTGAAATCTTCACAATTACAAAATAATATGATTGAAATTTGAAACTTGAATATTGAAAGTCTGAAACTTTGAGAAAGATTGAGAATTGAGAGAAATTGATGATTGCTAATTGTTAAATATTGTAAATATGTAAATTGTAATTAAAAATATAAAGAGAGGGAGTATATATAGTTTTTAGAAATTGTGAATTTGTGATTATATGTTGGAATTGAAAAATATAGCCATTTGAATTTATTTTCGTTGGGGTCTTGGGGATGGGGCAGGTCGGCATGGGCAGGGGGTAGGGGGTAGCGGGCAGGGGGTAGGGGACTAGGGGGCAGCAGTTTTTTAGAAAAGTTGCTGCTTAGGACTTGGGAGTTGGGAAAGGTAGCTGCTGGCAGCATGCCCTCACCTAATATATATATATATATATATATATATATATATATATATATATATATATATATATATATATTATAATATAAAATATAAATTAATTAATAAAAATTAATTTATCGAAACCGAAATAAACCAGGATAAATCGGTACCGAGACACCGGTATGAAATCATGATACCGTTCCGTCCCATGTACCGGTTCACGGTGTCCCATTTCGTCCCGAAGACTACCCGACCGGTACCGGTCCAACCCGATCCGGTGCCCAGCCTTAGTAGGAACAGACAAAACCAAGGTTTGTCGTTTAAAGCCTGAGTCGATGTCATTATATCCTTAGGGCTTAAACTACCCCTACCCTACCTTCCGCATGCATTTCGTCCTAAAAGGTGCCTAGAGCCCCCGGTTAATGTCCAAGAGGCATTGAACTACTATTGGGATGAATTTAAACAGAATAAATACCTAATAGGCCCCCCTAGACACCAAGTCAAAAAAATAAGACTAACACTTAGCATATAAGATTCATATTGGCCTCTAAATTTTAATTAAACATGCTGGCAAACACAAATAGAGTGGAAAGGGTTGCATGCTAAAGTGTGTGCGTACAGAATTATAACAAGTGTTAAAATAACACTTAGAAAGGGCAGAAAATTGCGACATAACAGATTTTATTAATTTTAAAAAGTGATCACACATTTGAAAACAGTAGCAGATTTAATTATTATTGCAAAAATTAATCAGCAGTTTATTTTACTCATAACAAACACGTGGCAAAATGCAAAAAACAGTAGTGAATTTTAATTAGGACAAACAAGTAATAAATGCAGAAAATATATGTTTTTTAGAATAGTAGCATATGGTATTATTAGTGCAGAAATTAATTTAAGTAGCAATTCAAATGCAGAAAATAATTAATTTCGAGCATAATTTTATAGGGACAGATTTTAAAATTAAAACATGCAAGAGCTAATTTATTAGCTTTATTTTAGTGGCAGATTATAATAATGTCACAACACTTTAATAATGGCAGAAAAAGTCATAACAGAATTTCAATTATTTAACATGCTGGAAAACAAGTGGCAAAAGTGAATTATTATTATTTCAGTTATTAGCATGCTGGAGATTAATTAATAATACCTAGAACATGATCTCTAGGTGTTTGAAAAATATTGCATAGCACCTATAGACATGATATTATAAATAAATAAAATCAAATCTACAACCTATAGGCATGATTTCTAAGTGTGAATCAACATTAAATTGAACAAAATTATACTCATGACTTTCTATCAAATCAATCGCCTTATAAGCATAAATTCTAGATTTGCAGAAGCATGCATTCAAAAATAGTTAGAGATTTGTTTTATTTATTAGTGTTACATACTAGAAAGTGACATGCAATGGACAATTAATTATCACTTAAACAAGATCATTTTTTTAACATTATTTAGACAAGTTTAAACAAGTGATCAAGCAATAATAACTTTTTTTTTTTTGGTTAGATCTAGAATCGATTTATTAAACTATGAACTATCAAACAAAACACAATCCTATAAGCACGTTTGCCAACACAATTAAGTTACGATAACTAAATAAACAAGTAGCACGTAAACCCCTCCCCCCTTTAGATGATTCCCCGAGTCATATCATATATAGGAGAGTTAGAGTTTACAAATTATTACAAAATATAAATAGAGATTAAATAATATACAAAATAAAAAGTAAATAAAATCCATTCATCTATGTTTCCTTTCCATGGCGACTCTTCAAACTTGAACATTAAAATCAAGATCCTGCTAAAGCAAAAGAAACATACAACCAGATATATTTAAAAGAAAATATGCATAGTAAGGTATTATTCACATACATGTAGACCCGACCATTTAAATGAACCACACAAATTATATCACATAGAAGAGAGGTGAAGAGAACTAACCCGGATGCATCCTTTTATCAAAAATCCAAATTTGGACTTATGTGTAATGGTAAATAACTAACGATGCAAAGATGAAATATGCATAAAAGACACTAACCGGTTAAGTAGTAAAAGAACTCAGCAATGAAGACACACACTAAATTCGATAATTGACCCGAACACAACTAAACAACAAAATAGTGAAATTGAGAGGAACTTTGAAGTTTTTTTTTTCTTTTTTTTTAATCGAAAGAACTTAATTCTTTTTCAGAGTAGGGAGCAATATATATTTTTTTTCAGAGTGTATGCCAAAGTCTGGATGTCTAAACAATGAAAGGGAGTCTTGTTTATATACTAAGTGAGAGGGGCACAGTAATAAGGGAAGAAATAAATCAAGGAGCCAATTATATCATGCTTTCCTTAAACAAAAGGAGTATAAAATCAGTCCCAATTAAATTACCAAATATAATCAAAGTAAAATCGGTCCACAATTGATTAAGGCAAGCATGAATAATTTATGGCAATCAATAGATAACATAAGATACAAAGAGATACACATTACAAGGAAAGAAATAATTATTGCCCAAACCAAATATTCACCAATCGTATTGTAGCAATACATTTACCATAAGCAAGAACCTATTCGAATTTACATACAAAAGTAAAACAATTAGTCAACATATGTAATTAATCAAATAATTAAGGATTACGTCCTTAATTTATGTACAACCTAAACTGATCCAATAAAACCCACTTACCAAACATATCAAGTAAATAGTTATTGGCATATATATATATATAATAAACAAACAATCTTGGTACAATATTCAAGAAACTATTACCTTTTTTTTAAAAAGAAAAAAGAAAAAGCCAGAGAAGGTGATTTAACTAAGTGAGCAAAAACAGTTAATCATAAATGATTTGTGCTTACCATAAGTATTCCTGAAAATGGGTATTTCAAATAATCGAATTTCCTTAGACTAAAATTAAACCACAATACCCAACCTGGCAGAATCAAATTAAGGCAATGAAATACTCCCCAAATTAGTGCATAATCACAAATCCAAGATAATTTAATGCTAATTGACTTGTAGCTCTAGATGCCAGCAAGCACACGAAAAAAATCGATTAAAACAACCATGATAGCTCGTCTATTATGACTAACACGTATAGTAGATTAACAGAGACAGTTCATAAAAGCAAGACATTCGACAGCCCTAACTAACAAGTTGTAGCATTTCAATATCAAAGAAATCATACAATGTGCATATTTCCAAATATTCAAATTACAACAGTTAAACAAGAACAAAGAATAGTCTCAACAGACCTAGGAATTAATTTAAACATACTTGGATAGATCTGAAATGATCCGTCTTTGAACCTTTTAAATCTTGAGTTGATCCAAACTTTACTTCACCGGAGTTCGCTGACCGAAGTCGTAGTTATTGTTGTCCGCTTGCTGGAGCTCGCCATTGCTGTCTAGCTGCTGATCGGAGAAATGAAAGATGCAAGGAGGAGCGAGATCATCCTGTCATTCTTCGCGGTGGCTCTCTGATCGAAGCTGCTGCCGGTTGTAGTTATTGTTGGTGTTGCCGGTTGCTGGTGGCTGCTGTCTCATCGAAGCTTGCTGGTGATGCTGTCCTCCTCACCTAGTTGTTCTCGCGAGCTTTTGCTGGAGTTCACTGCTCTGAGCAGCGCTGTTTCTGACTTTACCTTGTTGGGAGAAGAAGAGAAGAAGAGGCAGGGAGAAAGGAGAAAGCGGAGGGAGAAGCGATGGAGGCCAGCGGCTGTTGGCCTCGCCGATGGCTGTCTCGCTGGAAAATTGGAGAGAACAAAGGGGAAGGAGCAGTTGGGGGCGGCAGATCTAGGAGAGAGAACGGGGAGAATGAATAATGTTTTAGGGTTGGTCTTAAGGAATAACTTAGGCAAGGGTAAATGGATTTAATCTGAATCCCAGAATTAGTTTAGATGAGCGGCTAGGATTTGATCTAGGTTTTAATTTTAGAGCTGGACAGATGAGATTAAAATGGATTTTGAATTGAGGATTTGGAATGACTAAAATTTGAAATAAAACTAGCAAGAATTGAAATGAAAGTATAGAATTGAAATACAATTGGAATTGAAGTGGCTAGAATTACAAGAAAATTAGAATAAAATAGGCTACAATTTAAATGATTTGGAGGGAAATTAAAGAAATGCTATCCAATTAAAATACTACAAATTATAATATTTTATATAATAAAAAATCACTTAAATTTTAAAACATATGAAATAGAATAATTATTTTGAGTTTAACTAATAGTGTTAAAATATTTACGATAATTTTACTAAGCATGCATACTAAAATATATAATTTTAGACAAAATCGATTAAAATTTTAAATTCAAAATATGTTTTAAAAATATGTAATTAATCGAATAGCAATCCAAAAACGGTTAAAGATCGATCAAAATTGGGTGTCAACTGCTTCCCCTTAGTTGTTTGGGAATGAAGAATGAATTGTCGGGCAACCAACGTTGACTTAGTAGTTGATTTTGTCCGACGAACGAAAATGTAGGTAGGATTAATTGAACTAATGAAGTTTTTTAAAAAGGGTATGACCGAGACTTCGGTATTAAGCCGCCTACATATCCCTATTTTTATACGAGAATAAGGTCGTGTGTAGTTCTAGATTCAGGAGCAAACGAAACTCCTAAAAATTGAAAAGGCGATACGATATTCGAACATGAGCGATAGTAGCTTGAATGGATAGGATTAGAGTAGCGAGAAAAGCATGACAGAGAGATTTCTGGCTTAAGAGCGAAGAATTCGATGAGAAGCGATAATATGAGTAGCCAAGGATTAAATGAAAAACTGTGATGCCAGTAAAAATTTGGTAGAGCCTTCATTGCGATAGACAACAAGGCAGTCGTACTTGAGAGTGCAAATGGTCTTATCTGTAAAATGTCAGTCTCTGTAAATCCGTAGCTTATAATAGAAAAATTAGAGCACATATATCAAATAAACTATAAATGTAAACATGATGCAATTTTTCATATTGATCCTGATGTTTGCCTTAAGACTATGAAAAATGATGTATTAGGCTATGATGTCTAGGGCCATGATACGCAAAAAATATATCCTCAGGTCATAAAAATGTTGTCTGCGGGCCATGAAAATGATGCCTTTAGACTATGACATCTTTGGATTATGATTAGCAGAAAGTAAATCCATAGGCCATGATATGATGTCTGCAGGCCATGAAAATGATGTCTTTAGACCATGACGCCTTAGGAACATAAGTAATGAGTAAAGAAAGTGTATCTGTAATTCGAGCATCTGTTGATACTTGCGACTTGATTTGAATCTATTTAGGTACATGCAATTCTCGAGCTCACGCAATATCGGGCACAATGCAATCTTCGAGCAGATAAAATAACGAGCACAATGCAATCTTTGGGCACATACAATATCCGGCACAATGCAATTTTCGGGCTTATGCAATATCAGGCACATGCAATTCAAGCACAATGCAATCTTCGGGCATAAATGCAATCTGGGCACAATGCAATCTTCGAGCACAATGCAATCTTCGAGCTCATGCAATATCGAGCACAATGCGATTTTCTGGTACAAATGTAATTTCGAGCATATGCAATATCTGGCACAATGCTATTTTCGAGCACAAATGCAATCTCGGGCACAATGCGATTTTTGGGCACAAATGCAATCTCAAGCACATGCAATAATGTAATTCTCGAGCACAATGCAATCTTCGAGATCATGTAATATCGGGCACAATGCAATTCTCAGGCACAAATGCAATCTCGAGCGCATGCAATCTTCGGGCTAATGTAATATCAGGCAAAATGCAATTCTCGGGCATAAATGCAATATCGGGCACAATGCAATCTTCGGGCTCAGGTAATATTGGGCATAATGTAATCTCAGGCATAAAGTAGTAATTGATTGAAGGCATAAAGTATCTGGGACCTTCGTCTAGTTTGAGCTAGGAGTATTGTAGTTTCACCCTCCGTCCTATAGTTGGGAGAGGTTGTCATTGAGTGGCGATCATTCAGGATTGATATAGAGTGCTCGATCCTTCCATCTGAGGGCAGTGGGCAATTGATTGGCGATTGTCGGGTTCAAAATAATTCGGTCCTTCATCCTGCCGGAAGGATAGTATGCCATTTGTTGGTGGTTTTTGAACTCTGTAGTTTGATCATTTATATAGTGACACATTGATCCTTCAAGTGATGTTGAAGTTGCTTCTTGTATGTACCTGTCTTTTCTGTATTCAAAGAAAAATAGTGAGTTTAAAAATGGGGCGGTTGATCTATTCTGACCGGTGCTCCCTTTGACTTGCCATTCAGATCTTTTCGGGCATTTGCTTTGGAGAGAATATAAAATAGAATGAGAGAGTTTTTTAAAAGCTTTTCAAAATATTAATTTGTAAAAGTAATGTCGAATCTTTGACCATGGCACAGTTTGAGACTTTACAACATCTTACTCAACAGCGTTTCAAATTTCAGTTCCAGTAGCGCTTCTATTATTCTGATCTTTGTCACAGATTGTAGATTGATTGCTGTGAATTTTTTAGATCATCTCAAAAGTTCTGTCCCAGTTACTAATTTGTAGGAATTTTTGAGTTCATTTCAAAAATTCTGCCCTAGTGTCACAGTCAAATGGGAAAATGAAATTTTTATTATAATAAGACCGAACTCCGTAGGAGCGCCTACGTATCCCCTCTTAAACGAAAATCAAGTCTGACGTAGTTCCAAATACAAAGCATGACACAAGCTTAGATGTAATATCTCTTCATAACATCTGAGTTGATAGGTTTGGGTCAAACTTCTCCATTCATTTCTACAAGTATGAGGGCTCCGCCTATCAATACCCGAGAGACTGCCAGTTTGGTAAGAATTTACCCTTTGCTTCACCCTTTGTTTCATCTTGATTTGGGAAAATCTGCTTTAGAACCAGTTGCCCAGGTGAGAAATGTCTGGGTCTAACCTTCTTGTTAAAAGCTCTGGTCATTCTATTTTGATAGAGTTGACCATGGAAAATGGCGTTAATCTTTCTTCCATCTATTAATGCCAGATCTCTAACTGAACCTGTATCCATTTAGCGCCACTCAACTCTGCTTCTTGAATAATTCTTAGAGAGGATATCTCTATTTCAGCAAGTATCACGGCTTCATTACCATCCAGAAAATAAGGCGTAACCCCAGTAAAAGTTCTAATGGTGGTACGATATCCCAGTAATGCAAAATATAGCTTTTCATGCCAATGTTTGTGATTATCGATCATCTTGCGCAATATCCTCTTGATGTTCTTATTTGCAGCCTCGACTATCCCATTCATTTGTGGTCTGTATGTTGTAGAATTTCGATGGTTGATCTTGAACTCCTTACACAATGACCTCATCAAATCACTATTTTGGTTGGTTTCGTTATCAGTGATGATTGACTCAGGAATCCGAAACCTACATATAATATTGTTTTTGATAAAGTCGTACACTACTTTCTTTGTCACTTATTTATGAGAGATGGCTTCGACCCATTTGGTGAAGTAGTCGATTGCCACCAGGATGAATCTATGTCTATTAGATGTTGCTGGCTCTATTGGACCAATGACGTCCATACCCCAAGCTACAAAGGGCCAAGGTAAACTAGTAACATAGAGTTCGTTGGGAGGAACTCGAATCATATCTACATGAGTTTGACATTGGTGACATTTCAAAACATAGCGAATACAATCTATCTCCATAGTTAACCAAAAATACCCCGACCTCAAAATTTTCTTCGCTAAAGTAAAACCATTTATGTGAGGACCACATGTTCCCACATGTATCTCTTTAATTAATCTGCTAGCTTCTCCAGCTTCGACATACCTTAGCAACCCCAAGTCGGGAGTCCTCCTATAAAGGATTTCTCCACTTAGAAAGAATTGATTCGCTAACCTCCGAATTGTACGCTTTTGGACACTTGTTGCATCTCCTGCATACTCATAGCTCTTCAAATATTCTAGTATGTCATTGTACCAAGGCTTTCCATCAGGCTCTTCCTCAACATGAAAGCAATATGTTGGTTGCTCATATACGTGGATACAGATAGCATCAATGTAATTATGATCAAGATGTTGAATCATGGAAGACAAAGTGGCTAATGGATCTGCGAATTTATTCTGGATCCTTGGCACATGTTTGAATTCTGCCTTGATGAACCTTTTGCACAACTTATGCACGCACTCCAAATATGGTAATAACTTTCGATTCTTGGTATCCCATTCGCCTCAAACCTGATGAATTAATAGGTCTGAATCCCCTATTATTAGTATTTTCTGGACATCCAAATCGATAGCACGTCGGAGCCCTAATATGCAAGCTTCGTATTCGACCATATTATTTGAACAAAGGAACCCAAGCTTTGCCGATACCGAATAGTCTTGCCCAGTAGGTGAAATCAAGACAGCTCCAATGCCAGATCCACTCAAATTCTTAGCTCCAAAAGAATATCCTCCGACCATCATATTTTTTAGAAATATCTACTCCCACGAAAGCTATTTCTTCATCTGGGAAGTAAGTCTTCAGTGGTCTATAATTATCATCTACGGGGTTTTCAGCCTTATGATCCGTTAATGCCTAGGCCTTCACTGCTTTTTGTGTAACGTATACTATGTCAAACTCGCTCAATAGTATCTGTCATTTATCTAGTTTTCCTGTAGGCATAGGCTTTTGAAAGATATACTTTAAAGGATCCATCATTGAAATCAGATAACTAGTGTGCGAGGAGAGGTAATGTCGCAGCTTTTGGGCAACCCAAGTTAAAGCACAACAGGTATGCTCTAATAGAGAGTATCGAGCTTCATATGATGTAAACTTCTTGCTCATGTAATATATCGCTTGCTCCTTCTTTCCTGTTTCATCATGCTGCCCCAGAATGCAGCTGAAAGCATTATCCGACACGATATGTTTAACAATAGCGGTATACCAGATTTCGTTGGAACCAACACAGAAGGATTGGACAAATAATCTTTAATACTATCAAAAGCTTGTTGACATTCGTTTGTCCATTTTACCATAGCATCCTTCTTCAACAACTTGAAAATAGGGTCATAAATAACAATAGATTGGGCTATGAAACGACTGATGTAATTGAGTCGTTTTAGAAAACTCATTACCTCTTTCTTACTCTTCGGCAGAGGTAGATCACGAATGACTTTGATTTTTGATGGATCCAATTCTATACCCCGATGACTGACGATGAAACCTAGAAGCTTTCCAGTAGAAACCCCAAAGACCACTTTGCGGGATTCAACTTCAAGTTATACTTGCGTAGTTTGGCAAAAAACTTTTACAGATCATCTAAGATGATTTGAACCCTTCTTTGATTTGATGATAACGTCATCCACATAAACTTTGATTTCCTTGTGGATCATGTCATGAAATAGGGTAGTCATTGCCCTTATGTATATAGCCCCAGCATTCTTCAACCCGGAAGACATTACCTTGTAGTGGTAGACACCCTATGGTGTGATGAAAGTAGTCTTCTCAGCATCGTCCTTATGCATCTCAATTTGATGATAACCAGCGAATCAATCCACGAATAATTGTGTTTCATGCTTAGCACAATTGTCAATCAGGATGTGTATGTTGGGAAATGGAAAATTATCCTTGGGACTAGCTTTGTTGAGATCTCGATAATCCACACAAATTCTAACCTTTCCATCTTTCTTGGGCACTGGAACAACATTTGCAAGCAAGGTTGGGTATTTCGTCACTTGAAGGATTCCAACATCTAATTGCTTTGATATTTCTTCTTTGATTTTCAAACTCAACTCAGACTTGTATTTTTAGAGCTTCTGTTTCACTGGAGGCAGGCTGGATCAGTGGGTAACCGGTGGGCTACTATTGAGGTGCTTAGCCCTGTCATGTCTGCATAAGACCAGGTGAAAATATCCTTATTCTCCATGAGGCACTCGATGTACTCTTTCTTGTCATTTTCTGTTATATGGATGCTTACTCGGGTCTCTTGTGTTACCTCCGAATTTCCCAGATTTACCACTTCTCTCTCCACTAAGTTTGGATTGGGTTTCTCCCCGAATTCCTCAACCTTTCTGATTAATTCCTCAGGGCCCTCATTTTCCTCGACTTCTTCTAAGTTATTAACATTATATTGTGCAGTCTTATTATATGCCATACTCTCAGATTCAACATTTTTATAACAGATTTTGCTAGAAAAAAGAATAACGCACAAATAAATATAAGATTTAAATAGACAGGAAAAGAACTTTATTGATTAAAACTCAAGAGTTTCATAAAACTAGCATTTGAAAACAATAACAAAGAACTAGAATTTTAAACCGTTTATTGAAATCTTTTAAAATTGAAAGAAAAATTCTTCCAAAGCTACCCAAATGCTCGACGAGGTCTGGATGGAGTTGAAGTCCAAGTGTTGATGCTGATCTTCGCTTCATTGCTTCCTCTAGGGCACCCTTTCTCCTCCTCATTGATTACGACATCACAGCCCTTTCCTTCCTCCTTGATCAAAGACAAACCCTTTATGTCTTCTAGAAGCTTATCAATGATACCACCCATGAAACCTGACGATCGAAATGATTGATGCAATGGTGGTATCAGTTTCTTCAATGGATAGTAGTACCTATCTCTAGGTGGTTACCAATCAAGCCACTCTTCCTTAGTATATTTGTATCCTAAGCGGAAAGTGGTCGAATGACGAACAAGTAGTATAGGCTAAACTATTCCTTATAAATTAGCTCTTAAACCTTTTTCGAGCTCGAAACCAAACCAAGCCATTATGTCTATGATCTTCTGACTAAACCACGGTTGCATTTCAATGTTGCCGACAACTGTATGATACATCTCACCATCTAGATGACCCCTTCCTTCTATCGCATATACAGGATGTCCCTTTTTCCCATGAACTACAACCTCTTCATGATCCCATTCAAACTTCAAGCATTGATGAAGAGTGGAGGGAACCGCTCCAGCCATATGAATCCAAGGACAACCCAGCAATAGGTTATATGAGGATGGAATGTCCCAGAACTGAAAAGCTATTGGGAAAGTCACAGTACCAATGAGCATGTTCAAGCCATGGTACCCCTCTGAGAGCTATCAAATGCTTTCACATTAGTCTGCCAGGTCTGGATCTTTGTACTATCCACGCTAGTCTTGTCAAAGTGCTTAGAGGGCAAATATTCAAACCAGAACCTGAATCAACCAAAGCTTTGGTGATGATATTGTCCTGATATTGAACAAAAATGTACAAAGCCTTATTGTGGGTTGTTCTTTCAAGTGGAAACTCATCTTCGTGAAAAGATATTCTGTATGCCTTAAAAACCTGCCCGACCATTTGGACTACTTCTCCCTAAGTAATGTTATATGAGACATAGGCTTCACCCAGGACCTTCAAAAAAGCGTTCTGATGAGTTTCAGAAGATTGCAGCAATGATAGGATTGATATTTGGGATGGAGTCTTGCTCAATTGCTTAACAATAGAGTACTCTTTAGCTTGCACCTTCTTTCGGATCTAGTTACTCCTGTTGCAGCGCCTACTTCTTCCACTTTTGCTTTTCTTTTTCTATAGTTCCATGGAAAAACATGGGTATCATATTGGATAGGGGGAGGCACCCTACAAACGGTGAATGGGGGTTTGGGCATGGTAACCTCAACCGCAAAAGGAACGCGCCTTTGCACTAAAATTGGCGTTTTGGTTGTGACAGTCACTTCTTCTGGCTCAAGGACCCAAATGGACTTCTCCCAATTCGAAGTATCATCAACTTCTACCATGTTGACCTGATGGTTAGGCAGAGGGTTATTTGAAACATTTGGTGTCGGATCCTTGAGTTGGATGACCTTTTTATCAATCAACATTTGAACCTTTTCTTTCAGGGCTCTGCAAACTTCGATAGTGTGACCCTTCATCCCAGAATGGTAGGCACAAACCTTTTTAGGGTCATACCATTTTGCGCAGACATCCATAGGCAATGCAGGAACTAGGGTTACATAGCCAGCCTCTTTCACTCTCTCATAAAGCTAGGCTATGGGCTCAGCCAGAGGAGTATAGGTTTTTGCAGGTCTTTTTTCATATGGAGGTCTGTTTCGGTAGTTCGGAGTTTGAGTTGGTGGTGGAGCTTGGAAATATGTTGGCTGGGCATTATAAATGGGATATGAAACTTGTTGATACTGAGGAGGAGCATTTTGGTAATATACTAGCATAGGATGGAGAGATATAGGTGGTAGGGCTGAAGGATATGGAGTTTGAGGATATGGAGATGGAGGTGGGGGTTGTTGTTTGGTATTTATAAGGAGTTTTAGTTCCTTGAGCCATCATGATCGAACATGTCTTCTTTTGATTTTCTGTCATTCCACCTGATTGCAGAGCTTTGTTAGTGGCTTGTAGGACCTCTAAGTTGATGATAGTCCCATTTTTATGCCTTCTTCAATTCTTTCGCCTAATTTGATAATTTCAGCGAAACTCTTCTCAGCTACAAGCATCATCCTGTCATAATATTGTGGCTCTTGGGCACGGATGAAGTAGTCTTTCATATGAGATTCTTCCATGGGAGGTCTGGCTCTGGCCGCCTCAAACCTCCATCTTATAACGTAATATCTGAAAGATTCACTGGACTTTTTCCTCAGGTTTTGGATGTAGAACCAGTCAAGTGCATTGTCTACATTAAATCCAAATATGTTCATGAAGTCTATTGCCATGTCCATCCATTCAACCCATTTTTGAGGATCTTGTTCAATATACCATGATAGAGTCTCCCCAGTGAGACTCCTCATAAACAACTTCATGAGTATCTTCTCATCTCTCCCCACCCCTATAAGATTTTGACAGTACATTCGCAGGTGGGCTTTAGGATCTCCGATACCATTAAACATTTCAAACTTTGGAAGCTTGTATCTTTCAGGCAGTTCTATGTCGTGGTGCATACACAAATCTTCTTAGCTCAATCCTCTCATCCTTCAGTTTTCTTCCACATGTTGTACCCTGTTGGCCAAGCTATCTAATCTCTTGGTCAGGTTTTTTATCAAAATGCCCTTTTGGGAGGACTCTGATTCATGGTAGTTATGAGTCAGGGGAGCAGTTTTCATATATATGGGGTTGAGTTTGTTATTTCTAGGAGTATGTGAAGGGTTTGCATTTGGAAATGGTTCTAGAATGGTTGGCTTAGTTTGTTAGTGGTAGTGGTAAAAAAGGATTTGGGTATTTTGGGCGTGTGGGAATATATTTGGATGAGTGGGTTCAGGTCGGGATATATTGATTGGACGATTATTTGGTAACGTTGTTTGGTTAGAGTAGGGAGGATTGTCTATATTTTCTCCAAAATGGGTTCCAAGAGAAATAATAACCTGGCCAAATCACGCATATGCGCTACTTCTTTTTCCAACTCAGAAATATTGCGCTCAAGTCTAAAGACAAGGTCATTTGGAAGTTGCCCTCCCTCAAAATTTTCTCTTCTTTCATTGCTGCTGTTGTTGTCAACCATTTTACCTTTATCTCTGTAGTCTGTTCTCTGAAGAGGAGGAGAAGGAGGGTCCCTTTTGATCATGTATGTGTTAGAATGAAGGATAGATCAACCTTAGGAATGGGAAAAATAATAGAATCAACAGAAAACAGTGTTAGGAGATTAGAGAAAGTAAGAGTAATAATAGCACATTAATTGAAATAAACACCCTAAATGCAAAGGACCTCGTTGAGCCAGAGGTAGGCCTAAGACGACATATAAGTGATGCACAATGATTAATTCAAGCCTTATTTGCCAATTGGAGTTTAGAGTTAGAGATATAAAAGCGATCCTCATATATTGAATAGTTTTAATTACATCAGACTACAGAAAAATTAGAAATAAACTAAAGGGCTAGGAATAACATGGGGAAATAAAAATCCTAAAAAAAAATCAATGTTGGGCATAATCTATTGCCTCATTTTGGGAGTGATCTCATAGTTGTTGTTGAGGAGGTTGCGAGCCCATCTTGTTTCTCTTTCATTGCCAAAGCCTGGAATGCCCTCATCGCTCAAATATGCATGCTCCGCATCCTCCAAAAGCCATACATAATACTCAGGTGTGCAGAAGGGTCGATGTTCTTGAACATCAATAGTCACTACTCTTTCCCACCTTCGCAGTATGGTGCTTACTTGTGGTATTTTTGGCCCAAAGTCATATCCATAATGGCCCATATGGGATCACAGAGGTATCATTTGTAATTGTCCAAACTGTCGAAGGACTCAAAGTGGTGCATATAGTTGCACGCCATTTAAACCAATAAGCTCGATGAAGTAGAGCTCATTACCCCTGATAATGGCACGACGAGGCTTCGACCAGTAATACTTCCATTGAATTTTGGTGGCTGAATGCTCTCTTAAGTACACAAACCAGTCCTCCGTTCCTACAGGGGAAACAAAATATTTCATCCTCGAGGTATGATTGATGATTTTATTTCCCATGCTCCCCCTAATAATGTCTACCATAATTGCCCTTTGGTAGAAATGCTCAACAGCTCAGAGTTGCAATAGAAAATTACACCCCTCGAAATATATTTTGCCTTTGATACACCTAGTCAGTGTCATTATAATTTCTGCTAGTATCATGGGAACTATGGTCTTCCCGCCTCGAGCCAACATTTGGACCACATAACTTAGGCTAGTGTGGATTTTTCTCCTTTTCATACGGAAAACTAATGAGCCTAAGAGTGTGACAGCGAATGCATTAAGACGGTATCTTTCCCATTTTGCTAGAGAACAAGCGAATTCCCTATGAAAGTTGTAACGACCCTTTACAATTACCATATGCAAATAAATCACGAGATATTTTTATGCATATATTGTCCTCATGCAAGTAAATAATGATAATAAAAAATATTATCAACTTTCGAGTACCCAAACTAATTGGGTTTATGCTTCATACGATCATTCCAAACAAGTAACAAATGTAACATATTACAAAACTTGGGCTTACACACCCTAAATAAACTAAACATGTAGCCATATTTAGATTACAACCTATGGACATGATATGGTTAGCCCTCAAAATTTCATGTAAATATACATCACATAAATCGCGTATAAGTACCAAAATTTATAAAAAATGTAGATGCCTATATGCAAATGTGATCTTCTTAAAAGTTCTCAAAATTTCCATCTCCCATGGCCATCTTCATGACTCCTCTCGATCAGCCCCTACAATAAAAACAACTATTGCTAAGCATATAGCTTAGTGGTGTAAAAACTATAGGTTCGGAGTCCTAAAAAATTCACCAAGCTACCTTTTTCAAGTCAATGAGCAGCATACTTGAAACATAATAAACAAATCAAGTAACAATATATAACAAGTATCAAGTTCGATAATCCAAGATACAAATGTCAAGAAAGCTCATAACACCATTTTCCAAGAGGTTCAATAACAAGGATCGCCATATATACCTCATGTCGTCACACCCGGCACAAGCAAGTATCAAGAAGGGCTAATGCCCTATATCAAGAAATGTCACAACCCAATAATCAAGAGAACCAAGAACCATATAAAAAATGGCTCTCTAGTTCGTACTTAAAATGGACAACTTACATTCTTAAGATGGACTACAAATCCAGAATCAAGATGGAAAATGATCCAAATCAAGAGGCACGCCAATAGTGACAAAGTCACACCCACAAGAAAGACAAGGTCTCAACAACAGTGCCAAGTGATCAAACAATTCACACAAGTGGGCGAGTTACACAAACGTCATACCAACACGACAATGCAAAGTGACAAGAGGTAACAAAGGTATCGAGATCAACTTTCAAATATACAACAATTAAAAGAGTGCAAGTACAAGTTTATACACAAATCTCACTTCTTTAGCGTAGCCACAGTCCAATAAAATTTTGGCGAGTTCAAACAGTAAACCACCCAACGTATCAAGGTCCTCAACTTGTTCACAAGTATATACAACCTTAAAAATGCAATTAAATAACTTCTTTAATTTCTAATATCTCAATAATATCAAAATAAAATAGGATTATCATCACAAGTAAGCTCAGTCTACACAGATACAACTATGTTCCCAAAACAGTGACTCTGGCCAGTCTAGTACCCCATGTTGTAACTTAGATTTGAACATGAAAACAGCAAAACTAGACTTTGTAACCTTCATTAAAGATATAGATACAGCTCTTAAGATTGCAACGCAATAAGAATCACCGAAAAATAAATTTTGTACGAAAAGATATCATCAATATACTAACAGTGGTTCATACTAGATTTCTAAATCCGAAAATCTGGACAGAACTTGTCCTGTGTTGCGTCCAATATTTCAAATCCATAACAGCTAAATTAGACTTTATAACCTTCATAAAAGATGTAGATACATCTATTAAGGTCACAACACAACAAGAATCACCGAAAAATACATTTTGCACAAAAAGATATCATCATACACTAACAGTGGTGCATATCGGAATTCTAAATTCGAAATCTGGACAAAACTTGTCCTATGTTGCATCCCATATTTCAAATCCCTAACAGCTAAATTAAACTTTCACATAAACATAAGAGTTGTAGATATATGAATTAGCTTTCCAAATCATATTTATTCACAGTAAACTAAGCTCCAAAAAATGAAATATACACCAATTACCAACTACTACCCAGCTCAGAAACAAATTTCAGCCACTTACCAACAAAGCAATGTGTCTCGAATTCCAGCCAAAAGAACTAAGTTTTTTCTTATGATTTTGATGAACAAAAGGTTAATAAAGGTTCTAAGGTTTTTTTAGACTTTGAAGGAACCAAAATTCACTAAAGGAGATGGCAAAATATAGGCCCAAAGGTGAAATTTATCCCAATGAACAGTTGTCCCTCAAGGCTGCCCAAAATAGTGTTGTGGGCTGCCCAAAATGCATACATATACACCTATATCTATACATCCTTCACCTTCTTTTAAAAGTATACATAATTCTAATTAGATTAGTACAGAAATACCCCGATAAAATCCCTTAAATTACGATCAAATTTATACTAAGCAAACAAGCACTTATCACAACATTTCAAGTTCCCAACAAGAGAGTAAAACATATTGTAGTAGTTTAACGACGGTAAATCGATATACAACTCTTGTTAGCATTTAAGGGTATTACAAAAGTTTTCATGGCCTTCTTCATCTCCAAAACGCAAGTATAGAAACTCTAAAGAAATCCATCCCACTTTTAGACAAAGAAAACTCGAATTATAACGCATGCCCATTTGCTTCAAAAAGGACCTTGGTGTTGATTTGTGTGGCACAGTCATTTTACACTCTTTGTAAGGGAGATTAAGAAACCCACCAATCTCCTCAATCGTCGGGGTTAGTTCAAAGTCCTTAAATTTGAAAACTAGCCTCTCAGAGTCACAAAATTTCAACAGTGATTTGATCAAGTGACGATCTGACTCAATGGAGATTAGGGAAGTAAGGCCACCTAGTAGTTCGTTTGCCTCTAACCCTCGATTCTTCTCAGTATCCCTCTATCAGACCTTCAGAGTATAATTCACTTTGACCACCATTTGTGCGTTGGGAAAATGAGGATAGTCCATGACTCTGCAAACAAACATCAAACAAATTTTAAACTCCATTTTGGTAAAGTTTGGCTTATTTTAATTATTATGATAACATTGACACATAAATATGCAATTTGTCTAAAGGGTGTTGGGGCTCTTAGACGATAAGGTGGCTACTAATTATGCGGATTGACAACAAGGGTCAAACCACCTAGACCTTATGCATCATGTATGACCTAATTAAGATTTCTAAGAGTTAACTTGACACAGACTTGAAAGGGGATTCTATGCGAGAAAGCTCGTGGTTTTCCGGTAGTAAAACTATCTATTCCGTCCACGCATAAGCCGACTCTTTATAATTAGGTGCTTGAAGAGAATTGGAGTAGTTGTGAGAGGTGCAAAGGGACAACATCACGGTAATAGAATAAAAAAAGAAAGAGGGTCCCAATTAGGGGGAAGTATGAGCGGAATGTCAGTTTATCAAAGCAGTAAGCATTTAGCATGAAGATGAAAAATGGTAACATATAAGCAGTTTTAAGAAAAGCAATAAATAAATGCATAAATAAATAAAAGAAGTAAACATATAATTAAATAAGAAGATCAGGCAAATAAGGAAACGGGCATGAGATTAAGCATGTAAATAAATAAATAAATAAGGGGAAAACGAAAGGATGAAACATGGAAATAAACCCATGAGGAAGAGGGAAAGGGGTGGACCATGGAAAATACGTACTAAATAAGGAAACAAATAAACAAGAAAAATGAATAACAACTTAACATGTTAAACCAAACAAACACTGAGATAACCAAATAAAGTAAAACCCCACATAAACATGAAACACGTAATGGTTAGAACCTACAATCCCCAGCAAAGTCATCATTCTGTTGCGCCCCGTTTTTTCGTAAAAATGAATTTTTCCTTTCAGACACACGACCTAACAACTCTTTTGGGCTTTGGGCAATTGAAGAGTCGCTACATAACGAATTAAGGTGCGTTAGGGCACCTATCTAACCTAACTAATTCTAACTAAGGGTCAACGAACCAGAGATGGGGTAAGGGTTCAAATTATCTCGAGGGGAAGGTATTAGGCATCCCTTGAAGTCCACAAATATGGGTCTCAATCGTATCTCATGCAATTTATGTGGTAATTACAAATAGCAATATGGTCACTTCATTTATTTTGCTTGCTAGGTGATAACAAATAATAAATAAACACTTAAACAAATATTAGACAATTAATAAAGAAAAGCGAGAAGACAGAAAATTGTACAATTAAATAAGCAAACAGAATTTATATTTTATTTAAGCCAACCCAAACAAATATAATTATAAGCAAATAGGAAAGGGAGACTCTGATGGACTTTACGGATCAACACTTCGCTTTTATTTACTTTTTGATAGGCTTTCATGTAGGGACAGACAAAACCAAGGTTTGTCGTTTAAAGCCTGAGTCGATGTCATCATATCCATAGGGCCTAAACTACCCCTACCCTACCTTCCGTATGCATTTCGTCCTAAAAGGTGCCTAGCGCCCCCGTGAATGTGCAAGAGGCATTGAACTACTATTGGGATGGATTTAAACAAAAAAAATACCTAATTGCCCCCCCTAGACACCAAGTCAAAAAAATAAGACTAGCACTTAGCATATAAGATTCATATTGGCCTCTAAATTTTAATTAACATGCTGGCAAATAAAAATAGAGTGAAAAAGGTCGCATGCTAAAGTGTGTGCGTATAGAATTATAACAAGTGTTAAAATAACACTTAGGGCAGAAAATTGCAACATAATAGATTTTATTAATTTTAAAAAGTGATCACACATTTGAAAACAGTAGCAGATTTAATTATTATTGCAAAAATTAATCAGCAGTTGATTTACTCACAACAAACACGTGGCAAAATGCAAAAAACAGTAGCAAATTTTAATTAGGACAAACAAGTAATAAATGCAGAAAATATATGTTTTTTAGAACAATAGCATATAGTATTATTAATGCAGAAATTAATTTAAGTAACAATTCAAATGCAGAAAATAATTAATTTCGGGCATAATTTTATAAGGACAGATTTTAAAAAATTAAAACATGCAAGAGCTGATTTATTAGCTTTATTTTAGTATCAGATTATAATAATGTCACAACACTTTAATAATGGCAGAAAAGTCATAACAGAATTTCAATTATTTAACATGCTGGAAAACAGTGGTAGAAGTGAATTATTATTATTTCAGATATCATCATGCTGGAGATTAATTAATAATACCTAAAACGTGATCTCTAGGTGTTTGAAAAATATTGCATAGCACCTATAGGCATGATATTATAAATAATTAAAATCAAATCTACAACCTATAGGAATGATTTCTAAGTGTGAATCAACATTAAATTCAACAAAATTATACTCATGACTTTCTATCAAATCAATAGCCTTATAAGCATAAATTCCAGATTTGCATAAGCATTCATTCAGAAATAGTTAGAGATTGGTTTTATTTATTAGCATTAATTCTAGAAAGTGACATGCAATGGGCAATTAATTAGCACTTAAACAAGATCATTTTTTAACATCATTTAGACAAGTTTAAACAAGTGATCAAGTAATAATAACTTTTTTTTTAGTTAGATCTAAAATCGATTTATTAAACTATGAACTATCAAACAAAACACAATCCTATAGGCACGTTTGCCAACACAATTAAGTTACGATAAATAAATAAACAGGTAGCACGTAAACCCCTCCCCCCTTTAGATGATTCCCCGAGTCATATAATATATAGGAGAGTTAGGTTTTACAAATTATTACAAAACATAAATAGAGATTAAATAATATACAAAACAAAAAGTAAATAAAATCGATTCATCTATGTTTCCTTCCCATGGCGACTCTTCAAACTTGAACTTTAAAATCAAGATCCTGCTAAAGCAAAAGAAACATACGACCAGATATATTTAAAAGAAAATATGCATAGTAAGGTATTATTCACATACATGTAGACCCGGCCATTTAAATGAACCACACAAATTATATCACATAGAAGAGAGAGGTGAAGAGAACTAACCCGGATGAATCCTTTTATCAAAAATCCAAATTTGGACTTATGTGTAATGGTAAATAACTAACGATGCAAAGATGAAATATGTATAAAAGACACTAACCGGTTAAGCAGTAAAAGAACATCAACAATGAAGACACACACTATATCCGATAATCGACCCGAACACTGCAAAACAGCAAAATAGCGAAACAGAGAGGAACTTTGAAGTTTTTTTTTCTTTTATTTTTTTAATCGAAATAACTTAATTCTTTTTTAGAGTAGGGAGCAATATATTTTTTTTTTCAGAGTGTAAGCCAAAGTCCGAATGTCTAAACAATGAAAGGGAGCCTTGTTTATATACAAAGTGAGAGGGGCATGGTAATAAGGGAAGAAATAAATCAAGGAGCCAATTATATCATGCTTTCCTTAAACAAAAGGAGTATAAAATCAGTCCCAATTAAATTACCAAATATAATCAAAGTAAAATCAATCCACAATTGATTAAGACAAGCATGAATAATTTATGGTAATCAATAGATAATATAAGATACAAAGAGATACACATTACAAGGAAAGAAATAATTATTGCCCCAAACCAAATATTCACCAATCGTATTGTAGCAATACATTACCATAAGCAAGAACCTATTCGAATTTACATACAAAAGTAAAACAATTGGTCAACATAAGTAATTAATCAAAAAATTAAGGATTACGCCCTTAATTTTTGTACGACCTAAACTGATCCAATTAAACCCACTTACCAAACATATCAAGTATATAGTTATTGGAATATATATATAATAAACAAACAATCTTGGTACAATATTCAGGAAACTATCACCTTTTAAAAATAATAAAGAGCCAGAGAAGGTGATTTAAATAAGTGAGCAAAATCAATTAATCACAAATAATTTGTGCTTACCATAAGTATTCCTGAAAATGGGTATTTCAAATAATCGAATTTCCTTAGACTAAAATTAAACCACAATACCCAACCTGGTAGAATTAAATAAAGGCAATGAAATACTCCCCAAATCAGTGCATAATCACAAATTCAGGGTAATTTAATGCTAATTGACTTGTAGCTCTAGATGTCAGCAAGCACACGAAAACAATCGATTTAAACAACCATGATAACTCGTCTTTTATGACTAACACGTAAAGTAGATTAACAGAGACAGTTCATAAAAGCAAGACATTTGACAGCCCTAACTAACAAGTTGCAGCATTTCAGTATCAAAAAAATCATTCAATGCGCATATTTCAAAATATTCAAATTACAACTATTAAACAAGAACAAAGAATAGGCTTAACAGACTTAGGAATTAATTTAAACTTATCTGGACAGATCTGAAAAAATCCATCTTTGAACCTTTTAAATCTCGAGTTGATCCAAACTTTACTTCACCGGAGTTCGCTGACCGGAGTCGTAGTTATTGTCGTCCGCCTGCCAGAGCTCGCCATTGTTGTCCAGGTGCTGATCGGAGAAATGTAAGATGCAAAGAGGAGCGAGATCGTTCGGTCATTCTTCATGGTGGCTCTCCGGTCGGAGCTGCTGCCGGTTGTAGTTGTTGATGGTGTTGCCGGCTGCTAATTGTTGTTGTCTCTTCGGAGCTCGCTGATGCTGCCATCCGCCTCACCTGGCTGTTCTCGCGAGCTTCTGCTGGAGTTTGCTGCTTTGAGCAGTGTTGTTGCTGACTTTACCTTGTTGGGAGAGGAAGAGAAGAAGAGGCAAGAAGAAGGGAGGAGGCGGAGGGAGAAGTGATGGAGGCCAGCGGCTGTCGGCCTCGCCGGTGGCTGTCTCACCGGAAAAATAGAGAGAACGAAGAGGAAGGAGCAGTTGGGGGCAGCGGATCTAGGAGAGAGGAGGGGGAATGAATAATGTTTTAGGGTTGATCTTAAGGGGTAACATAGGCAAGGTAAATAGATTTAATCTAAACCGTAGAATTAGTTTAGATGAACGGCTAGGATTTGATCTAGGTTTTAATTTTAGAGATGGACGGATGAGATTAAAATGGATTTTGAATTGAGGATTTGGAATGACTAAAACTAAAATAAAACTGGCTAGAATTGAAATGAAAGGCTAGAATTGAAATACAATTGGAATTGAAGTGGCTAGAATTGCAAGAGAATTACAATAAAATAGGCTACAATTTAAATGATTTGGAGGGAAATTAAAGAAATGCTATCCAATTAAATACTACAAATATTATAACATTTTATATAATAAAAAATCACTTAAATTTTAAAACATTTGAAATAGAATAATTATTTTGAGTTTTACTAATAATTTTAAAATATTTACGATAATTTTATTAAGCATGCATACTAAAATATATAATTTTAGACAAAATCGATTAAAATTTTAAATTTGAAATATATTTTAAAAATACGTATTTAATCGAATAGCAATCCAAAAATGGTTAAAGATCGGTCAAAATTAGGTGTCAACAAGTACTATAGGTGTTTTCGGGTTGAGGAGGTTACATGTGCTATTAGTAGGATGAACAGGGGAAGAGCGATTGAACTCGATAAGATTTCAATGAATTTTTAAAAGAGAACGGTCAAGGCACATATATAGTGGTTGTTCAATGTTATTTTTAAGACGACCAAAATGCCCAACGAATGGAGGTGGAGTACTATGGTTCCATTGTAAAAGAATAAGGGTGACATCCAAAATTGTAACAATTATTGGGTATCAAATTGCTAAGACACACTACGAAGGTCTAGGAGAGAGTGGTGGAGAAGAGGATGAGGAAACAAATGTCCATTTCCGAGAACTAATTTGGATTCATGTCAGACCGATCGACTACTAAAGTCATCCATCTTATGTAGAGACTGGTGGAGAAATATAGAGAAAGTAAAAGGGACTTATATATGGTGTTTATTGATCTTGAAAAAACATATGACAAAGTCTTGAGAAATGACCTCTGAAGGTGTTTGGAGGATAAATGTCTTGGTAGTAGGAGACTCGAAGCACTTGCCAGTTGAGATTGGGCTACATCAGGGATAAATTCTTTTCCATTTCCTATTAGTCTTGGTGGTGGATGAGCTAACACGCTCTATTCAAGAAGATGCTCCATGGTGTATGTTCTTCATGGATGACATGATATTGATGGATAAGACACAAGAAATACTTAATGATAAGTTAAAGGTATCGAGACAAACTCTGGAAGCCAAAGGGTTTAGGTTGAGCAAAAGCAAAATGAAATATTTGGAGTGCAAATTCAGCGCAGCGTTAGACAAAGTGGACGTGGAAGTCGAATGGACTATTCCTGAAAGAGAAAGTTTAAAATATCTTGGGTATGTCATCCAGGACAACGGGGACATCGATGATTATGTCACACATCGCATTGGGAAGGCTTGGATGAAATGGAGGCTTATCTATATAGTCTTTGTGATTAGAGAGTACCATATAAATTTAAAGGTAAGTTCTACATAGTGGTAGTTAGACCGTCCTTATTGTACAGAATGAAGTGCTGACCAGTCAAGAACTCACATCTTTAGAATATGCATGTTGCAGAGATGAGGATGTTGATACGGATGTGTGGGCATACTAGGAGTAACAAGACAAAGAATGAGATTATCTGGGAGAAGGTGAGAGTGGCATCTGTGGCGGATAAGATGAGGTAAGCGAGATTGAGATGGTTTGAACATGTGTAGATGATAGACGCAGATTCCCCAGTAAGGAGGTGCAAGAGACTGGCAGTAAGAGGTATGCAGAGAGGTAGGGGTAGACAGAAAAAGTGTAGGGAAAGGTGATTAGACAGAACATGAAGCAACTTCCTACTATTGAGAACATGATTTTAGATGGAAAGAAGTGAGGTCACGTATCAGAGTTGAAAGGTAATAGGGTAAAGTGTTGTCTTACCTTATATAGGTCTAGTGCTTGTTGTACGACTAATTGTACCATGTTGTTCTTGTCATATGTTGTGTATTGTATTTCAATTATTGCACTATTTTGATGTTTTTATTGTATTTCTCTTGTAGATTTTACATTGCCATGCTTGTTAACTAATATTCTTTCTTCCACTATTTTCGTTCTCTGTTACTTGGGTTTGATGCACTTGCCGAAGGATCTTCGAAAACAGTCTATCTACCTCCGCGAGGTAGTGGTAAGGTCTATGTATGCTTTACCCTCCCAAGACATCATTTTGTGGGATTTCATTGAATATGTTATTGTTATTATTGTTGTATATTGATATATGACAAACTTGCTAAAATTATAACATGACAACTTTAAGAGGCTGTCTATTTTTGTTAGAGAAGAAAGAAAAAAAAAATTATATTTTAAGTTTTAGGCGACTCATAACAAATAATGTGTTTTTTTATGTGTATATGTAAGTGAAAAATCGTACAAGCAACTTCAGGAAGTTGTTTATGGTATTTGGCTAGAAAAATGAAAGAAGAAAATTACATGAGTTGTTCAATAAGAATATTGGTAACTTTAAAGGCTCTTCTAATTTATGTTATTGAATTTGTTAGTGTAGATTAGGATGAAGATTTTAGAGATTGCTATAATATGTAGGCAAATTTATTTTATGGTTACGATAGTATTATTAAAAAAAAATAGGTATAAAAGTCTTTAATCTATGCACACAAAGTACAACACAAATATTTTGAATTAGGGGCCTTGATTAAATCATGGCAAATTTCATCGACCATCAAAGCTTATCATGGAATGGTAAATATTCTTTCATCTTTAATTAAAAATTTTGGGTTCGAGCTTTCGATATAAAGACAGTTTTGTAAAAAGCGTTTTACTCCCCAAAGTGAGGTTTCTCAAGGCGAATTTAAACTAATCATAATTGAGCTCCAAAATAAATATCGAACACCAAATAAAATAAAAAATAAAAAATTGGGGACAAAAGAAGGACCTACCAATTCCAAAGAAATGAATGAAGTAGAGATGGTCCTATCAATTGGATCCTTATCACAAGGTTCCACTATAATGATGAAAAGGTCTTCAACAACTTGTACAATGTTAACAAAAGCTATTCCTCTAACTTTACGATTTATATACTTTTTATGATTTTCTATTGGTTCTTGCATTTCATGTGTATGTAATAACAATAACAACATATTCAGTATACTTTCACAAAGTAGAATTTGGAGAGAGTAAACATACACAAATCTTACCACTACTTTAAAGATAGAGAGATTATTTCTGATAGATTCTTAGCTAAAAAAAAACACTCCGAAGTAATATAGAGAAAAAAAATTATTAAAAAGATGACAAATTTAATTGAATACAAATTTAGAAAGGAAAAAAAAAAAGACTACTGGTGTTGGCCAAAGGTACACTGAGAATTTATGATGTGAACATGATATAACAATTTAGTGGCAATAAGCCTGTAAGAATGAGTCATTAAGGATAAAACAAAAAAATACTAAACCTAAATAGCTTTTAACTATATAAATAAAGTAACCGCTTTTAAGACACTTAAAAAAGAAACTTAAACTACGCTAAAGGAACAAAAATGTCTCTCGTTTGTAGTTTGGTCCAAAAATATTCTTACCGTCAATATTTTGATTCAAAAATGCCCTTATGATTATTTAATGGGTCAAAAATACTTATTTTTCAAATAATTATATTGTTTATTTTATTTTTAACACATTTTTTTCTAATAATATTTTTTAAAATTAGCAAATGTTTATCTTACTTCAATTCAAAAAATAAAATAAAAAATGAAAATATTTCATATTTTATTATAATTATTTTTTATCGTTATATAAATATAAATTAATGATGGATCTTATATATATGACATATATAATCTGTCGAAATGGTACATGAAGTTATTCTATTTTAATTTATAAAATTAGATTAAGAAGAAAAAAAATATTTCTTACATTTTTATTTATTAAAGTGATTTTAAAAGAAAGAAAACAAGAACATGATTCTTTAATAATATTTTAATTAGGAAGAAGATGTGTTGAAAAAGAAAAAATAATATATGTATTCGGAAAATGGCATTTTTGACCCATTTAGTAATTATAAGGGCATTTCTAGACCAAAGTATTGACTGCAAGGGCATTTTTGAACCAAAATATTGACGGCAAGGACATTTTTGAATCAAACTATAAACAGAAGACATTTTTGTTCCTTCCACATAGTTTAAAGGCATTTTTTACCCTTTTTCCCATAAAATAATGTCAATTTTATTCTCATTGTCTTTCATTTCATATATTATTATTGAAATGAAAAGAGTAGACGTAACTGCCAAAGTTTTAAATATAATATCATGTGAAAAGTCATTACAAAATATCATTTTCAGATCTTTGAAAGAAGCTGCATCATCATAAAACACCATATTCATTTTTTTTAAATGACTTGAATAGTAAAAGAACTCGATATTTCTGCTGGTAGGAAAATACCAAACACCTCGTGAAATTATGGGAGATGCACACAAAATGACCCGAACATCACGGTTAAAAAACAACAGTGATTTGTAACTCTCAACAGTAGTGCAACTAGAAACTGCAAATTGGGTCATTTGGGCGCACACTTCTTTCACACATTTACACTAATAATATATGTAGCTTGAGCAATTACAGGTACAACAACAACTACTACTATGCCTCGATCCCAAGCAAGTATGGGTCAGCTGTATGAATTCCCACAACTTGTACTTGAGCAATTACAAGTAGAGTGAGTAATTTACAAAGTACAGAAAGTAGGTAATCTTGTGTGTTCACAGTTCGATTATTCGTTTAGAACACATGTAATGAGGCAAAAGCAACTCGACCTGCCAAACAAACTCAATAGCAGCAAATGCATCCTCAACAGAAGTTGAAACTCTAGTCATTACAAGATCCGTATTCAAGGAAGAACCATGTTCATAAACTTTCTCTTGGAAAATGCTGACCACCATTTGTTAGGTGTTCCGTTTGGCCGATAAGCAACACTTAATAATCTCCCGCTAGTTTCCTCCCTTATTTGCTTCAGATAATTCCTGAAAAGTTCTGAGTTCAAATGCGACAGCCAGAACAAAAAGATTCCTATCCATTAGTCTGAGAGCCACACATCAACGAAAGAGAAAACGGAAAAGAAGAAAAAGAACAAGATAACAAAAAGAGAGTAAAAGTTGTCTAATATTTGAGGTATACAGTTTTCTGACGGGATAGAACAAATGCAAAATGGCATCTTGATGTCTATTAAAGCAAAAGAGAAACAAAAGTAAGAGACATTATATCTCAGTCCATATAAGAATAAGTATCCTTTTGGAAGTTGGTTACCAAATACTGCAAAGGTGTCACAAACAAAGAAGTGCCACACCATTTCAATATATTGTGCTAAAAAATATCAAAATATAATCAAACTATATTTCAAAACGGACGTGACAGCATAAAAGGGCAATATAGAATATCACTTTGGACAAAAATATTACATTTATATTTACGTGAAAAGAGGAAAGGAAAAAGAGATATCTGAGAAATAGACGAAGTTATTTCACTCTCTAAATCTGATCACTCTGTCAACTTCAGACACCCTAAGCTGGAATTCATTTTCTAGACCAACACAACTCTTTCCTCCCGTCAGATTCCTCCAAAATAATGCTTGTTCATATTGTTTTGGGACAATTTGAGGCCATAGGAGGTGATTGAAAAGATTGAACACAGATGCATGGAACAACCCAGGGGATCTCGAAATTGTTAGCCGCAGTTTTCTGTCGATTGCTAATGATCAGCTCATGAGATGACAACTACCATCCGTTTCCTCGGATTACAATGGCTAATGGCAAGTATATTTCAGTCAGGTGTTCCTTCTTTTTTGCAATAGAAGCCATTGAGGGGCTCAGAGTTGACACTAACAAACATACTTAGATTTTCCTAATTTTGCCAAAGTACTTTCAAAATGCCACAGTTGACAAGCTTTGGACCAACACTACTACACAAACACACAGTTTGTGTAATGATAATCCACTATTACTTTTATAACAGAATACAATTTTATTAGACAACCCCCAAAGGACTCGGGCTATATATGAAGTTTACAAAAAACCCATCATTTTTAATCTTTTAATCCAACTTCTACTGACCATCCTACCATGAAGAACAGAGACGTCCATACAAGGCCATTAACTCTCAAATAGTGGTTGTACAAAGACTGACAAACCCTTCATCCATCAGAAAATGGAACCTTCTGTGAGATGAGGGATTTAAAATGGTAAATGGTTTAGGAGAAGATTGACAGTAGAGAAAAACACAAAGCATTGCTGAGTGATTTTCAATCCGAGGCGGCACAAATAAATTGCAGTTTTGACAGGGTCTGGATATCCATTACTCAGTAAAAGTGATAAAACACATCAAATTCAGTCAAAGATAATGGAGTTCACAAAAGTCTTCTGTTTTGCCCTTTTCTTTTTTTGGAAATTGGCATCAGGAAGTTTTCACACCATCAACCCACATTGACTCATCCCAATCTTTAAGAAAGAGATTGTTGATCCCAATTTCTTTTACCCTATTAAGAAAGTTTTCAAGCTCATATAGTTTTTCTCCACTTAGAAGTTAGAACCAAATGCAATATTGTAACATGTCAAAGAGGTTTCAAGCCATACAAATGTAGTGTATGAAAATACTAGAAGAATTAAATTGGCACAATTAGACTAGGATATCATCATTGAATAACTATGAGCTGTGAACTTGTTTGTTTTCATTTTAGAATCTCAAATAAAAAAATGCAAGCAAACTAGCGAACTCAAAATCAACCAAAATCATTTACACATAGAAAAAGAAGGTTGCTTGGTTCAAATAACAAGCTACCTGCTTCTTTTTGAGATTGGGCTGGAGAAAATAAGCCTGGGAAAGGGAAACCTGCCTCTCCAGGTACAGGAACATTTTCCAGACCTAGGTTGATGATAGCCTTGGTTCCTTCAGCTAAAGTTCGGCACCCTTCAAGCCTCTTTAAAGCGATATTGATATACAATGTCAAATAGATAAGTAGCTTGTCAGATGAGCTTTTAATATCAAAGTTTTTGAAGAAGACATTTGCTCGGAAGAATGTGATTGCTTCATCGACAATATCAGTTGTATCTGCTCAAAAAATAAGATTAGCGTCACCATAGTAATGTGGAGACATCATAAGAAGGAAAAGATTTGCAATATAACCTTGTTCTGAAACTGGAGCAGGTCCCCTTATATGGCTTTTCAGAGGTAATAAAGGGCATCCACAAGCTTTACTAATTCCTTCCTCATCAACAAAACTGGAATGATAAACCTGCAATTGAATCAAAATCAGGTTTCAGCACTCAATGGGGCAAATTATTTTTGGGTTTAGACACCCTGTAAAACAAAAAGAAAAATGTGAATAAAATAGAAAGGAGAAATTCATTAGAGTTGAATACAGAAAATTCATCGTCAAGACCAATAGAGTCCTCATACAACCCCAGATAGCACGATGCACATTACGGAAGATCACAAACTATCATAAGGACCATCTACACATTACAAGACCAAGAGCATCCATGGATTAGACATCAAGGAGGTACATGATCTCTAAGAGATAGTCAGAAGATGCTTGGAGAGCACATCGAAGATTCGAGCAAAGCATATCATGTTTGAGAGTTCAAGGAGTGCTTGGAAGAGGCTGAAAAAAAAAAGTTGCTGGAAAGTAGAGTCCAGCACACGGCGAAGGCATTGGGTGTCAACTGGAGGAGCTAAGGCAGGACGCTTTGCACCGAACACAAACAAAAAAAGTTAAGTGGGCTGGAAATTACGACTCAGTGCGAGCATGCTGAACTTGAGGAATTGAGTCGAGCACAACACACTGGTCTGACAAGTTGGGAGGCTTTTCAGTTTTGTGCAATTTTGTCTTTTCACAAACATAGGTATTATCTACATATAAGGTTGGACTCGTTTTTTAGAAAGGTTTTAACATATTTTGAGATTGATATCTTTCCGAAGTTCGAACAGTCTTTGTTTGGACTGAATTTCCCAATTACTTTCAAGCTTGAACCTCGGTGGTAATTCTTTTTAATTTTAAATCTTTATATTTTTGGTTCTTTCTTGCCTGTTCTTCAATTTTGGTTGGAATTTCTGTCGTGTTTTTTCCATTGATCAGTTTATCAGATATTGTACTGCTTGCATGTATCCAAATCATAACTAAGTCCCCTGTCTCTAAATCAGTTACTGTGTTGTTTATCACCATTAGAGTTAAGACTTTTGAAGTGAGTACAAATCAAAGAAAAGACCGCAATCCATCCCATATTGTCAATAACAGATCCTCATTGCCAAGATGTGTTGGAAACAAAATATACCATTTGTCCTTTATTTATTTCTCTTTGACGAAACCAAAGTATAACTCGAAAATAGTGGAATGAAGATATGAAATGTAAGCCATGTAGCTTATTAAGTGCACCAAACCACGAAAAGGGACAAGTTCAATCACCAAAGGCAAAGAAACAACATGGTTTTCATCATGTGTGGAAGTTATCACACTATCAACTCAGAGAGATAATTGTCACCAAAGTAATGAAAATATGTAAGCAAAAACTGCTTTCTTTACCATTTTCCTTGCTGAAAATTTTGTTTCTTAGCACCAGAAGGTAATGGACAATTTCCAACCAAAGAGGCTAAAACACCAATCTGCAGATGCACTCATCAAGTATCAGATAACTAAGAGTAATTGAAATACAACTATAAGAGGACGTGCATCAAAATTTACGATTACTTCGCCTACATCAGATAACTAGCTATGCATCTAAGTAATATTCAGATAATCTTCCATCTAGTCCAACATCTTCCGTACTCTCTCCCCTTGTTCCTTTTTTATTTTTTCAAGTTTCCAAATCGTCTGTGCCCTTTCATTCCCAACCATTCTATTCGTATCTTCTTCATTTCCGCTACTAGAGAATTATCCATTAAACATGGGCAGAGCTACAGCTTCGGCCAGAACCAGTAGGTTCAGCTCAAATCTTGTATTTGTGTTTAAAGATCCACTTAATATGCATAAATAAGTTATCAATAACCTAGTAAACACCATTTTCTAGAATCATAAACTTAAATTCCTAGCTCAGCCTTGATTAAACATGATTTAGCAAATCATGTAAGTTGTTAACTTACATTTCCCATAACATCAACTATAATGCCAGTTTTTTCCCTCTTTAGTTACACATAAAAAAGTTCCCTCTACCGCCATGAAAGCACTAATGTAGCATCTCATTTCCAATTTTGAGTTTTTTCCAGTCCAAATTCCATAAGCAAGAGCTCCGAACTAGCTATTTCCCCTAATTCCCAAGCCAAATAAATTAACTGAATTACGATATCAATTAAACAGTTTAAAGCATTTTGGAAAAAGCAATTATAATCACAGAAGTAACAATTACGGCTACAATTTCAACAACAAAAAACGCAATTAGTTAAATTATGATCATAAGAGTAGATATGAAAAAATATGCAACAGATCGTAAATTTTAATTACTGGATTTGCGAGAAGAGATAGGTAATTTCACCGGCTAAAGATTTTGAGATCGACGGGGATGGGTGATATTTTCCGGCGAAGATCAAAGAAGAAGTGAAGAGGGAATTGGGTATTAACGGTGACGGTAGTAGAGGATGGGCTTAACGATCAGCTTTTATTGGGCTTTCTGAAATGAATTGGACTCAATGTTTATGGGCCTCTTCTTAACCAATTTGAAGTTTAATAAAATAATATGATAATTGAGGTACAAAAAATAACAATTAAACGACAAGAAACTATATGAGCAACACTAGTGTGGACGGATAGCAAGACAACACACACTACTGCCTACTAACTTCCTTAGCCTAATATGTGCCCTTCGTAACCTCATATCTAAGGTCATGCCCTTAGTAAGTTGAAAATGTGTCATGTTATGTTTAATTACCTCTATCTAAATACTTCTTACGACCTACCTCTACCTTTGTTGAGATCATCCATTGTCAACCTCTCACACCTTCATATTGAGACATTCGTGCAGCTCCTCTTTACACGCATAAACCATATTAGTCTTGCTTTCCGCATCTTGTCCTTCACCAAAGTCACTCTCATGCACCTTATCCCCGAATATCCTCATTTGTAAATCCTATCTCTTTAGTATGGCCACACATTCATCACAACATTTCCGTAATTTTCATATTTTGAACGTGAGTTCTTAACTAATCAGCACTCTATCTCATACGATATAGTAGGTTTAACCACCATTTTTTGTCAAACTTGCCTAGCATTTCTTTCCTCATACTTTTTAGTTGATAATCTGTTTTTAACATATACTCGTATATCGTGAGATATGTTTATTATATGTTACAGGTATATAAGTATCATTTATTAAAACGGTGTGAATATATATGCATCATTTTATTTTTTTTGTTAATAGATCTATCCATTCTAGATCGCAAAATTGGGGATATATTTGTCCCCTTTCCCAAAAGTAAATATGATTTTTAAGGTGTGTAGAATTAATAATAGACTAATTGAAATACCCTACATTATAATTCATCAATAATGATGATAACCTAATTTCTAAAAGGGGAATAATTCCAGGAATAATGCTACTCTATGAGAACTTTTGATAATGACATTATTTTGAAAAAAAATATTTCTCTACCTTTTTCTTTTTTAATTTGTGGTCCTCATTGTCTCAACTATTAAGAATAATCAATCAGAAAATTCTCTGTCTTCAATTAGTTCAACTTGCAATGAATTTGGGGCTTAGCTTATTTTCTAATTACTTGGTTGATTTTTAATTGATATATTCCAACAAATTTAACATTTTCCTTTTTCTAGCAAAATTCAATATTTCGGGAGCCGGGGGAAGGGGGGGGGGGGGGGGGGGGCACCGATGCCGACATTAACTGATTAAACATTGTAAATTTTACAAATTAGTGTGAGCTAGCTGTGTATTAAAATAAAAAACTTTAGGTCAAAATCAACATAATTAGCTAAGAAATCTAAGATGATTTTTTTATTTATTGATAGTGAAATTCATTTTTGAAAATATCTCAGTTATTAGATTCAAGGGAAAATTGTACTGAAATAGCAAATTATTAATTTAAATTAAACGTTATAGTCATAGATTATTTTATTTGTAATTTGCAGCAAACATCCTATTTTTTTGCCATCTAATTCGGTATACAATTAGTCATTTTATACATTTCGGTATAAAATGTATAAAATACGTTTGTGTTTGTAAAAGCGAGAGAAAAGTGTATATACAAATACAAATACATATATTTTCGTCTTATACACTTATAATTATACAAATACAAATCTTATTATAAAAATTACAATGTATAAATGAATTTATACAAAACTGAACAATTTGAATAAAATTGGATGTATCTAGCGAATTATACAAATGAGAAAATGGTCAAAAGCCCCGTCAATCTATAGCCGAATTTCCAACTACACACTCATACTTTATGGGGGTCCTATTACCCCCCTGAATTTTATAAAACTGAAATTATTACCTCCCTAAATGCTTACATGGCAAAGTGAGTGTATTTCACTTTCTTTGAGAGAGTAAGTAGCCAAAACAATATTAAAATTTTATTTTAAATATGTTATTTCATAAATATCTGTATTTTTCTTTCTTCTCCATAGCATATGCCAAATCTCTCCACCCTTATCATCCCAGAATCGTCGCATCATTACCACCATCTTCACCTGATTCATTATTGTAAATTACTAACAACTCTCATGTAAAAATTTTGAAAAAAACAATCAAATCCACCCTCTCCAATCACCAAAAATAATTTGAATCAAATTTGAAAATCAATCTGGGTTCAAATGCAATTGTACCCTAAAAAAGAAAAAAAAATTACATGTAGATCTTAATCCCTCATGTTTTTTTAGTTTGTTTTCTAGATTCTCTACAAGCAATTACCTTCTCTTGATTATAAAAGCTCTATCACATAGACTTATAAAATTATGGAAATACACACAAACATTAATTGGAGTCTCTTCACCTGATTTAGCTTCATTTTTTCCTTTGGTGGTAAGTTTAAATTAGACTCACAGTGGTTATGGTGATGGTGTGCATGTTCTCTTTTTCGAGCTTTATTTTTTGAAAAAAATGACAGGAGCTCTTTGAGTAGGTGGAGGAGCTAATGGTGAAGGCGGATAAATAACAAAGGCGTATACAGAGAAGGTGATGGTAGCGAAATTCTCAGACTATGCCAACAGCGGCGACATATCCCTCCGGAGAAGACATATCCCCCCGGAGAAGACAAAAGAGACCCCCAATTCAACCCCCAATATTTTCTCCAAATCAAAGCTCTCAAAAAAATAATTAGGGCTAAAAAATGAATGAAGAAGAAAGAGAAAAAAATGTCTTTTAAAAAAAGATCAACATGTGAAGACACGTGTCAAGCGTGTGTGTTTCACCACAAGACACATATTTGGTTATGACATTTTAAGGGGCTACTTATTTCACTTTAAAATAATTAAAGGGGGGTAATAGAACCCCCGTGAAGTACGAGTGTGTAGTTGAAAATTTGGCTATAGGTTGGGAAGGGTTTTGACCATTTTATCTATACAAATTAAAAGCTCCATAGCAAACATAAAATTTGTTATGGAACTCAATTATGCAAATTATAACTATAAAATATAAATATAATTTTTATATTTATTATATGTGAAAGTTGCTCTAGATTCAATCGCTAGTGGTCCACAAAGCCAACAATTTTTTTTATCCTATTTATTGTCTTTATGGTTTGTTAATCACCCAACAATAAAAATGACAACTAATTTTCTTTTATTTTCTACTCCATAGTAAATTTTTAATTTCGATTAATTTGAATTCACGTTAAATAAAATTTATTGAAGGAGAAATTGTTTTTCTACTAGAATCTTTCTTATTTTAAAGTTAAAAAATGAGACTTCTGATTAAATCTCGATTTCATCATTAATTTTGCATAAATATATTAAAAGAATTGAGAATGACTCATTAGTTAAACAAAGTCCAACCTATTTGATAACATACCCTGTCCCTCCACGTGGCACCACCACATGTGCCAGACAAGGACATAATACTTGACACAATAAAGATTTTCTCACATAACTACTAAATTATAATTATTATATTATTTAATTGTCATTTAAATGGGAGTATTTTTCAATTTGAATTTCATCTAAGTCAAAAGAACTAATTAATCAATGCAACTTGTTTTCTATAATGATGTAATAGATCTTCCTTTGTAGAGTATCTTACAAAAAATGAATAAAATAATAAACATGTATAAAATTAGTAACGTCCCACCATTAAAACTTAATCCCCACAACACCCCAAAAAATAAAACTTCAAAGTTATTGCAATGTCACTAAGGAAACTTCAAAACTTTGTGTTTTGAGTGAGCAAGGAAAATTCCTGTCCAAGTACCAAAGGAAATTTCAAAAGTTGTCATTCAGACATGTTCGATATTTATATTGAAAGCTTGATAAATATGCTTCCTATAAAGCTTCGGTTGCTTGAGCAAGGAAAAATCCTTTCCAAAAGCCAAAGAAAACTCCTTCATTCAAATTCAGACCTCCACTCATGTTGAATTGTGTGATTAAGTTTTTTAAATGAAATGGACACACAATTCAATATAATATTATTGAATTTCTCTTTGGATCAAATGTCTCAAATTCGAGTATGAAAATGAAAAAAATCTGTGATATTGAGCGTTTCTCCAAATAGTGGGCCCCATACAAGGCAAATCTTAATAAATCAAGCTAGTAGATTGCAAATAGTGAATGTCCAACCAAAAAACAAAAAGAGAAAGTCACAAAAACTTAACATATTCTACTATGTAAGTGAAAAAATATATCAAGAGTCTAGTTGAGAGTTGTGGACAAATGAAATTTTTTTTTTTTTTCAGTATAGGAAACAACTTCTTCATAGAGATCCTTTTAAGACAAGCAACCTCTATAGTGACAATGACACTGACAACAGTGGCAAGAAACTAGGAAAGCACACATACAATATATCCAGTGTAATCAATGGCTTCTGATGTGTACGGAGCCTTACCTCTACCTTGTGAAGGTAGACAGGTTATTTTCGATTGAACCTTCTGCTCAAATAAAGCATATCAAAATCAATAAAAAGTCTTTCTTTCGCATGTCTGAGATGGCCTTATGGGTAGCAGCCTCCCACGGAGATGACCTTGTGGTCAACTTATATTCTGCTTGTTGGAAGGTCTGTCCGAATCTCTTTCCCAGTCAACCCACTCAATATCCGAGAGAGAGGGGGTACGCTTTTGACGGCCGCAAAGACGACGGATGACACGAACTTGAAAATAAGCAAATCATAGATAAGTTTTTTTAGTGAAGAAGCCATGTAGAAAAAGTATAATAGCCACAATCAATAATACGATAACCAAAGCAAATGAAACAACATGTAATAATATAATCGAGTCATATTAAAAGAATATATACAAAAAAAAAAAAATGAAAATAGAGTCAAAAACCATAATCATACTATTCTATTTCCACACAAGGAAAATGCACTTTCACTTTTTCTTATGTTTTTAACAAAGGATCACAACTTGACTAAGCTAAAAGAATAGAACCAAAGCCTTTGTGGCCAAAGAATGAGACTGATCAATTGAACCTATTCTTGTCTACATAATATGCAACTAGCAACAAACCAACTTCAATCTATTATGCTAAATTAGGCTTGAAAATGAAGATGTCAATATGTAAGGAATGTCGGCAAGAGGACCTCTCTGGCATGCCAATTCATGTATGTCCTTCACAATATCAAAGACAGCATTAGGTTGTGCAAGTTTCAGCGCGTTCTCTGACTTCCTTTTCAGCTCGTCACTTTTAGTGGTAAACCATTCTGCAACGATCCGAGCTGTTTCCTTGGGGCGTCGTGTGAAAACACCAGCTCCATTGTCGACTACAAACGGAACATTTCCCTTCTCCTGAAGATACACAAAAAGGGATGTATCAATAACAAGCTCAAATAGGCCACCAAGACTCTACTAGTCAACTTCTATAATTCACTAACTTGTCCGGGGATGTAGTCGTTCAGAATAATGGGAAGCCCTCTGATTAATGCTTCTGCAATTGTACCAGGTCCAGCCTATAAGGTGCAGAAACAGAATTTCAGCAGTTGCGCCAAGCAGGCGAGATATTCGTTGAAAAATTAAGTGACAGATTGACATACCTTGGTGATAATACAATCACAAGCGCCCATCCACTTCTCCATTTGTTTCTGAAATCCCATGATCTGAACATTAACGAATATAAGATACAATCAGACCTCTCTATAATAACATTTTACTACAACTGTCTAATTTTCTTTGGAAAACTTTCATATTATGTTTTGTAAGCTGTCCATCCTTAGAGGTTGTCGCTCCATTTACCTGAACGGGGATGTTCCATTCGAGTGATCGTAATGTGGATGCTAAGGCTTCATTGCGTCCACATATGACAATCATTTGACCAATAGGTTTGACAAGTTCCTTATCGAAGAGTGCTTCTCCAAGAGCCTTTGCAGTTTTCTTCACAGGACCCATCCCTTCACCGCCACCCATCAGCAAAACCGCTGGCAATGTGGGATCCATCTCAAGTTCTATTCTAAGGTCATCCTACCAAAAGCATTGAGGAGGAAAATTAAAAAGAAGATTACTAATTAAATTTTCTTCTCACAAATGAAAAGGGAAAAAATGTCTTGAGGAAGAAAGAAAGAGAAATGGAGCCTTTTGTTCAGACATTCACCTTCGAAAGAACTGCCCGGCAAAAAGAAGGCCGGATGGGCAACCCAAAAACACGTATTTGAGATCCTTCCAAGCGATCTAGTGATGCCCTCTTTGCTACCTCCTCAGAGGGGCAGTACAAACGATTGACCCCTGGATGAAACCTGAAATAGAATGTTTTCATACGTCAGATTGTTATACGATATGAATGCATTAAGACTCTAGAATTCCTTAGCTATTTACCATGTCCGGTGGCAAGTGTTGAGATCCGTAATGACGGTTACGAAAATAACTTTTTTCTGTAGGCCTTGCCATTTAAGAACCCATAGAGGAATGTGTTGCATGAGAGGATGAACACTAATGATTATGTCTGGCTTGTACTCCATCAGGCCAGCTTCTACCTCTCTATACATTCAACAATGCAAACAGAAATTAGAAACCCCTATGGAAGTTGGATGCTAAAAAGTTCAACACATTACTTAAAGAACATTCATCTCCAATTTTCTTTTGAATGAAGTACCAAATGATCCATATCTTCGAAAAAAGATACAAAGAAACATATCAATTTCCTACACAACCACGACAATAAATCGTTTTTAACATCCTAGTAACGATTTAACGAGGCACAAGTGGTTATTAACAAAGGGGAAATCATAGAAAGAGTACAGTACAAACAGAATCAAGAAAAAAATAAAACTCATTGAGCATTCCCCTAGAAAGAGCATTGTACATATAACAACAAAAATATCTCTAACTTAAGACAAGGCACAAAAAGTTAAAAAGCAGAGAAGACGGCAAAACCTACTTAGCATAGAAGGCGGCAATAGCAGCAAGATAGACAGAGTGTATCCAACGAGGCGACGTGCCATGAAATGCGACGCTCCAAAGGCCAACATGTTTAACCATGAACTTGTATTGTTGCTCCATGTTGTTCAATGGCCAGCCAGTGTATTCCTTCCAAACATCCTTGACAAAAATCTGCATGTATTGTCCACATTAGGCAAGATCTATTTGAAATCATGGTAGGTCCAATGCAACAAATACTTTTGTATCTCCCTAGACTGTGAGAATCATATCAAAGTAATAATAAGACGAGTTTGGCAAGATGCTAAAGAAGCTAAATGACATTTTATTTTGCCATAGCTTCTTCACTCCTATTATTTCTTTTTTCGACCTGCTTTGAAATGTTTTTCCTTGAGCCTAGGGTCCATCTGAAACAAACTCAGGGTAAGGTCTGCGTACACTCTACCCTCCACCAGACTACACTTATGGGACTAGACTGAATATGTTGTTGTTGTTGTTGTAGTAAAGCATTATGCCATAAAGAATATAGTTTTGAAGTTACAAAAATAGGAGAGGAAGAGAGTCTAAAATATGTTTTTGCTTAAACCATAGCTTGTAACGTCATTATTAAACATCAAACACGCAATCTGAATATCTGAAACAAGGTTTACTCAATTTTAAAATCAAAATCAAAGTTTTCCAATTTTGAGAATAAAAAATTTGACCTCATTAGATGGACCCCATGGGACCACACGCCATTGACATGTACTTAACAACTAAGCAAGCAGATCACAGAAACTCAAAAAATTCCAAGAACCAAAAACAAGCTGGTAAAATAAAAACATAAAAAACATCAAAGATACAAGAACAACAACATGTGTAATCCCATAAGTTGGGTCCACACCTTACCTCTACCTTGAGAGGTAGAGAGGTTGTCTCCGATAGACCCTCGGCTAAAGAAAAGCATATCAAAGCAGATACTAAGGAAAACATAACAAAGAATTCTGAGATAATTGGAGTACAAGAGATCGTAGATAGTAACAGAAATCGGAGGACAAGAAACTACATGAGAAATAAAAGATCAAAGATGTGTAATCAATTAAAAGGAACAAAAACTAAAACTTACTCTATATTCATCCCCAAATTCTAACTTGAAAGCATCACGAATTGCCTCAGCTGAAGCCCTATGTCCACCACCAGTATCACTCATCAAAATAAGCACATTTTTAGTCCTTTCAGCACCAATCTGCACCATTTCCATGGTGTCATATTCTTCATCTTGAAAATCACACTTTAATCTCTTCTGGCTGCTACCACCAACAAACCCATAAACCCCAACTCTCTCCAACACTCTGTGTATAGATTTCCTAGGGGCACTCACATTACTCACCATATTCTAACCTCTTTTTTTCACCAATCCTAACAATAAGTTACCTGAAAAATGTACACAAAATGTCAAATACCAACCAGTAAAAGGACAGAGAGAAGGGGAAAAAAAAATAACTTTCAACGACCCTTTTACCTGAAATTGGTTTTCCTGGCAAAGATCACAAGAAGACAAAAAGAGCTTAAGAAAATCCAAGAAATGGACACCCTTTTTCAAGAAGATGAATGGCAGATATCTAGAGAATAAATGGGGTTGTTAACTTTCTATATCCGGGAAAACATCAAAAGAAGTTGAGTAAAGTTAAAACAATAACAAATTTTAAGAAAAATCAAAACTTTGGACTTACAGAGTTAGACAACACAAGTAAGAAGAAAATAGGATACTGGTTCAACAAACTTTAAGAAAAATTCAAGATTTGAACACCCTTTTTCAGAAAAATGGAGATTACAGAGCTAGACAACACAAGTATGAAGGAAATGAAGAGAAAGATCAAATTTTGGACACCCTTTTTCAGAAGAATGGAGATTACAGAGCTAGACAACACAAGTATGGAAGAAAGATCAAATTTTGGACACCATTTTAAGACCCTTTTTCTTCTTCTTCAGAAAATGGACCTAGACAGTACAAGTAAGGAGGAAAAAAGGGTACTAGTTCAACAAATTCAAAGAAAAATCAAGATTTGGACACCCTTTTTCAGAAAACGGAACTTTACATAACAATTCAAGATTTGAACACCATTAAAGACCCTTTTTCTTCTTCTTCAGAAAATGGAGCTAAGACAGTACAATTATGGAGGAAATGGGGTGGTTTTTTTCAGTACAATTATAATAAGAGGAGAAGGGAAGGTGCAGTTTAAGATACTGGAATGATGCTTTTTTTTCAGTTCAAAATAAAAAAAGAATGATGCTTTACAGGGAAAACACAATAATGGCGGAGTTTTTCATGGATTTATAGCCGTCGGATTCATTGTGCTTAGAGAAATTTGGAACGATTCGCATATTGGGGTAGGAAACTTCGAATGTTCGAATGGACAGATTCGAATCTTTTTTAAGAAGTAGTATTAGTTTAATAGTGGTAATTAGTGGGTTTTTTTTTTTTTAGTTTTTGATCAAAATCATTTTTAAACTATACCCTAAATTTAAATTACATCTTTAAAGTATCATTTTTAGCAAAAAATATCCTCCAAGTATTTAAAAGTGAACAATTTTCATCCTTCTACTTGAATTTATCTGATAAACAACTAATCCCACAAAATTCAAATCATTCATTCGTAATTATTATTCTTAGATACGTCAAAAATATTTTCGTGAACTTTTTCAGCAATTGAGTTTAGCATTATGCAAAGTCTTTTAATTTGATAGTTTTTTTCTTTTTGCATTTATTTTTCATGTAATTGGATTAAAAATATTATTGGTTGAAATATATTTCTTCTCAATTGAATATGTTAGAAGTCACGTTTGTTGGAAACTTTTGCTTCTAATAATGTAGAATGAAACTCAAATGCCAGACATAATCGATATTTTGATCACTTCAATATCACATTGGTTCAAAAATTTATTGATCAAAATACAATTTGGTTATGAAAAAGGTAAAGATAATTAAGCTCTAACTTCTTTTCGTTACAAAGTGAGAAAAAGAGTAAATCATGTATCCTCACACCTTCCAAACATTTTTAGTTTCAGTAAGTAATAGTGTCTAAGTTTCTTAATATTTTTTTTAGAAACTTCTCATAGCAGGTAATGAAATTATGCAGGAAAACTTTGTTGATAGTCACGTGAACGGCTCATGTTTTTGTAGGATCCCTTAGTTTTTTGGGAAAAGGGTCAAAAATGCCCTTTAACTATATGAAAGGAACCAAAATGCCCTCAATTTATAGTTTGGCTCAAAGATGCCCTTACCATCTATACTTTGGTTCAAAAATGTCCTTAAACTATGAGAAAGGAACAAAAAGGCCTTCCGTTTGTAGTTTGGTCCAAAAATGTTTTTATTGTTATTTAATGGTGAAAAAATGCTCATTTTCCAAATAAATATATTATTATTTTCTTTAACACATTATTTTCCTAATAATGTTTTTCTTTTAAATTAGCAAATGTTTATCTTACTTCAATTAAGAAAAAAATAAAAAATGAAAATATTTCTTATTTTATTTATCATTATTTTTTATCGTTACATAAATATAAATTAATGATGGATATACTATGATTTATATATATGACATATATTCTTTGTCGAAAAGGTATATGAAGTTATTCTATTTTAATTGAAAAAATGAGATTAAGAAGAAAAAAAAATATTTCCTACATTTTTATTTGTTACAGTGATTTTAGAAGAAAGAAAACAAGATTAGTGTTTATTAATAATATTTTGATTAGGAAGAAGATGTGTTTAAAAAGAAAAAAAATAATATATTTATTCGGTAAGGATATTTTTAAGTCAAACTATAAACAAAGGGTATTTTTGTTTCTTTCACATATTTTAAGGGCACTTTTTACCCTTTTTCCTTTTTTTTTTACTATATCTAACAGAAGGATGAAAATTGTTTACTTTTAGATATTTAAAAGATGTTTTCTGCTAAGAATGATATTTTAAGGATGTAGTTTAAGTTTGAGGGTATAGTTTAAAGATGATTTTGGCCAAAAACTCTTTTTTTTTTTGGGTGATCTAATGTTGAAAGTTAAGTATTTAATCTAAAACATGTTATAACAGCTTAAGGCTGGAGATTAACAATAAATCAGAGATTTGGAACGATTAATAGGAGATTTGGAGATAGGCTCTAGAGTTTAAAGATTTCATGTTGAGTATGATTAAAATAAAGTATATGGGGTACAAGTTAAATGTTGCATTATAGGAGGCGGATGGAGAGGTGGATAACAATGAAGAGTTGATTTCCTATGTGAAGTAAGAAGGTATCGAGACTTAAAGGTAAGTTTTATAGAGTGATAATTAAATTGGTTAATCTTGTCATGACAAGATTAAGAACGAAGATATATGAGACAAGGTGGGAGACTAGGAATAGCTTATGTGATGGACAAGATATGGAAAGGGGGAATGAGACGATTCAGACATCTAAAAAAGGGAGCACAAATGTCCAGTGAAAAGGTGTGTGCGATTCACAATGACAAGTTTGAGGAGAGGTAGAGTTAGACAAAGGAAGAATTGTGAAGAAGTGATTAAACAAGACATGACATATAGAAGAATATGAATGTCGATGATTAGGATATGAACAGTTAGTAGGTAGTCGAGTGTTTGTCTCTTCCTAGTGTTAGATGACTAGATGAGGGTTTTAGTCTAGAAGGATGTTTTTGTTCCCTTACTAATATTATGATTATGTTAACATTATCTTATTCTTCGATATTATCATTATTTCTTTTATTTTGGTGTCTTTATTATTTTATTGTCAATACTTTTCCTTCTTCAATATCTGTAGTATAACTTTTTACTTTTGTATATCTTTCAAACATTTTATAAAAAATAATTTTCTTGAATCGAGGTCCTATCACAAAAAGAGGATAAAGTTTGTGTACAACTTACCCTTCTCATACCCAACATATGAAACATTTTGGACTGTTATTATTGTTGTTATAAAAACTATTGATGTTGTGGAACATTTGGATGTACAAATTTATCTTTTTCAAAAGAATTCATTTTGATGGTAATTTGTGTTAATAGTGACATGATTACTTTATTTGATTGAATACAATTTTTTAAAAAAAATATCTTAAATATGTTATAAACATTTCTCTTGCTATAAAATCATGTCACTAAAATAAGTATAAAAAATTAAGTTTTAATTATTTTTGGATGATAAAACAAAATGTCATTTAAGGGCATGAATGTGGCTCATAAAAAGAATGTGTAACTAAAAGGATTTTTTTTTCTCGACTTAGTATTGTTCAATATTATTTCCTTATCAATCCGCCAAAAGGAAATGATATATTTTTATATTTTTCTTAATTAGAAGTACTTATTAACACAAATAATACTATAGTTCATTATTTTAAAAAGCGGGGGCGTTTTATATCATAGGGGCCAGGCGTAAGCCCCGAGACACAGGGCGAAAGTCACATGGATCTACGGGGCGTAGTCTCATGTATATTCAATTTTATAATTTTATTACTAATAAAATAAGCAAAAGTAAACATTTCAATGATTTTATAAATAAATTTTACAAATAGCCTATAATATATAGAAATTTTATTATGATTTTTATTTGAGATAAGTATTAATAATCAATAATGAAAAAAAAAAGTAACTATTTGAGAAATTTCATTACACCAATAATAAAAAATATGATTTAAGTCAAAAAAAAAAAATCAAAATGCCCGGACCTACGTTTTTACGCCTAGGACTTACGTTTTTATGCTCGAGGCTTACGCCTCAAATTTTAGAACTTACGTCTTATGAATTTACGTCTTTAATTTACGCCCCGAAGCATTTTTGGTACACCCCACCCCGAAACTCATCCCAAAAACATTTTTGAAAACACTGCTATAGTTCAAAGTCATACATTTCAAAGTTTTATAATCATTACATATATAGAATACTTATTATCACAGGTTTAGAAAATTCACACTCTTCTTTGATTAATTTTATGTTAAGTCAAATAATAACGACAATTCAATGAAATTTGGAGATTTTTGTCTTTTTGGCCCTATTACTTTGATGGAAAACTTTCAAATTATTGTTAACTGTTTTTGAAGTTATACTTTTTATCATTTTTTGTCATTGTCTATTACAGTTGTGTTAAGCCTATGAGTGTTGGCATCACTTTGCTTTTATAATTGTAGCCTTCCATTTATTAATTAAACTAAAAATAATTTTAGTTTTTCTCATACATAGCTTTCATGGGTAACTTTTCATTAGTTAGTTAGACAATTTTTAAACAATTTTGAGAATATATTTTGGGATAATTTCAAAGATCTCTTTTTAGTTATCGCTTCATAAAATTAATTTTTTTTTGTGATTTATGATATTATATTTAAATTTTTCTGTAATATTAACCTCTATTGTGGAATAAATTTGGGTGTTAATCGTGTGTTAATTTTTTAAAATTTGAAGAACAATAAAAAGTTGGCCAAAAAATTTTGAACATTCATGACTAAACTTTTAAGTCTATTTTATATGCACTTCAGTCATACATACATCATGATACATGAAAAATTCAGACATACATAACTGAAATTTATCATTTTTACATTCACGTCAGTCAAAAAGGTTTGAATTTTGATCTTGTCACGTCCATAACTTCATCCAAAAATGTTTGAAGTGTGATCTTAGTAGGTCATATTAAACTTTAGGCAAAAATATCTAATGCTTGCGCTTTACACAGGATACAATTCGAACAATGATCACTGAAATTAAACACGAATTTTTAACTTTAATCTCGTATGTCTAGAATTATTTCCAAAGTGAATAAAATTGCAATAGTAATAATTAAAAAATAGGAATATTCACACAAAAACTTGCAAAAGACATACATAAATTCTTTTTTAGGATTGAAATTAATTATTTAAATCAATCTTAAGTAATTGAAATATTCACATTCTATTGACCTTAACATATTAGTACAATTTTTCAAAAAGAGTCCATTTTTGTTTGAATATTTAACTACGGGGGGCCATGACCATATTTAATTGTGATTAATGATTTGACTACTTGGGAAATAAAACTAAGCTAGTTGGTGGAAGTTAAGTAGGACAGATATATTATATGACATCCACACAACAAAGAAATTGACAAATATATCTTTTTGTACCACTAATTATAAAAGTATTTGGCCATTTTTAAATGATGAAATAAAACTTCAATAAAAATATGGATCCCTTGTTAGAATAATTAAAAAGGTCAAGAAAACTTTACTTGAATTTGAGCATTTATCAGTTTTAACTTCATGAATTGTTTTTGAAATAAAGTGATAAAAGTTTGAACCTTATGATTGGGTACGAATTAAGAGATCATTTGATAGCTAGTAAAGGAGTAACTTATTCATATATTAAAATCGACATCATAATCAGGGTTCAATTTATATTAATACAATTCCAATTAAGTAACCCCTATTTCTTGGGTTTCTATTTGCAATCCTTTATAAAATAATTATTTAGACATTTTATTATTTTTCACGTGTTGTTGCTAAAATATAATTTATGGATTTGCCCCATTCACTTGACTAAATTAATAATTAGAAGACCTAATTTATCAACCAATCACATATAATGTGCCCTAACTATATTAATTAGTTTTTCTAAACTTATATTGTATAGGGATATAAATAAAATAATATTCCCAGTATGTATATATAAACTATATACATATTCTATAATTCTTTTTTTTTTTTTGTTTCTCACCTGGTGTCCGGAGCCCACATTTGAGCTTCGACTAAATCCGGATCGCGCTCTACAGGGCCCATTCAAGGGTGGCGCTCCCAATGGGATTTTCTCCATACCTAGGGCTCGAATCCGAGACCTCTGATTAAGGGTAAAGCACTCCCACCAGTGCACCACAAATGGCATTTTTTTCATACCCAGGGCTCGAACCCGAGACCTCTGGTTAAGGATGAAACACTCCCACCAGTGCACCACAACTCATATTGGTCATATACACATATTTGTATGTCATTTTTACAATTTCACTCCAAATTCTCCCTCCATTCAACTAATTTCCCAATCGATCCATTTTAATACACATATTTGTATATGTCATTTTTACAATTTCACTCCAAATTAATCATAAATTTTCATGTCCAAACACAATTTTAATTTTCAAATACTAATACTTATTTTAATAGGTTTGTCCTTGTAACCTTCACCACTTAAGTACCAAGCTTTTGTTCACAGCAGAGTTTGAACACGTAGCGTAGATCTTTACCACACATCATGTGTTGCGCTCTTACAATCGAACCAATGCCATTGATGCTTATTAATAGATTTGTCCTTGTTAATCACTCAAGTATCGAGCTTTTATTCTCAACAAAGTTTGAACACATAAGCAGATCATATATTGCGCTTTTACCACCGAACCAAAGCCCTCGGTGCTTAGAAACATAGTAATTACTAATTTACAAGCATAATAAAATATATATAATATAATTTTTCACCGAAAGAGATTTATCTGAATCCTGAAACCCCTTACCTCTATCTAACTCCACCCCAGTTTTAATGCAGAAAAAGAGAAATAGCCGAATAATAGGTTTGTCCTTGTATGTTTCACCACTTAAATACCGGCCTTTTGTTCTCAGCAGAAGTTCAAACACGTGACGTATGTCTTAACTACACATCATGTGTAGCGCTCATACCACCAGACCGAACATAGTAATTTGCATGCATAATCAAATAGACCTAGTAGAGGCATGAACTAACCACAGTATCATACAACATTTAAAAAGTTACCATACATGATCCCCATTTATCATTTTTCAACTTCTTACTATACAATATTTGAAGATACAAAAAAAAAACATTCAAAATCATGTACAAGATTGTATCTCCCTAGATGATGCTAATCTCCAAAAAGATGATCAGTATCCAGGTAAAGAAGCTGACCTACTACTCAATCCAGTTCTACTGATGCATCGACGTGAGAAACCAAGCCGAGACAAATTGGACAGGGCGGATCCTGTCTATCTTCACGGTTCGTTCTCTGTTCCAAACAATCAGCATGGTAAAGATGACCACAAGCTAAGACTGCCACTATAGACGTCTCGCCTATAGGCAAACTGTTTTCAAGGACAATGTAGGGTTCCTTCTTCAAAAACTTGTTGCATAATACACAAAAGAGTTTCCCTGAATCGGATGATATCACCCTCGTTGCCAATGAACTGGACGGAACACCTTCTGTTCTGTGAAATGTTTTTTGCCTATTATCTGACCATAGAATGCAAAAAAAAGATGAAGTGAGACGTGCTTCAAGCTCTAATTTTTCAAATAGATTCAACAGATACACGAGAATCGTGCTAGACAACTACTAAAAGGAAAAGAGAAACTCTCACTGTGATGTAACACCGAGCTACTATCAAAATTACTGTTTGTCTTATATCATGACAACGGCTTGGCCTCCGAGGCACAAAGGTCTATGTGAAACTACTTAGTTTTATATGAGGTTTTAGTTATAAGAAGAAGGTTCATACCAAGCGCCAAGGGATTTTCAGGTGATTACGTATGAGGTTTAAGTAAAGGACATAAGGTGCACCTGTGTCATGTCCAGAATCTGTAGAACATTTGCTTGCCATCTTTAAAGACCACTTGTCATCATAAGAAGGCGTATAACCACCATGGGAAGCTGATGCCTCAGCATTACTAGCAGACCTCCGTCGAGAATAATGACGGCCATAGTGACGCGGATGCCTCAGAGACTTTAGAAGGCCAATATTTCGACGGTGAACAATAGATGATTGTTGGCCTTGTGTTACCTTCACAGGACCATCCATGATATCCCCCGCAATGGTTAAAAAAGACTTTATTCCACTGCTGTCGACTTGATGAGAGAACTTCTGCTCATAATGCAAAATGAGATCTCTTAGAAAGAAGACAAGCACAAAACACTCAAACAGTATAGTACTTCAAGCTCATTTACGCTTGAAGTATCTACAACATTATATCACCTTCCAATCTACTTTAGAATTATTCAGGATGGAACTTCAAAACCTCAAAAACAAGCAAACTTTCTAATCCTTCGTCAAAAACCTCTATAATATACGGGTGTTAAAGAAATATAGCATTTACCTTCTCTTCGTGGTTAATGCATTCCAAAGAATGAAACAAAGACAAAGCACAAGGAGGTATGTATTAATCAATAAAGGAAAACTGAGAAAGTTATTGAATTCCATTATGAGATGAAGAAACAAGAGAACCTGTTTCGACAATGCATCCATTCCGGGTGAGGGTGGCATCAGGTCTGCAATCACATTGTATTTGGAATCATGATTCTGTTGTCTTTTCTCCAAGAAAATTGGCACAAAGAAAACTGAGTTCGTTTTTCAGGAGGGAGAGGGTTGAGCCATACAAGACTCGCTTATTTGTTCTTAGCTTCTAGCGAAGAATAAAGGGAACAATACAACACAGAGAGAACAAAAATCACCCTGATAATTTTTTTGTCATGCTATTATATTGCGAAAAGAAGCACCCCCATTGTAATGTCAATAAGCTACTATTAGTTAAATATGCTACAAATCGAAGAGCAAGTAAGAAAGCAACTTTAGACTTGAATGCATGTAATATGACAAGCTAAAGACCAAATCACCAACGAACAGAAGTTTTTCGGGGAAAGGTACAGAAGAAGCTATACACATGATGCCCGTAAAACATCAAAGTTGTAAAATTGTGAGCCACTGAAAGTTAGAAATTGTGAAAAGATAAAAGAAGTGTGAAATCCTTTATTGAATTGAGTTGTGAATAATACATAGAGAGATCCTTATATAGGAGTTCCTAAAGAAATGATCTAATGGCTAAAGGCATAGCAATTTCCAAATTTGAGATCCCGGGTTTGAAACCCTACCACAACACTCGCCCATCTACTTTTAGCTTTGAAACGCAGATTTACTCGTCCTGTGCTTGTAGGCTATAGCAAACTACTTGATATACGAGTCATGGTGTACACAAATTGATCCGTACATGAGGATGATAAGGGCAGATGAAGTAAAGAGGCTTTCCTAATTGCTGGATTTCTAATTAGGACACAATTGTTAGAAAAACTAAATATAGAAATGAACCAAAATACATATTATCATAAAGCAGTATAAAGTATCTCGATTTTCGACAGAATCAAAAGAGGATCTCAAACATGGATACCTATAACCTTAAATAACAATTAACGATTAAAGAAGAAAATGATTTAGTGATCACTAGACTCGTTTTATTTCTCCTTCCGTCCAAGTTATGATACTCTTTCCTTTTTAGTCGGTCCCAAAAAATAACACATTCTATAAATCATCACAAGCCAACTACTCGAACTTTCCGAAACAGAACCTTCTACTAACATTCCATCCACCATACTCGGGACACTGAAGTTTGATCAAATTTAAACCTTCAACAAAAAAGGTCATTCATAAGACTGAACCAAGATATCTTCCATAAGCAGGACTGAGCTAGAAGCTACAGGTTCGGGTCAAATCCTTTTATTTGTGTTAAGAAATTCACTCACAATATGTAGAAATAAATTATCCATAACCCAATAAGTTACCTTTTTTAGAATTCAGAACCTATAAACTAAAAATTCCGACTCCGCCTCTGTCTAGTAGCAATACGGTTATAAAATTTGCAAAAATAAAAGAAAAGCAATAATCTTTTTTCTAAAAAAAAATAAAAAAATCTCCATTTGCCACCAAACCATCTACCATCAAACTTTGGTGCACAACATTCCCAAAACACTTCTAGCACCCCCACCCACCCCAAAAAAGAAGCAAAAAGCAGCAAACCTATCTTTATTGCCACACCATGTCCGATTCTCCAAAATGCACTATTTTAAAGTATCCGACACACATTCGTCAACATTTTTGAAAAATCAAAGCAACAAAAAACTATCTTTATTGCCACACCGTGTCCAACTCTCCAAAATGTACTACTTTTAAAGTATCACATATCCGTAAACATTTTTGAAGAGTCAAATCAACATAGACAAAAACTACAACAAAATGATAACCACTAACATCCCATTTCTCAATTAATGAATTCTAACTATTTATGCATCCCCTCCTCTTAGAAGATCAAAAAAAAATATTTCTTGATAACAAACAACATGTAAAGGTCATAAACAACCAAATGCCAAAAAAAAAAAACCCAATTTTTTTTCAAAAAAAAATCATAAAATTAAAATCATGAACCCCATATAATACCTGAAGGAGGAGGAGTCTTGTTGAGGTCAGCTCTTCTCTTTCTCTTTCCCATAACCAACTTTATACAAAAAAATCTGTCACAAAGAAAAATGTACACAAAAAAAAAAGATTAGCAATTTTTTATGGAAAAAAAAAAAATCAATGGTGAAAAATAAAAAAAACCAACAAAATTTACGGGGTTTTGGGGTTGCGAATGTCCTTGAAGATTGGGATTAGTGGTACGATCAAGAAAATTTTCAGAGAAAATTAGAAAATGTGTCACCACTTTGTGTTTCTGCACTAACTTTTTTTTTATGATAGAAAAAGAAATAAAAAATGAAACGTGTCGAAAGAAACGGCTGTTAAGTTTTCCTTACTTTTATCTTTCTTTACCTTTTTTTTAAAAAAAAATATCAGGATAATCCACCATTATTATAACCTCTGTCACAACCTCTTGGTGGGCTCGACTTAAAAAGTATTGAAAGGTGATGAATTTGTGGTCATCTGTGTGGATGACCACGCTCCAAACCAATTAAGCCATTCCGGATGACTTTTTGTTTTACCTCTCATTTTTATGTTTTTTTGTAAAAAGAATAAAATAAAGAGCATTTTTATATTTTGGACTTTTTTTTAAAAAAAATATAGTGTTAAATAATATGGCGAAGAAAAATGAGGCTAAGTTAATGTTATGATGGTATAGGCGATAGCTTTCAAATGTTTGTATGTTGAACTATGGAATAAAAGCATAGATCAAGTGAAGGGTAAATGTAGAAGGCGAGATGTTGGTAGAAGATACACACATTAGATAAAGATGGCAAGCATACTTTCATAAACTTTTGATGGGATAGAGACATTGTGTTAGGTGATTTGGAACAATTTGAGCGAAATTGAAACTTTGGGGTAATGTAAATATTAGTATAATTTACATAAATTACATAATGTTAAGAGTTAATTACATTACAAATTACAAAATTCCTTCAAATTATGAATATCAAATACATCACTGGACTTTTAGCAGGCATCTGAATATATAGGAAAGGGATGTATCCGAGAGGGGAAGAGTGTATCAGAGAGGGAATAGCACATCCGGATACATAGGAGAGGAATGTATCTGAGATAGAGGGATGTATCATAGAGGGGATAGGGATGTATTATAGAGGGGATAAGACATATACACATGAGAGAAATGAATCCGAGAGGGGATATAGATGTATCAGCTAGAGGGGAGTGATGTATCCGAGAGGAGATTTTTGAAATTATTTTAAAATGATAGAAAATTTTAGAGATTATGATAAAATAAAATGTGTATTTAGGTAATTTTTCCTAATATATATTGGAAAAGATTGTTTTGATGATTGGGCCAACATCTCTTGTTTCGTCTAACAGATAATTGAATTGGGCCGACCAACCCAGTGTCTTAAGAGGATTCGTGTCTTAATGCTTCGTTTTGGGCTTTATACAACGCCACACGAAGCCCATTCATTTTGGGAAAGTGGGCTTCATTTATTTATTTTTTTGACAAAATTTTATAAATAGCTATAATTTAGAGCATAATTACGAAACATGGTTATAAGTTTTGCGTACTTATGAAACGTAGTTATAATTATTTTATTAGATGGATATCAATTGTATCATTTTAAGAGTTGTATTCAATTGACAGGTATCAATTGTATCAATTGAAAGAACGTAAAAGAGTTGTATCAACACAATTGTATCAACGTGTGTGTATTGTATATTCGCTACAAAATCCAAAATATAGCTACCTTTCAATAATTTATGAAACTATAGCTGAGTAACTTAAATAAAGTCTGAATATTTGTCACCGCTTTGAAAAACTTATTATTTATAGCTACTCACCAAAATAATAATTAAAACAAATATATTTCTTATATAATATTGTATAAGATACATAAAATATACATCTTTTATTATAAAACAATATATATTTTTATATATTCAACTAGCGAATATAATTATTTTAATCAACTGCCAAATATGTAACTTGCTATTTTTTTTGGTTCTCTTCAATAAATTCTAATGCCCAATATAGACTAGATCAATTGTGAAGAGTTTGTTTTGATTTTGAATTGCATATCTGCAAAGCTTTTGTAATTCAGGATCTTTATTTAAATAATCGGATAATATTTTATTTTTCTTTTAGCTGAAAGTTATTTATTTTTAATTAAAGATCTTAAATTCAAGCGTTAAATATAAATAAATTTCTAATAAGAAATATTTCCCCTTTATACAACCCCTATGGAACACTATGAATTAATCGTATTGAATCAAGATTAGATTCTGAATACCAAATAATTAAAATAAAATATTGAGCCATTGTCCATACTAGAATCAAAATTATTGATATGGATATTTTCACATAAAAGGAGAATCTTATTTCAATAAAAGCAAAAAGTAATGTGAATAATTCCAGAATCAAAGTTGATTTTATTTTATAAACAAAATATATCAATTATTTTTTATGAAATAGTTTTATGAAATTCAACCAATTAGATTAATCATAAAATATTATTGACCAATAAAAAATCGAGTTATTAAGAATTTCTTAATAATATGAAATGAGAAAACAAAAAAAAAGATTTAAAAAATTCTGACAAGTTGCATCTTTGAATCTTTAATCTTGAATCTGGTTCCTTAATTATTGTAATTCTTTATTATTATTATTATTATTATTATTATTATTATTTTGGTGGGGGGGGGGGGGGGTAGGGAGGTGGTGGCTGGGGGAAGGTGATCACACATAAGAATCAAAAGATTTTTCTTAGGTTAAACTTATCAGGAATACTAAAATTTAAATTTGTATGATGGCACAGCATCCATATTCCATTGATTTTTATATTAGAATCTCCATAATAGTGCACATGATTCAATTATTGATATATAAAAAATATTTTCATAATTCTCACAAGATCGATCGATCTATACAAATAATTCTTTAAATTTATCGGATGATCGATTATAATTGAATATATGATAAATGAGATGACATGAACTAACGATTTCTAATAAGAACATTTTATATTATTTGAATACTTAATTAAAATAAATCATAATTTTAAATGTCCAAATAAAATTTACTAGCAAATATAAAGGTTATTGAAGCCAAGTAGATTTTATTTTTATTTGTATTAACTTGAACCAAATGCTGGCTTAATCTCATAATACATGTTTTTAATTTGTGTTTTGGCATAAACATAAGACAACATGGAATGTTTGGGTTGGACCATTGTTTTTAATTTTATTTTATAATTATATATGTTTTTAATTTTTTTAAAATAAGATTCTTTTGTGGTCACTTTCATATTTTATATTATTATTCCCTTCCTTGGATTATCACTTTGTTGTCATTGCAATAGGACATTTTTCATTTTTTTCCTAAAAGTTGGGGAAATCAATTATGACCATCCCCATATCCAATCAAGTGTATTTCATATGTGATGAGAATAATATTTTATTAAATTAAATAATTGCTCAAAATTTTACTCCCTTCGTTTCTCTTTCTCACATATAGTGATTATATTTATTGATATGATATATTTATTCTTGTCAAGATTTTATTCCCCCCTCTCTGATTTGGTAAGATAGTAAAATCAACATGAATTGTGGTGGGATGTTTGAGATTTTTTTTCTCTAACTAGAATTCTTCAGTTTGAGGAGGGGGGGGAGAGGGATCTTATTGGGAACGTTACCCTTTCCCAGCGATAAACCTTGTAATGTGCTAAATCAAATTCAGTAAAACTTTTGTTTTGAAACCAAAACAAAGAAAGGTAAGATAATGAGAAATTTGGGTCATATGTGACATCCTATATGTCAATTTGTGTCCTAGGTGAATTTCTACTTGTATTATGCACATAAACACATATGTCTACTTGTTCAACTTTATTTAAATTTAAGTGTCTACTTGTGTACCCAGATTTGAAGGGGATAAATGTGAAAATAAATCAAGTTAAAAGACACATTATCCCTTCTATCTATCTGAATTATGCAACAAGAAAAGTAAGTAAAAAAATTGTAGCTTTTTAAAACTCCCCAACGACAAAGAAACTTACGGGCAGGACATTTTCGGGGGCTAGCCCCTCATTATGTATTATGCCTATTTTGTTTGCTATTACTGTAGTTTAACTAATGATAGGATAAGAAATTATAATATTTAATTTATTTTTAATTAGTGCTTATTATCAAATTTTTTCTATAGTTGCATCATTGATCGCTTGTTTATCTAATTTTATCTTCTAGATGATTTGAAAATTTTGGAACGTTGTTTTAAAAGGTAGCCCATGGTAATAGAACATATATTACTATGATTCAAGGTATTTGTACATGAAATGAAATATCCAAGAAAAAGATAGATTACAAGTCTATCCAAAATTAATACATACTAGTATGTGAATCACAGCAACAACACTAATTTTATGTTTGAATATGAATTGTGGTAGAATAATTTGGAATTTTCTAAATCTCAATTAAGAGATTTCAGGTTTTATTTTTTGAGAAAAAAATAATATGTTGGAAGCTTTATTTCTGAACTAAATTTTGCAATATATAAATTTAAATTTAACTAAATTCTAAAGTGAATATCAATCACTGAGTAAAAAATAAAAAAAAAAATAAATAAAAACGCATGATGAACCAATTCTTTTGTCAATTGACATAAAACGTCCATCAATTCATAGCAAAAGGTTAAAAAAAAAAAATTAAAATTGTGGTGTCATCAATTTTACGCACTTCAATTAATTTTATGAAAAATCTTAAAATCTCCCACCAACACATGATTCAAATAACCATATGCATAAAGACTTTAACAAATCACAAAAATATATTATCTAATATTTTTTTTTACTCAAATTTAAGTTTAAAATCTTAAAACTCTTTAACTTATTATTACTATGTCATATTTTTAATGGCGAAACATAATTTTGAGCTTCTAGAATCCCTACATGATAAATGACATAATTGATGGGATATAAATTAAGCTAACATAAATGAAAATGGTATCTAAGAATACATAAACCACATAAACCTAGATTTTATGTGAACATATAGACAATGACTAGAAAATCCAAAAACAAGGGGTAGAAAATTAAAATGTTGTATTTGTTACTTCTAAAAAATAATAGTCTCCATGTATGTCTAATTAATTAGTTTTTTAAATGTTCTGTTTATATTAGATCTGTTGTTGTACTTGATTAATGTTTCAAAGTATTTTGTTTTTAGAAAAAAATAATTTATGCTATTAATAAAAAAATAGGTCCCACCAATCATTCCAAGGATATAAGATTTGTCTACACTTAATTGGACATTTGAAATTCATTTCACCATCACTAAATGTTGGACGGTAACTCTATTTCTATTTTTTTCTTCTATTTTTATTCTACTAGTATTTAATAAAGAAAAAAATTATTTTATCATCCAAAGGTAATTTCATAAATAGAGTTGGTTTGATGGTTATATTTATAAGCGCCTAAGTGGATTATTTTTAAACATATGTCACATTTTTAAAATACGTTAATGAGTTACACACTTATCTCATTCTGCATGAATTAAGTTATGTTTTGTTAAATTTTATAGGAATTAAGCAATAAAACTTGTTATGCTCTGTAGGCATCTTTTTAATACATTATAATACAAAAATTTAAAATTACGTCAAACATTTTTTTTTTTGACTTCAGAGTATTTTTTATCACTCTTTTTATTACTTAAAGTGTTGGAGAATAAAATCTAAAGACTACAAATTTAAAAGGCAAAAATTAAACATCATCTCAAAATAATGCCCTTCAGGTGAATAAGCCTTAAATTAAAGGGAAAACTATATTAATTGGACACACAAAAAAAAAATTAATTATCTGTTCATAGCTGATCCTTAATTAACTCTTTTTATGTTTTTTTCCTTACTAGACAAATTACTCTGCGTGCCCCCTTCATAGCCTAGGCCCAATGCGCCTTTAGTTTGTTTGATACCATCAATATATAGATTATGTCATTCAATATTTCTAATATCATTACAATATATAGACTATGATGGTATAATTCGATAATTTTTTCCTGAATGTCTATTATAGTATCATTGAGAACTTTAGAAAAATATATAAACAAATTAAAACCACACACCAACCGCCAAGACATTCACCAAACCCAAATCTCCAATTTATTAAAAATAAAAATATAAAGATTCACCAAATGGGCAAATCTTATAAAAAAGAAAAAGAAAAAAAAAGTGCTGTCCCCTTGTCTTACCAAATATACAACAGCAAAACTAAAGAGGTTAGTGAGATCTAGAGATAGAGTAGATAAGAGTTATGGACCAATCAAAGTTATAATGAACGGTTAAATATTCTTTCATTTTTAACTAAAAATATCATTTTCAAATCATGCTGAATATATAATTGTCTTTGTTAGGAAGCTATTTACTCTAAACATATAATTTTTTTTTATGTAAATTTAAATTTAATTAATCTTATTATGAATATCAAAAGTGAAAATTTTTTAAAAAATATTTAAACAAAAATATCCAGATCATGAACAGATGTGCATATGGGACCCTAGCAATTAGCTTCTACTATGACTAGTGACCATCCAATTGATGACCACATGCCAAACCAACTAGTCTAATGTCCTTTCCTTACAATATATGAATGTGACAACAAAACCATACTATGACATACAAAATTCTTATACAACAACAATGGTTGTAGAAACTTAGAAAATTAAGTGATGAGGAAGAAATTTACATATATATAATTATGGTGTTCGGTTAATGCTGGTGTGTATTTCAATTAATTTTTAAAAGATATTTGTTATTTTTTATCAGTGTAAGTATTGAGAAACTCTGTTCATTAAGGGTTAGATAGTTGGAGAAAGATCACTGTTTTTTTTGGTCTTTGATAGATCTTGAACATGCGATTTTATGAATCTCAATCAATTGCATTGATCATTAGGCCGCTAACATCTTTGGGTGCATGAAAAATATATTGTGGAGAAACAATCAACGGTGTGTGAAATTAATGTGAGATTAGGTTCAAATGTTAACGAGATTTTTGGCTTTGTTACTATGACTCGAGGGCAAAGTTAGATAAGGTTGAGGAGGTTCATCTGAACCTCGTTGATGGAAATTATACTCTTTATATATGGTTAAAATTATTTTTTATGTATATATAATAGATATTAATCAATCACATTTGACTTCTTCGTATGTTTGCTTCTTTATATTCTAAACTCTAGCTCTTAGTGAAGATCTTAATTCCGTAATTACTATAACTGTGCGGATAAAAGAACATTCATCCGATGAAATTATCAAGATACATGCAAGTTAATACGATCCCCGATTTATTATAAAGAATTTTATTTTATTTTTAATAAGACTATTATCCAGTTAGGAAGTTTGCACACCTCCAGTTGGATACATCAAATGTCAGCAGCCTCTCAAAATTAACAATTTATCTCTTTGACATCCTCCCCCACCCATAAAAATTAGTTTTTCTTATTTATTGAAAGTCTTCTTTTGTAATTGTTTTTAGTGAACTTAATACTCCATCTGTTTTAATTTATTTATCTTGTTTTGATTTTATATAAAATTTAATAAAGTAGGAAATTTTTTTGAACATTTTAATTTTAAACTAAAAATATATATTATTTATTAGAATGTCTCTTAGTATTGTAATCTTGATATGTCACGTGAAAAATTATGATTAAAGAGTTGTCAAAATTAAAAAAAAACATTTTTTTCATCAAATTACTTACAAAAATGCTATGACTAATAAAAGAAGTGAGAATCTTTAAAGCTATGGAAAAAAGAGTAAATAAATAAATAGTTTTTTTTGGGTATATATAATTATAACATATATACAGTGCATATATAAATGAAGAATATGCTTGATTCCTGAAATAGTTGTCACCTGCTGTCTGTACTTGTGCATTTAAACATATTTGTTTTTTTTGCTCCAAGTACATAGGATACCAACTTACAGGCCACTAAAATTAAAAGAATTTACATGTTAAAAATAAAATAATGAATAATCACGACTAGAAACAAAAGTTTTTTCTTTTATGAATCAATAGAATGGGAGAGCGCATGGGAAACGGATTCTCGATAAAATATTGAGAATAGTTACTAAACATTTTTTTCTTTTTTTCACTAATTCAGTTAAAATATTTGTGAAAGTAGCTACTGAACATTTTTAAGTGGAAAATTTCAATGGAAAATAGTGAATTTTTTTTTAGTATAGTGGATGGACTAATGGGTATACTTGATGGGATAATTGATATTCCTGATACTTAATTATAAGTTTCAAGTTTTGAGTCTTCAAAATGAAAAATTTATTTGATAGAAGACATTTCAGATCTCATATTTTGAATGCAAATAAAGTCTCATATTGATAGTTGAAAAGAAAAAAAATATATATATAGATTGTAATCGTGTAAATTTACCTTTAATATCATGAGGCCTTTTGGGAAATATTTAGTAAAAATTTGATCTAAAAAATAAACATCATATCATGTTAAGAGTATTTTGAATTATTGTAGCCTAGCATCTGATATTAGAACCAATAATTCGATACAGAGAATATGGAGATGCAGATCGATCACATGGGGCCTGATTTAGTGCATTTGCTCGTTTTCTCGTGAGTTTACTGCATTTGTCCATAGCTTTAGAAACACATACACAATATAGAGAGTCAATGAAATTTGACGATCATAAATACTCAAATAATAAGTGTGTCACACATTTAATCTTTAAGTTTATAAGGTGATGAATCAGGTGGAACTTAGCTTTCGTACACACTCGTAGTGTAAACTTTAAAGAGAGAAAAAAGAATTAATGTGATAACTCATGTTCATTTTTAATTTCTCTAGATGATGAATTAATGTAAAAACTGATGTTCATACATAGCCATATGGAAAAGTATTTTTTACAAAAAGAAAATGAAAGGCTTTTTTTTTTTTTACTTGAAGTCAAATGTAAATGGAATATAAATAAAGATAAATTAATTTACGAAAAAATTAAGTATTTAATTGACTTGCTCTTTGGTGACACGTTTACCCAAAAGTCAAAGTGCATAATTACTTAATGTTGACACTGATTAATTACTCCTTCCATTTGGAGATAGAAAATCGATTAATTTATCAAGAAAATGACATAATAAACAAGATTGGTACGTAAATGGGAACACAAGAATAATATCCGTCAATTAAGTGGATTAAATTATCTTTTGTTCACAATTAAATTGGACGGTCTATGTGAATTATGCTTTTCTATAATGTTTAGTAGTGGGACTCATTGATTGATTACAAATTTATGTAAAAAACTATCTACACGTCTTAATATTTACGTTGAATCTCTTGAAATGATATAAATCAAATAGGAAAATATCAATTCATTAGGTCTTTCAAAGTATCAATACAATCAAAGAAAATAAGTTAGTTCATCCGTCATATACACATCATGAATTTCTCACTTTTCTTTGTAAATCAGAGATGTTTAGTGATTAGTCCGTTTAAATCCGACTATTTTTGCACCTCATTTTAAGATCGGTCCTTTAAACAAAAGCTAAGTAAGAGCCCTTCAAAGTCTTGCTATACACATTAATCTTAATAAGCCGTAAAATTTCATCATATTTAATATATTTTATGTAATTAACTTATTTACATGATAAATACTTATAAACACATCATAAAATTTTTTTGAAATATGAATTAAATGTATTTAATATAAAAATATTTTATTGTGTATTCAGATACGGAATCGAAGCATGTTCATTTGGCTGATGTAAGCTTCATATTTGAGTAACAGTATTTCTCTTGAACCGCACAATATTTCATTAAATATAGCACTACTAACCATATTCCCATTAAATTTACTTATCCTATCTCAAAATAGATGGCACAATTTTATGGAATCAAACAATTATTTTAAGGCGGAATTCATCGGTGGCCCCCTAAATTTGACACAAAATTTCACTTAGACATCTCAACTGGACGATGTTTATTTTAGACACCTCAGGTAGAATTCCGTTGTGTCATTTTGACACTTTTCGCTGACATGACATGGTAAGTGTAATACACCCAAAATCAGCGCGTGAAGGAGCTCTTTTTCAGGACAAAAAACTAATATTTAAAAGGTTTTTACTATTCTTCTTCCTCATTCTCTCCTCCACCGCACACCATCCATTTACCACCGCTGCCACCATCACTATTAATACAATCAAATTAATATTTTTTATTTATTCAATTCCGAAAATCACTACAGCCATTTTCATCTTCTCATTCTTATTCTTTAGAAAATAGCACAAAAGAGATATAGAGTGTATGAAAAAAGACGATTTTTGATTCCACCTTTTTTGCCGGAAAAAATGGATATGAACACTCATATTTAATATTTTTTCTTTCTTTCTCTCCTTGTCTCCCTCCTCCTCCTCCTCTCTTTTTCTCTCAAAACAACACTAAGATAGAAAGAAAAAAAGAATCTAAAACAATTTTAAAGAGCAAATTAAGAAAATTGTTGGGTATAGTAGAGAAGAGAACTACCATGGGGGGCAAGGGGAGGAGGGGAGGGGTTAAATTGATTTTTTTAGAACAATATTTTTATTTTATTTACTAAATAGATTTTAAAATATTTTTTAACTTAAAATAACACATGTAATCATTTAATTTGTCGTTTGTCACGTCATCAACGAGTGTATTACACTCTCCTTCAACTTTTTTCTTATTGTAAAAAAAGTGTCAAAAGAATATAACGGAACCCTACATGAGGTGTCTAAAATGAACATCGCACAGTTGAGGTGTCTATGTGAAATTTCGTGCCAAGTTTAGGGGGCCACCGATGGGTTCTCCCTTATTTTAATATAAAAATATAAATAGCCATTTTTTAGCCGTGAGAATAATTTATTTATTTTTATATTAATTTTTTATTTATTTAAAAATTACTGCTTGATTATAAAATTTCGAAATTTATTTTGGAGATGAATTTCAAAGTCCAAAAGTACTTCAAATCCAATTTTCGATTTCATCTTTATAAATTTTAAATAAAATGATCTGTTCTTTGATTTTTTCTTTATAAAATGTATAATCAAACATAACTTGATTTATTTAACTCTAAGAAACCATTTGGTAAGATGTATAAAAAAATAATACATGAATTAGCTGTGATATTACTTCATACTTTGCTTGATATTTACAATGTATTTATAACTAATATATTATATTAATTATACATTATGTTAAGTAATACATGGTATATAAACAAATATACAACAACTCATCATATCAACAATACGATATTATTAATACATAAATAAATATAATTAAAAATACATCAAATCAAACTATGCATAATTATAGTGGTTGGTGCATATTATTCACATATATAGTAGCACGTGCTGCATTTTCATTATTTTTTCGAAATATTTACATGTCATAACTTTATTTTTTAGATTACTATCTTCAAATATTTTTTTCTTGTTTTCTGAAATATTTACATGTCATAATTTTATTTTTTAGATTACTATCTTTGAGACAAGATAAGAGTGACATTGGTAAATGACAAGATAAGGTAAATAAGATTAAGGATTTAGGCATGTGAAGATTACGAACCGCATGGATGTCTCATACGAATGAGAGATTAACTGATTTGGTGATTTTAGAAAAGGTAAAGATAAACCAGAGAAATATCAAAAAAATATGATTAAATAAGAAATAACATAACTTTAATTATATTTTTGCAATATACGAATTAGAATAGAAGGATTATACGTTTGGCATTTTTATAGCATTCCACTATAATTGATAAATATAATGTATAAATTTGTCTGATTAGATATATATCCCTAAATATATAATAAGTAGTAACATGATATATATTATATATAAGGACCCAAATCTTTTATTTATGTTGAGTATGAAGTGAAAGTTATGAATAACCAACCTATGATTAGCACATTCAAGAAGCAAACTTTATATATATTAAACCTTTCATTAAAAATTAAAATAAAATGATGTTTCCCTCACAACAAACTAATTATATATTTTTGCCAAACGCTAATTACGTGAATTAGTTAAACTTTAAGATTTATGCAATATAACAATGATGACAGTCACTTCCACCAACCAGGGACACATATTTTAATATAAAAATTATGATGCACGTGAACTTATAGTTTTCGTAAAAATAAGTAATTTTTTATATATATATATATATATTTAAAAATAAATAAAAAACTTGATCGATGCAACGTCTTGACTAATTGAACCCAACCAAAAAAAAAAAAAAAAAAAGACAATTATGAGGCAGAAATTTTAAAGGGATAAGCAACGTTAATTTAGAGAAAGATTTGATTTATTGATATGATGAGACTTTAATCTAACAAATAGTATGTAATTTTGTTAGTTTTGTTTTCTCAATTTCACAATTCAATAATAATCACACAACCAACCATGTTTATATTTTTATTTTTATGATAGTGAAATTTAAATTAATTTATGTATACATTGACTAATCTACTAGGTACCTTTTATTTTCTAACCAATATGGATATCAAACAATTTTATTCACTATTTTTTTTATATTTGGAAGAAATTGTTTATTAACTTTATTATCTCTAGGCCTCATGGCCACATTCTTTTTTGCTATTTTAGTAAAGTTAATATGAGATATGCATTGCCCAATTGGGACTAATATCCTTTGATTATATCATAACTAAATCCATGACATGTATTGTCAAATTTGATCTGATAAATTTTGAATTTATTTCACACATTTTTAGGTAACGAGTCCAAAAATATAAATTATGTATGAACTTGTGTTGAATTCACCTAAGATGTTATGTATATTCATTCTTTATAAATCTTGACAACCTAAAAATATGTAACTTCTTTTGTTAAACTCATTCTTATTAATTTGCGCTACATCATAAACAATACTCATATATTTATGCTTATTTTCTAATCTCTTACGTAAAAGATTATATAATTAAACTAATATTTATAATCAAATACAAAACCATATCTCTCTATTAACGCAAACAAAATTCAGAATTCTTTTTAGAGAAAAAAGAAGATAAAATTTTGCTTGATATGTCTCATTATCCCACATTTATCAAAAACTTTTCAATAATTTGTGCTTTTTCTAACTTATTATAAATATATATAAAGTTATATGAGAAAAAGAATCAGATCCCAGAATTTACCTTCTTTTTTTCTTTCTTTTAATTCCCTCCAAAAATAATAATTGAATTCATATCCTTAAAAAAGCAAAAAAGAGAATAATAAAAGGGAAAAAGAGAACAGGAAAAAGTAGTATAAAAGGATTCACATTCTGTTAGAAGGAAAAAAATATTTCTTTCTCTTTCTCTATGGTAAGTAGGAAATACTCCAATTTGTCTATAATGCATTAATGCCACTTGTATAATCCATGTTTATTCAGACTCTTCAAAAATATCAAGATATGTATCAAATTCTTCAAATATAGTACATTTATTTGTTTAATATAAGACAAGTTACGTAATACAGTCACCCTTCGGGATGGCTCAGTGGTCTGGGCTTGGGACTTTCATATTGGAGGTCTCAAATTCGAAACCCCTTGCTAGCGAAAGCAAGGGGTTTGCCTTCTAGGTCGAGCTCGCTACACCGGACTTGCCTAGTGCGGGTTATCTTTCCTATGTGGTTTGCGAGCTATTGTATAGGAGCAGGGGTTTTACCTTGTGCGCATCCAAAGGATAGCGGTTGCGGGTGGTTTCCCTTGTCATCAAAAAAATAAATAAATTACATAATACAATCTAATGGTCAATGTAATGAGAAGATAATTACAAGATTTTGAATTTAAATTCCAGAGCCAGAGACAATAATAATAGTAGCATATGATTTTTTCTCATCTATCCTAAAATTGACGCAAATTAATTCAAATAAATTATACATTTAGTTAATCAGTTAATAATAATTATATTTACTAATCAAATATATAAAATATATATAAATTTTAATAAAATTATATATTTTGATGGACTATTGAGAGATATTTTCATATAGTGGTTAAGACGTTTTATTTATCTATATATATTGAAGCTAATCTGTTTACTTTCTCAGCTCTGACGTGGATGCCTCATCTATTACTTAAGCGTCTTATTCACACTAACTAACAATTAATTTTTTCTTACCTTTGTTTTAGGTACCTTCCATCTTAATTAAAACAAAATAAAAATAAAAATTAATTGTTTGAATTTAGAAAAATAAAAATAATTTTGTTACGAGTTGAGAAGAGAAAATGGGAGAGGAATTATAGGATGAGAAATTAAATCATCATCGAGAAGGTGAAAACTCGAGTAATCAACGAACTGAATTAGTAAGATTCTTCATTGATTGGATAATATAGTTATCTGTTTTGTTTTTTATATTATATTATGAACAAGATGTATATATATAATTATTCAATTTATAAAAGTTACTTTTCGAGAGTTAGAATTAGCTATATTTTTTATTTTTATTAGTTATGTTTGACTTTTTGAGAGCTAAATTAAATGGACTTTTAGAATATGTTTAGCCAATCCATTTTGTAATGATTTGTGTTTTATTAATTCATTTGAAAAAAATATTATTATCAATGTTAAACCAACTACATTTTTCAGTTTAGAAAAGTAATGTCCACTATTATTTAAAAAAAATTATTTTTTAAAAACTTGACTAATTTATCTCTTATCGAATATCTATGAAGGGACCAAATTCAACTAAATATCTTAACCATCTAAAATAAATTAAAAATTATTAAAAGAAACTTTTAACTTCTTAAATGCTTGGCCAAACAAGGTAATAGAATATTTAAGAAAAATTAAATTAAGAAAAGAAATCCTTAATTATTTAAATAATAAGTGGAATTTATAAGATAAAATTAGGGGAATATCTTCTTTTCAACCTCTCCTTTTTTTTTTTTTTTTTTTTTTTTTTTTTTACCATTTTTATGCACAAGATTTAATTAAAAGTGACCTAATGAAAAGACCTTAATATCAAAAATTTTTTAATCTAAATATAAAGTTATTGTAGAAAGAAAATTATACTCATAAAATTAATAAAACTAATTAATTGTTCACTCATTTACTATTCTTAGACTTCTTTTTTCATGTAAAAATAAAAAAGATAATTGGATAAAACTTTTCATAATAAATTAATCCTCTATAGTTCAACTCTATCAAGTTAGATCCTTAACTTTCTCTAATCTAAGTATATATTAACCATATTCTCAACTATCAATTAAGTAGGTAAGACTATATATTAGTTATTAATATCTATCAAACAATTTTTTTTTAAAAAAATCAAGTTTGTAAAGCAAGAATTTGAAAATTTTAAAAATATTTTTTTAAAGAAAAGAACTTAAAAAGTGGGGGAAAACTAAGGGTGAACGTAGTTTGAGCAAATCCAAAATTCGAACTTTTTGGATATTTAGTTTGAATTTTGAATTTTATTTTTAAAATTTATCAATTTGATTTGATAGTGAATATCTGAAACTTTTCCTTATATCCACCATGCACAAATCATTTATGTCCAATGTTCACAAATTTAATTTTTCAATAGAATAGTACCCTAGAATCATACTCATTAAGTTTAATATAAAATTACACGGTATAAACATCAAAGTAATCCTAATTAATTGCAAAAAGTTAATAACCTTGTGAAGAACAAACTATTAGGCAATTGAGGTCGTTAATTGTTATAACCTAAAAAATTGAATCTAAATTTTCTTAATTCAAAAACCTACCAAATTGAAATTTTCATATTCAATCTGAAATCTCCCCATGACCCCACCTTAAAATAAAAATAAAAACTTTCCCCGCTAATTCTCCTTGCAATAAATTAGAGTAGTAAATATAGAACAAAAAAAAAAAGAGTAAAAAATCCATAGTTTTGATTTTCAAAATCTAAGAAAAATAAATAATATTAATTGTTTTATATAGAAAAAAAGGATTTTTTTTTTTTTAATCTTTAATATCTGACTGGTGCAGTTTTTCACTATAAATATAGAAAACATATCCATCTTCATCACTGTGAAACCTCACAAATTTTTCATTTAACCTTCTCTCTATTTTTTCTTTATTTTTATTGGCCGGAGCTCCGGTAGTCTGCCGGTCGGAGTTTATTTTTGTCGGCGAAGATGGGAGTGACTATTTTAACAGATCTCGGAATGGAGATTTTGATTCCGATATGTGCCGTTGTCGGCATCGCTTTCTCGCTCTTCCAGTGGTATCTCGTCTCCAAAGTTACGGTCGGTACTGATAAGCCTCATTCCTCCGGCGACGATAAGAATGGATATGCTGAATCTCTCATTGAAGAAGAAGAAGGCATCAATGACCATAACGTTGTTCAAAAATGCGCTGAAATTCAAAACGCTATTTCTGAAGGTATCAAAAGCGACCTTTGCTCTTACAGTTATTCAACTCATTTATGTGGATTCTCTATATTTTGCGTTTGAGTCCATTACTCGCATGAGTAAATCTAAGCACTGTTTTTATGCTATTGCAGGTTATTTTAAGTAAAATTTCTGTATAATTTTGTTGATTTCATAATCTGGTTGTGTTTACTGTGTTAATATCTAATGGAATATGCTGATTTATGTTGTAAATTAGTTGAGTTTTCTTTGCCGATAGATTAAGATCTAGCTTCTATATTCATTCGTGCTGTTATCATTATTAGATTATGTAATTCTTTCTTGCTTTTCTTACACGTTTTTTGTAGACCTAGACTTTAATTTTGTGGGAATAATCAATTGCAGATTAGTTTACTTTTTCGAAGCAACCTTCCATACATAACAGTTACAGATCTAAAATGCCGTGTTAGGTTGGTAATTAGTTATTATCACTATCACATATCGAGTTATGCTGTGTCGATCCTTAAAAAATGCACTACTTTTGAAGGATCTGATATGCACTCATGGACATTGACATGCACTCGTGTGACATTTTTGAAGAGTTTGAGCCATATAGGTGTCAAGTCTGCTGATTTGAGATACTTATATAAAGCCTTTTTTGCTAATTAATGATTAAGATTAAAAAGAAGTAATTTTTTTGATTATCTTATGGATTTAAGTATTAGATCTGAACATTATCTAATTACTTTATAGGAAAAAAGCAAAATATTGTGTTCAGTCTGATTCCTACAGTGTTAATTTTGTAATGGCATTGAGCATCCTAGATAGCCATTTCAGAATGTTGAATCAATTAGGAAAAGAAACTAGATGGGGTTTAATGTATCAAATCAGGGAGATCTGAACACTTTACACTCTGTCAACAAGACTGCATTTCTTTCGCCGACTCATTTCTGTGGATATCTAAACATTTTACACTCTGCCAATGAGTTTCTTTTGCTGACTCATTTCTGTGGATAACCCTTCATTAAGGTGGAAAGAGAAAAAGGAATGCAGTCTACTTTAAATGGATGACAAATAAAGAATTTGATAAAAATAATAGTGTGTACAAAAGTTGATCAATTACTTGTTTCAATTGCTAGTTTGATTAAGTTCCATTTGCTTTAACTTTTCTAGAGCATTTATTTGGACTATATTTGATGGGAAATTACAAAGCTAGTTACTTCTTGGTTAGTTATTCTTCCTGGTCAGTTAGCGTAGACCAGGAACACTTGCCTGATTATTAACTTTTGCAATGTATTCTCATGATCTTAACTGTTGAATTTATTTTGTACCACAGGAGCAACCTCATTTCTCTTTACGATGTACCAGTATGTTGGTGTTTTCATGGTTGCTTTTGCAATTTTGATCTTTGTTTTCCTCGGCTCTGTTAAGGGATTCAGCACGAAGGACCAGCCTTGCACATATGACAGGACCAAAACTTGCAAGCCAGCTCTTGCAACTGCTGGCTTCAGCACCGTATCGTTTCTGCTTGGTGCTGTTACCTCTGTGGTGTCTGGGTTCCTTGGAATGAAAATCGCCACATATGCAAATGCCAGAACTACCTTGGAGGCTAGAAAAGGTGTCGGGAAGGCTTTTATTGTTGCATTCAGATCTGGTGCTGTGATGGGTTTCCTTCTTGCTGCAAATGGTCTTTTGGTTTTGTTCATAACCATCCTTCTATTTAAGATTTACTACGGTGATGACTGGGAAGGTCTATTTGAGGCTATAACTGGTTATGGTCTTGGTGGATCTTCAATGGCCCTCTTTGGTAGAGTTGGTGGAGGGATTTACACCAAAGCAGCAGATGTTGGAGCTGATCTTGTGGGCAAGGTGGAGAGGAACATCCCTGAAGATGATCCTAGAAACCCAGCGGTATGGTTATTTATCTATTAGAATGTAGAGATCTACTTAAAACTTATTTCTAGTTAGCCTTGTTAAGAAACTTCTTTTCTAGTTGTTTCTCAAGTATAAATAGTCTCTCAGGTGATTGCTGACAATGTTGGAGACAATGTCGGAGATATTGCTGGTATGGGATCAGATCTGTTTGGATCTTATGCAGAGTCATCCTGTGCGGCTCTTGTTGTTGCTTCAATCTCCTCCTTCGGTGTCAATCATGAGCTTACTGCCATGCTATATCCCCTTCTCATCAGCTCTGTTGGCATCCTTGTCTGTTTGCTTACCACCTTATTTGCAACTGATTTCTTTGAAGTCAAGGCTGTTAAGGAAATTGAGCCAGCATTGAAGAAGCAACTCATTATCTCAACTGTTCTCATGACTATTGGGATTGCTTTTGTTAGTTGGATTGCCCTTCCATCGACCTTCACAATATTCAATTTCGGAGTTCAGAAAGAAGTAAAGAACTGGTAAATCTTAATCTTGCTATTACTTTGATAACTTGGTCTTGTGGCACTTCTGCACTGTTTATATATTGGTTTGCATTATTTGGGATTTGGTTGTGAAAGACTGGAAGTTGTGTAAGCATGGAGTGAATTTAAGATGCAAGAATTCGTTACAGAAGATTGGACAAATGCATTTTCCAGTTGAATGGATGACAAAGCTGCAATTTGACCTTCCTTTCCCTGTCTTTAAAATATCTAATATTGAGGCTAACAAGTTTCCGAATCTGATTTTAGGCAATTGTTCTTGTGTGTTGGAGTTGGTTTGTGGGCTGGACTCATTATTGGGTTTGTCACTGAGTACTATACCAGCAATGCTTACAGGTGGGCACCTATTTTTTGTAGTCATTTCCTTGGCTTCTTTGGCTCTTGTATATCAGAAATTTAAGTTTTGTTCTACTTTTTTCCTTTTCCCAGCCCCGTCCAAGATGTTGCTGATTCATGCCGCACTGGTGCTGCCACCAATGTCATCTTTGGCCTTGCCTTGGGTTACAAATCCGTCATCATTCCCATTTTTGCCATTGCAATCAGTATATTTGTTAGCTTCAGCTTTGCTGCAATGTACGGCATTGCAGTTGCTGCCCTTGGAATGCTGAGCACTATAGCCACTGGTTTGGCAATTGATGCATATGGTCCCATTAGTGATAATGCAGGAGGTATTGCTGAGATGGCTGGAATGAGCCACAGAATCAGAGAGAGAACTGATGCACTTGATGCTGCAGGAAACACCACTGCTGCTATTGGAAAGGTAAATTAAATTCACTTCTACCCTACACTAAGCAATGAGAGGTTTAGTTTCACTATATTACCTTATGATTGACAAACTTCTTTTGTACCTATAATGATGACAGGGATTTGCTATTGGTTCTGCTGCACTTGTGTCTCTGGCCCTCTTTGGTGCATTTGTCAGCCGGGCAGCAATTTCCACTGTGAATGTCTTGACACCTAAAGTCTTTATTGGTTTGATAGTCGGTGCAATGCTTCCTTATTGGTTCTCCGCCATGACAATGAAGAGTGTTGGAAGCGCTGCTCTTAAGATGGTTGAGGAAGTGCGCAGGCAATTCAATACCATCCCTGGTCTCATGGAAGGAACTGCCAATCCTGACTATGCCACCTGTGTTAAGATCTCCACAGATGCATCAATCAAGGAGATGATTCCACCTGGTGCTCTTGTCATGCTCACTCCATTGATTGTTGGGATCTTGTTTGGCGTCGAAACACTTTCTGGTGTTCTTGCAGGATCTCTTGTCTCTGGTGTACAGGTAAGAAAACATATAGAAGATTGTGAATGTGTTTTTAAATAACTTCAAATGGTCTGAATCTCTAATCCTGGATGAACTTTGTTTCTGTAGATTGCTATTTCTGCATCCAACACCGGTGGTGCCTGGGACAATGCTAAGAAGTACATTGAGGTAAAGTATTTATTTTGGACCTTTCACTTAGATTACTGTCGTATAGGAATTATGTTTCAACTCTAATAATGTGTTGGTTATGAATGATAGGCTGGAGCCTCAGAACACGCAAGAACCCTTGGCCCGAAGGGATCTGATGCACACAAAGCTGCTGTAATTGGTGACACTGTTGGTGACCCTCTCAAGGACACATCTGGACCATCATTGAACATTCTTATCAAGCTGATGGCTGTGGAGTCCCTCGTGTTTGCTCCCTTCTTCGCCACCCACGGTGGTCTTCTCTTCAAGTTGTTTTAAAAGCAAATGCAACTCCTATGTCACATGACTGTATCATGAATCTATTGTTCCTCTTTCCTCCTCCCCCGTATTTCACATTCGAACTTCCTTTCAAGCATTTTTCGTGTTTTTAGTAGCTAGAATGTTGGGATTAGCATATGGTGTTGGGCTGTGGAGGGAGCTTATTCACGAGAATGTGCGTTGTGATGATGGTAAGGGTGAAGTTATTTTGCAGAGTTCAGAAGAAACATCAAATGTTCTTTCCTAGAGTAAATGTATCAGTTTTTTTTCTCTCTTAATACCTTCTTGTCATTGCCCTTTTTGGGTGTTCAATTTTTGAAGACTTACTAAGCTTTATGTGCATTTGTCTTTTCTTTCTTCTATACATTACTCCTCTTTTCATTTCAAATTCAAGAGCACCTCGAAAATTAGGTCATAATTATACTGCTATGTATAATCCATCCAAGCAAAGTTCGGATTCTGATATATGATAAGAGTGATCATATTTAATACAAACATGTTCTCCATTATTTTTAATTTATTTTCACTCAATTGAAAAAGAAATATCCTTTTATTTCTGAAAAAAAGCTAAAGAAATTGAGATCAACTTATCAAATAGTGGCAGTCCACTCTGTTCAGCCCAATTAGAAACAAATTACATAATTTTGGGAATTCGAGTTATCAATGACTTTTTAATGGACTTGACTAGAAGGAACATGTGTAGTGTGGGGAGCAGTTGTAGTTTTTTTTTTTTAAAAAAATTGGTTTCTTATTAGTTGTTTAATATCCGCATTAGAGTTTAATTACTCTGAGTTCATATATTGTAGGTATCTGCATTAGAGCTTAATTACTCTGTATCCACGCAGAGGCGTATTCAAAATTTCAAAAGAATGTGTGCACTATCACGAAAAAATGCATCTAAGATATAAATTTGATTGGTTTTGACCTTTACGTTCTTAACACTGAAATGTTAACTTTTAAAAATTACAAATCCAACATATATAATACTACTAGTTATAATTTTAATATACACATTTGATTTAATTATATAAAAATTTCACCGGGCTAATTTTTTTTTAGGAATTTTCAATGTTATACACTTGAAAATTTTGAAAGATTAAAGCAAAAAAAAAAAAAAGAAAACTTGATTGAAATGTCAAAAGTGTTGCCGATAACCATTTGGAGGGGTGTTACTAACAAAAATAAGATAGATACAAGATTTAAATTTCTATCTTTGCTTAGAGAGGTGCACTCAATCATCATCATATTATTATATGCTACTTTTAACATGGGTTCACACCTCTATATTTAAATATTTTTTTAAAAAAATATAACACTACTATATACAATCTAGAGAGGGAAACATGGGTTCACGTGAACCGACGAAACCCCCTCTAGATACGCCTTTGGATCCACGTATTACAGAGTCTATTTTGTAGACATGCTACCAACATGATTTTTTAAAATATTTAGAATTCAAACTCGAGAACTGTGATTAAGACAGAGGAATTTCAACCATCTAGTCAGATTAGTCTAAATTGATCACAACATTTTTTTTACCATTTCTAACCATTATTTTAAACGGTTTGGTAGATTTTTAGCTAGTTTTTCTGAGACTTTAGTAAATGCCTTTATTTTGTGGTGGTTTTTATTGTATGAATAAGAAGGCCACCGTTTTGATAGGAAAAAAAAAAGTTTTAATACATGAACGATCTCTTAAATCGATAGGTGAATTTTATTTATACATTCAAAGTTTTACTAGTTTTAATTAAAAACCTGATAAAGTGTCTTAATTAGATATTTTTCGCTCAATTTTTGTAAGAGCTTTTGTGTGTATTATTTTGTGTCTATTATATAGATACGTTAGTTACTTAAATATGTCACCTCTTTTAATTATATATATTGACCTCAGTAAATCATAAAACCTCACATATATTTTATATGATTAACTTAACTACCTAACAGATGCTAGAGAATGCCCGCAAAATTTTTTCTAAAATTATAAATCGAAAATGTCTAATAAGAACACTTTTATCATCTCTTTCATTTTTGACATAATTACACATAAATTTGATGTCAAGTTATATACTTTAATAATGCAGTTTTTTTTTTTTTTTTAAATATATCAGTAAATATTACAATAACGAACCACAACATACCTAATATTTGGGATTTAAAAAAAAAAATAAAATTAACTTAGACATATCAACTTAGTCATAGCAAATAATATGACATATCAACTTAGTCATAGCAAATAATAGAAAAAAAACGTAACATGTCATTTAGAACAAACTAAATTATCTGCAAATATCATTTTGTGATAATAGAAAAGTTATTTTTTTTTTAAAAAAAATATTGAATATCAATTTATATTTATTAAACAAATTTCTTGTAATTAACTAAGACTATGTGACTTGATCATGTACATTTTTTACAGTGTTAATGCATATAACTTAAATTCATTCTAACCTTCTTTTTAGTTCATATCAATATAGATTATAATAGCATAACTAGATTTTTCTATCTTTTATTAAATATTTCAAATTTATATCTAGAAAATGAAAAAAAAATTCTTTTGAAAGCATTACTTTCAAAAATGAATATCCTATAAACAGTAGATTCAAATTAATTTACTTCAATCCACCTATCCAATACTCAATGAGAATATATATTTTTTTTTTAAAAAAAAAGTTTATCACCCAACTGATTATGATATCATGCCTACATTCATCTTACAAAGACCAAAAATTTCATAATGAAATTTAATATTCACCACCAACCAATATTGACTTTTCAAACTACTTATATAAAGTCAAAACTTGATCAACTCACTAAAGATAGATTTACATGTAATTAATTAAATGCTAACACGTGCACTAAACAAGCTAAAAACTACTACAAGATTGTAATTAACAAAGTTTGAAAAATAATATTTCTCAAAAGTTTGGCAAAGGGTTCACAAAGGGTGTGAACGGCAGGAAAGAAAGTTTCTTATAATTTTTTTTTTATGTTTGATATATGTAAGAAAAAAACATTATATATAATAATTATACACTATTTAACAGATTTTTTGAGATAATATAAAATTTTAATTAAAATTATTGAATTTGGCCGAATTCACTAAGAGACTGAGATCAATGTAGGATCCCACCATAACCTTTTAATTATGTAGTAGAAACACGTAGTTTATTTCCAAAATATATGTTATTTCACGCACCATTGAAGCCGTGACACGTGCCAATTTGGTGGCGGCGCCCAATTTGTAGTTTGTACTAAGGGGTCGAATATGAAGAAGTAAATATAAAAAAAAAAAAATCGAAGAAGGTTCAATATATATATATATATGAAACAAAAATAATTATAACTATATATAAATAATGTAATTTTCCATTTAAGAAGATTCGAATAAGACCCCCTTGTTTCTACCTACCTCCGCATCTACGTGTCGTCGATTTTACCCCTAATTACCTTAAAAAAAAAGGTCCAAACCCCTTCATCTTTACACAACCCCCCAAAACACCGCTAGAAAAATATGGAATTAGCCTATCTAATTCATCACTAAATAACTCCAATGCAATTATATTTCATATAATATGTGGCTAATTTTTACTGATTAGCTACGAAATTTAGTATCTCATATGTTATATTTTATTATCGATCTCTGAGTAAAACAATCGTACAACTAACATAACATTTAGGAACAAGACTTAAATATGTTATCGAACTTTGAAAAAAGACCCATTTATGTCATCGATTAAAAGTATAGCTCGTCTGTGTCATTTTCTTATGAGAAAAAGGCTCATCCATGCCATTATTGGTTAACAATAAACAATTCGATTTTACAAAATCATTTTTTAACACGTGGTCAATTATGATTCGGCCACATTATTAAATAAATTATATTTTTAAAGAAAAATGGCTCAAATATGTTATCAAACTTTTAGAAAAAGCTCATCTACGTCATCTATTAAAAAATTGATTCATCTATGCTATTTCAATTGACAAATAATGACATGAATGAACCTTTTCTCAAATCAAAATGACATAAATGAACCAAATTTTTAACGAATACTCCCTCAATTTCATATTAATTGAATTGTTGAGATGTTTTACACCCTTTAAGAAAAGAATATTAAGACATAAATTAGACTTAACTTTCTATTTTTACCCTTATTAGTTATTATCAAAATTATGATTAAAATAACTAAACATTAATTAATAACTAATTCCAATACTAACTAATGAAGTATAAAATTGAAAAAACATTCTAAAAGTAATCTTGAAAATTGAACAATTAAGTTAATTTGAAAAATAAAAAGTGTCTCAACAATTCAACTAACATGAAAGAGCTGACATATTGAACCTTTTTCCCTAACATTTATAATGAATGAGTTTTTAGCATTTATACATACCTCCAACTTTTATTATGAATCTCTAAATTTTATATAAAATAAACTTGGACGAAGCAACTAAAGAAGGGAGGGGGTGGGGAGTGGGAGGGTCAATACTTAGAATGAAATATTAACATTTTTAGTTAGGAAGATTTAGAAGCAACTTATAAATAATTAACCAAAAATATAAAGTATTTGCAACCTGATTATCACATAATTAACCAAAAATATAAACAATGCAATTTTGCCAATTATATTCTCAACAAACACAGACACACAAACATCTTTAAAAATGAATAGCTTATTTGGCCAATATTTCAAAAATTGCTTATTTTGAAGGAATTAAAAATGTTTTTTCGAAATACAAAATAGCTTCCACTACTATTCAAAAGCACTAAAATAAGCATTTTATCTGTCCCAAATTTACCATTCGAATTTCGACAGTCAAATCAAATTTAATTTTAATTGTGAATTCAGACTTAAACTTTTAATATTTTTAAAATAAAATTTACATATTTAAAAATTACATAAAAAATACTACAAGTTACAAGATTGACAACATAAATATTTTAAAAAATATAATTAAAAATATAACAAAAGAAAAAATTATTTAAAATATCGAAATTCAAAAGATAATAGAAGATCTAGTCAAAATAGTTTTCCTTAAATAACTTAATAAAAAAGTTTTGGAAGAGTAAAAACTACTCCTAAGGAATACTACTACTTATAAATTATAATTAATAATAAAAAGCACGAGAAACTAGAGATAATATAATATTACATATTTTTTTTTCCAGGAATCTTGCTAATTTAAATAGGATACTTCCTAGTTACCAAAGGTTCTAGGAAATGTATTTTACAATAATTTATAAATTGAATAAAATAAAATGAATCTTAATTATAACTTCTTGTCTTCTTAATCCTCAATTATAATATATATATATATATATATATATATATATGAAATTTAAGAAAGAAAGATATTTAAAAGTTGATTGTGATCTTAAATATTTCTTCAGTTCATTTTGAATTTTTTAAATGGCTTTTGAGAGATAATGATGAGTATTTCATTACAATGCCTATCATAATTAATATTTATGTTAAGTTTTGTAAAATTCTTTTGGGTATAAGTAATTAATGTTAAGGGTAAAATAAAAAATAATAATTATCTTTTCTTATATGTTAATAAAAATGATGTCGAGTAAAAATGAAAATCTATTTTTGTAATAATAGACAAATAAAAGTGAATATATTATACTTGTGCGATTATAAGAAATTGCCACTAAAGATATGTTTTGACCATCGAAAAAAAGCTTTTTCAAAATTGATTTTTCATTTGATGTTCGATATTTATATTTAGACCCAATCAATCTGGATTCTCATGATGTATGACCCTTCTAAAAGGAAATCACTCCCTAACAAAAAAAATTGTATATGAAACTTGAATCCAAAGTGTTTAATTAAAAAATAAAAATCATAAAAAGATTATATTCATCCCATCACAAACAGTTTCCGTGACCATTGAAGAAAGTTGTTAATAGGACCCTTCCATTAAATTTTCTTGTATTTTTTAAAATTAATTTGGGAGTTGGTACAGTGCCATTTTTTAAACGTGCATTGTCTTGTCTTATTTTATTTTTGAAGGTCTAACATGTTAGGGCTCTACATTATATGATAAAGATCTTTTTTTTTTTTTTTCAATTATTATGATTTTAGGGATTATTATTGTGTTAAGAGTATTGAAATCGACGGAAATTAAAAGATAAAACAAATTCCTACCTTATTGCGCTCTGGGAAGATGATGAAATCGTCAAAGAGAGAGTACCAATGTTGATCTTGCTTTGGAAAAAGATGAAATTGCTAATTTAGGGCTACCAATGGCTCTTTTGAGTTTAAATTTGGGGAAATCACTCCCTAACAAAAGAATTGTATATGAAACTTGAATCCAAAGTGTTTAATTAAAAAATAAAAATCATAAAAAGATTATATTCATCCCATCACAAACAGTTTCCGTGACCATTGAAGAAAGTTGTTAATAGGATCCTTCCATTAAATTTTCTTGTATTTTTTTAAAATTAATTTGGGAGTTGGTACAGTGCCATTTTTTAAACGTGCATTGTCTTGTCTTATTTTATTTTTGAAATTTATCCATCTAAACAATAATAAAAAAAAATATCTTTTATCTTTGGCAGAATGTATTTTAATATATTTTCTTTTATCATCCACATTTCATCTCTCAATTTAACGTAAAATTCAATTAATGTGTCGCATACGTTTGATATTTGTTAAATGATTAAGGATGGAAAAAATAGACCTCCTTTTTCAAATCAAAAGGAAACTGTTTTTTTTTCCCTAAAACATAATTAACAGAGAAATAAATGACAATATCATTGTAATTAATTGAACATAAAATCGAATTTCGATAGACATTATTAATTTCACGATTTTTGCTATCATCGATTACATGATAACTCTATTTATCATAATTTAAACAGTACTTTTTCCATTTCAAAATATTTTTATTTTAGTAAAATTATGTTCATTAAAAAATCAATAAATATAATGTGTTCTTTACTAAATTAATACTATTTGATAAGTGTCTCTTGAAAATTGAATAATCAAGTAAATAGATGCTACATTTGAAAAATATATATTATTTTTTGTCTTAAATTTTTACGATGATAATTAATTTAGAACGGAGAATATATTATTTATAATAACTTTTCAATTCTTAAGGAAAAACATTTATGAACAAACAGGTCCCAAAATAATACTTTAATTGAACAAACAAATCATAAAATGACGTATAGAATTAATTGTACACGTGTTTTTTGATATTAATATACACTTATTTTAGAGGATTTAACATGTTGATATTTTTAAAGAATTCAAGTAATATAAATATCACGAATGAAAGAGAATTGAGTGACTCACCAAATCATTCTAGCATTAACAAAGCTTTCACCATTGTTATTTTGTTCATCATTCTGATTTCTGATGGTCATTTTCATCAGAAAAAAATAAAGACAATCACCATTTTTTGCGATATTTTGTATATATAAAAAAAATGAGATTCAAATTTTAAAATTCAGTGAAGTAATACATGATGATAATGTGGAGACAAGTCTTGATACATACGTTATTCATAAGAAAGGAAGTTTCAAATAATTTGAATAAATTAGAGAAAAGACATAAAGTCTCTATTAAAGTTGTCTCGTATTTGCATAAAGACACCTTAACTTTGAAAGTGTCCTATCACTCCAGAAAACTTTTTAATATCTTTGTAAATGGGCCATTTTGACCCATTCCCTCGTCTGTGTTGTCACGCGTGATGCTCACTCCGTAATATTCATTCAACCCGACCCGACCCTATTCTTTTAAAAAAACGTTTTCTCTTTCCTTTTGTTATTTCTCAACTTTCCCTAAAATCACAAAATATAGAAAAGTCTTCTCGTTTTCTCTTGGTGTTGATAATCTCGTTGTTGATGTTTCTTGGTGAAGATTCTTGGAGGGACAAGGAATTGAAGGTCTAACATGTTAGGGCTCTACATTATATGATAAAGATCTTTTCTTTTTTTTTCCGATTATTATGATTTTAGGGATTATTATAGTGTAAAGAGTATTGAAATTGACGGAAATTAAAAGATAAAACAAATTCCTACCTTATTGCGCTCTGGGAAGATGATGAAATCGTCAAAGAGAGAGTACCAACGTTGATCTTGCTTTGGAAAAAGATGAAATTGTTAATTTAGGGCTATCATTGGCTCTTTTGAGTTTAAATTTGGGGAAAATGATGTAAATTAATTAAATAATTAATAATAAAGAAATAAAGTTAATTGATAATAAAGAAATAAAGTGACACATGACAGTTTTAAATTGGTTAATGGCAGTAAAAACACTGCATCATGCGTCTCATGTGCGTGATAACAACCCAGACAAGAAAATGGGTCAAAATGGCCTATTTACAAAGATATTAAAAAGTTTTGTGGGGTGATAGGACATGTCCGAAGTTAAAGTGTCTTTATGCAAATACGGGACAACTTCAATGGTGATTTTATGTCTTTTTTTAATAAATTATTCAAAGTAACGAAAAATCAATAGAGCCACCGAATAAATGAAATGGAGGCACACATTAAAGTCTGGTATAATAAAACACATTGTCATAAAAGTTCAAAGACAAGTTTTAAAGAGTGAAAGATAGACCAACTATGTTGTATGAAATAAATGTTCGCCCAATAAAAAATTTCACATTCAAAGATTGAAAATAGCGAAAATGAAATGCTCAAATAAATGTGTAGGTATACTCACAAAGACGAGATTAGAGATAAAGATATTCATATAAAGTAGTAGCAAAAAAATTTCACATTCAAAGGTTGAAAGTAACATACTTTCTATATGTTTAATTTAGATATCTTTCAACGAATTAACATAAAAGATCTTATATTGATAATTTTATACGTTTCGTAATGTGTTAGATTTTTTTTATTATTGGATTATCAATTCTTAATGATTTGAAATATTTTTTTAGGTTAACTGATAATTCGATAGTGAATTAAATAATTATATATATATAAAAAAGAGAATCTTAGGCCCGCCACATGGCACCACCACAAACCAGAATTCTCTTTTAATTTATTTATTTTCAAAACTAGTCTTTTCCTTTCATGAAAAATTGTGACATTTATGAAAAGTAGTGACACTTATGAAAAATTGTGATTTTAATGAAGAGTTGCGACTTTTATGAAATATTGTGACCTTTCCGAAGGGTTGCAACTTTTTCAAATAATTGAACCTTTCCGATAAGCCACAATAAACATTTGTTCACTCTACTCTTTGTTGTCTATAAATATATGAATTTTCTCTCATTATAAAACAATGAAAATTCTGAACCTCTTCTTCTTTACAATTAATTATTTGTGTACTTTGCTCCTGTTGAGTGACTCACTAACACCATTGCTTATGTTACATATCCTGGTATGTATTTTTACGGTCATTAATTTATGCTTATGTTGTTAAGGATAAATGATAAGATGTAATAATTTTCATTTTCCTTTACATTATTAATATTTGTTACTACGTAATCTTGTATGTAAGATAATATAATATTTTAGTTTTAATGACTAATAGGTTTTAAATATTATTTTATAAATTCAGTGATAATAAATTTTCGCGCGAAGCGCGAGTAATTTTACTAGTTTGGTATATAAAGTCTTTTGACTTAAAATTAGTTTCGTACTTTATTTCAAGTTATCTCAAATTTTCGAGTATTCTACAATGGTAACAATGTTTACTTTTGATCAAGATGCAATCTGTCAACTCATATACATGGTTCATTTAATTTGTTACTTTGTTTCTAAGTGATTTTCATTTTTTTTTTCAAATCTTAATAATCAAACTGATAATCAAATTGATAATGATTAGTAACCATAAATTAATATTTTAATCGTTCTACAAAGGTTTAACATGTCTAAATAGAATTGATAAACTTGAGAATCAAACCAAATCAATCCATACACAACTTTGATTCTTGAACCACCTACCCCAAACCCCAACCGCATTTTCAATTTTCTTTTTTCCAAGTTTTATGCCTTTCAAATTACAATCTCTCTTCTCTCTCTGTCCTTTGTTGAAAAAGTCCACCAGTTGTGCAATTGCTCTTCACCTTCCTCCATTTTTCTTCCTGTATAAATACCTCACCTTTCCCCCTTTTCCCATTGTCCAATTCCTCTCAAATCTCGAAAAAAAAAAAACTCCATTTTTTTCACATTTCAAGAATCGAAGGTCAAAAATCAAGAATCTTTCTGTACAGACAACATTGTATTGTATACACCATGTTGTCTGTCACCCCACTTCAATCCAAGCCAACGCCAACCTCCAATTCAAATCGTTTCTCTAATCTCACCAACCCCACTAGCAGCACCAGCCGCCGCCGCCATTTCTCTGTGTCTTCTCCATCAGAAGTCAGCCACTACCGTGGCCGTCGTCGTCTGAGTATCAAAGCTATTGATGCTGCACAGCCATATGATTATGAAGCATTGGTGTCAAATCAATATGCTCAGTCAGGTAGGCTAAAAATAGGTATAGTGGGGTTTGGTAATTTTGGTCAGTTTCTTGCAAAATCCTTTGTTAGTAAAGGTCATCTTGTGTTGGCTCATTCAAGAACAGATTATTCCCAAATTGCTAATTCTTTAGGGGTTTCTTTTTTTCAAGATCCACATGATCTTTGTGAGCAACACCCTGATGTTATTGTTCTTTGTACTTCAATAATTTCAACTGAAACTGTTCTTAGGTCATTACCAATTCAAAGGCTGAAGAGGAACACATTGTTTGTTGATGTTTTATCAGTAAAAGAATTTCCAAAAAATATTTTTCTTCAAGTTTTGCCTACCCATTTTGATATTCTTTGTACTCATCCCATGTTTGGACCTGAAAGTGGTAAGGATAGTTGGAAAGATTTGATCTTTATGTTTGATAAAGTTCGAATAGGTGAAGGGAGATCAAGAACAACAAGGGTTGACAAGTTTCTTGATATATTTGAGAAAGAAGGGTGTAGGATGGTGCCAATGACATGTGCTGAGCATGATAAGCATGCTGCAGGTTCACAGTTTATTACACATACAATGGGGAGGGTGTTGGAGAAGTTGGGTTTGGAGAAAACTCCTATTAATACTAAAGGGTATGAGACTTTGTTAAATCTGGTGGATAATACTTCTAGTGATAGCTTTGACTTGTACTATGGGCTGTTTATGTACAATAAAAATGCTATGGAGGAGTTGGAAAGACTTGACTTGGCTTTTGAGGCTTTGAAGAAGGAGTTATTTGGGCATTTACATGATTTGTTGAGGAAGCAATTGTTTGGGAAGGCGGAGGAAGCAGGACAGAGGCGTGTCTTAACCAAGTTGCCCAGGAATGGCTATGCACTGCCAGCCCCGTCATCAAATGCCGTTAAACCTGAGAACAACTGAGGGAATTCTGAAGTATCTGTATTTTTTGTTGGTGACCTCTTGCTTTGGGATTCAAAGGATGTATTATTAAACACAATCTTTAATGTGACAATTCAATAATAGCAATGTAACTATGCTACAAGGACATACTCATCCTGTTGTTTATCCTGCTGTTTAATGAGAAGATTAAAGAGAAGCACTAGTTCAACCTTAGAGTTGGGGTTAGGTGTTGAGTTGTAAGATCATCAAAAGAACTATATTTTGACCTGTAACGTCGTCCTTTTGATATTTTAGGAACATTTGTGGTAGGAGAGTGACTTTTGATGTGATTACATTTCAGACGTTGAAGAATGTAGTTTAGGATGGAAATTCAGTTAACAGTTATCTATTTGTTGCTGGATAAGCCATTCTATATCTCATGTATTTATGTTTGAAGAGGAGAGGTATGTGTTAGAACATGAAATCTTACGCTTTAAGCATGAAGTTTTTCTGCTAGTCATGTACATTTGATGTATGATACTTGATTACCATGATGTTCTCTTATATCAAATGAGTTTCCATATGGCATTGTTTTCTGCACATACTAGTCAACTTTGTGTATACGCTAGTATGGAGCACTATTTGGCAATTCGACATCCTTGTGAAGGCAAGGGAAAATGTTGGATTAAATAGTTAACAACGATGAACCATGTTATAGTGATTAGTGTCCAAGCTCATTGAGGGAAAAGAAAAATGAGTACTGATTTTGCATCCTCATCTCTTTGCTAGTAAAATGATTTAGTCTTTCAGGGAGCAAAGAGAAGAGAAGATGTATCAATATCTTCATAATTTGATGTGTACAAATGAGGTTTTGGCTCTAATTCCGGTGGATTAAGTTATTTCTTCCCGTCTACCTAATCCTTGGAATGGTCGAGCTGTGTGCAAGTTGGTTTAGACACCACTATCATTGAAAAAACTTGATGCATACAGCTGCCACAACTAATTTATACGTATCAAATACAATACACTTGCATTCCTTAAATATGATGTCCAAATTTGGAACTTACCACTTCTAAAATAAACACATAACTCTCACACAATTTCAATCATTCCATTCATTCTCCATGTGACATCTTTCTCGACTAAAGTTTGTTGATTTGTTCCTAAACTATTTATATTTGAAGGTACACTTTGCAGCAAGCATCTCATATAGTTAACATATGCTTTCTTTCCTAATGAAAGCAGAGTGGAAAAGCTGATCGACTCTTGAACCCAGGGGTTCCTCTTCTCAGCTGAAAAAATGATGCAAAAATTAAAAAAATTCTAGATTTATATTGGCTGCAAACAATTGAGATAGCATGCTTCTGGTAGTTGCTGCATGATGTTATGTTTCTTCATTTGTTGGTTTCTCAACAAAAAAGATCAGAAGGTGATAAAATGAAATAGTTGTCTATCTTTTTGTTGTAACATATATTGTTCATTTCCTTTTTAAGCTTCCAGATTACCTTTTATCTTCAAATTGTTGGAGGGAATCTTATGATACTTGTCAATGATCTAGTAGATGATACTGAGATCTATTTCGTCATTTACAGTAACATAGCCTCTTCTAAGCGTTATCTTTAGGCATATAGTTATAGTTCCTGAGTTGATATGTCAATATTTGTTTTGTCAGCTAAAGAGAACTTAATGTTGTTCATCTCATTTCATACAGAGTCTAAATCCCATTTTTCCAGAAAAAAAGGCGAGTAGCAATTAGAGATCCCATTAGATGTCATTACTTAATGGATACACTCATTTGACTTCACTAAATTTAGTATGTATACATCAGCTAAAGTTATTAATATATAATAGTGAATATGTAAGAAAAATTGTTGCATCTATTCATGTGACTTTGAACTGGCACATGTTCCAGATTGCAATCTTTACCAGAACAGTGTCACTGCAAAATACATGTTCAGGTATGTTTTTTTGTTTTGTTTTCTTAATTCTTAAATCATACAGAAAAGAACAAGAAAAAAATTGGTATACCTTGTCTGGGGGAATATTTTGGTGGAGAATGTGGATTTCAAAATTAATGGAAGTAAAAGCATAACAAGACATTATGAAAAGTAACTACAACAAAATAATATGATAATCTAAGTACAAGAGACAACATATAGTAACTGAAATCAAAGGACAAGAAACTATAGGAGCAATACTACAACTACTACTTCTAGCTCCCTAAACTGGCTGTTGCCCAATGTATGCCCCTTGTTGAAAAGGTCACTGAGAGACTGAGATGTTGGTCTGCAAAACTTCTTTCGTATGCAGGCAGACTTCAACTCATAAAGGCAAGACTTTGGAGTTCAGACTTGTTGGGCCCAGATTTTCGTACTACCCAAGAGGATCATGAAGCTGATCAATGGTATATGTAGAACCTTCGTATGTAGTGATGTTGTGGTATCTAAAAGAGCCCGTGTGTTCCAGGAGAAAATCTGTCTCCCCAAAGTAGCAGGGGGACTAAAGGTCATGCATCTGATCTCCTGGAACAGAGCTGCAATCCTGAAACATTTATGGGCTATAGCAGAAACATTGTTCATTGTGTGGCTGGCAGTGCGAAGGAGGTTTGCTACTGTTGTTAGGTTGCTGAACTTTGCTATACAGGTGCCCGCTTCTTGTGTGTTTTGTGACATGGCTGATGAAACACTGGACAATCTCTTTATCTCCTGCTCTGTCACTGGATCATTGTGGCAAAGATTAGGCATGGGTAGGTGTTCATAGAGCTACTGGTAGCTGGACTGAGGTGGTGCAGTGGATGAGCAATTGGGCTAAGAAGAAGTTTGGAACTGGTGCTATTCTGAGCTGCATCTTTGCTATGCTTGTGCCACTATCTGGAGGGACAGAAACAGAATCAGGTTTCAAGGAGGGTTACAATGCTGACAGGGTTTTGTAGGGATATTGCTATCCATATTCACATTAGAGGGACTGAGCTCAAGCACTGTCAAGCTGTCCTTGGCAATCTCAATGCCATTCCCTGATTGCTGTGAAGAATTACTTAGTTGGAGTGTGAGATGAAACTATTGGTTGTTCCTCATTACTTTTGATGTTTCCTGTTTTGGTGCTAGTACTCTCTAGTTAGGCTTCATGTAATGTTGAGTCTTGTTCTATGACTACTTGTATGGATGGATATCGAGACAACGCACTATTACCTACTTGTAGAACTGAAATCTGTTATAAATGGAGATAGTCCAGCCATATCTGCTGATTTTAGTTACACTTTACTTGACCAAGGGTCTATTGGATACAACCTCTCTACCTTCACAAGGTAGGGGTAAGGTGTGCATACACACTATCTTCCCCAGACCTCACTTGTGAGGATTACATTGGTTTTTGTTGTTGTTGTATCGTATGAGTCTGCAGATAAATAAGGATACCATTGTTATCAGAATTCTGTGTCCACTTGTTTTATATTAATGAGCTCATCTCATGAAAGTTGGCATGTACATGTTGTTTCTTCACTTCCATTATTGTTAGTGGCAACTCATTTATGAATTGCCACATCAAGGAAGAAGTTCACATGCTAGGCTGCCAAATATGGCAGTATGTGCATCACAAAGTGCTACAGCCAAAAGATACCTGCTTCTGGCTAAATGGTGTGAACTTTGAGGGAGGTATATAAGTTTTGAAATGACCATTTTGACCTTGATGGAGCGGAATGGATATTGAGAATTCATATAGTCAAATCCCAATTGGTTGGCATTGAGGCGCAGTTGATTGATTGATATAGGAGCTGTCCCAGCCTGAGGTTCTCCAAGTTCCAAGTTAGTAGTGTTATAATCTTGGTGACAAATTGAACTAAGCAAAAGTATAGTTGTAGCAAGCACAACACTTGGCAGTATGTGCATCACAAGCACAACACTTGTAGCAAGTTTCTGTTTTGTTTAACTCTTTCGTTTTTCATAGTTCAAGACCTTTGGTTGAGAATGGGGGATCATCCATTTTATCTTATCTTTGTTCAATAGGTCATCTTATATTTCTTTGAGTTTAGAAAGGCATTCATCAAAGCTTTTCTCCCAAAATTTGTAAGAAAGACAAGGTTAAAGATTACAAAAAAAGTTCATTTGTATTTTATCCAATTTAAACAAAATACATTTTTTATATTATATCATATATATCTCATTTTTAGTTCAATGAATCAAACATTCTATCAATAAAAATAGGGGGAACCCATCGGCAGCCCTCTAAATTTGGCATCAATTTTCACTTGGACACCTCAAGTAGGCTTTGTTCATTTTAAACACCTCAAGTAGGGGTCCGTTGTGTCATTTTGACACTTTTTATATTTTCAAAATCACATATTAAGTGCGTACATCCAGACGCAAGAAGAAGAAGAAAGAGGTAAGGGCATGGGGTTTGGGATCTGGAATAAAGAAAAAAAAAAGTAAAATTGAGTTATTAAAAAATAAAATAAAATTTCCACGTGTCACATATCAATTCGTTTATTTTTCCACATAAGAGCGTTTGGATGTACGCATTTAATATGTGATTTTGAAAATATAAAAAGTGTCAAAATGACACAACGGACCCCTACTTGAGGTGTTTAAAATGAACAAAGCCTATTTGAGGTGTCTAAGTAAAAATTGATGCCAAATTTAAAGGGGTTGCCGATGGGTTCCCCCATAAAAATATATTTACTGGTTTTACTCTCCCTGTACTAAATTAGTTGTCAATTGTTATGTTTTCGTTTTTGAAATTAGAGTTCACCTACTTTAACATTCGATAATTAAAACATGACCATTAATATGAGGCGGTAAACATGCAAGAAGAATATTCCAAGAACTGAACTACTACTATTTTGTCAAATTTGTGCAAATTATTCATCTAATGATAATCTTCCACGTGGCATTGAAGATCCAACAAATTAGATCTCCTCATTAATTTTGGTCCTCTAATTATTTAACTCCGTGGCAATTCCAAGTCCTCACTCAAATAGAAGCATTGAAAAGTTGAAAAAAATAAAATAAAAAAATGTGGAAAAAATAAAATAAGAAATTAATAAAAAATTGGTAGGAGCAAAATTCAGCAATTAAATTGGAAATTGAAAAACCCCTCTTTCTTGATTGATCAATATTTCAGAAATGTTGAGTTTAAAATCAATAAAGCTATAATCTTTAGACTTTCTTGAAGAAATCAAAAGAATTCTTGAAAATCCCAACAATGTCTAAACTCACAGTAAGAGCAGAAAACAGTAGTTTAAGCCATTTTCCCCACTATGGAAGCCATAAAGTTTCAATCTTTAACAGTTCTTTAAGACCCCAAAGGTTGAATCTTTTAGCCCAGAAACATATTTTGAAGTTGAGAGTTTCTTGTAGCATCACAGAGAGACAAAAAGAAGAAGCTGCAGAAAAGCATAGAATAGTTAAAGGGTTGAAGTTGAATAGTGAGTTGGGGAAGAATGGGGGATTCATTTCAACTTCTGGGGATGAGTTGGGTGAAGCTGGAAATGAGGATAAAGAAGTTGGTTTTGAATGGGGTTGGCCACCATGGAAGAATTTACCTCAGAGATATAAGCTTATTGGAACTACTTCTCTTGCCTTTGTTATATGTAACATGGATAAGGTAATTGAATTCTTTTCATGTAACATATTGCAAGGTTTTAGGGGTCGTTTGATTGCTGGTCAGAGTTAAGCATGTACTAGTAATGCAGAAATTAATTGTGAGGAAATTCATGTATTATTTTATTCAGGTAGTAGTTATGCAGCGTTTAGTTATTCCACCTTTGGTACATAAATTGCCTCATAACTTATAATGCAAATTTCTAAATTACAACCAAATATGGTATTAATTTTATACATGAATAACTTATCTCCTAACCAACTACCAAACGTGATAAAACTCATCTCCAAATCATCTACAAATGACCCCAAAAAGGTTAGCAACTGAGATATTTGCAGCTTTGTGACATTTTTTATTGTTATCCTTTGGAATGAGTGGAAGCTAACTTCCCTATGGATATAGAAGTTTGTTTCAGCTCTTCCTTTTCATATATTAGTATTATCAACTTATAACTCATAATTGATGGACTGATGTTTTTTTGGTAAGTTGACTTTAGAATTTGCTCTTGCTGAGAGCTTTCCATTATGTTGTCAGTGCGAAAGTTAATTGTCGTTTAACTTCATCTTAAGAGCTAGAAAATTGGTATTTAAATCGACTTCTAATTGACAGTTGGGATGATTAATTGAGAAAGGGATCTTTTGCTAAACTGAATTACAATTCTTGCCTAGACCTTATATATGGGGAGTGCATGGATATGGAGACATGTTTCTTTCGGGTATCTCCTGAGACCTGAAAGGGTGTTAGTCAACTTTGGGGTAGCTCAAGTTGTGGTGCAACCTTGAAGTATCATGACATATATGTATGGCATGCGAATTAGCAACGTCAAAGTTATCACTTCTGATCATTGACTAAAGCTCTCGTAAAGTTAGTACAGATTATAGGGATGTAAGTAACAAATAGGGCAGATCACCATGACTTTGGTACTTGAGTTATGGTGAATTCCTCCTTCCTTGGTGGCCCAATGCACTTCTTACACCTCCCATTGGTGGTAGAATGCAAAGTATAATACATCTCACTAATGTAACAACATTGATTCAACGTACATTAGAAAATGCAATATGGAAATTCTGAAACAACAAAAGCTTCTTTTTTGGTGCTCTTGTTTTTTACTGGCACTGGTTAGCTTGTTCCATGTACCTGGATTTAAATACAACATAACCGGAAAAAAAGGTTTTATTCAAGCTTAGAAGTTGCTTTTAGCATCTCTCTTGTAGGCTCTGGAGGAACTTCTCATCGACCAGGGCGTAGAATGTAATCATGCGAATTGGCATAACAAGCATTACTTTTTTTGTTTCTTTCAAAGTTTTCTTCTTTACAATAATTGAAGTTTGATAATTTCATTTGTGCTGATGTTTATTTTACTGATAGGTCAATTTGAGTGTTGCCATCATTCCAATGTCGCATCAATTCGGGTGGAATTCATCAGTAGCTGGATTGGTCCAGTCATCTTTCTTTTGGGGTTATGCATTAAGTCAATTGCCAGGCGGGTGGCTTTCGAAGATATTTGGTGGGAGGTAAGTTTTAGGACTGTATGTTTCTGGTGTTGTGCGGTAGATAAGAATCATCCTAGTTTCTGATTGTTGGATAGAAGTAATGTATCTATAGTGTATATATCCTTTTTACAATTGGTGCTATAGTTCATAGATTCGCTATATGTTTTTTCGCTTTAAAATGCTGGATCCCCCTCTTTGTTTTGGTATCCAGAATAAATTGGATTGTTTATATGGAGTACAATACTTATCCTTACTTTTCAATTTTGAAATTCATCATTTCTGACCAAACAATTGTTTGTGAAGAAACAATCCCTTAATTCAGCAAATGAAACTTTGTTCCTTAGAAGCCATCAACTTTACAAAAGATCTTCCCAAACAACAGGGGAGTTAGAGCATGCCAAGTATCACTTCATCATTCATCATGCTTATTTGATTTTTATTTTGTTTGCAGTCGAGTTCTTGAAGTTGGAGTACTAGTCTGGTCTCTGGCAACAATGTTAGTTCCCTATCTTGCGGGGTTTATGCCTGCACTCATCTTTTCAAGGATCTTGGTAATTCGGTCTTTGACTTTTCCTAGGATATTACGAACTTAAACACTGTTTTTGTATCTATGTTCACCAAAGAAGTATTGTTGGTTATTTTGCCTTGCTCTGTGTGTCCCAAAACTGATGCTATCTCGTTCTTAATAGCCGTGGGGAATTACTAATGCATTCTTCTTCCTAGACTTATCATTTCATATTTTTTGTTTTCCCAAGTGTAGGTTGGGATAGGAGAAGGAGTTTCACCATCAGCTGCCACTGATCTGATTGCCAGGTATGCCTGAACTGAATAATTACTCAGACACATGAATCTGGATGATGGTTTATTATCTTTCACCTGATTTTGCATGCGCCGATCAACTCCTTTACTAAGGAAATATTGGTTTCTTTCAGCCAATGCTTCAAAAAAGTTTCTCTATGTTTCTTGTTGTATCTTTTTATCAAATATAAGGTATAAAATGTTATTTTCTTAAAATATATTGTGCCTCTGAATCGTACTTTGAAATATGACCAGTTTGTATGTCAGTGGGTTCAACTAGTTGGGGTAGCTAAGACAATGCTAGTCAAATGTCAATTCATTTTCGTAAAGCGCTATATATTACACAATAGTATATTTAGAATGTGAAGAAAATTTTGAGATAGAAATTATAGATTGTGTCTCAGATGGCTCAGAGTCTGAAATTTTAAAGGCATTATTCAAATGCTTATCCAATTATGTTATTAACATCATCTTTTCTTGCATCATTTGTATCTTTAGTGTATATATTTCATTTACCATGTTTATTTTGTCACTAAATATTGTATACAGGACAATACCATTGGAGGAACGTTCTCGGGCAGTATCATTTGTTTTTGGTGGCTTGAGTTTTGGAAGTGTTACCGGGTATATTTCATTTTAAAGTTGATTATTGGTTACGGTCACCAATAAATTTAAAGATCTTATATATATTTCTATCTATCAAGTGCATATGTCGTTCCGTGTAAGATTAACTTTAGAATTCAGGTGCGGAACTTAGTTTCTAGACTTTAGTTTGTCAAACATATTCCAAAGAGTTGATGCCTTTCATTAATGTAGGCATGCTTATTAGCAACCTTTCTTAACTCCTTGTCTACCTTTGTTTTAGAACTTAAAAACTCTATCTCATAGGTATGTCCATGTGTAGATTCTTCCTTTACTTTCTTCATTAACTTAGACAGCTATGCTTTACTCTTTTTGTTCTGTGAAAGATGGGGCACAATGGAAGAAATCCATGTAGGCGATACCAATTAGTAGGAAATATGTTCTAGCCATGTTAGTACGTTAATTTTAGGTCCTATACTTTCTTGGAGTCTTTAAACACTACCAGTCATATTAGAGATTCTTTTGATTGGCAACAACTTATAATTGGTCAAGTTGATTTCTATGTCAATAGAATATATAAAGAACTTCTACTACTTTTTATTTGTACACTGTTAGCCTGAGATGAATTTAAATAAACATGGTTAGTGTGGAATCATATAGAGACCCCAACTTGTTTGAGATTGAGGAATTGTTGTTGTTAAGAAACTCTATTGAGATTGAAGATGGAATATAATGCCTCAAACACTCTGGGTTGATAACCTAACTTCAGACACACAGTTGTATCATCTACTCACTTTCATTTTCACCTTTTTGTTCCCGTTGTTAAGGCCAGAAAATTGTTCAGCTTAGAAGGGAAAGACTTACGTTTTTCCTCCGGACCAGGACATCATAGATGACCTAGGTTTATCATATCAGACAATTCACCAATCTAGGTGGTATTTACTTCCAATTTGTGTAATTTAATCAGTATCAATGATGACTCTGACAGTCAGCTGCAAGCCTGCAAGACGTCGTACCTCTATTATATTATTTAGCGAAAATCGCTGCCTTCTGTTTGACTTGATTTCTAGTTTCTCCTAAGGGCTTAACTTCTAATTAGAGAATGTGACACTATACCTAATTATCTCTGAGGATAACATTCAGCAGCAATAAATTATGCTTCATTTATCACATGAGCTGGAAAACATTTCCCTATTTAAGCAGGTAGGCGTCTTGCTTTTACTTTTTTAACTGCAGAAAGTGCAAAACATATCAAGGAAAAGGTGCTAAAGCAAATAACTGGCCAATGGTTTAGATTCTGAAGTTTGTAATTAAACCTGCAGTATATTTAACAAATTTTCAGTAGAAATTCAACGTCATGTTTATGTGAAACCCATTTTTACTTCAATACTAGATATACTTAAACATGGTTAAGATTCTTCTATTGAAGTAGTTTGGTGATTGTCTAAAATTTTCTGAATTTGCAGACTTCTTTTGGCTCCTCCACTGATCCAGAACTATGGCTGGGAATCTGTGTTTTACCTGTTTGGCTTTCTAGGCATAGCTTGGTAAGTTGGCCTCCCTCCTTCATCAACAAAAAAAATTAAGTAGATCGCTCTACACCCCCTAAATCTTGACAACCTATTTTTAAGTGCTACCTATTTGTTGTTGTCATCCCCATCTTTTTGAGACACCACTTACAGAATGTTGTTCCTCTTAGTTGAAGTTCTCCTTTCCTCTTTTTGTTAATCGAAAACTCCAAAGATGTTGAAGATAATTTTCCTTCCTTTTAATATGCTTGGATTTTTTTGGTTTCTGGTTTCCATCTTGAGCATTATTCTGTTGTTGTTACTGTTCCACTTTTGTGTATGCTTTGTAGTGATTTCTATATTAGTTGTCTTGCCTGATTTACTTCTATATTTCATCTTTCAAAATTCTTTTGCTATGCGTAATTTGAGCTGAGGGTCTTTCGGAAATAGCCTCTCTACCTCCATGAGGTAAGGGTAAGGTCTGCATACATTCTATCCACCCAAACCCCCACCTTGTGGGATTACACTGGGCATGTTGTTGTTGGTTTTCATCTTGAGAAGAAATTACCTTTTGAGTTGCATTATCCCTAACTTAGTTATTTACACATTAGCACATATAAACCAATTCTAACTTGATGTGGTTATCTTTGCATATTTCAGGTTTTCAGGATTTCAATTGGTTAAAGAAGATCGGCCCTGGTCTTTCACAGAACCCATGTCGTGTGAGTAGAGTTTCTTGTTTCCACCGCCTTGTTGACATTGTGGTCAAATGTGATCTAGTCGAGTACTGACAGTATTAACTTAAACTTTTTCTGCTTTTGTATTGCTTTGGACTGTGTGTCTAATTGCGCAAGCAATATGTTTTGCACATTTACAGGGCCACCGTCTTTTTCTAGAAATAAATCATTGGGAGAGTTGGGCACCTCTCTAAAGGTATGCGTACAGAGTTGATTAAAAATCTTTTGGCTGTCAGAACAAAATTTATAATAGAGAGGTTAAACTAAATGTAATGTTAAGTAGAACTGGAATAATCTTTGAAACTCTGGAGTCCCCACAAGCTCTGGGTGGTGCTATTTTTTTTCCGTGTTCTATGGTCTAATAATGGCAGGCTCCAATTTTTGCAATGACTCCATTTGGTCCAGAAAAAAAAACTTATTTTGGTTTAGGGTATTAATATTGAAGCTTTTACCAATTGAGCCTTAATTGTAGGATGTGCCATGGAAGGCATTTTTTAGAAGCAAGGCTGTATGGGCGATGATATATACACATTTCTGTGGGAGTTGGGGCCACTATACTTGCTTATCTTGGCTTCCTACCTATTTCAGGTAAATGTTGCCATGATTGAGCTTAGTCTTACAAGTTTTTCTTTGTAATGTTTCATTTTTCTTGTTTGTGACGTAAATGCCATGGTTCATAAATGACAAATATTGAGAATGTGTGGTCATATTGAATGAAAATGATAAAAGACAAGGTACGACAATGACCGTACATTAGATGCTATAAATTGGATGTCTGCAGATGTCAATTTAACTGGTCCACCTATCAGCTTCGAAGTCCAATTAAAATTACCTACTTAGAAAGCTTATAAAGAATAAAGCCAAAAGAGAAAAATTGAAAGGGAAGCAAACCTTGACTTTATAGTACATGGTGCTAAGTATAACAACAGTCAACAGTGTAAGGTTGCATCATGGAAAGGTATCCATAGGATTCAACCACTTTTCTTGTCAAAGATGTTCTCTCCATTTTGTTATGGAGGCTGCTCAGTGTTGGTTCAATTAAAAGTGCAAGTAGATATCTCCATTTTTTTGTAACTAATTAGCTATGATGATAAGCAACTTCCTCAGCATATAGAGTTAAATTAGCAGGAAAAGGAATTCAGCTATTTACAACAATCCATTTTCTTTTTTGGTAAGTTTTTACATACTGTAGTGGAATTTGGATTTGGGCCTCATTTAGAACTGCGATGTGTTTGAAGAAATAGGAATAAATGTTATTAGCAAGAAAAACGTGTTCACTGAACCCATAATATTTCTGAAATTATGGTTCAACATGTGATATTTTCTTGAAATTTTAGTAATTTTTACATGTATCTATATCTGTCGAAAATAGTGGGTTTGGTCGAACCTGTTGGTTACATGCTCCATTCGCAACTGCACAGCCATGGACCCGTGGTAGTGTCACATCCTACTTGTAATTGTTAAATTACTTTAACTCATCTCCTATTGTGAAACATATATATCGGCTGCATTTACATTTTTATTTTAAAGGAAATATTTTGTGTTTTGTAAAGCTTGAATTTCCCATTTACATCCCCTGCAGTGAGGAGCTGAACCTTAATCTGACAGAAGCAGCATGGGTATGTCTACTGTATCTTTGCTTCCCGTGTCTAGTTGCTCTCCTCAGATTCACGTGTCTGTCTATCTATTCTCTTTTGTCATTTTGTTTCCTGTAACAATGTCCCAGCTAACTTAACGTCTTCTTGATGCCCTTCTAGTGAAACAACTTACTTCATCAAGAAGACGAAAATTTAACATGAAATAACTGTCTTATGTAATTTCCTACAGAAATTACCATTTAATTTGAGCAAGTTCCTGCCAAATCTATTCAGTGTTAGACTTGATTTATCAAGACTGTTTATGCAACTAAGGATATCCTCACAATTGTTTAACTTACATTTCAGGTCTCAGTTGGCCCTCCATTAGCTTCAATTCTTGTTACCAGCATTGCATCACAATTTGCCGATAGCTTGATTTCCAAAGGGGTTGATACATCACTGGTACTTGGACTTCTCCTTATTTCCTCTATTCCCCGAAAGTTATTTTTCTGGTCTAATCTTAGTTTCATGTCTCTTTTTATCATTCATAATATAAAAGACGAGGATTAGAGAACATATTGGCCCTTCCCCTCACCCTGCGTGGACACGAGATACTTCGTGCATCAAGCTGTCCTTTTTATGGATGGTATCAACTGAATATGTTGGATTGGTCTTGTTTCAAAATTTAATTCTTTTATCACCTTTCACTTGCTATTGTTTCTTATCACTTGGAATATACTAATATCACAATGAAGATTGAAATTACTTGACAAGAAGGATACTCACTCTTTCTTACTCATCGGAACTAACAGGTGAGGAAAATTTGTCAAACAATAGCCTTTTTATCACCGGCTACCTGTATGATTCTTTCTTCGTTGGACTTTGGTTTGCCTCCGTGGGAAGTAGTAACAATCCTCACCGGTGGTTTAGCCCTTTCAAGTTTTGCTTTATCAGGTATTCTTGATAAATTGCTTTTGGTCTCAATAGTTTTGAACTAATTATTAAAGATGCACTTCTTCCCCATCTGCTGCTATCAAATAATCTCGTCATTTTTTTCCATTTTTGCAGGCCTATATTGCACCCATCAAGACATCTCACCTGAATATGCAAGCATTCTTCTGGTATGTATGATAGAAGGCTTGCATTTGTTTTATACATCGGTGTTCATGTTTCTCGATGCAACACAATTAAAAAGACAAAACATGAAAATTCTATGCTGCTAAGTATCTATCTCTTAATATTCTTTGTGTAGAAACTCGGAGTTTGTTAGCAAGGTGTTGCTTAGCTAGTTTCCATAAGACGTAGACTGATAATCCGAGTGATGACTATTATTCTGATGTCTTTCGTTCAAATTCAAGTCTAGATTATCTTGGTTCCCGCTTTGAGAAACTGTACATGCAGGGCATTACCAACACTGTTGGTGCAGTTCCTGGAATTGTAGGCGTCGCTCTAACTGGTTATCTTCTTGATTCAACTCACTCATGGAGTGTAAGCTACCTCTTATTCCTCCATAATGCCCTTATACGCCTCGTGCACCTGAAGATCAGTTCATAACTAACTCTTACAACTTCTTTTTGTGCAGATTTCTTTGTTTGCACCATCAATTTTCTTCTACCTGACTGGAACCATCGTGTGGCTGGCATTCGCGAGCAGTAAGCCACAGAGCTTCTCAGAGGGAGATTGACTGACCTTATTATTCAGCGTTGAGTCAATCAGCAAGCATACGTATATACTAACAGTTTTCAACACAAAACATTTTGTGTTCTAACCCAAAGTTTTCTTTTTTTTGTATGTATAATAATCAGGACTGATAGGATTTATGCAACTTTAGTGAAGAGTTCCTTACATTATGTAATGTATTTTTTGTTTGATAAGTTATATAATGTAACTTTTCAGATTGCAGTTATGATATACTCAGCAGATGTATATTGAAGATCATTAATACTTGTGGTTTCATCCATATATACATCAGTAGCTTTTCAGAGCACTTTTTAGCATTTTGTAAAAAAATTCATCTGCTGTTTGATACCTGTATTGAGGCAATTACATAAATTCATATATTATTGTGATATTAAAATATTATAATTGTGGAACAATCACTATTTCACCAAGTCAATTATCAATTCTTAATGAGAGATTTTTAAAAGGGAAAATTACGCGAGTTGGCAAACATTACTAGTTTATTATTCAATATGGTTATAGTTTCAATTATTTACTGCGTGTGGTTATAGTTTAATATAATTTTCTATTAATTATGGGACCCGTGAACGAATTGTATACGAAAAGAAAAAGAGTCCTCCCTTATTTGTATACTCATTTATACAAATTTAATTTTATCTCTCCATCTCTCTAATTATCTCCTAAAACCACTCATACACATCGATTTTGAATTTCGAAATCTATTTTCTACCTCCTAATGTGACATCACAACTCAAGGTAATCGCTCAAAACATGTTTCAACTCTTTTTTGTTTTTTGTTTTTTCATTTGTATATGATTTATGCTTGTATTTTTTTTTCTTAAAAATATTTCCGCAGTCTTCAAATTTTCAGATTTTTCCAAAAAAAAAATGGATGAAGAAATTTGGATTATTAGAGGTATACCAATGTGTGTCAAATTTGTTGATGATCCACCATCGTTTTCGTTGGGTCTAACTCAAGCATTCTAATTGCAAGATCTGTTGCTAAATTCAGAGTGACCGAAGAAATTAGATCCATTGAAGAGTTTAGATCCAAGCACCAAATGACTCAATTAAGATGCAACAAATTTTGAAAATTTTTCAAGCGAAACATATAAGCCAAAAAGTTGAGGAACAAAAGTTGGTTCAACAGGGATGAGGAGTTCAATTTTTTTTTTGTTAATAAAGTGTTTTAAGTATTGTTTCGTGAGTTGTATTAGTATCAATAATTTTTACATGATACTATATACGTTTTTTTGAGATTTGTATTTGTATCGACGTTATTGTAGATTTAGTATTTATATCCATGATATATGTATTTATCGTTTTTATTGTATATTTCTAGGTATAATATACAATTGCTTATTTGTATATATGTATCAATTGCATATATACAAAGTTGTCAATTATGTTTATACAAATAGTTGTCTAGCATTTTTCATTTGTATATCTTATACGATTGAATCTGTTAATATTTGTTTACCATTTATCATTTGTATGTCTTATACGATTGAATCTGTTAATATTTGTTTACCATTTATCATTTGTATGTCTTATACGATTGAATGTGTGAATGATATTTATATAATTTGATTTGTATATCAAATGATATATGTATTTGTTGTTTTTAGAAATAATATATAATCACTTATATGTATATATGCATCAGTTGTATATATACCAATAGTTCTCTGACATTTATCATTCGAATATCTTATACGATTGTATATGTTCATGATAATTATATATATTTTTTGATTTGTTTGCTTCAAAGTTCATGATTTGAAATTGATTTTTTTTTTCTTTTCATATGAGTAATTAGAAAAGAAGAACTAAATTAAATTATTAGTTTTAAATAGGAAAATGTTTGTTATTATATCATGGATGAAGAAATCAAACCAAATTTTGATTGTTAAAATCCAACAAATAAAAATCGGGGTTTTAAGGGAGAATGTTATAGCTTGAAGAGTCCATTTTGGTATGAAATTGTAAGGAAATACACTGATCATAAATATATTGATATTTTAAAAAAAAAATTGATTTTGTCACATCAATTAAGGATTAATTGATAATTATATTTTGTTACCGTACATACCACCAATGTAGTCATTAATTTAAAAAATAAAATTTTGTATAAATTTAAAATAAAAAATGATATATACAAATATAAGGCTCCATGGCAAATTAAACTATAGTCATGAAGCGTAATTAGATTCTAATTCTTTTCTTTTTGGAAAAAAAAAAAACCACTTACGCAATTAGTCAATCAACAATATGAAAAAAAAATTACTGAAAAAATATATTTCAAAAAAATTACTAAAAAAATACTTGAAATATATGATGAAAAAAAAGTAAAAAATTGTCATCAAGAAAAGAGAAACAATTACATGATAACTTTAAGTTTGAGGGGAAATATTTAAATATATTTAGGGATATTGTACAATAATTACTTTCCTTCTACTTTAAGATCTACATTGAAAATAATCTATAACATTTACTTTTTTTAAAGGGCAAAGGGTTAAATATGCCCATGTACTATTAAAAATAGTTTAAATATACCCCTTGTTGTATTTTTAGGCCAAATATATCCCTTCTATTATACTTTTGATCAAATATACCCCTCTCATCATACTTTGACACCAATTTACCCTTAATTTTAACGAAAGAACACATGTCAAGCTCCAAATGAAATGACCCGTCACAATTCTAAATACTTTTTGTTTGGTTGAAATCCACCCATTTAACTCGATCCAATCCATTTTATTTTCATCTTCTTCTTCTTTTTTCAATACTCAAACCTACAAAAGCTTGTACTTTTACAATTTACAGTGGTGTCATTTTCTTTTTTCAGATTTTGCACTACTTTTTCATTTGATTATTTGTTTGTTGGACAGTAACAAAGATAATCCTGAATTTGAAGATTGTCATATAATGTGAAAATATTATACACAAATAAAGTTTACTATTGAGAAGCTCAGAAAGAGCTCTACTGGTATGCTTACCCACAATACCTGCTCCTTTTCCTTAAAATTTGACTTTGCTGTCGTTTAAGGTTAATGTCCTGCTCATGGCATATTCAAACTATGAAGGAATGAATCTAGCTAATGAAAATAAACGCCCTTTTTGAAGATTTGGGTATTGAAAAAAGAAGAAATGAAAATAAAATGAATTGGGTCTAGTTAAACGGTGGGTTTCAACAAAAAAAATAAAAAATTAGGTATTTAGAATTGGGGCGGGTCATTTTTTTTTAGCTTGACATGTATCCTTCCGTTAAAATTAAGGGTAAATTTGTGTCAAAGTATGATGGGAGGGGTATATTTAAACCGAAAGTATAACGGGAGGAATATATTTAACCCAAAATATAATGAGGAGTATATTTAAACTATTTCTAATAGTACAAGATATATTTGACCCTTTTCCATTTTATTTTAAAAAAATTAGTATCTATAAGGAAGATAACATATTTTTCTTTTTAGTTACCTTGGATTATTAACAATGATTTATTTTTTTTAAAAGAAAAATTAATGCAATGAATTACATTACATTTTACTTATACTATTCTTTTTTTGTTGTTTAAGATTTATGTTTAGAAGAAAATGAAGCAGAATAGATATGCAAGTAATACATGGTCTGTAGCAAGAATAAAATGCTTATATTTTCTCTTAGAGAAAAATATAATACATGTATCCTCTTTACATATTCTGTGTAAATTATTGGTTCAATAATCAAATGGAACCCCTTGTGGCTCCATACATCACTTAATACATAACACAAACTCAGCTACAAGCAGGCAAAAGTACATATGGTATGTGTACAAATACAATAGAGAATGGCGCGACGGTTATCGCCTCTGTTGAATTGACATATATAGGCTCAAATGTAGGTATATTTCCAGATGTATCTACAGTCAGTGCATTTCCATTTAGCAGCATTGTCTGGCTTTGTAAATTTCCATCTTTTGCTGTTAAATGGTATTCTTCTCTTGTGTTTGATGCTATTTTGCTACTTCTAGGCAGTTTGATTGAACTCTTTCTGTGGTTATGATGATGTTTGTGTTTTCGTCGATGTAACATAGTACCGTTAAAATCAACTCTGGCATGAATGGTGGTGTTGCCATCAAGGTTGATCAACAGTAATGTGATACCTTGCTGCAAATGGAAGTTGTTCTTTCAGGTCAAATGTACAATATATATAGCTATCGTGACACTATGCAAATAAAGAATATCCTTGTTTCAACTTACAGATTGTTTTGCACAATGAGCGTATGCACGTATTTTCTTTGTCCCTGAGAAACTCGTTGCCAAAACGTTTCTTCCCATCAATCGGTGCCAAAGAAGAGCACTGCAGTAAGGAACGTTGTATTCATTAAATGATAACTAAAGATGATAAGAGATAATCTTATCTACTAATGCCATGTAACAATAAGAGTTACTCCATTTGTTCCATTTTATATGATGTTTTCCCCTTTTCAGTGAGGGGTACATTATTGTTTTCTTTTTCAAAACGTTAGATTTGTATGGAGAAAGTAGTATGATGTTGAAATCTGCCTCATGAGCTGTTAATTGATGTTGAGTTGGCATAATGACATGGCTGCTGATGTGTCTGCAGCTTTCAGAAGATAGATGTTTTCTGTTTTAGTTTTTCAGTTGTGAGTTCCTAGTCTTTAGGCATGTAGAGTTGTTGTTAGACTTAGTGCCTAGTTAATAGGAAGATTCTGTTTTTTAGTTACTGCATTGTTTACTGCAGATTGTTAGGTGTTCTTCTATTTAAATATCTCTTCTTTCAGCTTAATAAAATATCTCTCTTTTCTTCTTCTGTTGTATGTTTTTCTTTAGCTATTAACACCAACAAATTGGTATCAGAGCCCTCTTCTTAAGGGACTTGTGAGTGACTTGTGAGTGTAGTCTGAGTGAACCATCAATAAAGTCCCTACCTATTGCCCTGAAAAGCCATCAGAACACATGGATTCAGAACAATCTTCTGGTTCTTATGCTATTTCTCCGCCAGTTTTTGATGGAGAGAACTACCAGGTATGGGCTATCAAGATGCAAACTCACATGGAGGCATGTGATCTCTGGGAAGCAGTAGAGGAGGATTACGAAATTCCTGTTTTACCAAGCAATCCAACAATGGCTCAGATCAAACTTCACAAAGAAAGGAAGACAAGAAAATCCAAGGCGAAATCTTGCTTATATGCTGCACTTTCACCTACAATTTTTTCTAGAATCATGACATTGGAATCGGCAAAAGAAATCTGGGATTTTCTAAAAGAAGAATACCAAGGAGATGAGCGAATCAAAGATATGAAAGTTATGAATCTCATTAGAGAATTTGAGATACAAAGAATGAAAGATTCTGAAACTGTCAAAGAATACTCAGATAGGCTTCTTAGCATTGTGATCAAAGTAAGAATGTTGGGCAATAAGCTTCTTGATAGCAGAGTTATTGAGAAACTTCTTGTTACATTACCTGAGAAGTTTGAACCAACCATTGCTTCCTTAGAAAATACTAAGGATCTGTCAAAGATCACTTTGGCAGAATTACTAAATGCATTGCAGGCACAAGAGCAAAGAAGGTTAATGAGACAGGAAGGATCGGTAGAAGGTGCACTTCAGGCCAAGTTGCAAAACTATCCTGGAAACAAATACAAGAAAATCAAAGAGAAGAAGAATTATGGTGAAAATAATCAGGTTTCCGCTGGTAATGGAAGTAAAAACAATTCAGGCAGCAACAGAGGAGAAAAATTCCCTCCATGTCAATATTGTGGAAGAAGAATCATCCTCACTTCAAATGCTGGAGAAAGCCGGATATGAGATGTCGAAAATGTCAAAAACTTGGGCATGCTGAGATCATCTGCAAGGAAAAAGGACAGCAGCAACAAGGAGAAGCTCAAGTTGCAAATCAACATGAGGAAGAACAACTATTTGTTGCATCATGTTTTGCATCTAGTATTTCAAGTGACAGTTGGCTTATTGATAGTGGTTGTACAAACCACATGACTAGTGATGAAAAGCTTTTCAAAAGGCTTGATAAAACAACAACATCAAGAGTCAGGATTGGAAATGGAGAATACCTCCCTGCAAAAGGAAAGGGGACTGTGGCTATTGAGAGTTATACAGGTACAAAACTTATTTCTGAAGTTTTATTTGTTCCTGAACTCGATCAGAATTTATTAAGTGTTGGACAACTACTTGAAAATGGGTTCAAATTATTTTTTGAAGATAAGGCGTGTCTGATCATTGATCCAAGTGGTCAGGAACTATTTAGAATTAAAATGCAGGGTAAAAGCTTTTTTTTGAATCCAATGGAGGAAGAACAAATAGCTTTTCCAAGTCAGTCCAGTGTTGCAGAAACTTGGCACAAACGGTTGGGTCACTTCCACCACAGGGCGCTTTTGTATATGCAGAAAAAAGGGTTGGCAAAAGGTTTACCTCCATTTGAAGAGGAACTCCCAAGTTGCGAGGCATGTCAATTTGGTAAGCAAACAAGATTGCCATTCCCAAAATCAACTTGGAGAGCGACTCAAAAATTGCAGCTGATTCATACAGATCTTGGAGGCCCCCAAAGAACTCCATCATTGAAAGGAAGCAGGTATTACATAATCTTTATTGATGATCTAACAAGGATGTGTTGGATATATTTCTTAAAATTCAAATCGGAGGTTGCTGGAATTTTTTGGAAATTCAAAGCCTTGGTAGAAAATCAAAGCGGCTGCAAACTACAAGTGCTCAGATCAGATAATGGGACTGAGTACACTTCAGATCAGTTCAAAAACTTTTGTGAAGTTGCTGGAATAGAGCATCAACTTACTACTCCATATACTCCCCAGCAAAATGGAGTAAGTGAAAGGAAGAATAGGACCATCATGGAGATGTCAAGGTGTATGTTGCACGAGAAAGAGCTTCCCAAAAAGTTTTGGGCAGAGGCAGCCAATACTGTTGTATTTTTGTTGAATAGGCTGCCTACAAAGGCAGTGAATGGTCAAACACCTTTTGAAGCTTGGCATGGGTACAAACCTTTACTAAAGAATCTCAAGATTTTTGGTTGCTTATGTTTTTCTCACATACCTCAGCCGAAAAGGGATAAACTTGACAAGAAGGCAGAACCTGGAATTTTCATTGGTTATAGCCTACAGTCAAAAGCTTTCAGAATTTTCCAACCACAAACTGGAAAAATTTTGGTAAGCAGAGATGTGGAATTTGTAGAACAAAATCAATGGGATTGGGATGGAGAAAAGCAAGAAAGAGAAGCTATTGAGTTGCACAATTTTGAGGAACGAGTAGATCATCCTCCCATTCGAGGAACCAGATCACTCTCAGATATCTATCAAAGATGCAATGTAGCCGTATTTGAACCTGCTGAATATGCAGAAGCTGAAAGAGACAAGAAATGGATAGCCGCAATGCAGGAGGAGCTAACCATGATCGAGAAAAATGACACATGGAAGATGGTAGAAAGGCCTCCAGACAGAAAGGTTATTGGTGTTAAATGGGTTTACAGAACTAAGCTAAATGCAGATGGTTCAGTGAACAAACACAAAGCTAGGCTTGTGGTGAAGGGTTATGCTCAAATTTTTGGTGTAGATTTTTCTGAAACATTTGCACCAGTCGCAAGACTTGACACAATCAGGCTTCTTTTGGCAATTGCAGCACAAAAGGGTTGGAAAATCTACCAACTGGATGTTAAATCAGCCTTTTTGAATGGTTTCTTGCAGGAAGAAATCTATGTTGAGCAGCCTGAAGGATTTGTTGCAGAAGGACAGGAAGACAAAGTCTTCTTGTTGAAAAAGGCCCTCTATGGATTAAAACAAGCTCCAAGGGCTTGGTACAGTAGAATCAATGATCATCTTTCTGACTTAGGTTTTCAGAAAAGCCCAAGTGAATCAACTCTTTACATAAAACATGTTAACTCTGACATTATTATAATTTCTTTGTATGTTGATGATCTTTTAGTAACAGGGAGTAATGTTGTGCTCATAGAAGAGTTGAAAAAGGAGATGATGAAAGTCTTTGAAATGACGGATCTTGGAGAGATGGCTTTCTTTCTTGGAATGGAGGTTAAACAAATCCAAGATCAAATATTCATTTGTCAGAAGAAGTATGCAAAAGAAATTCTGAGGAAATTCAGAATGGACGATTGCAAAAGTATGAGTACGCCTATGAATCAAAAGGAGAAGTTAATGAAGGACGATGGTGCTGAACGAGTACAAGAAGGAAGCTACAGAAGCTTGATAGGATGTTTGATGTATCTTACAGCAACAAGGCCAGATATATTGTATGCTGTAAGTGTACTATCCCGATTCTTGAATTCTCCCAGTGAATTGCATATGCAAGCTGCAAAAAGAGTACTCAGATATGTCAAAGGCACAATGGACTATGGAGTCAAATTTAGCAAATGCCAGAATTTTAAACTTCAAGGATTTTCTGACAGTGATTGGGGTGGTTCTGCTGAAGATATGAAAAGTACTTCAGGGTACTGTTTTATTTTTGGCGCTGGATGCTTTTCTTGGTGTTCGAAAAAACAAGAGATTGTTGCTCAATCAACTGCAGAGGCAGAATTCATTGCTGCTACATCTGCGGTCAATCAAGCTTTATGGATAAAGAAAATCTTTTGCGATCTTGGTTTGGAGATGAAGGAAAGCACTGAGATATTTGTGGACAACCAAGCTGCCATTGCTATTTCTCACAATCCAGTTTTTCATAGAAAGACCAAGCATTTCAATGTGAAGCTATATTTTCTTAGAGAAGTGCAAGAGGATGGTTTAGTGAATCTGGTATATTGCAGAACGGACGAGCAGTTGGCTGATATTTTTACAAAAGCTCTTCCGGCAAGTAAATTTGAGTTCTTGAGAAAGGAACTTGGAATTTGCAGCTCTTGATGCAAGGAGGAGTGTTGAAATCTGCCTCATGAGCTGTTAATTGATGTTGAGTTGGCATAATGACATGGCTGCTGATGTGTCTGCAGCTTTCAGAAGATAGATGTTTTCTGTTTTAGTTTTTCAGTTGTGAGTTCCTAGTCTTTAGGCATGTAGAGTTGTTGTTAGACTTAGTGCCTAGTTAATAGGAAGATTCTGTTTTTTAGTTACTGCATTGTTTACTGCAGATTGTTAGGTGTTCTTCTATTTAAATATCTCTTCTTTCAGCTTAATAAAATATCTCTCTTTTCTTCTTCTGTTGTATGTTTTTCTTTAGCTATTAACACCAACATATGAGGTAAGAAGTTTTTTGATTTTCTCTTATCTATCAGGAGTTCCAAGACGAAGACACCTCTCTTTAGTTGGAACGCTTTAACTTTAAACTTTCTATTTTAGCTATAATGACATGCTCTTATAACCATATACAATGTCATAGCGCGTTTAAGAAGACAAATCTAAGGGTAGTTTTGGTACATGTCAAAAGTCTTTTTTCTTTTTTGAAACTTTGTGTCTAGTCAAACGCTGACATATAAAATGAAACATGAGGAGTACTGATTTACCTGTAGTAATCTGGATTTGGTACAAAGGTAGTCGTATTGAGTAAACCGTAGTTTCCACCAATCAGTGTCTGTCGACAATATGTCTTGGTATCATAGGCAGCTGACATACCGAGCTGGTCCAAATACCTATAATTGTTTCCAAATTTCCAAACACATCACCACTCAGGATAAAGTATATACAACCAACAGAGTTGAACGTTATAGTTGAGTTTTATTACCAGAAGCTAAAAGCAAAGGCATTTGTGACATGGTTGCGGCCACTGTTGTAAGCTCCTCCAGCCTCACCAACCCACGCAACCACTGAACTACCAGATGTCTTGAGGATATTCTGAAGTTTGCTAAATGTATCAGCTTCTCCGTCAAGATAAGATGGATCGAGGATTTTTTCAAGAAGGTGTTCATCTCTTCCTAAGAATCAAAAGCAAAATCCCATGTAACGTCTTTGAGATGATGTTAAGACTACAGAACAAGATAATATTCAGGTTCTGCTATAACATACCTGGACCAAGATTATATATGTGGTGAGTTGCCACATCAAATGATGCCCCGGCTTTATTTACTAATTCCCTGAACCAGCTTTCATCAAAGAAACCTCCCGGTGCCAGGACCAACGGTTTAGTTTCAGAATTCTCATAAGCATCTTGCACTGTTTTGTACAAGGCAATAGTATCAGATGCATATTGATCTGCTGCAACTCTGGTTCCAACTCCGCTACCACTCAATTCGTTCCCTAGAAAGAAAATCGACAACATATGTTGAACAGTTCTGCTTAAGCTTTAACAATATGTTATACTCACTCTGTCTAAATTTATGTGAAGATGTTTGACGGGCAAGGAGCATAAAAAAGGAAGACTTTTGAAACTTGTGGTCTATTGGGACTAACTAAAAAAGAAAGAGTGTCACATAAATTGGGATAGAGGGAGTAGCATGGTTTTATAGACATGTTTTTGCATGAAACTCATACTATAGTCCTTACCAAGTTCCCAACCATGGATATCATATCCCTTTTTGACAGTATAATGTATAAGCGATTCAGCATTGCTTGGATCCCAAGCTCCGACAGATAAACCATCAGGGTGTACCGATCTTCCATAAAGAGCATTTAATCCAAAAATTATACTAGCCCTGAATGAAACACAAGTTGTTGATCAACTTTTTTCAGTCTTATAAAGAAAATGACAAAAGTCCAAACAAAAGGAAATAAAAGACACGATTTTTACCCAGATTTATTAAAGAATGCATTGAGTTCATCCCATCTAGACAAGGGAAGGCACCCTGGAGTAAAACCAAACATCTCTGTTGTGTTTCTAACAAATGAGACACAGGGCTGTTTATGATCTTCAGTTTGGTATATGACTTTGTCTTGCAAAGTTCCGCCCAAACGAATCTTTAATGGTGAGAATGCTGCAACATAGTATAACGAAGAACACTAAGGGCCTCTAGTTTGTTACGGAAACAAACAAATATGAGAAAGCTCTTTAAGTTATAGGAGCTTAGCTATATCACCATACCTTTTATTGCATTGAGAAAAATAATGTTGTTAAGGTCCTGCACATAGAAGAGACGATTAGATGGAAACTACTTAGTAAGGCATCACGACAACAACATACCCAGTTCAACCTCACAATTGGGGTCTGGGAAGGATAGAGTGTACGCAGACCTTACTCCTACCTCATGGAATATAGAGGTTGTTACTGAAAGACCCTAGGCTCAAGTAACACATAACAAGACCTTTCTTGTATGATAGCTTTTCAAGATTTGAGGCAATTGATAGATACTTTACCAACAACATACCCAGTGTAATCCCACAAGTGGGATCTAGGGAGGGTAGATACAGACGTTGTTTCTAATAGACCCTCGGCTTAAACTAAAGCATTTCCAAGTAGTTTGAAAAAGGGAATCCAAAAATTAGAGCAGTAACAACAACGGAATAATGTGAAATGGAGAGTAGTACAAGTTGTCAAGTTATGTTCACTGTGAATCAAGAGAATTGCTTTGAGTAATGTCAAATGGAAAAACCAAATTAACCACCTTTTTGTTTCTATGTTTAATTTGACATCTTGTTGCCTACAGTGAATCAACTCATTCTTGTTTTCTTTTTCCTTTCTATTTTGGCTCTTTCTAGGAGTTGGTTCTTTTTTTTTAATAAATGAAATCATACCAAACAAACAACAAGAGTGGAAAAGTAGAAAGCAGAACAAACTAACTCCAACAACAAATTGCAGTTATACTCTATCTAGTTCAAATTCAAGAAGAAATGCAAAGGCGAAATTCATTTTCATATATTCATGGGTGGCAAAGCAGGGGCAGAGAAACAAGCCTGTCTACGTTCGGGTAGAGCCTAGTAACAAACTCTGTGTTTGTGTGTTTGAAAATTCACTTATTATGTATTAAAAATTTATCTAGAACACAGTAAGCTGTCTTTTCTAGAATCCAGAACCCATAACCTAAAAACTTAGCTCCGCCTCTACCAAAGATATCGATATTAAACAATCCCATGTATTTAAAACAGAGGATTAACAACTACAACTATAGCATCATAATTGCATTTATACACAATAAAACTGAAGGGGCGGAGCTATAAGTCTGTCTACCGGTTTGGCAGAACCCAATAACATTGGTCTAGACTCTATACTTGAGTATGAAAAATTTATCCAGAACATAGTAAGCTGTCTTTTCTAGAATCCAGAACCCATAAACTCAAAATCTCAGCTCCGCCTCTATCAAAGGTATCAACATTTAACAATCCATGTATTTAAAACAGAGGATTAACAACTAACACTATAGTATCATAATTTAACAGAACTTACACAATAAGACCATTTCTACCTAATAAAACTGAAAAAAAGAAAAACTAGCATAAAAGGAAAATACACTCAAGAAAACTATACCATAAGTGCATTTCTACACAATCCAACAACATACTTAGTGTAATCCCACAGCTGGGGTTTGGAAGGTAGGATGTAGGTTGTTTCCGATAGACCCTCAGCTCAAAAAAGTGTGAACAAAACTAGCAGAAAAGGGAAACTACATTCAAGAAAACGACACCATAAGTGCATTTCGACACAATAAACTCAAAAAACAAATGCTAGCAGAAAAGGCAAATACATTCAAGAAAACTAACACCATAAGTTCATTTCTACACAATAAATCTCAAAAAAAGCGAGCAGAAAGGCAAATACATTCAAGAAAACTAACATCATAAGTTCATTTCTACACAATAAATCTCAAAACAAGCTAGCAGAAAAAGCAAATACATTCAAGAAAACTAACACAATAAGTTCAGTTCTACACAATAAAACTTTCAACAACAAAAAAAAAAAAACCTAACAGTAAAGTGAACATGCATTCAAGAAAACTTTTTTACCAGATTCAAGAAAGAAGAATGGTCCCAAGCACAAGTTCCATAATCACACTTCTCAGGTGGCCACCAATCCAAAGTAGCACAAATAAAATGCCTATCTATTCTTCCAATAGCAATTTTCCCATCTATAAACACAGTACCTTGAGCTGTTGTTCCACAAATAAAGCTCAAACTAAACAAAAAAAGCCACACCAACACTCCCTTTTGCAAAAATAAAGAACCCATTTCTATCAAAATTGAAAAAAGATAAAAACTTTAACTAAATAATATCAAGATCTATGTTTCTCTAACATAGCTAGCAGCTCAAAATTGCAAGAAAATATGAAATGGGTCGCTGTAGAACTCCCCATTGGAGGCTTGTTCACGAGAGTTTATAAAGGCAAGAGTAAGGGTGACAGGACAAAAAGGTAGGCTTTATTCATAATCAGCCATTATGGTTCAAGATTGGATCAAGAAATGATTTTTTAATGTAAAGTTTGAAAAAGAAATTTAAAGATTTGGTGTGTAAAATTGTTTTTAGGAACAACATACCCATATGCAACTCCATTGTAATCACATTAGTGAAGTCTTCGGTATAATATATACTCAAATCTTATTTCAATCTTATGAATTGGAGATGGTGGCGGAGTGAGGTATAATCGAGCTTATTCATCTAAACTTCAATTATATCTGGTTAAAAATTTTATGTATATATACTAGATATCGAACGTCATTTAGTTTCTTCATGTGTTTACTTCTTTATATATTAAATTCTTCTGAAATTTTTTTATCTCGGCCATTGATTAGCGAGGTGTTTCGGATATACATTCGGTAAGGATAGTAAAGGGGCGTTTGGCCCTGAAAATAGTGAGTATTTGAAAAAGTAATTTTTGTTGTCAAAATGAAAATTGATTAACAATATAATATTTTTGTGTGTAATGTTGTAGTATTTAGGAAACATAAAAGAAACCATTGGAAAAATATGGATAAGAGAATAATGTAAACATCAAGTTGTCAATGGGCCATTTTTTCTTTTGGGATTCTTTGCGTAATGAAAGTGAAAAAAAAAAAAAAGATTGCTCAACTACAAAGGAAAAAGATAAGTAATGTCTTGTGGGACCATTGCTCTCAAACCAATGTGTCTATTGGGTGAAAATAATATAGTTGTATTAAAAAATAAGTAATGTAATTTCTTGTTATGGAGAAAGTGTACTTTAAAACTTATGTGTGATAGGTTTCCTTTTTATGATAAAAGAAAAAACTAGTGGGGGAGGTGGTGGGGTGAGCTTGTTCACATTATTGATCTCAAACTCAAAAAAAGTTAGAGTTACGATAGGTAGATAGTTCCTGTAAAAATAAGTTAATATTTTTATAAAGATATAACTCTTTAGTAGTTTCTTAGTTATGTAAAATTATGTTTATTTACGTAAGGCAAAAATTGAAAGAATATTATTAATTCTTAATTACCTGAAACACCACTTATTTTAAAAATAAAGTATAAATAAATATATAGTCAATTTCAATATGTTTAAGATTAAAGCGTAATGTGTAATAATTGTTGTTATTATTGTTATTGTATGAAAGGTGGAAGGGTTGTGTAGCATATTTTTTCTAATAAAATGAGGATGATTATGAAAGTGGTAGGGTATTGATTCTATAGAATTAAAAGGTAATGAAGATTACATTCTAATTATGTGTGTTTTTTTAAATGCTCGTATTTTGATTAATTTTATATATATATTTGAGTATTTTACTAAGTGCTTATTATTATTTATGTATCAACATGGATATCGAATAATTCGATTCAAAGTGATAATGAGTTTTGAATGAATTTGTTCAACCTTTTTCTAGGCACATATCATGAGATGTTTGAGAAATTGGTATGATGACTAGATTTAGAGTTAGACATATGTGATGTTTGAAAAATTGTATGACTATGATTAGTAACTTGGTAGTACTTTGTGATAGATTCATGATGAAGACAACTATTAGACTATCACCAAAAAGTATGTGGTCTAAATATATTGAGGATTTATTATATTGAATTATATTAAAGAATCATCTTTGTGATCCCAACCTAGATCATTTCATTATAAATACATAAACTGATTCGAAGTTTAAAATTTATCAGATTATTATAATAATTTCATTTTTAAGCAAACATATAACAATTATTGAACTCGCAATTATAAAAAATTAAGTAATTCTTTTAGTACTTCTGTAAAATTTAACTAAAAGCTACTAAATTCGATTGAACATGTAGATTCTGTTTTAGATGTGTTACTGTCTATACAACGTGAATCTGAATTAACTAGATCAACGATGAACAAAACAAATATCAAATGATTAAAGAACAATATGAATATTACTCAAACTTCTTTTGCCGAAAAATCACACTATATATATAAGAAAATTATATATTTTCTAATGTAATATGTATTAGATGTTGAATTCTTTGATAAAAACTGTTCACGCATATAACAAAAACAACTTTTAACGGCAATAGGTACATACATTAACAGAAAATGTTAAAGTCTTTACCGATATTAGTTAATTGGTATGGAATCCAATGCTACTATAGACTTTAGGGATATTTACAATAGTGTCAATGGACTCTAAATATACATATTTAACGATAATTAAACTATATTATCATTGATTAATTATCGTTAAAGATCATTTTTGGTGTAATAACAACGCCAGCAAGATCCAAATTCTACTAGGGAAGAAGGGAAATGGTGGAGGGTTTTGGTGAACGTTTGATTTTGAACTGAATAAAGCCTGGCTAGACCAAAGAGAAAAAGATCTTATATTATAAAAATCTTGCAAATGCAGGAATTATGTGATTATTTAGTAAAAGAAAAAAAAAAGTAGGTGATATTTTTCTGGTGAGGGGCAAAAAGGTCATTTTCAGACAGGTAATATGTATAACAAACTACCTATTTTAAAGTTAATGGGACATTTATTTATCCATTTTAATGACTTATAATTAATATTTTATTTGTTTCAATTTATTTGTCTGAAATTATTATTTTTATCTTGAATTTTTAAAGCAATATTAGTTTTGAGAGACATAAATACATAAATGTTGTTTTTAGTTTGAATTTAGTTGATATTTATGTCCTTTTGTTTTTGAGTATGCACAAGTAAACATATAAACTTATATAGAGTTAAATAAGTAGAGACACATGTTACTATATTAAAAATGATTTTTAGTGGCAACTAATTAACGGTATGAGCTTAATTGCTGCTAAATATGTATTTTTAGTGGCAATTAGTACTCTTTATAAATGTCCCTAGCTAAAGCCTACATTGACATTGAATCTGATCACAATGTAATAGATTGTCGGTAAAGATTTAACACTCTTTGTTAATGTGCATATTTGTTGCCGATAAAATCTGTTTTTGTTGTAGTGCGTCCTACTTGCCGTTTACGAGGCAATTCACATTTACTACATGGCCTTCTATGTATATTATGACACGTAAAATATGTTTGTCTATTTGTTTAACTTTGTATAAATCTAAGTGTCTACTTATGTATATTCAAAGTTGAAAACATAAATATGAGCAAACGCTAATGTAAGACATATTTTGAGATAATTTTTTTGTTTTTGTTAAAACCACTCCTTTTGAAACAAAGATAGTAATAAAAGTAGTGAACCATGTTATCAAATTGCATCTTAAAACTTTTTCTTCTTAATTAACTCTATGCATTTATGATACCTTTACCTAACAAGATTATTTTTTGAAAAAATTCAAGGAATAGTAGCTGGGAAATTACCTAATTATATTTTCTTGAAATTTTGTGAACTTCTGATCCTATTTAATTGTTGTTTCTCACTGATTCCCATGTTTGGTTATTTTATTACTAGTACTTAATTGGAGAGTCAAATTTCTTTGTTTGCACCAACAAGGATTGTAGTAGAGTGGTAAATACTCTTTCATTCTTGATCAAGAGGTATCGGATTCGAGGCCTCTTTGGATACGGGGAGTCGCCTTTGTTAGGGAGAGCTTTACTCCCCAATGTGGGACTTCCCAGTGCGAATACAAATTTAGTCGGGCTCCAATGTGGGTACTGAACACCGGGTGGGAAACCAAAAAACAAAATCTTTCTTCACATTTGATTGGTTTCAAATTTTACTAATTTACATGTGATAACATTTTCTTCCTAGTCTATCCCAATACGACTGATATACATATACATACAGAGCCGATTCAACAAGATTGAGAGCCTAAAGCCAAATCTTAAAGAGGGGGCCCTAATGTTTTAAAAAAAATCATCATATATACTTTTCTTTAAAATCTACTTTTCTAGCCTTTTTAGATGCAAAACTATTAAATATTGTTTTATAATTGATATGTTTTAATAATTCATTTTCAATTGATAATATAGTTAATTCATTCAATCTCTTTTGAGACATTGTTGATCTAAGATAAGATTTTATCAATTTTAATTTCAAAAAACTTCTTTCGGCTGAGGCAACAGTTACAGGAATTGTTAACATTATTCTATAAGTAATACTTTTTTATTCAAAATTTTTATTTTTTGTTAAAAAATCTATCAAGGGCTCCTTTTTGGGATTTATTTAATTTTTCAAGTTTTCTCTTTTTCACTTTTTTTGTCAAACCGAAATCATATTTTGTAGTTGACATATTTAAATTGAATAGTTTTAATAATAACTAAACAAGAATATATATACTTATGAACTAAGAATATCAACAATAACATATTTTCAAGAAAAAATTTAAAATAAAGTTAGAATAATAAAATCTGACTAATGAATTTGATAAGTTGATAGAACAATATCGAAATAGTGTTGTGTTCCTTCAATATAATGATTGCTTGGTTCACATCTTGAGATTTTGAAGAAGACATCCAAAAGCAAATTTTGTTCTTTTGTAACTTGTAAGGAACGGTAAAACCAAAAAAAATTGTAGGAGAGAGTTCAATGTTGAGATTGAAAATAATAAAATAGAGAATAAAAAATATGAGTATAAGGTAAATAATAATATGGAGTCAAAATTTTAGGAGATAAATAAGAAAACACAATTTCCCATTTAAGGAAATTATTCCCAAAAAATGTTTCATTCCCTTAAAAAAGTGGGAAAACTAACGGTTATTTTTTTATTTTTTTATATTTCTTACATGCTTTTTAAAAAATAAATAAATTAAAAGTACATATAATTTTTTTAATTTAAGTATATATTTTTAAAAAAATTGGGGCCCCCCAAAAATATGGGGCCCCAAACAATGGCTTTAGTGGCCTAGTGGTTAAGACTGCCCTATATACATATACATATACATATGTAACAATCGGGTTCCGTCGTTATAGAAATGTCAATGGGGGAAAAATTGGAACCAAAAAACTTTTTCGTAGTATTTAGATTTTCCCAACCTAGTCCATATTTGGACAAAATTGGAGTCTTTAAGGTGTAAGGAAATCTGATAGCAATCGGGTGATTTATTTATAATTTTGGTTACATGAGTAGTTAGATAACTCGTTAAGGAATCCGTACGACTTTACGAAATTGAATTCGGGCGAGTAGAACTCCCAAAATCAATCTTAGCGTGAAAGGTATTTTTTGAGCATCGTGGGTTAGAGGTGTGTTGTGAAATGAGGATTTTGAAATTATTAAAATAGTTCACTGTTTCATGCAAGCCGCTTTGGCGCTGGATTTTGTCACTCTGGCGGGATCACTGTAGCAGGGTGAGGGCCGCTGTGGCGGATCAGACGCAACTTAAAGTCGTAAATAAATCCCTAAACCACTTTATTCAGTACTTTTTGATTTTTAGAGCTAAGGAATGAACCCCAGACGACTCCTAACAGTTTTCCTCCATTCTTGAGGTTAAAGGTAAGCTTTTCACTCCCCAAATCTGTTTTTCGATCCGTAGAACATAATAAAATAGGTAATTATCGATGGGGGAGGGTTTTGATCTAGATTCTATGGTGGAAACAACCTTATTTCGGATAACTGGGATCATGAGTTTGATCTAGGGTTCATAGAATTGTTGGTAATTCGGGTAATTAGTGATTATTTATTGATTCTCGTATTATATTGATTGTTTGTAGACCAAGAACAAGCGGAATGAATCCAGAAAGGGAAGGATCAAGTTTCTTAGGGTTTCAAGCTTGTTTCGAGGTAGGTGATGGTTGTGATTCTATAATTGTGTGATGTATGTTTATTCTTGCTTCATTATGATACATGTATGTATAGGAATGTTGCATTATTGATCATAATTGTTGTAAACGAGATAGATGAATGATGATTGCCATGAAATCATGATTTAATTTATGATTTTGAGAATATACTTATGATTGTGATTGTGGCTTGTTGAATTGATCGGTTGCCACGTTCCGGCATAACTAACTTGGATCGGTTGCCACGTTCCGACATAATTATGAGATCGGTTGCCATGTTCCGGCTTAATCATTGGATCGGGTACCACGTTCCGGTATGCTAATTGTTTGGATTTGGATTTCATGAGAGGACCAACGAATTGTCATAATTGTATATCTTGAGAAAATGTGAAGTGGTTTATTGTTCGTAGATGTTGATGTATTGCATATGTTCGATATGTGCATGTGATTATATTGTTGTATTGACTAATATATGTTACACTTAGTGGGATAGCCGCGTGATCCTACTAGTACACTGTGGTTGTGAACTGATACTACACTCGCTCTTATTTTTGTTGAGTATAGGGCATCTTCCGGCGGCTATTAACAGACCTCACTTAGAAGATCAGTGATTGTTCAAATTCAAGGGTGAGCCAATTCTTCCGGGTTGCCATGAGTTTTCTTTTTGTCTATGTCCACATTTTGGACTTAGACTTTTCTAGTTAGATATTAGTTCGTTAGTTGGGGTTGTATCCCTTCTTGTTTAGACTTTGGTTCATTGTTAGATGTTTTGGTACATTGACTTTCAGGTTCTAGGTTATTTCTTCCGCATTGTTTAGTTCGTTGTTAGACTTTTGTTAGAGTTTATGGGAACTCCCTATTTCTTCTTAGCATTTGACTTGCTTCCGTAACTTAAATGCCTTAGTATTTTGATTAAAGTTGGTTAGCTAATTAGTATTAATGGTTCTCCCACTGGAGGGTTAGTGTGGGTGCCAATCACGACGATCTGACGTGACAACATATACATATGCATGGCGATATTTGATGGAAATGAAAATTAGAGGAAAAAAAAAAGAAAGAAAAGTTTTTGAAATTTGTAATTTAAAACAAGTTATACAATTTACTCTCTTTGTCATAATTTACGTGATGTAGTTTGACCACATACGAAATTTAATGGAGAATAAGATATTTGTAGTCTTAAATAAGCCTAAGAAATTTTTGTGGCTAATAATGATTTTATTGAGGATAAAATAAAAAGGATATATCTAAATTATTTTAAATATGTAAATATATTATTCTATTGTGGATAAACTTATAAATAAAAAGATTGTTACAGAGAAAGAAAAATTTACTTTAAGTGACCTGATTGTATATGTTAAATTTTTTTACAATATTGTTAATGCATGCAACTTAAAGGGCAGTTTGAAATAGTTTTGTTTGCAAATCACATTTATGTGATTTTTTCCTTTTAATGATCTGGTTTGTTGCGCTAAAATTAAAGAAAATGTTAAATAGGAGAAGTAATACAGCCTAGTTTACAAGTATTTTGTGTTTACGCCGGATTTAAAGAAGGATTGCATTTTAAGGAGTCTCATGTAGATAGTCTATCTTAATGCAAATATTCGATTTAATGATTATTTTCATGATTTGAACTCGTGACTTATACAAATGCGTATTCAGGATTTTGATAAGATGGAAGCACGATTACAAAAAAATGCTATCTTAAATATAAATTTTATCGGTATGACTTTTAGGTTCTTAATATGAACCATTAAATTTTAAAAATTATAGGTCAAAAATATATAATACTACTAGTTTTAAATTTTAATATACACATTTAATTTAATTATATAATTTTTTTTTACCGTGTTAAAATATTTAGGAATTTTTTATGTAACACACTTGAAATTTTTGAAAGATTAAGGAAAAAAAACAAAAGAAAATTAATTAGTTGAAATGTCAAAAGTGTAACTGATAACCATTTGGGGAGGTGTTATTCAAAAAGACAAGATAGATATAAGATTTAAATTTATATCATCACCTCGAAAGGTCCACCCAACAATCATCATATTATTATATGATACTTTGAACGTGGGTTCACACATTTATATTTAAATATTTTCTTAAAAATATAACACTACTATATATGATCTAGAGAGGGGAGCATGGGTTCACGTGGACCCACGGCACCCCCTCTAGATACGCCCCTGGACTTATAGGTTACATGAAGATAATTTTATCGTTGTTTCAAGACTTTCCTTTGAGGAATAGGAGTAGTAAAAACAAAAAGTAATTACTCATCTCTCCGTTCATTTTTATCTGTCATGTTTCGCTTTATGAGAATCAACTTGACTAATTTTCGAACTCAGTTAAATTTAAATCAATTTAATAAAATTTTAAAAGTTCAAAAATTATATGAAAAATATTATAAGCTACAATCTTCTTCATATTAATCTGATAAAAATATGTTTTAAAATATTGATCAAAATTCATATAATTTAACTCTCGAAAAATAAATTATGATAAATAAAAGTGAACGAAGAGAGTAATAATTAAGGTGATGTTTCACACTTGGAGTTTACTCAATATATGAATTGAGTATGATATATTAAGAATATAAAAGTATAATTAATATCTTTCTCCTAAGGTGCAATATTCTTATTTAATTTTTCTGTTTTTTTTTCTTTAGCAAACTTAACAACCCTATCTTGATATTTATAATAAAGTAGTTGAATTCTCACCAAAAAATAACTACTAAAAACCAACTCCATTGTTCTTTACTCCTTGAGGACCACAATTGTATATATATACTTTATTAGGTCAAATTAATATCATTGAAAATTGCCTGTGTTTTTGACCAATGCCACATGTCTCATTAAATTTTTTCTGAAGTAACTTAAAATATAATCTTGTTATCCTCTTATCCTTTCTTTGAATTAAAAATATGACCAATAATGATGTGGGTAACCATGTTTTATTCTCCCCACATGCCACATTGTTTTACTTGGCTTAATCTTAGAATTATGCACTATTAAAAGGAGTAAGTATTTTCTATTACGAATCAATGAAAAATTTATGTGGTAAATTATGATTTTTCCTATTGAACTAGCTTGATTGGACAATACGTAATGGAAAAAGATTCTCATTGAAATACTGTAAAGTTTCTTTAAACTTTTTTTTTAGATAAGTTACAATTACCCTCTAGACTATGACCGAAATTCAAAGACATACAACTTAACTAAACTAAGGTCCTATTACCCCCTAACCCCATTTTTTAAAAATTTTGTACATTTTTTTGGCTTACGTGACATCCAAATATCTCTCATGCATGTGGAGTCACAGAGTGTGCCACGTAAGCCAAAAGGTGTACAAAATTACAATAAAATGAATTCAGAGGTAATAAGACCTTAATTTAGTTCTCTGGTATTTTAATCATAGTCTAGGGGGTACTTGTGCCTTGTCCCTTTTTTCTTTTCTCACTTATTCAATCAAAATATCACTGAGAATTAATAACTACTAAACATTTTTTTAGTGGGAAATTTTAATTAAAAAATAGTGAATTTTTTATAGGGAAGAAGGGTTGATTTCACAAAGATATGATCACTCAACGGATAGTTATGAACTTATAATCTTTGAAAATCATTTTTTTATTTCAATTTTCTTCAATAAAAAATGCGACTTTAATTTCGAAATAACAACGTCTAAAAAAATTAACTCAAATGGATGAGATGGAAATATTGAGGGAATGCCATGACTTCATCTTTTTGGTCAAAATTGTACTTATATCATTAACTTTATTCTTATTTGTTTATCTCCATATATGTTTGCGTGTGCATGCAAATATGTGTCTGTTATAATTGGAAGAAAGAAGTTTACTAATTTTATCACAAAGTGTTTAACTTATATACACTACCGATTTAAAAAAGAATTTGTCAAGTTATTTGAAAAGAATTTCTACGTGTTGTACTTGTACTAGAAAAAAATGACGTGATGATATATATTTTTATACTGTTGATATATATAAGCTTAACGCGATGATAAATTAAGGAGCAAGTGGAAAGTCTCCATAATATGGTTTTTCTCTCTTTTTAAATGCTTCACGAGAGAAAACATTAGGAAAGACAAATTGGGTGTTTCAATTATGAACTTTTTCTTTTTTTGGTGTATTAGGCATATAATTTGATACGTAGCTGGTTGCTTATTGACTTTATTGTCAATTTGCATTTGTTTATTATATAGTATTTTATTTTATTTGTTGCACCTACTTTGTCCTTCTTGTTGTTTAACTTTTGCTTACATATTCATCCTTTTTTTTTAAAAAAAAAAAAAAAAAAAAGAGAGAGAGAGAGAAGAAATCTCCAATATAAAAGGGTTTGATTTCTGAATTCACATATCGTAAATAGTTGACAGTTTAATGCAAAGAATATCTTATATTAGTAGGGTTTCGAAGAAGGTCTGCACACTTTGGATTACATGTGAACAGTTTATCCTAATGCAAATATTAGTGATTGCTTCTACGATTCGAATTTGTGGCTTATACGTAGGTCACACAAATATAACTTTATTGTAATTCCAAGGTTCTCCTATATGGCTATATCATAAGCGAATTTGGGATTTTAAAGTCATTGAACTCATATTGAGTGTAATCTTATCAGATGTATGTATGCTAATATCTTTTTTTTTTGTTGCTGCATATGTCAAGGCTAAATAAATGTCATTTGAGCTCACATACCTGTTTAACATGCAATTAGTTGAAATGTTTGTCAAAATTCACTTAGTTATGATAGAAATTGTCAAACATTTAGGAAAAAGGAGAATATTGTTTTTTTTTTCTTTTTATTTTTTGGATGTCCTATAAAAAAAGTCCATAAATTGGAACAAAAATCGATTATCTCGAAGAATTGTTTTAACAATAATAGGATCTTATTTTCTTGTTAATTACATAAGAAATAAATGGTGAAAACCACTTCCTTGTCGAAATCTTCAATTCTTCATGGATCGAAGGCCCAATAACTTATTTCAAGGACTCGTGTTCGATAGGCCCAAACCTCAAATTTGGGCCTATTCTCCAACGAGCCCATTCTTAATCTCCTTTATTTGCAAATGAAAATGAGTACGAGTATGGTTGAGGTGGAGGCGGCGATGAAGTTGGAGTTGATGGTAGTGGATTTGGATACACATTTGGTTGAGGTGGAGACGGAGGAGACGATGGCTGTTGTTCAGTCGGAGCCTGACCTTGACCCTGACCCTGACCTTGTGAGTTACAAAGATTTTTTAGTGTGAGAGGAAAAAGCGGGCTTATCGGAAAAATCTTGGGCCAGCAATTATCTTCAATATCTATAACAACTTTGCAACATTGAGGCCCAATAGAGTGAAATGGAGCCCCAATAAAGTGAAATGGTATTTTGAACAATGACCCAAATATTTCTTGGACACAATTTGGAGTATTTCTAAGAGTTGCTAAACACTTATCAGCCTCAGGCCCATTAAAACTCCAAAAAGATGGCCCACCATTCTTCAGCCCAGATGAGAAGCCCGGCCCAGAACCTGGGGTGCCCGAACCAAACGAGAAGGCCCGTCCGGAGCCTTGGCCGTTCGAACCAAATGAGAAGGCCCGCCCGTTTCCTTGGACACCCAAACCACCCAAGAAGCCCGGCCCGAAACCTTGGCCGCCAACAACATGCCGGAGTCTAGGTTCAATCGCGATTAATAAGCACAAAACGAATATTATTTTCATGTTTATTAAAGAAACTAGAGACATTTGTTTGGGACTATTTTTGCCTCTAGCTATCTTGGGTTAATTTCACTTTTTTATTAGGTGAAAATAACGTTACAATTAGCTTTCCATTAATTTGCCTAGCTTTTAAAGACTGCAGTTTAATTTAAGCAAGTTAATGACATATTTAATTAAGTGTTCTAATTACATCAAATATTTTCAACTGTTTTCATATATTAAATCAAGTGAAACAACCCATACATATATTTAATTTGTTCAATTCACCGTTACCCTAATCAATGTGAAGTATATATTATTTGAATAATCAAGGGCCGTAATGGAAGTAGAAAAATTCCACAATTAATTGTGTCCTTCCTACCCTCCAAGGCTCCAACCCACCCGATCTTTACCTCCACCCTTGTAGCATCCATTCCAACCACCTAATTCTTACCGCTCATAATATATTTCTAGATTATAAATAAATGATTTCAGGATGTATAATATTTTTTGCTTGCATACTGAACACAAGAAAATAAGTAAGAAACCCACTTATTGTTCTAGAAAATATTTTCCCTCATATAAACTAATCACACTAGTTCATCTCCTTTAATTATATACATCAACCTCAACTAAAAAGACATGATGTTTTACTGTTTATTAAGGCTAATGCAAATAATTAAAGAATGCTGTGATATATTTTAAATGACTATTTATGTAATGAGCACTTAAGAATACATATAAATATTTTTTTCCCCAAAATTTAAATTGAAGTGCCTAATTAATATGAATACTTTACCCTCATTCAAATGTTTAATTCCAATAAACAGTAATTTGAATACGTAATTAAAATTTATTGGTTTTCACTAAATGATGCATTTACATCTAAGAAATATAATTTTTTATTTCCTTTTAATAATTCATATCAAACATATGTGCTAGTATTCATATAAAGTAAATAATCCTTTCAACAATTTTTAATTGTAAAGTCTAAATTCTGTCTAAGATTTAAATCTCCCATTATTAATTAAAATAGATACGTTTAGGAAAAACATTTTGGTGTGATGGTGTACTAACGCTTCAAATACCTCAATTAAAAGATAATAATAATGTACTTAAAATTTTCCGTAAGCTATGTCGATATTTAAAAAAGTTATTTTAGGAATTCAAAACAATAATTAGTACTATTCTTATATTAAAGAACTAAGTATTATTTCTTCTTAATAGTGTTCAATTCTTAAGAGTATTATCCAAGTTGCATAAGGAGTGCAGATATTGTCTTGATCTCATGTGGACATTTCATGAATTGAGAATATATTCACAATCTCTCGACAAGTTTGAGGTTGATATCGAATCCAACGTGTCTGATCATGATACCATGATAATGCCCAAACACTATTTTATATGGGCTGGAGAGCGCACAATCATGAATTGGGAGTATATTCACAATCCCTCGACATGGTTCTGATCATGATACATCTTGGACCCCATTCCCAACAGGCGACTTTGATATGAAGAGACATAGATCTTGGATAAATTTAATCTAAAAGTTAGTTCTATAAGGATTGTACAAGACAAGCATATAAAGAGTGTCATGATTCTCTATGTCTCTTCTGTATTTCTGTATTGAAGAAATAATTTTTCTTTGTTTTGACACTTAATAAAACATATTGTAAGAATATTTTGGATCAGTAATAATATTTTATATTAAAACATATCACTTCACAATCATGTTAAATATAGCAACCTTATACAATTATTTTAAATATATAACATTTGAAATTTATCGACTTGATTAATATAACAACTTTCTGAAGGCTCAAATTAATGGCGGAAGGAATGTAATTTCTTGTTGAATTAAAAACTAAAGGTTAGCCATTGTAATATAGAGAAGTGTGAGGACTGGATTTTGTTAGTAGTATTCTTAGAATAGGGCTTTGGTGGAATGAATATATTTGGATATGGGAGTTTGGTATTTATATATGTGGATGCAAGAGATTTTTGTTGATAAAATATTTTATAATAACATAGTTAATGTAATTAGTATAATGATATTGAATGTAATTAAATATTTTTTTTTAAAAATACGTACATTCAAATTAAACTTGCTATATGTTCATAGTATTTAATTTAATAGTAAAGAGAGTTTATTACAGAAGTTGTTTTTACATTTACACTTTGTATCTTCTTTATTTTTAGGATAAGAGATCTATGACTGCTATTCTTTAGATACACACATGATAAATCTCGCTTCAATATAATAGTCCACAAATCATGCAGAAGAGATCACAATTGTAATAGACAATCACTGTACAATGAACTCGATCGAGAAAGTATACTGGGAGGTCATCAATATACATTTTTGATTCAGACATGTTTTGAATACTATACTAAAGAAAACAATTTTAAGGAAAAAAAAAATACAGAGTTAGACTGTCCAAATGATATATTATTCAATTCGTAATAATTGATCATTAAAATTATCTATTATTTTTTTGTCTTCCGAAATTAGTTCACTTTAATGGTCATCTTAGTTGGATTTTGTAATTTTTGATGAAAACTACTAACATTAACAAGTTTAATTTAAGAAAATATAGTTAAAACACTAATATAAAAGTTTGACCCACCTTAAATCGACAATACATTTCTTCAACAACTCTAAGGAACAACATATCCTTGTATAAATCCCACAACAACCAAGCGGAAGATATTATGAAGATAAACAAACATAACTTGACTTGAACAATACCAACAACTAAGTCTAAATTCTAAAAAAAAAAAAAGTTGAGATCGACTGTATAAACCATCACTCTTCGCAATACCATAAGTCAATCTCAATCAAAGAAAAATAAACTCCAAAAAGACAAAACACAAGAGACTATTAAGACAATTGATTGTAACTAGGCAAGATAAGCTTGCGATGTAACACATGGTTGTTCTTGAGCAGGGAGTTTTTCAAAGGGCGGCGAAATTGATGATATGCAAAGGGATAGTTAGGTTTAAAAAGGGTTCCCTTATTAATTCCAACGCACATATCCTTAACAAATTGAGGAATAAACGCATTTAGTGGATTAACACCCTCAAAGGTACATTTACTTGAAACATCATTGATAGCCTTGCAGCACTTATTACCAATGGCAACAAGGTCCATAGAACCATCCCCTAAGTTTCCTCCAAGAATCGCGGAGACCTTATAACCACACACCATTGTTTCTTCCATGGCCATCCAACATTGTGGCATCGCATAAAATTCAGACAAGTCACTAGATGGAGCATGCCATAGAAGCCCTGGTTGAATTAACATCGAAAAAGATAATATCAGAATCAAAATTAAGCATGGAAATGAAGATAATATTGAAACCATTTTTTTTGCGTAAGGAAAATCGTCTAGTGAATTGAATTCTTGAAAACTTAGTGAGAATGTATGAATTGCATTATGAAGTTGTGATTAACATTCTCCTTAAATAGGAGTTTATAAAACTTAGGTGTAGTATCTAATAAATTCTATTTATGAAGTTTAGGTACTAAAGGATGAGCATAAATTGACTGTCAAATTGTTTTTACATGTCACATTATTTATGTTGTGATTAGTTTTACGGGACACATGATTATTATTGTGATAATTACATTTAATTAATTAATGATAATAATTTTCAAATTTAAGTCAAATTTTGAAATATAAATAGTCAAAAAAGAACTCAAGTCACACCTACATTACATTGAATTATATGAAGTATCATTAAATAAAAATTACTTTTTTCTATCATAGTTTATGTGATATTTTTTTTAAAAAAATTTAAATTTATGTGACCTTTGACCAAAGAAACTCATTCACGCTTACATTACATTGAATTTTACTCTTATGAATTTATTATCATTAAATATAAATTACTTTTTATATCATAATTTATGTGGCACTTTCCTCTTCTTATGATTTAAATTATTCGAGCTACTGAGTTTTGATCAACATTTAAAATATATAAATTTTAAAAATTTATGACGATAATTACATTCTTTTTTATATTAATTTGTTTGTTTTATTTTTTTAATCTATTTAAAAAATATTTTTTATTTTTCTGACAGCTCATTAATTCACGAGTCAAAGTTAAAATTCAGACTATCAAATTAAAACACAAAGAATTTTTTTTTTAAAAAGAAGATCAAAAAATGGCCAATTAACACTATTTCTACGATCACCAAACTCATTTGGTCATTTGCGTTTTGGGAAGATAATTTTAAAGTAGCTCAACCAATAATATTGCCTTTCAACTTTAGATTTTCAATATTTTAAAATTAGATATTTATTTATTTATTTATAGTTTTTGAATAATTTTTTTAAAAAATTGACCTTTAAAATTAAAATGATAGCAATTTCTGCTCATTAAGTCGAAAGAGAAATGAAAAAATATGCACCGCTTTTTGCTTTGTTTAATTAACAATAACAACATCAACATATCAATAACGTAATTTCACAAGTACCGAGCTTGTGGAGAATAGTGTGTACAAAGTTTTATTCATATATTATGAATGTAAAGAGATTGTTTTTAATCAGAGATTCAAGTAATGTATCTCATAAGTAAGTATGAAAAGTAAATACAATAGTAGAAACGTCATGCTAAAAATTTAAGAGAAGAGAACATAATTTTTTTTGAAAAAACAACTAACTAAGATTCAAGTGGAATGTTTTATTGAATTAACATTTTCCTATCACGATACACATTGTTCTACACAATTAGTATTAGAAGTCTTGCTAGTGGCAGGACTAACAAGATGTTAATCATGATTTTTTTTTTTGAAAGTCTTGAATAAATAGCTTTATGAAAATATAACACTTTATGGTAATAGTTCAGAATTACTTCGAAGATAAGGTCTCTTTGGTACTATCGAATTAATATTAGAAAATTTAGCAGTGATAGGATTAACATGATTTTTCGAAACTCTTGGGCTAATAGCTTTATGAAATGTAACACCTCGTGGTAATAGTCCAGGATTACCTCTGAGATAAGGTCTCTTCGGTACTATCCAATTAGTATTAAAATTCTTGCTAACGGGATGACTACCAAGATGATTTTCAGAAACTCTTGGACTAATAGCTTTATGAAATGTAACACCTCGTGGTAATAGTCCAGGATTACCTCTAAGGTAAGGTCTCTTCGGTACTATCGAATTAGTATTCGAATTCTTACTAACGGAAGGACTAACAAAATAATTTTCAGAAACTCCTGGGCTAATAGCTTTATGGAATGTAACACCTCGTGGTAATAGTTCATGATTACCTCCAAGGTAAGGTCTCTTCGGTACAATCGAATGAGTATTAGAATTCTTGCTAACAGGAGGACTAACAACATGATTTTCAGAAACTCTTGGGCTAATATGTGTATGAAATGTAACACCTCGTGGTAATAGTCCAAGATTATCTCTAATGTAAGGTCTCTTCGGTACTATTGAATTAGTATTATAATTCTTGCTAAGGGGATGACTAACAACATAATTTTCAGAAATTCTTGGACTAATAGCTTTATGAAATGTAACACCTCGTGGTAATAGTCTAGGATTAACTCTAAGATAAGGTCTTTTCGGAATTCTTGTAAGTTCGGATCGTACTAAAATAGCTCCACATGTTATTATGAAGAAAATGAGGGGGGAAATGAAGAATTTTTGCACCATTTTGCTATACAAAAAGTGTAATGAAAAATTAACTTTTGTTTGGAAATTTGGAATTTTTATAGTTATATCTGCTTGGAATTTTGGACTTGTGATTTATATAATGTTCATGTATGTAAAGCATTTACTATATCTACTAAATGAAATAAGAAGATTAACAGCCTCGTTAATGAAAACAGTTTCAGTACTGGTATTAATTGTGGTTCTACAATTAAGTTACAATTTTGAGAATATAATAAATAAATTATTTTTATATTTATTAAACACAAAAAATTGTATTTGGTTTGGTTTTGACTATTGAGGTCCTAATATAATGGAGAATAAAAGAAATACTGCCCTATTAAACAGACTCCAAATTAATATCCTTTCTTTATTTTTACTTGTCCGCAATGAATTCTGCAAAAAAAAATCATTTTTTACTTATTGACAACGAACTTTTCATTTACTTTAAAAATAATAAATAAAGTGAATATTTTACTTTAATCTTCATGACTATTAGAATTTTTTTTAAAAAAAAAGAGATATAACTTGGAAAATTAGTAGTTAATATTGAGAATAAAATAGAAAAAAAAAATCATTTTTCTCTTAATATGTTACAATAGACAAGTAAAAAAAGAAAATTATTTTAATATTATAAACAAATAAAAGTGAACGATGATATTACAATAATATCCAAAGCAATAAAATTAGCAAGAAATGATTCTTGAAATAGTAAATTAGTAATTGGTTGGCAAAGATGGGCTAAAACCGGGTTATAACACAAATTGTCCAATATAATTCTTATTAAGTTTAAATTTCTTTATTTGTTCATTTTTAAAATTATTATGGCTATATACTCCTGTAACATAAATTTTTTTTTAAAAATCTTTTTGATAATAGTTTGAAAGGTTTGTCATTAGTCAATTTGAGTTACATATTCACTTAATTTTTAATTAAATAAATTGAATTAAACAAGTAAAATTGAATGAGCGAATAAATAAACGGATTAATAACCCATCTTAACTTAAGCAAATTTAATGAGTCGTGTTTTTATAAGCTAATTTTATCACTCTAGTGACAATCAAGATTGACACCTACTAAACTTCTACCCTATCCCTCACACTTAGTTTGGATAGTTGTTACGTATCGTATTATATTGTATTGTATTGTATTGTTTTAATGAATACAATGTTTGGATAAATTGTATCGTTCTTCGTCGTTACATGCACAATTTGAATGATAAACCTACAAGAAAAGTAGAATATGAGGTAGAGCTACTATGAAAATGTAGAATAAAACATGAAATATAATTATAAAATAATAAATAAAAACAAAATGAGAAGAAAATATTAAGGCAATGACGTGATCACATCAAATTGACCGTTACATAAAATGAGTTTTTTCATCGTTACCTAAGAATGAATTTAAATAATACGATACAATAAAATTTAAGAAACAATCAAAACAAATATTATATTCAATCTCCATATCTTGTAGTGTTAAGAAGATGTCTTCAGTAAACTACACATGAACTCTGTCCTATTTAATCACCTCTTCGCAAAACTTCTTCGATATACTCCTACGACTAGTAACATCCACTTTAGTCAATCAACGAATCTTTTCATCACTTGTCCGAACTAATTCAACTTCATTCTCTAATCTTTTTTATCATGAAAGTCACTTCGAAGCAAAATTTGGGGTATTTCCACAATTATAAGATAACCAAAGGTCTCATTATGAAAATTAAAACTTCCACTTTTCTTCATATAATAAAAAAAAGACTCAAACTTTTGCTTGAGATTTACGAAACAGAAATGCTGAGAAGAAAGCCCAGCAAAATCGAAGTCAAAATCGAAGACAAAGAAGAACTCGAAGAAGCTCGCAAACGCGCCGCCCTCATCGCCGCCTCTTCCTCCACCAGCACCACCACCGCCGGAGCCGCCACAACCGGCGCCTCCACCCTCCTCCAACACTTCGACCGCTCAACCGTTGATCCCCCCTCCAAAAACAACCGCATCGGCCTCAATTAATGGAGGTTGAAGTGAAGCTACGATTGCCGGATTCAGCAACACATCAGAAGGTTCTCTCACTTTTCTCATCGTACCACAAAAAAACACACCATCAGCGTAACACTTTCTTCGATGGCGCTGCTGGCGAGCTGAGCTCGCGCCGGGCTGTTCTCCGGCTCCGATTCTATGAGAATTCGGAGAACGTGAAATGCATGGTGTGTCTCAAGGCTAAAGCTGTAATTATCGACGGTGTTAGTCGAGTGGAAGAGGATGAAGAGGAATTAGATCCGAAAATTGGATATGAATGTGTGTCTAACCCTAGAAAACTGATGGAGGTAGATTCTAGGGTTTTGAAAAGGGCAAGAGAGGAATTTCACGTTGGGGAGGAAGGGTTTATTGGATTGGGTGGGTTTAAGAATGTGAGGAATGTGTTTGAGTGGTATGGTGTGGAATTGGAGGTAGATGAGACTATGTATGACTTTGGGACTTCTTATGAGATTGAATGTGAAAGCTTGGAGCCAGAGAAAGTTAAAGCAATGGTTGAGGCATTTTTGAAGGACAATGGTATTGATTACAGCTATTCAGAAGTGTCAAAGTTTGCTACTTTCCGGGCCGGAAAGTTGCCTTAGTAAGTGAATCTTGTATTACTTGATTAATTATCCAATATTGCTGCATCTTCTATGTGTCTGTTGTGATTTACATGCATTTGAATGGTGTATGTGTGCATTTGTGTGAAGTAATCTTGGATACACATGATCTGATGTTATGCTTGATAAAACGCGAATGAAATGAAATTTGTTAAGTGTGCCCATGATTAGTGTTAGGAAGTATTTCATTGGTAAAGTTATTATATTAAAGAGCAGCAAACTGCTGCAATGTATTTACATAGAGAGCTTCATTACAGCTGTGTAATGAGCTCAAAAAGTCTTAAAAAGGGTTGGTTAAATATGAATAATGTTACAAAACGATGCTACTTGTCGGGCTAAAATAGGGAATTCTGACACGCGTGAAGTGAGTGTTAGAGATTAATGAACACCATTTCTTTTTATATACATTTGCATTGGCTAAGTGATTGTACAGGCAGATGAAGGAGAATCTCTGTCAATAGTCCTTCAATAGAAAACACTACATTTGCAGAAAGGTTATGATCTTCTTTTTGCTCTTTGGCATTTTGTATCTGTTGTAGAATCTTGGAATCGAAATGGCAATTTTAAAGCTGTATTTTTTTTTCTGCAAAAGATTGATCTTGCAGAGAAAGTTCCCTCTTTTTTGGTTGTTGGATTTTTATTTGATTCCTCAAATGCAATTTGATATGCAACTGAAAAGTCAATGCAATAGTTTAATACATGATGATTAAAAAACTGTGGAGTTGATTAATCCTAGTTCATTCTATAATTTGGTTTAATACCCTCTCAATTATAAGGGTAAGTGTAGTGGCAATATTATAATTGAAATAAAAAGAGGGAAAAGAGTCAAAAACATCCCTGAACTATTCGAAATAGGTTAACTTTACCCTCCGTTATGTCTTTGGTTAAAAAATGCCTCAATTTGGATTAGTTCAAGGAGAAATTTTGATTCATGAGCGAACATTATAGAGTGCTTGCGATTACTAGTGATTGAGCTCTTGGAGGTTTTGTTTGTGCAATATGATAAAATGATAGTAACAGGCTTGCGATGCACTTCTCAATTGCCAGTGGTTTTAATTAACCTATGGAAATTGCAGCTGTACCTGGTGTTCTGATATTTTAGGGTTCAGCACAATTAGTTTCTCCGTTGTACTTCATTTCCTGCCTTTTCTTTGGTGTTTTCCATGTTTGTTGAACCAAGTGAAATCTGAACTCCAATCTTTGTAGACATTATGTCAGGCATCAATTCATATCACTTGATTTCTTGTGGTGATGTCAATTTAAGTGACTAAACAGCTATATATCTATTACACTGCAGGTTTACCTTCTTGATGGTACCATATCTTGAAGGCTTGAAGTGTTCATTGCCTCGATATTTTGCAGTTGAGTCTTACCATCTTGCATATGCTTGGGACGAGACTTGACAAGCATGAAATAATATTTTGTGGTTTCCTAATCACTTACCCTCCTGCTGATAAGAGTTTCATTAAACCTCTCGAATATTAGTGTCTTATTTCATTTTTTGAGTACTATTTAGAACATCAACATCTTCTATTTGTGGAAATGGAGTATTAAGCTTAATGTTGAACTTTATGTTTCTCACCCGTCTCTTTGTCAAACTGCTTGGAAATGCTTTATTTGAAGCCGAGGGTCTATCATAAGCAACCTCTCTATCTCTATGCGGTAGAGGTAAGGTCTTTGTACATTCACTCTACCCTCCGCAGACCCTACTTGTGGGATTATATTGGGTATGTTGTTGTCTAATTTGTCATATCTTTCAATGTTAGATTTGTTAGTTTCCACATGACATCTGGTTACTTCAATCATAATGCTATGGATTCATTGACAAAGATTTAAAATAAGTAATTGACGTAACTACAATAAAATTTAAGTAACAATCAAACCAAAACATTGTATTTATACTAACAACCATCTAAACAAGTTGTTAGTATTCCTCGAAGTTGAAGGAGTGAGCAACGACAATGGTGTGAGTGCTTGTGTACTTACCAACAATAGGTGGATTCAACGTATTCGTAAGTGTTTGATCCATCAAAATGCAAACACCAAGCAAATGCATCATGAACGCCATTGTCAAAATCCCAGAGCTTGTAGAATGACTTATTCACCAAGTTGTAACGTAATATAACCATTCCAGGAATATGCAAAATCAAGAATGAATCCTCTTCTTTATCTCCCCTTACAACATTTAGCACAGCCATGCCATAATAATGAAAATCTGTTGTCTCGAGAAAACCTCGAATTATATGAGGAAATGCCAACACAACGTCTTCAACATTCACCTCGTACTTCAAGAACCACCCTGTACCATCATGTTTCATCTCGTAGACGTTGTACAAAGCTAAGTTCTGGCGATTCACTTGTATAAGGTGCAAATGGCCATAAGACTCCCCAAAGTAGATGATCCTGTAATCATCCTCTTCATGATCTTGGACGTCAGGTATGGCAACCTCTTCAAACTTTTCTTGTTCTATGTTGAAACGTTTGATACATGACACATAAATGGCTCCATTCCAATAAACTAGTCTGTTTTTGAAACATATATCATAATGTCTAGGAAAAGTTTGTCCAGAAACTCTCCATTTCTTATGTTCAGATGAGTAAATCTCTATCTGGTGATTTGCAGGTTCAAGTTTAGAAATTTGGAGGGAGATAACTTTGTAATGAGATGATTTCCATGGATCAAAGGCAAAGCCCATTCCGATAACATCCCCTGATAATGGTCTAGGAAGTGTGACGAATTGTTGAGTAGTCGGGTTGAATATGTAGTAGTTTTCATCAAACGTGAACGGATTATGAACTGTATGACAGAGCAAAAGTCCATTGCAAGATTGCGATATCATGATTTTAGGATTGTGATGATCATGTTGTAGAAAAGGGAACTTTTGTAATGGTGTTGTAATTGGATTTTCCAGGCTAAATGACACAAACTTGTGATAAGGGTTGGTCAAAAATGAAGAATGGTACAAAAAAAGGCCACTAGCAGGGCGAAAACAGGGGACTCTGAGGTGCGTAAAGTGAGGGCTAGAGATTAAACAAAGCCATTTTCGCGATACACATTTGCAACAGACAAGTGATTTTACAGGGAGATGAAGGAGGATCTCTGTCAATAGTTCTTCATTAGAAAACACTACATTTGCAGAAAATGTTATGATCTTCTTTTTGCTTTGTGACATTTTGTATCTATACGCAGTGTAATTCCACGAGTGGAGTCTGAGGAGGGTAGGATGTATGCAGGTCTTACCTCTACCTTTACGGTATAGAGAGCCTGTTTTTGATGGACTCTTGGTTATGTTGAATCTAATGTAGAATATTGGAACTTGAAATGGCCATTTTAAAGCTGTTTTTTTTGTTGTGTTTTGCAGTTTTGCTGCAAAATTGAACTTGTAGAGAAAGTTTCCTTTTGATATTCTTTTATTTTATTGATTCCTCAAATGGAATTTAATATGCAACTTAAAAGTCAATGCAATAGTTTATAATACATGAGGATTAAAAAAATTGTGGAGTTAGATTAAGCTAAGTTCATGTTAAACTTTGATTTAAATACTACTCAATTGTAAGGGTTAAGTGTAGTGGGAATATTAGTTTAAAAAAATGGAAGAGAAAGGGTCAAAAACATATTTCTGAATTATTCGAAATAGGCTAACTTTACCTTCCAAAACAAGTCAGATAACTCAAAAATATCTTTCTTATTAATGGTAATTCCAAGGATAAATAAATCAATATTAATTTTTAAAGTAAAATTAGATATTCTCGTCCATTCAAAATATAGATATTTTTCATTAACTCTTCAACTTATTTTTGACTATAGAAGTACCAGCAAGTTAATCTATGATACAACTAATTGATTTGACTTTGCCTGATCATCAAACATCAATTATTCAACTTTTAATAATTCAATATCTTTCCATTAAATTTGACCGGTTCAACATTTAAAATTTTATCATTTGAATTTATTTCATTTTTAAATTTTATCATTTGAATTTATTTCATTTTTAAAACAATTGTTTCCCCCTTACGTTTATAACTATACTTCATATCGAAGATATTGGGATCAGTTAATTCATTGATCATATATACTTACATCATTCATTAATAGTTTTAATATACACATTTTATTTTTGTTATAATAGAAAATTCAATAAAGTTTATTTACTACAACGACTAAACCTACCTATCAAAGTGAATTGGATCAGGGGCGGACCCACGTGGATTCCAGGGGTTCACCCGAATCCCTCGGAAAAAAATTACATCGTATATATAAGATAAATTTTGTGTATTTCTGTAGATATATATTGTGAACTCCCTTAATGACAAGGAGAAATTGATAACATAGTGGCAAGTCCCCCAAAAATCAAACTTCACATCACCACTTCGAATCCTAGTGATAGCATTTTATTTTTTCCTATTTTAGTTTTAGTTTTGTTTTTCACCTTTTTATTTATTTTAAAAAACATTTTAAAAGTGTGGTTTTAAACACACAAGAATTCAAGGTTATTTTTTCCTATTTTAGTTTTAGTTCTGTTTTTCACTTTTTTATTTTATTTTTAAAAATGTGTTAAAAGTGCGGTTTTAAATTCAAAAGAATTCAAGGATCCCATTTCTAAAGGCTTATTTACACGTTTATACTTGAATTTTTCGAATCCCCTGAATGAAAATTCTGGATCCGCCTCTGATTTAGACCATCTATACTTCCACTATTTTTTGTGAATCTGCATTTTATTTTTTTAAGCTTCAAACCCTCTGGATTTATGATTAAAATTTTATTTTATATATATAAAAGGATATTGAATCCACTTGCCACTAAACTAGAAGCTTCTCGTCTTTTAAGCGAATTCAATAATTTATTTACTTAGAAAAAATAATTTATTTTCATCACATTTGCATATATAGTATAGTTTCTTGAGGTATTTAATTGATTGAGTTTCCAGTTGGACCATGAGCCTCCACTCCACCTCCATAATTTGGAATATACAGTATGTTTCCTGTAGATTGGTAGATAGGGTGCATACAGACCTTATCTCACTAGTCGTATAGAGTCTGTATACACATGAAGAAAGATGGGGTGTATACAGACCTTACCTCTATCTTAGTGAGATAGAAAGTACGTTTCCTATAGATTGGTAGATACTTTACCAACGACAACATATCCAGTGAATCCCATAAGTGAGATCTGAAAAAGGTATTCCGCAAATAAGATCCAAAGGAGGATAAAGTGTATGCATACCTCACCTCTACCTTTGTGACATAGAGAGGTTGTTTCCAATAAATTGATAGATACCTTACCAACAACAACATGCCTAGTGTAGTCCCACAAGTGAGATCTAAAAAAGGTACCAATAACATACCTAATATAATCCCACAAGATCTAAAAAAGGTAAGATATATGCAAATCTTACACCTATCTTTGACAGATAGAGAGGTCGTTTTCGATAAATCCCACAAGTGAGGTATGGGGAAAGTAAGATGTATGGAAGAGAGGTGATTTCCGATAGACAGACAGATATTTAACCAAGTATGCAGAATATTAGTCCAATTAAATGTAACATGTAGCATAAGTAACAATCCACATTATAAAAACACTTCATTTGTTCTGAACAAGGATGGTTAATTTCCTACACTGTCAGAGACAGAAAAGCTAAACCTCCCCTTCTCTTTTTCCACTACATACTCTCCTCAACCATGATAGAGAAGCAGATTATAAACATCTAACAAAGACTTCACTTTCTCTTTTTAGCAGGTGGTTGATCCTCATCTTCCTCCTCGTCTTCTTCCTCTTCCTCATCACCATCATCATCATCATCGTCGTCATCACCCCCTTCATCACCATCCTCGTCATCCTCATCATCATCATCACTCCCTTCATTGCCATTAGCCGCAGGATCCTCCTCAGGATCTCCTTCTTCGTCGTCGTCATCTCCCCCTTCTTCACCTGAGAAATCTTCATCGTTTGCATCATCGTCATCATCCTGATCCTCAGCATCTCCATCATCGTCATCATTATCATCCTCTGTATCACTGCCATCTTTGTTCTCGGTACAAGCTTGGTTCTTTTGACTAAGCGCCTCAAAGGGAAACCTAAAATTGACATCATTAGACTTGTTGAAGCTTGTAACATGGAACTTCCAGTTCAGTGATACCAAGAATGCAGGTGAGACGAATATTACCTTCGATCGGGGCTTATCAACTCCGACAATGGAGCAATGCTTACAAACTCTGACGAGGGAGCAATGGTTGCCAACTCTGACAATGGAGCACCATCCTTCAGCAAACATCCCACCTGAAATCCAAACACTTCCTTAAGGGGATTTGGGCAAAAATTTGAGGAACATCAAGTCCCCAATCAATGCACCATAAGCTTAATGACATGTAGCAGTGAACAGGAAGTTTCACAGTATTGAATGAAACAGGTGCAGTTATGTTTAACGAGGCAGAACGGCCGGAATTCAAGGTAAAAGCCAAAAGTAAATTAAATCTTCAAGGCTTGTGAGAACAAATAAAAATGCCTACATACATAAAAATTCGGTAGCATTAGCATTTACAGCGGTGACAAATGTCATGGAAAGAAGATGACTCATCACAATCAAACATGAAGCTCTGTTCAAAGAAACAGTACCAAGCCAGAATAATTATGACCAGTAGAACAACAAGGTCCAGTAAAATATGTCACAAATAGCAGAAAATTGAACTAGAAAACAATATTTTGACAGCACATATCGATGTTCAAAATGTTAGTCTGATCTGTGCATATTATCAAATATATGAGTAACAATTCTTGCACAAACATTCTCTATGCTACTTTTTCCATTATCTTCCTAAATGTCATGATAGTTTACTTTAAAGAACTCTTGTTTCTTCAACTTTATTTTTTATTAGGTAGGTTAAAACCATTGTTTCAACCAACTTCTACAATTATAATCCTTAAATCTGAGCATAACAAACAGCGGTGTATGAATTATAGGGAAGTAGTAGAACAGAGAACATCTATAAGAGAATACCACACAGAGGTGTCTGAATTATAGGAAAAACAAAATACAAAACACCTATATACTACGTTGACAAGGAGATGATTTCATCTCAAGAGGCTTTGTATGGTTAAGATGTGAATAATGTAAATCAGCTTTGAGACGCTACTAGACTTTCTCTTTTTTTTAACAACTGTAGTGTTTGGGGCAGCTTACTTGCACCTCGACGTATTGTACCTGCATCCCCCCCACTAAGGTTTAGGGAGATGGGGAACAGGGAGAGATGCTACTGAACATTTGCAGTAGTCAACTACAAATCAAACACAACCCATGTTCAAATTTTCATCTCCAAACATTGTAGGCCAGCAAGGTTAGAAGTTTTCGTAACATTAACAGCTTCAGAATAAGCAAGGTTCCCAGGATTCAACATGGGTTAGCCCTTTGTTAATAGCTTTACGTACCTGTCCTTCACAATCCTCTACTCTTTTGACCACTGAAATATCATGACGAGGTGCAATTGCTTGTGGTAATAGCCCTGGATTACCTCTAAGATAAGGCCTTAATGAAACTTTCGTAAGCTCTCCTTGTACTGACATGACCATACATGTCATCATGAAGGAGAAGAATACGTGAAGGGACATGGTGTATCTAAATACCATTTTCACTAATAGAACTAGTGAAGAGAACTTTTCCCAATGGGGCTTAAATACAGAAGATTACATAACAAGAGGGGAGAGTAGTTACAATTACTTGAATTTGGCATTGACATTCAATGCTGGTTTAGGAATAGGTTACTTTATGTTTGAAACATTTATTAGTCTACTAAATGAAATACAAGTAACAGCTTTGTTAATGAAACAGTTTCAACATTCATGTATTCGAATAAATTATGGTTTTACAGGTTGATCTTTTGATAGTAAGAGTCAGACCAATGTTTTGGACGCGAAAGGTGACAAGGGTCTGCCTCACCACAAGGCGAGATGAGTGGCAAGGCACTCGCCTTTTTAAAGTGCGGCCAGCACCAAATAAACCAAAAAATCAAGATATTTAACTGCATATATAAATAATAAAAATTTCAATAGCAATAACATATTAGCAAATATTTCAATTCAACTGAAAATGGACTGTAGATACTAAAAGTCTAGAACTTGAATGAGAAAAAAAATAACAAAAGTCAAAATAGTGAGAAAAAAAATAACAAAAGTCAAAATAGTGAGAAAAAAAAACAGAGACAGATATAACTCTGAAGTGTGAAGAAGGAAAAAGAAACAAAGGAAGAAAAAATCTGAAGATGAAATGTGTATTGGTTGGACTTTGGAGTCACCGAAGAAATCTAGTCGAGTGGACTGGTTGGAGTCACAATCGCAGTCTAAAAGTGCAATTGTGAAAATTTGGAAAGAAACCCTAAAATTACCTTTTAACTTTAAAAATCCTAAATTGGTCGCCTTCGCCTTCTTTCTTAAGAAAATGCAAAAGGCCATGCCTTTGTCGCCTTTTGAAGATGGCAGCGCCACAAAGCTAATAGGCGATGAAGGGCCGCCCTGCCTCTCGCCATTGGCGACCGCCTTCACAACACTGAGTCAAACAGGTTGCAGGATCTGACAATTAAGTACAACAGCATACCTAATGGAATCCCACATTGTAAGGTCTGGGAAGCATAAACTGTACACAGACCTTACCCCTGCACCTTGGAGGTAGAGAGACGGCTTCCAATAGACCCTCGACAAGATCTTACTATACTAAGTGTAGAAGTAAAAGTTTTCTAAAACTAATTAACAAACTCTAGACAATCTAAAGGTAAAGGTCAGAAAAACCACAATGTAATAACCTAATCGTTACTACCTCGTGAAGGTAGAGACACTATTTGTAATAGATCCTCCACTCATGTAAAACATATCAACAGAAAAAGACATGTAAAGCAAATACAGTAACAAAGAATCCATGCTGAAAACAATGAAGAATAACACAGTAACATAACAAACATTAACAATGAAGAAACAAACTGAATTCCCCAGTAAACAGTTACTTAAAAAAAGAACACAGTCCATATACACAACTTCAAGAACACAATAACAAACACATAAAACTAGAAATTCAAATGAAACAGCTAAATTATCAACTATAAAACCTCAATTACTCTATAAAGAACAAAAAAAAACTAACCCCAAATAACAAGAACATATTTTGGTCAGTGGGGTTGAACTCAAATACAAAACCACACACAACATAACCAAAAAAAGAGCAAGAAAACTAAACCCCACAACATAAAAATCAAAACTTTTCAAGAAAACAAAAGGGAAGTGTTTTATTTATACCACCATGAGCAGAGAAGCAACAGATCTCTGAGTAACCAAAAGGGTCTCAGCAACAACAGCTTCAAGAACAGAGTTCACCACTATTTCCCCAAAAGCTGCTACATCAGAGCTGAAACTTTTCACCTCCATTTTCCCTCAAAAAAAACTCCAAAATTTCCTCTTTTTTTCAAGAAAAAGAGAAACAAGAAAGAGAGTTAAAGTGAAACAAAAATTAATTTTGAAAAGAGTTAAGTTGAAAGATTTAGAAGAGAGATGAGGAGAGAGTTTGCTGGGTTAGGGTTGGCTTTGAGTGTACTGACCCCACATTAGGGGGGTGGGGTGTTTTTTTTTTTTTGGAAGACGGGGTGGGGGTAGTTGGAGAAGGAAAAAAGAAAAATTGGGGGAAAATAGGAGGGTTTTTGTTTGGGGGTTGTGGCGAGGGGGGCGGGGTTACAAATTTTGTCGTTTTGTTTGGGGCAAGTAAAATATAAAGAGGTAATTCTTTAGGCGGAATGAGATAAATAAGAATGTTTCTCGAAATATTTTATGAGATTTCTCACTGTCTTACACCTTATTTGTAGGCGAATGAGATAAATAAGGATGTTTCTCAAAATATTTTATGAAATTTTTCATTGCCTTAACACCTTGTTTGGATGGTTGTTACCCGTAGTTGTTTAGAGGGTTGTTATCCATAGTATTGTATTGTTAGTATCGTTTTGTTGGGGCAAGTAAATTACAAAGGGGCAATTCTGCGGGATGAAATAAATAATGATGTTTCTCGAAATATTTTATGAAAATTTTCACTGTTTTACACCTTGTTTGGATGTTGTTACTTATAATATTGTATTGTTAATTTAAATACAATGTTCGTTTTGATTATGTTTTAATTATATTGTATCATATCGTTTTGTTTAAAATTCATTGTTAGATAACAATGAAAAGACTAATTTTATGTAACAACCGGTTTGGTGTGATCGCGTCGTTACCTTAATATTTTCTGTTCATTTTGTCTTTACTTATTATTTAATATTTCTATTTTATCATTACCTTAACTATTTCATAATAATTCTATCATGTATACTATTTTTCTTGTAGGTTTATTATTCAAATTCTGGATATGTGACATTATGTAACGGTGGAGAATGATACAATCTATCCAAACACTGTATTCAATAGAACAATACAGTAGGATACAATACAACATAGTACAATATAATACGATACATTATGAAACAATAAGTAACAACCATCCAAACAGAGTGTAGCATAAACTAGTATGTAATTACCCGGGAGGTCATTTTTGGAAATTTTGAACTATTCATTTAACGTGAGTTAATTAATTGATGGATAATTGTAGATAAATGACTTAATCGATAGTTAATGGGCTAAAGTGATATTTATTTAAGGCCTATACCATTTAGCCTATATTTAATAAAATAAGTGAATAAAATTTATCACTTTTAATACATAATTAATTCAGAAAAGAAATAAAAAAGGAAAAGAAGAAAAGGGCGAAGGGTTTTGGCATCGCGGATTAATTAATTAATTCAAACAGAAGCTTTCAATTTCTGCCTGCATTAATTGCTCTAGGCATTGCTTAATTCGCTGCACAATATGTATTTATATAACAATATTATATATGTATAATGATAAGTAATGATTATCAATTTGGTTCTTAAAAGTTAAATAAAAAATCACCTGATTGGTTGTAAATTGGGATAATTTGGAATCAGTTTGTTAGTGGGTAATCAGTGAATAATTGTGACTAGTTGGGTGATTTGATTATAGATAATTTGATGTGTATTGCAGAACATTGAAAAAGAGAATAGACAAAATATTTGTCATAAATGGAAGGATAAGGTGAATGGAAATTGGTAGTTGTTCAACGTGGGTCCTGGAAAATTGTGTGACTAAAAGCCCGTTTGAATTGGCTTAAAAGTCGATCAAACCTATCTTTAAGTCAATTTTTAACTTTTGAAAGTGTTTGACAAATATAAAAAATTACTTAAAATAAGTTACAAAGTGTTAAGCAAGGTAAAAAATAACTTAAAATAAGTCAGAAATCAGAAGTAGATTTCCCCCTACTTATTATTTTTTGACTTGAAAATCATTTCAATTTAACTTTTTATTTTTAACTTAAAAACTATTTTTTTTAAGTCAATCTCTATAACTTTAATGAAAAAATTGATAGGTAATGATTGCTACACTATGTGTGGTTAGCAATTAGGACTTAGAATTAGAGATACAGTGAGGACATATGTATTCTTAGGTTCGGAGGTGGTGTTCTTTCCGTGGATGATTGGTAATTTGGTTTAATTTCTTATTATTATCACATTATGAGTTAAGTTTTGACATATTTAGATAGGTAATTAAATATTATATCTATCGTATCATATAATTACCATTTGAATTATGATATTCGATAAAATTGGAGCTTAACCCTAAGCTTGAAGCTTAAGAACTTAATTATAGATTTGAGTGATCTTTTGAGTCTAGGCTAAACCTATAGTAATATGGATGTTGTTAATTTCGAAATCTTATTGTGAATATGTACTTGAATAGATTGCATTGATTTGGAAGCTCAACGAAAAGGGAAGGCTCAAGTCCCAGAGTGATTGTTCGGTTATCTGAGACAAGTGGATTTCTAAACTCTTGTTAAGTGTATGAAATTCGTGTATTTCCTTGTGGTATATGTTTAACAGTAATGAGAATTGGTGATGAGTTGACTTATCCATGTTGAATAATTCTAATGATGGAAAAAGGGTAATAAAAAGGCAATGTGATTAATTGTTGGTGTGTGATGTTTGAGAATGATTTGAGAAGCTTATTTTTTAATTGTTGATGTAATATCACGGTTGTATTGTGGTGAATTGTGCATTGATATTAAAATGGACATCTCCTCATTATTTGTGTGAACATGCCATTTGCATTGGTTTTGAGACATGATTTTGATAAATGTTATGTGATAAGAGGCTGTACCATTTCGAGGGACGTATCATGCGCTGCGATGGATATTATATTTCGAGGGACGTATCATGCGCACTGCGATGAATACTATATATCGAGGGTCGCATCGCACGCCACGATGGATGCATGGACAGATATGTCCCCCATGGGTCCCAGAGTGAGAGACAACGGGTGTGTATCGTTAGGTCATGCATGCATCATTATACTTGACATTGCATTGCATATTTTTATCATTAATGAACTTGATCTTGTGTGTTGCTAATCTTGTGAGTGCCTTTTTGTGAAACTTGTGATTGATGAATATTGAGTTGTTATTGAGAATATGTAATTTGTTAGAGTGTTGTTGTTGAGCTGTGTGCTTTGTAAATTGTGAACTGTTACGTTGGGCTGGTTTTATGCAGGTTGTAGTTGTGGAGGTTCAGATAGGGTGTAAGGAGTACCCGTATTATGTTTCCTTAGCTTGTGTTTAGAGGTTTGTTTGTTGAGTACCATGTGGTTTGGTACTTACCCCTTGCTTCTACAATCTTTTTTAGGTTACGAGCCCGAATCTTCGTGATACTATCACGCCCAGAGCGGGACTGGCACTCGAAGACCATTGCTGGCACCAAGCGAACCCTTGGCCTGACTTACTTAACTCAACGAAAGACAATATTCATACTTATAATGATCAATAACACTTAACTGAACTGAATAATAAAATAATTGAGAATGTTTAAAGGTAACACATTCAACTTGGCCAAAAGTGACACCCAAGTCTTAACAATAAGAAATGATAATGAAAAGACTCAAAGGACTAACATCTGACTGTCTATGAAGCCTCTAAAACAACTGAGATGGATGCTGAGACAACCTACAACATTCTAATGAACTAACTAGAAAGCAATGAAAATAGATCATTCGGAATGCAAGGAGGCTCATCGACTAACTCTGAACTGCTCATAGGATCAATGGTGCACTGGAATCTTGATCCTAGTTACCTGTGTCTGCATCATAAGACGATACAAGCCAACTGGTATCAGTATATTGAATGTACGAGTATGCGAGTTGGAATGCTAAAACAACATAGGCTTGAAGGGGAATCTGAAAGAAACATTTACCTTGGCTTTTCTCAACTCATGAATATTTAACTGAACTCATTTTAATATAAAACAGTTTAAAACAAGTGCAATATAAAGAAAAGTTGTTTAAAAACATGATATCAACTCTGTGTATAAACAAGAATACAACATAACTCTGAAATATATGTAAAAATAAATAAACTGATGTATATAAAAATACAATAACTTATGTAGGAGTTTCTTTAATCGACAACTATCACATAAGAGCTATAGTGATAATACAACGATCTACCTCACGCTGTCAGCATATCCTATACTCGGCCAAAGTTATAGGACCTGAACTACTAAGTGGATCCACTAATCTATTATGAAAAAGGTTCATCTAAAAAGTATGACCCTTTTCTACCCATGATGGCTACATGGTTTTATGGAGATGTGAGTTATCTGAACTCATGCTCGCTCCCAATTCGGTGCTCAATACTACTCTCAAAATATACTAGCTCTTATGTTTAAAAAAAAACATATTTCTTCTGTGATTTGAGATTAGTGCTCAAAAACATAGCTTAAAGGTCATCTTGGAAATCAAAGTTTCCTCTCTTGCTTCATTTAGAAAGCGATTACTCTTTTCTGAAAACTAGCCCAAAGGCTCCTTGGAAATCTCAGTTTCCGTTCTTATTTAAATGTGAAAACATTTTAAATCTCTTTGGGAATACTTAGTCACCATATACTTTTGAAGAAATGAACTTCAAACTTTACTCTTTACTCTTTACTCAACGTGAACTTTAAGTCTTAAAACAAAGTTAAAATATTTGGAAAAGACTTTTGGAAAACTCTAAAAACTTCTCTTAACTCGACTCTTACTTCTCTTAACTTTGATCTTAACTTTTTTTGAATTAGATTATGGATTCAAGGTTTATGATCTCATGTTTATGAATGATTTCATAATATTTAGATGTACCTTAGAGTGTTGGAATAAACTAGAAAACATAGGTACATTGCTAAGGAACGAGTACAAAAAGGTAGGGAATGAATGAGGACTGGCGTCCCTGGCGCTCTGAGAGGCGCGTGGCGCCAGCCCTCAACATTCAGAGGCTGGTCTGGGGCGCACTGGCTGGCGCAGCGCCCCAAGGGTGAAGATTCAGAGACTCTTTTGGGGCGCGCTGGCTGGCGCGACGCCCCACCCCTATCCCCAAGTGTTTGACGACTTTCCTTCTTCGTTTTTCATCTCTAAACCCTCTAAACTTCAATGATTATTTTCCCAAACACTTAGGATCATTTATACCCTCAATGTATGATAGATTCAAACCGAAATTACACCCGAAAACATGAATCAAATTGCAAGAAACTTCAACAAAACAACCCACAAAAAATTCAAACGAATTTCATCAAGAACTCAAAGGATTTACTTTCAAATCACACATATTTTGCTGAATTGAATCATGATTGGCATGTGGGTGAACTAACCCAATGCTATATAATCTCACATACCTTTTTAGGAATTACCCCCGACGAAATCGATGAATCTTGCTTCCTCTTCTCTTTTCTCCTCTTTTCTCCAAGCCCTAGTGTGAACTCTAACTTTTCTAAACTTACCAAAATCTGGTTTTACCCCAATTAATCTTCTAAAAATGAATTAGAATAATTAGGTAAGGAAAATTCTAAATTACCCTTCCAAAATCCGGATTAGACTTTTCTTAATCCAAAAGCCCAACTTCCAAAGGGCATAACTTACTCATACAAACTTGGAATCGCATAAACTCGGCGGCGTTGGAAAGATCATTCCAAGAGCTTTCCAACTATATCTAGAAGTACACCTAGCTCATCCTGAGCTAGGAGTTATAATCGTTTGAAGTTGACCAAAAACTCATTTTTCCTAACTTAACAAATTTTCCAGATTTCATTATTTCCAAAAATGACTATTTCCAATTATTAGCTTCTTCCTAGTTATTTCAAATTGCGAGATGTTACAGATACCTTCTATTCCTTTGTTTCTGAGGCTTTTTGTGAAGATTTGTGAGGTAGCTGTTTGTCATCTCAGCAGACCTTCTTACTCTTGTTTATGATTTTGTTTTTACTTGAAAGACAATGTCATTTGAGACTTGCGTATTTTATTTCAATTCTAGTATTTATATTAGAGGCTTGTGCACGTGACAACCAGGTTTTGAGGATTGAATTAAGTCGACTTGTAATTCGTGTTAGTAATTGTTATTGGACTTTTGTTTTATTTCTGCACTTTATCGATATGATTGGATTTTAGGCTGACTTGTCTTGGTGGAATAAGACGAGTGCCATCACATCCATTTTTTGGTTGTGACAGTTTAGTTTATGTATTTTGTATGTGCACGCATCGGTCAATAAAATTATATATGAACAAAATAAAATTGTTTAAAAATTCAATTAATGTTGAAATAAATATTATATCTATCTAGATAGTGAATTTTATATAGAAAGGTTAAAAAGATGGTTTTGAAAATGTGAACATTTTTAAAAAAATATTTATAATTATTTTTATTTACCATATTTTGAGTTCGATTTATATAAGATAAAATATTGATTTTAAAGAAGGAAATATTGAAAAAATAAAAAAAATTAGTTAATTTAAAAGTACTCAATATTAGGAGTAATTACATATTACTAATAACTATAAGGAAAGATCTAATAATTATACTTTTAATTAATTTCAAAGTCCTAAATATTAGGATGATAATTAAATGATAATTATTTGAGGAAAATAATAAAAGAAAATTTTGTTTTTGTAGAGTACCAAAAATTCAATTAACATTTATAAGGGACTTATGCTTTTAAATTAATATAAATGACAAGATAAAATCAAGATTTATTAATATTCATAATTAAATACATAATAAAATAGTTATATATATATATCGGGGAAAATGTTCAAATGACTTTGATCACCTATGATCTATTGTACAAAATTAGACGGTTAGTCTATACTGTCACATCGTATTGGGTGTTTTTTTTTTTTAAGAATAAAAATGCCAGTGTCATTGGATAAAGAAACTTTTATATCATTGGGTGATTTATAAAAATAACGGTTGAGGTGGATTTATAAGAAACTTTTAGTATTGAGTTAAGTTAAATACTTTAGAAAAATTGAATACAACTTAAATAATACATGCAAAATAGGGTGATTTATAAGAATAACGGTTCAGGTGGATGATCTTAAATTTTTGACCTTGCTTATATACAAAATTTATTAAATCAAAATTTCAAATTTAATAAATTTTCTCCTTTGAATTTAAAAGTATGCAGATAAGACAAGCGAAAACTAAAAAATAAAGATCACTTATTATCAATGTCGTATAATTGGCTAATGTGAAGATCGATTGTCGGCCCATCACATACTTTTCTTGTTTTTGTAAGAAAGAATTTGCGGTGTTGAAAAATCTTAAACCAAATTAATTAATTTTTAACGATCCAACTTAGAAGTCTTTAGTTGAAGAATAAATTATAAATATATGATCAAATATTGCCACAGCAATAATTCATTATAGCATTATGATTTTTCTCAAACTACACATTAGGTCAAAATAAGAGTAGGGAAAATAATATTTTGAATGTTTATCAAGTAATATGCTTATTTTAATCAACAAATCATTTAATTTTCCTTTTTTTTTTTAATTTTAAAAAAAGAAGCATATACTCAAACAAGCAAACATAACTTTAAATTAAAAAAAAAACACGCTCAAGAAAAAAGTTGTATGTGGCTCATGTATCAATACATGCAAAACACATGTATGAAGTCTTTCATGCACTAAATCTTGGCTATATGCGGACCGCATATCACCATATTTTGTCGCATATTCAACGCATTTTTTCAAATAAAATTTTTTTTCTTTTGAAGTTTTTTTTTCAAATAAAAGTTTAACTCTTTTACGATCCATATGGTGTGGATATGCGGACCACAATTAGCCCATGAAAATGGCTCAAGTAAGTCCTAAGTAAGACTTTTTTATTTTATTTTTTATGAAAGACATTGGCTACCAAATAAGACTCTTCTCGTCATGCTAGACTTCTCTTCTCATTGGACTCCTTTGTAAATTACTTCATTCAGTACAGTTTAACGACCTGGTTCGAAATTTAAGAAACAAATAAAAACTTTTGATATTTATAATGGTCTTAAACCCTTCTATAAGCCTATAACATTTGTATGACTGAAATTTGTGGCCTTAAAACATGTCATAACATTTGTGTTGTTACGAAATTTCGTTAGAGTAAAATGATAAGTGTAAACTTATCTATTGTCGAATCCAACAGTCATTCTCTTAGAAACAGACTAAAAAATGAAAGTTTATCACATAAATTGAAACAGAAGAAGCGGCGGAAGAGAAAATCTTGCATGAAAGAAGAGAGCATGTCAAGGTAGCCAAGGAGACTGCCTGAACCAACCAATAAAAGGTGACCATTGTATTAATAATGGTGTAATTAAAAACCTTTTAAGTAATATTGAAGCAGGCAAGTCATCCTTGGCTACTAAACAATAATATGACTCTCCTCTTCATGTAAGATCTCTCTTCTTTCATATATATATATTGAGATGATTGTTATTGGCCAATTTAGTCATCTATTTATAGTCACAACAAATTAGTAAAAATGGAGAAATAAGCATCTTTTTCAAAAATATAGTAGCTTTATGTTTTCCTTTATTGCTTTGACTTTTGGTTTCTTAGCTACATTATCTAATTTCCCAAATTGGAATAAGTTCTCATCCCAATATCATAGAACCATACTGAAAGATTTATCTAATTTTTAGTATTATTATTTTGCTCAATAATAAGTTATACTATTATATGTGGATAGGAATATTGGCGGGCATAGTTTGGGCCAATCGAAATTCGAATTTTTGGCAATTTTGATTTGGACTTTTGGATTTTATTTTTAAATTTTTATGGGAAAAAGGACAAATATACCCTCGAATTATCATAAATGGTGCGTCTATACCCTTCGTTATACTTTCGGGTTGTGTATACCCTTACCGTCAATATTTTGGAACGTATATACCCTTAAAATAAATGGAGGGACACGTGTCATGATCTTAATGGTCTATTTAAGGGTATATACGTTCCAAAATATTGACGGTAAGGGTATACACAACCCGAAAGTATAACGAAGAGTATAGACACACCATTTATGATAATTCGGGGGTATATTTATCCTTTTTCCCAATTTTTATAGATATTGGATTGGATATGGGATTAAATACTACAAGTTTTTGGGTATTCAAAAAATTTATATCTTATATACAACCTTATTCATATCAAAGATTCAATATATTAGTATCGTATGACCATATTCATTATAGTATTAATTAAGTTCAAGTTGAAATTACACGACATATGTGATAGGGTAGTCTAAATCCTTATTAACACTAGAAAGTTTTACATTTTAAGGAGCAAACTATTAAGTGAATTGATATGTTTAATTGTTATCGCCAGACTTAGAGGCCAAAAGTCATAACTGAAAATCCGAAATATTCAAATCGATTTTCCAAACTAAACTTAAAAGTTTATTTGAATTCTATTTAAATTGTAATAAAAGCAAATATCTAAATCAAAATTTTCATATTCAATCCAAATGACACGAACAACCCATCCCTAGATAGGAAACTTCTATTTCCACTTTTGAGAATGTACAAACTAAAATAACCTCCAAGAAACTATTAAGCTATTGTTTAACAGGTGAAAATTAATTAAGCTATTGTACCCTTCACTAGTGCATAAATTCCCAGTAATTCCACCAATTTTGTTAATCTTTTTTTATTTTTATAATTAGCTTAGTATATAACCATTGAATAAATATGATTAAACGGAGCATACTAAATACTACTGATAAATTAAAAGGTCATTTGCACTTCTGCCCTATTTTGTGTTCCTCTTTATTTTATATACTTCTCATAATAAATTACTTTTTCGTAGAGTATAAATTTATATTTTCGTATCATAATATTCATACATTATATCGAGGTACAACTTTAATTTCTAAAGAACTTATGCAAGCATAAGCTCTATTAGTGCAATTTTATGTACATTATAAAATTGTGCCCAACTAATTTTGGACTAAAAGCATATATGTGCCTTCAAGATGAATATATAAAAAAGAGGAAATATCAAATAATTATGTCATTAATTATTGGGAAAATTAGCAAACTAGTCACAATACCTAACTTAATTAGTCAAAATAACTACACTTTAAAATATTTATTTAAAATGTCAAAATGTCAATAATTTAGAAAATATTTTGTATTCAAATTTAAATATTTATCTTTCAACTTGTTTCTCAAAAAAAGTCCAACATTTGACCTAATAAGCCAATAAACGATTAAAAAATAAAATAAAAAATACACCACTACCCATAGCTCCTCTTTCCCCACCTTTCACATTTTCTTTCCCCCACCTTTCACGTTTTTCAGTTTCATTTTTTTCAATCATTTCTGCAAACCTAGAAACACAAACTATTCATCAAATCTCCATTTTAATTCAAGAAATCTCTTCATTGGTAAAGGTTATTTCAATTATTTAGTGATTTTATTTTTATTTTGTTTTTAAAATCACTGATTATGATGTATTTCGTATTGTATATTCGATTTTTTTGTGATTTTGTTTTCATATTTGAGATTTAATAGATTGTAGTAACCTACATTAGCATTCATACATCATATATTGTTTGATTCTTTATACATTCATAATTAATAATTTCGAATTTTGCTCATAGGGTTACTAATATATGCACAAGCGAATACAAATTTGGATTTGGGTTTGGTGAAAAAAAAAAATCAGATAAAAGGAACATAGCAGACGAAGAAGAAGAAGAAGAAAGAGAGAGTGAGAGAAGAAAGTTGAATTGTATTTTTATCAGGATTGTATTCATATTAATTCTTGTTTGTCAATTGGTTTTTTTCTTTTACTTAGCATTTGTATTTTTATTAAGAACGTTGTATTTCTTTTTTAGTTTGTAGTCATTCAAGTAGGTATGTCAAATTGATTTATATTTCTTAAGCATAGATGTATTCTATTTTTTTTCACAACCAATTTGTATTTTTTTTTTTTTTTAGAATATTGTATCTTTCCTCAATATATTGTATTATTTCCACTATGTATGCTATTTTTTTTTGTCCAGAATCTTGTATCTCTATTTCTTTCATAGTCAATTTATATTTTTTTTAGAATATTGTATCCTTCCTCAACAGATTGTATTGTTTCCACCATGTATGCTATTTTTTTTTCCAGAATCTTGTATCCTTTCATAAATCATATTTATATATAATGATTAGATTATATTGAGATACAATCAGTAATATTTTTGTAACACAAATAAAAAAATATATATTTGACAATCATGTAATACAATTTTGATCACTGAAATATAATTTGTAGTTTTCACTATGAAAGTAAGATACCCATTTTAATTTGAATGGTAAAGTCAGCACATAAAATGTAAAAATTATTGGTATACAATTACGATGAAAACATAATAAAAAGGAAAGTTTATTTCTTTGAAATTGTAACTGATGAAAATTTTAAGTGATATGTTTCTTTTTAAAAATGTTATCTTCCTTGATTTTCTCCTTTTTATTATTGAATAATTGTATTCTTGCAAATCAAACCAATAAAAAAATACAGATACATAACAAACTAAAATATTGATATTTTAAATAAATATTGAAAGTATGACTAAGAAATCCTATTAAATGTCAAAATATTGTCATTTTGAAAATTTTCCCTTAATTATTCATGCCTCTGTTAGTGGCGTGGACTTTGATTTCTTTCTATTCCCAAAGATTTGATTCGAATTTATCAGATTCTGTAAGAACAAATTAGTCATGCCTACAGGCTAAAGGGAATGGAGTGACCGACTAATTACTAACTAAAGAAGGAGCCAAGAGAATAACGGTTTCAAGTTTGAGTCTTGAAAATGCAGAAAGGTAGTACTCTTGATATGAACAGCCCCTTCAATAGGCCTATATGACAGAAATCTGAATTAGTCTGGTTAATAAAACTTGGAATAGCAAATGTTATACAAAAAGAAAATATTGAGTAATTTGTACTTTCTAAGAAATGGAAATAAGAACTTCCCATACATATATGATTATTCCATGGTCCATGTGCTTGATGTACATTCCCTCTAAGAATTGCTTGAAGATAAGGTGAGGGCAAGTGTCTTTACAAATGAATAGAACTTATTCCAATTTGAGAAATCAAAAGACCAAAGTCAAAGACAATAAAGTAACTTTGCTATAGATGCTTTAGTTCTCCATTACTATTTTGCTATGGATAACTTGACAATTAGTAACATCATCTCAATAATTTATTGTGATTATAATACATGTTTTACATACCATATAATACTCATCACAAACAAAAATTAAAGAAGAGTATATATAGTCTTACATGAAGAAAAGAGTCATATTTTGTTTAGTAGCCAAGGATGACTTGCCTACTCCATTACTTAAAAGGTTTTTAATTACACCATGGTTACCTTTAATGGTTGGTTTCATGCAGTCTCCTTGACATGTTCTTTTTCTTTCATGCAAGACTTTCGCTACTAAAGGATGACTTGCCTGCACCACTTAGAAAGGTCTTTACATGCACCAAATATATATAATATTGATTCGTCGTTTGTCCTTTCTTTCTTGGTTTCCTGGCTAACTTAACAACCTCTTCTCTTTCATACAAGGCCTTCTCTTCTTTTACTGTTTATTTAGATAGTATTAATCATCGTCCTAAAGAATGTATGCCTTAGGTCATTTGGGGGTTAAAAGAAACATCTTGAACTTGATCTTTTGAAACTACTCCTCTTTTTCTGACTTAATTTGTATTTATATTTTTTCCAAGTTCTTTGTCACTACTTCGTCGTTTAAACATGCTCAAATTGACTTGTGCTCAAGTGGTATTTCACACTTTATTGCGGCTAAAAGATATTTCTAATCGCACGTCTAATTTTGTATAGAAATATCAGAAAGACAAACAATTTGAAGCATTGGAAACTAGATTATAAGGACTATATAGTCATTGTTCGCAACTTAGCCTTAGCAAAATTAATACTTAGCGGACGGAGCTTTACAACATGTGTGCTAACAACATACTTAAAATTTAAACCTATTGAAAATAATAATTAAAAAAAAGGGTAAACGTCTAATTTCCCACCAATAGTTTCTTTTTGTAACATTTTTTAAAAATTAAATGGTACACAAGGGATTTAAAACAGTTAGGGGTCGTTTGGTATGTGGTTTGAAGGTGAGTTATCAAGGTATTAAATTCTACTTAAATAATATCGCATTCGATAGCTAATTAGGAAGTGAATTATTCATGTATAAAATTAATATTGTGTTTGGTTTGCTATTTAAACCCAGCATAATTAATGCATGCATAAGTTATATATGAGAGAATCTATGTATTATTTTATGTGGATAAAGGTGAAATAACTAATACACGTATAACTAACACATGAATAACGAATTCCTACATAAAATAATAAATAGAATCCCTCGTAGCTAATCCCTATATTATATTGATACTTGCATAGGGGTCATTTGGTAGCTGGTTAGTACATGTATTAGATCCTGCATCAATAATATCATGTTTGGTAGTTGGTTAGAACTATGTATAAAATTAATATGATAATTGATTTGCAATTTAGAGACCTGCATATATAACTAATACATGTATAAGTTATAAGCATAATACATAAACCTTATACTGATATATATATATACTGATTTAATATCAATTAAGCGAAATTATCAGCATTAATAATATCAATACAAGATATGATATTGATTTAATATTAGTTAAGCGAAATTAATTGGGGGTGTAAAGGGGTATATGTTTATAATTATTTTGCTTTTATGGGGTATTTACTTAGTTTCCCCTCATTAATGATATCAATACAATACATGATATTGATTTAATATTAATTAAGCAAAATTAATTGGGAATGTAAAGGGGTATATGTTTATAATTATTTTGCTTTTATGGGATATTTACTTAGTTTCCACTAATTAATTTCCTACCTAGAGTAAAGGCGCAAACCCTCATTGAAAAAAAGTTTAATTTATTATTATTTTCATTTATCTTATTTTTTTAAAAAAAATTCATTATTACTTTTTTTAAATAATGTGATGTTAATATTGTATTTTATCTATATCTTGTACATTGAAACCTATAGTTAAACTACACCATATGAATTTATTTTTTAATTATTTTTGTGATCTTGCTCCTTATTTTCATAAGGACATCCTAATTCTTAAAAACAACTGAATTTTTCTTCATTCTTATATTATATACTATTTTATTTATTCATTTTTTATGCAAAACTCTCCAGTTAGAGAATTATTCATCGAATATAATTCTTCTTTCTTAAATTCAATTTGAATATTCGATGAATGTGTTGTTAGCTCATAAAACTCTTCATTAGTTATGACACAATCCTTATTATTAATTATTTATTTTTAAATCACTTTTCAAAATTTAACACTAAACATCAAGTAATAGAAATGATTTGACAAAATAACTATGTCAATTATTATTTTTCTTAATAAGTATGCCAAATCCAAATATAACAAATAAAAACAAACCAATAAAGTAATAAACATTGGCAAATTTGAGATCTCACCCAACCACTATACATGTGTCAATAGTTCAATGGATCCCATCATATTCATTGATATCTTCCAATGGCATATTATGTAATTTTATAGGAAAGCATGAACCTTTGTTGACGTTGTTGATATGGTCCAAATAGCCAAACACAAAAGACAATTTTACTAATCAAACTTAAGTAGGTGCATAAGAGTATTTAACTTTTCATTGAATCTCCGACTCAATGTTTTTAAGAGATAAGGCATATGCCCTAGATCGCCAATTTTGGAATTCTCAATTTTTTTTATCAAAAATAAATTGTGTGTTAAATTTTTAATTAAAAATTGATTATTTAGATAAAAGGTATATATTTATTCTCTTTAACTATATTCAATGAGAAGAAGTCAAGTAAATACTGTTCTGCCTCTTTATATTTTGGGGGAATTCATCGGTAGCCTCCTAAATTTGGCACTAATTTTCACTTAAACACCTCAAGTAGGCTTTGTTCATTTTAAACACCTCAAGTAAGGGTCCGTTGTGTCATTTTGACACTTTTTCTATTTTCAAAATCACATATTAAGTGCGTACATCCAGACACTTATGTGGAAAAATAAACGAATTGATATGTGACACATGGAAATTTTAATTTATTTTTTAAAAACTCAATTTTACTTTCTTTTTTTTCTTTATTCCAAATCCCAAACCCCATGCCCTCACCTCTTTCTTCTTCTTCCTGCGTCTGGATGTACGCACTTAATATGTGATTTTAAAAATAGAAAAAGTGTCAAAATGACACAACGGACCCCTACTTGAGGTGTTTAAAATGAACAAAGCCTACTTGAGGTGTCTAAGTGAAAATTGGTGCCAAACTTAGGAGGCTACCGATGGGTTCTGCCTTATATTTTCTCCATTAATACGTATATTATTTTATTCTTTTTAGCTCATTTGTACTCTGCTTCTTCTTCTTTAAATTTTTGATAAGTTAGAGAATTCCTTTGTCAAAATTATGAATTAATAGTCGAAAAGATTTAAACAAAGTGAAGTGCAAATGCTTTTCTTATTCTTCTAAATTTTTCTAGCATTACAACAAGTATATCAAAGTGTGGACCAAGTTATCAACTTCTTGAATCGAATTCTATAGTTCTAACTCTTATCTTTATTTAAAATTTGTAAACATCTTACTTATAGAATTATATGTTAACAATTCATTTAATGTTTGCCTCAGTAAAAGGAATGTTTTTCAACATTAAATTGATAAAATTTTACCTAAATCTAATAACCCAAGGAAAAAGTTTGAAGAAATCATTTATAAAAAAAAAATTAAAAAGTAACAATTTGCATCTAAAAAAAAATATAAAAAATAAATTTAAATAAATATATATAAAATCTGTTAATATTTTAGGTCTCCGATTAAAATTTTACTTTAGACCTCCAATTACGTTAACCTGCTCTTGATTGAATATCAAAAAACTAACATATTGAAACCTTCCTTTCTTATATTAATATAAAAAAATTTACAAAATTAAGTTTTACTTTTTACTTATTTTCTTACAAATATTGAATATACATGAGACATATGCCCTGTCAGATGTGTTGTGAATTGAGATTTATGTCTCATTCCATTCCATGCTGCATAAAACGTCCTACCTCATACCTGTATAGTTTAAAATGCTATTTACTATATACAATTATAATTTTAAAAAAATTACAATTCATAACTATAATTAAGATTTTATACCAAATTCTTGCTCGCCTCTCTTAAAAAAAAAAAAGTTGATTCCATAAATGGAAGATTTGCTCCGTACATTGTTGGTTGACTCAAAAGCAAAAGTCTTTTTTTAAAATTTTCCCATTGATGCCTTTTGACCGTAGACTATTATATATACTGTTCAAAAAAATATTGGTTTGTAGAGTGAAAATTGACAAAAAAAAAAAAATGGATAGAGAAGACATTGAGTGTTCATTGATTGAAGAAAGTGTAAAGAAAAATGAGATTTTGGGAGAAGTAAAGAGGTTATTGGTATTAGCAGGGCCTTTAATGTCTGTTAATTTTTTACTTTCTCGTTTACAGGTTATATCTATAATGTTTGTTGGTCATCTTGGAGAATTATCTCTTTCTGGTGCTTCAATGGCAACTTCATTTGCCTCTGTATCTGGCCTCAGCTTGTTGGTTAGTCTTTTTTTAAAACTTATTGGTAGGCGTGCAAATAAAAGCCTCGTATTAATAGCTAAAAAGATTGAGCCCTTTTGAGAAAAAAACATGCGGATCTGGTCCAAAACGAATCACACTAGTATTTCCTTATTGTGCTCTTGGTGTTTGAAGAAATGTCTGTTCCATTAGTTAAAGCTTGTAATCATCTTATCAAAAAACTTAAGCTATTAAAAGCACACTTTTATTATTTGTACACTTTTATTATTTAATAATATTCTCAACACGCCTCTCACGTGCGGGCCTGATTTTCTTTCTTGAGCCAAGCACGTGGAAATTCTTTTTGATTTGGATGACGGTGAGATTTGATCTCAGGACCTCTGTCTGCTCTGATACCATGTTGAAGTGTGTCTCATCTAAAAATTTAAGTTTTTAAAGAGAACACACTTTTATTATTTAATAATATTCTCAACAAGCTCTGGTGATGGTAAGGGGATATTTGTTATTAAGCTTTTGTTTGGTCATAGATTTTGAAACTTTGAAAAGTTTGAGTGTTTAAAGTTGTGATTTTTGAAATTTGAAGTTGTGTTTGGACGTGCATTTCCTGAAGTCTCAAATGCTGGTCTGAGCCAGTTTTGGGAACTGAATAATAGTTGAAGATTGGAATTCCAAAATCTAATCAAATTTTATGGCCAAACAGATATTTGAAGATAAATTTTCAGAATCTACTCCCAAATGCTAGTAGCTAAAATGGTTGTACTGATAAATGCTAAATGAAATTTTACCATGTCGGACATGTTTACTGAGTGTTTCATTTAGTAGAATTTCACTCACATCCACTAACTGATACATATGGAACCAAGTTCATTTTGTAGGTTATTGTATAACCTATAACTGAGTTTATAGAAATTTATCTTTTTAGTTATTTGGTACCAACTTAAATGGTGTTTTAGCATCTCTAAATATCATACTGCATCTTGCTAGAGCAGCTGGGATCGGCAAGTGCATTGGACACTTTATGTGGGCAATCATATGGAGCAAAGCAGTATCATATGCTTGGTATCCATATGCAAAGGGCAATGCTTGTTCTTCTACTGGCCACTGTTCCTCTTGCCTGTATTTGGGCTAATGCAGGACATATTCTTGTATTGTTGGGACAAGATCTGAAAATAGCAGCTGAAGCAGGAAGTTATGCCCGATATATGATTCCAACTATTTTCGCCTGTGCACTTCTTCAGTGTCATATTAGATTTCTACAAGCCCAAAAAAATGTGATCCCCATGATGTTCAGCGTCGGAATCACTACTTTACTGCAATATTCACTTGTTGGCTTCCTGCAAAAGCACTTGGACTGGATTTTCGAAAGAGGCATTTCATGATATATGGACATATATGAGACTTGCCATTCCTTCTGCTGTTATGCTCTAGTAGTGTTCTTAATCTATGTGAACCATTTATTCGATCGCCCTTTCAAAATGAACGAATGAAACAAAATATCTTTGCTTTTCTTGACAACAGCTTAGAGATTTGGTCATTTGAAATGATGGTTCTGTTGTCCGGACTTCTTCCAAATCCAAAGATAGAAACGTCGGTTCTTTCAATCAGGTTGGACTTCTTAGACACACTAATACAAATCTCAAGCTGACATCTCAAAGGGTTGCTAATTTTGAATTATTTTAGCCTTAATACATGTTCCATGGTGTATATGATACCTCTAGGACTAAGTGGTGCCACAAGGTGAATTTCCAACATCGTTAATTTTTCCTTTATATGGTTCTTCATTAGTTTGTATAATTAATTGGTTTTCTCCTCAGCATAAGAGTCTCAAATGAACTAGGTGCAGGACGACCTCAAGCAGCTCGTTTAGCAGCTAGTACTGCAGTATTCTTGGTTGCTACAGAAGGGGTTACTGCAGCAATAGTGTTGATTTTCGTTCGTAAACTGTAGGGCTACTGTTATAGCACTGAGGAAGAAGTAGTGTCATATGTAGCACAGATGCTAGTCTTGCTAGCAGGATCCCACTTCTTAGATGGCATTCAATCTGTACTTTCAGGCTCGTCCAAATTTTTACATTACTAGTTTCCTGCTTCTATGTTTCAAGACTCTCGACTACAATTCTTGATTTGTCTAAAACAAGACTTAAGGAGGCTAGACGGGTATGTTGCCCGTACTCTCCAAAAATATTGTCGGATACCCCAAAAATGTACTACTTATGAAGGATCTGAAATGCATCTGGCAACACTTTTGAAGAGTCCAAGCAAATTTGGAATAGCTAAATGCAGCAGTTTGATTACCTAATCGAGAGAGTGGGTTCTGAAGCGTATATCTATCTCTATCTACACTTGTTTTGCACACGCGCACACATATATATGTTCCCTTGGAACTCTAAGTTCTACGAGTTCACGAATCCATTCTATACTTGTTTTTTTCACAGACATACATATATGATTAGACCCTGAAACACTGAGTTCTGCTGAATCTGCAAACCCATGGTTGGATTCGCCACTAAAGTTAAATGACTAGATGATCTTATCACCTATCAAAATCCAGGTACTGCGCGAGGGTGTGGATGGCAAAAGATTGGGGCACTTGTCAACTTGGGAGCTTATTACCTTTTCGGAATACCTGCTAGTGTTATATTAGCTTTTGTCTACCATTTAGGTGGAAAGGTACGTACTCCTTCAAGCTTCTCATTTTTTTAGCATTGCCGTCTTTCGAACTATGAGAAGCTCTTCGGATGATATGATTTTTAGGGACTATGGTTGGGAATCACTCTTGCCCTTTTTGCACAAGCACTACTTCTTTTAATAGTTACTCTTCGGACAAATTGGGAAAAAGAGGTAAATTTCTCTTGAACTCTTTGGTAACTCAGGCGAATTTTTGAATTGTGTTATAAACTCATTTAAAAGTTTAAACTTTTAAGGAGAACTTACTTTTAATTACTTGATTATATTGTGTCTCAACACAGATCTCAGGTGTTTGATTTCTTATCTAGAACGCCGAATTCTATGAAGTATAATGTGGTCTTTTTTTGGGTTTTGTAGGCAAAGAAGGCAGCTGATAGGGTGACTCCTATGTTACTGGATAGTGATTGCAATTAATGGAGATGCATAGAGGTAGAGAGAATAAGAGAGAAGAATGAACTGTATATTTCATATCTTGTATGAAACTGTATTACACTTTATATAGAATTGAAATGTTAGGGTTTTGCCCTGATTTTCTTACCATAATTTAAGATTTATTTTTCCTTAAAGAAAAGACAAAACATTACCATAAATGTTTTTACTTTTCCTGAAAGGAAAATATAATATTCTTTCATATTTGGTTTATTCTTTCCTTTTAGGAGAAGGTTTTGGAATAGCTAGAGTCCTTTTCTAATAAGAAAAGGTTTTAGGACTCTATAAATATAGGTTTGTTTCTTCTAACACAAAAACAATAATATCCACAATGTAGTCGTTTAAGAGTTTTGTTTATGGGGATATTTATTCTCTCTAAAGTTTCAATGCTTTTCTTTATATTAGTTTTTTGATTTTTAGTATAAGTTTTTTTGTTATCTGATTTATCAACTATATGATTTGCAAATTATAAGCTTCCGCATGACGCCCTAATCACCTCCAGAACCCAACAAGTGGTATCAGAGCACATGGTTCAATAATCCAATGGTTCAATAAGATTGAAGAAAGATTCAAGTGGTTTCAAATCAATTTGCAACAACTTTGTTGATAAAGAAGATTTTTGTCAAGCTACATGTGGAGAAGAAGTTTCAACCATATTTTCAACATTCCTGTTGCTACAATTTTTAAGAATAAAAATAAAATATTTTTAACCCACTTTTAACCCATATATTTTAAACTTTATTTTTAACCATGGCAAGCAACAGTGATGAAGATTTTGTGAAGAACAAGATTATCATGCAATGAAGAAGACAAATCAAGCTTTGTCAAGAAAATCCAGCCAAAAGGGGAGATTTGTTAGGGTTTTGCCCTGATTTTCTTACCATAATTTAAGATTTATTTTTCCTTAAAGAAAAGACAAAACATTACCATAAATATTTTTACTTTTCCTGAAAGGAAAATATAATATTCTTTCATATTTGGTTTATTCTTTCCTTTTAGGAGAAGATTTTGGAATAGCTAGAGTCCTTTTCTAATAAGAAAAGGTTTTAGGACTCTATAAATATAGGTTTGTTTCTTCTAACACAAAAACAATAATATCCACAATGTAGTCGTTTAAGAGTCTTGTTTATGGGGAGATTTATTCTCTCTAAAGTTTCAATGCTTTTCTTTATATTAGTTTTTTGATTTTTAGTATAAGTTTTTTTGTTATCTGATTTATCAACTATATGATTTGCAAATTATAAGCTTCCGCATGACGCCCTAATCACCTCCAGAACCCAACATGAAATACAACTGAAATTGATTCAATTCTAACTAACTTTGTTATTTCGATTTCTGTGCCTAATTAACTAAGTGTAACTATTTCTATCACTAACTAATATATGAAATATCTTTTTCATGTAATAGTACACCCCCCTCCCCCCTCCCCCCACAAAAGATCATTGACCTCAAGGATCAAAAGAAAGAAATCGTGTCTTCAAGACAGTAGCAAATTCCCAAGTGGCAACATTAGCAGGCAGTCCAACCCATTTAACCAACACCTGAGCTACAACTTTGTTGCCTCTCTTAACCATCCTTCTTCGCAAAACATATTCAAGACCAGGACAATTTGGATTAGCCAAATCAATAGTAGGAGGATAAGAAATGGAGGAAGGAACCTCATAACACCTCTTTAATAATGACACATGCACAGTAGGGTGTATATTCACTGAACTAGGCAAAAGAAGGGTGTAAGCCACCGGACGAACTCTCTTGATGGTCTGAAATAGGCCATAATACTTAGCAGCTAGCTTGTGGAAAGAGTGTTGAGATATGGTAGCTTATTTATAAGGCTGCACTTTAAAATAAACCCATTCTTCAACAGAAAATTGTTTATCACTCCTATGATAGTCTGCTTGTTGCTTCATCTGAAGATGAACTCTTAGTAAGTGATGTTTCAGTAGCTGCAACTTGAGCTCTCTATTCACTAACGTAGTATCAACTTCAACAGAGGCTGACTCACCTGGTAGATAAGAAAAATGGAGGGGTGGGGTCGACCATACAATGCCTTATAAGGGGTTGTTTGAATGGCTTAGTGAAAACAAGTATTATGCCAGTACTCAGCCATAAGTAAATAAGCTAACCAATTTGAAACATCATCATTACACTAGCATCGCAAATAAGTTTTCAAGCATCTGTTTAATACCTCAGTTTGTCCATCAAACTTAGAATGATAAGTTGTAGAGGTATTCAATAATACAACCTACAGAGTGAAAAGCTCTTGCCAGAAGGAGCTAAAAAAACAGCATCTCTATCACTAGTAATAACATCTGGAATACCATGTAGTCGGAAAATGATATCCAAGAAAACTTGAGCAACTGATTGAGTTGTATAAGGGTGTTTCAAGGGAAGGAAATGACTATATTTGCTGAGTCTATCAACCACCACCAAAATCACCTCATGCCCTTTAGACTTAGGAAGACCATCAATGAAATCCATACTAATTTGAGACCAAACTACCTCAGAAATTGGCAAGGGTTGTAACAAACCAGGGTATGCAGCCAAATCAGACTTATTATTTTGACATATATCACATTTTTGAATGAATTCCTTCACCTCCGTCCTTATGTTCTTCGAATAAAACAGTGTTACCAATCTCTTAAGGGTAGCTTCAACTCCTGAATGACCACCAAGAAGGCCAACATACCACAAGATAATAATGTCAGTCCTCAAGCTCTGTACATTTCCAATCACAAGCTTCCCTTTCCTTCTCAACTGACTCTGTAACCAAGTGAATTAGCTGTAGGAAGTAGGATCCGCCTATACCTCGGTGATTAACTAATGCAACTCCTGATCTGAATACCAACTCGCCACTATAGCTTGAAAAAGATCAGTATTAGTAAGTGAAATTACCAAAGCCAGAAATTCAGCTCGAGTCACTCTAGAAAGTGCATCAGCTACTTTATTCTCAATTCCCCTTTTGTACTCAATAGAGTAATCAAATAGCATGAGCTTAGTCAACTACAACAATTGAGAATTAGTATGCAACTTTTGCTCCATAAAAAACTTTATGGCTTTTTGATCAGTCCTAATAACAAATCTCTGACCTAGTAAATATTGAGACCACTTAGTAACAACCTGAACAATTGCCAATAACTCCCTATCATATACTGATAAGGCAACATGCCGGGAGACAAAACTTTACTAATAAAAGCTATAGGATGCCCTTCCTGCATAAGCACAGCCCCTATCCTATAGCCACTAGCATCTGTTTCAACAATAAAAGTCTTGCTTGCATCAGGCAAAGCCAAGACAGGTGCTTGAGTTAGTGCCTCTTTCAATTGTACAAAAGCTTGTTGAGCTGTGGAATTCCATTTGAACTTATCCTTCTTTGTAAGATCATTAAAAGGTCTAGTAATCATCCCAAACCCTTGGATGAACCTTCTATAATAACCAACTAAGCATAAGAACCCTCTCAGCTGCTTAAGAGTAGTTGGGACAGGCCAATCTTTAACTGCTTTGATCTTCTGAGGATCAGTAGACACACCCTCCGCTGTGATAAAGTGACCTAGGTATTCAATCCTACGAATACCAAAGAAACATTTACTTTTTCTAGCAAATAACTGGTGCTCCACCATCTTCAAAAAGACAGACCTCAAATGTAATACATAATCTTCTGTGGTCTTGCTATATATCAATATATCATCAAAAAATATCATTACTTGTTTCCTTAGAAATTGCTGGAACACAGAATTCATTAATCCTTGAAATGTGGCTGGAGCATTTGTCAATCCAAAGAGCATGACCAAGTACTCGAAATGCCCAGAGTGAGTCCTGAAAGCAGTTTTAGGCACATCCTCATTAGCCATTCGTAGTTGATGATATACAGACCTTAAGTTTATTTTAGAGAATATCTTGGACCCTCCCAATTCATCCTATAGGTCCTCAACTATAGGAATTGGAAACTTGTTCTTGATAGTAGACTTATTCAAGTCCCTATAATCTACACATAACCTCCATGACCTATCTTTTTTGCCTACTAACACAACTGGTGACGCAAAAGGATTGCAACTAGGTTGTATAATCCCTTGATCCAACATTTGTTGTACTAGACCCTCAATAGAAACCTTTTTTACAGAAGGATATATATATAGGGTCTCTTATTCACAGGTTCCACACCAGATTGTAGTACAATTCTATGATCAAATATACCCCTAGAATGTGGTAAACCAACAGGATCATCAAATAGAGCAGAAAATTCTGATAATACCTCCAAACATGCAAGATTTTCCTCAGCTTATTTGTCATTTTCCAATGAATGCCCCGTCATTTCATCACTCCCTTGAGGGACTACCTGAATCATGCAAAGTTGGAATTGATTTCCTGAGTGTTTGGACAATCTTCCAACACTAGAAGTTAATACTTAACTGTCAGATCCCCTAAGTAAATGTTTTCTACCCATGTACCAAAACTCTATTGTTAAGCTCCTGAAATTCATCTTGATATCACCTAATGTTAACAACCACTAAACCCCCAACACAACCCCACATGAACCTAGTGGAAGTAGTAGAAAGTCAGCTACAAACTTGGCTCCCTGTAGCAACCAAGTGACAGTAGTCATTTTGTCCACTTTCATACTTCAATTAGCTACAGCAACCACCTCAGTGTTAATGGACTTCACCTCACACCCTAACTGCTTGACTAAATCAGGATCTATGAAATTATGAGAGATACTAGTGTCAATGAGGATATGTAATGCCATTTTAGAATGATACCCAATTACTTTCAAAGTCCTAAAATCCAATAACCCATTTAAAACATGCATTGAGATCTGCATATGCTTCACAGGTTGCCCCAAATCTAACGTATTACTCTGCGATTCTTGCAAGATATTTTCTTGATCCTCTACTGAATCCTGCAACTCATCCCCTTCATCCACTTCCAACAAATATAATTGTTTAGAAGTTTTACACTTGTGTCTTAGAGTGTACTTTTTCAGAGCAAAAATAACACAACCCTTTGACCCTTTTTTCATTCATCTCCTCTAAGTTCACAGTTCTTCTACCAACTCCTTTAGAAAAGTTGGAATTATTGCTACCTGAGTAGGTAAAAGAGGCTTACTAGTAAAATTTCTTTGGTCCAAGAACTTCCTTGTATGCATCTGAGGTTGATTATGGTCAGGTTGCCTCATTGCCTGCAGGTATGCTTACTGCATTCTTACACTCCTGTATACCTGAGATAATGAAGTAGGATTGGTGATCTTCACAGCAATATTCAGCTCAGGTTTCAGACCCCCAATAAAACAACTAATATCATTCTCTTGTGACAATTCACCCTTGTCAAGTTTCTCTCAAACACTAACTGATAATCCTTTACACTACCAACTTGCTTGATCTTTTTGATTTCCTCTACGGGATCATCAAAATCAGTACCGAATCTTTCAACCAATGCCCTCACATAGTCACTCTAATTGGGTGGTTGTAAGTATGGTCTATATCACATGAATGACAAATGCCATCAAATGGCCTCCCCTTCCAATTACAGAGCTGCAATTGTAACTTTCTCTTCATGACCAACATTCTCCATGGAAATGAATTGATCAATTTTGAACAACCATGACCTAAGATCTTCCCCCCAAAACCTCAAGAACTTCATTTGCAACCACCTATTGAAGTTCGATTGGTGAGATTGGGAATTATTACATGTGCGAGGACTTCTTTCCCATTCCCTAGGAACCCCTAAACCATCATTTCCATCAGAAACACCCTCTTGTCCCAATGGAACAGTACCCCTGCGATTTTCTATTGAAATTTGATTCCTCAATTCCATCACTGCATGATCTAATTTCTCCAAAGATGAGACCTTACCAGCTAAATTCCCTATCTCTATTACCAGATTTTGCATCATATCTCGTAAATCCCTAATTTCTGCTACAGAATTATCATTATTTGTTTCACCAACTGGTCAACTTACTTTCGCCATCGTTGCCAAGGAACGTTAAGCTCTGATACCAATGTTACTGGATAGTGATTCGATTGCAGGAATCTCAAACATTCGAGGATCGACATATTGTTCAGGAGAGAACTCGAGAATACAATCAATGGAGATGCATAGAAGTAGAGAGAATAAGAGAGAAGAATGAACTGCATATTTCATATCTTGTATGAAACTGTATTACACTTTACATAGAATTGAAATACAACTGAAATGGATTCAATTCTAACTAACTCTGTTATTTCGATTTATGTGCCTACCTAACTAACTGTAACTAATTCTATCACTAACTAATATATGAAATATCTTTTTCATGTAACATCCTGAGCTAGCTAACAGAGAGTAAAATGCAGAATGACACTTGATTTGGATGGAAATGGGGCGGGGCGCGGCAGGTTGAGCCTTAACCCGAAAAATCTTTATTTGTGTTTAATCAAATCTTTAAAATTAAACAAGGCATTGAGAATTTGGAGAATAAAATCTATTTGATGTTTCATTCATTATTTATTGCAAAAAGAAATGAAACATTTTTATTAATTTATATACTACAAAGGAGTCTTGTCTACATCAAGCACTTTTAACATGAGAAAATTGGGAGAATCAAATCCATTGGTTAATATAGTCTTGTTTTCTTCATTTTACATATATATATATATATATATATATATATATATATATATATATATTTCAATTATATAGGATCCCTATTATCTTATATAATAATAAAACCAAATAATCAAAAAGTTAAATAAAAATATCGAATCAAAGCAAGTTAATTTTGATTCGAATTAGATGATAGGTTTTTCAAAACAATATATTTGAATAATGCAAAACTAAATCGAGGGGAAGCACATAGCTGAAGCTACTAGTTGAACCCAAGTTACTAATTATGAGGGGAAGCATATAGTTGAAGCTGACATGTTGACGACCAACTGTGTGCTCCTAGCCTCTTCTATTTATTAGTAATATATATTGAGATTATTGCTATATGTCAAGTTAGTCATCTATTTATTTAGTCATAACAAACTAGTAACAATGTAGAAATAAGATAAAGCAAATTAAAACGGAGACGGTAATAATTTGAATGTACAATTCAAGTAACATGCTTATTTTAACCCACAAATCTATTAATTTTCATTTTTTTTTTAAAAAAATATATATATATATACACTCAAATCAACAAACATAACTTTAAATTCCCAAAAAAAAAATCACTCAAGAAAAAAGTTGAATAGGGCATATGTAGCCCCCGCATATCAATACATGCAAAATACATATATGAAGCCCTTCATGTTCCAAGTCCTAGATATATGTGAACTACATTTGACTATATGTTGCCACAAATCCTCAACGTGTTCAAATAAAAGTTCAACTCTTTTACAGTCCATATGTGGTGGATATGCAAACCACAATAAGCCCATGAAAATGGCTCAAGTAAGTCATAAATAAGACTCTTCTTTTCGTCTCATACCCTTTCTTGCTCTCTTGATATTGGAAGAAGAGAAAGTCTTGCATGAAAGAGAAGAGCTTGTCAAGTTAGCTAAAGATGACCTGCTTGACCCCAAGAACGAAAGAACACATGAAAGATCTTTTCAGAAGTGGTGCAGGCAAGTCATCCTTGGCTACCAAATAAGACTCTTCTCATCATGCTAGACTACTCTTCTCATTAATTTGACTCCTTTGTAAATTACTTCCTCCATTATAGTTTGACGACTTGGTACATAATTTAAGAAATTCATAATATTTGTGCTGGTTAGAGTAAAGAAGAAGTGTAAACTAAATGTTTTCAAATTCAAAAGTGTGTCATTCTCTTAGAAACCGACTAAAAAAAAGTAAAAGTTTATCAAATAAATTGAAACAGAAGAAGCGATGGAAGAGAAATTCTTGCATGATAGAGGAGAGCATGTCAAGGTAGCCAAGGAGACTGCCTGAAACCAACCAATAAAAGGTGACCATTGTATTAATAATGGTGTAATTAAAAACCTTTTAAGTAACAATATGACTCTCCTCTTCATGTAAGATCTCTCTTCTTTCATATATATATATATATATTGAGATGATTGTTATTGGCCAAGTTAGTCATCTGATCTATTTATAGTCATAACAAATTAGTAAAAATGGAGAAATAAGCATCTCTAGAATAATTGCTTTTTTATTGCTTTGACTTTTGGTTTCTTAGCCACATTACCTGATTTCCCAAATTGGAATAAGTTCTCTTCTTTAGTGGAAATGTATTGTATCCCAATACCATAGAACTATACAGTCAATGATGTAAAGTATACCAAGCATGTATTAACCATGGAGTAATTATATATGGATAGGGAACTTCAGTTTCTAAAGAACTTATACCCTACTACACAGTGGAAAATAAAAAATTTTGTTAAGAATTTTCAAAATTTACAGTAATATATAGGTATGAAAAATAATTTTTGACATATATACTTCGTTCAATTTTCTCTATACATAAAATAATTTTTCCACGAAAGGTGTCTAACTAGCCATACTGAGCTATATGTGGCAACGTCACTGTCACTAGGCATAAGTTCGATTGCTAAAGGATACAAAATAACAAAATTAAACATCAGTCTTTTTGAAAGACAAAACGTACAATTTTATGTAAATTATAAAGTTGAGCCCAACTAAATTTGGGACTAAAAGCATTTTTTTTTTGGGGGGTCAGATTATTATTCTGCATGTATGTGCCTTCAAGTTGAACATAAATATAAATAATAAAGAAAAAATCAAATAAATGGGTCAATACTCATGTCTCTTTTAGTGTCATGGACTTTAATTTCTTTCAATTCCATAGATTTGATTCGAATTTATCAGATTCTATTAGAACAAATTAGTCAAAATTCCCAATGAAGACTAATTACTAACATAGAAGGAGCCAGGAAGCAACTTTATTATTATATATTATTATCTAGCAGTTCCATCTGTATTATTTGCTTATGATATTTATATATGACAAATATATCAGGAACTGCTTTTGTTAGAAAAATATCGACTAGTTTTTTGTTTGTAACTAATGGCTACCTTACTACAAACTCTACAGTCTGTAGCGAACCAGTTCCATTTGTATGATATTTTTTTGTTAAAAATATAATATGTTCTATCATTTATATCCAAAAAATGTGATTGGTGGTTTGATACATAATTTTGTAGATTTTTTTTTTTCAAAAAAACATCTCATGATAACTCTATGTAACATTGAGTAATTTTGACCACCTTGAGGTGTGGTAGAATGATGGATCCTTTACACTCTTAAACAACAGTCTCGAGTTTGAGCCTTGAAAGTAGAAAAAGTTTATGTGACACAAATTAAAATTAGTCGAGTCAGTTAAATTTTAAAGACCAAATGTTGTTAAAAAAGAAAAAAAAACATTGTGTGATTTGTACTTTCTAAGAAATGGAAATAATAACTTCCCATACATATATAATTATTCCATGGTCAATGTGCTTGATATATATACATTCCCTTTAAGAATTGCTTGAAGATAAGGTGAGTGCAAGTGTCTTTACAAATGAATAGAACTTATTCCTATTTGAGAAATCAAAAGATTAAAGTCAAAGACAATAAAGTAACTTTGCCATAGATGCTTTAGTTCTCCATTACTATTTTGCTATGGATAAATTGGCAATTAGTAACATCATCTCAACAATTTATTGGTACTACAAATACATGTCTTACATACCATATAGTACTCATCACAAACAAAAATTAAAGAAGAGTAGTCTTATATCAAGAAATTAGATATATAGCAAAGGAAGACTTGCCTGCTTCAATCCATTTACTTAAAAGGTTTTTAATTACACTATTATTAATACAATGGTTACCTTTAATGGTTGGCTTCAAGCAGTCTCCTTGACATGTTCTTTTCTTTCATGGAAGACTTTCACTACTAAAAACTAGTTAAAAATTGATCTTAAAAGATTGATTGTTTTTACCCATTCGATAGTATTAATTAAATGAGTAGGCTGAACTGAATTTGGGGAATTAAAATATTGAGTTAATAAATAAACAAGTCAATAATAAGTCTAAAAACGAGTTATAATCTTAAAAAAAGCAAAAGCGTTTTTTTTTTCAAGACTAAGATATCTCTTCTATATATACATATTTATCAATGTATCTTTTATTAATTAATTATCATATCTCGTAAGTTTGGTTCAGTTTCATTTTAAAATTTATTTTTTATTTTTTAATTATTTTATTTATTTTACGTTTATATATTATTATTATTATTAGTAGTATTTTATATTCTATATTTTGTATATTATTTTACGCATTATTATGCCGAATTAGAAAAAAAAGTAACAACAATAGTTGTGCAAGATTAGAAAAATTGAAAAATAATAACAATTAAAGATGTTACCCCTCTCAAAAAGGTACGATATTAATTGTAATTTTGAATATGTACATTTTAATCTAATAAAAATAAAAATAAAAATAAAATTATTTTTTTTACAATAGATATTTAAAATTGAATGGACTTGTGCAATAAATAATAATATCGAATGGACAAACAATTTGAATCATTAATAAATAGTCTACAAGGACTTGTCATTCAGTTCATTAAAATATAACGAACAACTATTTTATTTTAAAATTTAAAACTGCTGCTAATAAAAGGACACATTCATTTCCCACCAATCGTTCTTTTTATAACAATCTTTTTTAATCAAATGGTGCACAAGGGATTCAAAACACTAGGAACAAGTTATTACGAGATTATTATTTCACTTTTAATATGGGATAAAAATAATATTATAATTTTGGAATATTTTCTACAGATTTATCCCAATCAAATATGGAATTAATATGAAATCAATTATCTCTAGTACCTAGGGTTGTGCAAAAACTAGACCAATCGATAATTTGAATCAAAAAAAGTGTTGTTAGTTTATTTCTTTTGAGTTATTGGTATTAACGTTTTTTAATGGTTTTATTAAAAAAAATCGGGTTATCAGTTCAGTTCGGTATTTGTTTTTAATATTGGATTAGAGTGTAGTAATTTACTACTTTTACCTACATAAATATTAAATACTAATCACAATATCTTATTAGTTACTGTCTTTACTATTTAACCTTCAATTCACAGTTCACAATGTCTTTGAGTTCACAACTTCACATTATGCAAAACGTCAAAATCTAAAATAAGAATCATGTTCCTCTTAATTCCACTTTGTAATATACTTGTATAGTTCTTTTCATGTCAATTATTATTATTTCCTTTTGTCTGAGCATTTATAAAGTTACATTATTGTGAACTGAACCGATTGATGCACACCCCTACGTCATACCAAATGAGCCCTTAGTATTTTTTAAAGGAATAATAAAAGCATTGTCACCAATATGGGTTATGATGCAGTGATGAGACTGTTTAGAATTCGATTGGACTTCAATACGGGCTTTGATAAAAGCATGCATTGTCTATTTTCCTCAATGGGAGACTTGTTGGCGGCTGGCAAGAAAAATATGAAGTGACGCTATAGGCTTTAGGGACATTTACAAAGAATGCTAAATGCTGAAAAAAAAAATATGTTTTTAGCGACAATTAAGTCATTGCCGTTAATTAATTGTCACTAAAGATTATTTTTGATGTAGTGTGGCGGCCTCAAAAACAAGATACTCTGTTAAAAAATTATTGATTTGTGGAGTGAAGACTGAGTAAAAATGGATAGAGAAGATATTGAGTATCCATTGATTGAAAGGTTATTGTTTACAGGTTACTGACCAAACTAGCTGGTTAGTCCATTATTTTCTTCTTTTTATCTTATTGGTAGGCGTGTGAATAAAAGTCTCGTATTGATAGCTGAAAAGATTGAAAAGATATATATAAGGTGTAGGATTTCTTTATACTGTGAGACCTTTTGAGGAAAATTGTGGTAAAAATCTAGAAGCGTCGATTCTTTTTAGACAAAATAATACACTTATTTAATCAAAGGGTTGCTAATTTTGAATTATTTCAGCCTTAATACAGGTTCCATGTTGTAAATGATTTCAACCCTAGTTGACTTGTTTTAGTCTAATTTTCAATATATTCTTAAGTTGTGTTACCAACTCATCTAAAAGTTTAAACTGTTAGGGAGAAGTCGCCTTTTTAGTTATTTATATTATGTCTCAACACAGATCTTCGATGTTTGATTTCTTATATGAACGCTGGATGGAAATGTGGCGGGGCGGGGCTGGTTGAGTGGGTGTGTTTGGTATGGAGGAAAATGTTTTCCTATTTTCTCTTGTTTGGTTGTAATAAAATTTTGGAAAAACATTTTTCGAAGCAACTTATATTCCTAAAGATATGTCATTGTTCATGTCATGCATGTTTACAAATTACGATAGGAGGAGGAATATGACACTTTAGTTGACGTCGTTTACAAACACACACAAAAAAAACTAATTCAATAGTCCTTTTTTACTATTGTTAAACTATAAGTTTCAAAAGTCATTTGATCTTTTCTTAAACTTTACATCTAATCAAATAGTGTCACGTGAATGGGCAGAGGGGTGTGTGGAGGGGGGGGGGGGGGGGGGGTTCAATCCCTATTCTACTCTATCATATTCACATAATTATCCGACATATTTGTAGCTACCGATAGTAGTATATCTACTATTCTTAAATTTTGAGTCCACCTCTATGAATAAGAACGACAGAACTAATAATTTAAAAATGGAAGAAGAGAAAGCCTTGCATGAAAAAGAAGAGCTTGTCAAGTTAGCTAAAGATGACCTGCTTGATCCCAAGAACGAAAGAACATATGAATGATCTTTTCAGAAGTGGTGCAGGCAAGTCATCCTTGGCTACCAAATAAGACTCTTCTCATCATGCTAGACTCGTCTTCTTTTAAATAAGACTCCTCACATCATGTGCCTCCTCTCGATATTTTAACGATGACCGAAGCCTCTATTTTGAAAAGATGTCTTGCATAAAAGAAAAGAGCATGTCAAGGTAGCTAAGGAGACTGCCTGAAACCAAACTAAAAGGTGATTAAACACATTTTAGACTATGGAGCATGCAAGTCATCCTTGGCTACTAAACAATATGACTCTCCTCTTCATGTAAGATTTCTCTTCTTTTCTATTGAGATGATTGCTATATTGCAAGTTAGCCAACTATTTATAGCCACAACAAATTAGTACTAGTTATGAAAGAACTATATAAGCATCTTTGACTTAATTCTTTATTTTATTTTTTTTCCTTTAATAATTGCTTTGACTTTGATTTCTTAGCTACCTTATCTAATTTCCCAAAATGGAATAAGTTCTCTTCATTTGTAAAGAACATTTACACTCACTTTATCTTCAAGTAATTCTTTTAGGGGACAAGATCAAACTAAAATTATTTTTGAAAGGAAATTGTCTTTGAAATGTCTATAGTTTTTTTTAATAACTGTGGTGTTCTGATCAGTTCACACACTTCGATTAATTCCACATAATACATGTCACCTCTTAGCAATGAGTACTAGGTAATTAACTTTGTCTACCATGACTAGGACATATGAAAAGAAATCGCCTAGTATTTTTGTCTCGAAAGACCTATAATTTCTTGATAGTAATGCAAATTCAACTAAATATTAAATAGGACATATAATAAAGGGAAAAGATTCATATAGATGACTTATAATATTGTTATCATTACATATATTTAACTTATTTTCACTTTTATTTTTATTTGATGACATGAATTAAGATTAACTAGAATAAAAATAAATTTCATGTCGATCGATCTCAACTTATTTGAAACTGAGACGCATACATGTTTTTCTTGTCTAAATTAGTATGTCATGCATGCACATTGACACTTAAAAAATTAGTGCATGTATTTTTCTTCTCCTTTTGTAGTTCCCTATACACCACAAATTTCGACCTTTTATGAATTATGATTGACCTTGATTATTTTGTGGGGCTGAAAAAATGGATTTGATGCCCAATTTTCATGTTTAAAGGGTATTCCTTCCAAACAACATGCTTTTATCCAAAAAGTCAAATATATTGGTGATCTAACTTTAGTCAAAATGGTATAATTAATATGCAACTTTATCCAAATTTTCTGATAGCACATGATGAGCACATTTTTATTATTTTTAGTAATTTAAATTTAAGTTTAATGATTGAAGAAAATAGATATAGATAGACTTGATCTACGTATGATCATTGCTCGTATTCAATATATTTCAATTACTATTACATGCAAGGTTCCACATTGTTATAGGAAAGTCAATCAAGTCGTAGATGTCTTAGCAAAATGGAGTATTACAAATAAGGAGCGGATTATTTTTACATAAGTTCACCTCCATTTGATAACCATTGAACCTTACACACTTGCGTCTAATCCTTTTGCCGCCGCAAGGCTAGCTAATCGTACGCAGCAGGCTCGAATACCCCTGGTTCTGAAAGGCACATGATTCCGAACACTATGTTGAATGTGCGACCGAGACTACACTATGTAGGTACCTGTGCAGGTGAGGCGTCAGTCGGTCCTAGAAATGGCGGCAGCGGCGCGAGGAGTTAACGACCGGACAACCTAGGAATCACCAGGCAGCTCTTTAGCTCTATAGGGATCGGGGGGATCTCATATAAATGGAGTTCCTAAGACATAAGGAAAGGAAAAATTATTTTATATATAGCTGATCTAGTTGAGATGTTATAGTTGTTTTTGTCCATCACACTAGACTTAATTATTTATGTAAAACTTGTATAGTTTTTGCCTAAGACTTATTTTTTACGAAGTATCTATTGGCTACGATCTGGCATAGTTGGGTTGAGCTTATACTCCTCTTAGCTTTGTAATTTTATTCATTAATATAAAGGAGCGCTACCATATGGTAATTAAAAAAATTAAAGCAAGTTAATAGTAGAAAAAGGTATGACTCCATGCAATGTGAAAGGACACATGAGCTTGTAAATTGTAATTAAAGAATTTGCGTGCATGTAAATTGTGGTGTAACGGTGGACCTTAATCAGAGAATTCGAGTTCGAGCCGTCCTAAGTATGAAAAAGTCTTGTTAGAAGTGTCACCTCTGAATGGGCTGCAGTGCGTAATCTAGATTTAGTCGAGGCTATAATGTGGGCATAAGACACCGAATGAAAAACCAAAATAAAATAAAATAAATGATACACACAGAAGATTTGGTTTTCATATAATGTAGTTACACTAAATCAAAAAAATGACCTTTAACTTTAATTAATTAATGGCAATAGATTAATTGCTATTAAATATGTATTTTTAGCGGAAAATAACACTCTCTGTAAATGTCCCTAAAGCCTATAACGATATTAGATTCAATAGCAATTAACTAAAACCTGTAAAAATTTCCTCACTCTTTATTAATGTGTATATTTATTACCTCTAACCTTATTTTAAATTGTTGTAGTGTTACTCGAATTAGAATAGCACTCAAGTTATTTTCTTTAAAAAATGAATATTACATAGGATAGGGAAAGGAAAATGTAGTTCATTTGTTTTCCATGTCAAGAAAATAGTTCCTCTTTCTATAAGGTTGACTATTGAGGTTTGCAAAATAAATATGATAGACAACCTGCTAGAATAATTGATCCTTTAATTTGGAGAACATTATTCACTCAATTCTAATCCAAAATCATAAAGAATATATTCCAAAATATGAGTTGAGATCAATAGGAAGAATGTCAAATAGGGAGAACAAAAAAGCAAAAAAAAAAAAAAAAAAAAAATGAAGGCCAATTTTTTCTCACTTTTTTCCCCTTCTTGAAGCTATAAATAGAGATATTGAGAGACAAACTAAATGCATCACATATTTGTAGAAGCTAAATAACATTATTGAAGAGGGGTTTTACATGAAGGTCAGAGTATTGTTTAGTAGCCAAGGATGACTTGCCTACTCCATTTGATAATATTTTTCATTTGGTTGTAGGCAAGTTATCCTGGCTATCTTGACATGCTCTTAATTTTTCATGTAAGACCTTCTCTTCTGTTGCTTTCATATTCTTCGTTCGGATCATGCTAATCTTTTCTGTATGATTTCGATCTATTTGTTTTCTTGAACGTTATAAGTTTTTGTTAATTCAATTTCATGTTGGAAAATGAAACAAAAGATATTTGATTGGTTTCTTCTTCTTTTTTTCTTCTTTTAAATAACTGTGAAATATTATCATACACGAACAAAATTAATTACAAATTCTTTAAATAAATGTTCCGCGTTTATGTAATTTCTTTTATCCTTTAAATAATTATATTCTCTTTCCAATTTTCAGTTGTACATTTGTTTCACTATAAGGTCCTTCTTCCTTTATAAAGCTATCCATAATATGATGCTATGAATTTTGTTTGCTCCATTTCTTTGGGGACAATGGCAGACCTAAACATTTCATTGGGAAGGACCCAATGGAAAAAAACATTAATCTCCAATAACCAAAGATATGTTATAAAACAATATAGTGTGGATGTTCATTACACCAAAATGTTACTCTTACCCATTATCTCCATTACTTTCCTCCATTATGAAGATAACCATAACCTTTATAACCTCCAATTTTATAACCATTATTCTTGTAGCCCTTCACTTCCATAACCTCTTCCATTATATTCATGTTAATGTCATGTTTATGACTAACCTTTTGTATGCCTCTATGTTACATTATAAATAGAGGCATAAGGGTTCATATTGCATACACTTGAAGATTTGGTGATACACTTGAAAGAAAGAAAGATATATTATATTGTTCCTCTTGTCTTATATTCTTCTTGTCTTCATCTTTATATTGTTCTTTTGTTCTTAAGTTTTACAAGACGTTATCAGCACGAATTGCTCATTCTCCGTCAAGAATCAATGAATTGAAGCAAAGTAAACAAAAGAACGTAAAATAATTGTGTTTATTTTTCTCTCGGAAAGAAGGTAAATTATTGTGAAATCTATTTTATATTTTACTTGTGAACAAGGTGAATGATTAATATTATTGTTACTGTGCAATTTTTTTTCCACCTATGACTATATACTTTCTTTTGTATGTGAAACTTTATATTTTATTTATGATTATGCTCACTATTTTGGTTATTTCATAAGCTTTTAATTTATTTTGTTTTGTGTGTGAAATATTTCATGGAAATTGAAAAAGGGGTGGTGGTAGTCATGAGCAGTTTTATTTTAGTGTAATTGGAATTATTATTTTCTTAGTGTGCAATTGATTCTTTGATTTATAACGGCAATTCACTAACTTAATTATTGTGCACCAAACATAATATAATATAATGCTATATGTAACTCTCTGTTTTGACAAGTTTAAGATATTAGTACATACTTAATTTTGTTGAGAATATTTTTATTGCGTTTCTTTTGTTCAATAATTATTTGTGCATGTTAATCACAAAGTGACGATATTTTTTTAAGGCTCAATGGTGAGTCATATTATATTTGGCTTATTATGACATTGATTGACGGTAAGATGGTGAATTCAAGTTTCACCGCACTAAGTGGATAAGACATCGGGTTATAAGTCCGGTGCACCATGATGATATGAAGTTGGGTTCAAGTCCCATCGATCTATAAGTGAAGACTTGTTTATATGGGTAAGACACTGGGTTTAATTCCTAATGCACCATGGTGATGATATGGTGATGACAAACACAATATAACACATTTTTGACTAAAAGTCATGAAATTTGTCCAATTAATTTGCTTCATTCTCTTATGTGAATGTGGTAGCAGGACATAATATGTTTGAAAATGACAAGTGGTCAAATGTATGAATATGAGTATGGTGAAAAGTTAACGGTCATCATTTTGGTAATTAAAAGGAAGAACATTATGGGTTCTTAAGATGGTCCTTCACATGTGAAGGTATTTTTTATCCATCAAAGTTGTATGAAAAATTATTGGGCACATTATTGTTGGTGCAACCCAATTTGAAAAGTTTTGTAAATTCTCCATCAAAATAAAGGAATACAAAGTGGTAGTACATTTGATACATTTGACCTCTTAAAGTGATGTTGAGGTGGGTCACATAAATTTGATAACGTCAAAGAATGACAATGAGCTTCTAATAAAAACTTATGGAGCATGTACAAATAGTTATGGCATATTTCTTGAAGAAAATGTGACTTGTATTCGGATGGATAAGGACATGTTGTATGGTTGGATAAATGTCAAATCTCACCTCTACGGGAGGTTTGAGAGATTGAAAAGAAATATTTTGACATAAATGGTCATTTAGTCATATACTTTGAGTACTACACAAATATTGTGATATGTTAAATTATAGTAGGACAAAAGAAAGAAATAATTCTTTCCTATAAAGGTTGTGGCCATGACCAAAATAAATATTATTGTGTGGCAATACAAATTTGTCATTGATTATCAAGAAATAAGTCTTGCATGTAATAATTTTAACCATGACAATAATAATTTTCTCCTTGAAGGAGATGGTCACCATAAGAATGATGTTGTGAAATTTATGGTAGTACACAAAATTAATTGAGAGTTCCGAAAGGACTAATTTATTACTATCCGGAGAAATGAAATTGTTCATAATATTAGGGTTGTAGTAAGTCTCAAAAGAAACTTTTTAAGTTTCGGAGGAATTCAAAAGAAAAAATTATTGTATTGAGACTATAAATTATTGAAAGATTAAATATCTTCAAATTACTACAATCAAAGCGGGTTTGAATATTTACATAAAAGGTTCCGCCTTTCTCTTGTTTGTTGTATACAAATATAGGCATGACGATGGAATCGCATGCAAAAGTAAACTAGAAGTTTACTAGAATAAATATCAATTGGCATAAGCAGTTGACCATTTCGGTTCAAATGTGATGCAAAGAATTGAGAATACATGTGGTTATATGTTGAAGAAATAAAAGATTCTTCAAGAATTCTCATGTGTTGCTTGTTCTCATGATAAAATTATCATTGTACCAGCTAAGGTTGGGATTGTATTCCCTGAAATTATTTGGAACATATAAAAAGGTGAATATGTGCCCGTTCACCTGTCATGTGGACCGCTTACTATTATGATTTAATAGATGCATCTATGGTATGATCACATGTGCATTTGTATCAACTTACAAATTGGTGTTTGTAAAGTTATTTGCTCAAATTGTTAAATTAAGAGCACAGTTTCAAACTATAAAATTATGTTGATAATATTGGTTGGCTTAGCAGAAATTGTTTGCCTCCAATTATAGCTAGACCATTGATTATAAGAAAAAAATCTCTCAAATAAAATTTGGTATGAGATGAGTTTATTTAATGTGTATGCATCAAGCCAACAAGGTTCTCCCATCACAATTGATGACCAAATAATTTTCATCTAAAAATTTGATGTGTGCACATATGATTTTACTGCTCCACCAAGCACAAAGATGGATCCCCAAATGAGGTTATGGGTAAATGTTAGATTTTCTAACATTAAGGGGAGATATGTTTAGCAGCTGAAAATTATGTATGGGGTGAATTATCTAGATCCTCGTTAAAAAAAATATGAACTTGAAGTTTAAGAGATAATTCATTTGAAAAATGTTGCAAATAATTTGCCAGATGTATTTGCTGACCCAATATTTTAGTTAAGCTGCAAATGCTTCAATAAATAGTTCTTGAAGGACAGAGTCTGTGGTACGCTAGAAGCGTGATAGACCAATCGATACCAAACGTAAAACCCCTTGAAGAATGAGAGGAGCAAATTATCAAAATGGTCATGATAATGAGGTAAATGCTTTGAAAGAGCACTATGGCATAACACTTCATAAAACCTTGGCAAAGGTTCAGGTACTTGAAAATGATGAAAAATGAAGAGATCTCGATAAGTTATGTCGTATTGGAATCGATATCAAAATGACTGTCGACGGTATCTTTGATATGAAGTAGCACTCAATGCTATAAATGGTTACGAGGATCTCTAATTCGAATCTATCATATAGTGTGGACAAATAAATGATTGGCACTATTCAAGTATATTTTGTTTCACTTAGAAAAAGTGATGTTTTTGATCTTATAGTTCATGAATCAAAATATAATGTTAGTGTGGTACAAAGGAATCATTGTGCGAAAGTATAACCGTAAGATATAAACTGCGGTTTGTGCCTTGGGGCATAAAGGGTTTTCGCAAATATTCTAACATTATTAAATAGAGATATATTTTTCAGTGGTGGATGCAATGAGACTTGTTTCAGTCTGACAATAGATGAAATACTTGAATATACATAATGAATGATTATTATGTCTAACTAGACGATGAAGGTTATATGAAAATCCTTGAAGGATTTAAAAGGTCTTAAAGCAATTCCATTGAGTATCCAATGGTTTTGAGACTGCTTAACACAGAGAAAAATTCTTTTTGATCTTGTGAAAATGATTTAAAATGTCATGTATTAGTGCAATTGGTGCACTTACAGATTGTTGGTTATGCAAATGTTAGAAGATTATTTGATATACACAACGAAAGTTATGTGAAAGGATTGTCATATTATCATTCAAGTTATGACAAGAAACTAAAAAAGCAAGTGACTCAACAATAGATGATGTGTGATTTTCTTTTAGAAGAAAAGACGAGCTTCAATTAAATTGAAATGATCAATCCTCAAGTCAAAAATGATTTGATTATGTAGATGCAGAATATTTATTTGATTTGCATAAAGCTCGGTCGCAAATGGACTATTTATTTACATATGGAGACACAAAAATATCTTGAAAATTCAAAGAATCACATTAGTAACCACTTCTTCAAATCATGCAGAAATAATATTGATCTATGAATTAAGTCGAGAGTGTGTTTGGTTGGAATCATGATCTATCATATTTAGAAAATATGTGATTTTCTTTTGAAAAGAATATTTCAGCCACCATATACGAAAGTAATATATAGTTCAATTGAAGGGAGGATACAATCAAAGGAGATCGGACAAAGCATATTTCACCAAAAGTCTTTTTCACACATGATCTTCAACAAAATGATGAGATGGACGTTCAAAGACCCATTCAAGTGGTAATCTTGTTTATTTACTAAGGATTGCCAACATCAATATTTGAGAAGTTGTGATATAAGATTGGAAAGCATCGTCTCCGATATATCAAGTAAAGTTTTTATCGGGGAGGAGAAAAATACGCGTTGTACTGTTTTCCTTGACCATGGTTTTATCCCAATTGGGTTTTCCTAGTAAGGTTTTTAATGAGGCAACAGTCAAAGCGTATTAAAATATATGTGTACTATTTTTCCTTCACTATGATTTTTTCCCACGGGGTTTTTTCCTAGTAAGGTTTTAACGAGACATATTATCTATGGACATCCAAGGGGGAGTGTTATAAAATAATATAGTGTGGATGTTCATTACACCAAGAAGTTACTCTCACCCATTATCTCCATTACTTTCCTCCATTATGAAGATAACCATAACCTTCATAACCTCCAACTTTATAACCATTATTCTTGTAACATTTCACTTCCATAACCTCCTCAATTATATTCATGTTAATGTCATGTTTATGACTAACCTTTTGTATTCCTTTATGTTGCACTATAAATAGAGGCATAAGGGTTCATATTGTATACACTTGAAGACTTGGTGATATACTTGAAAGAAAGAAAGATATATTATATTGTTCCTTTTGTCTTATATTCTTCTTGTCTTCATCTTTATATTGTTCTTTTGTTTTTAAGTTTTACAACAAGATATTAAATTTCTTGAGATTTATAACCAAACCAATTGTGACCGTAAAGTCACTATAATAGAAGAGATATTTAGTGTTCATAGATTTTTTTAATATTATCATAAAATATTTAGCAACAATTGTGTTAATGCCATTGCATCTCTGGAGTCGCTAAAACATTTTTGCGGGATTTATATGATGCAACTTTGAAAAAGCTACTCCCATAGACCATAACCAACAGGATAAGGGCGGAGTCAGGTAAGGTTGAGGAGGTTGGTTCTTTGGTGGAAAATTATAGTATATATATGTATAGTTAAAATTATTATTTTTATGTATATATATTAGATGTTGAACTCGCTTCGACTTCTTTTTTATGTTTACTTTTTTATATTTTAAACTTCTTTAATAAAAAGTATGACTTTGTCACCGCATCATATTCCAAAGATTTATTGATATTTATACTCAATAAAAGGTTATATGACCTCTTGACCTGAGTATTCTTCGTTTATCATGTTGTTCCTCAATGAAATAATTTAGTAACGCAATAAAAAAAAAATTGAGTGAATTACCATCATGTAAATACAAAGTTATGTGTGTAAATAACAAGTTCTAAGTTTTGACCAGAGTTACCATTAATTTTTTACTTAAACGTAAATTATAAATCATCAAATTTGTACTAAAACCAACCAAACAATAAGAGACACCATATGCAACAAAAATTATGTTGAAACCAACAATCCAATACGAAAATTGTAGTTTGAGACTTAATTAACAATATTAGGTAACGTTGTCTTGTAGATATTTATGTTAGAAATTTTAGAGTACATTAGATTAAAAACCTTATGAAAAGTATATTTTAAAAAATATCGTCAGGTTCACATAAGGTTGAGTTGTCCATTTTAAGACATGTCGGCATAGTGAGTTAGCCCAACCCAACCCATCAAATTTCAAAGCTCAAATAGGCTAGGCACGAATAAATTAGGTCGATTCATATTGATAGCTCTAATTATACCAATCAGTATTTTTTCTATAAGTCCACTATTGCCCTTCACATAAGTCAAAATTTAGCCACCATGAAAAGTCATATATCCATTAATGTATACATATTTCATTTATTTAATCCATTATTCATCATGGTATATAAGACTAGATGAAAAAAAGAAAATATTTGGTCTATTATTCAACACGTGTGCACACTAAAACAAGTGAACCAAGCAACATTATTAATTAAAACTAGTGTACTACCTTTGGATTCAAACGAATCCATACATTTTTTACCTTTGGATTCAAACGAATCCATACATTTTTTATTGCAAACTTAGTGACTAAAACGAGCTAGGTGTACCGATCAAGTAGAGATCATTCTCTCTTCTAGCAGTTATTCCATTTGACTCAATCATATCCAAATCCCTTGCATGAATTCCTTCTGGAAGCTTCCAATCAAACTTGTAAAGCAAATAGGCTAATGGTAGAGTAACAAGAGCTATACCAAAATGTATTCCTGGACACATTCGTCTTCCTGCTCCAAACGGAAGAAGTTGAAAGGAATTTCCAGTAAATTCAATAGAACTATTCTCGAATCTTTCTGGTACGAAACATTCAGGATTTTCCCAACTCTTGGGATCCCTTCCTATTGCCCATACATTAACCATGACTTTGCTTTTCAATGGTATAGTGAATCCATCTATCTCCGTTTCCTCCCTACATTCTCGAGGGACCAACAAGGGTGTTGGAGGGTGTAACCTCAGTGTCTCTTTGATCACTAACTTTAGGTAATTAAGCTTTTCAAGGTCAATATCGTCATTACATGTATCCTTTCCTTTAAAGACTTCTCTCACTTCGACTTGTGCTTTGGCCATGACGCTTGGACTCTTCATCATTTCTAATAATGCCCAAATAACGGTTGAAGATGACGTTTCTGACCCTGCTACAAACATGTCCTACACCATATATATAAATATATGGTCATCAACTAATTCAAACGTGTAAGTAAATAGACCTAAGTAACACTTTGGTTTCATATATATTAAATAGATCATAAGCTAAAAGGAAACAAATAAAAAGGTATGGTGTTAGTAGTTAAACCAATTGTATCGAAAAATAGAAGATACACTTACAAGAATAACTGCTTTGATATTGTCATTTGTTAGAGGGAATTGAAATTCGCCACTCTTCATGACTCTTAAAAAAACATCAATTAGATCTTCAGTTCCAGACTCACCATTGCAATTTTTTCCATTTGTGTGATTCTCTCTATGCACATTGATAATGTTGTCCAAGAGTATGTCTACTTTATTTCGAGCCTTCATAAGTTTAGATTTCATCCCACTAATCCCATGTAGAAACGTTTTCGAAGGGAACAAATCAGCTAGCTCGAATCCACCAGATAATGACATTGCTTGTTGAATCAACGTTACCAACTCATTTTGATTTTTACATGCTTTCCCAAATGTTGACCTACATGTCGAAGCATTCATAAACCAAAAAAGTTTTTCTGATAAGTTGATTGGCAAACCTACCATTGAGTCGATAGATGATAGGAGATTTGAGAGCTCATTGTGTCGAATTGAGCTAAAAGACTTAACCATCTTGGCACTAAGTAGCTCCAACACACTCAATTTACGCATATGTCTCCAGTAATCACCATACGGGGAAAAGGCAATATCCGTACTATTATAACAAAGAATTTTTCCCAACATGGTTACTGACCTAGATGCAAAGGCGAGGTCATGAGTTTTTAGAATTTGTTTGGCCATATGTGGGGAGGACACAACTACTGTGGGAACTTCCCCTAGTTGTAAGTACATAATGGGTCCATATTTTTGCGATAAGTTTCGGAGAACTCGATGAGGTGTTCCACGTGTCAAGTGGTGTACACTTCCAATAATAGGTAACCTCCACGGGCCTGGTGGCAGCTTTTTCTTGAGAGTTTTCGAGTTTCTACTCCAATTTTGAATTATCATAAAGAGGAAGAAGATGAATAGCGAAAATGAAACGAAGTGATAAAACTCCATATCTTAGTACAAGAAATTAAGAAATGTAAAACTCTATTTGATGAACTTTGCATTTTGAGATGGTTACTTATATAGTGGCTACACTTCATGTGGAACACACTTGGAATGTTGATTTTTCTCTGGAGGGAGTATGCATAAATAATTTGTACTTGAGGGTGTGTTTGGCGGGTCTAGAAAATATTTTCTTTAGAAAATAAATGAATCTTTTATTTATTTTCTATTGTTTGATATGTAAGTAAAAATATATTATTCTCGAAGCATTTATATATAATCTAGCAAAATTTTACGGGAATGAAATAGGGTGGGGAGTGGGGGTTTGAGGCAGAATAGTCAAAAGGTATGGGTTGGGGGTATTGGGTGAGTGAGAAAGAGACAATGTCATTATCTTTTCAAACATTTTGATATCAAACATAAGAATTTTAATTTTATGTAGATAATAGTCAATCTTCTTTTGTGTTACCAATTTGGCCTTTTTAGAAAAGTCTACGTGTAATTATCTTTTTGATGACCTGATTGAATTTTTATTTTTATTTTTGTATTGTCGATTTATAAAAGTTAAACTCTTTTTAGGCTCCCTCTTATTCTATTTTCCATTTTTAATTCGGAAATTCACATTAATACTCATTTATTTTCAACATTATAATTTCTGTTTTAATTTTTGTACAATTTTTTTAATTAAGAAATAATTTATACGTATATATTGTGTTAGTTAATGCTATTAATGAAAGAAAATAACTATAAATAACAACTTAACCCCTCTCTAAAATTAACACGTGTAAAAATTCAAGTGAAAAAATGTTGAAAATTAAAAAGGTGACTAGTAAATGTGTATTGTTCAACGATGCATGCATAAGAAGACACATAATTTCCAAAACGGATTTAATAATCATAGAAAAAAATATTTGAAATGTATGCCATTTTTGTTTCATCATTGATGATGTAATAGCTCCATTGTTGAAAATACTTTTAATATGGAATACACTAGGTGCCACAAATTTATGATCCAAGAATTGAGTTCAGATGAATCTGATAATTGAGAATTTGTGTTTCGTTGAATTTTTATTTCAGTATAAGCAATTCATACGCAATGTGCGCTAATAATTCTAAAATTGCTAATCACAGGACAAAATAACAAAATGATAAAAATATTGATCTTTTTGAGAACTCCTCTTATGAAGTCTTTTAGAAATATCGCATGTAAAGTATATCGAAAAGTAAAGTGATAGGACTACTAACAAGGTTCAATACTGAGCTATTCGTTGAAACTAAAGACTTATTTGACCATGCATCTAAGAATCAGGACGACCCGCTTCACTCATAAGCCATATTGCATGATAGAGGTTTGAAACAATCAGTCTGAAAAAATTTAGTGCTCAGATTCGAATCTAGATAAATTATAATACCAAAGGAAAATTAGATCAAAGGAAATTAGGTTTTAATCAAAAAAAAATTAATCGACTTTTGTCCCAAATGAAATTAAATCAAAGTCAAAGTACCAGATTTGAAATGTATGCCATTTTGTTTCATCATTGATGATGTACTAAGGAAAACACAAACAATTACGAAATAAAATGTGAGATTATTTTATTTTATATTTAATTGATCAGTTTCTTACGATATAAGTAATTTTGAGTTTATATATGCCACATCAAACTCAATATGTGATAACATTTTCAGAATTGCTAATCACGATTTAAATTACAATTTCTGTGATATAAAGCTAAGTATGTGTTTTATATTATATTATATACACATGTGAATAATTGAGTTGGCATCTACTAAGAAAAGTATATTCTTATTCACGTCAGTATTTAAGTACTCTTTATAATTCTAGTATAACTGAAAATTTATTCACCAATTACCAAACGACTCCTAGTAATTATTATCGGAGGAATAATATTTTTATGTGATTTTTTTTCTATTTAGCTTAATGTTGATTAGTTAACTATATGAGTGCATTTTGTGTGTCAAATCTTTTACAAATTAATCCTTTTATTTCAACTTATGGCATTTAACATATGCCAAATTAGACATATTAGGAAAGTCACGAGTACATTAATACATAAATCTGCCCTTTAATTTGATCTTATTAATAAATTCTTCAATTTTAATATATTCTTCAATTTTAAGTGTGCACAAATAGACATTTAAACTTATATAAAGTTGAACAAGCAAGACACACACGTCATAAATCCTTCTTTTCAAATCACATAAATCGGAGTATTTTTTTCTTTCTCTAGTCAATTAATTAAACTTTTTGTGATTTTAACTTTTCAATCTTGTCATTTATTATGAGAAAGGGGTTTTCTGAAGTCACTTATCAAATATATGTACAATCACAAAAAAACAACCAAGAAAAATAATTAAGATGATTAAAATGACAAGTGCTAACAAAAACACCAATGTAATGTAGAAAATTATAATGTTTTTGTTGTATTTTTCTGAAGACAAAGTCACATGCTTGTTAGTTGTTGCAAAGACAAATTTAAAATGAACTTAATTTTACATCACATGAAATAAACAATATTCATATTCAATTTTTACAACAAATTACATCAACTTATATGATTAAATCATATATGATAAATTGGAAAATAGCAACTATTTGGAGTTATAAAATCCAAAGATTATATTATGAATTTTCGCTTGTGAAATTTAAAACTTCAAAGTCGACAACGAAGTTTATAAAACCCTTGGTACAGTCATAATAAAGAAAAACAATAAATGCATGAATGTGATTTATTTCTCAATTAGTATATCAAACAGCTTTTTCTGTTGATGCATTTTCTGCATTCTCATTAAATTTTGCCTTCTTCGCCTCGTAATCCTTCTTAGCAGCCCTAATTGCATCCTCAGCTAGCATACTGCAGTGAATTTTTTGAGGTGGAAGGAACAGATGTTTTGCTATCTCTCTGCAGTAAACTCAAATATCAACGACAACAACAATACCTAGTGTAATCGCACAAGTATACTTTAGGGAGGGTAGAGTTACGTAGACCTTACCCCTATATTGGGAGGTAGAGAGGTTGTTTCTAATAGACCCTTGATCGGCTCAAGGAAAAAGAAATAGTGGGATTAAAGAAGCCATAGCAAGACTCTATAGGAAGCATGACAAAGCATTCTGGAAAAGGAAATAGTAACTACAACAAAGTAATACAATAATTGAAGTAGAGTAATACTGCGGCTACTAGTATGTTTCTAAATAAGATAAAGAATATATGGATTTGTTCCCAAAACCCATCTTATCATCTCTCTCAAGTTTCAACAGATGATACGGGGAAAATAATTGGAACAAAGATAACGGTAAGGGACAGATGTACCAAGAAGCCAGGTATTTTGATCTAAGATGAAGGTACTCTATGCCATGAGGTAATATATCCTAACGGAAGGCAAAAGCACATGCTTTCATGGGGGATCCTCGAAAAGCAATCAATTTCAAGATGAAACAATTTTCTTCCAGTATGGTCAAGGACAGTCATGGGAACTCTAGTCTTCTACAAGTATATATGCTTTCAGTAAATGACAATACCTTGACACAAGAATGGCCACATGATTTAGCACGCCTGTTGTAAACAAATTGGAAATAGATCAAAATTTAAACTTCGCAGAACTGGACTTGACACCCCCTCTTTACTTAACTTAAAGAATCACTGCTTCAAACAAGAAAATCTGAGCATGTGTCTCAAAAATAATCCTTTATAGAAATATTGAACCAATCTATAAATAATGAAAAAGCAACATAGAAACAAAGGCTTTCCTCACAATGCTTCAAGGCCAGAAGCATGCAGTATTTTTAGGGAGTGGGGGAGATGTGAAAGAATGCTGAAATTAATGGAACAGTAAGAAGAAGTCACGTGACCCAAAACATTGAATTTGATTAAAACATCAGGAGAAAAGAAATAGATCAGGGTAAGATAATTTTAAAAAAGAAAATTTTTAAGAATTAAGGCTTTACCACAAAATAAGCCCGGAGCGTTTAAAATTTTCTCAATGGCCTGGGTAAAAACCGAGGATGAAGAGTGGACTTGTAAAATGTTTATGCAAATATACATGCATCGGGAAAATATGTGTACATAAAACTGCATCTTACAGAAAGTCTAACAAGCAATGCTGCCAGTTAGTCAATCCTCGCTTTTTTCCTGATATAAATTTGGCCAAGCCTCGAGTTAGAAGGGAAGTTCCTTTGGGTATCCTGTAAATACTTTTGATTGCACCTTCTTGGTGCTAAAATAATGATGCACTGCTATCTCTCAAAAGAAAGTTGGCCAAGCCTAACACATCCAGCTTCTCTAAGTAAGTTCACTCTAAAACTATATTAAGAAATGAGTAGTTTTTAGTTTTAAAACTCGGTCTATAATAGGCCCAGTCCTCTACCATTTTCCACTTAAATACCAGACTTGGTACACAAACCAGGACTTGAACCCATGTAGTGCTACTACACACCCCGTGTTGTCTACGTTCCCCTTTAAAGTTTAAACCAAAGGACTTGTTGCATTCTGTTTTTGTTGTTCAGCTAAGTTTTCTTTCTTCTTTTTTCTTTTTTGGGTAAGTATTTTTCGGCTAAGTTTCAAAAAACTTTTCTTCCGAGGTTTCAATAAGTTCATGAAAGAAAGAATTCTGAAGCTCAATTCAATCATTCCTATTTTAAGGGACCACCTTCTAATTGACCTGTTACAGGTGGGGATGAGATATCCAGTGTAGTAACCTCATTCTAAAAAAGGTTAAACCTTCAATTTTGCTGAATCGACACATACAAGATAAAGAACCTCTAATCTCCAAGCACACACAAACAGTGCATCCAAAGAGCTGAAGTAACATCCTTGGGACATAAGGTTCAAATCTCAACAAAGATGACACAAAGTAAATTTTTCATTCGTTTAAATCTCAGGAACCAGAATTACTCAGGTACACCTGTTCTAGTGAGAGATAACATGTATGAGTGGGTTGGTCAACAAGCATGCCCAAGTTTATTGGTTAACATGCATGCCAGCTAATACTACCACCTCCTCACCCAATAGGGGGGAATTACACTAGCCAACTACTTTGGTTAAAATGCTAATTTGCAGAACAGTATTTTTGAAACTGAAATCTGGCACAATTTAGGAGCCACTGAGTACACACTTCACTATTTCAAAAGCAATATTGGTATTGAACCAGGTAAGAACAACATAGAAGGACCATTGAATTATAGGACATTTCACTTAAACTTGACGAAGCAGGAATGATAAAAATGATTTCTTTGAAATGGAACTCAAAATTCGAGATGTATAACTAAGAGAGTCAGCACTGTTCAACTACTTGAGGTCACTCGAGGAAGGCAGGAAAAAGAATTGAAAGGGACAATCTCAAACCACACTATGTATCCTTAAAACACACACAAAAATGAAAAAGGAAAAGAAAGTTCAAAGGACTTACGTATTCTTTATGGACAGTGCTTCCTCCATTGTTCTCCCTTTCACCCATTCCGTTGCTTAAAATTGGAAAAATTAAACTCAGAATCACCAATACCCATCTTAATAGCATCATATGCTCAATAAAAACATTACATAATATGTGAAAAAGGGTAAATAGATTCCTCTTTTTCAATTTTATTAGAGATAATGATTGAAAACACAGTTAATGTATCACTATTTTGCAAATTTCATACCTTAACTATCAGGTGTTTGTGTTTCCTACCTGAACTAGCACCAACTATTTATCAAAACACACCTCTAACAAAAATGCATCCACATGACAACCAACTTGTTAAATTCGAGACTAATTTTGATAAATACTTTGGTTATAATTCAGATAGCAAACAGAAACACCTCTTAGTTCACTTGGAAAACTCGCAAAAAAGTGATCCTTTGGTTATCCGGTGGTAATCGATAAATAGTGAGTGATAGTTCATATAAAACTAGCACAAACGTGATACTTTCCGTGTGTTTGTTACAATTATCTCTTTTTCTTCGTACTAAATTCCCGGAAAACACAGAGATCAACAAAGCATTGAATTCGGAATTGAAAAACCGTACCGAGTGAGGAAGAAGCAATAGCAGAGCCACAACCAAAGGTCTTGAAACAAGCATTCGTAATTTTCCCGGTCTTTTCATCGACTTTGATTTGAAGCTTCATTACATCACCACAAGCCGGAGCTCCGACGAGACCCGTACCGACTGTGGGATCGTTCTTATCAAAGGACCCAACATTACGAGGATTATTGTAATGGTCCACCACTCTTTCATGATATAGCCGCCGGAAAACCCCTTGCGCCACCGCCGACGACGACGGTCGTTGCCCTAACCCCGGAATTCGATTTCCGACGTGCCTCAACATTTTTCTGATTTGCCCTAATTTGACTGAAATCGGAATTTGCCCTTTAAGAAATTACGTCGATGCATGTGTGTTGTATATACAATGACATAGGTATGTAGAGGTTTTTTCCTATTAAAATTTGTTTAACTTACCTAAATCTCATTAATTTATGAGTTACTTATGAATTTAACCGAATTTTGATACATTGAGATATGTGTATCTCGAAATATATGGAGTCAAAATTAGGTGTAATTTATTTTAGATTATATTGTATTCAAATGATTCACATATATCTAAAATACATACACAAATCTTGCTCCCCTCTCGCATCTCGCTCGCCACTCTCTTATATATGTAATCCTAGATACGCAGCAGACACATATGTCTAATGTGTATTTGGTGTGATTTGTATGTATTTGAGATATATGACTATCTCTTTCCATCTCGCTCGCCTCTCTCTATATTTTAGTGTATCTGGTAGCAAAAATACATGTATTTAGATATATCTTCCTCAATATATGATAGAAATTTGTTTAATTAGTGGTATGATATACATCATACATAATTATTTGAAAGTATAGATAGAAATTAGAATTAGTATATATGGTATAGAACATAGATGTATGTTTAATAAAGTAGTTTTCCCTTAAAATTTGAATTGATATTAGCCCGTTTAAAATTGGAAGAAGAGACATTCGCACAAATGTCTCCATTTTATGTTGGTCTTTAATATTTACCTCTCAAAATTGTTGGTCTTTAATTTTTTACCTTTCAGAACTTTAAGTAACAAAAACTAATAAAAAATGTCCATATATATAGCAAAAAGAATGAAAAAAATAATCGCAAAACATAAGTTTAGTTAAAGATACCCCAAGTCATAAGTTTAGTGGCACAAGTTATAAGATAAAAGATATTATTATGTCTAAAAGACATTAGAAATTATGTTCAATGCACAAGTGTTGTGGCACAAATTATGTCTCAAAGGCGAAAGAAATTAAGCTCAAGGCATAAGTTATGGCCTATATTATCGAACTTATGCCCCAAGATAAATATTCTGTAAAAAATGTTGTCTCGCAATATTAGTTTTGCCAGTGAAATAGGTCATAATTAAGAATATTTTAACCCACAACTTTTTATTAAATTATCAATAATGATTTAAAAAAAATTAAAACTCGCATATTCGAGGAATATAAATTAAATTCCACCTCAAATAAAGACAATCCATGCAAAAACCTTCTTCACTCGTCAATCACGAACTTAATTGAATTATATAATCTGTATTAATATTTTTTACATTTCTTATTAAGGATAAACAAGACAAATGATTCACAGTGTATTTATGAACTATGAATTATTTAGTGATAAATGGTAGAAGAGTTCGGAGTCAAAAGGCAATAAAATTTTTTGAAAATTTTGAAAGGGCAACAAAACTATTTATCAAATCAAAAGGGCAATAAATTTTAACACCGTTTAAATTAGAATTTCCGCAGCAATGTGCGGATGCCCATGCGACCTGTAAGGCGTAGGCAGCTTTTAGCCTTGTAATGCTCTACTGCCATGAGCCTTACAAGCCGCAGGGATATCTGCGTTTTGCAAGCTTTTTTAAAAAGAATTTTTATTTTTCGTTTTCTGAATTGAGCAAGTATACACCACAAACTTTTGAAACATATGAATTTTGTTATGAGAAATAACTTAATTGAATCAAGTACAGTTTCTTGAATTTCAATTTTGCTTTGTTCTGTTTATGTTTTTTCATTTCAGAATTGTCACCATTGTTGAAGTTTCTGGAGATGCTGCACATTGGTAAGACCAGAAATCTTATCAACTGGTTCAAATACTTCAAAATGTGAAGTTACAAAAAAAGAGAATTTAACATAGTAATATATAAATATAGTTCATTAAAATTTAAATAGTTTTTTAGAAAACTAAAAAAAAGTATTTTCAGAAAAATACACACTAAGGAACACTTTTTTTTCTAAAGTTTGATCAAAACCAATTGACGTTGAGAAGGTGTTTTTAAAATTTATTAATCAAACACAAACGATTTCTTTAAAATAAGTTAATTTTTTAAGTTTGATCAAGTAGACTATAAGTTATTTTTATTTATTAGATATTTTTGTAAAAATTGAATAGTATTAAAAATAATTACCTCTTAAATGTTAATGGTATAGTTAAAAACAAGTGATATTTTAGTGTTAGAATTTTTAAAGTGATAATTATTATTATTATTTTTAGTTATGAATTCAATATAATTTAATAATTTTTTAATTATGTAAAATTTATATTTGTGTAAAACAATTCATTCAAAATTGAGTAATTTTTTTTTCTCTTAAAAATTCATAGATCTAATTTTTGAATTTGCCTTTGCTAGCTGTTAAATTATTTCTGGAGTTTTCATGAAGCTTCTTTTTTTTTTTTTTTTGGAAAGAAATGGGTGTGTAATCAAATGATGATAAAGATAGGTTTAAGAGGTGGAGTGGGAGGAATAAAAACAGAAGAAATTTGGAGTCTAAAACAGAGGGGAGCTGGCAAGTGTTTTGATAGGAATCAATAGAATCACAAGCCTGTAAAAACGCAGATGTCTTTGCGTCTTGTAAGGCTCATGGCGGCTGAGTCTTACAAGGCTAAAAGTTGTCTGTGCTTTACAGGTCACATGGATATCTGTGCCTTACAACAGAAATTCTGATTTAAACGGTATTAAAAATTGTTGTTCTTTTGATTTGATAAATAATTTTGTTACCCTTTTGAAATTTTTCAAAAAAAATTTGCTGCCCTTTTGCTCCGAAACATATTAAACCTATCTTGTATAAACATTTAATTTTGGTTCGTCCCAATTTCTATATCTTATTATTTTGTTGTTGTTTCACCTCAATATCTTAATATTTTCTTGTTGTTTCTGTTTGTTTATGACAACCATTATTTGGGAGAGGATATATATTACTCCTTTTAACTCCACCATGATACAAGTAAGCCTCTTGCTCAATAGTGAATAATCATATTAGTGCATCAGTATCTTAACATAACTAATAAAGTTGTTGATCGAGAGAGTTTTTTAGAGTCATTGATTTGTGCATGAGAGGTCGTTCTAGGTTGTTACTCTGTAAAACCTTCTTTTATGAATCTACTTATGTGTATTTTAGTGATCTCAACAATGTATATTGTTTTATTGGTCTTAACTCTTGCCCTTATATGCAATTCAAATTTACGAAAGACAAACCATTGTAAAAAGAAGCTGAAAGTGTGAAAGTTTGCCTTTTTTGGGGGTAGTTGTTGTACTTATCAACAAAGCATTATGGGAAAAGGGGAACTTCTAAAAGAGTCAATTGTGAACTTTTAGGTAATTTTGGGACTCAAACCTCTAGATGGGGTTCTGAAGGCCCGTGTGTGAAGCTTAATTTTAAACATCTAACTATATACCTTAAATATGTTTAAAGAGTGACGTTAGGAAGTCGTTCAATAATTCTTACACGAATCGTGCATCAAATTTCACAATTTACCCTCATGAATATTTGGATAAATTAACAATATTTAGTTATTTTTTTCAGGTCAAATAAAAAATCATAGAGTACATATTTACTTTAGAAAATACCGCGATGATGAATATCACGTAATATTTCTTTTTAAAAATATATAATCAAGTTTTATATTTCACTCGTCATTCAAATTAAGATCTTCATTAAATTTAATGCAAATAAATAAGTCTTTATCACTAATCCAAATTACATTTAAAAATTTCAAAAAAAAAAAAATCTATTTCCAAGTACAACTCTATGACTTTCCACTAACTAAAGTACAAAACTGCTACTATTACAATATGATTTCATCATTCTTTTTGTACTCAACCTCATCTCATCGTGAAAAGGGATGTGCCTCCAACCAAAAATTTATACAATTATATCATAACTCGTATTGATTTAACATAAATATCCGATACGATACGAGTCATCAAGCTAAGTTGCAGAAGAAGAAGCTGCTGCACCAGCACCAGACACAGAAACAGATTTATTTTGTGATTGAGAAATCCAATCCAACCACCTTTTTACTGCTCCTTTCCTTTCTCTTTCTTCTTCATTATTACTCCTAAACCTACTCATCCCTGTCAATTCCGACACACTTCTCTCATTTATTACCCTTCTGCCACTCCCCATCTCCGTCGTCCGTTTTCTCGACCCCGAATATCTACGGCTCTCGCTTAATATCATCTCCGACCTCAGATACAACCTATCACAACCCTCCACGTCACTCCACCGGTACCGAGACCCACTTCCCGTGCTCAGCTCCGGTTCATCGCCGGATATAATTATTCGATGTTCCAACCGCCTTTCCTCCACCGCCTCCAACTCCGCTTCCGGCGCTTTCTTTTTGTTTAATAGCATTCCGTCTTTTCTCGATAATGAAGTCGAATTAGTGGATTTGCTTTTTTTCCGGTAGAAATTCCAACTGTCTAACGACATTCTCTTGTTCAGAAACGACGGCGCTTCCTGTTTCGGAGTTTCAACGATTATCTGCAACGACGACGATGAAGTTCCTCTTTCTCCGGCGGAAGAATGTCTTCCGGAAGATGAAGAATGAATCCTCTGTTTTTCTTTTTCTTTTTCTTTCGCCGGAGAGGATGAACATATTGAAGAAGAAGTTGATTTTCTCTCATTTTCATGTGAAATTAAAAGAATATCTTCTGGATCAACTTGATATCGACAAAGAGGACAAGTAGAATGAGCATCAAGCCAAGTATCAACACACTCAATATGAAATGCGTGTTTACATTTAGGTAACAATCGAAGAATTTCACTCGATTCAAATTTATTCAAACAAACAGCACATTCAAGTCCTTCCGCTTTTTGACCTCTAAGAGATCCAAATCGAAATACAGGCAAAGACTCAATCACCGTCCGATCAATACCAGAGTTTTTCCGGAAGCTTGACGAATGCAGGTTCAAACCTGCATTCGTCAATCCTCCGGACGTGGTACCAAATGTACCTTCCCTCTTACAGTGTTTTGCGTATAACAACAACATAAATACGATTGAGAAAATCGTTGTGAGTATTGCTACTACTATTGCTATGCTCGGCCTAAAAGGCAAACCTCTAGATCTGTAATATGGTGGTAAAGCTGGTGGAGATGGTGATTGAGCATTTTCATCTGCGTAGCTCGAATTTATAATTACAGTAATCATCACGAAGAAGAAGAGCCAGAGAGAAGGCGAAAGAAAATGAACATTACAAATGCCCATATCTCTGGCTCTCTTTTATTATTAATCAAGACAAAAATATCGAGTTTGAATTTTAGATTTATGATAGAGCTATTTGCATATATAATGGGTTTAAGGAATAATGGGGTTTAAAAAGAACGAAATATGAGAGGGAAAGAAACAAGAACGACAAGACAAAGAGGGATTAAAAGTAGTAATATTTGTTAACATGAAATGAAACATATAGGGCAGGAATTGAGGGAAGTGGTGGGGAAACAAAGGCACATTAAATTGTTTGTTTTATTAATCATTAATTAATGAGAAAGGAATGAAGAATAAGTGATTTGGATTATGAATAAATCAGTGTTAATTGCCATATGATTAAGCAATAATTATCAGAAAAAAAAAGTTGAAGAAGAAGATGTTGATTGATGAATATGATTATTATGGAAAAGCCGAACCACAATAGAGAATCCGTAACTGAAGCATTCTCTGTGTAGTAACGAAACTTGTGAATTGTGACACATGGTTGGTGTCATCTAGCTAAATATTTAATGATCTTTGATATAAGGGATAAGAAATATTAATAATTTTAATATTTTAATATTTTACTGATTAATTTAGATTCACGTTAATAAGAGAGCTTTAGCTAAAATTAGTGTAACACTATAATTCTATTTACAAAATTTAGTATAAAGTAGTATATATTAAATTTTTAGCTCTATCTTTATTACTCGTACATATTATAAAATAGAAATTGAACTCTGCCACCTTTCTCTGTTGGTGGTAAATAATGATGCAAAAAAAGGTGTCCAAATTATTATACAGTAAACTTACTTTTTGATGAACAGTTGTGTTCTACAGTATTAGAGTTCGAAATCAAAAAGACAACAAATTTTTTTAAAAATTTCAAAAGGACAATTTAGTTAATTATGAAATTAAAAGGGCAACAATTTGTAATGGCATTTAAATCAGGTTTTCTAAAACAAGGCGCGAAATTTTATGAGTCTTACAAGGCACAACAACCTTTTTGTAAGGCTCAGCCGCCCATGAGCCTTACAAGGCGCAAGGCTGTCAGAGCCTCGCAGGTTGTTTTTTAAAAAAAAATGCGTTTTATTTTCTTGTTTGTTATAAGTCTAATAATAATACATAGTTGTTGCTATGATGCATATAAAACTAAATGTTTTGGAAAAAAAAAAACTATACATATAAAAATCAAAAACTAAACGTTTTGAAAAAAAAAAACTCACAAGGCTATTTGCCCCTTGAGCCTTGTAAGTTCTTACACATTTACACATTTACACATTTTCACTTTCATGTGAAACTTCAGTGTTGAATCAAATCAATACTGTAGTTTTGCGTGATTTATTTTTACAGTGTTAAATTAAATCAATATTGTACAAGTTTTACGCGGTATATGTTTTAACGAAAATAAAAAGTAAAATACTTCAAATAGTAGTCAAAAACTATTAGATAAAGTGATAAAAAAAATAGTTAAAAAATACTACATTAAAATAACAAATAAACAAAATTTTAAAAATGTTAATTAAAAACTATACATTATAAAAATCAAAAACTAAAAGTTTTGAAAAAAAAATATAAATAGTTTTTATATGTATATTTTTTTTTCAAAACGTTTAGTTTTTTATTTTTATACGTATAGTTTTTTTTTCAAAACATTTAGTTTTTTTTTTTTATATGTATAGTGTTTTTTTTTTTTTTCAAAACGTTTAGTTTTATATGCATCATATCAACAACTATGTATTATTATTATCATTAGACTTATAATAAACAAGAAAATAAAATGCAAATTTTTATTTTAAAAAAAGAACAGCCTGCAAGGTGCTGACAGCCTTGCGCCATGTAAGGCTCATAGGCGGCTGAGCCTTACAAGGCTAAAAGGTTGTTGCACCTTGTAAGGCTCATAAGATTTCGCATCTCGTTTTAGAAAACCTGATTTAGACGTCGTAACAAATTGTTGCCCTTTTGGTTTCATAATTAATTGAGTTGCCCTTTTGGAATTTTCGAAAAAAATTATTGCCCTTTTGTAAAGCCATCAAAATGGGCTTGGCCCGCTAGACCGGCCCATCCCAACCCTTGAATTAAAAGGGGTTGGACTCAATTTTTTCAGCCCATTTAAAAATGAGACTTTTTAGTGCAGCCTCATTTGGCCCACTAGCCTCTTAGGCCAAACCCGCAAGCCTCAGTTGCCAGCCTGCGGGCTGTGAATTTTAAAAATATTTATTATATATATTTTAAGTAGTGTTTTACTTGTTAAGATTTTGTCAATAAATATTTTTAAAATATCAATATAAAATCAAGACTATATGTTTTACATATCTTTTACATTTTTGGGTCATTAGGATACTAAATTTTCTTATTAGCTCAAGTCCATTACTCCATTATAACTATGAATCTTTGACCTCTTTTACTTTTGTTTTTATGCCAAATTTTTTACTTCTCCTTTATTATCTTGTTTATGAAAATAGTGATCATGTAATGTTTCTTGCTCGGATGAATCTTATGAATGTTGTATATTGGCTATTATGTACTTGTTTTGTAAATATTCACTAAAGTATGTGTAATTCATGAATGAATTTATGTATGTATTGATGTCGTGTTCATTGGACATCAATGTTGGTATTTTTCCTAAGAGGAAAATGTTGTCCCTTTTTTTGTTGAAGGGTCAACCCGTTCCAACTCGTGGCCCGCTTAGGATTGGGTTGAGCTGTTATTTTATAGGCCCTTTAATTAAAAGGGCTAACCCATCCCAACTCATTTAATTTTCTAGCCCGTTTAGGTTGGATTGGGTTAGGTTGGGCCAGCCCATTTTGACAGCTCTATCCTTTTGGTTTTGGACTCTACTATATTGAGGCTAAGCTTTTTTATAGCCAAAATTCCCAGTATATATAGGCCACAATTCAAAATCTAATCATCATCGTTCTTTTTATTTATTTTTTTCACTTGGTGTTGATATTCAATTTTCTTTTTTCACCTCAAAAAGTTTGATGTTGAGGTAAAGAAGTCTCTAATAAAGGCGATTTCATACTCAGAAAGATTTGAATCCGGAATTTTTGATTAAGAATGAATGAATACTTACCACTTCATTATAACTTTAATTTGTTGGTATTGATATTCATATTAAATTGTGGCTAATTCAAAGTATTAAGTAAATTATTAGGATATGACTTAAAGATAAATATTTTAGAACATCAATAAAATATTACTTTTCACTATTGTTTTCTTTTTTTTTTATGTTTCTTCAAACTATTCTTCTTAAAAATGTAAAATAGTTAAGAATCTTATTAAATGAAGATAAATATAAATAAAAAAATCAATAACTTTTTTGAACTTTAAACAGTTTATTAATTTTGAATTATGAAACAAATCTTAACAATGCACTTAATATGGACCAGCTAGAAAGAGTATTTATAGAAAATTTTGTATTAAATAAATAATACATTAATTGGTTAATTATTTTCAACTTGCATAAAGTTTAGTATTGTTTATGATCCCATGTTCAATTATCGTTTTTTCCTTTTCTGTATAAATAATATAAATGTATATATTATTTATGCGAGATATAAAATTAAAATTTGATTTAAGTTTTAAATTAATTTAAGTTCATATTTTTACTTTTTATTGACCTCTTTCAAAAGAGGCAAGATCCCGTAAATTGGAAACAATTAATTAAAAAAAAAAATTCTTATAGTACAGACATATTGAAAGAGGCAAGATCCCATAAATTGGAAACAATTAATTAAAAAAAAAAATTCTTATAGTACAGACATATGAATATGTGTGGATTATATCTTTTATTCTATTTCGAATCCTTATATTAATAAGACCCTATTTAAAAAAATATTCCAAGTGGTATCTATGGATTCTCTTTTGCTCAAGCTAGTACAAAAAAATATATATTCCTTATGACTTCTAGGCCTCTTCGCCTCCCTTACAATTATCTTTGGTACTATTATAGCTAGTGCGATCTTGAGGAATCGAGAAATCGAGATTAGTCTAATAAGTTACTAGACTAGTATTATAAATTATTTAATGGTAGATAGCAAGCATTTAGAACTCGAAAATAAATGAAGATTAACTAATAATACATGAATTAAAATATTAAAATGACCAAATTGACCCACATATTTGTAAGTAAGCTTTTATTTTGTGTAAAAGTAATTTTTATAATTATATTTATTCTTTAAACTGTTGATATGTAAAATTACGTAGATATCATCAATTCAAATATTATATTCATAATAATACAATATAATATGATGTATATCATACATTATAAAACAATACGTGTCAATCTTGTGATAGTAATGTGCATTAATGATTTCATGCAAGTGGTACTCTATTGTTAGGTCAACAATCAATGTTAATGATTTCATGCAAGTGGTATTATTTTGTCATTGCCTAGCCCATGTTACATGGTCTATAAGGTTGTGTTTGTCAAAAACAATGTAATTTTTTTATAACAAAAAAATTACAAATTGATTATTACTTCATTTTCACTCAAATAATTGGGAAAAATACTTTTTAATTAAACCTTAGATATTTTCTTTGACTGAAAATTATTTTAGGGGTCTTTATACATGTCAAAGTAAGTTTTTGTTTCAGCCCCTACACATATGCCCTAAATATTAGAAACGATTTTATATTAAAATTCAAATATTTTAATCTTAGCTTGCATCTTAAATTTAAATTTTCAATCAAATTTAAATACTATGGAGCCTAAATAAAAGTTTTATTTAAAAATAACTTAACGAGTATTCAAAATCAAAGGCTCATAAAAGTAAGTTTAAATTTCAAAAACAGAAAAAAGAATTAAATGTGAATATTGTATGATCTTACAAAATGATTAGTCAAAAGCAACGAGGGTTGTGATAGGATAGATAATGCTTTCGTCCTTAATTAAGGTCTTAGGTTTGAATCCTAAATATATAAGAATAAAACAAATTTAGAAGCGTTTTTTTCCTTAAATGAGTCTTATATTGGTGAATTTGAGTTAGTTAGGGCCCCAATGTGATTTTTTGTTAAATAGTTTTTGAGTTGAGCAAATTAAAATTTAGTCGAAATCTCAATGTAAAAAGATTATGGCTCATTTCGATATGCAATATGAAATCAAATTAATATAAGTTGAACTTTGTTTCGACATGCAATTTGAATTTCTTAAGTTTTATTATTTTTTTTCCTCATAAAAATGAAAGTCCTACAAATTGTCAAATCTATCAAAATTTCCTCAATTCTTATACAATCTTACTAAATTTTCAAGAAATAAAATGATTAATGACAATTATAGAAACAAAAAAAAAACTTTTGGAACAGAAGGAACATGCCTATTCTCTTCTTCTCCACCGCCATCACAAACAACTCATCACCAATCGAGTAAAAATTTATAACGAAATATATAAACTATTATAAGGTCATTTTAAAAAAAAACACAACATTAGTAAACGTAAAATTGAACATGAGTTATAGTAATCTATTATTTTATATAAACATGAGTTGTAGTATTCTATTATTTTATATAATTTTCTCATATAGTACGAATAATCTCCGGATTATTTGAGCAAATGATTGAGAAGACGAACAAACATTGTTACAAAATATAAATTTATGAGTCTTTTTATAAAAAAAAAAACATAAATCATGAGTTAAATTTTACATTTAATTTTCTTTTGAAATTAGAGAATTTGAGGTATGAAAGTATGATTTCATGAAGTGCATGTTCAAACATTGATTTGAATCATAATATAACTTTGCATGTACAAACGGCTCCTTAGGTCTTACTTGTTTGTACTTAATGAAGATTTTAATTTTAATTATTCAGATCTTAGTTCTTAAATTTATTTGTTTTCAAGGCATGAATCTTAATCATTAATGTGTTTGTTTTTCTTATTTTATATTACAACCACTTAGTGGTGTAAAAAATGAACCCAAACATAGGTAACCCGCCCAACTTGCCCAGGATTTTAAGGGTTGGACTCAAAATAATTTGAATTGGGTTTAATCTCAACCAATTCAAGCGTAATCCATTTTAAGAGAATCCTCAATTGAGCCCAATTCAATCTCCAATTTCAACCAGTTTTAAAACTTTTTACTAAGATATGTTTTATATTAAAGGTATGATTTATTATCTATTTAACATATTTTAGAATTTATCTATTCATTTGTTACTTTTTTTAAAAAAAAAAAACTTGAGTTGAAATTCGTATTGTGATTATAAAAGTTAAATATCACTTTATTAAAATTATTGAGATTAATTGGGTCAAATTGGGCGGGTCAAGACCCAACCCGATTTTTAGCCTATTTGAACCCAACCCATTTGAGCCCAAAGTAAACTTGGGCATGTCAAGACCCAACATGATTTCTATTTCAACCCATTTTAATATTTTCAATTTCAACTCAATCCGCCCATTTGACACCCCTACAACCACATAATAGGTCTGAATGGTTAAAATCTATAACAAAGTCTTAATATTATTAAGATATCTATTTAAAAAAATATTCAAAAATGATACTCCTTCTGTCCCATTTTATGTGACACAATTTTCTTTTTGGTCAGTCCCAAAAAAAAATATCACATTTCCTTATATAGTAAGTACTTAAAGGTACAGTTCCTCTTTTACCCTTGTTGGTCCCACTTAATCTTAAAGATAGTACTCAAATACATTTATGAAAAGAGAGAAAAATGAGTCTATTTTTTTGAAGGGCAATTTGATAAACATTTCAAAGTCTTTATTTATTTCTTAAGCTCCGTGCCCGATCAAATATTGTCACATAAAATGGGGTGGAGAAAGTATTTTACTGTCATTTCATCTACTTTCACCCAACACCCACAATCCACAACCATCATTTTGTCATAACTACCATCACCGTCAATCATCACCACCTTCCACAACCCAACCACAACTGCCACTATCGCCAATCATCAAAATCAATCACCACCAGCATTAGTCAGCATTTGCAATCATCATCACCAACCATTATTACATTCACTAATCACTATTGATAATTACCACCATTAGTCAACATTAAATATTGTTAACTGTTATCATCAGTCACCAGTACTATTAACAATTGATATAGTTCTACTACTAATTAGTAGTCCTCACTACCACCAACCACGATTAATTAGTACTACCAATCACTATTCCATACCGTCATCAATCAATGCCATTCCAAATTGATAAACACACAATCACCATCGTTAGTTATCACCTAATTACCAGACAAAAGATTTAAAATGTTTTATTGATATTATTTGAATTTACATTTATTATTTCTAAACAAAAATAATTTTTATACATTCAAATATTGAGAAAACAAATAGTCTTAATTATTTAATATTCAAATCTTAATGCAACATCTTAATATTATGTGTATTTAAATTCAGACCTCTAAATCTTAATGCACATCTTAATATTTAGATGTGCATTTAGATTGAAACGTTTTAATGTTAAGCCTAAAAGAAAAAAAAAATACTTTTCACTGTTATATTAGTTATTATAAAAGAATTTTAAAAGGAAAAAGTAAAGAAAAATATATTCATAAAAAGTTATATGGTAAAAACGGAAAGGAATAATATACTCCCTCCATTCCATTTTATGTGACACTTTTCGGATTTCGAGATTCAAACAAATCTAACTTTGACCGTAAATTTTTTATAGATCTTTTAAACATTTTGAATTATCAATTATTGTGACTTATAGTACTTTTTACATAATTTACAAATATATAAATTTCATTTCAAAAAAATTGAAGATTTCATGCGCAAATTTTCGGTCAAACATAAACTGTTTGACTCTCAAAAAACGAAAAGTGCCACATAAATTGAAACAGAGGGAGTATTTATTATGAAAAAGGTATTAACAACAAACCATTTTCAAATCAAACTAGAAATGAATTCACTTTCTCATTTTTAAGGACATTTTTGACCTTCTTAGTCAATTTAGTCCCAACTTTTTTCCTTTTGAAAATTCAAATGATATCGTATTAGAGATTTCAAGTTCGAACTTTAAATATAAAAAGGCAAAATCTTTTCAAGGAATGCTTTCCCAATTTTCCTTACGTTGGGTGAATTCGAGTGAATCAAACCACAATTTTAGTAGTACATAAATTCAAATTTAATCAGATCGTCAATATATAAAGATTATTCAAAAATAAAATTTGGGAAGAAAAGGTCAAAGAGATATAAGCCTTTCAAACAAATGATCAAAAAAATAAAATAAAGGATCTTAGAATTCCATAGCAACTGTTAGTTTTATTTTTCTTTGGCTTTCTGTTGATTTGCTGTTTTCTCCATACCGAGTCAACCCTCTTCCTCCTTCCCAGAAAAACCCTAGAATCTCCATTCATTCTCACGTTCAAATTATATACATATTGAATCCAACTTCATAGTCAAATTTCATATTGATTCAGAAATGGCGTCGGAGATCGAGGTGGTGGAGGAGGTTGAATCAAGAAATGAGGATGAATCTTCGTCGTCGACGGCGGTGGTTAGCGGTGGTGTAGGTGAGGAGGAGAGTTTGAGGGATGATGTGTATACGGCTGCCGCGTATGGGGATATGGAGAAGCTTCAGAGATTGGTGGAAAGTGAAGGTTGTTCTGTATCTGAGCCTGATGGTCTTGGTTACTATGCGCTTCAGTGGGCTGCTCTTAATAATCGCACTGCAGCTGCACAATATATTATTGAGGTTTGGTTTTGGTTCAAAATTGAAATTCACAAATTTTGAGATTTAGTTTATTAATGGAAGATAAAAACGAAATGTAATCATTGCTTTCATTTGAGTTATGTTAAAATTGAGCCATAAAAATGTCGTCTTTAGTTATCATTGAGTGGTATTGTAGTGGTCAAATGGAACCAAAGATAGAATCTTAGTAGAAGCGATATTTGGTGAATTATTTTCATTTGTCTAAGTCTTGGTAGATAGAGTTACCTAATAATTGTTCTAGCAGGTGCCACAATATAGGACTTATTATTTTTGATGCTTAGATTTGAGCTGTGTTAAAGTTGAGCCATAAATGTTGCCACTGAGTGGTATCATGGTGGTCAGATGGATGGAGTGACAACCGTTGGAACCAAGTCTAGCATCCCAGTAGAGGCGATATTAGGTGAATTATTTTCATTTCTCTAAGTCCTGGTAGACAGAGTTGGCTTTACCTAATAGTTGTGCTAGCAGGTACCTCAATAGCTTAGTTAGGTGGGCGCAAGCTTGCCTGAACATCACATTTTAAGAAAAAAGATTGCTTTTAGTTTATGAAAGTACAGTGATTATTGTATTGTGTTGTAATCAGGGAATTGGATGGTAAATAAGAAAAAGAAAATGGAATTTAGCAAGATAACTAACTACTCTATTACACAATAGGATACATTGTTTTGATCAAGTTACAACCAATCAATCAATAATTCAACTTACCCTCAATCCCACTAGTTGGATCAGCTGTATGAATTCACTTTGGTCTGTCTAGGTCTATATAATTCTAATAAAGGAATGAAGTAATATTAATGAGACAGAACTATCGCCTTAATGTTGATTGCTATTCCCTGGTTGTGTGTGTGTATTATTCCTTACTTTTTTGGTTGGTTGGGAACTGATGACTAGTGGTGGTGATGCGATTGGCAGCACGGAGGAGATGTAAATGCTGCAGATCATACGGGGCAAACAGCATTGCACTGGAGTGCTGTTCGAGGTGCAGTGCAGGTTGCTGAGCTCTTACTACAAGAGGGTGGTCGTGTAAATGCAGCTGATATGTATGGCTATCAGGTATGGTTTTGCTTGTATGTTCTTAATAGTCATTGCATTACTTGAAACAATTTAATGTTTCTTTTGCTGCTTAAATTTCTGAAGCTGAATCTGTTCAGTCTCCATGATATTCTAGATACCCCATCTAGGGCCTCATGAGCTGAGCTCATCATCATTTTGGTGCATAAGTGATTTGGGTTTTGCTGGACAGTATAGGTTTAGGAGCTAGACCTGGTGACGAGGTGCAACGGAAGTGTATTCTTGCCTGAATAAAAATGTAATTAGTTGGACCCACCATATATGGATCACGAAGAAAACCTTTAAAGTAAGTAAACCATGTTTGCTGCAGCAAGCTTAGTAATTCTCCAGCGAACACATTAGCTTTTCAGGAGCTATGCCTTCTGTGACTTGGAAGCAGTATCATTCTCCAGATGACATTAAAAATCCGGACCTAAAGATCGAGTGCTCATAAATACTTGTCCATCCTTATAAAAAACAAATAGATACTTGTCCATCACTGCATTTCCACGCTAACATTTTTATACAATCTCTGATCTTGAACCTTATAAAAGGTACTAAACTGATTGGAAAGTCAGAGAAATTAGAACAAGAGTGCTTTCAGATTCATCTTTTTGAACAATGCCAAAGTTTTCCATAAAACTGGACTTTGGTCATCAAACTGTCCAGAGGCTGTTCCACATTGTTTGATGCTCTGAGACCAAAGTAATGCACCTGAAAACTTGAACTCTCTCAACTTCAAGTGGGATCTTTTGCCTTAAGGCTGCACATCCCTTTACTAATTAGAAGTGACTGTACCTTGTGAAGCCCAATTGTCTATGTAAGGGGAAATTCATGTGAACCTTATTTTTGTTCTATATCTCCTTTAAATGCTTGTTCATTTTGATTTGATACGTTTATTCAGAAGAGTTAGAATTATGAATAGTTTAATATTGTTGAAAATTCTGGGGCATATACAGAGTTGTCTAAGAGTAAATAGATGGAAAAGTTGAGCAGAGATGAGAAATAGTGGGGCCTTGAAGAGTTTTTGTGGTACTTCGCTCGAACAAATTTGCTGTGGGCTTTTGGATTGACTCGAGATGCCGCATGGCGCATGGGTTCGGAACTTCAGGAATATGTCCCCCCCCCCCCCCCCCCCCAAACCCCCCAACCCACCCACTCTTCCTCTACCCTCTTTCCAGGCTTTGTCCACAATAGGATTCAAACATGTGTTTCAGCTTTCCTTTTAAGGAGGGCGAACAGCAATAAGGAACAATTCAAAAAGAAAGTAAGATTGATGCAACAAGAAGAAGGTTGAGAATATGATTGTTGTTACCAACAGTCGAAAAGAAAAAAGAAAAGAAATGATCGAAAATTGTCTTATCTAACCATAGGGTTTTAAATAGCCACTTAAAAACAGAAAATCTGCAAAATAAATAAATATCTAAGCAACCTAAAATATCTAAACTGAAATTTAAATTTAAAAGAAAGTAATAGATACCCCTTACATCTAAACAGCTAATTATTCAGTAAATCAGTGGGAATAGATGCAATATTCAACAACTTCAGTCGCTGCAATCTATAAAAGTTGCTCCTCAACAATTTATGCTTGTAAATTGTTTTGAGTGTCTTTGCACTTGCACACTTTTACAACATGACTTTTTTCTTTTATTTTATTGTGCATAACTAGCACCTCTCAAATCTCAATAACAACTTTGTCTTGTGATATTTTGAATGAGCTTTTGATTTGGGTAAGGGTAGGATTTGCGAGGAGTGGTTGTAAGGTTATATCTTCCATTACGACTTCCCTTGGATCATAGATTTCAAGATAAGACTTCATTTTCACTAATCAAATCTGATAGTCTTCACCAATAAGGTTTGTGGGGCATTGAAAGATAGTCAGTTGTCTGCCATGTTTGAAAAGTAAGGTTAAGAAAGGTATGGTTTAAAACGCTTTTTCTATTGAACTGAGATCATGTAAAGACCATTTGAGGCTCTAATACCATTGTTGAGTTTTTGTTTTTTAAAAAGATGCAGCAGCAAGAATATTGATTATATGACTGGAAATTGTCTCTTCAATTTTATTAACGACAAAGCCTTTAAATAGCCAATCTGCAAAATAAATATTCAAAAAAAAACTTAAAATATCTCTCAGCAATTAAAATTTTAAAAAAGTAGTAGACTACTCCGGCAGGCGGCAACTAAACAACTAATGAATAATTATTCTAGCAATCAACAACATATTTGATTTTCGACTAGATGATCTTTTCCCCCTTTTGATAAGCAAATCTGCAACAGATGATCTTACTGTCCAAGTATTTGAAGATGCATCCTGTCTTTCTTGATATATTATTTGTCCACTGTCTATATGAACGTGGGATGCCTTGTGCACCGGGCTGCCCTTTACTTCCTCTTTTTTCCTCACATTGCTGTTGTACTTATTTAATAACTACAAATGATTAAGATCTTAGTGTTGAAATCTTTGAAGAATTGCCTATTACTCATTCTATGAAATTTTACTGCAGCCAACACATGTTGCCGCACAGTATGGTCAGACAGCTTTCCTTTATTATGTTGTTACAAAGTGGAATGCAGATCCTGATGTACCTGACAGTGACGGGAGAAGCCCTTTACACTGGTAGTTCTGAGAACCATACTATACCCTTTTTCTGAATAACAAGCTTGAGGTGTTAGAAGCATGCAATAGTCGTTCTTTATTGCAGCAAGTGCTGCCTATACTTCTGGAGCTTCTTTATCTGTCTAATACATGGTTATTTGACACTGAAAAAACTTGTGAAGTGGAATTTGTTGGGTTCTTGATGCCATTTTGTTTTTAAAGCCAAATTTCTGGAGAAATTCCTCTAAAATATGACTATGTGATTCTTATTCTAGGAACCAGGAGAAACTGACAGTGTAGAGAAGTAACAAATCCAACCCTTGATTTGGCATTAAAATACCTAAGGAATCTTCATAATGGATTTTATAATTTCCGTTTTCATTAGAAAAAGAGAGTTGCTACAGCTACAAGCATGCATACTCAGTAATTGAATATGGACAGAGAATTTTCTCTTATTGCTTTCTTTAACAATCTCTTGCCCAGATGTTTCGATGGTATACATAGATTATAATTTTTTTTTCATTGTCCATTTCTGCCATAGTAATATATGCATTACTCTTTAGATAGGAAAAGATTGTTTGGGTTTATTCATTCATTCATTCAGAAATGGAAATATTTTTGGTCAGACTTGCTGTTGATAATTCTTTTCCACCAGCCTTCTGTCCCCTCCCCTTCCCCCGGATGAATATTCTCTTTTGTTGCTTAGCTCATCATCTTTTCTGTTACTTTATTCATGAACCAAGTAGTGGGGTTATCCTCGCACTCTTTTATTTTAGTTTTATTTGGTAAATACTTACTTACTTTTGAATTTATTTCCCGAAAATTTAGGGCTGCATACAAGGGTTTTGCTGACTGTATACGCCTTCTACTCTTTCTTGATGCATATCGTGGACGTCAGGATAAAGAGGGTAAACCAATTATCTTCCTCCAACTCTCTTTTTCGTTGCTTGAAATCTAATATTATTTTACATTTCATTCTACTTTAGGTTGTACTCCTCTTCACTGGGCTGCTATTAGGGGTCACCTAGAAGCATGTACGGTGTTGGTGCAGGCAGGGAAGAAGGAAGACCTTATCGTGACAGATAACACTGGCCTTACACCTGCTCAGCTTGCTTCTGACAAGAGTCACAGACAAGTTGCTTTTTTCCTTGTAAGTGTTCCTTGATTTTGGTGTCCCTAACTTAAGATTAGGTTGTTTTTGAGATGGTATCTATTTTAAAGTTCTTGAGAATCAGCATTTGTTATATTAAAGTCTGCCTGTCTCTTTGCCAGAATGCAGCATTTTGTGCTTTATTCGATTGTCATAGAATGTTTAATGGTTCTGCAGGGAAACGCTAGGCAGTTATATGACAAGCGCTGTGACGGAAGTACCCGGCTTGGCAAACTTTCAAAGCTTGGACTTGCTCCTGTTCTTTGTTGTACAATATTTCTTCTACTTACCACTTACATTCATGCGGTAATTTTGGGTACTTCTCCTAATCCTTTTGTTCACAATCAACTTTGTCGCATTAGTTTTATGATGGTCAATGTGGAATGTCCTGTAAAGTTTCTGTTTGATTCAGCTTCAACTTTGCCAAAATTAACTGCTGCTGGCGCACTATTTGCATGGTTGGGAGTTTTCCTTGCTACAGCTGGACTAGTTACATTTTACCGGTGCAGCAGGTATTTCTTCATGCTCTTTTGATATATAGGAATGTAAGAATGCCCATATGGTTTTTATAAAATTCCTATTTTTTCGTTTTGCCTTCCTTAGTTGGATTTCTTAGAATTACTTACTCCTTATACATTGCTATCATTGGCAATGCAGAAATTCCTATATGCTAAACTTGCTTGTACTCGTCAAATTTGAATCTGTCTTGTTTTTCTGTCACAGAAAAGATCCAGGTTACATCCGGAGGAGTCAACATGATTCACAAAATATCAAAGATGACGTAAGTTCCAACCTTGCAGTCCAAACCAAAAAAAAAGTTTGAAAACGAAAGAACGAAGAAAACCAAAATTAATAGTGTGAAAAGAGGCTCTTCAAAATAATACTAATTGTTTCTTATTAGGAGGTGTGCATAATCTTTAGCCAAGACCTTTATATATTTCTGTCTATTCAGATTTGCCTCTCTTTTTTCTGCCTGTACAATTCACAAGAAATATGTGATTTCCTTGTCATATTTCAGGAACCTTTGCTCAAAATGGAAATGAATCATCCTGCTTTGCTTGCTGGGAATTGGTCTCAGCTTTGCTCCACGTGCAAGGTACTGACTAGAGCTGTTTGTTCATACTTTTATTGATAGACTTATCTCTTAGGGGGTTATGTACATTATCGTTTTTCCTTTTGCCAGATTGTTCGTCCTCTTCGTGCAAAGCATTGTTCAACCTGTGATCGTTGTGTGGAACAATTTGATCATCATTGTCCATGGGTGTCTAATTGCATCGGCAAGGTAATCGATTCTGGGTTCTTGTGATCTTTTTTCTCCTTTTTTTTTTCCCTACCGCCCACTAGTGCATTTGAGATTATATCAACAGTGAATTGTGAGGCTAGTGTATATATATGGAATTTTTTGTTATGAGAAAAAAGGGTATGTGTGATATAGCCGTTAGCTCATTAGGTGATGGTCATAGTATAACATAAGACGAAATCACGGTTTCCTCTGATAACTCAGTATGCCTTATGTTTGCCTACTAGTTCTTGGTTTCATCCTCTGAAGAGTTATTTTTCACATTTTTGTTCAGAAAAACAAGTGGGACTTTTTCATCTTTCTTGTTCTCGAAGTATTGGCAATGGTCTTAACCGGTGCAGTTACTCTTACAAGTAAATACTTTTTCCTGTAACTCAAGTAAATAGATTTTCATCAGAATTTTTTTTTCTAATAAAACGTCTTTTTGTGATAACAGGAGTCTTGACTGACCCAGCAGCTCCATCATCGTTTGGGGCTTGGCTGAGTCATGCTGGTACTCACCATATTGGTGCTTTGGCATTTTTATTTGCAGACTTCTTCCTCTTCATTGGAGTGGCAGTCTTAACTGGGGTACAAGCTTCTCAGGTATGTTTTTCTTTGTTTTCCTGTTTACATTTGATGAGCTCTTTTGTCTACTCCGTGAAACTATATGCTATTTTATGCCTGTAAACATATAAATATATTAGTATAAATGAAGCATACAACAAGGAACTCCAGTATTCGTTTTCCTGGTTCTCTTACAACTTTACATACTATGTCTCAGCTGTTTTGGAAAATAGGTCCACTAGCACGCATCTGGTGATCTTTAATTTGTCTTCTTCCAGATATGTTTTCTGAAGAGACAGATTGTGTATAAATGATGACCTTTGAGGATCAGAAAGTGTATTTGAATAACTTTCTGCAGACGACATGAAAATGCTTATAGTTTGCCCTAAGATGCTCATTGGCTTCTTATTTCCTTTACCTGTGCAAGCTGCTTTTCCTCAAAATTCTTACTGTCAATGGTGCCTTCACGCCATTATAAGCTGTTAAACGGATCATTGGTTTCTATGACAATTATTTAACCATCTCGTGAGAACAGTTAAAACACATGAAATATATCTTGACCTTCCTATATTCCCTTTTGCAACAGATATCACACAACATTACAACAAATGAAATGGCCAATATGATGCGTTACAGTTACCTCAGAGGACCAGGTGGTCGATTCCGTAATCCATATGATCATGGGTGTAAGAAGAACTGTTCAGATTTCTTGATAAACGGTTACAACGAAGACGTCGAGTGCGTTGAAGAATCGGTTGAGTCCGAAGGGATTGGAATGATGCAGATTCCTCACAGTTCAAGTATGCAAAATGGCACCGGCCATTCTCATCCGATCAATGGAAATGGCCATCATGTAATCAATATAGGCAACAATAACCAGAACTCACACCAGGCCCATGTCCATTCTGCCCATTGTAGTCATAATGTGAAGAGCAAAACTGATTCTGTACCTGTGGGTTTGGGTGTTGGCTTAGGAAGAAATGCTGCGCGTGCCGCGTTACCTTCATAACTAGTGTGCCATTGGCTTTTTGGGTATTTAGAATCCCTTCTTTTTGACCTTTTTATTGTTTATATATGAAGCACACACTGGTTTTAGAGCTTAAGTTATTCAATTGGTTTACCATTTGTTTGTTACCCAAAGTCTTACTTTGTACAAAGTTGTGATTCTTTTGCAGAAGTAAAGATGCTACTGAATTTGCAGCTGTTAGTAATCCATTTTGAGAAATTGGTTTGCTTAAAGGAATTCCTTGCCTTTATATAAGAAGCTACTTCTTGTTTCTTTTTCATATAAATGTTTGACCAGTATTCGAAACTCATTGATCCGACTAATTTAGATTCTCTATGCATGTAGCCTATTAAAGGGGGAAGCATACCTTACCATGAGTTTTCCATCTACTCTTAGGGTGTGAAACTCAAGGCAACTTTCATATTGACAAGACGCAAGAGAAATGTTGAGTATACAAGGAAATAAGCTTTAGACAAGTTTTAAAGTCGTACATCTATGGGCTCGAATAACAATATCCCTGAGATGATGATGGGACAAACCTCAACAAAAATGTTGAGACCCTTATATGTGAGACTTTTAGGCGAAATTTGCATTAAAAAAAAAAATGAGAGATGTTTGGTACATAAGAAAATAAAAACCACTTGTTCAAGTAGTATATTATATGCCATGAATATGGGGGCTAATTTTAAAAGTTGTTTATGAAAATAAATGTTTTGAACGTGATAGTTGTTCACACAAAGTAAAATTGATATTCCACGAGGAATTTGTTCCCCCAATAATAGAAAGGAGAATTTCCCCACAGATTTGTTAGTACATATATAATTACTGTTTTGTTAAAAAGGAATCTATTCTTCGAGCCTCTAAAATCACAAGGAAAAGTAAATCACGCTAGACAAGCCTTGTATGACAAGTTCTTCGAGAAAGCATACATATAATTTCGAACCTGAGATCCCATATTTAGAAGATCAACCGCTCAATTAACTCGATCCCTGCTAATCATAGTATTACTTTATATAAAAAATGAAGTGACAAGAAAATTACTATATAAAAATGAGTATAACATGAATTTATTCGAATAAAATGATTTTCAAAAGGTAATAAGATGCTAAAACGGGATTAAGGTATTCTTAATCTCTATTTGTGTACTAATACCAAATTGAAAAAATGTAGAAGGAAGAATATAATTTTAGTTAGGGGTAATTCCACTTAATTACCACCCAAAGAATCGTATTTGAGTGTGAACTTAATCTTAATTAACGTCAATTAATGACTTTATATAAGCATCATTTATAGCAAAATAATATTACGTATATCATGTACTATATGTTGATTTAGTGCATGTATTGAATTAAATCAATGTAAAAGAATCATATTGACGATAAAACACTTTCTAACAAAAATGACTTCGAGCTTAAAAAAAACCTTATTCAAAAGAGATGATAAAGTAGAATCTCAAAATCTATGATAGTTAAGTGATTAAGGATAATCATCTTTATTCCGTTAATTTACTCTTGTTACAAATCCTATGGGCGCCTTAATTTTTTCTAATTAAACATTAGAAAAATTCAATGGTTTCAATTATCTTTTTAGTTCTTTGAGATAAGGTGGGTCCCTAGATTTATAATAAGCAAAAAAGAAAAAAAGAAATACTCCTACAAAGATGATAACTCTTGATGAAAAAATAGAGAATGATGTCAAGTAGAATTCTCATTTTGTAACATTTCTATTAAAATAATGACATAATTAATTATCCATAAAAATAAAATTAATAAATAAAGTAATTCAATTTGGCGTGGGTATCATTTTGTATTTACGTAAGATTGACGAAAGATCACATGAAAATATGATGTAACAATTTATCTATTTTATTGTTATTTTAAAGCTATTCTTATAAATAAATAATGTTAGTAACTAAAGTATAAGTTAATTTATCAAATCGCAATATCTTAAAATATATTAACAATCTAAAATTATTTCATATATCGAAGTTAAACCTTAATATAAGGGTTAATACATAATAAAAAAAAACTTTAAAACCATGTACCTTTTAACTTTCATAACAAAATAGTGCTACTTTTTTTTTTTTGAATTATAATATTCCTTATTTAATTTTTTATTTGAATGGAACTATGAAATTTCAATAATTTATTTATATATCTCAATAGTAATGACACCATATTCTTAATTTGATTAATTTTTAGCAAACTAGTATTCACAATTTGTGAAGATCTTTCTAGTTATATAAGAAATCTTCGATTAATATTAATGTATGCATTATATGTGTGCATTATATAATACACGCATAAACATTGTTACGTAATTTGATCTTAATTAATATTTATATTCTTTAATTTTGGTTACTTATATTTATATAAGGTTGAACAAATACATATTATATCCTACATGGTATAAGCAGAAATTGTCATCTAAAACGCGTGTGTCTACTTTATTTTTTGATGACCGTAGTGTCCGAGCCAGCTTTCACGCACATTGACTAATTCAATGGGATACCTACTGGCTCCCACCACCAACAACCAACAGTAGGTAGCTCTATCCACAAAGACTAGGACAAATAAAAAAAATTACCTAGTATTTTTTGTTTTCGCTGAATTTTGAACCTGAAACCTCAAGATTCTCAACCACTTCATTGACCACTAAGCAATACCATTGAATCTTGGACAATTCTATCTACCAAGACTAGAATATGTATACAATATATCTACTTATTCAACTTTATATCCAGGGGCGGCTCTAATAAATTGTGGCCTAAAGCCAAATCCGAATGGAAGCCTTAAATTCGAATATATATTTTTATAGAGTTTATTATAGTAAATTATTTAATCTTTCTTGAGACATGGTATTCATAATTTGCCAAACTTTTATTACTTCTTTGCTTTTTTATGAAAAGTTTTATTTTCTACAAGTAATACTCGATTTTTTTTAAAAAATACTTATAACCTATTATTTTTTTAAAAAATAAGACCCCTCAAATTTTGAGGCCTAAGACAATTGCTTTTTTTTGAAAGCTATAGAGCCGTCCATGTTTATATCAATTTACATACTTATTTGAGCATACACAAAATTAAAAAATATAGATATCAGTTTAGATCATAAAAAGCTAAAACCTATTGTTATAATAATGATAGGTTGACAAATCATAGTACTACACAATGACATAAAAAAACAGTACTAGGAATAAAAACGTTACATCACTTTTTTGATCATACAATTTTATTTTATTTTTTAAAAAGAAGTTTCTCTTATCTTCTTGCTACTATATAATCAGATGAAATCATATAAATGACATGAAAATTTGCCACACTTTGATACAAAGATATGGACAAGTGGCACACATACCAAAAAATAGTTCCCTTTTTGTTACCACCACCTTGCCTCTTCCTTGTATAATTTTTTGTTCTTATCATAACTGACATTAAAAACCAAATCTTTTGTATTTATCCTCTGATGAAAAGTAGATAAAAGGGTCTTTTTGTTGGAGTATTTTGGGGCTTTAAACTTTGAAAGGTATGAAATTTTAGTGCAAAAAGCTAAAGTTTGTTCATGTTACTATTTTGAGTGAGTTTTTGTTTATCTTGGCATGCATTTATGCTTTTTAAGGTTTATTTTTTATTGACAATATGAAGTTTTTGGTGAGTTTTTTTCCTACCGTTTGTTTAATATGCTTTAAAGTTTCAAACTTTATGTTTTTTAGGGTTCATTTTATATTTGACAATATGATGTTTTTTTGAGCTTTTTTTCCTACCCTTTATTTATTATGCATTAAAGTTTCAATTTTTATATGTATTTTTGTGTATTTGAGTAGTAGAAAGAAAGAAACTTTTAGCCCTCTCCTTACTTTGGGTATTTTGAGGTATGGAAATTTTAGTGGAAAATACACACTGAAAGTTTGTTAATGTAATTATTTTGTGCGTCTTTCTTTCTCTTTGCATGCATTTATTGACAATATGTGATGTTCTTTGTTTTATTATACTTTAAAGTTTCAAACTTTATAGGTGTATTTTTGGACAAGTGGCACATAGCCATATGGTTCCCCTGTTCTTGCCACCACCTTGGCTCCTTCTTGCCTCTTCCTTCTTTAATTTTGTTCCTATCATAACTGACATTAAAAATCAAATCTTTTATATTCGTCTTCCTAAAGTAGATAAAGGGTCTTTTTGTTGGAATATTTTGTGTCTTTTAAGGTATGAAATTTTTGTGCAAAAGATAGACAATGGAAGTTTGCTAGTGTAACTCATTTGAGTGAGTTTCTTTCACTTGGCATGCATTTATGTTTTTAGGGTTCATTTTTTCTCCATTTTTTGGTGACAATATGATGTTTTTTTAAGTTTGTTTTGCCTACCCTGTGTTTATTATGCTTTCAAGTTTCAATCTTTACAGGTATTTTGTGTACTTGAGTAGTAGAAAGAAAGGAACTTGGACAAGTGACACATACCTAAATAGTTCCCCTGTTCTTGCCACCTTTTAACTTTTTCTTGCCTCTTCCTTCTATGGTTGTTCCTATCATAACTGACAAAAAAAATCAATTTTTTTTTTGTATTTATCATCTGAAAGTAGATAAATGGTCTTTTTGATGGAATATTTTGAGGCTTGAAGGTTTGAAAATTTAGGTGCAAAAATAAACTTTGTTCTTGTAACTATTTATTTTTTTAGTGCTCATGTAACTATTTTGAGTGAGTTTTTGTTTCTCTTTGCATGCATTTATGTTTTTGAGGATTCACTTTTTATTGGCAATATGATGTTCTTTTAAGTTTCTTTTCCACACTCTGTATTTGTTATGCTTTAATGTTTCAAACTTTACATGTATTTTGTTTATACTAGTAGTAGAAAAAAAGAAACTCTTAGCGCTCTCCTTCTATACATACCCTTAGTATATGAGTATATTTCTATGAGAATGTTGAGGAAGTGGACTTTTAAGGTTGTTTTCTTGTTTGATAGAATGAAATGGAGTTTAGTAGCTACATAGTGTATTTTATTTGTTAGTGTATTTTACGTATTTATTATGTGTTTTTATACTTTTTCACTGAGAGGAGTCGAATATAAAAAAGTATACACACACATGAAGAATATAAGGGTATACACTATGCAGATACTGTACTATATGCATAGTGTATTTTATTTGGCTCTGCAGCTGTTACCTATATGTGGAATTTTGATGTGTAAAATATGTCTCTCTGTTGCAGGATAGCTTTTGAATGCTTCTGCAAAATTTTAGCAGACATATAGGATTAGTCAATTCATAATTGAGCCATAGAACCCATCTTTTGGAGCGTTTAATGATAGTGAGTCTTCTCAAGGGAATTCCTTGATGGGGAGTGTTTGTTCATGTAAAAGAGACCACTATGCTGATGAGAACATAACTAGAAGAGGATTTTCTGGTAGATACTTCAAATTTGGCTCAAAATGGCTAGAGTCCTCCCTTTTTTTGCCTGCTGCGTGTTGTCAATTTCAACAAAGCCATTGTCCGTCCCTCATGGAAGTATGCATTTGTAAAATATGTGAGGTGACTAAATATGTCTGCTACATCCCTTTGAGATTCATGGTTGAGTACTTCGTGTTTGTTCAGGAAATTTTATGCTCTCTGTATTAACAGGACATTGACAAATATCGTTCATTTTCAATGCTCCCAAGAGACATAAGCCAATTGATATTCAACCATCTGGTGGATTCATGCAGCCTTTCTGATAGCTGTATTGAGGCTTTTAGAGATTGCGCCCTGCATGTAAAGTCCTCGCTTGTATTGGAAGCTTGAATTTAATTATTGTTTCAATACAGGATCTGGTTGATTATTTCATTTGATGGTTTTCTTTTTGCTGATAGGATATGTGCATGCGAGAACATATGAGAGCAAACAATAAATGGATGGATGTCATTTCTTCACAAGGATCATCATTACTGTCTGCATATATCTCTAGCACCGAGGTTACAGATTTTGGTTTAAGCCTCCTTAGGAATTGCTCAAACCTCCAAGCCTTAGGTTTGGATTGCTGTGACAAAATTTCTGCCTGTGGCATAAAGCACATCGCTGGTAGTTATTGCTACTCCCTCTGATGATGTATCACATCACATGTTAACCTATACTACTCTCTTGCAACTAATTTGACACAGAAGGATTTTCTCTTATGAAGCTAATATTATTGCTTTTGTTTACCGTGTCCGTTATAGCTTTCCACAATTAGCATGAATGTTGAAAGATTTGTAATTGAATTCTCTATTTGCTTTCAAGTTTTATTTATCTTTGACATTGGATCATAAATTATTAAGTTCTGCTTCTATTAATCGGATTATAATTAGTCTAATTACCAGGGACCTTTTTTTTTCATTTACATTTGTGGGATACCAACCTCTATGAACTTCTCTATTATTCAGATATAGAAAAAGGAAATCTGAAAAATCCATCCCAAGGGATCTTCCATTGATGCCTCAACACTACGGAAATTGATCAGATTCAGACACATAATTTGTATGAACTTCTCTATTATTTACATGGAATGCTTTACATGCATGATAAAATTGATCAGATTCAGACACATAATTTGAGCTTCCAAGATCATTAATGAATTTACTTCCATCTCATTCGGGGGTTGAATAACTATTTCCTTGTTTTCTATGGATAATGGGAGTTATCAATTTGATTTGATGAATCATTTTGTCTTGTTTGCCAAAGTGGATATATCACTATCTCCCCCATCCCACCCTGCAAACTATGTGCTAGAATTTCTGGCGATGACGATCCATTATATTTGTTGCTCAGGTTTTACAGATTTGACATACTTGAGTTTTAGAAAATGCTATGGGCTCAGTGCTGAATCAATGAAAAGTTTATCCGGCTCAATGAAACTAGTCAAGTTGGAGTTTGAGCGATGTCCTCTAATTCACGGAGGTTTTATTCATCTTGAAGGTTTGTTGTTTTCCTGTATTTCTTGTTGAGGAGACACCATTATGTCGTCTTTAATGTTTGGCTACTTTTGTCGTTTTTGATCATATAAGTGCACAGCATATGTCCTTCTTTGTTTGGTTGTGTGCTGCTGCCCTTTATGCATTTGTGTCTTTTTAACTTTTAGGTTTGACGAACCTTGAATCTCTCACTATAAGAAACTGCAAGTTTATTACGGATTCAGACTTGAAGCCTCTTGCAGGTATATTCTCGATGAATATGCTTTAAAATCTTCATATATATATGTGTGTTTGAGCTTGTTTCGTGGAGTTGCTTCTTAAATGTTTGCCGATTTTCACACGATATATTTCAGGGCTTGTGAATTTGAAGGAACTTCAGATTTCATGTAACGACATAACAAATGTTGGAGTGTCTTATTTAAGAGGTATCACTTACCTTTTTTGGTGTTATAAACTTTTGTGATGTCCTATGATTGTTCTAATTGATCATACCAGGACTGCCTGCATGCTAGGTTTAGGTGATCTCACATTACTTTTAAAGTTCCCATCTTTTGGATTCTATTGTTAAAAAAAATGTTATGCTTTTTTGTGTGTTTCCATGAAAACCGAAGCCTCAGGCTCATTGCACTTTATCTAGTTTCACTGGTTTTACTATATCGGATTTTTTTTTTTGAACATTTCAACATGTCTTTCATTTGTTATATGATATCTTTATTTACCAATTTGTTATGTTGTTTATGTTACCGGTTTTAGCTTTTTGAGTCTGATAAATTCCAAACTTTTAAGTATGTAAGAAGATCAATTAATAGTCTCTTCGGCTGCTTTTCGTAAAGTTCACATTTTTTTTTGTTCTATGGTTAAGATGTAATCTGGATTTGATAATATTTCATTCTTTTACAGATCTGTATAATCTGGTCGTGCTAAACTTGGAAGGGTCTGTTGTTACTGCGTCATGTTTGGATTACCTCACAGGTCTGCTGCTTTTACTGTGTTTATTTCCATGTTTAACTTACTAGGCCTAGTTTTCTGGACAAATTTTATGAAGTAAAAGAGGGAATTTTTCGGGGAATTTCTTCTCTATTCTGGGATTCCATCACGTTGTTGAAGTTTCTGATAGTTCCTTTATCATAATGCAGCTCTCACTTCATTGAAGTCGCTAAATGTCAATAGATGTCACCTATTAGATGATGGATGTGAGAAGTTTTTGGGTAAGTGGAAGACATTTGTTATCTGCCAAAAAGAACTGACTAAAGCAAAACCATTCCACATTGTTAGCCAACTGTTTTACATCTGCAGCACTCAGCAGTTTGAAAGAGTTGAATCTGGGATATAACAATATCACGGATACATGTTTGGTACAGCTAAAAGGTCCGTAATTTCTCTTAATTTCCTCCTTTCGAGGTTACATGACATTTTATCTTTAGTTTCTCTAAAATTCAAATCCATTCTCTCTATGCTATCATGCTATAGTATCCTAAAATCCAAAAGCTTTCAGTTTTAACGAATCAACTTTTTTCACCAAAAGAGTGTTTTCCTTTCAAATATAAAATATAACCTGTCTTTATTTTCATGCAATATGTCATTTATTATCTCACGCTAGTGTTGCTTATCCAAACATTTCGCAAAATGAGCCAGAAAAATGGAAAACATTAGCAAATTGCTAATCTGTTTCAGTTAGATAATGTTGTCATGCAAGAGTTCTATGCCTGCGGTTAACAGCCCAAACTGTTGTAATCTTGATGTCACTCCTACCGTTTTGTTGATATTCGTGGAGAGTTTTGTTGTTATCCAATTGATCATGTTGAGTCAAGACTCTTTCATTATGGGATCGAAACATAAACTTGGCAATAATATGAGCTTTCTTGTTACTTAATGCTCACGTGCTGAAACTTGTTTGTTTTCATCTTGAACAAACTGTTGGTATATCTAGAGTTGATATTTGGCTCACCGGCTGTTGCTTTATCTTGGAGTTTTGAGATGCTTTCAGGATAGCTAGAATTGATGTTCTCTTACCTCTGATCCCTTGGTTTGAAAAAATCAGTTTTAAGTTGAGGTGGTTACTTCTATATGTTTCATCTTTCTCCCATTATTTTGGTTATTTACTTCTTTTAGTTTTACCAATGTTGCAGGGATGACAAAATTGGAAGGCCTCTACTTGGATTCTTGTAGGATTAGCAATGATGGTCTTGCTCATTTAGCTGGTATACATAAACATAGTTTATTTCCCCTCCCCTCTTTTCTTTGTTTAGCATTATGCTGTAGTGTCACACATTTACTTTTTCTGCATTAAATTGTAGTCTTGAATACCTCATCATGTAGTCATTGCAATTTTTGGTGTGTTGGCGCAATATTTCCTTTGGCTGTTTGTTTAGTCCAATTCTGTGTCATTAAGACCCCTAGTCGAGTTCTAATGCCTGAAGTCTGAATATTAGACTCAGGTTTAAAGCTCAAATAAACTGAGATGGTTATATACAGGCATGTTATGTGAAGTTCATGCAGATTTGAACTTGTTGGACACTCTTGGAGATTGTTCACAAGGACTTTTGAAGCACTAAATTATTAACACCATATAGTTTGGTTAAAATGCATCCACCGGACCAGAAAGAGAGTTCTTTTTATCTTTTACAGATTTTTGTCGTCTGTCTTTTTCAGGTCTTTCAAACTTGAAAGCTTTGGAGCTGTCGGATACTGAAGTTGGAAGGAATGGAATACTTCAACTCTCTGGTTGGACCATTTACCCTACTTAGCAACTGATTTTCCATCATATCATGCGACTTTTGGCATCACATTAGACTAATGATTTTGATATATATGTTAAAAAAAGTCTGTTGCTTTTCTTTCATGTCAGCTCTCACAATAGCAAGTAAAGTGCAAGTGTGCAAATCCTAATTAGTTTATAATCAAATCTCACCAACCAATATATCTTCACAAGTTAATACGCTTGCCCCATATTTATTAGTCTTTATGAGAGGATCAGGGTGAGGACTTAAGTTAGTCAGATTACAAAAAATACTTAGGGGTCATTTGGTTTGAAGACAAGTTTTGTTGGTATAAGTTATACACAGGCATCCTTAAGGGTATTTTTGTCATTTTCATTGTTTATCATGTGTTATCTAATCCCGGTACTATTATTGCACCCTCTGGCAAGTAAAATTTATCCTGGACTAATTACTAATCTTGGCATAACTAATTCTAAGATTAGTAACCAAACAAGGGCCAAGACAGTACTAAATTTTAATTTTATCCCAGGACTATCTATGCTTGTCCATCAGACCAAACGACCCCTAAAGATTTTGGCTTGAAGTGTCGGCGGCTCAACGTAATTCGGGGCCTAAAGCGAAATTTCAATTTGAGGCCTAAAATATAAACAAACTTCGTATACATATTTATTCAAATTTTATTTCTATAAGTAATAATTTGACAAATATTGAATAAAGATAAGAGTTAGATCATAGAATCTCAAGTAGGTGATGACTTGGTATACTCCATTTTAATATGCTTGACGTAATGCTTGAAACTATAATTTAAAAACAAATAAAAAAGAATTTGTAATGCACTTTGTTCAACACTTTTCACTATTAATTTTTATTTTTAACAAAGTACAAAGGATGTTCAAGTGGGTAAAATAATATATTTTTAAAATATTATACTTTTAATCATAAATAATCAATTTTTTCTATAAAATTTTTAACATGTAATTTATTCTTGATAAAAATTTGAGGCCCCCAAATTAGGTGTAAGCCTTATTTTATAAAGCATAGAGCCGCCCCTGCACCTGCCAAACTTAGAATTTTACTTGAGTTTGCAACTGATCTTATAACCAATCTTCGAAATGCAATACAAACTTTTATTTATCTTCATACTTTGAGTTGATATCTACTAGAATATGTACATCCTTTTTACATTATCTTTTAGTTCTTTGTGAAGAAATTCTACGTTGGTCGATTCATTTTCATCCGTCCAAAATTCAGGGGTCTGATCATTTGTTCCTTCCACATCATCTTATTTTTTTGAATTTAGATTTCTTGAAGTTCTTAGATTTTAAACAAGTTCCCAATTCATTTTCGTATGGTCAAAACAACGTACTCCTTGGGGGTCAAGGTTAATTAGTGATTCAGGTTACCTATGGTAATATCCACCTGCCAAAAGCATCTGTTGTGCTTGTGGACGTCAATTGAAGGTTCTAACGTAAATCAGACTCCAGTTTTGCTTCCTTTTGCAGTAAAAAAAGAAAAGTGCCTTGTAGTTCTGGTGCTCTATTGCACTTAAAGTACCTTTCGCTGATTCAATTTAGTTTTTATTCCATCCCAAATTATGTGGCATTGTCTGACTTTGCATGGAGTTTAGGGATGAAAGACTTTTGAAACTTTGTGGTTTAAAACAAGGCATGCATTTGTGTGGCGGTAAATCATCTCATTAAAGAGATTAATTTGTTCCTAAATACAGAAAGGTGTCGTTCTTTTTGGGACAAGCTAAAAAGTGACGTGTGCTATATAAATTGGAAAATATAGGTAGTAGTATTATTCAACTTCTCCATGTGTGTTCTGTGTTGTTTTTTCCCCTCTACTTTTTCCCTGTATAATAAGTTCTCATATTCTTGTTATTTTTCTGGCTAGAAACTGAATCTTCCTTCCTTGACATAGAATTTGTTACAAGTGACTTTCTGTACAGCGAGATTTATGCATTTTCACAGTTCAAAGACTACTATTTCAGTCGAAACTATAAGCTCTTATGGCAGTAAATCGGGGGTGTAGGGGAAAGGAATTGGTGTTTTTATCTGCATTCCGTCGAGCAATGTGTATAATATGTCACATTCTCGACTTGTAAAAGCATTACAGCTTACTTTTTGATGCTTCTATATTGTTCTCTTGTACATATGATGACGTGCTGATTTTAACAATTGATATGTTCTAGGGTTGACGAAATTGGAAGATCTCAATCTCTCGTTCACCTCAGTAGCTGACAGTGGTTTGAATGAGTTATCTGGATTGACTTCTCTGAGGTCACTTAACCTTGATGCTCGTCAAATTACAGATTCAGGACTTGCAGTTCTCACCGGTAAGCCCTGAAATCTTTTTCTTCTTTAAAATGAGGTGCAGATCTTGGAAATCTACTCATCCCCAGTCTTGTGTCCATTTTCATTACACACATTGAACATGTGGCCTCAGATAGAAGATTATGAAGGACACAAATTAGGTTGAGTTTTGTGTCGCTTATCCTTTCATACTCTTAATAGTTTCTTGTACCCTGATTGTTGTCCTATTTTGTTTGTAGTTACTCTTCTCTTTAAGACTGCTTTGCCATGAGTTCTTATTATTTTGACATGACTTCTTCTCTCCATGCTTTCTTAAATGCTTTTTATTGAGTTGATGGTCTATTGAAAATAGCCTCTCTACCATCCAAGGTATGGGTAAGGTCTGCGTACACACTACCCTCTCCAGACCCCACTTGTGAGATTACATTGGTATGATGTTGTTCTCTTGTTCTCTAAACACATGGACTTAATAGATATATTTGCTAGTATAGAAGGTCGACAAACTCAGGTTACAGATATTCTGATGAATCTGATCATGCTAAGGAGAATAATGATTGGTGTGCCATATATGTGTCAGTGGAAAACCTTGAAACACCAGAATGTGTTTCTAGTAGCGACTTCTTTGACATTAGCAACTGTTTTTATTTGTTCTACTTTTTGTACGGAAGTCTGATATTGTACGTCGTATGAAGCTGTACTGGCAAGTAGTGCCTTCCAAATTATCATGGAAGGCTTCTTTTTGCCATTATAGTGACGCTTCATAGTAATAACCAGAATTTGAAGTCTCACGATTACGGTTCATTTTGGGTTTTGTTATATTTTTGTTTGTTAATTCATTTCTCCTGTTTTTTTGGGACAACACTCATTGTAGTTGAATAGGAGCCGTTTAGGTCATTCTTTTCCGGTTTATACTAGAAACATTAACATGTAGCTTTTTCTGCCATATGGAAGCAGGTTTAACTGGATTGACTCATCTGGATCTTTTTGGTGCTCAGATTACAGATTCCGGTACAAAGTATCTGTCATGTAAGTTGAAGCAACGTTTATTTTTTGGAAGTACTGTCAAAAAATTTCTATTATTTTTGATGTATGTTAAGTTTTGAATATGGAGCAGGAACATTCTTATCATTTCTTTACAGATGGTAGTAAGAATGAGTTCCCTTGGCGATGTATGGTAATGGAAACTATGGAAGTGAATAGACAAGAAGTATTTCTTCGTTGCTGCTAGAAACTCCTTTAGTTGGTCTGATGTTAAGTGATTCAGCTGTTAATTGCTTCTTGGTCTTACGATCTATAACTTGCAATACCAATACTGACGTAATGAAACGACCCTTCTAATGAGGGGAGGCATCAACAATTTTCTTTGTGGTTGTCCTCTCTTGTTGTTTCCAATGTTCATGATTAATTTTTCCAAGCTAATCTTGTAGCTCCACTACATTTGTACTCGGACACATTGTTGTTTTCAATTTTTTACTCATTTCCAAATTCTCAAGTACGTGCATGTTTCACCAGATTTCAAAAACCTCCAATCTCTTGACCTCTGTGGTGGTCGGTTGACGGATGCAGGGGTCAAGAACATAAAGGATCTTACTTCTCTGACGTTGCTAAACCTGTCACAGAACTTGAAGCTATCAGATACAGCCTTGGAGTTTCTATCAGGTATTTTTTCGTTTCATTCGGTAAGTGCAACACCTACAGCAGTACTAATGCTCGTCAAAACTGCTGCTATGGATGATTAATATGGAACTACATTGGAAATTGATGACTTCAACATATTTAATGAAGACGATAGAACCCTTAATATGTTGAGTTTCTCTCAACATACTGATGTACGTTTTTCAATCAGCTTAGACTAAATACCACAATGATGAATGCTTTCTGAAACAGTGATGGTGAATTTAGTGCTGATGTGTGCTTCCACATGCACCCACTCTCTTAGGGCTTTAGAAAGGAATGTATTAGTCTAGCCAACTGCAGGAATACTACTACTTTTAAAATCATTGAGTTCGGGTAAGGGGAACCTTGCAGAAATGGTATAGTTGTCTCGGTGTGAGCTTGTAGGTCACGGATTGCAACCGTGAAATTAGCCATTGATGCTTGTGGCCCCCTTGGGGTACGGTTGTTTTTGGGGCTTTGTGTAAACACGGGATGCTTGGTGCACCAGGTCCATTGTTCGGACCAATTTGTGTGCATCTCAATTATTTTACTTGATACACATCACTTCTCATCAGTATAAGTGGAGGTGTTGGGTAGCTCTGTCAATCAAGACTTGGATCGATCGGAAAAGTTGCATTAGTGTTTTCTTTCGTTTTTTCCTTTCACGGTTTTGATTCCTGCTTTTTCATAGTTGTCCTACTTAATTAACAACATTTCATCTGAAAATGCAGGATTGACATCATTGGTTTCTTTGAATGTCTCAAACTCTAGAATCACCAATGACGGTTTGCAGCACCTGAAGCCTCTCAAGAATTTGCGCTCGCTATACCTAGAATATTGTGGGGTGACGGCATCTGAAATGAAGAAACTTCAAGCTACAACCCTTCCAAACCTTGTGCGATACCGTCCTAATGAATGATTTAGTTTATCTTGGGCATAAGACTATAGATGGACAGCCATTTTGGTGTGTAGATAGACAGAATAACACCAATAGGCTATTATCTGCATATACTGATAGGAGCAAAGATGCTCTTCTTTTTCTGTTTTGCCAATAGTTACATATGTGCTTTCTGGTGTTTGATTACCTCTGTAAAATCAGGCACTTGATGTCTCATGCCTACCTCTTTATGTAGTTTACTCTGTTTGCAGTTGGTTCAACACTGTTATGTCCATATAGTGTGCATAATATATAAGCAGGCATTCGAACTTGGCTTCGGCAGGCAAGTTAGCACTTTAACTTGTAGAGTGTTTAAAGTATTAGCGGCTATTACTTACATTAAGATTAACTGTCAATAATTCTCCCATTGCTTCAAGTGGAAAAAGCACATCAAAACAGTAATAATGCTAAAAATTCCAACATTCTTCTTGATTGGTAACCAACACTGCAGCTAAAATACAACCTAACCAACAATATGGAACATCATACAAACAAGTTCAGTACATAATTAACTCACATAATGTTACATCAATACAATGCAAGAACTCTATCTAAGACCCTAATTGTGAAATCAACATACAGTAAGGCTAAACTGACACAAAATAGTACTACAAGCAATGAATGAAAATCTCGGTTACAATAAAAAGTACTCCTAACAAAGAAATTCCTGTAAGAAAAGAATGCCTTTAGGACCCTTCCATGAGCCAAAAGGAGAATAACTGAAAACTACAGAAGCCATTTGCCACTGGCTTTGAGGAACCTGCAGCACTGGGTAAGACAACGACGATGAGGCAAAAATAAAGAAAAACATGTTTCTGCCTCTTCATCTCCATATGAAGGAAAAGAGAGAAAAACTTCTCTTTTCTTTTTTTCCTTCGTGATACTGTAAAACTAGATGGAACGAAAACAGGTAATGCACAATCCTTAGTGTGATAGTGTCACAAGGTCCAAATTCCAAAACCTGTATTAACAGCTGATGCGCATACAGTCCCTGCAGAACAAATACATGCAGCATCTCTCAGATAAAGCAGGGAACAACTACAACAAATGCAGTGTAATCCTATGGGTGGGGTCTAGGGAGGGTCGAGCGTACATAGACTTTCCCTTACCTTGAGAAGGTAGAGAGGTTGTTTCTAATGACTAATAGACCCTTGGCTCAAAGAATGATTTAAAAAAAAAAAAAAGGAGGCGGTAGAAACAAGCAGAAACAACAAGATAATAAGATAACCGAGGCTAAAGGAACATGTAGAAATTGCTGTCTAGACAGCATAGTTTTCAGTACAATCAGCTGAATATGTTTTGGTGACTGCATGTCAAATGACCTGGATGTACTTCTGTACAGTTCACTTGGACGTAGAAAAACCATTAATAAGCTACAGTTAGTAGTTGATTATTGATCTTTCTTGTCCATTTTGGAATAGATTATCATCTAACCATCCAGGTACAGAGGCCAGTTTTCCTTACAAACTACAAAAATGAGTATTTATTCCCGAGTAAGGCTTTTAGCCCTTATGGAATTGTTAACAGGTCACAGAATTCGGAAAGATCTGAACTTGTAAACATCAGGCTATTTCCAGCAATATGTGAACTCGATGAAAAGGAAGAAATATAGAAGTAACAAAATTTGTGTCTTTCTGCCTACAGAAATGAAAAAACCTTTTCGGGTATTGTCCTTACTTCTTGCACATATGTGTTAAGTGCTAATTCATAGAATTAAGTATTATTGCAGCCTGACCACAAATCATTATTAAATCTCTCTACAACATGAAGACTCCAAAGAAGAGAATAATAAACTTTAAAAGTACAACTCAAAGCACTAAATCAGCTGAACTTAGAGATGTTGAGATCAGACATAAGTTGCCACACCCACTTGGGGAAAGCTTATTTTCCTCCCTTCACCCCAACTGCTTATGTCTTTCTTCCTACAGGATATTAAATGAATATGTTAAAGACAGGATATTTACCTTCCCCGTGAACATAAGCATAGACTGGGTGCAACAACAGCAGTAATCGCGAGTTTCTTTCTTGATTCCTCTGACACCATAACAAGTACTCATGCTAATTCAAGGGCATGATACAGCTTGGAAACTCGTCGCCTAAGCAATGGTTCCAACCTAAAAGAAGGGACGCCTCTTTCCCACCGTTTTGCTTCGTACATCTCATTCCATGCCTGTACTATCTCATCAATATTGAATCCCAGCCCTACAAGACAAACGTCAGAAACATTTCAAATAATCTTCAAAAAAAAAGGTCTCTGAATAGTAACAAGTTGAAGGCAATATTTTCCAGTTTCACCTTCTGTCGCAGTACTGTTGGAACAATGATTCTTTATCATAACAGCAATATCTGTTGGAGAAGCTCCGGCCAATTCAAATTTTTCAACAGCAACCTCCAAAGATTCTTGCCAGAGTGGAAGCCCAAGTTTGAACTCCATGAGTGATCGTTCGTATAGCATCGTACCCCATAGTAAATTTATCTGAGACATCATGTTTGCAGCTTGCTCAGTAGCTTCATCTGCAGATATTCCTTTGAACAAATTCTCCGACTTCATCTTCTGCAAATGTGTTTTGTTGCTACTTGACAGTTCGTTCAGACGCTGCTCCTCTGCCTCCTCCCACATCTGCATACCTCTTTCCATATTTTCCTCAGCACTGTTGTAAAGCTGCAGAACTTCAGTAGAAGACCAAGAATCCAAATTGACACCAGTGCTAATCGCATAATACCAAGAAAGTTTTGCCTTCTCAAACTGTTGCTGCCCCAGAGCGAGGATACCTTCATAAAAGTTTGGTTTGATATTTAATGCCTCTTCATATCTCTCTCCTGCTTTTGAATATTCTTTTAGAGCCCAATCATAAGCAATTTTTATCTGCGCAAGCAAAGATTCTCCAGAACTATCTTCTTTCAAGTAGACTCTTTTCCGTGCCCTAGACATATGAACATTACCCCAGTTGAACAGTGCCAAAGCAGCCATCTCCTGAAATGTTTCTCCAGCTGTGCTGAAAAGGCATTGAGCTTCTTCACTTGTGATTGCCTCTTCCAAAGCCTCAGAGTATAGCTTCATTCCAACTTCATGGAGATCCAGATAAGCATCAGACTCAAATCCAACATAGTTTTTGAACAAATTAGAAAACTGGAAGATCCAATCATTAATGCAAACTGGTCCATTATGCAATTCCTTGCTTCTTTCAACATTTCCATTTTCAACAATCTTACCATGTCGTGCATTATATTTATGATCGTCTTCTACCCCTTTGATCTTCTCATAGAAAGGATCCTGCTCCGGACTAACTTCCACTATATAGAATCTTATAGAACCATGTCCTACAGAAGCTTCAGCCCACCTTAATTCCTCGTTTGTTGTCACTGTAACCAGGTCGCCTTCTTGGTCCCTATACTTGATTAGGACTGCTTTTAAGCTTGGGAAACGATCGCCTATGATCTCCCTTAGTGTCAAGATACTGCAGTTCAGAGGAACTTGGGCCCATCTTATGTCGTCCCCAAATACTAATTTCACTGTTCTTTTTGGCTCTTCTTCTGTGGTATGACTGATAATTTCCTCCACCACCAATTTATCTTCAGTTTTCCTCTCCTCATGGTCCTCATCTTTGTTCTCCTCATGCTGATCCTTTCCCTTATTTGCCTCGATCTTGTCCTTACTCTTCTTTTCCTTACTCTTATCCTTAGCTATCTTTCTGTTGATCTTGTTCTCAGCTTTATTTCCCTCCATCTTGTCATCAACCTTTTCTTCCTGAGTCTGGTCTTTATCTGTATTTTCATTTTGGTCCTCAGTGTACCTATCATCATTCCTGTTATCGGTTTGCTTTAAATCATTTCCGTGTTCAAATTCCTTCTCCTCCGCCTTCCCATTAACCATCTTCTCCTCTACTTTCTTGATTTTCTTCTTTAGAGCCTTCTCTTTTGATGATTTGGAGTGACTTGAAGCAAAAGTTGGTTCAACATATTCCGGTACCGGAATCAAATCTACCGGAATGTCATTCACCCCAATACCTTTTTCCTCGATAGTTGTTTTCACCCTCTCTGCAATCTCAGTAGCCATGAGATTATTTGGCTCCATCTCCAGCACCCTATTAACATCTCTCTGCGCCAAATCAAGCCTATTCAAAGCCTCATAACACCTAGCTCTCTTCAAAAGCGCCTTACTATATTTCGGAGTGACTTCAAGAGCCAAATTGCACTCATGGATCGCTCTAGGGTATTCACTCAGTCCCATCTGCATATAGCAAGCTGCTATATTACTACGGAGGTAAGAAACATCTATGTGGTTCCGCGGAAGCAACTTGATAGCTTTGTCATACTTCAGCATTGCCCCTTCATAGTCCCTTTTCTGAAATAACTTATTCCCCTCATCCTTAAGTTCCTTCGACATAGCAATGAAAACTGCTGTGTCCTTATCAAATGCTCTAGGACTACTACTTTCACCAGATTTACCTCCCATCTTTTTCGACTTTGTCCAACTTTCCTTCCCCATTCTGAGCTCAACAAATCCAACTTTCCCAACTTAAACTAATTTCCTAATCCAAATCACTAAAACAGATGAAAAGTAACAGGACCTAACTGGTACAAAAATAGAGTCTTTGCACCAGATTAGAAATCAAGAACCAAACCCCACCACAACCCAGATAAGGAAATTTCACCAACCAAACAGAAACTTACAATCAGAACAAATCCACCACAACCCAGAAGCCAACAAACCAAAAAAAAGTCCAATCTTTTTCACAAAATACCAAGAAATAACTCAAAGAACTGAGATTTATCACCCTAAATCCAAAAGGGTATTCTTCAAAAATTACAAAACACAAACACAACACTATATATCAAAAAAAAAATTCTCCTTATAATTTAAAGCAGCTCAACAAACAAACCCCAATTGAAAGAAAAGAACCCTGAAGATAAAAAATACCCCCTTTGTTCAGCTGTAAACAAAGATTCTTGCTTTTTCTCTTTTTTTTTTTTTCCAAAATTTAAATTAATGATATAATTTAAGATTAACTTATCTGTAAATACTCAGCTTGCTTTTGAACACCCTTCAAATATATTTTTTTGCAAATTTTCTGGGAATTTCAAGAGAGATGAATGCGTTGAGACTTGTGTTTTCTTTGGGTTTTTTCCCAGGGAATATTTGTTTATGCAGAAATGGGGAAAAAGAGCACAAACGCCTCCACTTGTTATTTAAGCTGATTTTTTTCTTTTTAAAAAACATAAAATTTAAAATTTATAAAAATAAAAAGTAAAAAAAAGGGTGTCTTGTACCTTTACGTAAACGCCACAAAAACAATGTCAAGATAATGGTTTGAATTTATTTATTTTTTAAAAAGGCGTTAGAGCTAGATAGGATCGGGGGGTTTTATTCGAATTATGTTCGACAAAACAGTGTACTCCCTTGGTCTTATTTTATTTGAATTAATTTGACACTAAATTTAAGAAAGAATGAAAGACTTTGAAATTTGTGGTCCAAAATATGCCTTCATCATTTTATATGACGCAGTTTGATTTGATACAAAATTTAAGAATTTTTTTTGTGAAATTTATAGTCTAAAATAAGTTATAGATATTTGTATCGTTATAATTAAGAGTAAAATAGATATTTTAAAATTATATAAACCGAGAGATAGGGAGTATTATTTATTTATACATATATAGAAAGGGATTACAATATGAAAAGTTAAATCTTTGTCAGTAAATTGAAAATTCAAATAATCAATAAATTGAGTTATAACAGTTAAATATTTTACTATTTAGATTGTGTTGATTTGTTATTTTTCTTTGGAAAAAGATAAATATATTCATGAACTATCGTAAATGATATGCAGATACGTTTTGTCATACTTTTGGGATATTGGTGCCCCTGCCATTCAAAAACTAGAGCATTTATGCCCTTTACTCTAACAGAAGACTAATTAGGGACGGCGCAATCTTATCCGTCGATCTAATATTTAATAAATGTCTGGTCAATAGATAAGATTATGACACGTGTATGTCCGTTATTATAAAGGGTATATATGCTCTAATTTTTGGACGTCGGGATACCAATGTCTCAAAAATATGACGGAAGGTATCTGCATACCATTTACATTAGTTTGAGGGTATATTTGTCATTTTCTCTTTTTCCTTTATAAGAAAAGGAAAAAAAGAACCAATAAAAATTGTGGTATACTGTTCATTCTTTCTTAATAAGAAATCTTGAATTTGAATTCTTCCAAATTCAAAAATCGCCTTAATTAGGAAAGAAAGATTTATGTTGATTTTATTGTTATTTTCTAGAATTATTTCTTTTATGTAAACAATGATTTATAATTATAGCTTATACTAATATATTCCATATTCCGACAACGAAAAGTGGGACCCACTAACCGTGTAATCCTAGATTGTGGGGAACGTTTGGGAGAGACCAAATTAAGGCAACTGTCTCTTTTGATTCCTTTTTCCATAAAGAATCAAATGTGCTTTTTTCCTCGGTTTATTTTTACTTATTCAAGATAAATTTTACATGACAAAGTACAAAGCAAGATGAAGTTTATAATTAAATTTATATTTTATTTTTTCCCATTTAAGAGCGAAGATAAATAGTTTACACTATAATTTCAGAATAATTTAATTTGTGAGTCAAACAAATTTCTAATAATAAATAAAGTGCATAGTTTATTATGATATTCATATTAATTAGTGTATACCTTTTAATGGATTTGAGAAATAATTTGAAATAAGTAGTTAATGTTAAAGAATAAAACGGAAAAAATTATATTTCTCTTGATATATTAAAATAAATAAGTCAAAAATTAATTTTTAATATAAGAGACAAGTAAACTCATTTGAATCTAAAACAACGCAATATAAATTTAAATATTAAATCCATTAAATTAAATTTTGAATTCGTCTTTGCTTAATTTCTCATTTAATTTACTTTTGTTTTTTACTCGTAGAATATCAAAACAAAAATATGAGTACTACTACTTCTTTTTTACATGTTTTATCTAAACATTAATTAGTTATTCTTCAAATTATATCTTATAACTTAAGAAGAAACATCAATAATTATTATGAGTATTGTTATAAAATACTCATATAAATTATTATTTTTTAAAAAACATTAATAAATTAAACTGAACATATAAAAATGAACGGATAAGTTATAAAAAGTATATGTGGTGAGGGAAAGAAAGAGATATATTGTGGGGGTATGAAATATGTTTGGACCTCTAAAAATTAAGTGCACGTTATCTTCAACTCACTTCAGAAGTTTAAAAAAAAAAAATAATACTCTAAAAAACAGACAAATTATAAAGTGAAAGACATCATCATGTGATTGGGAAAAAGCAAAAAAAATAAAAAAAACTCTCGACATCTGTTTTGATTTCTTACAAAATACCTACCAACCGTTTTATCCCCCTAAAAAACAAACAACAAAAATGAAGGCAAAAGTTGTCTTTAATGTATGGTTTAGTTATTAAGTTGTCAAACTTGGTTCTCGAAATTTGAATTATGCCACATGAATTGAGACAAAACAGAGTATAAGATAATTGATTTAGGGGGTAGTTGACTAATATATTGTATTTTGCTTCACCTAAGACTTCATTATATTTTAGAAATCCAACAAAAAAATTAGCATTATTTTCTCGATTTAACATAATACCCTTTCTTCAATACTCATATTATTAAAACATGCTAGAAAAACAAAATCACTAGCTTCTTTTTAAAGTTATTTCAACTTTATGGTAAAACAAAAAAAAAAGTACATCAATACACAGAAGGCTCAAATAAATTTAAATATTTACTCATTGAACTTAAACAAAACTAAATACAAGAAAAAAAATTATATAATCCTCATTGTCGCGCCCCATTTTTCGCAAAACGAATTTTTGGTGCACGATCTAACAACTCTTTTGGGCTTTAGGTATTTGGAGATTTGCCACCTAACGAATTAAGGCGCGTTAGGGCACCTATCTAACCTAGCTAAATCTAACTAAGGTCAACGAACCAGAGATCGGCTAAGGGTTCAAATTACCTCGAGGGGAAGGTGTTAGGCATCCCTTGAGGTCCACAAATGTGGGTTCCGATCGTATCTCATGCAATTTATGTGGGGGTTACAAGTAATATTTAAGGTCCCTTCATTTATTGGTTATTTAATTTAAACATGCTTACTTAGTGATAACGATAAATAAACATTTAAGATTATTTCAATTAATTGTTATTTAATTAAGCATGCTCACTAGGTGATAACATAATAACAAATAAAAATTAAACAATTAATAAAGAGATAAGCAAGGAGATAGAAATTGCACAAGTAGATAAACAAACAATTTTTATTTTATTTAAGCTACCCCAAACAATTGTAATTATAAACAAATAAAGAGCCGAGACAAAAGGAAAGGGAGACTCTGAAGGACTTTATGGATCAACACTCGACTTTTCTTTATTCTTTCGATAGGCTTCCGTGTAGGGACAGACAAAACCAAGGTTTGTTGCTTTAAGCCTGAGTCGATGTCATCATATCCGTAGGGCCTAAACTACCCCTACCCCACCTTCGGCGTGCATTTCGTCTCTAAAAGGTGTCTAGCGTCCCTGCTTAAGGTCCAAGAGACATTAGACTAGTATTAGCGTGGATTTAGACCAAAATAAAATATATGCTTCTAAATAGGCCCCTTAGATACCAAGCAAAACAAATAAAACAACACTTAGCACGTAAAGTTCCATGTTGGCCTCTAGATTTTAATTGTTAGCAAGCTAGCAAACACACATAATTAGTTGAAAAGTCTCATACTAAGTGTGTGGCATACAAACAAATATAATAGCAACAATTATTTTTAGGGCATTAGATACAGCAAGCAAGCAGTTATACAGGTGGCAAAAAGCAATCATGGATTAAGGAAATGTTTTTAGAGCAGTGGAAGATCATATTATTAAGCAACAGTCAGTTTATCAGATGCAGAAATAACTAATTCGGGCAAATTTGATTAGGCAGATTAAATTTAAGCAATTAGGACTTTAACATATTGGCAAATTAATTAATTTATTTTTTTAAGTGGCTAAACAGCTTATTACGATGCAGCAAATTGATTATTTTGGACAGCTTTAAATGGCAGATTGGTTTTTAAGGAGTTCGAGCGTGCGGGAAAGTTAGTTAACTTAGAAATAATTTACCAGTGAACAGAAAGTATGCATAGATTCATTTCAATTATTGAACATGCTGAAGTAATTAGATTATGCCTATGAACATGATTTCTAGGTGATTAAAAGGTCGTATGCATAGCTCCTATAGGCATGCTATTCTAAATAAGTAAAATCGAATCTACAGCCTATAGGCATGGTTTCTAAGTATGAACACGCTGACAATTATTTAAATCAACTAATTACCATGTTTCAATTTTATTAGCAACTTATTAATCAAATCCCATAGGCATGAATTCTAGGTGGTATGAATTTATTCACATAAAGCAACCATTAAAAATGATTGAATGAACTAATTAATTCATATGGCTAGCAGATAAACAAGCTTAGAAGTAATTAGCTAAAATCTTACGGGTCCAAATTATTAATGTGTAGAGGTGAATAGGGTCCCAATTCAATTAGTTGATTGAATTTTTTACCATAAAGCAAATATTCAGATTTTAGAATAATACAAAGTTATAAACGAACAGAGATTGATTATTTATGCAGAATACTTTTTAAGAAATGCTTGCATGCTTCAAGTGATTTAATCAACGCAGGAAAATTTTAGCAAACGCATGTAATGAATGCAATAAATAGATAAACAGTTCGCACATAATCCCCCCCCCCCCCCCCCTTCTTTAGACGATTCCCCCAAATTCCTTCATATATAGGAGAGTTAGAGTTTATACAAAGTATTACAAAATCACAATAATAATCAAAAGAAAACTATTAAGACAAAAAAAAAAAGTGCTCCAAATCAATATCCCTTCCCAGGCGACTCTTCGAACTCCTGAACTTATATAACCTACTAAATAAAGGAGATAAAGCAGCACCAACATACAATACAACAAAGTTTATTTAACGGGCAGAAGCTACGAATATAGATTAATTCACGAAGCAAACATTCACACTCAAACAAATGATAAACTCAACAAAATAGTCATCACAAAAGAGGGAGAAAGAAACTAACCAGGCGCTTCCTTTATTATTTCAAACATACACATAATACGAACAATGCAAAAATTTAAACTAGTGAAAGGAACTAACCAGTTATGTAGAATTGTTTATCAGCAATGAAGACCCAATTAATCCAATAACCGACCCGAACACAGCAAAATAACAAGTTGAGAGGAGCTTTAATGTTTACCGAAAAATTAATTCTTTTATTAGAGTAGAAAGCAATATTTTTAGCATTCAAGTATGAGCAATATGAGAAGTGTAGAGGTGAGAGTAGTTTTCTACTATCGTTAGAATGTTTGGTCTCCTTAAAATAATGAGAGGATGTCTCTTTTTATAGTTACGGAAAAGACAAGCATGGAAGGAAAGAGTATATATTTTTTTCTAATTAAAAAAACAATTTCCTTCTTAGAAAAGGACTGAATAGGTCTAATAACTTAATTTTTTTTTTCCAAAATAACAAAGTTCCTAAATAAGGTAAAGGAATACAGCCAGTAAAATATCAAACGGTCAAATGACATTAATTTAAAGACAGTCAAAAATTATGCACCAATCAGAATATTAACTTGTTCATGGATTACTATAAATATGACAAGTAAGAATCAGTCAAGTCAAATATTAAAGGAAAGCTAGATTAATTAAAGCAAACCACCCAATAATATGGAGAAAAAGATTTATAGGGACAAAAATCATTATCAGTTAAATTACGGATCGCTTGCCTTGCTCATTGAGTTATTCTTTTAACATAGAAAGAGTAAATTAAGCACATACTAATTTAAAAATTTACAATTTGTGAGAGACTAAATCACACCTAACACCAAGGAAATCTTAAACAAGTAAAAGAACAGTTCAAGAATCAGTAAAAACTTATTTTATGGCATCTAATCAGCACGTAAACAAATTGAGTAGCAGTAAGATCCCAACAATCAAGGAAAATTGAAAAGAATATTTTAGGAAGACCAAATACGATTCTCAATCAATTAAGACTTAAATAGTGACTTTTACCATGGAGAAATTAAACACTAAAATCTGTTATATATAAACAAAGAAAAATATTAAGAATTCGAACCTGCTGTGACAAGCCAACTAAATCAAATTTCACAATTTGCTTAAGCAACTCACAACAGAAACAACGAACAAGAAGTTTGAACGGAGAATTTATACCTTAGATATATTTTCTAAGAATCAAGACCAAAGCATATGATAATCTCCCAATTCGAAATGGACAGACCACAATATGAGCAATAATCACGAATTTTGCATAGAAAATCACACCCTAAGCATGCTTTTCCTAAAAACAAAATGAATCGGTATGTAATATCCACTGAAACAGCCAACATAACAGAAAGATATATGAAACTTTCACTTCAACAAGCTCATCTTAAATGAAAACCACCAAAGAAAAAATACGGGCTTTCACTTCAAAAGCTTCACCGAAATTCACTGAATGACCGAAATTCCAAACCGGAGCAACATCATTTTGTTGTTGCTGTTTTTCTCGAGTCCGCTGGGTCGCCTGGTTGCTCACCGAAATTGGAGCTGGTTCTCGTGCTGTTGGCTACTGTTGTTCTCGCTAGAGACTGGCAACTTCCTTGGCTATCCTCGCCAACTCACGAGGAGAAGGAAAAAAAGCAGCAGTCGTTGCTGCCGAGGAGAGAAGAAGAAGAGAAGGGAGAGGGGAGGAGGGTGACGGGAGGAGCAAGAGGGAGAGCTCATCGGTGATGGTGGAGCTCTCGCCGGTTCTCACTGACGGAGGGGGTTGCGACGCTGCTGGCTTCGTCCTCCTCACTGCTGGCTGGAGAGGAGGAGAGAAAGAGGAGGCGGCGCTAGAGAAGGAGGAGAGGAAGGGTGAATCAATGAAAGTTTTGAGGGCTTGGTCTTTTTAGGTTAGAATAGGAAGGTTTTGAGGATTTGATCTTGATCGTTGATTTTAGAAGAGATGAGGGGCTAGGATTCGATCTTGGACCTAACTTAAAGGATGGACGGATGAGATTAAATCACTTGGAATCTGAATTTGAAATAAGAATAGGCTAAAATTGAAATCAACAAAGGCTAAAATTGAAATGAGAATTTGAATTGTAGTGACTAGAATTGAAATGAATTAGAATAGAATAGGCTAGGAATTAAATAATTAAGAGGAAATTTAAGGAAATGCTATCCAATTAAAATACCACATATATTAAAATATTTTTTATAAAATATTTTAAAACGTTTGAGTAAAATAATTATTTCGAGTTTAAATATCGATAAAAAAATAATTTAAGAGAATAATTTAATAATATTTACAATAACTTTTGTAAAGCATGCATACTTACATTATAATTTTTTAGACAAAATCAACTAAATTTTAAACTCAAAATATATTTTAAAATACATTTTTAATTGAATAGCATTCCCAAAAGAGTTAAAGATCGATCAAAATTGGGTGCAGGGGGTTTCACTTTCAGACCAATAGACTTAAAAAGCAATGGATGCCTCGAATGGAGCACACATTTTATTTGGAGAGAATAATAGAATTGATAATTTTATCTATCGTAAAGTATTTTAATAAATGACAAAAAATTTAATTAACATTTCTAAAAGTGTTCATATATTCATTGTTTTTAATAGGATTCTCTATATTTAACGTGCAGGGGTTTTATGATTAAGTCTAAGTCGATTTTGTTTAAAATCAAAAATTTGAATTATTCATCACAAATATCCCAATAATTTTCAAACTTGTCGTGAATAATGAATATAAATTTTTCGAATAAGTAATTTAATCTTAAATGCCTTCATTTTAAATCTTAAACCTGAACTTAAATGTATAGCTTATAGAGAAATTTATTACTTTAGATTTACGAGTTCTCTTCTCACTTCTTATTTTCATTTCGTGCCTTTTATGAATTATGAAGATCCGTATTAATAATATATAGTTTATAAAAAGTGATATAAGTTATAACTATGTGATTTGATTGGTCAATTCACGTTCATCCAATGATATGCTCCAACTTGATTGGCTAGAATACGTCATCTAACATTATATATGCTAATTTTTAAGTGTATTTTAACAATAATATTTTTTTCAACAATTTTTTATTTCTAACTTTTTACTTTGACATGTCGCAAAATAAAAATATATTTCGAGTATCTTTAATTTATAACTTTTTTAAAAAAATTTAGTGTCAAGTTAAAGATCAGATAATTCATGCTAGGCATTTCTACTATTTCAACAAAATAAACAGTATAGTCAATAAGGGAGAGATTCTCTGTTTCGCAGACCACTGTATCATATTCTACACCATAATTAGGGTTTCAATTTGGGGCGAAAAAAAAAACAGAGAAAAGGAAGAAGATGAGATTGGTATGGTGTTTGATTGTTCTAATTTTCTCCATAAGTCTCTTATACGGCGTCGTCACTTCCTCTCAGATATTATCCGTTCACGCAGGTATACCCAAAATCTCAAGTACTTTCTTTGTTATTTCAATGCTGAATGGGAAAAAAAATAATTTAATTTGAAGTCCATTGTTGATGTGTTGATTGTAATAAAAGCTGATTTTTTTAGTTTAGTTTGAAATTATTTTTGTTCTTGATGGATTATGTAGCTCAGTATTTGCTTAATTTAGAGAGATCATTCGATAATTAGCTAGCTGATCGTAGATTTTAAAAGTTATCTTCAAATATTTTCAAGTTCTGTACCCAAGGGTGTGGCCTAGTGATCAGTCTCAGTTCAAATTCCAAAGAGAAAAAAAAGGTCAGGTGACTAAGAATATAGTTATCTGGTACTTGTTGCTGGTGGGTGATAGAAGGTATCGGTGGAATTAGTCGGGGCGTACACAAGTTGACCCGGACACCTGGTTATCAAAAAAAGGTGATTTTTTGGGTTTTTGGGACTTACACTTGCAAAACTTCAATTTTTTTCCAACTAAAATGCATGTCTAAACATAACTTCAAATTCCAAAATCGCAATTTCAAAAGCTCAAATTTTCATTTAACTTCGAAATCTATGGTCAAACGGGAGGTAAGAATTTTAGGCGTGTTGTTAATGAAGCATGATTAGGAAAGGGAAATAATGAGCCAACAATACTAGGTTAATAATCCTGTTTAGTGTTTGTTTACCTTTGATTTCTAAGCTTATTTCTTTTTATTTTTTGTGTTTTAGAATGATTATTATAATGACTGAAATTGGTTAATAGAATTACACAAAAAAGGAAAAAGCTTTTACTGGTTGATGCTCTAAATTTTTAGTAATAGAAGCTTTAACTAATAGTTGGGAATATTAGCTTGAGCTGGCCAGGGAGGTAGGCGTACCCCATGCATCAAGTGCCCCCCATATCTAGTGTTGGGATAGGGGAAGAGTAGGTGTATATCATTCACAGTCTTCTGCTTGCATTTCCATAAAGAGGTTGTTTCCAGTCCACGTGTCAAAGTGTGACCTACATGGTAGTCAAAAAAAGAGAAACTCTATTGTTCACGCCCTTAAATTATTTTTCTTGAATGAAAAAGGAAAGCCAGCAGCCTTTCTGTTCACTTGATTGCACTAGTGCTGACAAAGTTTACATCTTGCTCAAAATAGAATTCTTTCCAGAATGATTATTATTTGCTACTATTAGGTTGTAATTCTTGTGGTTCATTCCTGTTTGTATCAGGCGCATCATTCAGTCAAAGTTCTAAAGAACCAAAATATGAGGTTGAGTTTCATTCAGAAGACTCACCTTTCCAACCGGTAAGTTATTTGTCATGTCTCTCACCTTTTTACATATTCATAAGCACACTATGCACTTCAAAAACTTTATATGCTTGCAATAAAAGATGATCTTTAATTATAAATAAGATTCTAAGAAGTGGATGTAAAACTGGAAAGCACACTACGCGCTAGAACACATGAATAATTTTAGAGTCTACTGTTCTTGAAACTACAATTAAGAATTTAAATCCATGTTAGTCATACGTATAAGATTACATTGGGAACTGGGAAGCATGCTGAACAGCCTCTTTTGAGCAACGTATTTGAAGTATAGTATCACCTTTAGGATCCTTTAGTGGTGACACTGGTAACTTGAGGGTTATGAACTGTGGGATAAATTTGAGAACATTTAGGCTTCTTTGGTACCCGAGGGAAAAGTGCAACTGATACTTTCATTAATTTTGTATGCAACCTGTTGAAGGGGGATGCAAACAGAAATTTGATCTGATATTCTGAGCAAATAATGATGAGATGGAGGGTAAATTTACATGTATGACCATACTACAAATCTTATGTACTGGGGCACTCTGTTTTGCAGGATGACGACCAGGAAACTATTCTTATGCCCAACAAAAATGGGGAGAAGTTCCTCTGTTATTTGCCTAAAGTCGATAAACCGAAGATTGGTAAACCAGTGACAACCAATATAAGCAGTTTGGTCGTGGACACTGAGAAACGCATCAAGTTGAAGACGCCAGATGAACTACTTGAAGTACTGAAGGATAAATGCCTTGTCAGGGTGAGAATCCATCTCGCTCTTCCCTTACCACTTGATGAAGAAGTAGTCTAATTTTTTCTATTATCTTGCTATATCAAACTTTTCTACAGCAAGAAGGGTGGTGGTCATATGAATTCTGTTATGAGAAGAAGTTGAGGCAAGTTCATTTGGAGGATGAAAAGGTATGTTTTACTTCACTTTTAAATGTGTTCTTCAGGCATGATTTCCCAGAGTAACCTTTTATTTTTTGCACCAAGAATATTTTAAATATTTAATTGGCTGAGTCCTTGTTGCCTTGCTAAAGCTCCTGTCATGCGATTGGGGGTGGGTTGGTTTCGGAAAATTCAAAGGAACAGATACTGACGTTGGATAATCTAAAACCACTTCCTCCCCCCCTGCACACCTTGATTAATCCACTGGGCAGCCTGTACAGCCACATATGTTGCCAAAGATAATCCTACCCACCAAGACGGCAAGACCATAGCAAATGATGTCACACTAAGTGCTATGGCTGGGATTTGAACCGAGAATCTCTACTTAGTTACTCCCGTCTCTCGACCACTAGGCCATCCCATCCTCCCCTCCCATTTGGTATGACTCATGTTGACTTTCATGGTGGTGAAGGTGAATGAGCTGTTATATTCAACTTTGAAATAGCCAAGAAGATCTAGTATAGATTTCTGACTATATCCAGGTCCAGTGGGTGATGCCAAAATCTTTGAGGCAATGTTTTCTGAGCTGGAAATTTGAGAAGGAAACAAGAATTAATTGCCTATTTCTTATATGTTCCTAAAATTTCTTGTTCTTACTGCTTTTTGGTATGTTTTACATCTATAGAAGACAGATGATTTACTAGACTTTAAGGATTGCCTGTAAGTTTGCAAATGGAACTAAACTGTTTGTTCTGTCATGTCTTTTATGCAGATTATATCGTAATTGAAAACATAATAGTTGAAAGATGTGAAGAGTATAGAGATGTCATATCAAAATCAAAATACTATGTAGTAGTAAATTGAATGACTTGACATCTTGAACTTGTTGGGTTGACGAAAATAGAAGGTAGCACAAACATATTTATTGGAGAAAAAAGTAGGTCAAACATTTGGATAGAGGATGTTTATTGTGAAATTGCATTTCTTGGTTTATCATAGCCTGCATACTGTTATTATGTACATAGGAGTATCTTTTACTCTCTCCCTATTAATATATATATATATATATATATATATATTACTTTTCTTTTTAGTTTGTTTTTTTAAAAAAAGTGTCTTTTTCTATATTTAGTATTTTTTTATATTCCAACATTCTTACTTTATCCTTAATGACAACTCCTTATAAAAATGACCTGGCATGGTTAAGACCACAACATTCAAAGGATATTGTTGGCAATGCTATTACTTTAAAACCAAAAGATTACAAAATCTTCTTTATATTCTTAAACTCAGTGTCTGATAAAACTAGGACAAATAAAATGAAATGGGAGTATATGCATTGTTGATCAATTATTTGCCTTGTTAAAAAGTGTATTCTCTGATCAAAGAAAATATTTGTTATATGTTTTCAGTTGGTTCAAGAATTTATCTTGGGTTATTATGATGCTGAGGCTACCGCAGCTTATCATCAGAAGCACTCAGATAATTCAGTACTAAAGGATCCTCGTTCGAAAGATGCATCACAAAGGTATGGATATGAAACTGTGAGTTACTAACTGGCTTGGAAAGAGCTTCTATTATAAACCTTGGGTACATAGTGTCTGCTAACCACAATTAAAAGCAAAGGCTCTTCAGTTTCAAGTTTCACATAAGTACTTGCCTACAGAAAACAACTATTATCGTACATTTATTCAATTTTATGAAATTTTTGGGAAGTCATCCTCAAACTTGAAGCACAATGCCTGATGTGTGGATGGATTAAAATTCTTAATTTCTTCTTCAGAATAACTAATTCCTCCAACTCTTTGGCTTTTGTAGATATCATGCGCATATATATACTAATGGAACCGTGTGTGATTTAACAAATGAGCCACGACAGACAGAGGTATGAAGCTATTCTTTTGCTTTTTGCTATTTGTCTTTTTTATCCAAAAATTCTGTATTTCTGATGGACTCAATTCCAGGTGAGGTTTGTTTGCTCAGAGCCTAGAGCAATGATAAGCTCTATAACTGAATTGTCCACCTGCAAATATGCTCTCACCGTACACTGCCCAACCCTCTGCAAACACCCGTAAGTTATTCTGCTTGATTTTTAAAGAAAGTTACTCCTGATTTTTTGTTCAATCTGATGACGGCAGTAAGTCATCTTTCTCTTTTGGGTTGTCTGTTATTTCTGGTTGCTGTTTATATCTATTTCAATACTTAATTCCATTAGTAACTTACTATCTGCTGCTGACGTATTGAGAAATCGGAGACTTTTCTAGGTAGGAAGTGGAAATCCAGTTGTTTTTCATGTCAGTGAAACGCTGGTCAAAAGCATTCATCAACAAGTACCATAAGCTGAAAACACATCCTTATTATAGGTCTCAGTCAAAAGTCAGCAGACCACCACATCAAACATGTTGTGACGGTGTAGGAATCAGATAATTTTTCATTCTTTTCTCCAATCTTAGCTGTCTTGGCATTTTCTGATAGTCTTGATAACAATAACAAACCCAGTGTTATCCCACAAGTAGAGTCTGGGGAGGGTGGTGTGTACACAGACCTTACCCCCACCTTATGGCCACCTTTTTGTGAGAACTTCACTTGTGGGATTTGTTGCTTGGTTGTGCAGTTGATATTTTCATAGTCAAGATTTGTATATATTTGGATAATGAACAAAGTTCCTCCCTCAGTTTGATGCACATTATGCTAGACTTCAAAAGTATGTCTTTGATAGATCAATTTTAAATAGGAAGAATTCACTAGGTTACTCCATTGAACACTTAACAACTACTCTTAAATGTTTCTGAATGTTAGAATTATTGCTATGCAACCATCTTAGTTTGGATATCTTGACATTTATAGCTTGTTCTCCATATATAAGCACAAGGGGAACTCATTTTCTGTATTCGTCAGCATTTGCTCTGATTTCGGAAACAGCCTCTCTACCTCCCAAGGAAGGGGTAAGGTCTGTGTACACACTTCCCTCCCCAAACCCACTTGTCGGATTACACTAGGTATGTTGTTGTTGTCAGAATTTGCTCTGATTGTTAATTGTTCTATGCAGGCTCTTTCAAGAGGAAAGGCCAGTGTGGCATACCATTAACTGTAATACACTTCCAAAAGATTACAGAGAAACGAAAGTTGAAGATAACTTTGAAAATCAAAAGATCGCCATGGTGACAGACTCAGAGTATCAGCCTTCGATTGATTCAGATGAGCACGTGAGAGTGGAGGAAGACAATTCAGATGATGAAAATATCACTGTAGCAACATAATACATACATGACCTATGAAAGAATTTACTGCAGAAATGTTACATTCATCAACTTATCGATATCAAGCTGCTAAGCCTCAACTCTTTTTCTACTTGTATATCTGATTCAGTATAGAACTTTTTTGAAAGGTACAACACATTTTTCTTAAGGTACAGGGACAGAAGTCAGATTTGTTGAGGAAACATGACCCTAATGTTATAATATAAGATGGCATTTTAGCTCAAGCATTCTCAAAGATTGTGCACTACTTTCAAAATTCCAGTTGCGTAATTGTTGGTGAGTTTTTTCACATTCTATTTTATCTTTAATTTGTTGTATCGTGAACGTAATTGCAGACTTTTTCCTGGTTTGTTTTTAAACCAAAGACCTCATCCCCTCTAAAGAGAAGAAATCTAAATTCAAAAGGAAAGCAAGAAACAGAAGGTACGAAAATAAGCGGGTTTCTTACTTTCTTTTTTGTGCTGGGTATGTAAGCAAAAAAACATATCTTGAAAACATTTATATATAATCCAGATTGTTACTCTGTCTCTGTGTTTCGGGGGGGGGGGGGGGGGGGGGGAGGGGTTAATGTAGGGTGTCACTTGTGAACCTGTTTTGGAAACCTTGTTTTTAAGGATTTGTTTAACGAAAATATTTTTCAAAATTTTTGAACTAATCGAACATGAAAAAATTGTAAAACATTTTGTGAAAAATAATTTCTTCCGTACTGATGTTCACCCAAAGTCTTGAACAAGAGGAGTTAAGCTTTCTATCATCATGACGTCAAGCTATTGTTCCAGCTCTTGTTTTTGTCTTTAAAAAACAAATTATTGAGCATCACTAGAACATGACTCGGAAATTTGTACAAAAATTCACTATGGTTACAACACATAGTAAGATTTGAATCCATAATTTTTAAATATAACAGATTCAATGCTAAAAACTTAAAGATTCAACTCATAGAGCTTTAATCCTAAATCCGTCTCCGAATCAGGACCAAGAGGAAGTTGACAGAGTAGGCTGAGTAACAACTCTTCACCATAAACGCAAAATAAATTTAACAAAAAGGAAACGCAAGGCATCGCTTTTTCCTTTGAAAGGGAACTATTCAAAACCTATTTCATTCAAGGATTAGGCTATAAGATTATATATTCTATTCACAGCAAACTATTCAAGTTTGTTAAAATGTACTGTACTTTAACTTCGAATACGGGCAATTCTCAACATGTATTGTACTTTTAACTATGACGATGAACCAATCTCTACGTTAACTCCTACGGTTATTAAAGCTAAGTACTCGTTTATAGCTTCACCTTCTTCTGTGACCTCAATGTCGTAGTCAGAGTAAGCATCTCCTTTTAGTAATTCGCCAGTAATCTCATCTTCCATTTCTACATCACGCGTCTCAACTTTGTTATGACTCGGACCTCCATCACTACTTGAGCCTGCATTAGTACCTGATCCATCTTCACTTTGGACATTAGTTAGAGGATCATTTGCAATTCCATCTCCCCCCTGGTCGTTGGGAAGAGTATTCTCTACATTGTGATCTCCTGCTGCAGCAGTATTACTTGTTCCTTGAAGCAGATGATCTATCGCTGCTTGACGTGTGCCAAGGCTGCGAATAGCTGCAGCCGCTGCCAAAACAAAACCATTTTACATTATTTTGTCAGCTCAAATGACGACCATATTAAATTAAACTATCCTACTTACAAGAAATGAAAGCAAATGAGAGTTCACGACTTCTAATTAACTAGTACTGAATTGCCAGTAGGCAGCAGCTTAGCACGATTGTTGAGCAATGCAGAAACCAATAATTTTTTTAAAACCGTGCTGTCTAGGCCAGCTTGCGTGCATCTTGACTAATTTCACGAGATACCTGTCACCTCCCACCAAAACCAGATAGGTAACTCCGTCCACCAAGGCAAAGACAGATGAGAAGAAATCACTCGCAATACAGAGATGAGGAGCTCCCTATGCTTTTTGATCAAGAAAAAGAAAAGCATAGGAAACTCTTCATCTTTGTACTGCAAGAAAGATAGGGCAAGTTATAGAAAACACGGTCACCAAGTAAGGAGACTCCAGACACTGAAAGAACTTCTTGGCTGCCAAAACCATTGTAAACAGCCCAATCAGATAAATTCTTACATGATATTCTTCTTTGAGGCAATGGCGATCCTCGTTACGGAGTTTTTGCAAGTGTTAAATTTTAAAGGCAGTCTACTCGATTTATTCCTTGATGCTGTCATGAGATTGATGTTCCCTTTTGTAAAGAACCGGACATTGGGCCTTAGCTCAATGCCAAAAGGTAGCTCATGAGGTGAGAATTGTTCAAAATCATGCAAGGAAACCAATCCCACATCCCACAACTATTGTGGACAACTTAACACCCCCTCCACACACCCACAAAACATAACGTAACTTCAAAAGGTCTGCTAACTACTGCATTAACCTCAAAAACTACCTAACCAACGGGTGAAAGCACAATTCATGAAATTCCACCAATATCAGCGTACATAAGGCCCTACATCTCTTTGTCTTTTTACTTTTTATTTGGTGGCTGAGGACTGGTAGAGACCTTCTTGCCTACAATCCTTAATAATTCTTCAGCTTTTTCACTCAAATACATTTCTTGGAATTTATTCTACCCATCATGCTACAAAATCAACACTTAAAATAATCACTTTTTATGGAAGAATGACAGATCAAAAAGTTATTACCGGAAATAAAATGAAACGTTAATAGAATTAACGAGATCAGTTTAAGTGAACACTTCTGTCTTAACTATTTGTCAACAAGGTGGGAGTGGCCTCCGTGGCGGACACAATGAGAGAGGTGAGGCTGAGATGGTTCGGACATGTGAAGAGGAGATGCAGAGACGCCCTAGTGAAGAGGTATGAGAGGTTGGCTATAGTGGGTATGAGAGAGGTGGAGGTAGGTCAAAGAAGTATCGGGGAGGTGATTACACTAGGTATGTTGTTGGATTTGAGTCCCTAAAAGGTAATGTGTCAACTTTTTAAAGCTAAAGCAAACGGGATCCCAGTGAACTCGCTTTACTGGAGCGCTAATACGGCAATGTCACACAAAAAAACGCTCACCTCAAAATTAAGAAAACCAGGCAGTTACTAAAACAAACAAAAAAAAGGATCATGGATAAGAACTTAATTCAGGATGAATTTAACAAATACTAGATACCTGCTTCTCTGGGGAAACCCATGGATACAAGTTCTTCAATTGAAGCATTGGCCACTTGACGCAATCTTTTCTTCTTCCTAGACTCAATATGTATCTGCATTACGAAAAGAAGAGGCATATAACCAGAGATATTATTTGATAAATGAGCACTGCACGTCAGAACACCAGAAATTGATAATCCTATTTTCTCTGCACCATTTTCAACTATATCAAAGAGTCATTCCATTCCACTAGTACAGGAATCATCGAAGCACGGGCTATCTACCATGCGGCAAATACAACTGTCTCATTGAACAAGTAAATGGTTGAATTTTTCCAATTGCACGGTCCCAGAAAAATCAGGTGCTTATTCCCATTTTATTAAATTAACTAATTATCAAGCTAGCCCATTGTTTTTTTCAATAAGTCAAACTTTCATTAGTAGACATCAAGTTGGTATCAAAAGTATTTACAAAGGTGTCCATATGACTAGTAAACGTCAAGTTGGTGTCAAAAGTACTTATGAGTTGACTACTGCCATTCATCAAACTTGCCAGTTGTTTATTTTGAGTTCGTCTAAATCAGAAGAGCAAGAGACCCCGAACCATCTTTCTGATACTTTTAGATAATATCAGTTCTTCACATTTAAAAAAAAAAAAAAAAGAAGTAGAACCACTAGAGATTTCTCTTGGTCTACCTCTAACGATAATAATCACCAGCACTTTGTAATATTTGATTGATCACTATTTTGCATATTCCTTTTCCTAAAGAAGTTCCTAGGGCATTCAAACACTTTTTGACAAGCATTTGCTGCAGCTGATCTGCAAACCTAGGTAGAATTAACTGGTAGGAACACAACCCAACCAATTCCCAAATTATAAACTTGTAATAAAATTTGACCAGCGATTTATACCTGGGTAGTAATCCACTAATAGCTTCACGTGGACCTTTATTCATGCCAGGAAATTTACCTGTATCGAAGAATTAGCTTCCGGATTTGTCAAGTCATCCAAAGCCTTTTGTGTGTCATTTTCATTTCGTCGAAGTGCTTCTGCAGCAAGCTCTTTCTCAAACCTGGCATTCAGGAATATGAATGAGTTTTAAATATCAGTCCAGTCAAGACTCAACATAAGCCTGACTTAGGATAAAAGAAGCTTAGTCATTCCGGTTTATCAACCAAATGTACTGTTTGATAGCCGAAAAAGCTCTCCTTCAGATTTTCTGATCCAGAGTTAGTAATGAGTTATGATCTTAAAAAGTAGTTTCAGTCAAATTGTCCTATGCAAGGGATACATGGAATGTTCCCACACGAAAGATCCTGTGATACAAGTCTTACTTACCCAATTGACACCAATTCATTCAGCCTCTCGATATCAACAGCTTTTCCAAGGGGAGTCGTTCCATAACACTTTTGCTCCCTACAGTTAATATGGTAGAGATACATTTGGTAAATGTGTCTAGTCTTAATGAAATACAGAAAGGAAATATATTTTAAACAAAGATGAACTCACATGATCTCCTTCTGCCGCTTAAGGTCATCCACCCTTTTCCTTGCTTTCTTTTCTTTCTCTTCAACAAGAAAATCAACAGCATTTTCTACTACTTGGTTGTTCATGCGCAGTGCTCTCTTGGAATCCCGTTCTTTGTAGCCCATACCCAAAAGTAAGGACAAAGCTTCATCTGGAATTTGAAGCTGTTTTTTAAAGAAAGACAAAAATAATGGTTTAACTGTTTATGAAGAATTAACCAACAAAGAAGGAACAGCAGCTGATATCCCAAAGAAGAGAAGTAATAGATGTGTATGTAAATTCAATAGACTAATAAGTCAGCATCACAAGAAGCGCATGAACACATGTGCACATGCATGAATAACCAGATAGAAATTGAAGCAAAAGTAGACACTGGAGGTGAATATATTATCTCTTACAAGAACTAAAATATTTTCCAAATATCTGTCTATTAGTGAAAATGGAAAGAGCCAACTATCATCAGCTTTACAAAGAAAGACAGGCTAACCTGCAAAAACTTTGTTTGAGCAGATATCAAGGACTTTCTAGATTTTTCAGTCTGATTGCTATGATATGCCACTACTCCTTCTAGCAGCTCCAGCCTCAAATGTCTAGAAAGAAGATATGGAAGCAACAAATTTTCAAATAATGTTCCTGCATTATACACAAGCAGTATCAATCTGTTTTGGAAGGGTTTACTCACAGGGCAATCTCCGGATAACGTCCTTTTTGAAGCAGTCTGAGACGACTCGCTTCCTTCCCATGAGAACGCTCGAGCCCTTCCCTAGCTTTTGCAAGGCGGACTCCTGCAACTGAGAGCCAGCTGATATCTCGGAGCATAAAGTAGCACCACACCATGTCTATTTGCAGAATGGGCACATTGTCAACCATCTGAAAAGCCAACGAGGAAGGGTGGAATCATCAAATAACAGATATGGAGCAAATTTCTACACACCAGTGAATAAACTGTCTTGCCATAAAATGAAATATACATTTTATAAATGCAAGGCACTATTCACAAGATAAGGCCATTCAAGGACTGACAACAAAGACTCAGATCAAACCATATGAGAAGAGTAAGGAGGGCATGTTCCATGACTTTGTTGCAATAAATAAATTATATCATCTTATCACCTTTGATTTCTTTCTTTTTCCATATTATATAACTGAAAAGTGTAAGGTCACTTTTTTTAATTGTTGCAGAAGTCCAAGGTCACTTTTCACATCAATTCCGTGAGGAATTCACATTTAGAAATTGTGAGCCACTCTCCATTAATCATTAACTAATGAACATTTATGGCTCTCATCTTTAATAACAGTAATGCTTAAACTATTAAATACTAAATTTTCTGGAAGAAAGAATCTAACTCACCTCGATGAGTTTCTGGTCGCATAAAGAGAAAGCTTCCTGCAAAGAAGAACCCGCTTCTGTATGAGCATTCAACAAGATGTTTATATAAACACAGCGAAAAGCAAGAAAAAGATTAGCACTAACCTCTCCCATGGTCAGCACTTCTAGTGCTTCCTTGTATTTCTTCTTCCTCATCAAGGCTTTTGCATTTGCGTGAAGCATGAGGCCCATCATTATTGCCCTAAAAAATAAAGAAAAAGGAATCAACAGATTGTGTTTCATAGTTAATATGAAACTGTTTACTAAATAGGTTACACCAACACCAACAAACCCAATTCCACAGATGGGGTCGGGGAGGGTAGTGTGTACTCAGAGAAGTTGTACCCTCAGCTCAAGGAGAGATGAAAAATAAGCAGTAATAACATACAGTAGTAACAGCAAGATAATAGATAAACGAAGTGAAAGAAACAATCAGATAGTACTACAGATCTAAGAATAAGCAAATCAAAAATTATACTAATACTCCTAGAGCAGAAAAGAAATATACTTGTTAACTAAATAAATTAGGAAAACAATTTTGCATACCTCTGGTCAGTCTCAGATCCCAGTTGCACCCTTTGTCCACTCTGATTTTCGAGCTCCAGATTGAAATCTTCAACAGGTAATGAGCCATCCGCATGCCTCGCTGACAGAGAAACAGCAGCAGCCCTGTAATTCCAATCATATCAGTAGTTAGCTAGAAAAGAACAATACAGGAAAACATGTCTATCCAGGCAAAGAAGTCACAGTTGACTGGATTGAAATCAAGGTACACTTCAATGCTAAGAAGAAAAGCAAATTAAAGCAAAACCATAAAAAAGGATGTCAGCAAAATATATAGAAAATGTAAATCACTATTCCAATCTCTAACCTCCATATATAAATCATAGATACAATAAGTGAAAGACATCGATAGACAATTAAAGTTGCCACCAATAGTCAAATAGAAACCTCTACTTGGCACAGGTGTATCTCGTAGACGTAGACACCAGGGTATGATAGACACGCGTGAATTGGGGGGTTGGGGGGGGGGGGGGGACAAAAGAGAGATTTAATTTTTTAAAAAATTAAAAACAACATTTAGAAAACCACCCTCGCCCCCTTGCCCATTCTTCTACTTCTTCATCCAAAATAATCACCCCACTTTCACCCCCTTTTCTTCTTCTTCAGCAATCCTCCACCAAAACGCAAAGAGCATAAGCCAAACCCTCCTACCCCTTCCTCTTTCAATAGCTTCTCTCCATTCCACCCAAACACCATCTCCACTCATATTCTTTTTCACCGTCAATTTGAGCATAAATACGTCCTGCCCAAACCCTTGACCCATAACAAAACCAATTTTCATTTCCCAAAGCTCTTCTATGAGAACCCCCCCTCCCCGCTCCCCCCCCACCGACCACCACACACACAAGAAATGGGGTGGAAGATTTGATGTGAATCCAACGAGTCATAGTTTGAAGCTAGACTATCTTTTGGAGGCTTTTGATGACGAGTTAGGCGTTCCTCACCCGATGGTACATTCCTCTACCAATTTGAAAGTGAATAATGAAAACGAGACTGATCTTTCTACATCGATAGCGGTAGAAACCGAGTTATTGTTTTCACAATTGTGGTGAGTGCTTTATGAAGAAGATGAGAGTGGAGAGGTGGAGTGGTGGTTGCCGTGATGGCCTTTTTCTGTATATTTTGTGACTATAGTGGTGTTGAGATTTGCCTGTGGTTTTTTGTGTAGGTGAATTGTTAAATTGAGAAGGTGTGTTGGCGGTAGAATGGTGGTCTCGCGAAAAAAATCAGGAGCTATGGTGGTGTTGCGAAGGAAGGTGCAATTGAAATGGCAAAGATGATTAATATCCATGTATTTTGCTGCTCCATATCATCAGAAACTACCAAAGGATCACCACAACTATTAGAATCCCCAAACTCAGTGGAAATACAACAGAAAACACACAAGGCAAGTCACCATCAGAATCAAATATTAATTTTTACATGTACCAAAATAGCAGCTAAGTCAGACCCTACTCACACTATTTAAAAACAAAATTAACAACCCATAGCAAATAAAATCCCAAGTCAAATTCAGTGGAGACATACAACAAATAAAGAAGAAGCTGAACAACAACAAAAAAGGAACCGGAGCCCCCACCCCCCCGACTCTCAAACACAACAATGATCACAATCAAAATCAATTCTATGTATGAAGATAAAAGCTAAACAAGACACTACTTTCACTCTGATCATACTATTTCTTCCCCTTCTTCGGCAAGTCCGTCACCTCCCCTGTGTTTCACATCTTTTTCCTTGACCCATAACAAAACCAATTTTCATTTCCCAAAGCTCTTCTATTGAGAACCCCCACCCCCCAAAACAAGCAATGGGGTGGAAGATTCGATGATGAATTCAACGAGTCACAGTTTGAAGCTAGGCTATCTTATGGAGGTTTTTGATGACAAACTTGGCCTTCATCACCCAATGGTAGATTCCTTTACCAATTTGAGAGTGAATTCTGACGACAAGCTTGATCTTCCTCCATCAATAGCGATAGAGACTGAGCTTTTGTTTTCACAATTGTGGTGAGTGCTTTATGATGAGAGTTGAGAGGTGGTTGCCGTGATTGCCTTTTTCTGTATATTTTGTGACAATAGTGGTGTTGAGATTTGCCTGTGGTCTTTTGGGTAGGTGAATTGTTAAATTGAGAAGGTATGTTGGCGGTAGAATGGTGGTGTTGTGAAGGAAGGTGCAATTTAGGAGTAATGGTGATGTTGCGAAGGAAGGTGCAATTTAGGAGCAATGGTGGTGTTGCGAAGGAAGGTGTAATTGAAATGACAAAGATGATTAATATACATGTATTTTGCTGCTACTATATCATCAGAAACTACCAAAGGATCACAACACCACAACTATTAGAATCCCCAAACTCAGTGGAAATACAACAGAAAACACGCAACACAAGTCACCATCAGAATCAAATATTAATTTACATGTACCAAAATAGCAGCTAAGTCAGACCCTACTTTCACCCTGAATTCTGATCTCACCATTTAAAAACAGAATTAGAAACCCATAGCAAATAGAATCCCAAGTCAAATTCAGTGGAGACATACAACAAATAAAGAAGAAGCTGAACAACAACAAAAAAGGAACCAGAGCCCCCCAAACACCCAAACACATTAATGATCACAATCAAAATCAATTTTATGTACGAAGATAAAAGCTAAACAAGACACTACTTTCACTCTGATCATACTATTAAAGAACCCCCAACCCCCCATACACACACAGACAACAATGATCACAATCAAAATCAATTTTATGTACCAAGATAAAAGCTAAGCAAGCCACTAGTTTTCACTGTGATCACCCTTCAGAAACAAAACTGACCGTAGCCTTGAAAGCCTACTCCAACATTCTTCCTCAAATAAGGAAGAAGATGAACAACAACAAAAACTCCCTCCTCCCACCTCACGACACACACACACACAATAACTTTTTTTTTTTTTTTTTTTATCAAAATCAATTTTATGCACCAAGATAAAAGTTAAGCATGCCTTTGATCACCCTTTAGAAACAAAACTCACATAGTATAATAGAATCAAGAGAACAACATGAAAAGAACATAAATAATGACCATAAAAAAGCTATCTTTAGCCTTATTCTTCTTTTGTATGTATACCAAACTAGCAGCTAAATCAGACTACTTCCAAGCTATTAAAAGTCACTACTTCCACTCTGATCACCCAACCCCATCAAGTGATTCAACAAAAGAACGTGAAGAGTGACAAAAAGATACTAACTTTAGCCTTGAAAGCCTAGTAGAACGTTCTTCCTCAGCCAAAGACTCTTCCTTTACAGACTTCCCTTGATCAACAGAAACCCTTGAAGCCAAAATCTTTGCATTGTTTCTAACACCCAATTGACTCAACTTTTCAGTTCCATCACCATCTTTCAACAATTTACCAGCACATATAAGGTTAATTGTTTCGGGTCCTCCACCATGACCCGATCTTTTTGCTACCTCTTCTCTTAACATTAGTACTGTCCATTCTTCCAATTCCACTTCCAGTACACCACTCCATGCCCCTCCAATCTTCAATTTTGCAGACCCCATATCCTTATTTTGCAGAGAAAATAGTAAAAAGTTGGATTCTTGAAGTCGTCAAACTTAGGAGAGAAGAGTTGGAATCTTGTTATATATAGGACGCTTAAGTCCTGAAGTTTTTTTGGTGAAGAAAACCTGGTCTATATCGAAAACATGGGACCTTTTTTTTAATTTGGTTTCTTATTTTAATTGAGGAAACTAGAAAGAATTAGAGAGAACTTATAGTGATATTAAATATCTTTTGAGTTTATGAATAAATTATTTTCTATCAATTATGTGTTTTATTGAGAGTATTAATTAGTTTGGAATTATTTATTTAATTCATGAGATAACTTGATTTATCTTATCTTTATACTAAATAATGCTCGAGAATATAATAATCTATTATAAAAGAGTTTCTATAGAAATTAAGTCGGATGTAAGGAGAGAAACTTCGAAGAGAAATTAAAAATTCAACGAGAAAGGAAATGACTCGAGCTAGTTATAAATTGTGATATTAATTTATGAATGTTCACAAGCACAAAGACAAACAACACCTATTTTACGCAACATAATATATAAGTGTGTTATTTAATTTGACCTCAAATAATATTTATGCTATTCAATTTCGAGTATGAATAAATAAACATCTAACTTTGTAGAGAGTTGAACATGTTGATATACACATTCTACCTCACCTAATACAGATCAGTTCAAGTGTATTTCATATGAAATTATCATATAAAATGCATATGTTTACTCATTCGATTTTATATAAATTTAATGAATTAGAGTTTGATGCTATTAATGGTATTGGTTGGCTCCATTCTTGTTATGCTTCTTTTGATTGTAGGACAATATAACACTGGCCCTCACAGTTGCCTACGATCTAAGTATAACCTCTACCCTACGGAGTTGGAGTATCCTTAGCAGAAGTCCTACTACCTCTATCGAACACCTTGTGACTGTGGTCTGTCTCCGACGTCATTTTTAATTGACTAGGTCCTTGTAGACTGAAATAACAGACTTGGATATGATAGTATAAGCCTTACCTTAGGCATATGTGCAGCTTGTTAGAGCCCCAAAATGGGAAAAACAATTTTTTAATGATACGTAATCACAACTTATTTTTGATCGAAAATTTTTATAAACGTCTGTTACGATCTTATTTATCGTTTGGTACAATATATAAGAATATTACTAAATAGAATATATAAATAATGTTTGTATTAGTTATACCAATGTTTCCGTCAAACTAAGGATGCTGATCACAAGGTAGATGACAAGGGTTAAATAATAATCTATATTAGCTTGTGCTCAGTTAGATAGATCAACGGAAATATTTTGCTGTAAATAAACCTCAAAGAACACAGAGAGATCTCTGTGAAAGTTGAAGATCATCAATGGCTACCGCCGGTAGAAAGAGAGGAAGAAAGAAGAAGAAGAAGATGAAGACGATGACCAAGAAGATAACCAAACTCACTAAGAAATTCAAAGCCACCCTTCAACTCCGTCACCAACACTGTACTAAACTCATACCCCACCTCATCGCCGCCATCTCCTCCGCTCATTCTTTCCTCCTCCGACATGACCTCCATCTCCTTCCTCATCAATCCCTTTCACTCGAATCCCTAATCTCCTCATCCTCCTCTTCCATTTCCAATATCGTCTCACTTCTCTCTCTCCCTCCTCCGCCTCCACGCGCTGCTCCACCTCCACGCACCGCCGTAACTTCCCCGAGCGATGATGACCCATTACCCGGTTGTTGGTTTCAGCGATTTCTGATTGCAGATTCGGATACCCTTTGGGCTGAAACTTTCAATCTTACGGAACCCTCTTTTACCCTTCTGCTTCGTCTCCTAACGCCTTCGCTTTCTTCACTTTCTGTTCCTCCTAATTACGCTCTTGCTTTGACCCTTTATCGTCTTGCTCATGGTGCTTCGTTTTCTGCTGTTTCGCGGCGATTTGGGATTGATTCCCCTACTGCTTGTCGCGTTTTCTACACTGTATGTAAAGCTATTACTGAGAACCTGGGGCATTTGTTTGAGCTCAAGAGTGATATCAATAGGGTTATTGTGGGGTTTGGGTGGATTTCATTGCCTAATTGTTGTGGTGTTTTGGGAATTGAAAAGTTCGAATTGGGTGGTGATTTGCTAGGTGAAAATGGGTTTTTGATTGTTCAAGCTTTGGTTGATTCTGAAGGAAGATTTTTGGATGTATCAGCTGGGTGGCCTTCTACTATGAGGCCGGAAACTGTTTTACGAAAATCTAAGCTTTATTTGGGTGTTGAGGAATCAAAAGAGTACTTAAATGGTTCATCTTTTGAGCTAAATGATGGCAATTCAATACCTCAGTACATTCTTGGTGATTCCTGTTTCCCACTTTTACCATGGGTTCTCACACCCTACAGAGGAGAATCAAACAAGGAAGATGGGGCGGAAATGGCGTTTAATTCAGTGCATAGAAGAGGAATGCAGTTGGTGGGGACTGCTTTTGGGAGAGTTAGGGGAAAGTGGAAGCTTCTAGCTAGGAAATGGAATGAGCAATGTATTGAGGCGTTTCCATTTGTGATTGTCACATGCTGTTTGCTGCACAATTTTCTTATCAAGTGTAGTGAAGCAGTGACAGATGAAACCGAGGAGTATCCGAGATTTGAAGAGTTTCCTGTGTTTGATGGAGAGGTTGATGAAAGTGGGAAGAAGATTAGAGATGCGCTTGCCTCACACTTGTTTAGGGTAAGTCAGAGGGAATGAATTCCGGGTTTATGTTGTTTATGTTATTGTTCTGCTTAGCATCTTATATTGATATGTATATATTAGTCTGATGTTAACTGTTAAGTTGCCCGAGTTAGAAATTTAGAAGCAGTTTCCTAGTTTTCGCATTTCCAGTTCTCTTTTGGTCTCATGTAGAATTATATGGAAAATGTAGCATTAGCTGCTGATTCAGTATTAGTGTCTTGTGGTTGATGTTCATTATACTGAATGAATTGTTGATTGCATGCAAATTAAGGAAGGAAAGCCTTCCGATGAAAACAAATACAAAATAGGAGCATAACTCCTATGATTGCAATGACATAAGAAAGATTAGGGATGCACTTGCCTTGTGTTGTTATTCTGCTTAGCATCTTCTTGTATATATTAGTATGGTTTTAAGTTGGCCTAGATAGAAAATTAGTTGTAATTTGCCTATTTTAACATCTCTAGTTCTCTTTCGGTCTCATGTAGAACCATCTGGAATTTCGTAAATAGAAGTTAGCTGCTGATTCAGTATTTGCCATCTCGTGCTTGATGTTCATTATGCTGAAATGGGCAAGGTAGGAGGGAGCATTATATGTTCTAACAAGTTTTATGTTAAGGAACAAAAAGGGAAAGAGACAATGTTGGCTCCGGGTAAGGGGCATTTGGGGAGTGGGATTTACCATATTAAGTTAATGACAGAAGAAAGCAATGTCACATTGTTCATACCTCTTAGAATTCCAATAAGTTTGCAACTCAAGATACTGCTGCTAAGTCGGAGAACTAAGAGGGCAGCACGGAACTTTGAAGCATAACATAATGGTGACTTTATTTACTATTAGGTGAAGCAAATAAGAATCTTAGTCTACTGAAGAGGTATGGATATAAAATAGAAGAACCTAAAGATTCTAAGAAGAAACTTCAAACATGAGTTACAAGTGTGTAAAAAATGTACTAATGTGACATTATGAGCAATATATTAGGGAACACCATATAACCAAGAAAAGATCACTTGTGAGAACATAATGACTGCTGTTTGTGATGCCTCCTGGAATTTGAATCCTCTTCTTTAATTCCTCTATAGCGACTTGATGGGTAAATTCATTGGCATTATTCCTTGTTGCACATTTGGTTTCTTTCTAAGTAAAATGCCGTGATTGCATTCATCATATACGTGTCAAATTTGACTTCCTTACCTTTTTCCTTCCTAGATTAAGATTTCGGGAGATAATGATCTAAGACCGAGTAAATAAGGTCGTGTACAGCAAGACAAGGTGTTGGAATCCCACAGTAGTTGCGCATATGGGGCTATAGACTCCTTATATGGTCTTGGTGGATTTACTTGGTGAAACGGGACGTAGTTTTGTAGCCAAAGTAGAATTGGGGGATGGGACTCAGAAACCTCAAGTTGCACCAATAAAACCCTCCTAAAAGTGGCTATGGAGATTTAATAGTGAAGATTCAGTTGTGTAGAAAAAAGTGGTGATAGCTAAATATGGTTTAGGGGGATCTTGGTACAATATACTAATGCAGTATAACATTATGAAACGTGTCCGAAAGGGCTGGCAGGAGTTTCAGAGTCCAACACTAGTGATAGTAGGTGGAAACGGAAGGAAGAAGATCAGGATGTGGATTGAGATCCATGGCTTGATTTCATTCCGTTGAAGGTAAATTTTCTAGTGATACAGAACAAGTAGATTGTTGTAGTGCTTATAGCAGAATGGAGGGAAACAGAAGGCCAATATCATTGTTTGTACCACAACCTCTTCAGTTGCCCCGAGTGGCTCGTCCACAAGGCATCTCTATCGTGCCTGTCCTTTGCTCTTGGTATGCTATATTACGATCAGGTTAACTAAAAAATAACTATATCTGTCTAACAGGTGAGATTAGTAATTTGATTATTTTCCTTAATCTAACCTTGGCCTATGATACAATCTTTTTGATTGAGAGTTAGATGAGAAGATTCAGTTTGACACTCAAAAGACAGTAGTAGTGTAACTTTTACCCATCAAGCCTGTTTCTGTATGAGGTGGAAAAGGGGTTTTCTCAGTAAAATCTTGCATGTGGGAGTTTTCCTCTCCCGCTGTCAACTACATACCCCGTGTATTCCACTAGTGGGGTCTGAGGAGAGTGGTGTGTATGCAGTTTTACCCCTTCGACAGACCCTTGGCTCAAGTAAAGCATATCAAAATCAAGTATGAGAAGGAAATACAATAGTGGCAATCCCTGCTGCAATAATGTATACAAGACCAGCAAGTAAAAGCAAAATAATATGATAACTGAGGCAAAGAAAACAACCGGAAATAATAAGATCGAAGAATAATACTGTAGGGGAGTATAACACATTGCATCTTTTGTATACCCCATATAACTGATGTAGACGATGTGAATACTTCTGTTGACTGTTGTGTACATATTTCTAACCTTGGTGCAATTAATCAAACTCTACGTATCCAAAAAAACAAAAAAAGGTTTTTTATTTTAGGCGATCTTCACCCCTTGAACTATCTTTCGGAATAGAGTTAATTTAACTAAGATCTAACATCTCAAAAATAGACACTGCATTGCCCGGTGATTAGACATACACCAAATCAACACAGGTGAAAGTAGAGTATGCTAGGACACTTGATACTTGATAGAATCATGTCAAGTATGCTAGGATGCTTGATACTTGATAGAATCAAAAATCATGTTAAAGGACTACGGCAAAATGACCCTGTAACTTTGGGAGGAAGAGTGTTTATAGTGGCTGGCACATATCAAGGGGTAGCGACTATTTATTAAAACATAGGACCATGCTAAGTAGTTAACACAATACACATATATAGTCTCACTTGCCCTGTGCTTGAAGGTTGAAAAAAGAAGTGTTATAAGTTTGAATGAAAATCTCGATTAACAGAGGCAATAACTTAAAAAAGTGTTTTTGAGTATATAACAACACGAAAACATTCTTTTCCGTAATTGGGGAGAAGATAAATTATGTTTTTTTTTTCATCAAAAGTAGAAGCATAAGCAAAAAAAAAAGAAAATTAATTTTTTAAAACAAATATATCTTTATCAAAAAAATAAATAAATTATTTGCCAGTCTATCTCTCATTTACTTAACCTATAGATCTCAAATATTAATTTATTTGCCAATCTATCTTAGAATTTTTCTAAGTAAAAATCTGAATGGAAGGATACATGTATATACCCAAAAATCTAGGTTCAACCTAGGAATGACAATGGAGCGGGATGAATTTTGGCCTTATGCGGGCGGGTTGAAATGACTTTTTTGAAAATAAACAGAACAAAATAGCTTGTTCTGGATATCTGCATAATAGCTGGAGTTGATGCTCTTTTATTTCTGATTTGTAAAAAAACAATAATTCAATAAACATATTTTGAGACCATAACAACTAAGTTTGTTTATGTCTTATTCTTTTAAAATTCGAAGACTCTTGGTTGAATTAATTAATTAAATGTGAAGGCGTGATTCTTTATTTTTTTTTTAAAAACTCAAAATTGGACATTGCTCGGGATCTCTCAAGTATTTGCACGTTATAATAACTGTGTAAAAAAATTATTTTTATAACAAAACAAAATTTAAAACGTTCGTGGGGCGGGCAGGGGAAAGTTGAAAATGAAAAAAATACTATTATGCGGGGCGGATTGAAACTTTTGCAAGTTATGGCTTAATCCGCCCCGCCCTATTCAAACGGAGATGTGATTATTCTCAGTACTCAGTAGGGCTGGATTTAGTTTGGGCCAACACGAAATTCAAATTAAAATTTGACCTTTTTTTTGGATTTTTAAATTACGGATTGAATTTTGGATTCATCTTTAAAATTTATGGATTTTGAATTGAATATCAAATTTAGTACTATGAATTATTGGATATCCAAATATTTGAAACTTTATAGTTATTGCATAAGTAATGATCCGATTGGTCTTTTTTGAAAATTTTTGTAAAATTATTGTTTTACCCTTTCCGACATTGATCCTGAGTCATTTCTAAATGAGTTTTGAAAGTGGTTTCGAGTTTTGAGTTAAAAATTGTGAATCATGAAAATTTTGGAAATTTGAAAGACTATAGTTGTTAAAAAGTGATTTTCTGTGTCTTTTGGAGTTTCGGGTGTTGGAATGGAATTATGTCGATTTCATCCATTCCAAAAATTGATCTTGGAGAGTTGTCGGTTTCTAATTTAGAGTCTTTTTGAGGATTTGAGGTCCTAAGTTGGAAAATTGTGAAATTTTAGCCTTTGGATTGAATTTGGTCAACATTCGGGGTTTGAATGGTCGGATTGGAATTCCGAGAGTTCAATTGGATTCGAGGATAATTTTAGACTTAGGCGAGGTCTTGCTTGAATTTTCAGGGGTCCCTGCTTGATTTGACCTTTTTAGGCATTATGTTCCTTTGTTGTGACTTACACGGGACTCGAGTCAAGAAAACCTCGGATTCATAGTTGGTTGGTTTCATTGTGTCCGAAACGTTGAGTATAGTCAATTTACATATATAATTTGTGTGTATGGGATTCTGAACGAATCTCGAGGGTCCATTTGGAGATTTGAGAGTTGGTTGATATTTTCTTGTGTGTGTGCGCTTCGCTTTAGTGAAGCGATCGTCGCATTCGCAAAAAGGTCAGGACCCTTGACCTTGCATTCGCGATGGGGATGTCGTGATCGTGACCTTCGCTTTAATGAATGTCGGTTCGTGAAAGCGAAGGTTGACAACTTTTTGGGGTTCGCATAAGCAAATTTGTGTCCACTTTTTCAACATCATAGAGGGTTTATGGCTTTATGCCTATCATTTCGGGGGTTTACCCTATTTTTCCCCATTTTGAGTTTTGAAAAATTCGTGAGGGTGATTTTAAAGAGATTTTTCATGATGGATTTTAACATCAAAATTTGAGATTTTGATTGGCAAATGACAAGGTTTTTCAAGGACTTGAGTTCTATAGTAAATGGTGATTATAAGCTGATTTTAATTCCCATTTCAAAATGGTTTTCACCAATCTATTCCAAATGCCTTGGGAAACATTTTCAAGTAAAGATTTTCGGATTCAAACTTCATTTTCGGAATTGAGTTTTTGAGTTGATTTGATCCATTTTTTTCAAAATGAATAATTTGGATATTGTTATTTCCGGAATCTTATTGTGATTACTTGATTGAATTAGATTATATGGGTTTGGACATTGTTTGGAAAGGAAAGACTCAAGTCTTGAATTGAATTTTGATTTAATTGAGGCAAATGAATTTTGATGGCATTATTGAGCATTTGAATTGCTTGAGTTATTGTCTCTTCCGTGTGGTGTGAAATTGCTTATTTACATTGATTTATGTGCATCGTGACGAGCCATGTGATGATGCTGAAGGAAAATGGTTCCAGCAAGTGACATTGTATAAAGTCGAAGAAAAATGTTTCTGACTAGTGATATTGATACCGAGGTCATTATCGGTGAGAGTTATTGATGACAAGGTCATTATCAGCGAATGTTATTAAAGCCAAGGTCATTACCAATGAGTATAATTGATGTCGATGTCATTACCGACGAGTTCATGAATTATGGGCATTTCCCATTAGTCTCGATTGACATTGTGCATGATAACCTTGAGATTTGTGATCAGTGTACTTGACTATTGTGATTTGATGAACTTGATACTTAAGATTGATCTACTTGACACTTGTGATTGACATACTTGATACTTGTGATTGATGAATTATAATTGTTAGATTGTGATTATGGAAACTTGTGAACTGTTAGATTGGGTTGATTTCTATGCAAATTGTAGTTGAGGCGGTTCGATTGAGATGAAAGGAGTACGTGTATTATAGCTTAATTTTGCTTGTTTAGTAGGTTTCTTGTTGAGTATCGTGTTGTTTGGTACTCACTCATTACTTCTACACTTGTGCAGGTTCCGAGCCAGATTCCGTGTGATTGCTCTTCTTCTAGTCACATCTGAGGCTTTTCTAAGTTGCTTTTCATTCCAACAGACTCTCTTGTTCCTTACTTTATGTTTTGTTCTATTCGAGAAACAAAGACATTGGGGTTTGTACTTATCTTTCAAATATGTATTAATACATTAATGGTTTGTACAGGTAACAACCATATTTTGGGGTTATATTAGAATGGCTAAGTTTTCCGTTCTTATGTTATTATTGTCTTACTTTCCGCATTTCTTTCATATTTTTGGGTTTGAGGCTGATTTGTCTTGGTGGGATAGATGAGTTCCATCATGTCCATTTTTGGATCGTAACAACATAGTAGCAGAAATTTTACCTTGTGTAGCGACTGCGAGTTTCCCTTGTTATAGGAAAAAAAAAAAAAAACAACTTTATACCGTATATTTGGTCCTAATCATATCATATGTGCCAAATATTAAAAAGTTTGATTGATTAGTATCCTATGACCCTGTCCGTTCTATTATATCTGCTTGAATAACATTATATGATTTGATTGATTACCGTTAAAAGATTTTATTGTGATTTCTAACATCATGTATTTTGTGGGTTAGACTAATTTAGATAAAAATGAATAGTGTTTCATAAGTAAATAAAGTTTAATACATGATAAAGGCGTCTATTATTTCTAATATCATGTACTTTTTCTGACTACTAATCTAAATAATTTCATGAATAAATAAAGCTTAATACATGATCCGAAGTCATAAACGACAGAGTGGTCTCGATCATTGTTAAAAGTAGAAAATTATACATTCTAAGAAATAAAGTAGAGGTATTTTAATATGCTTATTTATTATAACTTGTTTTAAAGGTTCAAAAATCTTTCATTTTTCATTCATATCATATTCAAAATCCAAACAAAAAATATTAATTTTAATCATTTATTACTGTGATAAATTTACACAGTAATAAGTGAATACAACTAATAAATATTTTTTTCCAACTTTTTGCCCTTTCCTTGTCTATGGTCCCTACCCATATTGAAAAGTTGAATTTAAAGTGCTATATTTTAGTGAGCATATTTGGTTGCCTAACATTTATAACAAACAAATAAATTATTAATGTTATATAAATATTTTTAAAAAAATTGCATGGGATCTCACTTCAAAAGCTATTAAAAAAGGTTTAGGGAACCCATAAATGACCCAAAAATAATCAACATTATGGTTAGATGTCAAGTTCAAACACTAGCTCCTCTTAGCTCTATGATTTTTTTATATAATTTTTTATTGTCAACCATGAAAAAGAGTTTAAAGAATTAAAAAAAATATAAAAGTACTGATGTGATATGGATCCTAACTTGTAATTACAATCATTAGATTACGAGTCGTTTGTGTTAGCTGATTGTAAATAATTTATATATATCGGTTAATATTTTTTTGAGTGTTGAAAAAAATAATAAGCATTTGATATGTTAGATGAAAGAATAAATGTTAATAAACTCTCCTTTTTTTTTTGGTAATAAACAACTAAAAATTTTAACCAAACATTAGGAAAAAGGATTGTTTTTTTGTTCCAAAAGAAGAAGAAAAGGTCTACAGACTACAATGTCTTAATCAAGCTAGTGTATTTTGTTTTTGCCTTTGCCTTTGAGATATTGAAGGTAGCTTGTGAGGACAATCTTGAGGGTTGGCCATGTGAGTAGTAATTACTTGCCCCTTTCAATAAAACAACTCCTTTGTAGGTATAGGGGCATGTGGTTGTTAGCACTTGGCAATTTCCCATCAATAACACTATAGTACAATTCTGGACATGTCCAATTGGAACATTTTCCCACTTATAATCGTGGCGTCTAAGTAAGATTGTACTCACCAACATAAATACTGAATAACGTTTTCTATCAAAACCTTGATAGATAAGAAGAAATCAGCTTGTGTTTTGTCTCTGCTGAAATTTGAACACTGATCTCATGAAGTTTATTTCATCACTTCACGACCATAGGTCAATACCTTGATCATGTGGAGAGTCCAAGCCCCTACAATACATGTCAAGTTTTCCATGATATCTAAGTTTTGGCAAGTTTATGCCTACTTGTGTATGCAATGTAAGTAAAAAAGTAGATGAGATGGGATACATATGAAATAAATTCTCTTGAAAAAAATAGGTGATTAATTGAATTTTAAAACTATACACTATAACATGACAATTAAAACCAATTTTAATGAGGTCTAACTACCTAATTTTCAAGCAAACCAACAACCTAATGAATTTTTATGACTCTTTATTTAGCTACCTATCATCTTTACCCACCACTATATTTTGGTTTCCTTTTCAAGCTCATTTACTTACTCTTGACCTTTTCCACCTTCCTCCTCCTATCTATTTAGTGGGGATGGACAAGTGAGCTTTATTTTCCCTTTTTTTCTTTTGGTGGGGTGGGGGTGGGGTAGGGGGGGTTCAAATTGCATAATATATGTAATATGTCTCATTATTAGTCACATTACTTACTAGTAAACATGAAGAGCATGGATTGGTATTCTTGGTTATCCAATACTGGCCTTGATCAAGAACTTATCTATGAGTATGGTCTTGTTTTTAGCATAAATGAGCTTCAGAAAGAGGACTTGATTTACTTCAATCATGAATTCCTTCAAAGTATGGGGATAATTGTAGCCAAACATAGGCTAGAGATTCTCAAATTGGCTCGAAAGGAAGGCGGAGTCGGAGGAGGAGGAACAACCTCATCATCAAATGGTCTTTCAAGATTTGTTTTGGCAATCAACAAAACCAAGAAGCTACTTGCCAAGAACTTCAGCAAGCTCAGTATCCACCGAGCTTCGACTCGTCTAGCTCTCTCCGAGCTCAAACCTTATCGAACACAATGGACCGGAGCACTAAGGAAGCTCGAGAGCTCGAAGGAAGAGAAAGCCATAGTCACAACAAGAAGCATGATAATGAAGTCAGGACCACTAGACAGAAGAATGCAAGACAAATTTATGGCCACCAACAGAAATCTGAGTGCCTCAGGTCCTCTGGATGGGAGAGTACTTCAAGAAAAGTTGATGTACCCCAATAGGAGTCCAATGAAGTCTGGTCCATTGGACAGAAGATACAAAGACAGTGCTGTTTATCCAAGCAGAATCAATAAATCTGGACCATTGGATGCAATGGGCTATAGTAGCCCAAGACTTAATCACTACAATCAAGAAATGATACCTGATGATGGGGTTATCTACTCACAATGGTCTTTAATGTTTCAAGATATGAAGCCCACTTGACAACTCATATGAAGATTTCATCTTGTAAGACTTGCTGCAGATTAAAGGATCCTAGGATAGTATGTTTGTTTTTATAACTGTGGTGTCCGGGGCCAGCTTGCGCACACCTCGAGATACCTACCACCTTCACCAGTACCAGGTACCAGGTAACTTTGATGGGAAGAAATCACCTAGGTTAGTATGTTTATTGGTAGATATCTGTTTTTTTTTTAAGTAGCATTGGTAAAGAGTGCATTTTTAAGGTATGGCACGCAGGCATGGGGTTTGCTGTCTCAACAATCCTTGTTCTGTTGTAACCTTTTTTTCTGCATTTGTGTACTTGAAAGTCTTGAACTTTAATACCAATTATGTATGATGGTTGGTTCATGTACGTAGACCTTACCCCTTCCTTGTGATTCCAATTGACCTTTTTCCAATATACCCTTGGCTCAAGAAAAAACATTACAAAGCAGTTTGTAAAAAGAAAACAACGGGAGTGAAGAAGCAAAGGAAAATGTTAACGAAAGCATGTCAAAGCATACTAAAAATGAAACAAAGATCAATACAGAGCTACCAAATAGAAAGCTCAATCAGCTTCAAGTATATATGCAATAAAAGACTAGCAGAGAATTCTAAAATTAATCCATCATCACTTTTAAGGTCATTCTTAGTATCATTCCATTTACATTAGCATCTATTAAGTGAAGGCCATGCAAATTCCTTTCTTCTTCACTCATGTAATGTTAAGCAATATATATATAAGATCAAGTTCGAGTTTTCCGATCGATGAAAGGCATTAAAGATAAGGACCCAAGAAGCAGCATGATTTCAGGGTAAACCATACACATAGTGAAAGGGATCTTCCTGGGAGTACTTTATTCTACAAAAGAGTTGGAATAATGGCGGGAATCGATAACGACCTTCACATGCAAAACTTTGTTGATACTGAAAAAGACAGGCTTCATGTCATTCCAAATGCACCAAAACAGAATTGAGCTTATCCATAAGGATAGGCCATTAGAATTTGGTAATCACAAAACTTGAAATTGTTCAATTGGTAGCTGAGAGTTAAAGTAAATAACAAAAACCAATTCAAATCATCAGCATAACTACAGACTTTATGGAATTTAAATATAGATCGAGTATAAGATCAACTCGTCTACATAATTATGCTTCCGACTAGTGTTTCCTTCAATCTGTTGATAACCAAATCTCAGATTAGCTCCGATAACTGTAGAAGTATATTCTTCAGTTGTCGGTCTAGTTCAATGCTTTTGGCAGCTATCGAGAACATCATAAACTATTCTCCCAGTTTCCTTTGAAGCATATTCACTATGCATGTACAAGTTCTTAGGAACAGCCATACGCTTAATCATAATGTGTTGTTATCATCAGAACAGTTCTCATTGCATTTAGATGTCAGTCTTAAGGGGAAACGATACAGTACGTAACAATAACATGCTCATAATACTACCATAACCATTTGGGGATGGAGTGGAAACAAAATAGATGAGAGGACACTATTTCTTGCAATATAGCTTGATGTATCAAGTGTTACATGAGTAGTTTATGCATCTATGTGCATGATGCTTCCTTGTGGACACACCCTAACAAAGCTAAAATTTTCAAACATATCATACAAATCACAACAATTTTCATAAATATCATACTATCCGAAATTTGAACTCACAGGCGATTGCTGATCAATGCGCTTCCCTTTAGAACATTAGCACAAGACGTTGGTTAAGCTTTTTCAAGATACCTCAATGACTTGAACTTTGAGGTAGCCGAAAGGATCCTCCAGCATAAAGCATTTGATAAACAGGTCTTATTCTCATGGTAAGAACAATACTAAGCACGGTTCCGAGGCCACATACTCCAGCCAGAATCAGGAAGGTGACTCTAAAGCAATCAGGACCCAAGCAAGTGGCAGAATGCTGCTTCACTGCCTCATTATCATAGAGATACCCGGCAAGGAGACCGGAGAAGAGATAAGCACCTAAGGGGTTCCCTAGCGACATAAAATTGAAAATTATACCAAAATGCTTGAGACCAAACAACTCAGAGGCTGTTGGGACCATTGTTGTAAATTGAACACCATAGCAGACTCCTAGTAATGCTGTCGCTGCGTATAAGGTACCATTAAGAGCAGAAGCAAACAGAAGGTAGGCAATGATCATTACTACTTGTGTACATGTCATCCAAACTGTTCTAGGCACTGCTTTTAACCTGTGTTGCAAATCATACAATAAGCAATTAGATCAGTGCTAGTATAATGACAATGAAACACTATACCTGAAACAAGCAGCCTACTTAATCATTTCAAGCATCTTCAACAAGTTACCTCATCCATAAATTGCTTTTGACTATCCTATGGGAGATGCTTGGATAAAAGATGTTGTCCTTTCAATTTTATCGACAAAAGCATAAAGTTAACAGTAGCAATAACTGCTTAACTAATTAATTTGGGCTAAGTTTTAAGTGAAGAAACCATCTATCATCATTTCCTTTCTATTTCATTTTTCCATTGGTTAAAATAATTCAGTCAAACAAGAGGGATTAATTTTTTAATGATCGAGGGTAGGGGAGCCTTGATGTAGTTGGTAAAGTTGTTGCCATGTGACTGGGAGGTCATGAGTATTGGGTTTGAGCAGTGGAAACAACCTTTTGTAGAAATGCAGCGTAAGGCTATGTAAAATAGACCCTTGTAGTCCAGACCTTCCCTGGACCCCACGCATAGCGGGAGCTTAGTGCAGGGGGCAGCCCTTTTTAATGATCGAGAAAAGGCCTTTCCTCTACCCTACTTCACTTAATACCAGATTCGCATGGTGCAAGGCTCAAACTTGTGACCTATCCCTCAACCTTTGCCATTTGAAATTGAGCCTTGGGGGCAACAAGAGGGGATTAATACAAATAGCAACTAAGAGGTTGAAGGATCACACCTGACAAAATACTCTGAAATAACTCCTCCACCAAGACGACCAACAAAGTTGCAGAAGCTGAAGAGTGATAGCAGGATCTTTGTATCATGAAGCCCTTGAGCTATTCCGATTTGCGCCAGATTATTGAGAACAGTAACCCCAGAACCCACACCGAAAAAATAAACCAAAAACAAAAGCCAGAAATCTGCCTTGACCATAGCTTCAGTGAACTTGAAATCTTCACCTCTTCTAGGCCTCCTCTTTTTCTTTACTGCACCTTCCCCCTCAGCCAGAAGCATATCCACTTCAGAGATTTCATCTCCCTCTTGAAAACTTCCTAGGTTTGCTGAAGATGATAATGGTGTTAACAAGGGTTCTGAGTTCTCTGCACTGCTATTGTCTTGGACTGATACATCAGACACGCCCAGCTTGCCGCGGTTGGAGGGATAAAAAGTCATCTTCACAGGAATGGCTAGTGGAGCCATTAGAAGGACCACCATGATAATGAGAAGAGTGTAAGAAACTAAGACATTTAAAGAAAATACATCTTCCAATATTGTTGTTGTTAATACATAGACACCGAGAACAATACTAGCTACTTGGACGAACAAAAAGTGGTATGATTCTGAAGAATCTTCGCCTAAAGATGGTGTACAAGGCCTAATAAAGTACATCATTAACAAACTTAAAGCAGGAACCCCTAGTGCAAGGAACAGCAAGAGCTTAGAAGAAGAATTGCGAAGCAATGCACTGTAGACTTCTGTATACACTGCAGCACTGAGCCCTCCATAGCCTTTAAGAATCCCAGCAACCGTGCCTCGGCTTAGAGGAAAGTTTCTCATATTAGTCACAAGCACAGTTGTGCTGAACCAAGCACTACTATTCGTGGCAACACAAAGTGCAATCCATAACTGTCAAACCATGAAGTACAGTACACAATTACATTAACTCTTGAAACCACAAGTAGTGTCGATGAGGATACAGGTAACAATGAATGGAAACATTAGGAAATTTTTAAACACGAAAATGATTATTGAGCATCAGAGGGTACAACTTCACCAAGCAGCAGTGAACAACTTAAAAGACAACATGGAACATTTCTATAAATTAAACCATGGTAATCGGTGTTACTGGCTGAGCCTCAATCGGCAAAGGTGACTGGTGTATCAATCCAAGCAGAAAAAGCAAGATCAGAGAAAAAGGATTCGGCTTCTAAGAAGAATAAAAATAAAAGATTACCAGCTGGGACATTTTTTTAATCCAAAAATCTTCTTTACTAACTTAAACTCCGTGTCAACTAGACTAACAAATTGAAATGGATTGGACACTTCTAAGTCAGAAACTTAAGCTAATTTTCTTTCACGTCAAGCATAATCCTGATAGATGAACAGGGAGTAAATAGGTCTACTTTCAGAAAAACTAATTATAGGTAGGAAGTTGCTAAGATTTCACAAAACTTATTCAGGCTGTACCATTCTCAAATGTGAAAGTCATTGTAAACCACAAAAAAAATTCAATTTTACAATTCCTTCAGCCACCACAACATGCATAAATTTTGGAGAATCATTACTTACAAAAACTGATCTTTCTGAAATTTGTATACTAATAATGATCTCTTTGACTTACAACCAAACATATGCCACTTAGAGATGCACCAAACCAATCTCTTCCCAAACAAAATTGGATTACGTTGCAACAACATACCCAGTGTAACCCCACAATCCCACAACTGACTTATTGGGAGGGTAGTGTGTACGAGGTCCTTACCCCTATCTTAGTAGGCAGAGAGACTATTTTCAATAAACAAAAATTGGACTTCACTAGCAGAGCCAAGGGTGTGGCATAGTGTCCATGAAGTGGTTTGAGCATCGTGAGGTCTTAAAGTTCAAATTCCGAGACAAAAATACTATGTGATTACTTCTCATCCATTCTAATCTTTCTGGACAAAGTTACCTAGTACATGTTGACGGTGGAACAAACTATCTCTCATCCCCCCCTCCAAAGCTAATCTAATCATCTCAAAACAATGAAACAAGATTCCAATTGCAAATAGACCAAACTACATGCAATGTCCTAGAAAAGAAACATTTTCAAAAACATCAATCAAAGATTAGATCTTTAACAAAAAGGAAGAACCTTTACCATCCAATAAGGCAAGTTCTGAACAGTCTGACTAAGTGAAAGCCAAAGAACTCCATAACCAAAGAAACAAGAAAAAGAACCAATCAATAGAACAACCCAAGGTGGAAACTTGTTACATACAAGTCCAGGAATAAGTCCAACATTTTCACCTATATCATTTGCCACTCCAAGCATAGTTAGCTGCTGCTGATTAAACCCCAAAACTGATTTCAAAGAATGAGAGTAAAGGGGGAAATTGTATGCATTTCCAGATGCTATTTGTAACCATACAGCAGCTCCTAATCCTACCCATGGTGGCCTTGTACCACCCTTAACATTCACCATTTTCTTGGACCCTTTTGAATCTTTTTAAGGTTTTCAAGATTCTTTTTTTTTTATCATAAAGAAGAGTTTATTTACAAGAATTAGAAGGTGGTGAGAAGGGAAAAATGGAAAGATTGGATTTTTATATTTGTAATTTTGAGGTTTGATGAGATCACCTTGGGGGTGGGGGTATGGATCTTGCAGGATGTTTTTGTCCGAAGAGTGGTGTGTCCAAAAACAGAGAAAAGACGAACATACAATACCATGGAATTTGACTATTTCACATTCGCAGTACATTTCATATTTAAAACTCAAACTCAAAATATATTTTTCTATTTGAGTGTACTTTATTTTAATTTTTTTATCCTATTTTTTATTTCTTTTAAATTTTATGATGTTATATTAAGATATATTGAATAAATTAAAATGATCTTAAATTTACGAAGTGGAAAATTAAAATTAAAAAATTGTTCAAAAAGTAATGATATATTTTTTTTCAAAACGAATCAAAAAGGAATGTGTGACAGACAAATTGAAACGAAGGAAAAATTTAAATTAAAATTTATGAATACTTCTTATATTATTTTTTTATTTACTATATTTAAATATTAATCATAATATCTCTCTTATAGTTTTTGTGCTTCGATATTTATTATTATCTGTTATTTTTAGTAATTACCTTTTTTTGTTAAATTATTTTGTCATGCTCTTATAGTATTTTGTGGTGACCTTTCACTTTATTATTTTTTTGCTTTAAATTGCATTGTCTTAATTAAAAAGTCTATCGAAAATATTTTTCTACTTTAAAATAGATAAAATCTGTGTACATTTTTAAAATTATATCTCTCTCATTTATTAATTTATCCTTGAGATTTCACTCCTAAAATTACATTAAATATATGTTATTCTTATTGTATAATTGAATAAATTATTTTATATAAATATAAACTTTATATCAGTCTCTGAATGAAGTCACGGTTTTTTGGTTTTCTCATCACTATTTTGTAAGTACTTATTAATTACTTTAAATTACATAATAGTGTTTTTATATAATTTTCGATTATGTTGATAAATGAAATTTCACATTAGCGGTGGATAGTTTCTTAGACTCTTAAATACTGATGGACATTTATTATTTTAATAAATTAAAATTTAGTTTTTGAGAGAGTTAAAATTAAGGTCTATTTAATATAATATTAAAATCAAATATATTTAATTAATAATAATAAATATGAATATTTATAACAACATTCTATATAAAAGATTTAGCAGCTCTGAATGCAATGAAATTATCTCAATATTTTTAAATATTTTTACGGTAATAAACATTATAAATAAAAAAATATTTTCACTAAATTTATTTATTTATTTGTAGTATCTCATATATATTTAAATTTTTATATACGTCTATCCCATTTTTAAGTAATAACTGATCAACATGTTATTACATACAGTATCTACACATTTGTTAAAATTAAAATACATTAAAAAAAAAAATGTTTTCAACCTAGGAATCTTTTATTTATTGTTTTTATTCATAGAAAGTCAAAATGGTTCACCTCGTTGCTTAATTTGTGCATCACGACAAATTCATATTGAAGTTAATATTTTTGACGTGAAATATACTTTTTGTATTAAAATTATACTAAATAATAAATCTAAATTCATAATTTTAAAAATATACTATATTTAAAATTAAACATCTTTAAAATTAAATTCATAAAATTAAATCCTAATTCGCCACTAGATATGCTTTGCTTGAGATATGTGTTACTAGTATTTTTTTTTGTCTACTTTTGACTCCTTTAATTGTGAGTTAGTCGTAATCTAGAAGCATCAATTTAAAAACACACACACACACACAAAAATTAAGACATTTGATTATAAAGATCCATTTTCTTTTATTTATAAAGGGAGTAAATAAATAGTTTGATAAGTGGGCCATTTTAAAGTATTATTTTAAATATTTCTTCATCAAATTCAAGCACGTAACTCTTATTAAAGATTTAATTATTTTATAGTTAGAGATCCTAACATTAGTTTATCAAAATATTCTTTAAATCTCTTTTTAAAAATTAGAGAAATTATTCTTTATTTCATCTTTATAGTGTTCGCTAAATTACGTATAGTTGTTTTAAATTAAAGTATTATTATTTACTTAATAAATACTATAAAATACTTTTCGAGAAAAGTTTTTTTTTTTTTCACCGACACACTCTTTATTTTTATGTTACTAATTATTATAATTCTTACAAAGAAGAGTAATGAGTTGATATATAGTATCACATTTAAATACGAACCTACTCTTATATGACCTAATTTATGATATGTGAGTGCGACATTAGTACTATCACTTACTTGTAGAGTCGTATCAATATTTATGACTAATTAATATAGGGTTTGTTTGGATTTTGGTACGTACAAAAATGTTTTGTATGAAAAATATTTTATTGTATTTGATATATATAAAAATATTATTTTAAAAATGTGTATATAATTTAAATAAATATTAAGGAAGGTGAAAATGAAGATAATGTATGTTAAATGATAAGATGGACACAAATTAATATGAAATAACCTAGAAAAGGTAATTTTCCTCATAATATAAAAATATTTTCCTCCAATAGAACACGTACGGCCTTAAAACAATAAAGGATGATGGTTGAGAAAAGTAAATTTTATATCATTTCACAAAATTGAAGAGTATTTTTGTATATTTCAAGGGGGTAATTTTGAACTTGTTTATTTATGAATTAGGCCTACCTATTGGAAAGTTCTTTATCGCTAGTTAAATAGCGCAAACTTAACTCAATTTTTGTAACAACAAGGGTAGGTAAGATCTCAATTATTAAGAGATGATAAATTTAGATTATTGTGCGAAATTTAAGGTCAAATTTAAACTTTTTTCATCTTTTATAACATTAATGATATTGATTTGTGTTCAATGTGCAGGTAGTTCCTATTGATGTATAGACATCAAATAACTTAATTATTTAAAGATCAAGATTTAAAAAACACAATAAATATTAAATATAATTTTGTTTCTGCTAAAATTTAAACCAGATAATTAACTAGATCAGTTGATAGATTCCCCAACCACTTACACTGTTTTGAAAAAACACTTCTCTAAGATTTGGAATCCAAAATTATTCTAATCAAATTGGCAAACATTATTATCTAAATTCAATTCACATGACAATTTCAAATCTATTATATATATTCTCTGCCTAACCTTTTGGAACTTTGTGGCCTTGTGGGTTCAGTGACATGTACCAAGTTCTTGAAATGATGTTGAGTTAATAAAAGAAAAAAATATATATTCTCTATTTATGTTTTTTTTTTCCTGTCTAGATTGAATCTTAATACTTCAAAGACTAGTAACTTTCAAAGATAAAATAAAAAGAATAGTATTGTTTATGCATGAAATGACAAATATTATAGATCATTTATTTTTAGTTAAAACGACATATAAAAATGAACGAAGGGATAGAAGTCAGTAAAGTGTCCATGTAATCTTTTGATTTTTTTCTAACCAGAAGAGAAGCTGATAGAATAAGTATTTAATCCATTCAACTAAATTAAATATTATTTAACATGTAATATAAATAAATATAGTTATGTGAAAATTATTAAAGTCTTTAAAAGATCATAATTATTCAATAAATTTAATATTAAAATCTTTAAAAGTAGAATCCAACATCTTGAATCTGATTCTCATTCTTTGTTTTACGAAAGAAAGAAACTTTTTTTGTTTTAAAAAATGTCATATCCAGTAATTTCACAGGTGAATTTAAGAAGAATAAAGTGTATATATGCTGACCTTATTTTCAAAAGATTCTCGATTTAAGTAGTGTCTAAATAACAACAACATCCTAATGATATCCCACAAATATAGTATGAGAATGTAAAACGTACGTAGACTTTATCACTACTTTGTGAAGGTAAAAAGATTATTGATCTGCAAAAGATCCTCGACTGAAGTGTATCAAATATAATCCAAGTACAAAAAAGAAGAAAACATAGCGACTAACAAGGGAAGCAATGCAAAGCTTACAAATTAAAAAAGCACACGAAGGATAAAAAAAAATGTGACCATCGATATACAACTAACAATAGACGATGATAGATATCACCAACAAATCTAAATCCTCAAAAAACACTTCATTACATACCACCTTCTACTCTAATCCGCGTTCTCTTATTTCCGCATCCTCCCATCTATGGGACACATAGTGTCTGAATAAATTTGTATGGGACACATACGAAACTAAAGATTACATCATTACACAAACTAAAGTGAATATTCCATGCTTCTAAATTCATTTTTTTCATATAAATACAATATCCATCTTTTATTTTACAAATTTGTATGGTTCACATGAAAATGAATAAATATTAAATGGTGATGTTTTTTTTGTAACATAATGAGTAAAATCTGGGCCCTCAAAATTTAATGGTTTTTAAAATATAGTACACTAGGACATAAAAACAAACCGTGAATGATTAATCCTTTTTTTATACTTAGGCATGCAAGTATTAATTATTAGTAAATTAAATGTCGAAAGACAAAAGTTTCATTCATATTTAATAATCTATCTTATTAGTGCTGGAAAAGAAGCTTGATTTTAGCTAGAATTTAAAAAATAAAAACATTAATCCCAAAGTCCCCTCTCATCACTAAACTACAAAAAGCAAAAAAAAATTAACAAGAATTAAAAAATTAAAAAAATTAAGCATCTTATCATCCCCTTGTTTTCTGGCTGAAAAAATATTTTCTATGATTGGCTTGCACCGACTAATTACTTGCGTGAACCTTAAATAATTTTTAATATTTCAATTTCAAAATAAGTGTCATTTAGAAAAAAAGATAGTCTCAAAATAAATGTTGCTTTAAAAATTCAAGACGAAAATCCTATTCCATCCCATATAGAATGTGAGATTAAATAATTTCATGAAATATCTAAACGCGTGAAGTATCATTGCTTATTCCTTCTCGCGTACCAAACGACACGAGTATAAGAAAAAAGAATTTCATTATTATTTTGCAAAATAGGCGAAAATGGACCGAGCTAACCTAGGCCCAATTTCTATTCGGCGTCAGGACAGAGGCAAAACATTATCGGGCTCTTATTTTTGTGGGCCTAAAATGATTTTGGTTATTTGAGCCCATTCTTTTAAGGGGAAATTACATGATTAAATAAAGGGCAAATTACAGAAATCACATACTTTTAAGGCAAAATTACAATCTATCTCTTAAAAGTTTATAACTACAGAAATTCCTCAAACGGATTCAATAATATAAGCACTGATACATTAATCTAATGCGTGAGATACATTAATCGTTAAGTAAGATACATTATATTTTATACATGAAATGCTAATCTGATATACATTTTATACATGATACACTAATCTGATGCGCGAGATACACCAATCTGATGCGCGAAAATGAGGAATTTTGGAGATTTGTAAAACATATAGGAGATAATGGTAATAAGTAAAGTAAAATGTGAGATTTCTGTAATTTTTCCTTAAATAAGCACATACTAGTTAATTAGTCATCATAACTAGGGTGTGCATTCGGTTTTTCGGTTTGGATTTTTTGGTTTCTGGTTTGTAAAAGTGTAATCCAATCCAATCAAAGATAAATTTGGTTTGGTTTGGTTTTCCTTTATTCAGTTCGGCTTTTCTCGGTTTGGTTATTCGGTTATGTCAATAATTAATAACATAACCAAAGTAATAATATTGATTCTCTTAAATATACTTTATAGTATAAATCATAAGTAAAACTTAAAACACAATACTTATAATTATACCTATTATAGATGTTCAAATATAAATTATAAACGTAATCATGATGAAAGGCAATAACCAAAAAGGGATAAAAGGGTTAACTCCAACTTAATTCTAAACCTAAACATTTATAAATATTTATATACACACAAATATAATTCGATTTTTTTTTTTTTTAAAATCCAAAAACAAACCAAAAAACCAAACAAAGTAATTTATTAATCCAAAACCAATCCGAAAAAACAAAAAACCAATCCAAATAAAAATTCGATTTGATTTGGTTATTCGGTTTAATCCGAATAGTGCACACCCTAATCATAACTACAGTTTTAGTTAATTACTACTTGCGACCAACATTCAGTGATAATTATGTGGATTGGAGTTTTGAGTTTGTATAATTTGCACGTTTGTATAATTCAAAATTTATATAATATAATTTGTATAACTTTTGTATAATATAATTTGTATAACTGTTAAAGTTCAAATGTTTGTGTTTGTCTAAATTAGTTATTTCAAGTTTATACAAAAAAAAACTCAATTATACAAACGTATCTGCGAATTATACAAATTAGGCAGCTTAAATTGTAGTTACAACCCATAAATATGTAAACTATAGTTATGAAACATAATTAAAATTATTATAGTCACTACTGACAAAAATTCGTCTAAGAATTTGGGCTACTAATCATATACTCCACCTAGTCCAATATAAGTGAAACTTTTAGACTCTTTTTAAAGTCCAAATATGTGAATTAAAATGTCAGCTTACTTACCATCTTTGTCTGCATTCTTTCTTCTCCTTCTTCTGCTTTTTCCTCTTTATCTTCTGCTTCATCAGTCTTCTTCGTATATTTCATAGTCAGGTATATTTTATATATAGCTAAATAATATTCAATTTTATCATAATGTATAGTCCGTGTATAACTCATGTTTAGGGAAACTATATTGTATAGCCAATGCATATTTTCTATGACTTTTGGTAAGCTATATTGTATAGTCAATGTATTTTGGCTATTTCTTATATATATATATATATATATATATATATATATATATATATATATATATATATATATTTATTGTAAATTAATTATTTCTTATTATATATATTTGGAACTTATCCTTATTCTTTTTCTATATTTATCCTTTTTTATGAGATTTTTAACTACATTATATTTTCGAAGAGATGAAGGCAACAGTTGGGTTAACTTGTATGATGAAACAGAAACGACGATTTCTATCTTAGTTTATATCATTCAAAAACATCTTTAAAAAGAATAGTTTTAGTTTAATAGATCATTTCTAAGTTTATGTTTTCCTTACTTATATCATAGATGATTTAATGTATATTATTTTAACTTATACATCGAAGATTAAATTATTTATTCTTATAAGTAATAAAGTTCATGTTTACAATGTAAAATTAAAAAGTAGACAAGGCATTAGAAATAATTCTATCGTTTTGTTTTGATTATGAGAAGTGATGATAGGCTTTCGAAATACAATAAATATCATTTGATAGATCGTCACCTTTGGACTCAAACAAATTTGGTCATACATATTCTGAAAAATTTATGGACTAATACACATGAAATTTGAAAACAATGAATATCATTTATTAGTCCAAAAGCAACATTTGTTATTCCTTTAATGAATAACAATGAATATCATTTATATTTCGTGATACATAAATTCCTAAAAAAGCAATGTTTGCCTTTCAAAAATATTAAATATCATTTATTAGATTGTCATCAATGAACCCACATAATTTGGAATGTTATTTTCTTAGAACAAGAGAAGTAGTATATCCAAATGTTATTCCTTCTAGTTTAATATATAGTTATCCATAAGAAGAAAATATCTTCCCTTGTTGTGACATGGTGGATGTCATGTGATTAAGTGTGGAGTTATCATGGTAGAAATGTTTCACTCATGTCAAAGTGTGGTTAAGTTGGCAAGCCACAAATTGCCACATGTCCTTGGCCTATAAAATAAGCATCAAATTTATATAACAAAAGAGACGCAACAATTCCAATCTTATTCTCTCTCTTTGTTTATGTTCAAGTACTCTCTCTATTGTTCTTCCTTTTTACTTTAGTTTTGTTAAGTTATTTATTTTATAACACGTTTTCAGCACAAGTCTCTACCAGTTCAAGTTAAGACTTTAAAAGCCTCGAAGGTCTAAATTTTCCTTTCTTAAATAATGTCAAATCTTTCTAAACTTGAATTTCTTGCTTTAGACATATCAGGAAAAAGCTATCTATCATGGGTACTAGATGCAGAAGTTCATCTTGATGCAATGGATTTGGTAGACTCCATCCAAGAAAAAAATAAGGCATCGAACCAAAATCGTGCTAAGGCAATGATATTTCTCCGTCATCACCTTGATGAGGGTTTAAAAATGGAATATCTTACTGCTAAAGATCCTCTGGTGTTGTGGAATAATTTAAAAGATAGATGTGACCGCCTGAAGTTGGTTGTCCTTCCACAGGCACATTATGACTAGATCCATTTGAGACTTCAAGGTTTTAAATCTATCAGTGAGTATAACTCTTCCATGTTTAGAATCATCTCACAATTGAAATTATGCATAGAAAATATCACTGACCATGATATGCTGGAGAAAACATTTTCCACTTTTCCTGCCTCAAGTATGCTCATGCAGTAGCAATATCGAGAAATGAGATTTCAAAAATATTCAGAATTAATTTCACATCTCCTTGTTGCTGAACAACATAATGACTTACTGATGAAAAATCATGAAAGTCGACCTACTGGTTCTATGCCATTTTTTGAAGTAAATATGGCACATTTTCACCAATCTAAGCATGGAAAAGATCGTGGCCCCAATTGTGGCCGTGGCCGTGGTCGAGGAAGAAATTTCAATCATGGTGATCATCTTGCACTAAATAATAACCTTCACCACTAGTAGTGTAAAAAGAAGGACGAAAAACATGAATTGGTGCAGAAGAAAAATCATACGACAAATCTTATCGATGTGCTGGAAAAGGGCATTGGTCACGTACCTGGCGTACGCCTAGGCACCTGGTTGAACTGTATCAAGCTTCCCTGAAGGAGGTGAAAAATAACGCAGAAACCAACTTTATCTGTGAAGATAATATTGAACCCATGCATCTAGATGTAGCGGATTTCTTTAAGAATCCCGAAGGAAAAATAGATCACCTGATAGGTGATGGGTCTGTAATAATGTAAATATATTTCACTTTCGTCGTTTGTATGAACTAGTATGTATATGTTTTTCTAGTCTTGTAAATAAGTAAAAGGTTGTGTAATGTTTTTTTAGTAATAATATTATAATGTTTACTTCGTTTATATCTTTTATCTTGAAGAGTATATGGATGCCTCTCAAATTTTATTTGGATCAATGATCAATCATGAAGATATTTGTGTAATTGATAGTGGAACAATGTACGCCATATTCAAAGATGAGAAATACTTCTCTTACTTGCTTAAAAAGAAAGCAAATGTTACTACAATTTCTGGTAATTCGAACTTAATAGAAGGCTCTGGAAGAGCTACTATATTTCTACCTAAGGGAACAAAACTTGTTATAGAAGATGCATTGTTCTCTTTTAAATTCCCAAGAAACCTGTTAAATTTTAAAGATATTCGCCGAAATGAATATCATGTTGAGACAATAACTTAAGTGAATGTTGAATACCTTGGTATTATCAAGATTGTCTCAGACCAGAAATATGTGTTGGAAAAATTATCAACTTTATCTTCTGACTTATATTATGTAAAAATAAGTACAGTTGAAGCACACTCTATCGTAAACCAGAAGTTTACTGACTTAAAACTTTTGTGCTTTGGCATGATCGAATAGGTCATCCTAGATCAATAATGATGAGACGAATCATTGAAAATTCAAATGGACATCCGTTGAAGAACTTGAAGATTTTTACAAATAATGATTGTCAAGGCAAATTGATTACTAGGCCATCACTAATAAAGGTTAACATTGAGGCACCTCAATTTTTAGAACGTATACATGGGGATATTTTTGGACCTATTCACCCATCTAGTGGGTTGTTTAGGTATTTTATGGTCCTAATAGACGCATCTTTAAGATGGTCTCATGTGTGCCTCTTATCATCTCGTAACATAGCCTTTGCAAAATTATTGGCTCAAATGATACAATTAAGAGCGCAATTTTCAGACTATTCCATTAAGGCAATTCGCCTTGATAATGCTGGAGAATTCACATCCCAAGCTTTTAATGATTATTGCTTATTAATAGGAATAAAAGTTGAACATCATGTAGCTCATGTTCATACTCAAAATGGCCTTCCTGAGTCATTTATTAAGTGCTTACAATTAATAGCAAGACATCTACTTATGAAAACTAAGTTGCCCACTACTGTTTGGGGTCATGCTATCTTACATGCAACATTCCTTGTTCATCTCAGACCGACTCATTATAATAAATACTCTTCGTCACAATTGGTATTTGGCCATGAACCAAATATTGCTCATCTACAAATTTTCGGATGTGCGGTATATGTGCCAATAGCACCACCTCAGCGCACTAAGATGGCCCCCCAAAGAAGGTTAGGCATATATGTTGGGTTTGATTCACCTTCCATAATTCGCTACCTTGAACCATTGACGGGAGATTTATTTGATTCACCCTCCATAATTCGCTATCTTGAACCATTGACGGGAGATTTATTCACTGCAAGATTTGCATATTGTCGATTTGATGAAACAACTTTTCCGCAATTAAGGGGAGCGAAAAAGGAACTTAAAATTTAAATTGCATGGAAAGTTTCATCATTATCTAATTTTGATCCACGCTACCCTGTGTGAACAAGAGGTCCAGAAAATCATCTATTTGCAAAACATAGCAAATCAAATGCCTGACGCATTTATTGATTTGAAAAGGCTAACAAAGTCACATATTCCTGCAGTAAATGTGCCTATTCGAATTGACGTTCCAAAAGGACCATCTATAAATGTCATGGCTTCTGAATCACAAATATGCCTGAAGCGTGGTCGACTATTGGGTTCAAAAGACAAAAATCCTAAAAAAAAGACGTAAAAAATAATACAGATGACATTATAAAAAAGTCTCATGAAGAAGTTCAAGATCTGATTAATCCTGATATTCTTGAAGAAATCAGTGAACCCGAGACTCAAGTGAATGAAAAACTTTCAATAAACTCTACGAGTGATGGGATAAGTTTAGATCGATCGAAAATTATAGTGGATAATATTTACGCATATAACATTGCACTTAACATTATGTAAGACAATGAGGATCTTGAACCCTTATATGTCGAAGAATGTCGACTAAAATGTGATTGGCCAAAATGGCAAGAGGTAATTCAATCAAAATTGAATTCACTTGTTAAACGTGAGGTTTTTTATCCAGTAGTCTACACACTTAGTGATGTCAAATCAATTAGCTATAAATGGGTCTTTGTTCGAAAGAGAAATGAGAGAAATGAAATTGTAAGATATAAGGCACACCTTGTGTCACAAGGATTCTCTCAACGACCCGGTGTCGACTATGAAGTAACATATTCACTAGTTATGGATGCAATAACTTTTTGCTATCTCATCGGTTTGGCTGTATATGAAAATCTTGAAATACACCTAATGGATGTGGTTACAACTTATTTTTATGGAAAGTTCCGAAAGGACTTAAAATGCCTGAAGCGTATAGTTTAAAATCTCGGGAAATGTGCTCAATAAGATTACAAAAGTCATTATATGGCTTAAAACAATCAGGGCTCATGTGGTATAATCGCCTCAGTAGTTGATAAAACAAGATTATATAAACGATGCCATTTGTCCTGGTATTTTTATTAAGAAAATAACATCGGGGTTTGTTATTCTTGTTGTTTATGTTGATAACATTAATATCATTGGAACTCCAGGAGAGGTCCAAAAGGCAATTGAATATCTAAAGAAAGAATTTGAGATGAAAGACCTTGGAAAGACGAAACTTTGTCTTGGTCTACAAATAGAACATTTAGCAGACGATGTCTTCATCCATCAATCTGCCTATACTGAGAAAATCTTGAAACAATTTTACATGGACAAAGCACATCCATTAAGAACTCCAATGATTGTCTGATCACTTAAAGTGAGTAAAGATCCATTCCGACCTTAAGAAAAGAATGAGGAACCTCTTGATTCTAGTGCAATTGGCACACTTATTTATCTTGTTAATGGTACGAGACTTGACATAGCATTTTCTGTTAATTTATTAGCAAGACATAGTTCTTCCCCTATACGAAGACATTGGAATGGAGTTAAACATATATTGCGATATCTAAGGAGGACTAGTGATATGAATTTGTTTTATACTAACAAAGCTAGTGCAGATCTTATTGGTCATGCAGATGCAGGTTATTTATTTGACCCACATAAATCTCGATCTCAAACAAACTATATGTTCACATACGGAGGTACTGCTATATCATAGCGATCTACGAAGCAATCTATTGTCACTATTTCTTCAAATCATGCTGAGATAATAGTCATTCATGAAGCAAGTAGAGAATGTGTATGGTTGAGATCAGTGATACATTTCATCAAAGAAAGATGTGGTTCGAAGTGTGATGTCAAGATACCCACACTACTTTTTGAAGACAATGTTATATGCATAGCTCAATTAACAAGAGGCTTCATAAAAGGAGATAGAACGAAACACATTTCACCAAAATTATTCTTCACTCATGATCTTCAGAAGAACGATGATATTGATATACAACAAATTCGCTCAAGTGATAATCCAGCAATTTATTCACCAAGTCTTTACCTGCCTCAACTCTTGAGAAAATGATACACAAGATTAGAATGTGAAAACTTTATCATCTTAATCGTGGTCTTCATCAGGGGGAGTAAAATACGCACTGCACTCTTTTTTCCTTAGTCTAGATTTTGTCTCACTGGATTTTTCTAGAAAGGTTTTTAATGAGGCAGCAGCGTATTATGAATGTCTATGTATATTTTTATTCTTTCAACTTTTATTTTTTATGGACATCTAAGGGGAAGTGTTGTGAAATGGTGGATGCCATGTGATTAAGTGTGGAGTTAGCATGGTAGAAATGTTTCACTCATGCCAAAGTGTGGTTAACTTAGCAAGCTACAAATTGCCACATGCCATTAGCCTATAAATAGGCATCAAATTTATATAACAAAAGAGACACAGCAATTCCAGTTTTATTCTCTCTCTTTTTGTTTATGTTCAAGTACTCTCCCTATTGTTCTTTCTTTTTACTTTAGTTTTATTAAGTTATTTATTTTATAACATCCCTAACTTTTTTCTTATATACGAAAAATGATTTTCAACAATCTTTGAAGATTTTGACAGCTATACTTGATTCGAAAGTTGATTTGACTTCATATCTACTAGCCATTATTTCCACAAATTAAGTTGCATCCACTTAACAACTACTTCCTCAAATTAATTTTACTTATCCACTTTTAATTTTGTATGTTTTTCAAAAAATAATACTAATTAATATAAATATTTTATTAGAATATTCATTTTATTTGATGTTCAGTATTAAAAATAATTTGAGTAATAAATAATTAATATTAAAGATAAAATATATATAATTTTTTTGATATATTTAAAATCACAAATAAAAATGAAAATTTATTTTTAAAACAATTGAAGTAAAAATGAAGAACAAAAGTGTAGAATGAGTCCAAAAATAACTAGAGAAGAAAATGCATTTTCCACTTTTAGTCCTTGACTCCTTGTTGAGGCATGACTTCTGTTAAAAATAAAAAATTGTCTGAAGTTAATCTTGACAAACAATTGTATAACTAAAATCTTGCCAAATTCATAATTTTAATATAATATCTGAAATTTAGCTTGTCAAATTCATAATTCAAGTAACAAAAAAATGTATAAAGTTGCCTTTGACAAGCCATTAGATAGTTTAAGTCTTGCCAAGATCTCACAAACTTTAGGAAAAAGTGTCTAAACTTTGCCTTGGTCAAGTCCAAAACTTAGATTTTTTTTATTAAAAACTCTGAAGTTTGTCTTGCCAAGTCATAGTAATCTTAAGACAAAAATGTATAATATTTGACCGTCACAAGGCACACTTCAGACAAAATGTATATGGTTAGATGCATATATTCAACTTCAGTTGATACGTTTAAAGTTGTTCCCAAAGCAAGTAAAGTTATAAATATTTTTAACTTAGGATAAATATATATATATATATATATATATATATATATATATATTTAAAATATCTTAATTTTAATTCTTATGCACCTTTTTACTATTAAAAAAAAGGTGGGAAGGGTATGCTTGTGATAATATCTTCTCATGATTACTATCTTCCACCATCTTTGAAAACATTCCCAAATTACTGACTAAGTAAAAGAATTGTTCTTTTTATTAGTGTCACTACTTTTTGATACATTTTCAATTTGTATACACAGTTCTAAAAATTCAACTTTATACTTCCACTTCCCAATTGACTACTAGAAATTGAAAAGACACAACAACAATAACAACTAATAAAACCAAAGACAAGACAAGGCAAATATTAAATTTCCTGGTGGCATTTGTTAAGCTATAATGGAAAACCAGCTATATGTATAACAGCCCACAATATATTTGATGGGACTTAATTTTAAACATTAGAAAACTTTATCCTTATCCCTTTTGCACCAAAAAAGTGAAACCTCTATAAGCATCTAGTTGCTTGTACATTGAACATACATTATCATTAGCTATTTTATAGCGGTAGCACTTCGTGTTCTTTCTATTTCGCTTTATTTGGAATAAGACAAGCACTTTGCATTTTTTCTATTTCGTTTTATTTGGAATAAGACAGTTGATAGTAAAATAATAGAAATATTAATTTCGATGAAAGTGAAATTAAGATTTGAAATATATTTATAGTTCGTGAAACACTAAACTTAGCTCATGTAGTCTTATGAGTTCAAATGTTATTACTTGAACCTATTTAGTGTATGGAAAAGTGTCAAAACTACTTTTAAGCTATTAAAATTGATATAAAAAATTATCCTATATTCACCTATAAAAAGGTTATTTTCAAAATATCTTAGACTATAAATCAATAAGTAAAAGACATAAGAATTTTGAATAATTATTTTCTTTTATTTAAATTGGAAATGAAATAACTTTCCTCAAACACTATCTTGGTCATTAAAGGATAATAATATATTGATACCCTCTTAGACGCATCATGCTAGTTTAAATTATTGTCAAGCTTATATAGGATTAAAGTTTTTTAGTTGGTTTAATTCTTTCATCTTATTTCCTAAATGGATAATCCCTTGCTATTCTTTTTTTATTTGGTTTCTCACTTTATCTTCTATATATATTTTGTTTGACTTTTTAAAATTCAAAACTCATTTTATAAAATGTTAATTTGAACTTTAATCTTTACTCACGAAAATTTAAATAGAAACTCAATCCCAAATTTCGGTTTGTATGGTTAACTATTTTAAATTATCAATTATTATAATTTATAATATTTTTTATATAGTATTTGCTTTGTAAATTTTGTTTTAAGAAATTTAAAGATTTTATTTCTAAATTTATAGTCAAAATTTAATAGTTTGATTCTTGATATTCTTGTGCCACATATTGAGAAAGAGTGAGTATTATGTATAATTTTTTAAAAAATTGTTATTGTTAATTAGTATTTCCGTTTCAATTTGTTTGTTCTATTTTTTTAGTCATATCTTCTTTTTTTTTTTGACAACTCTTTAATTTCAACTTTCTAATATTACATGTCGATAACGTATGTTTCATTTAACATGTTTCATCTAATATCACAAGAGTTAGATATCTTCTTTACTTTTTTAAATTACATATCAAATTAAATTAAACAAAAATAAAATAAATAAATTAAAACAAACAAATCAGGTAGGAGTACTATTATTATTGTAGATAACCTTATCCATGTAGGCCATCCCTTAGACGTAATATCCAACTGAATTTCTTAAAGTAGTCTAAAATTGACTATACTATTTATTGCGGGCCCACACTTTTTGCCTAATTTCCAATCCCTGAGGCCCACAATAATTAATGGGTAAATGTTCTGATATATCCTTAACTTTAGAGTTAATATATCTCTCATTATGAAAGTGGCTCATATACACCTCTATGATTATATAAATAACTCATATATACCATTTCCTCTAATGGAAGTGAAAATTTTAATTTTAATTTTATTTTTATTTATTTTTTTAAGAAAAAAAACATAATTCAGATGAGTATATTTAATCCTCCTAACATGATTTTTTTTTACATTTTTTGTTTTAGTGAGTAATTTTAAATTATTATTTTAATGATAAAATTTATTTATGTTTTACTAATTTTCTTGTAAAACTTATTTTAAATAACCCAATTTTTTTTCAAAGACAAAAACTAAATTACAATAATATACCCAAAAAAAATAGTTTTAAATTATAATATAGCCACAAAAAATTAGTTATAAATTTTTTTCTTTAAACTAAAGAATGAAAGAAAAAATAAAATAAGAATAAGAAACTCAAAAAATAATAACCAAAGAAGTCAAACAACAATTTTGTGTATGAAAAGGATTAAAATATACCTTGAACTTTGTTAGAAGGATCTGTAATGACATGTTCCCATCGTTATAGAAAAGCCAACGGGGGAAAATTTGGGGCTGAAAAACTTTTTTGTAGTATTTTAATTTTTCCAACCTTGTCCAGATTTAGGCGAAATCGGAGTCCTGGAGGTGTAGGAAAATCTGGTAACAATCGGGTGAAGTAATTATGATTTTGATTACATGAGTAGTTATATAACTCGTTAAGGAATTCGTACGACTTTACGAAATTGAATTCGGGTGAGTAGAACTCCCAAATTCGATCTTAGTGTAAAGGGTATTTACTGAGCATCGTTGGTTAGATGTGTGTTGTGAAATGGGAATTCTAGAATTCTTGATTTAGCTCTCTGTCTCGAGAATGCCACTTTGGCTCTGGGTTTTGTCGTTGTGACTGGGCCGCTGTAGCGGGGTGGTGGCCGCTCTGGCGGGCTTGACACGAATTAAAATCGTTAATAAACCCCTAAACAACCTCATTATGCATTTTTCGATTTTTAGAGCTAAGGAACGAACCTCAGGCGGTTCCTACTCGTTTTTCACAATTCTTGAGACTAAAGATAAGTTTTTCACTCCTCGAATCGATTTTTCGATCCTTAGAACATAATAAAATCGGTGAATATTGATGGGAGAGGGTTTTGTTATAGATTCTATGGTGGAAACAACCCTAATTTGTATAATTAGGATAATGGTTTTGATCTATGGTTCATAGAATTGTTAGTAATCCGGGTAATAAATGATTATTTATTAATTTCCGTATTATATGGATTGTTTGTAGACCAAGAACAAGCGGAACGAATTTGGAAAGGGAAGGATCAAGTTTCTTAGGGTTTCAAGCTTGTTTCAAGATAAGTGATGGTTGTGATTCTATGATTGTGTGATGAATGCCATGAAATCATGACTTAAATGTATGATCTTGATAATATACTTGTGATTGTGATTGTGATTGTGGTGTGTGAATGAGATCGGTTGCCACGTTCCACATAACTAACTTGGATCAGTTGCCACGTTCCAGCATATTTATGGGATCGGTTACCATGTTCCGGCATGCTAACTGCTTGGGTTTGGGTTCCATGAGAGGACTAATGATTTGATATAAAATGTGAAGTTGTTCGTTGTTCGTAAATATTGATAATATTGTATATGTTGATATATATGCATGTGATTATAGTGTTGTTTGGCTTATTTATGTTGCACTAACAAGATAGCCGTGTGATCCTACCAGTACACTGTGGTTGTGTACTGGTACTGCACTTGCTCTTATTTTTGTTGAGTACATGCATCTTCAAGCGGCTACTGACAGACCTCGCTTAGGAGATCAGTGATCGTCACTTTGAATTCAAGGGTGAACCAATTCTTCCAGGCTACCATGGGTTTCTCTTTCGTCTATGTCCATCATTCCCGGACTTAGACATTTGTTTTAGTTAGTTCATTAGATTGGGGTTGCATCCCTTCTTGTTTACACTTGTTGAACTTTACATGTTTTGGTACATTGTTTTTCAGGTTCCAGGTTATTCTTCCGCATTGTTAGTTATTATTGTTAGACTTTTATTAGAGTTTATGAGAACTCTATTTTTATTTCCTTAGTGTTTCACTTAAATATCTTAGTTATTGCTTTAGTTGCTTGGTTTGAGTTGTAGTATTCTCCCACCGGAGAGTTAATGTGGGTGTCAATCATGATGGTATGGGTCGCGACAGGATCATATTTCCCTTCATGAATTTTAAAAAAATTAAAAGTCCAATATATAAATTTAAAACTAATTTTTTCACTTTTGTTAAACGAAGGGTATATGCTAGCTCATTTGTAATGATCGGGATAAATATGACTCGTTTGTATAACGGTAATGGTATATATGTGCCACTTTCATAACGAGGGACATATCAGTTTTATATGACAAAATTAAGGTGTATATTAGGCAGGCCCTTCCCATAATTAAAATTGAGGATTTTTTTTCAAATCATGTTATCATAAATGACAATTACTCAATTAAACGATAGTTTAAATAACTACATAAGTTATTTGAGATTAGTTCCGTATGCATGTATTTGATTTGCGTGATTACACCATATCTCAAATACATGTGTTTTAAGTGTTGTTGTTTTTTACCCGATTTAGATATTTTTTAATTAAAACGTATTAAATAAGGAGAAAAAATCACGCCTATAACAATTTCTAAAAATGCTGCATATCCATGAGCTAAAAAATTCTAGATTCTTCTATCACATTCATTAGCCGCCATCTATAAATAAAGGTGATCATTTAAGAGAGAGTTATTAGCATGTAAGTACAAGAAAAATTATATATAAAAATTTAATTCATAAATAATTTATCTTCTAACCAGCTATCAAACGATACGATAATATGTGTCACATTCAAACACTTCCTTTTCTTTTTGTGGAAAAAATAAAGTGCCACAAAATAAAGAAAGGCAAATTATTATTCACATGATATATTATAATTTATATATATACATCCACAAACCTCATTTTCAGAACCTTATCTTGATTCTTTGAATTTCAGTTTTTTCATCCAATTCTTACCCCATAATATATATATATATATATATATATATATATATATATATAATATAAGTAGATTTCTTTGGTGATTCCTATTTATTTAATACTGACATTTATTTACTTTTTGGATTTTACTTAAGAAAATATGGCACTATCTTGCATAAGAATTGTATCTATTTGTGTTGCTCCTACTTATTGCCAAAGGACACTGTTTGTATAATAGGAAACAATTATTTGTTACTGTTCTGTCTTAATTTATATAACATACTTTTTTTATACTTTTATCATTTAAAATTATACGATGTAGATTAAGTGAACACAAAATTTAAGAAATATGAAAAATTAATGTTTCAGAACCATTCTAAAGAAAAATATTTTTTTAACAGAAATTGATTAAAGTACACTCCTGTGAATTTTTTTTTAACCAAATAAATAAAATTCCGATAAGGGTAAAATGATAATAGTATCATTACATATTTTACAAATAAGGAACTTGTTTTTATACTGACTTACAAAATTGTGTCATATAAATTAAGACAGAGAATATCATATATCTATTTCGATCAGAAGCTTTCAAAAAATTATAATCTTTAATTAAGCGTTTGGACCTAAATGAATAAGATTTTTCTTTTTGAAAATAAAGAAGAAGCAGCTTAAGTTACGTGATGGTATTGAAATTTGAAATTATGTTTGGAAAAATTTGAAATTTGTAATCAGAAATCATTTTACTTGAAAAATCTAATTGAAAAACCATTCTGACTTATAACCAAACAATATTTTAAGGATATACTTTTGAATAAATAAAGAATAAAAGTCAAATTCAAAAAATTCACTAAATTTCATATTAAATCAATTATTTCTTCGTGTACCTTTCAACGCTACTTCACGTCGACCTTTTCAATTTCTTAAAACAAAAAAATTCTATTTTTAATATATAATAGAAATCACATAAACTAATGTTAGTTTAGTTGCAAATTATATATTATATAATTAGAAACTCTACTAGTTGGTTAGCAAAACATGTTTGACACTTGAAATGATGATAATAATAATATCAACTGTATATTTAAATTAGGAAGCAATACTATAATGAAGGAAATTTAAGTAGAATTAAAGTCGTTAAAAATAGGTTTGAAACTATTGAAATTGTGATTAAAAAATTCCTCCATAAATATTCCACCTTCCCCACCTTCCTTTTTCCCCCTTCTTGGTGCTTACGTTAGTGTATATATTGGTAAGAAAATTGTAGACGTTGAGATAGGACAAATATTCATATTATTTTTCTATTCATTTTTTCATTCAGATGTTTGAATATATTAGAGTCTAATTAATTTAAATTCACATTATTCTGAAAATTTTCGTTAATTTTTTTTTTCATATCCATGACTCAAATTTAAAACCTCAAATTAAAAAATATCTTCTTAATAGTTTAATGGGTTTTAGCTCATAGTTAGCTGTAATTGTGTACTCTCTTATATTGTGGGTTGGGAGACTTTCTGGGCACTATCGTCAAATCAGATTTTATTTTATCTTTTTTGTTAAAAGAGGTATAAAATATGAAAAAATTCAAAAGGATTAATATATATATATATATATATGTTAACCAATATTAATAATATACATTTTTTTTAATTATTTTTTTTAACTAATATGAAATGATATTTTACGAAAAGGTTTGGATGAACCTATCACTCCTATGAAAAAAAAAGGTTTTGATGAATTAGTTTTAACTAATCATTACTTACTGATATGTTTTAATTATTGTAGAAAAAAAAAATCCCCAGTGATTCCTCCTTATCTGCATCATTATTTCTCTTTTTAAGCAAAATCTTAAACTTTAATTAAGCATTATTGTTATCATTTAATCTTAAGTTACTTATTTTTAAAATCAATTTAACTTTAATTAACCATTAGAGTTAGTACTTAGTGTTAATTTAATTCAAGTTTTGTCCAAAATGGCCCCCAATAATGTCCTTGATTGATGTTTAAGTCCGGCCAAACGAATTTACCCATCAAAGTATAAATACCTGCAAACATAAACCATAAACAGAGTCAGTACCAGAAATTCATAAAAAAAAAATACGCAAATAAATAAATGACAGATATTAATGATTTAAATAAAAATAAAAAAACGTATATTTTACTCCTACGTATACGGAAAAAATACGTATACGTATAATACGGACGGATACGGCGTATATCACGGCTAAAATGGGAAACAGGAAACGGAGAATGGCCAAAAAGGAAACGGAGAACGGCCAAAAAGATGCCGGAAACGACGACCGGGAAAACGTCGATGACGTGAAAGTGAATGGATGTGATAATTGGATGATGAATTGATGATAATCAAACACCTTGAAGAGACTAAATTCGGGTTTATCATGTCAATTAGATTTAGATCAATTTTAATTTGAGCCTTAGGACGCTGTATTTCTGAGAATGGAAGCTTCATGAACAGCAACGCCAAAATTTCATGATTTAGTTTATGTTATAGTAAAAAAAATTTAAATATTTAACTATTAGAGTCTATATACAGTCGGATCTTAGGGTTTCGGCCACCGAATACACAAAAAACTGTTCCGTTCCGACCTCCACTGAGTCCTTCTCCATCGCTAATTTGCCTTACGAATCATCGGCTTTGGACATGGCGGAGAGCCGGCTAGGTCTACGCTGGAAATCAGCTCGGCGGCGTTGTTGATGAGACGAAGGACGAATCAAAGCTGCCAAAGCTCTTTTCACCAAATCACCTTCTACTGTTCCGATTCTCACGAGCGAGTTCGTCATAGCAGACCGCCTCAAAATCAACTGATTCGGACTGTAGGTAGCCGCCGTACGGCTACCGGTTGAACCTGAACCACTCCTATTCTTATGTAGACTACATCGGAACGAACCTGGATGTGTCGTCGGTGAGCACATACACGACTTCTTCTGACTCCGGTTCTGCACCACGTGGTTCCGGTTCACAGCAGAAATAGACCGGCTGGGTGAAGTAGAACGGTCCAGAGAGAACCGTACAGAGGACGCCGGAGACGACGACCTAGAGCTGTATAAATTCACACGATTCGGAGACGTAGATCTGTGGAGAATAACGTGTGAACCGGTGGAAAAACCGGAAGTTGAGGAAGCAAAAGCAGAAGACGTCGACGAAAACGACGAATTCCTCTGGCTAGGTGAATAGAATTTTCCGGCCGGTGAAAGTGAACGCATTACCGGTCCGCTTGACCTCCGAGTAGAAGCCGCCATTGTTATTGTCAGAATAAAAAACCAGTAAAGAGCAGAGGAATCTAGAAGAGAGAGGGGAAAAAAAAGGGGAAGACTTTTCTTCTTTTTCTTTAGACCCGGTTTGGGCTATTTGATTTGGCAAACCTTCGCACAACTCAAGGCATCTATTTATAGGAGGCCAATTTTTATCTTTTTCCCTTTTTCATATTTGGGTTGGGATATTTTATTGTTAATTGCGTGTGCAACCCCTTCAACTTTCTGGAATGTGCTTTTTGGTCCTAAATGCATTTACTATGATATGTAATAATAATAATAATAATAAAACAGCTAATACTTGATAGTTAAGTAATGATAAACACCCCTAGGCACATCATATCAATTCACTCAACAGATATTTTTTTACTTTTAACAATTTGAACTTCTTATATAGGGAAAAAAGATACATATACATTTGAACAATCATAAATAATATATAAATATTTTTTATTATATTTTTGAGATATTAATGTTTTGCGCTAAAAAAAAATAAAGCATATATAGTAAGAAGTTTCCTAGGTAAATCCTTGAAAGTTGAGAATTGAAAAAAAATTTACCTTATTGAAATTATTTTAAAATATCACTTATAAATAAAAAAGAATATCAATACAATATCACAAATAAAGTTGTAGATTAAATAGATGCATATTGCAATATGACTTTTGTAGATAGAAAGGTATTTTCAATAAAATATCGACTCAAAATAAATGTTTATGAAATAAGATTGCAAGAATAATACAATAAAGAAAATATTAAGATGAAAAACAAATGAGGCAACTACTAAATAACTCCTTACTTCTACTCTCACATAAAGTGCGACAATACTCGACTACTTGCTATTTCTTTTTCCTAATTATCAACCTCCAAATCTTCTTATCTAGAGTTATATGCTTAACTAAAATCTATATCATTGTCCTACAGTCAATCATTTTTGGACTTTATGATGTGAAATTATATCCAATTTATTATCATTTATCTCTTTTAACTCCTACTATAACCAATCTCTCGCATTTTCATATTCGAACTATCTAAGCACCTTTTCTTCACATATTCGAATCAATTAACATGATTGTTTCTCTCCATAAAATAGGTAACTTAGAAGAAAATATCTCAATTTACAAGGGAACCAAAGTGCAAAATCATGAAAAGTACAAAGTGTGAGTATGCAAATAAGACATTTTCAATTCCTTGGGAATTCAATTTTCTTGACCAAAGCAAGTGGGCAAAATTCAAATAGAGAAATAAATCTTTAACCATAGTTTATAAAGTAGTCTAATAGGACCTAGAAATTGGGAAACCAGGGGCTGCTTCGAAATTATTTTTAAAAAAAAGAACAAAACGACAAGAAATATTGCCGTTTTGATTTAACGGCAACTGTTATGGTGGGGACACTAAAACACTGCCACGTACCGTTATCGACTTTAGTGACTCACTCCCCATAGATTACACGTATTCATGTTGCTATTTTTGTAATTAACTTTTACGTCTACTTCAAAAATAATATATTTATTCCATTTCAATTTATTTGATCTAATTTTATTTGATAAGAAAATTTTCCAAATAAATGGACATTTCTAAATCCGTAATTTTACGTATATCATAATTGTTGGGTTATGAAGGTGATTAGGGCGTCATGCAGAAGCTTATAATTTGCAAATCATATAGTTGATAAATCAGATAACAAAAAAAAAGTTATACTGAAAATCAAAATATTATTATATCAAAACTAATATAAAGAAAAACATTGAAACTTTAGAGAGAATAAATCTCCCCATAAACAAGACTCTTAAACGACTACATTGTGGACGTTATTGTGTTCAGCTTTGAGAATAGGGATCTTCAATTTATAGATCTCCAAACTTTTCCTCTAAGGAAAGAATAAATCAAATATGAAGGAAAATTATATTTCTCTTTCAGGATAAATTAAAACGTTTATGCTAAGCTTCAAATAAGATAAGAAAATTAGGCAAAACCCTAACATGGATAAGAGTTTTGAAATTTGTAAGCTAACCTATAATAATAGATGAGTTTGCAAAACAAGGTTGAAAGAAAATATAACGATAAAAATAGCAACATTCAAAATAAATGAATGTTAAATATTTATATTTATATTTGTACTTAATAATAAATAAGACATATATATTGTATGTATATACACTGTTAATATTTAATCACGACTAAATATTGTACATCTTCACTTTAGTTTGTTACTCTTATGATTAATTATTTAGTTAAGTATAAAAAATAATTGATACAATAAGTATTTACCTCTTAAATATGTAATAATTCCCATGTAGCTAAAAATTTCGAATATTTAAAAGATATTTATAAAGAGATTAAGATATACTGAATTCCTTTGATAATATATTTTAAGAAAGATTTACAAGATTCGTTTTATATGGAGATTAACATCCAATGTTCGAATAATATGCTACTAACAATTTTAGAATTGCGAAAAAAAATCAGAGTGAAAAATTAAAGGAACAAATAGATTTGTACCGAACTATGGATATCGTTTTATCAACATAAATAAAATATTCTTGTTTTTTAATAAATACGTGGCTATAAAAATTTTTTTCAAGAATAAAATAATTTTTAAAAAGCTTATTGATTTAGTGACTCACTCCCCGTAGATTACACATACACATGCATCCTTAATTCAATCCGGTATAAGTTTTTGTCAATTTTTTAATCCCATTAGTTTTAATTTGGTTTCTTTTTAAGCTAGTTAAAATATATTATGTCTAAATTGGAAAGCTATAATACGTGGCCAATTCCGTAAATTTGTTAGGATATTCTATTTAGATACACTCGAAACACTTCAATTCCTAATTAAATATTTTAATTAAATTCTTTTGATTTTTTTTTCGCATATATTTCATTTATGTATTTGATAGTTAAGTTAACCGTCTAAAATATGTCATTTCCTTTAATTATACACATTCGTTTCAATAAGTCATAAAACTCCGCACATTCTTAACTTAATATTTCTTTAATTATATATATATTAAAGAATATGATATACATTATGTAGTTAACCTAATAATTAACAAAAACACACACAATCATTTTTTTTTTGTTTTTCTAAATTTGAACTAAAATTATCTAAATGAAACACTTTATTAGGAGTTGAGATAATTGCTATTTATTAAACCTTAATTTCCCTTTATAACTTTAAGAAACTTTTTTATTGCCACACCAATGATATATAGAGTTCAATGATGTACAATTATAGAAAACATATACTGGATATTATTAATTTAATATAAGTTAAAAAAGAAATTGGGAAGAAAAATGCTTTATTGGAAAACATGGGACGATCATATTCAAAGGGCGGTGCTCATGTGGGGTTGTATTATGAAATTGTGACATTTCATAACTAAAGTTGTGATAATAATTTAGGAGGACACATGGCTTTTGGCATATAATTATTAATTAAATAAGTAAACTACAATAATGTGTGCCTTACCTAAACAATATGTTTATTCATTTTTGTAATGGTGTTAGGGCACAAGTAGGAGAATAATAATATTTGAGTCATGGAGTATTTTCTCTAAGAATTTGGGATTTGTTCAATTAAGTAGGCTTTTGTGCCAAATGCATTCGGGAATATGTCCAAACTACTTTATGAAATAATATTAGGTATATGGAATAAAAACATCAGTACTTGACTACATATTGAATGTGAAAAATGTATTTTGATATTATGTTTTTAGTTTATTTAGCCAAGTTTCCAAAAAGTTAAATAGTTTTTAGTATTTTTGAGGTGTTTAGCCAAACGTTTAGGGGGAATATAAGTATTTTTGAGTAGTATTCGAAACTATTTTTCAAAAAATGGAAAAAATAATTGTTTATTTTTCAAAAACACATTTGAAACCTTGATTAATGGGCAAAAGCGTTTTTTAAATTGATATATCTAAATACAAATGAATACACTTGAAAATTATTTTTTCAAAAAATACTTTTACCCAAAAGCGTTTTTTCTAAATAAGTAAATTTTATAAGCTTGATTAAGTCATCAAACAACCATTTGTGATTTCATGTTTCTTTTGCACTTTATTTATTCAACTCATATATAGATTTTTCTCCCAAGAGGTTGTAATTAAATTAGTCTTCAAAAGAATCTCATGTTGAAATTATTTTTTTAAAAAAAAAAGAATCTCAAGCTACTTTAGTCTATTACATGCGTTACCATACTTTTTCTTTCTTTTTGCAAAGAGTGGAAGGGTCCAAAGAGAACCTAATTAAAGTATTTCCATATTTTAGTTTCTACCTATTTGAACTATTATCAAATATTTATCAATACATATATTAACTATCAGTTATTTATTTGTTCACATTAAAATTAATTTTTGATATATGTTTCATTAAAGATATGGCGATAATTCAGAAAGAAAACTTACACACTTAATATTTTATATATAAAACTTAAAAACTTGAAATATTTTTAATGTATCTTTTATTGTTAACTCTTTTGCGAAACTTAGTGGAATCTTTTTTTTTGAAATTGTATTATTCCAAAAGGTGTGGATACACTACTTTTCTTATACTTTTTTCTTGAAAATTCGAATAAGTAAAGTCATTTCACATTATGTTGTTATGACATGCATATATAGTATTAATATTTATATGGAATATAATTCGTGCAATCCAAAAGATACGTCCACCATTCCCACTACAACTAATTGCTTAGTGGAGACGGCATTCATGAAAAAGCCCTTTGAGTTTTGATTGACCACTATTGCACATTCAATCAACTTCAAAATTCCCACATGATATATACTTTAACTTTTATTTGTTCGTTGTGTTTGAGTTTTGTGTGTAAAATAATCATATATTTACTGTAATTTTACAAGTAAAGTTTGAGGTTGAGAGTCTGATACTATGCATGTATAGATCTTACGTATTTCTATTCTGTAAAGATTGAGAGGTTGTTTCTGATAGACCATCTCAATAGTAGTGAAGAAGTCATATTAAAAATAATGGAGAAAATAAGAATAACAATAGTAAATTAAAATAATACGATAATCGAAGCAAAAGAAATAATAACTTACACATACTTCGATTAATTTTATATAGTACCTGCTAACTCAGTGCACCAAACCTTAAACATACAAGAAGTAGTAGATTTTTCCTTCGTTGAAATTCGAATGTGAAATCTCATATTTCTTAATCCTTTTCATTAATTACTAGGTTACATCCATAAATGAAATCCACATGCATGATAATTTTCCTAACATTTCGTCAATTATGTACTGCCTCCATTTTGTTCATTTTTTTTTTCTTTTAAAAATCATACTTGGCAATAAATTTAAGATTTTAAGCTAGTGAATGTAAAACACCATTATTGATAATAATTTTACGCAAATTAATTTGAACCATTTGTGATTCATATTTCCCTTTGAGTTTAATCATCATGAAATATGAAATTTGACTAATTTAAATTCACATCAACTAAAGTATTTAAAGTAATGAAACGCCTAATTAAAAGTAGAGAGATGCTCCCATCTTTTAAAATGTCTTTTTATTATACTATCTAATTGAAAAAAGGACCACAAAGACCAATAATTTAATTTACTAAATAAAAGTTCTGCAATCGACAAATTGCAAAAGAGATTCTTCTAAAGTCACACATAAAAGATTGCTATCTTAAACCAAAAGCACAAAGCTTTAGTTTTCTCTTTGAGTTATTTATTCTTATATTAATTCCTATTGCCTTTCACTAGAGAAAAAAAAGAAAAAGAAGAATAAGGGTGTTTTTGATGTGTCTCGATGTTTAATTAGTCAAAAATTCTTAGAAAATATTTTATCAATGAAAATATTTTATTTTTATGTTTTTAAAAAGAGACTTTCCTAGTAAAAATAGGAAAAACACATATCATAGATCACAAGTAATATTCTATACTAACCATCTAATTTCAAAACTCGAACACATCCCACCCTTACTCCATAGACCTCTTTTACCTTTCACGATAATGCAAATTGTATTCGTATAGATTATATATAAAACTATTTTGAAACAATGCAAACAACCAAGTCAATGAAAATTATAAGGCCAAATTGGAGTGAGCTAGGTCTTGAGAGTTGACCAAGTCAGGTCAACAATTGAAGCTAATTAATTAGCCTCGAAGAGGCAAATTATTGACATTTTGCAACTTCCTAGCTAGTTGCGCACACAATATGTTTCATTGAAATTTTATAAATCTATATTGATTTTTAATATTGACATCCCTTTGGGTTATTATTAGTATTTAGCTAACCAGAAATAATAAAAGATGAAAAGAAAAATAAAAGAACTATTTGAGTCCATAGAACTCACTGCGTATCCTTAAGAAATTTAATCCCCTCAAACATCCGAGGTTGTAGATTAATTCCTCCTAAGATAAAATGGATTAACCATTAAAGAAGTAGCGGTACCTCAAACTTCAATAATTTCAATGAACTCAAAATGACAGTAACAAATCACACACACAGACACGATCAATCGATTTTGTTTTGTAAGAAATGTATGCAAGAGAAGGGAAGAATTCGATGTAGAAAAATGAGAGAAAACCTCTCTATTTATAGCCAACAAAGGGTAAAGGTCAAAATTCTTTGGGAAAAGATAACCTTTCAGAAAGGTCATAATCCTTTGGAAAATGCACAACCTTTCAAATGAACGGTCACATCCCTTTAGAAAAGACACAACCTTTCATTAAGGTCACAACCCTTCGACAAAGTCACAATCCTTCAGGAAAGTCGCAACCCTGCATTTCCTATTCACACCTTTAAAACCCAACAATTAGAACCTTCATATCTTCCTTTGGAATTGCGAGAATATACATAATACTTTCTTCGTCTCATTTTATCTGTCGTTTTACTCTCTCTTTTTAATGCTTATATTAAAAATATGATTTTTACTAAGTTGTTTTTATTTAATGGAAGTAGATTTTTTTCTCTTTAAGTATTATGCATACTTTTTTAGTGTTAAAAATATAAATGTAAACAATTATTAAATTTAGTATTAAACTCTTAAAATGATAATTGTTTGTGGACTAAAACAATCGGATTAAAATGGGATGAATGGAGTATCACATGGTTTAACATGCTTTGGGAGAATAACTAGAATGTAGTGATATGTATGAGGATGTTTCTTTCTTAATTAGAGATTTTAGATTTAAATTCTGAATATAAAAAAATTTAAATAGAAAATGTATTTTTCAAATGAATTCTACATAACGTGAATCTAAAAATCGTGTTTCACTGTTGCGGAAAGAAAAACACTTTATGCATATGTTCCATAGGAATTCGATGTGAAATACTTTTTTTTTTATTCTTCTTAGCGTATCAATGAGAATACCTCATGAATAAAGTTGTATATTCCAAATGCCAAAATCTTTTATATACCCTCTCTTCCATCTTAAGTGATATTTTTTTTTTAACTGATATGAGTTGTGGTGCGATGTTGAGACTGCTTCATCCTTAATCAAATGTTTTGGATTCAAGTCATGAATATGGAGAAAATATTGTTGGGAGCGTCACCCCGAAATAGGTCCTACTGTGCGCGATCCAAATTTAATCAGTACTTTAATATGGGCTCCGAACACCAGATGGAAAAAAAAAAAAGTGATACTTTTTCTTTTAGTCCCATTGTAAAAAGGAACAAGAAGAAGATCAATTTATTATTTTAAAGCTATTTAACTTATTTATTAGTAGCTTGTTTGGATGGTTGTTACTTTTGATATTATATTGTGTTATTAATTTAAGTATAATATATGTATTTTAACTATTGTTTAGTCATTAATTTAGAGAGTAGATTTTAAAAATTTTATATTTTTATATATCTATTTTTGATGCTTCAGCTCACAAAATTTTAATAAGAATTTAAGTAAAATATTCTCAAACACAATTTCAAAGTTACAAAATCACAATGTCAAAAGTCCATTTTCTTTCAAGTTTCAATTACAAAGTTTATGATCAACTGATATGATCGAGCGCATGCAAGCCAGTTAGGAGTGAATTTATATCTTAGTAGTCTTTTCATAAAATTAAATATTTTATATCTATATTTATACTATAAAAAATTAAATAGAGCACTTAATTAAATATCAAGTACTTATCTAAAAAATTAGAAATCAATTACACATGCATATATTTTTCTAAAAAAATTATATTTATATTTTAAAAATTTTAAATTCGTCTTCCTCTTTATATTGTTCTTTTGTTCTTAAGTTTTATAACACGTTATCAGCACGAGTTGATCATTCTCCGTAAAGAATCAATGGTAGGTGATTTTTATGAATGATCCTAGTAATTTTTCGGTTGCATGGTATACTTCATATCCTTTATATTATTTGTACTAACAAAACTTGTTTTGTGGTTATTTTAAAATGGTTAGTAAATTATGATAATCTTCATAACAATGTTGATAGGGACTATGAAAATGTTTTTAATTTATTTTAACTTGGGACTTTCATATGATTCTAACATGTTGTTGTAATTAATTGATTTTGTTCAGTTTTCTTGTACTTTAAGTCAAATTCAAATTATATTTATCATTTTCGATAATTATTTTTTGGTAACGTATTTGGTTTATCAAGACATTGATTGAGGGTAAGACGGTGAATTCAAGTTTCACCACACCAAGTGGGTAAGACACAAAGTCAAAGTCTCGGTGCACCGTGATAATAAGAAGTTGGGTTTAAGTCCCATTGATTTATCACCAAAGACGTTTTTATATGGGTAAGACATTGAGTTTAACTCCTAATGCACTATAGTGATGATATGATGATGACTAACATAAAGTTGTATACTTTTGACTAAAAGTCATGAAATTTGCCCAATTAATTTGCTCCATTCTCTTATGTGAATGTGGTAGCATAGCATAATATGTCTGAAAAATGACAAGTGATTGAATGTATGAATTTGGGTGTGGTAAAATATTAATGGTCATCATTGTGGTAATTAAAAGGAAGAACATTATGGGTTCTTAAAATGGTCCTTCAAATGTGAAGGTAATTTAGTCCATTAAAGTGGTATGAAAGGTTATTGGACACATTGTTTCTTAAGATTCTCCTTCAAATGTGAAGGTAATTTTTATCCATCAAAGTGGTATGAGTTATTGGGCACATTGTTGTTGGTGCAACCCAAATTTGAAAAGTTTTGTAAATCCTCCATCAAAATAAAGGAATACAAAGTGGTAGTACATTTGGTACATTTGACATCTTAAAGTGATGTTGAGGTGAGTCACATAAATTTGATGATGCCAAAGCATGACAATGAGTTTCTAATAAAAACTTATGGAGCATGTACAAATGGTTATGGTCCATTTCTTGAAGAAAATGTGACTTGTGTTTATATGGATAAGAACATGTTCATGTATTGTTGGATAAATGTCACATCTCACATCTACGAGAGGGTTGAGAGATTGAAAAGAAATATTTTGACATAAATGATTATTTGGTCTTATACTTTGAGTACATCACAAATATTGTGGTATGTTCTATCATGAACTATTGCTAACAAAAGAAAGATATAATTCTTTCCTATAAAGGTTGTGGCCATGACCAAATAAAATATTATTGTATGGCAACACAAAGTTGTCATTGGTTGTCAAGAAATAAGTCTTGCATATATCCTCCTTGAAGGAGATGGTCACCATAAAAATGATGTTGTGAAGCAGTACACAAACTTAATTAAGAGTTTCAGAAGAACTAATTTGTTACTATCCAGAAATGAAAATAGTTCATAATATTGAGGTTGTAGTAAGTCTCAAAAGAAACTTTTTAAGTTTTGGAGGAATTGAAAATAATTATTATATTGAGACTGTAAATTATTGAAAGATCAAATATCTTTAGATTACTACAATCAAAACGGTTTATGAATATTTACATAAAAAGTTAACCACCTTTCTCTTGTTTGTTGTATACAAATATAGGCATGATGATGGAATCACATGCAAAAGTAAACTAGAAGTTTACTAGAATAAATATCAGTTGGCATAACCGGTTGACCATTTCGGTTCAAATGCGATGCAAAAGAGTTGAGAATTCATGTGGTTATATGTTGAAGAAATAACGATTCTTCAAGAATTCTCATGTGTTGTTTGTTCTCATGATAAAATGATCATTGTACCAGCCGAGGTTGGGATTGTATCCCCTTTGGAACATATAAAAAGGTGAATATGGGCCCGTTCACCTGTCATGTGGACCGCTTACTATTATGATTTAATAGATGCATATATTGTATGGTCACATGTGCATTTGTATCAACTTACAAAGTGGTTTTTGTAAGGTTGTTTGCTCAAATTGTTAAATTAAGAGCAAAGTTCCAAACTATTAAATTATGTTGATAATATTGGTTGGTTTAATAAAAATTGTTTGCCTCTAATTATAGCTAGACCATTGATTATGAGAACAAATCTCTCAAATAAAATTTGGTATGAGATGAGTTTATTTAACGTGTATGCATCAAGCCAGCAAAGTTCTCCCATCACAATTGGTTCAGGGTCAGGAACCAAATAATTTTCATCTAAAAATTTGATGCGTGCACATATGATTTTGTTGCTCCACCATGCACAAAGATGGATCTCCAAATGAGGTTGGGGGTAAATGTTAGATTTTCTAACATTAGGGGGAGATATGTTTAATAGCTGAAAATTATGTATGGGGTGAATTATCTAGATCCCGGTTTAAAAAAATGTGAACTTGAAGTTCAAGAGATAATTCATTTGCAAAATGTTGCAAATAATTTACCAGATGTATTAGCTGACCCAATATTTTTAATTAAGATGCAAATGCTCCAATAAATAGTCCTTAAAGGACAGAGTCTATGGTACGCCAGAAGCGTGATAGACCAATCGATTCCAAACATAAAACTCCTTGAGGAAGGAGATGAGAAAATTATCAAAATGGCCATGATAATGAGGTAAATGCTTTGAAAGAGCACTACGACATAACACTTCATAAAACCTTGACAAATGTTCAGGTACCTGAAAATGATGAAAAATAAAGAGATCTCGATAAGTTATGTCGTATTGGAATCGATATCAAAATGACCGTCGACGGTATCTTTGATATGAAGTAGCACTCAACGCTATAAATGGTTACGAGGATCTTAAATTCAAATATGTCATATAGTGTGGACAGATAAATTATTGGCACTATTCAAGTATATTTTGTTTCACTTAGAAAAGTGATGTTTTTGATCTTATAGTTCATGGATCAAATTATAATGTTAGTGTGGTACAAATGAATTATTGTGAGAAAATATAACCGTAAGATATAATGTGTGGTTTGTGCCTCGGGGCATAAAAGATTTTCACAAAAATGTTGACATTATTAAATGGAGATATATTCTCCAATAGTGGATGCAATGAGACTTGTTTCAGTCTGGCAATAGATGAAATACTTGAATATGCATAATGAATGATTATTATGTCTAACTAGACGATGAATGTTATATGAAAATCCTTGAAGAATTTAAAAGGTCTTAAAGCAATTTCATTGAGTACCCAATGGTCTTGAGACTGCTTAACATAGAGAAAGAATCTTTTTGATCTCATGAAAATAATTTAAAATGTCATGTATTATTGCAATTGGTGCACTTACAGATTGCTGGTTATGCAAATGCTAGAAGATTATTTGATATACATAACGAAAATTATGTGGAAGGATTTTCATATTATCATTCAAGTTATGACAAGAAACTAACAAAGCAAGTGACTCAACATATAGAAGATGTGTGATTTTCTTTCAGAAGAAAAGACGAGCTTCAATAAAATTGAAATTATCAATCCCCGAGTCAGAAATGATTTGATTATGTAGATGCAGAATATTTATTTGATCTACATAAAGCTTGATCGCAAATGGACTATTATTTACATATGGAGACACAACGATATCTTGGAAATTCAAAGAATCACATTAGTAACCACTTCTTCAAATCATGCAGAAATAATATTGATCTATGAATAAAGTCGGAAGTGTGTTTGGTTGAAATCATGATCTATTATATTTAGAAAATATATGATTTTCTTTTGAAAAGTATATTCCAGCCACCATATATGAAAATGATATATAGCTCAATTGGGAGTATACAATCAAGTGAGATCGGACAAAATATATTTCACCAAAAGTCTTTTTCACACATGATCTATAATAAAATAGTGAGATAGACGTTCAAAGATCCATTCAAGTGATAATCTTGTAAACTTATTCACTAAAGATTGCCAACATCAATATTTGAGAAGTTGTGATACCAAATTGGAATGCATTGTTTTTGAGATATCAAGTAAAGTTTTTATCAGGGGGAGAAAAATACGTGTTGTACTCTTTTCCTTAACCATGGTCTTATCCCAATTGAATTTTCCTGGTAAGGTTTTTAACGAGGCAACATTCAAAGCGTATTAAAAGTTATGTGTACTCTTTTTCCTTCAATAGGATTTTTTCCCACGGAGTTTTTTCCTAGTAAGGTTTTAACGAGGCATATTATCTATGGACATCCAAGGGAGAGTGTTATAAAATAATATATTGTGGATGTCCACTACATCAAGAATTTACTCCATTACTTTCCTCCATTATGTAGATAGTCATAACATCCATAACCTCCACCTTTATAACCATTATTCTTGTAACCTTTCACTTCCATAACCTCCTCCATTATATTCATGTTAATGTCATGTTTATGACTAACCTTTTGTATGCCTCTATGTTACACTATAAATAGAGGCATAAGGGTTCATATTATAGACACTTGAAGATTTGGTGAACACTTAAAAGAAAATTATCTCATATTATTACTTTTGTCTAATATTCTTCTTTGTCTTCCTCTTTATATTGTTCTTTTCTTCTTAAGTTTTATAACAATATCACTATTTAAAATTGAGGCATTAATAAGTGTAGCTTAGGAGCAATTAATTAATGCACAAATAATTGTTTCTCTTGATGTTTATCTCTAATAAGTGTAGCGTAGGGATTAGCACTAATAACTGTATGTTAGGACAAAATTAATTGTTTCTCTTGATGTTTATCAGCTTGTATAAACAAGTCAACTCTATTAGTACCATTTCGTTTGGTGTGATGGACAAGAGAATTTAACCCAGAGATAATGTTTAAGTGGTCATTAATCTGTTGTTTGGTTATCAAGGGTGGGATAATTTATCCAAGAATTAATAATTAGTCATGGGATAAGTTATTCCTTCCTGGGGTGGGATAGTAATCCTAGGATAGCTTATTCTGGGATTAGGTAGGTAAAATAACAAAAATACCCTCCTTAAACTCCACTTTTATACACCACTTTACATTCATGTATATTAACATAATTTTAAACAACATTTATAATAACATGCACAACCTTAATTATTCCTTGTTCTTATGATAATATATTTTTCTATTAAAAAATTATATTTTATAAATATAATTTTTTTTATGAATATAATATAAGTTGAATTTACTTGCCTAATTCTTAATGCTATTTATATTTTGTTCTCTCAAGATGTTCATTCCACTACTAAATTGCTTATTTTTAATTAAATAGTTTATTACTCACTTAAAAATTATATTTTATATATCGATTAAAATGTTGATAACTTTAATAATAAAATTCTTTTACTTTTAATAAACTTAAAATGAAAGTTTTATTTTTAAGCTAAATAAGATGAATGTTTTATTTTTAAATTAAATAAGATGAAAGTTTTATTTTTAAGCTAAATAAGATTGAAATTTTATTTTTAAGCCAAACAAGATGAAAGTTTTATTTTAAAGTTAAATAAGATGAAAGTTTAATTTTAAAAACACACGGCACAATCATGTAAATGCACACAAAAAAATATTTAAGCTAACTAAGATGGAAAATTTTATTCTTAAGAATGAATAACTAAAACTTACAAAGAAAATGAAAAAAACAAAAAATCTTAAATAAGATGAAGGGTATTTTTGTAAACAAAGAACTTATTCTTAGAAATTATGCCATGAATATAAGTTTGAATATGACAAACCAAACAAGCAACAAAAATTAATCTCAGCATAACTTATCCCAATATAACTTTTCCCAGCATAATTAATTTCAGCATAACTTGTATTCAAACCAAACGACCCCTTAATGTAATATTTATATTAGTGCTAAAATAATTACGCTTATTAAGAAATTAATAAATATTCGTAAAATAGATTTCATTTTTACCTGTCACTTTTGGCATGAAAAAATTCTTTTGGCTAGAAAATTTGGCCAAAATGATATTTAACCTATGTTATTTTACCTTTTTAAACATTTTTACTTTTTTAACTTTAATACTTTTTAACTAAAAAATGGAAAAAGATCAGCTTATTTTAAAATAAAAAAGATGTTATATTTTTTTCAAATTTCTAGCCAAATTTTTTGGGCATTTAGCATTACCCTTTTGGTATATCAAGAAAAGACAATATTTTTTTTTCATTTTCTTAAAATCATTTTTCAAAACATCATTTAATAGGGATAGTTTGGTACAATACCTATATCAATAGGAAAAACCTTTTTGGCCAGAATTTGCTAGATACCTTATCTATGTTATTTTACCTTTTTAAACATTTTTACCATTTTAATTTTAATACCTTTTAACTAAAAAATGGAAAAAATATCAGCTTATTTTAAAATTAAAAAAATTATTATAGTTTTTTTAATTTTCTGGCCAAATTTTGGCCACATTTTCTGGCCATTTAGCCCTTTCCATATCAACAATTATTTTCTTAATATGTGTGCTAAATCAAATTGTGATAAGTAAAAATGAATAGAGGAAGTATAATTTATCAAAACTATTTCTATTTAATAAATGTCTCTTGAAAATTGAACACGATTACTAAAGATAACACTAAATTTTAGAACAATTTTTTTTAATAACGTGACACTTATTTTTTTGGATGGAAGAAGTTCTATAAATCATAAACAAATTACGATTAACGATTTTCATATTTATCTCTCAAAACATTACATAAATTAAAATTAAAATATTATATAAATTGAGATAGAATTTTTTTTTATTATTACATTCATGATAATGGTGCAATTACTTGTCAAACACACCAAAAACGTATTATTAAATTTTAAAAATATATACATTAAATTATTCAGATTCTTTGTTCAAATATTATAATGCTAGAAACCGTATATATCTAGAATGTAGGGGTCTTAACGATCCCAACTTAAATTGAAGTTGACTATATCAATTTTTATTAATTATGTAGTTCATTAATAAATAATCAATGATGTTAGGTTACTATAATCCTATATACTCTAATTTTTAAAAATTGAAAAATGGTTTTAAATGCTGTTAAATTATACGAATTGAATATAAATATCCTTTGTCAGTAGTTTGGTCTAAAGAGTTCATGCCATTAATCTTTTAGTTCAAAAATATCTTTGATATGATTATTACTTTTAAATCAAAAATATATGATAAACATATTGTTTCTCATCTATTTTTAAACACTTTATTTTTTTCAAAGAATCTTTTTCTTGTTAGGAAAAGAGTGTTTAGAAAGAAAAGAAACAATTTGTTTATTAAAAAAATATATGATATTTTTGACCTAAAAAGACACTATATTTTTGGGTCAAACTAGTATGAATGAAGGGTATTTTTATTTAACTTTCCATAATTTAACAATATTTTGAACCCATTTTCAACTTTTTAAAAATAATTTATGGAATACAGGTGTAGAGGAAGAAAGAGTGAAGAAAAAAATATATTTACTTTTTATCTAAATTATTAATAAATTTAATGAATACGTATACTGGGATAACAATATTTTGTACGTGGAGAACAATTAATAAACCTAAGCTATATATACTGAGTTCGATTAAATTCGTTCGGATATTAAAATGTTTGGTCAATTTGGTACGCCAAAAAGAATATTCAAATAGCTATTCACATGGGATGTTATACTACTTTGTCAACAAGCCATGAGAAATCCATTAGATATATGTACGTGAATTTACTTTTATTTAAAAGAGTTATATCACTAGTTAATTAAAATGTAAAACTATACATAATACAATCTAAAGTACATATACATTTTCTATGCCTTTGTATTAATTGCCTAATTTAATAGGACTACAATATTTCACTACTAAAAATTTTACAATCCTATTGAAACTTCTCAACAAAAAAATAAAAATTTTGTGATTATTTAATTTTCACGTATATTTTGATTGAAAAGCTTCTTAAAACTATTTCAACTAGAATTTGGTTTCTAACTTTCGATCACACATTTTTTTTAGTGAGTTGATTCGGTAAATGTAACGATGCATAAATTTTTACATAAATTGGGGTAGAAAAAATTTACAGATTAATATGATTTGTTGAGCTGCTTGTGTATCTAGCGTTGGCATATTAGTGAAACTATAATAGGTGATGAACAAGGATCGTGATGGATTGGTAAGTACTCATTCATCTTTAATTAGAGGTCTCAAATTTAAGTTCCTTTGAGTTCGGAATCATCTTTGTTAGGAAGCGTTTTACTCATCAATGTGGAACTTTTCGATGCGAATTCAAACTTAATCATGATATATTGAGCGAAAAACTAAAAACAAAAAAAACTATAATGGGTGATGCTGCAAATAAGACTTTTTCATCTATGATAGGTGATGCTCCAACCTATAAGTGGGTTACAAAAGGAAATGAGAATTTGCAAGCCGTGAGTTAATTAATTACTTAATTTTACTTAGTATAATTAAATAAATAAACATATAAAATTACAAGGGACTTTTCCGTTTAACTAACGGTCACTTTTGTTGGGGGTGGGGTCATTTTAAAGATAATCTTTTTGCACTCCCTAAAGTTTCCACGTATACACACATACGTCCTATTAATTGATTTTATGATTTTCAAATAAGATATGATGAATTAGTTTATTGAAAAAAAAAAAAATAGTGGCCATTGGTGTGTCATAACATTAGGCAAAGGACATGTGGGGTTGTGTGAATGAATGTCTAACTAAAATTATCGACACAGAATTTAAAATTTAAATTTTATATGGATTCACTCTATAAGTTTTTTTTATTACTTTTTTCTCTATTTCAGTTTGATTGTCTAGTTTTAATTTAATATGAAATTTACAAAAATTAAAAAAATTAAAAAAAGTTTGTGATCTTAAATTAAAAATACGTTGAATGTATCACAATGTCTTCTAATCTGATAGTCTTAAATATGTCACGTGAAAAGTAAAATTAAAAAGTAGTAGTTATTTTTTTTTAGGATGAACTAAAAAGAAAAGTAAGACAATAAATTGAAATGAAAAAGAATTACATTGATGATAAGGAGGACGTGGCTTTAGGTATCTTTAGGTTAAATCCCAATAATAATGTGTAATTAATTACCTAGACAATATGTTTATATATTCTTAGCTTGCATATAAACACATATTTTTGCATATTGATTTAATATATACTTAGGGACTTGTCCTACTAGGTAGAGTTGGCAATTACACTAAAAGGTGTTAATAATAAATTAGTACTTTCCAAATAAAATTTGTCTACTATAAAGTTAGTACTTAGTACTTCTACTTTTATGAGTTTGAATCGTGAAAACAAATATCAATGCTTGTATTAGAATAAAAAATTTACGTCACACTCTTTGAGTTGCAATCAATTCTATCCTAGAATTCAGACCTTACGTGAATGTGAAATATTTGTTCAACAAATGATTCTTTTTAGTTAAAAACCCCAACACATTATTGTTTCGACATATATATTACATTCCAATAATATAATTAACAAGATCCAAAGATACATCCCCCCTACCCCCACCCCAAAATCCCACCAAACCTAACAAGCTATAATTAGCTTAGAAGAAACGGCATGCATGCATATGGATTAAGAAAAGTACTTTTAGATTTGGATGCTAATTACTCCTTCACGTACACGCCAATTTCAATTAATTACTCCAATATCCCTCATCATAGATGTTTAGTGTTTTTACAACTAAATGCCTCTATATTTTATTTTTTGTTTTCTAACGATAATATCATATTTTAAAATGTTTGTTGTCTTATAAAGGTCCATGAAGATCCACGTCTCTATCAAAATTAAAAAATAAAAATATAATCGACCAATAGCAAATAAATAAATAAATAAATAATTCACCTCTCTCATGAGACAATATAGACATGATATATAAATGACTGCTGCCATACACTCATGTTTCCGAAAAAAATGATTTTGATATGAAAAAACTATGTAATTAGATAATTTTACTATTATATGTACTATTATTATATATATATTTAAAATATTACGTATTTTATTATTAATTAAGAATTTTCTATCATACATTGAAGAACATACACTTAGATATATGTATTTTGCTATCAGATACACAAAACGGAGAGAGGCGGCGAGATTTGGGAGGGAGGCGAACGAGATTCGTATGTATCTCAAATACATGCGAATCACACTAGATACACACTAGATACATGTATTTGTATGTATCTAGAGTAATTCATATGTATTTGGGATACCCAATACATGGAAGAGTGCGAGCGATATAGGAGAGAGGCGAGGGAAGCGAGCGAGATTTACTATGTATTCTAGATACATACAAATCCACTTGTATACAATGTATCCAGAACAAAACACCTAATTTTTATCTCCATGTATCCGAGATACATGTATCTAGATGTATCTGCAAGATTATAAATTAGAACACATCTAAATAATTAGCTCCTAAATAAGTGAAATTTATGTAAATTTCCCTTGTGATAATTAGTACTAAACTTGAGTTGAATGTGAATTGGTTAATTATATTTAATTATATTTGATCTCCCTTCTAGGGAATCGAGAAATGAAATGGTAAAAGTTCTACTATGTTTTTTTTCATCGAAATAATGGAATAAAACAAAATAAATATGAAGAAGATTCTTGGAGGGAACAAGTGACCAAGTCTTATAGGTTAGTAGGTTACCAAGTTGGGTCAACAATTGAAGCTTTAATTTTGGCATATATATTAATGTTAGAGGTAATTTCATTTCGAAGAGTCAAATCAAGTACAATTTGAAGATGCATTAGAAAAATAATATTGCATATTCCAAGCTAGTTCAACCATATAGTACACACATCCATTCTAGTTTCAAATTTATTTTCAGACCTTGTAACTTTAGGGAGTATTTTTAAATTAAAAAAATTGTTGAGCCTAAATTGTTATATTATGTTAATCTATTAAATTTACAATATTGAGATCATAAGTAATACAATTAATTCAAACTTTGGTTGAGCCTTTGATAGTGTGAATATATTGGAAACTTGACTACTCTAAATATACAAAACATGTACACTATTTATGTATATTATATGTATGTTAGTATATTAGGATATGCATATTTATATATATAATTTTAGTATGTATATTTATGTTTAAACAACACTAGATTTATATATTTGCTGACTATTTTATAAATTAGATCACTTAAAGATATTGGATTGTAATTAGTCCATTAATCAATTGTTTGTTACTTCAATTAGTGTGTATATTAGTTAACTAGTCTTCTTAAGCGTAGAGCAATTAAGCAGCCAATTGGACCTTGGAACTCCTATATTGAAGCAAATTAAGATTTTCTTTGAAAAGAATCTTCTACCAAGTATTTTAGTTGTATAATATAGAAAGAATCATTTTGTAACCTTTCAAATTATATTAATAAGGGAGAAGTATTAAAAATACTTCTAAAATTTGACGCGAATAATTAGTTTTTAATAAGGAAGAAGTATTAAAAACACTTCTAAATTTGAAGCGAATAATTAATTTCGTCTCTAAACTATTGATAATCTTAAAAACACTCTTGTACTTGACTAATTGAACATAAATACACCACTGATCTTGCAATTTGAGTGAAATGCACCTCAAAATTTCCGTTAAGTTTAGGGTGTTTTCAACACTTCTCTAGGCTTTTTATTAAGAACTCCATGCTCCTAAAAGAGTTTGAGATCACACGTTATACCATGTGACAGATTCATGGAGTATTTAAGTTAAGTTAGTTAAGTAGATAAGTGTTTTTAAGACTGTCAATAATTCGAGAACGAAACTAATAATTTACGCCAAGTTCAAAGGTGTTTCAATACTTCTATCTATTAATAGTGATTGTGGTGGAACAAATAGAATCTCTCCATCTTTAATTATTTGGGGTTCGAATCTTTAATATGAAAAAAAATTCTATAAAATTCTATTAGAAAATGTTTCATTCTTAAAAATGTTTTACGCTATGCACATCCAAATTAATTGTAACCACACTACATTAGGTGGAAAAGGTGGGTGGGTGGTTGGGGGGGGGGGGGTTGGGGGTGTTCCAAAGTATGACAAGAACCTTTGAAAGAATATGCGGGCCAATTAGAGCATAACAAGTAGTAACAATATTGTGATTCTTTGGTAATGAATTTGGACATTTGGTCACAAAAAAAGAGCTTATTTCACATGGGTTGCTACTACTTTGAAAACAAGCCATGAGAAATTCATGGCTTCCAATACTTTGGAACAATTTACAAATGCATGGTCAAAGAATAAATCACATGTCATGAACTTGAATTTTTGGCAATAAATTTGTAAACAATATCAAAAAAGCTATTCATTTTTGTTTGTTCTTTTACATTTATCTTTTTTAGTTAGTACGTAGAAAAAGTTGAGTTTGTGGCTCTTATTCATGGTTGGGAATATTGAGAAATCTTCACATTCATGTGAAGAAATACGACATAAAAGATATTATACTATATATTAGTGTGTATTTATTTGGTTCTAATTCTGAGTAGATATTTCATATCATTTGATAATTTGATTGGAATATTCTTTTTTCAGTATGCTAAGAAGATAATGAATCGTTCTCATATATTACATAACAAAAGAAAATATTTTTCACATTTTTTTATATAAAATATAAATATTTTCCTAAATCATGATCGAAATTTCAGTGATACACTCTCTATACCAAGTCATTCATTTTCTCTTCATTAATTTCCCCTAGACTTTAGTAATGTGTGGCCTTAGCTTTCTACTTTTTGACAAAATTAGTGCATGGGTATTGGGTAGCACCTGTCACTAGACTAAGAAGATTAAAGCATTATTGAAGCTAACAAATTTTGTGAATCATTATGATAATATTAACTACTAGAATTTGCCTAAAACCTTGTACTAGCATGTAAGTTGTGGAACTCTTTATTTTTATCGACGCGATATGATATGGGTGTGGAATTTATATCTGATGTGATCAATCTATTTTGAATATGTTAACTAAAATAATAGATAGAAGTTCGAGACAGACAAAATGATTATCAAAATCAAAACAAAAGTTATAATGGTGATATCATGGTTTAGGCAATATGTTTTTTTTTCCTAATAGACGTGGTATTCGGGTCAGTTTATACGTATCTTGACTAATTTCACGAGATACATGTCACCTCACATCAATAATAGGTACAAGGTAACTCTATTGACCAAAGCTTGGATAGATAAAAAGAACTCACCTAATATTTTTTTTATCATTCAAAGATACTTGCATTAAAAAATCAACAACCAGATCGCTCATGAATGTGCAATGAACTCAAAAAATCTATCGTGATCTCAATTTCATTTGCCTTTGCCACGTTACAACAAAAAAATATTAAGAAGATGCATATGTAGTTAATAAATAAGTACAAATTCAAACTTGCTCTGCATCATCACTTCTTTCAATATAGTCCAAAGTATATAATACTGTCCCCAATATAATTAAGACATACTTTTATAACTTTTATTTGTGATACAATTACGCCTATACTATAGCTTTTAGTGAATAACAATATTATGTAAATAACAAACATCTCACTAAACGACATAATATACACCTATACTATAACCTTTTATGAATTTTTTTCATTTTTTTAAAAATAATGAAAACAAGTGAAGCTCATGTGGATAACCCAAAAATTTTAAGCCCAACTTCTTAATCATATGGGAAGAGACAAGCCCATATAGCAAAGCCCATAGATATAGTCCCACATCAATATAAGGAGCTCAAGCGCCTCAATATAAACTACGCAGCAACGCAATGAACACATAGCGAACTATTATTTCGCCTTTTACTAAAGAATATTGTGTGTTCGTTGCAAATAGTGGCATACGCTAATTTTTGGAGAGATTACATCAACGGAAACCCCAACAATACTAGTCTTAAATTTTCATAATTTTATTTATTCATATGTATATATACAAAACTTGTACATGTATTGGTTATTTTATAAATTAAACCATTTAAAGACATTGAACTATACTTATCCTAATAAATACATCTTGTGAATCACTTAAAATTTAAATAGTTTGATTTTCAAACAATGAAATGTAAATATTATTTGTTCTTGATTCTTCTTTCTTAAGAATTCTCTGTGATTTGAGAGTCATTTGTGACGTATTTTTTGAACTGGAATAATTTGGATTTGATCTCCCATAATTCGAGGATCGTTGTTGGCGTATTTCTCGAATTAGGATGATTTGGACTTTATCTCCATAATTTGAAGGCCGTTAGTGACGCATATCTCGAGCTTGGATGATTTGGATTTAATCTCCACAATTCGAGGGACGTTAGCGGCGTGAATGGTTTGAATTTGATCTCTTTATGAATATTCCATGAATTTGTGGTATATATTCGAAATGTCTTTTCAAGGAAATACAGTACCCTTTATATAGGTATAAGCTAAGATTTAGGATTAGAGTAGCCATCGAAAATTCTAACAAGAAGCCAGATAAAACTCGTGGATCATAAGCCGCAGATTTCTCTACAAACTATAAATTTAAGAATTCAACGAACCACCATCTTAAACTAAATCTTTCTATTTTTTTCATCCTTGCCAAATTAAATCAAAATTACATATATGATCTTCCCATGTACACATCCTTAATCTAATGTTTAGTTTTCTTCTCTTTCCTACCAAAAAACAATAATCTAAATTACATTTAAAAAATCTGAATTACACCAAACATTTAATTGACAAGAACGTGGGAACAGAGAGTATGGGGAGAATAGAAAAAGAAAAAAAAGAACAACAAAAATTTAAAAGAGAAAAGCACAAACCTACTTCACTAATGACCCTTTTCATCATAATCCTCATAATTAAGGAGTAAACTTCTATAACAATCATTCTTTAAATAATAATTTCAATATAATAATCAACACTCTTAGAATCAATGCTTTATATTTTATCATATTATATGTATTCTATAATACCATTTTGCTATAGCAATCAAAAGAATATTTGAACAAACAACCATTATAAAATTTAATAAAACATAAATAGATCCTCATATATACATATTAGTGACATAGTCCATGACTCCATGTACCACTTTTATGGGAGTTTAAACATTCTAATAATTAACAAAAATTTAAATAAAAATAAATAAATTCAAGAAACAATAACCCCATGTTCTTGATTAATATTATTAATTGATCCAATAAACCTGGATGGTTTAGGCTGAAAATTTCTTCTCCTTTGAAGATCATGACTTGAAGGCTTGATTATTTGAAGTAGAAAAACTTTTAAAGATTTTGCTTTTGCAATTTTAACTAATTCCAAATAACTTGATGATGATGATCTTCTTGAATATGATGATTTTTGTCCATTTTTGTGAAATTTGCACCTAAAAGAACCAGGATGAGTAGTAGGAGAACAACAACAAATTCTTTTTGGTGGTTGAGATTTTGATGAAGCCATGGGGATTTGTATTTTAAGAAAATAAAAATAAAAAGTTTTTTTTTTTTTTTTTTTTTTTTTTTTTGGGGGGTTTAAGAATGTGAAATGAAATTGGAAGAGGAAAATAAAAGAGGTGGTTTGCTCTTGTTATTCAAGCAAACAAGTTCAATGATTCTAGAGGTTGAGGGTTACATAGAAATCTTTTTGGTTTAGTTAATTACATTGGTAACCTTTGTTATGTTCATCATTAACAAGTATGACTAGTTTCAACCCCGCCCCCCCCTCTACCCAGGGGTGGACCCACCCTTAGCCAAGAGTGTCAAGCGACACCCCTTCGTTGAAATATTACAAGTTAAAGGTTTAGTCTGATGGTTAAGGTGTTAAGAAAATTCTTTGAGGTTGTGTATTCAAGTCCCAAAAGCCTATAATAATATTAATAAGAAAATAACATGCTTAATTGAACTACTACAAAATTAAAATGAGTGTAGCTTTAGAAAATTAGGAAGGAATAATTTTTTTTCATATATAACCTTGCTGCATTAAATGATCTAATAGAGTTTTCTTAGAAATCTATAATTAAATATTCATTACTCGTTTTAAGAGATATTGCAAATTACTATTAATTAGTTAAACAACTACTATGATTAAGTAATTTTTAATAAGTGTATCAAAATTTTAAATAGCATTTAAAAATTAAAATGGACAATATATATATATATATATATATATATATATATATATATATATATATATATATATATAAATAATAACAATATATATGCTCAATATAATTTCATAAGTGGAGTTCATGGACAAAATATATATAACAATAACAACAACATGTATACTCAATATAATCTCATACGTGGAGTTCGAAAAGAGTGGTGTATGAGTCTTAATTTTATCTTGTAAAAATAAAAATGTTATTTCAAATGAACTCCCGACTCAAATAAAATATATATAAAAAATCAAACATAGAAAGCATATATAGTAGGGAAGAAACCATACTTGATAAAGTTTTTAAAAGATATCAATGCCATTATTTAAAAGATTAAAGTTTTGAAATGTGGGGACTTCATAATTCATAAAGGGTTGAGTATGGGATGCTTCTTAGCTTAAAGTTTGAAAAAGTTCGACTCAATTATTTACTAAAAGAGAAATGATTTAATCCTTGTAGTCCCTTTGAGCATTGACAATTATTTATTTATTTATTTTTTCAATTTTGAAACTTTCCAATTTTTTGAAGTATATAAATCTAATGAACAAATGAGTCATTATGACTCATTTTAGCGGATAGTTATGCTCATTATATAAGTTTATATAATTTGGAATTGGTTTACTTTTAGAAGGTATTTAGAAAGTTTCTTTCTAATTTATTGAGTGTCGTTTATGACGGATGACATATAGTTGAGGATGGTATATGGATTAAAATTGGAATTTGATAGCAGAGCGTATTAGACGATGACAAATGAAAATTGAAGACAAATCAAATATGTCATAACAAAAGTAGTATCAGGTTCAAGAGCTTGTCCGATAAATGAACCGCAAATTTAAATTTACTTTTTTTTTTATTAAGATAATATTTAAGTTTAAAATAGTCAAAGATTCCTGCATAAAAGGACTAAAAACTCATAAATTTATTATTCAAATGCAATATATGTAGTCAGATATCACAAAATTCAAAATCAGAATTTACCAAGAATCAAGTGATCAAAATGCATCAATTTAAATATCTATCTCCCAATAAATATTCACTAGAAAAATTAACAGGTGTCCTTTTAGAGTAAGATAAGGTAATTAAGTTGGAGTTTAATTAGTTGATAAAAAAAATGGATTGATTTTGACTAATGATAGGGACTTTAATTAATTACTTACTATACGTACCCGTGCGTTGCGCAAATAATATAGTAATTATGTTATACATTAAAGTTATTATGTTAAAAATTTTATATAATGAAAATAATAATAAAATAAAATATTCGTTGATCATGTTTATCACTCCACTTAAATAACCTTAGTCATACATTTTCATTTTATACAAAATTAAAACTAATAAATAGGTCAATCAATGTATAATTTTAAATTAAAATTTGAAATCATAAGGGGCACTAAACTACTCAAAATTCTCAACTGAACTAACATTATCTCTTTTATTTTATTTTATATATATATATATTTTTTTTTTTAATTCAATGATGAATTCTTTTTTGTGTGTGGTAAGTGATAGTCATATTTGTTACTACTAATTATAATTAATTATTAGTGGGTTGAGGAAATACTCAAATTGAATGTCAAGTACTCTATCGATAATTATTTTCTCTTAATATAATATATGCTATAAAAGGGAGCCACGAACGTGTTAGGTATAAACGAGGAGCCAAATGGAGGAAATATTTAGGATCAACCTGACAATAAAATAACTGATTTCAATTCAAATTTTAGTTATATTGTGTATGTTTGTTTCTAGGTTAATTTTATTTAGTTTTTTAGTTATTTATTTTATTTTTAAAAAATATTAATATACTTCTAAATTCCATTTATTACGTTATTTTCATTTTTTAATGTTTGCATTTTCTTTTTTCAGATTTTAAAATAATTTTATTGATTCAATATAAATTAATTTTAAAATCATTATCCATTGTGGATATTTTTTATTATTTTCAAATAAATTAATTTGTGTTTTTTGTAAATTATTTTTAAAATAATTCCAGATTGATAGTATTTTGAATTATTAAAAATCTGTTTTTTATGTTATTTTTCGTTTAAGAATTTTTTTGAAAAACATTTGAAAGACTCCAATTTTATGTTTTTTTTGACAATGTTTCAATTTTTTAATTAGACAATTTTAGACATTAAATTATATTAAGCAATGATACTTTATTTTTAGAAAATAGTTAAGTACATATTCAATTTTTGCAATCATGCACCTCAATAGGATATAATTATTATATTACTTGTAAAAACAAATCAATATAATTAAATAATAGGATTATTGAATTCACATTTCCTCATTATTTGTTTATTGTTTAACAATTTTAACAAAGAAGACATGAAACAATGGCATGAATAATCAACCCAAACCATGATTTCTGCGTCTAAATATAAATAATGGCATAAAACATTGTTACATTCCTAAATCGTAATCCAATTTCAACCTTAAATATTCAAAATAGAAATGTTATGCACAAATCAAATGAATATTTTTAAATATGCTATTATTAAATTAATATTATGTAGTTCATTAAATTCGATATAAATTTTTTGTCAATAAATATGATAAGAAGTTGACAAACATTATTGTTTAAATAAATCCATAACTTAATAAAGCGATTGCACAATCTTGTTAAGTAGTTATCTTGAACTCAAACTTATTAAATTAAACCCACACTTAAAATTGTATTTCATTATCTTGCAATACCCTCATATTAAAAAATAACTAATTAAAAAAAAATTAAAAGCGATATATAAATTTGAAATTAATGAAGAATAGTTATAAAGTTTTGTATTAGATATGCATTAGAACATATGGGATTCTAAAATTCAGATTTTATGTGCAATTAGTATAATGACTATCTAGCATACATACGATCTCCCTAATCAACTACCTTACACTTCTTCTGTTGTTGACTTCAGGTTGTCGTCCTCAAATTTTATTGATTGTTTAGAAATAAATTCACCTGAAAGCAAACTTTTAATCTCATTATAAAAATTATTTGTTCATCTAAGCAACCTAACACAATAAAAAAGGAAGAAGGGAAATTAGTGTCCTGTATATGTGATAATCATTAATTTGAATATAATAATTTACAACAGATAAGAACTTTATTAATAAATAACATAAATTGTTGATAGATAATAATAAAATCAAATCATCTTAAAGTCACTCTTTGATGGGTAAGCAAATTGAGGACATCTATATTTACGCAAGTGTTGCCTCAATGAATAATGTAAAACCAACAAACGAAACTGAAGAATTAAAGAATAGGTGCAAAAGAATTTAGAGAATAAAATAAAAATTTTGATGGAAAATTAGTTTATATAAGAAAAAAAGATTGAAATTTGGCTTTATCTAGTATAGAGTTAGTTTTCAATTCAAAATTTTAAAAAATCAATGGTAACTTCCCATTCAAATAAAAAATTCAAAAAAATTAATTATATTTAGTAAAATTTATCTATATATTTAAACTAATTTTAATAAATTTTCTCTTTCAATTTATTTTTATATATTTTTATATTTAGAGAATAAAATAAAAACTTTGATGGAAAATTAGTTTATATAAAAAAAAAAAAAATGGATTGAAATTTCACTTTATAGAGTTAGTTTTCGATTCAAATTTTAAAAAATCAATGGTAACTTCCCATTCAAATTCAAAATTCAAAAAATTAATCTAGTAAAATTTATCTTTATGATAAATCGGAAAAGTTATGACTATATCCACAATAGTGAATATGGAAATGACCTGATATCTACCGTCATTTTTTTTTCTTCTAGTCTACACCAGATAGATAATATAATTTTTATAGTAAAAAACTTTCTCCATCACTATAGACTTTAATTTAAGGAATAATAACACACCATTTCTAAACAATTTTTTTTAAAAATTATTTAGAATAATAAATACTATCTGCATATCCATATTATCTTCTTGTTAGAATAATAAAGATATAAAAAAAATTTAATAATTAGATTAAAACAAAATATAAAGTCCTATCATAATGCTAAGCATACAACAAAAAAATTATAATTATTACCAAACAAATGCTAAATTTTAAATGTGTAGTTATAACTTTATCAAAATTTTTATAAGATATTATTATCAAACAAATGCTACATTTTAAATATGTGTAGTAATAATAGCTTTAACAATATCTAAAAATTTAAAATTAAAATCCAGCTAATGCATACAACAAAGCCTACAAAAACAAACAAACAAACTTAAAATCATTAATTTTTTTTTTTTAAAATCAACACAAACTAACAGTTTACTATATTTATTAATCAATATATATTTAATGCATACACAATCACGTAGTTAACTACTATTGGCAAATCAAGTTATTTCATTAGCAAATTTTAAAATTCTCAATAACATAAATTCAAAAGTTAATCACTAAATTCATAAAAAGTCTTGCTTCTGATTATCCCTTCATATATGTTTTTCTATATACATATTAAAAATAACATCGGTATATTTATCTCGATATTTAATATGTTCATATATGAGTTTTTTGTTCATCTTTATAAAAGGATCGAGTAAGTGTTTTTTGAATGGACTTATTTTAAATGGAAAATGTTGATCTAATTTACCGAATAAAGGTCATAAACTCCCAACCTCTTACAACCCTTTTCTTGGATCTCCTCTTCATAATTTTATAGCCACTTTAAAAAATCCAACAAATTCCCTGTATAATTGTAATATGTGTTATTGAGATTGATGTATATAGTGAAAAACTTAGGCAATAGGATAAACTATTGTTTTTGGCTTTTTCATTGAAATTTTGTTGATGAAGTTACTATAAAAATGACATTAGTAGTTTTTTTAATTTCAAATTCATTTACTGAAGCATTGACAAAAAGTATCTATCCGGATGAACCAAAAAGTTGTTCATGCTTTTATTATTTTATAGATATATAGATGTTTACGGTTCCTAACTTTACCATCCGGTAACTTTTAGTTATAGAATTTTTAAATAATTAAATTTATCTCAACCAATAAGAATAAACTCAAATCCAAACTTTCAAATTTGTTTTTTTTTTTTTTAAAAAAAAGAGCCAGCCAATAAACACGTTAAAACACAATTTTTTTTAGTGATTGCAATTTTTATTTTTATTTTTAGATTATTTTTATTTTAAAATTAATAGTTTAATAATTCATAAATTCTAATTGTAATGCTTATTTTGTTTTAGCAGAATTTAAAATGTATCATGGTTTTTTTTTTTTTTTTTTTTTTGCAAAACACAATTTCATAATATTTAATTTTAAAAAATAAAATTTAACTAAACAAAAACATTAAAGGGATATCAATTGGTTTATCCTTTGTTTAATTCACGTAAAAAGTTTTGTAACCGCTTTAAAATTTTCATTTTAAAAATTCCATCTATTTAAAAAATTTAATTAAATGATTTTTCGATTAAAAATTATAGAATAAAGCGTTGACATGTAGGCATTGTCACCTCTCCTAAAGAACGTAAGTAGTTCTTTTTAAATTTTTTTTTTTTTCTATTGTCAGTCTTTTTTCTTATTACTAATATTAATCTTATTTAAATTAAAAATGAGTTAACTTCCCACAAAAAAAGGGAATCACTCACACGTTACATCACCATATTTAAGATTAGTAATTTATTATTAATCATTTCACATTAATTAATTTTAATTATTTAAAAATTTTATTTTTTGTAGTGCTAAGCACTTTCACCTCTCCTATTATATATAGATAGATTAGTCCACAAGCCACTACAAGTCTTCCACGATTAACCTAGAAGTATCGTATGACCTAAGAAAATGTCTTAATTATGATCGATGATATGACAAATTAAGGTTGAGAATTCGATGTGAAATTGCTTTATTTGTTTCTTTTCTAAAATTCATCAATATGCTAGTAATTGATTTCTCGATCATTCAACTAATAATAATTATTGTCACATAAATTTAAATTTATTCTTGATTTTGAATGATTTCAACAACAAACGTAAACTTTCTAGGATAATACCCAGTTAAGTTATTATATGAGAAATCAAGTTCGTTGCCATTTGTAACTTGTGTTTTACTTTGTGATATGTATATATATTGATTTTAGTTATATATCGTACATAGAATTATTTGACGTGCAGGCCATTCATTCATTGAAGACTATTTTATTTTATGGTTTATCCTCTATTATATAATATATATATATAAATTTTCAAGCTTCATAATTAATTAATTTCATTTAAATTGTATGTGTTAAAACTTCACTGAATAAGCATAACTAATGGGTATTGAAATCAATACATTAGAAGAGCTGTGGTAAAATCTTGAAAAGGTTAATAAGAATTTGACATATTCAAATTCTGAATTCGCCTCTATAAATCTTTTTTGAGGATTAGAGGTTATCCCTATTTCCTAACACCCCCTTGACAATTATACGATATTGAATATTGTTATACTCACAGAGTAAGTGTGATCGAAAGTTCAAGATCTCCCGCCTCCAAATGAGCCATTTTCAATATGGACTTATGACCGCTTATGTTGGACCTGCATTAGAAGGTGGCCCATTTCAAGGTCCACTGATAACTGGGCCTGAAAAGGCATTATATATTATATATAGTTATTATACAAAATGGTTATTCCAACATTTATTTTTGTGAAAAACCACAACAACTAGGATTTTATTTTTAAGATATGGTCCAAATTATTTTCTCAACCAAATCCACATTTCTTTTTTACTCCTAATATATATTATACGGGGCCAAATATCTTTTTGACACTCAAGAACAATTGAATCAGACATTCGAGGACGGATGTCATATATGAAGGAGGAATGTGAGACATCGTAACGTTTTGTAGCTAGTTAGGACTCATTTGAGGATAATCGAGTCAACCAATCCACATTTCTTTTTTACTCCTTTTGATATGTACAAGGCCAAATATCTTTTGACAATCAAGAACAATTAAATTCGACATTCGAGGACGAACACCATATAAGGAAGAATGTGATCGTAACGTTTTGTAGCTAGTCGGGACTCATTTGAGGATAATCGAGTCAACCAAATCCCCATTTCTTTTTTACTCCTTTCGATATGTACAAGGCCAAATATTTTTTGACAATTAAATTCGACATTCGAGGACGAACACCATATAAGGAGGAATATGAGGCATCATAACATTTTGTAGCTAGTCAGAACTCATTCAAGGATAATCAAGTGCTCGGAATGTGCTTATGGATGTACAATATGATATGAAACTTAATGAAATCAATAAAATGACTTATTGAACACATGTATTATTAGATCTCATGTAAGTAGAGACACTATGCTTAAACCTTATTCCAAACATTTATTTTCTCACAATGACATAGTTTCTGTCCCAATAATATAATTTTATCTATAATTAACTTACACACTAACATGATTATAATTTTTTTTATAGACATAAAACTTCACCTCAATAAGATGATTGGACCATATATATAGTGGTTGTTCAGTTGACTGGTCAATAATAAACACTAATGTAAAATATTAACTTTTACCCTTTCTTCCTTTAAATTGAAACATACTATGTTTAGTAGCGGAGTCAAAATTTATACTAAAGAAGTTAAAAATTTAAAGAAGTAAATACATGATCATAAATTAGTTGAAGGAGGTTCAAAATCTAATATATTTACATAAGAAGTAATTTTAATTATTTATAATATAATTTTTCATCAAAGAAAGTTCGGATGAATTCCTATTGCGTTAAGATACATAATTTGTTATTCTTGCTCCACGATTTAAGCTAGTTACACTTGTATCATAGTCCCTTTGTTTTATTTTATGAGATATTATTTATGGTAAAATATTTAACAGGATAATTTTGTAGGGTAATAATTACATGTAAAACAAATGATGCTACAATTGAAAATTGTTGCTCTTCAATTTTCAAACTTTAGCACGAGAGAGTGACAAAATTCTTATTTTACTGAACAACCAACTTTTCTATCTTTTTTTTTTTCCAATTTTCAACTGATGTTTCATACTCTTGACTAAGTCGGATTCATACTATTTAAAGTCATTATAAAAAAAAATATTTTTTCATATTCGAACTTGAAATATCTAAGCATGATTTTTAGTGGTGAACGCATAACTATTTAAATGGTGCCTTCATGTGGTACTAGTACAACAAGTTGCATGTAAATAAATCAAGTTTAACAAAAGAATTCCTTCGAATTCCTAAACTTAGCACTATTATTATGTCATTGTAGAAATATAAAATCATCTTATACAAATTAAAAAAAAAAAACATATAATAACCTAGAGTCACGTGATGCCATTAAGACAAAACACCCCGACCAAGTAATTAATTAATCCCAAAAATTGTGTGTGTATGTGTGATTAGGGGGTGGGGGTGGGGTGTCATGAGCAGTGAGCCAAGAATAATTAAAAATTTCTAAATTTGAAAGTTGGTCAAAGTAAAAATGTGAAATAATTGTACTAAAATTATTAAATTCTAACACAAAGGTGACCTATGAGGAATCCCTTTTCTTCTACTCATGCTAGTAGCCATGTCTTCATCACTTATGTTTTTATTATAACTATTGATTGTAATTCTTCCACACACATATAATCCACTTCTTTTCTTCCTCACACATGGAAAATTATTAGTAGTACTCATCAACATCATGTTCTCCGATCCTGACGACGATCCAGACGTCAACGATGAGCCCCAGGGCTCATCGTTGTCCACGATCGTCGATTGGGCCGTCTCGTTAGCCGTGTCATAATCAGCCATGTCATGAGGGATAAAGAAGTCCGGGCCAAGTTGTAAAGTTGTACATCTCCTTAAGAATGGAGAAATGTCATTGTAGTGGTTTAGCACAAAATCCACCTAAATCAACAATGAAATTAACAAAAGTTAATATTCTCACTCAATAGAATTTTGTTATGGTTTATTGAATATGTGAAGATAGTAACAAGTGTAATTGAGCACATGAACTATCATGGGACTTATTGTACAATTTTTATACTTTTGCGTTTGAGTGTTTTTCACATAAAAAATTGTGTGTTCTTATTTTTTTACCCTTTACTTACACAAACTAGTTAGAAACGTAACAAGAACATGTTTCATCGACTAGTTTGGGCAAGTTGAGTAAAAGCTCAAACAAACTTTAGTGGTTCACGAATATTATATATAATTAACTCGATTCACCTCCTCTTGTATCGTACTAGGTGCATAAAACATAATTCAATTATGAGATATGAATTATGGTTTGTAATAGAAAATATATAAGTAAAACATGTTACAAAGTTTAAAGAGAATATTATATCAATTACCTTGCATCCTAGAGAGCAATGAATAAAGGGTTCTTGAAGGCTTCTATCACAAGAAGTGCAATAATTTCCAGATCCTTTGAATTGCCTATTTTGAGGTCTTTTCTTGATGAAAATCACCTTAGCACTATTTATTGTGTAGGCCTAGTAGAATTATGAACCAAATTAAAAGAAATGATTACATATATTCTTTTAGCTAAACTGATGAGATGATTATAGACTTTAATATTTACCTGAACGTTTGAGCAATCTATGAGCTTCTCTAGGTCCTCAAGTCGAACAACATCATGGTACACATAACGTCGAATTTGAATAAGTCTATGGAAACGATGTGCCATCACACAATGAGGGCAAATACTTGTGCAACAATCTAAACAACAAATATTCTTCTCATTCTTCTTTGCACTCTCATGAATTGAACATGGAGCAAAGAATTTTTCTCTATAGAGAGCTTCCAACCATGTTGGCTTTTGAATTCCCTAAATATCAACATACCATAACACAATTTAGGTGTTATCGCGATATAAATAACATTTACACAATCAATCAATCACTTATAAGGTAACAACAGAACAATTTCTAACATAGAAATGTCTAACAACACATAAAAGTAGATTTGATGAATGAAATAGAAGAACTTACCATGATCACATAAAAACACAACCTTCAAGACTCACAAAGTACTAAAGAAAAGCAAAGCAATGAGACAATGGCTTGATTGGAGAAAGAGAGGGACTAGGGTATTGATGTTAGTGTATTTATGGAGAATCACAAGAGAGGAAACTATATTTTTTATTCCTCGATTGCATACACAAAACATTTTGTCAAGAGGCTCACTTGCAATACATACATATTTAAAAGCGGAGTTAGATTTTTAAGTTTATCATACTATATGAATTCTTAGAAAGACAGTTTGTCTAAATAAATTATTTATACATATTAAGTAAACTTCTTTAACACAATTATCATATTTTAACTAAATTTTTTAAGTTTCATTAAATATGTTTTGAGCTTATGAATTCTGAATTCTAAGAACACAAATATTATATTTTAACTAAAACTAAATAGTTCAATATTTTGAGTTAATGATTCTGAATATAAGATTTTAAATCAAAATTATTGAATTTTATCGGACATGTAGCTTTTTCTCTAACTCGGCCTATATATATATATATATATATATATATATATATATATATATATATATATATATGAATATGAAATTAAATAAAGAGAAAAAGAGTAAGATAAGAGGAGAACGTGGGCACTGTTCCCATGTCTCCCATATTATTTTCTTCCCACATAAACTAATTTTCTCTATCTCCTTGTGTTGAGAGCTTAAACCATAAACAAAAATGAGTTGGCTTGAAAAATTATATTTTTTATTTGTTTACCAATTTAAACTTTAAATTTTAAGTTTTCCCTAATTTTTATGTATGATCAGTGCAAAATAAATTTAAATATTCAGATTACTTAAAAAGTATTTAAATTCTACTCATAAAATTATACAAAATATGTTATAAATATGTCACTTAAAAAGTAATGGCAAGTAATTCAATAATTTTCAACCAAGAAAAAATAATAAATAATATAATATAACGTACTAATATACTAATAATATAACAAAATTGATAATGCTATCAATGATATAACATTTTTCTTTTTTTTTTTACTATGATTTTTGAATCTCGTATATCGGTAAATTAGGTTAGAGCTAGCGAGCTTCTTATCTTCACTAATAATTAGGGAAGTTTATAAATACTTGTCTAGTGAACATATATTATTAAATCTTAGTCAATTGTCTCATTTCATTTTATTTTTTAATAATCCTAATTCACAGTTATTGGTTCAAAGATTTTATATTTTTACAACACAAGGCCAAACCGGTGACAATTGCAAGTATGATTGTTTGTTTAGGCATAAATATATTATGCAATTGTGATGAAATTGTAGTCATTCAAAACATATCTTATTATGTTATCTAAATAATAATTACATTTAACAGTTCATTAATAGAGTACTAGAACCAGAAAATAAGCATTTAATTGAGAGTATTAAAATCTGAAATATAAGCATTTAACTTCTATACAAGTGTTGTTCAATACTCCCTCGGTCCCATGTAACGACCTATTCCCGTCGTTATAGAAAAGCCAACGGGGGAAAATTTGGGGCCGGAAAACTTTTTCGTAGTAGCTTGAAATTTCCCAACCTAGTTCAAATTTGGACGAAATCAGAGTCTTTAAGCTGTGGCGGGCTTGATGCGAATTAAAGTCGTTGATAAATCCCTAAACGACCTTATTTGGCATTTTTCGATTTTTAGAGCTAAGGAGACGACCCCAGGCGACTTCTTGACCATTTTCACCATTTTTGAGGCTAAAGGTAAGGTTTTAACTCCCCAAATCCGTTTTTTAATCCGTAGAACGTAATCTTGTGGGTCATTATCGATGGGGGAGGGTTTTGATCTAGAATTTATGGTGGAAAAAGCCCTAAATTGGGTATTGGGATCATGGGTATGATCTAGGGTTCATAAAATTGTTATAGATTCGGGTAATTGGTGATTGCTTATTGATTCCCGTATTATATTGATTATTTGTAGACCAATAACAAGCGGAACGAATTCGAAAAGGGAATGATCAAGTTTCTTAGGATTTCAAGCTTGTTTCGAGATATATGATGGTTGTGATTCTATGATTGTGTGATATATGTTTGTTCTTACTTCATTATGATACATGTATGTAAATTTTGCATTATTGATCACACTTATTGTAAATGAGATAGATGAATGATGGTTACTATGAAATCATGACTTAAATGTATGATCTTGAGGATATACTTGTGATTGTGATTGTGCTGTGTTGAATGAATCGGTTGCAACGTTTCGGCATAACTATGGGATCGGATTGCCACGTTCCAGCATGCTAACTGTATGGGTTTGGGTTCCATGAGAGGACCATTGAATTGTGTTGTGTATCTACTTGTGATGAGTTTGTTCATATCTAATGATGATTGATATTGGAAGACGGTATGTTGCTCTAAATTGATATAACTATAATATGTGAGAATCATGAAGTTGTTCATTGTTCGTATATGTTGATGATATTGTATATGTTTGATATGCGCATGTGATTATATTGTTGTATTGACTAATGTATGTTACACTTAATGGGATAGCCGCGTGATCCTACCAGTACACGATGATTGTGTACTGATACTGCACTTGCTCTTATTTTTGTTGAGTACATGGCATATTTCGGCGGCTATTGACAGACCTCGTTTAGAAGATCAGTGATCGCCGATTCGAATTCAAGGGTGAGTCAGTTCTTTCGGGCTGCCTTGAGTTCTCTTTTTGTCTAGTCCATTATATTCGGACTTAGATTAGTTCTTTAGATGATTTTCTTGTTGAGACTTATGAATCTTGTTAGAGTTTTGGTACATTGACTTTCAAGTTCTATGGGTTGAATTTTCGCATTAGTTTGGTTAGTTATTTGTTTAAACCTGCTTCCGTATCTGTAAATGTCTTAGTTTTCATAAAATTTGTTAGTTTGGGTTGTAGTAATGGTTTTCCCATCGAAGGGTTTATGTGGGTGTCAATCATGACGGTCTAGGTCGTGACAAAGTTGGTATCAGAACCTTAAGTTTGTTGATCTCATTATACTAAAACAAGTCTAGAAGAGTCTTGCGAAACTGTACGATGACGTCCGTACTTTTCTTCAAGAGGCTATAGGACTTTAGGAAAAACTCACTTTTTTCTACTCCTTCGTGCTATGACTTGAATCTAATTGGTATCTTTCCTCATTCACTCTATAGTCCGAACTAGAACAACAAAAGTGGTAACACCATCACTAGCAAAAGAGAATGTGTATAGACTACTGACAGTCGAATAGAGTCGCCATTTAGAACAAGTATCCACTGCCTTAGATAGATGATCTTTTTGATCAGTTGCAAGGTGCATCAGTTTCCTCTAAGATTGATTTAAGGTCTGGTTACCATCAGTTAAAGATTGAGGCGGTTAAGAATTGAGTTCGACCAAGTTGTGTGATTGAAATTAGTAGTTTTGTAAAGCTCGCTAGCGACTATTGTCATTTGTGGTATGAGTTGAGTTCAATTGGTATCTCAACGAAGTGAACTAGATGTCGTGGTCACCACTGAGGGTCCCCAAGAAAAGCAAATTGGAAACTGAGAATGTTCCAATTAGTATCTGGCCCTAGGGGTGGTGTGAATGCATGGATAATCAGGAATGGTCATCTATGGAGCGAAATAATTAATTAAGAAATTGGACTATCTGTGAATTGTATCTTAAAAACTTTGAATGTGTGCTTGTGGTTGTCTGAATTAACTGCGAATGTAAAGTTGTAATTGCTTAAATGTGATGAGGTGATTATGTGCACAATAAATGTGTGTCGAACTTTGATATGTACAATATGTTAGTCTGGTCGTTGAAGTTATACAAGTTGTAAATATTTGAGTATTGTGAAACTCGTTATGAAAGGAAGATATTGACTACGGATCGTGTGAGTGTCTGGGTGTATCCTGGGGATATGTGGGTTGTGGTGCTGAATTAACAAGAATGAATTGGTTCATGTATCGTAGGATTTACTTGGGATAGACATGATTTCTCTTAGCTTAGAGAATTATCCTAACTTCATTTGGCAGAGTTGAGAATCTTTGGGAAAATTAAAAAGAGAAAAACCCCAGAAAATTAAGTTGGCCTGCGTTTTGTTTCCATTTTGGCTGCTGGGACGGGACTCTTCCCGCCAAGGCGAGGCTACCAGTGAGAAATTCTTCCCGCCAGAACGGGACAGGGCGAGACAAAATCTCAGCCCTATCTCCCCAATTTTCCTAGTCATTATTATGGATCCCGAATCGTATTTGAACTAACCCTCGCGATCTAATTCATTGTTCAACAATTGAATATAAGTGGTAAAATGTGTTAAACTGTGGAAAACCTGGGCGTATGAGGAGGAAATCAGTGAGGCAGTGAAGGCCGGAGAAATAGTAATGCAGGTAGAGGAGTAGTGCAGCCAGGCGAAGAGGTTGCCCGTCAAGATGACAGGGCTCAGATATATGCTTTTTCGGGGAAAACCAAGTTTGAGCTATGTGATGCAGTGCTCACTAATGCTGCTGTTGTGCCCGGATGGCTATTGTTTTGTATGGTCTGGGTTTTACTTATTCGTACGTGTTAGTTTAATTTCCTTGGGATTTGATGTGGTTTGTGATATACTTGATTCCCCCATCCAGGTTTCTACCCAGTTAAAGAGTCAGTCATAGTCACCCATGTATATCATGTTGTCCTATTGTGGTTATGAATTTTCATATTTGGGTTGATTTGGTTATGCTAGATATGACTGACTTGATATAGTTTTAGGTATGACTTGGTTGTCCCTCTATTATACCGGACTTAATTATAATACTAAGTCAGTAACTCTAGAGATCCCCGGTTGGGAAAGATTAGAGTGGGAATGGGTGTACAAGCCTAAGCTAGCTAAGATCATATCCTCCTTCGAGCTAGAAAACTGGTAGGGCAGGATTGTTTGGCGTAATTGGCTCATATTCGGGATGTTGAGGTCAAATCCCCCTCTATTGAGTATATTCCAGTGGTGTCAGAATTGAGGGAGCTTAAAGCTTAAATCCAAAGGCTTTTTGATAAAGGTTTCATCCATCCTAGTGCTTCCTCGTGGGGTGCTCCTGTCTTATTTGTTAAGAAGAAAGAGGGTAGTATGAGGACTGGGGAATTTATCTTAAGGCATAAAAGAGTGGATTGATACCGGAATGACACACTTATGGATAAGGAAGATCCCAATGAGTATACTTGGGTAAAGGAAATTGAAGTATTTTAGTAAGAAAGTGCGTATAAATTGGATTAGTCCTTTGAATTTGATGAGTATACCGAAGTTTGAGGTGTCGTGTTGATGAAAAAATTGACTTCGTAGTGATAGTCAAGGATGACGGAGCGTAATGCTAATAAGAGTCGTGATGGATTATGATGGGATGCAATTATATAATAAGATTGTTGGTTAAGCGAATTTCGTATAGTAATTACGACTTGTGAGTACCTAAGGTTGTGATTTTCTAATATTTGGTGAGTAACGTGGTTGTATGGAAAGTTCTAAGAGATGGTGGGACACCATTCGAATAGAAATTAAAGAGCTAGAGTCATAATGAAGAAAGATGGTGGGATGTAGTACAACCTTTAGAGCAAGAATATTTTATTTAACTCTTAAGGCTAACGAGTTATCTTTAGACAAGTAGATAATTGGGTTCAGAGATGCGTGATTTCATTTATTTTGCTGTGGCTATGGTAATAGTGTCACAAGTGTGTCGAATTAGTTAAAAACTATCGAAAAAGACTTGAGAAAGGAGTGTGCGGATATTAGCTTGAGTATGATGACAAGTGCTTGGTTTTGTTTTTGAGTCTAGTAATGAGTATGATTGAAATTTTAGCGAAATATATGGTAGGATCAATGAAGATGCGATCAATGATAAATGGAGATCCATGAATTCATAAAAATATTCAAGATACAAGCTAATGTTGATAGAAAAAAGGATTATGTTATGTGGTGGAAATTACAATTTATATTTTTCATTGTGAGTCTACATTCATGGTGATGTATTTTGTCAAGGTATGAATTGACAAGGTGAGAAATGATCAATTGTATCTGGTATTGAGCATTTGAAAGGAATTACACATGGGTTGAGTCGTAAGTTACTATTATTGATTGTTAAAGTACCTAAGAAAGGTTTTATTTAAAAGTGTTCGTTTATAATAAGGTAAATGGTCAGAGTGTTTATGATGGTTGTTAGTATTGTGAGTATGATTCACTAGCTATGCTCTCGTGTGTTTTCACTTTTGTGGGTGGATCTCTAGTGGTGGATTAGGGGTACCAAATCCTGCGATGTTCTCTTAATTGAGTGGAAAGATTGGGAAGATTTGGTTATTTTGAATGACATAATTGGTGTTGTCTTGGAGTTGTTAAAGTATTTTAGTGGGTCTACATGTACCACCTTGTTTATGAGAATTTATAGAAGAGCTACCATGCTTATTTGTCGTTATCCAACAATCTTAATTTTCCTTTAATCGTCGAGGTCATGTATCGATTATGTGTAGTTGAATGTGGGGATCTTTAGGTCCAATTCTACTGTTCTTAAGAGGTAATTGACAATTACTAAATCTAGCATTTCGATAGTGTTGTTGGAGGGGTTGTATGCTTGGACATATCTCTCGATGAGTATCTAATTTCTAAAGATCAAATTTGTTATAACTTAAGCTCATGGGAATTTATGTTGTGGGATGAAGATATTGTTAAGAACTATGATTGTTTGGGTATTATGAGTGTGTGTTGGTTGATTCAGGTTTACTTCTAATTATAGCGAGTATTGATTTAGAATGCTATCATGCTTATGTGAGAAATGATTAGTCCTGATGATTGTGTCAAGATCCTTGATAACATGTGGCAGACGTGTGTACAGTCAACTTTGGTGGTTGTTGGGAATCATTTTGTTGATTAGTTAAGTTTACATACAACGATATTTTGATCCATAGAGCATAATCTTGTGGGTCATTATCAATGAGGGAGGGTTTTGATCTAGAATTTATGGTGGAAAAAGCCCTAAGTTGGGTATTAGGATCATGAGTATGATCTAGGGTTGATAAATTGTTATAGATTTGGGTAATTAGTGATTGTTTATTGATTCCCGTATTTTATTGATTGTTTGTAGACCAAGATTAAGCGGAACAAATTCGAAAAGGAAAAGATCAAGTTTTTTAGGGTTTCAAGCTTGTTTCGAGGTAGGTGATGGTTGTGATTCTATGATTGTGTGATGTATGTTTGTTCTTGCTTCATTATGATATATGTTTGTATATGAATGTTGCATTATTGATCACACTTGTTGTAAATGAGATATATGAATGATGGTTACCATGAAATCATGACTTAAATGTATAATCTTGAGGATATACTTGTGATTGTGATTGTGGTGTGTTGAATGGATCGGTTGCCATGTTCTGGAATAACTGACTTGGATCGGTTGCCACGTTCTGGCATAACTATAGGATCGAATTGCCACGTTTCGGCATAAATATGGGATCAGATTACCATATTCCGGCATGCTAACTGTTTGGGTTTGGGTTCCATGAGAGGATCATTGAATTGGATTTCGTGAGAAGACCATTAAATTGTGTTATGTATCTACTTGTTATGAGTTCGTTCATATCTAATGATGATTGATATTGAAAGACGGTATGTTGCTCTAAATTGATATAACTGTGATATGTGAGAAATCGTGAAGTTGTTCATTGTTCGTATATGTTGATGATATTGTATATGTTTGATATGCGCATGTAATTATATTGTTGTATTGACTAATGTATGTTACACTTAGTGGGATAGCCGCGTGATTCTACCAGTACACGGTGGTTGTGTACTGATACTACACTTGATCTTATTTTTGTTGAGTACAGGGCATCTTTCGGCGGATATTGACAGACCTCGTTTAGAAGATCAATGATCGCCAATTCGAATTCAAGGGTGAGTCAGTTCTTCCGGGCTGCCTTGAGTTCTCTTTTGTGTAGTCCATCATATTCGGACTTAGACTAGTTCTTTAGATGATTTTCTTGGTGAGACTTATGAATCTTGTTAGAGTTTTGGTACATTGACTTTCATGTTCTAGGTGTTGAATTTCCGCATTAGTTTGGTTAGTTATTTGTTTAAACCTGCTTTCGTATTTGTAAATGCTTTAGTTTTCATAAAATTTATTAATTTGGGTTGTAGTAATGATTCTCTCACCGGAGGGTTTGTGTGGGTGCCAATCACGACGGTTTGGGTCGTGACATCCCATTTTATATGTCATCCATTTCTATAAATAGTTGATCCATAATACTTGTCATTTTATAAAATCATTGCATAAATTACCATATTGTTCCTTTTTTACCCTTGTGAGTTATTAGCTTTGAAACTATACATTTGATCAACTTAGAAAAGCTAAGTATATGATTCATGTTCATTGGTTAAATTAATTAATCAAAATAAATTAATTCATATTCATTGATTGAAAACTTGAGTTCCAAAAAAATTAAATAAGGATAGAAGGGTAATGTTACATCATTTCTTAATGCAAGTGCAAAATAAAAAGGTGACATATAAAATGGGACAGAGAGAGTACATTAATTACTTGAAGTCATGAAATTTGGATAAAAAATCTTAAATTTATTTGAATTAATAGGATTTTTTATATAACCACACATGAAGAAATTTATTGTTGATACTTGATCTGTCCAACAATAGTTATCACAATTTTTAAATGGGAGTTATCACAATTTTTAAATGGGAGACGACAAACATATTATTACGTCATTTTAGAAAAAAGAAATGATAATCAGAGGAATTTTCTGGACAAACTAGGCATTAAAATTGTACCCAAAACTTCTTTCCATATGTACCCAGAACTCCTTTCCACATGCATTTATAAGTATATTTGATTACTCGATTATGCGATTGATTTGTGATTAATTTTTCAATTATTTTACTTTTGTAATATAGTGACCGAGCGGTTGTTTATGAAGTGAAGATATTAATCAGGTGTTTGTAATTGAATACATTGAATCTTATAGTAAAAAAGTTTATTTACTTATATAAAATTTAAATAGTTTAATTCAAACTTCTAAAATATTTCTATTTAAAAAAAAAAATGCCATCTTCTTTCTCTTTTTATAAAGATTTTGTAGTTTTTTTCCCTACAAATTTCAATATTATCTAATAAAAAATCAAAAATCATTCACTATTAAAATTTTATTTGAGCTTCAAAATTTTGGGGCCTAACGGAAATAATTTTACTGGCATCCTCCTTAATATGCCCACGTTATTGTACAATAAGATAACTACGCAAAGGGTGGTTAGACCGACATTTTTTATTGAAAAATTATATTATATATATAGACAAAATACTATATGATACAGTTTTATATTAAAGTTTGCACACACAACAACTTTATGATTAGCACCGTGGTTAAAGGATTTGTTAAATGGTCTAGTGTCATGATCCAGACCGTTGTGATTGACACCCACACTAACTCTCCGGTGGGAGAACCATTATTACAATCCAAATCTAACAACTTAACCAAATACTACGCATTTAAAGATATGGAAGTAGGTTTAAGTGACCAAAAGAAATATAAAGTTCCCATAAACTCCAAAGGTTTAAATAAACTAGTCAAACTAATGCGGAAGAACAACCTCTAGAACTTGAAAGTCATTATACCAAGACTCTACTAACGACAAGTCTAAGAACAAGGGGTACAACCCAAAACTAAACAAACACCTTAAATAAATAGTCTAAGTCTGAAAAGAGTGGACTTAGACAAAAAAAAACCCATGACAGCCTGAGAGAACTGCTCACCCTTGAATCCATTCATGCTCAATAGTCACCTAGCTGAGGTCTATCAATAGCCGCCTGAAGATGTCATGTACTCAACAAAGAACAAGCAAGTGCAGTATCAGTATACAACCACATTGTACTAGTAGGATCACGCGGCTATTCCAGTAAGCACAACATATATCAGAATCACAACAAGGTAAACACATACATGCACAGAATATATATATAGACATCAATATCATTTATGAATAACGTACAATTTCAAAAGTCTCAAGATATACAATTTTGTCAAGTCAATGATTCTCTCATGGAACCCAATTCAATGGTCCTCTCATGGAACCCATACCCAAACTGTTAGTGTGCCGGATCGTGACACCCGTTCCAAATTAGTGTATCAGACCGTGACACTCATTCCAATGTTTATGCCAGTACGTGGCAACCGATCCTAGATAATGTGTCGGATCATGACACCTATTTCAATGTTTATGTCGCTATGTAGCAATCGATCCCAGCTAGTGTGTCGGAACGTGACACCCGCTCCATTCAACAAACCACAATCACAATCACAATATATATTCTCACAACCATACAACAAGAGGTGATTCATGACATGTAGTTCTTCGTTCATACTTATTTACATTAGGTGTGATCAATATGCTTCATTCACATATATGCATGCATTATAATGAAGCAATTACTAACATACATCACACAAAACATAAAATCACAACCATCACCTACCTCGAACAAATCTTGAATCCCCTAAGAAACTTGATTCTTCCCTTTCCGGATTCTTTCAGCTTGTTCTTGGTCTACAAACAATCAATATAATGCTAGGATCAATAAACAAGACTTAATTACCCGGAATACAATCAACACTATCAACCCTAGATCAAACACTAGATCTCAATATCCAAAATTAGGGATTTTTCCACCATCCAAATAGTTTCAAAATCCTTTCTTATCAATAATTACCCATGAATTTACATTCCACAGATCGAAAAATGGATTCGGGGAGTGAAAACCTTACCTTTAGCCTTAAGAATGGTGAAAAAGGGTCAAGAACTCGCTTGGGATCGTCTCCTAGCTCTCAAAGTCGAAACTTGCAGAATAAAATGATTTTGGGGTTTATTTCCTACTTAAATCGCAACTGGCCCGCCACAGCGGTCCTCATCAGCGGCCCTGCCTTGGAGGAATAATCTCGCCACAACGGCTTGCACGGAAATAGTGAGTCGAATTAAGAGTTTCAAACCCCCATTTCACAACACACCTTCATCCCATGACACTCAGAAAATACCCGTTCACGCTAAGATCAGTTTTAGGAGTTCTACTTACCCGTATTCGATTCCATAAAGTCGTACGAGTTCCTTAACGTCTTAGTTATCTATTCATGCAATCAATTTCATTATTACATTTCTCATTCATTACCAGATTTCCCTAGACTCGCCTGACTTCGATTTCGTCTAAATCTAGACTAGGCAAGGAAATTCTAAATTACTACTCAAAAGTTTTTTTGGGCCAATTCTTTCCCCATTGACTTTTCCCTAACGACAGAATCAGGTTGTTACATCTAGGCATGCAATCATATAATGATAATTAATTTTTCCTATATCTATTAATAAGTAATTATAAGAATCTATTAAATTTTTGAAATATAAAAGTAATTAAACCTTAAGAGTGATTTCTTTTTAGATAGAAATTCCTCTTCTCTTTTTCTATTTTTTTACACTATGTTAATTCATTTCATATTAGATAAAATATGAACTTATTTGATCTAAATATTAGTAAGTATTTTGATTTAATATTTATTGGGGCATGATATTCATTTTTTTGAAAAAGTCAATTACTAATATTGCATAGTTTTTTATTTTAATTTTTTTTATTCATCTATTTTTCAAAAAAATTAAACAAAAATTTACTAGTAACTTAAACATTCTTCGTGAAATTTCTGGCTACACCATTAATAACCATATATAGATAAAATATCGGTCGTAATATTGACTTCTTTGATATGTATATATAGTGCATAGGTTGACGTACTATATATTTGATCAACATATATTTAGCAAGAATGAATGAATATTTACCATTTTATTCCAATCCATTAAACACAAAATATAATATTCCCTCTGGCCTCTGCCGAATAATAGTTGTCCACTATTGACTTGGCACACTCCTTAAGAAACTATAAATAGAAGGGTAATTTTATTATATCACCCTTTGAATATAATAAATACAATGTCTTGAAAATGTAATAGAGAAATGACTATAATTAATGATAAGGATAAATTAGGAACTAAGTGTAAAGTTATCCATTAATTTCATAAAGTCGACAAGTATAGTTGAATATTCCCAAATAGTATAATGGACAACTATTATGGAATCAGATTCAATTTGCAAAATATAATTTCAAATGCTTAGCTAATTGTAGTCTATGTAATTCGTTTGAATGATAGAAGTGAAGATAAAGTATTTGGAAAAAAATAAATATAAGTATCCCAATTCAAGCATCTTAGTTTATGCAATAAATCTTTTAGACGGTAAGAATTTATACGGTCAATCTCAATTTACTGATTATGACCTCCTTTTCACTTTATTTAGAATGGTTTGAAGTATAAGATTTAAAATATTGAATTTTCAATGTAAGTTCGAATAAAATAAAATTTATATGTTTAAAAATTATATAAAAAATACTGTAAATTAAAATAATTAATAATTTAAAATATTTAAAAATATGATTCTAAAAAATAACATATTTCTTGACTTTAATACCACTTCATTATTAGCACTCATAAAAGCTAAGACAAGACATTAAACATGTACGAGGAAACTCGGATTCTAGGAAACTAAAAATATGGCAAACAACAATCCTTAACTACTCCACTTAAGAATTTTTTTTTTATAATACTCTAAATAAAACTATTTTTTTTTTAAAAAGCAAATAATACTCCCTCTATTTCAAATTATTTGTCTGGTTTTAATTTTACACCTATCGTAAGAAAATTATAATTAGGAAGGAGTTTTTACTATTTTACCTTCGTTTATATCTTATGTAATTTCACATCATCAAATATTCACTGTTATGATGTGTTTGTAGTCCTTAAGAACAGTAACAACTAAGGATATAATAGAAAGAAAAAAATCGTCTAAAATTTTTAGAAAACATAATAGATAATTTGAGATAATTAATTTTAAGAATCACGATAGATAATTTGAAACGGAGGACACAATGGTTATGGGCTTAATTGGAGATTTTGTTGGGGAGACAAAATACAACTCATTAAGCACTACAGCAAATTAATGACTTGATTAATTAATTAATGTGTACTCTCCTTTGCTAGTTTTGAGGAAAGCCCTTGTTTCTTGTACCCTAATGCTTTAACCCATAGATGATCTTGGAATTTGAAATTTTTGACAAAAAATAAAACAAAAAAAGACCTTAGAATATTGATATTTGTACATTATCTAATGTAACATATTAAAATTTTAACTTTGTTTTTAGGTATTTGTCTCCAATTAAGCCGGTGATTAGTGAAGCCTGTTCGTTTGGATGATTATTAGATATTATTTCATAATGTATTATATCATATTATATTATATTGCAATGAATATATTTTTTCGATTGATTGTATCATTTTCCTTCGCTTCATAAAGCCACACACCATCAATACGAAGAATAAGCTTACAATACAACAAAGAGAACGTATGGTATGGCCAGGAGTAGCTTGATGTTTAAATATTGCATATGTATGTCTTATAATATATATTTATTTTAAGAATGTTTAACTTATTTTTATCTTTTATATCGACTAAATTTACAAAGAAATCTATGTATTTGGCCGTATGAAGTGCAGGGAATTTACTAATACTATACCAAAAATAATCTTTAGAGATAATTGATTAACAACAATAGCTTAATTGTTGCTAAATATGTATTTTTAGCAGCAATTAACACTCTTTGTAAATGTCTCTAAAGCCTATAATTAATGATATTGGATCCAATGACATTTAACTGCCGGAAAAGATTTTAGCACTCTTTATTGATATGCATATTTATTGCCGCTAAAAGTTGTTTTTGTTGTAGCGCAAGTTAAATGATAAATAAGAACAAGTTGATAATATTATACAACAGATAATAATATAGTATACTCTCATTTTTTTCAAAATAGAAGTTTGAAAGGTTAACAGTTCTATAGACAAAAATGTGGCATTACCATTTAAAGAGATTTGCTTAACGATTTAATCATCATGATGATCATCATTTACAATTGTTAATTAGTGGTGCTTAACGGCTTAGCTAAGGGTGTGTTTGGTGTGAGGAGAATGTTCTTCATAGAAAGTACTTTTCTAGAAAATAAGTGTTTTATTTTTACTTATTTTTTAGTATGTGGTAATTAGATAAAAAAATATTATCTCAAAATATTTATATATAATCTAGCATTATAATAAAAACAACTTTTAACAGTAATAAATAAACACATTAATAAAGAGTGCTAAAGTCTTTACCGACATTAAGTTAAGTGTCATTAGATCCAGTGTCGCTAAAGGCTTTAGGGACATATAAAAGAGTGCTAATTGCCGCTAAAAATATATATTTAGTGACAATTCAGCTGTCGCCGTTAATTAATTGCATAAGTTACGAGCTCTTCGAGAATACGTTATTCTTGATGAAATATTCTTAAAGAATTATGTTCTTAATTTGCCTCAAATTTATAATTTTCTAACACCAAATAGATGATAGATTTCTGTCATATTTGTTCTTAATTTATAACAAGAGAAATTTATTGAATACTTGAGAATATGTTATTATTGACGAAATTCTCAAAAGATAAATAGCTCTCTTCCTCATACCCCGTGTTGACTTAAAGTGTGATTTTGCTAGTATTTAGAAATTAGAGGTATGCATCATATTTTTTTAAAAAATATAACTAAACTCCAATTCTAACTTAAAAAATTTCAAATAATATGAACAATATTTTTAGTTTTCATGGCAAAATGCCTAACAAGTTCCTTATCAATTTGTTTCCTTTTTCTAAAGTTTTTACCAGCTTTTTTTCTTTGCCTTTTGCTTTCTACAAACGTACGTTTTTTGAATTTACACATAGGAAGCTACCAAAGTTAAAAAGGTAATAAAATCAAGACTTTCTTGTCTACTAGGTAATACCTCAAAAACCAAAAAACATTTATGATCTTTTTATTTTTAATCAGAGATTTTCAGCTCGAGTCCTTGAAATGAAAGATATTCTAGTGGCTAGGGAGTCGTTCCTCCTTTAACAGGTCTTACATGATGCGAATCCAAATTATATCAGTGTTCTAAAACCTAAAACCCCATTTTGAGTACGTTTGAATAATTGAAATGGTAAAGTCACTATCCCTTAAAAAAGAGAGTAAGCATTAGCTACCAAATTCGTCCCTTATTTATCGTTAAACACTTTCAAAGTTTAACACTGAATTTTTTAATAATTCGTCGTTAAAAAGATTAGTAATCGATTTTTATTACTTAGTAACACAAGTTATTCGTAACTAATTCTTATTTTTCTTCTAGTGATAAAAAGAGAATATATGTTTAGATTTTTTGCCAAATATAACTAAGAAGTTTAACAAATAATTTAATATTTTTTTGTCTAAATTCTGGCTTAACTTAAAAGGTTATGTCGTACTAGATCCAAACACAAGACAAAGGATTTCTGATCATAAGTAAGAACTTTTTTTTAAAATAAAATAATAAAAAATGAATGTAGTCATAAAATTATCTCACATGCAAAGGATCCAATGAACTGACTTATCACAAATGTAATCCATAATTATTCCATTTGTCAAATTGCCTCTCAAAACTCTTGTTGCTGACACACAAACATGTTACTACTCCTTCCGTCTCATTTTATGTGGCATTCTTTTCTTTTTAATCTATTTCAAAAAGAATATTATCTTGCTATAATTAGAAATAACTTAATTTTAAAATTTTCCTACAACCATAGAAATATCTAAGAATTATTTTAGACTACAAATTTAAAAAGTTTATTATTTTTAAACACAATATCAAATTAAAAGATATCACATAACATGAGACGAAAGGAAAACTATTTATTAAAGAAAGGAAATTAAATTGAGTTTATTTCTAATATGGTACTCTCTCTGTTCTTTTTTACTTGTCATTTTTAACAAATCAAGAAAATATAATATTTTTTTATTTGTTATACTCTCAATTATTTATAATGTTTTTGAAAAAGGTAAAACCCCTTTAATGAGTAAATTAATTTTAAAATTCTATCAATTACCAGGGGTAAAATAGTAAATTCACTATATCAATTATTTTTTTCTTAATAAGTGTCAAGTAAAAATAGACAAGTAAATAAGGACAGAGAAAATAGTAATTGTATGAAAGGATTTTTAATTTTATTTTTTGAAATTAAAACGACAGTTAAAATGAGACATCGAATATATTTAAGGTAGTCAAAGGTCAAAGATGGAGAAGTTGCACGAGGGGAGATCTATTTCTCTGCTCTAAGATAAAGCTTTACTTAACTTTGTTCTGTTCAAAAAACCATATTCTTATTGTATTCCCTTCTTCCACATGGGGTGTGTGTATAGGGGGCTCTTTTTTCTACATATTTTTTAAAAAAATTATACACTATGCTTTCTTCATCATATACATATATTAATAATAATAATAATAATAATAATAATAATAATAATAATAATAATTATTATTATTATTATTATTATTATTATTATTATAATCTTCCTCTAGGCGGTGCAGATATAAATAAGAAAGACCATTAAAAGTACAACACATATTAGATTTGATGAAATATAAACATTGTTAAATAAGATTTTTCATAAAAGAAATTAATCTTGAATCCAATTCAACCTTATCGATCTTCTTTATGTTTAGGATTGAATATCTAAAGTATGAACTAGGGGTGTACAAAACCGAACCAAACCGCAAATCGAGTCAAACCGAAAAAAAACCCAACTAGTGGTTTGGTTTGACTTGGTTTGGTATTGAAAAAAAAAACCCGACTATATTTGGGTTGGTTTGGTTTTAACTAAAAAAAACCAACCCGAGACCAAACCAACCCGACATTATATATATAATTTTAAAATTTTATTTTATACTTAAAAATATTTACTTTGATATAATTTTAAAATATTTCTTATACTATTTCATAGTTTTTATCTTTTAATATATTATTTCAAGTTTAAAACTTAGAATTCAAAATGGTCCAATAAATTAAGATTATAGTTCATAAATGTTGATACTTATAATAAAACATATTAATACTAATGCAAAAAGAAAATTAATTCAACACTAAGAATGACAATAATATTGAATATTTGTTCTTTAGTTTTACATTGGTTTAGACAATTAAAATACATAATCTAATTTTAATTTTCCTTAAATATTTAGTAATGTAACTAATACTTATTAAACTTATTTTAGCATGATTTAGTACTTTTAAATTATGATCATTTTCATTATGACTTTGCAATATTTATTTTATATGATGATTTCATTATTATTTTTTATTAAATATTTTAGTGTCATAAGTACTCATCTCATATTTTGTGTTATTTTCTTAAGAAACACCTTAGATAATTATATTTTGTTTGGACTAAAGAAATATTTGGAGCACAAGTTAATTATATGTTTGTATGCAAATTTTATCGGAAAAATCCAAAAATCTGGAAAAAAATCCGAGGTTTATTAGTTTAGTTTGATTTATAAATTTAAAAATTCGACACAATGTTTTGGTTTGGTATTTGAAAAACCCGAATCAACCCGAGGTTGAAAAACTCGAAAAAATCTGAATTTTATTGGTTTGGTTTGGTTTATAGATTTAAAAATCCGACACAAATGGTTTGGTTTGATATTTGAAAAACCCGAACCAACCCGACCATGTACACCCCTAGTATGAACGATATAAAATGACGGTTTATATTGAAAATAATGGATTAAAATTAATTGAGATGTGTCTTGCTTGCTGTGATATCATGATAAAAAAATAAAATTTAGGCTTAACTCAATTCTAAAATTCTAAAAGACTTAAGGAAGAACAAGTACAAGGGAAGGATAAATAGATTGGGATGGCATACACTTCATCAAAATATCAGTGTCATGTAAAAATGATTGTCTATTTAAAATAATTTTAATAAAAAAGGTTACGTTTGAATTATTTAAGTAACAACAAATGGAAGTGTTTCTGTATAGAGAGTATAACATAAGGTAAAACTGATCATTAATGCATAATAGAGAAGCAAATTTGACCTTTTTTCCCTTGTTACTAATAATCATATATATATATATATATATATATATATATATATATATATATATATATAAAGAGAACCTTAGGCCCGTCTACGTGGCGCTATTACAAATCAGAATTCCCTTTTAATTTATTTATTTACAAAACTAGCCTTTCCCTTTCATGAAAAGTTGTGAAATTTATGAAAAATTGTGACTTTTATGAAAAATTGCGACTTTAATGAAGAGTTGTGACTTTTATGAAAAGTTGTGACTTTTATGAAAGGTTGTGACCTTTCCGAAGGATTGCAACTTTTTCAAATAGTTGTAACCATTCCGATAAGACACAATAAACATTTGTTCACACAACCCTTTGTTGTCTATAAATAAAGGGATTTCCTCTAATTTTAAAACAACGAAAATTATGAATCTCTTCTTCTTCGTCTTCTTCTTCTTCTTCTTCTTCTTCTTCTTCTTCTTCACAATTAAATATTTGTGTACTTTCCTCCTGTTGAGTGATTCACTGACATCATTGCCTATGTTATAGATCCTGATATGTATTTTTAGTCATTAATTTATGCTTATGTTACAGATCCTGGTATGTATTTTTAGTCATTAATTTATGCTTACGTTATTAAGGATAAATGATAAGATGTAATAATTGTCATTTTTCTTTACATTATTAATGTTTATTACTATGTAATCTTGTATGTAAGATAATATTATGTTTTAGTTTTAATGACCGATAGGTTTTAAGTATTATTTGATAATTTCTATGATATTAAATTCCCTTCGTACGGGTAATTTTACTAATTATACAAAATATAAACAAAAGCTACTGAATTTCGGTAAATTTATACATAAAACTTTGAATGATTCATTTAAATCCTCTTTTTTTTTTTAATTGTGGCTTTGCTATTGATTTAGACATTTGAGAAAAAAAATCACTTAGCGTTTCTTTTTGGTCTCCACTAGGTTTTTCTAAAAAAAAGAAAAAAAGTGGAGACTAAAAAGAAACGCTAAGTGAGTTTTTCTCAAATGTCTAAATCAGTAGCAAAGCCACAATTAAAAAAAAGAGAGGATTTAAATGAATCATTCAAAGTTTTATATATAAATTTACCCAAATTCAGTAGCTTGTTGGTCTCTACTAGGTCATCTCTGTGGACATGACTTTTACTTTTTTTATTGAGAGTCAAGTCCTGCCTCGCGATATGATCAAAATATTACATTATAAAAGATAATGTAAAAAAATGCATCTAAACTATCATTTTTTCATAAATTTCAACTTCAAATATCATTTTTCTCATTTACTACTTAAACTAACTATCATCATCTATATATTAAAAGCTTAAAACACAACTAGTTGAGTAAATGATGATAGTTCAGATAGAAAAAAAGGACAATCACTAATTGGCCTAGTCTACTTCAGCCTTCAAGATATGTTTTAATGCACGGACGATGATTGCTCAAATAGTAAAGGAGAACAACTGATAGCTAAGGTGTACAACTCGAAAAAAAATTATAGTTTGAATGTGTTATTTTGCGTGAACTCTTTCTATAAGGTTACTCACATACTAACCTTGTCATTTCAAAATATATGGATACTAAGTCACAAAGCTGAATTCAGGACTAATAAAAATATACAAGTAGATTCCAATAAATAGATGAGGGCAAGTAGTAAATGTATATATTATGTGGCTGATATGCCACTCCAGTGTCCAGTTACATTTGTCTTTTAACAGCAATTTTATTCACAATTGCCTGAATCAATTTTATAATTATCTACAGGGTTGAGATACATTGCAAATCTGAGTACAAGAATATACAGTAAACATGGAAGATGATGAGCTTCAACAAGACAAAAATCAGCGTTTTTGCGCGGAAAACATGATAAAACCACCCTGAACTTTACTGGTGTAGTTGACGAGACCGCAGGCTGTCACCAAGTCTTCAATCTCCTCTTGAGTAAAAAAGCTGTAGGTCCGCGTCGCACTCTGCGATCAAAAGGAAATTTATTTTCATATCAAACAAAAACAATTATCTATCAGATACGAGCCCTTTTCCAAGATCATCTTGACCATATTTTTCTGCTTTCTTTCATGTTGATGGTTTAGATTGACTTTGAGGACTATATCAGTGTTCTTCGGTTAGTGTCAAGCAGTTTCTAATATAGATAAGCATTCTAGCATGAAGAAGGGAAGTCTTTGCTTAACTGGTAAAGTTGTTGCCATGTGATTCGGAAGTCACGGGTCAGGGTAAGACTGTGTACAATAGACCCCTGTAGTTCGACCCTTTCCTGAACGTCGCACTTAGCGGGAGCTTAGTGCACCGGACAGCCCTTTTGTTCAAGCGGGAAGAAAGTCAGAGAATTTTAGGTTGTCTTATGTGTTGGTTTCTTTGACCACTATAATCTATCAATTTCATGTTAAGTCTAAAATGGAGAAAATTGTGAGTATAACTACGAGAAGGAAAATGAAATTTACCTGCTGCAAAGCCCTCAATATCGGAGGAGCTGAAGGATTAACTCGAAGAAATGTAGTACCAACAAATACACCCCCACTACGCAAAATCCGGTTAATTTCAGCAATCTGACAGACAAACAGACAACGGCATCATTAGTTCAAAGCCCGACTTCGTTCAATGATTTTGGGAATGCCATAAAATCATTTAGACTTCAGTAAGCAGAAACATATTTAGATTAAAACTGAGACACGAAACAAAATTTGGACGTTACAACCAAAAGTAGCATGGCAAGAAGGGTCCACTAGCTCATCAAGAATAAGATATTGGTGTCAACAATACCACAGTCATAAAGGGAAAGTTTGTTCATGCAGATTAAAAGTGATCCCATGACTACAATATCTCTAAATTTGTACAATTATTTATTTTATGAAAATAGGTATTATTAGTGTTATCAAAGGTGCACTTAAGCCCTGAAGCGCAGCGAAAAACATGTTGAGCGCTTTGGTTGGGCTTAATGTTTGCTTCAGTGTCGTCATCAAGGGTTCTAAGACATACTTTACCTTCCAATGAGAGTCTCTCCTAAAGAGGTGGCACTAAACAATTACTAATATTTCACTTTATCATTATTTTTCGAAAAAACACTTTGTCCATATATTTGTTACGCATGGTTATTATTATTATTCTTAGACTAAACATGTATATTTGTATTTTTTTTTTTCCTCCATTTGCACATTTTTGTATTAAAGCCACACTTCATTTGCAATCACAAGTTGAAAAACCAGGCCCAAAGTGTAAGACTCATATGATAAAAAATTTACTAGCACAAGAACCAACAAAAAAACACTTATTTTTCACTTTTATTTTATTTGATGATGATGATATGAGCTTAAATGAAAAAATGAGGAATCATATAACCGACCCCAACTTGTATGGGATTGAAGCTTAGTTGTTGTATTGGAATAGAATGGACCGGATGGAGCGGAATATTGGATATAGAGGATTGATATAGCTGAACTTGACTAGTTCGGTATTGAAAAGTAGTTCATTGATCAAGTCAAAGATGATTTTTTCCAGGAAAGATTAAAATTTAAACAACTTACTGCATTGGACGGAGATGGCCAGCAATGCAAGGCAGCACCTGCGTGTACAGCATCAACTGATCCAGAAAAGAAAGGTAATCTGGAAACATCTGCCCTTACAAGAGCTAGATTGCTGCAAATTTTCACACGAAGAGTTCAATTACATCTTTCTTGAAAGATAATTCCTAATTAATGAGAATTTCAATGATCTCATATCTTAAATTAGGTAGCAAAATCACTTACGAGCTTAAGATACTTTCATCCGCCTTGATGAATTCATAACACTGGCGAAGCATGTTTTCAGAAAAGTCAAGTGCAATGACTCTTGAATAGACCCCAGATTTGGAAAATTTCCGGGAAAATAATCCGCTGCCGCAGCTAACATCTACAAGAATTCCACCTTCAGCCACTTGAAAGTATTCTTGAGCCATATTAAACTGCATAAATATCATAAGAACAATCATGAGTTTAGTGACCTTAACACATCAAGACGGACTTCAACATTTAAGAAAATAGATGAATATACTGGTTAATTTATAGTAGAAAAGGTCTGAGCAACTCCACAAGGAGAGAGGAGTAACTTCACATATCTAGTCCTCAAAACTTACAACAACAACATACCCAGTGAAACCCCACAAATGGTGTCTGGGGAGGATAGAGTGTGTGCAGACGATATCCTACCTCGTGGAGGTAAAGATGTTGTTTCCAGAGGACAAGCAATTAGGACTGTTGTGACCAAATGCAGCAATAAAATTTACTCCACCTGATTGTTTGCTTAAATTCTAGTCTATAGACATGACACATCATTATGAGAGAAATAAGTGTTGATTTGGTGGCCAATACTTTAAACCTCCCGTGCTTGACATGTCCTAACTGAAATGGCATTTTAGCTAAGTGAGCCATGTTCTGTTTCATTAAGCCCCTGATATACTACTCCAACATGGAGAAATTAATGGATAGGTCTTTATTTTCCTTTTATCAATTGAGCACACTTCTTTTGAGCCGATGGTCTATTGGAAACAACCTCTTTACCTCGCAAAGGTAAGGATAAGGTCCGCGTACATCCTACCCTTCCAAACTCCACTAGTGAAATTATACTAGGTATGTTGTTGTTGTTGCTGTTTTGTTATGACAACCTCTATTGTACTCACTCCGCCCAATTTACACAAAGGTGTTTGACTGGGCAAGGAATTTAAGAATGGAAGGAGACTATTGAAACTTGTGGTCCAAAATAGGCCATAGATCTTTGTGGCAGTTAGAAATCATCTCATTATGGGTAAAATGAGAAATTTAAGCTAACCTTTTACTAAATATAACAAGGTGTCATTCTTTTTAGGAACCACCAAAAAGGACAGAATGTCACATAAATTGGTACTGAGGAAATATGTAAGAAGGTCAATGTTTAGTTATCCAACCCATAAAACTATTAAGATAAATTCAATCAGAGCAATAATTTTTTTACCTCTTCATCAGGACCAGGAAAACCACCTCGGTTAAAACTTTGACGCCAGCCTCTCTCATACAAGAATGAAACAACTGGGCTCCTTGGAAAGTTAATAGCAACAGACATTAGAAATAAATATGTCGAAAATCCGATAACATCAGTCTAATTCTCAGAACTCTCTATTACAAGGTTTTACTAGATATATCAGGAGCCCAATAAAAAGAAGCAGGGGAAAGAAAAAAACATAAAAATACATGAAGAAAATTCCAGTATTGTTACCGTTTCATAGTTTCCACTTCAGTTGTTATTTTAAAGATTACAGGATTATGATTTCAAGCATTAAATGTAAACGTCTAACAGCCTAAGGTGCATGCCTAAAAATTGGACAGCTATTAAGTATGTAAAAGAAGTAAAACTACAGAACAAAACAATACTTATGTGAGGGAGGAGGGATGAAAAGATATTGACTTCAAATTAGAGTCAAAATCTTTAGGAAAATACTTTCCGAGCCCAAAAACTAATCGGAGATAATTCAATCAATCCGGTGTTGTTGAAGGCACACTTAAGCCTTGAAGTGAGGCTCAAAACGCTTTGAGCGTTTTGCCTCACTTAATGTCCACTTCAGTCTCATCATCAAATTTCTTTGCTCATATATCTGTCATTCATGCTTATAATTATTAGTCTTGGACTTAACATTTATATTTGTATTTTCTCCCTTCGCACCTTTCTTTCATCAAAGCCTAGTCTTTGTTTGCGCTTAAAAGTTAAAGCGCCAACAGACCTTAGAGTTTTTTTGCTTTTGATAACACTGAATCAAGCATAAACATGAAACTGAAACAGCCCTAGGATACCTGAATAGCTCAGTCCCAGTTGGCTTAGATTCATTGTATTCTTTTGTTCCGGAAGTAACAGTGAGGTCAAGGTAGATATTTTTGCTTGAATATGACTTGTTACATTTTCTGCATTTGAAGCCCGATCTGTAGATTGCAGGTCTGCAAGTTTTAAATTCATAGTGAAATAGCAATTAGGCCACACCTCGACTCACTGTTGTTGTTCTACCTGAAAGACTAAACCTTACACGTTAAAGCCTGAAGGGCCTTTTCTTATAAGTGGTTCATAACAAATTGGACAAGCAAACAATTCAGCTTCCGTAACATCCTGAGCTGGAGTTCTCAATTCCTGACCAAGACAGGAGAAAAGATTATACATCAACGTGACATTTGAACACAATCCTATGCATCAACATGGAAAATCAAAGAAATATAGCTATGACCAGCTTTTTTGACTTAATTAGAGTTGAGTGATTACCCTGCATCAAATTGTATTCAACACCCTCATCATAAAAACTTAGCTCCCAAATTTTAATTATATTTACAATTAGCAAACATGAGCCGAGAATCTATCGTAAAGCAACCTCTCTACCCTCCAAGGTAGGGGCAAGGTTTGCATACACTCTAGACTCTACCCTCCCCAGACCCCCACTTGTGAGATTTTACATTGGGTATGCTGTTTCTACAATAAGCTAACAGTTGCATGAATGTAGCAGCAATAAGCCAAAAACATTCCATACATCATCAGTCTACGGTCCCGACAACTTAAGTAGAACAGTAAACCCAAAGATTAAAGACTTGATGGTCAAAAACACACTTGAACTATCACTTCTTCACGAGTTTCACACCCCAACTATCAGTTACTCTCCTTTTCTACCTAAACTAACTCCGACTATGTATAGCACACCTCGAAGTTAATTAGACCAACTATCAATTGTTCTTTTTTTCTACCTGTACTTTCGCCATCTACTCAACTAAGTATGTTTAATACATAACATGTTGATACATCAGGTAGGAAAATGGAACGAGTTGAAATGTGAAACTCGCGAAAAAGTGAATTTTGACCATTATCTCAAAATTAAACAAAGAACCCCACAAAACTAACAAACACCATAGAACATCTGATGTTAAAAAAAACTCATACTGATAAATTCAAGTTCCATTTTTTTTGGGTTTTTCTCAGTTTTACCAAAACGAACGAAAACAACAGAAGACAAAAAAAAAGAAAAAAAAAGTTGCAAACTTTCCCAATTCCAAAAATTACCGGTTCTACAGCAACAGCAGAGGTAGCCCTGATTCTTGAAGTGAACCCATTTGAGGAAAACCTTGTAGGAACACCAATTCTTGAATTCAAAGAAACCCCACGTTGTATTGGAACCAAAGAACGATGATGATTCAAGGAAAGTGAAGGAGAAACAGTAAAAGTAGCCGTTGCCATTGATGAACTTCAGCTAAAAGTGATGAGGCTTTTCTTGTCTTTTTCACTTTCGATTTGATTCTCTGTGAGTATGAGTGTTTTCACAATGGAGAGAAGAAAAACAGGAATTTTTTTTGTGATTTTGAATCAATTTTGTCATCTTTTAGAAGTAGCTTTTTGTTAGTTTAGTTATTTCTATTTTTGGTGGTTGTTGTTTCTGTGTAATCAAAATGTTTGAAAACAAATATTCCCTCAATCGTCGTGTGTTGCCTTTTCGAGAGTCCATTAGATCAATTTTTAAAGTTAAATTAAATTATATTAATTTGATATTTTAAAAAAATAGATATTTAAAAACTATACGAAAAGTATTATTAATTTTAATTTTTTGTATATCAATATGATGAAAAAAATATATTGTAAAATGTTAGTCAAAATTATTATCGTTTGATTCTAGAAAAGAAAATTATGATAATTAAAAGTGACGAAAATAGTATACAAAGAATGAATGAGACTAGGAGTATTCATCTTAATCCCAAATTTCGAGTTAGAGTTGGAGTTCTAATTCTAAATATAGAAAAATCATTAATTGGGGTGTGACAGCTAAATTTGATCATAAATTTCATTATCACATGGCATGTATATCACCTACTATAATGGGCTAATTAGTTGATTGTCTATTACTAATATTTTTGTTATTTCTAGTTCTTAATTCCTTTAAAACTCATTTTTCTTCTTCATCTATCAACCCTTTTTCTTTCATTTCGCATGTATTTTGGATATGTGAGTTGGGATCATAATTTTCAGTATTAAATTTTTAAAACACGCTTTTTAGTTTATCTTTAGATGATATTTATGTTTTTTAATTTTTGTATGCATAAATAGATACTTAAATTTATAAAAAAGTTAAACACGTAAACATGAGGCTTATGTGACAATTCACGTGAAATACACTCAAATTGATTTGTGTTATGTCACGTGTTGGACTTAATTTTGTGAAACTTACATCTTATGTGACTGACTGTACTTCTAAACGTGCCTAACATTAGAGGACCGTTTGTACTTTCTAAATACGCCTTACGTTTGAGAACCGATTGTGCATTCTAAACACGCCTAACGTCCAATGCTCAAGCTCGACTAAAAGTTCTTAGGCTAATTATGTACCAAATTCCTTAGTTATATTGTTGACCTATTCTCTAATAAATGAATGATGCTTAAAAGTTTTTTCCGTAATACATAAGCGAATTTTACATCTTCACTTATCATTGTTGTTCAGATTTTTGTTCTCTATCTCAAAATATCATATTTTATTATTTCTCTATTTGAAAGTAATTTTACTTTTTTATTTAGGCATAATACAAAAATATGCCCTTTAACTTGGCCTCATTTCACATTTACATCCTTGAACTTTGAGCTTGCACAAGTAGATACTTAAACTAGTATAAGATTGAACAAATAAATACACACGTCCTACCTGACATCCTACATGGTAATTTGCATCCTACATGGCGTCCTACGTGTATTATGCCACATAGGACTCATATGTTTACTTGTTCAACTTTATACAAATTTAAGCATTTACTTGTGCACATCTAAAGTTGAAAGACATAAATATAAAATGAGACCAAGTTAAAAGACACATTTATGTATTATGCCTTTTTATTTATGAAGGAGTGATGTTTTAATTATAATACTAATATTTTTTTATTATTATTTTGTTTTTAGTAAGGCAAATTACATAGTATGATAGTAAACTATTTTAAGAAATTGTGATTCTATTTGTATCCGTTAATAACTTTGATATCATCGCATTATTTATACTTGTAAAACCATGTATTAAGTACCCTTTAACTTAGCCTCATTTTACATTTATGTCATTCAATTTTGAGTGTACACAAATTGTAATTTAAACTTATATAAAATTGAACAAATAAACACACGAGTTCTACGTGCCACAATACACATAGGACACCACGTATGATACAAATTTCCATGTAGGATGCCATGTAGGACGTTTGCGTCTACTTGTGCACACCCCAAGTTGGAGGGCATAAATATGAAATGAGGCCAAGTTAAAAGGCATATTTATGTATTGTGCCTTTTTTTTCTATTAGTTTCTTCAATATTTTTTTAATTATTTGTGTTATTATACTATTTTACTACATTAAAAATCAAAACTTTAATGTTCCTAGGACTTACGCTTCAAGACTCGGGACTTACACCTTGCTCTGTACTAAGTATAGCGTCTCGCCTCACGCCCCTGCCTTTTAAAATACTGATCCAAATGTACTGTCTGAATAAGGAAACTGAATTCAGCCAGTCAAGGGCAAGTACGAAGGGATCGTTTGGTTCGTGAGATAATATCCCACCTTATCTCATCAAGCTTGCTGTGATTTTATCTCACCTCCCGGTTCAGATAAATTAGTCCAAAGAATTATAAATCTCGAAATAACTTAAGTCCAAGGATTATTACATGAGCTGATATGCTACTCTATGTTGTCTAGTTACACTCTATTTACACCAGCAGTGTATTATTCACAAGAAAGAATGTTCTTTAACAGACTGAATCAACTTTTATGTACTGTATATACTTTTTTTTACAGGGTTGAGCTAGATTGCACATCGAAACGAGTGCAATCATATACCAAAATAGGCAAAATAACGAGTTTATACCAGCCAAACGATCATTGTTTTTGTGCGGAAAACATGATAAAAGAGCTCTGAACTTTACTGGTATAGTTGATGAGACCACAGCTTGTCACCAAGTCTTCAATCTCCTCTTGAGTAAAATAGCTGTACGTCCGTAGAGCACTCTGCGATCAAAAAGGAAGTTTACTTTCATATCTATTTGACAGAAACGATTATCTATCTATCAGATACAAGCCTTTTTTTCCGATGTCCTCATGACCATAGATTTTTTTTCGTGGCTTTCTTTCATGTTAACAGTTAGACTGGTTTGATGACTATATTGGCGTTCTTCAGTTCGTGTCCAAGAATTTTATGTTTTCTCATGTGTTGGTAACTATTCTTTACCAGTATAATCGATCAAGTTCATGTGATGCTAAAATGGGGAAAATTTAGACTATAGTGTATAATCATGAGATGGAAAATGAAATTTACCTGCTCCAAAGCCCTAAATATAGTAGGAGCTGAAGGATTGACTCGAAGAAATGTAGTACCAACGAATACACCTCCACTACGCAAAATCCGGTTAATTTCAGCAATCTGGCAAACAAATAACAGCATCATCAATTGTAAACTCAACTTCATTCATTGAACTTGAGAGTGCCATAAATCGTTAAACTTTAGCTAGCAGCAACGAGTTCAAATAAAACTATGTGGCAGCAATCCAAATTAAACATGAGCAACAACATATCCAGTGTAATCCCACAAGTGGAGTCCGGGAAGGGTGGTATGTACACAGACTTTACCCCTAACTTGTGAAGGTTAAATTTCAACTGCAAATATTTATCAACTTCCATTTTCTTCCCTTAAAATGAGCTCATATTTCTAGCAAAAGTTTCCTTATCAGATTCTTAGGGGCTCGGAGTTGGTATCCTAAAATAGTACTTTCTAGGCCCAAAATCAGTTGTACTGTTTGCACTTGGTGATATTCAATAATGGAATTGTTGATAGATATGTCCTAAAGTGTTAAACTGGTGTGAAGAAAAAGAAGAACTCGGTGGTTATTATCTATCAGAAAATGGCAAAGTTTGTTCATGCAGAGTAAATTGAGCACATGAGAATAATTACGGTAAATTTGTTCATTCAGAAGATAAAAACTGTGTTGCAGCTTCCACTGATATAGATCTACAATTATCTCCCAATTTACATGGATAAGTCACCGAAAAGTCAAATCGCAAGTTGGAAAAACTGTTCCGGTAAGACTCATTGTATCAATATTACAAATACAAGGATCGACAAGCTATTGAAATAAATGTAGAATTAAGTAACAGAACATAATAAAAGTAAGGGATCCTTACATGCCAATACGAACTAGTTGGGATTAAGACTAGGCATTTGGTTACACTTATACAAAGTCTCATGTTTACGTGAGTCCTCATAGTATGGTTAGAGACGTAAATGTTAGTGTAGGGTTAAGTGTTTGATCCAGAGAATCTCTAGAGAAAATCAAGCCGTTATAGTGAAATGTTGTTATAACGAATGCCCAGAAAAGATCAAAATTTGAAAAACTTACTGCATTGGACGGAGATGGCCAACAATGCAAGGCCGCACCTGCATGCACAGCATCAATAGATCCAGAGGGAAAAGGTAATCTGGAAACATCTGCCCTTACAAGAGCTAGATTGCTGCAAATTTATATAGAAAGAGAAATTCAATTTTTTCTCGTCTAAAAAGAGAATTTCCGACTAATGAGATTTCAATGACTTGATATCTTATATTAGACAGAAAACCACTTACGAGCTTATGATACTCTCGTCATTCTTGATGAAATCATAACATTGGCGAAGCATGTTTTCAGAAAAGTCAAGTGCAACGACTCTTGAGTAGGCCCCAGATATGGCAAATTTCCTGGAAAACAATCCACTGCCGCAGCTAACGTCAACAAGAACACCACCTTCAGCAACTTTAAAGTATTCTTGAGCCATCTTAAACTGCATTTAATATCAAAAGGACAATCACGCAGCCGTGAGCCATCACTGGACTATATCTAGCCATGAAACTTCCAATACAAGATAAATTATAAGTTTCACTCTTTTCCTTAATGTTATTGTTATATAGTCAAGGAGGTTCTCCATGTAATGGAATCAATTGAGCTTTCCATATTTTGAATCCAAAATTCTTCAATTATCATATTTTGACATATTTGGTGGTCAGAGTATGGTTATGGTAAGCGGTTTTCAGTTTATACATTAGGAAGGAACAATAGTTTTATTTTTATCAGTGTCAAAATGCGTCTATGATATGCTCCTTCACCATTCAAGAAAGCACCATATGCTTGGTGACCTTATGCTTTAGTCTGCTGCAGAGATGCAGAGTACGTTGGCACGTTGCATTCTTTCCACTAGATCAAGGTACTGGGGAAATACTATTCGAATACTAATCCGAGTTTCACAATTTTGCACAATTACTTTAAAAGTTTTTACTCTATGAGTACCATATTATATCTACATTTTCTTAATGTCTAAATTAGTCAAACTAATTGGAGACAAAAGATGTAAAAATAAAAACTCTAAAGCTTTTTGTCTATAGCTATTACATAATCCTTTGAGAGAAGAGGCATTGATTAAGAGGCAAACACCTTAAACCTCTCATGCCCAAATTTTCTCCAACATGAAAAAGTTAATAGGTAAGAAACAACGATTATATATGTAGGAAGATGAAAGAGCATAGCTACTTTTCGATTAATATTTAGTTATCCAACCCATAAAGCTACTAAGATACATCTAATCTGAGCAATAAAATTTTTTTACCTCTTCATCAGGACCAGGAAAACCACTTAGGTTAAAATTTTGACGCCAGCCTCTCTCATACAAGAATGAAACAATTGGACTCCTAGGAAAGGGTAAGAGCAGCAGCAATTAGAAATAAACATCTGGAAAATAAAAAAAAAATAGATGACACCTAAAAGCCCTTTATTACAAGCTTTTACTTGATGCATCAGGAGTCCAACGAAAACGGAGGCCGGGCGAAAAAAACAGCTCGAAAACGGATCAAGAGAATTTTCAGCACTTTATTTGGAGAGAAACTTACAGGAAAAAAGAAGAAATGCTTAATTTAGTCAAGCAATGACATGAATGTTGAAAGATCGCTAATACCTGAATAGTTCACTCCGAGCTGGTTTAACTTCATTGTATTGTTTTGTTCCAGAAGTAACAGTCAGATCAAGGTAGTTATCTTTGCTTGAATATGACTTGTTACATTTTCTGCATTTGAAGCCCGATCTGTAGATTGCTGGTCTGCAAGTAAAAAACTCAAAGTCAAACAACAATCACGCCACACCTCGAGTCACTGTTATTATGCATTTTCTATCTGAAAAAACTAAACTTACACATTAAATCCTGAAGGCCCTTTTCTTATAAGAGGTTCATAACAAATTGGGCAAGCAAACAATTCAGCTTCGGTAGCATCCTGAGCTGGAGTTCTCAATTCCTGAACAAGACAGGAGTGAAAACTATACATAAACTGAAAACAAAAGGTAATGCATCACCTAAGTTTTAAACTTTAAGGGAACAACAAAGGCAAGAACGAGAAAAGGCAATTATTCAGCAAAACACTCAATGATTGTAACATTTTATCACAATCCTATGCATCAACGAAGAAGAGCAAAGAAATATAGCTATGACCAGCTTTCTTGATTGAATAAGTGTTGAGCCATAAAACAAGATAAATACTTCAATTTAAAGGCTTATACACATTACAATCTAACATTGCCCAGCATCCCATTGGAGTCAACACACTCATCATAGAAACTTAGCTCCCAGATTCAAATTATAGTTTCGATTAGCTAATAATTACATCACTGTAGCAGCAACAGCCGAAAATCATTTAGTACATCGTCAACTATCTATGGTCCAACAATTTAAGCAGAACAACAACAGCAACAATCCAGTGTGATCCCAAGCAGAACAGTAAAACCAAAATTAAACAAGAACCCCACAAATATTACAAACATCAATGCACCCAAGAGTGTGGCCCAATGCAGCAATGCTCAATGAAGTGGTTGAGAATCATGATGTCTCACTGTCAACTCCCAACGGAGAAAAAAACACTAGGTAATTTCTTCCATGTGTTCTAGTCTTGATGGATAGAGTTACGTGCTACCTATTACCGATGGAGGTGTCAGATATTCCCTGGAATTAGTGGAGGTGCCAAAAAGCTGACCGGACACCAATAGAATATGTGATGCTCAAAAAGAGAAGTTCTAATTTTTGGGTCACAAGAACATCACAAATCATTACTGTGAAAGAAAAAAAAAAGTTTCAAACTTTCACAATTCCAAAAATTACCGGTTCTACAGCAACAGCAGAGGTAGCCCTGATTCTTGAAGTGAACCCATTTGAGGAAAACCTTGCAGGAACACGAATTCTTGAATTCAAAGAAACCCCATGATGTTTTGGAACCACAGAACGATGATGATTCAAAGAAACTGAAGCAGAAGCAGTAGCAGCAGCCATTGATGAACTTCAGCTAAAACTGACGAGGGCTTTCTTGTCTTTTCCCCTTCCGATTTGATTCTCTGTGAGTGTAGAGATGCATAAACAAGCCTATATATATGGGTGTTTTCACAATGGAGAGAAGAAAAGGAGGAATTTTTTTGTGATGTTGATTCATTTTTGTCGTCACCAAAGTTAGCTCTTTTGTTTGAGGATCAATATTTGCCACGCCATGTTTATTTTAGTTTTACTCTCGAGGGTCTTTTGCCAAAGGTATTGGAAAAATAATACGACATTATTTGGTAACGTATATAAAAATAATGTTGGATAAAATGTGTTAGAGATTATTTTTTAGACGGAACTCATCGATATTTTCTTAAAGTTGGTATCAATTTAGTTAATCACCTCAAGTAGATTTTATTCATCTTAAATACTCAAGTACGATTTCACTGTGTCATTTTGACCCTTTTTGACAATTAGCTAAAATTATGAAGTATGTGTAATACACTTACGAATAACATGACATGACGATTAATTAGAAGTTGACATGTGGCATTTTGAAGTGAAAAAAAAATTTTAAAATAAATTATAAAAAAACAACTATGTTTCAATAAAATTATTTGTACCACTCCCACCCCCACCTCATTAGTCTTACTTCCGTCATTTTTGCCTTTCCAACCCTCCCACCATTTTTTGGTTGTTCTTTCATTCTTCTTTAAAAAAATCATTAGATTTAAATCTTTCTTTTTTATTTTTTTTTGTTGTAAATTTGATTTTGAGAACCATTTTATCGATAGTGAGGTGAGGTTTTAACAAATATGACATTCTTCTTATATTTTTTTTTTAAAAAAATGTGTGTTTTGTTTGAATAAATGTTTTCAAAATTAGTGTGATGATTTTTTAAAATTTTGTTCTTGTAAATATTTCTAAAATTAGTGTGATAATTTTTTTATTTTATCATATTTTGTAAGGTTTTTCATCATGATTTTTCATGATGGTAGGTGGAATAAGTCGTAGGGATAAAGAGTGAAGAAGAGGAAGGGAAAAAATATTTAAAAATTAAAAAAAAAAGACACTCCTCACGCGCTCAAAATGGGTGCATCACACACAATATATCAAATTAGTAGAAAGTGTCAAAATAACACAACGAGACTCAACATGAAGTGTCTAAACTAAACAAAGCTTAATTAAGGTGAATTGGTGCCAACTTTAGGAGGCCACCGATGAGTTCTCCCTATTTTTTATGTCATGTTTAGTTTAATGCATTATACTCCTTATATAATTGAATACTCTTTAGTTTTGAGAAATGGAAAATGTCAGGAATTGAGGGATAGTTATGTTACTAGTCAATTTGATGCATATGTTGGACTCTCAATCATATATTCATACTCGTTCTATCACTTCTTGAACTGTTTAAAAATAAAATTATTATCTTCTTAATTGCTTATCTCGCAAAGTGAATGTGTTTCACTCTTCTTGAGACAGTGAGTAGCAAAAACAAATATTAGTAAAAGTTTATTTTTAATTATTTTCATAAATATATGCATTTTTATTTTATTTTTTCTTTTTCAAAATAATATAGGCCTCCACCATTCACCAACCTTAAACAGTTATCGCCGTCTCATTGTTGTTGCCCATATTTTCTCCAAATCACTCTTTATAAAAAATTAGGGTTGAAAAATTGGTTAAGGATGAAGGAGAAAAAAAATCTGAAAAAATAATAATTAACTAGTTAAATACACGTGTCAAGTGTTGTAATGACCCGAAAGTTCATTTTTGGGAATTATCATGAAAATTGCCATTTTACCCTTTCGATAGTTGTTCCAAGTCATTTATGATCAATCGGTGAAGTTGGTTTGAAAAATTTTGAACTATTCATATAACTACGGTTATTTAATTAATAGGTATTTTTTAAAAATAATTATTTTTAATTGGTGATTAATGAGTCAAACCCACAATTTATCTAATACCCTACCCACGTGTGACATGACCCATTTATTGGAATAAGTTAAAAGATGTATTTTTATTTATTTATTTATTCATAACACAAGCCGATGGCGGCTAAAAGAATCCACCGGTGACTTCCGTGCTTAATTTTGGGTTGCATAAACTGGGATTCAATTTAAGATTTTTCTTATAGTTATTAAATTATGATTCAAATTTTGATATATTGAGAAATGTAATTAAATATTGGTATATTAAAATATGAAAATTATTAGAGTTGCATTATTTGGAGAAGTTAGTATTTGACACTAGGCTTGAATTTGAGGAATATGAAAGTTTTCATGTTAATTGGCAACAATATTAGGAGCTTGATTATAGAGTTGGGTGAGTTTTATGTTTAGGCTAGCTAGACATATGATAATATGGGTATTGTTAGTTCCAAAATCTTATTGTGATTATTTATTTGGATAGATTGTATTGATTTTGAAGCTCTACGAAAGGGGAAGACTCAAGTTTCGGAGTGAATTCTTGATTGATTGAGGCAAGTGGATTTCTAAACCCTTGTTAGTGTATGAAATTCATGTATTTCTTTGTAATATGTGTTTGGGGGTAATGAGACTTGGTGATGGGTTAACTTGTCCACATTGATTAATTCTAATGATGAAAAAGGGGTAATAAAAGACAATGTGATTAATTATTTGTATGTCATATGTTGAAAATTGTTTGTGACTGGCATTGGTACGAGTACTGGTGTTATAAAGGGTAAGTTTATTACTATAGAATGTGGATTATAATTCGAGAATGTCAAAGCATATGGGCATTAGCTGATATATTATTGACTTGATTTATTATGTGTGATTGTGTTCTTTATTGAACCTGTATACTGGTGATAGCTGAGGTGATTACATATCATATTGATATTTGATTAAGATGTATCATCCCTTTTACTGAAATCATATTATGCACATGCATTGACATGAGATTGAGTATAAGTTGGGCAAATGGAGATTGTCCGTGTTGGGGATAGTGAGATGTTAAAATTATAATTTTGGCACGTGGAGATCGTCCATTCGAAATTTGTTTGATTTATGATAGTGTGTTGAGATCGTCTGCACAGACACGTGGAGATCGTCTGTGTCGGTATGTAGACCTCGCGAATCCCCCATGGGTCATGAACTCTCGATGTATTTTCGAGGAGTATCATGTATATGGTTGAGAGAGTACTTGGTACTCAGAGGCATATCATTTTATGGTGTCATATTGCATTGCATCCCATGACATCATTCATTCTTTATGATTATGTGTTTTATTGGTGGTTGGAAAGTACTTGATACTTGATTACCTCTATTTGATGAACTTGATCTTGTGTGTTGTTGATATTTGTAAGTGCCTTTTTGTGGGAGTTGTGATTGATGAATATTGAGTCTGTTGTTGAGGATATGTAATTTGTTAAAGTGATTGTTGTTGAGCTGGGTGCTAAGTAAAATGTGAACTGTTAGGTTGGGCTGATTTTATACAGGTTGTAATTGTGGAGGTTCGGTTGGGGTGTAAGAAATACCCGTATTCCATCCCCTTAACTTGTGTTTAGAGGTTTACTTGCTGAGTACCGTGTCGTTTGGTACTCACCCCTTGCTTCTACATTTTTGTAGGTTACTAGCCCGGACCTTTGTGACATTTTCTCTTCTCCTCGTCTGAGGCTTCTTATGGAGGGTTGTGAGGTAGTTGCTTGTCATTTCAACGAACCTTTTTACTCCTATTTATGATCTTGTTCTATTCTAGAAACAATGTCATTTCAGACTTATATTTTTCTTTTGAATCAATTGTAATACTTTAGAGACTTGTATACGTGACAACTAGATTTTGGGGTATTTTTGAGTTTATTATAAAAATTTCCGCATTTTACTGTAATGGTTGAGTTTTAGGCTGACTTGTCTCGGTGGGATAAGACGAGTGTCATCAAGTCCATTTTAGGTCGTGACAAGTGTGTGTGTTTCACTACAAGACACATATCTGATTATGACGTTTTAAGGGGTTATATATTTCACTTTTAAATGTTGTATAAGTGTGTAATTGAGAATCCAACAATAGGTTATGGAGGCTTTTGGCCATTTTCTCTCTTTTTTAAACCTATTAACTTTTAATTTCTTGAACATCAGTACTCAAATTCATTATTGATTTTTTAGATTGACATCAAATTGATCCATTAAAAGATAAAGCGACGCTTAATAAAGGAAATTGATCTCAAAACTTATAATTAAGGATAAAAGAATACAAATCATACCTCAAAAATAAAGTCCTATTGTCTAAAGATATATTGTTGTAACTTCAGTCCACAACTAAGGAAAGTCATTTTTCCTCTGATGGATCAAAAATATTTTCAGACATTCAAACAACAAAAAATGATTTATTATTTTTAAAAATCAAAAAATGACTTTTACCGCACAAAAAATATACAAAATACTTAATAAGACGGAAAACCAAAGATCTATAGTTTTAGCTTTTGCCCACAAATGAAGAGAGTTAGTTTTCCATCCGATGAAAAATATTTTTAGATAAACAACAAAAACTTATTTACATCAAAAAATTATTTTTATCGCAATAAAATTTCCAAAATACTTAATAATAAAACCAACTTAGAACTTTTATTTTTTAGCTTATAAATCACTTTTAAAAAGTCAATCTAAATACTCCTTCCTATATAAAAAAAAATCTCAAAAAATAACTTCTATCTCAACAAAATATCCAAAAGACTTAATAGAGAACTAAAGAAAGTCAAAGATATATAGTTATAACTTCGGCCCACAATTGAGGAAAGTCAGTTTTTCTCCCCATTTGATGAAAAATATTTAAATAAAAACGACTTACTCTAAAAAAAATCCGAAAAAATAACTTATAGGCGCAACAAAATATACGAAATACTTAATAGGACTAATTATTAGGACTTAGCCTAACATAATCTGATTGCAAGTATGGTTGAAACCATTCTTCATAGAAACTCTTCTTTCTTCTATTTTTGCACCCAATGTCTTTGCACAATTGATCATTATACCATATGTGTAGTGCTGCAATACAAGTCCTTTTATACTCTTTTCCACCATATGTTTTCATGTAATCCTCCCACTGTTGTATCTCATTTTCCATCTCTTTTATGCTTGGTAACTTGAATGTTTGATCAAGAAAATGTGCTAACCATTGGCACCTCATCTCAGATGTGTGGAGATTTGTTATGCTCCCTGAGTATCCAATTATTGCTAGGTTTGGTATTCTTGGATGTATTATGTGCCTGCCAAACATATTCAGTATTATTCTACCAGTGGAGTCTGGAGAGGATATGATGAACGTGACCCTCGGCTTAAATAACAAGATGTGAACAAACAAAAGAAACAACAAGTAGTAATAAACTACTACGCGAATATTAACATAAATGCCAAGATTTTGCAAAAAGAAAAAAAGAAAGGGAAATTATATCATGAACATGGATTTTATTACCATGACTACAACAATATATTCAGTGTAATTCAATAAGTGGAGTCTGAAGAGGATAGAGATCATGTTGTGACCATCAACTCAAAAGAAGTGAAATCAAAGCATGACTGAAAAGAAAATAACGATAAAAAAAACATTATCAATAGCCCCAAAGTATAACTAGGGCTACAACAAGAAGGGGTAATTTTATAACTTCTAAACATTTCCATAATGTAGGGGTAAATTTGGAATTTTTCAACTTTATTATACTTTCCCCTTGTGGGAGTGTGTATGTTTTTTTTTTCAGTAACACTAAGCTAGTAACTTATTAAACTACTCTAGACCTTATTACATGCAGAAAGCATTCATGCATGCATGTGATGCAAGTGAACGTCTACGAAAAGACAAGAGAAAGTACTAGAAGTAATGTGTACCTGTAAAGAGGAATAACTGAGTTTGGTGATCCCACTATGTGATTTTGAAACTTTTTTGAGGAAAACATATTTTTCAATTTTTCTTGACCTTTATATCCAGTAGCAAAGATAACAAGGTCAGCTTTTATTGGCTTATCAACTTCTTCATCAAGAATTAACCCTTGTTTGATGAAAGAAAAATGTTGTATTTTCTTTAGAACAATGCTTCCTTCTTCAACTTTGCCATAGAAATTATCAGGCAATAAAAAGGACTTGCAAGAAGACATGTCTTGAAGAAAGCTTTGTTTTGGTACCATGTTGTATTTATTCAATGGGAGGGTCCATGTAATATAACTCTCCACAAATTTTGAGAAGCCCCATCTCTGAAATAAATAAATAAAAATATTGTTTAATAAAAATGACGGGGCAGCAAATAATATCAAAGAAATGAATAATTACTTTCAATTTATGTGATACATCTAATTTCTGTCTACACATTAAACTATTGGATATACACAATTGTTATTGATTAATTACTTAACCATGGTAAATTGATCGGTTTTGAAGTAGATACTCGGTTTGAATAAGTATTTACCCTTTGACTAAGCTAGGAATTTAAGGAAGAAAGCTATTTAAAAAAAACACTTGTGATTTAATAAAATTCATAGATATTTGTGTAACTATAAAAATTTCAATGAAGATAAAATGAGAAGTTTATATTCAATTTTTTAAAAAAAATATATTAAAAAATGTCAATTTTTTGGGTAAATACTAAAAAGAAAAATATATAACATAAATTGAGACAAAAAATAACTTTTTTACTCCAATTAGTGTTCTATATGACAGATTAAAAACCACAAAATTCAATAAACGCATTTTCAAACATTATAAATATCATTAGTTTAAAGATACATCACATCACATAAAAAAAATTATTTCCTTAAATTTCTTATAAAATCAAATTAAGACACATAACATAAAACAAAACAATAAAGTAATATTTTTGGTTTTTAGTTTTTCTTCAATGTAATAGATTTCAAGAAACTTTACCACAGGAGCAAGTAGAGAGGCCACCACACTATATATAATGTTTTGGCCAGGCTTGTGAACCAAGAGCTCTGAAAATCGACTACCATATAAATTTCCAAGAGTAACTCCCCACCAAAAGCATCCACTAGGGAGTGCCCATGGTATTGTTCTTTGTACCAATGTACAAGGAATTTCAGGACCTAAGTCATAAAATATATGAAAAATTATTAATATTATCAGTATACATAACTTAAATGTTATCATCAAATATAGTTACGTTATTTCTTACCATTAACATTCGCGCATTCAGCCGCGATATCTATAGCTGATTTTTGAGAACCGATAACTGCGACTCTCTTTCCTTTAATAAGTTCTCTAGCACTTACATTATCCATGGCTGAAAAATCCATAGAATGCATCACTTTTCCGGCGAAAATGTCCGGTCCTTCACCAAGAGGAAACTCCGGCATATTTGCTAAACCACTATACCTTCCAATGCATAGAATCAAAAACTCGACTTCATGTTCCTGAAACGAATACAACAGAATAAAAGTTTTAACTTTTATACACTGATAGTAACAAATCAAATGTGTTAAAGCTCTTGTTCATTAATATTCTATCACATATAATACACTTCTAAATATTAAAGTTGTTAGAAAAATATTTTTTGTATGGTTTTCATTATGGTAATGACTGATCGTAATGGTTGTGTGTGTTGGCTGATGTTGTAATTGATGGTAATGGTGGTTGATTGTGACGAAGATTGTGGAAGTAAGTAGGGGTAATGATAAACTTACCTTAGTGTGGTTATAAATGGTGCTAGGTGATGGGAATGGTGACAACTATAATAACCTTTGTATATGCAATTAGAAAAAAATAAACATTGAATATGATCATACTTGAATGGTGAAGTCTTTATGTTGTACTAAAAATAATCAAAGAATATATCATTCATGTACAATATATATAATCATATAAATTATTATATAACAATCTATTTACATCAATTACGGAAAAAGTAAATAGCAAATCTGATCATACCTGAATGGTGAAATCCTTATATTATACTTTAAATAATCCACAGATATATAATACATGTATAATAATTATATATATATAACCATGTAAATTAATATTATAGTAATTTATGTACACCAATAATGGAAAAAAACATACAGTGAATCTGATCGTACCTGAGTGGTGTAGTCCTCATGTTGCACCAAGATTTGCCATTTCCCCTCAGAGCCAAATGCATTCCCATTTCCACTCCAAAACTCCCAAGAATCCATTTCATCACCACAAACTCCAACATAATTAATCCCAATAACTTTAGTATTCAATTGAATATATCCCATTAACCCAAAATGCTTTGCATAATCTTCAACATACTTCAAAACTTCTTTGTTATGAGGGTACCTTCCTCTAACACTTTTAGGCCATGGAAAATCAGTAAATTCAAATGTCCTTTTTGGACTTTGTAGCCTTGTTGATTCAATTGTTTGTGTCCAAACACCACCAATTGCATTTGAAGCTTCAAAAACTATAGGAATTAAACCTTTTTCTAATGTATATTTGCATGCTAAAAGACCACTAATTCCACCTCCAATAATTCCTACTCTTTTTTCCTCCATGATGAAACAATTTTTTTTGTTGTTCTTCTTCAAGAGACTGAAAATAAAAGGATATGTGAAAAGTTATAGATAATTAATATAATTAATTAATAGGAGAATATTAATGTTATCTTTTTATTTAATTTAGTTGTTTGTTTGACTTCATCTTGTTGTGTTGTAATGCCAAGATAAACGTGAAATAAAATATTTGCACGAACCAGCTATACAATTAATATATATTGTGAGATGTTTTTGTAGTTGTCATTTTTTATATTAAAACATTTCATTATAACAATAAAGTTAAAAAGAAAAATGTGAAACGTGAAATAAAAAATTTGCAAGGATTTTTGAAGTTCATACATTTGTCTATCTATGACACTAATACAATCAGATCATTCTATAAAGACATTTAACTATAATAACCAAGTCAAGAAAAATATGAATTAAAAAAAGTGCACGGTTTTTCAAAGACGGAATAACCTAGAAGACCTTTGTATTTGTCTCTGTTTGTCAATTGAATCCTTATAGTTAAGAGATTATTAACTGAACCTTTAAATTCACTGGAACACAACATTCTATCTCTCGTCAATTAACTAATCAAACTAGTCCATTGATTTTCATAGATCGAATCGATCAAATTTTTTTGTATCTATCGAGACATTTTCGCTCCACGCATTCAAGCTTGGATTAGTTATCCTCTTAAAATCGATCGCAACAATCGATCTTTTATGACAACCAACATTTTATCAACTCATCCTTTTAAAATCGATCTTTTATACCAAACAACCTTTTATACCATTTAATTTTTTATTAGTTATCCATTAAATTCGATTGGATCTAATAGTCATGTTTTTAGCAATCTATAGAAAAGAAAGGATAAACATGAAAAACTATTTAACAAAAATAAAATTTTAAGAAGTAAAAGAGCAAAAATGAAAATAAAAAGGCATGGGATAAATGGTTACCTGGGTAAGAAGTTCTATTCTAGACTGATATACACATGCTAACTTCTTGAAATAAATAAAACTTTATATTAAGAACCAATAGACCTTTATATAAGTTTACAAAATTTAGATATTAGGAGTTACAAACAATGTGGTACAAAGAACCAATTAAAAGAAAAAATTTGAATATATGGCCAAATTAGTTAATAAGTTTAAGTATAATCCAAACTTGATTGGAGTAAAAGTATCAACTAATAAGCTTACCCAAAAATAAAAAAAGTATCTACTAATAATACTTCAAGATTTAAAACTATTTCCTTATGTACACAATTAATGTTTTAAAAGCAAATCCAAGAAACAAAATGAAATAATTCATTTTTGGACATTAATTTAATATAAAATAAGGTAATATATAATATTGAATTGATTTTCGGACATTGATTTAATATTAAATAAGAAATTCTTTGGATACAATATAGTAGATAATAAGCTGGCGTTTGACCATAGTTTTTCAAATATTTTTGGCAAGTCATTTCTGGGTGAAGTTTGACCAGCCATAGACTTTGGGAGAAATATTTGATATTTATACCCCCTAGGTTTGTATTTATCATTGTATGATGAATATGTTTCATGAAAAGTCATGACAAGGAACACAAATGATATGAATTTGAAGAAAAATATTATTACTATTAAAAAATATATATAATTGTGTAAATTTTGTACAATGAACCATAACTAATTATTATTATTACTACTTGTAATTGGAAGTGACTTCGGAGACCAAGCTCTAATAAAAACTATTTAAAAAATATATATAATTGTATAAATTTTGTACAATGAACCATAACTAAATTCAGTTCAAAACTATAAATGACGGATATTTTATAAAATATAAAAACTTGGAATAATTTTTAAAAGTTCCCAAATAATAAAATTTGGTCCAAATACTATTCTAGTATTTGAAAATTTGGATTGTTTGCAAAAAATATACTTGCCAAAAAATGGCAAGCGTATGTCAGACAATATTTGCCAGGTTTTTCGCAAATATTTTTGAAAATATATATGGTCAAACAAATATATATCAATTCATTTTTGGAATATTATTTACATAAATTATTTTTAATATTAAATCAATTTCCAAAAATGATACAATATAATAGATAGTAAATATAGTATCAATTCATTTTTGGACAATGATTTAATATTTAAGGGGATCCATTATTTCACTCCAAAAATGAAAATGATATTATTTTTCAAATTCAAAAGATTAAAAGGTTAGTGAGATTTCTACATTGGGCATTTACATCAAATGAAATAATTTAATTTTAGCAATAAAAATTAAGCTAAAAATACATAACAACTAGCCATGATTAATTTATAAATGTGCGTATTACATTTGTTATTTTGATGTACGCATAGCATATAAATATTGTTTCCCCCTTTAAAGTCAATCAATTTATTATTTTTGGTATTATCGCCAAAGAAAATCGACCCCAATTAAGTAAGACAAATTTATATTTAGGATTCAAATCTAAAATTTATAATGAAAAATAAAAATAAAAAGAAATCCTAATGTAATTTATCAAATTAAAATAAAGGATTGCAAAATACTCTACTTAATTATCATTCTGTTACAATTCGTGTTAGTGCATATGCATAATATGTACATATTCTTTTAACACACAAAAAAAAATATTGAATTGAATATCAAGAAATATCTTCATTCAAACATGAATATTATTTAGAAAACATATAAATTGGATTTACCAGAAATATTATCTCTTCAAATATTACTCCATCCCTCAATGTTGCAATTTTCTCCTATTATTTTCAAACACGAGAAAATTCTAATTTAAATAATGAATATCAAAAATTGCAACATCAAAAATTATATTTGACATCATAATATACAAAATAATAGAAATTACACGTCAAAAAATTATATCAGACAACATAAATAGCGCAAAAAAAAAAGAGCAAACTGCAAAATATTCACCTCCTAAAATGAGTTTCTATCAAATTTTTCTGTTAAATTTACAAACCAGGCTTTTTTTTTAAAAAAATAATATATTTGACAAAAAGATTAAATGTGCTCACTTTTTGACAAATTTAAAAAGTCGAAAAATACTTAAATATATTTTTAAAAAGGCATAATATATAATTAGGCGTCTTAATTTGATCTTAACTGATAATTAAACACTTCCAATTTTGAAAATATACGTCTAGACACCTCAACTCATCTCGAAATATTGTTTCAATTGAACATTCCAACTAACAAAATAATCATCTAGACACCTCCAAATTTTATGTGTAATGTCCATATCGAGTGTCCACGAGACACAATGGAGATCACTAGTTGATCATATGTCTAGATGTGCATGTTGTCTCAAAGTTGGAGTGTTTAACTGTGAATTAAGGTCATTTTAAGATGTCTATCCATGTATAATAATGTCTTTTTAGGCATAATACATAAATAGATACTTAAACTTGGTTCCATTGATAAATAAACACTTCAACTTACAAAATGATCATCTAGACATTTTCAAAATTTATTTGTCATATCAGCATTCAATATCTACTATATACAACTAGGACAAATTAAAATATCTAAATATTAGTCATTCATTCTCAAAATTTGAATCTGTTTAGCTATCCATTGAAATTAAATTAAAATACCTTATCTATGCATTATATCTTTTTAAAACTATTTTACAGCTGGACAAAATATGATTCCTACCTGTCATTGGAGAAGAATATAATATTAAATCATGTGAAAGGAATTCTTTTATTTTATTTTTAACAATGTCAAAATTAGTTTGTGGGCAATAAACATAAATTTTCCCCAATTTAATTAATCCCACATGCCGGGGCTAGGGTACATCGCTAATTAAGAAATAATAATCAAACTAAGGAGGAATATATTGTCTTAGTTTAAATCGATATATTACAATTTATTAGTATATACATTTTAATCGTTAGTGTAAGAGATTTTTATTTCATCAGTAACTTTTACATGTTATAAAAAATAATTTATATATGCTATTTTTTCAAGATTATAAATCTCATATTTTAAAAAGATTTAGATTCTGAGATGTTTTGATAAAAATAAATAACTTAATAAACATGATATCTTATTGGTAGAATATAATCCATGTTAGTGATAGCCAAATTAATAATTAGAAGAAGATCTTCAGACATGGTCACAAGTAATCCTTGACTTTTTCCTAATTCTCCTTATCATTAAATGAGACAATGTTATTTTTAAATTTATCTTTTAACATCGGATATTATTAGAAACACATATTTTCTCAATGAAAAATTCTATTGGAGATCTCAAAAGCCATCGAAAACAGTTTATGCAACACAATAGAAGGTCGTTAGACTATAGCTTTGCGCGAAGAAAGAAACTAATCAATTTTCAGAGAGAAATTTATCGAAAAAATAAAACATGTATAGAAAACAAATGATTATTGATTACAATGGATAAATAAATAGAAAAGAAAAAGTAGAAACTCCACTTACCTAGTAAAGGAGATGAATGAATCACATGAAGATCAAAACACCCAATGATTAAATAAACAACTATTAATTGAAACTTAATTAGCTTGAGGAAATATATAACTTAGAAGCATTTTTAATTAAGCCCATCTCCCCAAATATAATTAAAATGGCCGGCCTTAGGGTATATTAATTTTCTTAGGAAGACATTTTCTTAGTTTCAATCGGCTATATATATTAGCTCTAGTAGAAATTTTTTTCTATCGGAAACAGTTTTTCTATCCTTACCAGATAAGAATAAAATCTACGTACATATTAACTTCTCTAAATTCTATTCGTGAAATCATACTGAATTTGTTGTTATTATTGTTATTATTATTGTAGATATTCTTTTTTGTTTCTTCTTAAATGTGTTCGATTCTTGTTTTGAAGTGCTAACTAATTCGAATTCACTCTTATAAGGCTTACTAAAGAGGAAGTGTTCCCTACACTCCAACCCAAGAACTCTGCTTTACATTGGAGCATTGACAGAGCCACCTTTTTACACGGCTTCGTCAAAAAATTACATTACATAAATAGGTTATTTTTCAATTTATAAATATATATATTATTGAAAATTTTAATTCCGTCCCTAGAGCATTGAAATCTTATTCACCTCATTATAGTAATGGATGATAACTCTAGTATTATTATTCTATCTAAACTAGGTTTACATTATCATGAAGTTTCTCTTTCTTTATATTCGAAATCCATAACACTGTCATGAATTTAAAAAAATTACAATAATAATCCTGAATTCTTCGCTTGTTTAAGTTTGAAATCCACAATACTATTATATAATATTTCCCCATTAAAAATGGTTATTTTTTAAATTGGTCCAAAAAGTAGCCAGCACATACAATATTTACAATTTTGCCCAAAATAGCCAAAATATGGATATAAGCAATTTTAAACACAAGGCTAGAATAAAAAGGTGATAAATTAAAAAGAACAAACAACTATATTTTCAACTATCCAAAAAAAACCAAATAATCATTTCTTGTTTATCCATGGCTTCAACAAGACCATTACACACACTTTCTTCTACACTTAAACAAACAATTCCTTCTTTGGTTCCATTCATTAATAATTCACACAAATCCAATTCAATTTCTTTCACTTCTTTTTCTTCTTCTTCTTCTTCTTCGAGACAAGTTGCTACCTTTGTATCATTTAATCCTTCTGGAAATTTTGACCTCTCCCTTTATGATGACCAAGAAAGTAAGCACATTCTACACTTTCATTTTTATATACATATCGCAGTCAAAATTTAAAGTTTTTAGGTTTTGAATCTTGTCATTCGTTCATTATTAAGTTTGCAGTTAAATATTTAATAAACGTTCTAATATAGATATAAGGTTTAAGTAAAAGCTATAAAGTTTATTCAAATACACTTATCTTATGATGTTATTGGCATAACAAATGTTGTTTCTCATCTATCTCTTTAAAAAAATTCAATTGAATGATGTCCATATGTTATTATTTTGAAAGGATAAGGTTAACTCATATATAATTGGTTAATTCGTAGGTTCACTGAATACATAACTATGAAATAATTTTATTTATCCGTTGTCTCTTATATGATATTTTTCAATTTCATTAAAATAATAAATATTGTTTCTAGTCTATTTCTTTTATTTCTTCATGTTTTCATGTTCCAATTGATCAATATCCATATGTTATTGTTTTGAAAGGATAAGATTAGCTCATACTTGGTTAATTCGTTGATTCAATTCCTACTAAATATGCACAACAATTAGATAAACTTTGGATTTCTTATGGTTGTCACATCCTTTCACTCTGTCTGCTTTGGCTATCTGTTCGTAATGCTTCCTTCTTTTCTTTGATTGATCATGAATTATGAATTGGAATCATGAATTGGATTTGGACCAATATTACTTTTGCTTTCCCTTTAGTCAATCATGATGAAAAGATTCTGCTGCCTTAAAATCTCGACACCCATCTTAAGTTAGGGTGGAGTTAGAGTAACGCATATAAATTCTATAAATTCAATACTAATAAAATTTAAATTTTGACTCTTGATTTTTTAACAGATATAGAAGTAGCACCTCTACCAATGCCACCATCAGAAGGTAGATATGAAGTTGTAATAGATAATGACATTATTCAACGTCTTGATTTATCCCCATTTCAGAATGCCACTGGAATTTCATCACCCTTATCTGGTAAGTATCTTTAATTGAGAGTTAATTAAAATTTTCTTTATGTATGCTTGTTAAATATTTTAATAATTATTATAATTTATAGTATTTTAAAAATAATTTTCAAATAATAATTAACATATAATTACAAGTTAAAATTTACAACTAATTTTTTTTATAAAAAAAATGTGTTAAATTATAGCCTTCTTAATTGTGGTTAAAGCTGAAGCAGTTACTTTTTTAAGTGAACGGAGAAAATAACTAGAGTGTGAGAATCAAAGTCTAAAAAAGGATTTTTTTTTTCTTACATTCAAAATCGTGAATGAAACCTTTATCTCACACGGTTTTTAAATAGTAAAAGAAAAATGAATCTATTTTTTCCCTTTTTTTATTACTTTTTTTGGGTATGTATAAAATCGAATTCATTCTATTTCTAAGAAGGACTACTAATCAATTTTCTAAAGGCAAATTTTTTAAACGTTATAACGAGAGATTTAATAAAAACTGAACATGGTATATGTACAGAAAAATACAATAATAGTATATCTAGTGTAATCTTAATGATTTTTCTATTGAACTTTTTTTCATCTTTATCCAATTAAATAATTTAACACAAAATCTTATCGGATCTTCACACAAATAGCCTAACAAATTTACTGATTATTTTTCTAAACTGATATACATTGATTATACATAAGTATGCATATGTTATAAACCTGCTGGCTATTTTTAATTTAATCATGAACAACTATTTAGATTAATTCTTTTTATTATTATTAGCATTGTCTATGATTTTAATAGTGTTGCAAAAAATGTAACAGCCAAGCCAAAAGAATTTATGGAAAAGACTATTGGATTTACAATAAATTACAAAAGGGAAGACAAATATGATCTTAGGGAATTATCAGAATTTCCAGATATAAGACTATGGTTTGTTAGATTAGATGCTTCTTATCCATGGTTGCCAATTTTATTGGATTGGAGAGCTGGAGAACTTGCACGTTATGCAGCAATGTTGGTACCCCATCAGGTATATAATTCTTTAATTAAATTTTGTATACGTTGATAGTGTAAATAATTTTTATATAATTTTTGTATTTTTATGTCACGATCCAGAAATGAACGTGATGACACTCGTCTTATCCCACCAAGACAATTCAGTCTAAAACTCAAGCATTACAATAAAATACGAAATTTTTATAATCAACTAAAAAATACCCCAAAATCTGGTTGTCATGTGTACAAGCCTCTAAAGTATTACAATTGATTCAAAAGAAAAACACTAGTCTTGAATGACATTGTTTCTAGAATAGAATAAGATCATAAATAGGAGTAAGAAGGTCCGCTGAAATGACAAGTAGCTACCTCACAAACCTCCATAAGAAGCCTCAGACAAGGAGAAGAGAAAATATCACAAAGGTCCGGGCAAATAACCTACAAAACTGTAGAAGCAAGGGGTGAGCACCAAACCACACGGTATACAGTAAGTAAACCTCTAAACACAAGCTAAGGGGATAGAATAGGAGTACTCTTTACACCCCAATCGAACCTCCACAACTACAACCTGCAAAAAACCAGCCCAACCTAACAGTTCACATTTTACATAGCACCCAGCTCAACAACAATCACTTTAATAAATTACATATCCTCAACAACAAACTCAATATTTATCAATCACAACTTCCACAAAAATGCACTCACAAATATCAGCAATACACAAGATCAAGTTCGTCAAATAGAGGTAATCAAATATCAAGTACTTTCCAACCACTAATAAAACACATAATCATAAAAAATGAAAGATGTCATGGGATGCAATGCAATATGACACCATGAAATGATATGCCTCAGAATACCAAGTACTCTCTCAACCGTATATACATGATACTCCTCGAAAATACATCGAGAGTTCATGACCCATGGGGGACTCGTAAGGTCCATATACCGACACGAACGATCTCCACGTGTCTGTGCGGACGATCTCAACGCACTATCATAAATCAAACAAATTCCGCACAGACGATCTCTACGTGCCCAAATTATAATTTTAACATCTCACCATCCCCAGCACGAACGATCTCCACGTGCCCAACTTATACTCAATCTCATGTCAATGCATGTGTACAATATGATTTCAATAAAAGAGATGATGCATCTCAATCAAATATCAATATGATATGTAATCACCTTAGCTATCACCAGTATACGGGTTCAATAAAGAACACAATCACACATAACAAATCAAGTCAATAATATATCAGCTAGTGCCCATATGCTTTGGCATTCTCGGATTACAATCCACATTTTATAGTAATAAACTTTCCCTTTATAACACTGGTATTTGTACCAATGCCCGTCACAAACAATTCTCAACACATTACACACAAACAATTAATCACATTGCCTTTTATTACCCCTTTTTCATCATTAGAATTAACAATGTGGACAAGTTAACCCATCACCAAGTCTCACTACCCCCAAACACATATTACAAGGAAATACACGAATTCCATACACTTATCAAGGATTTAGAAATCCACTTACCTCAATCAATCAAGAATTCACTTCGGGACTTGAGCATTCCCTTTTTGTTGAACTTCCAACTCAAAGCAATCTATTCACATTAATAATTACAATAAGATTTTGAAACTAAAAACACCCACATTACTTTCTGTCTAGACTAGACCCAAAGATTCACTCAAATCTATAATTAAATTCCAAATCTTGATGCCAATAACATGTCAACTCTTTAATTTTTTCCAAATTTCAAGTCTAGGATTAAGTTCCAATTTCTCCATATATCATCAACCTGATGGTATTCATACATTTTTATACCATTATATTTAATTACTTATTTCAATATAGCAAAACTTGAATTATAATATAATAAGTATACGGATAAAGAAGGAAATATCAAAAACGAATTAAGTTTGTGAATCCTCAATTCATTCGCTGGAAGTTACAACATGAAATTATCAATTCACCACCAATATTCCTTCCAATCATTTAGGGCATTATTACCTAATCATTAGACAATCATTATTAACCAATACTTTTTTTTTCTCGGCTGCGCGAGCGAACTGCTGCTGTTCACAACATTATTTATAAAAGCTATTAAATAATCTTTTATTAAATATGAAAATCATGTCAGTCATTCTTATAAGTCATAAATTATTTATAAAAGATACTAAAAAGGGCTAATATAAAAATAATGATTAAAATACATAAAATGACTAAGAGGATCGTTACATTTTACTTGTTGTATAGTCGGTATTGAATTCTTGATTAAACCAAGCAAAGTAGGGCAATTAGTGCACCAAGTTTTCGCTATCGGTAGACAACAACAGAATCATAATATTTTTCATTAAGGGAATGTAAAATATATAGAAGAGGCCAAAAGAATGTAGTATATACTTACTTTATATATATAAATAATAATTTTGATCTTATGTATATAAATGTTATTTTTAGATGAATCCCCTTGCGCCTCCTGGCTCCACCCCTTTGTTGTCGGGTCCTTAGAATGAGATGGACCACATTAGGTCTATTATACACAATTTTATCTTGCATTTTTTTTTTCAAGATATAGTTTCCACCTAAAGAGGTGCTACCTTTTTAAAAGGGAAGTCAATCGACACCCCTTAGCCAGAAAACAACATTATGTGAATAGATCATTCTTTTTGTTCCTTCTATATACATACTATATACGTTAAATTTCTTTTATTTCTTTGTGTTTAGTTTTTAATATTTTAACCCCTTTTAGTGAAAATTCTTACACCACCACTATTTTCTACACGTGACATTCTGATCACATGACAATAATTCTTACCATTATGCCAAGAACTTTTGACCAATTAAGCTAAATGCAACGTTTTTTCAATTCAAACTTTTATTTTTGACATTTTTCTTTTTAAATCTTAAAAGTTTCTTTGTTTTGACAGATGAGTATGAAAATGGGAGTAGTATTTAATCCAGAAGCATTGGAATTGTTTGTGATGAATAAGGTGTTTGTAGTGTACTCTTGGTTGAAGCAAAATGAGGTTCCAATGCCAAGGCTCAAGACAAAAGACATGGCAAGAATGCTTGGTTTTGGGATTGGTGATGAACTTTTTGACTTGATTGATAAAAATCACATTGATCCTTCATAAAAATTTAATTAATTTTTCACAATATATTTTGTAATTGTTGAATATAAAATGCTTCTTTTGTCTACTGTATTAGTTGTATTGATTAAATTCGATATGGTTCGGATTAACACGTGAGTTATCTTAAAACTATGTTGTTATAGGAATTGCATGCTATTTTTCCTTTTCCCTTTGGACAATTAGTTGATTACTTATTATATATAGGGGAACCATCGGTAGCCCCCTAAATTTGACACCAATTTTCACTTAGACATCTCAAGTAGGCTTTGTTCATTTTAAACACCTCAAGTAGGGGTCCGTTGTGTCATTTTGACACTTTTTCTATTTTCAAAATCACATATTAAGTGTGTACATCTAGACGCTCTTATGTGGAAAAATAAACGAATTGATATGTGACACGTGGAAATTTTATTTTATTTTTTAAAAACTCAATTTTACTTTCTTTTTTTCTTTATTCCAGATCCCAAACCCCATGCCCTCACCTCTTTCTTCTTCTTCTTGCGTCTGGATGTACGCACTTAATATGTGATTTTGAAAATAGAAAAAGTGTCAAAATGACACAACAGACCCCTACTTGAGGTGTTTAAAATGAACAAAGCCTACTTGAGGTGTCTAAGTGAAAATTGGTGCCAAATTTAAGAGGCTACCGATGGATTCTGCCTATATATGGAGTATACATCGATGTTAACTACAAACTACTACGATTAGATGGGTGGGTTTCTCTCAGCTAACCAAACAACTTCAGAAACTACAGAATCAAACTAATGGATATTTCTTTGTATTACAAACAACAATAACAATAACATATTTAGTGAAATCTTACAGGTGAACCAATCCTACTTCGTGAAGGTAAAAAGATTCTTTCTGAAGGATCGCATTACCTTAAGTAACCGAAGGCCCAATAATTTAATGTTTATGCCCAACCCAAAAATGAAATGAGAAGAAAGCCCAATTTTTGTTCCTTGAGCTTTTATTTAGGAAAAACTACCTAACTGGATAAACATTCCTACTATATTTATTAATTCTCCCTATAATTTGAAATAATTATTATATTGTCTAATTAATTAATAATTTCATATCAGATTTTAAGTCAGATACATCTAGATATATGTATTTTCACTATCAGATACACTAAAATAGGAAGAGAGATGAGCAAGAGAAGGAGAGAACAAATCATTAATTTAGAGATAAAATTTAATTTAGAGATCATTAATTTTATTAAGTCGCTCTTGACAAGAGGACCGATATGTCCAAAAAATCTCCATTCTCTCTCTCCTTTTTGTACGATCTTTGACAACCCATTTTTTTTGTCCCAATAGTCTTTAATAGTGACATTTCACAGCATATACTATATCACAACCAACAATTAAGATCTATGTCAATTACTTTGGAAAACATTTTTTTTTTTGGAAGGGGGGGGGGGGGGGGGTGGGTCCAAAAAAAATAATTCTTGACATTAACCAAATGAGCCATGCAAAAATGTTTTACAAAGAGTGGGCAAATGAGGCATTGCCATGTGAAATTGGTTCAATAAACGTGTTCAGTGTATGGGGAAGACGTGTTTTTAGATAAGAAAATATGTTAGCAAGAATCTAATCCAAAAAAAATAAAATCTATCATACAATTTTTTTTCCTTTTTTGAGTGTATATATGATACTATTGTTATTTTCTAGTATTACTAGTATAGCATAATATATTCAAACAAAATATATCTTGTATTCACTATCAAAAATATTGACTCGTCGATAATGTTTCTGATGAATATTATATCGAATATCCTTTACCAATGAATAAAAATGTATGTAAGTCGTTTTATTTATTTATCAAATTAAACTAATTTTGTCAGGATTTTAAATCTACAAATCAAGTCAAATCAACGAAATCTTTTTTTTTTTATTTTATATGTACGTAGTTTTTCGATTTGGGTTGGGTTTTTAGATAAGAGAAAATGTTGCAAGGAACTAATACTATCAAATCTATCATACAACTTTCTCCTTGTTTGAGTGTATGATACTATTGTTGTTTTCTAGTACTAGTATAGCATAATTGTTCAATATTTTGTATTGACTATTAGAAAAATACTATTTTTTGAATAGATTCAATCAAAAATTGACTCGTCAATAATATTTTCAATAAATATTACGTAGAAAATTCTTTACCCTATGAGTAGAAATGTACATAAGTTGGTTTGGTGTCATTTTTATTCATTTATCAAATCAAACTAACTATGTCTGATTTTTAAATCTAGAAACCAAGTCGAACCAATAAAAATAGCTTAATTTGGGTTTTTAAATAAAAGAAAATGTTATAAGGATCTAATCAAAATCAAATCTCTATCACACAATTTTCTCCTTTTTTTTAGTGTATGGCACTATTGTTATTTTCTAGTATAACATAATTTTTGAAACAATTATCCATGGAAGTCCGAGTCCGAAAAGAGTGGACTTAAACAAGAAAGATTCATGGCAGTCTAAAAGAACTGGGTTACCCTTTAATATGGTCACACTCAATAGTCACCTAGCTGAGGTCTATCAATAGACGCCTGAAGATGCCCTGTACTCAACAAAGAACAAGCAAGTGCAGTATCAGTACACAACCACAGTGTACTGGTAGGATCACCCGGCTATCTCAATAAGTGAAACACATGCAAGTAACCACAACATTATAAAACAGGTATATACCGAACATATACAATATCAGTCATCCTTTCAGGATCAATGTAGCATCACACGTTCTCAATAATACACATTGGTTATCAATTTAGAGCAATATACAGTCTTTCAATATCAATCATCATTAGATATGAACGTAATCATCACAAGTAGGTACACAAGACAATTCAATGGTCCTCTCACGGAACATAATTCAATCGTCCTCTCATGAAATCTACACCCAAACTGTTAGCATACCGGAACGTGGTACCCAATCCATTGTTTATGCCGGAACATGGCAACCGATCCCATGTTTATGCCAGAACGTGGCAATCGATCCAAGTTAGTGAGTCGGAATGCAATACCTGATCCATTCAACAAACCACAATCACAATCACAATGTATATTCTCCCAATCATACAACAAGAGGTGATTCATGGCATACAATTATTCAATTATCCTCATTTACGATTAGGGTGGTCAATAATGCACCATTCACATACATACATGCATTATAATGAGCAATTACAAACATATATCACACCAACATGAAATCACAACCATCACCTACCTCGAATCCAAGCTTGAATCCCCTAAGGCACTTGAATCTTCCTTTTCGGATTCTTCTCGCTTGTTCGTGGTCTAAAAATATACAATTAATGTAAGGATCAACAATCAAAAATCTAATTATCCGAATTATAACAAACTCAATAACTCTAGACCAAACCCAAAGATCCTAATACCCAATTTAGGGCTTTTTCCATCATTAGTTTTAGATCAAAACCCTTCTCCCACAATAATTACCTACGAATTTACATTCTACGGATCGAAAAACGAATTCGAAGAGTAAAAACCTTACCTTTAACCTTAAGAATGGTGAAAAACTGTCAAGAAAGCCCCTGGGGTGGTTCTTTAGCTCTCAAAGTCGAAAAGTGCAGAATAAAATATTTTTAGAATTTTATTTTCGACTCAAGTCGCGTCTGTCCCGTTACGGCGGGACCCATCCCGCAACAGCGGACTCACCCTAACGAAATCCCCGCCATAGAGGCTTGCACGGAACAACGAGCAAAAATAACAAATCCAAGACCCCATTTCACAACACACCTTCAATCAACGACACTCAAAAACTATTCGTTCACGCCAAGATTAGTTTCGAGAGTTCTATTTACCTGAATTCAATTTCGTAAAGTCGTACGGTTTTATTAACGACTTACATATCTACTAATGTGATCAAATTCATAATTAGATCACCCAATTACTATCAGATTTTCCTAGACCTCACAGACTCTGATTTTGTCCAAATCTTGACTAGGTTGGAAAATCTCAAGGTATTACGAAAAGTTTTCTGACCCCAATTCTTTCTCCATTGGATTTTACCTAACGACGGAATCAACTCATTACAATAGATACCAATTTACCCATCACTCATTCCCGAGTGATCAACTAGAGAAGACTAACTGAAATATCTGAATCGTCAAATTACTGGGGATACTTGTCTCGCATGTCTTTAGCTTTCAGACATCGTGATCAAGAATTTCAACCGGTTATTCCTCATACAGAAGGTCTTATTTAACAAAACTGAGTCTCACTTTATGATAATATCTTCATCCCCAAACCAACCAATTGAATACATACGCATCCTCCAATACAATGCCTCAATGAAGTCATCATAATACTCGAGTGATAATTATTGTTGTATGCACACTTAACTAACAACAAAGTTATTCTCAATAACCACTAAAGTTGACCGTACACATGTCTACAACATGTTATCAAGGACATTGACACAAACATTAGGATGAATCTTTTCTCACATAACCATGACAAAATCCTAAATCAAAACTCGACACAATTAGAGGTGAACCTGAAACAACCCACAGACAATCATAATACCCAAACAATCACAATTCTTATCAACATCTCCATCTCACAACCCAATTCCCCATGAGTTTAAGTTTTAAAAAATTTGATCTTTAGACATCAGATACTCATCGAGAGATATGTCCAAGCACACCAACCCTTGAACAACACTATCAAAATGCTAGATTTAGAAATTGTAGATTACCTCTTAAGAATAGTAGAATTGGACCCAATGATCCCCCATATTCAACCACACATAATCGATACATGACCTCGATGACTATAGGAATATTAAGATTGTCGGACAACCACAAATACGCATGATAGCTCTTATATAAATTCGCATAAGCAAGGTGGCACATGTAGAACCACTAAAATACTTTAACAACTCTAAGGCAACATAAATTATGTCATTCGAAATAACCAAATCTTCCCAATCTTTCCACTCAACCAAGAGAACATCGCAAGATTTGGTACCCCTGATCCATCACTAGGGATCCACCCACAAAAATGAAAACACACTAGAGCATAACTAGTGAATCATACCCACAATACTAACAACCATCATAAACACTTCGACCTTTTACCTTATTATAAACCAACACTTTTAAATGAAACCCTTCTTAAGTACTTTAACAATCAAAAGTAATAAACTTTACAAATCAAATCAGGTGTAAGTCCTTTCACATGCTCAATACCTGATACAATTGATCAATTCTCACATTGCCAATTCATACCTTGACAAAATACATCACAACGAAGGTAGACAATGAAAAATCTAAATTGTAATTTCCACCGTATAACACAATCCCTTTCTCTATAAACATTAGCTTGTACCTTGAAGATTTTTATGAAATCATGAATCTCCACTTATCATTGATCGCATCTCCATCGATCTTACAATATCTTTTGCCAATAATTCAATCGTACTCATTACTAAACTCAAAAACAAAAACAAAACACTTATCATCACGCTCAAGCTAATGTCTGCACAATCCTTTCTGAAGTCCTTTTTTAATAGTTTTTAATCTATCTGATGGATCGATGACACTATTACCATAGCCACAGCAAAACAATGAAATCACGCGTGTTTGAACCAAATTATCTACCCCTTTGAAGATATCTCTTTAGCCTTAAAAATCTAATAAAATATTCTTCCTCTCACCTATCTCCAAAGTCTGTACTACATTCTACTATATTATCCTTTATTATAACTCTAGCTATTTAACATTCTATTTGAGTGGTGTCCTACCATCTTTTATAACTTTTCATACAACCACGTTACTCAACAAATATTAGAAAACCACAACCTTAGGTACTCGCAAGTCGTAATTACTATACAAAATTAGCTTAACCAACACTCTTATTATATAGTTGCCTCTCGTCACAATCCATCACGACTCTTATTACCATTACGCTCTGTCATCCTTGACTATCACTACGAAGTCAACCTTTTCATCAATTCAACACCTCAAACTTAGGTATACACATCAAAATCAGAGATTTTGACTAACCCAATTTATATGCATTTTCTAACTAAAATACTTCAATTTACTTCACCCAAATATACTCATTGGGACCTTCCTTATCCATAAGTTTGTCATTCTGGTATCAATCCACTCCTTTGTCGCTTAAGATAAATTCACAAGTCCTCATAACACCTTCCTTCTTCTTAACAAACAAGACAGAAGCACCCCAAGGGGAATCACTAGGACGGATGAAACCTTTATCATGAAGCTCTTGGATTTGAGCTTTAAGTTATCTCGATTGTGACACCATATGAATAGACTCAATAGAGGGGGACTCAACCTCAATATCCCAAACATGAGCCAAATAAGCCAAACAACCCTGCCCTACCAGTTTTCTAGCTCGAATGAAGGATATGATCTTAACTAGCTTAGGCTTGTACACCCCTTCCCACTCTAATCTTTCCTTATAGGGGATCTCTAGAGTTATCGACTTAGTATTACAATTAAGCTCGGTATGATAAGGGGACAACCAAGTCATGTCTAAGATTATATCAAGTTAGTCATATCCACCATAACCAAATCAACTCAAATCTAAAAATCCATAACCACAACAAGACAACATGGTACACATAAATTACTATGACTAAATCATCAACTGAGGTATAATGGATGGGAGCATCAAGTATATCACAAACCACATCAAATCCTAAGGCAATTGAACTGACACATACGAATAAGTAGAACTCGGATCAAATAAAATAATAGCCATCCAGGAACAAATAAGAGTAGCACTTATGACCACTGTATCACACCCTCAAACTTGGTCTTACCCAAAAAAACATAAAACTAAGCCCTGTCATCTTGACGACAACCTTTTTGCCTGACTGCACTACTTTTCTACCTGGATTACCATTTCCCCAGCCTCCACGTCCTCACTGATATCCTCTTCATATGCCCAAATTCTCCATAATTTTAACACAACTTTAACCTATATTCGATTGTTGATCACTGAATTAGATCGCGGGGGTTGGTTTGAGTACGATTCGGGGTCTATAATTGTGACTAGGGGAAAACAAAGTAAATAGGGCTAAGATTCTGTCTTGCCCTGTCCCGCTCTGGCGGGAGAAATCCCGCACTGACAGTCCCGCCTCAGCAGCCATAACGAAAACAGAATCCCTGCCAATAATTTTTCTGGGTTCTTTTCTTTCCCAATTTCCCCTAAAGGTTCCCAACTATAACACAAACATTTAAGAAAATCCTTTTAGCTAGGACAATCATTGTCTAGCCCCCAGTCAACCCAACGAAGTACGCACTTTAGTATTCTTTTACATCGTTTCAACACTACCACACACACATCCCAAGATATACCCAGACTCTCACACAGTTATCAGTTGATCGCAATACACGTCCAAATTTCTCGCTTATGAACCACTTTATCTAGACCCTTGCACGTAATCTCGTGATGACCTTCTTTTCACAACAAGTTTCAGATCACTCAAGCAGTTATAACTTGCAGATAAGTCCAAATTCTTTAATTAGTTCATTTCATAGACGACCGTTACTGATCATTTATACCTTATACGACCTCTAAGGCTAGATACAAATTAGAACCTTCTCAGTTCCAATTAACTTGCTTGTGTCCCTTCAGGACTACAACGTCTAGTTCACTTCGTTGAGATACCAATTGAAATCGAGAGATACCAATTCGACTCAACTCATACCACAAGTGACAATAGTAGCTAGCGAACCCCACAAAACTGCTAATTTCAATCATAGAACTTGGTCGAATCCAATTCTTAACCGCCTCAACCTTTAACTAATGGTAACATACCTTAAATCAATCTTAGAGAAATCCGATGCACCTTGCAGTTGGTCAAAAAGGTCATCTATCTGAGGAATTGGATACTTGTTCTGAATGGTGACCCTATTTAACTATCGATAGTCTATACACATCCTCTTTTGCTAGTGATGGTGTTACCACTTTTGTTTCTCTAGTTCGGACCATAGAGTGAAGGAGGAAAGATATCAATTTGTATCACCCAGATGTCAATTGAATTCAAGTCATAGCACAAAGGAATAGAAAGAAGTGAGTTTTTCCTAAAGTCCTATAGCTTCTAAAAGAAAAGTACGGACGTCATCGTACCGTTTCGCAAGACTCTACTAGACTCATTTTGATACAATGATATCAACGAATCTAGGGCTCTAATACCAACTTTGTCACAATCCAGACCGTCGTGATTGACACTTACATTAACCCTCCGATGGGAAACCATTACTATAACTCAAATCTAACAACCTAACCAAATACTATGTGTTTAAAGAAATGAAAGCAAGTTTAAATGATAATAAAAATGGAGTCTACATAAACTCTAAAGGTTTAAACAAATAACTTAACCAAAACTAATACGGAAGTCTTAACCCTTAGAATCTGAAAGTCATTATACCAAAACCCTACTAACTACAAGTCTAAGAACAAGAGGTACAACCTCAAAACTTAACAACACCTTAAACAAAAGTCTGAGTTCGAAAAGAGTGGACTTAAACAAGAAAGATCCATGACAGCTGAAAGAACTGGCTCACCCTTGAATCCGGTCACGCTCAATAGTCACCTAGCTGAGGTCTATTAATAACCTCCTGAAAATGCGCTGTACTCAACAAAAAACAAGCAAGTGCAGTATCAATACACAACCATAGTGTACTGAAAGGATAACGCGGCTATCCTAATAAGTGAAACACATGCAAGTAACCACAACATTATAATACAGGCATATACTGAACATATACAATATTAATCATCATATCAGGATCAATGTAGCATCACACGTTCTCAATAATACACATTGGTTATCAATTTAGAGCAACACATAGTCTTCCAATATCAATCATCATTATATGAATGTAATCATCATAAGTAGGTACACAACACAATTCAATGGTCCTCTCACGGAACCCAATTCAATAGTCCTCTCATGGAACCCACACCCAAACTATTAGTATATTGGAACGTGGTACCCGATCCAATGTTTATGCTGGAACATGGCAACCGATCTCATGTTTATGTCGGAACGTGGCAACCGATCCAAATTAGTGTGTCAGAATGCAACACCCGATCCATTCAACAAACCACAATCACAATTACAATGTATATTCTCCCAATCATACAACAAGAAGTAATTCATGGCATACAATTATACAATTATTTAATTATCCTCATTTACGATTAGGATGATCAATAATGCAACATTCGCATACATATATGCATAATAATGAGCAATTACAAACATATATCATACCAACATGAAATCACAACTGTCACCTACCTCGAATCCAAGCTTGAATCCCCTAAGACACTTGAATCTTCCTTTACGTATTCTTCTCCCTTGTTCATGGTCTAAAAGTATATAATTAATGTAAGGATCAACAATCAAAGGTCTAATTATTCGGATTATAACAAACCCAATAACCCTAGACTAAACCCAAGATCCTAATACACAATTTAGGCCTTTTTCCACCATTAGTTTCAGATCAAAACCCTTCCCCCCATAATAATTACCTACAAATTTACATTCTACGGCTCGAAAAACGAATTCGGAGAGTGAAAACCTTACCTTTTGCCTCAACAATAATGGAAAACTGTCAAGAAAACTCATGGGGTCGTTCCTTAGCTCTCAAAGACGAAAAGTGCAGAATAAAACGTTTTAGGATTTTATTTCTGACTTAAGTCGTCTGTCCCGCTACGGCGGGACCCATCCCCCTACAGCGGCCCCGCCTTGGTGGTAGAAATCCCCGCCATAGTGGCATGCATAGAACAGTAAGCAAAAATAATAAATCCAAGACCCCATTCACAACACACCTTCAATCAACGATACTCAGAAACTACCTGTTCACGCCAAGATCAGTTTCAGAAGTTCTACTCACCCGAATTCAATTCCGTAAAGTTTTAGATTTCCCATAACAACTTACCTATCTACTCATGTGATCGGATTCATAATAAGATCACCCAATTGCTACCAGATTTCCCTAGACCTCACAGACCAATTTCGTCTAAATTTGGACTAGGTTGGGAAATCTCAAGTTACTACAAAAAATTTTCTGACCCCAATTCTTTCTCCATTGGATTTTTCCTAACGACGGAATTAGGTCATTACAAAATGTAAACACACGAAATAATCAAAAGAGGTTCCATTTACTATATATACATAAAAGTAATTCTAATCATATATAAATAGGGAAATATCGCAAATAGCGAGTAAAAATAACGTAATTAGGCTCCATATCTATAGTTTGCCAAATACGATTCGTAGTTACATATTAGAGGGAGGAGAGAGGCAAGCAAGAGAGGGAGAGGGAGGAGAGTGGTGAATTTTAATTGTATATTTGTAGAATAGTATTTTTATATTTGTCAGATAATTGTATATATGTAGCTGGTATATATATATATTAGTAGATCTGGCGAGTAAGATTGGGAAAGGGAGGAGAGGGCAGAGAGTGGATAGAGGTGAATTACATGTGTATATATGTCATATAATTGTATATGTATATGTATAATTTGTGTTTGAATATGTATAAGAGAGAGGAGAGAGGCGCGCGTAATTATAGTTAAAAAGAGGTTGTCAGTGGTAATTAATTCAAATTATAGTTATGTTAGCTAATTAACTAGTAATATATGTTTGCTTATCCACATAATTTCCCCTATATAAATAGTGTAATTTTTCATCACAAAAAATTCAAAAGACCCCCCTTGCCCCACCTGACTCCGCTCCCCTACTTACAAAGAACAAAAAAAGATAGACAAAAAAAAGAAAAAAAAAAAAAGCATTGATTGAGTGTCTGCATATGATGGAGATATATAGAGATCTCCTTGTCTTGGTTTGGGTTTTGTTAGCTTTTGGCAAAGGATTTGGCCCATGTCTGGCTGCTCAAAGGGATCGAATATTTTAGCTTTGAATTGATTATAAAGTCGTTTTTGTTAAAGAGTATTTTATCCCAAATATTAGACTTTCAAGCAAAAACTTAGATTTAATCGGCCCCCAAGCGAATAGCAGACATCAAATGAAAAATAATAATAAAAAAAATCCAACACTACATATAAAACTTTGGGTTTTTTTCACTGTCAATTAAATTTTATATGATAGGTCACTTATTAAGTAATTACATGTAAGTTTTGATCAAAATTAATTGGTAATTTAATAAAATGGGAACTGACCATCTATTACCAATCAAAATTCAGTGAAACTGCGGAAGTGTAAAAAATATCTTTATAATTGTCAGTATATATTAACTTAAATCCTTCGATTTTTGGGTAGATTTACGTAAATATCCTTTGTTTTAGGTTAACATTTAAATTTTGTCCCTTTGTTATTATTATTGTGCAAATATAACTTTTATGAAATTACCATTCTGGAAAACATTAGATTCGAATCTAATATAATAGTCTGCTCATATATATGTTGCTCAATGAGACGAAGTGTTATATGATGATAAATCTCAAAATTTAATTTAAATTGTGGTCTAAAAATGATTTCTCATTAAATTTTTAATCTATTTAAAAGAGATATTTTTAGACCATGGCCTAAAAATTTTCTACAAATTTTATCACAAATTCACAAGCTATAAATTTTTAGTTGTACATATGACATCACATGAATTAATAATGTTATTAATTACACCTTAATTAATAACCCTTCTAGACAAGAATACATAGTTGTGTTTTTTTAGCCATGCCCAAATTATTCCACTTGTAATATATTCACCAATAAAATATTATGGCTTCTCCTATATAATATAATATAATACTTAATCTAGTTTTTTTTTTTGTTTTACTTGATGTTTAATATTCATACGTCGAAAATTCTACTTTTTGAGGCTTAGAATTTGAAATCTCTCATATAATTTCATATGCATTAAATACAAATCTATTTGAACTACCTGCCTGAGTAATTATTTTGTGGCCCTATATAACTCTGCATTTAATCATGCATGAGATGTTTTTTCTGTTCATGTGCAATTAATAATTCCTCAACTTGCATTACCCATCATTTCATGGCTTCATTTATTTATTTACTTGGTTTTTTTTGTTTGAGTTTGTGCTCCTATATATTTATCAAAAAAAAAAAAGTATTTTTTTCATCGCAAAATATTTATTATGTTTTTTATTTATATATGAAAATATTAATTAGAAAATGGTGTTTAACTGTTTTACTCATAATTACGTTTTAACATATAATTTTTTTCATTGAATATTTATTCTATAATTGTATTCAAAGATGTGGCAATGAAGTAGATGGAGAATCGTAAAGTTTCAAGTTCAAATTTTAGTAAAGACAAATATTAGGTAATTTTTTTCATCTATTCTAAGTTAAGATAGAGTTAATTGATACTTGTTTATAGGAGGTGCTAGATATTTTATGAAATTAATTGATGTGTTTATAATCTTTAAGAACAATTACGACTAAAAATAAAATACAAAATAATTAATTTTATCTTAATTTTTTTAAAATAAGAAATATGTTGAAACAAATTAATATATACAGCAAAGACGATAAATATTTTGAGACAGAAAAGTATAAAAATAAATCATGAAACCCGAAAAGAAAAAGGACATTAAAAGCAGGCCGCCATTAAGGCTGATGAGTATATTTTTTTAAAAAAAAAATATTCTTAGTTCTATGCACTTGAGTTTGGTAGCATTTATTTATAATTATTGAATATTGAATATAATTAAAGAAGGCATATTCACATTTAATTTATGTATGTTCAAGTTGAAGGTTGCCATTATAAAGTTATGTGGTCACTAGTACAAAAGAGCATTTAATTAAGTTCACTTCATCGTTACTTTCTCCTTCGTCCACTTTTAATTGTTATGTTGCACTTTTCAAAAGTTAGTTTGACTAATTTTTAAAGTTAAATTAAATTACATTAGTTCGATATTTTAAACAAAAGACTGATATATTTAAAAACTATACGAAAAGTACTATAAATTGTAATTTTTGCATATCAATATGATGAAAAAATACATCGTAAAATATTAGTCAAAGTTCTTATAGTTTAACTCTAAAAAAGAAAATCATGACAATTAAAAGTGGATTGAGAGAGTATTCACATTATTAAAATAATTATTTTAAATTATTTATTAATTTATAAAATTAATTTTTTTCTCAATTTGCATAAATCTTAATTAATTTTATGAAATATTTATTATCTCTCATCGATCTTTACACTATATATCATTGTGTATATACAAATTAAATTGAAAATATAATCATGACATTTTATTTGACGTATGAATGACAAAATTTAATGGACATTAATAATTTAATATATACATTTTCAACTCTATTAATCAAAAATCTAATCCGAACAACTGTGCTAACTATATAGCCACATAAAAATACATATTTAAAAATCAAAATGTGTTGATATTTAATATTTAATAATAAAGATAAGACAATATACAGTTTTGTTTTTGAAACAAAAATAAAAATAAAAAAAAATAAAAATAAAATATATATATATATATATATATATATCCACAAATTTTTGCCGCACTTTGGTTGGACATCAATACAGCAAAATCTATCTCTAAATTGATAGTTTTGGTAGCTAAGTGACATAAAGTCGATATAGGGGCAGAAATAGAATTTAGAATACACGTTTGTTCGAATTGAATAGTTTTCACTTAAGTAATATAATTATATTTTATAAAAGTGTTGAATATGTATAAATATTATATTTAAAATTTAGTTATTATCATTTAAAATGGTCATTCTAATCTTCAGAATTCATAAAATTAAAATTCTGACTTTGTCTGACTCTGATCGACATAAAACATTATCAAATATATACAGTAATGTATAATCAAACTTATTGTGGGTTCCATTTTGATTAAGAAGTTTGAACATCTCAACAGATTTTTATAAGTTTTTGAATGGACGATACATACATATATATTAATATAAAAAGATCAATGTTGATAGTAAGGTAATTAAGTACATGAGTGAAACTTTTGGCTAATGATTGAAAATATGCTTAGTAACGTTTTTTTAATTTTATTTTATAAGAAACAATTTTTTGGTTTAACTCACGAGGTAAAATTAGTGAAGGTATATGCTTAGTGTATTTTAAAAATTAGTAACTTATATTTTTTAAATTCTAAAATTTTTTGGTTTAACACATAATTTATTCTTGACAAAAATTTAGGCCCCGAAATTTGGAGCCTAACGCAAAGGCCTTATTTTTCAAAGCATAGAGCTGGCCTGGTCTGTCGGCAGATATATTGTTAGCCACATATTTAAAATCATCTCAAAAGTCTTATCTTTACTAAAAATCTAGCTTATTAGAAAAAGAAAAAAATAGAAAAAAGTTGTTTAATATTTGAACTGAAAAATGTAAGGAAATTAATTGTTCAAGAAAACTTAAAATCTTTGAAATAATTATTCATTCTTCTCTTCAATTTGTTCATTTCTATCTACATCACTAAACAGGCTATGATTTTATCTTTGAAGTTATTATATCAATTTTGTTATGATAAAATGTCCTTAAAAGATAGCTAACGACAAGTGATAAACTCAAGTATAAAAGTAATTTCAATCAAAATCTTTTCGTTGAAAAATAAATATTTCTTTTACGTAGGCATGCAAGGGAGGATCTAGGTGGCGTGAGAGCAGATTCTCGAGAATTTATAGTAACTTTTGCGCAAATTTTACATTTATAGTGAAAAATCTGTTGGTAATTATATAAGAAATATTTATAGAGAATCTAGTAATAAAATAGTCTTTTGATTCAATGTTAGAATTAGAACCTGCTTTAACCTTATTACTCTCCGTGACAAGGGTTCGATTCCTCTTAGACAACAACAATAACATATTTAGTGAAATCTCATTAATTAGTAGGATCTAAGGAGGATAGAGCATACGCGAGACCTTATAATTACTATCTCGTGAAAGTAGACAAGCTCGATTCCTCTTAAACACATATAATAATATAATAATGAAGGTTTTTTTTCAAAAAGAATTAAAATCATTAAAGTTAACAAACTTCGAATCTTAGAATTTACTTCCATACTCAATTAAAATCATTAAAGTTCATAAACTTTGAATCTTGAATTTACTTCCGTACTCGCTTGATATTCACATTAACAAGTCAATATAATTGCCGCCATGCAAAATGACGACGGAGCGGCTACGTAACCTAACGGAATTGTCTCATTTCTCCATTAATTCCGGCCAATACAAGAATTAGGTGAAAAGTAATTTATAATATAAACTTACAGTTACCCCTAAATTCTTTTAATTCAAAGGTCAAACAACATAACACCAACCGACACACCAATATCGAGGCAGATACATGTAACTTGACGTAAAGTTTTTCGAAAATAACTTTTCCAAGAGTCGATTCATTTTGTAATAAAGTTAATCGGATTAACTTATCGGTTTGAAGTTGACCGCTATAGAATCTTTAAAATATTAACTTATCGATTATTGATCGTTACAATTTAACCATTAAAATTTGATACAAAAAAATCATGAAAAATCACTTAAAAAAAAAGTTTACAAATCAAATGAACCATGCACATGATGACATGATCAATAACCAGAATACATCTTGCTCAAAAGCAAATACTATCATATTGTAGAATAATTGAAAATTTAAGACGATCTAAAATAAAAATATGAAATTAAACTATAAGTCAAAGACTTTATGTACCAAATGATATAAATATAATTATTTAATTTACTATTACATTTGTCAATTAACCTGTTAAAAAAACCTTTAAATTGTTAATTAAGTAAAAAAAATTTTAAATCGTTATCGAAACTGCTAAACCGATCAAATAAGGTGAAGATTGTGGAAAGAGTGAAGAGAGACAAGATGGGATGGTTGGATGTTTTTGTGCTACCAAAAGAACCAACAAAGCTCATGAGTCGTCGGTGTCCACGTGGCCATATATCTTCCAAGTCATCATTATGGGTCCCAGAAAATGACAGCCACGTGGACCGGTTCGTCTACCGTGTCAAACTGCCTACACGACAAGAACGTCCACGTCTGCAATTACTACGACCACTAAACCCCCCACCCACCCCTGATGACGTGGCAATACTCCAATATTTAATTGTTCCAACTGCCACCTAGTACCCGAGTTAACGAAATAGATCCCTCTTAAGATAGAACGATTTTACTTATCGATGTATTGGTATCTAAAATCATAGTGTCAACCACTCAACGACAGTAAAGTACACTAACTTTCTTTGTGTAGAAGAAGAAGTTCGGAAAATTTGTTGTTGAACAAGTACTTATTGCGTCTTATCAAAAAGGTCACAATCTTTCGAAGAAGTCACAACTTTTCATGAAAATCACAATCCTTTGGACAAATCACAACCTTTCAAAAAATTCACAACCCTTTAAAAAAATCAACACATTTAAAAAAAACCGCTACCCTTCATTTTTCATTTGCATCTTTAAAAACCCATTATCCAACAATTAATTCCTAATATGACTAAGAGACTCTTAAATTATGAGTTTAAAGTAAATATAGTAAGATGAGTGGAAACACATCCCCGCTAATTGTTGTCACTTATTGTAAAAAAAAAAAAAGTTCAAATTTCTAGAAATTATAAATCTTTTGATATAGGAGTAACTTTTTGCCTAGTAATTTCTGTCTATTCCATCTTCCTTTAAAACCTTCCCTTATCATAATATCACATATATAAATAGGTGCATTGATAAAAAGGTCGATGCATAACGTATATAATCAAACTATCTCAGACGACTCTCTCATATTTTCTTTCCTTTAATTTGTGCTACTTATACCTCCTAATTACAAGTAACAAATATGATCATTATACTATCTAAACTCGAATGACCGTGCACATTTACCATAACATTCATATTATATAAAATTTATGTTTTTGGTATTTTGGATTTTAACGGTCCAACATTCACTCTAGCGGAGATCATTTATTAGTGAAGAAAGAAAGAAGTCAAGAATATTTGCAAAAAAATGCAAGTGATCTAGTCCAATTTATTTAGTAATTTCTTAGGATATCCACTTGATATGTTCCTTTCCTTGCATATTATTATACACAAAATGTTGGTTATTAAGCATTTTAATAATATTTTATGTTAAAGTAGCTTTTTTATTTGTGACTTAATGCTGCCTAACCATTTTTCTGGTCATGTTAATGACAATTATTCTTGGCTTTATTGGCAGATGTCATATATCCTATAACGTTCCAGTGACCATTGTGGTCAATATCTTGGGCAGTTTTGTATTTGCACGTTGGTGCATTTGTTACCCACACAATTACTTCTCCTAATTATTTCTCCATTATTCTTATAACCTACGTAACTCCTAAAACCATTATCTTCACTATTTACTACACCATTATCTTCCTATTCATTGCTAGGAAGACTTCTTCTAGTATAAATAGTGGTGGTCTTCATTTGGTTTGTGAGACACAATACACAAGAAAAATATAGAGTGCATAAAGTTTGTCAAAAAGAGAGTTCTTATTAGTTGAAGGAGGTGTTTCTTTTGTGGAGCTTTGGACTCAACTCTTGTCCAAAGTTGTTGAGTTATATTTTGTGTTAAGGCTGTTGTATCTTGGAGGGGACAAGTCAAGAAGTACTACTGCTGGACCAGTGAAAACATTTGCTGCAGTGGGCTTGAATCTCTTTAAAGAGAGCGAGATATCCGCGCCTCAGCCTGAAGAAATTTTCTTCATTTTTATTTTCAATTGTAATCTTGTATTTTTGTTATCTCGTAAGTTTTCACTAACACAAAATAATGATGAAACCTAACTATATACATGTATGGTATATAAATGATCTAATTAACTAGTCATGGAAAATGGCAAAGTATTGAAAGGCCAATAACAAGTATATATGTTTTGTTACTAATACAAGTTATCTAATTTTATGTCTAGGCAAATGATCCATCATATGGATAGGCTTCATCTTAGTCTTGGCACATCATGTAGACAATTGAATGATTGATCCACCTAATTATCTTTGTAAATTCTTTTGTGATCCAAAATTAGTTCTCTAACAAGATAAGTAGTAATTCGTTTCAATTTATTTGTTTTACGTTCTCTGTTCGTTTATTTAGACATTTTTTATTTAGAAAAGAATGTCTTTTCTTCTTCTTGATAATTCTTTAATTTTAATTTTTAACTTGACTTGTTTAGACTACATGATTGAAAGACGTTGTGATACATTCAACATATCTTTAGTGATCACAACATTCAAAAGAGTTCTTTACTCCTTAAAACTCCACGTTATTGCTAGAAATATTTTCAAGTTTCCAACAACAAACTAAGACCAATTTTTGGGACTTTCACTCATAAAACTTCAATTTTTTACAAAGTAAATTACAGATTCTAACACAACTTCAAAAACTCAAATTTTCAAATTTTAAATTTCAATATAAAAAATATCAATCTTTCGTATAAGATTAAAGAAAAGTATCATACAAAGAAAATATTCAAAGCAGAAATCTATATATACAGAAAATACTAAAAAGGAAATGGGAAAACATCAAAAGGTATAGGGTTTAAGTTACATACCATACAACTTCAATGTAATTTTTTTTTACACTATCAAAGTATCCAAATAATATTTACAGATATATTCTCTTGAAATATGAGTTTTATAGGAGTAAAAAATAAGATAAATTACCTAGTAATCTAGGATAATTTTCTTTTCTCAAAAGTAAATAACTTATTAAACTCAAAGGTAATACATATGTATGGAAGGAATTCTAAATTTTCTTGGATTTTGGGTTACCAAGCCAGCAAGCAAGAGACAACCTACCCTTAAAAATGTGTGTATAGTTATGGACATATTATTAAATATAATAATAATAATCACTTTGTGTACTTTCTTCCATTTCCAAAGTGTCTACAATTTGCTAGAATATTGTTTCTTTTGGGGAGTTCACTATTATGCAATTTTTTCAAGAAAAATATACTCATTTTTTTTTCTTCTTTTTTTACATGAAGACAATCTTGTCCCCTCATAACAATGACCTCAAAAGCATGTTAAGCTTTATCAAGACTCTCTTATTCATTTTTAGTGCCCACATATCACTAAAGAAACAAAACATAGTGAAATTCAAAGTATATCAATTTAATCCCATGTCCCCAAAAAAACATTTGTGGTCCCTATACCATTTGCTACACCTTTTATCTTTACATGTATATGTGTATATATATAATGAACCAAGAATCCATTTTTGTATATCACTTGTGTTATTCATATATCTTGAAAGTGGAATAAGAAGAAACAAAAAGAAAGTTAGCTTTAATTCTTCTATTCTTCCCAACTTTTAGACAATTCCAATTTTGTCAAAGTTCTTTTTGTTCATTTCTCTCATACATATAACAACTCTAAAAAATCTCTGTAACTTTTAGCCTTTTTTCTTTGAGATAATGAAGCAAGTTCTTCTACTTTCTCTTTTGCTTTTATCTACTTTGATCTATGAAGCACAAGCAAGGAATATTCCCATGTTAAAGGTGAGAATTATATTCAAAGTGCTAAAAGCTTGAATTTGTTTTCCTAATTTTTAAATTCAAAGTGCTAAAAGCTTAATAATGGTTGTTTTTAGCAGGAAAATGGAGATTTTGGAGAAGTCAATATTATTTGCAAAGATGACCATTGTTCATCATCAGGTACTACAATGAAGAGAAGACTTTCTAAAGTAGCCAAAAAAAGTCATCATTGGTTACCAAATATCCATGAAGATTATTATGGACCTAGAGGACATAGGCCTAGACACCATTAATCAGAACGATCAGTAGTGTTCACACTTACCCTCGAGCATGACTAGAATTCTTAATCTCTGATATTCTTAACATGTTGATGAATTATTTTACCTTGTTAGTAATATTAATGAAATTTGCATCATCAAAATTATGTCTAGTACTCAACTTAATTAATGTAATGTCTAATTTTGTGTTTGTTTATTCATCAAGTGGTTATTCTTGTAATGTTTGCAGGAAGAAATAGGAAACTTATAACAAAAACAACCTCTACTTCTAGTCCAATTACCACAACTACTTCAACAAAGGTAGGTTAATTTTTATGACCAAAAAAATAAAAAAAAATATAATAAAATTTTTTTTAATATATTTTATTTTTCAAAATTACTTATATTGTTTATTTTACATATATTTACAGAATATCAAGAATGAAGGAAATAAAGCTCATTACACCACAATTTTGAAAGGCCAATCAAGTAGTGAAAATTTCTCAATCAATTCATCACCGGAAACTGGTCACAGGAAAACATCCTCCGATCACCACCCCGACGTGCTAGACTTGGCCGGAATGGATTATTCTCCGGCGAAGAGAAAACCTCCAATTCACAACTAAGAGGAAATATTATATGAAGAAGTTATTGGAAAATATTTGTAGTAGAAAAAAAAAAGAAATATTTGTAGCACTTAAATTAGAAAAGATCCCTTTAATTAGGAAAACAAATTACTATATAAGAGTAGTGGAGACATCATTATGAAATGATGCCCTTCTTTTAGGGTTAGGAAAATTTTGTACATAAAATATTGTCATATGTATTAATTAATATTACTTACTTATATATATAATTATTAGTTGATGATTGAGTCATAATTACTTTCATGTATGGCTAGTTAATTAGCCTTATAAAATATTGCTCGCAAGGTGCCAATTATAACTACGTATTACTAAATATCTTTTAACAAATTATCTTGAGCTAAGTTTTAATAGATTCCGACTTCTATATATTCTGTATAGTATTATTGGAGGGCAATATGGTACTTTAGTTTGGTAATAACTTTATGAAACTAAGTTTATATGTTAGAAAATTATAAAAAGATCCGTGACTTAAGATCCGTAGGTAAACAAAGATTCACTTATTCCTTAAGATGATAAAACTCCCCATTCTATTCATAAAAAAATGAGATAGATATATTTTTTAATATTTAATGAAAGTATAGTTCTAGATCAAAATATCAGGAATCAAAACAAAAAAATGGATACTTTGAAATTTATATATTAATATGCCTTAGCAGTGACAGAGTCTGAATTTTTGTTAAGAGGTTTACAAAAATGAAAAATAAACACATGAACTAGTCGAAGGGGGTTCAACATTTACTATATACATAAATAATTTTTTTTTTTAATAATGTATAAATAGTGTAATTTTTCGTCGAATGAAATTTAAATAAACCCTCTAACCCCAAGTTGGCTCCACCCCTGAGCATTATGAATCTAAACTGAAAAGGAGTCAAGCATGGCGATCTCATAGTTCTTGATATGTGAAGATGCGTATTTAGATAGAGTCCGATATATTATTTTTTTCATTGAGTATGTACATGCCATACTTATGTAAATTTTAACTAATATAGTAGGTTATTTATTAAGTATTTGCTTATGTGATAGTGTAGAAGAGTTCTTTTTTAACTCCCCCCTAACGTACTTTACAATCTTAGAGTTGAAAGTGAAGAATGTTTACCATCTGATCGAGCAACTCTATTGTTTTCTTTTGTTTATATTGAAAAAAATGGAAACTAATGATGGCAAAATGTACAACAAGCATTTAGGTACACATTAAAAACTAGAGGGCTATGAAATGAATGAAGTAGGTTTATGGATCTTTGCATTATGTGATGATGTTTTTTGGGCCCAATAGATTGGTTTTAGACTATGATCAAAATACATGTATTTTCTCCCATTAAATGCAATAACGTGAGTAGAATGGTATGCCTGACAATGTAGGCCAATATGTTTTTGGTTAGGTCAAATAGTTTTGGGCCCAAAAGATTGGAAGATATATTTACAATTTGGATCACAAAAATGCAAAATGTACATTACTGACTAAAAAAACGTAGAAATGTCACCAAGGTAACCACTTTTAGGATTGTAATTCATGTATAATCTAATTGTTACTTAGTTATCGATTAAACTATAAGGTAACCTCAAATTCTCAATATGAAAAGCATTACTTGTGATGCTACTGAATGAATATCAACTCATGAGATATCTTGATAGAATCACTACTACTCCATCACCTACAATTAGCCAAAATTGATTTTATTGTCTCAAATTCTGATCGTCATATTTGGTTCTATCAAAATCAATTGATCCAACAAGCAATGACGACACCAAGTGATATTACCATTGCTCCACTTATTTTCTAGAAAAATAAGTAGATATCTTACTTATTTTCTCGTGTTTGACAGGTAAGTAAAAAATATTATTATAAAAATATTTGTATATAATTTAGACAAATACAATGAGACGTAGGGGTATAGAGTGATGGAGATAGGGGCATTTGGCGGGGGGGGGGGGGGGGGGGGGGGAGGAGGAGGTTGGAGGGTAGAAGGATACAGACAATGTAAAATATTACTAGTAGAACTTGTTTTCTTGAGAAGTCATTTTTCTCATTTTTAAGGAACTTGTATTCCTACAAAATATTTTAACAAACGGAACATGAACAAATCTGTAATTTCCTCCATACCTACCACACCCTTTAAGGGAAGTGAAATCATGCACAACCAATCAAATAGTATACTAGGCAAATAGCTTGTGTCTGCAATGTACAAAGCTCATATTATCGTGCAAAGAATAATTAGGGAAGAAGTTTAATTTATTTTCTGATCAACAAGCTGTGTTGTAGCTTAGTTGAGACACTTATTTACTTACTAATGATATTCTTTTTGGGTATTTGCCATGAATTTCTTACCATAAATTGGTTTTTTTTTCTTTTATTAAAAGGAAAATATAAAATCTCTATATTTGGCTAATCTTTTTCTTGTAGAAAAAGGTTTAACACTCTATAAATAAATGCTCGTTCCTTCAAACTTAATCAACATTTACAATGTAGTCCTAGGGGTTTCGAGAGTTTTGGGGGGAGAATTTGTGGGACTCAAGTTATATGTTATAACCTGTGTGAACCTCCTTGTGTTCCGAGTGGATTGGTTAAAGTTATTTTTCTCTATATTTTGTATTCTCATGTTTTATATAGTGGATTGTCCATCTCCTTTGTGGACGTCGGTCGATTGACCAAACCACGCTAAATCTTTGCGTCTTATGGTATATTTCTCATTTGTCTTCTTACTCATGGCCTTCCGAGGTTTGCATGCTTGACACCTAATTATTTCGGACCTAACAAATGGTAACCTAATAGTTACTATCTTAATAGTGTTTTTTTTTTTTTGGTTTCATACTCTGGCAACACTTTAAAATCTTGATGTCAAGTAGAAATCCTTCCATGCAATGAGTTCCTCCCAACTTGCATCACGATTCCCACATTAGGAAGTTAAAATGCTTCTTAATAAAAACGTCTGCATGCCCATAAGAACTCTAATCCGAATATTCTTAAGAATGAGGAGTACTCACCAATCTATCATAACAACGATTGGTTACTTATAACTCATGATTAATATAATTGATTAGTTACCTAAAAAAAATATGTAACATGAGGACTTGTTTGTTGATATTTGATTGAGAATATTTATTGATATTCTTATTCTTAATAAGAAAAAAACAAAAGTTTGGTCTGACCATTATTTAGCGCATATCGACAATGATCCATTTGATGATTCAATTTATCTTTACCAAACTCATCTTAGCCCAAACAACATACTCAAATGAACAACCTCCAGACTTCCAAGAAGCTGTCTAATACAATAAATTTAGATTTGGAGATCAAATGAGTTGAATTAATAAATATGCGCAAACTTAATTTGAGCTACATATTTAGCTCAAATCAATCATCTTTTAAATGTATTGATTAAAATAGATTAAATTAATAAATGAGCGTAATAGTAACTCATGCAAACTTACAACGAATCATATTCTATGAGTTACTTTTACCACACTTATATAAAACGAAAAGAAATATATATAACACACATAATACAATGATCTTTTTTTTAATTTGATGATTACACATTACACCTGGATAACATATTTTTATCAAATCAACAAGCATAGTCGATTTCTTATTAGCCACAAAGCATATATTGCACACATATACTTTTTTCTTCTTTCCGAATTACACTTTGGTCACTTATGTCATGTCCCGGAGTGCCGCACGAAACTTTAGTGAGACGCCCGTGACACTTAGGACTAAAAGTCGAAATTTACTGGCCTATGGCCATGGCGCCGCCAGGGACCACATGTCTCCGCGGCCCTCCGACAGGCTTGACAGAACAAGGCACCAGAGCAATCATCGTGTGTTTTACAAGGTTTGTTACAAATTGGATCTTCATTTACCATTGGTAGAACAACATCTTGGGCCATCACATGAATTTTCGTGGAGTAGAATGAATTGTCATGAGCTGCAAAATTCAAAACTCTATTTTGTAAAACTAACGTATTAAACTTTCTATTTTGTGATCTTTAGTTGTTATGTTTTTCTTTACTGTCGTTTTTGGTTTTATTACTTCTTTGTTTTACTTCACTTGAGCCGAGAGTCTTTTGGAAACAACCTTTTCACTTCAACGAAGTAAGGATAAGGTATGTACACACTCTTAATTTCCTTCTCAATATCTAAATATACATAATTTATCTTTATTTGAAAAGATATAGTTGAAATTCAAACAACATAAAAACTAAATATCATTAGCATAAAATATTTTGCATGCGTTGTAAAAATTATTATCAGATGAACCATACAATAGAAGTTAGCATCTATATTAATTGACATTAGTGATCGATAGTGATGTGATGGCCCAATGACAACCACGGTTGGTGAAGATGGCTAGTAATGATAATTGTGTGATTGCAGTAATTTAGGTAGACTCAAATATGTCATCAAATTTTGATAAAAAAATTATTTATATAATCCATTAATAATTTGGCTCAATCACGCAATTGTCGTTATAAAAAATTCCACTCGTGTCATTATTTTTTAACCGTTTGATGGTTTTGCAAAATCATTTTCTCATGTGGCCTCTTATTAGAGGTTAACGTCACCAAGATTAAACTAGTAGAAAATGTTCAAATATGTTATCGAACTTTGAGAAAAGGTTTATCAATTTATCGACTTTGAGCAAAAGTGAATGTGGCATGACTCAGCCAAATTATTAACATATGACATAGATAAATCTTTTTTCAAAATTCGCTGTCATATTTGAATTTTATTGACCAGTTTAATTTTGGTGATATGAACTTCTAAAAAGAAGCCCCACGAAAAAAATGATTTTGCAAAAACCATTAAGTCTATTCGTTAAGAAATAGTGGCATGAATAAACCTTTTCTATAACGACAATGACATGATTGAGCCCAAATATTAATAAAATACATAAATTAATTTTTTTAAAGTTCATTAACATATTTGAACGTTCACTCATAAATTTATTCTACACAATATAATTATTAAAGCTAGTAAACTTTGTATTTTTATTTTAATATAAAACACAACCAGCACGTGTTATTCATTTATAAAACGGGTGTACTAGGACCAAACCAATATGCCATGGTCCTATATGAATAACTACTAAATTAATGTCCCACGTACATTCTCCGTTCATTTTTATCTGTTATATTTAGATTTGATATATAAATAAAAAAATAATTGACGTCACTATATTATCATACTAATTAATATATTTATGTAATTAATGTAATTAATACTAAAGGTAGTAATTTTTACTACGTCGCTTGCTGAACAATAATGCCATTGAGTTTTAGAATGTGGTCCAAGTATACCATTTATCAATAGTTGGGGTAAGATATGCCCCTATAGAAGAATTGGTCTAAATATGTCTTTATTCATTATTGACATAGACAAAAATCAAGATATTAGTAGTGTAAATTGTAAGAAAGTTAAAAAAAAATTGGACTCTTTTTAGTAAAAATAACCCAAACTTTGAATTTAACCTTGATTTATTTTCTTTCTTACAATTGCATTATTTATGTCTCTAGCTAAGGTAGGATTATCATTCATTTTTGGCTATTTGTCCTTCTGTTTCATGAATGTGATTTTACTATTTTATTTTTTAATGAGACAATAAGGTACTCCCTCCGTTCTATTTCATTTTAGATAATTTTATTTTTGAAAAAAGATACGATGATCTTTTATTTAATTTGATGATCACATATTTTTATCACTATTTCATTTGAGATAATTTTATTTTTGAAAAAAGATACAATGATCTTTTATTTAATTTGATGATCACATATTTTTATCAAATCAACAAGCATATTGTCGATTTCTTATTAGCCACAAAACATATGTCACACACATTTTTTTCTTCTTTCCAAACAACACTTTGGTCACTTAGGACAACACGTCCTAAGTGACTAAAAGTCAAAAAAAGAGCAACACTTAGGACAATAATATTGAAATTATATGCCCATGGCAATGGCGCAACCAACATATGGTGCACATATCCCCGTTAACTTTGTACAGTCCTGACAGAATGAGTCATCTAAGCAATCATCTTTTGTTTTATAAGGTTTGTTACAAATTGGATCTCCGTGAAAAAGTTTCGTTATCGTTGGTAGTACAACATTTTGGGCCATCACATGAATTTTCTTGGAATAGAATGAATTGTCACGAGCTGCAAAATTCAAAACTAAATTTTGTAAAACTTACGTATTAAACTTTCATTTTATTATTATTATTTTTTTTTTTTACTTTTAGTTGAGGAGAGGATCTTTCGGAAACAATATCATTACTTTCACAAAGTATGAGTAAGCTATATATGTACAGGGCCGACTCTTGCTTAATAAATTTAGGCATATGCCTTAGGCCCCCAATTTTGGGGTATTAAATTTTCATCAAGAAAAAATTATGTGTTACACTTTTTTAATAAAAGATTAATTATTTATGCTTAAAAAGTATAAATCTTTAAAAATTATATTATTTTATTATTTTAAACGCCATTCAAATAGAAGAAATTAAGAAACCATTGGTTTGTATGTTTACATTCTCTTCACTAACACTCATTATTTATCTTTCGGTTCAGTTGATCTTTTTTTAAAAAAAAAATGTCCTTTCTTCTTTTAGATCTTCAATAAGTTAGAGTAATACACTATCAAAAATATAAATCAATAGTTGCAAATATTGAACAAAGTGGCTTACAATTTATTTTTGAGATAAGTGTCAAAAACACACCTAAACTATCTCCTTTTTTAGTTTTATACCTAAACTATTGAGAATGTGAGTTTCATACCTAAACTATCACTTTTTAGTTTGAGAAACACACATCAGTGGTGTGTGTAATGCACTCTCTCTTTTATTTGAAAAAACCTTGACACATGACAATCCACATGGATAAAATATTCCACCTTGACAAACATTAAATAATAAACTATTAATATTAATTAAATATTAAAGATTAAAGTATTAATATCCATAAAAAATAATATCTTTCAAAAAATAAAATTTTTACCTCACTCCACCACCTCCTCCACGTACACCTCCCCCCCCCCCCGGACAATCCCCCATCCTTTTCTTAAAAAAACTCTTTTATAAAAAATATTTTTAAAAAATTTATACTTCACCCTCCCCCTCCCCCCCCCCCCCCCCAAAAAAAACCCACGCACTTTCCCCCCGCCCCACCCCAAAAAATATTGATATTATTTTATTTTTTAAAAAATAAAAAAATTACCCATCCTTTTTAACCCTCCGCTCCTAATTTATTTTTATTTTTTTACATTTTTCTCATTTTGTGTTAGATATGTACGTGCATATATTTTTAGATAACAAAATTTCTACTAGTGTACCGAATATAACATAAATAAATAAAAATTAGAAAAAATCTTCCAGCAACAAGTAAAAAATATTTTCGATATGTATATATATCTAACACAAAATGAGAACAAAAAATTGGAAGTAGAGGGTTAGGTGGGGTGGAAGAATTATTTTTAAAATAAAATAAAATAATATCTAAATTAGTATTTGAGGGGGGGGGGGGGGTGAGAGGAAGTGATGGAATGGGGTAGAAAAATATTTTAAATTTTATTTGATAAAAGAAATATTATTTGTTTGGATAATAATTTTTTTAATTCTTAATTTTAACTAATACTAATAATTTATTTAATTTTTGTCAAGGTTGAATTGTTTGTCCATGTGGAGTGTGATGTGACAATTTTTTAAAATAAAAGAGAGAGTGTATTATACACACCATAATGAGAGTGATATAAAAGAGAGATATGTGTTTCTCAAATTAAAAAGTAATAGTTTGGTATGAAACTCATACTCTCAATAGTTTAGGTATGAAACTAAAAAAAATGTATAATTTAGGTGTGTTTATCTCTTTATTTTTATTGTTTCTTCTTAAATTTTCAAGTATTACAAAAACCTACTCCCTCTGTCCATAATTATTTGTCCACTTTTGAATTAACACACCTATTAAGAAAACAATTATTGACATAGTGAGTTTATCATTTTACCCCTATTTATTATGAAGTTGATGAATTAAAAACATAAAAGTTGCAAGAAGTTCTATCTTTTTTAAAGTATTTAATAGAGGGTATAATAGGTAAAAAAATTGTCCTTTCTTGATTTGTCAAAATTGACAAGTAATTAGGAACAACTAAAAAACGGAAAAGTTGACAAATAATTAGGGATAGAGTGAGTATTAAATTTTTGATTTCTTGTATCAGATACTATGGTTCTAACTGATCTTATCTTTATGTTAAGTTTGTCAACTTATTACTTATAGAATTATGTTAACAATTTATATAATGATTGCCTTAGTAAAAGAATGGTTTTCAACGTTGAATTGATAAGATTTTAGCTAAATTTAATAATTAAAAAACGATATTCAAGAAATCATTTTAAAAAAGATATTATGTAATAATTTGCATTTAAAAAGTTAGAAAAATAAACAACTACATATAAAGTTTATATAAATTTTAGGCCTCAAATTAAAATTTCACTTTAGGTCCATGACATTATAAAGGTAAACTTCATCCACCGGACAAATCTACCTTCGTGAAGAACTTGGCCTTCCCCAATCTATCGAACAAGTCGGTGATCAAGGGAATAGGGCATTTCTTCTTCATAGTTATCTTATTTAGTGAGCGATAGTCGATGCACAGTCGCAATGATCCATCACACTTCTTCTGAAACAGAACTAGCGCTCCGAACGCTTTTAGAGTGGATTCCTTTCCTAAACTAAAGAATTTAAACCTTCAGACGATATCATTTCACTTGAGCCGAGAACTCTTATTTGTTGAAGCAGAGCATAGTGTGCTTTAGGCGCTGAGCGCGAAAGGTCTATTTTTCCTTTCGGTTTATTCACTGATCTGAAACTTAGAACTTGTTTTCTTATTGATTCCCAGGGTGGTGGCATTCTTGAATGAAGTATATCCGAAGCAAATTAGCACTTCTCAGTTAAGCTGGGCGCCGGGGCCCTGGATGCGTTTTTTTTTTGTTTTCCAATCTTATGTCCTTCACTCTTGCTGATGCAAATCATAGATGACCTAATGACATTTATGCCAGACCAGAGCATTCTTCTCAAGAAAATAAAGCGGATAGGGACGAATCATATTGTATGGGCTAATTTTACGACACTTATATAAAACGAAAAGAAACATATATAACGCATAATACGATGATTTTTATTTAATTTGATGATTACATATTACACCCTGATAACATATTTTTATCAAATCAACAAGCATAGTTGATTTCTTATTAGCCACAAAGCATATATCTCAGACAGAGATACTTTTTTCTTCTTTTCGAATTACACTTTGGTCACTTAGGACTAAAAGTCGAAAAGAAGAACAACACTTGAGACAATAATATTGAAATTACAGGCCTATGGCCATGGCGCCGCCAACATAAGGTCCACATGTCCCCGCGAACGTCCAACAAGCCTGACAGAACGAAGCACCAGAGCAATCATCGTGTGTTTTTCAAGGTTTGTTACAAAATGGATCGTTTTGCTGAAAAAGTTTCGTCACCGTTGGTAGAACAACATCTTGGGCCATCACATGACTTTTCGTGGAGTAGAATGAATTGTCTTGAGCTGCAAAATTCAAAACTACATTTTATAAAACTAACGTATTTAACTTTCAATTTTTTGTGTTTTTTTTTTGTTATGTTTTTCTTTAGTGTTGTTTTTCTATTTTATTACTTCTTTATTTTGCTTCACTTGAGTCGATGGTCTTTTAAAAACAACCTTTTTTACTTCAATAAAGTAGGGATAAGTTTTGTATACACTCACCCGTCCTCAATCCTCACTTTATAGGATTTTGATTGAATATTTTATTGTTATTGTTATATTATTTCAATGGAGATCAGATCGATATAGTGATAGTAGTGTTGTTAATGGTGGACAGGTTGGGGTTGGGTCGTGAGGTGACATGTCATATAGTATTCATCTTATTAACATGAATTTGAACGTCTATTTTGAATAACTATAACAGAAGAAGTTATATTATTTAGTAGAAATAATAATAACTCGCCACTTTTGACCTTGTTTTTGAAAAATTAACTATTATTATAGAATTTCAAATTTCATAAAGTTTCACTTGTGAAATTTGAAACTTCATATAATAACTAATTTTCAATTATAAGGTCTAAAAGTAGCTATTTGTTAATTTTACATGTATATTTGTACTACTTGACTAACTTAAAAAGAAAGTATAATGAAGGATAAAACTTTTCTTTTCTGCATAATAAATGAACAAATGTGATCATTTTCCCTTCTAAGACATAAGAGTAAGATGAAATGACTTACCAGCAATAACCACAAGGAGAATGGTGAAAAGGATAGTAAGTTTTTGTGCCATGGTAATAATACAAATAATGTGGATGGCTTTTCATTCCTCTACCAACAATAAGTATTTATAGGCCTTATTAGGAGACTACTTTGGTCATTTTTGAGAATCAAGATGTCTCACAACCGCACAAGTTTTTTTATTTTTTATTGTTGATAATTTTGGAAAATACTACTATACATATCTTTGATGATTATGATGTTTGAATTTGAATATAGTTAACTGATTATTGAAATTTTATCTCTAGATGCTTGATAATTATGAGAAAATTCTTTGCTCTCTCAGTATCTAAATATACATAATTTATCTTTATTTAAAAAGTAATAATTAAAATTCAAACAACATAAAAACTAAATATCATAAGCAGAAAATAATTTGCATGTGTTGTAAAAATTATTTATCTGATGAACCATGCATTGGAAGTTAGTATCAATATTAATTGACAGTAGTGATCGATAGTGATGTGATGGCCAATGGCAATCACGGTTGGTGAAGATGGCCAATAATGATAATTGTGTCATTGCAGTAATTTAGGTTGACTCAAATATGTCATCAAATTTTGAAAAAAAAGACTCATCTATATCATCCATTAATAGTTTGGCTCAATCATGTCGCAACCGTTATATAAAGGTCCATTCGTGCCATTATTTTCAATGGTTTGATGGTTTTGCAAAATCATTTTTCCCATGTGGCCTCTTATTAGAGGTTAACGTCACCAAGATTAAACTAGTAGAAAATGTTCAAATATACTATTGAACTTTGAGAAAAGGTCTATCTATTTATAAACTTTGAGCAAAAGTGAATGTGATGACTCAGCCAAATTATTAACGTATGATATAGATAAATCATTTTTCAAAGTTCGATGTCATATTTGAATTTTTTGACCAGTACAATTTTGGTGATGTGGACTTCTAATAAGAAGCTGCACGGAAAAAATGATTTTGCAAAACTATTAAGTCTATTCGTTAGAAAATAATGGCATGAATAGACCTTTTCTATAACGACAATGACATGATTGAGCCCAAATATATACAGAAATTAATTTTTTCAAAATTCGTTAGCATATTTGAACGTTCATAAATTTATTCTACACAATATAATTATTCAAGCTAGTAAACTTTGTATTTTTATTTTAAAATGAAACACAATCAGCACGTTTTATTCATTTGTAGAAACGGGTGTACTAGGACCAAACTAATATGCCATGGTCCCTATATGAATAACTACTAAATTAATGTGCCACCGGACACTTGTTCAATTTTATTTGTTATATTTGGATTTTATATATTAATTAAAAAAATAATTGACATGATTATTAATGCGTGATTGATAGTGATGTTATGACAAATGGTAATCACGGTAAGTGAAGTTAACTAGTAAAATAATTGGTGTTATAAGAGTAGTTAAGACTTTACCTCTTTAATAAATTTAGTTAAAAGACTCAAAATTCGATAGCATATGACATGCTATCATCTTTTCATCTATATGTATATAAATACTCTTTTCAGTACTCTAGAAACGTAGTGAGAAAAACAATGAGGAAAATGCTAGAGAGTAAATAACTTATCTTTCTCAATTTATTTTGCTGGGTTATTTTATTAGTTTAAAATTATAGTTAGATTTTGGTTCATAATTTTATACTAGAAGAGCTTATTGAATATTGACGGATACACCTGCACCAGGTGAACTATCCTTAAAGACGGTGTCATAGACACGCCTCAAGCTATAAGAATTTTTGTGATTTCAATATTTTACAACACATCATACTATGATCAAAACAACAATAACCACAAATTCAATGAAATCTCACAAAGTAGATTTTGAGGAGGGTAGAGTGTACACGACCTTATTACTACCTCGTGGAGGTAGAGAGGGTGTTTCCAACATAATATGATCAAAAGGAACCAAAAAAATAATTTTAATCTTTTTTGTATGGTTCTTTGGCTTCCATACTCTCTTGAAACACCCTATGTTGTTGATGTTGTTAAAGTGCTCATTAACAAAGGCAACTCCGTATTCAAGAAATTTGAATCGGAGACTTTTGTTAAAAATGAAAGAGTACTTACCACTAGTTGGTTACTGTGTCACGACTCAGACTGTCGTGATTGTTAACCACACTAACACTTCGGTGGGAGAACCACTACTACGGCCCAAATGAAGCAAATAATCTAAGAACTAAGGCATTTAAGTCAAACACTAAGGAAATAAAAATAGAGTTCCCATAAACTCTAACAATAATAACTAACAATGCGGAAGAATAACCTAGAACCTGAAAGTCAATGTACCAAAACATTCTAACAATGAACCAAGTCTAAACAAGAAAGGGATACAACCCCAACTAATGAACTAATCAACTAGCTAAAACAAATGTCTAAGTCCGGAATGGTGGACATAGGCGAAAGAAAATCCCATGGTAGCCCGAAAGAATTGACTCACCTTTGAATTCGAAGCGACGATCACTATTCTTCTAAGTGAAGTCTGTCAATAGCCGCTTAAAGATGCCCTGTACTCAACAAAAATAAAAGCAAGTGCAGAATCAGTACACAACCATAGTGTATTGGTAGGATCACACGACTATCCCGCTAGTGCAACACAAACAAGTCAAACAACATTATAATCACATGCATATATATCAACATATACAATATTATCAACATTCACGAACAACGAACAACTTCATATTTATATGTCAAATCATTGGTCCTCTCATGGAACCCAAACTCAAACAGTTAGCATGCCAGAACGTGGCAATCGATTCTATATTTATGCCGCAATGTGGCAACCGATCCCATAGTTATGCCGAAACGTGGCAATCGATCCAAGTTAGTTATGTCGAAACGTGGCAATCGATCCCATTCACACACCACAATCGCAATCACAAGTATATCATTAAGATCATACAATTAAATCATGATTTCATGGCATTCATCAATTCTCTATCTTATTTACAACAAGTGTGATCAACATTGCAACATTCATACATATACAAGTATCATAATGAAGCAAGAACAAACATACATCACACAATCATAGAATCACAACTATCACCTACCTCGAAACAAGCTTGAAACCCTAAGAAACTTGATCCTTGCTTTTCCAGATTCGTTTCATTTGTTCTTGGTGTACAAATAATCAATATAATACGGGAATCAATAAACAATCATTAATTACCCGGATTACTAACAATTCTATAAACCCTAGATCAAACCCATGATCCCAATTATCCAAATTAGGGCTGTTTCCACCATAGAATCTATAACAAAATCCTCCCCCATCGATATTCACCTATTTTATTACATTCTACAGATTGAAAAACTGATTTAGGGAGTGAAAAACTTACCTTTAGCCTCAAGAATAGTGAAAAACGAGTAGGAGTTGCCTGGGTTTGTTCTCTAGCTTTAAAAATCAAAAAGTACATAATGAGGTCATTTAGGGGTTTATTAACGACTTTAATTTACATAGCACGCCACAGTGGTTACCATCCCGCTACAGCGGCCCTGCCAGAGAGGCAAAACCCAGCGCCAAAAAGGAATTCTCGAGACAGAGAGCTAATTTAAGTATTCCAAAATTCTCATTTTACAACACATCTCTAAACCACAACACTCAGTAAATACCTTTTACGCTAAGATCGATTTCGAGAGTTCTACTCGCCTGAATTCAATTCCATAAAATCGTACAAATTCCTTAACGAGTTATCTAATTACACATGTAATCAAAATCATAATTACTTCACCCAATTTTTACTAGATTTCCCTTCACCTCAAGGACTCTGATTTCGTCCAAATATGGACAAGGTTGGAAAAAATCCAAATACTATGAAAAAGTTTTTCGGCCCCAAATTTTTCCTTATTAGATTTTCTATAACGACGGGAACAGGTCGTTACAATAGTTACCAATTTACTCATCACTCATCCCCGAGTGACAAAACTTAGAAAAATAGGCAAAGGAAGGAATGAAATAGTACCTGAATCGACGAACAACTGGATACTTGTCTCACATGTCTCTTTCGATTTCCCAAGTAACTTCATCAACTGGAAGATGCTTCCATTGAACTTTCACGGACTTAATCTCATTGGTCCTTAACTTGCGCACATCACGATTAAGAATTGCAATCGTTTCCTCCTCATACTGTAGGTCCTTGTCTAACACAATTGAGTCTCACTTAATGATATAACCCCCATCACCATGATACCTCTTCAACATGGGTACATGAAATACCGAATGAACACTTGATAAATTAGGAGTTAAAGCCAATTTATACGCTATCAGTCTCATACATTCAAAAATCTCAAATGGACCAATGTATCTAGGACTTAGCTTACCTTTCTTACTAAATCTCATCACCCCTTTCATAGGTGATACCTTAAGAAGAACATTTTCACCGGATTGAAAAGCCATATCTCTTACCTTATAATCCGCATATTTATTTTGTCTACTATGGGCTGCAAGAAGCTTAGCTTAAATATTCCTAACCTTATCTTGAGCATCCTTCACTAAATCAACCCCCAATGATTTCACATCTCCAGCCTCAAACCATCTTATGAGTGATCTACATCCCCTCTCATAGAGTGCCTCAAATGGTGCCATATCAATCTGGAGTGATAACTATTTTTATAGGAGAATTCACACAAAGGTAAGAACTTAGCCCAATGCCCTCCTAAATCAACTACACATGTCCTCAACATGTCCTCCAACACTTGAATAGTCCTCTCCGACTTCCTGTCTTTCTGTGGGTGGAAGGTTGTACTAAAAGTGAGTTGTGTGCCCAATTCATCATGTAATTTCCTCCAAAACTTGGATGTGAATTGGGTACCACAGTTTGAGATGATAGAGAGGGGCACCCCATGCAACCTCACTATCTCTTTCACATAAACTTTAGCCAGTTGTTCAGCATTGTAATCTATTTTTACCGAAATAAAATGGATTGACTTAGTCAATCTATCAACCACTACCAAAATAGATTCAAACTTTTCCAAAGTCTTGGGAAGACTAACTACAAAATCCATGACTATTTTTTCCACTTCCATTTTGGAATTGACATTCTTTGAAGTAGACCCGCAGGCATTTGATGTTCATATCTCACTTGTTATCAATTTTGGTACTTCGCTACAAACTCTGCTATGTCTTTCTTCATGCCCAGCCACCAATAAATTCGCTTCATATCTCTATACATCTTGGTCACACCCGGATGAATAGAATATCGCGAATCATGAGACTCTACCAACAATTTCTCAATCAAGTCATCTACTCTAGGAACACATATTCTCCCCTTGAAATTTAGCACACCATCCGCATCAAGAGTGGTCTCTTGTGCCTTACCTATCGCAGTCTTCTTTCTAAGTTCCTCCAAATTCTCATCTTTAAATTATTTGGCTTGATCTCCTCAATGAATGTGACCCTCACCTCAATACTAGCTAGCACCCCACCTCTTTTTGAGATGCCCAATTGCATGAACTTAAACTCTAAGGTCTGAATGTTCTTGGCAAAAGGTCGCTTGGATACACTTAAACAAGCTAAACCATCCATACTTACTGCTTTTTGACTCAAAGCGTATGTCACTACATTAGCCTTGCCCAGATGGCATTGAATGGTCATATCATAATCTTTAAGTAACTCCATCCACCTTCACTGTCTCAAATTCATATCATTTTGAGTGAAAACATGCTGCAAACTACGATGATCAATAAACACTTCACACTTAACACCATAGAGGTAATGCCGCCAGATCTTAAAAGCAAACATTACCGCTGCTAACTCTAAATCATGTGTTGGATAATTCCTCTCATGCACCCAACACCCAACCCAGAATGAGAAGCATCACAATAAACAATAAAATCTTTACCTTCAACCGGTAATGCTAGAATAGGTGTGGTGGTCAAAAGAATCTTGAGCTTTTGAAAGCTCTCCTCACAGTTTTTAGTCCATTCAAATGGTATCTCCTTCTTGGTCAAATTAGTCAAGTGCGTGGCAATAGAAGCAAAATTTTTCACAAACCGACGATAATAGCTATTTAGCCCAAACTCCTAACTTCAGTTACAGAACTAGGCTTAACCCAATTCTTGACCGCCTCAATCTTTTAAGGATCTACCATTACCTCTTCTTTTGAAACTACATACCCTAAAAATGCAACCGATTTCAACCAAATTTCACACTTAGAAAATTTAGCATATAACTTTTGCTTCCCAAGAACACCCAAAACACTACGAAGATGGTTGGCATGCTCTTCCTCTCTTTCCGAATAGACCAAAATATCATCAATAAAGACTTTAACGAACAAATCAAGAAATGGTTTGAACACCCCATTCATCAAACTCATGAAAGCTGCAGACGTCTTGGGTGAGTTCTAAAGGCCATTTTGGGAACATCCTCAGGTCTAATTTTCAATTGATGGTAATCGGATCTTAGATCAATCTTAGTGAAAACTGATGAACATTGCAATTGGTCAAAAAGATTATTTATTCGAGGCAAAGAGTACTTGTTTCGAATGGTGACCCTATTCAATTATCGGTAATCTATACACATTCTCATACTACCATCTTTTTTCTTAACAAACAAAACTGGGGCACCCCATGGGGAAGCAATAGGACGAATAAAACTTTTATCAAGAAGTTCTTGGATTTGAGCCTTAAGCTCTCTTAATTCTGCCGGAGCTATGCGATATGGAGGGATAGAAATGGGGCACATACCAGGCTCTAAATCAATGCAAAAATATATATATCTATCCAAAGGCATACCAAACAAGTCATTAGGAAACACTTCACTAAATTTAGACACCACAGGTTTAGACTCAATGGATGGAGCCTCAATCTCCGCATCCTTAATATGAGCCAAATAAGCCAAACAACCATGCTCTACCAGTTTACTAGCCCGAATGAAGGATATAATCTTAGCTCACTTAGGCTTGTACACCCATTCCCACTCTAATTTTTTCATTCCCGAAATTTCTAGAGTTACAGACTTAGTATTACAATTAAGCACAACATAATTGGGGGACAACCAAGTCATGCCTAAGATTATGTCAAAGTCAATCATATCCAAAATCACTAAATTAGCCTAAGCCTGAAATCCCATAAACAAAATAGGACAAACACGATAGACATGGGTAACTATGACTGACTCTCCAACTGGGTAGAAACACGAATAGGGGCATTAAGAATATCACAAATCTTATCAAAATCTGAGGCAAATCTCACGAATACATATGAATAAGTAGAACCTAGATCGAACAACACATTATCCATCCGGTCACAGACAAGAATAGTACATGTGATCACCGCATCAGACGCCTCCGCCTCATTCTTGTTCGGAAAAGCATAACAATAAGCCCTATCATCATTACGAGCCACTTTTCTACCTGGTTATGTGTTACCCCTACCTCCGTTACCATTACCATTTCCTCTACCTTCACGGCCTCGCTGATTACCTCCTCGCCCACTTTGTGGACACCCACAACCATTATTACCACTCCCCACGGATACCACTGCTCTAGACTGCTACTACGCGTAATCTAACACACGCAGGTGGGGACAATCTCTCCTCATATGCCCATGTTCTCCACAATTGTAGCTAGTACGATCAAAAGATGGTCTGCTGCCCATCGAAGGCGTGACTCTTTAGCTATCCTAAAAATTATGAGATGGAGTTTTCGAGTAACTACCTGTAGAGGCAGGCATAGCGGACTGAATTGGGTTGGCTGCAAGTGTTGGTCTTTCGGACCCCTTGGAATAAGAACCTTGAAAGTTACTCGAGTTCTTAGCCCTTTTTATCCATGACTTAGCTTGACCGTCTCTCCTCACCCCCTCTATTTTCTTAACATAGTCTGTCACCTCATTAAAGTTTCTCCCTGCATAAGACATATGAACATATAATACTTGCAACTCAGAATTTAGTCTCCTAATAAATATCTGGATTCTCTCTTCCTCAGTAGTCACAAATTGAGTAGCATATCTAGACTGTTGACACCCAATTTTGGCCTAACATTTTCAAAATTTGTAACTTTTAAGTTTTATTTATTTAATAGTTCAAAATAAAATTTTTATAAGTTTAAATAAGTTTATCGATAACTATCCTTATTTATCAGAATTTAGGATTTTTCTTTTATCAGATAATTTTAAAATTGCATTTTTACATGTCATTAGTTACGTTCATTAAATTTCTTTTAATATTCATTTTATTTGTTACATTTGTTAATATTCATTTTGATATTTTGCACAATCTTGAAATTCGTTCAAATACGAATATTTTATTTAACCAACAATTTTGGGTCATAATCTCAAGCTCACAATTTGAGCCCATTATAAAATTATTTTCTATATAAGTTTTGATTATGTTAAAAAATAAAGGGGGTGGTGAATTATTTTTTAGGAGGTAAGAATTTCCAAACAGAAAAAACCCTAATTTTTTTCTCTCTCATTTTCCTCTCTTAGCTGCCACAACCCAAAATCCCATTCATTGTTAGAGGGTAGGGTTAAAAAAAATTAATGGGGAGAGTTGGGTAAGGGGTACGGGGTCGGGTAAGAAAAAAAATATTGTAATTTAAGGATGAAATACAATTTTGGAAAATGTTTTAAACATTTTTCAAAACACTTAAGCCAACCAAACATGAGAAAATTAGAAAAACATTTTCCGGAAAATGTTTTCCTTCATACCAAACACACCCTTAGTTGTTATGATTTTCTTTAATATCGTTTTTCTATTTTATTACTTCTTTGTTTTGCTTCACTCGAGCCGAGTGTCTTTTGAAAATAATTGTTTTACTTTCACGAAGTAGGGATAAGGTCTGCATAGATAATCCCCTACCCAATCTGAATATGTTATTGTTGTTGTTGTACATTTCAAATTCTCTCTTGAGATCCAAGTTTTTATGGAGATCCATTCGATATAGTGGTAGAAGTGTTGTTAATGGTGGACATGTTGAGTTTGGGTGGTGAGGTGACATGTCATATAGTGTTCATCTTATCAACATGTCGGTGACATGGATTCGAACATCTATTTCATATAACTGTAACGAAAGAAGGTACATTTAGTAGAAATAATATTAATTGACCACTTTTTGCCTTGTTTTTGAAAAAAATTGCTATTGTTATAGAATTTCAAATTTCACAAAGTTCCGCTCATGAAATTTGAAACTTCATATAATAACTAATTTTCAATTACAAAGTCTAAAAATAGCTATTTGTGAACTTTACATGTATATTTGTACTACTTGACTAACATCAAGAAAAGTATAAAGAAGGATAAAATTATTCTTCTTTGTATAATAAATGAATAAATTTGATTATTTTCCCTTCTAAAATATAAGAGTAGGATGAAATGACTTACCAGCAATACCTCAAGGAGAATGGTAAGGATAGTAAGTTTTTTGTGCCATGATAATAATACTAGATTGACAACACAGCTTCACCGTTAGTAGTATTTATAGGCCTTATTAGAAGACTAGTTTAACCATCTTTGAAAATCAAAATGTCTCACAACCACACAAGTTTTTTTAATTTCTTTTTTTTTTGTTGATAATCAAAAATTATTTACAACTAATATGCCATGGTCCCAATATGAATAACTACTAAATTAATGTGACACCAACTTAGGTACGTTTTTCTTTTCATTTTTACTTGTTATATTTGAATTTGATATATTCATTTTAAAATGAAACAATTGACATAACTTGATTTATCATAATGCCTCTATCAATATAAAATTGATCTAAATATGTCTTTATTCACTGCTGATGTGGTGAAAACTTTTCAATCCGTCCCAAAAAGAATGTTATTTTACTACAATTAGAAATATTGTAACTTAATAGTGTTCTAATTTTTTTCTTTAGATTTTTAGTTATGTCAGAGTTCTTGGCCCTATTCAAACATCAGGTTTTCAAAAAAAAAAAAAAAAACACAGATGCAGATGATATATGTTGTCTTTAGCTTGTCCCCACCAGGATAATCAACAACGATCCAATAGTATGTCTTTTGACTTGTCCCATTCAGGATACAATAGCCAAAAATATTGTACAAGTCAAGCAACTCTGGATTTAATTGAAAAGTTCAAAGCTCTACAAAACATCACACTTGAACCTTACTTTGCAAGTGCAGGAAATATTGCATTGAGAAATTGAGTTATTCAGAATTTTCTAAGTGAAAATCTGAGGAAGTCGACAAATATTCATAGCCAACGAAGAATAGTATGAACAAGTGTTAATCTGTTTTATCAAAAAAGTCATAATTTTTTTTAATATAAAAAATGTGATTCAAATTACATTCTTTCTAAAAAAAAATGTCTATTTATTTTTCATTCACGTAGTACAACAAAAACACATTTTAGCGGCAACAAATATATACATTCATAAATAGTACTGAAGTTTTTATCAACATTAGTTGATGTCATTGGATCCAATGTCATTATAGGCTTTAAGATCACTAATAAAGAGTGTTAAATACCGATCAAAATATGTATTTAACGATAATAAAATTATTATCATTAATTAATTATCAATTTACCAATAAAGATCATTTTTAATACAGTGACCCTTCTTTAAAAATCTCCGTTTGAAACAAGAAAAAGAGATGAAAAAAATGAAAATTCTTATAATAATAGTAATGATTAAGTCAATACTTTGAATAGGCCCTCAAACAAATTCAAAAAGTTATATAAAATGAGATAAGCTTGGACTAAAATAAGCTAAATAGTGAGTCATATGACATAGCTTAACATGTTCAATTCTTACAAATTCTTTTTTTTTTTTAATTTGTTTAATTAATTTTAAGAGTTATCACAGATTGCATGCCTCTATTTCAAAGTGATTTTAATTTTTACCCAAATTTAGTTATTAACCTACATTACTCATACATCCAAATCCAAGAAATGATTTCAAAAGGAGATAAAAGCAAAGAAAACATACATAACCACACATTATATGATCTTTTATTTAATTGATAAACACATTACACCCAAAGTTTATTTCTTAGCCACATAATTTTTTCTTTGAACAAGTACACTTTGGTCACTTAAGTTATTTATTTATCTAATTAAGTGACTAAATGTTGAAATTATGATAAATACTGAAATTATAGGCCCATGATCATGTCATAATTAGCCAACAAATGGACCACATGTTTTTCTGAAATTCCAACAGGCTTGACAAAGCGAAGCATCAGAGCAATCATCATGTGTATTACATGGTTTTCCGCAAATTGGATCTTGATCTTCTTGAAATAATTTTGTTGTAATTTGTAGTATATCTTCTTGGGCCATCACATGAATTTTGGTGGAGTAGAATGAATTATGAGCTACAAAATTCAAAATTGTAATATTTTATAAGTATAACGTATTCGAGACATTTAACTTTAATTTATTTATTTTATTCTTATTAAAATTAATTATAACTATACAAATATATTTGACTTGTTTTAAATCATAAATTTTAAACTGACTCTTAAACGGCGCAGGGGAGGGGGGGGGGGGGGGTGTTGAAGAAGAAAGGGAGAGGAGGGGGTAAAATGGATTGGGGTCGGGTAGTGAGATGACATGTCATATGGATGTCAGTATTATGTGAAATTGAATGTCTATCTCGAATAACTTTAACAAATAAAGAAGAAAGGTGTATCTTTAAAAGGTATAATTTAAAAATAACTTCTGAGAGTGGGACAATGTCCATCTCCAGAATCTCAAAACCTTTGTACATATTGATATATCGGGTAATAAAGCTTACAGTTACCAAAAAATTTAAAAATAACTGTTATCATGAAATTTTAAATTTCATAAGAAAAATCCACTATCATGAAGTTTGAAGTTCCGCCCATAAAATTTGAAACTTCATGATAGTAGCTATTATTCAATTACAATAACAACAAGATGAAATGACTTACCAGCCATAACAACAAGAAGAGTGGTGAAAAGGATAACAAGTTTTTGTGCCATGGTAATTATCCTTGTTAAATATACTTCCAAAGTTGAGAAATAAATAGTACAAATAATGTAGATGACATTTTAATCCACCTCTAAGAGTAGTATTTATAATTCAAGAGAGACTTAGCAAAGTTTGGCCATCTTTGACAATTAAAATGTATCACAACCACACAAGTTATTCATTTTTTTATTTTGAAAATCTTAGAGAACACTACTACACGTCATTGACAATTAACATGTTTGAATTTGAATATAAATATTTATTATTAAAATATATTTTTTTAAATCTACCTATTGAGTAATATAGAGATAGCAATTTATTCTTTCAGTATTTAAACGTGCATAATTTATTTTAAATAAAATAATACATAGAAATTAACAAAATAGTAATTTATATTGTACTTCAAATTTATTCATTTGATGAAGTATAATTAATCTACAAGTTAACATCGATAGTAGTTGGTAATAATAGTCAGATATAATTGTGATGTGATGAATAATGATAATCGTGATTGGTGGAGATGGCTAATAATGATAGTTGTGTCATCGTGGCGATTTAGATAAGATGTATTTTACCTTTTTTTACTGAACTTATTCAACACAAATTGAAATAATTAAATCTCATTGAAATATATGCCACCTACCCTATATGATTATCTATTAAAGAGGATATATTCAACACAAATGAGAAATAACTAAATATTATTGAAGTAGTGTGTCACTTATCCTATATGATTATCTATTAAAGTAATGAGTCATGATTCGAAATTAGTCCACAACGATACAGTAGGTGTGAGAAACAACCCAACACTCAACATAGAAAGCCCAATAGAGCTGAACTAGCTCAGCTGAGGCCTCTAGGTATGTCTTGGGCCCATTATGCAATATAATACTAGTTAATTAGCTAACATAACTATAATTTGAATTAATTATGACTTACAGTTTAATTATAGTTATAATTACATTGCATGTCCTCTTTTATACAAATACAAATATGAATCACACACACATATATATATACACACACAATTATATGATAGATATACAAATATAATTAGTCTCTCCATTTTTTGCCCTCTCTTGTTCGCCTGTCTCCCCCCTCTCTCAATCTCACTCGCCAGATAAACAACTACATATGTAAATCAATTACACATATACAATTATATGACATACATATATATACAGTTGATCTCTCTGTCCTCTCTCGCTCGCCTCTCTTCTTTCTCCAACATGTAGCTACGAATCATAATTAGTGTCGTATTAATTTAGTCTTCGTAATTGGAAAATAACTACAATAACAGAGTTTCAAATTCTACGAGTAAAACGCTCAAGGTCATGTGACTCAGCTATTTTTTCAAAAACAGGGAACAAAATTAGTTAATGAACGATATTTCTACCAAATAGACCTTCTTTGTATTGAACTTACCTAAACCTCTTTTACCCTTCTCTTCTCATATGGTATTCTAAAGAACTTAAAACAAACCGTATATCACAAATGCATTCATAAAGTTCAATACAAAAAATCGCGCATGTCATACACAGGTTCCACAGGTGAAATCATTGCATCAAAAATAGGGTCGAGACAGAGGGAGTGCAGATTTGAATGAACGGGAAAGCGTGTCGAATGCTGTTAAGAAGTAACAATAGAATCCTCAACAGAAAAACAACATTCTATAGAACTATAGAAGCAATCCGCTAATGGTATCATACAACAAGACTGATATATCCACAACAAATTGATAGGAGTAGCAACTTTACGATTGTAGCAGCCACTACTTCAATCAGAACCTAGAGCAGCGATACTAATGGTATCATACAACAAGCCTGATATTACCCACAACTTTGTGACTTCTTTTACAGCCAGGTGAATAGTCCTCTCCAAAACACATACTCTCTGGCCTGTCATAATTCCCCGTGGAAGACCCCACAGCAAAGGCATCAAAACCACCATATGGTAATGTCGGCTTAACCCAATGCAAGTAAAACACTTGCTTTAAGCCTCAGAGTTACTACTTATGGTAATGTTGGCTTAACCCAATACAACTAACTAGAGTGCTCCCCTTTCAGTTAAATTCCTATGGTTATCATTTGAAGGTAACACAATCCATTTCTCTCAGATCAACTAATATTTCTTTGTTCAATCACAATGAAAATGCTTGGTCAAGCCAATATTCAGTGACAATTGAATGAACGAAAACTAGGAAAAGTAAGAGAACAATCATCTCCGAAGCAAACTGTATTGAGCTAACAAAATAAGTTACATATTAGTTTCATCTACTCCTCAATTACAAAGTTTACTTCATAAGAGAATTGCTAAAGCCAAGAGAAGATAACAAAACATCAATACAATACAACAACATACCCAATATAGTCCCATAAGTGGGGTCAGGGGAGGGTTGGGTATACGCAGACCTTACCCTACCTTTGTGCAGTTGAAAGGTTGTTTTTGATAGACCCTCGGCCTAAGAGAGTCGCATCTCAGAACAGGAAAAAGGTATCCCATTGTTGGGACTTGAAGCAGAGTATCTAAACCAACTAGACTAGATATGAACACGATAATCAAAGAAAATAATGGAAAGATTAAGTTTTGGAGTGAAATGAAAGGCTTGAATCTCTTTCCTTCTTCACCTATTACCGAACTTCTTCAAGAATTTACCTTTCTCTACCTTGGGAGTAGTATCTCTAAGAAAGGACCTCCGATATGTCAAGCATCTCCAGAAAGTACCTCCAATATGTCAAGCATCTCCAGAAAGTACCTCTGATATGTCAACAAGTACGTCATCATCATCGTCGTCGTCATCATCGTCATCACTGTAAATCCTTGGAGCAGAAAGCTTTCGTCCACTCCGACTTCTCGATCCACCAGCATTATGCAAATTGCCAAAAGTACTCACATTACTCTGCCCCCCAACAGCTTGATTCTTAGCATTCCTCCCTTCATTCGCCCCAGAGGTTGGACAAGTAAACATGGGCGAAAACGGAGACCAGCTTGAAACATTATTTCTACTTCTCTCAAAATGCTCCACGGAAAATCCTAAAGGCATAAATCCCCAGCAACAGAAATAAGCTTCTTTTCCATCAATAATCGGCGGAGCAGCAACCTTAACAGCTTGAAAAGCCCTCTTACAATTTTGACACTTTAGTGTACAATCAACATAATCCAAAGGGTACTCATGCATAACATAACAATAAGGACATGCCGTCCAGAAACTGGGTATCTTCTTAGCTGATGCATCTACTCTACTTTCTTTCTCCTTCACATTACTCGCATTATTACTAGTACTAGCAGGTCTATTTTCATTGCTTCCCACCACTACATTCTCATTTCTTTCTAGAGGCTGTTGATTCCCATGCTGCTCAACAGTAACCTCCGGTTCTCGCCCTCTCGTCGAGCTCAACCCAATACCAAATGGTGGATTTTCTCTATTAAAGCTCCTCTCAGAAGTTACAGGCTGTGGTTGGTTTAAATTCAAGAATGTAGCAGGCTGTTCATCTATGTTTGAAAACGAAAGAGAACTCACCGGTTGTTGTGTCTGTTGTCTCAGAGATGTTACAGGTTGTTGTTGCTGCTGCTGCTGCTGTTGCTGCTGGTGCTCTTGCTCCGAACCTGAGCTCCCCATAGTCATAGTCTCTTGCTCACGATTCAGAAATGTAACCGGCATAGAAATTCCAGCTTGCGGATCTCTACTATAGCTTACTCCAGTAGCATGTGAACCTTGATCTTGACTAGGCATATTCACAAACAGCTGGTCAGCAGTCGACCCCGGCATTTGATTAAACCCACCATGCTGCACAAAACTCACCGGTGTAGGCGCAGAAGCAACTGGGTAAAGATTCAGAAAAAAACCCAATTCTTTATCATACATACTTTTCCTCAAGGGATCAGAAAGAACTGAAAACGCATCAACAACAAGTCCAAAAGCTTGATCCGAAAATGGAAAGTTGTTGTTCTGAGGATTCAAAAGAAGAGCAAATCGACGATACTGATCGGCGATGAATTCGAAGTTCTGGGTTTGGTTAGGAGGGATCTGGAGGATAGAGTAGTAATCAAAGTGATGATTATTGATACGTTTGTCGCCGGCGGTTAAGGTGTCAACGATGCTGAGGATTTGATCGATTGGGTGAGCTAAAGACGGGTCGGATTCACGGGCACGAGTTGCAAATGATTTGCTACCAACAAGATCACGATTTGTTAATAGCTTTTCGGCGATTGATAGCCACCGTAAAGCTTCAGATCGATTTGTAGGAGGGCCATTGATGAAGAATGGATGTTCCATTTTAGGGTTTTGGGGAAGGAGAAGGAAGAATAGGAAGCGTCAGTGTGCTTTTGATAAGACTAAAAAGGAAGGGGTTGGGAGTAGAGGGTGAGTGGGGTGGCGTGGGGTGGAGTGGGTGCAAAATTATTTTACGGGGTGAGTATCGGGGTGAAGTATGTGGAATTTTTTACTAATGGGATCAAAATATATTATTTCATCACGAAAATCGAAACAATTCCACTTGTCTTCACTATTGTCATCGTCACAAATTATTCTCAACATGTAGTGAATTCGTCCATGCAATGTAATCCCATCACAAAGGGAGAACATATTATAAGGAAATTCGACTTGTCTCTATTTTTTATCTCCAAGGCTAACAACTATAAGATACTCATAATGAATATGTAGAGTCCTATGACTCATCATAAGCACCACCTTGTAAACATTCTTGGAGTAGTCGAAACAAAGTCCACCTCTTGTATAATAGTGGTCCAAGTTTAAGGTGTCAAGCTCAAACTCAATTACTTTGGTGTAAAAACGGGTGGTGGGATTCCACAAGTACACATGTTTGTCAATATTAATTAATATAAGACCATGACAAGTAGAGGCAAATCTAGGATTTCAAGAAAACTGATGCACCATTGCTTTAAAGATAAGTCATCTTGAGAACGGGTTCAACAACTTTTAATTTAATATATTCTTTAATAATTATAGAAGTAATATATCGAGTTTAGTCGGATGACTACGGGTTCGGGTGACCCAAAATTAGTACATAAATTCGCCACTGATGACAAGACCCTAAAACACTCATAGTTCCTCTATAACTCTCATTAATATCCCTTATCATGAAAGGAGCATTGATTTCATCCAAAATGAGTTGTTGATTTATGATTCGAAAGTAGCTCATTAATTCTGAATATTCTTCAAACGTTATCATAGCTATTGCTCTTTGTCGTTGTTGATTATTGGAGAGCTCGAATTTCGGGTTTGAAATCCATAAATGCCATGCCTTTGAAACACACTTGAATATATTCTTCAAACATTATCATAGCTATTGCTCTTTGTCATTGTTGATTATTGGAGAGCTAGGATTTCGGGTTTGAAATCCATAAATGCCATGACTTTAAAACACACTTGAATCGTAAAAGAAATTTTACGGATAAATGTGAGAGAATAATTGTAGTAATTTCATAAGATAAATATGTCATTAGGTAATTTGGTGTTACAAGTGAATGTTTCTTTGGTTTCCCATAGTGGAAGGAAGGGCTACGTAAATCCTTGGGTCAACTTAAATAGGGAGTAAAAATTCTTTTTTATTTTTTTTATTTGTAGGATTACTATTAATATTTTATCCATCTAGAATTCAAAAAAGAAATAAATATAATGGACCAAATAGTAGTTAAGTTGAAGAAGGAAAGAGTATATTTTTTAAGTTACCATGTTTGAGACAATAACTAATTAATTTATTTTATCTAAAGAAAATTATAAAGCATTCATATTTATTGGAGGAAGAAGATTATGGACTTTTATAACTTCATTCTTCTCATTAAACGAAAATTTAAATAGATATGACTTTTAATATTTTTAAAAAATAGATAAGTTGCTTATGAGCAAAACATGGACTGCACACACAAATATGGTAGGTGGTGAAAAAGCTTATTTTAATTTTTTTTGTAAAAAAATGTTTACATTGCTTCTTTTCTTGTTTTGAAACAGATGGAGTTGTATCTTCATTGTGGGAACTTATTTTGTTATCATATATGGTCACGCTAGGTATTTAATAAAGGGAAAACGACAAATATACCTCTGAACTATCGTAAATGGTATGTAAATACCTTCTGTCATATTTTTGAGACATTGGTGCCCCTGCCATTCAAAAACTAAAGCATATATACCCATTATACTAACGGACATACACGTGTCATAATCTTATCCATCGATCCGACATTTATCGACGGATAAGATTGCGCCATGTGTCCCTATTTAGTCTTCCGTTAGAGTGAACGACATATATGCTCTAGTTTTTAAGCGGCAGGGGCACCAAAGTCCCAAAAATATGACTAAGGGTATCTGCATACTATTTATGATAGTTCGGGGTATATTTATCCTCTTTCCCTTTAATAAAATAAAATAAAAAGACTCCATACTTTTTAGCATTATAAATATTTTTGATCTTTTAATTAAATTATTTAAATTTTCATATGAGTAATGAAGTTTTTTATAATAGTAATACATTATAAATACATGACTAAAATCTTATTAACTTAATAGTATTATGTAAAGTTGAATGTTTATGCCCTTTTAAATAATTAAAATGCACACAGAGTCAGAAAATTACACCATCAACTGATTTTTAAAAATACTTATTGCCGTTGATTGAATGAACTAAGAAGAGAAGACACAATCTGAAGCAATAGAAGCATCTATCCAAACACTTTTCATGTTGCACTATAAATAATTTTTTTAATGAGATTAATCAATCTATATTTTTTAAAAAATAGTAAAAAGTTCAAATTAGAATCCTAACAAACTCTTATAATTGAGGCAATAATTGCATCGAATGATGGACCAAATCATACAAACTATGACACATTTTGTGTTCCTTCAAGGCGTATGGAACCACTATAGTATTTTTTGAAGCACATGCATGTTTTTGATTAACTATCAACTAGGACTAACTTTCTGTTATCTTACTTCAGATCCAAAGTTGAGTGTCTCAAGGATTCGAGTAAACCTCACGCGACTCATAGTCTAGAGAAGAGGCAACATGCACTATTCTTCTGCAGTAAAAATGTACTAGAGGGGGGAATTCGCCCTAACAGTACAGAAAAAAGCCACCCCTTTTGGCAAGAACTTCAATTTGCTTGATTTGTTTCTCTAAGACTCTAAGGTTACTTTCTCTCCAAACACTATACATCACCTCGGCATAGACCAATTTGAAAATTGCAGCTGCCTGGGATATATGATGATGCAAGACTTACAATATTTACCTAAGTTGTCGCCTTGTCGGATACGTTGAAATTTGAATTAATTATCACCATACACATTTGATTATTTCCATAGATTTCTCTTCTGTAAGGAGGAAAACATTTTTTGATTTTCTTATAATAGAATATATTACTGAATACAAAAAGAAGTAGGAAGACTATATAAAGTTAACCTAGAAAATAGGTCCAATAACAAAAGCCCAAACATATGAGCTAACAGAGATATTATCCGAAAGGTCATCATGTTAAATGACCAAACTAGTAGATACATTGTTATCAAAAAAGGTTTTAAAAATATAAATACATGAATGTAAGTAGTTTATGGTTATTATTTCTGTATGATTTGAAGTAGTGGCTTTTAACCTTTGTTTCACTAATAGCCAAGATATTGTTGTGCCTCCACATGTAAACAAATAGCTTGTTTGATACTGAGCTTTATGCAAATTGAATGAATACCCTACATTTGCTTAACCAATCATTTTTTACTTAGATTCATTGAAATAAAATGAACTCATGTCCATGATTCTTTAAAAATATCTAAATATGTATTGAACATGATCTCAATATCTTTTTGTTGGAGCGAAGCTGAATCTTGTCAATAAAATCACTACAAAATAAATATCTTTCTCTAGCTAGACACCTTGAATGCTTCAAAGATTTTCATATAACCTTCATCATCTAGCTAGACATGACAATTATTCATTATACAAATTCAAGTTTTTCGTATATTACCAGACCCAAAAAAAAAAAAAAAAACTCATTGCTTCCATCATGGGAGAATATATATCTCCACACAATAATGTCAAGACTTTTGTGGATTTGAGGAAATTTCACAAAGGACAATGTTATATTCTTGAATTAATATATGAAGTAAGACTTTCAATAATTTACCTAACATGTTCTAGTTGCCGACTTATGGGATACTACTATCTTACTCGAGGCTCATATTGCTCGTCTCTCTCCTCGCTCGCTCCACTCTTATCCTTCTCCCACTTTGTATATATGTTTCACAATTTTAATTTTAAGTATCATCCATGCATATTATGCACAAATACATTTGTTTCAGAATTTTAATTGTATCAATTATGAATGTTTATTTAGAAAAATTGTGGGATGTAAAAGCGTTCACCTATTTATTTTTCTCCCAAGGTAGAAACGCTGGAATAATTATTATTGGTAAAATACTACAAACATAATAGATTATAGTTGAAAATAAAATGAACAAAAAATAAAATATTTTCAGGCTGAGGTGCGGATATCTCTCTCTTTAAGGAGATTCAAGCTCATTGCGGTATAATCTACACCGATCCAACAGTAATACTCTTGACATGTCCCCTCCATGATACAATAACCCAATAACGCTATACAACTCAAACAACTCCGGATTAGTTGAAGAGTCCAAAGCTCCACATAAGAACATCTTTCTTCAACACATAAATACTCTCTTTTATATAGTGAATATAGGTGAAGACTTAAAATATTTGTTTTGTCTCAACTCTCTCTTTCACTACTACATACTATAATATTTTTTCACACTTAACAAATTTCATCGTCTACCCAACACAAAGGAAGATGCATCATTTTTTATAAGTGAAGAAGTCTTCCATGTAGTCAATGGGTAGAATGAGGAGTAGTAATGTGGGTACGTGAATGTGATAAGATGTTACATAAGTTAAAGAAACTAATGGTTATATGAGTTACAAGAAACTAATGATCATGAGAGTTGCAAGAACTAAATTTTCTACCATAATTTATACCCACTAACATATGCACTTAATATTTTATTTTAATAGTAATAAAATGCATACAACCAACAATTATCATCATAGACGTTTGATTATATGATATACATATATAGATGGAGCGGATATCAAGCTCCTCTTTATTATTCTTTCTCTTCGAGTCTGTTTGGTATATGTTGGATCAATTTTTTATGTTGTTGGTCAAAACTTTTTTTGTTTGTCCTATTTTTCTTTTTAGTTCGTTTTAAAAAGAATAATTCTTTTTCTACAGTTAATCTTTAATTTAAAATTTTCACATTACATGTTTAAGATCACAAAATTGACGTGCATTCAGGTAATATTTGACATATATTTAATTTAAGACCACAAAATTCAAATAATATTTTTACTTTCTTAAATTTCATGTCAAGTCAAAACAGTTCAAACAAACAAAAATAAAGGTAATAGTAACAAGTAATTATCATATTGTTAGTGACATATTTGAGATCAACTTAGCAGACACCTAAATATACACACCCAGACAGCATGGTCGGCTCAACCCCTTTTTAGCCTTTTTGGAACCACAAATTACAACAGTATGTTTTACATAAATAAAATATACATAATTTAATTATACTTTTAACCATAAATAAATTTTAGTCCTTTGTTTCATATTATTATTTCATTATCTCTCATCAATTAGCATGACTTAATTATTTTGATTTAAGGATCAAAAACACACCTATGAATTACTTGATTTTCTAAAAGTATAACTTTGAAATTTGCATTACTTCTTTCAAGTTAGGTCATCTATGCTATTTTGAACTACTTACTGTATGCTATTCTCTCTTATTTGTTGCATAAAATATAATAATTATAATATCTATGAAAATATAATAATTGTTTTCCTGTCACCTCCTTGATTCTCTCAAAACAATTTTTTTCCTTCACAAGTGACCATTCATAGATTTTTTTTCTACTGAAAATTGATTCTGTCAAAACAATATTAATCATTACAACTACAAAATACAAACAATAATAACATAATTAGTGTAATTGTTTTAAAAATAAAACTTCATATATTAAAACGTTCATACGATAATTCAAGCTACACTAAAAGCTAACCAATAGTTTCGATCAAGCTTTCCACATAGCAAAAGTTGTATGATATATATTCTTTCCTCCCATCAACATGAATGTCTTGTATATTATCATTCTTTGGATCGTATATAAAAACAACATTTTTTTCAAGATTATTCCTTATAATCAAAATTAACTCTTCATTCTTTGTCATGAAAAGGGGCAGTATAAGTCCATAATCAAAGTGTAAATTCCTTATAATAAATAAGGATGTCCATGATTCTTTTACTCCATATTCCTTCATCGCTAATATCTCAATATTCCCTTTATCATATCGATTCATACATAGACACTCATTTACTCCTAAACCAAGTATAATATCCTTATCTTGATCAGAGTTTTGCTCAAGGACAAAAAATATGTCAAACTTTTCAATAATGGGATCAAAATATATTATTTCATCGCGAAAACCAAATTAATTCCACTTGTGATCTTTGCTATTGTCATCTTAATAAAAATACCCTTACCCTGTAGTGAATTCGTCCATGCAATGTAATCCCATCACAAAAGGAGAACGTGTCATAAGGGTATTTGACTTCCCTCCATTTTTTTGTCTCCAAGACTAGCAACAATAACACTTTAGGTGTAAAATTGGGTGGCAGGATTCCACAAATACATAGGCTTGTCAATATTAATTAATATAAGATCATGACAAGACCCTAAAACATTAATAATTCCTAGATAACTCTCATGATCAATATCCCTTGTCATGAAAGGAACATTGAGCTCTTCCAAAGTGAGTTGTTGATTTATGAATCGAATGGGGCACGTTAATTTTGAATATTCTTTAAACATCATCATAACGATTGGTCTTTCTCGTTGTTGATTATTGGAGAGCTCAAATTTCGGGTTTGAAATCCATAAATACCATGAGTTTGAAACACACTTGAATCGTAGAAGAGATTTCACGCGTAAATATGAGAGAATAATCATAGTAATTTCACAAGGTAAATATGCCATTAGATAATTTGGTGTTACAAGTGAACGTTTGTTTTTGGTTTCCCATAGTGGAAGGAAGGGCTGCGTAAACCCTAGGCTTAAATAGGGAGTAAAATTTTACTTTTTATTTTTAGGATTACTATTAATATTTTATCCATCTAGAATTCGTACAATATAAATAATAATAATAGTATTATGTAAAGTTGAAGGTTTTACGCCTTTTAAATAAGGGATAAGGCACAAGTATCTCTAAACTGTGATCGAAATTTCAAATACATATATATCTTAACTAAATCAAGGTTTTAATACTTCTGAACTTATTTTTTTTTGTAATTTTATGTACTTTTTTTTTTTTTTGTTTATGTGGCATCCAAACATCTCTCCACGCATCTCAACTACGTGAAGTCATGAAATGCGCCAAAAAAATTGAATAAATATAATGTCTCTCTCCATTTCACACCAAGAAAAATGCCCTCAAAGACATCACTTTCCTTATTCGTGGCCCAATAATTCTCCACTAAATGAAGCCAATTTTGCTTTTCATGTAGTCAATGCTTAAAGGTTCTTCTAATAGGGTCAGAGTGATGGATCATTCCAAGTATATAACTATTGTAATTATTAGGAGAAAAAATGTTTTTTCAGCTAGAAATTGTTATTGTGAATTTTTCAAATTGTTTGGCCGGTCTTGTTTTAGTCAGGTGTCTATCAAAAATAGTTATTTTATCTCTACGAGATAGAAAAAAAATTTGTAAACATTTGCATTCCCCTGTAAATAATGCATTGATACCCCTATCTTAAGATAGGAACATGCTCAAGCCACTACGCGTAGCTTGAGCATGTGGTTGTTGAATGCATGTTTTGAAAGGACCTTGGTAAGATTATTTACTAGTTGGTACACGATGTGTTTGGACAATTTGAGCTTGTTTATGCAATATATCATTGATATAGTTATTTTGTAACATAATAATACCATATGCATTTTTAATGACTTCAAAACTTAGAAAATTGGTGAAATTTCCAAGATCTTTTATAGAAAATCAAGCAGCATAAAAAAAGAAATAATTTGAATAACGATTGAAGTATCGTTGTTAGTAACAATAATTAAGTAGTCAAATTCAAAATTCATAAATTTCATCACGAATAAATCATTTGTGAGTTCATTGTATCACACACTGGATTTTGTTTGAGTCCGTAAATAGCTTTACAAAAATGACAAATATAAATTGGATAATATTTATCTGTAAATTATGTCTTTCATTTTTTTAATTGATGCTTCTATACTTGTTAATATTAATATAGAAAGTTGTTGGATTAACTTCTTCTCCATAATTAAGTCTTCATTTTAATTAATCATTCTAGATTTAGGTCTTTCTTTTAATAATAAAATAAATATAAAAGCAATCTAAGGTCCTTTATTAAATAAGTATTTTGTAAATTATTGAGACTTTTCAGCTAACTTGCACAACTTTACATCTTTCAAAAGGGACGATACAATTATTTTTTCCATTGTCTCAATTGATTGAAAATTTATGTGTACAAATCACTAATATTTCATTTAAAATATTCATCCAACAAAATTTTTCTATGTTGTTAAATATTTGTAGATATTGAAATATTTTCAAGAAATTTAAATACTTGTCCCCCTTGACACCTTGTTACTTACTATATGAAAACTTTTAAAAACCAAAATAGTATCTATTATATTATTATATATAAAAGAAATAGAAAACAAAAAAATACTACAACCTAACTTTTCTTCACTTATTTTTCTCTTTTTATTATATTTTAATAAATCAGTAAACGTGTTTAGCGTGTAAGGAAAATGACGGGGGCAATTATTTTTCTGACTCTTAATAAATACTCGTTCGATCTCAAAATACTTATTATGTTTTATTTTATTAAAGCTAAATTATATAAATTTTATTATATTAATATGAAAAAAATTACAATCTATTGTAACTTTCCATATATCCAAGCTTTCTTGTGGAGTTATATATACTGAGCATATTAATATTATTATGATAATATTTTTTGTATAATTTTTAAAGTTAAAACAATTTAATATATATAAGATGGCGGAGTATGTTCTCAATTTATATAATAAAATTATATATTGCAATTCAATTTACCACGTTTTTTCTCAGCAAACGAACACGTATCTCATTCCTCTTCCACTCCTAAATTCTTTTTCTCCATTCTTTGTTTTTTTTAAAATTTATATATTTTTTAATGGAGGAATAAAGCTTTTTATTATTATTTTAAATCTATTAAACTTCTTAAAAAAAGATCCACGGCAAATAAGAAATTAAAGAATTGAGTGAGGACATTTAACTTATTATTTTAAATTCTTCTTTAGAAAAAAAAAAAAAAAAGATTCTGACGACTTCCTTGTCCATTTGTGTTCATTATTTTTTATTAATGCTTCTACAATTTTTTATAGTTCTTTTTTTTTTAAAAAAAAAAGAAAGTTTGATATAAATAGACTACTATTCTAACTCCTCCTTTGTCTATTTATGTTTTTTTTTAATTATTATTATTATTATTATTATTATTATTATTATTATTATTATTATTATGATGATGATGATATTAACTATATGGAATTTGGGATCCAAAAAGATTGAAGAGGAGGTGCATCAAAGTTACAATAAAGAGATATATAAGAGGGTTGGCTATATATAGTAGACTTAGAATTGGAAAGATAGAAGTATGTCGAAAAAGTATTAGAGAGAATAATTAGATAGGATATAGAAATAACAGAGAATATGATATTATATAAAAGGATAAAAGTTAAAGATTAAGAAAGAAGGTAAGTATATAGCTTAGCTCGGTCTAGCTTTTTTAAGTTCATCAATATTATTTTATTATTATTAATAATAATAATAATAATAATATATTATTATTACTATTATTATTACTACTACTAGTACTCTCCTACAATTTTTAAAATTTTTTTATTATTATCTATTTTTTTAATTTCGAACGTTGTTGTATTTTTGTTGTTATTATTTTTTTCTCTATCTTCGTCAAGATCTTTTAATGGAAAATTGTGAAGAATTGCAAACATTTAACTGATATTAAATATTGTGGTTACTGTTTAAGGAAATTCTAATTCACAGCTATAGTTTCGCTCAATCTTGCTATTGTCTGATTTGTATAATTTATCTGATTTATATTAATTAATAATTTTATATAATTCGATTCCTAATTGTATAAATTCATAATTTGATAAACTACCCTGTTTAAATATTGGCAAGCAAAAAGGAATTCTGAAAATTTTCTAAATATATAAATATAAAATTTGTATATACTTACTCTATTTGTATATTGGAAATATACAAACCAGTCGAAATATGCAATTGATGTCTCCATAGCAAATGAAAATATAGCTATGGAGCACAATTATCGAAACTATAACTATGGAGCCTTATTATGTTTATTATATTTGCTATTTCTGAAATTTTCTTTTTTTAATACTATATTTTCTGTTCATATTCATTTGTTACGCTTTTCTTGATCTGAGGATATGTTGAAAATTATTATCTACCCTTATAAAATAGAATATAGTTTGTGTATATATTAGTTATGATTTTCTTCGAATTATGTTTATGAGGTTATATTAAATATATTATTATTGTGACTTATCTATTTAAATTCTTTTTTTTTTCCTTTTGGAGACAAATTTGCTGTTTTTTTTATTTAATTAAAAAAAAAAAAAACTGACATATTGATCAATGTGCTGGAAGTTTTCTCTCATTTATTTAATGAATAAAAAGATAATTCCAGATTATAGATGTTGACAAAAAAGTCTTTTTTTTAATTAAGTGGAAATAAGGTACTCAATGCCCTGAAGTTTCTGGTACGTTGGTATGAACCGACAATAAATTAAAAATATCTAACCTAAATATCCCCAAAAAGAAAAAGAAGCACTTGAAAAAAGTTAAGCCAGTTCATTATAAATAATTATATCGCTAGTTAAATATATTAAATTATATATATTGGTGCTATTATACAAATAGTTGAATTAGCGTAGCAGGTAATATTTCAAACAACAACTGTTATAATAATTTTTTTCGTAATTAATTCTATCTAAAAATAACCCGATAAAGATAATAATTCATTTTGTAATTGTATATTAGATTGTGCAAATTTAACTTCACGTTCATTTGAACTCGATAATCTTAACTTAAAGTTTGTATATGTTTTAAAATTAGATTAAAATTGTTCACTTTAGATTTTGTTAGTCTCCTCAGGAAAGAATAATTAATATAAATATTTTATAGTTATTTATATTAATTTAATGTATCGTTTTAGATTTTAGAAAATAATTTTGAAAATAAGTAATTAATGTTAACAATAAATAAAAATAATAAGAGAAATATTGAAAATATCGCTAAATTCGGCGTGAATTATTGATTTTATCTCCAAATTATTGATAATCTTAAAAATTCTCATTTACTTGATTAACTGAACTAAAATACACTTTTGATGCTAAGGTTGGTTATGGTTAACATTAAAACGAACCGCAATCCAAACTAAATTGTTTAAGAAAATCGATATATTTGGTTTGACTTGGTTTTAAAAAAAAATTGAAAATCGATACTATTTGGTTTGGTTTTGATTTACTTTTAAAAAATCACAAAAATAATTAAATTGGATCGAGACTTATATATATATATAAATTTTATAATTATTTATATATTATTCATAAATAAAATATAAATATTTTGCTAATTTTAATTAACTTATGTCTGTAACTTATCATTTTCTCAAGTTCAACACTTAATCTTTAGCCTAACTATTACAATCCTAAATCCAAGTCCATCAAAATCTACTACTTTAGTCTTTTCCTACCCTATCTCACATAAGATAGTCACACTTTCTCTTAATTGAATCACTTTATTCGAATAATAAAACTCTAGTATTGCATAGTTGGTTAACTGAATTCACATTAGTTTTTATGTGGATAGTTTATATACTAAGTGTATGAGTCTATCGACATACGTATGTCCTCATTCCTTTCAAATCGAATAAATAAAAAAAATCGAACCAAACCAACAATAATCAAACTGAGAGTAATTCATTTGGTTTGATTTGGTTTTAGAAATTTAATAATCGACTTAATTGGTTTGGTCATGCTTTTAACCAATAACCAATCTAAATTGAACCACGAACATCTCTATCTGATATTCTTAAATTCTCATCAAGTGTTTTCAATATTTTTCTTGACTTTTTATCAAGAGTGCATGTTCCTATACTAAGAGCTTAGACCATTTGCTATGTCATATTATAGATTGATGGTGTGTCTAAATTTTGTTAATCAAGTAAATAAGTGTTTTTACGATTCTTAATAATTTAGACACGAAATTAATAATTTATATCAAATTTAAAATATAAAAATCTATTTTTAAAATAGTGGACGAAACAAAGAGAGTAGTAAGTTACAACCTTTTTTTTATGACCCCATTAATCACATATTCCCAAGAATCTTCTCTTTCATCACAATTTCCACACATGTATCCTCACTTTCCCTACATCTACTAGCTCCTTTCAATACCAACAACTTGCTCAACCTAAAAGTGATACAAACAACCCATTCTTCTTCTTCTTGCTCTAAATATTCTACTCTTTTTTTCCTTGTTTTTTTCTCCTTTTTGGCCCCTTTAACTTGCCCATTAAGTTGTGTAATAACTAGTAACATGTGCAATCAAGATTCAGAGCAAGTGAATGAGAGTATGGAGAATTTGGACATTTCCAATACTGATGACAATTTCAAGAACCAATCTTTACATTCTGAAGCTGAATTTCAACATACCCAAAATGAGAATTGTGGAAAAATTACTTCTTCTAGTCGTTCTGCCATGAGAAACTCATTCCCAGTAAGGATTCTTTTTTCAAAATTGTAATATTTGCTTTTGGGGAAGAATTTGTTGGTTTGTATATGGATGTTGATTGGTTTTAGTAGTTTTTTTTTTTTTTTTTTTGCTGTCATAAATGTTGGTTAATTTGGAATTTGGTTGTTGATACTGATTAAAGATTTGATTTTTATGGTGTACTTATGCCTTAACACAGTTGGTTGGTTGGTTGGTTGGTTATCTAAACTTAGATTGTATTCTTTTTTGAGTTAGTTGGGGGAAGTAGTTTTTGTGTTGCAAGTGTTGGTCAATTTGGAGTTTTATTGGTTGATACTATGTAAAGATTTGATTTTTATGGTGTACTTATGCTTTAGGACAGTACTTAAAGCTATGGTTATTGGTCTGTTCTTCATTTGATGATTTGATATCATGCTGATATACTTTTTGTGTGTCTCTTATGTGTGTATGTAGAGGTGATCCATAATTTAAACTTGATGGGTTCAACACTTTTGAGTTTTTATGTAGTCTTGATTGATTGTATTCTTTTTTGAGTTAATTGGGAAAGACTTTTTTGGTTTGTATGTGGATGTTGATTGGTATAAGTAGTTTCTTGTGTTGCAAGTGTTGGTCAATTTGGAGTTTTATTGGTTGACACTATTAAAAGTTTTGATTTTTATGGTGTTTTTATGCCTTAAGGACAGTACTGTAAAGATGTGGTTATTAACCTCTTTTTGTGTACTGTGTGCTCCCCAATCTTTGTGTCTGCAAAGGCGATCCGTGATTTAAACTTGATGAGTTCAACCTTTGAGTACTTACCATTAAATCCGTTGCACTTTCTAAATCATGGGTTTCAAATTCAGTTTTCTTGAAATTATAGTAAGTAAATATAGAGTTCGGTTGTCTTCTAAATAAACGATTTCAAGATGTGTCTTATATCGTCCAACTTGAATCTTTTCGCTTGTCACCATTTGTAGCTAATGGTTTAGAGTTTGCATTAGCACTCATTTGGTGTTTCTAACATACTCATGTGACTACAGTCATGCTGCTTAGCTTCCTAAACAGAGTATTGGCACGAAGTTCACTTCTTTTGTCACATCATCGAAGCTGATTGTTGCTTGAATTCAAACTATTTCTTTGCTTCAATTAATTTCTTTCCTTTTCTGCAGCTGGAAAGTATTTCAGAAGACACAACTATTGCAGATCGGAAACAAATACTGTTAAGTAACTTCCTCCCAGTCCTTAGGTCGGGAGATTGGTCCGATATTGGAGGTCGCCTTGACATGGAAGACACTCACATCTGTATTGCAGACCTAGCTAAGAATTTTGGCCTTAATATACTTGGTGAGGATGCTATTTCTTTCTATGGAGTAAGTTCGTTAACCTCATTGACCATCATATATGTCACTCTTACACTATTACTCAGTATATTTTTAGGCTGAATTAAACTCTCACTAAAGTTCAGCTTAACTCTTACATTGTGAACATAGGAAGTACGCATAAAAAAGATTAACACTACATAGTAGACACACAACTAGAGTGCCCTACTAATCAGAGTTGTAAGATGGGGCGTATGTCTTCACCATACGGGTGCTTCTTTCATCATGATGTTGCAAATACTATGCTGAAGATATTTTTAAGTATTTTCAGGTAGAGCGAAATGTTCTTAGTATTTCTTATCAAAGAAAAGTGTGAAACGCTAACTGAAGCGACCATATTTCTCCCAAGTTGAAGCATAATACAACTCTTAAAAATTCTAGGAGTATATCATCTAACCGAACAATACTGTGGAATTGCAAAGGTGTTGTTCTTCTGGTAGTCTTGGAATGAACCTATTGAACAGCAGTAGGTAGAGCACCATTAATTGAACTTCTGCTGTCTCTAAATGCATATCTTAGTTCCTACGTACGACCATGTCCCATTGTTTCCGTTGTTGTTCCGTCAAATTTATATGGATTAGAATGAAATTGAGTTCCTTTTTTTTTTCTTTTGGTACGAGGAGGAGCACAGAGAAGTCATTTTTCTGTTTCTGTTTTTTTTTTTTTTTTATAATATTCTTACTCTGATGATGCCTAATGCGAATGCTTCTAATGACAGGTCTTTGATGGACATGGAGGGAAAGGAGCATCACAGTTTGTTCGGGATTACTTACCAAAGATCATTGTCGAGGATGCTGATTTTCCCCTGGAACTTGAGAAAGTGGTTACAAGATCTTTTGTAGAGACGGATGCTGCCTTCGCCAAGTCGTGCTCTGTTGACTCAGCCTTGTCCTCTGGCACTACTGCACTCACTGCAATGATATTTGGAAGGTAATTTATTCCTGTGCCTAAGTCATCTCATGTCTACTCTGTGATTAGCCACTTCGATCAAATTCTTTATAGTGATGTGTTGTCTTCTGAACAGATCACTACTTGTGGCAAATGCTGGTGATTGTCGAGCAGTTGTATCTCGACGTGGACTAGCTATAGAAATGTCAAAGGATCACAGACCTTGTTGTGTTACTGAAAGAACTCGCATTGAGTCTGTAGGTGGATTTGTTGATGATGGCTATTTGAATGGACAGCTAGGCGTGAGCCGGGCATTAGGTAACTGGCACATTAAAGGATTGAAGGAGGTTAAGAAGGGCGGACCATTGAGCGCTGAACCTGAACTGAAATTGCTGACGTTGACAAAGGAGGACGAGTTCCTGATTATCGGTAGTGATGGAATATGGGATGTTTTCCGAAGCCAAAATGCAGTTGATTTTGCTCGGAGGAGACTGCAGGAGCATAACAATGTAAAGAGATGCTGCAAGGAAATAGTAGACGAGGCCAAAAAACGTGGTGCCATAGACAACTTAACAGTAGTCATGGTCTGTTTTCACTCCGAGCCTCCACCTCCAGTTGTTTTTCAAAGATCAAGAATAAGGAAAAGTATATCCGCAGAGGGACTTGCAAATCTAAGATCTTTGCTTGAAGATTAGAGCTGCAACGCTCGATAATCAATTTTGGCAGCTTACAAACATATCCACCTAAACAACAGCGATAACGACGATCACTTGGTTACTTCTGGACAACTTAGTAAATACATCAGAGGTAAGTTTATCTTCTTCTTTTTTGTAATTCTCCCATTTAAACCCAAGTCCAAGATGAAATAAAGCTTGAGGGACATAGGAGCAACCTGTTGAGCCAAATTTTTGTACATGTATTAAACAAATATTCTTCCATTGTATGATTCCCTGACTAAAGGGAAACTCAAACTGAACCTTACCCTCTGGTGAGACAAAAATTGAATTGTTGGGTTTGTTCCAACTTTTTCAATGTCATAACAAAGGTTTGTAATTGCCAACATCTCTTAGTTGTTGTGAATGGTTTAATAAAAGAGTTCCAAATCTTTATGCACGCGCCATTGTACAAGTGCTAGCCAGTGGCAGATGTAGTTATTTAGCTATAGGTTCATCTGAACCTAGTACTTTCAATGAAAAACATTTATGTATGAAAAATTACTTGTATTGTAATAAATAAAGATAGAGCTCGTAGAGAGCTTAAATCCTGGATTCGCTTCTGATGCTGGTTACCTCAAGCTTGGTTCACATCTTTAAGTACTAAGACGCTCAATTCATTGCAATGCAAAGCGAGGGGTTATCGCCTCGTAGGTGAAACCATGTGTTGCATTTTGTGTTCCAATTATGGTGCACAAGTACTTTCAACTATTATTGAAGATGCAAAATAAGTAACGACTCTTTTTATCTTTCATTCATTCAATTTTCTATTGGAGTTGAATCCCGCAATAGAATACATAATTCAGTGTTGATTTAAACCAAAAATAAATCAGGGTATGACACTCTCATCCACAACCGGGATCAAATATTACAAAATTCACCTTAAAAAAAAGGTTGTCTAACTTAATGCAAGCATCAATAACTGATTCCACAGCTCAAATTGTGACCTATGGGTCAAAGGAAGATGACTTTAACATTGATGATCGGCGCTCGCCTTCAGTTCCACTAAAATAGATATATAAGAAAAAGGAAGTTCTGGTACCGTGAACTCAATCTTTAGTTTACATAGAATCCAAAGAAGATGCGAAAAGAGGATAGAGTAAGAATTTGAACTGTTACCCAGTCATTCACTACAATTGAGCATACAGAAACCTCATTCTCAGTGCCAGAGCCTACTCCGTGACAGAAGAAACCAACTCAAACACTCGGAACATGAGAACATGGAATCACCCAACAAATGGGTCAGCTCAAGGACGTGAGGGAGGTCAGAACCATACATGATTTGGACTGCCAATCTGCATTGGAATATTACATAATGTGGTCAAGGAGCTCAATGATCTATACCTTTCAAAAGGTTGTTCGCAACATGACATACAAAAGGAATGCACCTTAAGCACAAATACAGAACCATCTCAACTAAATTATCTACATCATCTGCAGGTGAAGATCTGCATCCTGCTGTGCAAGCTCCACCATCATTGCCTCGTCAAAGAACTTGTTGATGCTCACGTCTTCACTCATTCCCTGGAAAGGAAAGGGATAGATTTATCAAATCGTTGTTCCAAAAACATCAAGGGTAAATAACTTTTCCATAACTCAATTTAACCCTGCAAGAATGTATACCTTTCTACGCCTTGTCTTCACCATGAACTCACGAGCCAGATGTTGGATTGGGGCAGGCTCCAGTGGTCGTAGAACAATGCTCTTGTCAAGAGGATCCCCAGGGACAATAGCCCAATGATCAAATACTGAAAGACAAAATGCCTGCCCTTGGGTGTGATACCTCAAGTCCGTTTCAAAACCAAAGGACTCAATAACCGGTAAAAATGCCTGACAAAGAAGGTGTGCACATGAGAATCCTGATGCTATAACATGAAAACATTGCATCAATAATCGAAGGTGCTATAGATATTTGAAATCAAACCTTGACAATGTAGGCAGGGGTTCCAGGTTGAGGAACATCAGCAGTAACGTGTCCACGCCTACGAGACAACACGGTGTATATAGCAGAGAGACAATCCATGGGCGTTTGGATCTGAAAGCAAGACATCAGAAAATTAGCCCTAGTTTCACATAAGCAGACATCTCTAAGCAAAATTTGGTTGAAATTTTATATCCCTATTTCTGTAAATAATTGAGAACCTAACCAGACTCAAGATTTGTACTTCTCTTGTCAATTTGAACATAGTATAAACCCAGCAGGAGTGTCACTAATATCCTGTTGTGACAGTTACGCTGTTCACTTTTTTCCTAACATATATGGGCATAGATTAGAGAAGCAGCTCTAAGTATTTAACACGTAAAACAATGTGTTTTACACAGCTCATAGCTACATTTTTAAACCCCTCCCGCCTCCCCCCTTATTTTATATTGGTGATCCAAAGAACTTAATAAACAATTAATCATGAAAACATTACCAAATAAAAAAAACTCAAGACAAACAGTATACCTCCACATAATACACCGGTTCCATAAGTCTGGGTGTTGCCATAAGGAAAGCAGAGTAGGCTACACGTCGTGCAGTTGGAATAATCTGACCCGTTCCACGATGCAACGGCTCTGGTGCAATCTTTGCATCAACAATCTTGAATTTAACATTTCTAATGGGCTCATCGCAGAGGGGTCCTTCCCGAGCTCCCCATTGAAACCTATTCACATTTTGTTGATTTTGTTAGTCCAGCATCTGGGTCAGGGAAAACCACAAAACTAAGAAATTCAACTTACCCCTGAACAATGGAATCTTTAACAGCATTCAACAAGCTCTTGTCGACTTCACTTGAGAGTGTATCATCCAACAAGATGTTGGGCCCCTGCAAATATATTTGAAGTGTCAAAACAGAATATGTTCAACTAAAGGATAGAAGCAACCATTAGCGGAAGTTCAAAACAGCTAAGTGGTAATCTAAACTATGCAACATCTGACCTGCTTATCAGGTCCAAATGCCCAAATAGACCGTGCAGCAAGAAGATCCCAGTCATATTTGGTTTGGAAAAATTCACCTAGTTTCTTTCTAGGCCAATCTATGCTTACAACACCGTTCTCGATATCCTCAGCAAGTCCTCTCTCCAGTGGTTCAGCAATCTACAAGCAATAAAAGTAAGCAAGGAGGAAAGCAATTTTCTCATCTTGTACAGAATAAAATATTAACAGACGAACCATGGTGATTTTATTTTTCTTGTTAGGTGTTTCGGCAAAACATTTCATTGAAGACGACTCCACCACAGTTTCACAGAATGAGACGACTGGATCAGCCACCTGAATGTTGCGCACACAACAAAAAAGAACCTCAAGATTAGTTGAGTTTGACAAAAAAGTCCTAAATATCAACAAAGTTTGTATTTGCCCTGTAACAAGTAAAAACTGGCAAAGGCAAGTACAGAAGAGAAAGTTATAAAAGCACCTTCACTTCCACCTCGGAGTAAAGCTCCCTAAGGTCCTTCATTATGGAATCTAGGTACAATTCACCAGTACCTAATATTGTGTGTTCACCGGACTCTTCAACCTTTGTGATTGCAAGAGGATAACTCTTGCTGATTTTCCTAAGCCCCTCCACCATTTTGGGCAATTCGCTAGGATTCAAAGGTTCAGTTGCTGTTTTCACCACGGGAAGAGTATTAAACTGGAGGGGGCGAAATATGTATACATCCTCATCAAATTCCAAATTACAAAGAGTAGCAGTTTTCATGATTGAGGCATCCACTCCTTCAATCAGTACCCATGCACCTGGAGGAGCCTTACTGATGGGTATCCTGTATCTAGCTTGATATACCCACAGCTTTGTAACTTCTTTTACAGTCATATCCTCTTCATCATCAGGTGAATAGCCCTCACCCAGAACACGTACTGTCTGCCCTGTCATTATTTCCCCGCTGTAAACCCTACCAAAAGCATCAAAAACACTACAATCTGGTTTCAGATACAGCTTGGTCACATTAACCATCAACGGGCCAGCGGAATCACAATTCTCCATTGCTTTGTAAATTGCTGAATCCTTTGGACCCGTGTATATGTGTTCCACTTTCCTAGCTGCAGCAGCTTTAGCAGAAGGGATGTGATGAACCAACATGTCAGTAAACCCAGTGGCAGTTCCAAATACAGCACTGCAAGCCAGCCTCAGCAGAGGCCTTACATTTAGACGGTAAGCTGCATTGCTTAGTGTCACCCCAAGTTCTGCTAGGGTTGCTTCAACACTCTTCTTGTGCTCTCCAATCACTTGGCTATAGATTTTGTAAAGAGGTTCAAGAACAAACTGAACAAAAGATCTTTCAACCCCACTTGCAGGCGGTTTCTTCTTGAAACTTCTTGTATCAGGATCAAAGTAGAAGTCCCCCCAAAGCCGCGAAGCAAACTTGTTGGCATCAAATGCAATTCCGTGAAGCTTAACGTACAGTTTGGCAAATGACTGCAGAGTGAATGACCATCCTGCTGTTGCACTTGCAAAGCAGACATTCCCTAATGCAGGATCAATTACTTGTGCATTTCCAGCTGTAGACGAGGCAGCTGTAATTTGATTGTTGACAGTTTCAACTATGTGCTTTAATTTGAAGTAGGCGTCCTTCGGGGGCAATTTAAGCTCAGTTATCAATCTGTCAACCTAAAAGGACAATATAAAGTATTAGAGGTAACAAAGTCTCAACATTACTAGAATCTTCACCGGGTTTATGTGACAGAAAATATACCTTGTTGATCACAAGAACAATCGGAATACGTTCTAGAATCGCATGCCTAATGGCCCTTTCTGTATTTACCTGTCACCAATGACATTAGCAAAAAATGTAAGTGATCTATCTATCCACTATCCAGTGAGCATATACCAGATAAATTCTAGATAGAACTCAATTATAGCAAATACGGTTTCCATATATAAAAACAAAAAAGAAGATGTAACTTTACCACCCAGCTCGTCTACCTGATTAACTTAATCCAACTAAAACCCACCATACCCCATATGATCCCCAAAATTTTGGTAATACACTTCCTTAAACTGCAAAGCCTCCCAGAAAACACATAACAAGCAACTTACATCAAGAGCAAGTGATAATCACCATGTCCTGCATACATCACGACTTCCATTAATCTATACACTCGGCCCCACATACCAGCTAGTTTAGAGTGTCCCACTCTCCATTGGGCACAAGACAATATAGTATATGAATATATAAGGCACTCCATTTGTTGAATGTTTTATCAGGCTATTTAAATCTCTATACATCGCTTTAAACTTCCACACTCCTAACTCCCTGGCGTTAAGAAAAAATATTTTCCAAAACATTGTTTTAAATATAGTACCAAATCTAATTGACAATACTTCTGACATTTTTTCCAAATGTAAATTGTGCTTCATGTATGCTTAAAATTAAGGTGTAGACATGTATGCTGTTACTCTCTTTTGTGGAGGCTTAGTACTCTATTACTTGATTAATTAGTTGTGAAGGCACCTGTTAGATCTTATCTAGCAGCTATGTGATTGCCACAACAATGTCTGAATTCTAGCAGATGGCAAGATTGGCAATTCAGAATCACTGTACTGGATACTGCAGGGCAGAAATAAAATTACTAACTTATAATGTATAAAGATTAGCTACTATTACAGTAGAGTCATCCCAAGGAATATAACTTGACTTTCCAGGATAGATCTGCTTAGATATACTGTCTACAGTCTGCATGGTATACGTACGAGTTAAAAACTATATATTTGGTTGCAACTCACAAACTCCACCACATACAGAGTAGGCTGGCAACTCAAGGTCACCATCCGTATAAAACAAAACCAGTTTTTAGAAGTATATGCTTTGATGGCTATACCTTCTAGCATCCTATACAAACTTTGCCTCATGCTCTGAAACAAGTAAGAGACTGTTTGGATGGGCATATATGCATAAGTCATAAATTAAGAATCCTAACTTATGGCTTCTGCATTATTTTTGTTATTTTGGCTTAAAAGTAAGTGCTTAAAAGTACTATTTTATCTAACTCAAATACTACAAAAGTGCTTCAAAACTATTTTTGATTAAAATCACCTAACATCCAAACATGCTCTAAGCTACTAGGCTATCATTTGAAAGTGAATTAACTGTAGAAATGAAAAAGAGATTACCATCACTCCTTCAACTGCATCAACAATCAAAACTGCCCCATCTGCAAGTCTTAAAGCAGCGGTCATTTCATCGGAGAAGTTGACATGGCCGGGAGCATCCATAATGTTACATAGGTAAGACTTTGAATTGCTATCTTCCAAGACTAGTGACATAGGAACAGACTTAATTGATATCCTCCTCTCTTGCTCATCTATTCTTGTGTCTGTATACCTCATATGCTTCTCACTGTTCTGATCAAACGTAGATATATGGTGTGTTTGTTCCACCAGCATATCCATAAACAAGGTCTTCCCGTGATGTATGTGTCCCACTAGAGCAACATTTCTAACCAATGCTGGGTTCGACATCAGACCTAAGAGAAACTGAGTTGAAACATAAGTGGACGAATCCTTCACCCCAAGTTCAAACTTGAGATTCTTCACTGGTTTAATTATTGGCATTTCAAGTGGCTGTTCATCTTCATCCATGACCAACGTCTCAACTTCTTCACCATAAACCTCTTCAGCTGTTGGGTAGTATTTCTTGTCTTCAGCAAGAACAACTTGGTTATCCATGTCAATATCATCTTGAGTGGCAAGCCATCCATTTGACGCACCAGGCTGCTCACCATCAGATGCAGCCCTCTCATCATCACTCCTATCGGGAAGCTCATCATCTTCCTCTTCCCTATCACTTTCCTGATCAGACTCTATTTCAGGACCAATATAGTTCCCAAATTCATCATATAAACTATCATCCATATCTCTTTACTACCTGCTTAAGCAAAATAATTCACTTACCTTATTAATTATCAACTAATTCATATAAAGAACTCAGCTGCAGAAAAACACAATTTTACAAACGAAACAAAGCCGAAAACTGGAGCATTATGCACAGGTAAAACTTATCAGTCGAAACATTTCATGGTTAAACCACAACTAGCAAATATTTTTAGGCTGCTAAAAAGATAGGGTTTAAAGGGATGAACTGAGCAAAATGGGACGGAAGATCAATGACTAACTTGATAAAAGGAGAGAAGAGTACCGCTAACTCGATGAACAGCCGGAGATACGACGGAAGACGGCGGCGCAGCGGTGGTTCAAGTGAGTTTTCAAGGAGCTTCGAGCTACAGCTTTGTAGTGTTAGGGGAAAAAGTTTTTCAATTTCCACTCTTCTAATTTGGGCCTAAATTGGATCCAAAAGCCCAAAATAATTGGGCTTTGATTATTTTTAGAGAACTTGACCCATTAAAATCAGATACTTTATTCGCGTAATTCTTGGGAAAATTTTCAAAAGAGCAATATTTTAGTATCCAATATGACTCCGTAGCCATATTTTTAATATTTATTTAAAATGTCAATATTTTAGTTTGTTATAGGGTTGAGTTATTTATTTTTTTAATTTGTTTAATTTGAAAGAATACAAATATTAACAACAGAATGGAGAAAATCAGAGGACAGAATATTTTCAACAAAGATAAAAATCTCATCAGTTACATTTTCAAGGAGAAATACGAAGTGCGTCTCTCTCCATTGTTTTTTCAAGCATCTTTCTCCATTGTTCTTAAAATTTCCAATATCGATTTTTTGAAATAATCGTTTTGGAATAAATCACTCCATTGATAATACTCAAGCTTTGTCGAACTGAATTCGACTGATTTTTGAAATAATCGTTTTGGATAGCAAAGTGAATTTCACTGATTTCTTTAAAGTTTGAGGTTATCTGTGAAACACAAAATAACAATCATGTATTTTTAAAATTTTTGGTTCTTTAATTTGTTTAGAAGTGATTGAAAAAAGACTATAGAATATAAAGCTGCATTAATAAACTACCTGTGAAGAATACAAAATAATTATGATGAACAAAAACTAATCGATCAGGAACTATATGACGAATACAACAATATATGAATACAAAGTGAGATTTAATATAAAGTTATAAATACAAAAGAAATACTCTCTTCATTTGAAATGCAAAGTGACTTCGAAAGGTAAATGACACATAAACTACAAAACTTGTTGGTATACCATCAAGTTGAATACAAAACAAAAGATAAATACAAACTTGTTGACATATAAATTGAGATTGAAATACAAAATGAATACCCAATAAAATACAAAACTGTTAGCATACGGTCAGGATGAATACCAATTAAGAAAGAAATACAAAATATGTTGGTATATAAATTGAGATTGAATTACAAAGTGAAAACAAAAAGTATAAAACTTGTTGATATAGATAATATGAATACACAATTAAACTTTAGTTGGCTTATGAGTTGTATAAAAAAATAGGTAATTTCTTTGAAAAAGAATACTAATTAGATTGATTCATCTAGCAACACAATGCTGAACAACTCAAAAAATAATTAAATTTTTTTATTATTAATCTCTTCGCTTGTTTCAAGTTCAAAGTATAATTTTTACCAATAAAATTTATCTTTGTTGCGTGATTTCTTGTTTGCATAAATAGAAATAGGATGAAATATTTACGGAAAATTTTCAAAATGAAATCCGATTAAACAAGGAAATTTTTAGGTGATTTGAAGAGAGAGAATTTGGGTAAAAAAAAATTAAGAGAGAAAATGGATAATGGAGCGTAAAAACGTGAGAGAAAAAAGTGGGCAATGGAGCCAAATTAAGTCAAAGTGGCTTGAGAAATAAAAGGAAGATAAATGAATTATATTAGAATACACTTTATTGCTAAAATATTGACATTTTTAATAATTATTTTAAAGTATAGTTGTTTTTAATAACTATGTTAGGGATTTTGACTAGTTAGCTAATTTTCCCTTAAATATTTCATATTTAGTCACTTGTTGAGTAGATTAGTATAAACATTAAAACCTCACTAAATTAATACTCGATTAATTAATAACCTCTTTAAGATAATAATTTTCTCCAGTTCCGACTTGGGCCAATAGAAAAAATTACCCATTTCAATAAGATAATAAAATAATATATTTTCAGAAGATCCCTATATAAATATATATTAATATTATAAATTTATAATTCTTTAAAAGTACAAATATATCTAAAAAAAAATAGTGAAATATGATTCTACTATGTTCTTTTTTTGTTAAAATTTAAATCTAGTTGAAGCTGATCATCCCTAACTTTTCTTATTGTATTCAAAAATTTCGGTGTTGTCTTTTCTAATTGCACCATAAAATTGTGTAGAGTTCTCGATGCACGTGTTTTCTTACGTGTAATTGGTTTCAAAGGTATTGTATCACCTTCAACTTTATTATCAACATTATTTTTCCAATGATATCCACAATTTGGTCTATCTCTGAGCCTCTGAACATTTATCATTTCACCCATTCAATAGGTTATTAACATCCATTTTATTGTAGCAATCGAGATCATTAATCATGAACTCAAGTTCATGAATGACGTTTCACAAGTGGGTTCTTTCAAATTCTTTGAGATTTCATCCCTGAACAATCTTTTCGGTGCCGAAACACTCTTTAAATTAATAAATATTAATTTATTGATTAAATAATAACTCTACAAAATAATAATATTTCATGGTCCCGCCTATATTAATTTAGAGAGATTTTACTGTATATAGATATACAACAACACACAAAAAATGGGAAAGGTAATTAGAGTTCTAGGTCAAGCAATCACCCCATTAACCCTACCTACTAAGCAAAGACATGACCAACAATCTAAATTACCCACATAATTTTATTTCAGATCATGTTAATTTTATGTAATAGTGATTAAGTTTATCAAAATTGAATCATAATCGATAGCCCAAATTGAAAATTTGTATATTAGATAAATCGTCAACTCATTTTACTTGTTGCTTTATTATTGCCATGACCCACCAACTATATTCTATGTTGGCAGCGATGATGACTTCCGATGGTTCAAGTTGTTGGACGAGAAGTCATTGGTGAATGGCATAAAAGTTACTTTTCTTATAGTTTCAATTTTTATATCGGATATAAATTGATTAATTGAACGATAATTGATGGATAATCATTGAGCCAAACTAAATTAATTAATATCTTATTAATTAGTTCGATAGCAGTTTAGCACAATCTATAATCGATAAGTCAAATGTATGCAAAAATATAACTCAATCACTTGATAAGCTTCCCTAGATTAGTGACTTATTGTTCCCCCATGAACCTATAACAATATAAGCCTCAGTTTGATTATAGATCTTGAAGTTGAAACTTGAAATTTTGAGTTTTGAAATTCTGATTTGACATGTATGTTACTTGATTTTTTTTATTTGAAGTTTTGTGAGTGAAAGTTTCAAAAATTCAAATGATCTATGCCCATTTTTGAAAATTAGATTTTTAAAATCTACTCAACTTTCATGAAAAAAAATATATATTTGAAGATAAATATTCAAAATTTATAATAAAGTTTGATATATGTTTTTTTTTTTTAAAAAAAAAACAAGAGGTAATATCTTCTAAACTTATCCATACTCTTACAAAATTTATGAATTTAAATTCTATCCTCTACGTTCCTATTTATATGTCATCTTTACTAAAAATAGATTGTCCTTAGTATTTGTCATTTCAAAAAATTAATGCATAAATGACATTATACTTCCTACTTTACCCTTTGAAAATTATTAGCCTTAAAAATATACATTTGCCCAATATAAAAAAAGCTAAGTAATTGATTTATGCTCATTGGTCAAATTAGTCAATCAAAATAAATTAATTCATGTTCTTTAATCAAAAACTTGACTTTAGAAGAACACTAAATAAAGATACAAAGGTAAGCTTACCTAATTTATTAAGGGGCGTAAAATCTAAAATAATAACATATAAATAAAAACGAAAGAAAAATAAAAAAAGTCAACATCATACTTGGTCCTAGCATAACATTCTAGATTCTCATACACAAAGATTTATACAAATGAATTAATTACAACCATCACATTCAATATTAGGTCCTAACCACAAATCAATTTGATAGTCACAAGCCATTATCACAAAAACAAAAACATTATTTTCCCTCAAGAAAAAAAAAACACACACCATTTTGTCTTGTGCCTCACAAAAAAAAAAAAAAAAAAAAAAAAAAAGAGAGGGGAAAACATGCAAAAAGAAAATGGATTCTTGATTTTGAAGAACTTGAAAATGGGAGAGTGACTTTCCAACCTACAAAATAGAAGAAAGACCTCCATTACACTTTCTCCCTCCCCCTCCACTTCTCTCTCTAGCAAGAGGAACAAGGAGTTGTTGATTTCAAAAATCAAAATGGGTTCTGGGAGTAGTCGTTTGGGGTCACGCTCAAGTCGTTCAAATCGAACAAAAAGAACATTTGCATCCATTTTTATATGTGGTGCTTCTCCATCTTCTCGTCGTTCAGCTGTTGAGGTAAAAAAAAGAACCCCCTTTTGGTTGTTTTGTTTGGAAATGTAATGTAATGATGGATTGTTTGTTTTTAAATTTTCAATTGCAATTTCAAGATTTGTTTTTGATGGTGTGGTTTTGGTGTATTGGGATTATTATGAATTTTGGTGATATACCCAGAATTTGAATTTTGTTTTTTGCATAGCCCTTTGATGGTTAATTTCATATTATGATTTATAGGGCTTATTTTTCTAGCATTTCTATTCAATTGAATCAGGGAAGTTTAGTGTTTCCTTAGGATAACATGCACAAAATGGAAAATGGGTTATGAAATTGCTAGAATTTCTTTTTTGATAATTGTGGTGTTGGGCCAGCTTGCACATATCTCGACTAAGTCCATGGGATACCTGCGTACCTCCCACAAATACAGGTATCGGGTTTCTCATCAACCAAGGCTGGGACAGATGGGAAGAAATCACCTAATGTTTTGATCTCTGGAGCTGGATTTGAACTTAAGACCTCATAGTTTTTAGTCCACTTTATTGACCACTAGGTTGCGCCCTTGTGTTCTTGCTAGATGTTTTGGCTAATGAGATAATTATCAGAGAATTGGTATTGTGAAAGTTACTTTGATAGTCTGTTTTAGCTTGCTAGGAAGGAGGATAGTCGAGAAGGTGGGGAGAACTGGAACTTATATTGTGTATTAGGTTTCCCTTGATGAAGTTTAGATGCAGTCATCGGAAACAAGGATATTAAAGGGTTTTATTTATCTGAACAACAAAAGATTGTGTACCTGAGTTTGAAGTTGACATAGCATTGTGCTGTTGACATTGCTACTTTTATGTTTTCATGATTCTATTACATCAGCGGTCTAGGATTAAACTCATGAGTAATGCTATAGAGAGATTTTGTTAAGTCGATCAGATTGGTTCCACAAAGTGATCTTCTCTACTCTTAGATCTTAGGTTGCTAAAGTAGAATTCCTAGCTATAGTCCATACAATAGTGCACTTCCGTCGTTGCTTGGTATTTCTCATTGTCATCCGTGCTTGACCTCATTTTAAAAGCAAATAAGAAATGAGTTTAGTAAATAAATTGACACTGATGTGACCATTTCAATTAAGGTGTCTTTCATTGCTACCAATAGTATGGATATCAAATAGTAGAGACTTCGAGGAATCTCCTGCTGCAGTTATCTAGATTGTGGGAGAGTAGAGACTTCGGTGCTGAATATCTTATGTGAGTTGGGCGCTCTGTTTCTTATAGGTATGTTTGGGTGAATTCACTTAAATTTCAATGTCTTACTCTAAGGCCGTCAGGAAAATTCTTGATTCTATGTAAAATAGTGGTATTTCTTGGTTTATTTTTCACATGTATTGTCTGTACTATGCTAGATATCCTACAAATTCAGGTTGATTTTTGTTATGTACTAACTGTGTCATTCAAGTATTTACTTCATGCTCTTTTCTATCTTGAAAGAAGTGTTTAATCAATTAACGGGCTGATATTTTTGGTCTTGCATTCCCATACGCAGTCTCTTAAGCTATGTACTTATATTTTCAACAAGACGTTTGACGTAAAGTCGGTACCTTAGGTGTTTAAATTCAATTCATAATTTGTATTTGTTACTCTGTAGATGGAAGAAGATCCAGCTGAAATGCTGGTGGATTCTCCAGAACATGCTGACACTGGAAAGCTCCAAAACTCTGAGAAGAACCCTTTACCTAATTTTATTCCCTCCCAAGCTGAACGTGGAGCTTCCTCTGCAAGCAATCTGGTAAATAGTGAAAAATCTACATCTGTGGACGCTTCAAGCGATGTTCAGGGAGGTAATCAAAGAGAAAACACAACCAAAGACATGGAATTAGTCACTCAATATAATCCTGGATGTAAACGTGGTGAAACTGCTAGTACATCTCAGGATGACCGATCATTTCGCTATCCACTTTCTTTGAACAGAAGGGCAGACGATGATGTTGTGAATAATGTCGCCACTACAGTGAATGTAGATGTCTCTCAAGTTTTTGCCTGTTACTCTCATTCTAGCAGTCCATTGTCTCATGGAAATGGAGAGTCTTCATCAAGTGAAGATTTTGTTGCAAACCACACAAATGAAGTTCTTATCTTCAATAATTCTGATTCTGTATCAGTTCTTTCGGATTCTTCAGTTACACCACATTTGGTGGGAGATGATATGCGTCAGGATACACCACCTTCAGGTTTCGAATTTCTGGTGTCAGACAGGGAAGAGGGTATAAGAGATGGAAGTGCACTTCATGTTGACATGGCGAATGCCTCTCCCACTTTTTTCTCTAATATTCCTGCTGAAATTAGTAGTCGTGAAGCAAGACGGAATAGTAGAAGACTTTTTTGGGATTCTTTTTCAAGGAGAAGTCCTAGGAGGCGTGCTGATCCTCGTAACTTCCGTTTTCCAAATGATAATTCAGACGATATTGCATCTCATGACAGGTTACTGCTGGACTTTAGTGATAATTCCCTTCATGAGGGGTCTGGAGGAAATTTTCCATCAAATGGAAGTCAGAATGAACGGCGACGGCATTCCAGATCTGAGGTGATGTGATTTGTTTTATTTTTTCTGCAGTGGGAAGTTTGGTTGCTGCTCGACTAAATTCTGGTTTATCTCTTCACAGATGTGGGAAAGACTTCCTGCTGGTCTTATTGCTGGTGATCATCGAAGTGCCACTTGTCCAAGTGGGATTCACACAGATGTCCCGTGTTCATGTGAGACAATTTTAATGAGTCGAGAATCTGGCAGTCGTGCAAGTATATCCCGAATAGTTATGCTTGCTGAGGCATTGTTTGAGGTAACTTTTCATGATGCAACTTTTTTAGTTTCTTTATGGCTTCTCCACAATGTTTAACAGTGGCGGCTGTAGAGCATAGTTTATGGGTTCACAGCGACTCATTGGCATTTGCATTTGTGAACCCAATTACTATTGTATATTAACTTGATGTTGCAGTAGGAACCCATGAACATCCGCCTCTGATGTTTGATATGTGGAACAGGTTTGTCCGTTAAATGCTCAAGCAGTCCATTGTTTTCTCATAGTTTGTGCTCCAAGTGCTTTGTAAATCTTATTACTGCCGGATACAAAATCTTTTGGGATGTCCATAAGTTGATACTTCCACCACGGGGAAAAATTTCTCCGGGACTTAGAGATAGGTATCTCTGAACGGGGAAGACACTGTTTTAAGCAGTATTGTCAACAACTCATTTGAGGCACGCTTAAGCCCTGAAACTTAAAGAAGCTCAGGGGAGGGATTTTGCCTCACTTAGGTGGTACTTTAGTGTAGGCAAGGCACTAAGGCGTGCACCTCACTTCCCATAAGTTTTATCTTGATTAGGCACTAAGGTGTGCACCTCATGATTTTCCTCCCACTTCATTGACCATGATGATCACACCCTCAGGTGCAAAATTTAATTTTTATTGTACTAAAGCGTGCACCTCATGATTCTCCTTCCACTTCATTGACCATGAGGGCCACACCCTCATAGATGTTTGATCTTTTCTAATCTCCCATAATTGTGCATTTCACTTCAAAGAAGCATGTGCTTGCTTCTCGCTTTTTGCTCCTCACTGCAAGCCCCATTTACCTTATTGCTTTTTTGGTCTCTTTCACTTTTAAAAGCTGGGTTTTGGTAAATGCTGGCATCGTAAGAAGTACCAACAATCAGCTATTTCTAACAAATAAATTTACCATTGTTGATATTAGTGAGCGCTACAAAGTTTTGTCTTTTCTTTCTTTGTTGATAAGTATTGAGTTTTGTAGAGTTTGACTGTTTGAATATATATCTTGCTTGGACCTTCTCAAATAACTGTTCGAAGAAAGCAATAAATTGCTGTATGAGCTTTATATAGAGCAATTAACATAAAATTATTATTATTATTATTATTATTATTAATATTACTCACTACTGCTTACATTGAAAGAAAGAATGTTATTGGCTGTCAGGATTCTTATTTGGGCCCAAGAGGTGGATACTTTTTTAATTTTGAGCAAGAACTAAAGAACACCATTTGAATTATCTAATAATCATCTCTTTAGTGATAAATATGTAGCATGTTACATTCCATTCAGTTCTTGGTCCATTGGTCCCTCCAAAAGACTGTAAGTTGTATCTCTATAAAATTGTACCATGTTGTGCGTCTTTAAAAGCTTCCTCTGTAAAGGGGACTGAAGTGGGATAGAGGAAGCTAGTGTATGTTAGATGAATATCTGCCTCAAGTCTGCTTAATCTGTAGCTATACATCAGTGTTATCAAAAGCAAAGCAGCAAAAAAGCTCTAAGGTCCGTTGGTGCTTTAATTCAAAAAGGCGCAAAGGGAGAAAAAAATACAAATATATATGGTTAGTCCAAGACTAATAATTATAAGCATGAATGACAATTACATGAACAAAGAAATTGAAAAAAGACTATGATAAAGTGAAATATCAATTGTTTAGTGTGTTGCCTCCTCAAAAGAGGAACATTGGTAAGGAAAAGTATGTGTTAGAACTTTGATGGCGACACTGAAGCGCACACTAAGCGAGGGAAGCGTTCAACACGTTTTGAGCCTCGCTTCAGGGCTTAAGCAAGCCTTTGACAACACTGCTATACATAATACTCGGTGCTTGTTATGTAGACCTGTTAAAACCCTTAATTTGCATGTTTTAGAGATTCATTTATGTTTTCTTTCTTTGAAAGAATCTCATGCTTTATCTGTGGTTCTCATTCATTATTGGAAGGTGTCACTGTTTGACACTAACGACAAATTGCAGGTACTGGATGAAATACATCGTCAACCTATGTCGTTGTCCTTATCTGTGCTATCACTTCCAGCTCCAGAGTCAGTTGTGGACTCATTCCCAGTGAAGAGTTACTCAAAACCAGAGGAAGTAGATACTAGCAACAATGTTTTACAGTAAGTTTCTCCATCCCTTTGTGTTTTGGTAGGAGAAATGAAGAGATAGGATGAAAGCTGTTTCCTACTTTGTCCTGGGGCGTTTTCCCTTTTGTCATATGAAGAGAAAGGTGCTGTTTGCTCTATTTTGTTTTAGTAATACTGGAATTAGTTATGCATATGTATTATTTCTCATCCACTGTTTGGTTTGGTGTATTAAAGGCACTTTTTTCTTTAACCATGCTTATCCATGTATTAATAGCCCTTGTATTACTAATACCATGTTTTGCTATGTATTAGTTATACATAAACTGAAAATCCTAAGGATCAAATAATACAATGTCTAAAACATATAGTCCTTTGCCTATTAGAAGTACTTCTCTGTTCATGGACACTTCCTTTATCATGTTTTTTTCAGTGTCACCTTGATGCTTTTGAGTTAGGTAATGTAAAGAAATGAAAAACGAACGAAGGAGAATTAATGTTGCTTTGTACAGAAAACATTTTGTTACTGGTGGACTATTTGTTCATTTTTCATTCTGTGTACCTGTAAAATTGTGCATATTATGCCCCCATCTCATTGTCATAGACCCTTTTGGCTTTTTAGAGATGAATGTTTGGATTTGTTAGGCATTGAGTTTGGTGTAAATTGTTTTAAACAATAATTTGCTATGAGAAAACTAATTGGAGAAATTGGTTTAGAAGATATCACATTAATAATAGCTTAGTATACATTTATATACCTGAATTGTTAAGAGGGATTCCCTTTTTATTTTAAGGAAAGGAGTCAACGTTTTTCGGACGAACATCTATTAAGAAATATGCACTTCTCTCTATGAACTAATTAAAATAGTACGTGAACGAAAATGAGTTGGAAGGAATGCATTATATCAAAACAAGTTAAAACCAGTCTGTGCCATATAAGTTATGACTTCAAGCAGTATATGGGATTTTGTTCTCTTTTTCTGGAAAATGATGTGATGTAGTTGTGTGGTACTTTTATATGACAAACAAGTTACCGCTCTTTGATGTTTTAACTTTCATCATTTGTAGGTGTCACATATGCTTGTCTGAGTACGAGGAAGGAGATAAAATACGAGTTCTACCTTGTCACCATGAGTTTCATTTATTATGTGTGGATAAATGGCTCAAAGAGATACATGGGTAACATGAAGCTGCATCTATCTCTTAATTTACATTCCTGTACATTAGTTATGTTCTCTCATCACGGCAGAGAGAATGGTACTAAAGGAGGAGATAACACCTTTGTCCTTTACTAACATGGTGCTTTTCGCAGTGTATGTCCACTTTGCAGAGGAGATGTACGAAATGGTTTCGTTGACGGTTCCGTTTCTAACTCAGCAGCACTTCCTCTTTGAGGTATCTAGTATATACTGGGGAGAAAGAGAGGGGAAGAGGGAAAAGGAACGCCTCGCTAAAACCTGGCTCCATAATTTGTTGTTATGAAACAAGAAATTTTGCTATTTATATAGTATCCTATGACTTCTGAAGGGATACTGAGGGCTCCTCTTAAACGGTGTTTATTTCCCGAAGCATCTCGAGCTAGGAAGGGTTATATCACCTATCGGGGCACGTTGAACATGGAATGATCAATTCCCAAGTTTTCTTCTTTTGCCTTTCCCTTATTCTCAACACAATGTGAGAGAATAAGAGGCTCTCTTCCTTTTCTTCATTTTCGACGTTGCCCCCATACAATTTTGTGGAGAGCTTGTACAGATGTATATGGCAGCTTTCGCTCCGCAATGTACCCTTGTTGTGTTGTTGATGTTAAGAAGGCACATTTTAATGTTCATTGAGGGAAAAATTACAAATGCATCGCCACTGAACTTGGTGGTGGCCTTGGGAAATAGGTGAATTTTCATATGAAATAGGGAAAGTTCCAAATCTATTTCTATAATATTATATAGTAGAAACTTTCATAGCAAAGATCTGGCTTGTCTGTCTTGCCTGCAATTAAAATTCATTGTTTTTTTTGTTTGATCATATAAAGATGCTAAGGTCATGTCAGCAATCATTTTTTTTTACATTTTTCCTACGTTCTAAAAAGAATGATAAGATTAGAGTACAAGGCTCAACATTGTTTAATTGATGTCCAAGGGATTTGTGTCCTAATATGGTCAATGATGTATGGTGAAAATCAAGGAGAATCAGGGTTTATTTCCTAGCAAAGTAAAAGATAGAGAAAAATGCTAGGTAATCCTAATTGAGATGTTGGCTTGAGCACCCCCGAAGATGGAATTTCGCGTGAATCAGCAAGGACCACCTTAAAAGGCTCACTCCTGGTGTGAATCATTTTGTTATTTTCTCATAATATTTAGAAATATGATTTTTGGAAAGGTTAAAAATTGTTAGAAATAATTGGAACAAAGATGATTATATTCATAAAATGGAAGAAGAAAACAAAGATATTACTCGTGAAAAATTGCAGCATAAAAGTAAACACAAAAAACCATCCAAAGATGATTTTTTTACATTAATGTTTAAACACATCTTTAAGGTTCTCAAATGGAATAATATATGTCTCTTGTAGAGCCAATAAAAGAAGATAGATGACTACTATAAACATAAAGTACAAATAAGTAAAGAAGCTGATTAGCTCTCAGCTTTCTTTCTTTCAACTTCTTAAACATCAAAGAAAGGATTATATTTTAGTCCCTTATCAATGCTACTATTAACATAACCTTGACCACCATTCTTCAAGCTTTTGGTTTGTTCAGAATGAAATGTATGATGGTGATGATCTTGTTGAGGAGCAAAAAGATTTGGATGGCAATTTTCATCATCATAATCATCTTCATCAAATGTGGTCCATCTTTTTTTGTTTTGCTTCTCTTCCCTGATAATTACACCTTTTGAGTTTCCTCCTCCCATTTCTCCAACATGGTTCTTGAATTCCTTTCTTACAACATCCAAAACGATGTCTCCGTATCGATCACACCATGTTCTGAAAAATTCATCAACGAACAAAGAACAGAACAATTAATCTGATGTGATAATTGATTTTGTCTATGTTGCTCGGACTCTTCAAAACTAGTGCATTGTTTAAGGATCCAACACGGGTGGCAACAATGTTTTCTCTGAGTCTGAGCAACGTACTACATGTTACACAACTTTTGAACTGGTAAGGTTTAAGAAGTGTGCTTACTTAGGGAAGAACTTTTTCAGATCAGCCTTGTCAACTGGTAGCCTAGTTGAAATTGCTTCAATCTGATCATCTCTGATATATGATACCACATTAGTAAATCCAATCTATTCAACAATAGATAGTAATAGAACAGTACTACAACAAAATAATACGATAGTCAAAGTACGAGAAACAACAGATAATAACAGAAATCGAAGGACATGAAACTCCAAGAGTAATACTACTACGACTACTAGTATGGAGTACTAACATAAAGAAAATGTTCTTGGCTTACGTTAACTCAACGCTTGCACTTTTGGCATCAAGTTCTGTTTGAATTCTTGATAGCTCTTTCTTGATTTTGTCTCCTAAAACCTGAAATGTGCAATAAAACAATAATAATTTCAGATTATGATCATAGATAAGTTTTAGAATCTACTTTTCTTAACGAATGGATGTGTATGAATGAGACCTTATCGACAAAGAAATCTGAGGGAGCGCCATTAGGATGCAGCTTTATTTTGATCTGTTTAGTATCCGGACCTTCTCCGAAAGGTTCATCAACAAGCTGGCCTAAGTAAGTTCCACCGTCCGACTTCTCATCAAGTGACAGTGGAGCTGTTTCATCTTCAGAATCATTCTTCTTCCACTTCTTGAATCCATCAAATCCCCACTGTTTCTTCCCTCCTGATTTCGACTTTCCTTCAGATTCTGGCTCACCGCGATGTTGATCATCAACACCAAACAGTGCCTTAAAAGGTTTCTTTTGCTTCTTCACTTTCACAGGGTCATTAGGCAAGCTCTCCACCATCAAAATAGACTTAGTTTCACTATCTTTTTCCCTCAAATGAGTATTCCAAAAAGGGTTCTCTGTCGACACTCCCAATTCATTTCTCTCGGAACAATTTTCACTAACTGGATTAAGTATACCTCTTTCCTTTTTGGATGATGCAAAGCCAAAAACTGAAGCAGCCCCTTTGATTTGCTGCTTAATAGCTGAAGAAGTTTGCTTTTGCATACCTTTTGAGCTCGTTGTCGAATTCTCTTTGCCAAGATTGGATCTTTCATCCTTCAAATCTATAACAGACCACTCATCATCTGTAGTTTCTTTCTTTGATCCAACTACAACATGTTTTGCCTCAATCTCAGCTCCTTGAACTGCTAGCCTTTGCAATAATGGCCTCTTTGATGAATGATACTCTTCCTCTGATATACATTTTGCATACAACAACTCCTTCAAGAAGAAAACACCATATAAAAATTTAAGCTTTACAGGAAAAATCAAGAATCTATAAAAAACAAAACAACCAAAAGAACAAAGGAAAAAACCCAACTCCCAAAAGCTGAAATTTTAGTTTAATTTGGAAAATGTACTTGTCCAATAACTCCTTCAAGAAGAAGAACCATAAAAGTTAGCTTTATAGGAAAAACACAACAACAACATACCCAGTGTAGTCCAACAAAGTAGGGTCTAAGGAAGGTAGAGTGTATGCAGACCTTACCCCTTAGATATATGTTGTTTTCAATAGACCCTCGGCCCTTACATGAAAAAATGCCAACAACAACATACCCATTATAGTCCTACAAAGTGGGGTCTGAGGAAGGTAGAGTATATGCCGACCTTACCCCTAACTTAGAGGTAGGTTATTTTCGATAGAACCTCATCTCTTACACGAAAAACAACCATTAAAAAAGGTAAAGCTTTACATGAAAAAACAACAAAAGAAAAACCCCAATTCCCAAATGATGAAAATTCAGTTCAATTTGGAAAATTACAAATAAATTGAGCTATCAACAATCACTCCACCAAATGACACAAATTTCAAGAACTGAGACAAAATGAAACAAAAAAAAAGGGGGGGAAATTCACCTGCAAGAAGATCAACTTATCCCTTAAGATTGAAGAATGTTCATAATCAGCAGGAGACGCGATAAGCGTATCGAGAAGATGTGATCTGAAAGCAGAAACTTCAGATTCAGCCAAGATCCCTTCTTTACAAAGCCCCATCAAGTTAAGAATCTGGTGAAAAGATTCTTGTTGCCATTTAATATTATCCGATTGCTGCTTCGATAACCTCTGCTCAGCAGCTGCAATCGCCGGTATTCGCCTTTTCTTGAACGGAAATGGAAGAATAGTTTTGCAAAGAGAAGTAATTGAATCATGGAGTGAGCTATAGTATGTTGGTGTGTATGAATAAACCATTCTTGAAAATCAAAAAAGAAGCCCTTTTTTCTTTTCAATGCGATTTTTTTTTTGATATGTGAATTTAACCTATAGTTTTTTTGTATTTAAATGTGAATTTTTTCTTGTGTTTTTGATTTGATGATGATGGTGAAAGGCTTTTTGTTGAGGTTTGAAGAAGTTTTTTCTCAAAACGGTCAGTGAAAAAACTAGCCGTTGGGAGTTTTAAAACGTTGGGATATAACATAACGATGACGTTTCATTTTTCTAGTTCCAAATTAGTGTGTTAATTAATTAGGATTAACAACACTTCTAAGTTCATGTGCTAGAGTGGTAAGTATTCATTTATCCTTAATCAGAGGTCTCGCTGTCTCGGGTTAATGCCGTGCAAATTTGAATTTTGTGGGCTTCAATGTGTATATTTGGACACCGGATGCGAAATCAAAAAACACTTTTAGTTCCTTTTGTTATATGTAAATTCTAGTTTTAGTCCTTGTGATATTTGACTAAATATATTTAATTTTTAGTTATTTGATATGTGCACTTTCGATTTTTTACCATCGAATAATCACAAATTATTTGAAGTAATAACCGTTTAACATTTAATTAACTAAATCTATGTTAAGATTTGTTACACAATATTCCAGAATATTTTATTTGAAAATACTATGGCTTTATTTGTTTCTATTAAGATTAAGATATCTAAATAACTAAAATGTTGCATGAAGAATTAGATAATAAGTAATTAAGTTTTCAAACTTCTCTTGTAACCAAGTACTTGATCCAAATTCCAATGATACAATCTTCTTATTTCAAACTTCATCTATACAAACTCCACAAACAACAACAATTACTACGCCTCGGTTCCAAACAAGTTAGAGTCGGCTATATGAATCCTCACTTCATGCCTCGGTCCCAAACAAATTGGGGTCAACTATATGAATCCCGATTTCTTTATTTAAGCTCATTTTATATCCCATATTTACAAACTATGCGCGATACATTTTTTTTCAAGTGACAATCTCAATTCTGCAGCAAGGGCAACAGGCATAATTCTCCAACCATGGAACCAAACAACAGGAATGGAATTTGTGGTCACATTGCAAATGCATTAGGTTATCACCAACCTTGAATTGGCCCAAACAAATGGTGCATTCATCATTTTCGATATCGTTCCATTGCTTCATTACCCTGCTAAATGTCTTTATCCCATTTTGCTTCAGTCCAGCCATCCCTTTCTTCTGCAGAGTATTTGATTCTACTTGCCCGTCTTTGACATCCTTGAATCTTTCGTCTTTACTTTTAGTCCTGTTTTCAGTAACCACAATGGATAAGTACAAGCTCACTGAGACCCTATATGTTGCTCGGACTCTCCAAAATGCTGTTGTACCCATGCTGGATAGTGGATCCTCCAAAAGCAGTCAAGAAAAGTAGTGCTTTTGGAGGATCCGACAAGCACAAGACAGTTGAAGAGTCCGAGCAACAAAGCAGAGATTACATTAACATAAAATGTTTTTACAAGTACTTGGTTGTTGGCATGGAAAAGCTTACAGACACCGGTATCTATACCAAATCAATAGATACATGATATGTACTTCTTACATACAATTTATCACTTGACGATGGTTAAACTCACATATTAGTTCGGTGTTAACATCCTGTGTGAGTATCTAATAAGCGATGGAAGCCTTAATCAACGAAATATTATAAATGCTTGAACATCCAAGATTTTGATTTATCCTTTAAGTTAGCAAAGATTTGAGCAGATTTAGTCCAATTAAGGGAAGAAAACTAACAGACAAGGCAAAGTAACGGCAGTTGCAGTGAGCAGACGATAAATCTTCACTTCCACCCCCCAAAAGAGAGTGGTGAAATCAAAATTTTAACCCGTGACTACAACAACAACAACTACGCCTCAGTGCCAAATAAGTTGGGGTCAGCTAGATAAATCCTCATTTCATCATTTAAGCTCATATCATATCATGATTGTGGGCAGGAGAAACAAATTACCAAAATGCAAAACACAAAGTTTCGTACCTAGGTGGAAACGATTGTCATGAGTAAGCTTATAGGAATGATTGGATTTCACTTTGTTATATGACAACTGCACCAAGGTAAGTTCAAAACAAGATACTTATGCCAACCCCACAAGTTACAATTCTAAGGCATCAAGAGCCTTACTTTCCCTAAGAAAACACAATTTCGGGCTTTATATCAAGAAGACCAAACCAGTGATTTCACATGGAGAATGACAACCCCGTAGAATTGTTCCGAAACTCATGCCATGTTACCATAAAGTTGACAAGTAAGAGTGAAGTAATTCTACACATCACATAAATACACACCATCTCTGCTCACTACAGAGGAAAAAAAAAAAAAAAAAAGCTCCTCAGTTAGAATGGACGAAACTTACTTAGGATCGAGACATGTCAAGCACAATTATGTATAGTTCAATTCCAGAGAACTACCAAGCTCAGTTATGTATAACTACCTGAAATTGAAGCTAGCTATACCTATGAACAGTTAGAATGGACAGAACTTGTTATCCTCTTCTCACACGCAAATCACTTGCGGTTTGTCCATTAGTTTTACCTTTTCTTTGGTATTCCATTACTCGAACTAAATCGTTGACACAAGGGATCTGTTAAGCTAAAAAAACTCAGTTTCATTTTATCTCGAGGAAGTGAGAAACATCATTCTTTATTAATGAGTACAAGTAAATGCTCTCCTAATAAGACGTATGAGCATTGAACAGAGAGCGCTTTCCTTCAATGGGCGCTATGCAGTGCAAATTCGGATTAGTTCATCCAACGTGTACCAGATACTAACACCGAAAAAAGGGTAATACACACGAATCTCAGTAATACAAGCAAAATATGCTCTCCTTATTAGATTTTGAAGTCATACAAGGTAAAATCTAATCGGATACTAATGTAGGAACAATTTACCTAAGTTTATCCAAGTAAACTAGCAAATGAGGACGATTATTTATAGAACAAGCTGAAAATTACCTTCTTAGCTTGTGATCCAATCTCTGCTTGGCTTCTCTAGCTTTTTCACCTAAATCCGCGTTGTTATATCCATGGCTTCCTATACTTCTTTGCTCTATCTGCTCATTGAAATGCAAAACACAAGAATATACTTAAAAATTCATTCTTTCACTCAATTCACATCAAAATTCTCCAGAAGGGGTAGAGGTGAAAGTTTGGGGGTGCAGTGGGTGTTGATAGAGGCGAATCCAACATTTGAAGTCATAGGTTTCCGCAAGGACTATAAGTACTAATATACCATAATGATTGAGTTCACATTCAGATATAAAAAAAGAAAGCTACTAGTTCATGTGAACCCATAACTCGTACTCTGCATCCACCACTATACTTATAGTGGCGGAACCAAAATTTTCACAAAGGGGATTCAAAATATAAAAAATGTAAACACACAACGTCCAACATTTGAAGTTTATGGATTCTACAACGACTATAAGTTAATGTATATCATAATAGCTAGATCCACAGTCATATATTTATAGATATTCCGTGAATTCCTTAATACACAGTATCTAAGCAAAACCTACTGGTTCACGTGAATTAGTACCTCATACTATACACAACGAGAATTTTCATTAACGAGATTCAAACTATAAAAAAGTAAACACACAAAGAAGGCGGAAAATTCAACATCAACTATATAAACATTAAAGAGTAATTTTTGACTAATATAAAATGTAATTTTTCGACGAAGGAGGTTTAGATCGAATTTTTTGAGTAGCATACCATGGAAGAAGCAGAAGGGGCAAGTGAATCAAATGATCTGAACTGATGACCTCTTTTTGCAATACACAAAATTCCAACAAACAAACCAGACATTTTACATTTATGATTGTGATTTTAGCAAATTTTGGAGAAATTGAAACAAAATTATGAACATGGTATTTTAGTTTTTGTGTCCAAGATTTGTCTTCTGGGATGTTGATTGGAGAAAAGAATTTAGGATAAGTATTCCAGCAAAGATGAAACATTAAAAGTAAGAACAAAAAAAGTGATTGTGTAACTAAAAAGCTAACGCGTCTAAAAAAAAAAAACATTCATCTTAATAATATATCCTACACAATAGGCTTAAATTATGGTGCACGTAAATTGATAGTCGCTTCATAAAATTAGATATTTTAAGTGGATATATTTTAGAATTGATCTATTATTCTTTGTTGTTATTCTGCTTCGAAAAGGTTTAATGGTGCACTTAGTTGTATATTGAGTTATTTACATTAAAAATATTGATTGATTTCCACTAAAATAAATTTTTTCTACCTTTTTAGTGATGTACTCGCATTCTAAAAAATTTAGATCCGCCTAACATTTAGCATTTATTTACGGACCAACTTAAACTAAGTTGAGTTTTTGATTCGTTTCTACGTTTCGTGCATGTTTACGAGATCAAGTTAAACTAAGTAAAAATGTCTTGATATATATTCTCAAAAGTGAAGTGTTTATTAATCAGTTTAGATTACCTTTAGATGTCTACCTATATATTATATCTTTGATTAAACACCAAGTTTAAGTGTTAATTTGAAATACATATTTGTTATATTAATTAACAATATTGTGACAATAATGTTCGTTTAATAGAGGAAATATTTATATATATATTTTTTGAGAGAAAGATAATTCCATAGAAAATATTGATTTTGCTTCATTTTATAAGAGGTAAAGTATCAATAAGGGAGGGTCGTTCAAGTGGTAAGAAGTTTTCATTTTCAATTCTAAAGTTATATAATTAAAAGGGAAAAGGGTCTAATATATCCATCAACTTTGTCATTTGGAGCTGATATGTCCCTCGTTATGAAAATGGCTCATATATACCCTTATCGTTATACAAACGGCTTACATATATCCCTACCGTTACAAAATGAGCTCACATATACCCTTTATTTAACGGGAGTAAAAAAAATTAGTTTTAAATTTATATATTTAACCTTAAATTTTTTTTAAAAATTATTTAGGGGGTATATATAAGGTATATTTTAAAAGGGGTTTACAGAAAATGGGCAGAGTATTGATTCTTATTTATTTATTTATTAAAAAAAATTCTTTATATACCAAAAAAAGAGAGTGAAAATATGCAATTATACTTTATGTTGAATTGAGTTAGCTTTATATCAAAATATCTTTTGTTCCTTTCCAGTATATGTATGTTGTTGGAAGGAAAATTTTGGCGTAATCCGTAAAATTATTTTTATATGATTAGAAGGTTACGAATTAGAGCATAAAATAATCTCTAATAAAAATATAATATATAATAGATTTTCGTAGTCCCCTTTTTTTTTTAATCTTACGTATAGTGAAAATTTAGTATACCGGATAACCCTTTTTACTTTATATATGTTTGGATTATGTCCACTATAATATCCTTTTTGCATACTTAAGACCATAATTTTTTTTAAAAAATAAATTTATATATATAAAAAATTTAATACATTTCACAATGAACTAAAATGATGTTTTTCAATTAAGTTTCCCTCTGTGACAATAAATGTTTTTCACAAGAAATACGTTCTTCAATATATTTATCACATTAAATATATTGTGACTTTTCTAATTAGGTACAACACTTATTTACTATATTCTTCATTGATTAAAAATTCAATAGTATCGACTTTTTGCACTTCTTCTATATAATTTCGTAGAAATAAAATTGTGTCTTTGTATGGTTAGTGTATGTATTCAAGTTCGATAAATTTATATTAATATTTGAGGTATCGCTACTTCGATAATAAATATATTCGTTCTATCTTTGAGAGAAAATAATTCAACACCTCATATACAATGTAGGAATAAATTTCTTAAAAACACATCATGATTCAATCAAATAATTAATTAACATTTCTGTAATTAACTAAACAACACTCACCTCATATATTTTAAGTAATAATCATCACATGGCTATTATGACCAAATTTAAAGAATTAGTAACAAAATAGTGATTAGTACCGAAAATCACAAGCTAATTAATAAGTTTCCATTCGTACAAGTAAAGTCACTAATGGCCTAATTAATTAATATTTCCTCGATCCCTAATTACTTGTCCACTTTTGAATTGACATACTTATTAAGAAAATAATTATTGACATAGTAGTATTCCATTTTACGCCTATTAATTATGAAGTTAATGAATTAAAAATTTAAAATTTTCAAGAAGTTCTACCTTTTTCAAAATAAATAATTGAGGGTATAATAGGTAAAAAAAATTATCCTTTCTTGATTTGTCTAAAATAAACAAGTAATTAGGAACAACTAAAAAAAGAAAAAAATAGACAAATAATTAGGGACAGACGGAGTAACAAATTAGATTATCTTTTTCCTCTTCTTTTGGTTGATGTCTAAGTGTCATTTTGATTTGATTTGGTGGAAGTCACTTCGATTAACAAATCACATTAATCAACTAGTGTACCAAAAAAGTGACAAAAATAATTCTTTTTAATACATATTATTTTTTGATTAACCAAAAAAAAAACTGAAGAATCGAAACTCTCGAATGTCAAAGTTTTTAAAAAATATTATTGGTATCAATCGAAAAATCGAATAACTGAAACTGAATAATCGAATTGATTCAATTTGGTCTAATTTTTCAATTATTTGATATTTATGTCCACTCCTAATACATAATTCACTTGCAAACAAAATAATACTAAGATACATTATTATTTTTATAATTATATGGGACCAGACAAGATAGTGAAAACTAATTGAATTATTGAAAATTTTCTTTCATGGTGGGATCCCAAAAAAAAAATGTCAGATAGTGATATTAGGTTCAATTTAAATCACTTGTTCCAATTGATACTCAATAGCCATATGATAATCAATAATGGAAGTTTCACAAAAATCAATTACTATAACAGAGAAATTGATGAGAATGATACTCTTTTTTTTTTCTTGAGCTAATTTTAGGGCGTGAATAGGTCCAATCTAATTTGACATAGTATCAAAATCATACTTAATGATCAGATGTTGGGGGCCTCGGACTATGCGGGGGTTGTGAACATTCTCTCGATTCATGATTATACACACATAAGACGAAGTGGAACTTCAAATAAAGAATGTCTAGATCCAGTTGTAAAAAGAGGGGTGAGGGTGCGTTGAGAATGATTTCATATCGGATCGAAACAAAAACTCTAGACTCCTTATAAGGCTTGAGCAATTATCCTTCCTTTGAGCTAGCTTTTGACAAGAGTTGACTGCTTATATAGTCACTCAACTATAAAAATGACGTATTTTATAATAGAAAAATCTATTCACTATTGTTCTATCATAGTACCAAATATACTCTTAGCCAGAAAGTGTATTTTCATTAACAATTTAATGACATAACACACAATATTTAAAGCCAAAAAAATTTAAACTCACCCAAATTCTCCCACCATAGCTCACTACATAAAGTTTTTTTTCTTAAAAGATAAAAAAAAAAAAAGTCAATAGGTTCAATTACAAAGGCACCTATTATATCATTATATATTTTTGGACATTTTAGAAAATCTTGGACACCTACAAGTTGTAGAAAGAGACATGCAACTTCCTTCCATTTTCCTAATTATGCACTTGTACTAGTCAAAATTATTGTCATTCTACAACATGGACAATGTGCATTGGATTCTAGCCATGGCACCAAACACTTGGAATGGAACTTGTGGGCACATGTCAATTGCATTAAGTTATCACTAATCTTGAATTGATCCAAGCAAATTGAACATTCATCTTGTTCTTGATATTTCCAAATCATTTTTGCCCAATTGAACTTCTTCGATCCACTTTTCTTTAATCCTGAAAATACTTCTCCTTGCAAATTTGGCCTATTATCCACCATCTCTTGGCTTGGGTTTGGTGGTCGTCTATTATTGAGACTCCTAAATTCAATATCACAAGAAGAAAAATACAATTTAGTGACATGAGGCTAAAGGGTCAAACAATCAATGGTTGAAGTTGCAAGTTAGAAACTACTCATATATATGTGGTTTTCCTAATAGGTTTAAGTTTTTCAGTATCGTTTGGTATGTGGAATAAGGTGAGATATTCAAAGAATAAACTCGATAAGAAATTTGTATCGTCTTTGATTTGATAGTATAAATTTATATCGGGCTTAGTCTTGGATATCCCACCTTATCCCATTGGAAACAATCTTCGAATAGTTAGTTTTACATGTGGTGGCGGGCTAGTACCTATTTTTATAAGTTACTAATTATAGTCTACTATAATTATTTGTCTATAATTGTCTTACAAGTGACCTGATTATGTAATTATTATGTTTTTACTCATGAGTGCATAAGACTTAAACTTGTCACTAATATGAGCCTATATAAAGAGAGATGAAGGTATTACCATTTTTATTTGATAAATTTATCTTTAATTACTTTATACAAAGTAACCGTGAGTACATAGAACTTAAACTCTTTGCTAACATGAACCTAAATCAAGAAAGGAAAGATTGAATTTTTCACCTCTTATTTTGTGATTTCCATCTTGCACTAAGCCTATCATCCAACCTTTGCTTGGCTTCTCTTGCAGCTTCACCTAGTTTCTCATCTTGATATGCTTGACTTGTTGCACCCCTTTGCTATTAATTCAATTATGCAAGAAAACACACAAGAATTAGTACAAAAACACAATACTAACTAACAACAAGTAAACCTCAAATCCAAATAATTTAGAATCGACTATATGAATCATGACTTTCCATATCGCTCCATCTAAGCTCATCTCAATTCAATACTAATATCATGTCATTACATCCAAGAAATAGTATCTTGTCATTATAATAACAATAACAAAAAACAACTACGTCTTAATTACATGAATCCTGATTGTCCATATCGCTCCATTTAAGCTCATCTAAGTTCAATACTAATATCATATCATTACATCCACAAACAATTGGGGGTGGGGGTGGGGGGTGGGGGGTAATCAATTAGTACCTTGGATGAACTTGAATTGAGAGGGTGTTCATGGTTACTAGTGTATAGACAAAAAGAAGACCTTCTTGTGGATGAAAAACCAGAGGTGCTAGATGAGTCTATGCATCCACTACTTTGATGAAATCTCCTTCTTCTAGCACATTCAACACCAGGAAGCATACCAGCCATTTTTACTCAAAACTCAAAAGAGGAAATAGAGAAAATATAGTGAAGAAAACCAAAAAGTAACACACTATATAGGCCTAACTCACTAGCAACTTTTTTTTAGTATAAAATTAAGGAAACAGAGGAAATCTTTCTCTTCCTATACATTATGTATTATTAGTATTCCCTTGAAATATCATTTATGTTTCATTTAGGACCAAAATATCACTCAACTATCACTATTTTCCTCCAAATATACTTACCACTTCAAAAGCCCCACTCTCTCCTAGTTGGCATGACATGTCATTGAAGCCTTTTTTTTTTTTAATAATAGACTTATTTAATTCATCAAACTCAATTAACTAAAATAACGATCTTACTATTTTTTTAAAAATAATATATATATATATATATATATTAATTTATTGAGAAGAAATTTTCATACTTAAAAATCTTTTATCATAATTAACTTTTTATTTTTTATGCTATGAAGAATTTTTTTTAAAACTTACTATAATGTCATCAATTTTGAATACTTATAAACACATATATTCAAAAAATATTGATATATAAATCACTGATGAAAATTAAATTAAAAACAAAATTTAAATAATAAATTTCTCCTTTTTACCAACTATTTTGTCAACCTTACAAATTTATTTGAATACTTTTATGAAAAAAGTTGCTTAAAATTTTTAAATAATTTACTTAGAGATTTCAAAATTTCTCAGGTAACAATTGCACACAAAAAAAATTCATTGATTTTTGTTTTTGTAGAAAAATATGAAGGAATTAGATATTTTTAAAGTATTTTTTATAATCTTCATAATTGTCACGTAATTTATATATTGTTTTGTAGAGGCAAAAGTTTAATAAATTAAATAGGTCTATTATTTTTTTTAAAATGATGATTTAATGACATGACATGTCAACTAGAATAGAAGGAGACTTTTGAGGTATGTAGTATTTTTTTTTTGGGGGGAAAAAAATTAGAAATAATATTATTCACTTTCTATTTAAAAAAAATAAAATTGTAAGCATGAATTTCAAAGTACACAATTAATTCTATTGTAATAGTTAATTGACATTGAATATTATTGATTCATTATACAATTTATGATTAATTGATGTAAGTTAACATTCATGAGTGATTTGTATACCAATTTTTTTTTTAATATATGTGTTTATAAGTATTCAAAATTGATGAAAGTATTGCATATTTTAAAAATCTATTTTTTCATAGCATAAAAAAATAAAAAGTTAAATTATGATAAAAGATTCTTTAGTATGAAAATTTCTTCTTAATAAACAAATATATTTTTTAAAAATAATAAGATTATTATTTTAGTTAAATGAGTTTGCTAATTTAAATAAGTCTATAATTTTTTTTAAAAAAAATTAATAACATGGCATGCCAACTATGAGAGAGTAAAGTTTTTAAAGTGTTAAGTATATTTGAAGGAAAATAGTTATAGTTGGGTGATATTTTAATCCTATGTGAAACATAAATGATATTTCAAGGCAATTCCCTAAACTTGAGTGACCATTTAGGAAATTGACTCGTTTTATTGTTTTTGTTATGTTATTAATTATTATAATTATAATATATAATGATAGAAAAGACCTCTCTTGAATGCAGAAGTTTCTTGGAAATAATGGGGCAAAAATAAATTGAATCTTGAAATGATGGGCAAATTAATATTTGGGTAAAAGACTTAAAGTATACAACTTAAGTACCTTAATTACTACTATATAACAATACTTTTTTTTCCACTTATATAGCAATAGTTTTTTACAAAATTAGGATTTATATTTAAAAAGAAAAAAAAACGTAGAAATAGTCAACCACGCTTATTCCATATCCCTTAATTTTCTCCAATTATTTTACTTTTTTTGATTTACTCAGTTTTGTTATATATTCTCTCCCATGAATATAATTATATAAAAGAGTATAATTATAGTTGAAAAGCCAAAAAGTAAACAATAATTATCAATCCCATAAATTTAGCACATAATCCCCCCCAAAAAGGAAACAAATCGGAAAATAAAATATATAAAAAAAAAAAAATTAAATATTTTGTCATGTTTGTAATTAAAAACCTAATTTTGTAAATAAAATAGAGTATATACATATATTGTTATATATTGTTAATTAAGTTCTTAAATAGTATATTCTTGTAAATAAAATTTAATAATTTTTGGACTAAAGTTTTTTGGTAGACAAAAGAGGTCCTACCACCATTACATTCATTTTATGATAAGCTATCATTTTCAGCTTCACTTAGTTTCATCCTTCACTTAAATAATTGATGGATGTTGTAGAATTAGGACATGATTTTTTTTCCTTTTCTTTAATACTTTTTTGTTCTTTTAAATTTTAAATTTATATTTATTTTGTATACACTTATTTTAAATTCTAAATTCACTCTCCAGTAATAGATTTACCATCGAATTATATCAACGGTAGGAATCTATAACAAGGAGCTGTTTTAGCCATCAAAATTATTTATTTATCTTTTAAATAATTTTTACTTTACTTTAAAATCAATATTTGGTTATAAACTATTCAAATTCAATATGAAGTTGGATTTTGAATTTGAAAAGGTGGTTTTAAAATGTTTCACTATTTCAATTTTAGAAATTTCAAATAAAGTGTTTCTTTTTTCAACAACAATAATAATAAGTGAGATCTAAAGAAGACTGTATGTATTACCTTAGTTCAATTTTGTGAATACAAAGAGGTAAATTCAAGTCTCTTTTTATTTGCAAAAAATATAACTATTATAATTATAATTTCAACTTTAACTACATAAATTTCAAACACTTACATTATATAATTTGCTTTTAACTTCATAAATTTCAGTAATAATTATTAATCTAATCTTTCTATATGTGTAAGATGTTAATATAAATATATGATATAATTAAAATATTTCTTAAAAGGTAAAATTCATAATTTTCTATTATATAAGTATATGTAAGTTGCAATTGAACAAATTATAATTACCGTCAAATTATACGAAATCAAACTTTAAAATATCAAATCAAACCAAATTAATAATTTAATATAATTGGCGACAAAACATTATCATTGGTGAACTGTACACATATGTTCTGTCGTTCAGTTTTATATTTTTAATGAAATTAAGTGTTTGAAAAAAAAAAAAAAAGGAATCCTTCATTTAAAATATTTTTTATTTTACAATTTATATTAGTAAATTAAAACAGTTCATTTCTCTCTTCTGTTATTTTCTTATAAAAGTTACATGCATCAATATTCCAATCTATAGGGAACAAGTAGTTGAATTAATTAATGTATTAGATAATTTTTTCTATTTGCTTTTCTGAATAATTAGGAAATATACAAAAAAAAAAATCCAAATTAAATAGCTTTCGATTTAGATTTTGTAAATGTATTAAAATGGTAATAATAAATTTGCATATCTATTAAATTACGAACAAGTAACTAAAATGATTCGTGAATTCAATGGCTTCTCAAACTATAAAGTTTAAATTATGAATCTAATTTTACTTTTAACCAAAGTAATTTTAATTTATAGCATCAATAAATAACATACAATGAAAGGTACTATTTTATTATATTATTTTTATTAGTGTTATAATCAAAGTTGAGATTACATAATCAAAAGATATCATATTTAAATAAAAAGGGATGGCTTGTCAAAATCTAATAAAATATAAAGGCTGCCAACCAATAAAGTATAAAATAGATCAAATGTGTATTCTATAACATTTTAGAAAGATTTAAATGAAATGAATTTATAAATTTATTTTTTCATACCATAAAAAAAACCTAGAAATAATTGTAAATTATTCTTACATTTAATCACATGTATCTTAGTTTCTTTTTTTTTTCTGAAACTTCTTTACTAAATTTGACTCTATTAGAAGAAATAATAATTGATCTAATATAGCAAAATTTACTATTATTTTGAGATATTGTTCTGTAGTTAAATATAGAGATATCTTATTGTTTCTTGTTTCTTTATTTTTTTTAATAATTGATTGATCTTCCTATCATATATATTAGTGATTCTAAAGGACCTCAATGATTGTTTCTCATGTATATACAGTTGTGACTTGTGAGTTGTATATTCTTCCGAATGTTAATTATGTCGGGTTCATGAATAATTAATCCCACTAACATTTATTTGTACACCCAAAACAATGAAAAAGCTAAAAGATATTTCAAATCATATCTTAATAACTTTTTTTTGGTTTTATTATGAAGCTCATTAGTATCGTTTGATAGCAAATTAGAGTTATGAAATTTCTAATTAAGTCTATTTTTCTCAAAAACACATTAGCAAGTCAAATTGGCTTTCATTACAAGAAATCTTATACACTATTTGCAAGTCCACTAAGCTTCATTATATGAAATATTGAGCATTCGTGAAAAGCAAAAATATTATTTACACTTCGTGTTTAGTCAAAATCAATTCTGCAAAACTCATTTTAGTAATCAAAAGAATCCTTATATTATGACGTTTCAAATATTCAGTCTTGAATATATGGTGATGAAGGGTTGAGTCTCACATCAGCAAGGATGGAGATTGTGTCTGTCAATATATATTACCTTGAGTCATCTTTATCTGATGATTAATTTTTAAAAACTGAATCAAACACAAAATTCATTTCTGATCGAAAGTACTTAAAATAAAGACTATTAATTAGCTTTTCGCTTTTATAATTAAGAAATAGTCATTTCATAAAATTTCAAATTTTCACACATAAAATATTCCCAAAACAAATCAACAAGAAGATAGTATTATTATGAGGTAATCCATCGGTGGCCCCCTAATAGTATATTATGGGGTAATTCATCGGTGACCCCCTAAACTTGGCACAAACCTTCATTTAGACACTTCAACTAAGCTTTGTTCATTTTAGACACCTCATGTCGCGTCTCGTTCTGTCATTTTGACACTTTTTGCTGATTAAGCATAGTACGTGTGCTACACGAATTTTGAGCACGTCAGAGACTTTTTTTGTAAATATTCTGAATTTTTTTGTAAATATTTTCTTCTCCTTCTTCTTCCTTGCTTTCTCCCTTCTATCTTCTCCACCTTCTACCATTCTCCATCACTACACAACTTTTTTAAAAAATTCTACAATATTTTACTAGGTTACACTCTTTGACTCTTCCATCTTCTTTGAAATCGAAATTGCATCATGATTCATATTCAAAAACAAAATTGATTTCAAGGGAACAAAAAAAGAAATCAACTTCTTTCAAATGACAAAAACTGATTTACATTCTTACCTTCTTCAGTGAAAATTAAATTGATTTCAAGGGATACAAAAGAAATAAAGAACAACCTCTAATGAAAAAAAAGAAATTTATTTTACATATCCTTCATGGTAAATCCCAATCGAAATAGCACAAGAAATCATCTTCTTTTAAATGTCATATAAAAACTTTTCGATTTGGTATGATTTCCCTTATTCTCCAAAACATATTTTACTTTATAAACTAACCTATGTTCTTGCCTTTTTGATGGAGAAGAACAGATGAAGGGGAAGGAGGCGCAAGAAGAAGAAGAAAAGAGGTGGGGGCATGGGGTTTGGGATCTGGAAGAAAGAATAAAAGAAAGTAAAATTGAGTTTTTAAAAATTAAAATAAAATTTCCACGTGTCACATAAGATGCGTCTGATGTACGCACTTAAAATGTGATTTTGAAAATATAAAAAGTGTCAAAATGACACAACGAGACGCGACATGAGGTGTCTAAAATGAACAAAACTTAGTTGAGGTGTGTAAGTGAAAGTTTATGCCAAGTTTAAGGGGCCACCGATGGGTTCCCCCTATTATTATTATTACATCTGCAATGCTTGCATCTAATTTGAGATCAAGAAAATAGTGACTGTAATTTCATAATATATTAATTTACCACCAACAAAATATATAGAGAGAGAAACATACGTATCGTTTAATTGAAGAATACACATCGTTTAGCTATAAATATACGTATCATGCATTCGATTGATTTAGCTAATTGATATATAAATGCTAATTGAAGTCTTCAAAGTAGTTTTTTTTTTTTTTTCTCAACTACAACTTCAATATTAGTCCAACAATTTATCAGCAAATCATGCCCCTCCATTGCCCTAGACTTTTGAATCCCTTGGCACTGCTGAATTCAATTACACCAAAAAAAAAAAAAATGAAAAACACAATCAGCATCATGAGGATTAAAGGGTCAAAGAAATAATAGAAATGAGGGATCCAAGGTGGGGTGGGTGGGTTGGGGGTGCGCATGTTAGCAATAAGAATGAGGTTCTGCTAATGTGCGCCAAAAAAAAAATGAAAAACACAATCAGCATCATGAGGATAAAAGGGTCAAAGAAATAATAGAAATGAGGGATCCAAGGTGGGGTGGGTGGGTGTGGTGCGCATGTTAGCAATAAGAAATGAGGTTCTGCTAATGTGCGCCAAAAAAAAAATGAAGTTTGAGGTCAAGGCTAAATCAACATCATGAGGATAAAGGGTCAAATAAAAGAGGTTGGAACAGGTCATCCCCATTATCTAAATCTCTTTATTTAAAAACAATGGTCCCTTTTTCTTTTAGTCAATTTAAAAAAGAATGACATTTTTTTTTTTGATAATATTTTAATTTCAACTTTTCACGTGGCATGTTTAAGGTCATATGATTAAAGGACTATTTTGTATATTTGACATAACTTTAATTTAAGACCACAAGATTCAAAAGTCTTATTTATTTTCTTAAACTCAGTGTCAAATCAAACTATAACATTCTTTATGAAACAGAGAAAATACTTGCTTATTTAATCAAGTATCTGAATCATACGATTCTATTTTGGGTTAGGTATATATCCATGTTGGTTGGGTTGGGGTTGGGGATAAAATAGGCCATTCCGACAATCTCGATCTTTTATTTGTTTATTTAATTAGGTAACTGAATCATAGGATTCTGCTTTTTTCGTTCTACGAGATGGGTGGGGGTACAAGTTAGCATGAAGAATGAGGTCCTGCTAACATGCGCCAAGAAGAAAAGAGTAATTTGGACCAAGATTTATGACCTCTTATTTTGTGATTTCCATTGGGAACTGAGCCTCTCATCAAGTCTTTGTTTGGCTTCTCTTGCAACTTCACCTAATTTCTCATCTTCATATTCTTGGCCTGTTGCATTTCTTTCCTGATTCATTAAAAAAAAAAAAAAAAAAGTTTTAATATCATAATTAATTACAAACACACACACACAAAAAAAAAACTATTTTTTTAAAGATCAATATAGGTGAATTCAATAATTGTAATCGTGTTATATGCATAAAAAGATATTTCGGAATAAAAGTAATTTCAAATTAATTATGCAGAAATCGAAAAAGGACTACATCTCATCAAAAGGTATGAATTGTGCTAGTAAAACACAAGAATCTAATCTTGGATAGATCCATAGAAGTGACTTCAATATTTAGAGATGCATAGATTTAGAATGAATGTAATCTTGCTATATGTATGTATTTTAAATATTTTTAGCTAAGATCAAACAAAAAAAATATATATAAATATAATTTTTCAACGAAGAATAGTGACGGACTACACTTGTACCTTAGAAAATCTTGAGGTAAGATTATGTTCGTGGCTACTTGTGTATAGACAAAGAAAAGATCTTCTTGTGGATGAAGATATATTATATGATGAATCTAACAAGCCACTATTTTTATGAAATTTTCTTCTTCTAGCACATTCAACACCAGCAAGCATACCTGCCATTTTTACTAGTAATATGATACAACAAAATGAATATTATTCAGATTTCGAGATGAAGGAACTCTTTTGATATCAAAATATCCAATATTTCGAAAAAATTCAAAGAAATTAATAGGCCTAACTTCTTCTTCTATAGTACTATATATTTATTTTTTCTATAGAGTTGATTAATAAATAGAATTTATGAAGGAAGGTGGTAGGAAGGATGTGGGAAACTTCACAAGACTTTTGGTTCAATTTCTTTATTGCATTTTTTTTAGACTATAGTACTATTAGTTCAATCTTTGAGCTATGTTCGGTCAATTTTGCGTAATTTTTAAATAATATATTTTCTTTCTTTAGTTTGAATATGGGAGATAATTCCAATGTAACATAAGAAATGTCCTTTTTTTTATGTTGATAGGCGGCAAGAAATAAATTAAAGAAAAAAGGGTTGAGATGAGTTCTCTAAAAAGAGAACATAGAAAGGCATTTGGGCCAGATGAGGCCCAATGAACTTATGGCCTTCTTAGAAGGTGAGAAAAATGGGCCATGAGAAGTCCCGTGGATTGTCATACTTTAATGTTGAGTAACTTTCACATATAGCAAACATAAAAATAATATTTGTATGTTATATCTATAGTTTGCATAATTGCGCTTCATAGCAAATTTTATGTTTGCTATAGAGCTTTTGATTTGTATAATTCGCTACAAACATTCAATTTTATATAAAGTGTTCAGTTTTGTATAAATTCATTTATACATTATAATTTGTATAATAAGATTTGTATTTGTATAATTATAAGTGTATAGGACAAAAATATATGTATTTGTATCTGTATATACACTTTTCTCTCGTTTTATATAAACACAAACGCATTTTATATATTTTATACCGAAATGTATAAAATGGCTAATTGTATACTGAAAATGACTAATTGTATACCGAATCAGATGGCCAAAAAAGGGAATGTTTGCTGCGAATCACAATTAAAATAAACTATGGCTACAACATTTAATTTGAATTAATAGTTTGTTATTTCATACAATTTTCCCTTTAATATTTGTTCTTGTTTTCGTATTATCTTTTTTTAAAAAAAAAAAAGGGGTGGGGGGGGAGGGGAGGTAGGAGAAGGGAGGATTAAAGGTGGAGAATCGAACCTTCACTAACAAGGTAAAAGTTTAGATAGTCAACCAACTGAGCTACTCTAATTTCGTTGTTTTTGTATATCTTGCCATTAGAGTATACGCTAACATAATCGTGACTACACGTATTGTTGTGACAATTCGGTATGATTTGTGAGTAATTCAGTGGATAGGCATGAAGTCATATTGCTTTGTCATGGCTTGCATTCTTTTCCTTCCTTGTTTGTAGCTTTAAAGTCACGATAATTTGGCATGATCTACGAGCAGTTCAACATGATAGCCAGATTAAATTAAAATATAACATGAAGTCATATTGATCTATTGTGACTATTCTGAAATGGTATTATTATTTTTTTCCATTCTTTGTGTGTAGCTTTGAAATCATGATAATCTAACATGATTTGTAACTGTTAATACGATAACTAGATTTTATATAACGTAAAGTCATATCGATTTATCATCACTTGTCTGCATAATTCAAAAATGCATTTTTACTATCAATTGTGCACAAATATCAAAAGTATAGATAAAATTGGGCCAAAATATAGGGCCAACTTCTGTTTGGGCCACGTGAATATTGTATAACATGGCCTACATTTGGGCTACACATGAAGACGTGAGCATTTGCACTTTTGTTCAATTTGTACTGATTTTTAATTTATGTCCCTCGTAACAAATAATTATTTACAAGATAAAATTTTATATTTTAATATCATAATATCTCATAATTTATACTTGAACATGATTTCAATTTCTAAAGAATTTATATACCACACTATACATAAGTTAAATTGATATATATTATTTTTGTATTTTCGTATTTATTGAGGTGAAACGTGTTAAAAGTTAATGTAGACAAATTTATTTTGTAACCGTAAAGATTGACACGTCATATTTTTTGGCCTATTGCATATTTAGTATGAACAATTTATAACTTGTTTTCTAGCTCGTTTTTAAAATTTTAGTATATTTGAATATGGACATTATTTTGGATATTGTTTTAGAATAATATAATTTTTACTTTTATTAATTCAAATAAAATGAAAAGTATTTGAAATAAATTAAGGTCATAAATGAAGAAAATTGAAGTATGATTAATTACTTTTCTTCATATTTTGCTATTATTTATGAACTAATACACTCTATAAATAGGACTTAAATTCATTATAGATATAAAATTATGCTATTGAAATCGTACACAATATGAGCTATTCGATAACTAGTTTTAGAATAAGAGTAAAATAGGTTAGTCTCTTAATTTTCCAATTTTGAATAAGTAAAAATTGTCATCGAATTTTGATATAAGGGCAAACAACATAAATCTCACTAGTTTAGGAGTAAATTATTTTTTTATGCTAGTTCTCAATATTACGAATCTTATCAGAATTTGGACTTCAAATACATATATTTGACGTGTTCATATACATATATCTCGAATACATAAGATAAACAATAAGTGTAATTTATTCTATATGACAATATTCAAGTAGATTTGTATATATCTGAATCTCTCTCTATCCTACCTCACTCACTCATTCTCTCTCCCTATATATTTATTTCAAAATGTATTGGATATACTACCATAGGTATTTAGTTGATTCACATCTATCTGAAATACATAAATTATCTCGCTCACCTCCCTCCTTCTCTCGTATTTAGGTGTATCTTACTTGAAATATAATATGAAACTATTAATTAGTGAACAATATGTCATTATTTCGTGTAATTAGGTAATTTTTTCTTAATATAATGAACAAACAAAAATCGATAATATTTTTAGTATTGTAGATAAATAAAACCTCGAAAGTAATATTAAAAAAATCCCCATACAAATAGATAAAAATCAGAAACTCCATTCACATTTTCTCTCACTCACAAGCTTCTCTCTCCAATGGAGGACGACGAATTCACCATACCTACTTCTCCACCATCTCTCAAACAAAAACTCAAAAACTCACTCTGCTTCTCCTGCTGTTTCACCCATCGCAACACTACCACAACCACCGCAACCCAACTTCACTCCCTCGACTACCACCCTCCACCGCAGCGGCCGCCGTCGTCCTCCGATGAAAACCCGTCGCTGATCTGGATCAAGCCTGATATCAAAGACAAGTGCCGTACGATCTTCAATTTCATCAGTAACGGTAACAGGAATGGAAACCGCCATAAACGACACTCATCTGCTGAGTTCCGTTATGACCCGTTGAGTTACTCGTTGAATTTTGAAGATGAAGCTCCTTTAGCAAATTTCTCTTCTAGACTTCCTCAGTCGCCATCGCCTCCGCCGCCGCCGGTGAAGAATTTGGGTATTGCTGCCGCTGGTTTATGAGTAATGGCGGTAGTTACTGGTGAGGGTTTTGTTTGTTTTCGTTTTTTTTTTTTTTTTTTTTATTTTTCTGCAAATATATTAGTAGTAGTATATAGTACAAATACAGGGGATAAAAGCTTACACTTAACTGAGCTTAATTTTGTACATAAATGAAACTTTTGAATCTATAAAAAAAAAATTACTATGTATTTAATAGAACTTATTTTATGCTTTCGTTGTAAACAATCTCTCTACATACACAATATCTTTTGAGATATATAGGATATGTTGTTGATGTTTAAAAGGTGGGAGCGTAAGATGAAATATTTATTCAGCGGAGGAATAACATAAAAATTATAAAACATAAATAAATACTTTCATAGAAAATAAATTTTTTAATTAACATGATTTTACAAGGGTCAATAATGTAATGACATAAAAGTTATTATGAGATGCAAGAGCAACTCTAACATCTTAGCTTTCAAATAATAAAAGAATTACATTTTGTTAAAATATTTACTTGTATTAGGGGTGTTTATTGTTTGATTCGGATCAGTTATTGGTTAAAATTAAAATAATTTAGTCAGTTTTTAAATTTCTAAAACCAAACCAAAAAATAACGCTAGTTTGGTTACTGTAGGTTTGGTTCAGCTTGATTGGATTTTTGGTTTTTTTCGATTTGAAAGTAATAAGTTTGTTGAAGGCATATGCATTTCGATAGATACAAACACCTAATACATAAACAATCCACAAAAAAAATATTGTGGATTCTATTAAGCAATATTAGAATTTTTATTACACAAACAAAGTGATTTAGTTAAACAATACTAAAATTTAGGTGTTGAGCTTGAGAAAATGGTAAAATTAAAGACTTAAGCTAATTGGAATTTGACAAAATATTTATATTTTATTTATGAATGATATATGAATAATTATTAAATTTTTATATATATAATTCTCAGTTCGGTTTAGATAGTTATGCGGTTTTTTTTTAGTAAAATCAAAATCGAACTAAATAATATCGATTTTCAAAGTTTAAAACTAAATCTAACCAAACCAAATCAAATATCGGTTGATCAGCCTTAACTCGCATGCTATGTAATTTATCTCCCTAAAAGAAAATAAAGTTTATTAGTATTATAAAAAAAATATCACTCTTTCATGAATATTAACAAAATTACTTTTATAAATAGAGAAATAATAAAATATGATAATTTTAAGACTATAGAAAGAAAAAAAAAACATGAAGATCATTGATAGGTAGAGATTAAAATTTTGTTACGTATTTTTAAAAGAAATGTTAAAATGAAATTCACCCTCATGATATTTATAAATATTGAATATGTAATATCACAATTAACTTGTTATTTGAGTTATTCTCAACCTTCTTATTTCTATTGACAAAAACAAACTATTGAATATCATTCACTTACTAAAGAATGATGAGAATCATTAATAGTGTTAAACTAAGGAATTTAACACATAATAGATGTAAAACTATTAGGAGAGCATCTCCGAACGTTGAACTTATTTAGAGCATACAATTGAACGCTTAAAACGTAAGCTTTACAAAACTATGCCTCACATATGAGCTTCAATACATTTTTTCAATGCATGTCTAGGGACGAACCCGAGAGTGAGTTGTCTTTTAAAATATTGATATCTAACGTTAAATCACGAATTAATATAATTTTTTTGTTAATATTGAATGTGAGTAAATTTAGTTTGTTATTTACCATCACTAAGTGATAATTTTCTCATTTTTTAAAAACTTATTTATTATTCAAAATTTACTATTTTGATTAATTAGACTTCACTTTGTGTGTAGCTCATTAAATGAAGAAACAGTAAAGCTTTTTTTTTTTTTAGTGAGAGCTTGCTTTTTTTATGTAATAAAATATGTTCTTAGAATGTTCAATAGTTTTTCACTTTTGATTTTCTTTTTTTTAATAGTTTTTGGTTGGTACATTGGTAAAAATGAATTAACTTTGAACTGGAATTGGGAATCTTAATTGTTTATCAAAATGATTACTAATAAACAGGATGAATGATGAATTGTAAAGTAACAAACTATTACAATTATTAAAGTAAGAAAATATAATTACTTACTTACTATTTGTTTCCATATTTACTTTTAGTTAAATTACTCTTTTAGTTAATACTTCCTCTGTTTTAATTACTTTTATGGTTATATTTTAATTTTTGTAAGTCAAACAGTATAAATTTTGATCAATATTCTAAAATATATTTTTTCATTATATTAATATGAATAAGACTGCAATTTATAGTATTTTTTCGTGTAATTTATAGATATCTAAATTTAATATATTAAATTAATTTAACTTTAAAAATTAATTATATTTTGATAAAATAAAATAAGATAAGTAAAAATACAATAAAATTTGCATAGACAGAAATTATTGTTGTTTTTTAAGCAAGATTCTTTCATTCCTACCTTGGTCCCAAAGCTAAAAAGTTTCATAGATCTCACAAACATGGAAGCCTAGGGACTCCTACTTTTATATTCCCAACCCCATAATGCTAAAATATCTTTTTGATATATTTCTTAAAACAGGTTAATGAAAACCACTACAAAAAAATAGTTTCAATCACCATCCTATATAATCGATATTCATTGATTCGACTAATTTATTTGTGTTACGTAAGAATTATAGAAGAGAAAATGCTCTAAATTAGGAATTTCTCTTATACTATAGGTATGACTACGAGATGTAAGTATGTACATAACATAATGATCAGTAAAATATGGAGAACATTAAGGTTTTAAATTTGAATATCAGTAGAAATAAAAATATTAAGTAATTTCTTTTGATTTGCCCAATCTTTGATGAGGAGAGTTTCCCTATACATGTTTTGATGGGGTAGTAGATACTCGATAAACCTACTTATCGAGCTTTTAATATTAAACAATACTATTGTAGAGGCTATAATTTGCAAAATCTTTGACGAGGAGAGTTGAAAATTGGCAGGTCACCAATTAAGTCCATGGTACATTTCAAGTCTATTGAGATTTGAGACGTTAGTTTTGATCCTGCTAATCTAAGTCGAGGATCTGTCATAAACTCCTCAGAAAAACAAGAATAAGACTTATATATATTTTACTTTTCTCAGACTCCACTAATAAAATCACATTATTATTGTTGTTACTATTATTGAGACCTTGTTTTTTTTTCTTTTATACACAATTGAATTGACAATTTGGTTTCGTGCTAGTTCAAATTGTTCTCTAGTCAACATCAAAGGGTATGTGTGTTTTCCTCTTCAATTTTAGTACATCTCCTTTTTACTATTATAAAAGTAAGAACAAACTAATAACAACTTGCCAAAGTATATATAGAGTAACATTATCATATGGTTTTTGAATGTAGATGAAATTTTCTGTGTCACTTTCACTAATGTCTTTTCATGGCACAAGACAAGCATATTAATGGCATAATGTTTTGCTAAAATGTATTCCTTTGCAACATCTCAATGCCCAATATCTTTTAGGGTAAAAAATATCTAAGGTTCTTAAGTGGAAAATATTGTCATTCTTTTGCAACTACTATTGCCAATTTTTTTTTTCTCTAATGCAAGTTTGGTTCCATCCTTTTGTAGACATCAAACGATTCTACTAGATGAGTTCTATTTCAGTTAGGATTTTTGGAGGCTACATTTTATCAAGAACATGACCTAGATAGGAAGATATAGATATCGAAGATTTGAATAAAAGGTTTGTAGGCTAGGGGGTCGAAGTTGTTTAGTTTTCTTATTAGTATTACTCTTCTACTATCTTGTTTTGTAATTTTAATATTACATATTGTTTCCTTTGCTTCAGTGTATTATATGTTGTTGTCACTTATTCTCTTCTTAATTGTTTTTAAGCGTGGTTTCTTAACGATTGTATTCTATATACTTGTTTTTTGATATTAAAGGGTCTATTTGAAATAATATTTCTAATATCATATGGTAGGAGTAATGTTACGTACATGCTATCCTCACGCCCCACCCCTCAACTACCACCACCAAAACTAACTAGATTACATTGAATATATTATTGCAAACACTCTGATATGTCTTGAAATTCAATTTTTCAGCTCAAAATTTCAAAATATTGTGTTCTAAAGTTCGAATTAGTGTAATTTACAAATCTTGATTGAAACTTTAAGGAGGACCCAAGAAAGGCTAGCAATCCTTGCACTTCGCCCTTGCTCTTAAATGAATGTTATGCGACATATATATGTCTGAATTAGTCCAATCAATAAATTTTACATATCGAACATAATTCAAAAAAGATAAAATTTAGAGCTCACAATTGTTTGGTAGTTCGAATCTTTAGGTAAAAAACACTAGAGTAGATAACAAGAAATAAGATGTTCATCAACAAGAACATAACTTTAGTGATGATGTGGGGCAGGAGTCAGCATCATGATGAGCCAATTAGGACTCAACTACCCTTCAAAGTTTCATTACACACAAAATTATCTATAAGGGGTCGTTTGGTGTGAAGGATAGGGTAAAATAATCCTGGAATAAGTTATCCCGGTACTAATAATTAGTACCGGGATAAGTTATCCCTTCTTATGGGTGGTATAGTAATCCCAGGATAACTTATCCTGGGATAAAATGACTAAATGACAAAAATGTCCCTTTAAACAATTTTTAGACATTACTTTTCACATCCATGAAGGATATTTTTGTAAACTTATATGTTGTTCTTAAGATTTATTATTTTGAATACAACAAATTAAACACTCAATAAAAAATAATCTTAGCATAACTTATCTCATTATAATTAATCCCATCATAACTTGAATTCAAATCAAATGAGCACTAAAGAATAATATAATCCCCAACTATATTATGCTCGTTTGGTACGTAGGATGGGATAAACGTTATAATATTTTGTCAGATTAGTTAATCCATCATTTTAGTATATTCTATGAAATTGATATTTGTCATGTCTTTTACTCTTGTATTTATCAAACATGTTTTTTTTTAAAAAAAAATTTAAGTCGAAGATTTATCGAAAATAATCTCTCTATTCTTTTAATATTCCACCCTTTTCACACTTCATGTGTGAGATCATACTGAATATGTTATGTGTGTGAATATGCCGATCACACAACCAAACAAAATATGATAAAGATTATCTATCAAAATCAGTATGACTATTGACTAGCATGACTTCATTTTAAACGTACGTTGGTAAGCTAAAACTTGGTGCTTTTGGTGATATCTTTTACTCTTGTATTTGTCGAATTTGACTTTAAAATTACTTTTCTTAAGTCGGTGATTTATCAAAAATAATCTCTCTATGTCTCACAGAATATGTAGGACTATAGAAATAAGATCTTCTTATATCCCACCCTTCTCATAACCCGTTTACGAAATTATACCGAATATGCATGTTATGATCATGTGCATCCGCTCGTTCACACAACAAAACAAAATATGATTAAAAAATGTCTACTAAAATAAGTATGACTTCATCTTAAACGTACGTTGGCAAACTAGAACAATTTTGCTGCATGCATTTTTCCTCTTTTGTGCTCTAAATTTTTGTTGTATTATTCTACTATAGAAAAGCAACAAAGCATTACATCACCTTACAATTCATATGTTTATAATAAAAAGAACGTGATATATTTTATGTGGAAACATGTCCAAAAAGAATAATATTTTTTTTAGATAGAAGCGTCGAATATAAACACTTCATTATACATTCAGATTGATACTCGATTAAAATATACCATAATTCGAATGTCTAAATGAAATTTACTACTAACAATTTTTTTTTTGTCGATAAGTTCATGAACCAATTCCAATCATATGCATCGTCATTAAAAAATTAGACAGATAAATATTAATAAAACTCATGATATTTAAATTATGAATCAATCATCGCTAATAAAACAAGAGACGATATCGAGGTTGTAATAGTAGGAAGAATATTGCAAATTTAATGGACAATAGCTCATGGCATTTGCTTATTTGGCCTAAGAATAATAGTACATCAAATTCAGCAATTGTTCGATATTTTGTCTACGGGTGTATATGGTATGATATTGAAAATTTCGAATTTAGTAATTTTAAAAATATTATATCATTAATTATTATATCATATAAATTCAGCATGCTTCGATATTTTAAAATTTGATTTTGATATTTTTCAATATAATAAATTAGTAATCACAATTTATTCAATTTTGATTTTCATTCAACAAAGAATATAGTTATGACTTCTGTTTTTTCAAGAAACATCTCATTTATATCATATTAACACCTTAAACATGTGAAATTATTCAAAAGAAAGTACAAGCAATTTTCTTTAATTAATTACACAAAAAAAAGGACATTTTTCATCAAAAATAAAATAATCAAGTTTCAATGTCTCAATAATTAGTTTTGCTAATACTAATTTATAAATATGTTAGTGCTGTAATAAGTAATATATATGAATTGTATTTGTAATTGTGTACTTCAATATGGTACTTGTCTACTTGATATTCGGACATTTTCTTATAAAAATGGAATACCGAAAAAATGCATAGCAAATACATAACATAATATCGAAATCATGATATATATATATATATATATATATATATATATAGATCACCTTTTTTAATTTATGTAGCTACCCATAATAAATAGTAAGTGTAAGCACGTTTAATCTCTTTACCTTGTGTATATATAAGGAGGAGAACAAAATGCGGAGTTTACCTTTTCACTAAGATAATATAAAAAATAAAAAAATATTTAACGTATGAAGAAATCGAAGGGTACAAGAGGGAGTTGCCCCCTCAATTCCAATCCTAAGGTATGAATTTGAGTCACCAAAAGAGCAAAAAAGATGAGAACTTTTTTTTTTAGGGGGGGAGGGGGAAATCTTTTTTTATATAAAAAGTAATGAAATTGAAAAGGATTCAATATTTGCTCTATATTCATAAAATATAATGTTAACGATGTACTCGACCTCTTACCTGACTTTGCCCCGAAAGCAAAGGGACAATATTGTTGAAAGACCCTATCTTCCCTAAGCACTTGAACAAAAACTGGAACATGATTTTCCTTTTTGTTTGCGGATTAAATTATTTTGAAATTATAAATTTAAGATTAATTTATCTCATTAAGAAAACGAAATGAAATAATTTCAAGTTTGATGAAATAAGATAGGATATTTAAAATAAGATTATGATAAAACTTAGTATATCATATTTGATTGATAATGTAAACTAATCAAACACAATATCTTAAAATATCTCAACTTATTCCGCATATCAACGATCTCGATAGAATTTGCTTTTAGAATAAGTGGGCCTATTCAAGTCTAGTGGGCAAGTAGAAACTAGAAGCATTCAGCAAACAGATGCCATAGGCCCATAGCCCATTAGAACTACCCCACAACTCAGGCTTATGATAGGATAGTTTGAAGTTTTTCTACAATCCGTTAATTAAAAATTTCGAGTTTGAACTATAAAAAGATCTTTTGATTTTTACAATTTTAATGAATCGAAAATAATACATTCAGATAAAATTTGAAGCTGCAAAACTACAGGTTCAACCAAATACAACATTTTTTACATAAAATATGTCTATATATATGAAAAAATATTAAGATACTTTTAAATATTAGATTTTAAAACCGAGTAAGAGTATAATATATATCACATGATAAAAATTTAAACATTAAATTCATCAAATTTAAAGCAAAGACATGCTTGTGCTTGGTCCAACTCATAATTAAATGGGACATTGAATTTCAAATAACAAATAATTATACAGAAAAAAGATTTATGGCACCATTTTCTTTGTGCAGTCTGAAACACACACAATGAAGAATCTCACATGAATTGTCAGTATGCAGTGAATAATTAATGTGTATATTAATTAGACATATTTATCAAAATCAAATATACACTGATGCATTATAAACTATTACGACTAGCGCTTGAAAATATGTTTACCTCATTATTTTACGACTAAATGATTGACAAATATTATCGTGGTTTAATATTTTCTTATGAATTTAAATTTTGATCAAAAGAGATCTTTATATCGTAATCTAAAAGGTTCATAAATTATTTTTAAAAAATATTAAATAATTGTCTAAAAATAGTTGATCTGTGAAAATTTCAGCATGGGCCACAAGCCCATACAAAATTGGGGCTGCTAGAGGCCCTTTTTGTGATTTTGTTCTAAGTTTCTTTATCTAAGCTTTAATCATTTCAATTTTTAATGAAATGTACATCAAATAGAAATTTGAATGATCATTTTTACTCAAGGATGTTACATGATCGATTAAATTTAATTTATAGGAGTAACTATATCGAGTCACATTAGTTGTCCTGCTCTTTCCCCTATCTAGATGTTCGTCTTTATAAGTCAAATAGTAATGGCGACTTGTCGAAGATTAAAACTTCGTAACATATTGATGAAGGGCCACAAATTTAGGTCCGATTAATATAAGGGACACCTTTGTCTCCCCTGAAAAAGAATAACTCAACTCTCTAGCCAACAAATCTTGTTGATTATATAACTGGAGAGGTGTTCAACCCACGTGCATCATTTAATGAAAATACTTTGATTAAGTCGCCTCCAATAACTTCAATTTAGTAGTTTACTCGAGGATTTCACACTTTCACAAGAAATGTAGTTAGGGTGGAGCCGTGATTAAATCTAATAAAGTTCATTTTACTTTAGTTACAAATTACACTTTCAATACATAAAAATGATTTAAAATCAGGTCTAACATGATTTCTTGCCTAAATTTAATGTTACTATAATTTATATTCTCCAACTAAAGAATATGTTGATATCATGGGTCCCTTAAGAAACAAATTCAAACATGAATTTATAAACAATCTCTTTCAAAAATCAACATGAAAATGACAAATTGTATATGTGGGACTTTCTCCTAACAATTATCACTTAATCACTAAGAGTCCCAACAACCAGACAAAATAAAAAGATAAGATCCATTTTAATACCCAAATTTTTAGACAAATAAAGGGAATAAATTTAAATAAAATATTATTTATGGTCTATCTTCTAGTCCACTCGTCACTCTTAACATATTTCTAATTGTTAAGCTTTTTCTTCTTCTTTATCTTCTTGGTGTTTACTCAAAAAGATGATTTAAATAAAAAAAATAATAGTAAGGTTCTCTATTAACCTAACAAAATCTAGATTTTTTTTTATTATGATGGAATCGCTTATCCCGAAATTTGAAATATCTAAAAAATTCGTCACTTGTCATATATTTTTTCTTATAATTGATCAGCTAAAATAAATTGGTGTGTAAAATGAAATGATATTTAATTTCTTATCGAATTCGTGTATCCAAATATTTTCTCATATTCTAATCAATCTATTTATTTTAATTCTTCAAATAAAGTAATCTAATTGAACAAAATTCAAGGCTACCATCCTAATTTTTTCAAAATATAAGTAGATACTCTATAAATTACTTATAATCCAATGCTGAATTTCAAGATGTTGTAACGATCTGTTCTCGTCGTTATGAAAAATCCAATGGGAAAAAAATTTGGGCCAGAAAACTTCTGAGTAGTAACTTAAAAATTTCTAGTATAGGCCAGATTCGAACGAAATATAAGTCAGGCGAAGTCTAGAGAATCTGGTAATGAATGGGGTATTTAATTATGAATTTGATTACATGAATGGATAGCCAAGACATTAAAGAGCATGTATGGCTTTACGGAATCGAGTGCGGACTAGTAGAACTCCCGAAACTGATCATGGCGTGAAATGGTAGTTTTAGTCATCGGGGCGGAATTAATCCCGCCAGGGCGGGGCCGTTGTGGCAGGTTTTGGGTCCGCTGAGGTGGGACAGTCGCGACTTAAGTTGGGGAAAAACCCCAATTTCGTTATTTTCTGCAAAACTTCGTTCTTAAGAACGGAAGGACGACCCAGAGCGATTTCTTGATAGATTTCCACGACTTCTAGTGCAAAAGGTAAGGAAATTACTCTCCTAATCCATATTTCGATTTCTACCATTTAAAATCTTAGGTAATTATCGTTGGGGAGGGTTTTGGCCTGAAGTTAATGGTGGGAAAAGTCCTAGTTGAACTCAATTAGGATCATGAGTTTGGTCTTGGGTTGATAAGTTTGTTATAATCCGAATAAATTAGACCTTGTTTATTGATCCTTGTGTTAATTACTTGTTATAGACCAAGAACAAGCTGAAAGACTCAAGTGTCTTAGGAGTATTCAGGCATGGTTTCGAGGTAGGTGATGGTTTGATTTCCTTTTGTGTGACATATGCTGGATAACTGCTTCATTGTATGCGTGTATGTATGTGAATATGGAAATGTGAATCAAATCTAATGAAATGATTATGTGTGCACAATACATGTCACGAACCTATTACTTGATTGTATGACTATGAGTATTGTTCATTATGGTTGTGCTAACTAGATCAGGTGTCACGTTCCGACACATATAGTGGATCGAATGTCACATTTTGACACATATATTAGACTGGGTGTCACGTTCCGACACATGTATAATGGATCAGGTGGCACATTCCGACACACTAACAATTTGGGTGTGTGTTCCATGAGAGGACCACTTGTGATTATTATGTTCATGTTTACCTATCATGGATATTGAGAAATTGTATGTTGTTCCTAAAATGATAAATTGAACTATGTATTATGTATATATGTGCTTACTGTGTTGTAATTGCTTGTATATATTGTGTTTATGAGAGTAGTCGTGTGATCCTACCAGTACACCGTAGTTTCATGTGCTGATACTGCACTTGCTCTTTTTTTTGTTAAGTACAAGGCATCTTTAGGCGGCTACAAACATACCTCGATTAGGAGATTATTCATCGCGATTGGATTCGAGGGTGAGCCAGTTCTTTCAGGCTGCCATGAATCCTTCTTTTGTTTAGTCCATTCTTTTCAGACTCAGACTATTTATTTAGGCTGTTATGTTTAGTTTTTGGGGTTGCACCCCCTCTTTCCTAAGACTTGTTGGTTAAACAGAGTTTTGGTACAATATCTTTCAGTTTTACGGGTTGAATTTCCGCAATAGTTGTTTTGTTAGACCTTCGGAGTTTATGGAAACTCCGTATTTTATTTAGTTTGCTTCCGTATCTTTAAATGGTTAGTTTTAGTTAAATTGCTTAGTTGGGTTGTAGTAATGATTTTCCCATCGGAGGACTAGTGTGGTTGTCAATTACGACGGTCTGGATCGTGACAGCTGTCAAGCTAACCTTAATTATAAATTAATGAAAGATAATACATCACTAACCAAGCTTATTTATATCTAATGAAAGCAAAATTCCTCAATTTCCACTAAATGACCACATATAACAAATGAATTTTCACTTTAAAGTGAAAAATATAACAAAAATAATAATTATAGAAATATGTGCCATATCCAAAAGATTTTACAACAGAAAAAAAATCAAACATTTGCCCTTCTTTTCGAATGTTTGAAGCTTCTTGAATCCTTCGAAACACGAGCAAGCGAGAATTGTAATGAAATGAATTTTTATATTTTTAATAAAATATTGAGTTCGGTTTTTATTATATGCTTTTTTTGAATTCTCTCATTTAATAAGTTTTATGTAGTACAAATTCAAATTATATTAATAAAGAAAAAACAAAAAGACATTCTTGGAACTTTCTTTTTGGCTTTTACGATCGTCATTGTCTTTTTAAGAGATTGGAACTTTTTGGAAATCCAAATGATTTTCTTTTTCTTTGAGTTTTTATTAAATTAATTAACCAACAAAAGTATAAAACACTTTTCTAGATTACTCCTTTAATTCAAAACAATGAAGAAAAACAAAAATAGTAAAAAGGAAAAAATAAATCGATTAACTAAACTAGGTTGTTAGTGTACTGAATTAAAGGTTAATCAGACTCTAACCACAAATTACTAAATTAGCTAGAACCAAAATAGAGTATTAATTGGTTTATCCCTTATAGTTTTATAATCTTCGAAATATCCACTTGCATACAATTTGTAAAAAATACTATAATTATTTTGAGACGGAAGGAATATTTGTTGACAATAATTTTCATTGTTTGTTTACTAAATTCAAGAGAATAAAATTACTACATTTACAAAGCCTCCAACTTGCATAGGGAGTAAATGATACTTTTCACCCAACATGACAACTTACATTTCTCTTTGGATTGGAATAAGTGTATTAGTTTAGAGGCTAACTTCAAAATTTTTAATTCATAAATTTCGAACTATAATTTTTATTTATTAAGTTTTGAATAAATTATTTTTATATTTAAAATATGAGTCAAAGTTATTAAATTCTTTTGAACAGATAATTTTAAGGTTGAGTTTGTTCATGTGTATCACCATTTTTTCTAATAACATTGAATTCTGAGTCAATTTACTTACAACTTGCTATTCAACATATAAGTATCAAATAATTTTGCTCTTTTTTTTTTTTTTTTTTGACATTTGAATTCTATATTTTATTTTCATTCATTAATGGTTAGATCACATTACTCCTACCTGCAAGTCTGCACTTAATATTTTTTTCTTTTCTTGATTTATTATCCGATGATTGGTGTCCGTTTTGAGACTTCATTTAAAAATAGTTTTCTATCAAAACTAACAATAATTTAGAATGTAAACCTAAAATCTGATTAAAATGAATTTATCTTATCCATCTTATCACGATTCAGAAATCCTAAGTGCAACACTAAAATGTTTCACCGAACCTTATCTAAACATATGAAAGTGCCTTCTCCATAAGATTCCATCATTTCATGATTTTAGCTGTTTTTTTTTTTCTTCTTGCCACAACATGTGATTTCTTTTTGTCTCCAATTAGTTGCACTTTTTTTTTAAAAAAAAAAAACAGTGAAAGACGACCTTTTCCAAAGTGCATTTTGCTTGGTAGGCCATAAGATATACTTATATGAATTGATTTTTTATTTGATGATCAGAATTTGTATTAAGATTTGATTAAAATTAAATTTATATTTTATAAAAATTAGTTTCAAAGATAACGCTTCTAATATAAGTTTTTAAAAAATATACAATAACAGTATAGAAACAATTACAATTGTTTTAAAATGTCAACACATGAGTTTAAATTATTGGTGAAACTGTTAGATTTTTTTGCCTTATTTTTTTATTTATTATATTGAGTTTTTTATAAAGAAAAAGTCAATTATTATAATTGATTTTACTTTTCATAAAATAAAATATAAATTACTTTCGTATTTGACTTTCTTACTAGGAAAAAAAGTCTGAACGTTTATAAATTGAAAATCTTTCGTCTCATATTATAATAATAAAGTGGCACCCACAATGTAATCATTCAAAACCTAATTATAAATCATTTGGATGTTAATAATACTTAAATAAGAATAAAATAGAAATAAAATAATAAATTATTTCTTAATTTTTTAAATTGAACTAAACGGTCATTTAGCATAGTGGAAATAAAAGTTGATGGAAGGAGTGCTTTTTTTTTTTGGGATCGAAATAACAGATGAAAAGAGACTAATAAAAAAACATTGAACAACAATAATAATGAGTAATGAATATGATTTCTTCAATTTTAAATTTTGAAAAATTGAGTTAATTAAGCTTTAAAAATAAAACTAATAATCTTAATAAAAAATGTTTTCTTCTTTAATTTATCTTAATATAATATATATTCAAATTAACCAGACTTCTAAATAAATAACGGAGAGAGGGGAAGTTGACACAAAGTTTAGCATAATACTACCACACGACAAAAACTCATCAAACTAAGAAGCATTAAAAATTCATTTACTGTTTCTTACCCCAAAAGCAATATGTTTGCTCAACTTATTCAAGTGGATCAATTAACTATAATAAGTTATATAATACGTAAAAAAAAAATCAAATTTGGCTTTAGTTAATAAATCTACATATTTAGATATCTCAATTCGTTTTCATTATGATAATTGAGCACTTCAACTAATAAAATGATCATCTAGATACCTCAAAAATTATGTGGTACGTCAATATTTAGATGTCTGCCAGATATAGTAGGAACGATTTGGAATGTTTATTTGTCAGTTGAGACCAAATTAAAATATCTAGATATAGACTCACAAAATTGAAATGCTATACTTATGAAACCATTTTTTTGAGTATACTTGTGTGATAGTGTAAATCATGATTAAATTCTTTTATTAGGAAAATCTTATTAATTTTTTAAAAAAATTATCAGTAGCGTAAGGGATTATCAATTTAAGTACGTCTTGACTTGTACTCGATCAAGAAAAAGACTTGTACCTATTGAAACTAGACAATTAATAATTGTCATCATATTTTGAGGAAATGTTACGTGGATTTCTTGTGTCAATTAAAATTTATTTTATAAATTAAGCATGTCTTTTTTTTTTTTAAAAAAAAAAGTGTGTTTCTTCTACTCTATTTTGTTTGAAGAAAGAATAACACTTTTTGTTCTTTCAGTTATCAATAAATTTTAATGATCTTTAGGTATATAACTCAATATATTTGATCATTAATTAGTTGAAATATTTTATTATATACATAAACAACTAAACGTATAAAATTTTATTGAATACTTATGAGTGAAGAAATAAAAAATACGCAATATCAACAAAATGATCTTTTTCTTAGCGTAAAAAATTCTTTACAAAATTCAAACCATTTTAATTTATACTTACTACTTATACCTATCATTATTTTGATTAAAAAATTAAGCTAGGCCATGTTCCCCGATACCATAATCAGCTCCACCTCTAATTATTTAATTTGTATGTGCCAAAAATTATTTACTTAGTTAATAATCTTGTGACTTAGATTTGTTTTGTTAATTAGATTATGTTGTTACAAAGTGAATCTTGTCATTTTGAAATTAGTAAATGATTGATTAACGCAATCATCGCATTGACATTATATTACTATATTATAAAGCAAAAAGGAATAAAGAGAGAATCCAAAAATTTAAAATATTATAATTTGATGTCCTTTTTACTCACTCTTTTTGCTACAAAAATATACATCATTTTCTACCTATAGTGCTAAAAGGCATTGTTATTAAGTCTATTAAATAAAGGAGAATAATAAAAATACAAACGAAATACTAAGTTCTTGCGCAAGGAGTTGAATAGAGTCTCTAAAGGTAAATCATCTTCGAAGAATCACCGACAAGAGCAATCAAAATCATTACTTATTCGATACCAATCACTTTCGGTATAACGTCATATCAATGGTAGCTTTTATTAATAAAGAGAAGAATCTGTTGCCTGAAATCATGTTGAAAGAAAGACGGGCCAAATACGTCAGCTAGTCTATATAGAATCTCGCAAATCACAATAGGATTACAGTCGATTCACGTAACAATATATCCAAATAAAGTACTTCTATCGATTGATGTACTATAGGCCCAAATACTCTACTACGTTGCATATAAATAGCTAAAGTATTATTCACTAAAATTACTTCTATCGATTGATGTACTATAGGCCCAAATACTCTACTATGTTGCATATAAATAGCTAAAGTATTATTCACTAAAACACCTGCGCATCTCCTCATCACATTACCAAACCATTTCAACTTCGCTTCCTTCAGTTTATTCCTCACTGAGACCACTCTCACCTTTGCTCGGACATCCTCATGCCTAATCTTGTCACTTCTAATATGCCGACATCTATTTCAGCAACCCCATATCCACAACTTGCACCTTTTGAACTCGAGAGTTCTTAATTGACCAACACTTCGCCACATTCAACAATGTCGTTCTAACCATCACTCTATAAAATTCACCTTTAAGTTTAGATGATACGTTTTTGTCACACGAGACTCTGAACGCAAGCCTCCACTTCATCAACACCTCACCAATATGCTGTGTGGCATCTTCATCGATATTCATGCTTCCCTAAATTAAAGCCCCAAAATACTTGAAACTATCTCTCAGCCTCCATATCAAGCTTCACTTCCACGTCTATCTCATACATCACATCGCCTAATTCACACTCCAAATATAAATACATATCTTTTTCTAATGAAGTTCCATTATAGGATTATCTAAAATTGGATTTTTAAAATGTTCCTTTCAACTTTTTTTCTTTAAAGAATTGCTATTTAGATCCTTTCACCAAATTGACTAAATTTTCCAAATTGCAAACTCTTCTGCATGAACTCTTCCACGTGGCCTTTCCCCCCATATAACACTTTCTCTTTCTCATTTCAATTTCTTCAATAAGAAAATTAATATATTTTTTAATCTTCTGCAAAAAAATTTTCTTCAAGAAATCAAAAATTAAGGCATCTTCCTCTTCCATCTCTAGATTTTGATAGCGACCCTCTTCCCTGCACATATTTTCCCGGCAAAATCTCTCAAAAAATGAGAAATTTTTTTTAAAAAAATTGTATCTTTTGGGCATATCAGCTGCAGAAATACAGAGATTAGCAAGAAAGTGCTGTTTTTGTTCATGTTTCCATCACTTTCTTGCTGGGTCGGTTCCTTTTTTTGAGGTAATTTTCAGTTTGATGTTGTTGGTTACTGAAAACTCATGTTTCTTGAGCAACCCTTTTGATTTGCTTGTATTTGGGTGAACCCCATTAGGGTTTTATTGGAGTTTTGGGTTTTCTTGGTTTTTGTACTAGCTCAAATGTAGAGAAGGATAAAACCTAAAAAACAAAAATAGCAATTTTAGGTTTAGAAAAAAAAAATCCAATTTTGATTTGTACAGATTATGGCTTTTGATCAAAATTCAATACCCAAAGATTTGAGGCCGTTGAACATTGTTAGGACAGTGCCCGAAGAATCGGGTATTGCTCCTGTGACTACATCTGGTAGAACAGTTGAGGGGTTTTATGGTAACCTGACCCGGGATGTTGGAGGTAGTCCTGGAACTATACAGGGGGTTTATTACCCTACTACTGTAACGGATGCCGGGTTTTTAGGTTTAGGTTATACCAATGCAGGTCCAGGGGCGGCTGGGTGGGTCCCACAGGTTGTGGCTTCGCAGCCACCGGGTGTTGTGAGTGTTGGTATTATGAATTCAGGTACTGGGTCGTCACAGAATTTGCATTCTGGGGCACGGGTTGGTAGTAATGCGTCTGAGCATGCTAGTGATGATGGTGGTGATGGTTCAGTGTCAGGGAGGAAAGTTAAGTTTTTGTGCAGTTTTGGGGGTAGGATAATCCCGAGGCCGAGTGATGGGGTATTAAGATATGTGGGTGGACAGACTAGGATTATTAGTGTTAGGAGGGATGTGAGTTTTGCTGAACTGGTACGCAAAATGGTAGATACTTGTGGGCAGGATGTGACGATTAAGTACCAGTTGCCTGATGAGGATCTTGATGCACTTGTGTCTGTTTCTTGTCCAGAAGATCTTGAAAATATGATGGATGAGTATGAAAAGTTGGTTGAAAGAGCGTCAGATGGGTCAACTAAATTGAGGGTGTTTCTGTTTTCGGCTTCTGAGGTGGAATCATCCGGTTTGGTGCAATTCGGAGATCTGCAAGATAGTGGACAGAGGTATGTCGAGGCAGTGAATGGGATTAGTAATGGAGTTAGTGGTATTGGCCTTACTAGGAAAGGTAGTAACGCTAGTGCTGGTTCCACCCAGAATTCGGAATTTAGTGTCTCTGAAGCTGTGGATGTCTTAGGTCATAGCCAGGGGGAGCTTAGAGCTGTACCTTCTTTTGACACACTATCACCTAGTGGGACATCTGCTACCTCTCAAGAACCTGCTTACAGATTGGCGTCTACAGATGCAAATCCCGCAACTCATGCTGATGCTTCTGTCTCTGCAATGACCATTCCATTAGTCGTTCCTGGGTCTGTGCCAACCTTATCTGCTCAGCTGGAGCATGGGTTAGAGAAAACTGTGCCTGTCACTGCACAGCAGCAACAAATGGGTTATGATATGCAGCAAACAGGAGTGACTTATCAAGGGACTACACCATATTTCCCAGCTTATGTGGATCCTCAGAGGGAGACACTAAACCGTACAGAGTATGTTCAGATCCCTTCTCAAATGGGATTCCCAAGACAGCTTTTGGGAACTGTTGGGCCAGCAATGAATCAGCAACATATAATTGCTGGTGGTCCAACTCAGCAGTTTGTCCCTGCTCTTCACATGACAATGGCTCCTCCCAGTCATGTCAGTATGAATCCTAATCTGGTTGCCTCACAGATTCAGCCTCAACATTTTAGGTTAGAACATTATCCTGCAGAAGGCACATTGGGACAGAGAGTTGTGCAGATTCCTGTTGACCAAGGGTACAGTGCTTATCAGCATCACGCCCCTCCTGCAGGTCTTGGAGGAGCTTATGGATGGCACCAGATTCCACAAACACAGCAGATTCCACTTTCTGAAGGCCAGGTGCCTCAACCACTGGTTACTGGTTCTGAGGCATTACCTAGGTTTGATGACTGTCTAATGTGTCAAAAATCGCTGCCTCATGCACATTCAGATACAGTAGTGCAAGAGCAAAGAGAGAGTCCTGCAAGCACAGTATCTGACTTTAATCCGGTGTATCATAGCCTTCGGTTGGATGAGATGGGGCGGCCTATTTACCGCGCTGTTACAACTGGAACCCTGGGTGAGCCAGCTGTTGAACAGCAGGGAGCTGCTGTTGGGCAAAGAACTGGGGGTCAGATAGATCTTGGAGTTGGAAAAGGTCAAGGTGAGCTAATTGGAGTCTCACGAACTGTTGATAAACAGTATGAATATGATAGAAGCCTCCAACAGCCTGAGTTTGCAGAGCACCCAAAGGTGTCAGTTCCCCCCCAAGGTATGATAGGGTTAACAGGTACGGTGCAACCACCTTATGGAGTTTTTGTTGGAGTTGTTCCTCAACCATGCCATGGTAATGCCACTGAGCAGCTTCTGGTTCCATCACAGTATCAGGTTAAACAGGAAGTTGCTGCGAATAAACCAGTCAGTAGTGATTTACTTAAAGTTGGCAGCGTGCCTGGTCAAACACTGGATAATTTAAGTGGTGAATCTCCTAAGAATTATGGTGGAACCGCACCTACCATACTTCCTAAAGAAGATGATATAGAATCTGTTACAGCTTACAACCATTTGAGACAAATTGAGGGAAGGATGGAAAATCTCCTGATGCACCCCGCTGAAATTTTAGCAAATAATGAGCAGAGTAAGCCAGCTGTTGATAATTTTAGAAGGGAAGACATCTTGAATAACAGAGTACAACAGTTTGATGGGAGGGAGGGATATCCAGGTTTGGTTACAAGTAACGTGAATCCAAATGAAGCACCTGTTCCTCCACATGGGAATCCTTTCTTGCCCAACATTCAGGCTGCAGAAGGGTATGAAGTGTCTCAGCATCCTGTTATGACTAATCCGGGTGTGCATGCCCAACCAAACTATGGGGTTAATCACTTGATACCCAGTGAAGTCTCTCCCCACCTAACTGCCCTCTCTGCCCATGCAACAGAAAGAACTCCAGCTATTGCTGAATGGAAAGATGGGGTTCAACATTTCCAGCCAATATTGAGTCCTACTACTGCGGAGATGACCATACTCGATGGTACCTCACCATGTGTACAGGAGAATTCAAATTCTTTATATAGCAATCAGGATCCTTGGAATATACATCATGATTCCCATTTCCCTCCTCCTAAACCTAGTAAACTTCAGCTAAAAAAGGAATCTGCTGGCACCAAGGATTATTCTGGCGAGAATCGTTTTGGCAATAGCAGTGAGTTGCCAACTATTACTAATGGTGGATTACAAACACAAATTCGGTTGGAGGATGGAACTTACCTTCCCTCCGGTAATACAGAATACGGTTCAGATCAATCATGGTCCAAGAAAGGTGAGAAGCTTCGGTTTTTCTGGAATTCAGTATTGGTAGGTCATCTTATATACTTGCCGTCCTAACGTTTTCCTTTCCTATTTGCTATTGAAGGCTCAGAGGAGGAAATGATCAAGCAAGAACTTCAGGCTGTTGCTGAGGGTGTCGCTGCTTCTGTTCTTCAGTCATCAACTCCGTCTAATGCTGACCTGTCCACACATGGGAGGAGTGAGTCCCCATCTTCAAGTCAACCGAATGTTGAATTTGAAAGCACTAATGCCGGAAAGGACTCCAATGATAAATTTGAGGTCTTAAATTCTCTCACACAAACAGCAGCTGCTGCTATGCAAGTTGTTTAGAATCAGTTTCTTGTATCTCTTCTTTGCCAGTCTTGCTAATCAGAAGTAATCTCTGTTCAGGAAACTAAAACTAAATTTCCCGAGAGAGCAAATTTTGGGTTTCCTGTATCAGGTGGCATTGGACGCTTGCAGGTTCGACATTTCTTGTCCAGTACAATTCCCATAATTTGGTTTTTTTTTGAGAATGAAAATATTTTTTTTTTTTTTTTTGAGAATTCCCATAATTTGTTATACCTAAATGGAGAAGTGAACTTATCTTTTACCGTCACTGCCACTGCCACTGCCACATAGCAATTTTTTCATTTTCCCATGTTTTGAAAGTGCATTCTTGTGAATAGATTATAAAGAATGATGACCTCGAGGAGATTCGAGAATTGGGTTCTGGTACATTTGGCACTGTTTATCATGGAAAGTGGAGGGGTACTGATGTTGCAATTAAAAGGATTAATGATAGGTGTTTCGCTGGGAAAGCTTCAGAACAAGAGCGTATGGTTGGTACCTTTTTCCCCTTTCTTTCAAATTCTTATTGTCTCTCGTCTTTATCCCTACACCTGATAATTTAACTAATTTATCCAAGATCTTTGCGTGTTTTATTCATGTATATAATATGACTCTGCTTATCTTTTTCATTTAGAGGGATGATTTCTGGAATGAGGCCATCAAACTTGCAGACTTGCACCATCCAAACGTTGTTGCCTTCTATGGTGTTGTGCTAGATGGTCCGGGTGGCTCGGTTGCGACTGTTACAGAATATATGGTTAACGGGTCCTTGAGAAATGCTTTACAAAAGAATGAGAGGTGAGCTTTCTTTTTGCTTGCATGGATTAAATGGAGTATCTGTTTATTGGTAATTCAATCTTTACTTCCATATGAAGATATTTGAAATGGAATCCTAATTATTAATTACTTAATTTGCTGGTTTTTATACCATTGAATTTTGGTTAAACTTGTTTTAGGGTTGACCTCTGCTATGGTTTTAGTGATTAAATAACTTGGTGGTATAAATTCATGTCTTCATGCAAATTTAGGGCAATGGTAGGTTAAAGGCCACATCATTTTCAGAAGGTTATTTTCAAGTGTGCCATGAGGGTAGGGTGGTTCCTGTAGTTACTTAGTGGATGAGTAGGTTTCTTTCATGATATTTACCTTGATTTTGTGGGATCAGGAAGTGTCTGTTTGATTTGATCATTTTCAGTCTGAGAACTTATAGTACTCTTCTGCATACAATAACATTGTATACTATTTGTGGTGTTACACATAAAACATGGGATGACTAAATGCATCATGTACTGTCTTCAGGAATCTGGATAAGCGGAAACGCCTTGTGATTGCCATGGATGTTGCATTTGGAATGGAGTATCTTCATGGGAAGAATATAGTGCACTTTGACTTGAAAAGCGACAATCTGTTGGTTAATCTGCGTGATCCCCTCCGTCCAATATGCAAGGTTAGTCATCACTGGGATATAGTTTTATTTGTCAGTTGATAAAAAATGATGTGCATAAATGTTAAAAGATTTAGTAGCGAATTATCTCAACAAGGGGAATAAATATTAAATATTTGTCTTACAAATGTTTTTACATGTTGACACCAGAGACTAATTCAAGTTTTATGCACAGTTGTTCTGAGTTCTCGTTGAACTAAAGAAAGTAATTGAATGTTATGTTCCGTATGCAAATCTGCAATGGAAGTATAATTTTCTATTGAGCATGAGGTAAGAAGTCTTTTAAGTCCTAAGCCCAGAATGGGGCAGGTAAACTACAATGAAAGATGTAAAGAGATCACAATTTGACATTAATAACTGAATATTCGTTGTAATCTGATACCCAAGTATGACACACCTGAACCTGAAAGATCCATCACTCTCATTGAGTAACATATTAGAGCTTGGAGGCTGCTTTTGCATTTGAGGTGATGCGTTTATTGCTTAACATCTCAAGAAGTTCCCAGCTGAAGCAGTTACATCATAATTTAAAACTGATTAACTTTGTATCTCCCTCAAAAAAAGAATACAATACCTTTTTTTTTTTTTGTTTTCCATTTAAAAAAGAAGAAAAAAAGAAGCAGGTATTGTATTTTATGGTTTGAGATACAACAGATGATGTGTATCATTTCACATTGGGTGTAGTAGAACATCTTGATATAATAGCCAGCCTTGAGACGGTGCCAAAAGCAAAAATCCTTCACTTTTTGGCTTTTCCAGCCTTTTAATCTTTCATGGCTTATCCTATAATTGAAAACAATTGAATTTTATACCATTTTTCAGAAAGTATGAGGGACCCCATCCTGAGAAAATGACACTGTTCATTCCTGCACCTGTTTTCTTCCCTTCTAAATTAAATGTCCCTCCAAACTATTACTGGGAAAGGTGACCCATGAGTCTCTGTGGCTACTTCAGCCCAGGTTGTGTACAAGGTCTATCACGTTGAATTACTTTTAAGATCTTCCGTAAACCTTATTGCATTCCATCGGCATTGACACTGGATACCATATACACTGGGTTTTTGTTCGAGATTAGCTGCGTGTTTCAGGTGTCAATGTTTAGGGGCTGAGAGTGGTTATGGTTTCTGCTTATTAACCAATATCAGATATGCCTGTGGGTGGACCTGCATTTTCTGTGTGTTCAAATGTAATGACCTGATGTGGTGAGGTGGAGATTAAATTCAAAGACCTCATTGCGGGAACTAGTTTGAGCAGGTAATTTAAAAGATGATAAGATTATCATATGTAAAACTTCATCAAAGAACTACAGTATGTGCAGTAGGTTCGAAGCCTGTTGCAGACAAAAGTTAGGTATTTAAGTGGAGAAGGGTAGAGGGACTGGTCCATTATCCATTGAGTTTCGAACCATGTGCCACTGGTCCTTGGGGATTTCTTGCTTCTTTAGAAAACCTACAATAGGTGCAGTAGGCACCTTCTCTAATTCTTTCATTTTAGAAAACCTGGATTGTGAACGAAATTTTATTTCCCTGTGTCAAAAATACCTCCATAGTTTAGGCTATATATGCCTGAGCAAAATAGGAAAAATTACTCTGTACTCGAGCTAATGAGGCTTTAAGTTTTAGGTGACATCAATTGTGCTTAGGCGTGTCAATTGTCACTACCTTATTGAAATAATACCAAAACAATCCAGCTCACCTAATTTTCTTTTGTTATTATTTGAGCCGTTTAGGGCAATTGTATTACTCTTCTAGATACCAGAAGAACATGATTCATATTTATGCTCAGTTAAAGTTGTTAGACATAAAAATTCTATTATAAAGACTAACCTTTGCTGAATGTGAATGGACCTTGCTTTAATCTTAAATTGTTTGATGTATCCATCATCTTTTTTCTTTCGGTGTTTTCCTAGAGGATTGTGGTTATATGAAGAATTTTCATATCTGTGGATGTACGACACTTGTTTAATCCCTGTACTTATGTCCGTCATGGTGACAACATCTAGGTTTGTGCTACTTAAGTGAGTACTGAGTAACTAAGCCATTTTAAGATATTGGGACATCAAGAGAGAAACCAAGTTCTCATGTTTAAATACACATCCCAAAGGAGGCAAAAACAGTAGGGTGATTTCTTCCCAGTTCTTCAAGCCTTGGTGGACAAGGGTATCTGTGCTAGTAGGAGGTAGCAGGTATCCCGCGTAATTAATCGAGGTGTGTGCAAGCTAGACTAAACACCGTACTTACAAAAAGAAGAGAGAGAAATCAAGTTTCTTTTATCCAAGAGAATTCAAGTTTTCATATATTCTTTTCCCATGCTTTCAACTTTAGCTTTTGAAAGTCCTTAGGGGTTGTTTTGTTAGTAGTGGGATGGGATAGACAAGGATATCCCATGAGATTATTTTATCCCACCTCATATACGTGGTAACTTATCCCACCATTTATACTAAAATGGTGGATAAAATAATCCAGGGACTAAATAATACCCATTATCCAATGCAGAATAAAATAATCACATGAGATATGCCGAGATTATTATCCTTATGCCACTAACCAAACGGTCCTTTCGTGTTTAAGTTATGCCGTCTTTGGATAAATTTATTTCTATTTTGAATGGAATTAAATCAGGCTGACATCAGTTTGATGGTTCCTTGTTAGTAGGAACTACTGATTACACTATGAGAATGTGTGTGTAGTGTAATTCTTTTCTTTTGAAGATACCCTTGCTCACACCTTAGCCGAATGCAAAACTAGATGCAATTGCATCCTTAGTTGACTGGGAGGACTCTCTAGAAATTCTTTGTTTTAGAGACTCTTGTACAATCAATACAAATATAAAATAGAGCGTGCCCTACAAGTGTGGCCTAATGGTCAATGAAGTTAATGGTCAATGAAGTGAGAGAAGTATGATGTCTTCAAATTTCAATTGAGGCAAAAACACTACGTGATTTCGCTCATCTTCCTAAGCCAGGTTGGATAGAGTTACTGGTATCTGTACTGTGGGAGGTAATAGAAACCCGATGGAATAGTCGAGGTGCACGCGAGGTGGTCTAGACAACACCACCATCATAAAAAAATAGCGGACAAAATATTGCACAGAGCCTTTTTGTAAATCTTATTCTGTACTACTTATCAAGCCCTTTTGAATTGTTTTCCTTTATTTTTTGTCAAAGATGCACTCTCTTTGCAGCTTCATTGACAATCAATCTTAGTAAATCCTAATGAAAATCATACTTGTCAAAAAAATCCTGATCATGAACTGTCCAAATTGGGCTTACAGGTACAAATTGATCACTTACCCAAAAAAAGGGCGTTTAAATGGAAATTGGATAAACATGACTTGAGAGTTCTCCTCAATTTGGGTTAAACAGACCAGTTCTTAAAGCCTCCAAAAGAGCCTTGCAGCTTTATCTTAAGTTTTGACCGAGGAAATTATTGCTATGGGTAATCTGTTCAAATATTTGAATCAGGGCTAAGAGGAATAGGAATGTAAAGCATTTCTTAACATTACACCAGATGAGAAGAGTTACTTAGAGTCATCGCTTTGTTACTGAAAGGACAAAATAATGTGAGACACAGGATTATCGCTTAATGGATGAAGTTTTGCACTTTAAACAACGGTTTCATAAAAACCTACCAATTTTTAATAAAACAAAGACGATAATTGATGGCTTATTTGAATTTCAACTTTGAAGTGTTCTTTTCTTTTGGGTGATGACCATGGTGTTCAGGCCAGCTTTCGCGCACCTCGATTAATTCCACGGGATACCTGTCACCTCCTACCACAACAGGTACTAGGTAACTCTGTCTACCAAGACCAGGACAAGTGTTGGATTAATATCAGCATTATTGAATATTTGATGTTGGAATTAGTTATTTTAACTCTTGTATTTTGGGAGAGTCTGAGCAACACAAATATTTTAACTGTGCTAAATTCATAAATGTTTAGTATTCCTTTATTTTATGTTAAATAATACACTTCTCTCCAAAGTAAAACGCGCTTCACTTCTTGTTTTTGCTGCAAGGCCCACACAAGTTGTCGTTTGGTTTGCGATTTTCGCTTTTGAAAGCGATTGGCTGTAGCATTCCCAATAAATAAGTACCTTGAGACTCGGTGTAATGCATCAATGAGTTTCTTCTCCTTGCTGCTGCTATATAACTCTATTTTGAGGGTCGGCAGAACTCTCTTGTAAAAATTAGAGGAACTAACCTTTTAATGACAATGAGTTTCAGGTAAAAGTTAAAACATGAATGATTGGGCAAGAATCATACCTTTGTGGTACCACTTGTAGGGAGGGATTCTCAATACAATTATTACTTCAAAGAAAAATGCTAGTGTCCTAACAGCACCCCTTTAAAGACTCAATAGAGCTCTTACCTTAGTACATCATCCTCAAACCTTGTAAAACCAGGGCACCATCCAGAGCCGGGTATTGTCAAGGCGCTATTGGAGATACACTCAAGTCATGAAGCTAGTTGAAGTGCAAGCTAGGCGTTTTGCCTTGTTTAGGCATTTGCTTTGATGCAGGCATTAAAGGGCTAAGGCATGTGCCTCTTTGTCATGTGATTTGTTTTGAAGAGGAAGAGACTTGAACAATAGATATTGCCTGGAAAGTGATATATAAATTATTAATAGATCATACAACAAAACAACATAGCCAATGTAATCCCACAAGTGGGGTTTGGGGAGAGTGGTGTGTATGCAACCTTACCCCCAAACCTTGTGGTTTCTGGTAGAACCTTGTCTCAAGTAACACATATAAAAAACAAGTACGGAAAGGAAATACAAGGGTGGAGAAGTCATGCTGATATTAATGGGGAAGAGGAACAGTAGCAACAACCAATAATACGTTAATTGAAGCAAAGGAAACAATGTATAAAATTATTAAAAGGTGTTGTGAGTAAATATGTTTGGTGACAAGAAATTGGAAGAGTATAGCAAGTTATAAATCTAAATTAAAAACCTAAAATTGCATTGTTGTCCAACTATGAAGTATAAGATGGTTTTTAAATTTGACTGCTACGATTTTACTTTTTTTATATGATTGTAGTTTTTCATTTCTTTGTTCAACTATGTTTTGTTTGTACTACTTTTCCCGCAATACACATATTTTCGCCTTTTCTTTACTAAAGCTAACGTTGTTTGTGTTTTTCCTTGCATCTCTGGAAAAGCGTGGTCCTTTTCTATGCTTTTCACATTTGAGGCTTTGACAACAGTGATCCATGGCTCATGTCACTGGCATGTATCGCTGCCTGTGTTATTAAAAAGTGAAAAGCCTAAAAAAAACTGAAAGGTTTTTTTTGGGGGGCTTGGGCTTTAATGAAAATAAAATGTGGGCTCAAGTGAAAAAAGGCGTAAATGGATAAAATTACAAAGATATATGTTTAGTCCAAGACTAATAATTATTAGCACGAATAACAAATATATGGGCAACGAAATTGAAATTATCATGGATAAAGTGAACTTTGAATTGTTTAGTGCAGTCTCTTTAGTAATGCTCATTGGCAAGGAAAAGTATGCTCTAGAGACTCAATGACGACACTAAAGGACAGATTAAGTGAGGCGAAGCGCTCAACATGTTTTGAGCCTTGCTTCATAGCTTAAGCGCGCCTTTGACAACACCGAATTCATCGGTACCATCTATGGCATTAGTCATATCATCATCATTGTAGTATTATCATATAATAATAATGCATCACTATTATCATCCTTAGCGTTGTTATTAGTCTGACTACTATCTTTCATTCCTTGCCTACTTCAGAATCCATATTCATAGTTGCTTTTATGTTATCTTTTATCTTGTACGTAGAACCTTTAAACGTGAAAGCAGTCCATTGCGAATTGTAAAGCTCCGTGCCATATTAATTATCATCTGTTTCACTTTGGTACTGACTGTAAGTCTATCCTTCTTGTTTAGGTTGGTGATTTGGGCCTCTCCAAAGTGAAATGTCAAACACTAATCTCAGGCGGTGTACGAGGAACTCTCCCTTGGATGGCACCAGAACTTCTCAATGGAAGCAGCAGTCTGGTCTCTGAGAAGGTATAAAAAAAAAATTCCTTTATTTCAATTTGTTTGTCTGGTTTTTGATTTGGCACGGATTTAAAAAAAGTAAAATAGACTTTTGATTCTTGTGGTCTCAAACTAATGAAATGTAGAATGCACCAAAATGTCCTTCAATCTTGTGGTCTTAAACATGCCATATGAAATCTAGAATTAAAAAGTTGTCAATAAAGGTAAGAGCCAAGAGTCAATTCTTTTTTAAACGGACTAAAAAGGAAAGTAAGACGAACAAATTGAAACGTAGGGGTAATAATTTAATCTCCTTATCCCTGTGTGTCGACTCATACTTTGTTGGGTGTGTTTGTAGGTTGACGTATTCTCCTTTGGAATTGTACTGTGGGAACTTCTTACTGGAGAAGAACCATATGCCGAATTGCACTATGGGGCTATAATTGGTAACGACTTCCAAATATTCTTTTTCAACTTTAACCAAATATTGTCCAAATGCCTTCCAAGTCAACAAACCGGTTCGAGTATTAACAACTGAATCCCTATGCAGGTGGTATCGTGAGTAATACCTTGCGTCCTCCAGTGCCCGAGTCTTGCGACCCTGATTGGAGGTCACTAATGGAGAGATGTTGGTCAGCTGAACCGTCCGAGAGGCCCAACTTCACTGAGATCGCCAACGAGCTACGAGTGATGCAGTCTAAGATCCCTCCCAAAGGACAAAACCAACAATCATCCCCCTCAGCAAACACCAACCAAGCTAAAACTTAATTTTCTGCACTGTCCTCTGTAGTTGCTTTTTTCTTACCTTGATAAACTTAGGTATATAAATTAGCTCAAAGTAACACATAATATAGTGGTCTCTTGTCTTTGTTTTCTGGTTTTTTAGATCTCCATTACATTTTATTATTGACTTAATTAGGTGTTCTAATACTGACCAAATTTACATCAAAATCAAAGTCAAAGTAACACCAACATTTTCTTCTCTCAGTTTGTTATGTAGGCAATTAATCAACTTGGTTGGGACTGAGGCGTTGATTAATCAATTATCATGTGTTCGAAAGCATATCATGTTTTGCAAGTGGGCAATGTGAATATTGTTCCTTGCTTCCCCTTTTCAACGACTTCCTTTTATTATGGCGTGATTAATGCGTCTTAAACCTTTCTCTTGAAAAAAAATTGCATTTTTAGTGAATTTTTTACACGTTTATCTATAGAAATATGGCCATTCTCTTTGACAAAAAACCTTCTAAATTATCATCACATCAATAGGTGCATAAAGTAAATATTGGTATTGACTTGTTAAAAATATATATCTTTTGAGATTGATTAGACAAATCTTTTAATCTTCATATATTAATATTGATTTTACTCCTTGTGTTGGCATGCAAAAGTGATTTGTGGATGGGACCCTTGCACCTAACTACAATTATAGTTTCATTATGTAAATCATGAATTAATTTTAACCAACATTATTGTTAATGAGTGATTAAAGATTGCTGGTGCTTGATTAATTAGTATAATTGATTCTCTGTACTATCCAAAAAGAAAAAACAAGAAGCATATCCAATCTGGGGCGGAGCCAGATAGAGTGACTAATATGAAATTCCTCCATCAAAAAATTACAATGTTATACATGGTGAGTTTTTTTGTGTGTGTATAGATAACAAATGTTGGATCTCATTCGACTCATCGTATTTTAAACTCCATTGAAAATTTTGATTTCGTCACTGTATCCGAATATAATTCATGTAATTACTTATTGTCTTGTTCCTTTTTACTTGGAAAATATCCCTACACCCTGTCCCCAACACCTAACGGATCTCTTATCTTTTAGGACTAGTATATTAACTTAATTATTCTTTAATGAACTTAGTTTGATTTGATTATTATATTAGACTTATTTATATAGTAGATAGTCTCTTTTTCCTTTTGATGAATTTCTATTTTTAATATATATTGTGAGTTTATAAGACTAATAAATTCGATCTCTCTCATCTTTTAAGGGATTTAACCGACTTTATCTAATGTGAATTTGAATTAATCGAAGCTTTAAAGATGATACCTGACTGACGTCAGAAAGTAGTTTGTAGATATAAATAATAAGTAATGTTTGGTGGTATCCTAAAAAAGAAAAAGTCATATCCAAAATGATGACTATAGTTTATACATATCCTTCAACGCGTTGTGAACACTTAGTTGTATTTCCCTTTTTATTCTTAGCTTTCAAGACTTTCCTACATGTGTGTAACATTTATTTTTCTTGAATAGTCTTATAATTATGATTATAATAGTAGATTTATTTTTAGTTAAGTCTTATTTTTTCTTTTGATGCATTTTTTATTTTCTATTTCATGAATTGACTTTGAAGGATTGATGTTTTATGTCTTACCAATGTCTTTTAAATATCCCTTTATTCTTTTTTACTTATCTAATCATAGATACGATGATCTAACTCACAAGGTTTTGGGTCAAGTATAGGATAACGGTAATAAATAATATGATAATCAAAACAAAAAACAACACATAATAATAAAATCAATAGATATAGACAAGATAGTAGAATAATAATAATAATAACGAACAATGATAAAAACACAACTAAACAACGCTCAACTATTTGCTAATCTTCTATCCTAATCTTCAACATTCATACCCTTCGAATCTAAAATTATGTTCTCGATAAATTACATCAATATCAAATTAAACATGTGCGTCATATTATCCTATTCTCAATGTTCATACCCTCCTGTCTAATTTTCGACCTACCTTTATCTCACTTCTCATACCTGCCTCATAACTAATCTCTCACATCTTCTTATTTAAATAACTGCACATCTTCTTTTTACGTGCCTAAATCAATAACTAGGGATGGCAATGAGATGGTGCGGGGTGGGGTGGGGCTGGATGAGCTTTACCCTATAATTTTTTTAATCCGCCTCGTGTAAACCCGCCCCGCATGAACCCGCCTCGCATAACTTTTTTAATATTTTCTTTTTCTAGTTAAATTTGATGCTAAAAATAAAATTTATAACAATAAATTCTTTTTTTCATTAAGTTGTATTAATTTAATAGGATAGTAACTTAAAAAATTATTTTTTAGGGGTCAATTGAAAATGTAAGAAATTGTATTATTTTTTATTGAATCATTTTCATATGCTATCTCGAATATTTTAGTAGATTTATAGAAATTATCTTAATAAATAATGTTCTATTATTCTTATAACAGGTAAAATGTTAAAATTTAATTTGAACCCACATAAAATCGTATATACCCGCAATCTGCCCCGCCCCATATTAATTCTAAAAAAATCCACTTCAATCCGCCCCGCATACCACCCATCCCGCACAACCTTAAACCGCCCCGCCCCCGCCCCACATACCCTTAAACCCACCCCACATCCGCCCCGCTCCATTACCATCCCTATCGATAGTCAACTACAACCTAGACATAAAGGGAATAAATATTACACTATTAAAAATAACAATAATATATGTCCATAATTGACTAGATGATATAATAAATCATATGTTGCTGAAAATAATCAACCAATCTTTACTTGGTCAAAAGAAAAATCATCAAAACACCTCATTTCTCAATCATTTCACTCATCTTTCTCAGCCGTCTCCTCAAAATATATATATATATATACACACACCCCATTTTTCTCCATCTTCACCACCGTTCATCCCCCCAAAGTCCCAAACCCAAAACCCCAAATCCCAAAATCTCAAATCTCCCAAAAAACACACACAGTGATTGAATTTTTTACTGAATTTTCAAGAATATTAAACAGAGCATAACGAAGAACAGCAAATATACCCACCCTTCACCTCGAAATCCCCAAAAAACACACACCAAGATCGAATTTTTAGCTGAATTTGCAAGAATAGTAAACAGAGCACAACGAAGAACAGCTAATATACCCAAAATACACACACCCAGATCCTTTTTTCAGCTGAACTTTCAAGTGAAATGATGAACAACACTTATTCACCCATAAGAGAAACTGCCCAAGAAGGAACAGAATCCTATTTTCACGAAGAGCCCTCTTCAATTTGGTGCGCCTGTTTCAGATTCCCCTGTTTTCCATCAACCCAAAAAGAAGGAGAAGCAAATTCTCTGCTCCAAGAAAGAGAAAACAGAGATTCATGGATAGTGAAAAATATGAAGGAATTGAAAGAGTATTCTGAACTTGTAGCTGGACCCAAATGGAAGAATTTGGTAAGGAAGATGGGAAAATACTGTAATCCTAAAAAATCTTCAGCTAAAACGACGCAGTTTCAGTATGATTCAGATAGTTATGCTCTCAATTTCGACAATGGCGGTGGTGATGTTAGGGAAGATGATGATGGGCTTTTACGTAATTTCTCATCTCGATTTGCTGCTCCTTTTTCTGGTTTTGTTGCGAATAATAGTAATAATCCAAATAAAAATGCTGGTTTGTGATAATTATTGGAGAAAAAAATAATTGTGATTTATGATTTATTGTATATTCAAGGGAGAAAATGGTGATGAAAATGATTTTATAAATTTAATTAATTTATTGTAGAAGTAAAATTCCCCTTTTTACCATTTTTATAGTTAAATTATGTTGTGAACTTGTGATTAGTTAACCATTCTTTATATATAGTTTTGGATTTTTTGATCTTAAGATTATAAGCTAACTCAATAATAATAATGACATATCTAGTGTAATCTTATAAACAAGGTAATTAAATTTTTTATTTTCATCTTATAGAGTGATCATATTCGAGGGCATCTTAGTTTTTTTTATTCTTTAAACTCATGAATAGATATGTTGCAAATTCGGTATGAATGGACTAATTTGATACTGATGAACGCATGTTTATATATCTAAATCCTTTTATTGTTATTTTGGAGATTTTTATAAATAAATAATCAATCTAATTCACTCTTTATGTTTCTTATTATATATTACTCCTATTATTATACATGAATTATGTGTAATTGAATGTTATTTTAATTGAATTCGTCTTTATCTATCATTAGTGTGAACTAACAAGTCATAATGTGCAATAAATATTCTTGTATGGTGAAAATAATTGAACTTTATATCAAAATTAAGTTCACTTCATTATCCTTTAGCAAAGGGAACGAATCTAGAAATATAGAATAAAACATTTCATGTTAAGGTAAGAAAACTATTTAGTAATAACTTATTGTAAAAGTAAAGTAAAAGAAAATTACACTTCATTCTATTGCTAATATACAGAATAAAATAAATATATTTATATTAATTAATACTTCTTTTATTTTAATTTGACACAATTTTAAAAATATAGGTTAAATTTATGAAAATATTATTTAATTTCGTGATACTCTATATTAAAACAAAAGCCGGCCTAAAGCGGCTCAGAATAAAAAGCGCCACCACCTTCATAGAAACTTTAGTTATGATTTTTTCATCCCTCTATTCGATATTCATTTTATAGTCTAATTAGTCAGCATTTATGTTAAAAAAAAGTTATTTTAAAAATAAAATTCTTTTTACTAAATAATAATTTCATACTCAAAATTGAAGCTAAATTTTTAATTAAAAAATTTATTATTTTATCACAATTATTGATGGTGCCGCCTTTATAGACCAAGCTATGTGCATCCCACGATGTGAACGATGGAAGAAATTTCAATTCTTTGTATGTATACTGTACTAATGTTTTTTTAAAATATTGACCAAAAAATTGTTGTGACCAACCTGTCGACGTATTTAGAGATATTTGGAAGATTCCTTTGTCCTAAAATAATGAGTAACATGACTAAGTACCATTGTTTTTTATAGACCTTCGACTCAAGAAAAGAAGAAAAAGAAGCACTTCCAAAAGAATATAACTAACGTGGAGAAAAATATAACTAAAGTGAAGAAGTCATGATAGAATATTATAGGACATGACAAAATACTTTGAAAAAGAAATGATCACTACAATAAAATAATACGATTATCAAAATATAAGAAATGACAGATGTAAAAACAAGAAACTACAAATGTAATACTACGACTATTCGTAGTAAAAATAGCAAAACAACTCTCAACTACCTTTTAACCTCCTGCTTCTTACCGTTTCTAAGTTCTAACCTAACAAAGAGAGTGGATTTTGCTTTCTTTCAATGGTTCAGACCACCAAACTTGTACTAATAATAGTACTCTAATAAGAAAATACTATATACTACTAAAATTATATTGAAACCAATAAATCGATACAATAATTTCCTACATAATGGACGTTACTAACAATTGTAATTATTGAATAATTTGTAGTAGTACTTAATAAGCACTATTGAGAAACTATATATCTTATCTTGTAATACTATGTGTATTGTCTTGTAAATACTTAAGCTGCCATTTTTAGGTTCGAATTTAGGTTTAAAACATTTAAGAAAAAACTATATAATTAGATATACTTCACTACCATATGTATTATTATTATCTATACTTTCAAAATATTATGTATCTTGTCACTAATTAAGAGTTTCCTACGTATCTTACACGTAGATACATATATTTTTGCTACTAGATACACAAAAATAGGGAGAGAGGCGAGTGAGATTGGGGAGGGAGGCATGTGAGATTCATATGTATCCCAGATACATGCAAATAACACTAGATACATGTATTAATATGTTTCTAGACTGATATACATGTATCTAGGATACCTTGGGAGAGTGGCGAGCAAAATGGGAGAGAGGTGAGGGAGACGAGCAAGATTTGTTATATATCTCAGATATATATATGAATCCACTTGGATACAATGTATCTAGAACAAATTACAGCTATATTTGACCCCATTTATCCGAGATACATGTATCGAGACGTATCTGGAGGTACCAAAATCTGAAAAAATACGTAATATTGCAAACTAGAGTATATCTAAATAATTAGCTCTTAAACTAATGAAATTTACATAAATTTCCTAACATTTAATTCTTTTTAAAAGGTGGGTTAGCCCAATTCGCGACCCATTTAAGATTGAGCTAGTCAAATTACACCCGTCAAATTTCAAAGTCTTGTGGATCAGATCGATCCCTATTGATAGCTCTGAAACTCTAATCTTAACATGAGTAACTTATGCTTAAATGATAGTTTTGTACTTTTGTAGGATCAATCACACAACTAAACTAAAGAGAAAATTACACTCATGCAATGAGATTAATATTTTTTAAAATACATGTCTAATCAATTGAAACTACTACATACATTAAATGATCCAAAATTTGATGAAACTAACGATATTGTTCTTTTAACCTTGATATTTTGTAGTATAATGGTTAAGTGAGATATCAAACTCCTATCAAATATACATACTTTAGCGACAACCAATAAATGGTAATAACTTAATTGTCGCTAAATATGTTTTTAGTGATAATTAACATTCTTTGTAAGTGTTCCTAAAATCTAAAGTGATATTGAATCTAATGACAATTGACTAATGACGATAAAAGCTTCAAACACTCTTTGTTAATGTACATATTTATTGCTACTAATATTATTTTTATTATAGTGATATGTAAGCTTGACAGAATGTTTGTACACACAATTTAGACTTATATCTAAATTTTGACTAAGCTGTCTTATATTTCAAATTTATATGTCTACTAAAGTACAAACAATCAAACCTAACTTTGAAACTCAAATGTCTATTCATCCAATACCTTCTAAGAATACACTTTCTTAATATATTCATGCATTTTCAACTTGTCATTTTAATTAAATAATTAAAAAGTTTTGAATTGTTATAGTCTTCTAGATGTTATTCATGATGAAAGTGATGGAACCAAATACCATCAATTAGATGAACGATACAAAGAGCTAGCTTAGCATGGTCTTAATGATTACAAATTAAGAAACAATTTGAAAAAATTAATTAAATCGATAAAATACAAAATAACTACTGTAATAAACATCTAGATATTTTTTCTGTCTCTCTCTTTCATGGACCCCTCTTTTTGTCTAACACTATTAAGTCTAGGCATTTTACATAATTTGTCCATAAATTACGCATTCATTTTATAAAAATGTAAGTTGCCGGAAAATAACATGAAGAGACAAAATTATTTAAATATATTCAGATAAAAAAATGAATATAGCTCATATCAACAAGTTGGAAACATAACTTGTTTATGTTTTCATTAATCGCGATAAGAGCTTATTAAATTTTAGAAATATGCTTGATAATATTACTCGCTATGTAGGTGAAATATCCTCAACAACGCGCACCTCAAACTAATTCCATTCTTCAAGTAGAATTATTTAACTTTCAAAAGCATTTATCTTCACCCTCGACCCTTTTTTCCTACATATTTTCGATAATATTAGCGTTAGGTAGATAATAATTGTATTTCTTTTGTAACCTTTTTTCAACTAACAGGGAAAATTGTTCCAAATTAGTACCTAACCATGTCTATGTCGTGCTCTTCTACTAGCTACTAAATATAAACAATTGAAAGCTACTATGAGCTTATTAAAGTCAATAACAACCCACCTACTAATGTTTTAGCTAATATGATGGTGAAATATGTTAATAATTAAAATGATGTGTAAATAACATTATGTTTACGAGTATGCCATCGCAATACCATATTAGTTGACGTTAATTTTAAGTCTTTTATAATGATTTAGAGAATAAGTAATATATATCAGTAGAACTATAACTCAATCAACACAGTTCAGTGGTACAAGTAATTATAATCTACAACTTCTATTCACAAAAATGAGTAACACTAGCATTCAAAATTACAACATTGCCACCAAAATACTTGATACAAAACAAAATTATATAAACTGGAACCTGTTGTGCTAAAATATTTGGCTTAAAACATAGAAAATTAACCTCATAAAAATAAGAAAGTGCTAGTATTACTTTCACAAGTATCTATACTTTCTTTTTCTAAAGCATAGCTTAGTCAACCAGGTCAGCTTGGGAACTTTCTGTGGTCAATTACTTCACACAGCCAAAAACTCATTAATTCAATTTCCCAAATTCTAGCCATTCATGTTTTGGTTTTGTGATGAAGTTTCATACTTGCTAGAACACAAAAACTTCATATTCTTCTTCATGTCTTTTTTACTGCTTGATTTCACCTGCACTACTTTTATCAAATATTGAGATTAGCATTAAAGAGTTTAATTTTTATACGCTAGTTTATATTATTAAGTCGCCTAAACGATAGTTATATGGGTAAGACATCGATCAGGCTGCTTAAAAGATAGCTACAATGTGACCTTATAAATAGGACATGCTAACAGCTAGGACATGTTACTCCCTTTGTTCCAAATTGTTTGTCTAGTATTGATTTGGCACGGAGTTTAACAAAGTGAAGACTTTTGAATTTTGCAATCTTAAATTAAATGTCCTATAATCTTGTGATATGTTACTTGGAAAGTTAAAATAAAAGAGTTGTCGAAAAAGAAAAGAGGCATTCTTTTTAAGCAGACAGACAAGTAAAACAAGCAAATTGATAGTGTAGCCTTCCTTATAATGTCCTTAAATCTTAAAGCATGTGATCTATGTTGCTCGGACTCTTCAAACATGCCATGCGTGAGTGTTGAATCCAACATATATGCAGCAGCATTTTGAAGAGTCTGAGCAACAAAGCATGTGATTAAGGGAAAAACTATGTTACTTAGACCCTCCAAAGGTGTTGTCGTACCATGTTGAATCCTTCAAAATTGCTTTTGAAGAATCTGATAGATACCTGACAATAGTTTTGAAGAGTTCGAGCAAATATAGGGGGAAAAGAATGTTTGATCAATCTACCTCTTGCGTTTGCTTTTCTGAGAAGAAGATGTTGATGGATTGCTGTGCCAGTTCCTTTTCCTTTGGTTAATAAACCAATTGTTTATCTGCTTCAGTTGTAAACCTGTTTCTTGCACTAATCGTGCTTTGTCTTCCTCCTTTAACATTGAACAAAATTTGAGAGATGTAGTAGTAAAATTTGATAGAAACTTTGTTTCTTTGGTACTTACAGTTGGATAAGGCCACTTAGAATGTGATTGCCACCAAGCTTTCAAGACAGATGTAGTATCACCGGGAAGCTTTCCTGCTCTTCGTTTGCGTAAAATTTCCTCTCTAATGTCAACAATCTTTTCCTTATAACCCTTCATGATTTAAAACAAAATCAAGAAACTCATTAGCTCTAAGGAGAGAAAAAACTAAGGTTATCATTTGAGCTTTATCGGTATAATTTTTAAGTCATTAGAAAGGATATATTGTTATTTACTTAATTATGTTTACAACATATCACATGTAGGCATAGTTCTTTCTGATAACGAGTGATTAATAAGCCTTGAAAGCAGGAGTTCTCTAGGTTTTGCTTACATGTTGAATTGTATGACCATCTCATCTAAAAGCTTACTTCCTCCGTCTCAATTTGTTTGTCTAGTTTTGACTTGACACGGAGTTTTAAGAAAGTAAACAAGACTTTTGAATCTTGAAGTAAAAAATTAGAAGACATGTAGATTATATAAAAATGTGAATTAATCTTGTGATGTCAAGTTAAAAGTTAGAACTAAGAAGTTGTCAATAAAGGGAAGAAACATTCTTTTTCAAACGAACCAAAAAGAAAAGTAAGACAAACAAATTGAAACAAAGTATTTTACTTAATTATATATGTCAACATGTTCCCGATTCTAAGCATATGAATTGTTTCTGATAATGAGTGATAGTGAAACTTGAATGCATGACTTATGTTGTTTAGCTTACCTGTTGAATTGTGTGACTGTCGCGTCTAAAAGCTTAAAACCATTAGCAGAGGGTACAATACTATTTCTACTGTATTAATTTTATTATTATGTTTTTGCACAGTATCAGAACATCCAAAAGTTATGTTTCTTTTACCTGTTTGAGCTCATGCTTGAGTTCTTGCCTAACACGCTCCATCAAGGACCTTTCACTTTCAGTAGGTACAAGAGGACCAAATCCCATGCTGTCTGGTCCATCAAAACCTCCATCCAAAAAGTTTGTGTCACTATCAGCCTGGTCATCATCATCATCAGACATGGTTGCTCCTGTACCTTCACCTGGTGCTACCCCTGTTGACAGATCATCTGAGTAATTATTGAAGTCTGCAACACACACTTGGCCTACATGCATATGTAACTGTAGGAAAGCTGGTGGAGCAGACATTCTTTTAATCTCTTTTCAGCCAATGATAACAGTTTACTATGTGATGGATGACTACATAAGTGTCATTACTAAGAAAACAATGTTAAATTAGAAGAATTGAGGCTATCGACCTATTAATTCGCACAAACGTACAACAACAACATATCGAGTATAATCCCACAAAGTGGGACCAGGAGAGTGTGAGTGTACTCCGACTTTACTCCTACCTCAAAGGTAGAGAGTAGTTTCCGATAGACCCTTGGCGGTTGGCTCGAGGGAAAACAGTGCAAAGCAGTCTAAAAAAAAGTAACGGAAGCACAAGAAATAACAGATAACAACAAAAACAACCGACAATAACAAAAAACAATAATCGAGGTAGAAGGAATCGACAAATAGTAACAGAAATCGTAGGATTTATAATCTGTGTTTACTGGACTCTTAAATTGCCAACAAGTATGTGTCGAAAATTCTCAAAAAATAGTGTTTTTTTGGAGGATCCAATACGGTTGCATCAAGATTTTTGGCGAGTCCTAACAATATAGCTTATAATAAGGCAATCATGAGTTGCATATGGTTGGTTGTAGTGTAATAATTACAAACAAATGGTGTCTTGGCATAGCAATGGATGTAATATTAACATTAAAGGGATGAAGATTAAACTACGAATGAACGGAAATATCTGACAGACAGTATAAAATTGACATATGATCTAAGCTTTTTAACTTTTAAGAGTTTAACACGAAGAAACAAAAGTAGAGAGGCTACAAGAGGAATAAAATCAATTAGAAAACAAAACTGACAAAATAAAAAGACGGAGTAGACAATGATGTCACCTGTTAAGCTTTGTAGAGATTGTTCGAGCTCCCAGCAAGCCATGACAGCTTCCATTGCATGGACACGGACATGTTGTTGCAGTTGTTCTTTAAAGGAAGAGAGCAACAGAACATAATGTGTCTGCATCAGAAGAAACAAGACGAAGGAAGATACAAAGGAACTATGAGATAATATATCACATCTCTTGATGTATATATAAACTGTATAATTTGCTTAAAAGATTAAAAGGAGAAAAAATAATGCAGAAATGTGTGCATGAAAATGTTATAACGTATCAGAAACCATTTAAGAAGATACAAAATAATGAGGTAACATGTACAGGAAGTACGCTAGTGTTTTTGAGCAAGACAAACTTGCTATAATGCTAACAGTTATACCGACGCTTGTGGTTCATAGCTACTATTAAATTGGCAACATTATGAAACTAAGATAAATTACTTAAGCTTAGGATTCTGTAGCTGTTGGTGTCTATAGATAAAGTATACTGCAAAATTCGAAGCAAAAAGATGAGGTGAGCTCTAGATTTAGTAGATACTCATAAGATAGAGCTAAATAGCAAAAGCAAACAAACAACACATCCAGTGTAATCCCACTAGTGGAGTTTGAGGTAAGAGGTAAGAGAGACTGTTTCCGATAGACCCTCAACTCAAGGAACTAAATAGCAAGAGCATCTTTCAAATATCATATACAAAATTGTTTTTTTCCCCTTCTGTAATTTCTTATAAACATAACAAAATTAAACAGCAAAAGCATCTTTCAGAAATAATACAAAACTTGTTTCTTCTTCATTTTTCAATGTCTAGTTTAAGCCAATGTTGGCTTTTCAAAATTCGTGTGCAGCACATGAATTATTTTAAATAATAAACTTTGTAAATTGTTCATTTTTTTCAAAATGTTAGGAAGATAATCCACTTCCCATTCTTCACTCCCATTGAAAGAAACTATTGTTAGTTAAACTACTTCACCATTACTACTACCGAGAGATCAACAGATAAAAGTAAGACAAACATATCCACATGATGCCTCAAGGAGATTCTCCAAAGCACTTTCCCTACATTAGGGGTCAATTATTCGTGTATAGGATAAAAAGATTCCTCTTTTGATGTGACTTCTAGATATTTCTATAAAGATCTTAATAGTTAGAACTCTCAAATATATTCCTGTAGAAATATACTCAAGATAGAAGCACAGCTAAAAAGAACTTATCCAGTTCCAAAATTCTCTAGTCCAAACCTTTTCTCTATTAGTTGGACAGAATCCAACGATGCAGAGCACATGATTTAGGAATCAAATTTCTATAAAAGATTAGTTCACAAGGCCTAAAAACCAGAATGCTAACCTCTCTGGTTAATCACAAAGCACAGTGTAGTTTAACAACAAAGGAAGCTGCTCACGGCCATATCTTTTACCTTGACCAGATTAACTATATACTCATTGTAAAGGTTTACATTGGCAGAGCCAGGATTGTCGATAAGGAAGTAAATACAAGAAGAAGCCAAAGGAATTCAACACATGATATATATATATATATATATATATATAATAAAAATATAACCTATATATACCGTGTAGGAGGCATCAAATCTACACTCCTTGGATGAAAGTGGCTCCTCCACTACAGGTTTATATGAATTCAGAAAAATGCCAAAAACTAGAGTAAACTTAGTGCATCATGATAGCGAAATGATCACTCTACCACCTACGATACCCCCACCACATTTACATGATAAACCACGCATATAGATAGACATCAATCTTAAGGAAAAGCTTCTCTCTATGGCCACAATTCATATAGGGAATAACACAATCAACCTAGTAATTCATGTTGAAAAATCTTAGTTTAGTAAGTTCAAAAACAAATCTTCAGATTGAAACACATTTATGTGAAGACTTCCAATAACTTAAAAGGCAGGATAAGCCAAAGATTGAGCCTTTATTCAACTCTCTTCACTCTCCTACATCAGCTACGCCAATCAAAATTAAACACCCAAAAAAAATCTAAAACTCCAGGAATTAAACTGGTATTTTCCGCAAAATCCAATCATTACAATGACATCAACAACAGTCCATTCATTTCACTCCACACTAACATTTGTTGATGACCTCAATGCTACAAATCATCAAATAAAGCCAAAATTTTGTGCCGGCCGAGCTCACCTTTCAAGCATATTATGAATATCATAAGCCCAAAAGAACACTTCACCATCCTCAATCATCATAAAAGAATTACAGATTTCTGAAGTACAGCTATTAACATATCCAATTTTTGTTGTAAATTTTGACATTAGCTCCTTAAAACAGAATAGCCCGTGTAAGCTCATAAGCAGAGTTTAGAAAAGATTAACACCCGCAAAGTAAAACTACAATATTTTCAAATTAGATAAAAATAGGATTTAAAAAAAATAGTTTTAAATATATCAAGCAAAAACTAATTTTAAAACTCAACACACACACAAAGAAGAAAGAAAAATGAAATTTCTTCGTTACCAGGAAAGAAAAAGCTTAGAATAATGAAGAAAAATAAGGAAATTTTGTGTTTACCATGAATTGATCGAGGTCTTTATCATCCAGAGGCGGTTGACCTTGTCCAAGTACAGAGTATTTGGCTACCACGTTTTGCGATTGAGCTAGCTGCGCGTCAATCCTCGGTAATTGATCCACCGGCGTCGCAATTCTCAGGCACGAAACGTGTGCCGACAGTAGCTGATCGTATAAAGGATGATTCAATATATCCGCTTTACATTTCTCTCTCTCCCACGAGTTCTCCTCTTCATTACTATTATTATTGTTGTTTTCTTCTCCTCCTCCGCTATGCTGTTGACTCATCTTCTTCGCAAAATTCATCGACTCCGATAACTCATCATTATGCCCACCTCCACCGCCGGTACCTCCACCTCCACCTCCACCTCCACCGCCAGCCGTCGCAGTAGGTGAGAGCCACTGGTTAGAGTTTGACGAGTCGGAGTTAGATGTCTGGAGATGAAGGAAATTGTTCCCTCCGGCGACGGCAGCTGCAGCTGCAGCTGAGGAAGGTGAGGATGCGTTGGCGAACTGGCTGTGTTGTTGACGAAGGAGAGAAGTGTTGAGCCAAGTCGGAGGTGATTTTCGAACGTCGTGATGAGGAGATTCAGGTAACATGGAACGCAATACCGCGTTTTGTTGTTGTTGCTGCTGCTGCTGCTGTTGTTGTTGATGAAGAGCCATTTCTTGAGAAAAGTGGTCCTGAAACTCCATGGCTATGGCTTCCCTTTTTTTTTTTTTTTTTTTTATAGAGTGTTCAATGGTTTCTGTTCATTTTTTTTTGGTACAGAAAGAAGAAAAGTACAGAGAGAGAGAATGGAGGAAAAAAAACAACAGCGATTACTATAACAGTTGTTTTTGTATACATATATATATATACTATGTTCATACAATCACGATACTCAATTGATTGATATCTTTAGATTCAAAATATCGAAGACATGATATTAGATAAAATAATATTTATGTATATAAAGGTATGTGAAAATTTATTTAAATAAAAATATAGTGTATGGAGATATTATTTTACTTTGGAAATTAAAAAAAAGTTAGTAGATTATTAAAAATTACTTATTTAATTTTTCTGTTGAATATTATTGGGGGCATTTGATTTCCTAACGGGAGTAATTTTTATTAAAAAGAACTTTATTATTATTATTGTTACTATTTTTCTCTTTTCACTATTATGTTGTCTTTGAAATATTCTATTTAAATTGGCAAGTTTTTTCTATCTTTAAAAAATGGGAATACATATTATTATTATTATTATTATTAGATTTTATTTATGAAATTATACGAAATATGTTTTGGATGAACACTATTCTTTTATTTATGTATGAAATAAATGTTATGGTATTATAAGATATTTAAAATTGCAAAGGTATATTCGGCCGTCTTATAATCTTTTTTGGGGCACAAAAAAACAAATAATATGGGTAAAATCAAGAATTCCTTTTTTTTCTTTCTTTTTTCTTGTTTGGCATTAAAAGAGTTATTGTGATTTTTTAACAAAAGCATTACTATTTTCTTTCTTCTTTTTGACTTTTTTATATGTTTGCGCTAATAATATAATTTATATAAAAAAAAATTCATCAAAAATGATCAGAAACACAACTTCAATTTGCAATTACATATTTTTTACTATTTATTTAATTTGTTGTATTAAAAATAATATGCATAGCTTAATTTTAAGGAGTACTTATTTTGGTCACAAAGATATACTTTCGTCATTTTCATTATTTAATTTCAAGCTAACTGATTCTGACATTGTTATTTCATTTTTTTGATTAAAAATAACTTATCCGATAATAATTACCATAGTAATATATTTAGTAAAATTTCACAAGTGAATCTGAAAAAGGCAAAATACACACCGATCTTACTATTACATCGTAAAATTAGAAATATTATTTTCAAAAGACATTCATCCGATATTAAATACTATAGCATAATGTAATTTATATCAATATTAACAACTAAATAAGAAATAAAATAATCCTAAAATTTTATCTTATAACTATCTATATTTATCCAACATATCGAATTAGTAAAAAAATATCATCCTTTCAATAATGACCCAATATGGCTCCAACTCATGGAAGATGTGTTCATTGTTGGCATATGGCTACTATACACGGTCTAATCCAAATTGAACTTGTAGCTTGAAAAGAAAGGATAGACTAAAAAGTAATAGATCTTCTATTTATACTTTTCTTTATTCGAAAATTGTTTCTTTATTTCTAGGGTAAAAGTAAAAGTCCGTATATATTTAATTATTTTCATATTTCTCGTAGTAGAATTTATGAGTATATTATTGTTGGTTATTGATTGTTTCAATTATCTCATTTCCTTGGATCTTCTTTACTGTTAAATATTTGTAATAAATCAAAATCAAGTTGTCACGATTTAGACAGTCGTGATTGACACTCACACTAACCCTTCGATGGGAGAACCACTACTACAACTCAAATCAAGCAACTAAACCAAAACTAAGGGATTTAAGTACAAAAAAGCGGGAAAAGGAAAGAAATAGAGTTCCTATAAACTATAACAAAAGTCTAACAATAATAAACTAACACTGCGGAAGTAATGCCTAAAACCTGAAAGTCAATATACCAAACCATCTAACAATGAACCAAGTTTAAACAAGAAGGGATACAACCCCAACTAATGTACTAATAACTAATAGAATTGTCTAAGTCCAAAATGTGGACATAGACGAAAGGAGAACTCATGGCAGCCCGAAAGAATTGGTTCACCCTTGAATTTGAACAACGATCACTAATCTCCTAAGCAAGGTATGTCAGTAACCGCTTAAAGATGCCTTGTACTCAACAAAAATAAGAGCAAGTGCATTATCAGTACACAACCACAGTGTACTGGTTGGATCACGCGGCTATCCCACTAAGTGCAACATACATAAGTCATCACAATAATATAATTGCATGCATATAACGAACATATACAATATTATCAACATTTACTAACAACGAACAACTTCACATTTCTTAAGATATACAATTATATCAAATCATTGGTCCTCTCATGGAACTTAAATCCAAACAGTTAGCATACTGAAATGTGGTACCCGATCCAATGATTATGCCAAAATGTGGCAATCGATCTCATAATTATGCGGAACGTGGCAACCGATCCAAGTTAGTTATGTCGAAACGTGACAACCAATCCTTTCAATATATGATAATCACAATCACAAGTATATCCTCAAGATTATACAATTAAGTAATGATTTCATGGTAACCATAATTCATCTATCTCATTTACAACAAGTGTGATGAACAATGCAACATTCATATACATACACGTATCATAATGAAGCAAGAACTAACATGCATCATACAATTATAGAATCACAACCATCACCTACCTCGAAACAAGCTTAAAACCATAAGAAACTTGATCCTTCCCTTTCCGAATTCGTTTCTCTTGTTCTTGGTCTACAAACAATCACAATAACACGGGAATTAATAAACAATCACTAATTATTCGAATTACTAACAATTCTAACAACCCTAAATCACACACATGATCCCAAGTATCCAAATAGGGTTGTCTCCACCATAAAATCTAGATCAAAACCCTCCCCCATCGATAATTACCCATTCTATTACATTCTATGGATCGAAAAAGGGATTCGGGGAGTGAAAAACTTATTTTTAGCCTCAAGAATGGTGGAAAACTATTAGGAGTTGCCTGAGGTTCGTTCCTTAGCTCTAAAAATAAAAAAGTGCAGAATAAAGTCGTTTAGGGGTTTATATACGACTTTAAGTCGCGTCTGGCCCGCCACAGCGGCCCTCATCCCGCTACAGTGGCCTCGCCAGAAAGACAAAATCCAGCGCCAAAGCGGCCTACATGAAACAGTGAGCTATTTTAATAATTCCAAAATCTCCACTTCACAACACTTCTCTAATTCACGACGCTCAGAAAATACGTTTTACGCTAAGATCGATTTCGGGAGTTCTACTCGCCTAAATTCAATTTCGTAAAGTCGTACGGATTCCTTAACGAGTTATCTAACCAATCATGTAACCAGAATTATAAATAAATCACCTAATTGCTACCAAATTTCCCTACACCTTAATGACTCTGATTTCTTTCAAATCTGGATTAGGTTGGAAAATTTCAAATTACTACGAAAAAATTTTCCAACACAAAATTTTTTCACGTTGACTTTTCTATAAGAATGGAACCCGATCGTTACACAAGCAAATAAAATTAAGTGGATGGAGTATATATAGATCTTGTCTCTACTTTAAAGATAAAAGAAGTTATTTCTAATAAACTCTCGACCAAAACAAACAGTTCAAAACAATTTCAAAAAAGAAGTAATAATTAAAGTACAAGAAACAGTAGTAATAAAAGTAACAGATATAACAAAACGAAATTATAACAAAGCAATACAATAATTAATACGAAATGAAAAATATATAAATACTCTCCTCGTTATAATTTGTTTGTTTTATTTTGATTTGACATAATATTAAAAAAGTAAACAAAGACTTTTAAATTTTGAAGTTTTATATTAAAATTATGTTAATGTATTAAATTATCTTTTAATCTTAGTGTCTTAAAATATAATGTAAAAAGTTAAAATTAAAAAATTATTAATAATTTTTTTTAACAAATTAAAAGAGAAAGTAAAATAAATAAACTGAAACGATGAAAGTATTTGAGGTTAGATATGACCATTCATTCACCAATTATTCCTAAAATTATTTAACATGTGCACCACGTAATAAAACAAAGAGATGCGCAATTTTCCTTTAGAATGAGTCTCATCAACATTAATCATAAATAGGCCAAAAATTAATTTCATGCATACCAAGTCTCATCAACATTAATTATAAATCGGCCACAGATGAAATGTCACTTCTTAGTCCTTACTATATTGGTAAAAAATATATAAAAAAAAATTATTAATCAGACATGTAGCAAGTTATAAAAATATTACAACAAATTATCGAGTCAATCAATATTAATCAAATCAAAAGACTTATTTAACATTTCATAAATTAGTTTTCGGATTCGCTTCACTTGTGAGTGCATATGCATACTACACATATAGATGTGAATCCTTTTGATTATTGTGCATGCAACTTTCACTGCATGCAAATTTCACTGCATACAACTCACACGAATACTCCTAAATTCATCTTGAGTCCTTTCTTCCACCTATCTCTCCAACCCTATCAAATTTATATTCTCCAAATGGTATTCAATGGGGGTCGATCTTTTCTTCGTCTATCATACGTATTAGCTTGACTTCATCTCGAACCAATGAGACATTCTGACATGCACATGTTGATCCATCCGAAAAGTTCAGATTGTTGAGATGTATCTGAAACAAACAAGAATCTTTTGATTATATATTTCTATAATCTTTTTATTTCAATTTACGTTGATACTGTAGACATTAAAATTTTGGGGACTCTAGAAGACGTGTTCAATTCGAGTTGAGACTATATAAGATGTGTTCAATTTCAATTGAAATTCTTGGAGGTTATTCAACTCGAAACCCTAATTCATCATGCCTATACAAATGGTGTTATATTCCCTTGAAAAGACATCTCAAAAATTCATAAAGTGATCAAGATCTAAAATATTCCCCAAATTCATGGAATATCCATTAAGATCAAGGGATTCCAAGATCAAATCTTGAAAATTTCTTCACAAATTCATGAAATATTAGTAAAGAGATCAAATCCAAATCATCTTAATTCAAGAAATACGCTACTAACAATCCTCAAATTATAGAAATCAAGTCCAAATCATTCAAGTTCGGGAAATACATCACTAACGACCCTCGAATCATGAATAAATCCTAAAAGAGAGAAGAATCAAGGGAGGAAGAAATTTGTACCCATAATATTTATCAATAAAATTATATTTTATTCATAATTTATTTGTGATGTCTTCACATTTATTAGAAATTTCAATTTATTTTCTATTACTTTAAAATTTGTTACAAATAGATACATTATTCTTTTTAGTTTGTCGTAATTATGAAATGTAAAAAGAGTATAGAAGAGTTAAAAAAAAAACGCGCCAAACAGCAGTAAAAATGAAAAGCCAAAAAAAATGTTTAAGGTAGGCAGATGCGTATTTGCCTTATTAGAGTGGTCTCAAATTCCGTACTGTTTCCCAGTATATAAACGAACCGTTGTGGTAGAGTCAAAACTTTTACTAATGATATATAAAATATGAAGAAAAAAAAAACTAAATAAAAAGAATTAAACATCAATTAAGTAAAAAATAATTTTAGTTACATATAAATAATATTTTATAACATTTTACTATCAACGTTACGTGACTTTGCTTGTGTGATTGGGACCATTGTAAGGAGCACGCGCCGTAATGCACCCAACTAAGTCCAAAAATACAAGAAGCAAAATAGTGTACTATTTGGTCCACCTTAATTATATGACATGTTTTTTTTAAAATAAAAAGCTAAAATAGCTTGAAAATAAATTTTTGTAACATCTTTCTTCAATTTAATAAAAGTAACTTTCCTATGTCAAATAAGAACATTTTCTAAAACTCTCTTACAATTTTACTATTCAATCCCGACCCCATTTATAGATTCAACTCTCATTTCAAAGCTGAGATTTCACTCTCAATTATAATACGAGGCTCAAATTTTAACTTAAATAATCTCAATTCAAACCTCAACTTCCAATTCTAATATAGGATTTAATTTTTAAAATTGTCACAAAATTTCGTCTCAAATTCTAATCCAACCCCCATTTTGGACTAGACTCATGACCCTGACCCCGAACACAAATACTAACCCCCACTCAAGATCAGACTCCTAACCCTAACTTGAAATCCAGTTTGGGGTTGGAGACAAGTCGAATCCTAGATCAACGTTAGGAATCTATTTTCAGGTTAGGTCGAGAGTTGAAGTTGGGGTCAGGAGTTGAGTTCTAGAGTATAATCAGAGTCATGCCCCATGTCCTAGGTAGATAATGAACGTGTTAGGGTTGGTTCATATTAAAGGATGAGGATCCAAGTTAGGTATTATACTCAATATAATTTTATATGTAGGCTAAATCTTATTTCTATTTTAAAATATAAAAACTATTTGAGATAAATGTTTTATTCAGAAAAGTAAGAAAAAACAAAAGAAAAACTAATATGAATACTACACTTACATAAGATTATGGGGCTCACATTTCTGTCTCACCACGTGTCCACTTATAGTAGCTAGGTCGATGGTCCCCTACCTACTTCTTTTTATTACTCCTCCGTCTTATTTTATGTGGTTCGTTTTGAATTTCGAGATTCAAGTAAATCTCTTTTTATCGTAAATTTTTTATAAATTTTTTAAATATTTTGAATTATTAATTATTATGACTTTTAATACTTTTTACGTAATTTATAAATATAAAAATTTCATTTAAAAAAATAAAAATTTTATGCGTAAATTTTTGATTAAACTTAAACTATTTGATTGTCAAAAAATGAAAAGTGTCATATATTTTGAGATAAAAAGAGTATTTTTAATTAAATTAATTTAATTTAATTATTTGGATTGGTGTAGTTGCCGTCACTGCTATGGCAATCACTCATCAATCAACGCCTTCATCTTTGTTGTACATCAATCGTTTTCTTTTTCTTTTTTTTATAAATTTCTAGATATTTTATAATTTTTTTCCTCGATATTTGATATTCGTATTGAGAATTGATTGAATAGTATTTATAGTTCGTAAGATTCATTCGGGGAAAGCATTTTTTCACCTATGATTTTTTTTTATACGAGGCTTAAAATCAAAATTTCTGATTTGATTTATAAAAAGAATAGTTTCATTGCATTACATCATTTCATACGTTTTTTTCCATTTGTTAATGAAGTTCACTATTCAAATTACACGCTTGTCCTCGTTCACATTTTATATTGCCGACCCTTACGTGTGTAAGATGGTTAAAATTAATTAAATTAAAAATATATAAAAAATATCAAGATGCTCTTAATTTAAGAAAATGAAATAACGAATTATCAAAAAGGAATAAAACTCTTTTTTTTTTTTTTTTGTTTTAAAAAAAGAGCCAAAAGTAAAAGCTAAAATAAACAGATTGAAATAGATGGAGTATATCATTACTATACCAAATTAAAAATTACTTCTTCTGTCTCATATTAGTTGATCATTATCTTAAAAATAGTTATCTCATATTAGTTATCTATCTTACTAAATTAAGAAAGTATTAATTAAAAATTTCTTAGATTACCCTTGTAAAAAATTCTTTTTGATTTCACATTTATTTATAAAATTCTCAAGAAGTTTTTTATGGGGTGAATTAGTAAACTTCTTATTTATGATTTTTAAAGTACCGTGCAAAATGAAAAGTGATCAACTAATATGGGACGAAGGGAGTATTTAATTTTAGTATTGTTTGATATTTTGTGCCACGGTAAATTGATAATCCTAGTTTGTTTGGTTTCAATATACTCATATCTCTAGAATTATAAATTCAACAATTCAAGAAAAATTATCAATTATATCATGTTAACACGTCTATGTAGAAATTTTTTAAAAGAAAATACAAACAATTCCTTTTGTTAATAAATTAAACAACAAATACATTTTAATCAATATAGAGTATCAAAGTTCCAACATTAACAATTAATTTTGTGCTAATGCTGGTTTATATTTATTATAATAATAACAATATTATATATATATATACACACACACTTTGATATGGTATAACGTAATTCTTTTATAAATATTATACACCATATCACATATCATTTTATTAAAATATGCATACCATATATCATAATATTAAAATTGAAATAACAAAAAAAGTGATACTATTGGTGTCGGACTTCTTCACGCACCCGTCCTTCACACTTAGGACGGAATATTTAATTGAGATTAATTCTGCTTTGATAATACATTAACAAAAATAGACATTGGATTTTACTCGAAAATATTTTTCAATTTTCATATTTAATTATTCTAAATGTTATGAAAAATGATGTCAGCAAAAATGCATATTTATTTTTGCTTAGAAAATATTTTTCATATTTTGCTGGATAATATAATTTCTTTTTTAACTTATTAAATACTAAAAGAAAAGACTATTTGTTTTCAAAAATTATTTTTCCTTTATAGCAGACACATCCTTGGCATCTCCAACCCTATTATCTATTTTACTTCCAAATATAGAGTTTTCTATTTTTTCAGACAACCAACTCCAACCGAATTTTCTATTTTACTCTCTAAAAAAGAATTTTTTTTCTCTTTTCTCAATATTATATTATTATTTCTATTTCATTCTTATTTTCTTATTTCATAATATAAATCATTTTTTCTTTTTGCAAATAATCACTCTATAATCTTAATGTAATACAAAATTTTATTTTGTTTTTCAAATTCTTCATTTAGTATAAAATTATATTTTATTCTAAATAACATAAATTGCAACAAATATTATATATAATACATATTAACGAACAATTCAAATAAGAAAATGAAATCATTGATGAAATATAATTGCATCATAACTATTGTATTATCGTAAAATTTATTTTAAATTTTACATAAATACTCAACTTTCAAGACTATCACGTCACTCTCATAGATGTTCTATTAATGTATTGAAAATGAGCGTTTTTATCCTTATTTTTTTATGTATAGCTTAAAATTATTTAAATTAACAATTTCATCTTGAATCCAATTATATCGTGCACTAATTTACTTCCCCTATTTCATTTTGAACTATTGCATCAAATATTTTCATGCTCTTTAAAAAGTGTAATTTAATAATTTATCACTTTTATGTTTTAGTAGATTGTTTGAATTATCATGTAAATTTTGTGCATACTTCATAATGAAAAATATTTATAATCTAAATTACATATTTGAAATGACAAAAAAAAAATTAAAAAAAAATTAGAAAAATTGTTAATTCGGGATGAAAGTAGTATACTTATCAATAATATGTTTTAGATGTTATATATTTACTTTGAAAACAATTACAAATATGAGAGACTTAATTAATAATCTTATATAATATAAATAGCATTAAAATAACTTTAAGTTACATATTTAAAGTGACCATTTCTTTTAAAAAATAAAATAGAAAAATTATTAATTTGGGCGAAAGTAGTTATTTGTTAATAATATATTTTTAACTGTTATACATTAGAAAATAATTACAAATGATAAAGACTCAATTAGTAATATAATACAAATAATATTATAATAATCAAAAAGTAAAATAGAGAAGTAAATAGTAATTCTCCAAATTTGAAGAATTACTATTTACCTCTCTATAACTGAAGAATAAAAAATAATTAAAGAGCTCATTCTCTATTTTATTTTTTAAATATAAAAAATAAAAAATAAAAAATAAAATAAAAATGAATCGGAGATGATCTTAATGTTCGCTCTTTATTTCACTAGTCTAAATGTACCTTGTGTGCTTTAATTGTAGGGCTAACGAATTTGACACTTCATACAAGTGGACCAACACATTGTGTGTCGTTACATATATGGTCCTTGTTTAATTGGTCATCTTGACAAATCAAGAGCATTGAATTCACATAAATAAATCAAAGATATATTAGCATTTGTTATGTACGAGAGTACACAACTAAAGAGGTTATGATGGAGTGATAAATACTCATTTATTCTTAATTAAGAGGTTCTAGGTTCGAATTCTTTGGGTATAGAGTCGCCTTTATTAGAGAGTGTTTTACCTCCAATACATGACTTTCTGATGCAAATTTAGATTTAGTCGGGCTTTAATATGGATATCGAATACCAAATGAGAAGGCAAACACTTAATATTTATGTCAAAACAATTGGGTAGATGATAGACTTATATCAAATATTTCCATTATGAACTTTGATTGCTCAATAAGGGTAAAACAAACACCAATATAGATTATTTTTTTTTTTGGATCAAAGTGTGGAATAATAATTTCTTATTTAAGTGCGAGATTGTGACATCTTTGAAGAAGGACAAGCCAATGAGCGAGTCATGAAAAATGACTGAAAACTTTTAAAACTTCTGGAGAGTAAGTGTAACGTGATATCTTAAGTGAATTCTATAATCATCTTGATGCATACTATATATCAGAGACAAAAGGAGTATATATCCATTGGCAAGCTTCATAGCATTTGTTGAAACCTCGAACGAGAAGTGTGTGATACCAAAAACATGCTTTACCCCTTGATATATTTTCATTAATATGAGATTGGTTCATGAGAAAGATGACAATTTAATTCATTCATATGAGAAAAATAACGATTTAACTTTAATTTCTTTGTTCATATTATTCTTAATAAGATGATATTAATCAAACACCGTTACATAAATTAGGACGCAGAAAGTACTACTTTTCTTTTTCATTTCTCTTTTCTATTGTTTTCCATCAAACATAACAATAAAAAAGAATTCCTCATCTAAAAATATTACTAGTATAGCTCAAGCTACTGCCACTTTAGGGGCCACAAATATATATTTTTATATATATACACATTCATGTCTAATTCATTTTTGGTGACACAAAGTAAGACAAAATCAGTATTCACTGACACAGTGACACCAATTATTTTATTTATTTATTTATTGTACTTTGAAAGCTCCATAAACTCCTTTTTTTTTTTTTATTATTATTAATAAAATGCTACTACTAAAATGGATTCTTTTTTTTTTCGGGTTTTTTAAGAATGGAGATATTCAAATAGGAGAGCAAAGATAATTTTTTTTTGTTGATGTGAATTTAGATTTCAAGGTTTTAATATTTTGAAAGAGAATTTGTATGTGTTTTCAATAAATTTTAGAGTGACAAAAAATAAGTTGCAATTACAAATAAAATATGAAGAAATAATTTTATTCATCAAGATTGTGAGTACAAATTTGTTGAATCTTTGATTATTTTCTCATAAGATTTATCCATGATTTCTTTTTTCATAAGATTTATCCATGATTCGACAGTCGTTTGTGGTATATTTCTCGAACTAAGATGATTTTGATTGATCTCTCTATAAATATTTAATAAATTTGCAGAATATTCGAGACCTTTTATATAGACATAAACTAGAGTTTAGAATTGAATAACTTCCTAGAATCCTAATTGGAATCCAACACACCTTGTAGAGTTCCATAAAATTTGAAGGTCTATAGAATGCTTACAACTAATAATTTGAAAATATGCATACGATATTTTTGTATGTAGTGTCGATTAATTATTAATTATGTCAAAACTCACCTTTCTCATATTTTGGTTGATCAATTTTTTCGGAAAACGTTTTCTCTAGAAAAAAAAAAAAGTTCCTTACAAATTAAGAAAATGACTTTCATAATGAAAACAGAGAAAATAAGTTTCACAAATGACGTTCCACGTTGACCATATCCTCTCCACCCTCCCACACACCTAATTATCACCCACTCTTAACCCCATCCCGCACCCCCACCTAATGTGGGGTTCTCTATTTTGGCTATGGGCATTACATATGCAATTATATTGGTTGAGAGTTAAACATGATTAATTGAAGAGCACAAGGATCAAAAATAGAAAATAAAAAATTAATAATTCAGTTAGTAAAATGATTAATTTTTCTAAAATTAAATACAATTATATGGAATTGGAGAGTTTTGGATGCATTGACAGTGTCACGTATTAGTCTCTCATTGTCTTCTAAATGATTTATTGATTTATATCTCCTAACAACCACTATTATTATCTTGTCATTTCCATATTAATTAATTATAAGACATTCAATTTGTATCTCAAGGGTGTGTCTCTTATTGATTTAATAAAAAAAAAGTACTACTATTATTTTATTTTGTAAGGAATTTATATTTTTGGTGTACTTGTATTATATAAGAAATGGCCAGTGCCGGCTCAATGCTTAAAAAAATTAGGCATATGCCTTAGGCCCCCAATTTTAAGGGGCCTCAAATTTTTACCAACAATAAATTATGTGTTAATTTTTTTTATGGAAAAAATTAATTATTTAAGATAAATGTACTTTTCATTATATATATATATATATATATATATATATATATATATATATATATATATATTATTTTATTCTCCTTAATCTCAATCAAATAGAAGAAATCAAGAAAAATGTTGTTTTGTCTTCTTACACTCTCTTCACTGACTCTCGCGTTGTAATTTTCTAGACTCCTTTTATACTCTATGTAAGTTAGAGCTCTATCAAAAATATGAATCAATAGTAAAAATAATGTGTTGGATAAAGAGAATTACAAGCTTGTTTAGATTGACTTATTTTATGTGTTTTTAAATAAAAAAAGAAGTTTATAAGCAGTTTTGTCAACTTATTACTTATAGAATAATATTAACAATTTATATAATAATTGTCTCAGCTAAAAAATTTTAAGCCTTTAATTTAAATTTCGCTTTAGGCCTCCAAATATATTGAGCCGCCCTTGGAAATGGCTTAGACTTGGACGTGCACAAAAGAGTTAGGTCCCTAGGTAAAAAGGGTGGATCTTACTCTTTCATGAGCGCGATAGAGATGTGGGACATGTTGAAGTCAATATTGGAAGAAATTAGTTGGTATTTTAAAAGGGAGTATACTTTATTAATTAAGAAAAAATAAGTTATTTCTTTTTCATTCCTTCATGCTCGCGATTGGTCCTAATTAGGGATTAAAAAGTTGATTAATTGGGATTTGTGTGTAGGCAAAGGTGATACAAGAAAATGTTTAAATAATAATCAAGCATTATCATCTTGTTTAATTAGTACTAATAATTAATTAGCAATGCATTATCCACTCATAAAAGTAAACATGATGTGTGTGGAATCAGTTAACAACATTGTCTCATCCTGTCCTATGTTTCTTATGACATAAAATCATAAGGATTCTGTGTGATTAATCATTGTTTCACACCAGAAATATTCATCAGAATAACGTATTAAAAAAATATGAAAAGTATATAATAAAAAAATCACACCAGAAATATTCATCAGAATAACATATTAAAAAAATATGAAAAGTATATAATAAAAAAATGATTAATTCAACTACATGACAAAAGACAGATAATAACACATTTATTAGTTTCAAGTTTCAACTAACCCCTTTTGTTAGTACTATTAAGAGATAATCGCAACCTATTACTAGAAAAACAAAAATGAGCGACAGATAAATTTTATAATCAATAAAATTCATTGCTAATATAATTTATGACGAATGAATACTAAATTATTTAAATATTATATTAGCTATGAATTATTTAGCAACAGAACAAAGACGAACTTCATAACTAATTTAATCGTTTTTATAGTGATACTCCAATCCCTCGATTGTTGATAATGTGTAATTTTGATCGTTGCGTGTTAAGTTGATCAAGTATATTTAATCTTCAACTACTTAAAATGTACCTTTCTGATCCATTTGCTTAAGATTTTTCACAAATTTAGAGATAGAATAACAACGAAATTCATAGCTAATTTTAAATTTTTTGTAGCGACACTTTAATTCCTCGATTATTGATAAAGTCTGATTTTAATTTCTATATTATTTGAGTAAGCACATTTAACCTTTAGCTACTTGAAATGTATACTTTTGATCCATTATTCACAAATTTTCAAAAAAAATTAACAGTTTCCTCGTTTAATTATATATGTGTTATTTTAAATTTGTACTACTACTTCATATTAATATAATTCTAGATTATTTTAAATAACATATTTCATATATAAACTGATGAAAACAATAGTGAAACTAGAATTTTTAATAAAGAGATTCAAAATCTGAAGAAGTAAACATATGAATTGTTATCCTGCTCCACCCCTGAATGAAAGGTACACATACTGATTGATCAAATTAAATGTTAAATAAGTTGAGTCTATTATTAAGGACCAAAATTAAATTCCGAAAATCAAGGACCAAAAAGTGATATTCTTCTTATTAATTAATTAACATTATAATTGCAATCAACTGGTATTTATTTTAACCTAAATAAAATATATATATATAAACGGACGAAAGATACACATATTAATTAATTAATCAAAGGTTAAATATTTTGAGTCTATTAATAAGGACCAAAATAAAATATATTATTAATCAAGGGACTAAAAGTAATATTCTTCCTACTATTAATTAGTTCACATTATAAATGCAATTAGTTGGGATTTAATTTAAACTAAAATAGATTTGCAATCTGTATCAATCCCACAATTGGCAACTTGATAGATTATGTTGAGATATTTTATTTTATTTTCCTTTTTAGGATAACGTCATCGTCATTTAAAAAAAGAAGAAAGGTAAATACAGTGAAAAATATTAATTAGTTAATTAATTAGGATTAGGACCTACAGCCAATACCTAATCATACAAATTAATTACAAAACAGGTAACGTGGCATGCCTTTTTGGTTCTTTTGAAGATTAACGTTTCTAATTGTGATTAGTTGCACTTAATTATTCTAAAATGAGATGATCTTTGTAATATTAATATTATTACCTAGTGCTAGTTGTTCAATAATCAATAGATGTTCATTGCTCAGTATCATAAATAAATAGTTTTTAAGAAAAATATATATTTGTGTTAATAATCAAAAATACATTTGAATTATTATCGATCATATTTTCATAAATTTTATATTTCAACTATCTATTGTTCTTTTTATTTTTACATGAATTGTCAATATCTAGATGTGTTTTAATACACAATGATAATAGTCCAAATAAAAAAAATGGAACAACTAGTGATTGGGCAAATGAAATAGTGATAATTGATTTGTGAAACTTTTAATAAAGTGATTATTCAAGCGTATTTTTTACCATCATTTTATAGTTCACAACTTTTTTATTTTTTATTTTCATTTCGTATTTGATATCAGGCTTAAGCTATTCAAATACATAAAATTTACAAGAAGGTAAATGTTTTTTTTCTAATATTTTATCGATATCCTAAACTCGAATAGGAGGCAGAACTAGAGTGGAGCATTCAAACCTTCTTCACAAAAATAAACGCATTCTATATATAAGATCATTTTTTAAAAATGTATATACATAATACATATTAAACTTCTTAAATTTTTTTATTTTTCTCAATCACTGAACTCGAACCCTTCAATTATAGCTTAAATTATTATATAATTCAAAATCTTCTCTTCACCCTTCAATTATTTTATATTCAAAATTTTGTCTCTGCTGCTAAATACGAACCTTCAATTATAGCTTCTATTACTCTATATCGAAAATATATCTCCAACAATGAACTTGAGCTTCTGATCAATTATAACTTTCATTATTTTATATCCAAAATCTTGTCTCCATCACTAAATTCAAACTTTTCAATTATAGCTTCAATTATTTTACACACAAAATCTTATCTCCGTCATTACAACTCAAACCATTTAACTATATCCAAAACCTTTATCTCTCCCACTAAACACAAATCCTTCAACTACAACTTTCATTAATTTATATTCAAAATCTTATCTCCGTCACTAAATTCAAATCCTTTAATTATAGCTTCCATTATTATATATCCAAAGCTCAAAACACAAAATATGTGTCACTTTGGCATCCCAAAGCTATACAATAGAAGCCTTAAAAAACAGACACAAAATTGGCAAAACGTCAGTGGTCCTGGTTCCATTTGAAACATCCATCATATCACCAACGTACAAATGTGCCAAGATTTTTAAAAAATTAAATAAAATATCAAAATTTGTGTATGTGTGGAGTTAAATATAGTGGAATTCATAATTTAGACTTGATGAATTTTGAATTTTATGAATACTTATTTTTCTCATATAAAATTTGGATTATATACACGATTATTTAAAATTACAATTTTTTATTTAGGTAGTTCAATTAAGAACTAAACACGAGTTAAATTTTGCCTATTAAACACACGTTGCTGACATGATACATCGCGTTTTAAAGCATTATTCATGACTAAGTTGAAGCCAAGAGTGATTCTTTAGTTTTAATAAACTATAAACCTGTATATCTTATGCATGATTTGTAACTGTCAAACTTTATGAATTCCGAATTGAATTAAAATGCATATCTAATTCTATTTAATTTATTTTTCACATGTATATCTAGACCTTCATACACATGGTTGGATTTGTCACTAGTAAAAAAAAAAGTTTTGCTGATTGGGTGGATATGATATCTTCCATCCATCTTTAATTAAAAATTTGTCATAATATATAAATATGACCCTTAATTTGGCGTCAGCGGACAACTATGACCTTTAATTTTGGGTGTGCACGAGTAAATATTTAAACTGGTATAGAAATGAACAAGTAGACACATTCGTCCTACATGGCGCCCTACATGACAATTTTATGTCCTACGTGTATTATGACAGGTAGGACACATGTATCTACTTATTCAATTTTATACAAATTTAAGTGTCCACTTGTGCACATTTAAAATTGGAGGGCATAGTTTCCGCTGAAGCCATGTTAAGGGTCATGTTTATGTATTATGCCTTAAAGATTTCAAGTTCGAGCCGTATTAATGAGAAAAAATTAAAAACATTTACATAAATACACAACTTAAGATATCAGAATCTCTAGAAATTTCCTATTATTTAAAAATATTACAAAAATCTCCTCTCAAATACATCCCTATCCACTCTTGGATACATCCCTCCCTTTCAGATGCATCCCTATCCCTTCTCAAATACATCTCTCCCTTCTCGAATACAACCTTATCTCCTCTTGAATACATCCTTCCTTTCTCGAATACATCAGTAATGTGTCATTTGCAATGTTTGAACAACAATAGAATGTATCCAAGAGCAATAAAAAATTCAAAAAAATTATAATTGAGGAAACTTTTGAAATAGAATGTAATTAGCCCCCAAATGTATCATATTTCCATAAGTTACCCAATAAATTATGATTGTAGAGAGCACTTCCTCCTCTAATTGACCTTACCCGACATGAATTTATATTAATCGAGACCCTAAAACGAATGTTGATAATTAGAAGGGAAACCAATAAAAAAAGGAATAGTTTAGTGATGAGACAGGTTGAGATGATTGATGACCATGTTGAAGGCATGCTGCTTGATTCTTGGGGTGGTGGTCCTTCTCTCTTATTGCTTGTACACAAATAGGGATTTGCCTTTTGGGGACCTCTCTTTTTTTTCTTCTTTTCAATTTAGGCTTTGGTATAGGCAAGTGTCAGTGGTCCCTTTTTGTTGTACTTGTGAAATCTTATCCCTTTATCATCATCATCATGAGACATCTTTTTACCTCTGTGGACCACCCCACCACCCCACCACCCCATCCAATCAAGCATGGTTTTGTGTAATAGGAAATTTCCTCATTAAATTTCTTTTTGAAATGACTCTAACTACTACTTTCTTGAATGGATCATTTGTTTGTTTACAATCTTGGATACATTATTCATTCTCTCCAAATTAGCTTATTTTGCAAAATGAAGAAAAAAATTGGAATCTACTACTTATACTACTACCTTCTTTTTTTTTTTTTTTTTTGTAAGGATTATGTGGGAGTAGGTCACTTAACTTTTACTTTTACTATATCAAAGTTGCCAAAAAGAAAATCACATTTGGTTTCTCCTAGTGGCTTTTTGTGTTGTTTAAATAAATTCGAGAGACTTTTTTGTAATGAACTAGGTTAAAGTTGAGTGATTTTTCATAATAAAATAGGCTTTAGTGTTGTAAAGTTAAAGTTGAGTGATAATTTATGAAATGATTACCATATGTTGTTGGAGTGAGTCAAATTTTTGGAACATAAGATGTGGTGTAAAGTGTTGAACCACAATGTTTTTGTGTGGAAGAAAAATGGAATTTGGACTTTTATTTTTGTTCATTGGTCAATCACGTGTGAGAAAAGAATTGCTTTTGGCCAAAAAAAATGAAAAATATAAAAAATCTATGAATCTTAGTAGCAGTGTAGTTGACTTTGTCAACTTGAAATTTAGATGCTTTTTATATTGGCTTACCTCATTTAACTTTTTTCTAATAGTGTAGGGTAGGGAGCTTGCTTTGTTTTTCCTCTTTCCTATTGTTTTCTTAATTAATTTATCCAGTTTAAGTTATATGAATCGTACCTGTAATAAAAGTATCTATGATAGACATTAGCTAATATGCTATTATAAGTGTATGAAGGTAGGATCAAGCTAATATTCCGCTTGTGAGCGTAATGGTATAAGCATGATTATGTGACCGATACTTAAAACCCTTTTTTATTTATTAATATCTTAGACAATCCAACTCTATCTCTCATTTTTTGGGAGTTTATGAAAGTGAAAATTATAGGTTTTTGGTAATGTCTTGTCAAGGGCTTGGGCCTGCATCTATTCATTAGATCAGTAGAACTATCTCCATGGTTTGGTCCATTACCATAAGCCCAAATGGACATTGAGAAGGATAAACTCACTTTAATGGCACATACTCACTCTGACTACTCTCCTCTCCCCACCATGTATATATGAGGGCAACAAAAGTGGAGCATACGATGATGTTTACTTGTTGAAGGAAGGTTGTAGGTGCTGACGATGTCGCTTGTTGAAGAAAGGTTGTCAGTGATGGTGTGTTCTACTTCTTTTCTAGGGTGGGGCGTTGAAATCCTTTCTATTGGTTCTTGCATGGTAGCTAGTATAAGATGATGAAACACTGACCATTTGTTTTGATGACTGTGGCATCCAGGCTAGCTTCCGCGCACCTTGACTAATTCCATGGGATACCTGCCACCTCCCAGCAGCAGTAGGTACCTATTTTCTTAATAAGTGGCAAAACGACTACGTGTGTGTGTGTTAAAAGAAGCCCATTATCCCTCTTTCTAATTTGACTGCCAAAGTTACCCTGAACAAATATGGACTTCTCAACTTAAAAGCTCTGCATTATGTAAATCCTCTTCTGTCAACGTAACATACAGAAAAGAGAAACCTTTACAAGTCATGGTAACAATGTGGATATGGAAATCAAATGAGGAACCTGAACATATCAAGGTAGGCTAGGAGAAAGTGTAGGCTTTGCTACTTTGAGTTCTCCACAATCACTGATATAAACAGTCTTGAGTGGCTTATTCCAGATTGCGCGAGCAGTTTTTGCTCTTCCATCTCCAATAAGCTCAGCAAAATCATTATATTGTCGAATATTTTCAGATGGTTTATAAGTGGGAATGGCAGCTATGGTTGTCACAATATCCAAACCTGCAGTACACTCCAAGAAAAGGCAAAAAAAAGTGAGCTTTTGACGTAACAGACGGGTACTGTTTCAGCATGTAAGTTTCATGTTAGTAACTATGCAGAAAAATGTAATAGTGTACACAAGTAGTGGCATGTCACTTCTAGTAATGCAGTGCTTTCGCTGCACATATACCCAGCATGGAACTAATCATTCTCGTTTTCTTTTGTTTCTTCCTGCTGGAGCATAGAGTCGTTTTATACCATCCGAGAAGGTCTTCGTTAGTTTTATTTTTATATGGAACCCCATCCTCATACTCCCCTTCCCGGGGGAGAACAGTAGCTTTTTCTTCTTTTCCCTCATGGAGACTCTACCTCCAAGCCTTAGTTGGAGGTGAAACTGTGAAGGGTCCTTCCACTAGGCAGACTCTCTACTCTTGTTTTGCTCATTGAAGCCTTGGGAAACTAAGTTGAAAGCATAGGTTTCCACTGTTCACAGATGTGAATTAAGCCCACATCACAGAGTGTTCAGACCACTACCTTTTACATTAGTCTTTATTTAACAAGAATTTGCATAGTTTCTCGTCCTACTTTTCTCTACAACACGGTTGGCTAAATTATAGAGAGCAAGACTTGATCCCTGTCTAAAACTGACAATTAAACACCAGCCACAGCAATATCTACTGCAAAACAACAGCAACACAAAGAAACAGATAGGTGAATTGACTAATCAAGTTGGTGTGTGAACCACTTTTAATATCACCAGGCCTCAAAATCACTCAGCAATATTTGTTCTATGCTGTAGCCAGTAGGTGAAGTCTTCTCAGTCGGTGTTAATACTATCTACTTTTCAAACCGACTACGTAAAAGTTCTGTTTTCCTTCACTATTGGGAAAGAACCATCTCGATTTATGCATTTGTTTGCATCATGTTTGTTCCTTCAATTTCTTTAACTATTTTGACCTGGTAGAACACATCCCATATTAAGCAGCAGGTTAGTGTTTAACTTGAAACAACATTTATCTAATAAGTCCTAATTGCACATAACAAGTTCACTCTGGATCATATCACACAAACCTAAGCACCCACAAGTGTCTTACTGTGAGCCAAAAGTGCAGGAGACTTGAAAAGTCGAGGTAAACTTCAACTTCTCTTACAGTGTTGATCAACTCACTAAACGCCGGCTATTTAATTGGCGCTACATGATATAGTGTATTGAGATTCTTCAAGTCAATCAGCATCTAATGCAGCGCTGTGACCAGCGACCAAAGAAAGCCATTATGCACACGTCCCACCCCATATAAGCATGAATTGAATTATATTAATATTACACTGACCAAAAAGTACTACTATTAGTTTAGTTTAAAATTGATCATAGAAGGTCCTTAATTAAAAAAATAAAAAATTGATTGTAGAAGGTTACTTACCCTTTTATCCAGATATATCCAGATATCCAATCTAAAAACATACTATGGACAATTTTACATGTATTTGATTTTTAAGAAAGCTGCACATTTAGAAATTCCTTCTTCTATCGGTGTATAAAAGTTAAACGCTATAAGCATACTCTTTGCTAGAGATGTATACATATCGATTTAGAATCAATAAAGAAAATGCGAAATTTTGCCAGATTTCTCTTTCTTCCTTCCCCACCTTCAACTCCTGTAATCGTCCCTTCTTGCTCCTATTATTCTCTGCTGCCATTCCCTGCTTCTTCAATTTTCAGTTCATTCCTCTCTTTTTTCTGCATTTCTTCATTTACTCTCTTTGTTCCTAAAACACCTTTATTTCTTATCTTTCCAGTCCCATATTAGCCCATTAAATCCTTTCCTTCATCTGTTTAAATTTAAGTTCCAGAAAGAATTCTCTCCTTTTAGTTATTCTTCATTTATTTACCCCTTCGAGCTGAGATTAGAAAGATATTACATTTCCCATACTCCTAGGTATATCTATATACTTTGCCTACTTAGTCATGAGTGAACCTACCCTTTGCTTTCAATCTAACAACTGCTAGGAACGACCTGTAGTTGACTAAATTTTTTATTTTCCTACTATTTTTCATTACCTAGGTTGCCATGTTTGGTAGAGTCAATGTTGAGACATGTTATCCCTCTGTGATTTTTGTTAACTTTTTTAGTAGCTAACAGCAAAATCGGAACTTGCAAATATTTCACTGACATGCCATTCACTGAAATTTTTGGTCATCATTTGTCCCTATCTGCTTGAATCAGTTTCAAGTTTAAGTATCTGACATATTGTCTTAGGTGGTTAATAGAAGTTTGGTCCAACAACACCAACAACATAGTGTACCCAGACCTTACAGCTGTTTCCAAAAGACTGAGGTGCCTCTGTTATTGGTTTGAGCAGCAGAAATGATGATTAAAAGGATAGGAGATGGAAAAAATCCATATTAAACACAGACAACAAAGTTTGAGATAGCCCAAGGATTTCAGTGCCTTGGACATCTATTATAATACTCCATCCGTTTTATTTTGTTTGTCTGGTTTTGACTTGACAAGGAGTTTAAGAAAGTAAAGTAGACTTTTGAACCTTGCAGTCTTAAACTAAAGATATGTAGAATGTACCGAAATATTGTTTCATCTTGTAGTCTTAAACATGCCAAGTGGAAAGTTCAAACTAAAGAGTTGCCAAAAAAATAAAAAGATATTGATCTTTTTGAAACTTACTTGAAAGGAAAGTACAAACAAAGTGAAACCAAGGGAGTACTTCTTTTGATTGAACCGTTAAAAGTGAAGTCTTTAATCACTTAACCAAAAGATACAATGAGCAAAATTTGATACATCGGGATGATAGGTGAGGTTTTGCTTAAAAATAAATTCTTTACTAAGTAAAGAAAACGGCTTTGAATTTAATTATCATTAAAGTAATAAAGGACCTCAAACTTCAAAGTGAACGACACAATAGCAAAGTCATAGACTGATTCTAGTCTAGAACTATTTCAGATCCATATGATTAATCGACAATGCCTAAATTCTAGATTACTTGGGGTCAACTATATGAATACTCTATCCATCCAGTTTTATTAGGCCCATTACTCAATAAAAGTGATAACTCTGGAAGTATTCCTTGTTCCTCCATATTTCTCCAATCAAAATACCTCTATTTAACCTTTAAATCGATCTTCTTTAGTAGGACAGATAGGCACATGGAGGTCAATATTGACTCGTACTATCAATTGGAGAACCACATCATTTTACCTTACGAATATCTAAATGTAAAGATCACTTCTCGACTAGCAAGTTAACATTTTCTTAAGCAAATATTTACTTTGTCACAACATTGACAAACACTACGGCGAAGCACCCTTTTATACTAAACATGCATGTGTCAACTAAAAGAGTACAAGTTTCCCAATGTTGGTTCAGTTGGTAAAGTATAGTATAGTGCGATTAACTAAAGTGTTCAACTTCTATTACACTAACAATATAAAAGACCTTTTACACTATGGTCGCCTAAAAGATAACTACAATAATTTTCCATAAAAATTGAAATTATTAACTCGAATATAAGGCATGCTACCTTCTACAACAGGTTAAAATAGACCAATATGTAAACATTCATTACATTTTCAGTGTATATAAGGTGGAGGACTGTAATGGGACTAACTAAAAAGTTTAACTTCTAGCTCAATCACCTAAAAGATAACTATGGTAATTTTCAATAACAATCGAGATAACTAACTCGAATATAAGGCATGCTACCTTCTACAACACATTCAAATAGACTAAGATAAAATTCATTTACATCTTCAGTGTACAACAACAACATACTTAGTATAATCCCACAAAGTAGTGTCTTGGGAATGTGGAATGTACACGGACCTTACTCCTACCTCAACTGTACGCAGACCTTACCCCTACCTCAGAGGTAGAGAGGTTGTTCCCGACAAGACTTCGCCGTCAATGTATATAAGTTAAACTAAACTAAAGGAGATAAATTTGTAGATTCTGAGAACTCACCTTCAAGAACAGTTCCAAAAACAATATTCTTGCTATCAAGCTGAGGACAAGGACCAGGTCCAGTAGTAATCAAAAACTCCACATTATGATAATTTGGATTCAGCTTAAGATCATCATCGTCATCATTCTCAGATAAAGGCAATGAAACAACTCCAGCTCTAGAATGTTCCAAAAGAAAAGCTTTAGATTCAATTGACTCTACATTCCTAATTAACTTCAATGGCGGTTTCACTTCTCCTTTATCTCTTCTCCCCTGTCTCCCCGCCATAAAAAACTGTCCCGGGAATATTTTCTGGACCAAAGTACCCTTATAAGTCGATCCAGATGAACCAGTACACATAGCTTTGAAATTTGACACAGTAATCGGAACTAGGTTACCGTAAAGCCCTAGAACAAGTCGACCAATTGGTTCAGAATCAGCGCAATTAGAGAGATCATCTCCGAGATTCCTGTTTGTGAAGTAATTAGGACATATACTGAAGTCTAAGAAGACTCGTTCGGTGATAGTGGTGTCCGGTGACGGCGGTGGGGCGGCGACGGAGGTGGAGATGGTTGAGGGAAATGTGAGAGTGGTGGAGAGGAAGAGGAGGTTGCGGCGGTTGAGGTGGGGAGAAGGAGGGAAGGGGGAGGTGGAGTGACGGCGGAGATGAGGAGGAGTAGGGAGGAGGGTGGCGGAGCAGCCCATGATGACGACGGTGCATGGTGGTGGAGAAGAGTAATAGAGAGTTTGAGAAGATTAGATAAATTTGATTACGTGGAGAGTGCAGGCCACACAAAGAGAGACTAGGTGGGGACTACATTATTGATATTTTAGTACAACTTATAATATGTATTAATCTAATTCAAAATACGAAAGAAGTAAATACACAAAAAAATTAAAGATTTCAACATTTACTATACAGATATCATTTTAACCATTTATAAACAACATAATTTTCCGCTGAAGGGTTCAAATAAACCCCCTTGGCTGGCTCTGCCCCTGCAGTGTACATTATTTTTCTGAAGTAGAAAATGAATGGAACAATGCTCATGTACACATCCTGAAGAGGAGAAACATTTTTCGTTTTTAAGTTTCTAGTAAGTATGAAGTTGCCACTGATGTATACATGAACTTACCAGAGTACAAAATATGGGTCGACAAAAGCAGTCTACTCAATCCATCGGAGAGCTGACTATACTTGAAAATACTATGTTGCTCGGACTCTTCAAAAACGTGATCATCAGGTACGTGTTGGATCTTTCAAAAGTACTACGAGTTCGAGCAACTTAGTGAAAATCTATCAACTATTGGCTAAAGATGGAGTTGTATGTTGTACATTTGGGACTTGTGAATTATTCGAAGAATAAGATGGAGAAGAGAATTTGGAACCTGTTATTGACAATGTCATCTCTTTCTGTTTTTGCCTTTTAGGGGATATATTCCTACCGTGGACACAAGTGTTTAGTTGTTTCCCCTTCTTTTGATGCAATGCACAACTGCAGTTGCGATGATAAGGCCTCCTCTCGATGTCCATGTCTAACATCGACAAAAATCCATCAAAGACGACACACTGAATCATCATTTCAGCTGCTCCACTAGTCATGTTCTTCTCTCTCGATCGTCCTCTTCCCTACTATGAAAGGTAAAGTTTGATTGTTCTTGAAATTCTGTCTGTTTAAGGCTTTATATAAGAGCTAACAAACATTAATTTACATGTCCAACTTTGCGGATTTTGGTAGAATCAAGGTGAAAAAAAAGGGCTGTTTTCTGTTTGTTTTGGCTATCTTATTACCAATGAAACAAGCGTTTTTTCCTATGATTCTTTTGTCCATCCTGCAGTCTTGACTCCGGGACTAAGAGAGAAAGAATCTTAACATTTTAATACTATATTTGATCTGGTTAGCTTAGTTTTTCTGGGTTTCTACTTTGTACTTTGCATACGTAGTCGTGTCTTGACTTGAGTAGTTTTTTTGGAACAAGTATTTTAATCGACTTTTGTTCTTAATAGCTGGATATGTCAATTACAATAAGAAACAAGAAAAAAGAAACATATATCATAGACTAATAGTTGGATGTATCAAGATCTTTTAAATTACTAGTACATCTTCGTCTATATATATCGAGGACATGATCCTAAATAGGAGAGCATGGAGGTCGAGGATTAAGGTAGAAGGTTAGTAGATAGTTGAGCAATTACTCTCTTTCATATCAATGACAGTATTATCAAAAGCAAAAGGCGCAAAAAAGCTCTTTCAACAGACTTCTGGTCACATGACAACAACTTTACCAATTAGGCTAAGGCTGCCCTTCGATTATTACCACACTCACTAACACAAATCTGACATTTACGAGAAAATCTGAGGAGACAATATTAGTATTCAAGCCTTTTCTGGAGAAGGAGAAACCGATGAAATGAAATTTTGGACTGATCCAGTGGAACTGGCAGATGGTGTAAAAAAAAGGATTACTAAGGATTTCCTTGTATTTGATGTACATTAAAAAAATGGCCATCCTGATCGACTTTATTGAATGAGCTTAGTTTTATAATCTCAAAGACGTAAAACGATACATTGTTTTCAGAGTAGTAAATTATTCTTAAATTGGTTAAAGTACAGAGAAACTAGTAACAAAAAATGACGAAAAGAAGAAGCAGAATGAACTATGAACAAACCATTTGTCTTGGTGAAGAAACAGAATTCGATAGACTATGAGGATGAGAAGTGGAAATAGCAAGTTATACCTATCAACAGATACAAAGGGAAAATGAAAGTCTAGAATCAGTGTACAAACTCTGTTAGTGAACTAAAACTAATTCTACTTAACGAATGTGTACAATGTGATCAAGTTCAGAATTCAAATGCTGTATTCACAGTGTTTGCGTAAAGTAACAAAATAAGGAGCATTTGCTCATAGAAATCATGAAGAGTAAGAATTGTTGCATTTCCTTTTTCTTTTGTAAATTTACAACACCTATCAAGTGGATACTGAAGTAAACATGTACTTACCAGAATGTACAAAGGAAAATCTATCAACTACTTGCTAACATTGGAGCTGTATGCTGTACTACACTCCTGAGTCCTGACTGATTAATTATCTCGAGACAATGAGGATGTGAATTTGGAAGCTTCAAATTAAGGTAATACTCCTTCCGTTTAAATTTGTTTGTTTGGTTTTGATTTGGCATGAAATTCCAGAAATTAAAGAAAACTTTTGAATCTTGCGGTCTTAAACTAAAAATATACAAAATATACCAAAATTACAAACCTTCTCTAGCCCTTCAAGTGGTGGGGTTTCCATACAAGTTCAATTGCATTATTGATGTGATAAGACTTTCGTGCAAATATTGACATAGCTTTCCATCTTGGGAAGGAGAGCTTGGCGTAATTGAGGTCATGGGTTCGAGCTGTGGAGATAACCTCTTTGCAGAAATGCAAGATAAGACTGTGACCCTACCATTGGATGCTTTTGGTATTAACTCTCGCATATATTTGAAGGCAGTCGAAAACACGTTACAAATCCATTTGGATTTTTTAAAACTATTCTTGGAAATGTGAATTCATTGTTAAAGAACTTCTCTTGAAACCGTTCTTAACTCTAAAGAATAATTCAGTATGTTACAGGAAAAAAAGGATCAGTAAGAACACAAAGGACAGATAAACAAGAAAACTTGAGGGGACGATATTGGCAACTAGAACATTTTTTGAAGACGGAGAAACCGATGAAATGAGTAGTAAACAGATCTGGTGAAAGTGACAGATGGTTTAGAAAAGGCTTACAAAGTATTTCCTTGTATATTGTGAAGGGCAATGTAAGTACAGAAAAGACATAGACGTAGGCCATTCCGACATTATTCCCTTTGACTTTACTGAAGAAGCAGAATGAACTATGAACAAACCATTTGTCTTAGTGAAAGAACAAGATTTGATAGACTACGAGGAACAGAATTTGTTTGACAATGAGGATGGGAAGTGTAAATAACAAACCAGTGGACTAATTTCGGGGACTATGGGAGCCTAACAGGACAGAAGAAAAGAATGTGAAAGATGAAGTGATGGTAAGTTAGAAAGTTTAGAATCAGTGTACAAACTCTGTTGAAAAAAAACTAATTCTACTAACGAACGTGTACAATGTGATCAATTTCAGAATTCAAATGCTGCATTCTCAGTGTTCGCTAAAGTTAAAAAAGTTAATTCTTCTGAATCCCAGAAACAAAGAAAACAAGTTGCATTTCTCTTTCTTTTGTAAATTTGCATCACCTGTGAAGTGGATAGTGAAGTATATACATGTACTTACCAGAATGTACAAAGGAAAATCTATCAACTACTAGCTAACATTGGAGCTGTATGATGTACATCCCAACTGATTAATTATCTCGAGACATGAAGATGGAGAAGTGAATTTGGGAGTTTCTATTGACAAAATCATATCTTTCCGGTTTTGCCTTTTGGGGAATGATATATTCCTACTATGGACACAAGTGCTTGGCTGTGATATATCCCCCTTCTGTTTGTGCAATGCACAACTGCAGTTTTTATGGTAAGGCCGTCTCTCGATATCCATATTTGACATTGACAAGCTTCCATCAAAGACACACTAAAGCATCATTGCAGCTGCTCCAGTGGCCATTCTATTCTTTCTAAAGGTGTTTGGATAGTGAGGTGAGTTTTTCACTGTCTATGTGTGTGCATGTGATGTCGACGTGGTTATTTTGAACATTTTTTCATATGTTTGCAAAGGGTTTATATAGAATACAATCTCATGGATTCACTAGCCTGCTTCTTCACTCAACTTCTTCTTAGCTTCTCTCTTTGTTGAGCAAATTAAGTCACCGGAAACATCCCCCCTCAAGTAGGAGACCGGAGATCGGACTCCTAACTTGCCAATAAAGTGTCGATGGAGTGGTCCAGCCAAAGCTTTGGTGAATAAGTCTGCGATTTGAGAAGAAGAAGGAACGAAAGACGGAGAAATTAACCCATCAAGAAGTTTTTCACGGACGAAATGACAATCAAGTTCAATATGTTTTGTTTGTTCGTGAAAGACAGGGTTTCGTGCAATATGAATTGCTGCTTGATTGTCACAATGAAGTTTTATAGGAAGAGAAGGAGAGAAAGAGAGATCAGAAAGGAGACGAACCACCCAAGAGATTTCTGCAACTAGCCTGCGCATAGAACGATATTCGGCTTCCGCTGAGGATAACGAAACCACCATCTGTTTATTAGATTTCCAAGAGATTGGTGAGCCTCCGAGGCTAAGATAAAATCCACTTACAGATTGGCGGGAATCAGCACACGCAGCCCAGTCCGCATCACAGAAGGCAAGAATTTGAAAAGAAGGAGATGAATTGATAAAAAGGCCTAAACTTGGATCTTTTCTGAGGTATTGCAAAGTGTGATAAGCTGCCTGTAAATGCCCTGTACAAGGGGTTTGCATAAATTGGCTCAAGGTTTGAACAGTATATGACAAATCCGCCCGTGTGTGGGTGAGAAAGTTCAGTTGTCCCAACAAACAAGGATAAAAGGTTGGATCTTGAAGAACAGTTCCAGAATTAGAGCTCAATTTAATTGGTTTCTACTTTGTACTTTGCACTTTTAGGTGTATTGAATTAAGTATTGTTTTTAAGTTACTGATTATTCTAATGAAGACTTGTACCAATTTATAGGAGACTCAGCAAGTGCAGATTCTTTTGTACTATTTTCATCAGCAAATGGTTATTCTATGAGCAGCTTGTGCCACATAATGCTCCAACAAAATGTCATACATTGCTTCTGTTGACCTTGGAATTCCCATCTGCTCATGTTCAGTAGATTCACTATTCAAATTAATATAATGCTTCCTCCGTTTCAATTTGTTTGCCTGATTTTGACTTGACACAAAGTTTAACCAAAGTAAAGAAGACTTTTGAATCTTGTGGTGTTAAGCTTCTCGGTAATTATGTCACTTGTAGGCTCTTTATTAGTCCATTATGTGCCACTTTTAAGGCTGGGCAATGAACGAGTTAGCATGGCTTAGTATTATAAGTTTTATTTGACATATGAAATTTTGTTTTATCGGAGAATTAAAATAAACTTAACATTGCAAAGTTTGAAAATTGAGTGTTGCCATACCCTTGTATGACTATATTGTCTCATTCGACTGCTCGCTGGTTCTAAATAAAAATGTTTGATGCATTTTTTTCTTCCAAGATCGGAATTATTTTAAGGTGAACATTGCTTCTAGTACTAAACTATGCTCCTTTTCTCCGTTTGATTGTCCCTGAATGATAAGACTTCCGTGCATCTGCTAAATATTGACATAGCTTTACCATCTTAGGAAGGGGTTTTTAGCGTAACTGGTAAATATTGACATAGCTTTACCATCTTAAAAATAATGCATCATTTTAGACCAAATTAAGTCCTTGTACAACACAAATGTTAAAGTAATGCATCATTTTAGACCATTTAGATTATAAGACTTTGCTCATCCAGTAACAAAGGGAATAATGTCATAATGGCCTACTATTATGTTTGTTTCTGTACGTACCTTGTTTGTCACAAAATACAACGAAATACGTACACACATACTTTGTAAGACTTCTCTAAACCATCTTTCATTTTCATCAGATCTGTTTACTTTTCATTTCATCAGTTTCTCCGTTTTCAGAATAATGTTTTAGTTGCTGATATCGACCCCTCAAGTGTTCTTCTTTATCTCTCTCCTTTGCCTTTACGTAAATGTACGATTTCTGTTTTGAGTGTGGTGTGATTATAGAAAATGAAGATATGCATAACAAACTGTAACATACTGTTCATTCTTAAAAAAAGTTTCAAGAGAAGTTCTTAACAATGAATTCACATTTCCAACAGCGGCGGATCTAAGATTTGGACGTCGTGGGTGCCACATCATTCAAGTAAGATAAAAGGATCGGTTGCTTTAATTTTGGGTTACAATTCGGGTTATTAATCTTTTTTTATTTATATAAACAAATCAATCAAATATGGATGTTAGTAATATTTTTTTTTAGATATTCCGAGATTAGATATAACTAAACAATTTTTATTTACTTTTTGGAATTAGATATCTTATTCGCTGAAACTTTGAGAAAAAAAAATTCATATTAAAATTTGAGCTTGTATAAACTATATAATAGTATGAACTTAATATATTCATATTTTATTGACTTTATGTGTTGTTGGAGATATATAGTAGTGAAAAATAAAAATTATAGTTTCAGCCTAGTCATCTTACTTAGCAAAAACGTCATTGAAGATAGAAAGAACATTTAAATTAAAAAAAATCTAATAATAATATTCATCATTTTTAAAACTTATTTTTTAAAAAAACTACTATTTAAATATATTCTTAATAATATTTATTTGACGTTCATAGTTCAGTAGTCATTAATTGATAAAGAATAAACACATAACACTCATATCAATAGGTTAATAATTAGAGAAAGAGAAAGTAAAAAAAAATTAATTATGAAAAGGAGTCAATTTGAATTAATAAAAAATAGTAAATAAATAAGAATGAATGGAGAAAAAAAATTAAAGCCCTTTACACATTAATGAAAAAGACAAAAAAGAAAAGAAAAGAAAAAAAGGAGCAAAACAAAAACAAGTGCTTCCAGCGAGGTTGAACCCGCGCTTGCTGTGTGGCAGGCGATCTCTTCAACCAATTGAACTGTTCAGCACTTCAATCACTGAGTGACAAAGTTAATTTATTTTTAATTATTATATATATATATATACAACGTTTTTTTCGAGACTACTGGGTGCCGTGGCACCCCACCTGTCCACGTAGATCCGCCCCTGATTTTCCAAGAATAGTTTCAAATATCCAAATGGATTCGTAACGTGTTTTCGACTGTTACATTTCATCACCCTAAGTGGAAATGAAAGAAAAAGAAGGAAACACAGAAAATAAAACAGAAAAAAGGTAAAGTGAAGATCAAGAAGTTCTGGTAAATTTGTGTGATAAGTCTGTAGACACAAACTTACCATTATGTACAAAAATTGAGATAGAAGAAAAGCAGTAAATTCAACTACTTGCTAAAGTCGGCGCTGTATGCTGTACACTCGTGACGAATGAATTATTGCAAGAAGAAGATGGAGAAGAGAATTGGGAAGCTGCTATTGACAATGTCATATCTTTCTGATTTTGCCATTTGGGGAATGATACATTCCTACTGTGGACACAAGTGGTTTGATTATCCCCTTTCTGCTTGTGCAATTCACAACTGCAGTTTTTATGGTAAGGTCGTCTCTCGATATTCATGTCTGACATCGACAAGCTTCCGTCAAAGACACACTGAAGCTTCATTGCAGCTGCTACAGTGGCCATTCTCTTCTCTCTCCTCTTTCTTTAGTGATGCAATGTGGTTTTGTATGAAGTAAGTGTAATCGTTCTTAAAATTCTGTATATGTGTTTGCGGATTTATATAGAGATAGTAAGTACTGAGTTATGTGCCCAGCTTAGGGAATTTGATAGCATCAAGGGTGAAAAAAAACAAGTTCTTGTGTATTATGTTATTACCGTACTATCAATGAAACTGGCGTTTTTTCCTATGATCTATTTTTGTCTTGGCTGCAGTCTTTGCTTATTATGTCTGCACATGCTGTTTTGTTCTTTATATGTACTTACTTATGCGAGTTCGTTTTATGTAAGATACTTATACTATTTTACTGTCTTATATATACTGGTGTTTCATAGTTTTATCTCTTGAAACTTGTTTAAGAATGATGCAGTATTTTCCTGTTTATTCTGCATATTGTCAGTTTTACATTGTCAATAATCTCTTCCTATTTGAATGGTTACATGGCTAATGTTATATTCCCTCCTAATATAATCAACCACTTTATCCAGCACCATGTCAGCATCAGCATCAGGTTTAATATTGACATGACATGCCAAGAGTACTTTCCCGACTGTAATCGCCCAAATGTGCAATTCATGGATTGCAACAACCTCCTCCATCTCACAAAGCCCCTTCTCAAGCCTTGTTGCATCAATTTCTCTCGGTTTGCTCTCCATTAATACTTCAAGAATATTCCGAATCATCTTAATAGTTGTGGCAAGAATAATGACGGAGAAAATAAGTGTGCAAATTAGATCAATGATTTTCCACTCTGGTTTATACCATATAATAGCTCCTCCAATCATGACCCCTATGCTCTGAATACAATCTCCAAGTACATGAAGATAAGCCCCCTGCACATTAATATTCCACTGCTTCTTTTTCTTTTCACCTTCACTCTCACAGGAATCTTTAAGTAGAGGCACAGTGTGATGATCAGCGTTATGTGCTTGGTTCGAAGGTCCCTCATTATGGTGATGGTGCTGGCTAACACTTATGCCATGTAGATGTGCATGCTCTTTGTGATTATGGCCGTGGACGTCATGATGACCTAACAAGAATGCCATGATGAGGTTCACTCCTAATCCAAACGCAGACACGACAAACGTGAGGAAGCCTTGAACTTCACCGGTATCATGTATAAGTCGAGCAATGGCTTCATAAACAAGGATACCAGCTAGAAGCCAAATCATTTGGATAGAAACTAATGCACCAAGCATCTCAATTCTGAAAAAAAGCATACGACTGGCGTGGATTAGCTTCCAATCCTGATGCCCAAAGTGAAAACAAGGATATTGCAAAAGCTGCAACATCTGATAGTAGATGAGCTGCATCAGTCAAAATTGCAAGACTGTTGGCTTTAATACCTCCGACAACCTCGACAACCATAAAAATGATGCAAAGGACAACTGCAATGCACAGTTTCTTCATCGATGCTGATCTCTCCTGTACATCCTTAGACATGGTATTAACATCTGAGAATCCACGTGGTGCTGAACCACAGATTTTACCATGTACCTCAATTACATGTCCATATTGTTCCGCGTTCTGCGTATCCATCTAAAAACAGATTTTTAAAAATGTCAATCAATAACAAGACAAATGAGTTTAACTGTCTCATGCATATTCTAAATTGATCATGATGAGCCCAGATACAGTTAGTATATAGTACTGTCTTTATACATAAAAGGAGAAACTATATAATTAGATATACTCCACTACCATATATAGTATTACTTGTACTTTCATAATATTACGTATGTTACCACTAATTAAGAGTTTCCTACCATATATTGAGGAACATATACCTAGATACATGTATTTTTTCTACCAAATACATTAAAATAGGGATAGAGGCGAGCAGGGGAGGCAAGTGAGATTTGTTATATATCTCAGATACATGTATCTACTGTGTATCTAATATGATTCACATGTTTCTAAGGTAACAGATATATAGGAGAGTGGCGAGCGAAAAGTATGATTCACATGTATTTAAGATAACAGATACATAGGAGAGTGGCGAGCGAGATAGGAGGTAGGCGAGAGATCTGTTATGTATGAATCTGGATGCACCAAAATCTGATAAAATTCGTAATATTGTAAACTAGAGTGTATGTAAATAATTAACTTCTAAAGTATCCCTACATAAATTGACAAACACAACAACAAGTGCAAACAAATTCAAAGAGATATGGATTCAAAGGGATACCTTGCAAATCCGAGCTGAGACCTTTTTTTTAGCCCTTCCAGGAGGTTTCACTTTTTTACTTCCTTGATGATTCGAATTCACAATATTAAGGTTGGAAGCGACGGGTGCTTACCAATCAAACAACTTCCTTTTTGTCCGAGCTGAGATTTCAAAAGGGTTATGCTATATATAGGAATAAAATGAGGTATATATATATACCCTATGGGAAGGAAGGAAAAAAAAGGGAGATGCAAAATTCCACTTTTCCAAAAAAGGTCAACTGAGTATACTTATATTATACTCCCTCCGTTTCATAAAAAATGATCTAGTTTGACTTTATATGGAGTTTAAGAAAATAAAAAAGACTTTTGAATCTTTTGGTCCTAAATTAAAGTTAGTCAAACGTACAAAATTGTCCTATAATCTTGTGGCCTTAATCATGCCATGTGGAAAGTTTATCAAACGTACAAAAGTTGCCATACCCTTGCATGACTATATTGTCTCATTCGACTGCTCGTTGGTTCTAAATAAAAATGTTTGATGCATTTTTTTTTTCCAAGATCGGAATTATTTTAAGGTGAACATTGCTGCTAGTACTAAACTATGCTCCTTTTCTCCGTGTGATTGTCCCTGAATGATAAGACTGTAAGATTAAATACTTTTAGGATCTTGAACATGATAGTCTTACATAAAGATCGTTAGGGGCACATACCTGATGCAGAAGACATAATCACAGAGAGAAGCGGAAGCGTTAGTCGTAAATTGGTTTCTACCTCCTTGCCCAAACTTTATGCCGTCACTGATGGAATTAATGTAGAGAATATGTGGTAACCCTAATGGGTGGAGGGAGGACCAATTTATAGAGGTTATGACTTAATCTGGTACGTCCATCAAGTAACCAATGTACGGACGAGATCTATTCCTTATTAAATATTATCTATGGTATTACTTGGATTACAAGTAAATTTGGGCCATAAGTAAGAAATAATTAATAATAATTCTTACATTCTCCCACTTGGCCCAATGACCATATATAACATTAATATTTAATAAACATTAGTTGCGCATAAAATAAATCTCTTCTATAATGTCCATTATACATACCACAATATATCAAACTACTAATGCGAGTTATGGTAGTTGTACATAAATTTTAAGCTACATACTTCCTTCCATATACTACTACATTAACAACTTATCATATTAGGTTCGTAAGCTATAAAAACATATAACATTACGGTCCACAATAATGTCTCATAGAGACTTATCTTGTAATATCTCAAAACAATAATGTGTACACCATTATGAGAAACAAGAAATTCATTAATGTATATCAGAAACACATAATTTGAGCTCAGAGTGTAAAAACATCATAAATGCATCAATCATAAGTACAATCAAGACCCATTCTTTGAACATGTTTTTTAAATGTCTTTGGTTGTAAGCCTTTTGTTAACGGATCTGCAATCATGAGATCAGTTCTAATATTCTCAAGTAACACTCTTTGTTTCTGAACTTCTTCCTTGACAGTAAAGTACTTTAATTCCATATGTTTTACACATTTGGAGTACTTATCGTTCTTGGAGAAGAATACTGTTGCAGCATTATCACAATAAACTTTCAGCGGCTTGGTAATGGTGTCGACAACCCCAAGTCCTGAAATAAAGTTCTGCAACCATAATGCATGAATTGTGACTTCATAACGTGCCACAACTTTCTTTGCAGTTTTTCAGTGATCAATTCCAGGATTACTTTGATAACTTCTTAGCATTCCGACTGCAAAACTAATATCCGGTCTTGTTGCAAGTTTGAACATACATCAAACTTCCAACACTAGAAAATTAAGGAATTGAGTTCATTTTCTTTTCGTTCTACATCATTCTTTGGGCATTGCATGAGATTAAATGTGTCCCCTTTTTTTTGAATAGGAACTATTCCTGCTGAACAATTGTTCATATTAAATCTCTCTAGAACTCTTTCGATATAACCTTTTTGAGACAGTCCCAATAATCCTTATGATCTATCACAGAATATTTCTATCCCTATCACATAGGATGCCTCACCCATATCTTTCATTTCAAAGTTCATAGAGAGATTGTCTGTCGTCTCATGCAATATGCCAAAATCATTAGCAACAAGTAAAATGTCAACAACATACAGGACTAAAAATATAAACTTACTCCCACTAATTTTTTGGTATATGCACCGATCAACGGTAATTTCCTTAAATCCAAAAGATGTTATAGTATCATTAAACTTTATATACCATTGTCGTGAGGCTTGTTTGAGTCCATATATTGACTTCTTTAGTTTAGACACCATATGATCTTTTCCTTTAATTTCGAAACCCTCTGGTTGGTCCATATAAACATCCTCATCGAGGTCTCCATTAAGAAAGACAGTTTTCACATCCAGTTGATGTAACTCTAAATCATAATGATCTACCCAAGCCAAAACAATTCTTAGTGAGTCTTTTTTTTGAGATCGGTGAAAAGGTCTCTTTATAATCAATGCCTCCTTTTTTAGTGTATCCTTTGGCAACAAGTCTGGCTTTATATCGTTCAATATTACCATTAAAATCGTGTTTGGTCTTAAAGACCCATCTACATCCGATTCTTTTAGAACTTTCTGATAATTGAACAAGATCCCAGACTTTGTTGTGTTCCATGAATTTTAACTCTTCATTCATGGCATTAATCCATTTATCAGACTCAGTGCTTTCTATGGCCTATGAAAATGAAACCGGATCTTTATTAATTTCATTGTCAAAATCTGACTCTTGCAAATAAATCACATAATAATCTGAAATGGCCGATTTTCTTTCTCTTTGAGATTTTCTTAATGACACTGTTTGTGGTTCATTTGCGTCAGATATTTGTGAGTTAGTTCCTTCTTGAAGTGTTTCACCCAAATGTTGTTCAAAATTGTTAAAGTGTTCTTCAACAAGAGGAACAACATTTGTGACTAGTGCGGATGGGCAATGAAATATTTACCCTTACCTTATTAATTTCCATCTTTTGTCAGTCCCACTAACTTCACCATTCTCAAGGAATTTTGCAAATGGACCTGGACATTGTTCTGATTCGTTATACTTTCCATAATATTCACCACCTTTATCTGACCTAATGATTTTCACTTTTATCTAATTGTCTTTCAACCTCATTAACGTACACTTTGAGAGCGTCTGTTGCTTGAGATTTTTCTTTCAACAAATAGATAAATCAATAACGTGAAAAATCATCAATAAAGGTGATAAAATATTTTTCTCCATTAAAAGATGGAACATCAAAGGGTCCGCAAATATCAATGTGTATAATTACAAGAAGTTGAGTGCTTCTTGTGGCACCTTTCTTGGTATGCTTGGTTTGCTTTCCTTTAATGCAATTCAAACAATATATCAAGATCAATAAAATTAAGATTCGGAAGAATCTCATTCTTTACTAATCTTTTTAATCTTTCTTTGGATATATGACCCAAACATTTATGCCACAAATAAGCAGAACTTTCATTTAGTAAAAGTGTCATTCCTTTCTACAGAAACGACACACATCGGCGTTGAGTTCCTTATGAGCATTCTGTGGAACTTTAGCAGGTGACTTTTTTTCTTTTATTTCTTAAACTTGCTGGCCTTCACTTTAAGTCCTTTACCATCTCCTTGACTCATGAGGTTAATGGAATGACCTTCTTAATTCTTAAGTCTTGACTCCTCTTGAGTAAGCATACTGGACAATTCACTAATATCCCACTTATCCTTAATAGTGTTATAGTCATTTGGAATGGTCCATACTCAAGAGGCAATGAGTTCAGAACAAACTAAACCAAGAAGGTGTCATCCACTTTCATCCCCAAGGTCGAAAGTCTTGCTGCAATGTTAGTCATCTCAATAATATGCTTTTGCATACTGCGCGACCCATCAAACTTCATGGTCGTGAGTTTGTTGTTAGTGTACCAGCGAGAGACTTATCAGCAGAACGAAAACGTTCTTCCACAAACTTCAGGTATTCCCTGACACTTTCTGTTTATGAAATAGTACTCTTAATGTTGTTAGCAAATATCATTCGCATGAACATAAGACTCAATCTGTTAGAGCGCTCCCATGATTTATGGAAAAACTTCTCATTCTCACTACTCTTATAAGTAATAACAGTAGGTTTATCATTCAGTAGATCCAAGTCAAGACCATCATAGCTAAGTGGAACTAAACTTGTTCATGTCATTCAGAGAAGTTCAATCCATTGAACACAATAACAGACAAAGCATGTGAATGAAGAGGAATAACTGCAAATAGATATACATGCTCACAAATCAAAAATAATGTAAATTTAGTAAAACGATAAAAGTACATCGTAATTCTCCTTGGGGTAGATACTACGGCACACTATCATAATTTAAATGCCATTTTTTTAATCTTTAATAGGCAATTAAATATATTTAACCAAACATATACGACATCTTTGGATATACAATATATGTTTGATTGAAAATATTAATTTACCTCATAATGTTCACTATTCGTGGAATGATTAATTCACCTTTGGGTAAATTCTTAAGTTCTAGCAATAGTGAAAGTCAATTTATCTATTTATTTTTTCAATATATAGGCATTTAATTAACTTTCATAGATAAATGACAATTTTATGAATGCATATTTTTCTTAACCATACTAGTTTGACCACTTTGGTGACTAACAAACTATATGAATACAAATGCACACATAATATCATAAAATTTTGTGCATGTGAATAATTTTATACATTTTTAGTTTGGCCACTTTGGTGACTACAAACTATAGAAACATAACACATACATCAAGTGATCATAAATATGATATGTGTAGACGTTAATTTATCTAGTTTGGCCACTTTGGTGACTAACAAACAATAGAAACATAATACATACATCAAATAATCATAAATATGATATGTGTAGACGTTAATTTATCTAGTTTGGTCACTTTGGTGACTAACAAACTATAGAAACATAATACATACATCAAGTTGAAAAACCAGACTCAGTCTCTCTTGAAATACTGAATACGCCAATAAATAATGAATTGTACTAATCCACATATGTCAAGTGATCATAAATATTATATGTGTAGACTATGGAAACATAATACATACATCAAGTTGAAAAACCAGACACAGTCTCTCTTGAAATACTGAATACGCCAATAAATAATGAATTGTACTAATCCATATATGTCAAGTGATCATAAATATTATATGTGTAGACATTAATTTATCTAGTTTGGCCACTTTGGTGACTAACAAACTATAGAAACATAATACATACATCAAGTGATCATAAATATGATATGTGTAGACGTTAATTTATCTAGTTTGGCCACTTTGGTGACTAACAAACTATAGAAACATAATATATACATCAAGTGATCATAAATATGATATGTGTAGACGTTAATTTATCTAGTTTGACCACTTTGGTGACTAACAAACTATTTTGCACAAAATATATACACATATTATTTATTGTTTAGTATAACGAACACTTTAATTTATCAAATAATTTAAAACAAAACCCAATCCAATGCATATGGTGTAGGCGAACACCCCGATCTATTGTTTTTCTAAAATAGGCATATATCCACATTCCAGGTCGTTGATATTTCAATGAAAGTAGAACAAATAGCAATTAATGTGGAAGATTGTGGTGATCCTACAACTTAACATTTAGTTTATCTTACTTTTGAAGGGAGTTGTTTGAACAATTATTTATTACCAGCAATCATAAGCACATAACATTTATTAAGGTAAGAGCTAGTACACATTAGCATTATCCATCACTAATTTAAGTGGAAGATAAAAGGAGGATAAACGGTAAGGCAAACAAGTAATTATACAATACTACATTATCTTATTATTTAACCAATTTGCATGCCACGTACAAAAGCTTGAGAGACGGTAATGTTGACATTGTCGTGTCAATTTTTTAATTCCGTTACAAGATAATTATTTTCATATATATGTAAGATTATCCGTTCAAACAATTCATGCTTTGATACCACATATAAGATTAAATACTTTTAGGATCTTGAACATGATAATCTTACATAGAGATCGTTAGGGGCACATACCTAATGCAGAAGACATAATCACGGAGAGAAGCGGAAGCGTTAGTCGTAAATTGATTTCTACCTCCTTGCCCTAACTTTATGCTACCACAACCGTTACTAATGGAATTAATGTAGAGAATATGTGGTAACCCTGATGGGTGGAGGGAGGATCAATTTATAGAGATTATGACTTAATCTGGTACGTCCATCAAGTAATCAATGTACGGACGAGATCTATTCCTTATTAAATATTATTTTTGGTATTACTTGGATTACAAGTAAACTTGGGTCATAAGTAAAAAATAATTAATAATAATTCTTACAAAGACTTCCGTGCATCTGCTAAATATTGACATAGCTTTACCATCTTAGGAAGGGGTTTTTAGCGTAACTGGTAAATATTGACATAGCTTTACCATCTTAAAAATAATGCATCATTTTAGAACAAATTAAGTCCTTGTACAACACAAATGTTAAAGTAATGCATCATTTTAGACCATTTAGATTATAAGACTTAGCTCATCCAGTAACAAAGGGAATAATGTCATAATGGCCTACTATTATGTTTGTTTCTGTACTTACCTTGTTTGTCACAAAATACAACGAAATACGTACACACATACTTTGTAAGACTTCTCTAAACCATCTTTCATTTTCATCAGATCTATTTACTTTTCATTTCATCAGTTTCTCCGTTTTCAGAATAATGTTTTAGTTGCTGATATCGACCCCTCAAGTGTTCTTCTTTATCTCTCTCCTTTGTCTTTACGTAAATGTAGGATTTCTGTTTTGAGTGTGGTGTGATTATAGAAAATGAAGATATGCATAACAAACTGGAACATACTGTTCATTCTTAAAAAAAGTTTCAAGAGAAGTTCTTAACAATGAATTCACATTTCCAAGAATAGTTTCAAATATCCAAATGGATTCGTAGCGTGTTTTCGACTGTTACATTTCATCACCCTAAGTGGAAATGAAAGAAAAAGAAGGAAACATAGAAAATAAAACAGAAAAAAGGTAAAGTGAAGATCAAGAAGTTCTGGTAAATTTGTGTGATAAGTCTGTAGACACAAACTTACCATTATGTACAGAAATTGAGATAGAAGAAAAACAGTACATTCAACTACTTGCTAAAGTCGGCGCTGTATGCTGTACACTCGTGACGAATGAATTATTGCAAGAAGAAGATGGAGAAGAGAATTGGGAAGCTGCTATTGACAATGTCATATCTTTCTGGTTTTGCCTTTTGGGGAATGATACATTCCTACTGTGGACACAAGTGGTTTGATTATCCCCTTTCTGCTTGTGCAATTCACAACTGCAGTTTTTATGGTAAGGTCGTCTCTCGATATGCATGTCTGACATCGACAAGCTTCCGTCAAAGACACGCTGAAGCATCATTGCAGCTGCTAAAGTTGCCATTCTCTTCTCTCTCCTCTTTCTTTAGTGATGCAATGTGGTTTTGTATGAAGTAAGTGTAATCGTTCTTAAAATTCTGTATATGTGTTTGCGGATTTATATAGAGATAGTAAGTACTGAGTTATGTGCCCAGCTTAGGGAATTTGATAGCATCAAGGGTGAAAAAAAACAAGTTCTTGTGTATTATGTTATTACCGTACTATCAATGAAACTGGCGTTTTATCCTATGATCTAGTTTTGTCTTGGCTGCAGTCTTTGCTTATTATGTCTGCACATGCTGTTTTGTTCTTTATATGTACTTACTTATGCGAGTTCGTTTTATGTAAGATACTTATATTATTTTACTGTCTTATATATACTGGTGTTTCATAGTTTTATCTCTTGAAACTTGTTTAAGAATGAAACATTATTTTCCAGTTTATTCTGCATATTGTCATTTTTACATTTGCAATACTCTCTTCCTATTTGAATGGTTACATGGCTAATGTTATATTCCCTCCTAATATAATCAACCACTTTATCCAACACCATGTCAGCATCAGCATCAGGTTTAATATTGACATGACAAGCCAAGAGTACTTTCCCGACTGTAATCGCCCAAATGTGCAATTCATGGATTGCAACAACCTCCTCCATCTCACAAAGCCCCTTCTCAAGCCTTGTTGCATCAATTTCTCTCGGTTTGCTCTCCATTAATACTTCAAGAATATTCCGAATCATCTTAATAGTTGTGGCAAGAATAATGACGGAGAAAATGAGTGTGCAAATTAGATCAATGATTTTCCACTCTGGTTTATACCATATAATAGCTCCTCCAATCATGACAACTATGCTCTGAATACAATCTCCAAGTACATGAAGATAAGCCCCCTGCACATTAATATTCCACTGCTTCTTTTTCTTTTCACCTTCACTCTCACAGGAATCTTTAAGTAGAGGCACAGTGTGATGATCAGCGTTATGTGCTTGGTTCGAAGGTCCCTCATTATGGTGATGGTGCCGGCTAACACTTATTCCATGTAGATATGCATGCTCTTTGTGATTATGGCCGTGGACGTCATGATGACCTAACAAGAATGCCATGATGAGGTTCACTCCTAATCCAAACGCAGACACGACAAACATGAGGAAGCCTTGAACTTCACCGGTATCATGTATAAGTCGAGCAATGGCTTCATAAACAAGGATACCAGCTAGAAGCCATATCATTTGGATAGAAACTAATGCACCAAGTATCTCAATTCTGAAAAAACCATACGACTGGCGTGGATTAGCTTTCCATCTTGATGCCCAAAGTGAAAACAAGGATATTGCAAAAGCTGCAACATCTGATAGTAGATGAGCTGCATCAGTCAAAATTGCAAGACTGTTGGCTTTAATACCTCCGACAACCTCGACAGCCATAAAAATGATGCAAAGGACAACTGCAATGCACAGTTTCTTCATCGATGCTGATCTCTCCTGTGCATCCTTAGACATGGTATTAACATCTGAGAATCCACGCGGTGCTGAACCACAGATTTTACCATGTACCTCAATTACATGTCCATATTGTTCCGCGTTCTGCGTATCCATCTAAAAACAGATTTTTAAAAATGTCAATCAATAACAAGACAAATGAGTCTAACTGTCTCATGCATATTCTAAATTGATCGTGATGAACCCAGATAGAGTTAGTATATAGTACTGTCTTTATACATAAAAGGAGAAACTATATAATTAGATATACTCCCACTACCATATATAGTATTACTTGTACTTTCATAATATTACGTATTGTTAGGGTTTTGCCCTGATTTTCTTACCATAATTTAAGAATTAATTTTTCTTAAAGAAAAGACAAAATATTACCATAAATGTTTTTACTTTTTCTCAAAGGAAAATATAATATTCTTTCATATTTGGTTTATTCTTTCCTTCTAGGAAAAGAGTTCTAGATTAGCTAGAGTCCTTTTCTAATAAGAAAAGGTTTTAGGACTCTATAAATATAGGTTTGTTTCTTCTAACAAAAGAACAATAGAATCCACAATGTAGTCGTTTAAGAGTCTTGTTTATGGGGAGATTTTCTCTCTACAATTTTTATGTTTTTTATTAGTTTTTAATTATGTAGACCAATTGGTCATATCATATAATAATATTATTTCTTTTAGTATAGTTTTATGTGTCGTCTAATTTATCAATCATATGATTTGCAAATTGTAAGCTTCCGCATGACGCCATATTCACCCTTCACAACCCAACACGTATGTTACCACTAATTAAGAGTTTCCTACCATATATTGAGGAACATATACCTAGATACATGTATTTTTTCTACCAAATACATTAAAATAGGGATAGAGGCGAGTAGAGGAGGCGAATGAGATTTGTTATGTATATGTATCTACTGTGTATCTAGTATGATTCACATGTATCTAAGGTAACAGATACATAGGAGAGTGGCGAGCTAGATGGGAGGTAGGTGAGAGGACGCACCAAAATCTGATAAAATTCGTAATATTGCAAACTAGAGTGTATGTAAATAATTAACTCCTAAAGTATTCCCTACATAAATTGACAAACACAACAACAAGTGCAAACACATTCATAGAGATATGGATTCAAAGGGATACCTTGCAAATCCGAGCTGAGACCTTTTTTTAGCCCTTCCAGGAGGTTTCACTTTTTTACTTCCTTGATGATTCGAACTCACAATCTTAAGGTTGGAAGCGACGAGTGCTTACCAATCAAACAACTTCCTTTTTGTCCAAGCTGAGATTTCAAAAGGGTTATGCTATATATAGGAATAAAATGAGGTATATATATACCCTATGGGAAGGAAAAAAAAGGGAGATGCAAAATTCCACTTTTCCAAAAAAAGTCAACTGAGTATACTTATATTATACTCCCTCCGTTTCATAAAGAATGATCTAGTTTGACTTGATACGGAGTTTAAGAAAATAAAGAAAACTTTTGAATCTTGTGGTCCGAAATTAAAGTTATGTCAAATGTATAAAATTATCCTTTAATCTTGTGGCCTTAATCATGCCACGTGGAAAGCTGAAATTAAATTGTTACCAAAAAAAGAAAGAGATCATTTTTTTTAAACGCACTAAAAAAAAAAAGAAGGTCATTTTTTTTAAAAGAATACGGAGGGAGTATTTTATAATACCTATCTCATAAGAGGGACTTTACATGTCACTTATAAGAGGGAGTTTACATGCCAAAGCAAGCAGTAGGTCAACATGTCTACTTTGGCATATAGTGGCATTTTGGTTATTTTTCGTGGTTACTTGTTTTGATTTGTCTGTTTTATTTATTAAAACTTATGTAACAATTTAAAAGACAGCTAAACAATTCGGTTGATTGTTAGACTTCTATCGGTGCCACGTAAATTGAGATGAATAAAGTAACATGTATTAGTTGAAAATGACATAAAAGATACTATAAATTCCAATAATTAATAACTGAAAATATCAGCCACTAAAGCATTTTTCTGAAAATAGAGAAACCGATGAAATGAAAAGTAAACAGATCTGATGAAAGTGACAGATGATTTAGAAAAGTGTTACAAAGTATACATGTTGTTAAATATTTCCTTGTATTTTTTGTGAGTTGTGACAGGCAAGGTAAGTAGAGAAACAAATTAACATAATAGTAGGCCATTTGTGACAGTATATTCCCATTGTCTTTACTGAATGAGCTTAGTTTTATAATCTCAATGGCCTAAAATGATCATCATGTTAACATTTGTGTCATATAAGGACTTACTTTGGTCTAAAGTGATCACAGCATATATATGACTAGAATTTAATATGAAATTTTTTTGGTAATTGTGGCACTTGTAGAGCTAGTTGAACATTATGCAAAATCAAAAGCAGGAAAAGTTCAGTTTCTGCCTTAGATGCGTATGCTAAGTATGTTATTTTAATGGCATATTTAGTTATTCTAGGTTTGTACTTTGTACATTGTGGTATCTTGACTTAGCTATTATTTTTCTAGGTGATGTTTTCTAATAAGATCTTGTTCTTAAAACTTGGATATGTATGGCCATTGATGTTTGACATCAATTTATAGGAGATTCTTTTGTCCTAATTTCATATGAAAATACTGTAATACGTGGACGAATCTAGTGCATACGAGTGTATAAACACCTCTTATAATTTTGGTTAATATTTGTATATTAAAGTGCATAATATTGTATATCAAGTTTTTAAATATTGTTGTTAAAAAAATAAAGTTTATTATAATATGGTATATAGAGATTTTAACCATTGTTGTAAGAAAATAATGAGCTACGCGACTGAAAACTTGAGGACTGGCTACCTAAGTGCAAAGTAGTATTGGGGGCTGTACTTTTTCGCTTATATCCCAAAATATAGGAAAAAGGAAAAACTATCGAGCAACTTTTACGTATAACAAATATAAAAATTATATTTATATGTTATAGCTATAATTTACATAATTGCGCTTCATAGCAAATTTTATGTTTGTTATGGAGCTTTTCATTTGTATAATTCGCTAGATACATCCAATTTTATACAAATTGTTCAGTTTTGTATAAATTCATATATACATTGAAATTTGTATAATAAGATTTGTATTTGTATAATTATAAGTATATATGACGAAAATATATGTATATGTATTTGTATATACACTTTTTTCTCGCTTTATACAAACACAAACACATTTTATACATTTGTATATCGAATGGGTAATTGTATATCGAACCAGATGACAAAAAAATGGGATGTTTGCTGCTAATTACAAATAAAATAAACTATGGCTATAACATTTAATTTGAATTAATAGTTTGCTATTTCATATAATATTTCCAAAAATATAACCCTAAATTTTGTGATTTAGAGTAGACATATCCCTTATTAAAAGGATGGTGCATATATGACTCATCGTCTAATAAATAATGCATATTTACTCTTTTCTATATTTACTGAATTTATAAATATATTTTAAAATTGATTTTTAATTTCAAAAATGTCATGTGGCTTTAAAAAATTATCTGACACTTTTGGAGGGATTAAATAAAACTGTGAGGTAATTTTTTTAAATTATGTGGTATTTTTGGAATTAACAAACCAATTTTAAGATATTTTTGGAATAAACAAACCATTTGTTAGACGATGATAGCACCACTTTTTAAACGAGGGGTATATCTATTTTAAACCGCAAAATCTGCTTATCCAAAATACATTGCAAAATAATGAAAACTCACTTCAAAATTAATTGTTTGGATTGACTTTTAGCTGATGATTTATAAGTCAAAAGTGTGAAAGTTAGAAATTCTAACTTGTGCTGCTTTTTTTTTTTTTTTTTTGTTGTTGTTGTTGTTGTTTTTCTTACTTAAAAATAAATGTTTATAATTACCTTTCTATTTTACACAAACATTACTAGACCGTTTAAAAATTGTTTTGACTTAAAAGTTAAAAAAAAAATAATAATAAACCAAATACAAATATGCCCTAACAACCAGATTGGGTTATAACTTATAAATCAAAAATCATAAGTTACTAAATTCATCTTATTCAAACACTATAAAAATATTTCAAGACACCTAAAATAAGTTGATTCAAACGGATTCCACGTCAAGTGATTATTAAACTGAAAACAAATCTTAGCCTTTGAAATTAAAAGGAACACGTGTCAACAATCTAAATAGGCATTGACATATGCTGAGCTGAGTTGAACCCAATAGAGGAAGGTAAACAGAGACCCAGCAGCAAAGACCAAAACGAGCACAACAAATTTGCTCCAACATTTGTAGGGAGAAGATGATACACGATTTTCTGTGGGAAGAGAATTACAAAGTAATTTTTGTTAACATCTACTATAGTCTATAGTAGTTTACTCCGTTTCAATTTGTTTTACCTATTTTTACTTGAGACATAGTTTAAGTGATTGAGAACCCTGGGTCTCAGGTTCAAAATTCGGAGGAGACCGAAAAAATCACTAGGCGATTCTTTCCATCCGTGCTAGCCTTAGTAGACAGAGTTATCTGGTATCTGGTATCTGTTGTTGGCGGTAGGTATCTTGTGGAATTAGTCAAGGTGCACGAAAGCTGATTTGACCACTACGATTAAAAAAACGTAAAAAAAGTCACCTGCTACTTGTTGCTGTTCTATGAGGTGTGCGACCAGGATCATTAAAAAAAAGAAGTAAAAAACACTTTAATATTGTGGTCTTAAACAAATTAGATAGAAAATTGAAATTAATGAGTTGCTAAAAAAGAAAAAGAAATAGGCCAAATCAATTGAAACGAAGAGTGAATATTTCCATAGTCATTACTGGTAATGGTAAGGATTAGCTGTTGCAATTGTAAAGGCGATAAGTGTCAATCAAGCGGGTGGGGAACCTAAGGTCTCTTTCAGATTCCACCTAATTCACAAAGTCTTGATGGGCATAATCCAATTAAACTCAGAGATTAAGAAGCTTCACAGAAATGTCCTAGCACTTTTGGGATAGAAATGTAGAATGTTAAGAGAAATTTCCTAATATTATAAGTTGACTAGATCCAATGTACATAGAACTTTTGATATTTGAAGTGGTACTTATTTATTTTCTCTTCTGTATATAACATTATCCAAAATATCATCAAGTGATCTCTTGCCACAACCATACAATTTATTTTTCTTTTTAGACAAATTAACTAAATCCATGGCATCATCTTCACAGTACTGTCCTCGATGGAAGTACGATGTCTTCCTAAGTTTTAGAGGTGAAGATACTCGGAAAACATTTACGAGTCACTTGTACGAAGGTTTGAGAAATAGGGGAATATTTACCTTTCAAGATGATAAAAGGCTAGAGCATGGTGATTCGATCCCACAAGAACTCTTGAAAGCTATCATAGAGTCTCAAGTTGCCCTCATTGTTTTCTCAAAGAATTATGCTACATCAAGGTGGTGCTTGAATGAACTAGTGAAGATCATGGAATGCAAGTGCGAAAATGGACAAATGGTCATACCGGTCTTCTATGATGTGGATCCATCACATGTTCGAAACCAGACCGAGAGCTTTGCAGAAGCATTTGCTGAACACGAAATAAAGTATAAGGATGATGTTTTGGGGATGCAGAAGGTGCAAGGATGGAGGACTGTCCTAACTGCTGCTGCAAATCTAAAAGGATACGATATCCGTGACGGGTGAGCTAAATACACATCACTGCTTTAATGGAAAAAAGAAATGGAATAATTTTCCTATTTTATATCCTAATGGACATTAACAATATGAAATACTTACTAATACTTGACTTCCTCACATATTCCACAATCAATTTCTTATTTATGTAGGATTGAATCAGAGAATATTCAGCAGATTGTCAATTACATCTCTTCCAAATTATGCAAGATTGCTTATTCTTCATCTTCTTTGCAAGATATTGTGGGAATAAATGCTCATTTAGAGAAAGTTAAGTCCCTACTTAAGATAGAAATAGATGATGTTCGGATGGTAGGGATATGGGGAATAGGTGGAGTCGGTAAAACAACAATAGCAAAAGCCATCTTTGATACTCTATCTGATCAATTTGAAGCTGCTTGTTTTCTTGAGGACGTTAAAGAAAATGCAACAAAGAGTCACCTGCATTCTTTACAAAATACCCTTCTATCTGAGCTGTTAAGACAAAAATATGATTATGCCAATAATAAGTACGATGGGAAGAGACGGATTTCGTGCAGGCTTTCGTCAAAGAAGGTGCTAATCGTTCTTGATGACATAGATCATAGTGATCATTTGGAGTATTTAGCAGGTGATCTTGGTTGGTTTGGTAATGGCAGCCGAGTTGTTGTAACAACTAGAAATAGACACTTGATAGAGAAGGATGATGCAATATACGAAGTTCCTACACTACCTGATCACGAATCTATGGAATTGTTCAATCAGCATGCTTTCAAAAAAGAAGTTCCGGATGAGCATTTTAAGAACTTCTCGTTAGAGGTAGTAAATCATGCTAAAGGTCTTCCTTTAGCCCTTAAGGTATGGGGTTCTTTATTGCATAAGAAAAGCCTGACTCAGTGGAGAAGCACTGTAGACCAAATAAAGAAAAACTCTAGTTCAGAAATTGTTAAAAAGCTCAAGATAAGTTATGACGGGTTGGAGCCCGAAGAGCAAAAGATATTTCTAGATATGGCATGTTTCTTTCGAGGAGATGAAAAAAAAGTAGTCATTGAAATCCTTGAAAGTTGTGATTTTGGAGCTGAATACGGATTGGATGTCCTGATTGACAAATCTCTTGTGTTCATTTCCAAAAATGATAGGATTGAAATGCATGACTTAATTCAAGATATGGGCAGATATGTGGTGAAAATGCAAAAGGATTTGGGAAAACAGAGCAGACTTTGGGATGCTGAAGATTTCGAAGAGGTGATGGTCAATAATACAGTAAGTAGGCTTCAATTTCTGGTCTTCAAGTCCAATTATTTGTTCCTCTTGCTTCATATTCTTGCAAGTGCACCATTTTAGTTATTTACTTTAATAGGTGAAGCAATTAAGCAAAAGTAACATTTATTGCCTATTGGTACCCTTTCAATTACAATTTCATTCTATCAGAACATGAACTTTTTTCTGACTCGACTCTAAAGAACTTCTCAAAAAGTTTAAATTAGAAAATAGAATTGTAGAATGAATTGCATAAAGCATTTCCCTTAAGCGATATATATTTTTTTGCTAGCTCTTCAAGAACCTCAAGTGCAATAGTAAAAAATATAAAACATGATGATATTTGGCATTGCAAGGAGTGAGACAGTAGTCGTACTGGTATGCAGATTTTATACAGACGTTTGAAGTTTTACTTTGTAGACTAATGATCCTTTTTTCAGGGGACAAAATCTATGGAAGCAATCCGGCTACAACGTATTCAAAAGCTACGCTTTAGCAAAAAAGCCATGAAAAAAATGATAAAGCTAAGAATATTATACATCGGTCATTTTGTACCTGACCAACAGTTCGCGTTAGCAAATGATGACTCCATTGAGTACCTGCCCAACAGCTTGTGTTGGTTTGATTGGCATGGATATCCTTGGGAATCATTGCCAGAAAATTTTGAACCTAAAGGACTTGTTCATCTTGATCTCCAGTACAGTTTTTTGCGTCATTTATGGATTGGAACAAAGGTACAATTGCTGAATTCAATTTATTTTTCTTTTGGTCAAATGCACACATAGACACTCAAAACTGACTACAACTGTCAGATAGACATCTTAACTATTCTAGTGACCATATATGCCTGGTTGTTCCTGTTTTCCTATCTCATTCTTTCTGTGTTCTGAACATATAACAGCATTTGCCGTTTCTACGAAAGCTAAATCTCAGCTTTTCTGGAAGCCTGAGGTGGACACCAGATTTCACGGGGATGCCAAATTTGGAGTATTTGAATCTGGTGTTAAGATCGAAATAAGCAGGTGTAATGCGGAAGCTAGCAAAGCAAACCTCGAAAGACCATGAGTAAGCAGACAAACGAGAAACACACCAAAAGAGACAGATTTAACGTGGTTCGGTCAATTGACCTACGTCCACAAAGGAGATGAGCAATCCACTATAAATATGAGAGTACAAAATATAGAGAGAAACAACCTCAACCAATTCGCTCGGAATATAAAGAGGTACACAAAATTCTCCTCCATAACCGCAACTCTCAAAACCCTAGGACTACATTGTGAATGCTAATTAAGTTAGAAGGAACAAGCCTATATTTATAGAATACTAAAACCTTTCCTACAAGAAAAGGACTAGTCAAAATATTAAAATCTTTTCCTAAAAGGAAAACTTATTTATGGTAAGAAATCAGGGCAAATAAACCCTAACATCTGGTGGAATGTACGAGTCTTGAAGAGGTTCACCATTCCCTGGGATGTTGCAGTAAACTGATTGAGTTAGATTTGGATGGTTGTAAAAGCCTTAAGAGGTTTCCATATGTTGATGTGGAGTCTCTTGAATCTCTGTACCTGTATGGTTGCTCTAGTTTAGAGGAATTTCCAGAAATCCTCGGAAGAATGAAGCCGGGGTTAGAAATTAAGATGGAACGTTCTGGGATAAGGGAACTACCATCATCTATTCAGTACCTAACTCATATTACCAAGCTAGATTTGAGTTTTCTGGAAAACCTTGTAGCTCTTCCGAGCAGCATTTGTAAGTTGAAAGGTTTGATGGAGCTAAATGTGTCGTACTGCTTAAAACTTGAAAGCTTGCCAGAAGAGATAGGTGATTTAGAAAACCTGAAGGAGCTTCGTGCCAAATTCACTCAAATTTCACGACCTCCATCTTCCATTGTCCACTTGAACAAGCTTAAATTCTTGACTTTTCAAAAATCAGAAGTAGGCCTCGAAGATGGCGTTTTCTTTGTGTTCCCTCAGGTGAATGAAGGATTAAGCTTATTGGATAATCTGCGTCTCGATTACTGCAATTTAATTGATGAAGGACTTCCGGAAGACATTGGATGCTTATCCTCTTTGAAAATGTTGAATCTCAGTGGAAATAACTTTAAACATTTGCCTCGAAACATAGCCCAACTTGGTGCTCTTCAATCCTTGGACTTATCATATTGCAAGAGGCTTAAAGAGTTGCCAGATTTTATGGAGATGCGGAATTTGGAGACTTTGAATTTGTCAGATTGTATAAATCTTGAAGAGGTTCATCATTCTGTAACATTTCTCAAAAACCTCCATACATTAATATTGACTAATTGTATACAGCTCAAGAGGTTTCCAGGTCTGTGCATTGATTCTCTTTGGTACTTATGTCTACAGGGTTGCTCTAGTTTAGAAAATTTTCCAAAAATCCTCGGAAGCACGATAGTGGAGTCAGATATTCACATGCTAGACAGTGTGATGAGGGATCTGGAAGTTCCACATTCCTTGTCTCAGGAAATCGTTTCCGTTTCACAAAGAGTGTTTAGCATTGTGCGTTGTAGGAAGAAGTGTTCCTCGCAGCAAATCCCAAGTTGGTTCCACCATCAGGGAAAGGATAAAAATGTATCAGTCAATTTGCCTGAAAATTGGTACATACCTGATAACTTCTTGGGATTTGCTGTATGTTACTCTGGCAAGGCAGTGTACACCACAGGTCACTTGATTCCCTTATGTGATGATGGGATGTCGTGGATGACCTGGGAACTAGATTTTTTCTACCTTCCAAAGTATACACGATATAGTTCTTCTATTCATGTATTCTTGGTACCTCTTGCTAGGTTATGGGATACATCTAAGGCAAATGGAAAAACACCAAATGACTATGGGCTTATTAGGCTATGTTTTGATAAAAAAAGGGCGTATGGATTTCGTTTGTTGTATAAAGATGACCTAGAACTTGAGGCCTTGAATTGGGACAAGGAGGAAAATAATGATGATCAACCAACAGAACATAGCATTGGGACCTATGTTGCTCGGACTCTTCAAAATTGTTGTCTCACTCATCGACTTTTTTGATGAGTCCAAGAAACATAGATTGGGACAAGGAGGAGAAGATATGACAGTAGTGAACACCATGACTCCGCGACCAATTAGGTCACATTCTTGTATTCATGGGATACACTTTGCAGCTCATTCTTCCAAATATAGGTAATATACTATTAATCCATGGGTTCAAAACTTCTTAATATATCAGAGGTAATCTCTTTTTTAATAACAACTATCTCTCTTGTTATGACAGGGAGGTCGGGGAAAAGATGGAACAATTGGTGGAGGAAGCTGGAGTACATGGTGAAGTTGAGGTTCGTTCTCCCTCGTGATCTCTTTCTTTTATGCTAGGTGAAAAATAAGAAACAAAGTGTTTGAACAATCATCTGTCATTTGATAGTTAAACGAAAAAAGTTACATAGCAACTCTTGGCTCTCAAGACTGTTTGTACTATTGAATGATTAAATCTGATGTAGTGATCGCGGTTTTTAAAATCTTACAATCTACTATCTTGTTGACATTGAATTGATAAGATTAATAACATCTACATTTAGACTACTTATAAGTGGTTCTAACAAGGATTAGGATTACATTTGCAGTGCAAACTGAGGAGAGGTGACACTGCCTATGTTTCCTCTGTTCGTAACAGAACGAAACGATTAGAGTCTTGGCCTGAGAAAGAGGTTCACGAAAGAACTCAGGTATGCAATAATCCGTTAAATTTTGAAAAGTAAGGAAACTTAAACTAAAGATACGTAGAATGTATTAAAATGCTACTCCCTCCATTCTATATTAACTTAAACTTTGACCCCTTTTTCATTTTTCAAATTAATTTAAGTTTTCAATCTTCAAGACTATTTTTAAAATATTCTTTCAGTTTTACCCTTTAAGTTAGTATTGGAATTAGTTATTATAATTAATGTTTAGTTATTTTTGACAATAATTAATAAGGGTAAAAAAATGAAAAACTATGTTCAATTTATGTCCTAACCTACTTTTCTTAAAGGGTGTGAAACACCTCAAAGCTATGGAATGGAGGGAGTACTATAATTTTGTGGTCTTAATAATGTCATGTCGAAATTGAAATAAAGAGAGTAATAAATCCTTTTTTTGAACTGAGTATTGTGTAAACACATTAAATAAGGGATAAACCTCTATTATTTAATTTTCCAAAAGTTTAATTTGACTCTAATTTCCCAAAAGTTACAGTAAAATCCGTCTAATTCCTGCCCAAGTCAATAATAAAATCCCTAAATTTAAGAGTTTTTTGTTCTAATATAAATAAATATGATGGTGTCTTACTTCAATTGTATCACGATTAAATGGCACATCTTCTTGACGAAATCACTATGCTTATTCTCTCAAACTTACCCGTGAAATCTCTATTACGATTCAAGTGTGTTTCTAAGTCATGGGATTGTTGGATTTCAAGTCCAAATTTTCAGTTCTCAAATCAACAACGAGGCAGAGTGATGATCATGTTTACAACACGTTCAACTAGGGATAGCTCATTCCAATTCATATATCAACAACTCACTTTTGAAGAACTTGATTACCCTTGCATGATGAGTTGGCATCGTACCCAAAAATATTTTAGGTTGTTGGGGTCTTGTCATGGTCTCATACTAATACATGTAGACGAGCATATTTACTTGTGGAATCCTGCCACCTGATTTTGCATCAAAGTGCTTGAGCTTGACCGATTGAACGATGATGATTATTTTATAGTTGGTTTAGGAGTTTTAAATGAATGTCTTTGTATGACTCGATTAGATTATGATAAGAGTGGTGTTGAGATATTTGTCATGAAGGAATCATGGATATTCTTATATTTCATAAGGAATTTAGAAATAAATCCTTCTCATGATTTTGTTGTGCCCTTTTCCGTGACAAAATTGGGAGAAATAGCTTTGAAAACATAGATTGGTTTATTACGATAAAGTTATCGTATACAATCCTAAGAATGATAATATGAGAGATATTCTCGATATCGAGAAGGAGACGATATGTTATTGCAGCCCCATTGTTAACTATATAGAAAGCTTGATCTCTCCGAAAGAATACTACTGGAGTGAGAAGTGGCACAAACAATTTGGAAAACCTATTTGGGAATACGAATTTTAATTGATTTTCTTTAGGGATCTTATATTTTATTTTTCCTTCTTAATTTTTTTATTCCACTTTTATGTTGAAGTGGAATAATAGTCTCTTTATTTTACATAAAGAATTCAAAAAAAAATTCTTTGTACGAATTTGCAATGCCCTTTTTCGTGATAAAAACAGGAGAAATAGTTTTCGTAAGATATTATTATGACCGAAACTTAGTTGTATACCATCTGAAAAATGAAAATACCAGAGAAATTGTTACATTAATCTTTTTGTTTGAAACTTATATTTATTTTCCTTTCATATGTTCTTGTGTATGTAGTATAATAACCTAATTGGGGCGTCTTTTTTATAATATCAATCTTTTTAATTTATATATTTTCTAACTTAATTTCTATTGTAACTAATAAGTAATAAGGATATAACTACATAATTGATATGCTTTTATTTAGGAATTTTATTATAATATCAATTCCATTTAAGCAAGAAGAGAGAATAATGGGTTCTTTTTAGGGAAAATTGTATAAAATAGCAAACTATTAATTCAAATTAAATGCTATAACCACGGTTTGATTTAATTGTAATCTGTAGCAAACTGTTGTCATTTCGCCTCTCTCCTTGAATTTCTCGCTCGCCACTCTCGTTTCTCGATGGGCAGTCTCTCCTCGCCTCTCTCACTTTATACAAACACAAATGTATAAAATGTGTTTGTGTTTATATAAAGCGAGAGAAAATTGTATATATACATATTTTTTCGTTCCCCTCTCCCAGATCTCGCTCGCCACTCTCACTCGCCACTCTCACTCGCTTCATTTGTGCTTGTATAAAGCGAGATAAAATTGTATATACAAATACATATATTTTCGTCCTATACACTTATGATGATACAAATACAGATATTTTCCTACCCAGTTTTCTTTTGTCTTTCTCTCTTTCTAGCTTTATACAAACATAGATTATACAATTGATTCTTTTGTATATGTATATCAAAACAGATTATACAATTGCTTCTTTTGTATATGTATAGCGAAATATACATATTAATAGTCATAGTAAACATAAAGTTTGTTATGAAACGCAATTATACAAACTATAGTTATAGCATATAAATATGATTTTTATGTTTGCTATTATGTGAAAGTTGCTCTTCTTTTTATGTGTATCATGTAAAACTCTTTTTTTGTATTAAATATAATATATCAATTAATCTTTTCTTCTAGAATTTGGTTATTACGAAAAATTTCTAAAGAAATACTTGTCTTTCAATATTCTTGTGATGATGAAAGAGGTCCGTCAAATATATCTAATTTCCGATCGAATTAATATCCATCGGAAAAGCTTCTAACGAGCCAATTTTTGACAGATCTCTTAAAAAAATTGTTTAAAATCTAGGTGGTTTTTAGTACGTAGCAACATTGAAATTTTAAACTTTTAGAATGCAATTATATCATATCATATATATATATATATATATATATATATGAAGTCACCAATGTTACCAAAAAAAATTACTAGTTTATATATATATATATATATATATATATGAAGTCACCAATGTTACAATATTCCCCTACAGAAGCAATATTCAAAGGGAGCCGATAGTTATTATCTCAGAAGTCACTTTTGTTGAAGAAATTAAAGTTGACTTTCTAAAATAATAACTATTAATTAAGTGACCACCAGACAAATCAACCTTATTAAAAGGTTTTAAAATGAGAAATGAGAATTGTAATAAAAAGAATGTTTCTCTCAAAATTGTATACCTATATATAATCAACTAGAAAAGTTACTATCGAACTAAATCCATGTATATCGAAAGAACATGTTGCTCCCCTTCGTATATCATAATTTCTTCGCAATGGATAGCGGTGCAGGCTCATTTGTTGTTGAAGCTGTAAAAATAGTTGTCTTAAATTGCTTCTTCGGAAATGAAACAATATTGTTGGAAACACAAGTTGTTGAATTTTTTCCTTTCAATTTGTGAAGTGCACAATTACAATTACGATGATATGGTCTTTGTTCCATATTACCAAATGTTGATAAACTTGCATCAAATAAACATTCAAACATCATCTTTTGGGCTGCCATATTAATTGATCTCTCCTTAATTTGTTAACCCTATGTATTCGAGGGAGAGATAAGAACCGAAAAAGATCAAATTCCACAAATATGAGACAAATAAGAAGTATGAAACAAATAGTTTCTTGAAGAGCGAATTTGGTCTTTTTTCTTTCTCTATTTGTTGTTGTATTTGTTGTCTAATTATAAGTTGTGGCATATATATATATACATAAAGTGGAATATTATGATCTGGTTGATGTATATTTTTCTTTTAATATAAGTTACTAGTACATAAAATAATTCAAGAAAGTCTAGACTAATGAGTTGTCGAATTTGTGGAATTCTTTTCATTTTGGTCAAACTCTGAGGTCTAATTGGCCAACTTTATGTGGAACTTGGAAGTTAACCTAACATTGGCTCCCTCATTGGGTACTAAATGAAGTAATTAAGATACTATTTTATTTTTTCATAATCGGACCAATTAGTGCTCACCTCAACTAATTATATTGCTATTCTGCACTATCATAAGTATGGAATAATTCTATTCATCAAGTTTTGAATTAGAAACGGATTAGAGATTTAAATTTTATGAATTTGGTCATTCAAATTTTAAGCATTGGATCTATTGTATTTTTTAAATTATGGGTTCAAGCTTCTCCTTTGTTGTGATTTTGATTAAATTTTTACTCACATCAATTTATGCTTCAAATGTCGTATTCTAAATCCACTCCTAGCTTGGATAGATGAAAAGAGATTATCTAATGTTTTTGAGGTTTTAGCTCAATTGAAATTTGAATATGAGTTCTCATAAAGATGTTTTTCAATATTTTTACTCTCACGTTATTAATTATGTGATATTGTTTAGTTGTACATTTAGAGTATAAGAAGGAAAAGAAATTGAAATTTATAATCTAAAATCAATATTAGACATTTTTTATATCTATAAATTGAGATTTTATTTGTAATTAAATTATTTTTAAGATATAAAAAGACAATATTCTTTTTCTTAAACAATTTTTTTAAAAAAAATGTGGCACGTCAATTAGAATATAGGTAGTATTTTATACTTAACGTGGGGGACGTTATTTTGAAGAAAAGAATCTGTATGGTTGATTTTCTTTATTTTAAACTTTATAATATAAAGGTAGATTTTTTGCAAAGCAAAAAATCTGTATACAACTGGTCCAAAAATGCTGGCTGTTTTGTTTAAAAATAAATAAATTAAAAGGTAGTTGTCTATTGGAGAATAATTGTTATAAAAGGGATTAATTTGTATACATTATATATTAACAATGTAAAATATATTTATACGATCAAATCATATTATCAAATAATTACCAATAATTGCTAACTTTATTAAAAAGAAATTAACTAACTTGCTGTTAATTGATAAATTAGATAAAAATACTTTTGTTATCGATGTCTACAACTTAAACTTAAATTCATATTATAAAAATAAAAGATATTTATTTCTTGGCTTATGTGGCTAGCCAGGGGAGCATGCTACAAACCCCTCACCCACCTCCTTTAGTTGGGTAACCAATATTTGATGACAACTAGCCATATTATATAAATATATATGTATTTATTTATAAAAAAAATATTCGCTAGGATGTAACTTCTCAATTTGAAAATATTATAAGATGTGCGGGTTCGAATTGTAAACACACTAAAGTTTATATTAAAATAAATTATATACATTATTGATGTTGAAACGTAATTTTTTTCCATAATGCGAGAAATTTTATACCTCGAATTACATACTAATAAGAAAAATGTTGTATATATACTTGGGAGTTTGGATCATACAATTGAATTGTCAATTATAGTCAATAAGATCACAATCTTATATGCTTCAATAATTTATTCTCCCTATTTAAGTTTTATTATATAGTACTAAAGTACATAGAATAAGGAAAGAAATCATATCTACCTAGAGAACAATATTTGTGTAATTAGTGCCACAAGGATTTTCTGGCAGATTCTGGTGTTTGGTTTTTTCTTTTTTTTAAATTTTTTTTTTTTTGTTGGTGGATATCATGTTTAATGCAATATATATTGAAATCACAAAATCAACTATCACCCTCCACAACTAAGAAACAAGTTCTAATAAATTAAACTATGTTTCACAAGCAATTCCATGTCCTAGAGAGCCATTATTTTTTTTTTTTAAAGAGTGGCATGTTAATCGTATTCTTAACGTGGTGTGATATTAATTGTTAATTAGTTTTTCTATCGAACTAAGTTTCATATGCCTAAAATTCATGAGCTAATCTAGAGAATCACTGGATGACACTGATATTATTTAAGTATTTATAGTTATAAAGCCCTCAAGCTTCTTTTGTGTATGCGTCTACAAGCAATACAAGCAAAGGTAGTTATAGAATGGTCTATTCGCAAAGGCAGTAAGTCGTGCCCCACACCATTACTCTGTCATCTCCATACTCATCTTATTGAACTATTATATTGGCTCTGATATCAGTTATTTTGCTAAAAGCAATCCAAAAATACACTTAACATGGTATGATATGTATATATCGTTTGCTTCAGAGTTCAGACAAAGCCCACACAATTTTGCTGAAAGGCCCGACATTTTCAAGAGTATCATACATTTTATATTTTTTAGCTATATCAATATGAGATTGTATTCACACGTCCAACAATAGTTATCTTTTTTCCACTACATTCAATCTTGTGTCAGTGTGTACCCTGTCAATTGCTCGAATGGAAGATCAACTCTGAATCTGAGATTTTCTACACTAAAAATATTCTATTAAATGAAGGCAATCATGCATGAATGATTATTCGAATAAAATTTTGCCCCTAACAATAACTTATCTGTTAATTCTTCAACATCAATCGGTTCGGACCAAACACTTTTACAACGTGAAAATATAAATCAGTGACTAGTTTGGAAACTTGTACTAAATTATGTACTAATGACAGTTTTGGGCCCCCAATTTTTCTTTAGTTTGGGCCGGGTAGGTACTGAATTTTGTGTTAGGGCCGGGTTAAGTTAAAATTGGGCCAGGTTTGTTAAAATTGTGTCATCCCATTCAATATTCTCTATACCATAATTAAGTTGATATGTTTGTTTTCCTTCCATAAATAATTGGGAAGTTGCAAATTACATTAGCTAATTAAATACATCAAAATATGCATCGTTCAATTCGTCCTCTATCATGAACGTCACGCAAGAGAAGATCTAGGGGATCAAAGGTGCTCACAGATATCTCTTGATAAAAAATTACAATGTATATATAAAGGTTTTTTTGGGCATAATATATAAATGTGTCCTTTAAAGGCATCTACGTTCTCCAACTTTATGTGTACACAAGTAATTATTTAAACTTGTATAGAGTTGAACAGTAGACACATGCATCCTACTTAGCGTCCTATGTGGCAACTTGTGTCCTACGTGTATTATATCACTCACAACAAGTTAATGAGCATAGTTATATATTATGTTTTTTTTAGTCCCCCTGACACAAGACAAGACATAGTCTCAGTGATTTAGAAGGTTCAAAATTTACTTTTAAATTTCAAATTTAAATTCTAAACACTGTATTTTTTATTTTTCAAACTCTCTAAATAAAAATTCGAAATCCGCCGCCCGTCTTTTTTCTTGTGATGTCAACTTCAATGAACTAAATTGACATTTGGCTCTCTTGTGATTATTGCATGATGCCACGGCCCCAATGCTTCAAAGGACTTCCAATGCGTCAGTTGTTGTTTTCCACAAGCATATTTTGTATTATGTGTTTTATTAATACTTTGACCCAATATGCATTTAAGTGCACTAGTTTGATTTGTATACCATAATCTTTTTTTCCTTTTTTAGCGAATTTTAATTAAATTCAAATTTACGTTAAAAAATTTACATTAAAAAAGAAAGATCTCTAATAAAACTAATTCTCTATCTAGTAAGATTTGAACCCAAATTTTGATATCAAAATTAAAAAAAAAAAAAATACTTATCACACAATAAAATTATCATTATTGGTAAATACTGTATTATTAGTGGTATTAGGAGAAATATATTAAATCCATTGTAAAAGAAATTACTTCTTCGTCCTAATTTATATGACGATATATAATTGGATTCATAATTAAAAATTTCAAAATTGAAATTTATAATAATTTAATTAAATAAATACTTAATGGCAGACTAGATATATATTCAAATTAAAGTTTCAATGCTGAAATAATTGGTATGCTATACTAGTCAACAACTTACAAAGAAAATGTGTAACATACTAATGCAAATGTCTTCACACTATATGAGCAATATTCTAATTGAAAAATCAATAGTAGAATTATTTTTGTGACTTTTAAGAGTAGTTGGGATGTCATGTTTGAGATTTTTTTTTTTTTAATTGATTATTTGTCTTTATTTTGGAATATATTACCACTAAATAGACTGGTTAAATGGGAGTCATCAATAATTGAACATGTCAATTATTGATTTAAGTTTACTAGTATTTCAATTTTACACAAACTTTTCAACTGGCCAGGTGTTAACAAGCAAGCAATTGTGTGAGACCAAGACATTACACTCAAAATAATTTTTAACGACAATTAATTAATAATAATAATAATAATAGCTAAATTATCGTTAAATATATATTTTTATTAGTTCAATATAATATAGGAGGAATATGATCATATGATTCTCTATCAAGAGAAACACTCAAAAATTTCTTTTCTTTTCTTTTCATTGAGTTTAATTAAATTCAGTAATAAAAAAATCATATTAAGAATAAAAGTTCTCTGATAAAAATAACTTTGTACCTAATAACATTGAAATCCAAAATTTTGAGATAAGAAAAAAAAAATACTTATCACACAACAACCCAAAAAAAAAAAGTTTTAGAGAATTGATATGTTATACTAGTCAACAACTTACAAACAAAATGTATCTCCACTACTAAAAAGGTCTTCACACTATATGAACAACAATTCTAATTGCAAAATCTATTAGGTGAATATTAATTATTTAAAACTTAAAAGGAGGGAGTTTTCATGCCAAAGCATGTAGCAGGTTAACATACCTGATGTGGCATAATAGGACAATTTGATCATTTTAAATAAAATTAAATAAAGTGATTAGTTTAAAAACAAAGCATTAACTATTTAATAAGAAAGAGTTTTCATGTCAAAGCAAATAGGTCAACGTGTCTGTTTTGGCATGAAAAGGGCCGCTTGATCATTTCTAATAAAACTAAATAAGATGGTTAGTTTAAAAACAGGATAGAAAATTTAATAATAATATTACTAAAACCCAAGTTGTTACAGATTAATTACTCTAATAAGAGCGAATTTTCATGCAAAAGCAAACAACATATCAATATATATATAGTAATTTTTTGACACGTGCGTTGTACGTGATTATCAATTCCAAAAATATATGTTATAGTAAATAGTATTGCTTATTTAAGTGAAGATTTAAATATTAAGTTTAACAAAAAATAATGTTGCAGATTCTTTTGTAAATGTTCAATTTGGATCGTCATATATATCTCTTATTCACGCAAACCTTTGAAGATGGTCAATGAAAATTTTTATTAATTAGATGCAATAATGCATATATTTATTTCAATTTAATGAGGTTCAATCATGTAATTAATCTTATCTCACTAATATTACCTTATAAACAATATTTGCTTTGTATTTTTCTTGTCATCCACGTAAATTGTTTAGATGTCATATGAACATGTGAAGAGAACAACTACATTTTATATATTCACATATTTTCACATTTGTTTTGAGTTTTTTTTTAAAAAAAAACTCAAAACATTTTAAAATAATATATTTTGAAGTTAGAAGATCTTGTTAACTTGACAATACATTTATGACATATATATTACTTTGATTTAAATACAAATAACTACCTAAATATAAATATATATTTGTATTAATGAAAATATTTATCTCATAAAATTAACTATTAAATAAATAATAAAAATTAAACTAATACAGACTTTAACTGATGTTATTACAAGTCATATGAACTTTTCTTCGTCTAAAATACTGAAATATTAAGAAATAATAAATAAGTAAAATAAAAGGACAATGTTTATATAGTAATAACTATTTTAAAACAAACTTTCTGAGAGTCTAAATCACATGAGTAGCATTAATAAATAAAGTCATTCTTTTTTCTTGAGCATCAAAAACAAATTGTGGCAGTTCTCTAAATTTTGAAAAAGATATTCAGAAGCATATATCTACATCACAAGAGAAATTGTTAACAAAAACAAATGAATTTAGAGTACATCATGTTAACTTCATATATTGGAACATTACATACTAATATATATATTAAGCAAAACAATAATTATTATATCATCAAAATTATTTTCTTTAAGTACTCGAGGTTATGGAACATACTCTCTTAGGATGGAATGACTTACTTCATCAGAATAGTGGTACCTCATATTTCGCTAAACTTCGAACTCACTCAATGACAATGAATCACACAATCAAATTTTAAAATGCAAGAAAAAGAAGAGTAAAAGATTAAAAAAATTGTGGTTGAAAAATGAGAGGAAACCCCTCTATTTATAGTCAAGAAAAAGTAGTATAAACAAATATTTTTTGTGTCTTATCTGAAAAATCACAATTCATGACCTTTTCGAGAAGTCACAACCCTTTGGAAAAGCCACAACTTATTGAAAAAGTCACAACTCTTTGGAAAAGTCACAACTTCTTGAAAATGTCAGAACTCTTTGAAAAAATCACAAGCCTTTGAAAAAAGTCACAACTTATCATAAAAGTCACAACTCATCAAAAAATCACAATCCTTTGAAAAAAAATCACAACTTATCAAAAAAGTCACAACTCATCGAAAAAGTTACAACCTAAGTTAGGGATATTATAATAATCTAACATTCAAGTTAGGAGTTTATGCTTTTAAGGTAATATATATATATACCGGATATGATATGAAAAGATAATTGGATTGTTTTAAATAAAATTAATAAAATGATTGGCTTATAAGCAAAAAAAAAAAAAAACTTAATGATAATGTCACTAAAACTTAAGTGATCACTAATTAATTAACTTAACTATCTAATGAAAGAGAGTTTTCATGTCAAAGCAGACAACAGATGAATATATCTGCTTTGACATGAAAAGGTAATTTAATCATTTTAAATAAAATAAAATAATTGACTTAAAAACAAAGTAGAAAGCTTAATGATAATGTCACTAAAACCCCAGGTGGTTACAAAATCTAGAAAGGGCCAAACATTGGCAATGCTATGTGTTTGGTAGGAAGTTTTTCACTGAAATGAGTTTTTAAAAATAAGAAAAATGACTTTCAATGAAAATCACAAAAATAAGTTGTATAAATAACATTTCAAATGTATTGTCTCATTTCTGCTTATCCAATCCACCCAACCCCCACCCTTGACCATTCCCCCTCTACCACCTTCGAACTCCACTCTTCATTTTATTCCGCCTTCATAATATTTTATCAGATAATATATAAATACTCATGAGATGAGATTTTTCTAGTATAGATGTGTATATATACGTGATATATTTTAACTTCTTTTTTTTTTTTCCAGGTAATTATCCATTATTAATGTATAATAATAAATATATTGATAGGCGTTTGACACTTGAAATTGTAATTATTGATTTTCGTAAAATTTGAAATTTTGTGAACACGGAGATCATATAATTTGTGAAAATTATTTTTTTTAAAAAAAAAAATCAATTCTTATATATCTTATCAAATGTGAAAATTATAGTTCATAAAAAAGGTATTAAAATATCAGCGTCACATTAATAAATCATATGTTTTTATATTTCTTTTATAAATAAATAATATTTCAAACTTTAAAATATATATGGAAAAAGGTCAAAATTGCTCCTAAACTATGCGAAATAGATAACGTATATACTTCGTTACATTTTGAAATAAAAAATACCCCGTTGTTATCCAAAAGACAATAAATACCCTCAAAAATTAACATCTCAAATTTTTAATAACGTAGCGAGCCACGTGGAACTACATCCTCCACCTATGCCAGCTAGGATTCCCACTAACCCATCGATTCATCCTCCCAAATCAAATCCTAATTTTGAGAGAAAAATTAAATCTTTTCCATTAAAGTTTCAAGCAATGGTTTCTTTAGTTTAGTTTTCAATAGGTTTCCATTAAATTTTATTTGTTCATCAGGTTTTTAGTTTTGAAGATAGTTTCCAAGCAATGGGTTTTTTAGTTTAGTTTTCAAGCAATGGGCAAGATGAATAAGGTTCTACCTTGTCGGAATTGATACTGCGGATCTGGTCACCGGGTCCGCGGCGAGCTCTACAAAGTTAATAACAACGGATTAGGCTCGCTGGATGATTTAAAAGGGATCGAGATAGGTCACTACGAGAGGCTGTCGCCGGTGACAGTCGTCGGAGACGTATTTCGCGCATAGGAGGTTTGGGGAAGAGGTGTGAAGAAGTAGGGATTGAGGAGTTTATTATGGAATTAAGGAAGATATATGAGTGGAAAGAGGAAAGAAGAGAGGCCTTCCAATCATGATTTTCTTCGAGATTATCAGAAATTTTATCTTCAATGGTGATTGAGATTGGGATAGAGGAAATCGTAGTTGGCAGCTTATGTGGAGGGAGTAGTTCCACATGATTTGCCATGTCTTTAAAAATTTGGAATATTAATTTTGAAGAATATTAGTGGTTTGTTGAGATAAGGATGAATAATTTTGATTTCAAAATATAACGACAGATATAAGTGATATATTCACATAGTTTAGAAATTATTTTGATCCTTTTCCAAAATATATATGATCTTACCAAGATTCATTGGTGTAATAATTTAAGCATATAATTGACCAATTTTATTTTCCCTATTTTTGTAAATAATGTTGGGTAGGTAGGGTTGCATTTACATTTGGAGTACACGTTATGATTGTCTGCCACAAAAGAAAAAACACATGGAGTTCCGTTATAATTATCTAAAGGATGTTCGTTTGGATGGCTGATTGTAAATAATTAATAAATATTTTGTTAGATAATATATAAATATTTTTGGAGATAATACTTTTTATCTCATTTTATCTTTATAATACTTTGCTAGATAACATTTAAATGCTTTTGAAATAATATTTTTTTATTTATTTATTCAAAATATAAAAAATAAGTTAAAAAAAATAAAAAACTTTTTCTAAGCAATTTTTTTTTAGGTCGTGTAAAGCAATTTTTTTTTAGATAATATGAATTGGAGGACGTATTAATTTTTCCATTTTCTTAAAAAGATAAAATAAAATAGTGTAATTCACTGGATTTGACTTAATTACTCTATGACAATGATAGGTGGATAGTTATTGCTTATTGTCTTCTTTCACATTGATGACATTCATCAATTCTGGAAACAGTAATGCAATCATAAATGTGTACCTCTTTTTAAGTACAAAAATCCAAATAAAATTCGAATCGATATAAATTATGGTGAGATGATTGATTTTTCTTTTGTTTAGTTAAAATTTTTGGTTTTGAGTCTTTTGTTATTGAAAAGATTTTGTTAGGAGCCCTCCTCTCTGTTCGAGAAATGAATCTTGCAATAAGCGCATTCTAATTTAATTTAATTTTAATATAAGTATTAAATATTGAGTACGAAATAAAAAAATTAATCCAAAAGTTCTTATCATTAAGTATATTTTGGAGAGTTAAAATTATACTACTATTATTAATGACACTCGTGTTTAGATTATAAATGATTAATGAATATTTGTAAGAAATAAGAGAGTATGTTCTCGAAACAGACATGGTTCAAAGAAAGCAAAAACATAATATTTAAGAAGATATAAACAATAGCAGGAGTAAAAAAGCGAGGAAAGATATTTGAGATAAAGTATATATAAATAACAAAAATAGTACACTTATAAAGTAATAAAAATATAAAAAATAATACAATTATTATTAATTAGAGAACCAAAAACAAAACTAACTACTATCAAGAGACATGCTATTTATAAGTTAGAAGGTTTGTCCTTGTCCTGTCTTGTTTGAACACTTTTTTCGATATTTCTTCTAAAACCCTCAAACTCTAACCTCTCACAGTAAGGCATATATAGACATATTTGAATATCTCAATCTAGACTCTTGTATCTTATATATTACGAAGGCTATTTTTATCTTAGCTTAAATATCTTATTTTTAATTATATCTCTTCTAATATGTCATATATTTATCTTAACATGCTTGTCTTCAATTATTTTATTAGAAAAATGTGAAGGACGGAAATTTAAATACTCCCTATTTTGAAAAATGACAATAGATAATTTGAAATGGACAAACTACATTTATAAGGTCTTTTAATTTCTTAAAAAATAAAGGCAGAAGTTAACAAATCTTTTTAAATATGCTAATAAATGCCTCCATATTTCCCAAGAAGAGTGACATGGTTGTATGGTAAAGAGGTTCAACTTTATCAACCAGAGTTATAGTGGAGTACTGGTAAATACTCTTTCTTCCTTAATCAAGAAGTCTTGAGTTTGAATCTCTTTGGATACAAAGTCATTTTTGGAACAACACATATATCAGATGAAAACCAAAAAATAACAATTCAAACTTTCACTTTAAATATGAACTAGAACACTAATTTCAAACTACTTTTTTTATTATATATTCGAAAACAATAAATTTTACTCAAGTCCTTTAATTTTTTGAATTTTCAATATTATATATTTTCACCTTTTGACAGGAATAATAAACCCACTTGATCTTAAATTAGTGGTAAAAAATAAATAAACTCACTTGATCTTAAAAATTAATGATACAAATATATACTCAATTGAATTTGTACCACAAACGAATTATTCTTTTCTTAAATAGATGTTTCAAATTTAAGTAGAAAAAAGCTTCTCCTAGAATAGAATCTTATGCGGTACAAATCAAATTAATTGAACTCTCCTATTCGAATGTCGAACCAATAAAAAAACAAGACAAAAAAGTTTGTCCATCTAGTGGACTCAATAATGAAGGGACGAATGTGACAAGTGGCATAATATAAAGTGTAAATTGTCAAATAAATATAATTTTAGTCCTAAAATAACAAAAAAGGGTTCATTATGATTTGGATAGGTTCAAAATTATCACTTGAATAGTATTCTCTTTGTCATAATTTATGTGTATGTGTCACTATCTAGGGAGGTAAATAATTTCTTCTTTAATACTCCTAATAATTTTAATTTTCTCAATCCTTTATTAAGCATATTTTGAAATATTAATTATATTATATTTTTTTTTTGAAGAGTTTCTAAATATATAATATTTTATTAAAAATTTATACTCGAATGAAAAATCAGAGTTAGATGTTTAGACTCTCATTTTTTAGTTATTAAAGTTGAAACTTGTTTTGATAAATTTAGCTCTTAAATTATGAAAAAAGGCTTTAGAATAAATTTTACATTTGAATGTGTAAATTTTCTATTTTTTAAAATTGTGGCTCATTTCTAAAACTAGAATCTAATGTAATGTTTGCTATTTTTAGTGTCTGATGCAAAGCAATTTCTAACATTTTATGAGAGTTTCAAAAATATTTTTGGATCCTTTTTTTTTTACACATTTTATAAAATGCATAATACAAAAATATGTTTTTAATTTGGTTCTAGCTCACATCTACATATTTCAACTTTGTGTCCACACAATTAAGTACTTAAATTATAATAAAATTAAATAAGTAAACACATATCAAATCTCAGGTAGGTCACGTGCATCTCACACAATTTGCCACATAAAATGCGTGCATCTCACACAATTTGCCACGTGTAGCTTACGCGATTACATGACGTGTGCACCTCACACGCTATATAAGACACGCACGCATCTCATGTAATTTGTCATACCGAACAAGTGTGTCTCACGTGATTTGAGAAATATTATTAAAAAAATACCATACACACCTACACTTATAAGGTAGAGAGACTAGTTCGGAACTTCGGATATAGGACTGAACTATTTTTGTTTTTTTTTATTCTCATCAATCCTCCACACTTCAATTTTGGTAAAAAATATTATCAACTTCCTATAAGAAAGAATCTTCCCCAAAATCTCCAGTGTGGCCGTCCCAATACTTTTTACATCTCTCTGATTCCCTTTTTATCTCTTCCCCTTTTTCTCCTTCTTATATAGGGTATATACCCCATTTTATGCCTCTATAGCATTAGCCACCATAGCTAAATTTGGTGAATTTGATGATTTGGGTCGGTTAAAAATACGATCTTTCTAATACCCTTTTGAAATCTCAGCTCAGATTTGTAAGGTACCCCTTCAATTTTGTTTTCTGTTTGAAGGGTTCTTTAGTTTTCTCTTTCTTCTTGTTGTTGTAATTGAATCTTGTTATCATCTGTTGTTTATGTTTATGATGTTTCAGTTATTGCATTGTTGTTGCTGTTTTCTTATGAGTTGCTATGTTTTCTTTATTGCCATTTTCACTTTTCGTAACTACTTTGATTTGTCTTACTCGAGTTAAGAGTCGGAAACAGCTTATCCATGAGGCAGGGGTAAGGTCTGTGTATCCACTTCTGGGATTTCATCGGATATATTATTGTTGTTGTAATTGGTCTGTTGTTTATTGTGTTTCGATAATTGCATTGTTGCTACGGTTTATTGTCATTTTTTTTCATAGCTACTTTGATATGGGATACTCCACTTTGTGGGATTTCATTGGATATGTTGTAGTTGTTGTTGTAATTGAATCTTGGAATGATTTAAGATATGTATGATGCACTTTTTAGGTGGATTGGTTACTGACTTTTGGATTTTTGTGTTTGTTTATACTGCATTGGGAGAATTGTTTAAAGTTTTTTGCTTATCATTGCGTCAGCTTTTTTTTTTTGCCTTACTTTTGGTCCTATCTTGTTTTTAATGATGTGTATTTATTCCTGAATGTACTTTAAACATTGGGTTGATAAAATCGCATGATTTTCAGTGTATTTACCTGCACATATGCTGAGTTATATCTCTGAAGTCTTTTTCAGTCTATAGTTTTTTCTTGCTGGTGTATAGGACATACTTACAGGGTTCAAGGTATGTGCATCAATTTCCCCCTTTGATTGCTTCTTCGTTAGATTTTGAAGTTGAAACTTGAAGTTTTGCGAGTGGAAGTCCCAGAAACCCAAAACCTGGTCTGAGCTAGTGTTTAGGACATACTATGACCAAACACTAGCGAAATCTGTGTTAATGCTTCATGTTGTTTTGTGTTATCAGCTCTTAGTAATCAAGTTTTGAGTTGTCTTTTACTGAGTTGTGAACTGACAGTTGTATTGGTTCTTGTTGTTGGGAATTAGAATTTGGTTTCTTTGAGATTTGAACTGTAATTTTTGACAATTAGTTTGATTGTGAGGAACTTGTTCTGGAATTGAATTCAACTTGAGCTAGACTTCAGTTTGGAAAGGTAAATGCCATCGAGGTGTTGCTTTTTTTTTTTTTAGTGGAAACTTCGTTGATTAAGGAATTCCTTGCTGTGATTGAAGAGTTCCCTTTGGTCGCTGATTTGTGGTCAGATATGGTTAGGAAATATAAAATTGTGCTTTTAGCTTTAAACTGAATTGGAGTTAGGAATTGTTACAAATCTGGAGTAGAAGGTTCATGCTGTTGAAGTGAATGAAAATTTGCACTGTTGCTGCTGAAATCTGTATTAGTAGTAGTTGTTGTAGTTCAGACTTATTGGGACTGAACTAAGTTGGAGTCTGGTTTTAGTTTGGAAAGTATTTAGTTCCACTGCTGTTTATTTTAATTAATGATTCTGGAGCAGCAAGGTTTGAATGAATCAATGCAGTAAAAACTTTAGATATGAACCATCTATATGATATCTGAAACTTTAACGAAGTGTTAAATTTTGATTCCAGTATCTACGTGCAGTGTGCTATTTTCTATGCAAGTTTGGTCACATCATTATACTTGTGAAAATGTTCTTTGCTGTACATTGCTCCAACTAGATGAGTGCCATAAGTTGAGGGACTGATAATACGAACACGTTTATTGTTAGCTTTCTTCCTGTTGGCTCGTCTATGTGGTGTAACATTTTCAGTTTTAATAGATCTCTGCAGAGGACTTTTCCAGTACCTCCAGTCTATCACTTGTATTTACTGAAACAAATCTACCGCTTGGCATTTGAAATCCCTAGATCCATGTTTATAGTTGCCTCCTCCTAGCTAGTGACACTGATAAATTTGTTTGAGCTGTGCATTTGTTGTTCTGTTTGTCGTTTTACGTATAAAGACAGAGTGCTACTAACTCTATCTGGGTTTATCATGATTTAGAATAAGCCAATGGCTCTTATGGGACACATTAGACAGTTAGACTCATTTGGCTTGTTATTGCGTGACGATTTTATAAATCTCTTTTTCAGATGGATACGCAGAACCCGGAACATGGACGTGTAATTGAGGTAAGTGTTGACATAACAGGTCAAGAGAAGGGGACTAAAATCTGTGGTTCAGCACCGTGTGGATTCTCAAATGTTAACACCATGTCTAAGGATGCACAGGAGAGATCAGCATCCATGAGGAAACTGTGCATTGCAGTTGTTCTCTGCATCATTTTTATGGCTGTCGAGGTTGTCGGAGGTATTAAAGCCAACAGTCTTGCAATTTTGACGGATGCGGCTCATCTACTGTCAGATGTTGCAGCTTTTGCAATATCCTTGTTTTCACTCTGGGCATCAGGATGGGAAGCTAATCCACGCCAGTCCTATGGTTTTTTTAGAATTGAGATACTTGGGGCATTAGTTTCTATCCAAATGATATGGCTTCTAGCTGGGATCCTTGTTTATGAAGCCATTGCCCGACTTATAAATGATACAGGTGAAGTTAAAGGCTTCCTCATGTTTGTGGTGTCTGCGTTTGGATTAGGAGTGAACCTCATCATGGCACTCTTGTTAGGTCATGATCATGGCCATGGACACAGCCATGGTCATGAACACAGTCATAGTCACGAAGAGCATGCTCATAGCCACGGTGATCATGAACACGGCCACGGTGAGCATACACATATACATGGCATTAGTGTTAGCCGACACCATCACCATAATGAGGGACCTTCGAACCGAGATCAACACATCCATGCACATGACGCTGATCACACTGTGCCTCTACTTAAGAATTCCTGTGAGGGTGAAGGTGTTTCAGAAGGTGGAAAGAAAAAGAAGCAGCGGAATATAAATGTTCAGGGGGCTTATCTTCATGTACTAGGAGATTCTATTCAGAGCATAGGGGTCATGATTGGAGGAGCTATCATATGGTATAAACCAGAATGGAAAATCATTGATCTAATTTGCACACTCATTTTCTCTGTCATTGTTCTTGCCACAACCATTAGGATGATTCGGAGTATTCTTGAAGTATTAATGGAGAGCACACCAAGAGAAATTGATGCGACAAGGCTTGAGAAGGGGCTTTGTGAGATGGAGGAGGTTGTTGCAATCCATGAATTGCACATTTGGGCGATTACAGTCGGGAAAGTACTCTTGGCTTGCCATGTCAAGATTAAACCTGATGCTGATGCTGACATGGTGCTGGATAAGGTTGTCGATTATATTAGGAGGGAATATAACATTAGCCACGTAACTATTCAAATAGAAAGAGAGTAGTGTGGAGGTAAAGTTTGTTTGGCTATTGTACTGGTCATTGGCTTCTTTATTCTTTGGATATTAGTTTAAACAGAAAACATCATCTGGCTAAGCGGTTCCAGTATCTGTTTCGTTTTAGTAAATCATGGTCTTTTAGCATGTTGGCTTGCTTTACTTCTCTCTTTTGTCCATGAATCAATATCCTCAGGTTCCGTTGAACTTCACTCAGTTTCTAGAATTTCTTTTATATTCTGTTTGGCTCTTAATTACAGCACAACACCATGGTTTGAAATGGAAAGTCCTTATTTCTCAGTGTTAATGTTTTCTCCAGACCTCATGATTAAGCTAAGTTTCATCCATGTTAATGGTATATGTAGTAACCATACACATTTAGATGTCTATCATTGTAAATTTCTACAAGCTTGTTAGTTTCGAATCCCAACTCTTTCCGTAATTCTATTGATGTACCGTGGATTTATGGTACTTGTAATGCTTCAAACTTGGGATTTTGTGAGTCTTTTAAGCATCTGTTAGTAGAGTTGATTGTATTTTATCTTTGATTTGCAAGAAAATAGGTTTTGGCAACTTGGATATAGAAGATAACGTTGGCAGTAGTATTTTGGCTTTCTACGAGCAATGGTATGGACCATGAGCCGTAGAAGGCTTGTAGAATGAGAGCCCTAAAAAGTGAAGTCTAGTCTGTGACTACGAATGCAATTGAGGGGCCGTAGAAACTTCTACGAGTCGTATGTGAGGGTCATAGATGATTATCAGAGAGTGAAGGTTTGGGACTCAGACCACGATTGACCAGGACGGACTGTACATTGATCTACAAACCGTAGATCCTGTCAATAGAAGAGGTCTTCAAGATTGATCAAACACTGTCTTCCACGAAAGGACTCCATGAGTCGTATAAGGGGCTACGATCCGTATATCATGAGCCGTAGATACTGTTGAACCTACTTTTTTTAGATTTGCTTTATTTAGGATTAGATGTCTATAAATACTTTTCTTAGGCTTTATTTTTTATTATTCATCCGTTTTTGGAGTTTGAGAATTATTAGCGAACTACTTTTGCTATGAGTCTTGAATTCATTGACTTTTAATATAATTTTTTTATCTTTGATTATTACTTTGCAATTCAATTCAAGATTTTGGAATTCAAACGTTTATCTTGTAAGTTCATGATTTTTTTTAACTCAATTATTATGAATTGTGATCAAACAACTATGAGTAGCTAATTCACAACTAGGGTTATGAGAAAGATGAAGAATTAACAACGTAGACTTAACAACTAGTAATTCTTTAATAGTGTTCATGCATGTATTATTTTTCTATTCGCTTTGATTGCTTTTTAACGGAGGCCTACGTTAGAACATGCCTTATTCCTACTTGCCGGATTAAGGGGGTAACGAATGGGAAAAGAGATTATACAACGAAGACTTGAGGTTATCAACCCTCATCTAATAGCTTGAACGGACCAAGGGATAACTAATTTGGGATCAAGGATAAGGGCTAGTAAAGCATACACCCATAGATGAACCAAGTTGCGAGGTGAAATTCACTTATTTAGGTTCCCATCCACCTAGGTGATACATAACTTAAGGACCATGGTAGACACAAGACAAGGTTACTACTATAAGGTTTACTGAGTTATTAAGGACCCGTGGGGTCTTTGATTGATTTTACAAAAAAAAACAATCATGTTACTCTGATAATTGTTACTTGCAATCAGTTCATTTAATATTTGTTCTATAAAACCATCTTTACGGAAATAACACGATTAAGAGCACAAGTAATAACAATTAAGCTAAGTTTGAACATCATCCTTGTGGGATCGACTCTAACTTTTGTTATTTCACGAATGACATTTAAAAATTGCACAATAAAATCTTCTTTTGAAAAGTGATTTTTTTTTGCTGCTACTGAGATTCGAACATGTGTTATGTCTTCAAAATATGTTATTAAGTTATTCTGTATAACATTTTACTTCTACTAGTTTTTTGATACGTGCGTTGCACATGATTACCAATTCCAAAAATATATGCTATAGCAAAAATTGTATTGCTTATTTAAGCAAAGATTTGAATAATAAGTTTTAAAAAAAATAATATTGCAGATTCTTTTGTGAATGTTCAACGTGGATCGTTATATATATCTCTTATTTATGCAAACCTACGAAGATGGTCAATGAAAAAAAAAATTATTAGTTAAATGCAATAATGTATATATTTATTTCAATTTAATGAGGTTCAATTATGTAATTATTCTTATCTCACTAATATTACCTTATAGACAATATTCGCTTTGTATTTTTCTTGTTATCTAACCAGATGTGCTTTGCATGTATATTGCATGTTAAATTGTTTAGATGTCATATGAACTTGTCAAGAGAACAACTACATTTTATATATTCACATATTTTCACATTTGTTGTGAGTTTTTTTCTTAAAAAAAAAAAACTTAGAACATTTTAAAATAACATATTTTGAAATTAGAAGATCTTATTAACTTGATAATACATCTGTGATATATATAATACTTTAATTTAAATACAAATACCTTCCCAAATATAAATATATATTTGCATTAATGAAAATATTTATCTCATAAAATTAACTATTAAATAACTAATAAAATTAAACTAATATAAACTTTAATTGACGTTATTACAAGTCATATAAACTTTTCTTCGTCTAAAATACCGAAATATTAAGAAATAGTAAATAAGTAAAACAAAAGGGCAATGTTTATATAATACTTAATAAATATTTTGAAGCAAACTTCATGAGAGTTTAAATCACATAAGTAGCATTGATAAATAAAGTCATTTTTTTTGTCTTGAGCATAAAAAACAATCGTGACAATTCTCTAAATTTTGGAAAAGATATTCAGAAGCATATATCTACATCACAAGAGAAATTATTGACAAAAACAAATGAATTTAGATTACATCATGTTAACTACATATATTGAAAAATTACATAATGATGTATATATTAAGCAAAAAAATAATTATTATAACATCAAAATTATTTTCCTCAAATACTCAAGGTTATGGAATATACCCTCTTAGGATAGAACGACTTACTTCATCAGAATAGTGGTACCTCATATTCCGCTAAACTTCAAACTTACTCAACAACAATAAATCACACAAAAAAATTATAATGCAAGAAGAAGAGTAGAAGATTAAAAAAATTGTGGTTGAAAAATGAGAGAAAATCCCTCTATTTATAGTCAACAAAGGATAGTATGGACAAATATTTTTTTGTGTCTTATATGAAAAAGTCATGACCTTTTCAAAAAGTCACAACTCTTTGAAAAAGTCACAACTCATCGAAAAATCACAACCCTTTGAAAAAGTCACAACTTATCGAAAAAGTCACAATCTAAGTTAGGGATATTATGATAATTTAACATTCAAGTTAAGAGTTCACACTTTTAAAATAATATAGATATAGAATATTTTTTTCCGACAAAAGATGTCCAATTAAATATCTTGACAACCACGTAGCTCCGGCCCTGTTCTACCTATTGGGACAATAACTAAAAACAATCAATTAAAAAAAGTACAAATGTTTCTTCTTTGTTTTTTTTTTTTTAAATAAAATAAAATTTGAAATAAATTGAAATAGTCAAAACAATTAATATTAGGGACCGACCATTTTTTGTAGTACCAACTCAAAAGTTAGTGCTCACATGTGCTGTGCTACTTTCAATACAACCTGGAAATGTTCTATTTTACAGCTTCTAAGTTGTATTAGATTAGATCTTGATTTTAAAATTAGGTGAAATTAATTAAAATTATCTCTAAACAACAATATTTAAACTAAATAAGCACAATTTAATATTAAGAGTGTGCACAGATAACCCTCGTGGTGTGCATCGATTTAATTTAATTTTATATATTATCAATTCAGTTTATTAATTTTTGATTTTTAAATATGCTAAATCAATAACCAAATCATAACATATATTTTTTTAATCAATTTTTTGTCCTTTACCGTTAGAATTTCAGTTTAACCAATAAAAAAATGCTTCTAAAATAAATATATGATTTTTACAACAATTTAGCTCAACATGATAATAATGTAACTAAACCAATAACATATTATTTTAATCAATTTTTTATCCTTTACGGTTTGATTTTCAATTTAATCAATAAAATTCAAACTTACTTATTGAATTAGATTTAATAATTTTGGAATTGGATATAGCTTTTCAGCTACGAGTTCATTTGAATTAACGCGAAATGAAGTTTACAAAATTTGGACAAATACTAAATTTGAATCATCATAATTTTAACAATATAATAAGTTCAAACTAGATTTAATATTCTTGTAGGTAAATGTTAGCCTTTTTAATTATGCATTCATCTGAATTCATATGAATTCAAATCTTCAATATTAAATAAAAATACAGGTGAAACCTTATTATAATTTTGATAAATATTATTTGGAACCTTTAATTTTAAAGGTACAATGAATTAAGACCAATAGTTCATATAGAAAAAAATAATACTTCTAAAAATGAAATTTTGCATGAAAAAGGAAAATAAAAAACATAAAAGAAAAGAAAAATTAGCCCAATATCTTTTTTTTTCTTCATAATTCTAATATATGAACATAAAAACTCCATATTAAATAAATAAATAAACATTTTTTTTGAATTGTTGTTTACAATAATTTGTACTTTATGAATTAATCATATTAATTCAAAAAACTAAAATGTCAAACAATCTCAATCAAACCTTAAACAAAACGACGTCGTCATACTCATCACTAGTAGAACGAACCAAATTCTTCTTTCCGGTGAGATCCGACCCGCCGATGCTGGCAGCCGGAGAAGAGCACGTCGATGAATGACCCGAGGCGCCGGAGGAAGTTCCGGCGGCCAACGATAGACAGCTTTCGCTCCACGATCTTCGAATCGGGTAAGATACGTTGGTACAACGAGAAGAATGAGAGCAATTTCCACGAGATTTATGAAGTTTACAGCTACAGTTCCGGTGGTACGGCCTCTGTTGAATCCCCATATCGTGACCGGAAATACATCCGTCGAATACTCCCCGGAAAATTCCGTCGCCGGCAGCTCCCGTAGCCATTTTTCAATAATTTTATTACACTTTTTTGTGTAAATAAATCTCGTGAAGAGAGAGAGAGATTGAAAAATGGCTAAAGGTGTAAGAAGTGTTAAAGGGAATATATAGGGAAATGGGTGGGCGTGGGGTGGGGGGTAAATTATTTTGGTTTTAAGAAACAAAAGAAAAATGGTCAAATTTGTCATGTAATATCCAAAATTAAAAATTAAATAAACTTATTATGAAGTTAAATTTTTGATTTATTATTACTATTATTAGTTGTTTAAGAAAATAAGTTTTGTTTTGTCCTTGATTCCTAATGAAGCTTCAAGATGAGAGTAATTTTAATAACGAAATGAATGAATAAGAAAGAGAAAATGGTCTAAAACCCCTTTAATTTATATCCGAAATTTCAACTATGCATGTTAATTTTATGGGTGTCCCATCACCTCGAATTATTTTAAAATGAAATAAATAACTCCTTAAAACGCAATAATCATTCATGTGTCTTGTGGTGAAACACACACAATTGACACGTGTTTTTCACCAGTTAATTTTTTTAATTATTTTTTTCTCATTCTTCTTTATACTTTCTTCCCCAATTATTTTTCAACCCTAATTCTTTGTGAAAGTTTTGATTTTAAAAATATAGAGGGATTTGAATCTAACTTGGGTGATAGAAGGCTTGAGAGAGTTTTTTTTTTTGTTGAAGATTTAATTACCTAGTGTAGTTGCAGAGAAATGTAGATTTGCCGCCACTTCCATTCTTTTCTTCAACGCCACCACTAAAAAAATTATATCACCACCATCATCTCCCCCTCCACCTTCACGATCCCTAAATATTTAACTAGGAATAAACTACGATCTAATCGTTTTAGGTTAACTTCCACATTATCTCTTAGTCCAGGAACTTTTTTTTCAAAAACAGATGATGAATTTTGAATTTTGTAGACTAATTTGTTTACAAAGATTAAGAATTAATTAGAAGATGAACTCCAAAAAGGGTTGTCGGAAATCTTCAAATTTTGATCATGGCAAATTTAGATAAGAAAATAGTTTTTTTTTTTTTTTTTTTGGTTTTTCATTTGATGTCTGGTACCCACATTGAAGTTCGACTAAATTCGAATTCACATCAGAAAGTCCTACATTGGGGGGTAAAACACTCCCTAACAAAGGCGACTTCGTACCCAAAGGGGCTCGAACCGAGACCTAAGGTTAAGGATAAAGGAGTACTTACCACTCCACCACAATCTTTGTTAGTAGATCATAAAATAGTTAGATAGTAAGAAAGAGAGAGAAAACAACAAAAAAAGAAAGAAAAAAACGATGAAAAAGAAAAAAAAATAGTCAGTTCACTCTCTTTGAGAGAGTGAATGCACTCTTTGTGGCAACTCAGCATTTAAGGGCCTAGTTATTTCATTTTAAAGTAGTTCAAGGGGGTAATGAGACTCCTATAAAATAAAAGTGTGTAGTTGAAAATTCGATAATAGATTAGGGGGTCATTTGATTATTTTCTGATATTAAAGAAAATTAATTACTCTTATACGACCACTTAACGATATTGAAAACACTTCTAAACTTAACATGAATTATTAGTTTCGTCCTCAACATTTCTTTTGACTTTTTGTGAAGAGCCACATGCTCCTAGAAGATTGAGACCACTAGTTATGTCACGTGGCAGTTCGACTGCTCGAGGGTGTATATAAGATTACTTAGTCAAGTATAAGAGTATTTTTTAAGATTGATGGTAGTTTAAGAATGAAACTAATAATTCATATCAAGTTCATGAGTGATTTCAATACTCTTATACTTTGACCCAGTAAATATTAGTAATTAGTAATACTAAGATTAGTTATAAAAAAAATGTATTATTTTATATAGAGATTAGTTATGCAGAGTATAATTATTTATGTATTAGTAATTTTACTTTATCTTGTATATTATAAGATGCATAATTTTTTTCATATCGTATACATATATTAGTTGAAAGTAATGACGTTACTAGGAAAACTATTGCATGTACCCATAAGGTTATAGGTTCAAGCCGTGGAAACTAACTCCTTGTAGAAATGGAGGTAAAAGTTAAAATTGTGTATAATAGATCTTTTTGATCCGACTCTTACTATGTGCAACTTTGTTTGTTTGTTTATGGAGGATCTAAATGGTTTAGACCTTAGGTTATAAAGTGAATTGGTTTATATTAAAATTTAAGCCTTGTTTTGGTTAAACATGTCTGATTATTAATATTTTAAACAAAGTCTTAATATAAATAAGAGGTATTTTTGTGTGGATAATTTCTATCACTACTCATTTCACAATCGTCAGTTACTATCACTAATTAACCATCTTTGTCATGACAACTATTACTGTCATTGTCATCATTATTACCGTAGACAACCACCAACCACCTTAATTTGTCATCACAATCATCACTGTCAATTACCACAGTTGTCAACCGCTATTGTCAGTCACTATCACACTTACGACCTCCATAATTATAATTATATATGCCTAACAGTACTAGTGATGTCACCTCACCAGTCTCTATTGTCAACCACCTCTACCATCACAACTAGTATCGTCGTCATTTACCATTAGTCCATCATCAATATATCATCAACCATCACGCATTATTTCGCCACCATCATCAACGTACACCTCTAACTATGTATTAGTATATATTAACCAACTTTACCATCATAACCATCATCACTATCACTACACTAATCACTATCACACCAACTATCTTCACCATCATAACTATCATTACCATCATTATTAGATACTAATACCATTCATTACCATCACCAATCATCGAATCCCCACGCAACTACACAAACATTGGGTTGAAAATTATACAACAAAAAGATTGACTTTGATCAATGCAGTTAGATATTAGAATTAGTACGTTCTTTAATATTCCCTAAATCCACCTTCCATTTAGGCTACATTTGGTTTTTGTTCGAATTTTGAATCTTTTTCATGCGTGTTAACTATAAATGAGTTTATATAAGTTAATAAAAGCAATCAATCGAAAAAAGTAATAAAACAACAAGAAATAAAACATCACAAGTCACATGCAAAAATTAAGATATATATATATATATATATATATATATATATATATATATATAATAGCATCTTCTTTGTCAGAGATCTCATCATAGTTATGGGTGTAAAGTCAAGCTGAACCGACGAATCAAATTAAATCGAGAAAAAAACTGATTTGTGATTTGGTTTGGTTGGTTTGATACCAAAATGGGCTACCCTTATAAAGGATAGTTTTTCAATTAGTCTTTCAATAGTAATTGTTTTCAATATAAATGGTTTTTAATAGAAATTGTTGAAAATGGGCTATTTTTTAAGGATTGTGTTCTTATGTTTGTAAAATCCTACTCAGTACTCCCTAGTCTAACAATATTCCATGTTTTCAATCGTCTCTCTCTCTCTTATTATTACTTTTTTTTTTGTTTTTTTTTTTTAACTTCTGATTGATTATCTTACCTATTTGTTCGTATCTTCTTCTTAGCCTTTAGCATAATATCCAGCGTCTCCAGCCACACCCCATATATCTTGTTCTTAGGAATTTACAGGCTGATCCATAAGGGATATCATACAGCTTAAGAAGAGAACCACTACTAAAAGAGGTTTAATAACTTTTTCATGAAGTTAAACAGGTTCAAAACATCTCCTTAAATTACTATTTTATCCTGTTCATCTCTTCTTCTTAACCTTTAGCATAACATCAATCGTCTTTAGCTCCACCCTGGATATTAGACATACCAACGGCTTCTTGCCTTAATGATGTCTTTCTGATTCCTAGGACTTTACAAGCTAATCCATGGAGGATGTTATACAGTAAAGAGGATAACCATTACTTTGGATAATTTAATAATTAAGGAAATGCTTATAAAATTTTTAACTAACACATATTAACATGCATATAAACATAATTTTTCATAAAACATAATTTACAATACTGAGAGAGATAGATTTTACATGAAATAAGTAGATAGGTTTCCCTTTCGGGAGTCCCCGAATTGCTCCTAAAAAAAGCTGAAAAAAATACTCCACACTCAAACTTCTATATACACACTTTTTTTTTTTTTTTATAAAACTCTCACAAAGAACACTCAAAGAAAAACTTTCACTAAGAACTCTCAAAGTCTCACACTTCTCTCTTTTTTCACACTTGTATTCACATAGAATGAGGGTATTTATAGGGTCTAAAAGTCGGATTTCAGCTCCAAATTTGAAATGAGATTATAAAAAGATTCCAAAAACATCAACTTCAGCCTGTCGGGTGCGCTCTGGGCCCCATCGTCACATGATTTGTTGAAATTATTGTCCTTGAGATTCCTTTTCTTTTGTCCACTAGCATCCGATGCTTTTTCTCCTTTATATCATATCTATTAATTTCTCTTTGTCTTGTAGTCCTTGTCTTGGCATCATCTTCTTTTTAATTTTGTCTTCTAGTATTTGGCATTGGTATCTTACTTTTCTTAAGGTCTCTCTTCATCATTACGTGTCTAAATTATGTAGTGCGGTGCTATCAAATGACATCCCGAAATCATCGTCTGCATTTGGATCTTGAGCAAATTGTTCTCCGTATAATTGTTCTAACATATCATTATCTGACTGATCTTCAGGACTTGGACTAGGATTAATAATCTTCTTCCGGTCTTCTTGTAAAAATTGTCTAACTGTTTCTCCAATAATTTTTCTAAAATCTTTAGTATCTTTTTTAGTAGTTCTTTTGTTTAATCTGAAACCTTTCACTGGCTTAGAACTAGAACTAGCTTCTTTGTCTTTATTAGAGGTCTGCAAATTAAAACTTGGCGGTAATCTTCTTACACTTTTTGGCGAAGTGTCAGCCATCAATGGACTTGATATGTCTTTACCGGTTGCCGTTTGAACCGGACTAGCTACACTTTGATCCAGTGCAGTGGATTTATTTACATTCAGAGGGGAATGTACACCCGTCTCATCCATTTTTGGAGATGGAGAACTCGAATTCTGAGAAGAAATCTGGGTTTGTTTTATGGTTTCCTGGAGAATATAAATCTGGTCTTTCAAAATTTGGTTTTGCATTAACAACTATTGGTTGTCTTTGGTTAGGGTGTCATTATTTTGATTGAGTCTGCGAAAAGCTCTTGACATGGTCTCACAATGATCACAAAAATTTATTTGACATTGGTTGTTTGGAATTGTATATGGGATATTTTGGCTAGAATTCTTTAATTTTGGGGCAACAAAGAAATTTGGTCCTATATTTTTTTCTTGCAAATTCTAAAGCTTCTTGGAAATTATTAAAACCTTTGTATATTGGCACAGGACAGTCTGAATTACTTCAACCACTTGTTTCCATGTCTGAAAAACACCTGTCTTTTTTCCTCTAGTTACTGTATAAAATTTTAAATTTTTCTCCTGATTTTTCTCTATAAAATAATGAGTTAGAGAATTTAAAACAGAAATGAAATAAGCATTGTCTCTTGGAGTCTTATTATACGAGATCTACAAATTGTCAAGTAGACACTTTGGTGTTCTATCGACAATAGATCCTGCTTTTTGTCTAAAAGTTAAATTTGAGTCTGGATAAACAATTAGACTTTGTGTTCCAAAAAACAATCTATCAAACAGTTTGTTTCTTAGACCGTTCGGACCACTTAATGGTGTGAAATGAGTTTGTCTGAGGAAAGCTTGTAAATAAGTGTCTGATGATGAGTCTGCTGGCTTTTTGACTTGATTTTTTCCTGCATACATGCTAAAAATGGAAAATTGTTCGTTAGATAAGCTTCTTAATCAGACTTTTAAATTTAATCTACTTAATTGATCTGCTAAAGTATTATCTATTCCTTTAATATGTTCAAATTTCAGATTATAAATTGATGTTTCATTTATAAAATTTAACCATCTTCTTGTACTGCTATGCTTTCCTGCAATTTTCTGATAAAATTTTACGATTGTTTCGCAGTCTGTTCTGACTAATATTTCGGGTTTATTAATAATATAAATTCTAAAGCTATTTAAACCATATATTACAGCTAACACTTCAGAGTCTATACTACTTCGTTGACCTTTTTCTTTGTATTGACCGCTATTATAAGCACATATCTTTTCTTCTTTTTTAGTGCTATATTTATTAGGTCTTGCTTTGAGGATCGCTCCCCAACTTGAATCACAACCGTCTGTTTCTATAATTAAATAGTCTGTTTCTAAAGGTAGTTCTAAATCTGGTATATTTCTAACCATATCTTTAATTTCTGGACTAATTTAATATCTTCTGTATTAAAATATTTTTGTCCTGTAGAGCCAGTTTTGGCATATAGAGGTCCTGCGACTTTTCCTAAATTTTTAATAAAATGTCTAGCATAATTTAACATTCCTAAAATTTTTTGTAATTCTTTAATCTTTTCTAGTCTATCTGGCATTTCTAATATCTTTTTCGCTATATGGGGTTGTAGTTTTATTTTCCCTTCCCCTATAGTTATACCTAAGAAATTTATATAAGTCTTACATAACTCCATTTTCTTCTTACTTATTATTAAACCATTTTCTAAAAATAAATTAAATACTTTTTGTAGATGTCCTAAATGTTCTTGCATATTATTACTAAAAACTAAAATATCATCTATATAAACTAAAACAAAATGTTTATAATTACCAAAAATATTATTCATTTTTCTTTGGAAAATTGGTGGGGCAGTCTTTAGTCCAAATGACATTACTAACCATTCGAAATGTCCTTCAGGACAGTAAAAAGTCGTCCACTCAATGCTATCTGGATGCATCTTGACTTGCCAATAGCCTGATTTACAGTCGAATTTACTAAAAACTTTTCTACCTTGTATTTTATTTATTAATTCAGTTTTGTCTGGTAATTTATATCCATCCATTTCGGTATTATCGTTAAGTCTTTTATAATTTATGACCATTCTAGCTTTACCTCTAACTTGCTCACTATGGTTTCTAACCATGAAAGCAGTTGATCTATGTCTGGATATTGATTTTCTAATTACACCTAAATTTAGTAATTCTTTTTTCTGAACTTTAAAATCTTCTAAGTCTTGATTTGTAGCTTCTATTGGTGCTGTCTTAATGGTAAATTCTTTATTTTTTATTTCTAATTTACACATAATCTGATTTGTCTTCCAATGAGTTAAAGGTTTTTCTCCTATTATTTCTATTTTGTCTAACAACTGTATTACTTTGTCTAAATCTTCTTGATGTCTAATTATTCCTATTTGCTGAATTCCTTTCTGAAAATTATAAAAATCAGTATTTATTTCTATTAAACTATATTCCTCTGGTATTTGATCTTCTTCTATTTCATTAATTTGTTTTTGTATTAATTGGTTACACGTGCATTTATCTCCTTTACTACATATTTTATCTTGTATTTCTATGATTTTAGGAAACTGTTTAGGGTTTGATGTCTTATCTAGTTTATTTCTAGCTTGAGTTGGTCGTTTTTCTAAATCTACTGGGGTATAAGTTGTTTCTTTAAAAAGAAAAATTCCATCTCTAGTTAATAAACAACTTCCATTTCTTCCTAATAGAAAATCTAATCCTAATACTAAATTTGTTCGAATTTTTAACTCTCTTACCCATATTTGTTCTAATTTATAACTAGGTTTATAAAAAACTCCACATGTATTTATAAAACTTATTGTACTATGGGGTATATATTTATTATAACTATTGAAACTTCCATCCATTTGCATGGATTCTTTGGGTACCATTTTCTTAACTAAATGTTCAGGTATGATTCTACTATTAATTATATTTTTTGTACATTCTGAGTCTATTATGGCTTTTGTTTCTACTTCATAGTTTCCTATAGTTAATCTAACTAATACTTGAATAGTACTAATGTTTTTGTCTTCATTACAAATTAATTCTTTAAAATTTTCTGTAGTATTCATTAATTCTTCTTCATGTTCAAGATTTACTATTCCTTTTCCTTTTTCTAATCTTTCTATTCTTTGTTCTAATTCTATTCCTTTGTTAGTAAATCTCATATCTATTTCTGCTATTTTATCTATAAGTCTTTGAACTATTTGTGTTAGGGGTTCTGGATTTATAGAACTAGGTTCTGGGATAACTAGGTTTTCAGATTTAAAAATACTATTAGGTAATTTATTTTTTATGCAATCTATACATCCTTCTACATAACACTTACTACATTTAGCTCTTTTATTTTTACTAGGATACCATCTACATATAAAACACTGATTACTGTCTATACCTTTATGTTCTTCAAAGTTATGTTCACAAATCATAGATGTCTGGTCTAAAATATTCATTAGAGAGGTAAATTCATTATTGTCTAGTATTTCAAAATTATCTTCGGTTCCTAAAGTATTAATAAATGTATCTACTTCCTCATCTATTTCTTCTTTTTCTACTGCTTCAAAACTACATATAGAATAAATGCTTTCATTGTCTAAGGATCTATTTTAAATGGTTTCATTAATCTAATACCTTTATTTCCCATTAATCCTACAACATCATCTATGTTGATTTTAAATTTTGTATTACTAATATTTGTTAGTTTACCTATGAATCCTACACATGCTAATAAATTATTACCACTTATCATGTCTTCATATCCTTTAGTCTTGAATCCTATTTTAATATATTTACCAAAATCATTTACGTTAATCATAAAATCTGGACTACAATAAAATATTCCTCCGTTATTTGACATATCTACTTCTGTTAAGCCTATTATTGATTTCTTTGGATCTGTAAATCTATCATCATAAAGGGTAATTAAAACTCTAGTTCCTAGATTTTTTCTTATTAAACCTTTTAAACTTATTACTATTTATCCTAAATGCATAAGAGTCATTTTTGTCTGTTTTATTTTGTTTAAAGATTCTTTTTCTATTAATCCTATATTTTGTTTATTATCACTTAAAATACTTAATTGTTCTTCTCTATAGTGTCTATATAATTGCTCTTTGGATTCAAATTTTTGAGTTTGATATAATACTTTTGAATTTAATAATTTAAGTTGGTTTTGTTGAAATATTTCTATATCTTTATCTATGTCGATAACTTCTTCTAATTGACTAGTATTAGTAGATTGTCTAGAGCTCATTAATCTGTTTAAAAAGATACTTCCTAATTTGTCTTGGGAATTGCTACTTCCTTGGTTTTTTCGTCTCCTACTTGGAAAAATTTCCATGATTGCTTGAATTTTATAGGACTTACTTTTTGAGGAGTTATTTCTATTTTCTTTAACTGACTAACTAACTTGTCAATACTTGTATCTTTAAGTTCTGGTGTTTCTTTGCTAAGCAATTTGTCTATTTTGTTATTTAATTCAAGTAATAGAAGTATTATAGTATTATTTTGTTTTATAATTACTTGGTCTGTTTTACTCTGAGGCTGATGGTCTGATAATCCTTCTGGTAATTTTTGAATTTGTTCTAACCTTTTTAATATTGTCTGATATAAAGGATCATTCATGAAAGAGTAATATCTTTAATTTCTTTTACAGTTTTTCTTATTTCTGAAATTTCTTGTTGAAAATTGGCAATAGGGTTTGTTAATACTCTATTTTTTAACTTGTCTTGTTGGGTTTTTATGAAACTAATAGTTTGTTCTAAATTATGAATATGTTTTTCTTGTTTTTCTAATATTGCTTCTATTTTTTCTAATGTAGTTATAATCTTAATATGTTCTTTATGCAAATTTTCTCCTAGTATAATTAACAAGTTTGTATTAAAATTTAGCTGGGGATTTTCTCTGTGTAGTGAATGTTCTCCTGTCTGAAAATTACACCTAATTAATGAATTGTCTTTGAGTCTTTTATATTTCTTTTCTAATGGTATTTTTAAATCTAAAAATTCTATATCTTTAAGACTAGCTATGTTTATTAATTAGTCTTTTGGAGTTCTATTGGTTGTCTAAAATATCAATATCTTAACCTAAAGGTAATCTAGATAAATTATAATCTATATCGTCTTTTTCCCACTTTGCATAATTAATATTTACTATAATTTGTTCCCACTCTACTGCTACTTCGTATTTTACCGGATGTACTATACTATAATTCTTTTCTAAGTCTTCTATTCTATAAATTATATCTCGAAGTTGATCTCTATATTCTTGACTAATTGTTATGTATTTCTTTATAAAATTCTTCCGTGCTACTAATTTTCTAATATGTTTTCCTAATAATGAGTTTCGCATAATCAGTCTAACTTAAATAGGTCTTTTTAGGTCTAAAGCTCTGATACCAAAATGGGCTACCCTTGTAAAGGATAGTTTTTCAATTAGTCTTTCAATAGTAATTGTATTTTTATGGGTGTAAAGTCAAGCCGAACCGACGAATCAAATCAAATCGAAAAAAAAAACCAATTTGTGATTTGGTTTGGTTGGTTTGACGATTGATACAAAAAACCAACCACTCTTGATTTGGTTTGGTATTAAAAGAAAAAAAGTCAAACTGAATCCAAACCGAACCGACATAATATTTTATATATATATATATATATATATATATATATATAATTTTATTTTATTTATAGATAAAAATATTATTTATAATCTACTTTGTTAATAATATATTTTTAGTTAGTTTATAGTTTTCAATATTTATATATTTTATTTCAAATTTGGGCTTGTTAAATTTTGTAAATATTACATATATAATTTTATTTTATTTACAGATAAAAAATATTATTTATAATCTACTTTATTAATATATTTTTAGTTAGTTTATAGTTTTCAATGTTTATGTATTTAATTTCAAATTTAGGCTTGTAAAATTTGTAAATATTTTATTTTGTATTAAGATCTGAAGTTACAATTATATTGTTATAGGTTTTCAAATTTGAAGTTAACAATTTACTTTGTAAATATTTCGTTTTGTATTCAGTTTGACTGTATCTTTTAAATCTTATTAATTTAACATAATGAACGTTGATATTTTTTTAAAAAAATATTTTGTACTCATGTGAATTTTATCGTTTTTACGAAAATTTCTATTTATTTAACATTTCTTAAGTTTAGCTTTATCACATAGGTAAGTGAAAATATATTTGATCTCTTTTTCAAACACCGTATAGTTGTAAAAACCGAAAAAATCAAAAAACCAAAAGAACCGACTAAAATGGAAACCAAAAAAACCAACTTTGCGTGATTTGATTTGGTTTTTAAATTTAATAAACCGACATAATTGGTTTAAGTTTTTTTTTAATAAAAAACCAAACTAAATCGACTTATGTACACCCCTATTCAGAGTTTGCCCAAAAAGTGCAAATATGGACCACCTTTGGAATTGATATTTATTGGAGACCATGTGTAGTATAAGGTGATAATATTTTTCCAAAAAACATGGCCACACATTTTGTAATGTTTAATAATTAGAAAATTTTCAACAAAAATGAAAAAAAAAAAGAAAGAATAAAGAGTCACTTTCTTTGTTACTCCCTATTCCCTTTCGAGTTCCGTCCCAAGTTATCTATTGTTTTTCTTTTTTTAGATTTTAATTATCTAAATATGACCAATTGATATCAGAAAGCACCGTAATTTGTACTATCTTTTTATTATAATTTTGAATATCTAATTTTTAATTTTATAACATTAAATTGATCGAATCAAAAAATAGTTTTGAAGATTAATCGAAGAGGTTATCATAAGAAAAAACCGACATAATTTCTAACAGAAGACATACTAAAAAATAAAAAATAAATTAAAAGGTAAAATAACATTTCCATCCCATATAAGTATATCCTTTTGTTTCAAATTTTGGTGTCCATTCGGTTGGTTAGATTTTCTTTACCAAAAAAATGGAATTTTATTGTAATTAGATTTAAAAAAGGATATATTAAAAAATGTATGCAAATTTAACTTTTCGTTTAAGAAAACTAATTATCGTATAATTATATATACAAAAAATCAAAACATTAGTTTAGTAGTTGAATTATTTAAAAGATCTAAACATTGTGTATGCAATAAAGTTGGGTACTGCATTAAAGTTGGGTATTTAAAAGACCACTTAAAAAGTCGGCTAAACATCCAAATTTGTTTAAAATTAGGCAAAATAGTTTTAATCGTTATAATTATAGTCAAGTCTATTACGTGTTTAAGGATAATACTATGTGTCCAACACAAGAACCTTTTTGTTTATTTTTTTATATATATAAGTAAAAGAGTTAAATTTGATTTCAAACCATGTGAAATATTCTAAATTCGCCCTCACACTTTTTAAAATGATTCATGTTTGATTATCATTTTTCATAGTCACCATCCTCATCCATCTAAATTAATCACAAACGTAACAATTGATTTTCGTTGCTCTAAAAATACTATCTAAAAGATATTCTTACTTTATTATGACCACTTCATTCCATGACACTTGTAGAAAGGAATATAAAAAATTCCACACAAAAATCATAGTTGACAATGTGTCTCATACAATCATCTATAATCTTCAATCGTTATAACTTTATCTTGATTTTTATATATTGTTGCAATTTGCAAATAATTTAGGGCTTGGATTATTTATAGTTGGATTTGTTATACCACTTAGGGGCTGTTTTGTAGTTTTGATATCACTATTAGTTATCAGAAGAATTGATGATGGAATTGTGTCAATACAATTCCAACAAAATTGAGATTTGGTTAAAATAATTATGATTTGAGTTCCTTTTGAATTATTTGAGGCTAGAGGGAGGTTAATATGATCGTGAGAAATATAGGATATTATAAAGTTGACTATGCAGTGATTCAATTTTTTAAAGTTCAAGGACAAATTTAAACGATTTTATATGGTTTCTTCTGTAACTTTTTTTAAAAAATATACTAATGGCTTATATGCTTTTTCCGTTAATCAATAAAAACAATTGTATGTCCATTTTTACCACTTGTGATATCACTAATAGTTAAACACTCTAATTAATGACTTATATGTTTTTTCCCTTAATCAATAAAAACAATTGTATGTCCATTTTTGTAACAACAAAATAAGTATGATATTAACTATTAATAGACATTTAAATATTTTTCTAAAAAGTATAACATAATAAAAACAAAACTAGCTACAAACAAATTAGATGATAAACCTATATTTGACTATCACCAACCATAGAAGAGAAAATATATTGCGACTTGTGAGCATCTACAATTTCTCGATTGTAAAAGGAAAAACGTGTAGGACTTAACTTGTTATCAAGAGAAAAGATCCAAGCAAATAATATTCCAAAAATCTTGGAAATTTCCCTTTATTGTCGTTATACCTAATAGACCTAACCATCATTATTATATTTTAATGGAAGGAAAAAGAACAAAGAAAAAACATTTTCTTTGTGTTTCTTGAAAATTTTAGATTTTAGACGTGTTTCTAAAGTTTACGACTCATAGCTCTTCAAGTTACAATTTTTTAGGTGCCAAATAATTTATCTATTTAAGAAAAAATAATAAATAATCTATTGAGTCTAAAATTAATCATAGTTTTGGTGATAAAAAAGTGTTTGAATTCACTGGTGGCTTTTGACTTGTAAGTCAAAATTTATAAGTTAGAAATTGGAACTTCTGATTTTTGGCGTATTTTTTATCAATTTTAGCTTAAAATCAAGTGTTTATAAGTAATATTTTTTTTTAATTTACCCAAACATTTTAAAAAGTGCTTAAAAATTATTTTGACTTTAAAACATTAAAACGATCGTTTGGTAGAATGTATTAAGAAAAATAATACATGTATTATCTTCGTGTATTACTAGTAACTTGTTTGGAACTCTTTTCCAACTTATTACAGTCTATTGTGTATTAAGGTGTGTATTATTAATACTCATATAATACAGAATGATATCTTTTATAAATAATTTTTTTATGCAATGCATGTTATTTTTAATGCAGAAACCAAACAATGCATTAGTGTAATTAATGCATACATAACTAATATAAGTATTATTAATACGCTATATTGAGCATTATTCTTATACACTCTACCAAAAAATCTTTTAAAAAGTCAATCCAAACAAGCTAATAGTTGCCTTGGCATTTTTGCTTATTTGACATGCCTATTTGTCTTTATGATGTTGGAGAGTTATGAGTATTTGATTAGAAATATCAAACGTCTGAGTTGGATTGTGTTTAAGCGTTTAAAGATTTACATTAATAAATGAGCGAGATATATTATATGGACAAAAATGAGTTGGACTGAAATGGGTGGCGATTGCGGTGGAGCATGGGTTGAAGGAGGGGGAGATAGAATCTTTGTGTATATAATAAAATTTGATTTTTTTTTAAAGCTAGTGTCATTAACACTATTTAAAATCGTCACCCTTACCTTAATAATTAAAATTTGCGTTACTTTTTTCCAATTTAAAACTTTCTTGTCATCCTTAATTCAATATCCTAAATTTGAGAACCTAGTTATATTCATATCATCATAATGCTTCTTAAAAAAATGATATTTATTGTAAGTGTAAGAACCCATCATTGTCTTCTATTGGCTCTCTTCATCAATATCTTCGAAAAATTCGATGTCTAAGTAAAACTAAGTTTCGTTTTTTAAGTATTTTTTTTTACGGTTCAACGTAAAAATCAAAACGTGAATATACTACATGAACATTCTCTAAAGCTTCTGCATTTTGATATCATCAAACAGTTACAAGATTTAATAAATCTTCACCAGAATATAATAATATATTAATTTTCAACTCACGAACTCATCAAAGCCAAAATGAAAAATATTTTGATGCATCCTTTTAATCATAAGAACCAAATAAAATAAATAATACATTTGGTTACAATATTGGGATGAATTTTTTAGTGGGCATTTAATTTTCAAAAAGTGACTTAAAAATAAGCTAAAGATTTTATAAGTGAGTCAAAATAAATGACATTCTTCAATTTCTTTTTGCCTTCATCAGCTTCTTGAACCTTATTTATTAAGATGACTCGAATTCTTCACTGATTGATGACGAAGATGCTTAATCATTAGAGCAAGTCTCACTTGTCCACCAACAAAAAATTATGATGGGATGAATAAGATTCTTTTATTTTTAATTAAAGGCCTCATATTTAAGCTTAAGAAAGCATTCTCGTCTTAAATCGGCCTTACAACAAATATAAAATTGGATCGGATTGAATGCAAGTACCGAACATCATTTCAAAGATAAAATTCTTATGATTTTTTAAAAAAAAATTATTTTAGCTACACATATTCTTCTATGGTTTCAAATATTCGTTATTTTATGCTTACTTTAAAAGACAAGACGTACTTCACAGTCGAGGCATGTTAGCATATCTCGTAGTATATTCTTCCTATATTTACACATTACACCCATAACTAACATTTATACAACTTTTACCCCACGCATTACACCGCTTGTACCTCAAAATGTACAATATTTTAAGCTAAACCTCATCATAAGAGAGCATACACCTCATCACACTGAATTTACCTCTTCACCGCCTTACCCTTTTTCCCTTACTTTACAACAAACAATCGAAAACTCACCTCCGATATCCGCCATCAGTCTCCGCCGTTCACGGCGTTTCGCCACCGTAGACCTCCGACGTACGAGAAGCTGAATAAATGGGAGGAAATAACAGAAAACGATCTAGTAAACCTAAAACTCGGAAGCCCAGGAACCCGTCTTATTCGGGTCGGGGCTTGTTTGTTGAAGGCGGAGTTTTATCTGATTGGGGCGATTTCAATTCTCCTCCTTCAAGAGGTTTTATCTGAATCAGATATATGTACATGTTGTGTGTATTTATAGTGTGATTGTTTGTTTATTTATTTATTTGATTTTGGGAATTTAGGGAGAAATTTGAAGAGTGAAAATGGAAGTGGAAATGGTAATTCAAGGAATCGTAATGCAGCTGTTAGTACCTCGAAGAATGCTTCGAGTTCGAAAAGTGAATTGAAGAAAAGTAGAGGAAGTGAGATCCGTTATGTATACCCTTCTGCAGATTCAGTGGTATGTTTATGTAAAAGATTGATTTTTTTTTCAAGGATCAGCATTTTCTAAATGAGTAGGTGAAGAGTATATTAGAGACATTTTTAGTTTATTTTATCGTCAAAGATTGAATTTTTATTGAAGAATGTATAATTTAAGGTCATTGGGTTATGATGATCAACATCCTCTACCCACACAAAGACAAAGGAGGTAAGATTTGCGTACATTCTAACCTCCTAAAACCCCACTTGCGGGATTACACTGAGTTAATGCTGTTGTTGGAATATTGACTAGGAGTGCTTTTATATCTGTGCATCATATTATTGTTAGAGGTTTAAAGGGTGAATCTTTAGGGAAGATATATGTTGTGTTTTGTTTGTAAAGCTAATTGAGGTTCTAGATTCGTTCAAAAGGCAGAAACAACTATACACATCTAATGAGGTATACTTTTTGGAGGTGAAGTGCTGTATTTCAAAGGATTATTTAGTTAACGGAGAAGGGTGAAAACTACCCCCAAACAATTCGAAATAGAGCACATATACCCTTGGTTTGTTTTTGATTCAAAGCTACCGGTCCTGTCCCGTCTAACTATTGGATAACATATACCCTTCCTTTTAACGGACTGCCGCTACTCACTATGTAGTGTCTGACGTGTAAAAAATGCGCCACATGACGGTCCACCTAAGTACACAAATGTGGATTAACCAAACACCCAGTAAATGCCCCGACTTCCTCAACCATTTAGAACCCTAATTTCATTTCTTACCCATTTCTTAAAAAAGATTTCTGCCGCCATTTCTTCAAAAAGATTTGTTCCCCACTAAATATTGAAGCAATGTCAGAATGTTCTATCAATTCATAATTGTTTTTGCTAATCCCACCACACTGGGAGTGACTTGATAGTGCTACTTTTGATGATATGTAAGTCGGCCGCTCCATGGTTCTCAGTAAGGCACTGTGTTCTCTGCGCCTTCAATCATTATCGAGTTATAGTATCAGGAAACCATTACAGTTGCTTGTGAAATACATTAGAGAAAAACAACAATATGTGGTCTGTCAACACCAATTGATTTCAGAAGTGTGTGCTTCTTATCTAGTCCGTCAAATAGCTCCAGTAATTACTTGTCGGCTACAGACTAGTATGATCAGTTTGTCCAAGAAAAATTAATCCTAATGCTGTTGTTTTCTTTAGTCTGTTCCCTTTTTCATCCATACAGAATTTGGAAGCTTGGGCTAGATTTTTTACCCGTCTTCGTATATCAGTATGATGAATCCTTACCAGGATCTGAGCATTCTGACATTTGCTTTAAAATTTAGTGGAGAAGAAAGCTTTTTGAAAAAATGGGGAAAGAAAGCTTTTTTAAGAAATGGGATAATAAATGAAATTGGGGTTCTAAATGGTAGGGGAAGTCGGGGCATTTACTGGGTGGGTGGTTAATCCACATTTGTCTGCTTAAGGGTGACAGTCATGTGACTTTTTTTACACGTCAGACGCCACATAGTGAGAAGTGGCAGTCCGTTAAAAGGGAGGGTACATGTGATCCAATAATTAGACGGGAGGGGTAGTTCTGAGACCAAAAACAAACGGAAGGTATATGGGATCTATTTCGAATAGTTCGAGGGTAGTTTTGGCCCTTTTCTATTTAGTTAATAGTTTAGTTCTGTACATGAATTGTAGCTTAATAATTTGAATCTTAATCAAATATCTGGTTGATCTCTTTTGATATTGGCTTAAGACTGGAAATTCAGCCGTGATTAAAAAAAAGGACTAGACATTTGGATTTTCCGCGTATTTCCTCTGATGGGTTTGGATGCTATGAGTGTATTTGTTTTGGGATGTTACAGATTATCTGCCCATTATGTGTAAGGATTAGTATTTCCTTAAAAATTGATCAAATAGGGAGTTTAGTTTTGGGCTATTTATTCCTTTTATGGCAATTTTCTGGCATGATTGCCACATTTTATAGACTGCATTTCTACTCTTCACATTCGTTTATTGTTTCTCAATTTTATTATCAAGGGCCATATATGTGATCCTAACAACATCATGGTATGCTTAGTTATCTCTTAACTTAGCAATGCTAAGTCTCCTTAACCATTGTTGTAGCTCGCCACTTTCATGCCCCCTTTATCCGTTTCTAGCTTATGACTATGATACACCACTGTCATTGTACACACCTCACATGTGAATCGGTGGATTTCTCATAATTGGTACTACTGCACGTGCATCCACTATTTAAACCCTTTAACTATTAAAGGGTTGATAGAACGAATCACACTTTCACCCTAGTAAATTATGCCTGCCACAAAGCTATATATAATATATAGCTAAACATAGATAAGGTGATGTATCACCTCTCTATGGCCTCCAATTGGATTTATCGTTTTTCTCAATTTTTTGACTTTTTCTTTATTTTTCTTCATCAATGTGCTATTTTAAAAAATAATTCAAAAGTAACCTCTTAAAATAATTACTCAATAGTATTAATTATCACTAAAAAAATCATACTCCATAACTCACATTTCTTGATCTCCATAGCTTCTATTTTTAGTTTCTAATTAACCTTAATAATATCCATGACTCCCAAACCTTTCACATGCATAACAAAACTAACACTAACTTATAAAAAGAAACTAAACACAAACTATCTACTAATCTCATGTCCATTTGCTTATTCTAAAAAACTTAAAAGAAGTGTGTCGTTTGTTTTTTGTATCAGTTACAAAATTGAATTTTTGGGATTGGTATTCTTCAAATGAATTTCAAAACGTTTCACCTCCCCTATCCTATAAATTTTCATAGGCTCCAAAGTAGAACGAGGGAAGCTTTGGATAAGCCCGAAGCTAAGATATTTATGTGATTTGCTGGATTCTCCTTTCTCTTCAATAAAAATGTAGTAGATGCCAAGTTACTGAACTGTAACCAATACCATGGTCACGAAGCTCTATGGTGTTCAAAGTATAAACAGGTTGCTACTTGCGCGCTTCATTCACAAATTGCTTTCCACACTTCCTGTTATATTTTGCTTTAATAAGGAATCTGTTCACATAATCAATAATAAAAATTAATGCAACGGCAATTTTGGTGAGTACATTTAAGGATTTCAGAAGCTAAGTTATTTTGATAAATACGATCTTCCGTAAACTGATTGAAATTCTTTCCTAAGCTTATTAATTATTGTTATCAAAAAATATTCTTTCCTAAGCTTATTAATTATTGTTGGCTATTCTTCTCATCTTGCTTAGTTGCTACAAGCAGCAATTTCAGACTCAAGAGATTTCCTATCGAGTTTTGTGTTTTATTAGCATTATTTGTTTTTTTAAAAAAATATTTGTAAGAGAGTACTAATAGTTTTGGTATATTGCAATTTGCTGCTTCTTTTTTTCGTTCTGTAATAGTAATTATGGCATCCTTTTAACTTGAATGTTTGGAATTTCCATATTAGATTCATGCTAGATTAAAAATTAGTCTTGTAGTTAAGTTTAGCATCTTTGGAAATAGCCTTACTACCTTCACGAGGTAGTGGTAAGGTTTGCGTACATTCTACCCAACTCAGGCCCCACTTGTGGGATTTCACTTGGTATGTTGTTGTTGACTTGAAATCAGTTATATGTATTTCTAGGGATTTCAGTTGTATATGACGTGTTATAAAAGTTAGAGTGTGGATTCTGATTTTATTAAATTATTGCTTATTTATTTATTTATTTATTTATATATTCATTTACTTCTTTTTTAGTTCATATCATCTAAAAAATCAGCCCAAGAAGAAAAAATAATGAACTAAAGAGAGAAAAAGGTTAAAAAAAGAAACGGAAGAAGGAAAAGATAACAATTAGATAGAATAATCATACATTTTGATACATGAATTTGGAGCCAAAGATTTTGGTCCTTCTTCCCCCCGCCCCATCCCCTTCTCCTTTTGCTCTTTTTGTTATTGTGTTTCCTCTTGAAAGAGAAACAACGAAAAGAAAGAAAAATCTAGCTCGAAATTGAGGAATGAAAACTCCATCAAGACCCTTCGAGGTGGCCCAGTGGTTTGGGCTTGTTGGAGGTCTCAAGTTCGAAACCCCTTGCTAGAAGCAAGGGGTTTGCCTACTGGATCGAGCTCGTCGCACCGGGCTTGCCTAGTGTGAGTTACTTCTCCTATGTGATTTGCGAGCTATTGCATAGGAGCGGGGATTTTACCCTGTGCACACCCACAGGACAGCGGCTGTGGGTTTCCCTTGTCATCAAAAAATTCCATCAAGATAAAATTATGAATGCCATAAAATTTAATTTCATCCTAAGAATATAGTTTAGAATTTATTACACATGCACAAATAGAGAGAAAATTTTCTTGTAAATCTTTTTCTTTCTTTACACATTCTAAAGAAATATGTACTAAATAGACTATACAAAACCAACTATTTATAATACTAAAAATGTAGGTAGTGGATTATAAGTTGAAATATAATTTATTTGGTTTTGATGCTGAGAATATTTTCTAAAATGTTTGCCAATCAAGATGTAAATGAAATTTTTTTTCATAAATCTAATGAGGTTTGTGCAAAGCGTGGATGAGTTTAATAGTCTGACTATAAAACAAAAAACTTGCACTACAATCTCTGTGCTAAGGGCTACTTAAAAAATCTGTTACCTTCTTCAAAAAAATGCAATAATATGCATTGCTGATGAAATTTTCCGTGTGTCTTTTCCAGGTACGTTCAGATGCAGTATGTAGTGGAGGAGTAAAAGATGACAAGTTGGATTGGGAACATCCTATTCTTTTGGTTGATACAAAGGAAACTCAAATTGTTGCTTTCGTAGATGAAGGCCAAAATAAGGAACCTCAAAATCAGGGATGTATTTATGATTGCACAACCCCTTTATCTCTAGCTGTTGGACAAAATAAAGATTCTCATGAAGTTGACTATGCTGGTGACTATAGTGCTGGTTTCTCACTGGATGAGAGTTCACACAGAGGATTGGGATTCCAAGAAGAAGCAGAAATAACACTTGGAGGAGTTGGATTGTCACCCAAGGATGAGAAGGAAAATCCTTCTTTTGAGTATTCATTCTCTGATGAGGATATGGATGCTGATGGGGGCTTCCTTGATGGTGCCAGCATCGAGATGGACAATCACCTGCCAGCTGAGATGTCATCTTCTGTGGAAAATGAGGGATTTTTGTCTATAGGGGGGCTCAGACTACATACTCAAGACTTATCAGATGAGGAAAGTGATGGTGATGATGAAGACATTTCATCTGATGATGGAAGTTCTTGTTCGTCAGAATCAGAAGAATCTGACGGATCATCTGAAAGTGATGGCTCATCTGATAGTGATTCAGATGTTGATGAAGAGGTTGCTGCAGATTATTACGAAGGAACTGGTGGAATGTGCAAAGTAATTGATGTTAGACAGTTGGTTGGACAAGTTCCTAGTAGCTGTTCTGATGATAGCTTAGATGAAACCGTAGAGAAGTTGGGTGGGATTCATCTTCAGGAAGTCTCTAGGGAGTATGGAATGAAGAAGCCTAAAAAAGAGAGGAAGTCCCGAGGAGGTCAGAAATCTACTCCTGCCATGCAAGCCCGGGGATCTGATTTGGATGGCCTAATGTTTGTAAAGGACCCGAGAACAGTTTCAGGGAAAAAGAAACATGCTGCTAAATTTCCTCAGTCGTGGCCATTTGAATCTCAAAAGAGTAAAAATTTCGGCAGGTTTCCAGGTAAAGATATCTGCCCTATAGTGAGTTGCAACAATATGCTTTGTCTTTATTTAAATTTGCTTATGCTTAGCCATTAAATTTCAAGTACATATAACTTATTACTCTCTTGGATTGAAAGAGGATAAAGTTCCCTTGGATTTCTCTCTCTCTGCTTTTGCTTTCATTGTTTTCTCTGTTGACCTTTTCTTTTTGTTTGTATATTGCCATGTGCCTTCAACTCCACTGTATATACTCCTAGCTTATGTTTTCAGGTGCTAAGAAGAAACATCGCAAGGAGATGATGGCTTTGAAGCGTCGAGAGAGAATGCTCCACCGAGGTGTTGATCTTCAGAAGATAAATTTAGTAAGAGCTTGAAATTGTTTCCCTTGTTCGGAGTCTTAAGTCTTTTGTTGCTTTTGTCTTTCTCACCAGCTTGATCGTTTGAACTTGCCTATGCTTCTATGTAGATCCGTCTTTTTGACATCAGATGCAAACTTTTCCTTGTTTGATATTTTTCTGTTCCACTAAATTTATTTAATAACTTTGTTAGAGAGAAACATAGTTGTATGAAAAGTTCTCTCATCTATGTCCTTTTTGTTAAAATAAGAATTGTGCATTTTAGTTTTGAGCTTGCTTGTATGTTTAGACTGACATATTTGTCCTGAAGTCTCTGTATTCATCCCATCTGTATGTTGATCTTGTTTGTAAAGTTAATCTGTAAGTTGGAACCAGGTCATAAGCGAATCCAGATGTACTGCAGATAGTTGTATAACCAAATTTTACTGCATATACTTGTTGGTAGGGGGTTGTAGATTTGTAGGAGGTTCCTAATCAAATTAAGACAGTTTCCCTTGTTTGATTCAGGATCAGGATTTTTTTTTTTGAAATGAAATACAAAATAATGAAGTATCAGTAATGTGAAGTTCTTGGTCTTTAAACATCACCTATGTACTGACATGAAACGTAACTTCTTTTGATTGATGTTGTCTTTTCTTTTTCCTCTTTGTATTTTTGGTTTTGTTCATCTCAGCTGGTTTAATAGTTCGGTGAGCAGATGATAATGGTGTAAAGTGAAGTTGCAATTGGATGTTCATTGAGTTACTTTATATCCCTTTTCATATTATTTCCTTTTGTAGATGAGTCACTGTGCTAGTTTATCTGGAACAAAGACAAGCCACAGTTGCTGCCTTTAAGTTGGCTAGTTTTGTAGGTGATTTTGAATATTGTAGCTGCTCTCTTTAGCTCGTAGAAACTGATTTTTTCCCTTCCATGGGAGACCTCTGTATATCTTGACAGTGTGTACAGGGTGGGGAACCCGTTTGTTGCCTTGTTATTGAAATCATCATCTTCCAAGTACTATAGTCCTTATTAAAAATACAGTGCATACTTTATCATAGTGCATCAAAAGCTATAAAAAAAATTTCTTCCTTTTTATTGAAATTTCCTTTCACTCTTAAAATGTAGAAACTGCACCAGATGGTTTTGGATGGAGCTGATATGTTATCTTTCCAACCTATGCATTCACGTGATTGTTCTCAGGTATTGTGTTTTGTCGTACCTATGTTCAGGAAATAAAGTCCTTTTACTTATCTACGTGCAATCCAGTAACTTCTCATCTTTATTTTTCAACATACCTTGAAAACAACTTCCATTAAGTGCCAATGTGATTCTACTGCTGTTTTACTCAAGTAGGTTTTATCTCATGTATAGTGGAAAATAATTTAGAAGAAAGGCGTATTCCAAAGAAAAAACTTCTTAATATGATAACCTCGATTCTTCTGGTTCTGCTTCTTTGTTTTGAAAGCTGTAAAAAATTGCTACATAGTGATCTTTTACTCATTTGATCTTATTTTGCCCTTTCTTATGAAAAAAGGGAACATTTTTTTAATAATTAAGGCTCAAGTTCACCATTTGTAGTCAAGATAACGAACTTTATGACTATAGCTTGCAATAGGAAGGAATTATTTGTCATTTAGTCGAGTGTCTTCTATGAGTTCAACGACTAGAAATCGCTTGTTTTGACATTCAGTGCTGAACATGCACAGGTTCAGAGATTAGCTGCAATATACCGTCTGCGAAGCGGTTGTCAAGGTTCTGGTAAGAAGAGGTAGGAACTTTTTCCCTTTTTAGTCTTTCATATGTGAATTTCAGAGATGATCAAGAGGGTAACTTTCATTTAACATGTAAAGAATGTATAAAAGGGAAGGTGTGTAATTACATATGTATTTCCTGATGTTCCAAAACTTTCTTAATTAAGAAGAAATGGATTGCGATATTCTGACATTTCATTATTTTCGAGGCATTAAATATATGTGTTCTGTTGGCCTTTAGTTAGTTGTGAAAATTATGGTTATTTTGATAGCTTATTATACGGATAGAAGGCATTTTCCTTAAGATGTTAGTATTAGTAATGGAAAAGCTTTCTAGAGAAGATTTGTATTGTAAACTGACTTTTGCATCTGCTATATGTGGCTTGTGCACCTCCATTTGCTTTGGACTGCTTTGGACATGTATATTAGATGTAATACTGCTACGGGAAGAAAATTGTCCTCGTTGAAGTCATCCATGTTCCTTTTTTCCAGGTTTGTGACAGTTACCAAGACACAGCATACGGCTATGCCATCCGCCAGTGATAAAATTCGTTTGGAGAAGGTTATGTTACTTAAAACCTCCAGTCTGTCGAAGAGTTCAATTTTTTGGTTTACATAATATATACCTTAAATAAACATTCTGTAAAGATGCATGTTTCTGTCTGACATTGAAATTTCCATTTTTTGACCATTCAGTTGATAGGAGCTGGTGACGAGGATTCTGATTTCACAGTCACCGGTATACAAAATCATAGAAAGGATGTAAATGCAGCCAAAAACTCTTCAAAGGGTAGTGGTGGACAATCTGGCCCAAGCAATTTGTTTAAAAACCCGATAAATCCACGTGGGCAAAAAGACAGCAGCAAGAAAAGAAGGGATCAGAAAACAGTCTCCTACGCTCTTCCTGTCTCCTTTGTTTCAAGTGGTATCATGCCTTCCGAGACAGAAGTTGAGGAGAAATCAATTGAAACAACCCAGACAACCACCATTATCCACGAAACAAAGGTTGTGACCAACTCAGTCGAATATGGTGCATTCGAGATGCACACCACAGGTATTGGCTCGAAACTCATGGCAAAAATGGGTTATCAAGAAGGTAGAGGTTTAGGGAAAGATGGACAGGGCATTTCCGAGCCCATCGAAGCTCGCCAACGACCAAAAGCTCTTGGATTGGGAGCTGAAATCCTAGAAACAAGTAGTAGATCATCAGCAAAGAAGGATTCTCTACCCAAATCATCTGTTCGTGGTGCTGAAGCTGTTGGTGGAAGTGGGAAATCCATCAGGAATGAGTCATCTGTTGGATTTGCAGGATTTGAGAGACACACAAAGGGGTTTGGATCAAAGATGATGGCAAAGATGGGTTTTGTTGAAGGTATGGGTCTTGGGAGAAGTTCACAAGGCATAACCAATCCTTTAGTTGCTGTTAGACGACCTAAATCCCAAGGATTAGGTGCCAAAAGTTAAAAAAATATTCACATTAATCATCTTTCAACTGTGGAAAGAAATGTTCATATTTCCCATCTAGATGTTGATAATGTCATGTTATATGTTCTACTATGATTTGACTAATTAGTTGAACTTTGTAATTTGCCCTGAAGCCTATTTCAGTGGCAGACTACAACAACACTACCTTGTGTAACTAGGGTCTGAAGAGGGTGACGTGTATGCAACATTACCTCTACCTTCTGTAGGCTATCTTCTAGAGAGGATGACTTGTATACAACCTTATCCTACCTTTTGAACGCTACCTTTTGGAAAGGATGGTGTGTATGCAACCTCACCACCCCTCCCTTTTGAATTTCGAGAGGGTGGTGTGTACGCAATCTTATTCTTACTTTTTCAATGGTGGACTAATTATCTAGATTATAAATCATTGAAGCGTGGATTTTGTTTTTATGGTTTATTTATAAGTGTTCTAGTTATACTACCCCTTTTACAGGAGATTGGAAAATATATACATTGAAAGTAAATGAAACGCAGAAGATCTTTCTGGGGTTATTTTCTTGTAATTTGTCATAGGAGATTGTCTTAAATTGAAAAGGTGGACATTGCACATGGCAATAAGCTCTAAAATCTAAATATTAAAAGAGAATCCCCCAAAATGTTTAAAAACTAGAGGGCAAAATATAATATTAAAACCTTACGATGGTGCACGTTACCTTGTTTTTAGACACAGATTTATTTTTATTTTGTGAAGGTAGAAAGATTGTGTCAGATAAATGTTTGATTGAAGTAAGCATTTTAAAGTAGTATGAAAGAGAATATATTGGTGAAGAAGTCATAATGAAAAGAACAATAACAACAAATAGTACGACAATAGAAGCATAGAGAACACTAGGTGATAAAAATGGAAAGAATAACATAACAAGCGACTAATAATAAAAAAACAATAGCAGAAAAGTTAGACAATAATTGACTATTTACTAACCTTCTATCTTAATTCTTGATCTTCATATCTTCCTATTTAGAGTCATGTCATCGGTAAGCTCCAGGTGTTATTATGTCCTGTCTAATCACCCTCTCCAGTACTTCTTCAACCTATTTTTACCGATCTCCTCCCATTCAGAGGCTGACCCAAGATTCGAGCGCGACAGGGTACTACTATCATTAATATGGCTATTACTAAAGATAAAGTTAGATGCAATCAAATGCCATATAAAAAATATGAGGTGCTATAACCTAGACCTCGAACTTGGATTGCACACTCTATATTATATTTATATATGAGAGTTTTTCCAAGGTTAACGGGTGTCCGTGTACGCTGTCTTAATAGGCTCTCTTCTAGATCTATCATGAGCAACCTCTCACACCTTTTTCACCGAGGCATTATGAATATCAATCTCTTCTTCATCTTTCTAAATCATCTCAATATCACTTCTCTTATCTTATTTATCACAAAGATCACTCTCACCTTATTTCGTCTATCTTTATTCTAAATCCTATCTCTCTCCTAGTGCAGTTAAGTTATTAAGTAAAAAAGTGCTTGTTCCTTTTATTTCCTGTTTAAGTCTCCCCAAAAAGTTTATCCTAAAGTCAAATAATATGTAAAACTATGTAAAAGAGAAGTGTATGAGTTGTTATTACTCAATCTCACTTAATTCATCTTTTTTACTTGTTTAAAAATATTCCATTTGTAGGGAATATTTAATAAATACTTGTGAGATTTAGATGGTTCAAAGCACAAGAATATATAGGAATAGACATTCAATGTATCCATAAAATCAGGAATATACATTCAATGTATTCATAAATTACAATAAGATTACTAAAATCACATGGGTGAAAATAAATCACTTACCTTATACATTAAAAATAAGATAAAAGTTACAACTTTCCAAAAGCAAATTCATTATTCGAATAGAGAAGTTGAAAATTTTGTTAAAAATATTCGAAATATATATACACGTATATACCAAAAAATATTTGATAATTTTTTGGCTAAAATTATTCAACTGAGCACCATTGAATCCATGTTGTTCTACCACTGCTCTCTTTACTATTGCACAATTCCCTATGGAATTAGAAACATTACTATATTCCCTATTGTCAATATTAAGATATTTCATGTTTACTAATTCTTATCTTCTTTATACGTATAAAATGCAAGACATAATGATTAAATAATTAAATCATCATGATGCTTGTGTTATTTGCTTTTGAGTATCAATAGCTATCTCACTACACCTTAATGATCAAACAATTAGATTTGCTAATAAGACCTAAATTGCTTAAAAGTTATTTGCACAATTACACTTTGAATTTATCCCCAAATATACAAGACCATATTTATCTTTTACTTTCTAAAATTATACCATACACATTGATTGTAAATATGTTACATTATTAACAAATATTATAATATTTATCAGATAAAATTAGTTGAGGTACATATAAATTGATCCTGATATCACAATCACAAAAAAAGTGTCATCTCCTCATTCCCCTTCCCATATGAGACCATATTTGCATCTCTTTTCACCAAAATTTTTACAAAAGACATTAATTGTAAATATGTTTCATTATTTTCAAAACCTAATTTCAGTTTTTTCTTATGGTAGTGAAATTGCCTTACAATCTAAACTTATTTTATTAGTACGAGAATTAATTCTACTAGTTCTGATTTTGGGATTTTCACACTGAAAAAGACCTCTGGAATCAGAGATGTCAAACTATTACAGTATAATGTTTTATCTCATTAAATTAGTCTAGGCGAGACACACATAAGAAATTGAAATTATAAAAAACGGAAAGCATTATAATGTTTTACTGTCTCGTTAAATTAGTCGAGACGCGCGTAAAAGATTGAAAATTATAAAAGGAAAGTACCCCACACCTCGTGGTTTGATGATTAGGACATAAAGTCATATTTCTTCTAGAGGGGTCCCAAAAGTCTGGCCAAAATCTCCCACCGACGAGGACAAATAGGAATACATATAAATTCTTTGCGTCCAGATCTTCTTCTGTCACTCAACAATCTCTCCATTGCAGACCTCAAAAATCACCTTTTGGAGGTAAGTTAGATCTCTGCATATCTTGTTTTGCAATTCTTACTTGTTTACTAGTAATTAAAACTGCATTATCTGATCCCAAAACCATTGATTTTTTCATTGTTGTGTTAAACCCTGTTGAGAAATTCCACTGATTTTGACATTTTACTTACAGTTCCTGATCTGGGTCATCCAGATCTGATCAAGAAACAACTAAAAATGAGATCTTTTGACAAATTCAAGATTTGGGTTTTGTTAATCTGCTTGGTGTTTGAATTGGGTTATGGTTTTTATCTGCCTGGAAGTTACCCTCATAAATATGGGGTTGGTGATTTGTTGAATGTTAAGGTGAATTCATTGACTTCAATTGACACTGAGTTGCCTTATAGTTATTATAGTTTACCTTTTTGCCAACCACAAGAGGGTGTGAAGGATAGTGCTGAGAATCTTGGTGAGCTTCTTATGGGTGATAGGATTGAGAATTCTCCTTATAGGTTTAAGATGTATACTAATGAGACTGAGATTTTCGTGTGTCAAACTAAACCTTTGTCTGGTGAGGAGTTTAAGCTTTTGAAGAAGAGGATTGATGAGATGTATCAAGTGAATTTGATTCTTGATAATTTGCCTGCTATTCGATATACGAGGAAGGAAGGTTATTTCTTGCGGTGGACTGGTTATCCGGTTGGGATCAAGGTTCAAGATGCGTATTACGTGTTTAATCACTTGAAGTTTACGGTTCTTGTTCATAAGTATGAAGAGACCAATGTGGCTCGGGTTATGGGTACTGGGGATGGAGCTGAGGTGATCTCTACAGTTGGAAAGGATGGATCTGAGGAACCTGGTTACATGGTTGTTGGGTTTGAGGTTGTTCCTTGTAGTGTTCAGCATGTTCCTGATTCAGCAAAGAACTTGAAAATGTACAATAAGTACCCGACTCCAATTAAGTGCGACCCTACAACTGTTGCCATGGCTATTAAAGAAAATGAGCCTGTATCGTTTACTTATGAGGTGAACTTTGTGGAAAGTGACATTAAGTGGCCATCAAGATGGGATGCTTATTTGAAGATGGAAGGTGCAAAGGTGCATTGGTTCTCTATCCTTAACTCCCTTATGGTGATCACTTTCTTGGCTGGAATTGTGCTTGTAATCTTCTTGAGGACTGTCAGGCGGGATCTGACAAGGTATGAGGAGCTTGACAAAGAGGCTCAAGCTCAGATGAATGAGGAGTTATCCGGGTGGAAACTTGTGGTAAGTGATGTTTTTAGGGCTCCAAGTAATCCAGGACTTTTGTGTGCGATGGTTGGAGATGGGGTTCAAATTCTAGGGATGGGTGTTGTGACTATCATGTTTGCTGCCCTCGGATTTATGTCCCCAGCTTCTCGTGGAACATTGATTACCGGCATGCTATTCTTCTATATGATTCTTGGTGTTGCAGCTGGTTATGTTGCTGTTCGTCTCTGGAGGACAATCTTCTGTGGCGATCACAAGGGCTGGATTTCAGTCTCATGGAAAGCTGCTTGTTTCTTCCCTGGAATTGCTTTTCTCATTCTAACCACATTGAACTTCCTGCTATGGGGTAGTCACAGCACAGGGGCCATACCATTTTCTCTGTTTGTCGTCCTCATTTTACTTTGGTTCTGCATTTCCGTTCCTCTAACCCTAGTCGGTGGTTATTTGGGGGCAAAGGCTCCTCACATTGAATACCCAGTCCGAACCAACCAGATCCCCCGTGAAATCCCACCACAAAAATATCCATCTTGGCTTTTAGTTTTGGGTGCAGGCACCCTTCCCTTCGGTACTCTGTTCATTGAGCTCTTCTTCATCATGTCGAGTCTCTGGATGGGTCGTGTCTACTATGTCTTCGGCTTCCTCCTCATTGTCATGATCCTTCTCGTCGTTGTCTGTGCTGAGGTGTCTCTTGTTCTGACTTACATGCATCTTTGTGTGGAGGACTGGAAATGGTGGTGGAAATCCTTCTTTGCCTCCGGATCTGTTGCTATATACATTTTCCTCTACTCCGTTAACTATCTAATCTTCGATCTCAAGAGCTTGAGCGGGCCTGTTTCTGCTACCCTTTACCTTGGATATTCCCTCTTCATGGTCCTTGCCATCATGCTCGCGACAGGCACTGTCGGGTTCCTTTCCTCCTTCTGGTTTGTACATTACTTGTTCTCTTCAGTGAAGCTGGATTAAAGAAGTCTCTTATGGCAGAAAGAAACAAAAGAACCATTGAAGAAACAGCTGCAGATGTGTCTTTAAGTCATTCTTGTTTACTTTTTATTGTCATATTACTATCATTTTGTAGGGTATTTGGAAGAGAAAGCCAATAAACTCCTCAAGTTTTGTTAAATTCTTTAATAGTCAAGTGTTGCATGATAGCTTCATTGGTTGGGATAATCATATTTGGATGTGCTTATAGTGATGGTTTCAGTTGGTAGATTTGGTTTGTACATTGCATTAACTCAACTCATCATGATTCTTGAATCACTTTTTTTGATTATTTCTTTTTCGATCTGCTTTGATATGTTTACAACCCCTCTACCTTCCAGTGTATGAATAAGGTTTGCGTACATTCTATTTTTTTAAGCCTCACTTGTGGAATTAATCACATTGGATATGTTGTTGTCATGATTTTGAATAATATTACAAGTCATAGAACAAAATTAAGAGTCCCCTTTGGAGTATGGCTTTCTAGTTAGTTAGCAATCATCCACATTGAGTTATTGGATACTTGATTCAGGTGCTACTAATCACATGATCGGAAAATATGAGATTATTTTCTAATTCTTATATACATCCGCTCTTAAACTCTGTATGACAGTTAAAATCAACCAAACAAATTGAAATTGAGAAGGAACACTTAAATTCTATGGTTTATGATGGAAATAATTCATGTTATGAGTCATATATTGTTGGAAATAATTACACTATTTTATCTTCTTGAAATTTTAAACGGATAATATATGATTACTATTTACAATATTTGATTCCTAGCATAAAGATTGTTGATATCTAAAAAGATAAAAACTGAACTAGCAAAATATTAGTTGAGTTCAAATTACTTATCCTATAGTTCAAAAGAGAAAAAAAGGTGTCTTATTATAAGCATCATGTTTCTTCGTGGACAGGGCGGAGCCAAGTTGGGCAAGGGGTTCTATTTTTTTTTTATATATATAATAGATGTTGAATTTCTTTCGGCTTAATTATGTGTTTACTCCTTGCGTTTTTCCACTCACTCACAATCATGCCACAACTCATCACTGTAACATCGGCAAAAATATTGTTCTCAAATACAAACTGTTACTCTCTAAAAATATTTTTCCAAAAATTACTTCAGATTAATAAACAGATTTTAAACTGTGTATGCTCTTGTTTCTAAATATTTTTTGTCCTTTAAATCTCTTTAGAACCACAAAATGTGCTCACTAAAAGTCTGTAAGCACAAAAAAAGGGACCCAATAGGCTATTGAGTACAATAATAATACTGTGTGCTAAAAACCCTTTAATACCAATAATTAAATCTGGTCGTTGTTGACTTTTAGCATTTATGGAGTCATAGCCAAATCCAAAATTTAAAATTTATCATTTTCTACAACAACTTCAAGTATATAATAATAAAAATTGAGTTCATAGTTAAATATTTGTAGACATTTAGAAGAATTATTGATATAAATACCGAGTTAGGGAAGTAATTGAATTTACGTGAACCCATATATTATATTCTAGATTCGCCTGTGAATTGAGCCAATAATGGAGGGAGCAATCAATCATCGTATAGAATGAACTATAGTAAGACTTGTAGGGACTAGTCTTCCCACCACACAAAATAATCAAAAAGCTGTAGAATAAAAGAAAATTTATACATCAATGTTACTATACATCTTAATCACATTAGCTTTACATAAAGTAAAGAAGACTCACTGTATATCATAATCACATATTAACTTTACATAAAGTAAAGATGACTCACTATATATCATAATCACATATTAGCTCGACATAAAATAAAGAAAACTTATGCATCAATATAATGTACTATATATCATAATCATATATTAGCTCGACGTAAAATAAAGAAGACTTCTGCATCAATCACTATATATATAATCACACATTAGCTCACTATAAAGTGAAGAAGACTTTTGCATCAATGTACTATATATCATAATCACATATTAGCAAACTATAAAGAAATGAAGACTTATGCATCAATGCACTAAATATTCATAATCGTGTATTAGCTCGCTGATAAGTAAAGAGGACTAAAGCATCAGTGTACAATCATAATCACATATTATAGCTCAATTTTATTGACGGCTTGAAGACATAGCCGTCTATTTCTTAAAACAAAATTTTGCAGCTACAATCATGATCTCAACAACAACAACATAAGCATATAATCTCACAAGTGGGGTTTGGGAAGGGCGGGGTGTACACAACCTCACCCCTACCTTGTGAAGTTAGAGGGATTGTTTTCAATAGATACCTCGGCTCAAGTAAAACATATCAAAATGAGGCATGGAAAGGGAAACAGTAGATACAAATTACAATCACTATCTCCTCTATTCAAATTAAGAATAGGATGTTAGAAACTCCACGTAAAAAGACCAGCTCGATTCAACAATGATGAATCGAAAATGCAAATTAAATTTAACTGTCAGTACAAAAAATCTGCAGAAAAAAGGAAATTTTCTCATATGATCTTCTCCCTCTAGTCTCCCTTCTAGTATCACAAACAGACCAAACCTAAAATTGGATCTTTAAATGATTTAAAACATGAGTAATGAGCAATAAAAAGATAGCTTTGATCCAAATAACTTTTCTCATTCACATAGGATGAAAACCAAACCAAAAAAAAAAAAAAAAAAAAAAAAAAAGAAAAGTGAAGAGAAACCATCCACACACATCCACTACATAGTTAGTGTATGTACCAAATCATCAGTCAAAAAGATGCTGGACCAAAACATTTCAAAATCACAATATGGATCCCACTTGTAAAGTTATTACTTTTTTCGTTTGTCGAGAAGTGGGGAAGCCTTACCAGGTCCTATTTCAAAAGTATAATGATGTTTGCAGAATTTTGTATCATCATAAGATATGATTCTACCAGAGAATGAGGCAGTAATACATATCAGTATACATGAAGATGCAGATAACCATGTGGTCATTTTTCATTCTTCTGACGGGGCTACTTTCTATAAAAACAACACTAGTTTCAGCTATAGGAATATGGTCATCATCAGCAAAATTATCTTCACAAAGGCCGCGATGCCCAGAAAGATGTGGCAACGTAACCATTCCTTTTCCATTTGGAATAGGAAAAGAGTGCTACTTCAATGAAGCATTTGAAGTGAGCTGCGATAACAACACTGCTTTTATAAATGATATGTCTGTGCAACACATATCAATGGACTCCATCACTCTTTATATTACTTTTACTCCTTTCCGCTACAACAAATCATCTGGAAAGAACATTTACAATGATTATCTTCAAGCAAGCAGCGACGAGTATTTCAGTATTTCCAACAAGAACAACTTAGTAGCCATAGGTTGTGACATTTATGCTTATGCCAAAGATTTAGACACCGGTAGTGGAGACAGCATTGTAAGTCAATGTGCTTCTTTCTGTGGCAACTCCACTTATAATGTTTCATCCTCTTCACCTTCATCATCTTATTGTACTGGGAATAACGGTTGTTGTCAGTCTGAATTATCAAAAATAGTACCAAGAGACTTCAATATGTACATACAAACAATTAACACGGCGGAAACATCTTGGACATCTAGCAATTGCACCTATTACTTAGTTGTGGAAAAGGGCAGTTCTGAGGTTGGCTTCACTCAGTTACATGGTAAGTGCAGAGAAGATGATTATTATATAGGAAGGATGGCGCTGAACTGGGTAATTGGCAATCTTAGTTGCGAAAAAGCCATGAGAAGGCCAAAATATGCATGTACAAAGAATAGTAGGTGCATCGATGATACTACTAGACCTGCTGGGGGATACCGATGCGATTGCTCTTCTGGTTATGAAGGCAACCCTTACCTCCTTCATGGATGCCAAGGTACTAATTCCCCTGTTCATTTCTCTTTTTTGTTCTTGCGATTTAACTTGTGTATATTACTACCTCCGTTTTAGCATACGCATCTTATTTTCGTTTTTAGTCTGTTTCAACAAGGAACTTCATGTTTTTCTATATTTAGTAAGTTTTTAATTCCTATATTCTCATATGTTATGCTTAATAAGACTCCCTTATAAGCATGCCATGGAATCTCCAAAATCACAAGATTTAAAGTACTTTTAGGAGTTGTTCAGTACAAAGATTAATAACGCAGAGATTACTAATCTAGAGATTAATAATGCAGAGATCATTTTTTATCAAGTGTTTGGTTCATTGCTTCCCACCTACTTTTGTGTAAACCTCTGCAAAAAGCTTCTTTCCAATTGTACCCTTGAATTATTATAGAATTTTCTATTTCATGTAATTGGGTCAAGGGCCTTCTAACTAGGTAGGAAAAGAACAATTTTTTGCCACCATGTTTGCTATTTTCTCACTTGAATTATTTGAGGGTAAATAATTGTCATTCTAATAAATTGATCACTCACAAATCGTCAATTTTTAATTTAAAAAAGATAGACCATCTACTTTCAAAACTGAAAAGATGGTAAACAATACTAAAGTATCGAATAAACCAATCTATTTTTACACATAAAATGGCAAGTTATAGTTTTAATATGTATGCAATTTTATAAATTGTTCAAAATACAAATAATCATAAAACCACATATATATCAATAAATAATACATTCAATTAAGATCACAAATGTCATGTGACCATATATTTGCCTTTTCAATTACTAAATGTTGAACAACTCACATTTCAAATATTGTATTGATTTAATGATTTGTATTAGATTTATTTAGCAACAAACAACTCTCTCTAAATAATAAAATTTGTAAGCAAATTTATTTAAATAAATTTACTAGTACAAATATAACACATAAAATCAAGAAAGTAAACAAAAATGATTAAAAGGATTTGATGGGTATTTTTGTCTTTACATATATTGATCCATGGTATTAAATCGTATGTATTATTAATACCACCAAATAGAAAGTATTAGTTATACACCCTATAATACCATATAACATGTATAACTAATACATGCATTAATTCTATATAAGCCCAAAATTCCCACCAAACATAGTACTATATAATACTACACATAATACATGAACTATTTTTCCTAATACAATCTACCAAACCACACCTTAGTGTGTTGTAGGCACCTTTTGTTTAATATCACAAGATCCAAATGTATTTTTTATGTTTTTAAATTTCGTGCAAAATCAAACTAAGACATATAAAATGAAACAAAGAGAGTAACAATATAACAATATCCCACTGTACCCCTTTATTTTAACTTTTTTTTAGCATGTAACATGTCTTATTTTCTAAGTTACTAATCTCAGTTTTTATGATGATTTCTTGTTAATTTCCACAGACATTGATGAGTGTGCAAGTCCAAAAAGGAATCGTTGTCCCAACAATACTCGCTGTGTTAATACTCTTGGCACTTACCGTTGTGACTCAAATAATGTGAGACATATGCTAGCTAAACAACTCTCCATCGGTATTGTATAACTCTCTTCTTTGTCTTCTTTTTTCTCCTCTTGTTTCTTTGTTAGATTAACTTAAGCTTTCTATAGATTTTTATTTGAGACAAATTACTCCTTTGAACTGTCCCAACAAATGATTCATAATCCTATTCATGTTAAAATTAGAAGCTCAACTTAATATATGCTTTAAAATTACAAAGGGGCCTGGATAAGCATTTGAAGCTCTTTCTCTTAGATTCTCAAAATGAATTTATGCTTGTTTTAGATGAAATTGGTTTGCTCACAAGTAGGTATTGGAGCAGCAATTACTTTTGTGATCCTGGTAGCAGTTTGTCTTTGGCTGTCCAAATGGCTCCGGAAGAGGGAAGAAAACAAAGCTAAGCAAAAGTATTTCAAGAGGAATGGTGGATTACTTTTGCGACAACGTATTTCCTTAGATGGAGAAATTAGTGGTAGCTCTTTGCCAAAGCTCTTTTTGAAGGAGGAGTTGGAGAAAGCAACAGACAATTTCAATGAAATTCGAATTCTTGGTAAAGGAGGGGCTGGGACTGTTTACAAAGGAATGTTATCAGATGGAAGCATTGTAGCTGTGAAGAAGTCCAATGCAGTCGATAAAGATCAAATTGAACAGTTTATAAATGAGATACTCATACTCTCCCAAATAAATCACAGACACATTGTCAAGGTACTGTTGCTTTTTGTACTAGGCTCTTGCTACCATTTTGTCATGAATGGAAGAAGAGAGCAGCACAAATCGACGATAGAGAAATTTTTAATGCCTTAGGAGGATGGAAGAACGAACTAAAAATATTATTAAGACTCCTATACTCATATAAAATAACACACTAGACTTACACACACGCGCAGTCGCGCACACAGAGCTACTTCATCAACTCGAGCTTCTATTCACTTCAACCATAATTAAACAATTGAACCTAGCACTTTATCACACTTTCAACATTTAAGTTTACTGTTTACAACAGGTACTTGGTTGTTGCTTAGAAACTCAAGTCCCATTATTAGTTTATGAGTACATCTCGAATGGAACCTTGTCATCCCATATTCATGGAAACCTCAGACACAGTTCTAACCCTACTGTCTCAAAGTCTGAGTTGGATGATCAGATTCTTCCGCACCCAGCAATAATATTATCGTGGGATCATCGGGTGCGAATTGCTGCAGAAATAGCAGGGGCACTATCTTACATGCACTCATGTGCTTCTACTCCCATTCTTCACAGAGACATAAAATCAAACAACATATTACTAGACGATAATTTTAGAGCAGTGGTTTCTGATTTTGGACTATCGAGAATGTTGTCTGTTGACAAGACTCATTTAACAACACTGGTAGGGGGTACATTTGGTTACATAGATCCAGAATACTTCCGCTCAGGTCAACTTACAGACAAATGTGATGTCTATGCCTTTGGTGTAATTCTTGCAGAGCTGCTAACAAGTCAAAGAGTTGTCACTTCAAACCAACCAGAAGATCCAGGTTTGGTTATCCGTTTCACATTAGCATTGAAAGAAAATTGTATAATTGAGATTGTAGATCCTGAAATTGTAAAAGAAACTGAGGATGAACATGTGATTCTTGCTGTGGCCAAACTTGCCAAGAGATGCTTAAATTTTAATGCAAGGAGAAGGCCATCCATGAAGGAGGTGGCAGCTGAACTTGAACAACAAGGAAAAATGAGGCAAGATATGCCTCATACTGAGAGTTTTCAAGATAACATTTCACCAAAAAGTGAAAGTAGTCATACTTCTGATTGTTCCAAAGAAGATAATTAGAACTCAGTGTCTCACAATGAAATGCATTATGACAGAAAGGGAAGTTTGTAACTTCTATAACTTCAACTTTTATCTTTTGTAATTGTAATGTCGAAGTAATTGCATGTATGGACACATAATCAAATGAGGATTAGCATGATTTGCATTAATATTTAAGTCGTATATATGATGAAATATTTTGTTATGATTTTATTTTATTATCCTTTATAATAAGATTGTTCATGGGGTTTGATTCGATTTTCATCAAAAGCAAAACTAGACCAGCTATATAGCTTTTTTGGTTTGGCTTTTTTTATTTATTTGATGATCATGGTGTCCAGGCTAGCTCTCGTGCACCTCGACTAATTCCATAGGATACCTGCCACCTCCCACCAGCAATAGGGATTAGGTAATTCTGTCCACCAAGGCTAGGATAGATGGGAAGAATCACCGAGTGTTTTTTGTTTTCGCTGAGTTTTGAACCTGAAACCTCATGGTTTTCAACCACTTTATTGACCATTAGGCCACACCCTTGTGTGCTTTTTGGTTTGGCTTTTTCTTGGCAAATAAAATAAAAATCCAGTTCATTCAATCTATCAGAGTTATGGACAAACTTTTCCATATGATAATGTATGTTACTTATAATGTTTAGCAAGATTTGCTCTAATATGAAATAATTTATGATATATGAAATATTCTTATGTGAGAAATTTTCTCCATAGTAGATGATAATTATTCCCTTTCATTAAGCTAAGTTACATCAATAAATACTTTTAAGCCTGCCAATTTTTTAAAATTAAACTAAATAAACAAATGAACCCATTTTTTTCTATATAAACGTAAAACTTTAAATGAAACCTTAACAATAATATGTTTCTCTACTTCTATTAAGGCTTAATAGTTTAAGATCCCCCTGAATTTGATACCTACAGCTGAACTGTTTTTTGGTTAGAGTTTTTTTAAATTTTTTTTTTTTTTTTGTTTACACTTGTAGACAGAAAAAGAAGAAATACACAGCTGAAACAAATCATCATTGCATCTAAAAAGAAATACATAGTTGAAAAGTTCATTATTTTGGCAAACTATTTTTATTTGGTTAAAATTAATGGAGCTCTAGCAATTTCTTTTATAGATTTTGCCCGAAAAAGAAAACGTACACAGATGAAATAAATAGTTGTTGGTCTCTTAATAAGAAACAGAAAGAAAATTTACACATTTTTTTGTAAGTTTAAAGAAAGTTTACACTTGGAACTCCATTATTTTGACTAAAACCTTTTAAGTGGCTAAAATAATAGAACTTCAGTGAAGTCTCTTTTATAGACTTGAATTGATAAAAATAAATATATGGTATGGTATGTGTGGTTTGTTAAGAAGATGTAAGAAGAAATATACAATTTTGAACAAGTTAACTATTGTATATGCTATGACTATGGCAATTAACTGTTGCAAGATACCCCACTTGGAAGTGATTTTTCAGCTTTTTCTTCTCTCATGTGCCTAAAAGAGAGTGTATCCATGCTCTTTGCCATGACAGTGTTTAGCAAGTGAAGGCTATCAAAAATACCAAGTTTAGGGGGAATAAGTAGGACCAACAATAGTTTGGGTGTACATCGAACAAATGGTGTCAAGTTCAAAGTGGTCCCGAATTTTTTTGGTTGTTGTTGTTGATAAAGATAATGTAAGGGTGGTCCTGAACTATTAAGACTTATTTAAGAACTATTGATAAAACAATATCAAATAACAATTAGTTTAATAAATCTTGGCTTGTGAAAATGAAAGACAGAGATTTGAAGTACTTAAACAATACTTGCTAAGAAAGTGATCATACACGTTACACCCACACATTTAATTAAACAATAATGGATCCTTTATTATAATCACTTTCAAAACGGCATTCATTTTTATTATAGTCTTCTACAAAAATAAATGTCGTTTTGGTTCATCTTTTTCCAGTTTAATACCAAACCATATACATGTCTCCCTTTTTAGTTGGTTTGATTCATTTTTCAGTTCAATTTTGCTTGGCTTTTCAGTTTTTCTTGAACAGCCTTACTTTGTTATATTGTTGGTGCTTGCTTTAAGATAAAAAAGATAGAAGAGAAATTATTTTAACCTTCCAATGTAACTTTTGAAATTAGACTATATGAGTTAGAGTATAGTCAACACAAAGTACCATGAAAAGGTCTCAGGACTAACAGTGGACAAATTGTGCAGAAAACTAATTTATGATTCAAACGAAGTTCATGCTATTATTTATTAAAGTAATATGTTGAGGTGATACTTTATCAAGGTATCAAGCTAGTTGCAAGGATTATCAATTGAGTTTAACTAAAGTGTAGACCACACATATTTTAAGTTGTATCTATTAACATAAAACATGTGCAATCAATTTATGAAACTATTAATAGGGTGACGGTTAGAGAGGTGTTGGGTGTCTCGAGAGGCCGTTCTGGTGGGCATAGAGTGGACTGCTGGTGGAATGGAGAAGGACAAGGGAAAGTGGACCCAAAGAAGATGGCTTATGCGAAGTTGGTAGAGAGTAAGACAAGAAGGAGAAGTGGACGAATAGGGAGAAGTATAAGCTAAGGTGGTTTAAAAGGAGACAGTTAGCGGTTACTACAGCAAAAACATCAGCCTTTGAGCGCTTATGACATAAAAAGGATAAGAAGTTATACAAGTTAGCTAAGGCTAGAGAGAGGAGGGTCCGTGGCCTTGACCAAGTGAAGTGCATCAAGGATGAGGATGACAAAATACTGGTAGAGGAGGTACTCATTCGTTAAGGTATTGTGCTAGGGGATTTGGAGCACTTAGAGAGGCGTCGTGAATAGTGATTTTGTTTATTCTAGGCGTATAAAGGTTGAGGAGGTTAAGGTTGATATTCATAAGTTGCGTAACGGTAGAGTGACCAGCAGACGAAGTTTAGGTCGATTTTTGGAAGAGCATAGGCAAGGCAGGTATGGAGTGGCTTACTGAGTTGTTTAGTGTTGTTTTCAAGATGACGAAGATGCCAGATGCATGGAGATGGAGTATGATTATTCCGTTGTACAAGAATAAGAGTGACACTCAAAATTGCAACAACAATAGGGGTATCAAATTGCTAAGCCAGACTATGAAGGTATGAGAGAGCGTGGTGGAGATGAGAGTGAGGAGGATCGTGACAATTTTTGAGAACCAATTTGGATTTATGTCAGGACGCTCGACTACAGAATCCATTCATCTCGTAAGGAGACTGGTGGAGCAGTATAGGGAGAGGAAGAATGACTTGCATTGGTATTCATCGACCTAGAAAAGGCTTACAACTAAGTCCCCAAGGAGGTTCTATGGAGATGTTTAGAGGTAGAGGTTTACCTGTTGGCTGTGGTGTACATTAAGTCGATTAAAGACATGTACAATGGTGCCAAGACTCAAGTTAGGGCAGTGAGAGGAGACTCAGAACACTTTCCCATGTTAATAGGGTTGCACCAAGGATCAACTCTTAGCCCGTTTCTATTTGCCTCGGTGATGGACTTATTGACGCGATAAATTCAAGGTGAGGTGTCATGGTGTATGTTATTGCGGACGACGTAGTTTTGATTGACGAGACACACGAGGGAACTAATGCTAAGTTGGAGGCTTGGAGATAGACCCCTAGAGCCTAAAGGGTTCAAGTTGAGCAAAACCAAGAATGAATACTTAGAGTGTCATGACGCATGAGGCTGACATGGAGGCTTGATGCACAGGTCATCCAAAAGAGGGGCAGTTTCAAGTATCTCGGTACCTAGTAAGCATGCTTAAGCCCTGAAGAGGACTATGGTGAGTTAATTATGTATGATATTGTGCAACCTAATAAGCCCTAAAACCAACTCCAAAATATTGTATTAAATATCTGTATATATATATATATATATAGTGTTAAATGGTTATGAATCTATCATGTTGAGGTTTAGCCATAGATCAAGGGTTCAATTTCAGATTTCAGACAATGATAGTCCTAGGCGCTAGCACATGCCCCCGGATGATCATTACCATGTGTATACATGAAGTTTCAGTTAACCAGCAACATCTCAATGATAAGCATTCTCAATCAGAAAGTGCAATGCCTTAGTCAGAGTGAACTATCTAACCATGTCAAATCAACATGACAGTGAAATATCCTTCACAAAGCTAAGGAATTCATTCAGACACTTAAACAAACACGTTACGGACAACCATTTTGAATCAACATGGCAGTGAAATATCCTTCACAAAGCTAAAGAGTTCATTCAGACACTTAAACAAACACCTTACAGGCAACCATTTTCCCTGATTGCCTTAATAACCTCATGAAGTCAAATTCCACTTCCCACTCCACCCCACCCCACCCCACCCACTACCACCATCACCCGTCAACAACAAATCAGACAGAGTCAACCCATAAATTCAGACTTGGAATGAAATTCCAAAGACAAGTGTGAAGAAATTTCATACCTCGAATTTACTAAGGCAGTCTGATGCACAAAACATCCTCACATTTACCCAGGTTCTTGGGAATGACTGCACACCAAGATCCTAAATCTCAATTTGGCAGTAGAAGTTGCTTTTGGGCATTGCATTTTATTTGAATAAAAAGTTAACAACTTTGTTTGGATAGTTGTTACCTATTCCAACTACTTATTAGTTTGAATACAATAGTACTATTTATTTTGATTGTCTAACTTATATTGTATGATATCTTTAAATTCATAATGACGAAATGGAGAAAAATCTCATTTTGTATCATATTTTTCTTTTAGATTTGTCCTTCAAAGGTCATTTTGTATCCTGCTTTTCTTTTAGATTTGTCCTTCAAATAGTAAAAGACAGATGACAATATAGTATATCCATATGTTGTATTCATCAACACAATACATTATAATATAGTACTATACATAATAATTGTAAAGTCTCGCGAGTGGAAAAAGACTTTTCACTTGATATTAGACTCTATGAGTATGCCCTAATTTGCCTTTTTTAGATAGTTACGAGATAGCCTCAGTACTGCTCTCTTTTCTAAGAAGCTTTTGCAACATTTTAAGTCAAAGAAATATAAATTAGACAGAAAGGTCACTCAACTGATCTCTTGCCTTCATAAAAATATCTTTCTCTACATATCTTTCTCTACATATTAGGACATTTTTATAGGTCACAACCTCAACTCTACGTAGCTTAAGTAGGCCTATTGAAGAAAATAGACTTTGTCCTAACTAGAATGACCTTATATGGTAACAAAAACACCACCCTCCATATTTTTCTGCCTCAAGAGAGTTTTCATTTGGGCCTTTTTCCGCAAAACAGAACCCCGTCCTGAGGGGGAGAGGGAAGGAAAAAAGTAGTGCTTGGTTTTCTTTATGGATACCAGCTTTTTCCTTGTGCCAAACTGTTGATCCCTTACGTAATTGCACCCCATAATAGCGTGTTTTCTGAAATTTCCTCTTTCGTTTTTGGTTCCATTTCCTTGTTTCAAGAAGTAAGGTGAGTTGTTGAGCAAAGTAAAGGAGATATTTTGGTTGTTGTTTGAGTGTCTTATTCATGAAGATCATAGAAGTTGACAGCCCAACAAAAGATATATGACATATCAATACATACTCTTCAAATGTCACCCCTTAAATAAGCATGTGTATTATTTCTAGCCTAGCCTTATTAAATGGTTGATTTTAATCTCACATGTGAAAGCATACGGGATAACTTAGCTTGTCGTGATTAAATAATTATATTTATGTTGCCAAACATAACTAAACTTGACGCGTTGATCACTATTTCTAGCCTAATTGAATGGTTGATTTTGGATGGCTGGGAGATGAAGTTTGTTCGTCGAAGGAAAATATCTAAACAACGAAAGACGGCCTCCACTACTTTCATAGCAGCAACCTAATTGTATATTGTACTATTCAAAACTCATAAGCAAAATGTGATGGAATTAATCTATAAATACATAGATGCATGCATGAATATATAATATATGTAACTGCAAGCAAATTAAAGAAACATGACATCAAATTCAAGTGCCAGGAGATGGACAGACCGCATAAGCAATGCCCTCCAAAAAGAAGTTGGCATTGACTTGAATCTTCTCCCTCCTGTCTGTGTCCTTCAGGTTCCCAAAACACTAACTCATGAGAAACCAGAAGCCTATACTCCTCAGCTCATTGGAATGGGACCCTATCACCATTTAAGGCTAGACCTATATCAAATGGAAAGGTACAAACTTGCTGCCATCAAGGACATTCTTGAGCCTGCTCAAGTCCTCAATTTCAAGCACCTCTTGATCGACAAACTCAGAGAGAACGACCTTGTTGTCCGCGTCTGTTATAACTGCTTCATGGACATAGATGAGGAGACTTTAGCTTGGATAGTAGCCATAGATGGTCTATTCTTGCTTAACATCTTCCGTTCAGCGTATGGCAATAACCTGCATAATGATCATGAAAATAATATTGATGACTCCATTTTCACCCGAGACTTTATGATGCTTGAGAACCAAATCCCCTTTGTGGTTTTGAGGCAAATAAGAAAGTTTCTCCGTCTCTCTTCCCCTGAGGACAGAGAAGATGCAGAGTTAATTTCCATGTTTAGGCGCTTTTGTGAAATGCATTCCCCACTTCCTTTGCCTGCAAACAGTGAGTATCATGGAAATAACGCCAAAGAAATTCAGCCACTTCATTTGCTAGATCTTATGTATCGTTTAATCCTCGATGATCAGGTAGATTTTGCTTCGGTTCCTATTCAAATGTCATACATCATTGATATCAAACATGACGATAAAGATGAAGCACATGATCAAGATACACATGAAGACATCATTCACAAATTCGAAACAATGTTGAAGGTGCTGGAGCCTATAGGTCCAAGAAAAGTGCAAAAAGTTGTAAAGCCCATTAACCAGATTTTAGCAAACGTGCCATGGTCAAAGATTTCAGGGCTATTTAGGGAAGGTATGGAAAGAAATGGAGACGAAGAAAGTAAGAATATCATCACTATCCCTTCAGCATCCCAATTATGGTGTTATGCTAGTGTCAGATGCATCCCCATCCGCGAGGGTATCCGTATGATTAAATTTGAACAAGCTTCTTCAACTTTATACCTTCCTGTGATCACAATGAATGCTGGATCAGAAGTCATACTTAGAAACTTGATGATCTATGAAGCTGCCATGTCGAAGTCTAAGCTTGAATTTGCCAGATACTTAAATCTAATGAGTGGGATTGCAAATGCTACTGACGATGTGAGGCTGCTTAGGCAAGCTGGTGTTATCAAAGGGGATTTGACTGATAATGAGATTGCCACTTTGTTCAGTACCATGCAAAGGTCATTTGTGAGGTCTAGCGAAATCTCTAACGTGGAGATTGTGATGAAGAAAATCAACGAGTACTACGACCAAAGGCTAATCGTTAGGGCTCGTAGAGGATTTAAGAAAAGCATCTATGTTTCTTTGAAGTTGTTGCCTGTTGCTTTGTCAATATTCTTTGTCTTGCTGCTAATTTTCAAGACAGTTTGCTCTGTGTATGACTGCCACAATGTTTGGGGCTATAAAGATGGAAATTAATTAAACCATGGTGTGTGTGTGTGTGTGTATATATATATATTGTAGATCAAACAACTTAGTACTGGAAATTCCATGATATTAATACTATTAAACAAAGATTAGTTTGATTGACATACAATTTCATATTACTACAACAACATCAAAATATTCAACCTTGTTGTTTCTTGGTATTGTTATGTGACTATCAATACCAGAGTTTTGAACAATATAATGGACTACTATACAAGCAACATCACAAATATATATATATATATATATCAGAATAGTCTTGTTAATAGTCCCATACTATAAGGTTCTTTTACAAATATAAGCAATTTCAACAATATGAAAGCCTCACCTATCCGGGTCCGCTCTTAGGGTAATCCAACGGATTTTTCCGGGTCTGCCCTCATCACAGGGTAATCCAACGGATCTCTTGACAGCTTTTCATAAACATGCCTTAATTGCTTAAATTAAACCTTAGTTCTCACTGTTCAAACCATTTTTAATAGACACAATGCTACTTAATTATAATAATCTAGTATGATATAGCTCAACACAAACAAATTAGCCTATCATTTAGGCATGGTCTCTAAGAAGAAATAAATAAAAGTAAAGTACCTGTAGAGGAACTCCAAAATCTTCTTTAATCAGACCAAATTGCAAACTTTTATTCAAACTTAGAAAATATTACAAGCAAGGTAGAATTTTTTTAGAGAAAGAAAGAGAAGGGGGTTCTAAAACCTGTTTTCCTACTACAACATACCTCCTTTTTTTTACAGAGGGAAACTCCAACATAAAGAATACAAAGATGGCCCACAATCTTTACAATGACCAATAACAAAGAGATAAGACCGGCAAACTAGTGTGGCCTTCACACCTACTACATGTGGCCGACATAACTTTTAGTGACCACTATCTTTTATAAAAAGTAATACTTTTATGAAAGTTTCCTTGTCTTATTACTTGGTGGAATTTATCTTCTCACTATCTTTACACCGTTTCTTTGCCTTTGCATGTGGACTTGTCGAAGGATTCCTTCACTAGCTCTTGAAATTTTTTGAAAAGGGCATCAATATCAATTTCCTCTGTACTATGATCACTTTGGGCTTCTCCCGCCAAACATGTATCATCATCTTGATTGGTATGACTTGCTGATGTCATAGAAATATCATCTTCAATCTCTATATCAAGATTTCGTATTAAATCTTTCTTAGCTTCTTCCATGTATAACGCTATGATCTCTGATTTGGATACCATACCTTTCTTCATTTGAAGTTTTCTTGTAATTTGTTTAAATGGACTAAGAACATCTTCTTGTGGTTTGGATATGGTATTTATTAATTGTTCCATTTATAAGGTCCAAGATTTCTTGGCCATGAACCTTGCCATCAAAATCTTTATTTATTAATTTACTCCAAAACTTTGTATAAAATGTTCTTTGTAAACAGGGAAATCCTTCAGAAGTATTATTAACTTCTACATTCCATTTCATAATCCATGGAATTAAGAATTCTATGAAAAAGAACATTACAGACATCCCTTCAAAGAAGATATTATCTTGCTCCATACTTTTAAGTTTTGGGGATATGTCTAAGTAATTATAGGTGATTAGTTCAACACATTATTTCAATGAATATCATAAAAAAGAAATCTACTATTAAATAAAGTAGAAAAGAAGAATGTGATATACCTCAACATCTTGATTTGCTTAATAAATGGACTATTCCTAAGATATCTCCTAGAATTATATATCAAATGAGAACTTTTGAGAAACTTGGTCTCAAGCAAGTGGTTAAAAATACCGAAGAAACTATTATTATTGATAGTGATCATCAGACTTTTAGACTTATATCTGAAAATGATCTTGCCCCTCATAGGGATGTTTATAGATTTATGTATATTGGCTTAGTTGAGGTGGCATTTAAGCCCCTTACTTTACATGGTCTACTTGAATGTTTTATAGCAACTTTAAGAGATGGTAGAAATCAGAATTGGAAGAAATCCCTTATAGGACTATTCAAACTAGTCTAGCTTATAGACCATTTTATTTTACTGTTTATCCTAATTTGCAGATATCTTTACAGGATTAGAATTCTCTTAGTTCCCTTATGTTAAATGTGAAACTTCAAGTCTATGTATTCACAATTTCTTCAATTATTACTTGTGAATGGAAATTCGTTGGTAGAATGGAAATAATTGGGGGAAGAAGCGCACATAGAAAATGAATGAGAATAGCAAAATGTCTGAATAAGAAATGACTTTTTGGTTAGATGCGTGAAATTGGATAAACATTTTATTCAAACAAATATAGAGCCATAATGGATGATTTTGTGTTTATCACTCGCTCTTCCTCATGAGTTGAGATTGATCATTTAGATGGATGGGGGATAAACTAACGAGCTCAGATATTGATGAACTCTATACCAGAGTTATCTATCACAACAATACCCTTATAGATCTATTAACAACATGTAGATCTATGACAAGTTCAATGAGTTAGCTTCCGTCCAAGCTGGATAAGATAATAGTGTTGGTGGGTTATTTTTTTATTGGATCTAATTTTTTTTTTGTGGACCTCTAACAAGAGGCCATGTGGCAAAACTGTTTCTACAAAATCACTATTAAAAATAATGATATAAATGAACATGTTTTATAATAGTGATGACATAAATGTGTCATACTCTAAATGGATGACATAGGTGAGTCATTCCAATAGTTTGATGGCATAATTGAAAATTTTCCCAATTATTAGTAAAAGGTACACTAAGAGAAGATTTTTTAAATAGAATTACCAACTTGTATACATGATATACTTTTAATAATTAATGTAATTTGATTTATTATATTTGATTATTTATTGTTTATTATAAATTTATTAAATAAAATTACTTGTAATTATATTTAAATAACTTGCTTGTACGCAAGAATCATCAAATCAAGTTGTTGAAGGAAAGTGACTAGAAAAAAATACAAATATGATTAATCACAGCAATCTAATCTTAAATATATGAAACCAATCTTTATTAGAAAAATAATTATAGTGTCATTTACCTTCCAAATTTAATGCCAAAAAATTCCTATCTTTTTTTCCTCAACATTGTAAATTTTCATTAAACACATTTCTCTATAATTACTATTATGAATACGACCACCCACTCTGACCCTATTCAAGGTCCCCGAAAGATTAGGAAGACTATCACCCAGTTTGAGCAATTGACCAGGTTATTAGTGCTTCCATTTGCATTCGCTCTTGCACATGTTTTTTCACATTGGATGAAGGAAATGGTCTAACTTGTAGAGAAAGGGAACATGCATTGTTTTGAATTATTGGATGTTATTGAAGAGAACAATCCTAAAAATGATGAAGGCGCTTATGTTGTGAAGATGAAGTCATGTAAGGACTATGCAATAGTTTGTGCAGATTTGTTCGAAAATCGTGGATTGAGCTATGGTGATGAGATTGAACTCTGGTGGGATACTAATTCACACAATTTTAAATTTATGTTAATTAATTAGGATCTTATTTCTTTAAATGTTTTGTTGTTTTTTGAGAGGATATCCAATGATTTTTATAGTTATATTCGAAATAAAGTAAGAATATTTAAATTTTATTGTTTTTCTTTTCCTAATTCTTTGAATGTCATGTTATTCAATCATTTCTTTTATGTGTTTTAATTTAACAAGATATGAATTTTAAGAAAGTAATGAAAACTTTTGAATAGTGTGCTCAGATGCGTATAATATATCAAAATATCATTAATTTTTTTTCAAGATCAACAAAATATTTTGCCCAACTGTTCCTATATGCCCTCATTTATAAATGTAATTAAGTATTACTAAAATATCCTAGCATTGCTCTTGTTATATATAGAAATTACATATCAATTCTCCATAACAATGTTCATGTCAAGTCAATGTATTCACAATTTCTTCAATTGTTACTTGTGAATGAAAATTCGTTGGTAGAATGGGAATAATTGGGGGAAGAAGGGCACACAGAAAATGAATGGAAATATCGAAATGTCTGAATAAGAAATGATGTTTTGGTTAGATGCATGAAATTGGGTAAGCATTTTATTCGAACAAATATAGAGCCAGAATGGATGTTTTTTTTTATTTATTTATTACCGGTTCTTTCTCATGAGTTGAGACTAATCATTTAGATAGATGGGGGATAAACTAATGCGCTCAGATATTGATGAACCCTATGCAATAGTTATCTATCAGAACAATACCCTTATTGATCTATTAACAACGAGTATATCTATGTCAGGTTCAATGAGTTAGTGTCATTCCAAGTTGGGGAAATTAATAGAGTGTGGGTGAGTTATTTTTTTAATGGGTCTAATTTTTTCGTTGACCTCTAACAAGAGGCCATGTGGCAAAACTGTTTTTACAAAATCACTATTAAAAATAATGATATAAATAAACATGTCTTATAAAAGCGATGACATAAATGTGCCAAACTCTTAACGGATGACATAGATGAGTCATTTCTAAACTTTAAAAAAGATTATAAGTCATTTTTTTATTTAATTGAAATGCTAAACTTTTTTTAAAAAATACATAAGCCCTAATTTCTACAAGATCTTTGACATTGATATGGTCATATAGTTCATTGTTCTACACTAGCTTTGGGAGGTATCAGGAAGGATTTGAAATAAAATATTAATTTCTATGTTGCCTAAGTAACCTCACGTCCTCCGCAACATTTGCAATCTCACATTAGATTGATGTATCTGACAAATTTGAGCTTGGTTTAATTCATTATAACCGATAAATTTTGTTTATTATATGTTATATAGAATTAAATGTAATTACATTTTAATTGACTTGCATGTCTACTAGATACATCAAATATAGTACATCACCGGTAATTAAACACCAAACCTAAAACCTATTGAAGTTATCCATTGGATTCACAAACTTTACAACAAATGGAATTTTTGATTGAAATATACAAGTCATTGTTTAAATTAATTCATCAAAATAATATCTATAATGATTTACCATCATATTGCAGTCATTGCAAGCACAAAAAATATGATGAAAGTAAGTGTGCTTGTTGCTGGGGAACTCAAAAGTTCGTGACAAAAGGAGACAATAAGATGGTGTACAATTGATAATGAATGAACACGAAGTTGGGATTTTTCATAATATTAATGGGACTAATAAGGTTTTGGATGATGAACATGAAGAAGATGGGAAACGAGCAAAAGAGATGAAAGTCAAGTTGGATGTGAATTCGGAAAAAGTAGTAGATGACGTTTGGGTTTCCATGAAAGCCATGGAGTTTAGCAAAGGTAAAGATAAAGCTGATGATGAAGTTGATCCATGGTAACACACAAGAAAGACATGGACACTGTAGTTAACACTTTGCTTCATGCAAATAAGTTGAATGTTGTCACGAAGCAAGGTGTCAGATCAAATTCCTCTGAGGATAATATTTGTTCAAACTCTTTTGGTGCCCTTTCTATTAGAGAGGAACATCAACCCAGTTTGGGCAGTTATAGCTTTATCTTGCACATTTGGAATTGGAAAACATGCTAATGGAATAACATGTTGCTTGTTTTGTGTGTCCTATCCTCATTTTGAAGCCCTTAATGGATACTTTTAACACTTCGATGTATAAGGTGTCAACACAAACTATATATGGATTTCATTTAATTTGTGAGAAACAATATGGCTCTAGGCAACTACTAATTTCTTTGGGGAATGACCGAAATTTAGATACATGTTTGGCCTTTTACTCCAGTGCACTCAACCAACAACATTGACGCTATTATGACTCAAATGAGTGCTCCAAATAGTAATATTATGAATAAAGATCTTCTTAATGAATTTGCAACTAACAAAGTTGGAAAGTTTAACTCTCTTACCCATATTAGCACTAGTAAGAAATTACGAGTTATTGAATGTAGATGTGAATTCTTCTGAAGAATGTGAAGAGGATGAATTGTTAGATAATTGTTTTTCTAATGCCTGTAAGGATGAAGACATCTCTCCTGTACTACAAAGAAGTGAAAAATAATTTTAAAAAAATACAAAAGTAATGGCAGACATCATAATATTGGAATGATAGCGTGTCTGAGGAATTTGTGGACAAAGTAGAAGGTGACAAAAGTTTAACACATCTAAGAAGAATTATTGTATTTTCAAGAGCTCTTAAAAAGGTTGGAGGAATGAGAACAGGAGAAGAATTAAATTTATACAAGGCTACATATTTTAGGTTTGTCAGAATTACAACAACAAAAAAAAAAGGCTCCCCTCTACTTTCTTTCTTGTTTAATTTTATCATTTTATTTGTACTCTCATTTAATTTGTCATAGCATGTGTAATCGATATTCTGATGATCATAGAGTTCTTGGTTTCTCCCCGCTCTTGCTTCTTACATGATTGCTTATAGTAATATAGGTGTTTGAGCTCATTAAGTTTTGTAAGGTAAGGCCAAACTTCCTTACATGTACTTATTCTTTTAGGTTCTTAAATTATTTGTAATATTAATTGGGCTCAAAATATGTCATCGAGCTCCCTTACATGTATTTATTTTTTTATAAGTTTTATTTGGTAATGTGGGAAGATTTTCAGTCTCACACCACAATTACGTTAAGCCCAGATTGCTGGTGAATTTTCTCCATTTTCAGTGGGTTAGATTCAATCTAAATTGATAAAATGGGTAGAATGTGAGTGAGTTATTTTTTAAAAAAGGGTCAGATTTTTAGTGGGTTCGAGTTGGTGATGTGGATTTCTAACAAGAGTCAATGTGAAAAAACTAGTTTTACAAAATCATGATTAAAAAATAATGTTATAAATGAGAATGTTTTGAGTAAAAAAGCAGTGTATGTGAAAAACGTCAAATTTAATCGATCATTAATGTAATTTGATTTATTATAACTTATTACTTATTGTTTGTTATAAATTTATTAAATAGAATTATTTTTAATTACATTTAAATAACTTGCTTGTGTGCGAGATTCATCAAATCAAGTTGTAGTAGGAAAGTGGCGAGAAATTTTTTAAATATGATTAATCACAGTAATCTGATCTTAATTATATTATATGAAATCAAACTTTATTAAAAAAAAATTGTAGTGTCAAATTACCTTCCAAATTTAATATCAAAATATATGTCTATCTTCTATATCTATATTTATTTATCTATCTATCTATACTACCTTAAAAGTATGAACTCTCCAACTTGAATATTAAATTACTATAATATCCCCAAATTAAAACATCTAATTTAATATTTTATACTATAATAAATTATTTATTTATTCTTATAATATTATATCACAAGCAAACACCTTTCCACATTGAATAAATTTACTTTTTTGAATAGTTGTTTGATAATTTAAAAATATGAGGGAACTCCTTTATTTATAACCAACAAAAGGTAGTAAGAACATCTGCTTATTGTGTCTTACCAGAAAGTCACAACCTAGCAGAGAAGTCACAATCCTTCGGAGAGGTCATAACTTATTGGAAAAGTCACAATTCTTCGGACATGTCACAACCCTTCAATACAAAAAGCTATATACTTTTAATATAATTGTCACAACCCGAGCCTACACCCTGGACGTGGCCGGCACTCGAGAACCATTGCTGGTCCCCAAGCGAACCCTCATCCTAGTTGACTACAAGCGAAAGACTAACTCAAGCATACAAAGCTTACAAATTGAATAAAAATTCATGAAACTCAAATGAAAACTCTGAATAAAAATAAATTATTCAACTCGCCATAAAATAGGCAACTTAAGTCTTTAAAAAATTTAATAAAACAAATGAACATACTTCTGAAACTTTACTGTCTATCTATGAAGCCTCTAAATGACAAAGATGGAAGTCGGGACAAGACCCACGACATCCTAACAAAACTGAAAAGTAAATGAATCCTCCGGAAGCAAGGAGGCTCACCATAGCTAACTCGAACTCCATGTGGTATCAACGAGCTCTTGTTGATGATCCCGAATACCTGAATCTGCATCATGAAAGGATGTAGGCCAAATGGCTCAGTACGTGTAATGTACGAGCATGTAAAGGAAATTTTAAAGCATAACATAAGCTTGAAACTTGATAAAAAGGGAAACATACTTACCTCTTCTCAAACTTACTCAACTTAAGGAATACTCAAAGATACTCAAAACTACTCAAACCTACTTAACTCAGAAGTACTCAAGGATAAGATACTCAAATCGAAAGACTCAACTCATGATACTCAAGGATAAAACAATGGTAAAAGATGCAATATATATGGAAAGCTATAAAAATGTAGATAGTAACTCAATGTATTGAAAAATACAATAATACTCAATGTGTATATAAAAATACAATATAACTCTGTGGGAGTTTCCTAACCGACAACCACCACTATGAGCCTAAGTGATGATATATCGTCTTGCCTACACTGCTAAAATTGTCCTATACTTTGTCGTCATATAAAACACCTTAACTAAGTGAATCCACTAGTCAATGCTAAAAAGCACTAAGGAATCATCTAAAAAGTATGATCCTTTTTCTACCCATGATGGCTTACATGATTTATGGAGACTTGAGTTATTATGGACTCGCGTCCCCATATCGATGATCAATGCTACTCCCAAAATATACTCAGCTAATATGTTTTTAAAAACAAAAATCTTTCTTTGATTTGAGATAATTACTCAAAACTTAGTTTAAAAGCTCTCTTAGAAATCAGTGTTTCCTTTCTTGTTCAAATGTGAAAACATTTTAACTCTTGGGAATACTTCGTTTCCTGTATAATCTTTGAAGAAATAAATTTTACTCTTACTCTTTACTGAACTCAAAGCTTAAGTCTTAAAACAAAGTTAAAATATTTGTAAAAGACGTCTTAGAATATGGTTCATGTCGAATTATGGACGTGAACGACTCAAGGCAAGGTTTTCAATAACCATAGATAGAACTCAATACTTGGAACTCAAGAACTTCAATGATACTACTCATTTCAAGAATGCTCAACTCAGAGGGTTCATGCAGAATTATGAGCATGAACTACTCAACTCAAGGACTCAAAGATACTTCTCATCTCAAGACTGTTCGTCTTATAGGGTTCATACGGAATTATGGGCATGAACCATTCAACTCAAGGACTCTATGATTAAAATGTAATAGTCCTATGATTAGAAATATAATCTCAAAGGGGATTAGGAACTCAATACTCGAGACTTAGAACTTGTAGATACTACTCCTTTCAAAGATAATAAAATTATGGAGTTCATGCGAAATTATGAGCATGAACGACTCAACTCGAAGGTCTACATAACTACATGGAACTCATGTATACGACTCTTCTCATTCGCTTACTTACTTCATCAAAACCTAACTCAAATCGATGGTGGATTTCAAAGGATTCGCAATTGAACTCAAAGGCTTCGTTGAACTCTATTCTTAACTATCTCTTGAATGTGAATTATGAATTCAAGAGTTATGGTTCATGATATGAAGGATCTCATGATGACAAAGTAGACTCATGAATACATTCTCTTTATCCTCATACTCACTTGCTCGAATCTTGTAACAAGTTACTAGAAGTTGTAGAAGACTCCACAAAAGGGCGACTTTCTTAGAATGTTTGAAAGAATTCTCAAAATACTTAGCTCTTAACTTTACCTTGAATTTGAATTATGAATTCAAGGTTATGATTCGTGTTATGAATGATTTCTATGTGTTTAGAAGTAGTTTAGAGTGTTTAGAATCAAAAGGGAGTAAAGGTACCTTTCGAAAGAACTCAAACGGATGAAACAATGAACAACGGGTGGGGGCAGGCGACCCTAGCGCTCTTAGTGGCGCGGACGCTAGCCCCTAAACTTTAGAGAAGTGATTGGGGAGCTCTGGCTAGCATGGGGCGCCAGGCCCCAACCCAGAAAACTTCAACGACTTTCTTTGCTCATTTTCTCACCCTAACTCGCTAGAAGTTGAAGGCTTGGAGACAAACCCCTAGAGCCTAAAGGGTTCAAGTTGAGCAAAACCAAGAATGAATACTTAGAGTGTCCTGACGCATGAGGCTGACATGGAGGCTTGATGCACAGGTCATCCAAAAGAGGGGCAGTTTCAAGTATCTCGGTACCTAGTAAGCATGCTTAAGCCCTGAAGAGGACTATGGTGAGTTAATTATGTATGATATTGTGCAACCTAATAAGCCCTAAAACCAACTCCAAAATATTGTATTAAATATCTGTATATATATATATATATATATATATATATATATAGTGTTAAATGGTTATGAATCTATCATGTTTATGTTCCACATGGTGATCATGTTGAGGTTTAGCCATAGATCAAGGGTTCAATTTCAGATTTCAGACAATGATAGTCCTATAAAGGCGCTAGCACATGCCCCCGGATGATCATTACCATGTGTATACATGAAGTTTCAGTTAACCAGCAACATCTCAATGATAAGCATTCTCAATCAGAAAGTGCAATGCCTTAGTCAGAGTGAACTATCTAACCATGTTAAATCAACATGACAGTGAAATATCCTTCACAAAGCTAAGGAATTCATTCAGACACTTAAACAAACACATTACGGACAACCATTTTGAATCAACATGGCAGTGAAATATCCTTCACAAAGCTAAAGAGTTCATTCAGACACTTAAACAAACACCTTACAGGCAACCATTTTCCCTGATTGCCTTAATAACCTCATGAAGTCAAATTCCACTTCCCACCCCACCCCACCCCACCCCACCCACTACCACCATCACCCGTCAACAACAAATCAGACAGAGTCAACCCATAAATTCAGACTTGGAATGAAATTCCAAAGACAAGTGTGAAGAAATTTCATACCTCGAATTTACCAAGGCAGTCTGATGCACAAAACATCCTCACATTTACCCAGGTTCTTGGGAATGACTGCACACCAAGATCCTAAATCTCAATTTGGCAGTAGAAGTTGCTTTTGGGCATTGCATTTTATTTGAATAAAAAGTTAACAACTTTGTTTGGATAGTTGTTACCTATTCCAACTACTTATTAGTTTGAATACAATAGTACTATTTATTTTGATTGTCTAACTTATATTGTATGATATCTTTAAATTCATAATGACGAAATGGAGAAAAATCTCATTTTGTATCATATTTTTCTTTTAGATTTGTCCTTCAAAGGTCATTTTGTATCCTGCTTTTCTTTTAGATTTGTCCTTCAAATAGTAAAAGACAGATGACAATATAGTATATCCATATGTTGTATTCATCAACACAATACATTATAATATAGTACTATACATAATAATTGTAAAGTCTCGCGAGTGGAAAAAGACTTTTCACTTGATATTAGACTCTATGAGTATGCCCTAATTTGCCTTTTTTAGATAGTTACGAGATAGCCTCAGTACTGCTCTCTTTTCTAAGAAGCTTTTGCAACATTTTAAGTCAAAGAAATATAAATTAGACAGAAAGGTCACTCAACTGATCTCTTGCCTTCATAAAAATATCTTTCTCTACATATTAGGACATTTTTATAGGTCACAACCTCAACTCTACGTAGCTTAAGTAGGCCTATTGAAGAAAATAGACTTTGTCCTAACTAGAATGACCTTATATGGTAACAAAAACACCACCCTCCATATTTTTCTGCCTCAAGAGAGTTTTCATTTGGGCCTTTTTCCGCAAAACAGAACCCCGTCCTGAGGGGGAGAGGGAAGGAAAAAAGTAGTGCTTGGTTTTCTTTATGGATACCAGCTTTTTCCTTGTGCCAAACTGTTGATCCCTTACGTAATTGCACCCCATAATAGCGTGTTTTCTGAAATTTCCTCTTTCGTTTTTGGTTCCATTTCCTTGTTTCAAGAAGTAAGGTGAGTTGTTGAGCAAAGTAAAGGAGATATTTTGGTTGTTGTTTGAGTGTCTTATTCATGAAGATCATAGAAGTTGACAGCCCAACAAAAGATATATGACATATCAATACATACTCTTCAAATGTCACCCCTTAAATAAGCATGTGTATTATTTCTAGCCTAGCCTTATTAAATGGTTGATTTTAATCTCACATGTGAAAGCATACGGGATAACTTAGCTTGTCGTGATTAAATAATTATATTTATGTTGCCAAACATAACTAAACTTGACGCGTTGATCACTATTTCTAGCCTAATTGAATGGTTGATTTTGGATGGCTGGGAGATGAAGTTTGTTTGTCGAAGGAAAATATCTAAACAACGAAAGACGGCCTCCACTACTTTCATAGCAGCAACCTAATTGTATATTGTACTATTCAAAACTCATAAGCAAAATGTGATGGAATTAATCTATAAATACATAGATGCATGCATGAATATATAATATATGTAACTGCAAGCAAATTAAAGAAACATGACATCAAATTCAAGTGCCAGGAGATGGACAGACCGCATAAGCAATGCCCTCCAAAAAGAAGTTGGCATTGACTTGAATCTTCTCCCTCCTGTCTGTGTCCTTCAGGTTCCCAAAACACTAACTCATGAGAAACCAGAAGCCTATACTCCTCAGCTCATTGGAATGGGACCCTATCACCATTTAAGGCTAGACCTATATCAAATGGAAAGGTACAAACTTGCTGCCATCAAGGACATTCTTGAGCCTGCTCAAGTCCTCAATTTCAAGCACCTCTTGATCGACAAACTCAGAGAGAACGACCTTGTTGTCCGCGTCTGTTATAACTGCTTCATGGACATAGATGAGGAGACTTTAGCTTGGATAGTAGCCATAGATGGTCTATTCTTGCTTAATATCTTCCGTTCAGCGTATGGCAATAACCTGCATAATGATCATGAAAATAATATTGATGACTCCATTTTCACCCGAGACTTTATGATGCTTGAGAACCAAATCCCCTTTGTGGTTTTGAGGCAAATAAGAAAGTTTCTCCGTCTCTCTTCCCCTGAGGACAGAGAAGATGCAGAGTTAATTTCCATGTTTAGGCGCTTTTGTGAAATGCATTCCCCACTTCCTTTGCCTGCAAACAGTGAGTATCATGGAAATAACGCCAAAGAAATTCAGCCACTTCATTTGCTAGATCTTATGTATCGTTTAATCCTCGATGATCAGGTAGATTTTGCTTCGGTTCCTATTCAAATGTCATACATCATTGATATCAAACATGACGATAAAGATGAAGCACATGATCAAGATACACATGAAGACATCATTCACAAATTCGAAACAATGTTGAAGGTGCTGGAGCCTATAGGTCCAAGAAAAGTGCAAAAAGTTGTAAAGCCCATTAACCAGATTTTAGCAAACGTGCCATGGTCAAAGATTTCAGGGCTATTTAGGGAAGGTATGGAAAGAAATGGAGACGAAGAAAGTAAGAATATCATCACTATCCCTTCAGCATCCCAATTATGGTGTTATGCTAGTGTCAGATGCATCCCCATCCGCGAGGGTATCCGTATGATTAAATTTGAACAAGCTTCTTCAACTTTATACCTTCCTGTGATCACAATGAATGCTGGATCAGAAGTCATACTTAGAAACTTGATGATCTATGAAGCTGCCATGTCGAAGTCTAAGCTTGAATTTGCCAGATACTTAAATCTAATGAGTGGGATTGCAAATGCTACTGACGATGTGAGGCTGCTTAGGCAAGCTGGTGTTATCAAAGGGGATTTGACTGATAATGAGATTGCCACTTTGTTCAGTACCATGCAAAGGTCATTTGTGAGGTCTAGCGAAATCTCTAACGTGGAGATTGTGATGAAGAAAATCAACGAGTACTACGACCAAAGGCTAATCGTTAGGGCTCGTAGAGGATTTAAGAAAAGCATCTATGTTTCTTTGAAGTTGTTGCCTGTTGCTTTGTCAATATTCTTTGTCTTGCTGCTAATTTTCAAGACAGTTTGCTCTGTGTATGACTGCCACAATGTTTGGGGCTATAAAGATGGAAATTAATTAAACCATGGTGTGTGTGTGTGTGTGTATATATATATATTGTAGATCAAACAACTTAGTACTGGAAATTCCATGATATTAATACTATTAAACAAAGATTAGTTTGATTGACATACAATTTCATATTACTACAACAACATCAAAATATTCAACCTTGTTGTTTCTTGGTATTGTTATGTGACTATCAATACCAGAGTTTTGAACAATATAATGGACTACTATACAAGCAACATCACAAATATATATATATATATATATCAGAATAGTCTTGTTAATAGTCCCATACTATAAGGTTCTTTTACAAATATAAGCAATTTCAACAATATGAAAGCCTCACCTATCCGGGTCCGCTCTTAGGGTAATCCAACGGATTTTTCCGGGTCTGCCCTCATCACAGGGTAATCCAACGGATCTCTTGACAGCTTTTCATAAACATGCCTTAATTGCTTAAATTAAACCTTAGTTCTCACTGTTCAAACCATTTTTAATAGACACAATGCTACTTAATTATAATAATCTAGTATGATATAGCTCAACACAAACAAATTAGCCTATCATTTAGGCATGGTCTCTAAGAAGAAATAAATAAAAGTAAAGTACCTGTAGAGGAACTCCAAAATCTTCTTTAATCAGACCAAATTGCAAACTTTTATTCAAACTTAGAAAATATTACAAGCAAGGTAGAATTTTTTTAGAGAAAGAAAGAGAAGGGGGTTCTAAAACCTGTTTTCCTACTACAACATACCTCCTTTTTTTTACAGAGGGAAACTCCAACATAAAGAATACAAAGATGGCCCACAATCTTTACAATGACCAATAACAAAGAGATAAGACCGGCAAACTAGTGTGGCCTTCACACCTACTACATGTGGCCGACATAACTTTTAGTGACCACTATCTTTTATAAAAAGTAATACTTTTATGAAAGTTTCCTTGTCTTATTACTTGGTGGAATTTATCTTCTCACTATCTTTACACCGTTTCTTTGCCTTTGCATGTGGACTTGTCGAAGGATTCCTTCACTAGCTCTTGAAATTTTTTGAAAAGGGCATCAATATCAATTTCCTCTGTACTATGATCACTTTGGGCTTCTCCCGCCAAACATGTATCATCATCTTGATTGGTATGACTTGCTGATGTCATAGAAATATCATCTTCAATCTCTATATCAAGATTTCGTATTAAATCTTTCTTAGCTTCTTCCATGTATAACGCTATGATCTCTGATTTGGATACCATACCTTTCTTCATTTGAAGTTTTCTTGTAATTTGTTTAAATGGACTAAGAACATCTTCTTGTGGTTTGGATATGGTATTTATTAATTGTTCCATTTATAAGGTCCAAGATTTCTTGGCCATGAACCTTGCCATCAAAATCTTTATTTATTAATTTACTCCAAAACTTTGTATAAAATGTTCTTTGTAAACAGGGAAATCCTTCAGAAGTATTATTAACTTCTACATTCCATTTCATAATCCATGGAATTAAGAATTCTATGAAAAAGAACATTACAGACATCCCTTCAAAGAAGATATTATCTTGCTCCATACTTTTAAGTTTTGGGGATATGTCTAAGTAATTATAGGTGATTAGTTCAACACATTATTTCAATGAATATCATAAAAAAGAAATCTACTATTAAATAAAGTAGAAAAGAAGAATGTGATATACCTCAACATCTTGATTTGCTTAATAAATGGACTATTCCTAAGATATCTCCTAGAATTATATATCAAATGAGAACTTTTGAGAAACTTGGTCTCAAGCAAGTGGTTAAAAATACCGAAGAAACTATTATTATTGATAGTGATCATCAGACTTTTAGACTTATATCTGAAAATGATCTTGCCCCTCATAGGGATGTTTATAGATTTATGTATATTGGCTTAGTTGAGGTGGCATTTAAGCCCCTTACTTTACATGGTCTACTTGAATGTTTTATAGCAACTTTAAGAGATGGTAGAAATCAGAATTGGAAGAAATCCCTTATAGGACTATTCAAACTAGTCTAGCTTATAGACCATTTTATTTTACTGTTTATCCTAATTTGCAGATATCTTTACAGGATTAGAATTCTCTTAGTTCCCTTATGTTAAATGTGAAACTTCATGGCTATGATTATATGTCTGGCACTGAAGTTGCTTGTATTTGTTATAGAATTTATTATAAACTGTTGCATACTTTGAATCCTATGTGCAAAGTTATTGATTTCAAAAATGAAACTATTTTAATAGAAACTAATTTTGGTAAATCCAAAGTAGTTACTCGAAGGCTTATTAAATGGGAAGAAATTGATTTTCCACAAGAATGGGTCATTGAGGGAGCAACTCTTCCTAAAAATAATATTAATGAGGAGATTTCAGAAATTGAACAGTTGAATGATGGAACTGTTAAAATAAATTTTTTTGATTCCATGTCAAATAATAGAAATGATAATAGTAGCTTATCTTCTAGAATTACTAGATCTAATTCTTCTTATATATCTCCCCTGGATTATATTGTGCAGGTTCCTTCTAGAGCATCTACTTCTCAAATTAAAGAAAACTATAGATGTGATAGTTTAAAAAATGATAAAAAAAATATTGTTATTGCTAGACCTAGCTCAGATTTAGATATAACTGAATTTGAAATGAACTTCCCAAATGGGTTATCTACATAAGCTGCTTTATGATGTCTGACAAACTAATTGATTTTGGTCCAGGATCACTGGCAAGAGAAAAGATTTCTAAAGAGTTTTAGAAATCTAGATGGAAACCGTTTGGAAAATGGTTTTTCAAAAGTTTTAATAAAACAGAACAAATTCATTTCGAAGAAGAATTTTATAAAGACCTTATTGAGTCAGAACAAAATGTTTTAATTGCTTTTGTCCATTGGTTTAGGGGTAAACATGTTTATAATTATATTTCTATGTTAGAAAGGGATTTTACTTTGAGTAATGCTGAAATTACTAAATCAATTTTTCCTCCATTACAATCATTTCAAATTAATAAAGATGATATGATTGTGCATTTTAATGCTTTCTCAAAATTATTTGAAGATAATACTGCTTTAGTTACTACTCAACATATTAATATCATGATAAAACAACATAATTATACAAATATTTATATGAGCATGTTAGGAGATCATATTGTCTCTCTTCGTGATAAAGTTGATAAACTTCAATCTCAATTAAGTCTTGATAATAAAGGCAAAAGTAAGGTTGCTCAACCTAGCATTCAACCTCCACCTGAAATTGAAGATTTCAAGTTAAAGGATTTTTCTGATTTAGAAAATTTCCTAGAAAAGACCTTCACCGGTAATAACCTTAAGCCTCTAAAGATTAATAATCTTTCCGAAGGAGAAAGTAGCGGTGGTAACAAGGATTTTCCTGATGAGATTAATAAAATATTAGAAAAATATGCAAGGAAACTTATTCAAAGGACGTACTACTATCCCAGACCTACTCCTCAAGATGTTTTGTTAGAAGAACATGAACATATTATAACTAATAGTTATAACGGAAAAGAAATTTATGAATGGAACATAGATGGTTACACAGATAGACAGATTTACACAACAGTACATCGAATGCTCATGTACAGTACTATATGTAAGACGAATAACAATAGTGATAAGACTATTGCTGATATGATAACAACAGGCTTTACAGGACAGTCAAAAGGTTGGTGGGATAACTATCTCAATCAGGATCAAAGGGATAAGATCCTTTTAGTAGTTAAGCTAGAGGATCAAGGAATGACTCAAAATGTAGTTTATACTCTGGTTTTAAATATTATAGAAGATTTTTCAGGAAGATGGTCAGATAATAGTGAAACCATCAAATCATTACTCTAGAATTTGAGGTGTAAAATTCTAACATCTTTTAGATTTTAGAAAGATGTTTTCCTTAGTAGAGTCATGGAATTGCCGGAATGTAATAGCACTCATTGGAAATCTAAATTTATTGATGGATTGCCAGCTCTTTTTGCTGAAAGAGTTAGAAAAACGCTTAGAGGAGATGGACATAGTATCAATTGTGAGAATTATACCTATGGTAAATTGATAAGTGCTTGCGTACAGGAAGTATTGTCCTTATGCAGTGAGATTAAGTTGAATCAACAGATTAAAGGGCATCTCGTCTTAATGAAAGACAACAATTAGGAGAATTTTGTGAGCAATTTGCTCTTGATATCCCCAAACCTGCTTCTAAGAATAAGAAAGAAAAGCAGAAAGAGAGGCATTCCTCTAAAAAGAGATCGTCCAAAAAGGATTATAAAGAATGAAAAAGGAAGAGAATTGAAAGAAAAGATATAAGGAATAAAGAAGGGGCAAATGACAAGAGATTTTATAGATCCAAGCGTAGATATGATAGGTCAGATACATGCCACAAATGCGGAAGATTTGGTCATTATGCAAAGGATTGTAGAGTTAAGGAAAAGATAAAAAGTGTTGATATAGAGGATAATCTAAAAGATTCTTTCTATAAGATTATGCTCAATTCTGAGTCAGAGAAATCAGATTCAGAATAAAGTAGTTATGATGAATCATCGACTAGTGAAGATCTCAAAGCTCTTCACCATGAAGATTATATGTCTTCCGAAGAGGATTGTTTACCTTGTCAACAAGGATTGGAATGTGATAAGGAAGGAGAGGAAGATGATCTTTATAAGATTTATTCTTAGTTTAAGGAGCTGAGTATCAATGTCATTGATAATGATAAGATTATAGAGCTCTTACAAATGGTAAAGGATCCGAAAATAAGAGCTCAAATCATTGATAATATTAGTAATACTGCATCTTCCTCTAAGAATCATATTCCAGATGAGATTCCAACCAAAGATGGTTTATATACCATGGCAAAAGTTAAGAATCTTCTATTAGAAAGAAGAAAGCTCATAAGTTCTCCTACTACGATCAAAGATTTTAAACAAGAAATTGATAATATCCAAGAAGACATTAGACATCTTAAAGAAAAGAATGTCATTGTAGAAGTTAGACTTGATAGTTTTGAAACTCGAAAAGATTTGACTAATAACTCAGCATCTTCTTCTTAATATGAAGGAGAAAGTAATAACCTTGATTTCCTTAAAAAAATGAAATTTTGGTCATACCAAAGGAGATTTCTTACAAAGTCTAAAAGCTTTAACTTCTCAAAAATTTTATACGAAAATTACTCTTCTTATAGACTATAATTATTAAAAAGAATTTATTGTTTCAATTGATAGTGCAGCGAATTTAAATTGTATACAAGAAAGACTTATTCCTTCTATATATTTTCATAAGACTACTCATAGTCTAAGATCAACAAATGGTAGCAAAATGAATATTGAATTTAAATTACCTAAAGCTTTTATTTGTAAGGGGAAAAACTATGTTCCTCAAAGCTTTGTTTTAGTTAAAGATATCACCAATCAAATTATTTTGGGAGTAAATGATATTTTTCCTCTTACTTATTGGGATAATGAAAGAATTATAGGTACTTGGAATAATAAACCGTTTATATTAGAATTTATTACTAAACCTTTTACAAGAATGATAAATGAGCTAACCTCAAAAATGATTTTGAAAAACAATTAGATGAGTTTTCTTAAAGGTGAAATTAATAGTATAGATATTGATAATATTTTGCAAAATCCTAAATTACAGGAAAAAATTTCTATTCTACCAAACCAGTTCTTTCTTGATATTTGCAGAGACCATCCAAATGTTTTTTGGAATAAAAAAAAACATGTTAGTCTTCCATATGAGGATGATTTTATTGAGGGTAATATTCTCACAAAAGCTTGGTTGATTAATCATACTAAAGTTGTTAAGCGTATTAAGACAAAGGTTAAAAACCTTCCATGTCTTACATTGGCAAACCCAAATTGGGAAAAGACAGTTGAAACAGATGCTTCCGATTTAGGATTTGGGGGTGTCCTTACACAATATTGTCCTGATAATAAACGACATTATATTGTTCAATTTTACTCTAGAAAATGGAACCCAGCCCAGAAAAATAATGCCACAGTAGCTAAAGAAATCTTAGTTATTGTGAAAAGTGTGCTAAAATTTCAAGGCGATTTTTATAATCAAAATTTGTCATTAAAACTGATTGCCAAGCAGCCAAATTCATGTTTAATAAAGATTGTAAGCATGATGTTTCTAAACAAATGTTTCTAGATGGCAAGCTTTATTAGCTCCTTTTCATTTTGAAATTTATTATAAGAAAGGAGAAGATAATAGTCTCCCTGATTTTCTTACTAGAGAATATATCAACTAATGCAAGTCTTGTCGATTTCAGGATTGAGGCCATCATGGCCCCCTTTAAGAAAGGGAAGAGGACGAGGAATAGGAGGACGAGGAGGTCATATCATTGCTCAACTTGGAAATAAACAATTAGTCGCAGCATCTAGTTCGTCGACAAGTGCAGAAGGTTTAAATGTAAACCATCCTATGTATAAAGAATTTATGGATTTTATGAAATCCAAACAAAGTCAGGATAATACTCCTCCAACTTACTCCACAATATTGGTGGATGAAGAAAATACAAAGGTATTTGACTTAAATGAGAAAAGAGAAGTTATACTTCTCTTAGAAAACAATGATTTAAAATGAAAACATGATCCTTGGCAATTAATGAATAGGTATTTAGATTCAGTGTGTTATACTACTACTACATATAAATACAGAATACATTATGAGATGATACTCTCGGCAACAGGGTCAAGAGAATTTCAGCATTTCTACCCTGCTAATATAAAGAAAGTTTATAATTTCTCAAAAATTATTATAAAAAGAATTTTTTATCCAGAAGAATGGGGAATGAGTCCGTTAAAAGAGAAGGACTATATCCATCCTGAGCTAAAAATTGCAGTGAAATACAATTATTGGAATTATGTTGATAGCTTTAATAAAGCTTTGCTATATGAGAATGCTAATAGGAATCATTCATGGTTTATAAAAATATGTCAAAATGTTTTTAAGCAGTCAATTCCAAATTGGTTTTGCAAATGGTGGATGTTATATGGTCCCTCCATAAAAATTTTACCATACCAACTATATAAGCAATTATATTTGGAATGGTTAGACATATCCCCAAAATTTATAAGTATGGAGCAAGATAATATCTTCTTTGAAGGGATGTCTGTAATGTTCTTTTTCTTAGAATTCTCAATTCCATGGATTATGAAATGGAATTTAGAAGTTAATAATACTTCTGAAGGATTCCCCTGTTTACAAAGAACTTTTTATACAAAGTTTTGGAATAAATTAATAAATAAAGATTTTGATGGCAAGGTTCATGGCCAAGAAATCTTGGACCTTATAAATGGAACAATTAATAAATATCATATCCAGACCACAAGAAGATGTTCTTAGTCCATTTAAACAAATTACAAGAAAACTTCAAATGAAGAAAGGTATGGTATCCAAATCAGAGATCATAGCCTTATATATGGAAGAAGCTAAGAAAGATTTAATACGAAATCTTGATATAGAGATTGAAGATGATATTTCTATGACATCAGCAAGTCATACCAATCAAGATGATGATACATGTTTGGCAGGAGAAACCCAAAGTGATCATAGTACAGAGAAAATTGATATGATGCCCTTTTCAAAAAATTCCAAGAGCAAGTGAAGGAATCCTCCGATAAGTCCACATGCAAAGGCAAAGAAAAGGTGTAAAGATAGTGAGAAGATGAATTCCACTAAGTAGTAAGACAAGGAAGCTTTCATAAAAGTATTACTTTTTATGAAAGATAGTGGTCACTAAAAGTTATGTCGGCCACATGTAGTAGGTGTGAAGGCCACACTAGTTTGTCGGTCTTATCTCTTTGTTATTGGTCATTGTAAAGATTGTGGGCCATCTTTTTATTCTTTATGTTGGAGTTTCCCTCTATAAAAAAAAGGAGGTATGTTGTAGTAGGAAAACAGGTTTTAGAACCCCCTTCTCTTTCTTTCTCTAAAAAAATTCTACCTTGCTTGTAATATTTTCTAAGTTTGAATAAAAGTTTGCAATTTGGTCTGATTAAAGAAGATTTTGGAGTTCCTCTACAGGTACTTTACTTTTATTTATTTCTTCTTAGAGACCATGCCTAAATGATAGGCTAATTTGTTTGTGTTGAGCTATATTATACTAGATTATTATAATTAAGTGGCATTGTGTCTATTAAAAATGGCTTGAACAGTGAGAACTAAAGTCTAATTTAAGCAATTAAGGCATGTTTATGAAAAGCTTTCAAGAGATCCGTTAGATTACTCTGTGATGAGGGCGGACTTGAAAAAATCCGTTGGATTACCCTAAGGGCGGACCCGGATAGGTAAGGCTTTCATATTGTTGAAATTGCTCGGGACTATTAATAAGACTATTCTGATATATATATATATATATATTTGTGATGTTGCTTGTATAGTAGTCCATTATATTGTTCAAAACTCTGGTATTGATAGTCACATAACAATACCAAGAAACAACAAGGTTGAATATTTTGATGTTGTTGTAGTAATATGAAATTGTATGTCAATCAAACTAATCTTTGTTTAATAGTATTAATATCATGGAATTTCCAGTACTAAGTTGTTTGATCTACAATATATATATATACACACACACACACACACCATGGTTTAATTAATTTCCATCTTTATAGCCCCAAACATTGTGGCAGTCATACACAGAGCAAACTGTCTTGAAAATTAGCAGCAAGACAAAGAATATTGACAAAGCAACAGGCAACAACTTCAAAGAAACATAGATGCTTTTCTTAAATCCTCTACGAGCCCTAACGATTAGCCTTTGGTCGTAGTACTCGTTGATTTTCTTCATCACAATCTCCACGTTAGAGATTTCGCTAGACCTCACAAATGACCTTTGCATGGTACTGAACAAAGTGGCAATCTCATTATCAGTCAAATCCCCTTTGATAACACCAGCTTGCCTAAGCAGCCTCACATCGTCAGTAGCATTTGCAATCCCACTCATTAGATTTAAGTATCTGGCAAATTCAAGCTTAGACTTCGACATGGCAGCTTCATAGATCATCAAGTTTCTAAGTATGACTTCTGATCCAGCATTCATTGTGATCACAGGAAGGTATAAAGTTGAAGAAGCTTGTTCAAATTTAATCATACGGATACCCTCGCGGATGGGGATGCATCTGACACTAGCATAACACCATAATTGGGATGCTGAAGGGATAGTGATGATATTCTTACTTTCTTCGTCTCCATTTCTTTCCATACCTTCCCTAAATAGCCCTGAAATCTTTGACCATGGCACGTTTGCTAAAATCTGGTTAATGGGCTTTACAACTTTTTGCACTTTTCTTGGACCTATAGGCTCCAGCACCTTCAACATTGTTTCGAATTTGTGAATGATGTCTTCATGTGTATCTTGATCATGTGCTTCATCTTTATCGTCATGTTTGATATCAATGATGTATGACATTTGAATAGGAACCGAAGCAAAATCTACCTGATCATCGAGGATTAAACGATACATAAGATCTAGCAAATGAAGTGGCTGAATTTCTTTGGCGTTATTTCCATGATACTCACTGTTTGCAGGCAAAGGAAGTGGGGAATGCATTTCACAAAAGCGCCTAAACATGGAAATTAACTCTGCATCTTCTCTGTCCTCAGGGGAAGAGAGACGGAGAAACTTTCTTATTTGCCTCAAAACCACAAAGGGGATTTGGTTCTCAAGCATCATAAAGTCTCGGGTGAAAATGGAGTCATCAATATTATTTTCATGATCATTATGCAGGTTATTGCCATACGCTGAACGGAAGATATTAAGCAAGAATAGACCATCTATGGCTACTATCCAAGCTAAAGTCTCCTCATCTATGTCCATGAAGCAGTTATAACAGACGCGGACAACAAGGTCGTTCTCTCTGAGTTTGTCGATCAAGAGGTGCTTGAAATTGAGGACTTGAGCAGGCTCAAGAATGTCCTTGATGGCAGCAAGTTTGTACCTTTCCATTTGATATAGGTCTAGCCTTAAATGGTGATAGGGTCCCATTCCAATGAGCTGAGGAGTATAGGCTTCTGGTTTCTCATGAGTTAGTGTTTTGGGAACCTGAAGGACACAGACAGGAGGGAGAAGATTCAAGTCAATGCCAACTTCTTTTTGGAGGGCATTGCTTATGCGGTCTGTCCATCTCCTGGCACTTGAATTTGATGTCATGTTTCTTTAATTTGCTTGCAGTTACATATATTATATATTCATGCATGCATCTATGTATTTATAGATTAATTCCATCACATTTTGCTTATGAGTTTTGAATAGTACAATATACAATTAGGTTGCTGCTATGAAAGTAGTGGAGGCCGTCTTTCGTTGTTTAGATATTTTCCTTCGACGAACAAACTTCATCTCCCAGCCATCCAAAATCAACCATTCAATTAGGCTAGAAATAGTGATCAACGCGTCAAGTTTAGTTATGTTTGGCAACATAAATATAATTATTTAATCACGACAAGCTAAGTTATCCCGTATGCTTTCACATGTGAGATTAAAATCAACCATTTAATAAGGCTAGGCTAGAAATAATACACATGCTTATTTAAGGGGTGACATTTGAAGAGTATGTATTGATATGTCATATATCTTTTGTTGGGCTGTCAACTTCTATGATCTTCATGAATAAGACACTCAAACAACAACCAAAATATCTCCTTTACTTTGCTCAACAACTCACCTTACTTCTTGAAACAAGGAAATGGAACCAAAAACGAAAGAGGAAATTTCAGAAAACACGCTATTATGGGGTGCAATTACGTAAGGGATCAACAGTTTGGCACAAGGAAAAAGCTGGTATCCATAAAGAAAACCAAGCACTACTTTTTTCCTTCCCTCTCCCCCTCAGGACGGGGTTCTGTTTTGCGGAAAAAGGCCCAAATGAAAACTCTCTTGAGGCAGAAAAATATGGAGGGTGGTGTTTTTGTTACCATATAAGGTCATTCTAGTTAGGACAAAGTCTATTTTCTTCAATAGGCCTACTTAAGCTACGTAGAGTTGAGGTTGTGACCTATAAAAATGTCCTAATATGTAGAGAAAGATATTTTTATGAAGGCAAGAGATCAGTTGAGTGACCTTTCTGTCTAATTTATATTTCTTTGACTTAAAATGTTGCAAAAGCTTCTTAGAAAAGAGAGCAGTACTGAGGCTATCTCGTAACTATCTAAAAAAGGCAAATTAGGGCATACTCATAGAGTCTAATATCAAGTGAAAAGTCTTTTTCCACTCGCGAGACTTTACAATTATTATGTATAGTACTATATTATAATGTATTGTGTTGATGAATACAACATATGGATATACTATATTGTCATCTGTCTTTTACTATTTGAAGGACAAATCTAAAAGAAAAGCAGGATACAAAATGACCTTTGAAGGACAAATCTAAAAGAAAAATATGATACAAAATGAGATTTTTCTCCATTTCGTCATTATGAATTTAAAGATATCATACAATATAAGTTAGACAATCAAAATAAATAGTACTATTGTATTCAAACTAATAAGTAGTTGGAATAGGTAACAACTATCCAAACAAAGTTGTTAACTTTTTATTCAAATAAAATGCAATGCCCAAAAGCAACTTCTACTGCCAAATTGAGATTTAGGATCTTGGTGTGCAGTCATTCCCAAGAACCTGGGTAAATGTGAGGATGTTTTGTGCATCAGACTGCCTTGGTAAATTCGAGGTATGAAATTTCTTCACACTTGTCTTTGGAATTTCATTCCAAGTCTGAATTTATGGGTTGACTCTGTCTGATTTGTTGTTGACGGGTGATGGTGGTAGTGGGTGGGGTGGGGTGGGGTGGGGTGGGAAGTGGAATTTGACTTCATGAGGTTATTAAGGCAATCAGGGAAAATGGTTGCCTGTAAGGTGTTTGTTTAAGTGTCTGAATGAACTCTTTAGCTTTGTGAAGGATATTTCACTGCCATGTTGATTCAAAATGGTTGTCCGTAATGTGTTTGTTTAAGTGTCTGAATGAATTCCTTAGCTTTGTGAAGGATATTTCACTGTCATGTTGATTTAACATGGTTAGATAGTTCACTCTGACTAAGGCATTGCACTTTCTGATTGAGAATGCTTATCATTGAGATGTTGCTGGTTAACTGAAACTTCATGTATACACATGGTAATGATCATCCGGGGGCATGTGCTAGCGCCTTTATAGGACTATCATTGTCTGAAATCTGAAATTGAACCCTTGATCTATGGCTAAACCTCAACATGATCACCATGTGGAACATAAACATGATAGATTCATAACCATTTAACACTATATATATATATATATATATATATATATATATACAGATATTTAATACAATATTTTGGAGTTGGTTTTAGGGCTTATTAGGTTGCACAATATCATACATAATTAACTCACCATAGTCCTCTTCAGGGCTTAAGCATGCTTACTAGGTACCGAGATACTTGAAACTGCCCCTCTTTTGGATGACCTGTGCATCAAGCCTCCATGTCAGCCTCATGCGTCAGGACACTCTAAGTATTCATTCTTGGTTTTGCTCAACTTGAACCCTTTAGGCTCTAGGGGTTTGTCTCCAAGCCTTCAACTTCTAGCGAGTTAGGGTGAGAAAATGAGCAAAGAAAGTCGTTGAAGTTTTCTGGGTTGGGGCCTGGCGCCCCATGCTAGCCAGAGCTCCCCAATCACTTCTCTAAAGTTTAGGGGCTAGCGTCCGCGCCACTAAGAGCGCTAGGGTCGCCTGCCCCCACCCGTTGTTCATTGTTTCATCCGTTTGAGTTCTTTCGAAAGGTACCTTTACTCCCTTTTGATTCTAAACACTCTAAACTACTTCTAAACACATAGAAATCATTCATAACACGAATCATAACCTTGAATTCATAATTCAAATTCAAGGTAAAGTTAAGAGCTAAGTATTTTGAGAATTCTTTCAAACATTCTAAGAAAGTCGCCCTTTTGTGGAGTCTTCTACAACTTCTAGTAACTTGTTACAAGATTCGAGCAAGTGAGTATGAGGATAAAGAGAATGTATTCATGAGTCTACTTTGTCATCATGAGATCCTTCATATCATGAACCATAACTCTTGAATTCATAATTCACATTCAAGAGATAGTTAAGAATAGAGTTCAACGAAGCCTTTGAGTTCAATTGCGAATCCTTTGAAATCCACCATCGATTTGAGTTAGGTTTTGATGAAGTAAGTAAGCGAATGAGAAGAGTCGTATACATGAGTTCCATGTAGTTATGTAGACCTTCGAGTTGAGTCGTTCATGCTCATAATTTCGCATGAACTCCATAATTTTATTATCTTTGAAAGGAGTAGTATCTACAAGTTCTAAGTCTCGAGTATTGAGTTCCTAATCCCCTTTGAGATTATATTTCTAATCATAGGACTATTACATTTTAATCATAGAGTCCTTGAGTTGAATGGTTCATGCCCATAATTCCGTATGAACCCTATAAGACGAACAGTCTTGAGATGAGAAGTATCTTTGAGTCCTTGAGTTGAGTAGTTCATGCTCATAATTCTGCATGAACCCTCTGAGTTGAGCATTCTTGAAATGAGTAGTATCATTGAAGTTCTTGAGTTCCAAGTATTGAGTTCTATCTATGGTTATTGAAAACCTTGCCTTGAGTCGTTCACGTCCATAATTCGACATGAACCATATTCTAAGACGTCTTTTACAAATATTTTAACTTTGTTTTAAGACTTAAGCTTTGAGTTCAGTAAAGAGTAAGAGTAAAATTTATTTCTTCAAAGATTATACAGGAAACGAAGTATTCCCAAGAGTTAAAATGTTTTCACATTTGAACAAGAAAGGAAACACTGATTTCTAAGAGAGCTTTTAAACTAAGTTTTGAGTAATTATCTCAAATCAAAGAAAGATTTTTGTTTTTAAAAACATATTAGCTGAGTATATTTTGGGAGTAGCATTGATCATCGATATGGGGACGCGAGTCCATAATAACTCAAGTCTCCATAAATCATGTAGCCATCATGGGTAGAAAAAGGATCATACTTTTTAGATGATTCCTTAGTGCTTTTTAGCATTGACTAGTGGATTCACTTAGTTAAGGTGTTTTATATGACGACAAAGTATAGGACAATTTTAGCAGTGTAGGCAAGACGATATATCATCACTTAGGCTCATAGTGGTGGTTGTCGGTTAGGAAACTCCCACAGAGTTATATTGTATTTTTATATACACATTGAGTATTATTGTATTTTTCAATACATTGAGTTACTATCTACATTTTTATAGCTTTCCATATATATTGCATCTTTTACCATTGTTTTATCCTTGAGTATCATGAGTTGAGTCTTTCGATTTGAGTATCTTATCCTTGAGTACTTCTGAGTTAAGTAGGTTTGAGTAGTTTTGAGTATCTTTGAGTATTCCTTAAGTTGAGTAAGTTTGAGAAGAGGTAAGTATGTTTCCCTTTTTATCAAGTTTCAAGCTTATGTTATGCTTTAAAATTTCCTTTACATGCTCGTACATTACACGTACTGAGCCATTTGGCCTACATCCTTTCATGATGCAGATTCAGGTATTCGGGATCATCAACAAGAGCTCGTTGATACCACATGGAGTTCGAGTTAGCTATGGTGAGCCTCCTTGCTTCCGGAGGATTCATTTACTTTTCAGTTTTGTTAGGATGTCGTGGGTCTTGTCCCGACTTCCATCTTTGTCATTTAGAGGCTTCATAGATAGACAGTAAAGTTTCAGAAGTATGTTCATTTGTTTTATTAAATTTTTTAAAGACTTAAGTTGCCTATTTTATGGCGAGTTGAATAATTTATTTTTATTCAGAGTTTTCATTTGAGTTTCATGAATTTTTATTCAATTTGTAAGCTTTGTATGCTTGAGTTAGTCTTTCGCTTGTAGTCAACTAGGATGAGGGTTCGCTTGGGGACCAGCAATGGTTCTCGAGTGCCGGCCACGTCCAGGGTGTAGGCTCGGGTTGTGACAATTATATTAAAAGTATATAGCTTTTTGTATTGAAGGGTTGTGACATGTCCGAAGAATTGTGACTTTTCCAATAAGTTATGACCTCTCCGAAGGATTGTGACTTCTCTGCTAGGTTGTGACTTTCTGGTAAGACACAATAAGCAGATGTTCTTACTACCTTTTGTTGGTTATAAATAAAGGAGTTCCCTCATATTTTTAAATTATCAAACAACTATTCAAAAAAGTAAATTTATTCAATGTGGAAAGGTGTTTGCTTGTGATATAATATTATAAGAATAAATAAATAATTTATTATAGTATAAAATATTAAATTAGATGTTTTAATTTGGGGATATTATAGTAATTTAATATTCAAGTTGGAGAGTTCATACTTTTAAGGTAGTATAGATAGATAGATAAATAAATATAGATATAGAAGATAGACATATATTTTGATATTAAATTTGGAAGGTAATTTGACACTACAATTTTTTTTTAATAAAGTTTGATTTCATATAATATAATTAAGATCAGATTACTGTGATTAATCATATTTAAAAAATTTCTCGCCACTTTCCTACTACAACTTGATTTGATGAATCTCGCACACAAGCAAGTTATTTAAATGTAATTAAAAATAATTCTATTTAATAAATTTATAACAAACAATAAGTAATAAGTTATAATAAATCAAATTACATTAATGATCGATTAAATTTGACGTTTTTCACATACACTGCTTTTTTACTCAAAACATTCTCATTTATAACATTATTTTTTAATCATGATTTTGTAAAACTAGTTTTTTCACATTGACTCTTGTTAGAAATCCACATCACCAACTCGAACCCACTAAAAATCTGACCCTTTTTTAAAAAATAACTCACTCACATTCTACCCATTTTATCAATTTAGATTGAATCTAACCCACTGAAAATGGAGAAAATTCACCAGCAATCTGGGCTTAACGTAATTGTGGTGTGAGACTGAAAATCTTCCCACATTACCAAATAAAACTTATAAAAAAATAAATACATGTAAGGGAGCTCGATGACATATTTTGAGCCCAATTAATATTACAAATAATTTAAGAACCTAAAAGAATAAGTACATGTAAGGAAGTTTGGCCTTACCTTACAAAACTTAATGAGCTCAAACACCTATATTACTATAAGCAATCATGTAAGAAGCAAGAGCGGGGAGAAACCAAGAACTCTATGATCATCAGAATATCGATTACACATGCTATGACAAATTAAATGAGAGTACAAATAAAATGATAAAATTAAACAAGAAAGAAAGTAGAGGGGAGCCTTTTTTTTTTGTTGTTGTAATTCTGACAAACCTAAAATATGTAGCCTTGTATAAATTTAATTCTTCTCCTGTTCTCATTCCTCCAACCTTTTTAAGAGCTCTTGAAAATACAATAATTCTTCTTAGATGTGTTAAACTTTTGTCACCTTCTACTTTGTCCACAAATTCCTCAGACACGCTATCATTCCAATATTATGATGTCTGCCATTACTTTTGTATTTTTTTAAAATTATTTTTCACTTCTTTGTAGTACAGGAGAGATGTCTTCATCCTTACAGGCATTAGAAAAACAATTATCTAACAATTCATCCTCTTCACATTCTTCAGAAGAATTCACATCTACATTCAATAACTCGTAATTTCTTACTAGTGCTAATATGGGTAAGAGAGTTAAACTTTCCAACTTTGTTAGTTGCAAATTCATTAAGAAGATCTTTATTCATAATATTACTATTTGGAGCACTCATTTGAGTCATAATAGCGTCAATGTTGTTGGTTGAGTGCACTGGAGTAAAAGGCCAAACATGTATCTAAATTTCGGTCATTCCCCAAAGAAATTAGTAGTTGCCTAGAGCCATATTGTTTCTCACAAATTAAATGAAATCCATATATAGTTTGTGTTGACACCTTATACATCGAAGTGTTAAAAGTATCCATTAAGGGCTTCAAAATGAGGATAGGACACACAAAACAAGCAACATGTTATTCCATTAGCATGTTTTCCAATTCCAAATGTGCAAGATAAAGCTATAACTGCCCAAACTGGGTTGATGTTCCTCTCTAATAGAAAGGGCACCAAAAGAGTTTGAACAAATATTATCCTCAGAGGAATTTGATCTGACACCTTGCTTCGTGACAACATTCAACTTATTTGCATGAAGCAAAGTGTTAACTACAGTGTCCATGTCTTTCTTGTGTGTTACCATGGATCAACTTCATCATCAGCTTTATCTTTACCTTTGCTAAACTCCATGGCTTTCATGGAAACCCAAACGTCATCTACTACTTTTTCCGAATTCACATCCAACTTGACTTTCATCTCTTTTGCTCGTTTCCCATCTTCTTCATGTTCATCATCCAAAACCTTATTAGTCCCATTAATATTATGAAAAATCCCAACTTCGTGTTCATTCATTATCAATTGTACACCATCTTATTGTCTCCTTTTGTCACGAACTTTTGAGTTCCCCAGCAACAAGCACACTTACTTTCATCATATTTTTTGTGCTTGCAATGACTGCAATATGATGGTAAATCATTATAGATATTATTTTGATGAATTAATTTAAACAATGACTTGTATATTTCAATCAAAAATTCCATTTGTTGTAAAGTTTGTGAATCCAATGGATAACTTCAATAGGTTTTAGGTTTGGTGTTTAATTACCGGTGATGTACTATATTTGATGTATCTAGTAGACATGCAAGTCAATTAAAATGTAATTACATTTAATTCTATATAACATATAATAAACAAAATTTATCGGTTATAATGAATTAAACCAAGCTCAAATTTGTCAGATACATCAATCTAATGTGAGATTGCAAATGTTGCGGAGGACGTGAGGTTACTTAGGCAACATAGAAATTAATATTTTATTTCAAATCCTTCCTGATACCTCCCAAAGCTAGTGTAGAACAATGAACTATATGACCATATCAATGTCAAAGATCTTGTAGAAATTAGGGCTTATGTATTTTTTAAAAAAAGTTTAGCATTTCAATTAAATAAAAAAATGACTTATAATCTTTTTTAAAGTTTAGAAATGACTCATCTATGTCATCCGTTAAGAGTTTGGCACATTTATGTCATCGCTTTTATAAGACATGTTTATTTATATCATTATTTTTAATAGTGATTTTGTAAAAACAGTTTTGCCACATGGCCTCTTGTTAGAGGTCAACGAAAAAATTAGACCCATTAAAAAAATAACTCACCCACACTCTATTAATTTCCCCAACTTGGAATGACACTAACTCATTGAACCTGACATAGATATACTCGTTGTTAATAGATCAATAAGGGTATTGTTCTGATAGATAACTATTGCATAGGGTTCATCAATATCTGAGCGCATTAGTTTATCCCCCATCTATCTAAATGATTAGTCTCAACTCATGAGAAAGAACCGGTAATAAATAAATAAAAAAAAACATCCATTCTGGCTCTATATTTGTTCGAATAAAATGCTTACCCAATTTCATGCATCTAACCAAAACATCATTTCTTATTCAGACATTTCGATATTTCCATTCATTTTCTGTGTGCCCTTCTTCCCCCAATTATTCCCATTCTACCAACGAATTTTCATTCACAAGTAACAATTGAAGAAATTGTGAATACATTGACTTGACATGAACATTGTTATGGAGAATTGATATGTAATTTCTATATATAACAAGAGCAATGATAGGATATTTTAGTAATACTTAATTACATTTATAAATGAGGGCATATAGGAACAGTTGGGCAAAATATTTTGTTGATCTTGAAAAAAAATTAATGATATTTTGATATATTATACGCATCTGAGCACACTATTCAAAAGTTTTCATTACTTTCTTAAAATTCATATCTTGTTAAATTAAAACACATAAAAGAAATGATTGAATAACATGACATTCAAAGAATTAGGAAAAGAAAAACAATAAAATTTAAATATTCTTACTTTATTTCGAATATAACTATAAAAATCATTGGATATCCTCTCAAAAAACAACAAAACATTTAAAGAAATAAGATCCTAATTAATTAACATAAATTTAAAATTGTGTGAATTAGTATCCCACCAGAGTTCAATCTCATCACCATAGCTCAATCCACGATTTTCGAACAAATCTGCACAAACTATTGCATAGTCCTTACATGACTTCATCTTCACAACATAAGCGCCTTCATCATTTTTAGGATTGTTCTCTTCAATAACATCCAATAATTCAAAACAATGCATGTTCCCTTTCTCTACAAGTTAGACCATTTCCTTCATCCAATGTGAAAAAACATGTGCAAGAGCGAATGCAAATGGAAGCACTAATAACCTGGTCAATTGCTCAAACTGGGTGATAGTCTTCCTAATCTTTCGGGGACCTTGAATAGGGTCAGAGTGGGTGGTCGTATTCATAATAGTAATTATAGAGAAATGTGTTTAATGAAAATTTACAATGTTGAGGAAAAAAAGATAGGAATTTTTTGGCATTAAATTTGGAAGGTAAATGACACTATAATTATTTTTCTAATAAAGATTGGTTTCATATATTTAAGATTAGATTGCTGTGATTAATCATATTTGTATTTTTTTCTAGTCACTTTCCTTCAACAACTTGATTTGATGATTCTTGCGTACAAGCAAGTTATTTAAATATAATTACAAGTAATTTTATTTAATAAATTTATAATAAACAATAAATAATCAAATATAATAAATCAAATTACATTAATTATTAAAAGTATATCATGTATACAAGTTGGTAATTCTATTTAAAAAATCTTCTCTTAGTGTACCTTTTACTAATAATTGGGAAAATTTTCAATTATGCCATCAAACTATTGGAATGACTCACCTATGTCATCCATTTAGAGTATGACACATTTATGTCATCACTATTATAAAACATGTTCATTTATATCATTATTTTTAATAGTGATTTTGTAGAAACAGTTTTGCCACATGGCCTCTTGTTAGAGGTCCACAAAAAAAAAATTAGATCCAATAAAAAAATAACCCACCAACACTATTATCTTATCCAGCTTGGACGGAAGCTAACTCATTGAACTTGTCATAGATCTACATGTTGTTAATAGATCTATAAGGGTATTGTTGTGATAGATAACTCTGGTATAGAGTTCATCAATATCTGAGCTCGTTAGTTTATCCCCCATCCATCTAAATGATCAATCTCAACTCATGAGGAAGAGCGAGTGATAAACACAAAATCATCCATTATGGCTCTATATTTGTTTGAATAAAATGTTTATCCAATTTCACGCATCTAACCAAAAAGTCATTTCTTATTCAGACATTTTGCTATTCTCATTCATTTTCTATGTGCGCTTCTTCCCCCAATTATTTCCATTCTACCAACGAATTTCCATTCACAAGTAATAATTGAAGAAATTGTGAATACATAGACTTGACATGAACATTGTTATGGGGAATTGATATGTAGTTTCTATAACAAGAGCAATGTTAGGATATTTTAGTAATACTTAATTACATTTATAAAAGAGGGCATAAAGGAACAGCTGGACAAAATATTTTGTTGATCTTGAAAAAAAATTAATGATATTTTGATATATTATACACATTTGAGTACATTAATCAAAAGTTTTCATTACTTTCTTAAAATTCATATCTTGTTAAATTAAATCACATAAAATAAATGATAGAGTAACATGACATTCAAAGAATTAGGAAAAGAAAAACAATAAAATTTAAATATTCTTACTTTATTTCGAATATAACTATAAAAATCATTGGATCTCCTCTCAAAAAACATCATAAGATTTAAAGAAATAAGATCCTAATTAATTAACATAAATTTAAAATTGTGCGAATTAGTGTCCCAACAGAGTTCAATCTCATCACCATAGCTCAATCCACGATTTTCGAACAAATCTGCACAAACTATTGCATAGTCCTTGCATGGCTTCATCTTTACAACATAAGCACCTTTATCATTTTTAGAGTTGTTCTCTTCAATAACATCCAATAATTCAAAACGATGCATGTTCCCTTCCTCTACAAGTTGGACCATTCCCTCCATCCAATGTGGAAAAACATGTGCAAGAGTGAATGCAAATGGAAGCACTAACAACTTGGTCAGTTGCTCAAACTGGGTGATAGTCTTCCTAATCTTTCGGGGACCTTGAACAGGGGTAGAGTGGGTGATCGTATTCATAATAGTAATTATAGAGAAATATGTTTGATGAAAATTTACAGTGTTGGGGAAAAAAGATAGAAATTTATAGGAATGTTTTGGCATTAAATTTGGAAGGTAAATGACACTATAATTATTTTTCTAATAAAGATTGGTTTCATATATTTAAGATTAGATTACTGTGATTAATCATATTTTATTTATTTTCTAGTCACTTTCCTTCTACAACTTGATTTGATGAATATTGCATACAAGCAAGTTATTTAAATGTAATTATAGGTAATTTTATTTAATAAATTTATAATAAACAATAAATAATCAGTTATAATAAATCAAATTATATTAATTATTAATTATATTTTATCACGTATACAAGTTGGTAATTCAATTAAAAAAATTCTTCTCTTTATGTACTTTTTATTAATAATAAAAGGGAAATCTTCAAATTTGTCATCGAACTATTAGAAATGACTCATCTATTTCGTTAAGAGTATGGCACATTTAAGTGTTGTTATAAATCATGTTCATTTATATCATTGGTTTTATTAGTGATTTTGTACAAACAATTTTGCCATATGGCCTCTTGTTAGAGGTCCCCCAAAAAATTGGACCCATTTAAAAATTAACTTACTCACACTCTATTCTTTTCCCCAACTTGGACTGAAACTAACTCATAGAATCTGGTCGGAATTCACCAGGTATAAGGTAACTACTGGAGAGGGAAAATTTTACGCCATAACACTTTATTATCCCAACTATGATGTCTACCATGTTTTTTTGTATTTGTTTCATTTTCACTTCTTTGTAGTTTTGGAGAGATGCCATCCTCCCTAGCGACATTAGAAAAACAACCATCCAACAATTCATCCTCCTCACAAAGAAATCACATCTTGTAGTATATGAGGAGAAAAATAACAACTTTCAACAACTTGTAATTTCTTACTAGTGCTAATATGAGTGATAGAATTGGAAAGTGTTCAACTAACAAACTTTTTTAGTTAAAAGTTCATCAAGAAGATCTCTATTCGTTATATTATTATTTGAAGCACTTGTTTGAGTCATAACATGCTTTGAGTCTAGTGGTGGAACTACCATGGCATGGTTAAGCACAAATGTCAGGGCTATTGGAGGTTTTGGAGGGGATATAATCTACTACTCCTCTTGCATCATGTATTCCCCACTCTTCGCCCTCGTACCATCATTTTGGCCATTTTTTGCATCAAAATTGTTGGTTGAGTACAATGGAATTAAGGCCAAAAATGTATCTAAATTTTGGTCATTCCCCAGGGATATTAGTTGTTGTTCAGAGCCATTTTATTTCTCACAAAAGAACTCCATATGGAGTTTGTGTTGACACCCCAAACGTCGAAGTGTTCAAAGTATCTATTAAGGGCTTCAAAATGGAGATAGGACAAACAAAGCAAACACCATGTTGTTCCATTAGCATGTTTGTTAATTCTGACTGTGCAACTTAAAGCTTATAACTGTCCAAACTAGGTTGATGTTCCTCTCTAACCGTAAGGGAATCAAAAGAGTTAGAACAAATATTATCCTCTGAGGAATTTGATCAGACACCTTGCTTCGTGACAAACTTTATCTTATTTGCCTGAACCAAAGTGTTAACTACAGTGTCCTTGTCTTTCTCATGTGTTGCCATGAACCAATTCACATCATCAGATTTATCATTACATTTTCTACTTCGTGGCTTTCATGGAAACCCCAACATCATCCACTACGTTTTCCGAATTCACATCCAAAGTGACTTTCATATATTTTGTTTGTTTCGCATCTTCTACATGTTCATCATCCAAAACCTTATTAGTCCCATTAATATTATGAAAAATCTCAACTTCCTATTCATTGATTATCGATTGTACACCATCTTGTTATCTCACTTTGTCACGAACTTTTTTGAGTTCCCTATTAACAAGCACACTTACTCTCATCGTATTTTTGATGCTTGCAATGGCTGCAATATATTCGATCAAATTTTTTTTATTTGTTGTAAAGTAAAGTGTGTGAATGCAATGGATAGCTTCAATATGTTTTAGGGTTGGTCTATTAAATAATTTAACTAATGATGATAGTACTATATTTGGTATATCTATAAGACATGCAAATCACTTAAAATGAAATTACATGTGATTCGTAACTTATAATAAATAAAATTAATCGGTTATGATAAATTAAACCAAGTTCGAATTTTCCAAATACATCAATCTAATTAATAGGATTGAAAATGCTACTGAGGATGTGAGGTTGCTTAGGCAACATAGAAAATCATTTCTACTATATGAAAAATATTTTCATTACAAATCATTCTTGATACCTCCCAAGGATAGTGTAGAACAATGGACTATAAGACATTATCAATGTCAAATATCTTGTAGAAATTAGAGTTTATATATTTCATAAAGTTTAGCATTTCAATTAATTCCGAAAATGAATTGTAATCTTTATTATGACCATCTCTCATTGGTTGTCCCTAGGTATCATTATCAAGAAGTATATCCACGACTTCTTGTACTATTTTTTCCTGACGTAGATCTATCCGTTGTTAATAGATCGGTAAGGGTATTGTTTTGATAGGTAACTCTTTTATAGAGTTCATTAATATCTGAGCTAATAAGTTTTTCTATCATCCATCTGGTTGATCGGTCTCAACTCATGAGGAAGAACCGGTAATAAACACAAAATAATTCATTCTTGCTCTATAGTTTTTCAAATTAAATGTTTATACAACTTCATGCATCTAACCAAAAAATTATTTCTTATTCCAACTTTTTAATATTCCCATTCAATTTTTGTGTGCCCTTCGTCCCCCAATTATTCCCATTCTACCAACGAATTTCAATTCACAAGTATTAGAACAGTTGAAGAAATTGACTTGACAGGAGCATTTTTATGGGGAATTGATGCGTAGCTTATATAACAGGAGCAATGTTAAGATATTTTGGTACTACTTAATTGTATTTGTAAAAGAGAGCATAAAGGAACAATTGGGCAAAATATTTTTTTGATCTTGAAAAAAATTTAATGATATTTGGATATATCTTCCTACACGATTGAAAAGTTTTCATTAATATCTTGTTAAATTAAAACACATAAAATAAACTAGAAGAGTAACATGACATTCTAAGAAATAGGAAAAAGGAAAATAATAAAATTTAAATATTATTACTTTCTTTCAGATATAATTATAAAAATCATTCAATCTCCTCACAAAAATCATCATAAGATCTCAAAAAACATGACCCCTTTTAATTAACTTAAATTTAAAACTGTTTGAAATAGTATTCCAATAGAGTTCAATCTCATCACCACAGCTCAATACACGATTTTCAAAAAAAACCACACAAATAATTGCATAGTCCTTACATGGCTTCATCTTCACAACATAAGCTCTTTCATCATTTTTATAGTTGTTCTCTTCAGTAACATCCCATAATTCAAAACGATGCATGTTTCTTTCTCTATAAGTTGGACCATTTCCTTCATCCAATGAGGAAAAGCATGTGCAAGAGCGATTGCAAATGTTAGCGTCAACAACTTGGTGAGTTTCTCAAACTGAGTGATGGTCTTCTTAATCTTTCGGGGGCCTTGATCAGGAACAAAGTGGGTGGTCATCTCCATAATAGTAATTATAGAGCAATGTGTTTGATGAAAATTTACTATGTTGAGGGAAAAAAGGTAGGTATTTATAGGAACGTTTTGGCATTTAATTTGGAAGGTATGTGACACTATAATTATTTTTCTAATAAATATTGGTTTCATATATTTAAGATCAGATTACTGTCACGATCCGAGTCTACACCCTGGACGTGGCCGGCACTCGAGAACCATTGCTGGTCCCCAAGCGAACCCTCATCCTAGCTGATTACAAGCGGAAGACTAACTCAAGCATACAAAGCTTAAAACTGAAAAAAATTCAATAAACTTGAATACTCAACTTTGAAATAATCTGAACAATACTCACTATATGAACTTAGAGTTTGTAAAACAACTCAAAGAAGATACATACTGAAAACTACTCAACTTTGTCTATATATGAAGCCTTTACCATTACAAAAAAATATCGGGACAAAACCCACGACATCTCAAAACTAATAATTGTAAGGTAAAGGTGAAATCCTCCCGAATATAAGAAGGCTCACCAAAGTTGACTGGAACAGCAAGTGGCATCAATGAAGTTTCTGTTGATGACCCTGAATACCTGTATCTACATCATAAAACGATGCAGGTCAAATGAAATCAGTACGTTAAATGTACGAGCATGTAAGGGGAATTATAAATCATAAACATAAGCTTGAACTGATGGAAAAAAAAACATACTTACTTCATCTAAACTCACTCAACTCAAATCAACTCAACTCAATGAGACATAGTTCCCCTCAACTCAGAGAAATAAGGCTCAACTCAGAAATAAGATACTCAACTCAGTAATAAGATACTTAACTTAGTGAGACATAGTTCAACTCAACTCAGGGAAATAGGGCTCAACTCATCAATAAGGTACTCAATTCTGACTCAAGATACTCAACTCATACTCAAGATACTCAGCAACAATAAAAGATGCAATATATGGAAATATTTTAAAATAATAGACAATAACACAGTTGCATGCAAAAATACAATAATAACTCAATTGTATGAAAATACAATAATAACTCTGTTTGTATATAAAAACACAAAGTAACTTTGTGGGAGATTCTCTAACCGACAACCATCACTATGAGCTGTGTGATGATACAACGTCTAGGCCACGCTGCTAGAATTGTCCTATACTTGCTAGGGTATAATACCTACTAACTAAGTGGATCTACTAGTCTATGCTAAAAAGCAATAAGGAATCATCTAAAGAGTATGACACTTTCTACCCATATTAGTTACATGGTTTATGATAGGTTGTGAGGTGTCTGAACTCTCCCCCATATCGGTGCTAAATGCTACTCCCAAAATATAACTAGTTCATATGTTTAAAAACATAACTCTTTTCTATGTTTTTATATTATAAGTCAAAAATCTTCTCTTAAAAGAGATGGTACTCAAACTGCTCAAAACTCTTATGGAAATCTCAATTTCCTCCTCTTTTAAATGTGAAAACATTTACTCTTGGAATACTTACTTCCCATATATTCATTTTGAAAAAAATGAAACTTGACTCTACTCATCCTCATACTCAAGGCTTAAGTCTTCACAACAAGTTTTAAAACAATTTGTAAAAAGACTTCTTACAATAGGGTTCATGCCGAATTATGGACTCAAACGACTCAATTCAAGGTTTTCAATAACCATGCATAGAACTTAATACTTGGAACTCAACAACTCCAGAACTGAAAGAGTCAATGATAATACTCATCTAAAGAATGCTCAACTCGGAGGGCTCATACAGAATTATGGGCATGAACTACTAAACTCAAGGACTCAATGATACTTCTCATCTCAAGACTACTCGACTCTAGGGTTCATGCAGAATTATGGGCATGAACTACTCAACTCAAGGACCTTCATGGGTAACTTGTAGTAGTCCCATGATTAGAAATACAATCTCAAAAGGATTATGAACTCAAGACTTAGAACTTGAAGATACTACTCCTCTTAATGATTTTCAATTTATGGAGTCCATGCGGAATTTATGGGCATGAACGACTCGAATCGAAGGTTTATACAATTACATGGAACTCATGTATACGAATCTTCTCATTCTCTTACTTACTTCCTCAAAAACTTAACTGAAATCGATGATGGACCTCAAAGGATTCACAATTGAACTCCGAGACTTCCTTGAACTCTACTCTTAACTCTCTCTTGAATGTGAATTATGAATTCAAGAGTTATGGTTCATGATATGAAGGATATCTTGATGATAAAGTGGACTCATGAATACATTCTCCTCACTCTCATACTCACTTTCTCGAGTCTTGAAACAAGTTATTAGAAATTGTAGAAGACTTTTCAAAAGGACTCAAAGGGACTCTCTCAAAATGATCGGAAGAACTCTCAAGACTTAATGATTTCTAGGTGTTTAGAAGTAGTTTAGAGTGATTGGAATCAAAGGGAGTGAAGGTACACTTAAAAGGGGCTCAAACGGGACAACCGACGGAAAAAGAGTGGGGGCAGGCGACCCTGGCGCGTTCTGGGCACGGGGTGCCAGCCCCTAAATTCAGAGGCTGCATATGGGCGCACTGCAGGGGCGCCGCCCCAGCCCCTTGGGTGCATCTGGGGGGCGCCGCCCCAGCCTTTTCCCAGGCCAAGTTCGATATATTTCGCCTCTCGTTTTTTGATCCTAAAACGCTTTTAATCGAATTCTTTTCTCAAGTTTTCCTTAGACTCAATTACCAAACCTAAGTACACACTAATACACTCAAAACAATCACTTTAATCTCAAGAAATCATCAAAACCCCAACAAAACAAGATTTAGAATGAACTTCAAGAACAGTTACCAAGAACTTAAATCCTTCAACTTTTGAGAGTAAAATTACGCTGAAAATAACATGTTTGGCATGTGGGTGAACAAACCCAACACTATGAAAACTTACATACCTCTTAGGGATCAAATCTATGGCGAAAATCCTCAAACAAACTCAAGACCGTCGACGAACGCCTTGATCCTTTCCTCTTCTTTTCTCTTCTTGAACTCTCAACTAAAACCCTAGCCGTATATTAAGATTATAAAACTGAACCTAAAAGGATTAGACCCTTAAAACATTACTAAAAATGAATTAAATCTGATTGGATAAGGAAAAGACCAAAATACCCCTTACTATTTCCGATTTTGACTTTCTTTATCTAGACAACCCAACTTCAAATGGCCATATCTCCCTCATACGAACTCAAAACTGAGCAAACTCGGTGGCGTTGAAAATATAATTCAAATAGCTTTCCTACGATATTAGGTAGCACACCTAACTCATCCTGAGTTAGGAGTTATGGTTGTTTGAAGTCGACCCATAACTGCAAAATTTCAGATTTTGTTATTTCCAATTTAGTTATTTTGGAACTCAATGTGCTACATCTAGTGACCTTAACATTTAAGAAATTTTTAATTCCTTGGTAAAATCTCACTCATTACGAAGAACGGTTCGAGTCTTAGTTCGAATTTTTTTCTGGGGTGTTACAGTCGTCCTCCCTAGCGGCATTAGAAAAACAAGTATCCAACAATTCATCCTTCTTGCAAAGAATTCACATCTTGTAGAATATGTGGAGAAAAATAACAACTTCCAACAAATTGTAATTGCTTACTAGTGCTAATATGAGCAAGAGAGTTGGAAAGTGTTCAACTTACCAATTTTGTTAGTTACAAGTTAATCAATAAGATATCTATTCGTATTATTATTTTTTGAAGCACTCGTTACAGTCATAAAATGTTTTACGGCTAGTGGTTGAACTACCATGGCACAGTTAGGCACAAATGTCAGGTTTACTAGTTTTCAGATACGAGGTGTTACACTACAACTAACTAACATTACCAAAAAAAAAGCAACCAGAAAGAGAGTGGATAAACATGCCCACTAACTCTACCCTATCAACTAAAAAGCAACAAACAACTTAATGCTAAATAACTAAACAACATTACTTTTTTTTACTAGCTAAAAACTAGGAATCACATGGACTATTTTGAAGCATTAATCAACACCATCTTATTTCTAAAAAAAGAAATCCATGTATAGTTTGTGTTGACACCTCATACATCGAAGTGTTCAAAATATCTATTAAAGGTTTCAAAATGGAGATAGGACAAACAAAACAACTAACATATTGTTCCACGAGCATGTTTGTCAATTCCAGATGTGCAACTTAAAACTTATAACTGTCCAAACTAGGTTGACGTTACTCTCTAACCAAATGGGCATCAAACGAGTTAGAACAACAAAAAAATTATTCTCTCTAGAATATGATCGAACACCTTGCTTCATGACAACGCTCATCTTAGTAGAATAAACCAAAGTGTCAACTATCGTGTCCATGTCTTTCTTGTGTGTTTACATGGACCAATCCTTATCATCAACTTTACCTTTACCTTTGCTAAACTCCATGGCTTTAATGAACCCCAAACATCATCTACTACTTTTCCAGAATTTACATCCAACGTGACTTTCATCTCTTTTGCTCGTTTCGCATCTTCTTCATGTTCATCATCCAAAAACTTATTAGTCCATTAATATTATGAAAAATCTCAACTTCATGTTCATTCATTGTCGATTGTACACCATTTTGTTGTCTCGCTTTGTCACGAACTTTTGAGTTTCCTAGTAACAAGCACACTTACTCTCATCGTATTTTTAATGCTTGCAATGGCCACAATATGATGGTAACTCATCATCATAGATATTATTTTGATGAATTAATTTAAATAGTGACTTATTTCGATCAAAAAATTTTATTTATGGTAAAGGAAAGTGTGTGAATCCAATGGATAACCTCAATAGGTTTTAGGTTTGGTGTATTAAATAATTTAATTACTCATGCTTGTACTAGAAGGCATGCAAGTCACTTAAAATGTAATTGCATGTAATTCTACATAATTTTTAATAAATGAAATTAATCGATTATAATAAATTAAACCTGTCGAATTTGCCAAATACATCAATCTAATTAGTAGGATTGCAAATGCTACTGAGGGTGTGAGGTTGCTTAGGCAACATAGATAATCATTTCTTCATGAATCAATATTTTATTACAAATCTTTCCTGATACCTCCCAAAGCTTGTGTAGAACAATGTACTATAAGACCACATCAATGTCAAATATCTTGTATAAATTAGAGCTTATGTATTTCATAAAGTTAATCATTTCAATTACATGAGAAAATGACTTGTAATCTTTATTATGACCATCTCTCATTGATTGTCCCCATGTATCATTATCAAGAAGTATATCTACGACTTCTTGTACTAATTTTTTCTAGCATAGATCTAAGTGTTGTTAATAGATCGGTAAGGGTATCGTTTTGATAGGTAACTCTTCTATAGAGTTCATTAATATCTGGGCTAATTAGTTTTTCTATCATCCATCTGATTGATCAGTCTCAACTCATGAGGAAGAACCGATAATAAACACAAAATCATCAATTCTTGCTCTATACTTTTCCAAATTAAATGTTTATTCAATTTCACACATCTAACCAAAAATTCATTTCTTATTCCAACTTTTTGATATTCCCATTCATTTTCTATGTGCCCTTCTTCCCCCAGTTATTCCCATTCTACCAATAAATTTGCATTCACAAGTGTTAGAACAACTGAAGAAATTGTAAATACATTGACTTGAAAGGAGCATTTTTATGGGGATTGATGTGTAGCTTATATAACATGAGCAATGTTAGGACATTTTAGTACTGCTCAGTTACATTTATAAAAGAGAGCATAAAGAAATAGTTGGACAAAACATTTTGTTGATTTTGAAAAAAAAATAAATTATATTTGGATATATTATACGCATCTTACTACACGATTCAAAAGTTTTCATTACTTTCTTAAACTTCATGTCTTGTTAAATTAAAACACATAAAATAAAACGACAGAGTAACATGGCATTCTAAGAAATAGGAAAAGGAAAACAGTTAAATTTATATGTTATTACTTTCAAAAATCATTCAATCTCCTCACAAAAATCATCTTAAGATTTCACAAAACAAGACCCCTTTTAATTAACTTGAATTTAAAATTATTCGAAATAGTATCCCAATAGAGTTCAATCTCATCACCACAGCTCAATCCACGATTCTCAAACAAATCGGCACAAACAATTGCATGGTCCTTACATGGCTTCATCTTCACAACATAAACCCTTTCATCATTTTTATGATTGTTCTCTTCAGTAACATCCCATAATTGAAAATGATGCATTTTCCCTTTCTCCAAACAAATGAAATTGTTATAGAAATGTTTGATCATAAATGTTTGTCCTTAATTTTATTGGCCATGAATGGATGAATCTTATTCCTAGTTCAAAAAGATAAAATACACTGAGTTTCCAAACTATGTGGTGTCCAAATTGAGTCAATATGGAGTATGAACAATTGCATCATGTAATCAATGAATCTTGGAAAATTACTGCCTATTTTTGGTGCAGAAACTGAAATGGACACTGTTACATTTAGTGCACATATTGAACACTGTTTCCCAACTAGCTTGGGATTTGATGTAGCTGTTGTATTGATCACTGAGTTTTGTGTCACAGCTCACTTCAAATCATAAGGTTGTGAGTTCGAGTCACCGGAAGAAAAACAGATGGAAGCTCCTAGGGAGAAGTTAAAAAAGAAAAAAAAAAAAAGGTGGCACAGATTAGCTCATTCCATTCATCAGGGACTCTGGGTAGACACCAATGGGCACAATCTTGCTTCACCCTTCTACCGATCTTCTCATACACTGATGGGTGGTCATCCTTGCGGAAATTTATCGACTGTGTTACGTTTAAAAGGACTACTGGCAGCTGCCTTTCCTTAATCACCTCCTCCACAATCTTCATTTTCAAAGGATAGCTCCTCTCAAAACAGGTTTACTCTCTTTACAACAACTTCCACCTGTATCCCAAGCTCTGCCTCTGTTTAAATACAAGTAAACTTAAACCACGTTTGACAGATTTGTAGAATACCATTTTTCCTAATTAGAATGAATATAGAATGTGGGGAAGGCTAAATGATCAATGTTGCTCGTTCCTTCAATGATACAACATGCACTTTCATAAGATAAGAACTCTCATGTTAGTGTTTTCATTTATAAGTCGGAGATTACCTCTTTGAGCTCTGGCAGCATTTCCTGCTTAGATAGGCTTCGGAAAGCCCTTAGTTGTGTCACTTAAAATATGCCATCACCAATAGTCCCTGCAGGAACATGTTCCGTTCTCAAACTTATGGAACCTATTGGCATCTCTAACAAGAAATATTTTCTTCAAAATCTTTGACAAACCCTTGATGTACTCGTGACAATCTCCACAAACTCTCAAATTCTTGAAAACACGAATTGGCTTCCCCTCAACCTCATCGGCACCAGAAAGAAGTGCCAAACCAATTGCCAATTTCTCGCTGTGAAATCTCAGGCTCTCATCCCTTGTTTCATCTTCAACATCATGTAATGAAAAGCTTACTTCCCGTGTGTAACCGAGTTCATATTTCATTTTCTTCTCCATCTTATACAAAAATTCATGTATAGCTTTAGTAAGTGGATGTGTCTCATCTCTGTTGTAGAAAAAGTGCATCTTCTTGTCAATCTCAACCCAACTTTGTCCTGCTTGTTTTCTTAAACCTTTTGTTTTCACCAGTCCTCTTAATCCCTCACATTTTTCCCATAGGCGGGCATCAGCGAAAATGTTTGACATCATAACATAATTCACCGGATTATTGCCATCTAATTTTAAGAGAATCTCCCCAACTTCTCTCCCTATTTCTACATTCTTGTGTACTCTACATGCACCAAGCAGTGTCTGCCAAATACCAACATTTGGTTTTACAGGCATGTTCTCTATCACAACCTTAGCTTCTCTTAGGCGTCCAGCTCGACCTAGGATATCAACCATGCAAGCATAATGCTCTACTGAGGGTTTTAAACAATTTGAATTGCATAGTTTTGAAAAGTATTCTTCACTTTCCTGAACTAACCCCGAATGACTACAAGCGGTGAGCAGAGCTAAGTAGGAAACCTCATCAGGCTCAATCCTATCCATATGCATTTTCTTGAATAGTTCAACTGCTTCTCCACCAAGACCATACTTCCCATACCCGGTGATCATAACTGTCCATGAAATCACATTTTTTTCTGGCATAACATCAAAAAGTGTTTCAGCTTCCTCTATTAACCCACATTTTAGATACATATCCATGATTGAATTCAATACAGATATGTCTAACCCAGAAGGTATTTTTACTGCACAACAATGCAATTGTTTCCCAAGCTCAATTAGAGCAAAATCAGCTAAGATACCCATCATGCTTGACAGCACAAACCCATCCAATGTGATGCTACTTTCCCTGAGCTGCTTGAACAAGTTCATTGCCTCTGTTAGTTTGCCTTCTTGAGCATACCCTACAGTCAGTGTCGTCCATGATATCACACTTTTCTGTTCAACTTGACTAAACACCTTATGAGCTTCAAACAAGTTTCCTGATTTGACATACAAATCAATAAGGGCGCCTGCAATAACTTTCTGGCTGGAAATAAGGAATCCCCTAGTAATAAGAAAACCATGAATTTGGCTTCCTTCACGGACCGCCTTAAAACCACTGCAAGCCTTCAATGTGCTTGCAAACGTAAACTCGTCTGGCATTTCTCCTTGTTGTTGCATTTGTTTGAACAGACACAAAGATTTATCACTAAATCCTCCCATTGCATACCCTGCTATCATTACATTCCAAGTTATGAGACTCTTTTCTGGCATTTCATGGAACTTCTTTTCAGCCTCACCAAGTTTCCCACATCTTGAGTACATATCAATAACTGAATTTCCTGCAACTGGATACTTTTCAAACCCACTTTTAGTACACAACCCATGAATCTGTTGTCCATTTTCCAGAACACCAAGAATACCACATGCCTTTAAGTTAGTGGAAAAAGTGTATTCATTGGGTCTTACATTTGAGAAGAGCATCCGAGAGAGAAGCAACAAGGATTCTTGAGCATTAGTGTGTTGTAAATATCCACACATTAAAGCCGTCCAAGAAACCACATTCCTTTCAGGCATTTTGTGAAACACTGAGCGAGCTAGTTCCACTCTACTGCACTTCCCGTACATATCAATGAGATCATTGCTTATCATCAAATCAAATGCATAACCCATCCTTAATACAGCTCCATGAACTTGCTTTCCCACATCTAAAGACAAAATCTTAGAACAATTTCTCAGTAGTTCAGCCAACCTTTGCCTCTCATTCATTACAAAAGTTGTACCTTGCTGCATCTTCTTATCAGATAGCTATAAATCTCTTGTGGAACTCAAAGAAGTTGTCCAAATAATTGTCATCTCATTTGAAACTCCAAAAAATTGTAGTTAAATGGGAATCCAGGTTCAGATATACGACTGTTCTAATTTTTCGCCCCAAGGGCGGTTTGGGTTATATTATGTAACAGGAGAGATTCAAACTGGTTTCGGTTCACTGAGTCTCCTACCAGCATCAGCCTCTTTCCTTTCAATCTCTTCAAAAAATCTGATGCACTAAACCTACAAAAGTAGAACTGCTTTAAATATACAAATCTGTTAAGTAGTCCCCTGAATCGACAAACAACCAGCAAATTTACCAATGAAATGAATAAGTTTTATCATCACATGAATCAGCAGAACAGCAAAACCTATAGATATTACGGAATATTATTGATACTTCCATCTATTAGCATGTGAATCAATTTATGAAACTACTATTTGGTGATAATATTGAGGAAGCTCCATATTAATATGCAGGTTGAGGTGTAATTGATTTCTGATTCACTACAAAATGTTATAAAGTCAGAAAAATATTTTCTTCATTGAGCTAATCATGTATGATATTGTGCAACATGATAAGCCCTCCTACCAACTCCAAAACAGTGTATTAAATATATGTACTACCCGACCCTTAAACATATATATATATATATATATATATATAGAGAGAGAGAGAGAGAGTGTTAAATGATCAAGAATCTATTATGCTTGTTCCACATGGTGATCATGTTGAGGTTTAGCCATAGATTTCAGACAATGACAGTGCATGTCAAGGGCACTAGCGCATGCCCCGGTGATCATTACCACTTGAAGTTTCAGTTAACCAGAAACATCTCAATGTCAATTAGAAAGTGCAATGCCACAGTCAGAGTGAACTATCTAACCATCTTCAACATGACAGTAAAATATCCTACACAAAGCTAAAGAATTCATTTAGACACTTAAACAAACACCTTACAGGCAACCATTTTGAATACAGTGAAACATCCTCCACAAAGGTAAAGAATTCATTCAGACATTTAAACAAACACCTTACGGGCAACCATAACATTGGGAAGTCGGATTCCACCCCACCCACCCGCCAATAAGCAATCATTCATACCTGAAATTTATTAGACAGCTCGATATACAAAGCATTTCGCATTTAAGGGCAGGTTATGGACTGCACATTTGAATAACAAGTAAAAAGTATCCTGAGTAGAAAAACATTTCACTTGAGAAAAAGTAAAATTAATTTTTCAAACTTGAAATTTATTTTTAAAAAATTAATATATTCTATAACTAAACAATGGAGTATTTTGAAATGTTTTATTTAATGTCCAAATAGCTCTTAGGGGTCTTCTGGTTGGTACATATAGAGAAAGATATTTCACAAATTTATTTTATTCTATCATAAAATTATGTTGAGATTATTATTTTTATTCCATCAATTAGAAGCGGTCTGTCGTAGCGGTGCGACAATATTTAACCTGCAACCTAATGTAGGCAAAGTGGTGTCCAAACCGTCATTCCGCAGAGTGAGTTTCACACAATTTTATCTTCTTTCTATCTTTTATATAAAATTAAAAATAATGTAGTGTCATGTGACATTGCTTCGACTAACGTGTACCTATTTTTAGTGATACTTTTGTTATTTTCGAATCATGAATTTGTATTTGCGTCCAATTAAAATGACCTTTCAAAGACTATAAAAATATTTTATATATATATAATGACACTGCATAAGATGAAGTGTCGCTAAAGGCTTTAGGAATATATACAAAAAGTGTTAATTGCTGCTAAAAATACATATTTAGTGACAGTTAAGTTATTGTCGTTAATTAATTGCCGCTAAAAATAAAAAAAAATTATGTATGTCAAAGACTATAAAATACTTTTTTTTATATAATGACACAGCATAACATTTATGACTCACCAACCTAAAAAAAAAGTGAGTGGGTTTCATTAATTACTTAAAGCTTACCAAAGTTGACACAATGAAGAATAATGAATCTCCAAATCCATCTCAAAAAAAGGAGAAAAAACAGCAAAAATGAAAGAGTTCTATTTTCCCACTTCAATTATTCCCATTCCAAAAATTTTGAGAGTATTATTTACATGATTATACTAATTTCACCATAGTTTAAAAATGTATAAATTGCATGTCCTTCACTAAGTTAATAAGTATGATGCACGTCCCAATCCATGAACGCAATCATTTTTTTAAAAGGTTTATTAAAGTGTTTCTCTCCTAATTTAAATTTTCTCTTCCTGTTTCTCTTATATACATCTGAAAATATTTATTGGGAGGAGTTTTGACTATTTTATATTATTCATTACTCAATACCTGAGGTGTTTATAATTTTCAAGAACAATTGCTATTAAGGATAAAATGGAAAAAGAACTTATCTTGAACTTCTAAAATAACAAATAATTTACGATAACTATTTTTAAGAATTACGACAGATAATTTGAGACAATAGAAGTAACATTTTAAAAAAAAAATAATATACTATTTTAGTTAATGGAAGATAAATATAGATTATAATTAAAGAGACCATAAGAAATTATTAGTTAAAAAGGTTTTTGGCTTTATTATATTAGTAAAAATATTGAATATGATGTCAAACACAAAATAAATCAAGATAAGAGTGAACTACTCGGATGGTAAGCACTTTTCACTTTTAACTTTAAGATTGCAAGCAATGATTTCGAATTACCAAAAAAGCAAAGGTAAAACCTCCTGGAGAAAGGAGTTAAACAAATCTATCAATTATTGGTTGTGCAAGAGTTATGAAATGAATTTTTATTGATCCTAGTAGGCTAGACTCTACCAAAATAGTTGACTTTGGATAGTATATATTCTTATGTTAAATTGAGATCTGAATTACAATATTTCAAACTAGTGGATATTGTATATTGTGTTATGTGTTACGTGCGGAGTTAAAGTACAAATTATTTGATTGAATTTAATAATTTTAATTTATTGTAAAAAAATCCATCGAATCTGTATAAGGTAGAAGTAGTTTAGAATCTAATAATATATTAAAAAGAAATAAATTTTCAATCATAAATTTTAAATTATAATTAGGAAAAACTATGTTATATGGTCTATACATAAGGTCAAACAAGATATCACAAGTTCAAATTATACAAATAATATTTTTACAAAGACTACATACATTAGATCTTTCTAATTCGATCATCAATTTCACTAATTTCCATTCTAGTCTAGTCTTTTGACTTTAAAAATGGAGTCGTTATAACTCTGACCAACTAGGGGTTGTTTGGTAAAAGTATAAGAAAAATAATCTTAATATATAAACATTTGATATAATTTTATTAATTGTTCGGTTGTAATTTAGTTCGTGTATAATTTAATATATTAGTTGGCGTATTGTTTTAATTTTTAAATATACCACCAACAACATGAAATAATTAATTCATGGACACAATACCAAAAAGTCAAAACTATCTTTATTTTCCTAGTAACTAATGAAGTATAATTATAAATTCATTACTGTTTAGTTTAATAAATAAATAAGTATTATGATTAATATATTTTATATCCAATTTCATAAAAATAATCTCTAAAAGCCCTTAATTAAATATCCACCTTAAATAATCTCATTTATTAAATATGTAAAAAGATAGATGAAGCCACGATGTACCATGTTACTACCATCATCATAACAACTTGACAAGTCCTCAACATGAGTTGTATCAAAAAAATAACTCACTTTTAGGATTGTTTTATCCTTAATAAAAATTTTAGGTTCGAATTTTGAGATATGAAGAAAATTATGTTAGGGGCGTCACTTTTAAATGAATCCTACAATGCACGATTTGAATTTAGTTGAAGCTTCAATACAGATTTCAAACACTGAATAAAGAAAAACAACTTGAGAAGTCATGCAAAAGAATAAATTAACCAAAATTCAAAAGAAAAATATTTATATTAACAAAAATAAGAAAAATCTCTATTATCTATGTGGATCCATCTAACTACTTTTGTTATTTTATAAAAAATCATACATTATTGAAAACTTTTTTAAAAAAAGTTGTTACATTTGTGAAAAACTTTTTCCAACTTTATATGGACCACGTTTAATTTGCGTATGAACTATATCTTTCTATCTATGTATTCCATGATAGGTATAACTTGTCCTTTTCCTCTATTCCATTTTTTTATATTAGTGTTTGATTAATTTAAATTTATACCACGTAGTGTTATTCGAAAAAAACACTTCTTGTCAAAAGAAAATCATACATAAAACTCAAATCTAAATTAAAAAATTAATTTTATCCATTAAATCATATTTTTTGTTTGTCTTTTTTTTTTTTTAGTCTGTATAAAAAAATATCTCTTTTCATTTTTGACATTTTTTTAATTCAATTTACTTATGTTTAAAATTATAAGATTTATATATCTTTAATTAAGATTATAAAATTTAAAAGTTTCTTTTTATTATTTTCTTAAATTTCATATCAAATAAAAATAAGACGAACACGAACGAATTAAAGTTACGTAACAACATTCTTATCTTGAAACATCACTTAATTTATTTTTTTGTTATTATCTAGTGGCTATGCAATTAATGGCAAATTGTTCAATTTGGCCATTGTTAAGTCTAAAATTTAATAAATGAGGTAGATGTGGAATTTTAACCACATATATGAGACAAAAATAAATGAAAAGTTGACAAGTACTAAAAAAGATTTTGACAAAAATAACTTCTTTACAAGAAAAGAACCAAAACTATTTGTACAAAAATTCAACAGACTATTAACTCCAAGTAGTTAACACTAAAAAAATAAAATATAATTTGTCTTCGTACTTGTTGACTGTCATAATTTATGTGATCATTACACTAAAAAACGAAAAAAGAGAGAAATAAAAATATTTAAAATTAGACTCTACAGGATAAAAAAAATAGACAGAGGTAGTATTTTTTTACTTTATTCAAGTTAAAAAAAACCTAAACTAGTATTCCTCCATCCTATCTGAATTTATGTTTCACTTATATCACTTATAAATTATTCAAATTTTATGAATTTTGAGTAATATTATAAAATATATATTGTTTGCAATGAATTTTAAAGTGACTAAAAACAAATTACAATCACAAAAAAACATGAAGAACATAATTTTATTTATAAAGATTGCGGGTACAATTTTGTTCTTCACTTGAATCTACTCTCCTAAGATTTATCCATGAAAGGAAATCTACTCTCCTAAGATTTATCCATGATTCGAGGGTCATTAGTGGCGTATTTCTCGAACTAAGATGATTTGGATTTGACCTCTATATGAATATTTCATGACTTTTGTGGAATATTTGAGATCTTGATCTTTAAAAATACCTAAGAATTTATGGGATATTTCAGATGTCTTTTAAGGAAATTTTGTACCCTTTATATAGGCGTGAACTAGGGTTTAGAGTTGAGTAGCCTCCAAGAATTCTAATTTGAGTTGAACACAATTTGTAGAGTCCAAACTCAAATTGAACACTGTAGAGTCCCATAAAATTTCAATGTCTACACACATTTTTTTTATTCATATTAACTTAAAAAAAATGTTTTTGATAGTTACTTTTCGTCTTTAAAAATTAATCAAATTAACTCTTTGACAAGCAAAAAAAAATCACATAAATTAAGATAGATGAAATAATACTCCCTCTATTTCGATTTATTTATCATATAGTGACTACACACATAATTTAAGAAATTAAATTAAATTAAATCATGTGATCTTAAATTAAAAATATGTCAAATGTATTCAATTGTCCTTTAATTTTTTTGGTTTAAACATGTCACACATGAAAAATTAAAACTAAACAATTATTAAAAAAATTAAAAAGATAAGTTATTATTCAAAATTGACTAAAACACCGAGTGACATTTTATATTAAATGGTTTGCCCATTGAAAAGTACTTACTATTCAAGTCAATCAAAGTGAAAAAAAGAGAGAGAACAGAAAGAACAAATGTACGTATGTTATTAAGAAAATTTTAACAAAATTTCTCTTCTTTGATTCATATTTTTTTTCAAGAAATTGAAGATGGCAGGAGGAGGAATTGCTTCAATTGGTGTAAACAAAGAAAGAGCTGAAAATTACAATGGAAAACTCACTCTTTATGTCATCATAGCATGTATTGTTGCTGCTGTTGGAGGTTCACTCTTTGGATATGATATTGGAATTTCAGGTGATTAATTATGATAATTATTGGAAAAAATTATTGTAATTTTAGTTTATAAATTGATGATGAAATAATAGAAATTTTCCCTTTTCCTTTTATAGAATTGGAGGAAAGATGAATTACTTGTTCGGATTTTTCAAAAATGTTAGTGTACATGTGTTAAAATTTTTATGTTTTTACATGTTTTAAGGATCTGACACAGGTGCAAGGACATGATATGAGTAATGAGTTTAATCCACCCCTTTTAAAAAAGAGCTAAGAAGAGCTTTTCCTTTTCTTTTTATGCTATGTGGTAGGAGACTAGCTGGAGGAGGCTTCTAGAATTGGAAGAAGATGAATTATTGTTATATTGTTTGGATTTTTCAAAACTGTTCGTGTTAAATCCTTTAAAAATTGTAATTTCTAATGGATTTGTGCACGGGGTGGCTGTATTTTTTGAAAGATCCGAAAAATGTGTTCAATTGCACTGCTTGTTTGGAAAAAGGGGCTCACTCCTGTGCTCGGATTTTTCAAGAATGTTATCTCAGCGGTGTCAAATCCTCTAAAAAGTACGCATTTTTATGAATCCGACACGAATGAGGTGACATTTTTGGTAAATTGGAGCAATGAACTATACCTACTCCTCTGGAACTTCAACTATTTTCGAAAAAAGGGTGAAATAACAAAGATTAAAAAGTGGCAAATTGTAACTAATAGGAACAGAAAATGGATCAGAAATATATTCTCCTTCTGAAAATTTTAAAAGGAAAATTCAGCTTGTTATAAATGTTCACAAATGCACGGTAAGGCTATGTACAATAGAGCCTTGTGGTCTGGCCTTTCCTCGGACTCTACGAATAGTGGGAGTTTAGTGAACCGAACTGAGATTTATATGTTTGTAGATTCTCAACTTATAGAGTGAAAAGACTACTTCATTATTTGTTTAATTGTATGATCATTTTCAGCATTATCGTGGACTGATTGACCATCTCATTTAAAATCTTAGAGATTCAATCTATGAATGTATGCCTGCTTTCATACCATGTTGAATTATTGTGTGACTGTTTTGTCTTAAGAGTTTAAAAATGCCACTTTAATCATGTCAAATCCTTTAAAAAGTACATACTTTTGATGGATTCGACACGAGTGAAGTTGTATTTTTTGGAAAATTCTAGCATGAATTACACCTGCCCCTCCGGCAGACCGGGCTGGATGGCTATGACTACTCTACAGTTAGTCTCTGGAACTTCTTGAACTTCCATTTGAAGAGTAAACGAACTGCGTTATTAATGTTGAAATGTGCAACTAATTTCATCTAAAGCTTAGAGATTCAAACAAAGGACATCTGTGGTCTGTTTGCTTTGATACTATGTTGAAATTAATGTGTGACCGTCTAATCTGAAAATATAAATTGTTAGAGGACAGACACATTTATTTACTTAAATATATCTTCACTGCATGCATGATAACAGGGGGGGTGACGTCGATGGATGAATTTCTTCGTCGATTCTTCTACTCAGTATACCTAAAGAAGCAGCACGTCCACGAAGACAACTATTGCAAGTATAATAACCAAGTTCTTGCTGCATTTACCTCGTCTTTATACATGGCTGGTTTAGTTGCATCTCTGTTAGCATCTCCTATCACAAGGAACCATGGACGTCGTGCAAGTATAATATGCGGTGGCATTAGTTTCTTTCTTGGAGCAGTTCTTAATGCCGCTGCAATCAACCTTGGCATGCTTCTTTTCGGACGAATTATGCTAGGTGTTGGCATTGGCTTTGGCAACCAGGTAATTCACCTTGAAATTTAGTTGTCACGTGTTCCTGTTCTGTTATCTGTTTACAACAATAAATACGCCTCAATCCCAAGCAAGTTCAGACCAGTTATATGAATTCTCACTGACCATGCCGGCTATATTAAGTTATTTATAGAAAAAATAAAAGATGGATTACTTTCAATTAGCACAGATTTTTATAAAGAACTTTCTTGAATCACACATGTTTGTTTTCTCGTAAAATTGAGAGAAATGAATAAGTATGATACTGGAGAAAGAATCGAATCACATTGCCTCGTGTTCGAGACAATTTTTAACACTATCACTGTATCTTAGCATGTTATAGCAAGGTAGCATGCCTTGTTTTCAGCATACTAATATACAATTACTTGTAATATAGGTGATTGGATACAGATGCGTATCCAGGATTTTGAGATGATGGGTGCACTGTTATAAAAAGGTTGATCTATGATATAAATTTGATCGGTTTGACATTTAGATTTTTACTATTGAAAACCGTTAAATTTTAAAATTATAACACCAATTACTACTTAAAGAAGTGTTATCTAATTTTAGAAAGAAAAATAAAACAAGATAAATATAAAATTCAAATTTCTAACCTCGCGAAGAGAGGTGCACTCAGTCATAATCGCATTATGTGGTACTTCAAGTGTGGGTTCACACATCTATATTTTAATTATTTTTTTAAAATATAACACTACTATATATGATCTCAGGAAGGGTCCATGGGTTCACGTGAACCCGGTGACCCCCCCTTAGATACGCCTCTGATTGGATAGTACATAAATTCTTTATACTTCGTTTATACTGTCAGTGTGTACAAGTTAAACTCATAAAAGTTACTCGAAACTTTTTAAAGATAAATGTTTTAACTCTGTGTCACTTCTTGAAGGCAGTTCCGTTATATTTATCAGAGATGGCACCAGCACACCTAAGAGGATGTCTGAACATGATGTTTCAATTAGCAACAACACTCGGAATCTTCACAGCAAACATGATAAACTATGGAACAAGTAAACTCCATCCATGGGGATGGAGACTTTCTTTAGGCTTAGCAGCAGCGCCGGCTTTCGTGATGACAGTGGGAGGCATGCTTCTTCCTGAGACACCGAACAGCTTAATCGAACAAGGAAACAAAACTAAAGGAAGACGAGTTTTAGAGAAGATAAGAGGAACCGAGAATGTAGACGCAGAATTCGAAGACATGGTGGATGCAAGTGAATTAGCATGTTTGGTTAAGCATCCGTTTAGAAACATTCTTAAAAGGAGAAACAGGCCGCAGTTAATTATGGCGATTTTGATGCCGACTTTTCAGATACTTACAGGCATTAATATCATACTTTTTTATGCCCCAGTATTGTTTCAGAGTATGGGGTTTAAAAGAGCAGCCTCTCTGTATTCCTCTGCTTTGACTGGTGCAGTTCTTGCTTCATCTACACTTGTATCAATGGCCACTGTCGATAGATGGGGTCGAAGAATTCTTCTTATTACCGGTGGAATCCAAATGATCATCTGCCAGGTAAAGATTTTCTACTTATTTTCCATGTTATTTCTTCCACTTTTACGGACTGTTATCTGAAATTCTTTTCGTCAAGCAAGAAAGTCGCCAAGGAAAGTAGAAATCTATGCAAACTAACCAAATCTTTCGGGAAGGAAATTGGCCTTTTCCCTTCTCCTTTCTATAACAAAAAAGAATGTCATCATTTTGTTCATGACCTTACCTGAACAAGTGCATCCTACCTTTCGCCTTGATTCACAATCAAGAACGACGGGACCTAAGGTTCACATTGCTTGATCTTTTTAGAATTTCTGAAGTACATCGTTCTTCCGCCTTGTATAGTTATCTATAGTAGTAAAAGTTTTTTCACTGTCACCATATAGAAGTTAAGCATACAAGTAAGCACTTCATCTTTGTGAGTGCACATCTAGACTCCTCAACTTGGTTTCAACTGTCAACTAAACACTCCAACTCGTCCCCACTTTGTCTCATGGGCACCTAACGCTAACGTGACACATAAATTTTATAGGTGTCTAGATGATCATTTTGTAAGTTGGAATGTTCAACTGACACAATGGAGATGAGTTGAGGTGTCATAGATCTACATACACAAAGTTTGAGCGTTTACGTGTCACCTGAGGCCAAGTTTTGTCAGTGTCAGTATATAGAAGTTAATTAAATTGATCGGTTATATCATATGAAAGATAATTTGCTATCCTTATTACAGGTTATTGTTGCGATAATCTTGGGACTCAAATTTGGAAGTGACAAGGAGCTATCAAGAGGTTACTCAATTGTAGTAGTTGTTTTCATTTGCCTCTTTGTTGCTGCATTTGGATACTCATGGGGGCCTCTTGGCTGGACAGTGCCAAGTGAAATTTTCCCCTTAGAGACAAGATCAGCAGGCCAAAGTATAACAGTTACTGTGAATTTGTTCTTCACATTTGCAATAGCACAATCTTTCCTCTCACTTTTATGTGTTATGAGGTTCGGGATTTTCCTATTTTTCTCCGGTTGGATTGCTGTCATGACGATCTTCATCTATCTCTTCTTGCCCGAAACAAAGGGAGTTCCGATTGAAGAGATGATGCGTCTTTGGGAAAAGCATTGGTTCTGGAAGAAAATCGTCTTGGAGGATCAACAAGCTAAAAACACCAATGGACTCAATCATGCTTGAGGTACATTTTTAACTATGTGAAAGGTGAATAGAGAAATCTATCTTGTTCATGTAGAATTTTGGTCTTCTATATGTATATGTAATAGTGTAAACTTTAATTTTTAAGAATGTCACTTTCTATTTTAGCAATACTTCAATTTCAACATCTCGTCGTCTGACATGTTTAAGACCACAAGACTGAAACGATATTTTGATATATTATACACCTCGATCTTTAATTTATGACTACAAGATTCTAAAGTCTTCATTACTTTTTTGGGGCTTGCCCTGGGTTTCGCCTAGAAACTAACTATCCTTAAAAACGTTCACTAAAACCTGAATATATCACTAGTTAAATATTTCCTATATGATGAGACCGTCAAAGTGTACAATCAAATCAAATATATTCCTCAACAAAAATATATAAACAGTGCATATTTTTTTGTGTGTTTGTGTTAGTATATGATTTTGTTGGAATTTTGGACATTTTCTTTCAAACAACTTTACAAGACCATCCATAATAACACGGAGGAACCATTTCTATAGTCTCACCATGATCTAATCACTTTTTAGCATTTAGAAGACACTCAACAAGAATTAAGCAATTATCTTAATTTTGTGTGTGAGTACTTAAATTTTTTGATGATATGGATTTCAGACTCTTTTTTTACAAAAATTTTCTCAAAACCCTTGGTAATGACATGTGGGAACAATACTTTTAGTCTTATCATATCATGATCTACACCACTTTTTTAACATTTAAGGGTCCACTTAACATGAATTAACGGGTCGTTTGGTTTGAATTCAAGTTATGATGGAATTAGTTATGATGAGATAAATTATAATGGGATTAGTTATGATAGGATAAGTTATGCTAAGATTATTTTTTATTGAGTGTTTGGTTTGTTGTATTCAAAATAATAAATTTTAAGAACAACATATAAATTTACAAAAATACCCTTCATGGATTTGCAAAATAATGTCTAAAAAGTGTTTAAAGGGACATTTTTGTCATTTAGTCATTTTATCCCGGGATAAGTTATCCCGGAATTACTATACCACTCATAGAAAGGAATAACTTATCCCGGTACTAATTATTAGTACCGGGATAAGTTATCCCGACCTTGCCAACCAAACAACAAATTGAGTGGCACTATAATTTAATCCCGGAATTATTTTACCCTATCCTTCACACCAAACGACCCCTTCTTAGTTTTTTGTGTGGGTTAGTACATAAATTTTTTGGTGATTTGAATTTTGGGTCTTTTTTGCAAAAATTTACAAGACCCTCCGTATTGACCTCATGGAACTATGCCTACTTCCTCACCATGACCCATTCTACTTTTTTAGCATTTAGCAGCCACTCAACATGAATTAAACGATTTTTTTAGTTTTTCATGTGTGTTAGTACATGAATATTTTGGTAATATGAATTTCGGGCACTTTTTTTTTGCAAAAAACTTTACAGGATCCTCCATAATGACTTGTGGGAATAATACATATTGCCTCACCATGATCCACGCCTTTTTTAATCATTTAGGGGTCACTCAACCAGAATTAGACAATTTTCCTAGTTTTTCATGTGTGGTAGTACATGAAATTTTGATAATATAAATCTCGGGCACTTTTTCGCAAAAAAACGTTATAGGATCCTCCATAATGACCGGGAGGAATAATACATATATCATCACCATGATCCCCCATCTTTTTTAATCATTTAGGGGTCACTCAACATGAATTAGACGATTTTCTCAATTTTTCGTGTGTTGTAAAACATTAATTTTTTGGTGATATGTATTTGATGATTTTTTTTTTTTTTTGCATAAACCATAGGACCCTCCGTAATGACTCGGGGGAAAAATACTTATAGCCTAATAATGATCCACACCACTTTTTTAGTATGTTAGGAGCTACTCAACAGGAATTAGACGATTTTCTCACTTTTTCGTGTGTGGTAGGTAGTTCATAATTTTTTGGTGATAAGTATGTTGAGGAGTTTCCTTTTTTTTTTTTTTGCAAAATCTTTACATGACCCTCCGTAATAATTCGGGAAACAATATTTATGGCCTCTACAAGATCCACACCATTTTTTTTAGAAATTAGGAATTACTTAATATGAATTAGTTAATTTTCTCAATTTTTCCGTATATATTAATCCATGAAAACTTTGAAATAGGTTTTAGAGACTCTATTTGATTTCAAATTTTTGTGGGTTTCTTTATGAAGAACTAGTAAATAATACTCATTATTTCTTATGGACAAACATCATTTTAAAATAAAAGATAACAAAATATTCTTTCCGTCTCAGTTTATATGACTTATTTTTTTTTTAAGTCCTTCCCAAAAAAAATTAATATATTTCTATACATATTAAATACTCCTTCTGTTTCACAAAGAGTGATCTGGTTTGATTTGACACGAAGATTTAGAAAATAAAGAAAAATTTTGAATCTTGTGGTCTTAAATTAAAGTTATGTCAAATGTACTAAATTATCCTTCAACCTTGTGGCTTTAAACATGCCATTTCTTTTTGAAAAGGAGGAATAACAATTTATCTTTAAAATAATTATTTTACCTTTAATAAAATAATTTATAAACACGTAAGCACAAAATTCAAGAATTTATCTTTTTTTTAATTTTCTGTCTAGTCAAAATAACTCAATAAGACGAGGAAGGAGAGTGATGAGTGACTTTATTTGACCTGTGTTTGTAGATTCTTTTCGCTCCTCAAAACCCCAAAGCAAGGCTTTTCATTCCCAAATTTGTTAGCAAAATTACTTGAAGAAAATGACCATTAACACTGAATGTATTTCTCCTCCTCCTCCTCCTCCGAGGATCGGTAAGATCGGGCCATACACGGTTTTCATGACCCCTCCACCCACACCCAAATCCGGTTCTACCGAGCTACCACCACCAGTTCAACCGCAACCGGTTCAAACACCACCGGTTCAGGTGGTCGATAAGTCATGTCCGGTTTGGTCTCCTCCAATGCAGTATGATAAACCCTCTCACTCTTCTTTTGGGTTTTTCTGGAACGCTGTTGCTAAAGTTCAAAATGGTACCTTTTTTTGGCCCTATCTTTTTAAAAAGATTGTAACTTTATTCTATTCTAGATTTTCAGATCTTGATTTCATGAATATTGTTCTTTTTATTTTCAGTTTATGTTAGTAATTTTTTGTATATGGATTTTTATAGCTCATGCGAGTTTGGATGAACAAGTGGCATACTGGTTTGGATTGAATCAGTCGAAGTATCAGTGGGCATTAGATGATTACTATGAGAGCAAAAATATTGTAAGTTTTAAGTTTGTTTCTCAAATTTGTTGAATTTCTTGTTTGGTGTTGTTGGGGTAAGTTTGGAATTCAGAGGCGGAGTGAGGATTAGGAGTTTGGAGGTTCTAATGTGGAAAGATTTTCATGGTCTATTCCTTACCACTGAGTCATCAGTCAGTTTTGTTAGGAGTTCACAAGGTAATATACATATATATAGTTAGTTAATTTTCCAATACAAATACAGAATCTATGGAAAAGTTGTTGGGTTCGTTCGAACCCTTGAACCCCCACCTAGCTCCTCCCCTTGTTTGGATGTATATTATAGTTACAAGTTCATGTGATTTCGAAGTGTTATTTATCTGGTTTCTACTTTCTGATCAAGTACTCTTTAAGGTTAAGTATTGTCTTCTATAGTTTGTGTCACAGAAAACATCCACTTGCTCTTACCTGGGGATGCATCTTTTTTTCTAGTTGGCACTTTTAACTTTACCTCTTACAGTGGTACAGATTATGTTAATCATTGCAACAACAATTGTTTACAGATGTGGATCAAGGATATATAAACTTCAAATTTAGTCTTCACTAGACATTTTTCCTACAGTTCCTCTGTAGTTTTGCCTCCTTCATGTCATTTCCTTTCTAGGATCATGTACCTGCTGGTTATGACTTCAGGCTTTAGTTTGTTCTTAGGCATAATGAGGAACTCGAAAGCAGAAAGAGTAGAATTCATTTGAGAGAGCTTGGTGGTCTTAAGAATGGTTCGGGTGGGGGATTCTCTTAAGAATAAAGAATTTGAATAGAATCTAATTCATGTTCATGTTAACAGAAGATCGGATCCAATACCAAGATGCTTGAGAGAAAGGACTAGCCTTGTATATACGCTAAAAGAGTCCTAATTAATACAATGTGGTGGTGCGGTCTTTTGCTGCAACTAAAAAGATATTATTTAGGATGAAGTCCTTGCTGGTGCTTTCCAGTTATAATCCCCTACTTAAATCTCTTGAACGTTGTCATGACTCAATATCTGGTCGAGCCATGACTGGGAGTCTAGCACCTGATGCCTTGACTTTACCAAGAAAACTTTCTTGGCCTTTCTACTCCTTAAATTCGAAACACTATGCACCCAATGTAGTTCTTAAAGAAAACTGAGAATGTAATATGATAAAGATGCTATTCTTTGTTTCTTTTTCTGAAACTGTAATGCTTTATGTAAGAAGTTTAAGTAGATGGTTGAGAGCTTCCCATGTAGTTGTGCAGACTGTTGCTTGCCTACCTATGTTATAGTGACATCTAACATCTGGAGACCACGAACATTGATCACTTTGTTATACACCTCTTTTCAAGAAGAAAATGGCAGATAATGAAATGTTTGCTTGAGGTATTACAGGGCCGTGAAGAATTACTTGTGCTGTGCATAAATGTGGTGGGCTTCCAATAAACAGACTAAAGGGACATATATGTTTTTGGGCGCTGTATTGTTCACGAACGCTTTAAGTCTAAAGTTATATAGTATACTTCATTTGTCTTGAGGTATCTGTGTCAGCCGGTGTGCAATGTGCATGGATTCTTCAAAATTGGAAAGTTTAGCAAAGAGGTGCTTGATTTTGTACCTGATACTATCCCATACACACTTGTAAGCAACTCCGTGAAACATAACTAAGAGATTAATGTGGAATTTGGTATCTACTGTCATGGTAGGGAAAATTGGGGATGGGTAGAGAGGAAAGATTGATTGCAGATGCTAATAACTTTCACCAAGAACATAATTAGTGTAAGTTTTACACCAGTGACTGTCTTTGCTAGGAGCTCATTCCACTTCCACTTCATGAATATTCTTCTTCAGCTCTCATAAGGTTTGTTTTTGCTTCGAAGTGTTTGTTTTATGTTTTACTCCTGCCACTGAAATTTATTCAAATGGTTAAGATACCATGCCACTTTGATCTTCATATCCTTTTATTTTGGTGGCGTGATTATGGGAAGATGATACTAATTCTTGCAGATTTTAGCGGTGGGGGTGGGGTGGGGTGGGGAGGGGGGGGGGCTCTTATGGGTTTTTTGGTAAGATAAGATGAAGTTATGCTTCTTATGTTGTAGTACCTCCATTTTAGTTTTTATGGCAGTGTAAAGAGTATAATGATTTTTGGCACATATCAAAGGTAATGTTTGAACTTGTGGTCACAAATATGTCATCATCGGAGACGTGTTTTTGTTTTCTTTAGCATTTATTGGGTTTTGTTTAATACAGGATCTAAGAAGCTACTTCCTATCTCAAACAAATATTGCAATTGGAAGTGTATATGACATGTTTTTGTTTTCTTTAGCATTTATTGGGTTTCTTTTGATAAAGGATAAAGAATTGCCTCGTTCCATAGAGTTAGAAACTGACGTTTAACTGGTCAGGAATTTTCTGCATGAATCATTAGTTATCTGAAAACTTCCTAATGTTTGAATGATGAATGCAACATGCTCTAAATTGAGAGCATGATAGGGAGAGTTCCGATTTTGGTGTCTGCTTACATTTCCTTCTAATTCTACCTTTTTGATTGATTTCTCTACACAGAATCACCAATAGTATGTTCAGAACTTAACTAGGCAAAGCATGTTTTCTTCCAAAAAAAGAAAATTATATTTTCATTTGATAATAACATATACCTAGTGTAATTCCACGAGGGGAGAGTGGTGTGTACGCACCTTACTCCTATCCTGTGAATGTGGAGATATTATTTTTGATAGATCCTTGGCTTAAAAATTTTAAAGGGTCTAAAATTTTAAAGGGTCTAAAATTTTGGATCAACTTATGGTATGAGTCTCGTGGGGTGCCACAATGACTATCACAAAAATAAATAATGAAATGTTACTAATAAATCAGGCTGAGGCAAACATTGATACCAATTTAAATCGTACCTGCAAATCTAAGGTCCATGAAATGCAATGGTTATACTTTTTGGTGTATGTGTAACTCGTACTCATTGTCAGATCACTTTTAATTGCTCTGTGAGACATTTGTTTTTGGCTTTTTTTTGTTGCTTACTTATTAAATGTTTTGTGCACAGAACCAGGCTGAAGAAAAAGCAAAAGTCGTGGCTAGCAAATTAGAGAATGTATGATATGCCAATGGAGAAGGTATAAAATCTTGTAAGGATGCGCTATTTGTTTCCTCTTGTTATATATGTGTGATTAGCTGCTATGGTGCAGCAGCTAACAATGCTGCTTGTGAAGTTATTGATGTTATCTATGTTCTTTTGTTACCGGTAGAAAGTTTCCTTCAGTTAAGGGATTTTGCTGTTTCTACTTGTCATTTTGATATCCTATCCACTTACTGATATTAGCGCGAGCAATTTGGAGGGAAGCACTCAACGGTACAATAGGAGTATTTGTTAAACGCAAATCAGTTATGTTTTCCTTTTGATAAATGAATAATCAAAATCACCTTCCAGGTGCACAACAGTGAATGAATTTGTAACACGCACGTCTATTCATTACCTGCTTGTTTAATTTGGTCATGTTACACTAATTCGTTTGGAAATGTGATTAGAAGCTAATGAGGTGACCTTCCTCTGCTAAAATATACTTATTTACGTCAAACTTATCATGAACTTTCAGGATTGATTAATTAAAGTCAAGTAATAAAAAATCTATATATAAACTCGGTTAGGCATCTATTGATGTTATATGTAGTGTAAACACCTGTGTAAGAGAACAAATTTTATCCCATCACCAGTTCAAATGCTTTCTGCACAACTGTTGCTTCTACAAGCTTGCGCAAATCCTCGTTGCACACAACTGCTTGAATGTCATCAACTTAGGCTAGCAAATAAATCTTTCATCATATGCACGTATTTTCCTTCCATTGATTTACATAAATCTTTCATCATACACATGTGGTGTTGTTGGTGATGGGCATTGTAGAGTTAACTGCGATGATGTTGCTATTGGTGGTGCATCACCTATTTATTGTTCTCACTCAGGAGCCAAAATGAACACATCTGCTACCTACTGTACTAGACCTTCAATCAAGCATTCTACATTGGTTGAATTGGAACCATTCAATTACATAAGTCAGTGTTGTTTGGTAAGACAAAATTGAACAGAGAAAAGAGATTTGCGCAATCAGAACAATGGCCAACAAAGACCGTAATTACATAGTATTGTGGAGTTGATGGATACAGCAGTGGTGTTGGTGCTCGATGACAGCATTAATGGAGAGGCTGAGAAATAGAGTAATGGGTTGTGGGGAAGGACTAAGGTTGGGGTGCGTCAAAAAGGGGGGGAATCAGTTTCCAACAGCATATACAACACCTTCCACCATAAGTGTGATTTTGTACTTTTGAGGTATTATTAAATTCACTTGAAACGAAAAGAATTAACGATGAACGATGAATAACTCAATATAAATAATGAAGTTGTGGTGTGCAGAGCACATAGTAACGCCAATTTTCACGAATCCGACTAGAAAGGACGAAGAAACTCGATATCAATTATAGCTCAACATTCCGTATCATAGCTAAATAGGTTCATGGGCAAACACATACACACACTGCAAATTACATAGACTTCATAACCCTGTGGCCAAACAACCACTCAGTCTGTAATTTTGCATCATACCGAATCACACCAAATTAATAGAAGAAACTCCAGATCCTCTTAAGTAATCTCACAGGCATAGCCCCTCGGATAGGCAACACATTCAAGAGTAGCATAGCCAACTTACTATAATAGACTCTTTCATTTTTGCTAATTGTGGTGCACACAATCTCGACATTTTCTTGGATAGATGGAAAGAAATTACTTACATTTCTCTCTTCACCTATACCCTACATTTTGCCATCATGAAGCAGGGTAAAACACGGTTACAAAAAAAGTCATATAAACCCTTCATAATACAAAACCTACACAAACGTTCATCGCTACAAACCCACAGTTCGTTCATTCTAGGAATCAAAGAGGGATGGTTATTGCCACTACGGTGGGTTTACATGATTTTTATCAACCAAGAAAGCAAACAAGAAACTCCAAGACATGTGGAAGTATGCTCTCACAGTTAGGAGAACATAAAGAAACTCTGAAACAACTGAATGCTACACTTGAGTAACTTGAATCACAAAACATACAGCCTAGCACATTCAAAGCTTAAACGTTGACATTTCTATGAGGATCTTGATACATATTGCTCTAGCAGTAGAGACAATCTTTCATCAATCTCATGACTGTAAGACAGGCTTCTGAATGGAGCAAATAGATGACCTACCACAACACACCCTTTAAAGACTCTACACTACCCATATAACACCAAAAATTTCCAGATATCCCTTGCAATTTTTGTTGAGGGGCTAATTTTTTTGGATGAAGCAATAAAATTTCATTGAAAAAGCATCAAGAAGAGATGCATACCAAAAACTTACAAACTAAAGACACTATTATCTTCCCATATAGGCATATACAATAGTTTTTTTGAAGGTCTCATTTCAACAATGGTATATTAAATATTACGAACATTACTCTCCTGCACAACAAAGAATAAATCATTTGTGTATCCACGTCAATGCATATAATATAAACCAGCATTTGACTAACCTATGCAAGCAAAACTGTTCTGCTAAACCTTGCAAGCAAACCTCTCTGCCCGAAGATTGGAAGAAAAAGCTACGGTTCAATTGAAAAACATCAATAAACATGCAAGCACTTGTATTATTACATCGTGTCCGAGTTAAAGGATTACATAGTTTAGCAAGTAATGATTCAACATTCAATAGCCGAGGTAACCTATTAGAAGCAACACTAATTTTTTTTCCCACAAGCTTATCTAGGTAGAGTAAATGAGGTAGCTGTACAAAGTAGGAGAGCTTCGATAATCGATAATCGACTCTAGACAGGAGGTATATTGGAAAAAGAGAAACCTTTATAACCCTTGTAAGCATAGTATGCAATCCTTGTATAGTAGAACCCTGGTATAAACAGAACTCCACCAAGTATAGCAAAAAAAAGCCCTGCATTACAAGCATTCTCTTCAAATAACAATCGATGCCCAAAAAAAAGACCTAAATATAAACCCTAGAGATAAATCAAAATAAAAAAAATCGAAATCAGATGAGTAAAACTGAGCTGAAGAGGATTGGGGAGTTACCATGAGCTGTATCGCCACCGACCTTATTGATTGCCATGAAAATACCTAGAAAAATAGCTAGGGTACCAAATACAAGAAGGGAAACAGCAAGAGCGATCTCTTTAATGGGTCCACGATTGTTATCGGCACGAGAACCTTCCATCATCATATCCTCATCGGAAATTGAGAAAGCATGATCGACATACGCCATTGAAACAAACACTATTTCTTTGTAATACGTGAAGAAGAAGAAGAAGAAGGGTTAGTGGGAAATACCTTTTTCAGCAGAAACAGAGTTAGGCAAAAGAAGAAATCGTCTTTGCGTGTGTGGGTCGACCTTTCTATTGTTTTTTTTATTTATTTATATAATATTCCAATATAGACTAATTGTCAATAGAACTATGCTAACCGAAATATGGATGCGGTGTTGCAGATGAAGTTATTCCTTTTTTCCTTAATTAGAGGTATGAATTTGACTTCTACGTATGAAAAAGTTCTTGAATAAGTCTGAATAGGATATACATGACGTGAATTAAGAATAATCGAGTCTCAATGTAAATATTGGATATTGAATAAAAAAAAAAACCTAAATCCTTATTTATGGACTACTATTTAACCTTGATTCTCCTACCGCTTTGAACACTAATACAATTCATTTTACTCTATTCTTATTCACTACTTGATTAATTTGGATTTTGTTTTATTAAACACACGTGGATACATAAATAATTTGGATTTCGTTTTATTATACACACATGGATACATAAATAAAGGGGGGAAATGACAAATATACCCTCAAACTTTACTATTCAGATTTGATATACATATTTATCATTTTCATTAGCATTTACTGAATTAAAAAAATAAAAAAAAATAAAAAAAGTCACTGCACCAACATGAGTTGTGGTGTAATAGTGGGACTACTTCACCATTAATCAAAGGTCTTGGGTTCGAACCCTGGGTATGAAGAAAATTTTATTAGGAGCGCCACCCCTAATGGGCCCTAAAGTGTGCGATTAGGATTTAGTCGAGGCTCCAATGTGGACTCCGGACACCGAGTGGAAAACCAAAAAAAAGAATCGTTTGCCCTCTTGATTTTTTTTTAATTAAAAAATCTCAAACCACAAACAAGAATTGTGATAGATTGATAAATACTACTTCATTCTTAACCAACATTTTCCCAGTGGGATACCAAAATAAAAATACATCCATAGACCATTTCTCTACTTCACTCACATTGCAATTTCAATCATCAAAAATATTTTGCACTCATATTAACTTATTTCCTCTACTTATAATACACTGGAAACTAAACTTTTCCCCATACTCATAGAAACTAAAAGAACCTTGGCTGAATTACATAGACACAAATGCTATAGACAACACACTAAAAAATCTTCTCTAGCTTCCTGAGATATGTACATTTGTGGTGAATGAGTTAACCATGTACTGTTATCGTCCTTCCGATCCTTAACTGTGGATCTAAGAAAGGCGGAGGCGTTGGTGTAGTTACTGTTCCAGCTTTGGTTACCAACATTGCAACAATCTCAGACATTGGTGGCCTTAAATTGGCTTGAGGCTGAAGGCATAAGAAAGCTACATGTATTGTTTTCATTACATCCTTTTCCACCATCCCATCTTCCAATATCTTTGGATCAACTAGATCGATCAATCTTGATCTTTCATATAGCTTCCATGCCTGTACATATGTACTTGAACAATCAATGTTTATACATATATCGTCATAAACTTAACGAGAACTTAAGACAGCTTACATATTCGGGGAGATATTGCATTTCTGAAGGCAAAGAAAGATCTGTATTCTTCCGAGAATTGATTATTTCTAGCACAACAACACCATAACTGTATATATCGGCCTTTTCAGACAGTTCTCCTCTAAGTGCATATTCAGGAGCTGTGTAACCTCTGCCAAAATCCAGAAAAAACAGAAGTAACTAAGATGATATATGTTGATCTATGTCATCCGTTAAAAGTTTGGTTCATCTACGTCATTTTCAAATAGTTTCATGGTGAGATTGTCATAATAAACTAAAATGAGAAAAACAACACTACTTACAAGGTTCCAGCAAATGTGGTGCTGAGATATGCTTGATCTTCAGGGAAAAACCTAGCTAGGCCAAAATCTCCGATTCTTGGTTGAAATTTGTCATCCAACAGAATATTGCTGGCTTTGATGTCCCTATGGACAATCCTAATGTGTGAATCCTCGTGAAGATATTGTAATCCCCGCGCAACCCCTAAAATTATCTGGTACCGAGTTTTCCAATCAAGGAATATATTACTCTTTCCTGTGAAAAAACAAACATAGAGGCCTAAAGAGTGCATAAACAATGACATTCAAAATTTCTTATATTCAGCCATTGAGAACTCAGAAGGAAACAACTTATAACAAGTTTGAAAGGAAAGAGACATAAATACCATATAGTATCTGGTCCAAGCTCCTATTCTTCATGTATTCGTACACGAGCAGCCTCTGATCCCCTTCTGAGCAACAACCAAGAAGGCGGACAAGGTTCTTGTGCTGTATTCTTGTTATCATCCGCACCTCAGTAAGAAACTCCCTGTCCCCTTGCTGCGATTTGTCAAGAGATAGCTTCTTGACAGCAATTAATTGTCCATCTACTAACTTCCCCTAAGAAAAACACTAGGGCCAGTTCTTAACCTCTGCATCTAATTATAAAAATGAATTTTACAAGTCGTAAAGACACATTAACCTTACCAGGAAAACGGGACCAAATCCACCACATCCAAGGAGGTTATCTGAGTGAAAATTCTTCGTAGCCTTCTCCAATGTATGAAAGTTAAAGTAACTTATTGTACGAAGATGTACACTAAGAGCATCACTAGTCCCTGTATCATTTGAAAAAGACATAATCTTTAATTACGAACAACTATAAGAAACTGAAAAAGAACAGGAATCAATAAAAACAAAAAAACCTGAAGTAGCCTTAAATGTGCTAGTAATCAAAGCTGTCAGTTTTCCTGGTTTGTAAAACTTGCATAGAATGAATATGACAAGTAAGAGCATAAACAGAACAACTAAAGTTCCAAGAAAAAAGAACAGGCCGGAGAAAGGCTGCATCTCACGTTTCGATATCACTCGACAAAGTAGATAAGAACTTATTAGGTTAATCAAGCTAGATTAATTGACATGAGAGACATATAGGGAGAATCGAAAGGGCTTCGTAAAATCCAGAGTTGCAATGCCAGCATAAATTGAAGACAAAATACTTTGTTTTAGTCTTCACTATGGAGGACGGCAGAATATTGTTCATTCAATAGACACCATCTTTTACTTGTATAATATTGTAATCATACCCACTAACTTATAAGAAAAAATCCACACTTTGTGAAGTCCATATCCTTATATGGCATACTATATCTAACTTAAACTCAAATTTAAAAGAAAAATATATCTACACGAAGAGATTGTATGTACCTATGTGGATATGGATATGGACGTATTAAATTATAGAATAACTAGTTAATATTGTTATTGACTGAATAGAAATATTTACAAGAGTCAATTATAAGGCAAGAATTTGTCTTTAGATATGGGAAAGCAAGTTCAAATGGAGTTTTATTAAGTGTTGATGTGTGCAACTATTTTATCTAAAAACTGGATCAGTAGGTAGAGATCAGAGCACACTTTTGTTAGTTAATTATATTCTGAACACGTCCCTCACATGCGGGTCTAATTCTTTTCCATGGGCCAAGCATGTGTAAATTCTTTTGATATGAGTGGCAGTGATATTCGATCCCAAAACCTTTGTCTGCTCTGTTATCATGTTGATGATTGAGAAAATGTGAGTTTATGAACTCACCATTGTAGTGATGTATCTAGACTGAATTTAGAGAGAAGGGGGAGAAGAGAATATCATTGATCTGGAAGAAGAGTTCTGTACAATTGAGGCATTACACTGGCTTATATAGCCTGGAAAACTAACTTTCTACTTGACACATTAATTGAGGTAACTAACTAGTAAAGCATCAATTAACTACACTAAACTAATTAACTAACACTGGGAAATTTACTGTAGCTAACTAACTCGTACAGTGTAACAGATCTTATAGTTGAACAATGATAAACAATGATCTCATTGATATATAGAATGGAATTGGCTCGCTAAGTGTTTAACAAAATGCCTGAAAGAAATGTGGTTTTCTGAACCGCTTTAATGTGTGTATATTTACAACATGCTAATGCTCAAGAATACTTGTTGCTTCTATCCCCCTTCGGTTTGGAAGTGAGGGGCGCTTATCATCCGAGCAACACCCTCTCGTTGGACAACAGATTCATAGGGTTGTATGGTAAAAGTGGGTTTGAAAAGTATTCGTTTGTGGGTAATTCAATTATTGATATGTACTCAAGATGGTGTGATGCTGAAAAGAAGTTTCATGAAATGTTAGAAAAGAGTCTCATAACTTGGAATGTAATGATAACAGGGTATGCAATGTGAGGATTTGGTGATAAATCTTTGTTTCTGTTTCAAATAAATGCAACAAGGAGAAATGCCAGACGAGTTTACGTTTGCAAGCACATTGAAGGCTAACAAGAAGCCAAATTCATAGTTTTCTCATTACTAGTGAATCCCTTATTTCCAGCCAGAAAGTTATTGTAGGTACTCTTATTGATTTGTATGTGAAATCAGGACACGTGTTTGAAACACATAAGGTGTTATGTCATGATAACCAGATACCGGAAGTATGATAACCAAGTATGGAAGTATGGTCTTGGACAAAACAATTTTTGATGTTATGCCACAGAAAAAATGTGATTTTGTGGACAATTGTGATAACCAGGTATGGGAAGTATGCTTAGCGGAGAAGAAGTTGAACTATTCAAGAAAATGCAATTCAAACTGTGATGTCCTGGGTCGAGATGGCGGCCTAAGAGAAGCTAAGGTTGTGATAGAGAACAATGTCCGTAAAAAAATTGACAAGATTTTGATGTTGTGGCAGTGGTATGAAATTGTATGTCAATCATCTTTGTTTAATATTAATACCATGAAATTTTCACACTAATTATTTCTGCAGCATATGGAGTTCATTGACATCATTCTAGTTTCTATTGACCCAAACATTGTGGCAACCATACACAGAGCAAAATGCTTGGAAAATTAGCAGCAAGACAATGGATATTGACATAGCAACAGGCAAGAACTTCAAAGAAACATAGATGTGTTTCTTCAATCCTCTACGAGCCCTAACGATAAGCTTCTGGTCATAGTACTTGTTGACTTTCTCCATGGCAATCTCCACATTAGACCTTCCACTAGACCTCAGAAATGACCTTTGTATGGTACTGAACAAAGTGGCTATTTCATTATCAGTCAAATCCCCTTTGATAACACCAGCTTGCCTAAGCAACCTCACATCCTTAGTAGTATTTGCAGTCCCACTCATTAGATTGATGTATCTAGCAAATTCGAGCTTGGATTTCGACATGGCAGCTTCATAGACCATCAAGTTTCTAATTATGACTTCTGAGCCAGCATTCATGGTGATCACAGGAAGATACAACGTCGAAGAAGCTTGTTCAAATTCAATCCTACTGATACCCTCATGAATGGGGCTGCATTTGACTCTGGCATAACACCATAATCGGGATGCTGAAGGGATAGTACTGGTATTCTCTCTTTCTTCGTCTCCAGTTATTTCCATACCTTTCCTAAATAGACCAGAAATCGTTGACCATGGGACGTTTTCTACGACCTGGTTAATGGATTTTAGAAGTTTTTGCACATTTCTTGGGCGTATAGGCTCCAACACCTCCAAGATTGTTTCGAAGTTGTGAATGATGTCTTCATGTGTATCTTGATAAACATTTTCTTCATCTTTATCATCATGTTTGATAATGATAGATGACTTTTGAATAGGAACTGAAACAAAATCTACATGATTATCGAGGATTAAATGATACATAAGATCAAGCAAATGAAGAGGCCGAGTTTCTTTGGCATTATTTCTAGGCAAAGGAAGTGGGGAATGCATTTCACAGAAGCGCCTAAACATGGAAACTAGCTCGGTGTCTTCTCTGTCCTCAGGGGAAGAGAAAGAGAGAAACTTTCTAATTAGCTTCACAGCCACAAAGGGGATTTGGTTTTCAAGCATCATAAAGTCTCGAGTGAAAATGTTGTCATCAATACTATCATCATGAACATTATTCCCATACGATGAATGGAGGATGTTAAGCAAGAATAGACCATCTATGGCTACAATCCAAGCTAAAGTATCCTCATCTATATCCATGAACCGGTTATAACAAGCACGTATAACAAGGTCATTATCTCTAAGTTTATCGATCAAGAGGTGCTCGAAATTGAGGATTTGAGCAGGCTGAAGAATGTGTTTGATGGCAGCAAGTTTGTACCTTTCCATTTGATATAAGTCTGGCCTTAAATGGTGATAAGGTCCCATACCAATAAGCTGAGGAGTATAGGCTTCTGGTTTGTGATGAGTTAGTGTTTTCGGAATGTGGAGGACACAGACTGGAGGGAGAAGATTGATGTCAATAACAACATCTTTCTTAAGGGCATTACTGATGCGCTCTGTCCATCTTCTTGCACTTGAATTTGAGGGAACAATTGGATCCAATGCCATGTTTCTTCTTCTTTAATTTGTTTGCAAATTGTTCATGCATGCATATATGTACTATGATGTATTTATAGATGTGTATATATTCATTCTATCATGTTTTGTTTATGAGTTTTGTAAAGTATTATTATATGTTGGAGACTAGTTATTAAAATTAATTAGTGGAGGCACAGGGAGTTTCTTGCTTGCTTCCTTGTTTTTGGTATTAGGTAACAAGTCTTGTATGTTGCTCGGACTCTTTAAAAATATCGACAGGTGCGTGTCTGATCCTTAAAAATAGTGTATTAGTAAAGGATTCAACATGAGTGCGATAACATTTTTGGAATTTGGAGTTGAGGGTAGGGCTGTTCAAAACCGAACCGAAACTGATAACCCGAACCGAAAAAAATTTATTTGTTTATCAGTAAATGGTTTTGCGGTTCAGATAACGGTTTTGATTTTTTTGTTATCGGGTTATCGGTTCTTAACGATTTGAGATTTTTTCTCAATGGGTTCACTGATAACCCGATAGTAAATCAAATAATTATATTTATACTATTTTGTATATAAAGTCTCTGACTTAAAGTTTAGTTTGCTACTTTTATTTCTGGCGATCTCAAAGTCTTGGTTATTCTACAATGTAAAAGTGTTTGCTTTTGAGCAAAGATAAAACTTGTGAACTCATGTACATGATTCATTCAATTTGTCACCTTATTTCTAAGTGATTTTTTATTAATTTATTTTTGTGTCAAATCTTAATAGTTAAATCCATAACGATCAATAAATGATAAACCAATAACCGATAAGCCAATATCTTAATAATTTTATAACAATTTTACATCTTTACAAACTGATTACAATAAGTCAAACCGATCATGTTTAATTAGGCTAGAAATAGTATTAATCTATTGGGAGTGTTAGTTAATCACGACAAGTCTATAATATATGTCTATCCCATATAATTTTATATGATGCTTAGCTTTGCGTAATAAAAAGTATATATACGTATATATAATAGTCTATATTATCACCTTAGAATATGCCAATAGATTATCATTGTCATGCTCAAATGGGAAAAATGTGGTCAATAGTTTATCTTTTACCACAATTTGATAAACAAAATTGTTGCATGTTGGGAATTAAATGTTGTTTAATATGGTCAATAATAATCTTCTACACAAATAGTAGTATTAATCTAATGTTGTTTGACATTTCAAATACTCCACATGGGAGAATTATTTAAGTTATGGTAATTTATTTCTTTGTTCGGATAGTTGTTACCGGTTGTATTATATTATATTGTTAGTTTAAAAACAAAAAATTTATTATATCATATCTTTTAAATTTATTGTTAGGTAACAACAAAAAGACTCATTTTATGTAACGATCAATTTGATGTGATTGCATCGTTACCTTAATATTGTCCTCTCATTTTATTTTTATTTATTATTTAATAATCATATTTAATCTTGGGAAAAAAGACAAATATACCCCGAACTATCATAAATGGTATGCAGATACCCTCCGTCATACTTTTGGGACATTGGTGCCCCTGCTATCAAAAAACTAGAGCATATATACACTTTACTCTAACGGAAGACTAAATAGGAACACGTGAAGCAATCTTATCCGTCGATCTGATATTTAATAAATGTCGGGTCAGTAGATAAGATTATGACACGTGTATGTCCATTAGTAAAAAGAGTATATATGTTTTAGTTTTTAGACAACAGGGACACCAATGTCCCAAAAGTATGACAGAGGGTATTTGCATACCATTTACTATAGTTTGGGGGTATATTTGTCATTTTTTCCTTTAATTTTTTATCCTACATTTTTATAGTAACTCTACTCGTATCCTATTTTTCTTGTAGATTTATCATTCAAATTATGAATGAGCAACATTATTAAACGACGAAAAACAATACAATCTATTCGAACATTATATTCATTAAAACAATATAATACGACATAATACAACACAATACAATATACAATATAATATAACACAATACATTATAAAATAATACAAAACAACCATCCGAACAAAGTTAGAAGATATCCTACCTGAGTAATTTGATTTGAGAATATAAAGGGTTGTGCAAAAATTAGATTGGTAGATAAAGAATTACTATAATTTTGAATTTGAATATAGTAAGTTGACTCATTATAATTACTATTTACCCAAAAAAAAAAGGTTTATGTTGAGAGATTATAGGAATTCATGTTTGTCGGCCTTATACATCACTACAAAATCAGTCATAATGCCTTCTTCTTCATCATATGGCACGTTATACTTGTATTTTCCTTGTGCTTTTCTTCCTTACTTCAACTCTCTTCTTTTTCAGCAGAAAAATTGTTCAACCTAGTCAAATACTCTCTGTTTACAGAGATAACCTTTCTCAAACCCCAATACTCTTGCAAAATCAGACCCCCATTTTGCCAAAATCTGATCTTGATGATAGTTTGGTTAAACCCATTTCACTAAACACTTCTACAGAGATACCCATTTTGACAAAATCTGATTTTGATGGTAGTTTGGTTGAATCAGAGACCATTTCTAGTTCTAGTGAGACATCAAGATTTAAAGGACTAGAGGCTAATACAGAGATACCCATTATGCCAAAATCTGATTTTGATGGTAGTTTGGTTGAATCAGAGGCAATCTCTAATTCTAGTGAGACATCAAGATTTAAAGGACTAGAGGCTAATACAGAGATACCCATTTTGGCAAAAACTGATTTTGATGATAATTTGGTTAAACCTATTTCACCTGAGACTAGTTCTGGTTCTAGTGAGAAGTCAAAATCTGATCTTGATGTAACATCAGAAACACCCAAATCTAGTTTAGTTGAGAAAATCTCAAGACCCATTGGAGAAAGTTGTGATCTTTTTAAGGGAAGTTGGGTGAAAGATGAGAATCATCCAATTTATAAACCAGGATCTTGCCCTTATGTGGATGAGGCTTTTGATTGTCAGACTAATGGTAGGCCAGACTCACAATATCTTAAATGGACATGGAAGCCATATGGATGTCATCTTCCAAGGTAACTTAAATTACTCATTCTTCTTTTGTAAATGATGCATCTTTGAAGTTATTTTGTAGTTATATGTCCTTTGTTGAGCTGTCAGCTTCTATCAACTACATGAGTTGGACATTCAAACAACAATTAGTAACCAATATTGATTTCCTACATTGTGATTGTGATTATATATTTGGGTGTTTTCGATCGTAGCTCTATGTTCGAGTAAGATAAACAGTTTTAATGGAGAGTGAAGTGCAATGTAATCTTTTAAACAGAATGAATTCTTCTTCCTTAGCTGGACCAAAAGTTTCTGGTTTCCCTAAAGATTATATTTTGTCTTATTATTAGGTTGTTTGTCAATGAACGATTTGCGATTCTTGAAAGAAAGAGATGGTTAAGGTCTGTGGTTAAAGGAAGATTTTCAACTTTTTAAGAAAGAGATGGTTTTGTAACCCAAGTTTGCCAGTTCTACGTGTGCCGTTATGATAATAAACCCATGATTAGCCTGTCTTTTTACCGTTCTAGTTGAAATCGTATTGGAACCGACTACTGGAAGTGTGTCTGATATGTAGAGGATAATGTAAATGGAAGGAGGTCTCAGGAATGAAAGAGCAATAGGGTAAATTCCACAATAATTTGTAGTGTCTGCAATTGTTCAATTGGAAGATAACAAATGCAAATGTGCTACAACTATAAATTGATTTTTTTTAAAAAAATTAGTACAGAAAAAACCTGCTACTATAAATATATAAACTGTTAAGATAAGGAGTTAGTAATTGCTATAGGTTTCGACTGTTTGAGAAAATTGGCAAGTATCTATTAGTATCTTACACTAAAGATTTGGTTGACTATTTTCCAAGGATGTACTCCTTTTTCTGTTTTGTGTTGCCAAGGCTATAATCTTGTTTGTGTAATAATCTTCTTCTCTTCGTGTTTGTTAGACTAAATAATAGTTATAGTTAAAAACACTAAGGGTGGAGTTCGATTTAGTAGAATTTTTGTGTGTCAAATTGTGTGCTCTAGATCTCAACTTGCACTAAGAGTCACTGAACAATTTTTTTTTCCCGATGTTCCTGTTGTTTTAATGTTCATCTTCATAAAAAATATGTTGTCTAATGTTGATATTTAATTTTTTTTCAACCGGAGAAAGTATGACAGTCTCATCAAATCTCCTGTATTATCTAAAGTTTTGACTTGCCATTAACTATTCTCATCAATCTCCTGTATTATCATATGATGATAACACCTAGTCATCTCATTGATAAATAGCCGGGCATTTGTTGATTCAGGGGACTTACTTATAGAACTTGTATCCTTAAACCAGTTATAATATTTTTTGTAGGTTTAGTCCATCAGATTTTTTGAAGAGATTGAAAGGAAAGAGGCTGATGCTGGTTGGGGACTCAATGAACCGGAACCAGTTCGAATCTCTCCTTTGCCTTCTTCGTGAAGGCCTTACTAATAAGAGTAAAATGTATGAGATCCATGGGTATAAGATAACAAAAGGAAGAGGCTATTATGTTTTCAAATTTGAGGTGATTTTGCGTATGCATTTATTAAGATTTCATTCTAGCTAAATTGACACCATTTATATCAATGATGAAATGTTGTAAAAGCTTTTTAGAAAAGAGAGCATTGAGGACTAAAATATTATGGTTTTGCAGGATTATAACTGCACAGTTGAATTCGTGCGCTCGCACTTCCTTGTTAGAGAAGGAGTACGTATCAATCCTCAAGGAAGCTCAAATCCAACTCTATCAATAGATCGCATCGACAAAACATCTAATCGTTGGAAGGGAGCTGACATTCTTATCTTCAATACGGGGCATTGGTGGACTCATGGAAAGACTGCCAGGGGGTGTGTTTTATTCTTTACAATATATGCAACATATCATTTGCAGTTCTTTTCTGAGATGCAACATATATTATGCTGTCATTGTCGTTAGTATCTTTTCTTAGTAGCTATCTGAGGTTCTCTTATCTGAGCTTGAGGATCATTTGACATATCATTCTATAGTGATCTGAGAGCATTATAGCTCTTCAAGGCTGAAATCCTTATAAACGAACCAGTCTCTTTGACACAATATCTTTTATTTTTTTCTACTGTATATTCTCAGTGCTTGTGTTTTTTCTAGTTTGACTAAATGGAGCTGCAGGGCATCTAAGATGAGGTTTTTGTTGGTGCAGGAAAAATTATTATAAAGAAGGTGACCAAATATACCCTAAATTTGATGCCGTTGAAGCTTATAGGAGAGCATTGAAGACCTGGGCTAAGTGGATTGATGAAAACATGAGCCGTGAAAAGTTGATTGTATATCGTGGGTACTCTTCAGCTCACTATAGGTACTTACTTTTGCTACCACAATAGAAAATTTTGAAACCAAATGCTAAGGTTTGTCCAATGAAAAGCTCGTCTCATCAACTCATCAAGATCGACCTTAAATAGCGTTTCCATTTGGTTGTATCATGTATGATGTACAAATTTGTGTAACGTTTACTTGTACCTAAACAGAGGCGGAGATTGGGATTCAGGTGGAAGTTGTAATAAAGAGAGTGAACCTGTTTCGAAAGGAGCTATCCTTGGAAACTATCCTTTGAAAATGAAGATTGTGGAGGAGGTGATTAAGGAAATGCAGTTTCCAGTAGTCCTTTTAAACGTAACACAGTCAACAAATTTCCGCAAGGATGGCCACCCGTCTGTGTATGGTAAGGTTGGTAAAAAGGGTAAGCAAGATTGTAGCCATTGGTGTCTACCGGGAGTCCCCGATGCATGGAATGAGCTCATCTATGCCACTTTGGTGTTGCAACAATGAGCTGAGGCCTGAGGCTGTTGTGCAGCAAATGTAACAGTGTCTTGTAACATTGTAAAATGAGTTGAATATAGTTAAACCTTATGCTGCTTCATTAATTAGCAATGTTGTATTACTTCTTTTTTTCTAGAGAAGTATTCGAAAACACTTGCATGACAACTATTGACAGCTTTAAAAACATTCATCTATTTTACTAATTGAATTTAAATACACCTCTAATCTTGCATCCTAAATTCTCGTCAAGTTTAGGGGTGTTGTCAATATTTGTTCCTCATTCCAACTAGATTTTGAGGCAACTTGCTATGCCATGTGGCAAATTGTATGTTTATTTAAGTTGAGTTGGTCAATTAGAGGGGTGTTTTAAGGCTATCGATATTTTAAAATGAAACTAACAATTTACGTCAAATTCAGAATTGTTATTGTTACTTAACTCTATCTTTTTTTAAGGGTGGAAAAAGCAAACAAAAAAAAAGACAACAAATAGTATGGTATTGACTAATTTCAACTTAAATCCTCATTTGGAACTATTTAAATGTGGTCCTACAAACAAATAAGGATCTACTAGACCTAATACTCTTAATCACAATGGAGTGGGGACCCATTAACTAATACTCCGATCTGTTCAGTTTATATGACTTTATTTATTTATTTTTTTGTCCGTTCAAAAAAGAAATCATATTTCTATTTTAAACACAATTTAATTTTAAAATATCTATTTCACAAGTTTCAAAAATCTTTAACTTTATATCGAATCAAACCAACTGATATAAAATGAGACCGAGTGGTAATAATAATGATTAACTTCAAATCTAAACGGCTCTATCTTTTATTATTACTTTGAAATTCCAATTAATGATGTTCAGCTGTCGGTGCATGCCCGTGATTTTCTCCGACAATACTATACGCTTTGTCACTTGTACCTAAGCCTTATAACTCAAATCACTCCGCTTAACCTGACAAAACTCTCTTTCCTTAAAAAAAATCAATACTGATTGATTACTCACTAATCTCTGAGATTGTCATTTTCTTTCATTTATTTTGAGTGAATGGTAGCTAGCTGATACAGAAATTAGTTAGATTGAGAGAAAGATGATGAGTTTTTTGATGAGAAAAGACGTGAGGAAATTACTCAAGAGAAAGGACAGTGATGCTGGTGAAAAAGGTACTTACTTCTTCAAGATTTAGTTTTTTCCCCCTTTTTCCTTGTGGGGTTTTGCTAAAATGTGTAAAGGTGTAATCTTTGTACATTATGTTGTTGAGGGATTTGGTTGTTATAGGGTAATTGGATGTTTCTATGGATTCTTGTTGTTCATAGTCTTGCCATTTCTGTTAATCTTTCTGTTGTTGTATGGATTTCATCACCAACTTCTAATCTAGAAATTTGAAGAATTGGGAAGGGAAATCTGTATTCCTTCATATGTTAGCGCTCCAATGGTGTAGTCTAGTAGTCAATGAAGTGGTTTGGAATCCTGAGGTCTCAGTTCAAAACTCAGTGGAGAGACAATAACACTAGGTGGTTTTTTTCATCTATCCTAACTTGGTGGATAGAGTTATCTTGTATGTTGTTGGTGGGAGGTGACATGTATTTCGTGGAATTAGTCTAGGATAGAGTTACTTGGGAGGTGGCACATATCTTGTGAAATTAGTCTAGGATAGATATATCTGGTATCTGTTGCTGGTGGGAGGTGGCACGTATCCTGTGGAATTAGTCTGGTGGGAGGTGGCACATATCTCGTGGAATTAGTTTAGGACAGAGTTTCCTGAATTGTTGCTGGTGGGAGGTGACACACATCTTGTAGAATTAGTCTAGGTGCGCGAAAGTTAGCCCACCATGGTCAAAAGAAGAAAAATACTCCATATGTTAGCAACCAATTGTGATATATGTTTGCAATTGACCAAATGAAAACATATATATATTCTCCCAGTTTGCCCTGGGTTTTACACTTAAATGGATCAATGACTATATCCCATAATCTCAGGTTTGCTCCTGTTAAGTCATTGTATTCTCAGATTCTGCAATTCAGCTTACTGTTCTAATACTTATGAATGGTTTTCCCTGCACTTGAAATGCTAAACTTTATGAAATACATAAGCTCTCTACAAGATGTTTGATATTCATGGTCTAGTAGTCTATTGTTCAACTATCAAATTGATTCATACAAAAGAAAAGATTTTCTATGTTCCTTTTTCTTGATGCAGGAAGAGCATTGGAGGAGGTACGGGCGTCTTTGTTTAGCAAATTACGAGCATTTGGAGGTGGAAAGCGTCAACAAACTACCTTATGGGGGCCTACGGTTGCTCTGACATTCAATTTTTTTGTTTCTGTTAGTATTATCTTGATGAACAAATTGGTCAGTCTACTTAACCTTACTCTAACTGGAAGTAGATATTACATCGTTTATCATAACATTTGCTTTCCTCTTTTCTCTTCCAGGTTCTTGTTACAGTCGGATTTAACTATCCAATTTTTCTCTCTTTCCTACATTATGTCTGTAGCTGGTTGATAATGGCAATTCTTAATGCTCTCTCCATCCTTTCCTTGTCTACTCCATCAAAATCGACAAAATATTCATCGTTGTTGTCTCTTGGTATAGTTATGTCACTTTCTACTGGGCTTGCAAATGTGAGTCTGAAGTATAATAGGTGAGACTTACGGTAATCTTTTCTCCTCTGAAATCTTAACAGGTCTTCTTTCTTGATTGTTAACAAGCACGATATATTTACAGTGTAGGATTTTACCAGATGGCAAAGATTGCAGTAACACCAGCTATCGTTTTAGCTGAATTTGTTCTCTTTCGGAAGAAAATTTCTTTCCTGAAGGTAATTGCTTCTTACTGCTAATATACAGTGTATGCTTGTTGCCTAGTGGAGAGCTAGGTTTAGTTTCTTTATGCATTGTTTTTCCTTTCCTTGTGCCGTTAGTATTCTTGGAAAAATATCCTACCTTTTTTTTGAGTATGTGTGAGTATGCCTTTTATGATAACCGATTACTATGGTCAGTCTATTCAACACAATGATTTCCGTTTGGTCCGTCTGCATCTCCCTTGATAAGAATATTGATCTGTAGCCTTATGTTTCAGGTGCTTGCACTCACTGTTGTATCCGTAGGTGTTGCTGTTGCTACGGTAACAGATTTGCAGTTTCATTTCTTCGGTGCTTGCATTGCAGTAGCATGGATAGTACCAAGTGCAGTTAATAAAATACTATGGTCCAATCTCCAGCAGCAGGAGAATTGGACTGCCCTGGGGTATGCTCCAAAACGAATTCTTATAAATTTTAATCAGTTCGTTGTATTTTCGTACCTCAAATTTGCATTTCTGGTGACAGGCTAATGTGGAAAACCACACCGATTACATTATTCTTTCTGGTGATGTTGATGCCATATCTTGATCCTCCCGGTGTCCTTTCATTTGAGTGGAACTTTTACAACTCGACAATCATTGGTGCCTCGGCTGTTCTTGGTTTCTTGCTTCAGTGGTCAGGTGCTCTCGCACTTGGGTATGCATTGCTTAGTACATCATTTGGAAATTGCAAAATTTGTTATTATTTATGGCTCTAATTATGTTTTCGTCTATTTAGGGCAACATCTGCAACAACTCATGTGGTACTTGGACAATTTAAAACGTGTGTCATTCTACTCGGAGGTTTTCTTATCTTTGGTTCAAATCCGGGTCCAATTAGCATACTAGGAGCCATTACGGCTCTTGTTGGTATGTCTCTCTACACTTACCTTAACTTGCAGCCCTCGTCTTCTAAACAATCTCTATCGAAATCAAAGCTAGGCAAAGAAAATGCAGATGGAAGTCATGCTGATGAATCTGTGTAGTGAAACTCTCTGGACCAACAGAGTAAGTTTTGTGAATGAAGGAGCAATTCACTAACCACGTAAGACAATATTTGTCCAAAGCTTATCGACCCCTGTATTTGGTAACGAATGATAGCTAACATGAGCGTTTTATAAAGTTACGTTGTACATTCAAGTACAATGACTTTTGCTATACGTAAGTTTGTCAAGGGGACAATTGGATTCGTCTTCTTGAACAGCTAGCTAGAATGAGGAGACCAAAAAAGAAACAGAAGAATGGAGTACAAGTCACTATTAAGCATTCTTCACTGCTATGTATGTTACATGTATATGATTATGGAGTCCATTCTCTCTCAATGAAATATCTATCCTTATTTTCTGAGATATTTTTGTTATTTGTGTCAAAGTGTGAAATTTCACTTCTTTTATCTATCATATCCATATGCTTGCGGTGCGCGATTCGGATTTAGCTGGACTCGTGGACTTCAGACACCAGGTGAAAATCAAAAAGTGAAAATCAAAAATAATATCCATATGCTTGCCAATTAGGGCAAAAACATAATTAAGCACATTACATATGTTGTCATATCAATCTCCAAATGTTTGTACTTAACTATTTAGTACTCCCTCTATTTCGTCCAACAATAGTTGTCTACTATTGACTTGACACATTCCTTAAGAAACAATAAATAATAGGAGTAATATTATTATATTGTCCTTTGACTTTATTAAATATGATGCTCTGAAAAATGTGTTAGATGATAAATAGTATTTAATAGCAAGTGTAAAATAGACACAAAAGGTAAATTATCTCTTGATTTTTTAAATTAGACAAGTATTATTGAACAACTATTTTTAGTATAGTATATAATTATTGTTGGACGGAGGGAATAGTAGAGAAAAAAATAGGTCAGAATGTCAGATCATAGTGTTAAAATGTTGGGTCAAATTTTTAAGCAGTAAATTGTCTTCTTTAAATAAGGTGGAGGATTTGTTACTTAGATTGCAGGTTCAAGCTCCATATCATGCAAAAGTGAAGCCTGGTATTTAAGTGGAGAAGGGTAGAGGGAGTGGACCCATTATCCACCGAGTTTAGAAGGTTGTATTGGTCTAAATGACGGAGGGTCACAGACTGATTTCTTGATTATCAAAAAAAAAAACTCTGTACAATCTTAATTAAGTCCTGCTTCCGTTGTCCAAGTGAGGTTGTAGAATATAATTTCTTAATTTCTCTCTCTGTTCACTTTTATTACGAATGTGCATTGGTCAGTTCGGTTGGATCTTAAAGTTTATTAATTTGACTTACTAGTTATCGACTTGTAGAGATATTAAACTGTTAAGAATCATCACAAGATATTGGCTTATAGGTTATCGGTTTATGGGTTTGATTATCGGTTTAACCGTTAAGATTTGACACAAAAAATAAATGATTGTAAATAACTTAGAAACATGGTGACAATTCAGATAAACCATGCACATGATTGTTAGATCGTGCTTTACTCAAAAGCAACATTAGCATATTGTAGAATAACCAAAAGTTTATGAAACTAAATCTTAAGTTAAGGACTTTATATACCGAATGTATATACATATAATTTATTGATTTACTATCGGTTAACCTGTTCAGAAAACATCTCAACCCTTTAAGAACCCATAACCCGATAATATAAAAACAACTATTAAACCAATGACCCATTACTAATAAATTAATATTTTTTTTTTATTTTGATTATCGATATTAGTTCGATTTTAAACAATCCTACTTTTACTTGTTTATTTTAAATTTTGCACATCTATTAAGAAACACTAAGTAATTATTTTTTTGTGAAAACCTATTCTTGAAATGATAGTGAAAAATAAAAATAAAGTGAGGGGGTAATTAAGGATGAGGCTCCTCTCCATAACTTATTCTCTCCATTTCCCCAAATTCCTACTCGAATGGAAGCCATGTGTCATAATTAAAAATTAAAGGTTTGAGATTTAATTACTTAAATTAAGGTCCTAACCATGATTAGAATAACAAATAATTTCTTTATGATATTTCTTAATTAATGTCAATCTCATAATTCTAGATAAAAGATCTCAATTCATAAATATATCTAAAAATTTCTCTCTTTTTTAAAAACATTTTTTTCTTTTTTTGTTACGAAAAAATCTTTTTCTATTTTGTTCTAATTTTTTTTTTTTTTTTTTTGCAGTTTTGAGTTATTGAAAGAAAAAAAACTAACATCATCCGTTCTTTTTTAAAAAAAAATTAAATTTGTAAATATTCTTTTTAAATTTTAACATTACATGTTGATTAGTTTTCTGACGGTTTTGTTAAGGCCTAAGCATTAGATGGCAATTTCTCTAATGTTTGATGGAAATGTAAAGAAGAACAGGAAAAAAAAATTAAAGAACTCCTACATGACCAAAAAAGAGGACAAGAAAAATATCTCTTTTAAAGAAAAAAAAAAAGAACTCGCATCAAATGGAAAATAGTGATTTTTTTAAATGACTTTTGAGATAGTTTTTAGCTAGAAATATGGATTTGATGTTTTTTAAAAGAAAATAAAGAAATTATTTATTATTTTAATCATAGTTTGAACTATAATTTAGGTAATTAAATTTCAACCTTTAATTTTTTAATTATGACATGTGGCTTTCATTCAAGTAGGAACTTGGGGAAATGAAGATAATGAATAATGGAGAGCAGCCTCATGCAGTAATTTCAGCAAGGTCGTGACACCTTGCTGTCCAGCTAAGGTAGTGTGTATATATATATATACTAGTTTTACAGCACGTGCATTGCACGTGTGTATCATATCATATAGTATAAGATGTTGTAAAATGTAATTAATATGACTAAATTAAACATTTTAGTAAATGATTATAATTGAAAGTACATAGAAAAAGTACTTTTAAATGATTAATAAAGATTGTCATAGAATTACTTGATTTTTGAGATCAAAATGATCAGATATCATGGAAACATTTTAAAATATATTCAAAGTTTAAATATTGGGATAAAGTGACATTTCTTTAGTAGTATTTTTCCTTCACTCAATTTTTTAAACAAATTTAACCAACAAAATTGAAAAAAAAAATCAATTTAAAAATTGTCACCAAAAGCTTTTCGTTTAAGGTTATGACCATAAATATTAATGCTGAAAACTTAGTATTTGCATGACACTAATAACGATTACCATAACTAATTCAATATTTTATCTTTATACGTAATATATATAATTTTAGAAAATATTTTTACTCAATTAATATTTGAGTAAGACTATCATAGAGAGATAATCTTACAAAAAGGTGCACTTACCTATAATGGATGTCTACACTGTTTTAAATAGAATGTTATAGATATAAAAAAAAAATATAACATAAAAAATTAGTTACAAAAATTAGGTTGTTACAGTGAAATGTTCTTTAGCTTGACCAAATCTTATATATATATATATATATATATATATATATATATATATATATATATATATATATATATATATATATATATATATATATATATATATATATATATATATATATATATTTCATAAGCTATTGTTAAAATATTTCATTTCTTTAAGTTTCTAACTTATCTTTGAGGAATTGTAGTCTTCTCTTTTTTTTTTTTTCGCTGCATACATATCATATAGTTGTTGTCTAATGAAAGTATCTGGTATATTATAGAAGTTGTATTTTCATATAAAACATTAAACTTTTTCAATAAAAAAAATTGATAGATGAATAAAATGTAAAGTATTATTTATAGAATCTTTAATTTTATTTAAGATCATTTTATGATCAATCACTATTTTCTTATCTATTTTTATATAGCTAGCAAGGAGTGTATCTTGTGACATAACATTTTCCTAGATTAAAATGGACACAAAATAACAGAAAATTTATACTTAAAATTTTTATAGTCAATATAAATACATATAGAAAAGAAATAATATATGGAACACAATTCATAACCAATGACGAAGGAAGACGAAAATATATGTTCATGTTATATTACTCTAGTGTTCCATTTGATTGAAATATTTTTCCAACAATACTTCACTGTCTCCATTCATTTTCACTTACAAATCTATTAAAAATAATTTATTATCATGATTGTATTATCACATTATAAGTAAAAGTGAATCTATTTTTGAAATAATGGACTTAACATCAAAAGTAATAATTCAATGGACTACATTGATGTACGTTATTTTAGAAAAATTAGGAAGAATCTCCTTCATTTGAGGGTAAAAGAATAAAAGATGGAAAAATAAAGAAGATTTTGTGCCTTTTTTGTATTTATTTATTATTGTTGTCTCTACCACAACTTGATCTATTAATTTTATTAGAAAAATAATTTGTAATGTGTGTATTCATCACTATTCACTCGTTATGTGAATACTAATTATAAAATTCTTTCTCCAATGAAAACACAAAAGAAATTAATTGAAGAAACAAAACAAAACAAAAAAGAAATGAAAACTCCGGTGCACTATATGTAGAAGTTTTATGTGTGAAGCAAAGCACTCTTAATTGCACATTTCTCGATTTTTTTTCTTATTTAATAGAAAGCAAATACCTAAATTTTCATGCTATGAATTTCGGCTAACCTTATCAACGGATTGGGGATTAATCATTTATGAAAATTTTTAATGATCTCAAATTGTCGCATAAAAGAAATCCCTAAGAATTTATAAGAAGTGAATGGTTGTGATTAATGACCGAAGAAACATGAAGGTTGAAATTGTTGTGACTATTTGTAGTAAATCAGCGTTCTCTTGATAAATAAAATATGTAGGCTAACTAAGAGGATATAAATGTTCTAAAATGATACGAATAATATTGAAGTATGTATGTGACGAAAATCGTAATAGAAAATTACAAGTGTGAATTGATGAATGATTTTTTACAATTTGTTCTCCAACTCTTTCTTATGTGGTACCTCAAATTTCATTGAATTTTGACCTTAATAAATTGTTGCAAATAATATTTGAGATTTTTTAAGAAGAAGAAGAGTAGAAAAATTTTAAAATTATAGATTAAAAGTTAGAGGAAACACCCTCTATTTATAGCTAAGAAATAGTATTATGAATAAGTACCTTATCAGAAAAGTCACAATCTTTTGAAAAATTCACTGCTCATCAGAAAAATCACAACCCTTTAAAAAAGTCACAACTCATCGGAAAAGGCACAATCCCTTGGAAAATACACAACCCTTTGAAAAAATCACAAGTCTTCGAAAAAGTCACAACTCATTGGAAAAGTCACAACTCTTTGGAAAAGTCACAACTCTTTAATGTGAAAAGGTATCTACTTTTAATATAATACAATTAACTAAATAAATATATAAAATAATTTGGGTATTTTATTTGGGGCTATTATAATAATTCAACATTGAAATTTGGATGTTCATGATTTTAAGGTAGTGTGTATATATATATATATATATATAAAGCCTGTAATTAATTTTTCATATAAGCCTGGTATATATCATAACTTGGATAATGTAAAAGTAACTTGTTAGAAACAGCTAAATTAAAACAATAGTGTAAAAATAAATTAATTCTACACATTTTTAAATAGATCTAGATGGATGATAAGTTAGAGAATGCATCCTTTTCTTTCTAATGGCTCCAAAGTATGTGTACTTTAATTAACTAGATATGATAAGTAATAATTTATCTACAAATCAAAATTGGGTCATGTGATGTTGTAAACTTGTAGAGCTGGTAAGATCCATTATGTTCAGACTTAGAGGAACATTATCACATGCATTATATTGCTTCTACACAACTCATAATTAAAAAAGTATTCTCTTCGCCACAATTTATATGATACCTTTAAGATTTTAAGATTCAGACAAGTTTATTGTTTACTGCAATGAATTTTGTGCCATGGATACATACAAACTTCGGTGATTGACTGAGGTAAATAGTACTCCCTCCATTCTTATTTACATGTCGTCTTTATTAAAAAAAAATGTTATTTAATATTTGTCATTTTACAAAATCAATGTATAAATGACGTTATTCTTCTTATTTTACCTTTAAGAGTTATTAGCCTTCAAAATATTCATTTGACCAATATAGAAAAATTAAGTAAATAATTCATAGTCATTGATCAAATTAATTAATTTATGTTCATTGATTGAAAACTTCACTTTAAGAAAACATTAAATAAGGGTAAACTAATAAACTTACATAGATTCTTAAGAAACGTGAATCTAAAATGATGACAATTAAATAGGAATGAAGGGAATACAAGTTTAGTAAAATGAAACTAGAAAACAACTCGTAATTAGAAATATACTTCATCTATTCCTATTTATATGTCACCATTTTAGATTTCACGTCTCTTAAGAAACTATGTACTAAGTTTTGCTACTTTACCCTTATTTAGTGTTTTCTTAAAATCAAATTTTCAATCAATGAACATAAATTAATTTATGAACATGAATTAATTATTTAGTTTTCCTATGTTAGTCAAATTCATACTTTCAACTTTCAAGACTAATAACTTTTAGAAGAATAGTGTTGTTTATGTATTGATTTTATAAAATGACAAATATTAAAACTTATCTATTTTTAATAAATACGGCATATAAATAGAAACGTAGGAAAGTATTGTGTAAAGATTCAAAAGTGTTCAGTTGCCAGTTTCCTACTAATGGCCTTATTCACATGATTCAAAATTTAAAAATGAGAAGAATAGTAAATCTTGGAACAATGCACTGAAGCTAAATTTTCTCTTTTTCCCACTATGATTTTATTGAATTTAATCTTTCACGTGCATGTACAAATATTTGAACAAAACTCATCAAATAGTCAAATTTAGCCAACGTAACATCATTGAAATAAAATAAATATTAATTTCTGCAAAAATGAAAAAGTATCAAATCCACCCTCGTTTGACTTCTATTTTATTACTATAAAATAATGAACTATCTTCATACTTAAACAGTACTAAAGTAGAAGAGTCAATTGAGTCAAGTGACTTTCACTCTTTCAAATTCATTATATTCAGAGGCCTAATGAGTGATAATAGTGCACAATCCAATTGCTAATTCAAGTTACAGATTTCAAATCTACTTATTTCGATATAAAGATATGTTGGTCTTATGATTGCTAATTGAGGTCTAAGGTAAAGAAGTAACTATGTTAAGCGTAATAGCAATGACTTTAGAGGAATTATTAGCCGTTAAAAGAAAGAAATGTCAAATAAGGCCACTCATCCGCTGAGTTGATCGAAAGAAGCAAGCAAAGAGTCTTATTCTAAATAAAAAGTCTATTCCTACTCTAGAATTCTGTAAACTATTAATAGAAAGTACTTAGCATTCACCGCTAGACTGAAACAATATGTCAAATGTTTAGATCTGAACTAGCTAAAAATTTAATATTACTTAGTAAATAAAAGTAATAATTCAACATGAGTTAATAATTCTAGTACTATTGATGACAAGTGCTTCCTAGCTAACTAACTATAAAATTTTAAAAAACTACAAAATTAAAGAAAAAGAATGAAAATAAATTAATGCATATTTTTGTATAATAATATAATTAAGTAGTTACATGCTAGGGGAACATATAATAGTTTCCACATTGTTGAATCCATTGAACTTATCTGTCTCTGTTCCCCATGCATACGTCTACACTCTACACACCAAGAAGCACATAATATAATATTGTAATTGGTAACGCAACTAGCATTCCAAATATAACCCTGCCAAATAAAACAATTTAAATAATCAACACATCAAAGCAGAAGTAGATTCAAATTCAAAATTTAAATTCAAATTAAATGTATACAAAAGTACTTACGCGGTACTAAGTATATCAGGATGGAGATTGTATTCTTTTGCAAACACAAACGGAACAATGCCTTGGGGCAGTGCAGCCTACAAGTTATATATAAGTCAATTAACGTCAGTATATATAAGTTAAACTTATGACTTTATTATCGTTAATGTATATATACCTGAACGATAGCAACATGTAGTAGTACACCGCGAAGACCAATAGCGATAGAAGTAGCAGCAATAACAGCAGGTCCTGTTAAGAACCTAACTGCCATGGAAAATGTAGCAACAGATTTTCCACAAGCTATGATCTTTGGTTGTAAAGCCATGAATAGACCTATATACATAATAATTGTGTTATATACATATGTTAGTCACTTAATTCTTCATTTTATGAATGATATAGGTATATACCTAGACTGAACATAGCCATTCCGAGACCAGCATCTGATAGAATTGAGATCGAACCTTTTACAATCGAAGGCATTTGAATATTCCATCTGCAAAAAAATTGGCAACATCATTAATCCAACAAGGTGAACGCTCACTAGCAAGGTGAAAGTTCTGTTTGAAATATGTTTTTGAAATACCTAAATGAGACAAGAGACCAAATGAGTCCAATCAAACTTGCATAGGTGTTTGGATTTCTTATCAACTTCCTCCATACCATTATAAGGATTAGCCTTGTCATAACACTTGCCGGAGGCATTTGTGATTTCTTCTCTCCATCTTCCATGTTCTTCGAACCATCCTCAATCTCGATTTCCTTTTCTACGTTTCCTTTACTAACCGAACTTGCATTCTCTATATATCAATTAAGTCAACACACGAACGAACACAAGTTAACAACAATAACAATAGCTAAGTATAACAAGACCTCTCGTATTCAAACAGAGAGCGTTTTACTTTCAAAATGAGACTCTCCGATGTAATTTAGTTGGTAGTAGCTTCAATAGCTTGAAAAATAAGATAGATTACCCTAAATATATAGAGTACTCAAATTTGTTTGTATGCAAAATGAATTGTTTATCAATCTAAAAGCACTTGGATGGATTGAAGAAGGTCAACTAAAGTAAAGTAAACAAGGACAAGAAACGTATAACAAGAAGCCAAAAAAGGTGAAAAGGACACCTTATTTCTATCTTTTGCATGCGCTAGAGACAAAAGACATTAAAAGAAAAAAGGACTTTACTACTTATGTCTCAATCAAAATGACGTTTTTCATTTTTCGAGAGTAAAACAGTTTAAGTTTCATTACCTCTTGCCGCAGCTATCTCTTGTTGAAGAACAGCTTTGGATGCATCAAGAACTCCAAGTTCACTTGAACCACTTCTGTTAACCGCGTGTTTATGATTACCTTCAGATGTAGGAGAAGCACTTGAACTCCAAACAAACATATGAAGCTCTTTACTATTGTTATTCGACATTGGCACTGGCACTGGCACTGGCACTGACACTGGCGTTGGCACTCCACTTCCACTTCCAACTTCCTTTTTCCTTTGTCCGGAAAACATTGGATTTGGAGGCGGATACACCAATCCATTAGTAGAAGCAGTACTACTACTGTTGTATAGCTCCCCGCTCATACTCCTACCTGTCCAAACATATTATAATCAGAAGACGATGAGATGATCATACAGTTCAATATACATTATATTACAACATTACCTCCTCTGTTCTTCTTATTGCTTCCAATCTTTGACATCTCCTCTTCAAAATTAGAAGTTCGCGGTGTTGGCCCTTTAGAAGACTGCAGAGAAAACACATCTCCACCATAGCTATTCGTATACCCATGCTTGGGACTAGCTGTTTTACTAGCAAACATCGCGTAAAAATCACTCTGGTTAAAACTAGACGCTCTTGGAGTTGGTTCTCGAGACGATTGCACTGAATATATCTCAACACCAGTTAAATTCGAAGCTCTTGGAGTCATGTTATTCGACTGCAATATCCCCTTATTATAAGATGAAATAATCGAAGAAGCAGAGGATCTTCTTACAATTACATGTAATTTCCCATCGTCTCCAATTTCAGCATCAGCCTGTAATGGTTCACGTCCGTTAAGTGAAATTACATCAGATTCAACTCGAAACGAAGTAATCGAAGCTGCAGTTTCAGGGAATTGATCTCCGATTAGTAACTTTGCTCCTCTGTATTCGAACATAAAAAGCATGAGAGTATACCAAATCACACTTTGCATAACAACAATTTGAACCATGAGATTCCCTGAGAAATCTCCGTACATTGCTTTAAGCAATGGAATGCCCATAACTAAAGTATTAGGCAAAGTCGATAGTGAAAACAGAGTAATCACCCATTCTAAACTTCCTCTTTTGCTAAAAACATGCCAGATGAAAAGCGCGAAAAGGATAACAACTTTTTGAAGGGAATCAGCAGCAATGAAATGGTAATTCATTGCGTAAGGATCATTAGTAGATATGAAATGAAAACCGAGAAGAGGAACAGCGAAAACCGCTACGAATCGGTTGATTCCGGAGCATTGATCGGGGGTGAAGATTTTCCACCATCGAACAGAACCATAAGCTAATATCATAGCAACATATAAAGGTATAATTGCTGCAAGAACATCATATATGTCTTTGCCATTAATCATGGCTGGTAAGTAAAAATAAATTTCAGAGCAAAAAAGAGGAAGAAAAGAGAGAAGAGTATGAAAGTAAACTAACAAAGATGAAGAAATGTATATTACCTCTTTCCATTTTATATTACTTATAATTCGAATTTCGAGAATCGAACAAAAATCTTATAAAATATCTTAACAAAGATTATATATTTGAATACAACAATAAAAGTCAAAAGTAGAAAAAATTTCACCATAACTGTGCCCTTTGACAATTTCAAATTTATGTCCTTCAATTTTGGCTATATATAAGTAAACACTTAAATTTGCATTTAAGTAAATACAAATGTATCATATGTGTCACAATACACATAAGATACTACGTAGGACATAAATTATCAGGTAAGATGCTACATAGAAAATGTATGTCTATTTGTTCAACTTTATACAAATTTAAGTGTCTGCTTATATACATTCAAAGTTGAAAGAACATATACTTGAGTTTTGAAACTAAGTTAAAGGGCATATTTGTGTCTTATGCCAATAAATGATATTAAATTCAAACTATAGCATATATACTACTTTCTTTAATTCATACAATGTGATTTATTGAAATTTTCTTTTATAGTTAAAAACAAATAAATTTAATGTTAAAAAAAATGTTGACATTTTTTTTCATATTTATCATTTCTTTTAATGAGATTCTTAACTATACCATATTTTCTAAAAAATTACTTAGTAATAATCTAAAAAAAGTAATAGTGGAAACTAGCCTTAATTTTTTTTCATATTTATCCTTTCTTTTAATGAGGTTCTTAACTACACCATTTTTTCTAAAAGATTACTTTAAGAATAAAAAATAAAATAAAGAAAATAGCCTATAATTTTTTTTATAGTTAATTAATGCACAATATATTAATATATTATAATACTTAATTATAATAAGTTATTAGAACTAAGCATTTAATTAGTTATATTAAGTATATATATAAAGAGTGCTTAAGTTTGTAAGCAAGTCAAACTAAGTGATAAACCCCCCCCCCCCCCCATCTCTCTCTCTCTCTCTCTCTCTCTCTCTCTATATATATATATATATATATATATATATAATTTTATTAAGTTTTTATACTATTTTATCTTTGACCTTTTTGTAATTTTCAAAATACTCTTGTTAAAATATAACTCTTAATTATCTCACTATATATTAATGATTTAATATCAATTTAGGCATTTTTATTCAACAAAGTAACGGTTAATTATCAAATCCTCTTTTTTAATTACTAAATATGTTTACTAGTTCACTCAAAAAAAAATAACCATTATCCATTTCACCACTTCTATTTGAAAATGTAGTTCTCTTGTTTATTTATAAAATCGATTTCAGTGCATATTTATCAGCTATTTTTAATAGGCTTTAACTCAAATGATCTTATATTGTGGACTAAAAGACAATTTACCAACTTTTCTAAAATGAAAAGGAGACAATATCCTATGATTCAGCTGTAAGTTATGTGTAAGATCATATGAAAAGCCAGAGGATAAAACCACTTGATTTATATAAATATAAAGAATCTTGTTTGTAATTTATTTGTTTAGATCTAGGATTTATAAAATTTTATGTATTAAGATATAATTAAACAAATGGCTTGATTGATCAATTCCTAACTCGTCGCCACAGCACACGTTCATGCACATGCAAAACCTAATTTTTTTAATTAGGAGACAATTGCTGTAATTCAAAATTAATTAAATAATTATATAAGGTGCAACTATATAACGTATAATTTCATTAATGATACTCTATTTAATACTAATGTTTCTTGTCTGAGGATGTGACGTATAATAGACGATTTGTGGGACATGACAAATATGTGGTTATGTTATGCAAATTAGTAATATTAAAGTTTATAAAAACAACAAAAAGTAAATATATATAGTTCTTCCTTAAAGAGTAAATTTAGCTTTTAGTACCTGTGATTTATGCACAATCATTTTGGATAATGTTTGTATTCTCTATATTATCAGAATTGATGGTATAGAATTAATCGATGCTTATTCTTCAGATATTATCGACATTGCTTCTTCTCCGAATCACAAATTTTATTTGTTTAGTATCCTATTCATTTAGTTGTGCATCTAATTGGACTAATTTTATGTCATTCCTTGATCTCTATCTATATTTCATTTATGCATTTATTTATGGATTCTCTAGCTTGTACTAGCAGCGCAATGACATTTTTATGCTTTTCATAGATGCGATGTTAATTATATCATAATTTTTGTTAGTTTCTCAAGATAAATATACATGTTTTTTCTGAAGTTAATGGGTGCATGTGCACCCCATCTAAAAGAGTACGATGGGTCCTCCTCTGAATAATATATAAATAAAAACATATATACTTAACCTTTTTCTAGTAAGTAGTTATGAATATGCATTGTATTTTTCTAATAACTATAATACCACTGTAGAGGAATTTGTGAGCCCTGTCATTATTAAGTTCATATCTTTAGCGGTAATTAATTAGTGGCAAGTGTTGTTAATTATATATTTTTAGTAGGCAATTAACATTCTTTGTAAATGCCCCTAAAACTTATAGAGACATTGGATCTAATGACAATTAACAAATATTGATAAATACTTTAGCACTCCTGGTTAATATGTATATATATTACCGCTAAAAACTGTTTTTGTTGTCGTGAGGGCCACAATCAGTACAACACATGACCTCCTTTTGTTCAACTTGAAAAGATGCTACTCTCCCATCCACCTTTAGTTGTCATAGTTTTCTTTTTTAGAATTAGACTATGTTGACTAACATTTTATGATGTATTTTTTCATCATACTGATATGCAAAAAATTGCAATTTATAGTACTTTTTGTATAATTTTTGAATATCTAAATTTTTTGTTTAAAATATCAAATTAATGTAATCTAATTTAATTTAACTTTAAAAATTAGTTAAATTGACTTTCGAAAAGCACAATATGTCACCTAATAATGGACGGAGGAAGAAATATGTTTAACTTTGTTGTATAAATTAATATCTATTTCAATTTTACATTGCTATAATGAATTTTTTTACATTAGAGTCTCTTAATACTTTTATGCAATAAGCATGTGTGGTGTGTATTTGTTTTTATCAATTTAATATCTGGTATGATATGTGGTTCATTAACTCGATGAAAAAAATAAAACATGTGTGTCACATGTTGACCTTTTGAATTTCATAAACAAAATCAAGAAAATTTGAAGTAGTTGTATCAAGAAAAACAGAAAGTATCATGCACAAGGGGAGGTTGGGCCTTTGCCCTTAAGCCCTCAAAATGTTGAGGCCCAATTTATAAAAAGAAGGAAAGAAAAAGATTGTCTTTCTTTCTAAGAATATAATATTTTAGAGCTTGAATAGAACTACACAAATCATTAAATTAGTAAATAATTTTTGTAACAATAAGATCCAATGTAATGTATTCATCAATATTGTATTCGTTGATATATTGAAATTAAGTGAACGCATATAATGTATTATGATTATATCCATCAATGGTATATGTGTTGATTAGAGCCATGAAAACAAATGAATATAAGTGACAGCAATTGCAATTGTATCAATGGACACAATCATATTGAATGAACATATACATGTTGTAGCAAATATATACAACTATCTAGATCAAAACAACAATTGTGAATAGTTATGTCTAGGAGTAATTCAGTTGAGTGAAGTATGTTAACGTGTCTAAGAAATATGCATTGTTCAATAGCTTTAAAACAAAACAAATACTAATATTGCACTCATTGTTTTCACAACAAACACTTATAATACACACACATTTGACTCTTAATTGCTTCATAATTCAGTATTTCTAATATGATTGTTTAATGTCTTAATTATCTAAAAAAATTTAAAGCTAATAATGTACTCTGCGCTTATCTTAACAACACAATCATCACTAGATGTCTTCGGTATTTCAAGAGGGCAAACATTTTATACCCAAATGAGACAAAAGAAGGATACCTTATCGATTCATATCAATTATTAACATAGCTCATACAACATGATATTATGTATTTCTTTATTAATGAGTCCAATCCAAAGTCCACTAGCAAGTTGTTTGTAGTTTCCTTTACCTTGTTCACATAACCAAATATGGGCTTGAGCATCAATCAATTGGGATATGAGTCAACAATAATTACCTACTTTTATATCTTTTTTTCCTGTTACATGTCAATACATACAACTTGAAACATAAAAATTTTCAAAAATTAGAGCCAACACTAACAAAGATTACTAAGAAATCTTGTTGATCAACCAATTATTGATATTTCAAAGAGAAATCATATATAACTCTATGTCACAAAAAAAAAGGATGATTATTATAAAAATAATATACTCATCAATAATTAATACAAATCAATCATCAAAAAACAAATAATTTAAACACCCATACAATATACTTGTTTTTCACATTTTGTTCGTAGGACTACTACTCCTACATCCTTTCCTCAATAGTAACAGGGAAACCTCCTTTCATCTTGGCCGTCAAATACGATATAAACATGGGCTCCACCCCTTTGTCCACCACCGGAACCACCTTAAACCGCTGCAAAACACCAGCCACCACCCTCTTCATTTGCAAAAACGCCATTTCTTTCCCTAAACAAACTCGAGGTCCTGCTTGAAAAACAGGATAACTAAATGCATCTTTTCCTACAAACATCCAATTCCCCGTCTTTTCATCCTTATTCAACCATCTCTCTGGCTTGAATTCCACCCAATCTTCCCCCCAAATCTCCTGTGATCTTCCCATTGCGTAAGGATGATAAGTGACCCTCGACCCCTTCTTCACAAATGTACCATCAGGCAATACATCATCTTTAACTGCTTCTTTCGAATCCATTGGTACCGGAGGATAAAACCTCATGCTTTCACAAAGCGAAGCATGAGTATATATCATGTTCTTTACTTCATCATATCGCATTAAAACATCTTCTTCTTTTTCCCCAATTTCTTTCAATATTTCAGATTCCGCCTCTGCATTCTTCGAAATCAACCAGAAAAACCATGTCAATGCAGCTGAAGTCGTGTCACGTCCTGCCAAAATAAAACTTATCACTATATCAACAACGAAATCTTCATCAGAATGACCAGTACTCAAAAATCTCGACAACAAATCAGCTGAATCCAAGGATGACTTCTCATTCAACTCCCTCTGTTTCTCCCTCACTATTTTTTTCGCAAATTCACGTACTTGTTCAACTGCAATTCGTAATTTCTTCTCTGAACCAATACCGAAAACACGTTTAATTTTCCAAATCAACGGAAAAGGAAGAATGAATCTTTCACTACTTAATCTAACACAATCTTCAAATGCTACCGCGAATTCTGCTTCAGGCAGGGTTGGTAACAAATACCCCGGATCATATCCAAATGCAATTTTACAAATGTTATCAAATGCAAATCTTTGTAAAATGTCTTGAATATCAACAACTTTTTTCTCAGCAGCAGCATTAGCGAGTATGGGAACTAAACGTTCCGAGACCTCAATATCAACTACAGATTCAACAAATTTTCGTAATGATCTGGTGTTGAATTCGTGGCTAGCAACTTGTCGTTGATACTTCCATATATCGCCATCCACGTTGAAAATACCATTACTAAGGAAATCAGCAAGAGTACTATTTGAATTATGGCCTTTTTGGTAAACAGAGAAGTTTGTTTTGAGAATGTGTTGAACATTAGATGGATTAGCAGTGAAAATTGTGTGGAAATTGAGAGGTCGAATTAGAGTAAAAGTAAGTTTAGGGGTGCTAAGGATAATATCAGATATCCATTGAATTCTTTGTTCTTGATTTGCTAATATGGAAAAATAAGAACCAATAATAGGATATGATTTTGGTATTTTAGTATTTGATGAAATGGGGGTTTTACTTGTTTTTTTGAATTTGATGAAGAAAATGATGAGAAAAGGAATAAGGCAAAAGAGTAATAAGTCTATAAATGTCATTTTTTTTTCAAGATCTATGAATTTGATTAGTGAAATATTGAAGAAGTATGTGAATGAATAAGACTATTTATAGAACTTTTTTTTTGATGTCATTATCATATTATTGAGAGTTCTACACGTTTCTATAACATATGTTCACGTGTGTATTATACTATACATTTACACGCATTGATAAATATGGCGTAGTACCACTCACCCCATCTGGGCTAACCCATACATGCTTTAAAATTTGACGAATCAAATTGAGCTAGCCCATTTTTGATGTGGGCCGAAAAATGGTCAGCCCAACCCACAAGTACGTGGGCTATGGGCTTGCTGGGCCAGTCCTCTTTTCTTAAAAGTATATTTTTTAGAATTTTTTAAATTAAATTATAATTTTAAACTATTATCATAATTATCGACAAAATAATATTGCATGGTGTTAGTGTTACTACTTGTTAATCAAATCCACAAATAAAATTATATTTATAATATTTATTAAGTTTGATTTCAAGTAAAAACATAAATAGCTAAAAAAAAAAATATTAACCTTAGTGTTTTCCAATTATCATAATAAAACACAAAAACTATGACAATATTCCATAGGCTACGGCCTATGTAGTGATTCCTAGAAATTTTAGGAAATTTTTATTTTATGTAGTACGTATTTTATAAACATAATTTGTATTTAAATTGTAATATTTTAAACTTTAAACATATTTTGAGTTTAGACTCTTGTTATTTTTAATATTCTATTTTATTTTTATTTTTTAATTAATTTTTATTTGGCCCATGGGCCGATCCTATTCATATTTCTCAAGCCCCACAAATCGGCAGGCTTATTCAGGCAGGACTAAAAAGCCCTTTTCTTAAATAAGCTTCAAAAATCATAGTCCAACCCTATCAAATCACGGATTAAGCCAGGCCTGTCCAACGGGCCTAGCCCATATTGACGGCTCTAGCCCACCATTAAAGATTGCGGTGCGTGGGATGTCGGAGCAGTTCCATTCTTAATCAAAAGTTTAGTAATTGAGTTCTAAATACTAAATTAGAGAAACTTAAAGAGTTTCTTTCTCGTGAAAGCAAATCATTTGTAATAACAACGATTCAAATTATTGATTGTCGGAAATTCTTATTTATAGGATCAGTTTTCATGTATTTTACAAAATATTTTTTTGAATATCCAAAATGATGTATTATACACTAAGGGGTCATTTGATTTGAATACAAGTTATGATGAGATTTGTTATGCTAGGATTAGTTATGTTGGGATAAGTTATTCTGGAATTAGTTATGCTGAGATTGTTTTTTATTGATTGTTTGGTTTGTTGTATTAAAACTAATTTGCATGACATATTTTTTAAGAATAAGTTGTTTGTTTACAAAAATACCCTTTATCTTATTTAGGCTTTTTATATGTATTTTTTATGGAGCTTTATTTATTCACTTTTAAAAATAAATTACGTGAATATGTTTAAATTTGTATTTCATATGAATTGAAATAGGCCCGTGGAAAGCCTCTCCTCTTCACTATTATAAGTAAAATATTAATTAAAAACAAATCAATCATAATTTGAAGTAAAAATTGTATCAAAATAACCAAAAAATATTGGATCAAAACTCCAAAAATGCTCCAAGAAAACAACAATAAAGTGACCAAAATTACCCTTCGTTTTATTTAGTTAATATTTTCTTTGCAAACTTTAATTATTTATTTTTAAAAATAAAACATTTATTTTATTTAGCTTAATGTTTATGCATTCTCATGGTAAGTACCATATGTATTTAAAAATATAACTTTTTCTTATTTAGCTTAAAAATAGAATTTCCCTCTTTAAGTTTTATTAAAGTGAAAGAAGATTTATGGGAAATCAAAATATAAATAAACATAAGAATTAGTCAAATAAATTCATAAATTAAAATTATATTTATATAGTGTAATTTTTTAATAGAAAAATATAAATAATTATCCTAAAAATAAGAAGTAATGAATATTAGCATACATGATATTAAAAATAATGTAAATATACATAAATGTGAAAAATGATATATACAAAGGGTTTAAAGGGATATAGTTGTCATTTTCCTATTCTATTCCAGTATTACCATACCACCAAATGGGAGGGATAACTTATCCCGGTACTAATTCCTAATCCTGAGATAAGTTATCCCAAGTTTTCCAACCAAACAAGGAAATAAAGGATACTTAAAACTTATCCCGGGATTAACTTTCCCTATCCATCACACCAAACAACCCCTATTGGGTATCATTTAGTATGAGGATAAGAGATGTCGAATTTGAGGATTAATTTGAAGATGAGCTTTTTCATATTTGGTTGGAAAAAAAATCATGAAATAATTGGAATAATTAATTTCGGTATAACTTGTTCTCCAACTAAACATGCTCTAAGGATACTACTAAAAAAGATGGATTTAGCGACAAATAAATTTTGTAGTTAAATAGCAAAAATCATCTCTAATCCTACTTAGCGAAAGATTTTTGTTAGTTACGAGTAAAAGAGCGATAGACCAGTGACGAAATTCATAGCTAATTTCAGTGTTTTTTAGTCGTATATATTAAGAGGAGGACACATTAATGAACTAACTAGCACCTCTTATGGATGAACAAAAAATTCGAGTTTAAGTTTTAAATATATATATTTTTCTAAATAGACAACACTTCTCCTTTAATCCAATTTGAATTAATTTGATCAATACACTTATACAAATATAAAACATCTTATGAAAAAAGAAGACGACAATAACCTAATGTAGGCCATATCCAATTACCACTTCACTTTATTATATGAAAAGAAAGGATTACTCATTATGTCTCAAAATAATGCTTCAAAAGCTAAGTGACGTTAGCTAACACGTCAAGAAATATTATTTCATTTTTTCCTTTGTCTGACCTATTCCCAATTCAGACTTTACTTACTCCATACAAATGGAGCTTAATTTTCCAAAAAATATTTTAAAAAATTATATTATTTAATTTGTAATAACTAATTGGTTGTCCAAGTGTTTTATTCTTCTCTTTATTAAAATTAATAAATTTCAACCATTACATACTTTTCAATAATAAGTTGTCATCTTATACTAATTCCAACACATTTTTCCTTTGATATTCTTTAGTAATTTCAAACTAGAAAAGTAATTCAAACCGGATCCTAAAATCTATAGTAATATTAGATTTAATGACAACTAACTAATATCGATAAAATTTTTAACACTCTTTGTTAATGCATATATTTATTGTCGCTAAAAGTTGTTTTTGTTGTAATGTTCATATCCTTTTTTTCTTTTTTTGGTTTTCCATCCGTTGTTCGGTACATGTTGGAGCCTGACTAAATTCGAATTCGCACCGAAAAATCCTATATTAGGAAATAAAGCGTTCATTAACAAAAATGATTCCGTACTCAGGGAGACTCGAACCAATTATCTGGATAGTGCATTAATTATTTGTTCTAATTCAATATTTTTTACTCCAATTTTATATATTTGTTACAAATTCACTAAGTTGGTGATAAAATCTGAAATTTAAACTTATAAAATTCAAATTTTAAATCAACCTCGACAAACTAGATAGCAAGTGAGTAGTTGTTTTTCTAAACTTTTGTTCACACGACAAAGATTGGAACTTGTTGACCAATCCACTTGGAAAAATTAGATTAGAGGGACAATTATATTTACTTTATTTATCATTTTCTTAATATGAACAATATATTTATAATAATATGATAAAGTTGCATGTGGTGACAAAGGAAGTGTACCAACCTATTGTCTATTAATTGATTATGTCCCTACAATTCTCATTTAAAAGTCAAAGATAACTTTATCATAATTCAAAGAACTAACAAACGTCACCAATTACTTCATATTTCTCATCTAGATTGTCCCAAAACATTTGTTTTTTTCTCAAAATTGAGCGCATGATTATATTTATGCTAAAAAAAATGAAAGAAACAACTAGAAAAATGTCTCCATTTTTGGGATAATTTTAATATCTTGGAGTGAGACCATATCCTTGGCTTCTTTATATATCATTTTACATTTTGAATAGTTTTAAGTGAATACAAACTATAGGGAAAGCTACATGAATACACTAACATAATCTCTCAAAATTTCTACCATTTGAATTAATTACAAAAATCTACTTGTTCCTTCTCTCTCTTAACATTCGGATACATCACTCCACCTCTATCAAATACATTACAGTTTTGTTTGTGTATAATTATCTGATACAAATGTCATTTATACAAAACCTCAATTATTTCAAACCTAAATCAGTATGAATCTGATTTATAGTCATGTATCTAATATATAACTCATATATTTGATACATAACTTATGTATTGTTTATTATGTAACGGGCAAAGGAGCAATGTATCCAAGAGTTCTGAAAATTTAGAAATTTTTGTAATTTAGAAAACTTTTGGATAGAACGTAATTAGCACCCAAATTATTGAAGTTTTTGTACTTCATACAAAATTTTAACTCTGCCACTGCCTCGACTCAACTAAGGTTTGGACTTCACAAACATTTAAAAGAGAATACTCAATTGCCACTAAAAACAGATGGGCTTAGTTATTTCTAATGAACGAGGCCCAAGTTCCACACTACTCGTCCTTTGATGAACTATAGCCCAAGTAAAAAGGGACAGCCCATTAATTTCCTTTTCTTCTTTTTGGACAAAAAGTTCCAATATAGTGAGGGATCAAACATCGGTTATGCTATTGATTTGGTTTATTGGTTATCGGTTGATTTTTATCTATAAACGTGTTCAATTGACAATCAAACCAATAAAATATGCAGTATTGGTTAAGCGAATTGTGGTCCTTAACCGAGGTGAATTCAAGATTTCTAAAATATGAGTGCACCACTAAAGAAGAGAGGAAAGAAATTCATTAAGTCGAATTGGTACCTAGTTCTCGCGTAAAAAGAAAACTCTACCTTTAACCAAATGCACTATTTAAATAAATAATATCATGTCAATTTTAGAAAATAAATAAATAAAACACCAAATTTTACAAAGTGATCACAAGTTCAAATAACTCATAATTTAGGTTATAAATTCGCCACTGATTGTTAACATTTCAATTATTGGTTTAACCAATAAAAAAATACTCCTCTAAATTTTTCTCCTTCCCCTTTCTTGTTTCCATTTGTTAATATGCATTGTCTTCAACTTCAATATCTGTTAGCGTGTGTTACCACAAAAAAGAAAAAAAGAACTATTGCAAAACCAACAAACCATATACTATAATTAATGGAATAACATGCTATATATTTCTTTTTGGGAATCCAAGGATACTTATGCAAGCAAATTAAGAAGATATAACAAAGCAAGAACAATTATAACTCTAATTATCATGGTAATTCCTACTTAATAACAATCATGAAAACAAAAATAACATCTTTGTTACTCACTAAGTAGACAAAACCGAACCAGAGATATAAAATAAGATCATGTTACTAACTCCTCAATTTGATATAATCGGAGAATTTAAAAAAAAAAAAAAGTACTCCCAATTTATGCGTCACTTTTTGATTTCGAGATACAAACAAGTCTATCTTTGACCGTATAATTTTTATATATCTTTTAATTATTGTGATTTATAGTACTTTTTACGTACTTTACAAATATATAAACTTCTTTCACAAAAATTGAAAATTTCACGCACAAATTTTTGGTCAAACTTAAACTATTTGACTCTCGAAAAATGAAAAGTGTCACATAAATTGAGACAGTAGGAATAAATCCTATAATAGCATTTCCATTAGTTATTCATGGAATATAATTGCTCATTTTCTCTTGGTATACATCTTAGTAAAATGTGTTTTAGATTCGTGGTCTAGGATGACTTGATATTTATGATATTTTGGCATAACTCGCTCTTTTATTTGACAATTTTTGTGATATTTTTTGCCTATGTTACTATTGATTGGGTGATTAAGAGGACTACTTAACCTTTTATACGAAGCGATTTATTTTTTAATATGAGATTTTTTATCGTGAATTTAAATTTATTTGGATTTTAATACAAATATCAAACATCCGAGTAGAAAACAAAAAAAGTAGGTAATTGCACAAATACCTTTATGTTATGGTGATCTATAATTTTGCTCCTTGAAATCACAAATCTTCAATTTTTATCCTTTAAAATAATTTTATGATAATTACTCGGAGAATTCCACAAGTGAAATGACAAAATGTATACTAACAAACGTTTATAGAAATAGGATTGCAAGAAGAGAATACTACATATTAATTGAATCTTACACTCAATTAATGCACAACAACAAATTCTATCATACAACGATTACATATATAGTATTGAATATCGACCATATTATAGAAAAATGATTAGAAAAAAAAAACAAAATCAAGGACTTTGAGACATAAAAATGGATTTTCTTCTCGAGATATCGCCTGTGTATACATTTTTAGAGAAAAAAAACGCAATTTTCTTCAAGATACGAACAAAGTCAATGTATGCTAGATTTTTTTTTTATTTTGATCATAATTTCATGAGAATTCTCTTATATTAATATATATAAAAAAAAACTAAAGATGATGCATATTTAATTTAATAAGAACTCAACCGCCCTTGAGTAGAATTTTTAATTAATTAACCCTCAAAATAGGTTGAAATTACAACAATTTCTTGAAGTAAAAATCAAATAACCAAAAATAAAATTTAAAAAAAGAAGTGATGATGATCAAAGCCTTAAGGACAAGTCAAGGTGTCCAAAATCCTCTTGAACACTCTCATGACCATTTTTCATAGATTCATAACTCATCATCATCTCTCTTCTTCCATAGCTTATTATATCATTATTTGTGACAAACCTAGCTCCATGACCATGACCATGACCATGACCAGTATGGCTTGGACCACTAGGGCTCAACGAGCGATGATTATTATTATTATTATTATGATTTGACCAACTAGAATGAGGTCCGCGGAGGGTTGAACTCAACTCCCTACTCTTCTTGGCTAGGGTTCTTTCAAGTTTATGAGCATTCTGGTGTCCTCCTAGAGCTTGTGAACTATAAAACTTTCTTCTACAATAGTTGCAAGAGAAAACACGCGGTTCAACCGAGCTTAAAGGGGATGATGATGATGACGATGATGATTGATCAAGTAAAAGATCATTTCTTGATAGACTTAGGTTTAAGGCCGTGTTTGGTTCGTAACTCATGGCTAAAAATTTCAACACGAAGAAGGATAAGACGACGATTATCAAGAAGAACAAGAAGAAGAACAAGAAAACGATAGGTTTTTTCTGTTGTTGTTGTTGTGAAATTGGTGAGTTGAAATTAGGTTTGTGGGAAGTAAAGGGGGGCCAAATGTATATATAGGGAAAGCATTAAGTGTATTTGTGTGTATAATAGAGAGAAAAAAAATAAGAAGAAGGGCATGTCGTGAATTATAAGAAGAGCTAAAAATTAACTACTTGTGTATACTCATAGTATAAAATTATTATTATGAATCTTCTAATAAAGAATATTACGTATTCGATTCAGAGGTAGAAACTTATAATATTGTAAACTCTCATGATTAGTTTAGACTATTAATCTTACAATATACTTGTTTTCATAAATTTCGTTCGTTACAATTCTTTCTGCTTGCTTAATCAGCCTATATAGAGGTAAGTATAAGTATGGACACTATCGCTTTTAACTTAAATGGTTTTAATTCCACCACTTTGTAATTAATAGGAAAATACTTCATAATAACTTAGGCCAAACTTAAAATTTTAAGTAAACCTTTAACAATATATTGAGATGTATTAATTAATGATAGTGGATAAATTATTTAACTATGAGCATATACATATAAATGTAAATCTTTCTTTTTTAATTAAAAAATTAAAAGTTAAAAAATATCGAATAGGTGAAGAAAATTGATGGATTGTTTTTCATAATATTTTAAATAATAGAGAGACAAAATAGCTGCAAAAATCAGCAAGGGAATCAAAGGGTTGTCACCTCCACTAAAGGCAGCATTCCACTCTCTTGTCGGTCTGATTAAGTGTTGGTAAAAAAAATCAAATTTTGACTCGATTAAATTTAAATTCGTTCTCAAAACTTTTATATCTGGTGGTAAATCGTTTCCTAACAACTATAAAAATGTATTTGTATTCAAGAGAATTTGAACATGAAATCTCTCGATAAGAATGAAGAAATATTTTTCACCCTACCACGCTCCTGTATTTTTTTGCCTTCTTCACCAAACTAAAACTCCTTTGTTTTTTTTATCCTTTTTTTAAAAAAAAACAAATCATTCGATATTTAGTATCACATTGAAGACTAACTAAATTTGGCTATTTATTTTGTTTTTTCATTCAATGTTCGATATCTACATTAGAATCCGATTAAAATCGAATTCATGGTGAAAAATCTCACATTAAGGGTAAAGTGCTCCCAAACAAATGTGATTTTATACCTAGAGAGAGTCGAATCTAAAGCCACATCATTGAATTTATTTTTTTCCTTTTAGTTGTGAAACTATCTGAATAGGCCATCAAATCATTAGTCCAATCAAAACTTTGGTTGTAGCTAATTAGGTCCCTGTAATTATCACATATAGGACAAATAGGCTTCTAATATCTTGCAATTGATTTTCCCATTAAAAAAACTAATTAGTGATTAAGATAAACTACCTTGACTAGACAAATTCTGCAATAAAATAATTAATTACATAATTTTATGTATTGTGTACAGGTGTAATGAACTCTTGTTGCACCATGTTGTCCTAAACATGTTTCATTTTCTATGTGCACCTTGCCCCTAATTTATAGTACCATTATATATGTCATGTGTAATAATATCATTTTAATGATTTGCTTTTTTTTTTCTTTAATTTTTTTATGGGGTCTAACTAGTTATAATTTGACTAGGAACATGTGCTTTTAACTTCAACCAAACAAGTCATGTTCATTTTCCTACTTTCTGAAGTTAAATAATTTAGTTCACACTAGTTCAATGGATTAGAGTCTTACTTTATTAATGGATGTTGGATATAATTCCCAACAACATCCTTAACTTTAACAACTTTTATAAATCAAGATTTTGTCTGCTAATTGTAAGCAATTGGACAAAGTCTTTAGAATTTTAGATCACAAATCACAATTCACAACCAAGATACATATATATATATATATAGACATTGAATCATTTAAACTTTTGAGTTGAAAATGCACATAAATATGTGATATTAGAAAATAATAGTTTACAAGTATTGGAATGATATGAAATTAGAAATAATGTAGGGAGCTTGAAAAGTTATCTCAGATTTCAGAATTCTCAATTATTTCGTTGACCACATAGTCATATCCTTGAATGCATGTTGCTTGCACTTTCTTGAAGGATGTTTCATACTCAACTATGCGTATTGATTATTAGTTGTAGTTGCTATTATCTTCATTCACTTTTACTTGTTATATTTAGGTTTGATAAATTTGTTAACAAATTTTTAATTGACATGATTATTTTACTACATTATTCCTATTTATTACGTAATATTTAGTATTAGGTCTTGAAAAATGAATTAGAAAATAGGTAATTAATGTTAAGGGTATAACATAGAAAAATTAATTATCTTTTCTTGATAGGTTAGAAGTGACAAGTAAAAATAAAAATCTATTTTTAAAATAATGAACAAGTAAAAGTGCACGCAAAAGGGAGTATATGGTTAAATTAATGGGAAATTTCATAAATAGCTAAGAAATGAAACTTAATAACACTTCTTAGCTACAATATATCTAATTACGCTCCATAACTATAGTTTCATTTGCTATGCTAATATTTGTTTGATATTTTGTTGTTTTTTAATTTTTTTTTTTTATATACATATTGTGTTTATACAACGAACATATTATATACGATTATTTATATTGTATACAAACTATTAACATAGATAAATAAGTAATTGTATATAAATATCGAAATTATACAATTGATTCGTATAAAATATTGTGGGTACTAGAAAAAAATATACAACCAAAAAAATATATATATAACCCCAAATATCATATTATTGTATACAAATATATACATGCGATTCTTCATAGAAAATTTCATTAAACTATAACTGTGATTCATAATATATGAAACTATAGCTACTCCCTCCATCTCATATTATGTGGCACCATTTCCTTTTTGGTCAGTTCCAAAAAGAATGTTACATTTTCTTATATGGTAAGTATTTAAAGGTACAATTCCTCTTTTATCATTGTTGGTTCCACTTAATCTTAAAAATAGTACTCCAATACATTTATGATCTTATATGGTAAGTATTTAAAGGTACAATTCCTCTTTTACCATTGTTGGTTCCACTTAATCTTAAAGATAATACTCCAATACATTTATGAGGAGAGAGAAAAATTGACTATTTTTTGAAGGGGTAATTTAATAAATATTTCAAAGTCTTCATTTATTTCTTAAACTCCGTGCCCGATCAAATATTACCACATAAAATGGAACGGAGAAAGTATATTACATAAATACACTAATAATATTTGTCAGTTTGCATAATTTTTCCTTAATTTTAGCAACACCTCCAACAGTGACATAATCGCTTAGGGATCATCAATTTTCTTGGATAATTTTATCATTCATTTTAATGCTATTTATGAAGTAACTAGAATTCAGAGCCAAAAAAGGGTAAGTTCCAAACTTTAGTTCATTTCTGGAAAATGTAGATGTGACTTATATATAGTACTAATAAATTCCATTACTCTATAGTTTATATTATGGGTCCCTTCTATTATATTTTTTCCGTCTCTTTTTAGTTGTTGAATTTTAACTTGACACATATGTAAAGAAAATAATAATTAATATAGTGAATTTATCATTTTATTCTTATTAATTGATTCACTCTTAAGCATATTTACTTACTGCATTTTTAAAAATATTAACTCAATATTAATAAGTTGAGCGTATAATAAAAATAAAAATATCATTCTTTCTCGATTTGTCAAAAATGACAAGTAAAATGGAAAATCAAATAGAAAATATTTGATAAAGTAAATAAAAACGGAGGAAATATGTATCTTGCATGTACGCCACCCAAATTGTGTATGACTTATTTAAGAAGAAAATAGTTTTTAATAATTTATATTTATTTATAACTTGAATTTATAATTTTTGAAGTGTATTTAAGTTTAGTTAGTCAAGTAAGAAAATATTTTTAAGATTGTCAATAGTTTAAAAACGAAACTAATAATTTACACCAAGTTCTAAGTATTTTCAATACTTCTGTCTTTATTTATTATCTATAATTTTGTGCTAGTTAATTCACAATCTTTTTACTTTTACTTATAAAGGGAAAGGAGTCCATGCATCTAGCTAGGTAAATAGTGGAAAGTCAATTCCAATCACATAAGTAGGGAGGGTTATGATAAGTAGTAAGCATTTTTAACTAGATGTTTCGTTTCGAGTTCGAATCCTTTTGAGTACGAGTCACCTTTATTACTTCCTCAATATGAGACTTTCTTGTACAAATTCAAATTTTATTAGATTTCAATATAACTATTAAACATCAAATTGAAATCACATAAATTATGAAATTAATAGTGGTGAGTGAAAATTGACATTTGATCGAACCCACTAGCTAGGGCATGAATGAAGATAAAACTGTGCACAAAGCACATGAGGATGTGCCTTAAACTGTAGAAAAACAGGGAAATAATATATCCCACTATTTTAATTTTGGTCTATGTAACATTTAAAAAAAGAAAAGAAAAAAAAGATAGGGATGGGCTCTCCTGGAGTATTATTTCTTAGTAATTGTTTGTGACTTATAACTAATTAATAATCATAATAATATTAATTTTGTCTTGTCTGCAACAAACACAACATAATCTCATAATTAATTAATACTTGTATAGAACTTTTTTGGAATATATACCCCTTGAGATTCCAAGCCAAATTAAACACATCAAATTTTTTTTCCACAACACTACACTCTATAAACAATATAATAAAAGATGTAAATAATAATGTAGCTCGATCGATTGACACTAACGAATAATAATATTCCTAGTTGATCAGTCGCTAAATAATTAATCTGTAACTAACATGATTTTTGTGTGTCAATATGTGTGATGGTATTTATATTTCGTATCACCAAGCTAAGGGATTTATGTTAGCACACATTTTTATTAGTTATTTATATTCTTAACATACTCGCTCATGTGTAGATCTGATTCTTTTTCATGAGACAAACACATGGTATTCTTTTTGATATGAGTGAATGTGAAATTCGATCTCAAAACCTTCTGATATCATATTAACGTATTAGACTATCTTATCTAAAAATGAACCTGTTAAATTTCGCTTTTATTAGTTAATTATATTTTGAACAAAAAATATTATTTATTTGCCCAAAGTGCACCATATAATAAAACAAAATATAGCAACATATATGAATTTTGAAGAAAAAAGAGAGAATCACATGACAAAATGGAGAGATTTAGGTAGAACAGTGAATTGGAGGTGGTGTTTCTTACATACAACACATTGGAAAATGGGGCCTTCCAAATAAAAGTGTATATATATATATATATATATGCTCACTTTTTTATTGTATCAAGAGTCATGAAAATAGTATATATAGGTCTCCTCAACTATATTTCAGTTAATTTGTGCAGCTCGTCAAGGAGGATGAGACTTTTCAATCTTGCAAGTTTTTCAAAAGGGAATGCACATGATATTTTAAGCGAATTATATATTGAAATAAGAGAAGAAATGGAAAAGCTTTGTAAACCATAACATGCATGATAAGTTTTTATAGTACGTGTGCTTTAATTTTCGATTCAAAGTGCTATAGATAAATTTGTGTTAGATTTAAAGGTTAAAGTATGTGTCATGAATTTTGATTCAATTCTTTGTTATTTTCTTATAATTTATTTGATTATTTAAGAAAATATAAATATTTTCCTTTATTATGATTTTATTTGTGATTTTATATAATATATCAAATAAAAAATATTCATTTCAAAAATAGGTAGAATATTATTTTGAAGAGAAACATATATACATACAATAATTTAACATATGTATATTATATTGACCTATGTGACTCTTGAAAAGCCATTCCTTTAATTGAAAAAAAAACTACACGTTACACATAAGTGAATAGGACCCCAAATTTTGAAGGGTCGAAATGTCCTAATCAGATTTATATCAAACTCTCGCTAACATGAGTCGTGCTGGAATGATTATAATATCTTTTAATATTATTCAAAAATGGAATTATATTATTATTAAGAATATTCGTTAATTTGAATTTAATCGAATATCAATATGATGATTATTGAGAAAAAAAAACATTTATATCTACTCTCTCCAATAATAAGGCATTAACAGTGACCAAAATAGGTTGTGGTGTAGTAGTGGAACTACTTCACCTTAATCAGAGATTTCGGACTCGATCCCTGAATATGAAGAAAATCTTGTTGGAAGTGTTACCTCTAATTGAGCTCTGCAGTGCGTGATTCGAATTTAATCAAAACTCCAATACGGACTCCGAACCAAAAAAAAAAAAGGCATTAGTGAGAGGCCAAACCCTAAACACTATCCATATTCTAACAGCTGGTCATTATCCATGCATGCATATAAAAGAAATGTCTTCACAAGTACAATCTTTTAATTGCACCATCTATTAAGGGACAAGAAATTGGAAAAGCAAAAAGAAATTTTATGAGAAATAGAAAAAGGGGGAAATAAAAAAAATTACACAAGTTTACAAGTTTAAAAATTTATTTTATAATCACAAAATTTTATGAGATATTTAATATTATATATATATATAAAAAATTCTTAAATTTCATGTCGATTTAAATTCAAGCAACCTTTTAAAAAAGGTGTACATAGATAGTAGATAAATAATTGAAGTCTTTTTTTTTTGTTTGTCAAATAATTGAAGTACTAATGGAAATAAACGCAAAAAATAATTGATCATCTGATTAAGTTGGTGTTTCTCTATTTATAATATTGATCGATAGCTAATAGTCATTTCATGTAGAGGCAAATTCAAAGTTAAAAATTTATGAATTTAATTTTTGAATTATTATAACTTTATATTTGTGAATTCATATCTATTATTTGTTGCATTTTTATTAAATCCATTCTAAAAAATTTTATATTCCATATCGTAAAAAGTATTAGGTTAAAATGAACTCGATAACTAAGCTTCAGCTTCCGCCCTTGGTTTCTAGTTAATGAAATTTTGATCCGTCTTGTCAAATTATTTATTATTTTTTGTATATAATTATTGTACTATATAATTTTATTTTTGTATATTAGTACGTAATTTTGACAATATTAATTTTTTATGGTGATTGAGGCACAACCAACACTAGTTGTATGAGGGCACCATTTCTTTTTGACAAGTGTATTTGTGGGACCCTTTCCTAATTATCACACTTTCTCTCTCACAGTTTCATTTTCTCAAATTTTAGTAATTTCTTCTTTTGCATTTTTTCTTTGCAAAACCTCTTTTTTATTTTATCTGTGCAATTTTTTTAACCAACGTTTGTATGGCTTTTTTTTTGTAGTACTATGATCTCTCAGTACAAAATAATAGTAATAACAAAAAATATATTGATATTACTATTATTTTGTACATTCACAAATTCACTTAATTGACTTTTTCTTTCTATTAATTTTTAAATCCCTTCCGAAAAAATGAATCTATAAAATTTTCATTTGAACACTAAACATAAAAAAGAATTCAAAAAGAAAATCTTTAACAAGAAATACAAAATTAATATTAGCAATAATTATTTGATAGATTCCAAGCAAGTAGAGAATTTAATAAATATGAAAAGAGAAAAAAAAATAATTGAATGCTTAATGTCATTAATATGTTATTATAAATATTAAGTATTCAGATACATTAAGTAGTTACAAAATAAACAAAAACATATTTAACAATTAAGAATTGCGTGATTAAGATTAAAATCCCAAAAAATAAATTAATGACTAATTAAAATTAAATTATGTATTTAAGTATAATAAATAAGGTCATTTGAATTTTAGTAGCTTAATTGATTAATTATATGACTTTTTACTTTGTTTGTGAGAGTTCGATTATAATTTTTTTGATTTCACTATCTTTAATTTCTTCAAATCAATCCAAAAATTGAATTTAAAATTTTCTAACACATTACTTTAATTTTTCCTCTAATAATGATATAGAGATAAAATATATATGTTAGATACAACGGGCAATTTCCATAGTTTGGTTATGATTTTTTTTAAAAATATCCTCAGAGTTAATAAACAGGAAAAAAAATACAAGTGAAAAAGAAAAGATTAAAAAAGAAAGAGAAAAAGTAAGAAAGTGCATTATTTATGGTCCCATGGTACAAATGGCAGCCAAAGAGGCCCTCATACAACACACAATACTTGTGCCTCATACAAAATAAAATTTTTCCTTGATTGCGTGTCTCTCTGTATACTCATCGCCTAGTTTCAATTTATGTGATATTTTTTTATTTTTCGAAAATCAAATAATATAAGTTTGATAAAAAATTTGCGTATGAAATATTTAAAATATTTAAAAGATATATTAGAAATTTATGATTAAAAATAAATTTATTTAAATTTTAAATTTCAAAGATGTCACGTAAATTGAGATAAAGGAATATATATTTACACACTGGCATCCACATAATTATTTTCATTTGTACAAAATAAGTCAGTGTCATTTAGTCATATAATTGTGCCTAAGTACTAATTAAACTCACCTGAGATGACTCTCCAATATTAGCTTCATTTTGTGTAACTTGTCATAATTTAATATCAGCACCTAGTTATGGTCATCCGAAAATTAAATAAATTACCTTATATATTCTCAATGCGTGCGGATCTAACGTTGAGGGCTTCATTTTTTTTCATGAACTTATTTAATTATATCATCAACACGCCCCTCACATGACGGCCTAAATCTTTTTCATTGATTCAGCACATGAAAATTCATTTTAATATGAGTGACATTGAAATTTTATCTCAAGACCTCTGTCCGCTATGATACTATATTGAAGCGCGTAACCATCTCATGTAAAAACTAAAGTTGTTAAAGAAAAAACACTTTTATTATTTAACTGTATTCTCAACCGTGCTAAATTCATAGCCTACAAAATTAAAGTATAGACCACTAAGGGGATAAGAAAAAGTTGTGAAATTTGAGGTCATTATGTCACCTTCATAAAGTTGGGAGGGTAATGTGTTAAATTCTAAAGAATAATGGGGTAAATTATTAGTATTAGTACTATTATTTTTGGAAAATGGAATGTTTGCATCACAATCAATATGCCATTTTAGATGAAACATTTTGTAATTATTAGCGTTACGCAACTGGTTTAAGTTAAAAGACAGATTAAACAACTTGAACTAAAAAACACCCATAATTAGCATTTCAATTCCAATTAAACTTCAATTACGCATCAACCGTCGGTCATATTCATCACGCTTCTATGAACTATTATGATCATTTGGTCAGCAGGATAAGATTATAATCTCGAGATAAACTATGAGATAATTTCATTACATATTTGATATAATTTTTAATTTCGAGATTAACCATTATATCGAATTGTTCTACCATCAGATGACTTATTTTTCCACTATCTAGAAAGGTAACATAAACACTAGTAGCTAGTGCGCACCTAAATGGACCTACATTGTCATTTTTAATTTATAATATATATATATATATATATATATATATATATAAAAGAGTATTTGATTAAAACGTTTTGTAAGATCGCATATAGTTAACAGTGTCAAATGAGCGAGTTAAGTTAAAATTGGACAGATCAAAATAAATTGAGGTAATAATTTATAGCGTGTTAATGATAAGATTGCTTGAATTGAGATGAGCTGAGTTAACAAGAAGAGAAAATTTCATAAATAGTAAAGAAATTAAACTTAATTATACTCTATAGCTGTGGTTTGCATAATTACGCTTTATAGCTATTGTTACGTTTGCTATGAGTATTTCTATTTGTATATTTCTCTTGTCAATATACGTACAAATAGGGTACGTAAGAATATATAAATTTTGTATTTATACATTTAGGAATCTTTCAGAATTCCGTTTGTATATTTCACTTGCCATAGGTAATTTATTATAATTTTTTCATAATGTATACAAACCAAATGTATCAACAAATCATATATAAATAGCAAGGGTAAGCATATACAAAATCTGAATTTATATAATCATAAATCAAATTATACAAATTCTTGATTTATACAGTTAGGGACTTAATATCAAAATTTAAGAAACTATAGCCACAAATCATAAATATCTAATTGAACCTACAACTATGGAGCGTAATATACTATAAATATTTATCATTTTGCGTAATTTTTTCTAAAATAAAAGGGAACTACATAATAAGGGTTACAACTATATATCTATCCTTTTGGAAAAGTCATCCCACTAATCTGAATTCGAGTTGGAAAGTCAGCCCACTTTAGAGGTAAATCATTTCATACCCAAAGATGATTACATTCATAGAGCTTGAACCTAATATCATTTGCTAACTATAAAAAATACTTATCATTTCATTATAATTTGTTGTGGTCCTTTTTCAAATTTATTAGAAAATATACAAGATACTAAGTTACAAGAGAGAAATATATACATCAAAGCCCACTAGTTATTGGGCTTTCATGACCAAGTGGAAATATCAACATAATTGTTACGTACATCATACGATATTGAGAAAATGATAGGACACAATTTATATTAACACCAAAATTAAATGAGATGGATCAGAATTCAAAACTTAATCAAGTTATTAAATGGTTTTATTATATCACCAAAAAATTCGATGAAGTGGTAAGTATTCCTTCATTTTTAATCAAAAGTTTCAAGTTCGAGACATGGATATGGAGTCACCTTTAATAGAGAGCCTTTACCCTCAAAGTGGGATTTCTAGACTTGAATTTAGAATAGCGGACCCCAAATTTTGTTATAAGATTATTTAACCTCGATTAACTATCAATTATACAAAATAACAAAGTTATAATACAAGAAAATAAAACATTTCTGAATAAAAGCATAGTCAAATTAATCCATGATAAATTTATTTTTACATAACAACTTATGAACTATAAGGAAGCAAACTATACCGATATCAATTATTTTGTAGATCGTTCTACAACACGTTTTGATGAACAATATAAGGATCATCAATTAATTTTGTTTTAAGTTTAAGAAAACGTTTAGGTGAGTAAAGCCTAAATAATTGAAAGGCAGAAATTGATGAAATTAGAAGTAATATAAGAACAGCAAGATAGCCCAATATTAAAGCAGCTCCGATTTGGATACAAAATCTAGTGAATCTATTGCATATTTTCATCCATTGTAAACTTTTAATTCCAATTAATGCAATTACTGATGCTTCAATTGCTGCTGAATTTGCTGCAAATACAATGTACACAAATGCCTGCAAAAAAATAATAATATAATTTTGTCATATGAGTCGCAAACTACGATGATTTATTAGGTTGTCTATAGTACTCATTCTATCTCAATTTTATGTGATATATGCATTTCATTTTTCGAAAGTAAAACAGTTTAATTTGATCGAGAAATTTTGTCGTGGATTCTTAAAATTTTTTTTAAAAATGGAATTTATATATTTATACTACGTAAAATGTATTGTAAGTCACAATAATTGATACTTCAAAAATATTTAAAAGATTTCAGAGGCTGTCTCAAAGTGAGATTATCTAAATACTTGACGATGTTAAACTACTATCCAAGCTAAAGTAATCGATAGATGGTTAGGAGATGAAAGGATATTAGTTGGGTTCGATCTAGTCAGAGTAGTTTTTTTTTTCTTTTTTGCGCTGTAAACTTCTCTTTGGTGATAAAATGGTTACTTACCAAAAAAATATAAAAATTAAAAGATATATAAATAATTTACTCAAAGATAGACTTGTTTGAATTTCAAAATTCAAAACGTGTCACATAAATTGGGATAGATGAGGTATTATTTTATAATCTTTATTTCTGTTATTTCTTTCTCTATATTACTGCTATGAACTTTTTTTTTTTTTTTGAGTTGGGGTATATATGGAATATCTCTATTTTCGAAATTGGGATAAGATAATGTCTGCATACACTTATCCTCTACGGATCCTACTTTTTGAAACTGTATAAATTATAATTATGTCATTATTAATTGGGAATATCAGTGAAAACAAATTAAAGTAGTTAGATGTGATTTTCCCACCTAAAATGAAAGAAAGGTAAGTATCACAAGAGTACTATAATTGAAGTCTTACATTTTCGTTATTAATACAATCATAATCTATAGAAAGTCAATAAATAAAAACAAATTAAAGCACAAGACAAAAAAAACACGAAACCAAGAAATTAATACAATTCGTCCATTTTTAATTGTCACTGTTCCTTTTTTTAAAGTCAAACTATAAAAACTTTAACTAACATTTTATGATATATTTTTTCTTATCATATTGATATGCAAAAAAATGCAATTTATAGTACTTTTCATATAATTTTTGAATATTTAAATTTTTTGTTAAAATATTAAATAAATGTAATCCAATTTAACTTTAAAAATTAATCAAATTAACTTTCGAAAAATACAATATGACAATCAAATATGGACGAATAGAGTAATACGTTAGGTTAATTACCACATTCAATAGCATTAATTAATATCTCAACTACAATTCATCTTTTCAGCTAGTATATTAAAGCAACAATGTGTAGTATGCATAGTGAAGGTAGGAGTGACAAGTAATCCTCTGTCTTTGATCAAAAGTATGACTTTTCAACGCGAATCTAGACGTTAGAGTACTTCACCCAAAGTCGGACCCCAAAAGTGGATACCAAACACTAGGGTGAAAAATACAAAAAACAATGATAAAAGGTACGAATATAAACTTCTCACCTTATGTTGTGATCAATAATATATACAATATAGTAAGATAGAGGAAAAATCATAGAAAAAATAGACAATTAAAAATTAAAGGGAGAGAGTTAATTAATTAATTAATTAATTAATTAATTACCTGGTCTAATAAGAAAAAGAACCAATAATTCTTGTGAGAAAATTGTTTAATATCCCCCTTTGAAGTAGTAATGAAAAAACATCTCAGCAGTTGGAGTACATTATAACTGGCAGCAGCAGCATCAATCCATACCAAAACACTAATATGCCAAATAAATAAAAACAAACAATTAGATTTAAGAAGAAAAGAAATTATGCAATAATATGCCTCTAAATATAAATTACAATTCAGTGTACATAATACCGCAGATGAGATATGAAGAAGGTGAAATGTGTGTAGTGATCTTAATCCCGTCTTATGAAGGTAGAGAGACTGCTTTTTTTCATGGTTTGACTAAACAATTGACTTTCATATTACATATTGATATACATTTGATGCATAGCATGTTGAGATTATAATATAACAATGAGATATGTTACAAAGAGCCCTTTTGAACAAAGAAACAAGAAAACAAATTGAGAACGTACTTATATGCAGATCAATTTTATAGAATTACACGAATTCAGGTTCTACATATCATACAATGGATTCAAAATCCACTTTGTATACTTAATATTATCCTAAGATGAAACGGTTCCTACCCTTAGGTCAGACAATATAGCTAACAACATCAAATAAAACAACAATTTGTTCCAATTAATTTCATACATCAAATAATTGTGTATATAAAAGAATATATTAATTAGTAGTAACAGAATAACTCACCACAAGGCATCCAAATATTTGAAGTTGGCTTTTATATGGACAGTTAAGAAAACAAGTTTAGTTTGAGAATCAAATCCAACAAGACAAGCAGTCAAAACCAATAACAAAGTTGCAAAAAGCCTCAACAAAAACTCTATTCTCACAATATCCATATGATCTTTATGTTTTTTTATTTAATAAAAATGATGTAGATCTAGTTAGGCATCATACATTTATATATAATAATAATCTTTAGAAATCATTAATGTTTCAATTAATTATGTTAGTTGTAGCTAGGTGAGGATGATAAAGTTCTGGTTTGTAAATGGTACACGTGATCAAGAGGGTATCTAATGTGACAAGTCGGCCATTTAAAATTAAATGGTCCATGCACATTCCTAAATGACCACTTACAATATTTTTCATCGTGTTCGGATCAATTTATATGCATCTTGATTATTTTATTTAAACATTTATTATCTCCCATTGTTATATATGTATCAAATAGTACGTAAGTTCATTTATCAAAAATTGCTGGTAAAGTTGTTGTCATGTGATCAGAATGTCACAAGTTCAAGCATTGTAAATCGTCTCTGACAGAAATATAAGATAGACTGTAAACAATAGACCCTTTGTAGTCAGGCTCTTATCCCAACCCTGCACATAACGGAAGCTTATAGTGCACCAAGCTATCCTTTTAAACGTAATCATATACAAACGGTCCTTTTAGTGCAAAATATATACCAAATAGTATGTAAATTTATTTACCAAAGTTGTTGGTAAATTGTCATGTGATTAGGAGGTCACATATTCAAGCCTTGGAAAAAGTCACTGACAAAAATACAAGGTAATGTTGCATATAGTAGACCCTTATAGTCGAGTCCTTCTTCGAACCTTACACATAGCGGGAGCTTTAATGCCTTATAGTTGGGCTCTTCCCCGAATCCTGCACATAGCGAAAGCTTTAGTGAATGGTGCTACCCTTTTAAGCTTAATCATATTCTCCAAAAATTAAATTTATTTCATTAATCACTGAGCTACACACTTTAATGCTACTTTCTCTATATATGACAATTATGGACCCATAAATTAAAGTAATTTGAAGTGGTTGGAAAATGAAGTAAAAGTATTACCTTTTTTCTCATACTTGGTCCAAAATTATTCCCTTTTGTTGACTCAACAAGAAGCAAAGTAATGGAAAATTTGAATTATTGGATTTTCCCAATTGTTTGGACCAGCCTATATCTCAATGCAAACAATGTGATTTGATGAAACCACCAAGATATTGCACATGGTAGGTGGCTGAAATTTAACATACCAATTAACACCTGTAGAACTTAATTACACCCTTTTGTAGCTTAATTTAGAGTGTTAAATTTCCCATCTAATCTATGTAAATGCTATGCCTACCTTGCTTGAATTTTTAAGAAATGATACCGTATTGTATCAGATCTTTTAAAAATATAATATTGATGATAAATTTAATATGCATCCGTCGACATTTAAAGAGTATTAGCAATCTAATGTAAATGATGTAGGTTATCCAAGATTCCTTGTTCATTATATACGGAAAAGGCTCAAAACTATCCTTGAACTATCGAAAATAGCTCACATTTACCCTTAAACTATATTTCAGCTCAAAATTACCCTTCTGTCAAACTATTGGGTCATAAATACCCTTCTAATTAACAGAAGTATGTTAAGTGTCATGTGGACGCCACATAAGCGCCAAACAACTCCCACCTCCACCTAGACTAATAAGATCCCTAATTACTAGTTTTCCCCTCATTTCTCTTAAAGATACAATTTCACTCATTTTTCATTACTAGTTTTCCCCTAATTTCTCTTAAGATACGATTTCACCCATTTTCCCTCATTTTCGCTCTAGGACTCCATGAAAATTGGGCCGAGAATAAACTTAGGGCACGTTTGGACAAAAAAAAATTGTTAAGAACCTGTTTGGTTATGCATTGTGTTAATTTTTCATTCCATATACTTTTTTAACATTTTTCAAGTAAAATACATGTCGAAACACAGCTTCACCTTCTAAATAGTCAGTTCAATTTAACTTCAAATACTATTTTTTTTTTCCAAATATCATTCAATTCATGTCCAAACTATGTTGCTTGAACTCTTCCAAAATGTTGATAGGTGTGCGCTGGATCCTTCAAAAGTACTTCATTTTTGGAGAACCCAAGTATACAACACGGTGCAACATCATTTTTGGAGAGTCCGAGCAACATAGCATTATTCGCTTTTAACTCCAGTCAATTCTGTCTATGATCTACGGGAGCTAGCTACTATCCTAGGGTATCAAAAAAATTTACCAACAATATATGTGGGCTTAACCTTGAAGACAAAGCATAATTCAGAAGCTACTTGGGAGGGAGTAAAAGAGAGATGTGAAAAGACTCCAACTGGAAGCGGCAAATTGTATCTTAAGAGTCCTGCTTGATTCTTACAAAGGGGAAATCTATGAAACCCTATAGCGAAAATGAGGGGAAATGGGGAAATCGTACCTTAAAAGAAATTAGGGGAAAACTAGTAATGAAAAATGGGTGAAATTGTATCGTTAAGAGAAATGAGGGAAAAACTAGTAATTAGGGATCTTGTTAGTCTAAGTGGAGGTGGGAGTTGTTTGGCGCTTATGTGGCGTCCACGTGGCACTTAGCATACTTTTGTTAATTAAAAGGGTATTTATGACCCAATAATTTGACAGAAGGATAATTTTGAGCTGGAATATAGTTTAAAGGTAAGTGTGAGCTATTTCCGATAGTTCAAGGGTAGTTTTGAGCTTTTTCCATATTTAAAATAAGTAACTTGTACAATTTCATAGCAATAAATTAAGGGAAGACTATCTTATTAGACATATATCTATATCATATAGTCTAATTCTAACTATATTTTCAAATAATTACATATTCTACCATTAATTAAGAGTTTCCTTCAATATAATGAAAAATATACACTTAGATACATATATATATATATATATATATATATATATATATATATATATATATATTTGCCACCAGATATATTGAAATAGGGAGATATGCGAGTGAGATAGGGGGATATAGTCATATATCTCAAATACATATGAATCACATTACAGACACATAGGATACACACTAAATATATGTATTTGTATATATTTGGTGTAATTAGCTTGTATTTGGGATATCAAATACATAGGAGAGTGACGAACAAGATATGAGGGAGACGAATTGTCACGAACCGAGCCTACACCCTGGATGTGGCCGACACTCGAGAACTATTGTTGGTCCCCAAGCGAACCCTCATCCTGGCTGACTACAAGCGGAAGACTAACTCAAGCATACAAAACTTAAAAACTGAATAAAATTTATTGAACTCAATTACAAATCTTTAACTCAAATGAATATCTCTGAATAAAAATAATATATTCAACTCACCATAAAATAGGCAACTTAAGTCTTTAAAACATTTAACAAAATAAATGAACAGACTTCTGAAACTCTACTGTCTATCTATGAAGCCTCTAAATGACAACGATGGAAGTCGGGACAAGACCCATGACCTCCTAACAACTGATATAACTGAAAGTAAAAGTGGAACACTCTGGAAGCAAGGAGACTCACCATAGCTAACTCGAACTCCATGTGGTATCAACGAAGCTCCTATTGATGACCCTGAATACCTGTATCTGCATCATGAAACGATACAGGCCAAATGACTCAGTACGTGGAATGTACGAGCATGTAAGGTTAATTCTAAAGCATAACATAAGCTTGAACTTGATAAAAAAAGAAAACATACTTATCTCTTTTCAAACTTACCCAACTCAAGGATACTCAAAACTACTAAAACTTACTCAACTCAGAAGTACTCAAAGATAAGATACTAAACTCAGTAATAAGGTTCTCAACTCAGTTATAAGGTTCTCAACTCAGTGAAACTCAACAATAAGGTACTCAACACAATGAAACACAGATCAACTCAAGATACCCAACTCAAGATACTCAACTCGAAATACTCAACTCACGATACTCAAGGACAAAATAATAATAAAAGATGCAATATATATGGAAAGCTGTAAAACTGTAGATAGCAACTCAATGTATTGAAAAATATAATAATACTCAGTGTGTATATAAAAATACATATAACTCTGTGGGAGTTTCTCTAACTAACAACCATCACTATAAGTTATGTGATAATTCAGTGTCTCGCCTATGCTGCCAGAACTGTCTTATACCTGCCAAGGTATAAGACCTCTCAACTAAGTGGATCCACTAGTCTGTGCTAAAAAGCACTAAGGAATCATCTAAAAAGTAAGACCCTTTCTACCCACGTCGGCTATGTGGTTTATGGGGGTTGTGAGTTGTATAAACTCTCCCTCATATCGGTACTCAATACTACTTCCAAAATATACTCAACTCATATGTTTAAAAACATAACTCTTTATGTGGTTTGAGATTATTACTCAAAACCTTTCTCTAAAAAGAGATGTTACTCAACTTTTCAAAACTCTTTTGGAAATCTCAGTTTCCTCCTCTTTTAAATGTGAAAACATTTACTCTTGAGAGTACTTAGTTCCCATATATCATTTTAAGAAAAATGAACTCGACTCAACTCTTTCTCAACTCAAGTGCTCAAGCCTTAAAACAAGTTTAGAAAAAGTTGTAAAAGATTTCTCAAAATAGGGTTCATGCCGAAAATAGATGTGAACGACAAAGAACTCGATACTCAATTTAAAGTTTTCAATAACCATACAAAGAACTCGATACTCGAAACTCAATAACTTAGAACTCAAGAACTTCAATGATGCTACTCATTTCAAGAATGCTAAACTCATAAGGTCCATGCGAAATTATGGACATGAACAACTCAACTCAAGAAATCAATGATACTTCTCATCTTAAGATTTCTCGACTCATATGGTTCATGTAGAATTATATGCATGAACTAATCAACTTAAGGACTGTATGAGTAACATGTAATAGTTCTTGATTAGGAATATAATCTCAAAAGGGTTAGGAACTCAATACTCAAGACTTGGAACTTGAACATACTTCTCCTCTCAAAGATACTCAATTTATGAAGTTCATGCAGAATTTATGGGCATGAACGACTCGACTCAAGGGTCTACATAACAATATGGAACTCATATATCCGACTCTTCTCATTCTCATACTTACTTCCTCAAAACTTAGCTCAAATCGATAGTTTATCTCAAAGGATTCACAATTGAACTCAAGGACTTTCTTGAACTCTACTCTTAACTCTCTCTTGAATGTGAATTATGAATTTAAGAGTTATAGTTCATGATATGAAGGATCCCGTAATGACAAAGTAGACCCATGAATACATTCTACTCATTCTTATACTCACTTGCTCAAGTCTTGAAACAAGTCATTAGAAATTGTAGAAGATTCCTAAAAAATACTCAGAAGGACTTTCTAAAAAATGATTGAAGGAACTCTGAAAACTTGACTCTCAACTCTACCTTGAATTTGATATATGAATTCAAGGTTGTGATTTATGATAGGAAAGATCACGTGATGTTTAGGAGTATTTTTAAATAGTTAAACGTGAGAAACGGTTGAAAAATACTATCGAGGGGAGCAAGTCTGCGATGCGGAGATGAATTAAAATGTTTGGTCGAAATAATTTTTGAAACACTGGAGTCCTCAATGCGGAGAGAAAATTTTCACACTGAAGGAACAGGTCCGCGATGCGGACGTGGTACCTGTTCCTTGTCCGACTTTTTCTTTCTTATTTTCTAGCCCAATTCACCTAAATTCGATTTTTTTTCTCAATTTCTCTTTAGATTTAGGTACTCAATACATGTACCCAAGGATCTAATCAAACACAACTCTAAAATCGACTCGATTTCCTCAAGAACTCATCAATCTCATTTAACTCAAGAACGAAAGCCAATTTCAAGAACACAATTCAAGAACATCAAACCTTCATCTTTCTAGAATGAATTTAACGCTGAAATCAATATGATTGACGTGTGGGTGAACGAACCCAATACTTGTGGAAGCTTACATACCTCTTAGGGATCAAACCTATGGCAAAAATCGGCGACAAAACTCAAGAACCGCGACGAACGCCTTAATCCTCTTCTCTTTTCTCCTCTTCTTTTCTTTTCTTAAAACCCTAACTTATTTTTATGAAGCGTAAACTGAATCCAATTAGTTTTGTCCCCAAATTAATTTAAAAAAAAAAACAAATTTAATTAATTGGGTAGTGAAAAGACCATAATACTCTTCTAAAATTCGATTTTGACTTTTCTTATCTAGACAACCCAACTTCGAATGGACATATCTCCTTCATACGAACTCGAAACTGAGCAAACTCGATGACGTTAAAAAGATAATTCAAAGATATTTCCTATGGTACCTGGTAGCACACCTAACTCATCCTGAGCTGGGAGTTATGATCGTTTGAAGTTGATCCAAAACTCATACTTAGCTTAACTTTGTCAAACTTTACAAATTTGATTAGTTCCAAAAAAGGTTTCTTTCCAATTCTAAGTCTTTCTAGATCTTTCAAAAAGCGAGGTGTTACACGAATGAGATTTGTTTATGTATCTAAATACATACGAATCTACTTGAATATAATATATCTAGAAGAAATTACTCCTAATTTTGACCCCATGTATTTAGAAGCAAACCCACCCTTAGATAAGGGGTGTGAAGCGACACCCTTTCGTCAGAAAATTACATTGTATATAAAGGTTAAGTTTGGTCATATATATATATATATATATATATATATATATATATGACCAAATTTAACCTCTATATACAATGTAATTTTTTGACGAAATATATAGAAGTATTAACACCTGACACAAGTTAAAGGTTTAGTCTAGTGGTTAAGACATTGCAAACATTCCTTGAGGTTGTGTTCTCTAATCGTACTTGGTCCATAATTATACTCCATCCGTACCATTTTATCTGAGGTAGTTTGACACGGCACAAAGTTTAAAAAAGAAAGAAAGACTTTTAAAACTAGTGGTCCAAAATGAATGATAGAAATTTGTGTGACTGTAAATCATTTCATTAAGGGTAAAACAGACATTTTATAGTTAAATTGTAACTTAATATGAAAATGTGTCATTCTTTTTGGGACTGACTACAAAGAAAAGTAAGTCACATAAATTAGAACAGAGGAAACATTTTTTTACTACAACCATTGACACTCCTTAATGACAATCCTGAATCGCTAATCGAGATGCATCGAAATATGGTAAAATATGTGACTTATAAATAAAACTTTTAAATACATAATTCATGAAAATAATCAGGTTTGCACGCGCATCTAGAACATATATAATTATCAAAAGAAAAGAAATATGTAGATTTTTAAAAGACAAGGCAAATCGATTGATGCGTGCATAGAATGTTGTGCAATATATTCATTCAGACTCATCTTAGTACTCCTTCCGTCTCATTTTATGTGACACAATTTTCTTTTTAGTCAGTCCCAAAAAGAATGTCACATTTCCTTATTTGGTAAGTATTTAAAGGTACAATTCCTCTTTTACCCTTGTTGGTCCCACTTAATCTTAAAGATAATACTCCAATACATTTATGAAGAGAGAGAAAATTGAGTTTACTTTTTAATATGACTATTTTTTGAAGGGGCAATTTAATAAATATTTCAAAATCTTCATTCATTTCTTAAACTCTGTGCCTAAGTCAAATATTGTCACATAAAATGGAACAGAGTGAGTATTGAAAGGACAAGAAAAGAGATAAGATAATTATTTCTTATTGATTTGATAATTTTCCCTAAAAGTAATGCGTACTTGAAGAATTGATTTTGCTCTCTTACAAAAGTATATAAGTCAAGTGTCACGGACTTGGAGTCTCACTAAAGTTTCGTGTGACACTTGACAACTTACTCACTAATCTTTCAAAATCTTGTAAGCTCAAGTAAGCCCTTTGAAACTAAGATTGTTAAGAGAATGAAAGGAAAGACTTAAAAAATTTTGAAAAGTTTGGAAGAAGGCATTGTATTAACTTGAAAGATTGTTTTTTTACTTGAGTGATCCCTTACAAATGAATGCCCCATCTATTTATACTTCAGCCTAGGGGATAAAGTGTAAATAATATTTACTTGATAAGTCCCTCTAATAATTACACTTTAGTCTCTTTCTAGAACTCTCTACATGTTTTAGGATATTCCAAAGCTTTTCAAGAAAGCTTCTAAGTTCTTCTAGAGTCTTCTTGGAAATTCTCTAGGAAATTCTAGAGTTCTCTATAAACCTCTCCACAACTATAAATTCTTCCGCTCCTATCCAGATGCAAAATTTAACTGTGAAGTGGCGGGACATGACACAAGGCTCAATATGTCAACAAACATTAAAATTTATCAGTGGTACATTAATTTCATTTAGACTATCATTAAATTTCATTTAAAACACTAGAAGTAATGACAATATCAATCAAATATCTCAACACATGATATAATATTCTTATTAGACATTTTCAATTCAAATTAAAAGTAAACATGTCATAGTTAAAATACCTAAACAAAATTTACTAACAGATTAATATATTACTTTGTTACCTCATGAGAATCAATAAGATAAGATCTGACCTTCCTTATACTTATTCTTGTTAATTTTTTTGTTTAAGTACTGTATCTAGTGGTACAAAAAAAATCAAAGACACAAACAACATAAAAACATCTACACAAAGCGAATACTTCAATTTACACTAGCTATTATTACTAACAAAACAATAACAATATATTCAGTATAATTCGATTACTACCAACACATGACAATAATTATAAGTACTTAATACTTTCAACTTCCAATATTGAAAATCTAACATAGAAATATTACAACACTCCTCCCTTACCACTTAGGCCACAATATATAAACTTAAAAGAAACAAAACTAGAGGAGGCTATTTATAACATTATTATACCAACCTTTCTACCTACATTAATTAATTAATTTAAGTGGCTCTACACTCTGGAGGAAAACCTTGAGGAAATCTCTTATTATCAGTACAATAATTATATATCATGTATTTTTTTTGCACCCTTCTCAATTTTTCTTCATTCACAGGATCCAAATTTTCTACCAAAAATTTGCAAGAATTATTATTATTATTGCAAATATTGACATTGAAATTTCTATAAGAGGCTGTGAATGGGGCTTTGGCCCAATCAGTCTTGATGAGCCCACCCATTGTGGCCCATTCATCAGCATTCCATAAACTTGAATAAAGTTTCATTGATTGAGATTTTGGAAATGCAACTCCTATGTTTTCCATATTTTTGAACTCCCTTATTGGTACATTGTCCACTGAGAATCTGAAAAAAATTACAATATTTTTCTACCATCAGATCATCTAAAAGATAATTAGAGTTATTTATACTATATCATCTAAAAGATAATTAGAGTTATTTATACTATATATTATCTGCTATAACATATTAAAATATAACTTCAATTTTTAAATATACTTTTTTCATTATAAGGTGTCCAATAGTTTAGAAATTAAAGATTCACGAAACATAATTACAAACTTGAAATCTCTCATTAAGGGTGAAACACTCATGGCTAAATGACCTAGGAACTATTTTCATAGTAAGCAAAACACATTTCAAGAAGGGAAAAAAATGATACTTCTCTGTCCAATCATAGTTATCCTCTATTGATTTTTATGGACATAGTTATCACTATTGACTTGATACATGTCTTAAAAAAATTATAAAAAGTTGAAATAATATTATTATATTACCATTTTAAATACATTAAATTTAATATTTTAGAAATGTATTATATATTGAATATAATAGATAAAAAGGACTGAACAAAAACAAAAGGATAAATTATCTCTTGATTTTTCAAACGTTCCAAACTGAACAAGTATCGCTGGACAACTATTTTAGTATAATGAACAAGTAAAAAAAGACGGAGGGAGTAAGTAAGTAATACGTTACTTTGTTATAAAATAAAATAAAATATTGTTTTTGAGTACTTACACAATAGTTTGTGGATTCCAAAGGATAGAATAAGTATGAAAATCATTAGTAGGATCAAACCACAAGTGAAATTGTTGCTCTCTTTCACCTTTGCCTTGTGTATACACATTTGTATGAAGTGTATATGGCTCACCACTCAAATTACCAAGAAACTCAAAATCTATCTCATCATGATTTGATCCTTCTGATGACAACTAAATCAAAACAAAAAAACAAAAAAAATACCCACATCACAAAACATAACAATTAGCACAAATAATCAATTTTCTTGATTTTTTTTGTGTGTAAAAATAACATAAAATAAAATTTTACATAGTAAGCAGTGACAGTGCCAGCAGAATTTCCTTGAACTAATTTGATTTGCATATCAATTTTTCCAAATAAATAGTCCTTCTTTGATTCAAATCCAGAACCTGAAATATTATCAAGTGTAAGAGTAAGTATTTCACCATTATTTAATATTTTTCCCCTTTCATTTCCCCATGTAATATCAAAATCTTGATTAAGATCATTACTAGCACAATATTCAACAACCATACAACTTATAAATACTAGAACTAAAATAAGTCTAATATTAAAGGAAAATAGAGAAGGCATTGTTATTTTTAGTGGATTTTTTTTTTTTTTTTTAATTTGAGAATATATTGAAAGTAGAATGAATATAATTACCCTTTTTATAGTGAATTTTAGATGAAAAGAGACAAAATTGTGTCCAGAAAGGGTGGTTCAATGAATGCCATCTGAAAAATAAAGAGTTGGCAACAGCTTGCTATTTAGTATTTATTTAGTAAAAATGTAGATGAGGAGATAAGGTAAGTTTGTGAAATAAAAAAATAGTTAAATTTTTTATATATAGTTTGGTTTGTTCAATATTACTCCAATGGATGATGATAAGAGTGCTTTTTATACTTTGAATGAATGAATACTAGTTATAAAAATAAAAATTAACGATGAACAAATTGTGGAGCTAAATAATAATATTTAATAATAGATTAGTGACATATTATAAATCAATTATTAGGTACGAGTAATTTTATGATAAAATTTATAATTAATTTTTTATTTTTTTATGGTAAAATAATATTAATCCATTTTATGTTGGAAAATAAATAAGGATTTGGAAGATAATACATCTAATTAAAAAATGGCATGTTACAAAATTTGGTTCTGTCAGATAATATATATATATATATATATATATATATATATATATATATATATATATTTTGAGTAAGATTACGTGCTAACTCCACTTTTTTTATATTCATTACCAAATACAATTTAAATTTTAAGTATTATTTTTCATTTTGAATACTTTTTTCAATCTTCCATATGTATTGCTTTCAATTTTGCTTTGTTTATTCATTTTTACGTTTTAAAAAATATTCTTTTTATTTTATGAGATAGAAATAAAGTTCACATACACTTACAAAACAAAAGTGAGTAATATTGAGCTTGTTGACGAAATAAGAAAGAGAGAATATAATATAATATAATATAACTCACCAAAATTATTATGAAGCGGTAAGTATTTTTTCTTATTGAATCAGAAGTCTTGAATTTAAGTCCTTTTAAATATAAAATTGCCTTTGTTAGAGAACACTTTATTTCTTGTGTGAAATTTTTTGTACAATTTTAAATTTAATCAAACTTTAATATAAATATTGAACAGCCGTGGAAATTGGGAAGAAATGATAGGTTTGGTGCCTAGTGCCGAGTGATCACTTGATTACTCTGACTTATATTTCACCAATTCATGACTCATCAACAACATTTAGCTACGTGTCATCCTCTTGTGACCTTCTTGCCTACCTAGGTCATCATGTGAATTCCATAAATTATAAAAAATAATGACAAACATCTTTTTGTTTGCCTATTTCATAGGACCCAACTTTAAATGTATATTATATATATGTATATAACCTCAAGATTTTCTTGATTGGACCTTACATTGGTATAGAGTATATAAAAGTGATATTGAGGGTAATTTGATATTTAATTATGCTAATGTATATATCAAACTCTTTGTGTTATTGCTATGTGATATTAGTAATATACTTTTCAATACATAATAGTAAAATGTATAATTAATATTTGTATTATATAGTAAGAAAAGGTGCAATAAATAAGATACTATTAATACATAGCAGAGTGTAGCTATGTTATAGTTATGATGTCTAATTAGATATTATTCGTCAAAAAATAATACCGTATATATAAGTAAAATGATATATAAAGTGATTAAATAATGTATTTTGAATACTTTCAACAGAACAAGGTATTGTAGTTTGACAGTTTTAGACACCTTGAAAGATTTAGTGCTTAGGGTGCTCACGTGTTTGAATATTACGAGCAACAATTTTTTTTAATTCACCTTTTTTGATACCCTTCGTGGATTCTTGGCTCTAACACTGAATTACATAAAATTAATATATGCATACATTATTTTTACTAAAACGCATTACAAAATGACCTTTTAATGAAAGTATATGATTTTGACTAGGTTTTTTTCACTCCGATAAACCCTTAGTAAGGAAGTATATCGTGAGTGAAGTTTGATTTTGACTTTGACCTGATCTTTTATAACTTTAACATTGCATTGATCTTAATTCACTTTACACTATTTTATTATAGAGCCACGTGTCAATTCAAGTATGGCCAAAGTTGGACAACAATTAAGATGGATAAAATAGAAATTAAGCGCAAAATAACTTTTTGGTAATTATTTGGATTTCTAACAGTCAACGCAAAATAGAAAAACAGACTAAAATTATAATTTAACTACTAAATATAAACAAAACATATGTCAAATTAAATAATAAGCTTTATAAAAGTCTGAATCAAACTTCATTTATTACAAAACTCAAAATAAAAAAGACAAAAGAATTTCCAAGGGGAATATAAAAATCAATTACCAAGACTCACAACAATATTTCTCATACTCTAAAAAAAAAAAATTCTGATTGCATATGCGTGTCAGATCTGACACGTATATGACAATATTTTAGAAGAGTCTGAAAGCCTAGATTTAATTAGTCGTAGAGTTGAAAGTGCACTCTAGAGGAAGCCCTTGAGGGAACCTATTGATATCATTACAATAATTATAAACCATATAGTTCTTTTGCACCCATTGTAACCTAGCTTGGCTTGTAGAATCAAGTTCTTGAGAGAACCATGACTTTGTTGAATTTGTGCATGAGGATTTTCCAAATTCCCAAATACAAGCATTATTGTCTTTGAAATTTCTAAAAGAAGCTATGAATGGAGCATTGGACCAATTTGTTTTAACAAGGCCACCCCTTGTGGCCCAATCATCTGCATTCCATAGACTTGCATAGACTCTCATAGGTTGGTTATTTGGGTAAGGTACTCCACTTGACTTCATGTTTTTGAACACTCTTATTGGTGTGCCATCCACATAAAATCTACAAAAATAAATAATTAAGTCAATATTAAGATAAAGTTTAAATTTGTAGAACTTTAGGGTGGAAAAAACAAGAGAGGTCTTAATATTGACTTTGTATATTTTGAGCTTTTGATTCTATTAAGTACTAAGGAGATACTCCCTTCCTCGATTTATTTTTACTTGTTCACGATTTTAAAAATAGAATTTTCACTTTTACTTGTCACTTTCAACATATCAAGAAAATATAATTATTTTTCATTACCCTCAACACTATTAATTAATTACTGACAAAAGGGAGTTGCTCGGCTGATAAGCACCCTGATCACTTCCAACCTTAAGGTTATAAGTTCGAGTCACCAAGGGGGCAAAGATGAAAGCTTTGGAGGAATGTTATAAGTTCGAGTCACCAATGAAACAAAGATGAGAGCTCCGGGGGAATGTTATAAGTTCGAGTCACCAAGGGATCGGAGCAAAAGATGAGAACTTTGGGGGAGGGATCACTTCTCAAGATGTAAAACTATAAATATGAGTATTAATATAATAAAATAGGGATCACTTCTCAAGATGTAAAACTATAAATATGAGTATTAATATAATAAAATATTTATATTAATTATTAATTTTCAAGAGACATACAAAATTCAAAGTGGATAAGTAAAAGTAAACGAAGATTTTCATGTACTTACATAATTGTTTGAGGATTCCATAAAATGGAGTATGTATGAAAATCAGCAGTGGGATCAAACCATAAGTAGAATTGTTGTTCTTTGTCACCTTTGCCTTGAGTATACACATTTGTATGAACAATATAAGGATCGCCACTAAGATTTCCCAAGAATTCAAAATCTATCTCATCATGTGTTGACCCTTGTGATGATAACTACATATAAATTTGATATAAAACAAATTCTTAGTAATTCATATGATATTCAAAATAATAAATTGTCATATGACTTTTAACTCTTGGTGTAGTTTAAATGATGCATCACTAGTAACATAAGTCACATTAACTTTAAACGTTTGTAATACTTACATAATATGCAGTAATTGTACCAGCTGAATTTCCACGCACGAGCTTAAGTTGCATATCAATCCTTCCAAACAAATATTCTTTCTTGGATTTAACACCAGAGCCAGAAACTTTGTCAAGAGAAAGAGTAAGAAGTTTGCCATTGTTTAAAACTTTTGCCCTACCATCTCCCCATGTAACATCAAAATCTTGATTGAAATTATTAGAAGCCAAACTATAATGTAAAGAGCAAAATGCAAAAATGACCAAACAAAGAACTAAGGAAGCCATTATATAATTGGTTTAATTTTAGTGATATTTCTTGATTTGTTTTTCACAAGTCAAAAGTTGTATGTATGTAACTTTGTCTTTGTATCCATACACTATATATAGGGATGAAAATTGTTAGGACCTAAAGAAAGTTCTTAGAAATTGGAGGGGCCATTTTGGTAATGGAGTAGGACAGGTGGCATCCACTATAATAGTGGGTGGGCCCTATGTATCTGATGTGGCTTAATTTGATGGTTTAGCAAAGTTCATAAAATAGTTTAGTCATCATTACACATCATCATGTAAACAAGCACAAATTCTTATTCATAAAGTTGACATGGTTTTTGGACTTTTTAGTTTTCTTGGAGAAGATAAACACCTTTACCATTTTTATATTGTCTTGAGGTAGTTCATAGATTTTGAAAATGAGTCGATAACATTATTTAATCCTCTTCAGATCTCACTTGATAGGATTTCATTGGGTATGTTTTATTATTGTAAGTCTTTATAACTTTAAAAGTATACTTTTACGAGAATCTTTATGAAATTTATATAATTTATTTTTAATTAGAAATCTTGAATTTAAATGATAGGAGTAAAGTAGCAGGACTCTTCCTCCTTTTATTAATGTATAGTCAAGATTTACAAGTTGTAAAAATATTAACTTTTGAGGCTGTCAATAGATAGGTTGGCAAAACTAATTAAGTACTTATCTAACAAGATAAAAGGACTTAATCTAATGGCTAATATAACTCTTCACCTACTTTTCTTTTGGATGTGGCAAAATTTTAATATTATGCACTACATATATATATATATATAACTTTATATTTATATTGAGACATAACTTTAATTTTTAAATATTATATTTGGAGTAAAGTTTATATTCAGACATAACTTTAATTTTTAAATATTATATTTTGACTTTAATTTCAATTTGTTATTATATAAACATCTACGAAATGCTTTGAACTTGAATCTACTCCAAGCAGAACATTCTATATCTTTCATTTTTCTATTTGGAACCATATAGAGATAAAAAATAATTCTATGCACCAATAATATAGACAAATATTTACATAATCGGATCATCTAAAAAACAAAAAAGGAATTCATAATGCCGATATAATTTTTTACGAGGAACATGTCTATAAAGAATTTGAAATTCTAAATAGTCGAGTCTTCTATGAATTTAAAATTCGAAATAGTCGAGTTTCGAAGAAGGGAAAAATTAATCGATGGGGAATACATAGGTACATGAGAAGGGGAAAACTCTAGGATATTCTATTGGCTCATGTAGAAAATTCTAAGAACCAATGAATAATATTTCCTTATTTTCTAGTACATTCCCTATGTTCTTCACATGTTACTTTCTAGTTGAAAAACCATATATTATATATTTTATATTTTAACTAGAAAGATCTTTTAATGGGTCAATGGAGACAGCTAGAAAATCAATAACTAATAAATTGATATTTAAATGTTTATGCAATGTTCATGTTACAAAATATTAATGGTCAATAAAAACAACAAATTGTTTCTCAAAATGAATGATATATATATATATAACTTTCAACGCTTTTTTTTTTTTTAAAATCGTGCATCTGAATGAATACAAACTTATAAATCACATTTTATAGATACGACTTAACTTGTCTATTTTTTGAAATGCTCAAAGTTCTAGCTAGGCCCAATGGCCCAAACTAATAGTAACTTTTAATTTCTAAAATGGAACCAAAATGTTTTCTTTTCTCCTAGGAATTTAAACCTAAAATTAAAAAATACAAGGTATGTAAAGCCTTATACATAATAATAATAATAAAATTATTATGTTATTGAAGAAGCTTGCATTCAGGAGCAGGACCTTTAGGAAATCTCCATTTATCTTTGCAATAATCATAAATCATATGCTTTTTTTGCAGAGCTTTCATTGTAACACGACTTGTTTGATCTAACTCATATGTTAACCAAGCGTTGTTGGTAGACGGAGGAGAATCGATATCACATGAAGAGGAGCTAGTTAATCTTGAATAGATACAACCTTCATATGTGAAATTTTTATAGGACGCAACAAAAGGTGCTAATTTCCAATTGGTTTTGACACGACCACCTTGTGTAGCCCAATCATCTGCGTTCCATAGACTTGAGTATAGTCTCATTGGTTGGAATTTTAAATATGAAACACCAAGTCTCTCTGGATTCTTGTACTCTCTAATTGGTATACCATCAACGTAGAATCTACATTCAAAAAATGAGGAAATATCTCATAAGAAAATGTATAATATTTTGGAAATTGTAATAAATATAGAATATATATTCCAATAGCTAGCTCAAGTGGTAAGGATTCAAGACTATGTAAGGAGATGAATTAGCATCCCACCTACCAATGTAGGACTACTTACACCCTTCCCCTCTCTTAGCACGCCGAGGTTTGACAACTAAAATGTGGACAAGAAAATATGAAGGTCCAACATCAGGTGAAATAAGAATTGTGTTGGTCTGATTATGAAATCATGAGAAATAATGGATATTAAGGGTAACTCAACCCCAAAACTAGTTCACGAGGTAAGTATTGATAAAGAGATAAATTGTCATCCCACCTATCGATATGAAAAGGGATCATGTAATTAACTAGCTTAAGTAAACTTCAAGGAAAAAAAGCTTGAAATGGAATTTTCTAAAGCAAAGTAAACATACTCCTTCTGTCCAACAATATTTTTCACTATTGACCTGACACACACTTCAAGAAGCAATAAGTAACAGAGGTAATAACACTATATTATCTTTTGGATATACTAAATTTAATATTTTGAGAAATGTACTAGATATTGACTAGCATTTAACAGCAAGCGTAAAATAGACAAAAAAAAAAAATATCTCTTGATTTTCCAAACTGAACAAGTATTGTTGGACAACTATTTTTAGTATAGTGGACAAGTAGAGATGGACAGAGGGAGCATATACTAAGAAAAATGTAAATCAAGAAAGTTAGTCTAGTGGATAAGTAAAAATGGACGAAGGAAGTATAATAAAAGTACTTACATAATACATTTGGAATTCCATAGGATCGAATAAGTGTGATAATCTGCAGTTGGATCAAACCACAAGAAGAATTGTTGTTCCCTATTGCCTTGGCCTAGACTAAAAACATTAGTATGAAGAGTATAAGGGTTCCCTGTTGAATTTCCCAAGAATTCAAAATCTATTTCGTCATGTTTGTTCCCTTGTGATGATAGCTGCAACAAAGACGGAAAAAAAATGTTAAGTTTGTACTGTTACTCCATAGTTCCAAATATGTCCTACTTCTCACATAAATTGACCGATAAGACACATTCCCATTGATTGAAGGTCAAATGTACTTAATCAGCTAACACAAAGACCAAAATCATAATATATCAATAACTAAAGTACCAAGTATAACATAATTGTTAAATGTCCCGCTATGTAATTAAGGATATGTTATGTTAAGTTTGTACTAATACTCTATAATTGATGATAACATAATTTGAATTTTTTTCTCAATAGGTCATGCTTTTCACATAAATGGATCGATAAGACACATTTTTGTTGATCAAAGGTTAAATATGCTTAATCAGATAATACAAGAACCAAAATCATAATATATCAATAATTGAAGGACCATAAGTATAACATAAGAAATAATCGAGTTTTTTCAAGCAAAGATTAGTAGAGAAGGCTTACGTAAAATGTAGTAACAGTGCCAGCAGAGTTTCCGGGGACGAGCTTAATTTGCATATCAATTTTAGCAAAGAGGTACTCTTTTTTAGACTGAAAGCCTGATCCAGACAACTTGTCTAAGGAGAGTGTTAAAAGCTCTCCATTTTCAAGTATTTTTCCTCTGTCATCTCCCCATGATATCATAATATGCTGGTCAAATGTACCATTAACTAAAACTACAGGGAGGCTGCAGCAAATTTTCACAAAAAATAAAAATAAAAATTAGTTGTTTGCCATACTTAAAAACCAAGAAAATATAATATATATATTTTTTTCCCATAAATAAAGTGAGACAAGTATTGGAAACACCTTTGAATTTGGTACAAATTATTAGTTTCGTTTCGAACTATTGATTGTCTTAAAAATACCCATCTACTTGACTAATTAAACTTAGATATACTCCCGATATGCAACATGATATATCAAGTGGTCTCAAACTCTTGTAGGAGCATGAGACTCTTAATGAAAAACCGAGAGAAGTATTGAAAACAACGCTAAACTTGACGAGAATTTAGGGTGTATTCCACTCATATTGTTGCAAGATCGGGGTTATATTTAAGTTCAATTAATCAAGTAAAAAAGTATTTTTCAAGCTATCAATAGTTCGAGAATGATATTAATAATTCACAACGAATTTAGATCTGTTTTCAATATTTTAAGGCTCGTTATATATGTCACATAAGTGGGTAGTTCTCTCATGTTATATTTGTTAATCACTATTATTAATAAGTACTCAAATATGACATTATTTCTATATGTAGAAATAATCTAACTTTTGAAATTTTCTATTTTACTCTTAATAAGATGATTTATAATCATACAAATATTACTAGCTTGTTTTATAAGAATAGAGAAAAAAGATTGTGTACCTGTCAACAACACATTCTTCTGGTGATTTTTTGGGGTTCACTACAATACGATTAGAAGTTTTTTCCAAGTTGCGACGGGCTGAATTAAAAGACTGAGATATGAGTATATCTACCTGCTCATGTAATTAAAATAATTTCATGTCAATGGATGTTAAAATCACTATTAAAAGAACACAAATTTCAAATGAAAAAAAATCATTGAAAATATTTCTAACAAGTCAATTTCTACGAATTCCATAAAAAAAAAAATGTCATTGCAAGTTTGTTTAAGGAAACCACTATTTAAGGGGTTTGAATTAAGGTTCGTATCGAAATACCATTAAATATAGCTAGCAAAATATTTCCGACAAGTCAGTTTTCAATTAGTTGTATTGAAACTTATTCATTAAAACTTGATGGTTTTTCAATATTGAACGTTGAACAATAAGATCCAAATTCATGTCAATGCATTTGTATCCACTATTTAAGGGGTCTGAAGGTTCTTATCGAAATTCCATCAAATAGCTAGTAGAAACATTACCGATAAGTCAATTTTTATTATTCATTGAAACTTGATGTTTTCTTCAATATTGAACATTGAACAACAAAATTCAAATTCATGTTAATGCATGCTTAACCACTATTTAAGGTCTCCGAAGGTTCTTATTGAAATTCCATCAAATAGCTAGCAGAAACATTTTCGACAAGTCAATTTTTATTAGTTTTACCGAAAGTTATTCATTGAAACTTGATGTTTTCTTCAATATTGACCATTGACCAACAAAATTCAAATTCATGTTAATGCATGCTTTACCACTATTCAAGGGGTCCGAAGGATCGAAATTCCATCAAATAGCTAGCTAGCAGAAACATTTCCGACAAGTCAATTTTTATTAGTTTTACCGAAAGTTATTCATTGAAATTTGATGATTTCTTTAATATTGAACATTGAACAACAAAATTCAAACTAATGTCAATGCATATTTAACCACTATTTATAAGGGGTCTTAAGGTTCCAATCGATCAAAATGTCGTCTAAGAGCTAGTAAAAATATTTCCGACAAGTCAATTATCAATTTGTTCTATAGAAAGCTATTTATTGGAACTTGATGATTTTTCAATAATAAACATTGAACAACAAGATTCAAATTTATGCCAATGCATGTTTAACCACTATTTAAGGGTATTGCAAAAGTTCTTATCGAAATACCATCAAATATAACTAGCTATTTAAGAGATATTTCAAAAGTTCTTATCGAAATACCAAATAGCTAGTAGAAACGTTTTCGACTAGTCAATTTTCAATTGGTACTATCAAAAGTTATTCATTAGAACTTGATGTTTTTTCAATATTGAACATTAATCAACAAGATTCAATTTTTGAGATGATAATTAATTAAAGAAATAGAAGAGTACCTTGAAGACAAAAAAGGCAGCAATTAAGAGGAACACCAAATATGGAAGAGAGGACCTAGACCTTGATGAATTTCTTGATGAAAATAATGCCATTTTACTAATTTGATCTTTGAAAACTCTTGCATTCTTGTTTTTCTATTACTCATAATATAATCTATAAAAATATTGGATTTTTTTTGTTCATTGATTAATTACTATATTTTTTTTTTCATCTTTGGTAGTGGGAACATATTGGCAAACAACTATGTCCATTCCTTCTTTCTTGCTGGCTTCAATCATCATCACCTAATTTTTTTGTGGTCAAATGTTCATATTTAAATATAATATTATAAATATCTTTTTTGTACCTTTAACAGTAATTAATTAGTATCATTGTTTTAATATTCTTTTCTTTACAACATGGAATATGCTATTTATGATATTTAATATTGCACCGCATCTCTTCCACATCATGACAAGAATTTCTTTTTTTTTTTTATGTATTTATTGAGTTAATAATAACAAATTTTGCTTTTTTCATTATTGATAAATTTTAATTTTCGTCTTTTTACCATCTGACTAAGCTTATTTAATCATTAATTATTTCTGTATTTGTAGTACTTGCTATCTCATGAAAAATTCTATTATTTCAGAACTAGTGAAAACCTTACATGCTTTCGGAAAAATAGAATAGACAAGACATGGAGGAGGACTTTGATTTATTTTTCTTTGATTATTGAGTTAATAACAAATTTTGCTTTTCAGTTATTGATAAATTTTAGTTTCTAGTCTTTTATAGTATCTGGCTAAGCTTATTTAATCATCACTTATTAATATGTGTAGTACTTGCTACCTCAGTTATCGAGAAATCAAAACTCAAAAGTACTACTCTCCCTTGATTTTTATTTATTTATTTTTTGTTGTTGTAGGTTAGTGGGGACTCATCCTCTTACTTTTTAATAAGATAAATAATATTTTTTTAATCCTATTTGACTTTGATATATATTAGTTCCCACATGAAAAAAAAGTATCAAAAATGTCAAATGTGTTTTTTTTTTATACATATTGGTGAAAAAGAACATAAGGTTATATTTCTACCTAATATACGTGTTAATTGACAAAGTTATTATTTATTTCAGTCATCAAAAGTCAATTTGAATTAAATAAAACTATAGCCCGCTAGATTACAGCTTAAAAATAATAATTAATTTATCATTCTACTTTTTATCACCGCAAAATGTTTGGTATGCACTCATGTTTAATAATATATATGTTATATCGATAACAAATGCATCACTAATTCTGAAAACAAAAACATAATATAAACATAAACACATTATCACATTATGTGTCTTATATATAACAAATGAATCACTAATTCTGAATATAAAAACATCATATAAACATAAAACAATGCAGCATATTATCACAATATGTGTTATATAGTCAACAAATGAATCAATAATGTAACACATTATCCCAATATATGTTATGTATATAGCAAATGAATCACTAATTCAAAATATAAAAACGTCATATAAACATAAAACAATGCAGCATATTATCACAAGATGTGTTATATAGTCAACAAATGAATCAATAATGTAACACATTATCCCAATATATGTTATGTATATAACAAATGAATCACTTATTCGAAATACAAAAACATCATATAAACATAAAACAATGCAGCATATTATCACACTATGTGTTATATAGTCAACAAATGAATCAATAATGTAACATTATCCCAATAATATATATTACATAGATAACAAAAGTAGCGCTAATTCTAAATAGGATAGATTTTCCTGAGGTAGACTATTTTCTACCTCAGGAAAATCATCCTTTTAAAAGAATTCGCACTACATCAAAAAATCAAACCATAATTGCGAAAACTAAGATCTAACTAATACTTTAAAGCTAATCAATTGTGATAAAAATACCACATATGTTAGCAATCTTCCTTTGATGTACTAGTCTCACCGTTGACAAAGTTGTTCGAGGTATTAGTCTCACAATTGTCAGAGGTAGTAGTCTCACCATTGACGAAGTTGTTCGAGGTAGTAGTCTCACAATTGACAAAGTTGTTCGAGGTAGTAGTCTCACCATTGACAAAGTTGTTCGAGGTAGTAGGCTCACCATTGACAAAGTTGTTCGTGTTATATTGTGACTCGTAATTATCCACAATGTATTGATCAAATGCATAACATTGGTCATGTTCAGGATACTCACCATAATCGCCTCCAAAACCTTCGTTGTTCATGGTGTAATCATGTTCGATTGAGTTGTTGGTAGCTGTAGGTTCGATCATCAAAGGTAAAGGGGTATCATCATTATAATTGTTGTAGTGATCAAATACATAATTTTGATAATTAGACAAGATTGGCATGTAAGAGTATTGAGGTAAGGTAGAAATCCCCGAGTGAACTTGAGGGTGCAATGTCATTGCATGATTGTAGTTGTTATTAAAGTTTGTGAGATCGTTTCTCATAGAGTCCTGATCTGTATCCTGGAAAAGCATTTTTACTTGATTGTTGTCATTAATGAAGTAGTTTGTGGGGTCGTTTCTAGTAGGGTCTTGATATGTAACCTCGGAAAACATTATTGGATGATTGTTGTTGTTATTGAGGTAGTTTGTGGGGTCGTTTCTAATAGGATCCTGATCTGTACCCTCGAGTAACATAATTGCATGATTGTCATTGTTATTGAAGTTTGTGAAGTCGTTTCTGGTAGAGTCCTCAAAAACTTCATCAATAAATGGATCATCATCTCTCCTCTTTCTCTTTCTTCTGGTGGACCTAGTGGTAATTACATCATTTTTATTGTAGAACCTACACAAAACCCATTCATCCAACTGCAAGAAAAATAAAAGAACAATTAAATATAGGAATAAAGTAAATAAGAAAACCACATGTACATTCAAGAATTAATACTAAACTATATAGCGTGAGATATTTTAAACAGTGTAATACGATATTTAAGTGATTTGTATCGAATGTACCTTGGGATTTCTGGGGGTAGAACTATTTGGAATTGGAATTTTAGGAACCATATATTCATGCATAATCCAATCAGTTTTTTTTCCTTTTGGAGGCTTTCCAATGTGGTAAACTAAAGCTCTTCTTGATCCAATTTTACTATTTTTATCATCATCTATACTTATATCTGCTCCAGTAGCTTTCCAATACCCATTCCCAGTACATCTATCTGGTCTTTCTCCATTTGGGTATTTACGATCTCTTGGAGTAAATACATACCATACGTTCTCCGCTGTCGTTGGCTTAAGATATGCTGTGAAAAATAAAAAATTGCAAATAACTATCACTGTATTTTAACATGTTATATTATTATAAACATTACACCTAGCTCAATGATATCATTAATATAAACTTTACTGTAAATTTATAGATGTTATACAAACAGATCATCCAAAAGATTGAACGTATTTATGAAAATAATACACGAAAACATATAGTATTTGTTGAACAAACACTTATTAAAGGAAAACAATTATTGGTTTAAATTATTATCTTATACATGATTAGATTAACCTGAAATCTTTCGAATAAAAAATTGCAATGAGATTATTATAAACGTTACACCTAGCTCAATTACATCATCAATATAAACTTTAATGTAAATTTATATACCGATCATCCAAAAAAATTGAACGTATTAAAAAAAAAACAAGATCATCCAAAACAAATGAACGTAGTCACAGAAAAACACGAAGACATATAATTATTTGTTGAACAAGACTTATTAAAGGAAAACAAATATTGGTTTAAATTATTGTCTTAAACAATGATTAGATTAACCTGAAATCTTTTGAATAAATAAACTAAAACCCTAACACAAACCCTAAACAAGATTGTATCAAAAAATTACATGAAAGAAAAAAAAACACATAAACCTAGTTAACTTATTAAATTATTATCTTAAACAATCATATTAACCTGAAATCTTTTGAATAAATAAACTAAAACCCTAACAAAAACCCTAAACAAGATTGTATCAAAAAATTACATGAAGAAAAAAAAAACACATAAACCCTAGTTAACTTATTAAACAAAAATCATGAATATAATCAATAGACGGATTCAAAATTTATACGTACCAGCAATCGTGTCGGGATCATACTTATAAATATTCATCTCATAAATCTTATTAGGTTGCAAAGGCAAATTAGCAAGCTTCCTCTCCAAATAATACTTAATTAGCTCATAATCCGTAGGATAAAATCGAAAACCTGGAGGAAATTTTTTCATCAAAGCTTCAACATCTTCAGTAGACATAATTTGATCACCATTACTGTTCTTATTACTAAACACAGCACTAATTGGGAGCTCATTTATATGATTAGCACTAATTAAATTATCTTTGGACACATTGTTTGTAGGAGATGTGTTATGGTTTTCCATGGACTCTGTAACTTAAAACCCTAATTAAACCTGATGTTTACTGTAACTAATAGTCTAATTAAAAGGACGAAGAGTTTTTATATTAACAAAATATTGTTTAGGAATTACTATGGGAAAAGGATTTGACTAATATGAGTTGTATTAAGTTTAGATAACTACTAATCCTACTAAGATATTTTTAACTACTTTGATTGGATGAAATATAATTTGAAAATTAATCCAAAATATTTTTTTAATTGAAAATTTTAAAAACCATATATTTGCGGATTAATAATTTAAATAAAACTTGTTATATTATGCACATTCTACTCAAATAAAGCAACTAATCTAATATTACAAAATTAATTCTACGGATAGATATTGTGTATAATTTTTAAGATATATATTTCTAACTTAAATGATTGGAGACTTTACCAAAAATAATATTTGGGGAAAAAACATTGTTATCTAGTATATGATGTATCAGGCAAGTTAAACTAAAAAAAAGCGTAATTTGTGGTTTGTTTTGATTTTGACTTTGAAAAAAAAACTCGATCATTTTTTATTTAGTTTGACATTAATAAGAAGAACAGTCAAGCCAAGTTCAAATCAAATTGACGTAATATATATATATAATTTATTTTTTTTATTACACAAAAATATATTGATTATAATCTACTTAATAGTTAGTAATATGACTAAAAAAATTGACAGGTGCTATGTCTTTGCCTTATTTTTCTATATATGTTTTCCTAACACAATATTTTGGAGATGAATTTATATTTTAATTTTTTTCTAATTTTATTTATTTAAATGTATTCGAAGCTTAAAGTGCTGCATTAAATTTTATGATAAAGGGAACAAACCTTTCAATATGAGTATGGTTCTTTACGTCATTACTTACGGTTCTACAAAATTTTGAACCAAAAAAGTCGGTCGACCGTATTTCAAAAGTTTATGGACTAATACATACTGAAAAATCGAGAAAATCCTAAATTTTTATTTTGTGATCCCTAAATATTATAAAAAGTGGTATAGATCAATTCAGGGGCGGATGTACAGCCCTTTCAGGGGGGTCATCCGACACCCCTCGGTAAAAAAATTACACTATATATATAAGATCGATTTTTTTTTATATACGTATATATTTAAAATTGAACCACCTAAATATATATCAACGGAGTAGCCCAACGGTTGAGGGGGTTCATGATTTTGCTCAAGTGAGCTTTGGGTCGCGGGATCGATTCCAGACAACAACATATTTTTTGTTGTAATTTTTAGCGATTTTGCATGCTTCAGTTTTAAGTGTAATTTTTAGCGATTTTGTGTTTTTTGTTAGTCTTTCTTTGCTTAAATTTGTGCTTGCTCTCTATTTGCACTTTCAGGAGCCGAAGAGAAATCTAAAGGAATTGAAGAACTTGTAGAACTTTTTGAATGAGTTGTGCTACTTTATTATCATTTTATAGATATGTACTTTAAATTTGTTTCTTAAGATAAGTTGTAATTGTAAGAACTTATTTGAACTAAGTATTTTTTATTTTTCGTTAACCCGTTTGTTAATCAATCCGTTCATATATGACCCGACCCGTTTATTTATGGATAATATTAGCGTGTTTAATTTTTTTTGAACCCCTTGAAAGAATTCCTGGCTCCGCCACTATAGATCATGTAGATGCGATTAGTATGATTCACTAAGTCATTATGGATGATTCAAAATATATTTGGGCCAAACAAAGTCGACCAATAATATGTTTAAAAATTCCTGAACTAATATACACGAAAAACTGAGAAAATCTTAAATTTCTCTTTCGTGATCGCGAAATGCTACAAAAAAGAAGAATAGAGGTGTGGATTATCTAGAGGTTGTGGGTATGGTTCACTAGATTATTACTGATAGTTCTAAAAATTTGTGGATCAAAAGGAACCGATCAGTAATATTTCCAAAAGTTCATGGACTATTAATTATTCGTAATAATCTTTGGAAAGATGATTTCAAGATTATCTCAATTTGAACTCAAATTTTGTGAGTCTGATGGTAACAACCTATTAAATGATACTTATTATTTTCGAAATGTGTTTGTCGCTTTCTTAGGGTTAATATGTCAAGAAAAAGGAATTCAAGATCCTCTCAATTTTATGTTTATATTAGTCCATGAATTTTACAAAATGTTATAAATGGTTGTTTAAGCTCAAATTTTATGAATCCATCAATAACGACCTAATAAATGATATTTTTGTCATCCAAGGGCAAACATCGTTTTTTATTTGAGTGTATAGCGCCAAAAAGCAACACTAACCATAGCAAAACTATAACTATTGGTCTTCAAGTCATTTCGAATGGACCTATCAAGGATGAATCAGAAAGAAGTCAGTCAAAGAATCAATGGACTAACACACACCGAACATTCTAAAGGATGAGAGTTATGCATAATGTTAGTGGAGTGATGCAGTCAAGAGAGGATTTATCTCCATTACTATCCTGTTATGCATGATCAACAAAGAGGCTTTTGAGTCAAAAATCATGTTCTCGTTACATACAAATTACAGACATTTTTGGCACTAATAATTGCAATGGAGAGAGCAAAAACCATAATGTAAGCAAACTAACCACTCAAATGCAAAGCCAATCAGCATCTTTTTTATCATAAAAGTTCATATAGAATTCAACACACGAGTGTTCTTGAAAGCATATTTCCCTTGGGTCTGCAGACTAATACATTACATTACATCTCGAAACAGATAGAGTGAGCATGATGGAGTTAATGATGAGAGCGTTAGAATTTACTGTACAGGCTTCTGTACATGAAAAAAAATAACAATCAAATTGACTAATCCCTTGGAAAATATACTGTCTAGAGTCGAAAGCTAATTACTCGGGCCTGCATGACCACGGCCTTGTGAATAGTTATTCAAATGGTCGATGGTTAAGTCTAAATGCCCTAATGTTTCCACAAGATTTTATTCATCATCCAGTTCCACGAGCTGTGCACGCCTCTCAGCTGCCTTCTTCCGCACAAAGAACCCCCACCTCATTGCAGCCTTAATTTTCAGCCAACCCACAACAGCTTTTCCTGGGCGTGTGCGGTCCTCATCATAACTGAAACTAGGAGATGGTGAAGGCATGAAAGATGGGAAACCATATCCATCTTCAGGCACATTTACAGAACCATGGCCTCCCATGCTGAAAAGTCTCAGCAAATGTTGCATATCATCATTCTCAAGAATTTCATTGCTTCTCATACGAATTTCCTCCTCAGACAAGAATTCGCCAACTCCCTTGTCCCTGTTGTGCGACCAATCATCAAAAGGATTAAGATTGGTTTGTGGGAGAGATGAGGTAATTGTCTGGAATGAAGATGATTGTGGAGGACCAAGAGCCAGGCCAACATTGTTGTCATATCTCGTACTCTGGAGCTGATGACTGCTGGTTATTTGGTGCTGAGGTGCAAATGGAGTGCTCTCAAACTGTGAGCGGGAATTAGAATTCATCATAGGACTTTGGGTAGGCATCCTCATGTTGTCATTATAACCTGAAGCTGTTGCACCAAATTAAAAGATGATGGTATTATGAAATTTATACTGCAGAGGATAAGTTTGGAAAGAAAGAAAGAGAGCTTAACCACAAAAGATCTCCAAGAGTCAAAGAAACCAAACTACAGACATGATTATATAGGACCACAATCCACAAATCATATCTCCCGCACTATCCATTTTGTCCTCCAAAATATTGCCTTATGTTTCAGTTCATTTTTTAACAGTCTTCTCATTACACTGGTATCACAACATATGGAACTCCATTTTTACTTCTGTACATTTCTTCACTAGTCTGTTGACAACCCTACATATGCCAAAAGGAAGTAAGCAATAATATAACTTCCTCCTTTTTGGGGGGACTAAAAAAAAAGGGCAGCTTGGTGCACTAAGCTCCCGCTATGCATGAGGTCCGGGGAAGCGCCATTCTTTGGGTAGGTGTCGCGGTGTAATATTCACAGATGACATAATACTGACTGACAAGACGGGTGTTGGAGTTAATGATATGATGGAAGTGTGGACTAAAACAAAGTACCAGGAATGCAAGTTCACAAGTTCATTAATATAATGCCTAAGGCGGAGAGGAAGTGAAGATCGAGGAAGCTTCAAGTATCTTGGGTCCATAATCCAAGGAGACAGATTGACAGTGATGCAGCACATCATATTGGAGCAAGGTTAGTGAACTGGAGGCTCACAATCAGTGTACCGTGTTATAAGAATGTGTCGTCAAAGCTTAAAGGTAAGTTTTACAGAATGGTGATTAGACTAACACTACTATATGGGGTAGAGTGTTGGCCAGTCGACGTTTAGAAAATGAAGGTAGCGGAGATGAGGATGATCAAATGAATATGTAGGCATACTCGGAAAGATATGATTACGAACGAAGTTACATAGGCAAGGTAGGAGTGGCATTCCACTAGGCTAAGATGGTTAAGGCATGTGAAGAAGAGGTGTGAGGATGCACCAGTATGGAGGTGCAAGAGGTTGGCTGTAGGCTGTATCAGGAGGTAGGAAATGTAGAGGTAGGCTGAAGAAGAATGGGAGAGAGGTGATTAGACAGGGCATGACACAACTTCATTTGACACAGGACATGGCCTTAGATAGGAAAGTATGAAGGTCAAGGATTAGATAGAAGGTTATTAAGTAGCTGAGTGTTGTCGTTTTCTATGTGGAAGAGGGAATGTGCTAGTCTCCCTGTTTCTCTTAGTAGTATTATTCATTGAGATATTGCATAGTTCCAAATTCTTTGATGCCTATTACTATCTGTTGTTGAATTTGCCTGTATCTTGCTACTTTGCTATCTTTTTTTAGTCTTGTGTCGCATACTTGCCTTTTGAGCTGAGGGTCTATTGAGAATCATCTCTACCTCACAAAGGTATGGGTAAGGTCTGCATACATCTATGTAGTTTTCAAAAATAAATCTCTAATCTATGATGAGACCTCACAACAATATTTCCTCATTACATGTTAACAATCCATTATCACAACTCTGCAACCTTCAAAATCACTGCACATTCTCGATTAAGAAAAAATCATTTCCTCAAATGCTATAGGCAAATGTAGCTTTTCAAGTAAAAACAAAAGAAAATGAGGGGAGTGGTCAAAGTACAAGAGTCATTGATGGTATGCATAGCAGCCAAAGTACAACTAAGCATACCATCAATGACTCATAGACCAGCCAAATCAATTAAACAAACAGAACTATTCGAAAGAAAAAAGATAACCGCTCCCTGAGTACAACCAACAGAAGAATAAAATTCTGAAATTAACAGTTTACCTCCAACTAGCAAGTTGGGATCCATTGAAGATTGCTCAGATTGAACTGGAACAGGATGGCGTGACTGCGGAAGCTGATTAACCAAGGTGTTGGGGTAATCCACTGGCCCAACAGGAAGCTCGTTCCTAGAAGAGCTTGGATTTTGATTTTGCTTGATGCTCAAAAATGACTTGCCATCATATTCAACGACTTGATTCCAATTATCATACGCCTTCTTGACCAAAGAATCTACGTATACCTACAAGAACATTTGAAGTCCATTAGAGCTAGCACATTCTTTATCAAAAGGTAAGCACCGCAATTTTAAAAAAATACACTTCAAATTTGACTGCAATTCTAGATTTTGAAAAAGTCAGTTGAATGATCAGGCTGATATAGCTTAGAGAGTTAACACAGTATGTTAGAAATCCAATAATATCAACCCCAAAGAAAACTCAAAAATCAAAGAAACATTCTCATATATATATAAGAAAATAAACCACCTTCTGGCTGTCTGAAAGTGAATCTGCCGAATAGTATTGTTCCCCAGCTATAAGGCCATTCAGCTCATAAATATTGTTGAAAACAACACCAACATTTCTCGAATCATCAGAATAATAGACATAAAGCTTCCCACTCAAGACACAGGTCTTTGCATGTTCTATTAGCGCCTCCCACATCTTATTTGACATACCGCTTCCAAGGATCTGCCGAAATACAAGTCAGATTGAAGACAAAGTGCAATGAAATGTTAAGTTAAAATCTTTTTTTTTTTTCATTTTCCTTTTTATCTCACTATACACTCACACTTCTTAGTTTCTGTGGGTCTCTAACCACAAGCCTAAGGAAGTCTTCAACAGTAAATATCCCAGACTTATTAAGCCTCTTGTGGAAAGAACCATCCTTGCCAATCTTCTCCAATCTCCAGACATCATCATTTAGAGCTGGTGGATAATGTTTCTTGTACACTGCAGGGAGTAAGAAATTCAGACAAAGTCATTAACTGTTACAATAGAGAAAAGTAACAACAAAAAGTTTAGACTAAGCAGCCTACATTCTCCACGGTGATCTTTAACAGTGAAAGCCTCAGTCTTTGCTTCTCGTATGCGTACTCCTTCACAATATCCAGAAGCAACTTTCATGCCAAGTCTGAACTTCCTGCTCCTTATCCAACTTGAATTATCTGTAAATGTGAGATCCCCCAAAGTTCCAACGCCTTCCTTGAGTGTAATTTGCAAGTCACCAGTTAAAAGAGGTCTCTTTCCTTCACGCTCTTTAACAACATGGCTGTCAAATTCTTCTTGTGTCCATCCTTCATCATCTTCATTGTTGAAATCACCTTCTAGCACAACAACGTCCAGTTTTATACATGATTCAGGACCAGTAGTCACAAGATGGCCAGTATTTGTTTCAATTAAGACAACATGGATAGCAGCACCATGCTCTCCTTCTACTTTGCCTCCAGTGAACAGAGGCAAAGATAGCCTAGACCTAAACTGAAGCTGCAAGCTACTTCCATCGGGCCCTTCAATTCTCTTAGGAGATGACCTGAAACCTGAAGACTTTAGGATGGCATCTTCTAAAAACTACATTGCATATTCAGTGAAATACAGATAAAATTAGTTGTATACGTACTTTTTTGACAAGGTTAAAGTTATCATACTATACATCCTATTTTGATTGTATACGACCAGAAATGCTTACAATTTCTTGAACCAACCTTGATATGCTTAAGATTTACCAAGAAACCTTAATCACAATTCACACACAGTACATAGGGGTTCAGGATAGGTTCGGATAGTAGTAGCACAAAAATATGTCCAGAGCCCAGAGGTTCATAAACTAATTTTGTTTCTGATATCATGGAAATGCTTGGAAAGCGAATATGCACGCAGAGAGAAGTTCGGCATACTCCCTCATCTGTTTTTTTGTACGCATAAAAGAAGAATGAACAAAAACAAGACAATGCACTACAAACTTAAGTGTATGCAGAAATCACATATTTGAAATTGTTTCATTAGGCATGCTCTTTTTATATAACATAGTGCACAAACTAGCTTGCATCCACCTAAACTATTCCACCAGGTACCCACCACCTTCCACCAGCATAAGTATCGAGTAACTCTGTCCAATGCTTAGGTAGATGAAAGAAATCACCAGATATTTTCAGTCTCAGTTAGGACTTGAACCCTGATCTCCTCAACTAGCTGATATGCAATACTCAAATAATGTAGAAAATTCTGCATACATATTGTCGTCCAACAACATACCCAGTGTAATCCCATAGCGCATACATCTTGTCCAATATTGTTTATTTTCAGCTTTATGTTTTGAGCACCCCTACCAACTTATATTTCAACTAGAGTGGAATCCATTACTTATAAAATATTTACAGATATAACTTAAACAAGGTTTAATAGACCTTCAAAGAGATTACATAAAACAACTAATTACAGACTATGTTTTATTTTCCATTTCTTTTTCCCTTTGTAGATGCGTTCATGCTTGAAAGTAGGGATTTGTGTCCTCTTTTTGCCTTGGGGGGCTCCAACAGTTCCTTTCCCAACATCAGACAAGCACTCAAAATAAACATTACTCTGGGTAAAACTAAAAAAGGGTATGAGATACTAAAGAACCAAATACAAGTTTTAACATTTTCTTTAGTCGGCGTTTACAAACAGGTCCAACTCTTGCGACATGGTTGAGTCACATCTACCCATTATGGTGGTATGGTATCAGAATAAGGTATTTCAACACATGTAAGCACCGAGCATATGACTTATGGCCAGGTGGTCAATGAAACTGGAACCGCAATGTCTCTGTATACCAGCAGAGGCATAAATACGTAATTTCTTCCAATTGGCTTAAACACATTGGACAGAGTTGCCAAGAGGATACAAGTACCAAGTGGAATAGTCAAGGTAGGCATAAGTTGTCTTGTACACCCCGTAATTTAAAAAGAAAAAAAAAAAGCACGAAAGGAGCACATGTCCTCCAAAATCTTTTTTACAATGAAATTAGATGTTTAATATCCTCCATTCAACATGCACAACTAGGAAAGAACACACAACTTTGTATAGATTATTGTAGCACATAGTTGGAATACTGTTCTTTAAATTAGATAATAAGCATCACTCCATGTTAAGAAAAAGAACCACAACATAATGCACACTGCAGCTGAACTATGTATTTTAAGAAAAAAGTACTAAGCTATGGCCAAAGATTGAACTAACTTATTTAGGATCCTTAAAAATTCTACAAGCATACTTCTCTATTTATGTCTTTAAACTTTTTGATGAATCAATTACTACATGAATCCACAGATACTGTACAATATAACCACAAGGTCCAAATGATCTACATGACTTCATCTCTCTCACCTAGAGAAGGATTTTAAGCCAAAATTTCCCCATTCCTTGTTGATTTCTTATCCATCAACTTATCTTTTTTGTGACCCACAATGCATTGGAATCAACAGTGAATCAGATTCAAGGACCTAAAAATATTTTGATTTCAAGAAGTTGCAAGAGGTAATAGTGGATGGGAGAGAGAAATGGGAATAGCTTAGAGAGAGGGGGAAGATGAGGAATGAGAATGGGGATGGATTTGAATTTTTTATGGAGAATAGCTTTTGTAAATATAAATGATGGTCTGGCATATTATCTCATGTGGATAGTGATCAAGGACCACACAAGATGGTCAAAAGGGTTAAAAACACTAATTTTGAACACATATTCGCCTATAAATGAAACCCCGTGAAGCTGGGAGCCGGGAACACAATCTAGTGCAACTAGAGGGTGTCTATTTGGCTATTCTGTCTCTTTAAAATAAAAAAAGGTAGAATTCTCTCCACCTAGAAGCATAAAAATGCAAAAACTTTTCCAAATAGTGTCCACAAGGAAAACAAGACTTAGATACAAAACAGCATAATTCATAGCCTAACCTTCCAGCAATTCTGGCAGGGCCTAATTTAGCCAATGCTCGTTCCACCTCTTCACTAACCTGTTCAGTTCAAATGGTGAAAATCCAATAAGAATCCTAAACATCAAGTAACTGAAATCACAAAAGATAATTCTCACATGTTAGAATATTGGATTTATTACAAATACATGTACATGTCTATATGTAGTTAAATGTGAAGGGTCATTCATCTTCTCACCCTGCTAGCATGATCAACTATACAACAACAACAACAACATATCCGGTGTATTACCACAAGTGGGGTCTAAGAGGGTAGAGTGTACACAGACCTTAGAAATAGAGAGGTTGTTTTTGAAAGACCCTTAGCTCAAGTAATGTATAACAAAGCAATTTGAAAAGGAGAATACAACATTAAATAAGATATAGCAGCCAAGTCACAGCAAATAATAGGGAAAGTTAATATAACATATAACAAAATAATACAACAAGTACAATATCAAATCTAAAGGAAAGAAAAAAGGTAGATTTCCCAGTTGAAGAAAGATAACTCTTATCAGAGAAAATATCTACAACTGGTCAAGATAAATTTCCACGTTCAAATTCCACATAAAAACAAAAAATGCATGGAGACCTGACCTCCAAAACAGACTTGCTTTCACATAGATGATAAACTTAATGTGAAGACATCTTTCCTAGCAGGATCAATCAATTGAAGATTACAAAAGGAATTACTACTCCAAGATTAAACATATTTCAGAAGAGAGAGAGGAATGACAGGAAAAAAAAAATCCTAATGTTATATATCTTACAACTCTCCGAAGAATCGGTTCCAATGACGAACAGAGCTTTTGAAGACTATCCACCTTGAGAGCTTCCACAATAACACTGCATAAAACATATCATTGATAATCTCGGATTTTTTTTAGGAAGAGAAAAAGCATGCAGGTAAACTTCTGTAAATGACAATTTTAGCAATATGAGGGTACACCACAAGTAAGTAACGCCACCAAAGTATGTACTTATTTACAGAGCCCATTGCTCCAACTCAGAGATCATCTCCCATAAAAAGCCTTCCCCAATAAAAGAAGAAGAAACCCAAAATAACAAGAAAACACAGCAGAAAGACAATTGTTGAAATACATGTTGCTTGTTAGTAAATTGTTTCCTAGATACTAACCGATACACATTGAGCAAACTGTTAACAAACTTATTACATTACATGACTCAAAACTAACACAAATATCAAACACACTAACTTTTACTTTAACAGGATTAAATTTTCAGCAATTACAATGATAAGTTTCATTTTCTGCATAAAAAATCCAAATATAAACTTAGCACAGACTCAGGTTAAATAAGTAGCAAATAAACTTTTCAGCAGCCCCAAAACTCACCCTTCATGTACCAACAACAACATATCCAGTGAAATCCAACAAGTGACCAACTTCATGTAACAAAATTAACAAAAAAAAATCACTCAAATTCAAGAAAAAAATTTTTACAAAGCTTTACCTAGCTAAAGCAGGTCTTTTACGCTCAGGCGATTGGTCATCATCACCCTCCAAGCTCCTCTTCATAGATTTTGTCCTCTCCATATACCTAGTCTGCATTTAGACAAATACCTTTTTTCCCCCAAATTCAACACAAATAACAAAACAAACAACAATCAACAAACAATCCAACAGATCTTCAAGTTCATTCAAAGAAAATTTCCCACAACACCCAAATACACAAAATTCAAGATCCCCACATCAAAACCCTAATTTATTTACACAAAAATATCCACATATATCCATAAAGATCACAACTTTACAAGTGGGGTTTTCAGTAAAAGTCACCTGATTGGTAATTCTTGAAACTTTAGTTGAACCTCTGAGATTTCTCCCTCTCTCTCAAGAACTGAACACTGTATTTATTAGTTTAACAGTTTGTTTTTTTGCCTCTTTTGAGGTGCTGCTGAATGTGGGATTGGTTACTATGGGTGGGTGGGTGGAATATCTATGGGGTGTAGTAAAAGGGTCCCACTTAGAAGACTATTTTAGAGAGAAAAAGAAGAGAGTTTAATATCTTTTTGGTATTTGCTTTGTGTCTTTCATGATGTTGGGTGGCTGCCTTAGCTTTGGATAGAATGGTAAGCAAACCAATTAGCTTGAATGAGTATACACAAGATCTAGACCATTCATTTTGTGTGATCTCACATCACCATAATTTTAGATGGTGTCATCTTTTGTCCTTTTTTGAAAGTTTATAGTCAAGAGTTTTTCACGGGCATGAATTATTAATTTAATCATAAATTATTGATCATGATGTATTTATAGTTAATCTAAGTAAAAAAAATATTTTTACGAGTATCAATAATTGAGGCGTGAATTATTAGTTTAATCTCAAACTATTGATTAAGGGTGTATTTTAGTTTAGTTAGTCAAGTAGAGAAGTATTTTTAAGACTGTCAATGTTCGGAGACAAAATTAATAACCACGCCAAGTTTAGGAGTGTTATAATACTTTCTATCCTTACATTAGAGATATGGTCTAAAAACCCCCCAACCTATACCCGAAATTTCAACTACACACTCCAACTTTATGGATGTCCTATTACCTACCTGAATTTTATATTTCTCTATTTTATATACACCTGAACATATTAAAAGTATAATATATAGCCCCTTAAAAGCTCACACCTAGATTTATATAAAAAAGTAAATGACACGCGTTTGCCACATCATTTACCTTTTCAAAAATTTAAAAAATATTATTTTTTCTTTTATTCTAATTTTCCTTTTATAATATCCTTCTTCTCTTTCTCTTCTCTTTCCTTTCTTGCTCCATTTTTTCTTTACTTTGACCAAATTATTTTTCAAACTAACAAATCAAGCTTAAATTTAGAAGTCATTGAGTGAAATTTTCTTCATAAACCTTCTTAACATCTGAAAATTCATCCTTGGTTTGAATGCAAAATTAGTGATGAACACAAAAAGAGTGATAGTGTTCAATATTTGGAGACTTCAAAATTTAAAGTGGGTTTTGGATTTCGGTTGAAATTATTGAGAGCTTAACAACTTTAAAAATGAATGCGGCGATTCACGATGGAGGTAGATGGCGATTGACGGCACGAGCGGCGACTTGGTGGTGGAGTTGAGGCCGCCGTGTTGCTCCGGTGAAGAGAAAACAAAAGGAGAAAAAAAAAAGGGTAAAAAGAAACAATAAAACAAAAACAACGAGGAAACTTAAATCTATAAAGACAAAAAATAAGATTTGAAGCTTGAAATCTATAAATTGGGTTGTGAGTAATTGTGAGACAAATTATGAAAATGTATTAGAAGATGAGTGAGGAGATAGGGCTGTCATAGTGGTTCAACAATGGTGATGGAGATGCATAGGTAGGGAGGGTGTTGAGTGATGAGAGAGAGAGAGGACGAAAAATGATAAAGGAAAAAGAAATGAAAAAAGTAAAGAAAATAAAATTAAAGGTAAAAGTTGGAAAATGTATTCAACAAAAAGTTAAAATATTTTTGAAATATTTTTTTGATCAGTTCTTTATCTCTCAAATGTCTTTAAGAGAGTGAACACACTCTCTATGTCATGTCAGCATTTAAGGTGCATTTATTTCGTTTTAAAATAGTTTAAGGGGGTAATAGGACACTCATAAAATATAAGCGTGTAGTTGAGAATTCAACTATAAGTTAGGGAGGTATTTAACCATTTTCTCTATTTATATTGAAAGATTATAGTGGAATAATAAGTTCTACTTTTCCTAGAAAGGTTTCTCGTATTCAACTATGAAAATAATATCACTTTTATAGAGAGCGTGATTTATATTTAAGTAGAATTATTCATTGCTTTTGGAATAAATGTGGTATCAAATCTAATTAAATTTGAGACAATTAACCTAACAATACATCATATATAGTTTCGTCATTAAATTGGAACGTCCTCCTCTAACTAAACAACTACCATAAATTAGTCGAACTTACAAAGTGATGATCCAAAACAGAAAAAAAAAAAAAAAAAAAAAATTCATTAGAAGTAGTAGGTTATAAAATAGATAGAACAAACCTTATTACTTATTTCTTTGAAATAAAATTGTAAGCTCCATCTATAAAGATTAATTAAAATTATAACAAAAGTGCTTCTATACGAAAGGTACTTTATTTTTGCAGCCTAAAGTGCAGAACTTATGTCAGGTAAGGATTAAAGATTTGACACTAAAAATAATAATATAAGAGTGATATATAATAAGTATCCAGTAATTACAAATAACTATTTCAATAGTTCCCTAACAACCATCACTTCGACAATTAAAAACTTCAAATAAAATGACTTTTGGGACATATGCATTAAAAAATAAGGCTTTCATTTTCACCTATTGCTTTTCTTCGACTCCATGTTGAGAAATGCGTTAAAAAAAAAACCAAAAACTTATCTAGATAAATATAATTAATACATGATTGGTAGTACATAATACAAGAGCCAGAGATCTTTTAAAACAATCTCTCTACCTCCACAAAGGTAGAGATAAGGTTTGCATACAGAATGAAAATGCCACCATGATGAAAAGTCATCAACAAGAAAGAGCTAGATGTACTATCAGAAAAAAAAAATCCAATTAATTAGCTGAAATTTCATTCTATTCACATAGCTGAAAGGGGAACCTAGAACCCGGAGGACTATGAGGAATAACCGAATAATTGCTATAATTTACACAACTAGAATGTTTCACACAAACTGCACATATATTTCACATAATTGAGCTCCCACTCAACAAATAAGATATACTAATCATTCTCTCCTCCACACCCCATCATCGTGTTGCCTTGACCAGGGAGTAAAACAAAATGGTCGATACACAGAATCATCAGCTACTAAATCTCATTATACAGTTAAGATACAATCCCTTCAGTCGCGTCTTGTTTATCTGATACATTTGTTGGGGTGGCTGCAACTGACACATCTAGAAGATCAACCCTTTAGATCGCTGAACAATAGACACTAGATTGTGAGTAACCAATGAAAGCTTGCTTAATGGAACTTAAAATCGAACAGAAACAAGGTTCAAATATTAAGTATCATCACTCAATACCAGATTCAGCTTCAGCTAAGATGGACTCATTCTCTTCCAGCAAGTAGTCGCAAATCTCTAGAAGCTGATCCGCAAGGGGAGGAATACCTGGGTTGCGCCCATCATTGTACAAATGTGCATTGATAGTGATCTGTGCCACATCATGCCTGAATTGCCCGCGGTTTTTATATTCCAGTTTCCTGGCTTTCTCTTTGATGGTAGATAGGTCCATAGGGCGCTTTACATACTTGTGATAATCTGGAGCTTCCTTCCGGGTCACTGGCTTCAAGAAGAGGTATGATACGTTCACATTGTTCTTCAGTGTATCAACAATTTCTTCTAAAATATTTGACAAACCAACCTTCAAACAAATTCAACCACATCTCAGTAAAATGAAAAGACTACTGCATTACTGCCCCTTGGTACTATAAAAGAAGTAAGCAACTCTTAGAAAGAACAGATCAAATAAGATCAGAGGTTTTCTTGCTAAAATCTTGCAGTTCTACTTCTAACTGCAGCTAATTGACCAATAATGACAGAATTATGCATACAGAGAATGTATCTTGCTTAAGATGTCAGCCGTATCAGAAAAACCAGACCAATATGTTATTGTTTGACTAAATGATTGTGTCAAACAACACTTACTAGAGTAGATTCGATCTACGTTCTATGAGAGTAAGTAGGCCTTTATCTTATTCCCTTTCTATTTCACATACAAGGAGGCATGAGTCTCAGTTTTTCAATAAAAAAACAAAAAAAAACAGAAACCTCCACCCACCATGATGGTAGCTAGACGAGTATTCTCTTAACCAGTACTATTAATTTCTTGTTGGAAAATTCTATGAACACCACCATGCAACCAAATTAGCAAACAAGAACATGAGAGAAAGGTCAGTTAGACCACTTGGACGCAACACAAAATGCAATAAGGATTAGATGATCTAGATCTGTGGCCATACTAATGGACTATCACTATTATTACCTGCAGAAGATGAGACAAAAACAAGCACAATAGATTTAGTTACCTCTCCCCCTCTTCGGCGCTTTGTTGGCGGTGCATGCTCTTTAGCATGCCTTCCGGACTCGAAAGTTTGTCTCCGCTTCACCGATCTGTCTCGATCTGGTATCCTTCTGTCATTTCTTCTGGGAAGAAAATCATCCAAGTAATCATCTCTTATTTCAGTCTTCTTCTTTTTCTTCTTTTTTTCCTTTAGACGTTCTTCTTCCTCCCTCTCTCTTCTTATGGCGTCTTGATAGCTTTCAATTGCCGCTAATTTCTCCTGTTCTTCTAATGCCTTCTGTCGCTCATATATCTGGGCTCGTTCTTCTCTCTGCTTCACAGCAATTCTCCTCCTCTCCTCCTCTACCCATAATCGTTTATCATCCATTTTTTTCCTTCCTAAAGTTTCTTCATAGAAGTATTCCCTCTCTTGCTGCCCCAAGTACGACAATTCGTTGATTTTCTTTGTCTTCCTGAACTCCATGCCACTGCTTCCATCCAGGAATCCTTCATCCACACTTGTGGAGTCCTTAAGTTGCTTAATTACAATTTTCTTGCTGCGATGTGAGTCTGCAGTCTCCGTTGGTGGCCTTACCAGAATGGAAGGCTTGTGAGCTTCATTGGAATCATCCTCAGCTCTCATCTTATTTGAAAACTTAATTTTATTAAATTTTATGGGGGGTGGTACAGTTCCAATTTCAGCATCTGAAGTCACTGGTATGTCAGAATTAAGTGAGGTCGCAGGAGTAGGTTTATCAGGAAGTTTGTCTGTTGAACCACATTTGACCTTCAGAACTTTGGCCTTTGAACTGGAATTATCATCCTCATGAACTTCGACCATCACATTCTTCGTTCCACTTTTTTGGAGGACTTTCTTTGAGAAGATCTGGGGTTGATCCAAGAGATCAGTAGAACCCATAGATTTTCCTGTAGTCTTTTCCAGATCAGTGCTTTCTGCTCGTGCCTCCACATCTTCCCCATACTTGGGACAATTCTTATTAGTTCTCATGTGACCAAGCTGTATGATAAGACCAGTCAATTGATTAGCCTTCATAACTTTTTTGGAAAGAATAAGATGATTATTCAAATATAACCACAAACCTGACCACAGGCTCCACAGACAAAACTGTCTCTTGCTGACTTCTTCTCTTTCATGGGCTGTGTCCAAGGAGGAGTATCGCATCAGTCACGCATCTTATAAGAACCAAGAAACACTGGGAAAGGATATATTCTAATTCAAAATATGCAGCTAAATGCTGTAGATAACTATGTAGGGACATTTACCTTTATTCCCTCCCCTAGTATTTTAACTTTCTTATTAAACAATCCAGAGTCCAGAACATCAAACTTTTTCTTGGGTTTCACCTTGCTAGATGGGGTTCTTTTAGTAGCAAACCCTTCAGCCTGCAGCTAAAAAGAAAATCAGAGAATTGTGTCACCTGGTTGGCATATTAATTACATGCCTACAATGTCCTATTTTTATTAGTGGAGCACAATAGAATTACTGAGGAAAAAAGGGAAACAACCTCCTGATCTCCAATGAAATCCAACACGCTTAGCCCATCAGACTTTATGCTTGGCTTGGCAAATATCTGAGGTTTTTTACTCCGATCAGTGCTTTCGGTACTAAACCTGTATCTTATATCTGGCATGAAACCAACTTGTTCGCCCATGGCTTTGTCCTTTTTTTTCTTCTTCCGATCAGCTTCATCATCTGCAAGATAGTAGTTAAATACAAACAATACCAAATAAGAAACATATTTTAAAATAGGCTGCACTTGCTGGCAGGCAACACATAAAATGGTTTCTACCATGAAGAAAGATGTTATGTATAAGATTATTCTATTGAAGAAGAGGGTACAATCCACCTTGAAGGAAACTTGTTGTCTTATACCTATAAAAGGGAGTAGGCAGCTTTCTTATGTGCATTTTGGATCAATTTATATATCAATCTCTATTTGGTCATATTTCCTACAATCTTCTTAACCAAAGCTAATTCCGAGTTGGTGAGAGTTTCAAGGATAAGATGCAACTTAACAACTTGTCAAGACTTCTATAAAATTTTAAACAGTACTCAACACTAGGCCAGGAGTAACATTGATGCTTCATTTGTGAACTTCACATGAAAAAGGATTTTTGTATTGACTGTTAAAAAGTCCCACATCGGTAGAGGGATGGGAATTTGGTTTCCTTATATGAACTTGGACAAACCTCCCCTCATGAGCTAGCTTTTGGGGTTGAGTTAAACCCAGGCACCATATCTTTACATGGTATCAGAGCCAGGCCCATCCCAATTTGTTGTTCACCGATGTTGGACCCCCATTTATAAGTGTTCACGCTCCAACCGAGGTCTGGGCGTGCGGCGGATTGTTAAGAAGTTTACATCGGTAGAGGGATGAGAATTTGGTCTCCTTATATGTACTTGGACAAACCTCCCCTCATGAGCTAGCTTTTGGGGTTGAGATAGGCCCGGATGCCATATCTTTGCATTGACCATGCTGATACATATCAACAAAGAACCCAATTCTTGACAATACAAATTCCCATCTCATAGGCATGAAGAGATACAGCATACTCCACCATCTTTACCCCTACCCAACCAGTAGCAGCAAAAGGACCCACCTAATATGATTTTTCTCTCCAAAATTCTCCAACTAAATCTGCATTTTCCAGGTGAAATAGAAAGCAACATTGAAGTGGCACCAACAGAGAAGGTACACCAAATTCTTAAATTTTCTCAATCTTGTAAATTATAGCATCAAGATAACAAGGATGGACTAGAAACAACATATAACAAATATATACATATATATATACATGTTCTATACCATCCATGAGCATGCGGCATAATTCTGCAGCTTCAGCTGCCTCATCCTCGATCTCCTCTTCCACCCGAGCCTGAAAGGGGCGTCTTCTCATCTTGAGTCCTTTGACTCCATCAACATTATCATGTTTGGGCTCATGACTACCCTCCTCACCATCCTCGAAGTCCTCTGCGTCAAGAAGATTTTCCAAGTCACCAGCAAATGAGTCCAGGTCACTGTTCACTTCAGAGTCACTCTCATTTTCTTCACCATCAACTGCACTAAGATTTTGGACTTGTCGGTCCCAGATTTCCTGACATTTTTCTCTTGTTTGCTGCTGCAGCTGCAAAAAGGACATGCGCTGGCCACGAGCATATTTGCTTATAGTTGTTGGATCAACTTTCACACCGGATGCAGCTTGCTCGCTAGAAAGCTTGCGAATCATAGCAATTCGGTGCCACCTTGTTAGTTTAGCAATCTGCTCCTCTGGAACATTAAACTTGAGAAGAACCTAAAATGTAGGGAAATACACTTGTGAATGAGCAACACATACTTGTGAATTGATAGGATAAAACCCATTGGGCTACTCATCCATAAACCACATTCGACTAGCCACAAGATAAAAGAATGAGAAGAAGAAATGGGGTTCAATCTGGACATGAGCACATCAGAGCCATAGGACAAACAATCAACTACTCACACACCCATCAACTAGGCTGTAAACTAAATAAAAACATTTCCAACAGAATTAATTTTGTTCTGGATCAGCTTTCATAAGGGGTATATTCATTCAGGTTACAAAATCAAATCAGGGGAATCTATTTTCCTCGCAACTTACCACATAGAATAGTAGAACAAAAGCAGAACCAGTCGGTCCAGATTGATAACAACTAGTTCACATATATGGCAATGGAAACATATCTATGATATAAAAGCCAATTTAGCTTTACTGACCGCATTTGATGCCAAGTAAGTCAAGTAGCTGGAAGTTTTTAAAATCCAATCCTAATACTATCCCGATCTACTCACCTCGCGTGCAGCTTCCATGCTCAGTCTTCGTAGGTCTGCATCAGTGCCTGTTACTGTTGACCCTTTGGCAACAACTGCTTTTTTCTTGGAGATTGCATTTGGTATTGGTGCCTTAGGAGTGGTGCGTACATAACTGAACCCTAATCCCCGACCAGATGGATCACCAACACCAGTAATTTCCAGACGCTCAATATTTTCTCTGTCCTACAGGGAAGTATCAAGAAAGATCAAGTTTCAGGACTAGCTAAAATGCTATGAATTACAGAAAACAATGTGTATGCATATATAACAGCACTAACTCGATGAAACAGTACATGTTACAATAGGAATACTTATTATACTTTTTTTTATTATAAAAGGAATGCTCCTTATACTCTATCAAGGCAACAGAAAGTTCTGAACTATTTAAAGACATCAAGGCTGCCATGTCAATGCATCTCTGATGACCAGATAAAAGGTTAAGAAGATTAAAGAAGTGACCATACAAGAACAAGAATGACCAAACATAGTTTCTGAGAAATATTACAGAATTCGGAATTTTATTGGGTTGTGTTTTCTCATACCACCCTTTACTGGAATACACAATATAAAAAGAGACGAACATTTTGTTGAAGACTAGACTACAAGATAAATGATGCAAGTATGATCTACCTGGTTTGTACAGGCAACAAAGTTGCTACTCAAGTTCCAAGGTGTGATTTGAAGTTCCCTTTCAATATGTGATGCAGCAGCTAAAGCAATCGCTTCATCTGGGAGCTGGTTCATTGCAGCTGATAGACCTGTAGGATGAGTAAGCCGCGTAATACCTAGGCGCTTAAGCCTATACAGGCCAGCTTGCATGCTTTCATATGCACATACCTGAATCAAATGACAAGCATGAAACAAAGAATTTCTGATAAATGGTTGAAAACCCAATAAAATAGTCAACGTGAAATGGTAGAGAAGAAGAGACCATATTGGGGCAATATCAGTATAGAGAAAAACATTACTACATTCTCGGAAAATAACATTTGAATCCTAGTTTGCACCAAGGTCAAAAACTTTCAGAAGTCACAATCTCTACCAACTTTGTTAGATGTGAAAATGGAAGGGAATGAATTTTAAATTTCTTATTGCAACAGAGTCCCGCAATTTGAACTACTCAACAAGAAAAACAACTTATACTGTTCTTGATGAATAATGTTCTAGGTCTTTAATGAATGCTTGGTTTATGTTATGGAAGAAATGTATATGTGATATCAAATATTGCCTCATCCTAGTTATATGTGAAATGAACTAAAGATATAGGATTCTAATAGACTAGAAGTCCTTCTGGCCCCTTGTGACTGTGAAATGAGTGGGGAGCAGCATGATTTAGGCCTCATGTATGTTATATTAAATCTAGCTTAGCAGCTATTGTTAAAGTTACATTTAAAAATAATAATTTTAAATATAGTTCAAATAAAGGAAAATTTAAGAACAAAAGTTTAGTCAATTTAGGAGTTCTTACCTACTACAAATATGTAAAGATTTAATAGCTATTAATTTAATTAAATTCAAAGTCCTAATATTAGGATTTTAATTGAATGACAATTATTTGAGGAAAATAGTAAATGACAATTTTATCTATTGTAGAGTCTTTTAATGAAGGGCAAAAAGTTCAATCAACATTTCTAAGTTCCTTCATGCTTTTAGTATAATTCTGTTAAAGAATGCTATAGACAGCTTGGAAACCAAGATCAGGTTATTGACTCATGGCCCTGGAAATTGATTTGGAGGACACTACCTACTAAGATCATGTGCTTCAGTTGGTTAGCCCTCATTAACGCCAGCCGTACTATAGATAACCTAAACAGGAAAGGAAATCACAACTGGTAAACAGATGCCATCTTTGCAATTGTCAAAAGGAAACAGTCAACCAACTTTCCTGCATTTTCCAGAAGCTTTTGGCCTTTGGAGCTTGTTTTTCAGCATTTTTGGATTAAATTGGGTAATGCCTCAGAATCTGAGAGAGGCATATGTGAGTTGGAGTCATTGGAAAGTTGATAAGACCATCAAGAAGACCTGGTTGATGATACCTGCTGCTATTTTTTGGAGCCTATGGAAAGAGAAAAACAGAAGGTGTTTTGATGGCATTTCAACTCCAAGCCATTCTCTTAAGCTAAATGTTTAGATCTCTTTTGTTGGACAATCTTGTTCCCAGTAACTAATTCAGTACAGCTTTTGGATTTTATTAGCACTTTATTTCTTGATTGAGACATTGTATTTGGGGCAAACAATGTTCTCCTACTCTTTTGTTCTTTGGTAACTAGCCTCCAGTGACTTTGCATCTCCTTGAAACATTACTTCATCAACAGAAACTATATAATATAGATGAAGACGTCTGAATTTGAATGTGCATCTGAAGATTAAGCCTCCTCCCAATACCAAATATGCTAAAGTGGAAAACTCCATCATAATCGAAAGATGAAGCTTTAAGAAAGTGTTATTTGTACCCAAGTTATTTTGACAAGTACACGACATCTCTTAATGCATCAATTAAAGAATGTTTTTTAAACTGGAGAGAGGGAGATCTTTTCAGGGGGGTGGAGGAGGAGATGAGAGGGAAATTTAAAACAAGGATCTTTTGAAAGAACTCACACTTTCCGGTGAAACCAGCCTCCTCAATTCCTCCTCGGATGGGATCCGAAAATTGAACCTCATAACCCATTGGAACTGTCCATTTGATCTTCTCTGCATATGTCAGCACCCAAGTTACTTACCATACACATAAGGGGAAGGAGCACACGAAGTACGACAAAGATGAGTTTTAATAAATTATTTCCCTCTAATGCCTGTACTAAAGAATTTACCATTAATTGAATGATGTTTCACAAAAGTACCTGCAAATCAGCACAATGCTTGAGTCTTTTCCTAAGAAAGGCCTCTGACAAACTAGGGAACTGTGCGGACAGCTCATCTGCGCGGATGAAAGGACGGGAACCGCGCTTTTCAATAGCTCGAAATTCACGATACATATACACCAATAGTCTGTTCATTATGTAGGTCTGAACACCTTTTGATCCAGGAGAGATTACCTCCATGTGAGGCTCCTTCAAAGATAACAGGGAAAGGCAGATTAAACAAGGAAATAGATCCACCACATATTCATACAGAAGCAATAACGAACAGATTAGTCATAAATTATTCATGAGTAATCATCCTCTTCAAGCATAAGATTTCGACATAGCTATAGCATCCTTGCACATTAAAGAAACATGGTTATCCTCTTCAGGCATAAACATCGACATAGCTATAGCATGCTTGCACGTTACAGAAGCACGTATTAGCATACTGCACAAAGAAAAATCCAATATCGAATAGGAACGCAAAATCTAGAGGACTAAGTGAATTGTCCTCAAACACTATTGCAAATTTGGCAACTTTAGTTGAAAGTTAATTGAGTTTATAGCGAGAATGTCGCGCCAATACCTCCACGACCAAAAAGTAGAAAAATCCAAAGATAAAGGTAGTTACCACAACTAATAGAAAAGTAAACTCTACTTTACCCCAGGAATAAAAAAAAGAAAAAAAGCACATGAGTTCAATAAATTATGTAGCTTCAGATTCCTTTTCCTTCACGAATTCCGGATCATCCAATTTTAGCTTATTTATTTCAGATCTGTCAAACTACAATCTGATACTCCACCATCAAGGGCATGGAACAGCATCAACTCATTGGCATGACCTGACACTCAGGTCCCGCATCTCGCATCATCATTAAAAGATATAGTAATGGTGTGTATTTTGAATATGCAACTGGTCATCAAAGGTAGCTTTCAATCGCACTAATGAAAAAATTCAGGCAACGTAACATCAAGAGAACTTCTAACCAGATCTAGCAAAACAAGTTGAACGCTTCAAGAAGAATGCATGTGGACAATGCAAAAATATGAGAAAATGAAAGGCATCCCCATCACAGGAGGACCAATTCATATGCCCTCCGAATTTCAAAACTCAACCTTATTATGCAACAGCTCATTGCTTTAGGTTCCATACTGGCAAAAACATAATAACATGAACCCAGAAATTTTCATAATACCATGGTTCAATAAAGTCTACTACAACAATCAATAGTTTAGCAAAAAGTTCATTAGAAAATGATAACATAAAATTTGCATAGTGTGATCAAGAAAGTACTCTGATGAGACAAGTTAAGGATAGTAGATAACCTGTTGCCCTACAACATCAATCCTGTCTATCCGCCTTATGGACAGCTTACCCTTTGTTGAGCGAAGTAACAAATAGTCAGTTGATGAGGCCTTCTGCTGAAAAATCGGTGCCCTATACATATTTGTTTCAAGAGATGACTGGCTGCAACCAGGTTTTATATCCCCAAGGAAGGGGGATTTATCAGAAGGATCAAGTGTAAGTACACTCCCCAATCCAGTATTTCCATTGCGCATCAAGGTGCCTTGCTGATCATTTGGAGATAATTTTTGGTAGTAAGTACACAATCTTGCACCCATTCCAACATTTCCAAGGAGCAAAGGTCTCTCCTCACAGTATCTGCAAGTAGAAGAGCAGACAAAAGTGTTGAGCAGACTAAGGAAAAACATCATAAAGTTGCATATACATGAAAAGAAGTGATGAAATTCTTTTTCAATATTTTAAATCAAAAGGTTTCATTAGAAACACAACAAGGTGGTGACGAAAATATGTACCATATGATTGCATAGAGTGCTACGTTATAAAATCTATCCAATTGCTATACGAAAAGGGATCTACTCCTCACACCTAAAATTTAGATTGAAACAAAAAAGAATTTTATTCATCAATAACACCAAGGTGGTCACAAAAATATGTATGGATGTTTTTATGGAGTGCTCATCTGTCAAATCTATCCAACTGCTATACAAAAGGGGGTCGTACACCTTGGCACCAAAAATATAGATGAAAGAAAAAGGATCTTTTAATGCTTCATATATCCACCTCTATACTGTTAAATTAGGTATTGGGCCTAACTCACACCCTAAAAGCTAGCTCAAAGGGAAGAGGATTGCCCAAGCCTTATAAGGAGTCCAATCATCTCATTAACCACCAATGTGGAACTTTTGTCATTCTTTAACACCCCACCTCACGCCCAGTGCTTAGCATATGGTGCATGGGCAATTTTGATCACAAATAGCATTTAAGATGCTATATGCACAGTTCACAGGGAAAACAATTGGCTTCAGTTACATCTCAGAAAGTAAAATTTTTTAGTATCCTACTCAAATATTTTGAATTTCCATTACAACAAGAAACAAGAAAAAGCACTTCAAAAAATTCATACCAATAAACTACTTTGTGTGCGACACGAATCTCCACTTAATCAATGCAACAGACCTACTCAACTTTGACATAGATCACTTTTCTTTTTATAAGCAAAGGCATATCTTTCATTTATCACAGCACCTAGAGAGTGTTGGATGTATATCAGTACAAAAATGAGTGTCTCATCAGATCATCCTTATCATGGTAAAAATTAAAATTCCTACATTTAGATGATGATGACAATCAGACAACCAGTTACTTCCATTTAATAAACGAGAAATCCCCATGGACCAGGTAGTGCTAAGTTCTAAACTTGGCGGATGATGGGTCAGTCCCTCTACACTTTACTTAAATACCAAGCCTTTTCTACGACAGGGTTCGAACTAGTGACATGCACCTATTCAACACATCGTGTGTTGCACTTTTACCACAAGAATGAAACTACGGCCCCAGAAAAATCAATCAACCTTGCATTCAATATCCACAATATGACCATCCTCTCTAATCAAATACCAGCATAATTGTTATTACATTGGTCCATGGTGTCACTACAATGATAGCGCCTCTATTACAACTCCTGCCATAGCAATGGTACCTGTATAATATTAATTTCTCACAACAAACTTATTACCGTCCTGCCATAGCAACGGCACCTGTATAATATTAATTTCTCACAACAAACTTATTACTCACTGTTATTCTCTTCTTCTTTTTATGAAGGTAACATATTTTATATTATCAAAAGTGTATCCCTCAGACTGTGTTAAGAGAAACATAGTTACAGGAACCTCCAAAAAACAAAAGGCTAATTCCTGAACTAGTTACAATGACCCAATAATGTCAACTACAGAATCTACATTTTCTACTAGGGCCTTTTTACACCAAAATGAAACTAAAACATAAAATTCATTTTAATCTTCTGTTCTGTGTTTGCTACATGCCTACATCTTCAAAACAACTTGCATTCTATTCTCTCCATATTGTCCACCAGATGCCTGCAGAAATAATTCTCCGTCATCTCTTCTGCCTCTCAAAATTGCCTGGGTCATTCGAGCATGCTAACAACTCAGTAATTTTCCTAGGCATTATCCATCTAAATCCTTTCACACCAGGAAAACCTGTCACAAAGTACTGGTAACTTTGCAATGGATAAATAGATGGCTATTTGTTTCATTTCTTTCCCACATAGAAAACATCTAGAACACAATTGCATCCCTCCTTTAATCAGCATATCATGTGTTAGCACAACCTCCTTACAAGCCAACAGAAACATGCCACTTTGAGTGGTATGTTCACCTTCAAAATGTGCTTCCAGTTCCATGTCCCAAAATGTTGTTGTTCAGACTTCTTCAGTATACCATATGCTCATTTCACAGTGAAGATACCTTTGCTGCCCCCTTTCCAAATCAATTTGCCCACTTTCTTCACATTTCCTTTAAAACCATCCAAGAGTCTGTAGAAGTCAATCATTTTAACAACCTCCCAATCCTTAAGATATCTTCTGAAGCTCAAATTTCAACCTTGTAGACTGCAAACCTCAGCAACAGATGCTTGAGGTTATTGCACCAAATTATAAATATCTGGAAACATTTCTTTTAAGGGATCCATTGCCAATCCTATCATAACTCCAGAAAGAGTTCTTTGCTCCATCACCAACCTTGATGCTAGTATTGTTGATAAAAATTGACCACTAAGATCTTATTGATTTCCACACTACAACATGTTCATACCCAGAGAGGTCCCACAAGTGTGGTATGGGGAGGGTGAAATTACTCCATTTACTCCACTTCTGTTTCGAAATTTGATCAGAAGGTCCCTTCACTTTGATCCGAGCCCATTTTAGATGATTTCTCAAGGTTGTCTCCTCATTTGTCTCAAACCAGACACCACATTTATCTTCAATAGATTTGGAAATTTTTTGAGAGCATATAACTGAAGCTATTCCCAATATTCTTACCCAAACTCCACCCAGTTTCACAGTTGCAGGAAGAGACCCAGCTTCCAGCGATTACTATTGAAGACTCAGCAAGTTATTTGTCTACCTCCATTCTCCCATCTTGATGTGTTCTGCCATTTTCCTGGAAGGAAATTCAAAGAGGAATTTTGATTCGTGCATCTCATACATTTGCATCCCTAGTATCGTGTTCCAGTTATTGATGGTCCAGATACGAATTCTGAGAGAATACTAAACTCTTTGGCATCATCGAAATTTCCTACTAGGCACCTGCTCAAAACATCTTCTTCGAGATACCCGGACCATCTATAACGAAACGAGATGTGTGTGTGTTTGTACAGACCATCGAGGCTCCTTTTTCTCCCCATTTATCTGCTTTGAAAGCTTCAAAATAGGACTGCTACTGTGTGGTTTTAATGTTTCTTTGTATAAACGGGTCATCCCTGTAATAGCTATTGAAATTTCATGGGATGTTTTCACATGACTGACAGCTATCCAATTTTAGATAAACAAAGTAATGATGGACATTGAGGTACCACATCTCTTAAAGACTGTACACTGAAAATAAAGCAAAAACTATAGTTTATCGAAAGAAAATGGGAGAGGATATCTGTAGCATTCACAAGCCATGCAACTGGTCGTGTCTCACAGCCTCAACTTTCTGTCTCTAAACCACTCTTTTCTTGAAACTCTACTTCTTATGTCTTCAATGATAAACTTAAACATTCATGCTCGCATTAAGATTCAGGTTTCACCAAAGCAAACCTAAGTCTGGGAATAACCTGGAGAAGCATATATACATCTATAAAATTAGCGGGTAAAGAATTATAAGTGTGAATCATTTAGACTAGTCCCTTAACAACCAACAATCAGCACAAACAGATTACCCTAGGGGTAGCAATTTCAACATTTTTGACATACAGATGGTTGTGTAAACAACCTGTCATTGTGTCACTATCCTTGTCACAAATATGTTTCAAGATGAGTGTGCCCCAGGTATCTACAAGCCACTGGTCAAGTGAATGCCACAAGGCTACACAAAACCACAAAAAGATGGAACATCCACCAGAAGAGAAAAACTACTTGCAATTTAACAGGTATAGGGTATCTATCCATATTGAGCGTGAACTAATCGAAGAAGAAAGGCCATCAAAATATCAATAGAAAATACACAATAAATCTTTGGGTTTACTTACTCCATTAGGAAAACATGACCATCTTTTGCGGAAAGATCAGATTTTTTTTTAAATGCACCAGGAGGACGCAGGGACTTGTTCTCACCAGGAAGCTTTTGTGCCCTAGGCAACAAATGTATCCTGGTACGAACAAGATGCAGCACAGAGTTTGGTGGCACATTTTGGGCAGAAAGAGATTTATCATCTTCAAGCTCCTTCCCACAGTAAATTATCTTCACTGGCTCAGACAGTTTCAAATCTATAGACAAATAACATGGTGAAAGTTAGTAATAGCTGGGATATGAAGGTACTAAATAGATTTAATATAAGTGAAGTTTAGGAACTAAAAGGATAGGAAAAAATACAAACCAAGCTTCTTGGATGCCTTTGACTTAAGGGAAGAAATGGTCTCCTCTGCTGCCACATGAAGTTTACTTCCTTTGCCACCCAAGCTTTTCAATATGATTTTCATTGGCCCTTGTGTAGGCAACTTTCTCTGTTCCTTAAGTACCACCTCATTGTCATGGGGATGCCATAAAGCTCTTGGCCGATGAAAATTTGCAATGTCTTTACTGCAAAGAGGAATATATCACATCAACAAACATTAAAAACGAAGAAATCAACCAATACATATGATAAATCCAAGAAAACGCACCTCCTAATCTTGTTAATAGAGGTCATTAGGTAGTCTAACAAAACACTGATGGCAGTATGGCACTTATGATGCTAATCCCTAAGTCCATAGAGACTGATGCAATAAAAAACTGTTTTTTCCCTGGGTTGCTTAAGTCAACTGATAAGTAAATACAGTCCAAAGATGTTCATTGAACTGCAAAAGCAGTCACTTATGGCAACAAAACACGCAAATAAGCCTGAAAAGTGATGGGTTGAGTTTGGGTTGTTTAATGGGTTAACTTTGGGCAAGCTTTTGTCATGGGTTAAGATGGGTCCTGCCCAAACATAGCCCATGCCCAACCGATTATTGACGGGTTGGGCGGGTCAAATGAGTTTGGGCTGTATTTATCACCCCTACTCTATAAGTATGACATCACAGAAATCTTCTTGGAAATGAAAAAGAAAGGCAAGTGGAATCTTCTTGGTCAGTCAATCATCATTCACTACAGAGAGAGGAAGTAGAATGCCCATATGCATCGGTAAGACACCCAATGCTTCAAGTAAAGTATGTTCGTTTCACTTGTCTGCAGCAAAGGAGGCTAATCTCACAGCAGAAAACTTGTAGAGAAAGAAGATCACACAAGTCCGTTGCTTACATATGTAAATATTTGGAAGGGACATGGAATATCTATAGTTGCATTGCCAAGTCGTAAGGCAGTTGTGGCTGAATTTGTGCAAATTACAGTGGTCAATATCACAGATAGTTAAGATGTGATTTTCAGTTGCACCATCAGACAAAGCAAATGGAGTGGTGTGTTGCTCTTTTGGCACCTATAGATAATTCGAAAAGAAAAGAGCAAGACATCTTTCGAAGGGTGTGAACTTCTGCCATTCAGATGTGGTCATGTTTTTGTTCCGAATAAACGTTTAGTGCACCATGGGGTATAGATGATAGGGCGTTACTTGTAGAGAACTATATTTTTCTATCATTTGAATACCGGGAATGTCACATCAATGAAGTTATTACTATATCAAAAAAGAAAAAAATTAGAGAAGAACTAACCATTTGTATAAGAGAGTGTCAAATGAAGTACACAAGACTTACTTGCTTAGCTTAGCCTTCATTGTCTGCAGCTTAAGAGCTGGTATTGAGTGCAGAACTTTGAGACCATGTGCAGTGCGTTTCTTTGAATGTGATTTTAGTTGCTGAGTTGACTTTCTGTTCAAATAATATTTGTCATTGGCAATATTGAAACGCCCAGATAAACCACTGAGACCATATAACTCGGCAGAATCACCAGTACTGGGCCTCACTAAACCAGTTGTGATCATTGCTCCAGCATGAAGCATAAGCTGTTGGCCGTCCCTGTTATCCAGAACTTCAAAAAGCATTTGTTTGTCTTGAAGATCATATATGAGCTTTGGCTTCGGAAAGGGTTGATCTGGTTCCCAAATAATGTTGTCCACCCAAGATTCCTCCAGTATATCTCTATTTTGTAATGTAAGCTTGCTAAATCGCCTTAAGGCATCACTGCTAAGGATTTCATCAGTGTCTTCATCCTTCGGAGTATCTGTGCTCCTTTGCCTATCTGCATTCAAGCGAGACTCTAGTCTCAAAAGCTGAGGGTGATATCTTCCTTCTGATAATGAAATATCCAGGTGTCCTGAAGGTTGTTTTGAACCAAAAGACTCCACAGAAACACCGCAAGAAAAGAAGGAGCTATGACCTTTTTCATGGGGTTCAATTTCTTTTTCTGACTGTAAACTTTGAGACTCGGCCTCCACATCCTGTTGTTTATCAGTCAATGCTTCATAATCAGGTTCAGAAATCTCACAACTCTCAGCAGTATTATCACTCAATGGAGGAGAATTATCCCAAATAATTCTATCCTCCCAGTCGTGCTGGTCTAGAGGATAGAACTCAGGACAAATGGGTGAGCTCCAATCAGCAGAAAGATCCATTGATAGATTTTCTTTCATTGGTTCAGCACTACAACAAGAATCCTTTTTCTCGATTTTTGGCTTTAAGTCATCAGTCCCTTGAACTGTTCCTGGTTCATTATCCAGCAACGTTAAAGCACTATCATGATGTACATGGGTCATCCTCAACCAAGGAAACTCTTCATAGGACCCTCTCAGTAATTTAACTTCATCTTCTTCAACAATTTCCAATGTGTCCATGGCCTTGTATTTGTCTGTTGATACAAGAATGTGCTACAGAAAGGCTCATCAACTGTACTAATACTACCAAACAGAACTGAAGAAAGAGATTTTTCTTATTAGCAAAAGGTACCTTTGGGAACAGAGCAACGTCGCTCCCTCTTCTCTGCTTTCTTCCGAGGTTTATGAAGGGCAAAAATTTCAGAGAACTTCAGAATTGCCACCCCATCTTCGACACAAAGAACAGGTAGAGGCAGAGAGCTTTGACTTTCAACTGGCTCGTCCAAAGCAAGAGGTTCTTCCTGACAACCAGCATAAAAAGTAGCACTGTTTAGAAAACAAGAGTTATTCTAAAGCAGACAACAGAATAAGACAATAATAGTCTCCATAAAGACAACTTATCTGCAGTTGTTAACTTATTCCAAGCATAGAGTAGAAGTACATAATAGAGGAGAACAATATTTCGAACACTTAACAGAACTCCTTTCAAATAAACACAGATCTACAGCGGAATAGACAGGAAGAGAAGAAAAAAGAGAGTGCTTTAATATTTGTCAACTTCCCAATAGTGATAAACTGTGAAGAAAAGAAAAACAGAAGTAAAACTAAAAGTTTTGTATATTACTAAGAGAGGTCCACCAGAAATTATAGGATTTTAACTAACATAAAAAAATCATATATCAAAGGTATTTATAAAATGCATTAACTAGCATCATCAATCTTCAAGCATTAGAAGAAATTATTGTCATGGAAGATTATGAACTACTCAAATAGCTATTTCAGGAAAATCTCACCTAAACTTGCAAAGTAAAGCTCTTCAAATGAAATGGTTATGGAAGTATGCAAATGGTAACCAGCTGTTGTGGGAAAGGGTGATTGAGGCAAAATATATACCAGAAGACAAATGGATGACCAAAGAGGTGACTACTCCTTATGGAGTCCGCCTTTGGAGGTCCATTAGGAATCTATGGGATGAAGTGAAGAACAACTCAAAGGTGAAAGCTTTTGATGGGAGAAAGATCATGTTTTGGAAGGATAATTGGCATGAGAAAGGTAACTTGGAAGAGTTATTTCCTGATGTTTACAACTTAGTTACATTTCAGTAAGGGTTTATAGCAGATTTATGGACACTACAGGGGTGGAACTTCAACTTCAGAAGACATCTAAATGACTGGGAGGTTCAGAGAGTAGCTGATTTCCTTAACACAGTGGAACCTTTCAATGGACTTCAAACAGGGAAGGATGTTCTATGGTGGACAGGAAACAATAGAGGAGTATACAAAGTTAATAGAGCTTATAAGCTAATGGATCAGACAAACCAACAAATTAAAAATTGGCCATGGAAACAAATATGGAAAAGCAGAATACCCTGCAAAGTATCTTGCTTTGTCTGGTTGTTGGCCAAGGAAGCAGCTCTTACTTAAGACAATGTCATGGAGAGAGGGATAACCTTATGCTCTAGATGCTTTCTCTGTGGGGAGACTTTAGAGAATGTGAATCATCTGTTTCTACACTGCAAGTACACTCAACAATTATGGAGGATTTTTTTTGAGTCACAAAGGCATCTACTGGACTATGCCTGGGAAAGTTTCAGAGGCTTTAAAGAGCTGGGAGGAAGCAGGAGTACTGGCAAAAGACAGAGGCAGATGGAGACTTATCCCTGCTTCAATATGGTGGGCAATATGGAAAGAGAGGAACTCTAGGTGTTTTGAGAGCATAGAAAACAGTGTGCAGAAAGTGAAGCTCAACTGCATTTTGCTATTATGTTTTTGGTGAAATCAGTTATACTCAAATGATACTGTCTCTATAATTGATGTTTTAGACGCAATTTAGCCATAGAGCAGTAAGAATTTGGGGCTTTTGTATATAAGGTTTCAGTACAAGGGGATGTACTGTTTTGTGATATAATACAACCTTACCAAGTTCAAAAAAATCTCAAGAAGCCATTGAAAAGATTGCTCGTAAATAGAAAGTGACGTAAGATATCAATTGTTTGATGACCTATTTCACAAGAAGTGAGAAAGAAAGAGATGACATGCACTTCAAGCTACAAGTCAGAATAAAAAGAACACAAAAAGATGAGTAGTTTTTCTTTTTAATTTGTAGAGGGCAAACCTCTTGAAGATCTTCACTAGATTCGAGAGCATCCATGGATATAACTTCTTCTGGAACCTTATTCCCATGAAAAATGACTTCAGCTTCATTGTTGTACTCTCCTACAAACAGAACATGACAAATAGGTCTAACGTGAAGATGCAAAGAGATATATTTAACTGAAATAATGTAACTCCATGATTTATTCCTTTTCCTCCTACAGTAATCTCCCTATCCTTAATTAATTCCTCATATCTCAGCAGATCTTGGAAAGCAATCAAATTTTCATATCTTAACATCTTTTTTTTTTCTTCAATGGAAGTATACAGTCAGGAGCAGAATTCGTTGATAGTGTTGTCCAGAAATCTTTGAGATGGAATACAAAGCTAACAGATACTAATCCACTACAAAACACAAAGTGCTCTACTTTTGATGTATATTTCGGAAGAAAAAAATTTACATCTCCTTTATTCTTTTATTTTTTTCAGTTTGTTTTCCACCGGTAGTTTTAGAAAACAGAAGTTAAATACACATTCGGCCCGAAAATTAAAAAAGATGATTGAAAAAGAAAAAGTGAATTTTGTTAGTTCTAAGAGGCAAATCTGAGCAAGTATTCAGACCCTTCGGGGTGGCCCGGTGGTTTGGGCTTGGGACTTCCATGTTGGAGGTCTCAAGCTCGAAACCCCTTGCCAGCGAAAGCAAGGATTTGCCTTCTAGTCGAGCTCGTCGCACCGGGCTTGCCTAGTGCGGGTTACCTCTCCTATGTGGTTTGTGAGCTATTGCATAGGAGCGGGGGTTTTACCCTGTGCACAACCAAAGGGTAGCGGCTGCGGGTTTCCCTTGTCATCAAAAAATCTGAGCAAGTATTCCTTCTCAAAAACCTGAGCAAGTACTTCAACAATAAGGGCAAATTCAGGACCAAATTCAAACAGAGAGCAATTGTTAAAAAAAAACATGGTGTCCAGACCAGCTTGTGATCGCCTCGACTAGTTCCATGTGATACCAGTTTGAAGAGCAGTTTGTCCCTTTTCCCTAAATAAACAAGCTGAAGCAAAACAGAATAAAAGTACGCAACATGTCTTCTGTTATTCAAATTCGGTCCATCCTACCGCAGCTCCCTGCCTCTTCCCGCTACAAAATCCATCTGCTCATTCAGAGCCCTCCATAGCATCAAGGCATCTAACGCCCCCATGATCTTTCCCTCATAAGACCCCCCACCACCAAAAAAAAAGTATTTTGTCTCACGGACTTGTTCACAGCTGCTGCAAACAATTTTAGTTCACCAAAAATTGCTAGCAGAAAACTGAAATTTGGCACAGAAAGCTGCAACAGAAAAAGAGTTTGACAAATACCTACCACAAAGACTTATCTCAAGGATCAACTTCTTTTTATCTTGTGTTCTAGGATAATATCTTGCTTTCACAATTCTCGTTTTATTTTCTGCTGCCCCCTTACAGATGGGACTCTGGGTTATGTCGGCTTTCAAGTTCATTTTAGGTGAGCAGCACTTTCTGTAATAGAACTGAGGTTTGTAACAAACTAACATGAGGAACAGCCATTTAAATCTAGTAGTGGCAATCAGTGAAGAGATTAAAATATCAAAAGGTAAAGTTACACTCTAAAGATTGTAGACAGTCATCAAAACTTCTGAGTAACAATATAAAAGCATTTACGAAACACCAGTACCCAAGAAAACAATGCTTTTAAACTAACCTTTTACAGGAGTAGATTGAACTTCAGCAGTGTTCTCTACCACTTCCTGTTCCTTCTCTTCATTATCATCCTCATCATAGTTTTCATCATCAAAAACAGAATCACGATTCTCCAAAGTAGTTAGAGAGATTTCTGCTGAAAAATAATCCCTCTTCGGCAATAATAGGTCCTCTTCGGTAACAGTTTGTACCTCAGGTCCTTCATATTGCTCATCAATGTCCTCATAATCTACAGCGTCTTCAGCCTTCTCATCATAATCTGTGTGTTCAATGAAGCAGAGGGAAGAGTAGTAATGAGAAATGACTTCTGAAAGAAAAGATGGGTCGAACTGAATCTAATGGCTTCAGAATGATGATGAAAACCCAGCGTAAGCTCTATGAAACACTGAACCATGTATTGTGTTTAATGTAAGAATAATAATTTAGAAAACAGAATAAAGAACTATAAGCCCACTGGAGCTTTAACACACCAAGGTCCAGATATAATAACACAAAGAAGAAATGAAGAAACATAAGAGTTTCTGGCACGCAAAAGACATAAAAAGAGTGTTATACAAAAGAATGTCAGCTGCAGGTTAGTATTGCTAAAGAGCTCCATTTGGTGGAGCTATTTCAAATATCAGCGTCTAGCCTAACCATGAATATCAATTTAGTAATAATTTCTAGTATTTCCCAATTCACTGCAGTTATATGAATTATCAGAATGTCAAACACGTAAATTGTTGCTGGCTTTTCCTATGATGTATACAGGTTCAAACCTATGCTTACAATGTCTAATTAAGAATGCTTTCACTTGTGATAAAAGAGAACTTATATAGGACGAAAGAAAAGGACAAAAGAATTGTCAACGAAAGTATCAAAGAAACTGCATGAGAGGGCATTCATGGAAAAGCATGTACCTTGTTCAGCCGCATCTGCAGATTCTTGTGGGGACTTCACTGACAACTGAATATCCAAGGGAAACAGACATGGAGAAATTATTAGCACCAAACCTAATCAGGTAGAAATTGGATAACAATCATTCATATTTGTAGTACCTCGTCCGAAATACAATACCAAATAAAATCATAGTGATAAAAGATTAAGACTACACTTCTCAGAAGATGTAATTCCAAATTATAGAGACAAAAGAGTTCTGTTACATACATCTATCTCTGTCAGAGACGGACCAAGCTTGTCAGCTAAAGCAGCAAGATGCTCCTTGGCGTCCTGAAAAACATAATTTCCATAAGATTTTGACCTCTTGATAAGCAAAGATGACACCACAAGAAGCTCAAACAACACAACATGCGAGATCTGAAAGAGAAAATTGTGGAGCATGAAAATGAAATGAACAATACTTCCACAAATAGGTGATAAACCCTGCTAGCATCCTCCCTTGGATGAGATTGTTAAGATATTAGCTACAGGAAACATCTGGCTCTTGTTGCAACTATTCTTATCGAAAGAATTACTACACTTAGGGGTCGTTTGGTAGTTGGTTAGGAGGTAAGTTATTCATGTATAACTTCCTGCATAAGTAATACCATGTTTGATTGCATTCTTTTACAACATACCCAGAGTAAACCCACTAGTGGGGTCTGAAAAGGATGGTGTGTACACAGACCTTACCCCTACCTTGTAAAGATAGACAGGTTATTTACGATAGACCCTCGGCTCAAGTAAATCACATCATACCATATCAAAGTGGGTTCTAAAAGGAAATAATGGAGAGAAGAACAGTACCAACATTAGTATTACAATAACTGAAGCAAATGAAATAACATGTAATAATAAAAAAGAATAATACAGTAGGAGAGTAATAATAATCATAATAGTTATAATTATAACACTGATAAAGAAGCTAAACAACGCCCAACTATATACTAATCTTCTACCCTAATACTCGACCTCCATAACCTCCTAACTAGGGTCAGTATCCTCGGTAAGCTGCAGGTGTGTCATGTCCAATCGAATCACCTATCCCCAATACTTCCTCGGCCTACCTCTACCTCTCATCAGCCTCACCATAGTCAACCTCTCACACTACACCATTGGGGCATTTGACCCTATACAATTTCCAACTTAATTCACACTCTATTTTGGTTCACAAAAACATTTGACCCTATACAATTTGCAACTTAATTTTGGGGTAGGCAGCATAGGCACAAAATATTTTGGAAGCAGGAGTGTGTGCTTTTAATTAGAAAAAGGTTTTCCCTTGGGAAAAACTGTTAACCTTCATGGTCCTCCCAAAATTTTGTACTGGATTTCAAGCAAGTATTCCTTAGGTTTTGCTCCTAGCGACAACTAAAATAAGTGTAAGGGAGCTTGAACACTTCATCACCCTCAATCAATGCCCAACCTCAGGCTGACCACTTTCCACATTAAAATAGAAAACATGGACCATGTAAAAGTATAATGGAGTTGCTTATGCTGAAATCCCAGCAAATGATTATCCGGTTAAGTTCCACTGCTACTTGGAGACACTTTAGTACCTATACTAACATATTAATTTGGGGTCTCACTGCATATTATATAAGAGTCAAATTACATAGGGAGAAAGGAGCAAATCACCTCGTCAAGGTAGTCAACATCGAGATCACCAGAGTAGTCAACATTTCCAAACATAAATCCCAAAAGTCGGTTACCACCGCCAGCTTCCTCATATTCTTCCTCATCATCTGCAAAAACCAGACATAGTTGTCAGTTAAATCCACACTGAGATTGCCAGCTTCCTCACTTTGCAGAAACAAGTAGAAATAATGAGACGCTATGATGGACAGAAGAACTCAGTCCTGTAGGCCAAATCAGACCGTTCTTTGCTGATAGACTTTCGGTGTAAAAAGGAATGGATGGAGTATAATGAACCCAATTACAGTTAATGGAGTTTTTTGTATAGTATAGCCAGGGTTTTTTCCTTTGCTCCTTTTTCTCTTTACCTGTGCTCTCTTCTGGATTCTTGTTTGAGGCACGTTACTGCTGGTTTTTGTCATCAATAATACTTACCCATTTCAAAAAAATATTAAGAGTAATGAGGCTGATTTGGTGGATCTACAAGGCTTCAAAAAGACCATATGTCGGTGTAAAGGAACTAAGCTGGAAGACAAAGGATAGAAGCACAAAGACCAAAACTTCTTAAAAGTAGATAAGCTACCAAAAATATGTTCCCATACAAAAAACACCCAATCATCTATACATATTGGTACATCATGGATGCACCAAAACACAAGACTGAAATTCCCATCTACCTTGTTAATTATGAGGTCCATTGCGACCATATGTAGGCCAAGAAACTCACGATATAAAAACTTAACATATAAGCACAACTGCACAAGACTCTGACAATTTCCTTTACTTCTTTCCACACTTCATATTTATTTTTTGACTAGGTAAATGATTTTACACACTGTATTCATTCTGGAAGGATAAGCAGTAACTTCTAAGCCGCCAGATCACAGCTCTCTTTCTCCAACTTTTAGGCACTAAAACCACCCTAATTCTGTCAATAAAACGGTCAAAGCTTTACACTACCCCCCCCCCCTCCGGGCACCCCAACACACAGACAATTTCGTATTTGATATCTAAACCAGTCGAATGAGCCACTTAAGTTTCCTTACCTAGTGAAGAACATTAGATGAGCAAGATTCCGCTGGCCCACCTTTCTTCATTCTCTTTTGAATATATCATCAATTTTGACACTTCCCAAAATCAACCCTGGACCATATTGCACTAACCGAGCAACCAATCTTCTTTTATATTCTTATGATAAGATTATTTATTTACAGCAAATATTGCAAAGCAAGTCTTCAAACGAAACGGAATACATCAATTAGACAGACCAACCAACTAACCCTTTGTTTTTTGAACATTACCAACCAACACTTATTTCAATAGCATTTCAAGCTTGGATTCTTCAAATCCCACCCCACCCACCCACGCTACATGAAATAAAAAATAAAGAAATAATTAAAGAAAAGGTGACATCCTGGCAGGATTGCAAGCTTCCCTTATCACACAATAAAAGGGGGAAGAGCAGAGTCATATGCAGAGAAGAAGTATATGGAACTCTCAACAGCAAAAAGATGATGCTGATGAGGCTGATGATAATAATAATAATAATCACAATGATAAATAAATAATAATATCAAAAGCTCTTTGCAAATACTAGAATGTCTTTCCTGCCAGTTACAGGATAAAGGAGAACTAAAAGTCCTCATAATTCATATCCAAACCAACTATAACTACTGGTAGGCAATCCAGGAGCAAACATTTGTAACAAAGTATGAGACCACATATATTCAGCATTCAGGTTGAAATGAGACATCAATCATACAAAAGCTCCTCCAACAACCTTAGTAATAGTTTCAAAGATGCAATACTTTGACATAGTTCTTCTTGAGATGAGGTCACTGAGATTATACAACCAGGTGATCCAAGTAATAGAAAAATTCCAAACAGAATATTACAAAAATCGAAGCAACATGGAAACCTACCACTAAACCTCCATGCTACATAGTTTAACTTGAAAACTCATCAACAAGTATTAATCTAGAAAACCAACGTGTTCCAAATACAAGGTTTCTGCCCAATTTAACTAGACATAGGAACATAAGATTATAAAATATACCTTACTAAGAAAAATAAGCATTTTAGATACACACAAGTCACAACAAACACACCTCCCAAAGCACCCAAGGGTGTGATCTAAATGATGTAGGTACAATTAAGACTATGCGAGACCAGGGTTTGAATTTGGAAAAAAAAAAACTAGGTGATTTCTTTCAGCCAAAGCCTTGATGGGAGAATGCAAGTACTTGGCAGAAAAATTGAGGTGCAAATTGGATATCAGAAAGAAACTTGAAGCGATGAAGCAGCAGGTCAAGCTACGTATTTTAGGAAAGTGTGCTTCAAACAATTGCATCCTCACAAAAGGCTTTTGAAACAGCTAGATTAGTATAGGCATTATCAAATCTAAAAAAGAAAAACTTTTGATCTCAACTTTGAAAGAGATGGATTAGTATCGCATTATCGTCCACAGGATACTGAAATTACTAATTTTAATTGCAATTTGTAAATTTTAATTTTCTAAATACTGAGTTTTACTTCAAATAAGCTTGAGCTTCGCTCTAGGCTTCACCTCACCAAATTGTTTAACAACAGTTTACTATTCTTCACAAAATTACTGACTTTTCTTCATCCAGCAGATAGTTCAACAAAAACCTAACCCAATGTAATCCCACAAGTGGGCTTCGGGAATGGTAGTGTGTATGCAGCCTTACCACTAACTAACTATCAAAGGTAAAGCCAAAAAAAGAAGAAAAACTATTACCTTCATCACGCTCATCCCGGGATGAGCCACCAGGTTCATAACCCATCTTTTGGTCAGCAACTCTGCAACAAAAACACTTGATTATTCTTACACTAGTAAAGAACCAACCAAACAAACCCCAATACAATCCCAAAGATGCTAATTCAGAAAAGAACCTCCTTTACTCCCTCCCCTCATCCAAAAACACAAACCAAACTAGAGTTTCAAATCGTTATAGTCCAATTCATTGCAAGAAACGAAAAGGGTATGATTAATTTCACCAAAAACGAAAAGGGGTTGTTTAATTAGACACAAATAGATGATTAAACGTACAAGAAGAAGAGAAAACATACACTTTAATTCGTAGAAAGCTGAAAAGCTCTTCTTTTTCCTTCTTTATTTCGAATATTAGCAAAAGAAAGTTGTCAAGATAACAGCAACATCGAGAGAGTATTGTTAGCAAGAATTTGAGAAGAGATTTTGGGTGTAATTCAATTTATTTATACAGATTCACTGCCTTCCCTTCTCTTCCCATCTCTGTTCGCTCTAAAGGAAATTTTTTGTTTGGGCGAAGAACAGAGTTTTGCCAAAACGGGTTGTTGGGTTAACCCGTTTCATATACGGGTCAAAATAAAAAATTTAATTTATTTTTATTTTAAAAAATTTAATTTGAAATTAGAGCCGTTAATTTGGGCTAGATTTTTTTTTTTTACTAAACACATTTTATTACCAAAGTAACAATGTGCGACTCAAGAAAGGAAAATAACAACATGCCTTAATAGGGTTGTTCAAAACCAAACCAAAACCAATAACCCGAACCGACAAAAAAGTTATTGGTTTATAGTATTAGATTATTGGTTTAGCGGTTTTGATAATGGTTTTGACTTTTTTTGTTATCGGGTTATCGGTCCTTAACAGTTTGAAGTTTTTTCTTAACGGGTTAACCGATAACCCGATAGTTTATTAAATAATTATATTTATACAATTTTGTATATAAAGTCCTCGACTTAGAGTTTGATTTCCTACTTTTATTTTTGGTCATCTCAAACACTTGGTTATTCTACAATGTAAAAGTGTTTGCTTTTGAGCAAGATGTAACTTGTGAACTCATGTGCATGGTTTATTTGGTTTGTCACCTTGTTTCTAAGTGATTTTCAATGTTTTATTTTTGTGTTAAACCTTAACGGTTAAACTGATAACCGAACCGATAACAATAAAAAATCGATAAGTCAATATCTTAATGGTTCTATAACGGTTTAGCATCTCTATAAACCGATAACCAATAAGCCAACCCGATAAACTTCAAAACCAAACCGAACCGACCGATACGCAGCCCTATGCCTTACTCCAACTCCGCAGACAGGCCTAGTAAATCACTATGCATAATCTCCCTATCAGTAAACCACAATTTGTTAAATTGTACAGTAATTCAGCTGATTCAAACACCTAGCTAGCTTTCCATGCATACTTGCTTGAACATAAACCTCTTAAATAATCTTTCTCATAATTTTCTATTTTTTCGATTCGATATCATAGAGAGAACATCAAGGGCGGACCTGCATTTCCCATTTTAGCATCCTATCTTTAGTATATAGTCTACCATGAATAATCATGTATAAGATGAGTAACCACTTTGGTAAGCCTAGATTGTTGCACATTAGTCTCATCCAAGGCACACTAGGATGGACACCTATCAATTTCTGGTACATCACTTTGATTGAGAACATGTGTATCTGTATTCTGTAGCAACTCAATTTTAGTTATACCTACCTCCGTAGTGTATTTTTGAGCCTTCAATATCTTTTGAACTATCCAACATGCTTGCTTGGGCCTCGTACTCCACAGTGATCCACTTTTGTCATAGTATATATGAACCCGGGCTAAGATTTTTGGAGCCCATTTTTTTTTTTAAAAAAAAGCCTTTTAGTCCGATCCAGTAAGCCCGTTGGTCTGTGGGGCTTGAGCAATATGCATTGGGCCTATCCGTGGGATAAATAAATAAAATAAAGTATTAAAAATAACAAAAGTTCAAACTCAAAGTCTATTTAAAGTTTGAAATATTAAACTTCAGAATCATCAAACGTGATGTGATTAATATTCCTATTAATACCATATCAAATCATCATTCAACATGATGTACATGTTCTCGCCAAGTATGGAAGTTGCATCCATCATGGAAATATTCAAACACTTGTAGCTGGTCAAAATTGGTGGCATGATTTTTCTCAAATTGATATATTTTTTTCGTATATATTTAAATACTATACATAGTATTTAAATTTAGTTATTTTAATGTTTAACTAATTGATATTGTATATAAACCGTAGATGAATATGATAATGTCTTGTCGATATTTGTGTTAATATTTTTAAATTATAATTGAATTTAAAAAATTATAAAAAAAATATACTTTTAAAAAAAGTAGGTTGACCCGGCATGGCCCGCAACCCACGTACTGATAGGTTGGTTTGACTGTTTTCTGGCCCACAAAAAATAGGTTAGCCCCACCCAGCCCATCAAATCCAAAGCTTGTATGGGCTAAGCTCGAATTGGATAGCCAGCCCATATTAACAGCTCTATTTAAAATCTAATTTTATAGTAATCTGATCTAGACTTTTTTGTTTTTTTCTCAAATATGGTATGTGTAAACTCTTTTATATAAGTAACTAACAATATATTAATCACATGTATTAACAAGTAAAATTATAATCAAGTTTAGACATTTGTTAATTTCTTAAGTAAACAAACTTGAAACTACAAAAATACTATGAGACTGTGTCTAAATAAAAACATAAATTGTAAGCACTTTTTAATTTAGTTTATATGAAGTTGTTTGGTCTAAAGACAAGTTATACAACGACTAATAATATATAAACTAGTAAAATTATCCGCACTTCGCTTGGAAAATTTAATATCATGAAATTCATAAAATAATACTTAAAACCTATTCGTCATTAAAACTAAAACACTTTATTATCTTACATATAAGATTACATGGTAACAAACATTAATAATGTAAAGGAAAATGAAAATTATTACATCTTATCATTTATCCTTAATAACATAAGCATAAATTAGTGACTATAAAAATACATACCAGGATATGTAACATAAGCAAAGGTGTCAGTGAGCCAGTCAACAGGAACAAAGTACACAAATATTTAATTGGGAAGAAGAAGAAGAAGAAGAGGTTCAAAATTTTCATTGTTTTAAAATGAGAAGAAATCCCTCTATTCATAGACAACAAACGGTAGTGTGAACAAATGTTTATTGTGCCTTATCGGAAAGGTTACAACTATTTGGAGAAGTTGCAACCCTTCAGAAAGGTCACAAATCTTTTATAAAAGTCAAAACTTTTCATAAAAGTCACAACTCTTCATTAAAGTCGCAACTTTTCATAAAAGTCACAACTTTGCATAAAAGTCGCAACTCTTCGTTAAAGTCGTGACTTTTTCATAAAAGTCACAACTTTTCAAAAATTTCACAATTTTTCATTAAAGGGGAAGGCTAGTTTTGTAAATAAATAAATTAAAAAGGAATTCTAATTTGTGGTGGCGCCATATAGGCGACTCTAAGGTTCTCTTTTTTTTTTATATATATATATATATATATAATTGTAATTGATGAATTGTAAGCACAAAAATTATAATGCATATTTTATTTCTTTTTATATTTTTGATTTGTAATAGAAATTAGCATATTCAATAAAATAAGGCAAATGACATATGTTTGTAATTTGTCGTTGACAAAGTGTCTGTAAATGCGATTTATAAGTCTTCTTTTTTTAATGAATGTGATTTATAGATCACATTTAGAAATCGTGATGTATCGTCTTGATTATTAAGTCACATTTAATAAGAATAATTTTATTAGTCATATTTGGCATAGGCAATATATAATTCTTTCAAAAACTCCGATTTCAATATATTTTGTAACTTGTAAGTAACATTTGATAAAGAGGGATTTTTATAAATAATTTTCATAATTGTGATTTGCAAGTGACGTTTAACTATTATAAATTGACACATTTGTTAGTCGTATTTGATAATGTGTTTTATAAGTCACTTTTTATAAATATGTTTGTAAGTCGTGGGACCATGATTTGTTAATCGCAATACTTAAGTTTTGCAACTTCAGAAACTACACTATTTTTGAAAGATACACACGCCGTCAGCACAAGTTTTAGGAGGGTCTTGGCTTGTATTATGTATTTATTTATCTATTCTCGTTATGTCTATATTGCGTTAGCTCTATGGGTAGGACTGAATATAAGGTATAAAATTTCAGACTTTCGAATATCCAAAAATTGGTAGTTATTAAATCCGATATCCAATCCAAAATCCATAAATTTTAAAAATAAAATTCCAAGTCTAATCTATAATCCAAAAATCTAAACCAAACATCCAAAAAGTTTGGATTTTGTGTTGACCGTTATGCCCACCCCTAGTGAACTCCTGAGCTTGACATAGATTCACTGGTTTAGAGCTCCTCAAGTCTTGAATACACCTTGTTTAACAAGTTGCTGCAACTTTGAGGTGATGTGCAAGGCCCACACATGAGATAAATGACATTGCCTAGAGACCTCATATAGATTCCGTCTTCACGGAGCTTTTGAAGGAGAGATCTAGCATACAGAGAAGCATACCTGCATGTTTTGAGACAAAATTCAGCTTCACAAGTATCACAAAAAGATGTAGTACAAGCAAGATAAAACCAAAACTGTCCACTTCATAGTTTTGGTGACAAATCTATATAGAAACTGATACCGGCACTACAACAAACCGTTTCAGAAACACTTATTAGTATCAGATAATGAGTAAGATAACAACAGTCCTGCATATGGTAACTGACTAATTTTGTGATATTTCTAAGAAAGAAATTAATTTTTATGGAGTTCTTGCTAATCATATGCCTGTACTACATATCAGATGTATAAACATTGATTCTTTGATACAGTAGCACAAAGGATGTGTTATAGGAACTGTACAATGTTGTCGAAGCAAAACAATTGTTAAGAAGTCCCACATCCGTAGAGGGATGGAAATTTGGTCTCCTTATATGAATTTGGACAAACCTCCCCTCATGAGCTAGCTTTTGCGATTGAGTTAGGCCCAGGTGCCATATCTTTACATGGTATCAGAGTCAGGTCCATCCCAATTTGTTGTTCACCGATGTTGGGCCCCCCTTTAGAAGTGTTCACGCTCCAGTTGAGGTCTGGGCATGCAGGGGAGTGTTGAGAAGTCACACATCGGTAGAGGGATGGGAAGTTGGTCTCCTTATATGGACTTGGACAAACTTCCCCTCATGAGCTAGCTTTTAGGGTTGAGTTAGGCCCAGGTGTCATATCTTTCCAACAAAAGTAGCAAAAGTATTCCCTATCTAGTGCAGTATGGATTCTAACATCTGCAACACTAATTCAACCTCATTTAGATTTTCCAGCTAAGCAAGACAAAAGTATACAATTAGACTTTAACTTGTTGACAGAGTCATACACTTGTTTTTTCATCTTCGACCAGAAATTGGCCTAACAGTGTTCGCCTTTGGGAAGGCAAATAAGTCCCTCATGTAAGTTATGCATGCTATTACCAATGAATTATGTATGTCAAAAAAGCAGTCTCTAGATAGTCAGATATGTCTTAAATAAGCTTCTAAATGATTCTTAATTGGAGTTGTATGTCACAGCTTATATATGGTGCACCACTTTAATATGGTATTTAAGGTAAGCATAAGAATTTCCATGCTTAAACAATCACTGCATTGACAATGAAAACGAAAAACAAATACTCCTAATTTACAAGAAAGTAGAATAAACTACATACCCAGCATTAGAGCCTTCTGCTCGAAGTTCCAATGCACATAGAGTCCCCAACACAACCACTCTATGCACTGCTGGAAGTAAGGAAATTTGTCTCACCGTGTCTGAATCCCACAGCTGCAAACATCCAAGAAATGATGAAGTGGGAAACACAAAAAAACATGTTAAAAATAAGATGTTGGGAATTCATTTTTTATAACAGGCCCCTTTTCAATTTCTTTTACAAGGTGACCTAGCGTTGCTGCAGTGTTTTCCTAATTTTTTGTTCAAAGTAGCGGTGGATAAAGGTAGATATTTGGGTCAATGTAATGACTCCGGATACTTTCTTCAGTATAATTTGAATCAATGGTACAGAGAACCTATGTTATGTAGATTCATTTACGGGTATGTGTGTAGCACGGGTGTGAATATGCATGGTTACAGAAACAGGTTTTTTGCTACATTTTAGTGGCTTATACTTGAATCAGGGCAAATGAAGGATCCATGTAATGTAGCAAAACCCAAACGGTGATTTTAAAGTTGATCAACATCACACTTGGTGCTCTAGAGTGTGCCCCAAATATTTTGGTATACGACACTAATATGCTCGCCCAGCTTTGACATGCAAATTTATGGGCTCCAATTGTTTGTGCAAAGAGATTTTAATTAGGGAAATTGCATAAATAGCTGTGCACCCCAAAAAATAGCAGGAATATGTATTATATATACATTTGTGTATATAGGTTAGCAGAAGTAAATACTTTTGTCCGAGTGGCCAAATGTGTAACTTCCCCTTTTAATTATTCCTAAGAATATTGTGCTGAATAGTCTGAAACAAGGACATTTACATGTTTCCACCAATACAAACTAGGAGACAAAAATCAGAAAACTGTTTATTTTATCAAGAGAGAAAACACAAAACTGTTCTTAGGGAACTTCCATAAAAATGAGGGGTGACACTGTTTTCGGGAACAGAAAGGGAATGCAACTTTTACTAATCGTTGTGTTTATAATGTGCAAATTCCTGGTGATTACAATAACATTTATCAGCCAACTGCATTTTTACATACCTCCCTGAGCAGCATGGCTTCAGATATCAGATTATGATTTGTTTTAGAGTCCTTAAACCATTTGATTGACTTTACAGCAGCTGTACAACCCACTGCATGTGCAGTGTAAGAGTGACCGTGCAAGAGCGCCTGGAGCTGAAGCAAAGGAATGAGGTTACACTACCAATCATCTGATGTTATATTTGAGTACTTGAATTGGGTGTAACCACGAATGAGAAGCAAAAAGGGCATTTTAGCAGATCCAACAAAGTTTTGGCAGAAACAAGTTTTTCGCTCACAGAAGCAAATACTTGACAAGCAGATGTGATGAGTATACCTTTGAATCTCCAACAAACGCTTCAAATACAGCTTCTGATGCTAAAGTGACAGCCAAGGGCACAATGCCACCAGTCATCAACTTGGCAAAGCAGGCTATATCTGGATTACAGCGGATAAACTCCGTAGCAGACTGAAAAAGAAAAAGACACCAATTGAAATTCCTAAAACCAGAGAATTGATACATCAAGCGATCTGGCTAAGAACCCAGAAAACTCATGTGTCAAGTAATCTAGCAAACAAACCTCTGCTCCCAGACGCCAGAATCCTGTAAAAACCTCATCGAAAATAACAGGAATTTTTTGATTTCGGCATTCTTTAACAAGTACTCTCTGAAATAGTGGATCAACCATTTCCATTCCTCCAGCACCTTGTATCACTGCAAATAAGTGCAAGTAAACCGCATTGCTACAGAAACTTCAAGAATCATTACGAATGGCATAAAATATTCTTAATTAATTGTCACCATAGACATTAAAGAAAATCATTAAGGAGTCATTTGGTAGAGTGTATTAGAAGAAATAATGCATGCATTAGCTTTGTCTATTAGTAGTACCTTGTTTGGCAAGCATTAGTTATACACTATTGTGTATTGAGGTGTGCATTAATAATGCATGGAAATCCATGGTAATGCAAGGGATTTTAGCGCATGCATTAGCATGGTTAAAGACCCAATTGCCCCTCAAACCCTTTTTACATCTTTTATGTCATATTTGTGGAGGGTATCTTTGTAAATAAGTACTTTTAAAATAAATTATGCAATGCATGCTATTTTTAATACATCAAACCAAATAATGCATAAGAAATACTCTTTGCATAACTAATACAAGCATTACTAATGCAAATATTACTAATACACTCTATTTAGCATTATTCTTATACACCCCACCAAACGACCTCTAAGAATATTTTACACAATATTACTTGATTGTTTAGTAAGTAATAATAATAGTTCCATGAATTAGAAAAAAAATCTTTATCTCATATAGCCAAAAACTCCTATATGGAAAGCCATTGCGCATGTTGTTTGCAAAAAATTTCAAAAGAAAAGTAAACCATATATGATAAAGATTATGAAAGAGAAAGATCCAAATAAGTAAATGCATCTGGAATTATGTAAAGCATGACTCATGAGCAAGAAGGAAAAGATGGAGCGGCAGAAAAGTCCAAAAAGAAAATTGTGCATGTATCAAGTCTTGCCTGGTTCTATAATCAATGCTCCAGTCCGAGTAGAGCCGCTTGAGTCAATAATTAGCTCAAGTGTTTTCCATATATACAAGTGATATATATCAGCAAGATTTGAAGTGTCACGGCTTTCCTTGAATATGTTCTCGCGCAAACTGAAAGCTGAAAAGAAACCAATGCTTAGAGTATTGAAAATTTTGAATAAGAATATCACCAGAAGTTACGCTTCACTTACTCAAATCTTCAAGTCTGGGTTTTAGAGTTTCAATCTCCTGAGGAAGGCTAAGTTTCCAAACACCATCACGCATGGCAACTGTTGGTGGATCTAAAAAATGACCTCTTCCCTTATACCTGCAAATTTACAATACGTTCAATACTTCAGATTTTTCCTAAGGACAAAACTGTAAAGATATCATGGTCACCCTAACTGCCAAGATATACACAATCTGACATGGAATGTATGAGTTAAAAGAATAAAAGAATGAAGTTCCTAGATCAAAACAGAACCCAAGAAGATTCACAGTCTGACAACATTAGACAGAGCATATTTCTTTAACCATTATGAACACAGGAAGACAGGTACAAGTTTTCTTTTCAATTTCATATACTACTAATTAAACAGCAGTATCAAATTGCTCGCACAAATCAGGATGATCATCATGAATTTCACATAACTACTTAAATAGCTGTAAGTTTTGGCACTTCTTTTTGGGCACTTGATCATGTGGAATAGCTTCTTTAAATAGCAGCCCAAGTAATCAGGCATAGCTCTCCTACCAAAGAATCCATTCTGCCATGCATTTTAAGTAAAGCTGGATCAGGCTGATGAATTATTTTTCTATCAAGCAGATCAAGGAAAAGATCAACTACTCCGACAAAGTTTTTGTTTGTCGCCCCTCTATTTTGGAGTTCCAAAAGAACCGAGTGAAAGTGTATGTACCGATTACATCACCATATAGATTATGGACAGGCAAATGTATTTCAATCTTCTCAAATAAATAATTTGACTTTTAATCAAATTACCAAAGCTGTTCCAAGTAACTTCTAAAACTTGAGCAGAAATACAGTGCTCATTACTCGGCTCTATCTACTGACTTTGCATAATGTGCATGCTGCAAGGCAATTTGACCCATGTTCATCTTTCTCGCATTATGCAGTGTGACACCACAATGGCATCATAATCTGTTTTACGCAGAAGCATCAGTTCTGCTTCAATGCTTCTATATATTTATTACCAGTAAGATTTGTTGATTTGGAAATGCATGATTTGTATAGTGAAAAAAAAAAGCCATAATAAAAATGTTTCCATCTTCTGGAGCCTTGGTAATCATGCAGAAATATTTAGTCACGCACAAAATAATTGAATTATCCTCTTTAGTTATGGGTAACTGATATCTAATGGCAATGATAATTCAACCTCCCAAAAGAAATAACAAAGTTCTTTTGCAGCAATGAAAAGCTGCCGCCAAAAAGAAAAAACAAAAATCTTTCACGAAGATAAGGTCATACCATGGTTGCTGGTAAAAACCAGTATAAGGTGATGGCGCCTGTGCTTCCATTGCACCCAAAGTGTCACCGTGGTAAGATCCTCTGAGGGCTAAAACCTGGTTCATGATACAGAAAGCTCCATACATAAACTAGCCTTTTGCAACGCATATGATAGAGATACTACTTATGCTTTGCTGTCAAGTTTGTGAAAGGGAAGAAACTTGAGTACTAGGTCGTCTAGCATCTTCCAGCAGCATCTGACCTTACAACTAATGTCAAGTGCCAGCCAAAAGTGAGATGGCTTAATATGGTGAAGAAAATAAAACGAGTGATTTGAAAAGCTACTTAGTTTTTGCTCAAACTTGACATTGACTGAAATGTCAGATCTTAACAAGCACCCAATTGGAGTGGTGCATTGATCATTCCTTGTTCTCCAAGTACATTAAGTAAATGAAGTGGCACTTTTCAACAGTGAAAACCGATACTTTGGGACACATTTGGCCAATCAACATTATCAACTCAACAGATAAAACAAAGTGCAGCTACTTGGAAGACATTGAGTATTACCAACCTTTAAATCAACACGACTTTCAGCATTCTCAGTCACCAAATCATCAGAGACAATCTTGTGATCAAACAAGAACTTCCGTAGTGCCATTTTAAGAGCAATTTCAATTGCAGTAGAGCCGTTATCTGAAAAGTATACTCTTGAAGCCCACCCTACAAAAAACAGTGTTGTTAGAGAACTAATCTTAGTGCAGTCTGGAAATATTTAACATTATTTGGGTATACAACCAAACATGAAAAACACTATGGCACACAAGAATTGTTACAATAGCATTTCATAAGATTCAGATAAAGTCTTACCTAAAAAATTTGGAGACAAATATCTAAAATACGAATTAGGGCATTTGAAAAGAAACAAATGAAAAGGAATTCCAATATTTTCCTATCTGCGCATCATGTAGATATAGTTTTCATGGTTATGGAACAAGCATAAAGGAATGTACGATTCCAAAAAAGCTCAACCACTTCTCAGAATTTTCAAGACACGGAAAAAATATAAGCATAAAATTTAAAATCAAGGCATTACTTGCCTATCAAGGTAGTGTTTAACTGCTTATGTTTTGATTGTTAGAATTCTTGCCAAACAATTATTTTGAAGGTAAACTTCTTGCCGAACATGTAGGAATAAAACAAATTACAGGTTGATAAAGATGCCAACACAGTACCACATGAAAAAATTGCTGCATGAAAAATTAGCAAATATGGTCTCTCAAAAAGCTGTAATCAAGAAAAACTACAAGAAACTCAAATAAATATAAAGAGTGAATTCATGTAATACAAGCTCTCTCATGGAGAAATACAAAGAGTTTCAACGATAAGAACACTGATTAGCCTCATAACTCCAGCTCGCTAATTTCCCTAAGAAATGACAAGGCATGCGAGGACAGGGTTTAACAGACAAACCTTTTCCCACGCCTTCAAGCAAAAGTTCAGCACATTCCAAAGCCGGCTCATAAACATTTTCAGGAAACATAACATGCCCATATCTAGCAGTAGCATAACCCATATCTCGTGCAAGCTCAATCTGAAACCATCTAAAGACAAACAGAAGAAATCGAGTTACAGTCTTATATAATGCTGACAATTTAAATAACAGGGTAAACTCTTAAAGAGAGCAAAACAAACTGGAAAAAAGCATATGCGAACAAATCTAGTATTTTTGCTCCAGGAGATGTCCCTCTAACTGTAAGATAATTTACAAAATAAAGCTTCATTTTTTTAATTTTAATTTTGTTTTATTTTATTTTTGTGGTTTGGTTGTTGTTTTGGCAAGTAAGAACCACCTTCATTCAGCAGCATATAAGGAAAAAGTGTTACCTTTCTCAGGAATTTCGGTTTCTCTGTTTCAGAGCATGGGAAAAAAGTATTAGCAAGGTTAGGGCTTTACATAATCAAAACTATGTCTAGGCTCGTGATTTCTGCACTCTTGAGTTATCAGGAAAAGCATCCTCATTAATTAGCTCATTTAAGGCTCATCGGAGATGATGGCAATTTGCATCTATGATTGATAAGTTGGTGATAAACGGGATAACTGTTTCAACAAATGCCAATCATGTTCAATCACATGCATCTCCATTCCCCCCTTGTTCACTATTCGAACACAAGCATGCACATACCAAAGACAAGTTCTCGGTTATAGTGACTTGCTATAAAATGATCATTGAGGTTGGCTAAATTGCTATTAGCAAGGACATATCTACAGACTGACCTGTAAAGTAGCATCAGGTCCTTGTGTCCACCAACTTGCACATGCATCGAATTGTTGAGTGATTAAATCAACATTATTATTAACCTACAGCAGAAGCAGAAAATGAAACCAGCGTGTGAGTAGAAGGTTAACACACAGCATAAGAAAGGAATAAATAGTTTCTCTCCTGATAGAAACAGCAGATGGATGGAAGCAGTTATAACGTCAAAAAAGATGGTGAAAAAGGATATAGAGGAAAACAAGAAGAATATCAGCAACAATAATATCACTAATACGTAGATAATTCGCAGCAGTCAAAGAGTTTTAGGACAATTATTTCTAGTACCAACTGCTGAGCATATATTTCCAAAAGTACTGTCAGAAATGAACTAGATCAATGACAAAAACAATAGCATTTTCATAACTTGAGGTAACATTCACAACCTTGTGCACAGCAAAGTTTTCTCCACACCGTGAATCTATAACTGTCACATTTTCTTCTGGTACAAGTTTGTGTTGAGTAAAGGGCCACCAGAAAATATCATGTGCCTTCCTTGGCATGTTGCGTAATCTAGATGTTCTCTCCAGAAAAGCTGACTGCATTATTTCTTCAAGAGAATGAAAAGTAGGCAGCGCTTCTTGGAACCACTCCATCAGGTTATTTGACATCTCCTTTGGTATAGGTGGAAGAACAAGCACAGGGACCCTGTCGGCCAAGAAATGAACTTTCAGCTCTTTTTGTTTCATAATGAAAATTCATGGAAACAAGATTGGGTGGTACACCCATCGATATTATTAGAGTCTAAACTGAAGCAGTAGAAGATACTCACGGATAATGCCTAATTATTGGTGTTATACTATATTTTCCACTTCAAAAGAAAAATTCAAGTCAACAGAAAAACAGCTAAAGGTTCACCTTCTCCGTAAATAAGATGATAATGGACCCTCATTAACTAGGCCATGGTCTTCAAATATTACAGCAACAATATCGTAACCTCGAAGTGTTAAACTTTCATAGGCTGAAATAGTTCCTGAAATACCCCCTAGCCTTCCATCACCAACAAGAATAGCTGGGAAGCGGAAAGGTCTGTAAAAGCAGAAAGCAAATTAAAATTTGGCTGTTGAGCCACAACAAGTAAAACTGTGAATCTGCCAAAACAAGAAACGAAAAGACTCTGTTACATTTGAAACGTAAAATGCAGCAGTCTCTAAAGTATTTACGTACAAGAGTAACAGATATTAATATTGTTTTCTTTGAACGGCCTCTAATTTTGGGCAATTCAATTAAACATGATTTGAGAACCAATAAAGAAAGCGCTTGCTTGCAGTATTATAAGGTTGAGTGTCCACCTCTGCCATTTTTATTCATCTTAGTTTTGAACAATGAACAATGTGAGTAGCATGTATCCTAAAACTGAGCTCACATTACTACTGTTTGTATTTAGTTTTCCATTGATCTCCTTCTTGATAGGTGAAGTAGTTTAGAAAACTTTTGACTTTTAGAAAGATTCTCAACAAGTACAGGTTGAAAAATCTTTCTTGCTTAGCATCTTTAGTGGGATTGTAATCATGGATTGCTACTTTAGGGGTTCAAAATAAGAGAAGATAGCTAGAAAGCATGATGGTATGCTTGCCCATTTCAGACCAATCTAGGTTAAGCTCTGGGGAAAGGATTGCCTCCTTATCTTCTAAAGAATAGGAAGAATCTTAATATGCTATCAACTTTTCTATTCTACCCTCTCATGGTTATAGAAGATTTTTTCTATTTGCTTCAAAAATAAGTACTGACAGTCACATCGCCTCATCTACAATTTTTCCTGTCAAGCAATTCCATTTGCCAACTCAATTCATCAAATAGTAGTCACTAACATAGCGCACTTGATGCAAAAGCTGCCTGCTTATAAGAGGCATCTCACTTAATTAGTCACCAAGAAAATTTCTTCGAGGAATAGTACTAATGGTCACATCAATGTTAGGAATGTAAGCTGAGATTTTGACATAGATAACTAACTAGATACTTCGTTTGTGTTTTTTCTTACATATGTGCAAGTAACTATAATATTGTCAGGTAGGCTTGACGTTACAGCACTCTCAACATTAAGCTGATTATACTTAATTTTAAAAAAAAAAAACATTAAGCTCATTATACTTCCATGGTTCTACCAAGTCAACGCTAGACAAAATGTATTGTTTTCTTTTTCAAGATGAGAACAAAAGCTGTAAGCTTTACATTGGAGTACCAGTAAGACTAAAATTCCGGATATATCTTTCCTAGTATATTTTCATCTACAAACCAATTGTGTATCTAAGTACCTAAAAGCTGCAGTTAAAAAAAATTCCAAGTAACTCGAAAAATCCACGCACCTATACAAGTCGCATTGAAGTGAACCAGATGGTCCTGGACTGGCAACACCACCAGCAGTCTCTATAACACACAAAACTTCACCTTTTTCACTTTCTGATTCACTCCCTAAGCAACCCTTCAACATCTCCAACAACTCATCATCCTCCACTCTAGCATTTTCCCTCTCCGCCACTAAATGTGGCGATAACGCCTCTTTCCACCCGTACATTGTCTTACAAACTAACTTCGAAAAACCCTTCATTTCCCAATTCTCGGACCCTTGCAATTTACTCTCCTCATACAACCCCAAATTCACTACCCCATTCCCACAGCTCACATCTTCATCCCTTTCTACTTCAAACCCGCCTCTCGAAAAGGCTTCAGAAGCTGAAACTGATGCTTTGAGCACATGATTCGATGCAAAAACTGAGAATTCACGTCGATGTTGGGAGAAAAATTCAGAGTACTTATTAAAAACGAAGCGGGAATCTGAGTCCTCCGGGAACCCAGTTTGGACAGGCTTCAAGTAGAGGAATTTACGGTGTGGGGAAGAAAGGAAAGAAGTGGAAAGGCCAGCAGAGACTATGGTTTTTCCTAAGGAAGTGTTGGCAGCCCATATGGTATAGATTGGGTGGCTGAGTGGGTATTCAATGGAGGGCAATGCTGGTCGTGAATGCGTTGAAATAAAGCGGCGTACAGAGTTCCGGCGGCGGTAACGGCGGAGGATTCCGGCGAAAAGAGTGGTGGATGGTGACATGGCGGAGGAGGAACCCTAGAGTTGTGTAGACTGTATAGTGTGAGTGGAACTGAAGGCAACGGCTAGCAGTTAAATAATTATTGTAATTTTATTACTGTGCAAACTATATTTCTTGTCCTCCCCCTCATCAAAAATGTTGACCTTGCTTACATGTGAGGCAATATTTTTAAGAAGTTCGATCAATACATAGAAATAAAGTATAGTTGATAAAATTATTGTCTTTACTGGATAGCTCGAATTTTAATTGATGTTTTGATAAACATATCATGTTTCTTTCATGAAGATCTCCAAGCACGCATAGCACACTCAAAATATGCATCAAGTCATTAAGTAATTTCGTTTCATGAATACTACGCTATAAAGTAGATATTACGTGTTATTTTGATTGTTAAATTGACTAAATTATTTATTTTGAAAAAATAATCAACCGCAAGAATAATTTTGATATTGCAACGGTTCAAAAAGACCTTCTATGCATCCTACAGAGAGTCTGATTGGAGAGGAACAGCAAGTATTTCAGAAAAACAAGCACCATCAATCCTTGATTGATATTTAGATGTTTATATTTTTGGTGTAAGGTCTGAGTGACTGTCCATTTTCCTTGCGCACAAATTTGTTGCACTGGTGTTGGACCCAAATCCATAGCTTTTGGAATATTCAACACATATTTGTCGATATTTTTGAAGAGTCAAGCAACATAATTTCTGAAAAAAAAAAAAGGGAAAGATGAGAATAATGGTTTGAGTCTAACAAAGTTGATTTTCTATTCAATTTTACAGAAGTGCTAACATCACCTTTGGCTTAAAATATATTTTGTGCTGTCATTGACTTTGTTTTATTCAAGTACCAAGCAGCTGCTGCCATATGATGTGGATGATGAGGTAAGGTTCAGTTTTAAAAAAATCTATCTTATAATCCGACAAAGTTCAGTTTTTTTTTTTAAAAATCCCATTCTTTAGACTGCCTTAATATATGTATTGTTGACTTTCATTTGCTTATTAACCAAGAAACATTATCTAGAGATAAGTTTAACAAATTCTATATAACAAGATATACACAAGTAACACCAGTGAACTTGCCCAAAAAGTCCTGAAGAACCATGGCAGATGATCAACACAAAGATAGTTACAACAAAAGCAGTTTAGAATCTGTTGTTGTATTTGTAGTGCCATTTCCAGCACAAGGCCATCTAAACCAGCTGTTACAATTTTCATGTCTGATATCTTCATTTGGAGTTCCAGTTCATTTTGCTGGCTACAGAACTCATATTCAGCAAGCTAAATCAAGAAACCTTCAAGATATGCAGCAAATTCATTTTCATGAATTCCCAACTCCACATTTTGATTCACCTCCTCCAATAATTCCAAATTCCATCATGAAGTTCCCAACACATCTCCAACCATCTTTTGAAGCATCTAAACAGTTACACGAACCGTTTACAAATCTCCTTCATGAATTCTCCAATAAAGTGAAGAGAATTGTGGTTATACATGATCCTCTTATGTCTTATGTGGTTCAAGATTTTTCTAGTATTCCAAATGCTGAGTCCTATGCCTTTCATTGCATCTCAGCTTTTACTCAACTCTTTAGCTTTTGGGATGCTATTGGAAGACCTTTTCCAGTAGAGGGAATGCCAAAAGTTATACCATCAATGGAAGGGTGTTTTTCTTTTGAAATCATGAACTTTATGGCTCATCAGTATGAGTTTATGCACTACAGGACAGGTGATATATTCAACTCATGCAGATTGATCGAAGGAAATTATGTCGATTTGCTAAGCAAGTTGGAGATGAATGCAAACAAGAAGCAATGGTCCATTGGACCTATACTACAAAAGGGTTCAAGCACCAGGCACAAAAGTTTGGAGTGGCTAGACAAACAAGGTCCAAAATCTGTTATTTATATCTCTTTTGGATCATCGACTACAATGACCGATAAACAGATTCAAGAATTGGCTATGGGGCTAGAAAACAGCAAGCAAAAGTTCTTGTGGGTACTGAGAGATGCAGATAAAGGTAATGTTTTTGATGACGAAATGAGAGAAGCAAGATTACCAGAAGGGTATCAAGAAAGAACTGAAGGAACAGGTATTGTGGTAACAGATTGGGCACCACAATTAGAAATTTTGGGACACACTTCTATCGGAGGATTTATGAGTCATTGTGGATGGAATTCGTGTATGGAAAGTATGACAATGGGAGTTCCTATATTAGCTTGGCCAATGCATTCTGAACAACCATGGAATGCTACACTAATAACTGAAATTTTAGAAGTTGGCATTCAAGTGACAGAACAAGCACACCAAATGGAACTTGTTAACTCATCAACTATTGAGAAAGTTGTGAACAGATTGATGCTGTCTAAAGAAGGGGAAGAATTAAGAAGCAAGGCTGAAAAGTTGGGTAGACAAGTTTGGCAATCAAGAGATGAAGGAGGTGTTTCTCAACTAGAGCTTAGTTCTTTCATGGCTCATCTTAGCAGATAGATGATCCATGTTACTCGTACTCTTTGAAAATGTTGGCAGGTTCATGTCGGTTCTCTAAAAGTAGTACATTATTAAAGAATCTGATACGGTGCTACAACATTTTTTGGGGAGTCTGAATAAAACAGGTGTTGATGCACTAAGTTTGCTATTGTTGTATGTCTTTTATTAGTATGGCAAAGATTGAGTGAATAAAACAAATTATATTATGCGTATTAGAATCAAAAGCTTGTCAAAAGTAATAACTTGATAGTAAGGTATAACTTTATTTTCTTAATCAAGTACATCAAACGAACATAATTTGATTGCACAAAGGTTCAATGCGATCATTGTGCAAGTTTATCAAGGATTCAAACAGACAGAAGAACGAAATCGAAGCAAACAGATAAATCTGGCTTATGTCAACCAAGAAGATAATCAAGGATTCGAGCAACAGACTCATGTTGATGAATCTCAAAACTTGAGAGAATAGTGAATCTTATTTTTTCTTAAATCAATTTACAGCAAGTATTCCATCTACTTCAGACAGATAATCAACTTAATGATCTCGAGCAAAAAACTGGAGGTTTACACTCTGCATCGAAAAGCCTAAATCAATGGTACATTAGCCTTGCAGCCTCATTTATTCCCAAGTTGTTCAGCCACTTTCCCTAATAAAGATGCTTATATCAAGCAATAAGATCAGGCCATGGCATGTAAAATCCCATTTATCATACATCCAAGTACATCCCATTTGTTGAGGAAAACGTGAAGAATTCAAAGGATCGACCAAAAAAAGGAAGTATCAATCTACAGTAACATAGACTCGGGACTCTCTATGTAGCCTTTAAATGCTTTGAGCCATTCTGCACCAATGGCGCCTAGACAAAAGGAAATTATTAAAGGTTAACCGTGAATTGTTTTTTTAAAAAGAGGATATGAAGAACGCACTATCTAAAGTCACTCACCATCAATCACCCGGTGATCACAGCTCAATGTAACAGACATCATACTGGCAAACTTATACTGGCCTTCACTGGATCCTGGAAGCACCCTTTTCTCAGCTGTTCAAGAAGAAGCAATGATGAGCACAAGATATCCTTGCTGAAATAAAACAATTTAATGAGATGCAAACTTACCAGATCCAACTGCTAGGATGGCTGATTGTGGAGGGTTAATGATGGCACAGAACTGTTTAATGCCAAAAGGCCCTCCCAAATTGCTGACGGTGAATGTCCCACCCTGTGAAATAAGAAAAAAATGAATTGAATTTCTGTCCAATGAAAAAGAAGATATTTAACTGCAATGCCCACCTCATAATCCTGTGGTTTTAAGCTGTTCTCTTTTGCTTTCTGGGCTAAGTTCTTCACTTCCTCGGAAATAGTGGATAAACCTTTCTTATCAGCATCCTGACAACAGCACAGATTTTCCAACATGAAATATAACTGGTAGTCTGAATCAAGAAACATCCAATTATAAGCACTAGACTGGGATGAGAACAAACCCGGACGACAGGAACATAAAGACCATTGTCAGTCTGCACTGCTACATTGATATTTACATTGTGATACCTGTGTTTGCAAGAAAGAATGCACTATTAATTTACATTGCAAACTATTGAAGTCTTCTCACTTCATGTATTTCACTTACTGACGAATGTAGTCATTAGTCCATGAACTGTTGCACTGAGGAACTTTTCGAAGAGCCAAAGCAGCAGCCTGGAATGAAGTTAATTACCCAGGTCATCTCTCTCTGAGACAGGTCACTATAAATAACAGATGACTATATCTCTTATACATCCTGTATAATGTACTTCTTCCATTCAAAAAAAGAAAAATATAAAATGACGTCGAAACAGTGGTCAAAAGACCAAGTATCAGTTCACATTCAGACATTTGATTTCTTCAACACAAGTGTGAAATTTACATATTTAGAAATTAATATTAAAAGTACAACTGAAAGTTGAAACTCTTTGTCAATCAAATGAAACACTTTTTACAGTTAAATATATTTATTATCCAGAAAAATTTGTTCAACTTCGAAATAGTTATAAATGTCATATATATTGTGGGACAGAGGAGCAACTGTTTTTTGACAAGGTGCAGCGATTATGAAAGCAAGTTAGGAGTTGCTCAGACTTCTTATGCGAGAAATATACGAGATTCCAGCTCCAATTTTGGCACAAAGGTCCATGCATAGTCACTCTCTCTCTGTCTCTGTTTTTTGACAAGACCTTTTCTCTCTTTTCTGGACCCACTACAAGACCATGGCGTTCTTTTCCTTTTTCCTTGTCAGGTGGTACAGTGGATCTTAATGGAGTATTTCTTACCTTTATTACAAGATCATTAATAGATAACTTCTTTCCTCCTGAAGCCTCTTGCAATGAATTGAGCTTGCTCCTCAGTCTGCGGACCAAGCAATGAGCAAGATAAATAACAGAAAAAAATAAAATTTGGCTGTTGGACAATAAAAGTAATACTCACTCTATAAGTTTGTCGACGCATGTATCAACAGTCAAATAGTAATGGGGAATGGTTTGCTTTGACAACAGCAACCTAGAAGCTGTCACCTGCACAGAGTACACCAAAATTGGTATAAATAGGACAAAACCTAGTGCTTGTAAAAGAAGTGGGTAAACAAAAAGTATACCAAACACTTCATACAAGGGATAAATTGGAGATAACACGGACAAGCATCTAAAATTGACTAATTCCGGGAACATGAGGATTCATCCCCTAGAGGTGTAAATAGTACCTTTCTGATCTGTGCAACAGGAATATCCATGTAATCTAGAGATGTGTCAGCCTTGGGAGCTGCTGCAGGGGTGTCCTTTCCGCGTGAAGCTACATTATCAAGGGGAAAAAAAGATTATTGATTCGTCTACGACCATATCACAACTTTTTAGGGAAATCTTTCCTTCCATTAGAGAAAGAAGGAAATATGTTCAGTGACATAAAACCAACAGTAACATCAACTAGCATATAAGTATATATGCAGACTAGGAAGAAGGTTACCAAGATAATCATCAATATCAGCTTTCACGATACGTCCCTCAGGACCTGTTCCTTTGATGTTTGTGAGAGGTATCTGTTCATGCTCATACAAATGCAGATTTAACCTCAAGGAAAAAACATGTAACCTGAATCATATTATCAAAACAAATTTAACCGAAGAAAATAAGTACATTGTGATCTTCCGCAATTTTCCGAGCTAGCGGACTAGCAAAAATGCGATCCGCCGCACTAGGTTTAGAAACTTTTGGCTGTGATGGAGTAACAGGTTTCTCGGCAACCTCTTCTTTGGGAGGAGGTGGAGAAGCAGGAGCTTTTGGTGAAGGCGTGGCATCTGATGTTGAAGGCTGGTAATCTTTAAATTTTGCAATGTCATCTTCCTCTTCAACAGTAACAGCGATCACCTACAAAATTTTCAACATTCATCAATTTTTTATAATTAATTCTCACAATGACGTAGCTTTTGTTGGCATGTAGATCAAGGCACAATGAAATTCACGAAGGAAAGAAATTTCTGCTAGGTCAATTTTATGAGGTTAGGAGCCTATTGTGATTGAACTGATGCAAATAGAGGAATTGTCAGTTTCATTATTCAGCTATCAGCTTAAGTATCAAATGTTCAGCAAAGCGCCAACCTAGAAACGAAGTACCAACTAGAATATAAGTCAAATGTGGGAACTAGAAGAACCAAGCATTAGAAAGTGATGTGTGATGCATCAACTGTAAAGAAGCCGATCTATACAAGTACGCAGAGAAGTCACATCGACACAATGGAGGTCCTGAATAAACAAGTGATACCACATGGCGTGAAGTCCAAATTATCTAACACCAAGATACAACACTCCACCATTGGTACTCTCAATTGAAATATTTAATCATCAATACCTCTCCAACTTTGATACTGCTAGCTCCGTCTCCGTGAAGAATCTTAGCTAGATATCCTTCTTCCATGCACTCCATCTCCACTGTTGCTTTATCCTACGGGTATGAATGAGTAGTGTGAACACCAGAACCAGAAGCTAATACACATAAGGGAGAACTCTCCCTTAGCACATCATGATAACAGCAGCTAAAAATAATCCTACTGTTTCCACTTCACAGAGCACTTCACCAGGAGAAACTTTATCGCCCTCTTTCTTTAACCATCTGGCAATATTTCCCTGCATCACAAGTATCGAACTGCTAAGGCGCTAACAAACATAAGTGTAAAGAAATAATGATTCTCGAAGAGATTTAGTGAGAGAAGTTATATACCTCTGTCATTGTAGGTGAAAGAGAAGGCATCCCAATCGCTTGGTGTGGAGGAAGATCTGAAACAGAGAAGATGCCAGATTAATTTGACTCCAAAATCGAGGGTTCTCCCTCTTTGGTTCCATGTTTCCAAATTAAACCAACTAAGGATACGAAGGATCCCTTTAGCAATTTCTTTTATAAGGTGAGGTACTATTATTCAAGATAGTATCAAGGAGGTACTGCAAAATTACAGCAAGAAAAAGAGTAACAATGACTCCAATACAATCTTTTCACCAAGGAGTTCAAACGTCTGGAAGATGTGCTAACTTTTCTAATGTGTTCTCCTTACACCATATACATACAAATAATGAAAGCATCTATATTTTACAAATAGTTCTGTTTTTTCTCTTCGAAACATCTCTTACTCCTTTCTAGCCATATAGTCCATATGATGCACAATGGGCTGTTCTCCAGGTCTGTTTCTGCATGCAATCAACAATATGTCCCTGCCAGCATTGTATTAGACTCTTCACATCCTTGGATAACATTCAATACACTCCAAAATACTCCCAGGAAAAGTGCCCAAATCTGTCATGTCTGGTCACAATGTAGAAGTAAAAGATTACTGGTCTCCGCTGATCTTTCAGCAAAGAAACATCTGCTGCATATAGTCACTCCTTTCTCTGAAGAGTATCCAGGCATAAATGGTTAGCTGCAAGTGCTACTATCCATCCAAAACAAGCAATCCTGGGACGTGCTTTTGCTCTCCAGATCAATTTCCAATGTCAATGAGCCTCCAAGTTTCTTTTCCAACAACATATATGCACTCGTAACAGTAGAAGTTCTTTTTTACTTGCCAGACAAATCTGTGAATCCCTCCTTGTAACATCCAGTAACCGGTCCCAGCAGACCCAATAATATACTGATATCATCTACTTCCCATTCATTAAACTTTCTTCTAAATTGTATCAGTCACCCATGTTATTCAAACAATCAGCCACCATGAGAGTCATAATTCAAAGCTAAACTATACAGGACTGGAAATTCATCCTTCAAACTCCCCATATCCGACCAGCTATCCATCCAAATTAACTTCTCATTTCCAATCAGCTTAACAGATTTCTGGAATTCATCCCACAATATATATGTTTCCAGATTGTCTGGGCTTTCAGATCCAACTTCCTATAATTAGTCATAACAACTTCCTTCCATATGTCTTCCCTGCTATCATTTAACCTCCAAAGCCATTTGTAAGGAAGATTCTTGTTCTGTAGCTTGAGGTTCTTGACCATTCCTCCCCTTCTATCTTTCATAACCTCTTTCCTCTTTACTAAATGGTTTTTTTTTACTTTCTGAGCTACCTTTGGAACCTGTTTCTTTTTCTACAATCTTTGGGATGGGGATAGTGACATTAAATATGTAGGAATACCATCCAAGACACTATTCACCAAAGCCAGTCTTCCTTCCAAAGAACAGGTACTATTTCTTCCAAGGAGATAGTTTCTTCTCACAATTGCCAATGACCCCCTTGCAAATCTCTAAATTACTCCCTCTGTTTCAATTTGTTTGTCAGGTTTGGCACAGAGTTCAAGAAAGTAAAGAAGACTTTACATCCGAAAGTTTCAGTTGGAAAACTATTCAACTTTACAGTTGGCTCCAAGCGACAGACCTAAATATACAGCTGGAAAACTATTCAACTTCACATCCGAAAACTTCAGACAGATTATCAATATAGCTATCAGCATTTATAGAGTACAACTAAAGTAGTAAATAGGGGAAATGGCAATGAAAAATGACTTACTCAGTGTACATTGACATGAAGTTGTCCGATGAACCTTAACCGATAATAGGAACTAAAGTTGCAGCAACTAGATAAATGCTCACTAAAATAAAGAATGGTTTATAAGCAGTTTGGAGGATGCCCAGAAGACAGAGTTTCTAATTAAATAGCCAAATGCTAAAATGACACTAAAAACAAGTACCTGAAGCAGTGGAGAAACCCCTCCTTGAAGGCGCTTGTGATCTGACACAAAGAAGACAAATCAGAATCTGCTTCAAGAGAATGATCAAATATTATCTTCTATTTAAAAAATAAAAAATAAAAAGGCAGTCGTAAGCCACAGAACAAACCCCGAAGACCTTCTAATGAAAGACACGCTACCGGTGGAGGTGCATGGAGCAATTGTAGTTCTCAGAGCATTTCCAAATGACATCTATGGTTAGAAGCACATTAAGATAACTTGATGTAAATATCACTGCTCGAAATTCAACAGGTAAAAGGGGGGTGACAAAGAAATAGAGGTTTAGTCACAACCCTGGGAGATACTGTTCTACAACTGTTGTTGGAGACAGCTGAACCTGAGTAGCATCTATTGAAGGACTTAGGAATGTTGTGTCTCTCTCCGGATACAAGACCGGACTGGCACCTTAAAATATCTGTAAAAGCCACACATATTTGGATAATGAAATACAAAAAAATGAAAATATCACCAATAACAGACAATGCAAGAGCCAATAACAAGAAAAAGAAGTAACCAATGACAAACATCTGATAATGTGTAATTCATAAACAACAATAATTAAATCTACTAATTTACCATCTCCCTTCTCCATAGAAGACCTCGTGCCATTACTAAACCAACGGACAAGAATAGCAGAGTCATGTCGTATCAAGTTCGAAGAACTCCCGATCTGCAAATAATTTGAAAGCAAGGGAAACAGAAGAAAATGAGATGAACAGGTTCTGGAACATTTCAACACACATTTGGTTGTTCCAAGGGAAATACCAGGTAAATGACTTAGATTAGGCTATGGAATTTGAAAGAAATGACCTGAATTAGATGCACCCTAAGTATATAATTGTTCTTGGTCTGTGAAGATGTGTTGTTAGGTGCTCCAATTTATTTTCTCATTGAGGTTAAAGTATATCCCTTTTATTTTCTCCTTTTTTTAACACCGCAGAAGAAGATGTAATACTTATTACCTAGAAAGGAAAGACGAGGGACTGGAAAAAAACAACTAAATACATATAGCAAGTATGTTCTATTTCCATGAACGAAATGGTTTGGCCAAATTGCTTAAGATTCAGAGTGATTTCACCATATGACTAATATCAAGTAGCAAGCCATGTGCCAAGAGTTTAAAAGACAAAAACTGCTATCAACAAAATAAAAAGATATAATTTTTGCATCCAACAGTGTGGCCTAGTAAAACTGCTACAACAAAATAAAAAGATTATCCTTTTTGCACCCAAGTGTATAGCCTAGCGGCCGATAAAGTAGGACAAGAACCATGAGGTCTCAGGTTCAAATAAATCCTAGTCAATTTCTTCCAATCTCCCTAAGCCTTAGGTGGTCAGAGTTGCTGGTGGAAGACAGCAGGTACCTGGTGGAATAATCCACAGGTGCAAAATGCAACGTTCATCTAAGTATGAGCACTAAACCATCTTCTGACAATTAAATTACCAGTCATGAGAAAATGCATCATCTCATCCAACCTAACATCAATACAAATCACACCAACTCCAAATTCATAAAATTCAATCCCTAAATTCATATCTCAACTACAACCACAAAAGTTAAGCTCCGATTCCCAAATCTCATACAAAATCAAACATAACCAATAACAAGTCTATTTCGATGAAGAAAACAAAAACACTCCTATTGACTATAAAATGCCGCACCTCCACAGAGTAATTACTCATCACGTCAATCAAACAATCGTAGATTTTAGGGATTCAAAATTACACAAACAAAAAAAAACAAAAAAAAAAATGGGAAATCTGAATCTGCACCTTTTTGGAGTGACGAAGAACGTGAGTAGCATAAGTCATGATTTTGATCTTCTTCTCCGGTGAAAGAAAGCAACCGGAAAGGGGCGGCGGAAGGTGGCTTTTCGAGTACGAAATTGGGCAGACAAAAGATGCTATAAAAATGGAGAATTATTTTTCCTTTTTTCTGTTTTTCTGTTTTATAAGTATTTAAATTTATTTTTAACAAAAATGTGTGTAGGTGGGCTACTAAGGTCAGCGATACAGCGGCTCTTAAATTTGGAAAATACAACAAACTTTTTTAATGGATAAAAATGTGTTATAAATCGTAGGTTCGAATTATGAAAATAATCATTAATATTTATACTAAAATAAGTTGTTTAGAGTAGGATCATTCCTTTCTCATACTTTGTATGGATGCATAATTGTTTGTACACTATGTCATTCTTTTTCATTTTAAAATTGATTTTTATAAAGTAAATAGTAATTGTAAAAATAATTATATTTGTATGAAATATATATCTATTAATACAAATATTTTAACAAAGTAGGTCTTCAATGAATTATATTTTTATATAATTAATATTAAAGAAAAAATTCATATATTGTGCAGGAAAGGGTTGACGATTTTCTTAGTTTAATATGATTCAAATACATGTATTTAATGATTTTTTTTTCTTTTTGTTTTCGTTAATTAGTAAAAAAAATTTGTTGGATAAATTTTTCTTATGTTGTTTGAGGTTTTGGGCATAGGAAAAGGAGAAATGTTAGATGACTTAGTGGGAAGGTGTGAGAGTTGGCAATACATAGGGGACGTCATGTGAGGTAGAGATCAATTACAAAGGTGCTGAGAAAAGTTATTAGACATGACCTGACGCATTTTGAATTTTATGCACGTGATCTTAGATAGAAGTCTAAAGATCGCAAATTTAGGATAGAAGGTTAGTTGATTATTGAGCATTAATCAACTAACCTACAAAGAAACAAGAACAACCCAATACTATAGTGCAATAATTGAAACACATGAAACGACAAACAATGATAGATAATATAAGCAAGCATAATACGACTAGTACAACACCAACCCCAACAAGCCTACACCCTCGAAAAGCAATAATACCGCTCTACACCCTACTAACCTTATACTCTAGGCGGCGATCTCCATACCTGCTTATATAAGGTCATGTTCTCAGGTAAATTCAATCATTTCTGCAGCTTGAATCTCATTCAATCCATAAACACTCGCAATCCCATCCCCAATTGATATCATTCGATCGATTTCATCCAGTTGAAAATTCATATAAAAGTGGCTAATTTAACTTTCTAATAAACTTATTAGTTCTGCAGCTTAAAGAGAAAGTTCCATTAAAGCTGAAAATGTGAATATTAAAGGCTCAAAAATATCCCTAAACTATCTGAAATATCTCACATTTACCCTTAAACTATATTCCGGCTCAAAATTACCCTTCTCGCCATACTATTGAGTCATACCTACCCTTCTAATTAACAGAAGTATGTTAAGTGTCATGTGGACGCCACATGGACGCCACCTAATCGCCAAACATTTCCCACTTCCACATAGACTAATAAGATCCCTAATATCTAATTTTCCCCTCATTTCTCCATTGATACGATAGCAACGATTTCACCCACCCCTTTCATGTACTTTGTTCGTTGTGTTTGTTGCAAGTATCATGAAGTAAATGTATGTAATGATTAGACACTTTAGGACTCAATGTATGAATTAAAGTTTGTATTTTGTAATGAAGTTGTAGTACTTATGAATTGGAACAATGCTTTATGTATTATGTATTACGTATCATGGGATGTATGAATTGAAGTTTGTAGTTTATAATGAAGCGATAACGTTGTTTGTTGAAAACCAGCAGACTTTGTTAATAGCATATGTCATGGAAAACTAAGCAATATTCTCTTGTATACTCTAATCTTTGCCGCCTTTGATTTTATATGTATGATACCCTTCTTTGGTTTTGAATTTGTATTATGTTTCTTTGAGATGTATTAATCGAATGGCAAATACTTTAGAAACATGGCTTAGCTCTTGTTTAGTTACTTCAACTGTCACGGAACAACTCCTACTGACCGGCTATGATGATGAGTGAAGCTACATAAAGGCTCAATGTTGCTCTGCTGAATGGAGGGAACATACTTGTTGGAGGTTAGAGTCTGTTTTACTTCATTGGAGGTGGGTGAAATTGTTTCAATCGTATCAATGGAGAAATGAGGGGAAAATTAGATATTAGGGATCTTATTAGTCTACATGGAAGTGGAAATGTTTGGCGCTTATATGGCGTTCATGTGACACTTAACATACTTCTATTAATTAGAAGGGTAGGTATGACTCAATAGTATGATGGAAGAGTAATTTTAAGCCGAAATATAGTTTAAGGGTAAATGTGAATTATATTGGATAGTTTAGGGGTATTTTTGAACCTTTTCCATTTTATTTATCATGATATATCAAGACAAGCACAAAAACACAAACAAATAAGGATTGTGTATTAACCATAAACAAACAAAAAAAAAAAATTAATAAGATTTGAGATAATCAGATTTAGATTCTTATCATCTTCTTCTTCACAAAAAAAAAAAAAAAAAAGTTATTTTTTTTTCCAGATCTTTATAAATCAAAACCAGAATACATATAAACATACTGACAGTACAAAATTAACAAAAAAGAGAAGAAAAAAAAAGAAGAAAGAGTAAAAGGACAAAATGGATTTTAAAGAAAAAAAGGATAAAAAATTGGATTTAAGAAAATCCATGACAGATACAATCCCACTTCTTGACTCTACACATCAAAACCAGAGCCATATCTATTACCGTTTTAATTCTTTTCCATTTTCTAACTCTGTTGCTGTGGAAATGACAACTAATATCCTTCCTAGACAGCTTCGTTCAGTGTTTCTTGGTGTGGATGTTGGTACTGGTAGTGCTCGTGCAGGTGGGGTTTTTCTCTTTTGATCGAGTATTGTGAGTTTGGTGTTTGTTGGTATGAATTAATTGTAAAGTTGTTTTTTTTAATGGGGTTTTGAGATTGGTTATGGTGAAAAATTATGGCTTTTTGTGTTGATGTTGACTTAATGGTGTGGATGTTGGTACTGGCAGTGCTCGTGCAAGTGGTGCTTGGGGGGGGGGGGTTGAATGAATTCTTGCAGTATTGTGAATATTGTGCTTGTTGGTGTGCATTAATTGTGAAATTGATTCTTTTATGGGGGTTTGAGGTTGGTCGTTGTGAAAAAGTCGTCTTTTGAATGCTTGCTGTATTGTTATTATGGTGCTTGTTTGAGTTAACTGTAAAATTGGTTTTTTAATGGGGTTTTGAGGTTGCTTATGGTGAAAAAATATGGCTTTTGAATGGTTGCAGTATTTTGAATATGGTGCTTGTTCGAATTTAGTGTAAAGTTGTTCTTTTCCTGGAGTTTTGAGGTTGGTTATGGTGAAAAAATCACGTCTTTTGAATGCTTGCAGTATTGTGATTATGGTGCTTGTTTGAATTACTGTAAAGTTGGTTTTTTAATGGGGTTTTGAGGTTGTTTATGTTGAAAAAACTTGGCTTTTGAATGGTTGCAGTATTGTAAATATGGTGCTTGTTCAAATTAAGTGTAAAGTTGATTTTTACCTGGAGTTTTGAGGTTGGTTATGGTGAAAAAATCATGGTTTTTTTGCGTTGATGTTGACTTAATGGTGTGGATGTTGAAACTGGAAGTGCTTGTTTTTGAATGAATTCTTGCTGTCTCGTGAATGTGCTTGGTGGGTTTTGTTTTTGAGTGAAATCTTGCAGTATTATGAATATGGTGCTTGTTGGTATGAATTAATCGTGAAATTGGTTTTTTCCCTGGCGGTTTGATGTTGGTTATGTTTCTCTTTTTTTATGTTGACTCGATGATATCACTTCTCAAATGTTAAGCTTCTGTTACTATTTTCAGCACTGAGTGGTCATATGTAACTAATGTTAAGATCACAATCGAGTGCAGGTCTCTTTAATGAAGACGGCAAGCTTCTAGGTTCTGCTAGTAGTCCAATACAGATATGGAAAGACGGTGACTGTGTTGAGGTCAGATGTTGTAACTATTTTTAAATGGACATTCCTTGTTCTTGCCTTTTTGTTGTTTGTCTATATGATTGATTTCTCTCAATCTCTTTTGGTCAACTTTTGTTGGTTGTGTCACGTTACAATATGTTTACTTGATAGTAATATGCTTTTAAAAGGTAGCAATGAGAAAACCATACTCTGTTTTGCTGAAGTAGTGCTTGATTTCTTCCTTTTCAGTTCTTTGTGCTTCTGATTTCATTTGTGTGGTTTGTCGAATTCAGCAATCTTCAACTGATATTTGGTTAGCGATCTGCACTGCTGTAAAAAGGGCATGTGACCTCGGCAGTGTTTCCAAGGAAGAAGTTAAGGGACTGGGGTTCGCTGCTACTTGTTCTCTTGGTATATACTCACTAACTTCTGCAGTTCATCAGTCCAGCGTGTTGATTGAGGTATACATGCTGAATTACGGTAGTATCTAACATGGATGAATTGATTCCTCTTTGCAGTTGCTGTTGATTCTGAGGGTGAACCTGTCACGGTTTCATGGAGTGGTGATACTAGAAGAAACATCATAGTGTGGATGGACCATAGAGCTGTAAAACAAGCTGAGAGGATCAACGCCTCTAATTCACCTGTACTACAGTATTGTGGTGGAGGCGTATCCCCCGAGATGGAGCCACCAAAGGTACATACACTAGTAGGAAGGACTGCTGCTTATGTCTTGATTATTTTACCTAAATGAGATTTTTTATTTTTAAAGTATGTATTGGTTAGTTTAGCTGACCCCTTATGGCAACATTTCTACTAGAATGTTAATGGTAAGTTAGTCAAATATTAGTTAGTGCCACACTGAAGAGATATTAAGTGAACGTGGTATTTCACACCTCTCATACTACTTAATGGATTCATCTATGCATCCCAAGAATCTCCTCTTGTTTTCACATAGTATCAGAGCCTCTACAATTTTGATATATTCTAATTTACACCATTCACCTGTCTAGAATTTTCACTCTGTTTCTATATTCTAGTCTCTGCTGGACTGTTCCGGTGGGATTGTGAGTTTTTCAGTGATTGCTCCATTTGCAGGGGCCTTTTCCCCGTTGGTAATTCTCCTGGCCAGTTCTGGTTCAGGCTCGATGATTGTTCATTATCCCAGTGTTGTTCAAAATTATCAAACTTAAGTTTTACCAGCTTGAGTATCAAGGCATATGTTAAAATTTAGAGTTAAGTCAGTCCAAAATTTTAAAAGCATCCTTTCCTAAAAAGCATCTCAGATTTCTTTCCCTCCAAACAGTCCACCAAATGCAACCTGGTATCATCTTGACATCTTCCATCTGCTTTTTGTCTCGACTGATTTTAATTATTTGCATGTTGGTTTGGTGCAAGTGGCTGTTAAGCCTCTTTTCCGTAAAGACCTTGATATCCCTGTTTGTGTCCTCCTTAGAGATGACCGCTTTTTGAATTTTAATGATTCACTGTTAGGAGTCTTGCTACTACGACAGAGACAATTGTTAAAACTGAAGGAAGCATTCAGTCTACTTCTCAGGTTACACTGCTGTATCTTCCCTAGTAACCTGAGAAGTAGACTGAGTGCTTCCTTCAGTTTTAACAATTGTCTCTGTCGTAGTAGCATTAATGATGAGGTGCTTGATCTCATCGTTGCAGTAGTTATCCCACCAATGTTTTAACACACCGGTGAAACCTACAGCAATCATGGTAGCAGCTTCTCTATCTGCCGATCCTCTTATCTTATAAGCAGTGATGGCAATTCCCATTTCATGGAGCTTGTTGTATATTTGATGCTCAGCTAGGACATCAATGTTCCATTCAGTGATGCTTCTTCCTTAATGAGAAGAAGTAGACAAGAATGCATTTTCCTCATACTGCAAGTCGGGGAAAGAGGGACGGCTGTGATAGTTTTTCCGGTTGTGGAAACGATCATGGATAGCTTTTGAAGAAGGATATCTTTATCCTGAGTGGTTGAAACAGATTTCTCTTGAAGGGTAAAACCCTTTTTGGGGTTTTTCCATCTTTCGTGGAAACGTTGAAGTTGGTAAGTTGTTCATTGATCCTGCCAATGATATTTCCTGAGACTTCAAAAGTGTCAGAAAGTTTGGGGAATTTTTCTTTGGAAAATTGTGGGAGTTTGAATCCTGGGTTAGGTTCAATATTATGGTTGGATGAAGTAAAAGCCGGAGTTGGTCTTCTACTAATGGTAGGTTTTGTATCTTTTATTTGTCTGGAGATAACATGAAGAATTTGGTTTGAGTAGTTATTTTGTTCTACTACTCGGTCAATATAAGCACAGGTCAGCAAAAAGCCTGTCTTATCACTTTTCTCATTGAAAGGAGAAACTTTGATCATTGTACCTGCAACAGGGATGTTAATTCCTTCAAGAGGAGGAGTAATAGATTCAACAACCTTATTGGAAGTAGTATACCATTTGTTAATGATAACCTGAAGTGACTCGGTCTGATTTTCAATCTTACCTGTCATCTCAAACCATTTGAAGAATTCGATTTCACAACCTATTCTTCTCATATCATTCATCCAAGAATCTCTAAACGATTCTCTTTCTTTAAGAGTATAGGTAGCACATACCATTTTCTCTTAGTCTGGTTATCCGAATGAGTCCACCTTTTGCGAAGGATGTCCGAATCAGGATTGAAGACTTCACCTGTCTTAAGCATACCAAGCCAACCTGGTTTTTCCACCTGGGGTGGCTCCATCTCACATGCAGTGGGACTGGTAGGTGGATCTTGATAGAAGACTTTGGGGATGTCTCCTGAAAAGGTGTGTTACCTTTGCCGTTGTCAACTAAGTTGTCAGCAATTGAAATGGTTTCATCTTCAGCTTCCTCCGGGTTTTTTGAAGAAGAAGTTGTCCTGGGAACCGGTCTCGAGGGACACAAATAGACGGACTAGACTAGGATGACCTTCGATACGAGGAAGATCTCCTAATAGTATTGTCAAGAAATTTGAGTTCTATTGACCCATCGGAAAACTGAACGACTCTTTTAATCTGAGAATCTTTCAGAATGAGCGCAAAAGGTAGAGTTGTGGCTTCAAAACGTCAATCATTATTAGAAAGTATATCTTTCCATCCGAGTAGACGAGGGACGAAGATGGTACTATGATCATGGTTGGCTTCCATAAGCATAGTCTCACCTTTCAGACTCTCAACACGAGCATTTGGAGCAAGAGTGGTTTTCATAAGCCTATAATAGACTTAATAGATAACAACTATTTCACGAGTATTTGCCTGGTAAGTTTTCAAACTTATGTTTTTATAATTCTGCATTATTACTTAAGATCCTTTAAATGGTATTAGAGCCATGTTGGCAGTATACATACTTAGTATGAACAACTAAGTATATATACTGTCTAAGGCATGGCAAAATTATTCTAATGTAGTATTTTGATAATTTTCCATATGTTGTTCGTATGTACATGTTTATTAGAACTGTTATCATGTTCCTATATACTGTTTCTATACTTGGTGTAGAGGTAGTCATTCTTTCCTAAGTGTGCGAGGTAACCAAATAATACCTGGTGTGTACGTTGGCTAGCCGGAACTGTAAGGTCGCTGAAGCTAGGTGGGCGTTTAGACCTGTTGAAGTGGTGATCCCGTAGCCAAGATAACTCTAGGAAAAGAATGATGTAAAACCAGCAGACCCTACTTTAGGAACTCTATTTGGATCTTTGATATATGTTTTAATATTCCATACATACTTGCATGCGTATTGATTATTATTGTTATACTTGTTGAAGACTTCCTCCCCTGTTCCAACATTTCAACAATTCTAAGGAACTTTTTGGCAATATCCATCTGATATGCTGAAAGATGTTCCATATTTGTGTAGTTACTTCATAATGTAGAGCTAAATGCTTGTTAGTCTCGGCTGTCTTGCCACAAAGGTGAAATTTATCACACAATTGAATGCCAAAAGATACTTATTTCAGCTAGAAGCCTTTGGAACCTGTCTAAATAGTGTAGGGTACATTGAAAGAGTAGTTATATGCTTCCACTTTTGATGGTTGGGTGAATTTGTGGAAGTTTTCATATGTATGACCCCTTTTATCTTGGTAGTTGCTTGGCATGAGGTGATCTGGGCAGCACTTGTTTAGTGTGTAACTTTTAAGCCCCGTTCCACATCCACCTTCTTTCCTGCCACTACCCAAGAAAAAGGGTGCAGGAGTATAGAAGTAAGCAAGCAATAGAATAAGTTCTGTCCTGTAAAGAGACTGACTTAGAGGTTAGGTTGTCAAGAAATTTGCTTTTCAATGTTGAATTCTTAACATGCACTTGCTTTGTGTGCTCCTGAAGGATACTTTTGGAACCGTATGGTAAGAGTGATGCTATTGGGGTTGATGACATGCATACCTTCTTACCTAGTAATGAATCAATATCAGCGATATCACCTGTACTTTCCTGCTGAATCTGATAGTCAAATAAGTATGTGATTTTTTTTTTTTTATGAAGTAAGTTGAATAAGTATTTGTTGTTTGTGTGCTTGCTCTTGACATCTTTACGCTTCTTTTCTTTCTACTGTAGGAAGTCAAAAAGGAAAATTTGAAATTTCTACTTAATTACTTCCTTGATCATCACATCTTGATATGCTCTATCTACTTCTTGCTAATACAAAATTGCTTTTACAGCTCTTGTGGGTGAAGGAAAATCTCCAAGAATCCTGGTCGATGGTATTTAGGTGGATGGATCTAAGTGATTGGTTAACATACAAGTAAGAAATAGCTCCTGAACTTTAACTCTTGAAGTTTTAACAGGAAGAGGTGATGCCATCTATTCTGTTAACTTGTTAGAGCAACAGGAGATGACACGAGGAGTTTATGCACCACTGTATGCAAATGGACATATCTAGGCCATGCGCACATGCAGCAGATAAATGAGAAAGATTCCTGTGCTATGGAATCTTGTGGATGGGATGATGGATTCTGGGAGGAGATTGGCTTAGGTGATCTTGTTGATGGGCATCATGCTAAGATAGGTATTTTTGAAGCTTCACTTAAATTGCTAAAATGTATGATTTGAAAAAATTTCAGGGAACTGACTTTGTTGCAAACTTGTCAATCTCTATTCATCATCTTATTTGAAGTCATGCTACAATGTGCAGCTGTTGAAAGAGTCTTTGAAAGTTGAGCAATGAGTCTCAGAAAACAGATACGGTCACCTCTCATATATTAGGGATTAGTTTGGGGATTGGTCTTCTCTCACCAAAAAAGAAGAGGAAAAATCACAAATTTGTGCATTTTTTCATGTTAGGTTGCCATTAGCATTTACTGATTCGTGTCCTGGGAAACTGTTGAAAATATGTCTCAAGATATTGCAGAAATAAAACAGTTAGCTATTTTTAGGATTTTTAAATTATGTTATTAGAGTCCTATTTGACTTATATTTAGGAGTTAGTTCTTTTTATTTGTTATTTGAATTAAACTGATAAGTTAGTATCTTATTTTTCTATTTTTAGTTAGGAATTATATCTATAAATGCAAGTCTCTGGAGTATTAATAAAATAATTCCCTTTGATAATAGTGCAGTATTTTTTTCTCTCAAAGTCTTTCTCTTTCTTTGTTATTTTCTTAATTTCTTTATTAAAAGAACCAACAATTGATATCTAGAGCCTTCTTCTTGAGGGACTTGTGAGTAGAAAAATGGATTCTGAAAATAGTTTTTCACGAATGGCTCCACCTATTTTTGATGGTGAGAATTATCAACTATGGGCTGTGAGAATGGAAACTTACTTGGAGGCTCTTGATCTTTGGGAAGCCGTGGAAGAGGATTATGAAATTAATCCGCTGCCAAATAATCCCACCGTGGTCCAGATCAAGAGTCGCAAGGAAAAAAAAATCCATTAAGTCGAAGGCAAAAACAACTTTGTTTGTTGCTGTTTCGACAATTGTTTTCACAAAAATCATGACTCTCACATCACCAAAAGATATTTGGAATTATCTGAAGAAAGAATATGTTGGAGATGAAAGAATACGAGGAATGAAGGTGTTGAATTTAATGAGGGAGTTCGAATTGCAGAGAATGAAAGCGTCAGAAACAGTTAAGGAATATTCTGACAGATTGCTTGGTATTGTCAACAAGGTAAGATTACTAGGCACTGAATTTAAAGATACAAGAATTGTTGAAAAAGTTCTTGTTACAGTGCCTGAATGATATGAAGCATGTATAACTATCTTGGAAAACACAGAAGATCTGTCTAAAATTACCCTAGGCACTGAATTTAAAGATACAAGAATTGTTGAAAAAGTTCTTGTTACAGTGCCTGAATGATATGAAACATGTATAACTATCTTGGAAAACACAGAAGATCTGTCTAAAATTACCTTGGCAGAATTGTTAAATTCTTTGCAGGCTCAGGAACAAAGGAGACTTATGAGGCAAGATGACATGGTTGAAGGAGCATTAGTAGCCAGCCACAAAACTCAAAGCAAGGGTAAATTTTTGAAAAATTACCCACCTTGTCAGCACTGTGGAAAAAATGGACATCCTCCATATAAATGTTGGAAAAGACCAGATGCACAATGCAAGAACTGCAAACAACTTGGTCATGAAGCTGTGATTTGCAAAAGCAAATTTCAAAAGGATGAAACAGTTGCCCAAGTCACTACTGAAGAAGAAGAAGAAGACCACTTATTTGTGGCAACTTGTTTTTCAACCAAAAAATCTGATTTTTGGATGATTGATAGTGGTTGTACAAACCACATGACATATGAAAGAAATATTTTTAAAGAGTTCATTCCTATGGAAAATAAGAAAGTCAAAATAGGGAATGGTGATTGTATTCCTGCAAAAGAAAAAGGGTCTGTTTCAATTAAAACAAATTCAGGTACAAAAATAATTTCAGATGTTCTTTATGTGCCTGATATTGATAAAAGTTTGTTTAGTGTTGGTCAGTTAATAGAAAAAGGATTTAAATTATTATTTGGAGACAAATATTGTCGAATCTTTGATTCTACTAAGCAAGAGATTTTACAAGTTGAAATGAGAGGTAAGAGCTTCTCATTTAATCCAACAGAAGATGCACACAAGCCTTGCAAGACAAATGATGAATTAGCAGATTTGTTCACAAGGTCAATTTCAGATGAGACTACAATCTACAATTCCTGATCCAAGAAGGACTGTTGAAAATATGCCTCAGGATATTGCAAAAATAAAACAGTTAGCTATTCTTAGTATTTTTAAATTATGTTATTAGAGTCCTATTTGACTTATATTTAGGAGTTAGTTCTATTTATTTGTTATTTGAATTAAACTGATAAGTTAGTATCTTATTTTTCTATTTTTAGTTAGGAATTATATCTATAAATGCAAGTCTCTGGATTATTAATAAAATAATTCCCTTTGATAATATTGCAGTATTTTTCTCTCAAAGTCTTTCTCTGTTATTTTCTTAATTTCTTTATTAAAAAAACCAACAGAAACAGTGTAGATCTGCTTAGCATCCTATTTATTTTCTTTTTTTGTTCCATTTTCGTGTATTTCTTTTTGTTTTGTATTGTTTTCTAATTTATCTATGGATTGAGATTTATAAAACCTGCCTACTTAAAAAAAAAGTATCTTTTGAACTGTTTAGGCACATTGTCGCAAAGGGTCAATATTTATTGTGTTGTTCGTATAGTGGAATATCTTTTAGTCTGAAGAACTGCTTAGTTATCTTATTCATGATTTTATAATAAACATGTGCAGGGCGAAGTGTAGCATTCCCCGGTCATGCATTGGGTTCAGGTTTAACACCACATGCTGCAAAGGTGAGTATTTATAAAAATCACGTTGCATCTTGAGTACTAGCAAAAGTGAAAAGAAGCACACAATCATTCCCAATGATGCAAGCATTTGTGATTTTGACGGTTATAAGTCACCTTACTTTCTTCATGCTATTGGGTTACTTTACTAAGGTGCTGCTTTCTGTTTCAGGAATTGGGTTTGATGGCAGGGACACCAGTAGGTACTGCTCTGATAGATGCTCATGCTGGTGGTGTTGGTGTAATGGAAAGTGTGCCTGCATCAGATTCTCAATCTATAGGTTGTTATTATTGAGTACTCTTCTGGATATGTTGAATGATCAAAATATCTTTGCTTATATTATTGACTATATTTACTTATTGACGGATTGTTCCTGCATGCTTGAAAGTTGATGAGGATGCTATAAGTAGGCGTATGGTGCTTGTATGTGGTACTTCCACATGCCACATGGCTGTATCCCGGACAAAATTATTCGTACCTGGAGTCTGGGGACCTTTCTGGTCAGGTACACTTCCACTTGCAATGTACAGTTGTTCTTTCAAACCATTTTTGTTCAAATGACGTAAATGTCTCTCGGGATATGCATAGTGACATTGTAATGCTGAAAAGCTGTAAAAGAAATGCTTATGGTTAGATATTAGGTTCTGCATTTAGTTGAAACATTAATCTTGGAGGGTTCCCATTTTTTATGTGCAAATGCTATTGCTTTTGTTACTAGCAAATGATGCTCCATCATTTTGCTCTTTGCAATATTTTCAGCGATGGTGCCCGATTACTGGCTTACTGAAGGAGGACAGAGTGCTACTGGTTCATTGCTAGACCATATAATTGAGAATCATGTTGCATCTCCTCATCTTGCAAATCGTGCTGCATCTCGAAGTAAGATGACCTTGATGTGGCATTTATGTAAATATGTCTGGTGCTCCTTGTCAAGTTTTCTCGACTCCCATGCAAGTTGCTTTTTGCTCTCCTTTTGTGGTGGTCTCCTGCTTAAAAGTTAAAAGTTTGTATCTTTTGCTAGGAATCTCAATATTTGACTTGTTGAATGAGATACTGGAATCAATGAAGCAAGATGAGGGGTCGCCATTTATAGCTACATTGACTAATGATATGCATATTCTCCCTGATTTTCATGGCAACAGGTATACTACTGTAGGATGGTTAATTTGTTTTTTTACCTTGATTGCCTACTATCTGTAATAAATTACATGCAAAATTTCTTTCAGGTCCCCTATTGCAGATCCAAAGTCAAAAGGTATGATTTCTGGTTTAACACTTGACACTAGTGAAAAGCAGCTGGCACTTCTCTACCTTGCCACAGTACAGGGCATTGCATATGGAACCCGCCATATAGTAGAGCATTGCAATGCTAATGGACACAAGGTGAGGACTCATTTCCTGATACTACTTGTATTTAGTTAGTTTAGTGAAGAGTTTTTAAACCTGTAAAGTTTGGTATGCTTGAGCTCTCCTTATTGTTGACTTGTATGACCTTTTCTGGCTAGCATATGCATCTTTGAATAGACTTTTAATGTTGAAACTCAGTCATTCAAAGCAAAGATGCTGTAAGCTTTTTGGTAACAGTGGTGGGAGGTTAGGATGTGTCTGAGAAAGAACCTAGATAATGCAGTGTTTGTGTGTCTCAACGTTTCTTATTGATCACTTTGATCTTCTACAACAACAAAAAACAAAAAACCTAGTGTAATTTCACGAATGAGATCTGGGGAGGGCAATGTGGACGTAGACCTTACCCATACCTTGTGAAGGTGAAGAGGTTGTTTCAATAGATACTCTCAAATAAAGAAAAGGAAAAGAAAGAAAATAAAGAAAGGGAAAGCATTCCGAAGCAGTTTTGGATGCATAAAATCGAAAGTGAATAAGCCATGACAAATAGTAAGAAAACATTACATAGCATTTCACAGATAAATAATATGATAACCAAAGTGCAAGAAACAACAAATAATACTAAAAGAAATTGAAGAACAAGAAACTACTAGAATAATACTAATACTACTGGTAAGAAAGTAGATGCAGATACGGTGATCCAAACTACCACCAAGCCTATCCTAGTGGAAAGTGAGACAACACTCAACTACCAACATCACTTTGATCTTCTATTTGTTGCTTTTCTTATGCTGAGTGCTTGTAACATGAAGTGTACATGCCTTCCATTTTGATACCTGAACCAATAATTACCGGATTGATTGAACTGTTCGTCTTCCTTGTATTGTTTCTTTATGTCCAGATTGACACACTACTTGCCTGTGGTGGACTTGCAAAGAATTGCCTATTTGTTCAAGAGCATGCGGATATTATTGGTCTCTCTCTCTCGTTCCCTTTTTATGCTATTTATCAATGAGTTATGTGATATACATGAAGTGGATGTAAATGTAATGCATTTACTTTCTGCATAAATAGATTGCAGATTAATGAGAGAACTAAAATTTATTAAAATAGTTTCATTAGCTCCCAAGGTATTATAAAATGAAATTATGATATGTTTCTAGTGGGGCATTTGAAAGAAATAGATTAGTTAGTAGATTGTGTCTCATGCAACATTCCCAATCAGTTAGTTAGTTGAAGCAAATTAAAACAAAGCTAAAATGTTATTGCGTTACCCAGTGGTCCATGAGCTGCTAACTGGCATTTAGGTCTAGAAGAGCATCTTTCACAAATCGACTTTTCGGTATTTGTTTTTAGTTCTTAGAAGTGAACCACAGTTTAGCTATACTTGTAAAGTTCATTGTCCTACCGTCCTTGTTGACGCCGGCAAAAGTAGGCAAAGCTTGCTTAATATCCTCGTTGTTGATACCAACGCAAAAAGTCGAAACTTGCATAATATCCTTGCTGGGTCAGACTATAGAACAGTACAACGACTACGCCTCAGTTCCAAGCAAGTTGGGTCGGTTAAATGAAAACTCTTTGTTGCCACTCGAACCCCAGTCACCACTGTGATGGGCAAGAGTACTCACCACTATACTACAAAAACTTGGTTACCTCCCTAGAACAGTAAACGATGAAATAGTAGGAAACAACCTGAAACAAGAAGTTAGGAAGTGATAGGCTTCTATGGATGGTAGTGAATCCTACTTCCCCTTGAGCTTTCCAATTGCTGAAAAGAGTGTATTATAGATTTCAATTTATTATCTTTCAGTATCTACGTGAAGCCTTCAACATTGGTACCGAGTAATCCTAGATTTCTCCGTGTTTGGATATATTAATCAATTTCAAGCTGTATTATGTCTTGTGCAGGTTACCCTATCATTCTCCCTCGCGAAAATGAATCTGTGCTATTGGGGTCTGCTATTCTTGGTGCTGTTGCTTCAAAGAAATATTCTACTGTTTGTGACGCCATGAAGGCAATGAATGCAGCTGGTCAGGTGTGCGACTGTTTACACTAAAAGAGGAACCTGCACTACCTGTTTGCCTTCCTTCTTACTTTTTAAAACATTCATTTATATTGTCCATTCTCTTTTTCTCTTGCAATTTGCTCGTGCTTTTGCATTTTTAACTTCTAAAGTTCATCGGCTCTGACTTTACGTCTCCTTGCTTGGTCGATTTGGGTAAAATTGTCTCATTTAGTAACTATTCCATCCACACCCTGATGCAGAAAATCATAGAAAATAACTTCTTTTGTTTTTAGATCTTGTTGGGACAACAGATTAAATTTTCCGCAGAGTTTTTTACTGCACTTTCATGTTACTTGCTTAAAGAGGCTGTCTTCATTTTTGTGTTTGCTTCTTCCCGACGACCTAATGGAAAGACACCCCGTCTTCTCTCCTCCACTGCCACCCTTCTTGGTGCCATACACCAGATTCTAGTAATTTTATCTTTTATCTCCACCATGGAACTAAACTTGGCTGTTACCTCTTTGAAAAATGTCTTTCCTGTTAAGGTTCATTGTGCCATATTGTTCTTATGGTTTCTCATGCGGTTGATGGCAGGTTGTTTATCCGTCTAAAGACGTGAAAGTGAAGAAGTACCACGATGCCAAATACAGCATCTTCCGCGACCTTTATGAGCAGCAACAGAAGCATCGCTCGCTTATGGCCGAGGCTCTGTCATGAGTTTTTCCCTCAATGTTGTCGCGCCTTTTGGTATCCAAATTGCTACAAACCATGTCATCCAGGAATGAAGGAAAACGCGATACCAGTTCCCAGTCCCCCTCCTCTTCCTCCTGCATTTATTTGAACTACATTAAGTAGTGTATAAGAAGTCATTTGAAAATGTTCACCTATTCAACAATTATCACATGTACAGTTGAATTTTGTTTGACTTGTTCATGTCGTATGAAAAATTCTTTACATTAACGGTGTATATAACTTCGAAATGATCGCAGAATTCAAAGTTAAACAAATATTACATAACAAAATTGGAAACTCACAAGAAAGATTAACACTAAAGTATTCATTCTTAAATGTGTCCATTCCTTCTGCTTGTATAACATTATACATATAAATGTGTGTATAATACATACATATAACACAAATGAGAAATTCACACTTTATTAAATCAAAGTTGAATATTCTTTGTGAAATTTAAACCATCAATATCAGTATTCAGTTGTTTACATCAAATTGATATACGAATCCTTTGACTTATTAATAACATTTGATCTCTTTATTTTGTTTTGTCGACATTAACGTCAATATCATGTTGGTTGGAAGTTAGGTGTATTTTTTCTCTTTACCAATTCATGCATTAAATTAGGAAGACTAATCTTCACCAGTTTAGACATTTATTAACCATTTTATAAATGATTAAATAAAAATATATTAAGGCATTTCAATTTTCTGTTGAGTTCACCGTTTATTTGGAATTTATTTCTCAAATAGTCATAAAGTCACCTGCTTTGTTAAAAAAAATTGTAATCAAGAAGAAAGATGAATATTATTAAAGATAATTTCAGATATTTATCCATAATAAGTAATTTAAATTACACAATTGATTGTGCAAAAATAAATCTTTTCCCCTAACACGAGTTAGAAAAAAAATAGTATTCTACTAACTTACTTTTCAAAAGTCAAGAATTGGAATTTTTAATGTGTAAAGAGTACAGTAATATTGACATTTCCATTTTCACCCTATTGAATTTTGGTATATTTGCTGGCGGCCCTTGATTTTGACTGAATAATATTCACACTTAAGTAGGAGTTTAAACCTTTCTCATCATACATAGTTGACTAATTTGAATTTAAGCTGCGTAAAATTCATTCAAAGGAAACACTCTTTACAAAGATTTTTTTTTCATAGCTAAGGTTCGAAACTGATATTAAAGATAGACGAATCTTATCCTTCCCACCACATCATTTATGGTAGTTATAATCTTTGGTCAAACATAAACATCTCACAAACTTTTCTAAATTCCCATTGGAAAAAAAATATATGATAAAAGAACATAACAAGTATCACAAATTGTTTATAAATAGCTTGATTATTATACATATTGAAATAAGTACTTTCTAGTCTCCTTTAACAATAACATCTTCTTAGTTTTGTCTGTTGCTTGTAATTCGAAGAGTAGATCTTTATGCTCAAGTGGATTCGTTAAACCATTTGAGAAGTTGGTCAGTCTAGTTCAAATCACGAATTTCTTGAGAAAAAAAATCCTTGACAAGATGGAGAAAAGCTATCTTCTTTTCCTTATCTTATTAGTATTTCAAGAATCAATTTTTTCCCTATATGCAACTTCCACAAATGAAACAGACATAGAAGCTTTGTTATCTTTTAAACAACTCATTACAAATAACTCTTCTTTCCTTTCCAAGAATTGGACATCAAATACTTCATTTTGCTCTTGGTTTGGTATCACTTGTAATCCACAAAACCAAAGAGTCATAGCTTTAAATCTCCCAAACATGAATCTTCAAGGCAAAATTTCACCATCAATAGCTAACTTATCCTTTCTTACTATACTTAACTTTAGTAACAACATCATTCATGGCACTCTTCCTCTTGAGCTTGGAAATTTGCCTCTTTTGGAAGTCATTGATGTTCATAACAATCAACTAGAAGGAACTCTTCATCCTTTTGTTGGTAACATTACAAAGTTAGAGAGATTGAGGTTAGATGGAAATAGATTTAGTGGTAAAATTCCATCTGAGATTGGGAATCTAAGCCAACTTGTTGAGTTAGATTTGTCACATAATCAGCTTTCAGGTTCAATCCCTGGATTGATCTTCAGCATGTCGTCGTTACGTGCTGTGTATTTAGTTAACAATAGTCTTTCTGGTTCATTCTTGGTTGATGAAATGAAGGGTGTGATGAATCTTGAAGTTATAGACCTTAGTTATAATCGAATCATCGGTGAGATTCCTTCAAGACTATGCCAATTCAGTAAGTTAAGAACTCTTGTTCTGTCTTACAACAATTTAACAGGTCAAATTCCGAGAAATATTGGTTGTTTATCAAGGCTTGAGAGTTTTTATATAACTCAGAATGCAATAAGTGGTACGATTCCACTTTCATTTAGTAATATTTCCACTTTTCAATCTCTTGGTTGTGTGAACAACCATATAAGTGGTACAATTCCTAAAGAATTAGGAAATTTACCAAACTTGAAGATGTTGGGATTTGATTTCAATAATCTTACTGGTGTAATACCAGAATCTATCTTCAATATATCTTCTTTGGAGTACATTGCTTTCAGTGATAACGATCTCTCGGGGCGAATTCCAACCACTCTTGGACTTAAACTTCCAAACCTTAAAGGAATTTTCTTGCCAGATAATCAACTTGAAGGACAAATCCCAATGTATATCACAAATGCTTCTAACCTTATTGAGCTAGAGCTGTCCTATAACTTGTTCACAGGCATAGTTCCAAGTGATTTGGGAAATCTACGCCAGCTCGAGTTCTTGAATCTTGGTGGTAATCAGCTTACAAATGAACCAGGACAACAAGAGCTTGGATTCTTGAACTCTTTGGTGGATTGTAGGAGGCTGCAGTTTCTGATATTGGCTAACAACCCCTTGAATGGCGTCTTGCCTGATTCGGTTAGTAATCTTTCGTCTACTATTGAAATGTTTAACATAGAGAATGGTCAGATAAATGGACAAATTCCAAGAGGAGTAGGCAATATAAGCAGCATGTTATCGCTCGTCTTGAACGGTAACCAATTGACAGGAACCATTCCACCAGAGATTGGTGAGCTAAAGCAACTTCAGAGGCTTTATCTAAGCAAAAACAAGCTACAAGGTTCAATTCCAGAGGAAATATGTGACTTGGTAAATTTAGGAGACACATTTCTACACGAAAATGAGCTCTCTGGAGCTATTCCAAGTTGCATTGGAAAACTCACTAGGCTGCAAAGGCTTTCATTTGGCTTCAATAAGTTCACCTCAAGCCTACCTTCAAGTCTATGGGAAATGGATAGCCTGATTTTTCTAAACGTGACGCGAAATTCAATACAAGGGGAACTTCCTATTGACATTGGAAAATTGAAATCTATTGAAGGTATAGATTTTTCGAGCAACCAACTTTCCGGTGTGATTCCAAGTACATTCGGAGACCTTGTACGCCTGAGTTATCTTTCACTCTCAAACAACTCGTTACGGAGTGCAATTCCTTCATCATTTGGCAGTTTGTTAACTTTGGAGTTCTTGGATTTATCTTCAAATGAGTTATCAGGAAACATCCCAAAGTCCTTAGAAAAACTTCAGTTCCTTAAAGAAATCAATCTTTCCTACAACCATTTAGAAGGTGAAATACCTACTAGTGGTGTGTTTGCAACCTCTTCTCCTCAATCTTTTGTTGGAAATAGAGGTTTATGTGGAAAACCTATATCAGAAGTTTCTCAATGTGCTACGAATAGTGCAACGAAACAATCAAAGTCTAGAAAACATGTGGTAGTAGTTGTCATTCCTGTGATTGCATCAATTCTCCTCATATTTGTTGTTCTGTTCGTATGGATTAAGCGAAGATCAAGAAGAACAAAACTTCAAGACCATGATCAAGAGTCAACAGAAATCACAACACACCAGTTGATCACATACCGTGAACTTCAACAAGCAACGGGTAGTTTCAGTGGCTCTAACATGATTGGTTCAGGAGGTTCTGGTTCTGTTTACAAGGGCATATTGGCTAATGGATCTATGGTCGCGATAAAGGTTCTAAATATGCAAAATGAGGAAGGATGCAAGAGGTTTGATACCGAATGTCAAGTGATGAGAAGCATTAAACATAGAAATCTTGTCAAGGTGATCACTACATGTTCCAATCAATACGTTAGAGCCATCGTTCTCGAGTATATGCCAAATGGAAGCCTTGAAAATTGGTTGTATGGTACGGAACATCAAGTCTTAGACATGTTTCAAAGAGTTAGCATAATGCTTGATGTTGCAATGGCATTGGAATATCTTCACTGTGGTTATGATACACCTATAGTCCATTGCGACTTGAAGCCTCAAAATGTTTTATTAGACGGTGAAATGGTGGCACATGTTGGTGATTTTGGCATTTCAAAGATTTTAGGTGAAAACAACTCCATGGCACAAACTAACACACTGGGCACTATTGGCTACATTGCACCAGGTAAACAATTCTTCTCTGACTACTCTTCCTAATATAAGGCATATTTTCGGTCATTCTTCTCTCTCAAAAATAGAATATTGGTCAATTAAGGTGACTTCAGTGCTACTTACTATGCATGTAACTAGCTTCATTAATGCTTGGCTAAGTCTTGAACCTTTGAGCTCACTCTTCACTTTATCAGTAGCAAAAGGGCTTCTCTTTGCCCCTTGTTGGTTGTATCAACTAAACTGCCCTTCCATATAGATTGTTGTGACATGAACTATGTCAATAGATTCCTAGCTTCCTATTGATCTTGAAAAGTTCTAGCTTTTGTATTTTTTTGTTAAGAGTTTATCTTTTTAATTAGATCGGACCCACTTTTATACCGTCTCTTGAAACACGTGCTTATCCTACAAGTGCTATTGGGGACCCCACTCAAAAAAATAATTCAACTAAGAAAAGGCCACCCTGATAGACTAGGGTAGAATCAACTGGATTTAACTTATATTTACTAATTACTATAGTATAGAAACTTTTTACACTATCACTATGTTTAACTCGTTATAACATATTAATTTCCTTTTCCTTTGTGTGTTTTTAGAATATGGCTTGGAGGGAATAGTGTCCACGAGTGGTGATGTTTATAGTTATGGCATAATGTTAATAGAGATATTGACAAGAAGAAGACCAACAAGTGAATTTTTCAATGAAAACATGAACTTGAAGCAATGGGTGAGTGAATCATTTCCAAGTTCTTTGAAGACAATTGTTGATGAAAATATTTTATTTGGAGAAAATGAGATTTTCATATTTAGTATGATGGAGTTGGCTTTGGAATGTACAAAAGAAAGACAAGAAGAGAGGGTAAATATGAAAGATGTAGTGAATAAACTTGGCAAAATTAAAGAGGACCTCTTCTTGAAGAAAAAATCTTATGAGTAAAATTTTGTTTATTTTTAGTTTATGGTTTAGTTATTCTTTAGGGAAAGTTACATATCTGATCGCTTGATAAAAAATATTTGTAATTACTAGTTATTTGTTATTCAATATATGTATATTGTATACACTAATTATACATATATCATATATTTATCTGCTATCTTTTTCTGCGGACGGCTAGTTATGTTAATTTCTCTTATTTTAGCCATTTATTGGGTAGTTATAACCTATTGACTGATCCTTCCCTTTTACCAACTTCTGGTTCTTTTTACAAATTTGATGTCGATAAATGTGTGACCTAAAATATTATTTCGACCAAGTGAACCTTTAGGGGATTATTTTTGGTCTTTTTCTACTTTGTACCTATGAGATTCCTCTTCCTCAACCCGAGGCTTCGATTTTGAGTGTCGGAAATAAAAAATTAATTTTGGTTCACTAGTTAGAAAAGGATTCATGATTTAAATTTTATGAATTCAAATAATCGAACAGTAAAATTAACATTTTACTCAAATATAGAAAGAAAATACTATCTTCTAATTAATTTAAATCAAGAAAAAACATTTATTATATAAAAAAATGACATTATGAGTAGTTTTTCATTCACAACATTAATTAATGATATCACATTAATTAATTAGTATTCTAATTTATCTTCTAAGCTCCAATTTTGCAATAATCGCCAAAACAATCCTTCACGCAACCTTTCCATTGTTTGTCATCTGTACAAAATAAATATGTTACTGAATTTGAAAGAAAAAAAAGTTATAATAAGAAAGATAAAAAAATAATTTCAAGATATGATCCCTTACAACTTGAATAGATGAAAATGACTAACCCACTAATAGAAAGATCTAAAACTTAAAATTTATGAATTTCTACAACAATATCAAATTAGGATTGATTTACGTTAACGTTCGATATTTAGGCCAATAATTAGATTTTGTCCCAATTTTCTTATAAATTGTGCAAATATAACACTTGGAAAGCTATCCTTCTAGACAAATTTAATTTTTAATTCATAGAAAAACTTAATTTATTCAAAAGAATTTTTTTGACCGTGGTCTAAAAGGTCCATTAAATACAAAAGAAACGAAAAAAGAGTCATTTACTAATCAACATAAATTGTTTAACCAAGTAATTGATATATTATAACTAGGGTGTACAGAATCAAACCGAAAATCGAATTAAATCGCGAATCAAAAAAGAAATCTGACTAGTGGTTTGGTTTGACTTGGTTTGGTATTGGAAAAAAAAACCCGACTAGATTTGGGTTGGTTTGGTTTTAACTTAAAAAAACCAACCCGAGACCAAACCAACCCGACATTATATATGTAATTTTAAAATTTTATTTTATACATAAAAATATTTACTTTGATATAATTTTAAAATATTTCTTATACTATTTCATAATTTTTATCTTTTAATATATTATTTCAAGTTTAACACTTAGAATTCAGAATGATCCAATAAAGATTATAGTTCATAGATGTTGATAATTATAATAAAACTTAAATTAAAATCAAATTAATACTAATGCAAAAAGAAAATCAATTCAACACTAAGAATGACAATAATATTGAATATTTGTTCTTTAGTTTTACATTGGTTTAGACAATTAAAATACATAATCTAATTTTAATTTTCCTTAAATATTTAGTAATTTAACTAATACTTATTAAACTTATTTTAGCATGATTTAGTACTTTTAAATTATGATCATTTTCATTATGACTTTGCAATATTTATTTTATATGACGATTTCATTATTATTTTTTATTGAATATTTTAGTGTCATCAGTACTCATCTCATATTTTGTGTTATTTTTTAAGAAATACCTTAGATATTGTATTTTGGTTGGACTAAAGAAATATTTGGAGCACAAGTTAATTATATGCTTGTATGCAAACTTTAACAAAATTCGACACAATGGTTTGGTTTGGTATTTGAAAAACCCGAACTAACCCGAGGTTGAAAAATCCGAAAAAATCTGAATTTTATTAGTTTGGTTTGGTTTATAAATTTAAAAAATTTACACAAATGGTTTGGTTTGATATTTGAAAAACCTGAACCAATCCGGTCATGTACATCCCTAATAATAACCAGATCAACCAGTTGAATTCCAAGCTAAATATTCATGAATTTCTTAAAATAAATATAGAGTTCGAACAAAAAATAGTGAACTCGCATGAACCATACCCCATACTATAGATCTGCCCCTACCATATAACCAAAATAACATTTATAACTAGTCATAAAACATAACATCCCTAAGTATTGAAAATTCTTTAAGATTTACATCAGAGAAAGAAATGACACGCCACACGTTAATCCCAGAGAGAAAATGATCTTCTATGATTAGTTACGACTTAACTAAGAAAAATATCAGATAAAGATCTCATACATTCTATTTATCGATCTTTTTAACTAAAAGAATATTCATAACGAAACATAAAAATCTATTCAAACCAAAAAAAAAAAAATTGAAAAAAAGAATGTACCTTTGATTAAACTTGCACACTTGTCAATTGAACAACCGAGATTGCAATAATCCATTGAAGAAAAAACATTATTAAGAACAGAAACTTGACATTCTCTTCCACATGATATATAACACCCAGGATTTTGGAAACATGCTTTAATACAATCCCTAAAACATTTTTGATCCAATTTACAATTAACAAATTGTGAATTAGAGATCAAAATAAGCATCACCATTAATTTCATAAATGAAATAATATTTGCCATATTTTTTTTTGTTAACTTGTTTGTTCTCACTTTATGTTTTTGAGTGCCTTATAATAATAGATTTGAGTCATTAATTATATGTGACTTATATAGTTGTTATTGATCTTGCATTATATTACCACTATCTTTTTATATGGAGATTAAATTAAATATATTTAAAATAATTGACTTTTTTTGGTATATATCATATATATGAGAATGAAAAGATATTTATTTAAACAGTCAAACATATTTGTAAGAGCATCAAATCTATTATTATTTATATATATGTGGAAATTAAGGATATATATTTAAAACAGTTGATATGTTTCGAAAAGCAATAACTTTGGTATATACATATCATCACATGATTATTTTAGGATATATATTTAAATAATTGACATATTTGTAATAAGAGCAACAAATCTGTCATATACATATTATGGAAATTAAAGGATAATTATTTAAACAGTTGACATATTTGTAAGAGCAATAAATCTATTATATAATTAATATAGATTTGAAAAAATAATTATAAGATGTAGCTAGATTGAAATGATTTGATTTATTTACTTAAAGAGGATTAGTCATAAATTGGAGTGAATGGTTCACTTAACTAGAGGTCTTGAATTTGAGTTTTAAATATAAAAAAATCGTCCCAATTAGCATACCGAACGAATTGATATACATAGTTTAAACTTCAAAGTCTTGCATATAAATATTTCGAATAATTTTTTAAAAATATTTTATATGAATGATAGGTGAGGCGACTATATTTTAAAAAAAAAAAAAAAAAACGCAACATACAAGTAAATATATAAAAGCATTTTAAAAAAATTCATAGATTTTATTTAAATGTAACGTGAGAAATACGTATTTTCAGTAAAAAAAAAAAAACTATAATTTATTATGTATTTATTTACTTAGGTATGCTTTCATATCTAGTTTGTTAATGAAAAAATTATTTGAATTAGCAATCGACAATCATATACTATTCTTTAATTTTATATAGTCTTACTTTGAAGAAAATTGCATAACAAAGTAAAATTTTGTACTTTTGTAGCATATATATACCTACACATGTGTTTGTGTATCTAAAATTTCTACATGTCTCTGTCCACACATACAGGTGACCACATATACGTACAGATACAGTTGACCCTAGGTACGCATACATATAGTTACAATTAGAGCTGTCAAAAAAGACAGGCCCAGTCCCACCCGGCCCAAGCCTTGCGGCCCAAGGAATTTGAAGGGCTAGGGCGGGCTGGCCCTTCATTCAGAAGGGCCTGAAAATGCTCAACTCAACCCAATCCTCGAAGGGCCGAGGGCTAGGGCGGGCTAGCCCATCTTTTTTTCATTTTTTTTTTCTTTTCAAGCTTATAATTCTATAACATCAAGAAAATGAGAAGATTTCCGAATCAAATATGGCAAACAATGGTGTTGTTTTAATTAACACTAGCAAAAAATCTAGTATAATTAGCATGTATCTCACATATCAGATACATGAGCAAGATAAGAGAGTGACAAACAAGATTGGAGGAAGGCGAGATTTGTCTATGCGTCCTAGATACATGCAAATCTACTTGGATAGAGTGTATCTAGAACAAATTAATCTAATTTAAAGTCCATATATTCTAAGATACATATATCTGGACGTACTAAAATCTGATAAGATTCATAATATTATAATATAACGTGTATTCAAGTAATTAGATTATATACTAGTGAGATTATTATAAATTACCTTTAGATAAAAAAATTTGGCCCATGGGCCAACCCCAATCAAGCCTCAAGGGTCAATGGCTTATATGGGCCGGGCTTATAAGCCCTAATTTTAAATGGGCTTGAAAAATCTTATCCCGACCCTACCCCAATTATGGATTGGATTGGGCCAACCCTATATGCTAAGTCCATTTTGACGGCTCTAGTTACAAGTATTCATATTTTCAATAAGGATGAGATATTTTATGCGTGTTGTTACATATATGTTATTACATTTTGAAATCTAACATTACTACATGTTCAAATATAGGAAAATCTCAATATTTTGTATTTGCACAAATTGAATGTGCAACTTATGAATTTTTTTGTATTTTTAATGAATTTATATGAGTTCGGAGCCTAAAGGGCAAAAAAAATTGATAAAAATTTCAAAAGGGCACATCAAATTTTTTTTCTAACCAAAAGGGCAAAATTGCTAGTGACGTAGCGATTTTGTTTGACGCCATTAACCGATCAAAATTGCTGCCCTATCAGCGATTTTGTCCAATTTTTTTTCTAGAAAATCGCTGTCTGTGCAGCGTTTTTGCAAATTTTTTTTTAAAAAAATTAAAATCGCTGCTATGGCAGCATTTTTGTAAAATTTTTTTTTTTTTTTTTGAAAATGCTGCCTTGGCAGTGATTTTCATTAATGTTTTTTTTTTTTTTTAAATTGCTGTTGTTGTAGCGTTATTATAAATTTTGTGGGAAAATTTTTTTTTTTAGCAATCAAGTTGGGTAAAAATTTCATGTAATTCGGTAAACAAAATAGAAATGCCATCATTGCTAGATCATTTATCTAATTAGATACAGAATGAACCAATAGTGAGATTTTTTTGCTAAATGGAAAATTTAAAATGCTCAGGGATGGAAATGAGGGAATATCTACAATACCTGGATTTAATCAGATACAATTTGAAGGATTTTGTAGGTTCATTGATCATTGTTTTGACGGAAGAACTTTATAAGTTTCCAAAAATTGAAGATACAGATCAAGAAATTGAATTTCAATTATTTGTGGAAATATATCAATTGGTCGAATCCTTGATAAAGGAAAGAGATGTTGTGTATGAATCACTCACATATTCTTCTGAATTATATGTATCGCGGGATTAATTTGGAAAAACAGTAGGGATATGCAAGAACAAACAACTTTTATCGGAAACATTCCTCTAATGAATTCCCCGGAAACTTCTATAGACAATGGAATATATAGAATTGTGATCAATCAACTATTGCAAAGTCCCAGTATTTATTACAGATCAAAATTGGACCATAACGAAATTTCGGTCTATACCGGCACAATAATATCAGATTGGGGAGGAAGATCAGAATTAGAAATTGATATAAAAGCAAGGATATGGGCTTGTATAAGTAGGAAACAAAAAATATCTATTCTAGTTCTATCATCACTATGGGTTTGAATCTAAGAGAAATTCTAGAGAATGTTTGTTATCCTGAATTTTTTTTGTCTTTTCTGAATGATAAGGAGAGAGAAAAAATTGGGTCAAAAGAAAATTCCATTTTGAAGTTTTATCAACAATTTGCTTGTGTAGGTGGCGATCCGGTATTTTCTAAATCCTTATGTAAGGAATTACAAAAGAAATTCTTTCAATAAAGATGTGAATTAGGAAGGATTGGTCGACGAAATATGAACCAAAAACTGAACCTTGATATACCCCAGAATAATACATTTTTGTTACCACGAGATATATTGGTAGCCGCCGATCATTTGATTAGACTGAAATTTGGAATGGGTGCACTTGACGATATGAATCATTTGAAAAATAAACATATTCGTTCTATAGCAGATCTTTTACAAGATCAATTCTGATTGGCTCTGGTTCGTTTAGAAAATGTGGTTCGGGGGACTATATGTGGAGCAATTCGGCATAAATTGATACCGACACCTCAGAATTTGGTAATCTCACCTCCATTAACAACTACTTATAAATCATTTTTCGGTTTACACTCATTATCTCAAGTTTTGGATAGAACTAATCCATTGACCCAAATAGTTCGTGGGAGAAAATTAAGTTATTTGGGCCCTGAAGGACCGACAGGCCGCCCTACTAGTTTTCGGATACGAGATATCCATCCTAGTCACTATGGACATATTTGCCCAATTGACACATCTGAAGGAATCAATGTTGGACTTATTGGATCCTTATCAATTCATGCGAGGATTGGTCATTGAGAATCTCTAGAAAGCCCTTTTTATGAAATTTCTGAGAGGTCAATCGGGGTACGGATGCTTTATTTATCACCAGGTAGCGATGAATACTATATGGTAGCGGCAAGAAATTCTTTAGCCTTAAATCGGGATATTCAGGAAGAACAGGTTGTTCCAGCTAGATACCGTCAAGAATTCTTGACTATTGCATGGGAACAGGTTCATCTTCGAAGTATTTTTCCTTTTCAATATTTTTCTATTAGAGCTTCCCTCATTCCTTTAATCGAACATAATGATACGAATCGAGCTTTAATGAGTTCTAATATGCAAAGTCAAGCAGTTCCTCTTTCTCGCTCCGAGAAATGCATTATTTGGACTGGGTTGGAACGACAAGCAGCTCTAGATTCGGGGGCTCTTGCTATAGCCGAACGCGAGGGAAGGATCGTTTATACCAATACTGACAAGATTCTTTTAGCTGGTAATGAAGATATTCTACGTATTCCATTAGTTATATATCAACGTTCCAATAAAAATACTTGTATGTATAAAAAACTTCGGGTTCCTCGGGGTAAATGCATTAAAAAAGGACAAATTTTAGCGGATGGTGCTGCTATGGTTGGTGGCAAACTTGCTTTGGGGAAAAACATATTACTAACTTATATGCCATGGGAGGATTGCAATTCTGAAGATGAGTACTTATTATCGAGCGTTTGGTATATGAAGATATTTATACTTTTTTTCACATACGAAAATATGAAATTCATACTCATGTGACAAGTCAAGGCCCTGAAAAAGTAACTAATGAAATACCGCATTAGAAGCCCATTTACTCCGCAATTTAGACAAAAAAAATATTGTGATGCTGGGATCTTAGATAGAGATGGGTGATATTTTAGTAGGTAAATTAACACCCCAAGTCGTGAAAGAATCTTCGTATGCCCCGAAAGATAGATTGTTACGAGCTATACTTGGTATTCAGGTATCTACTTCAAAAGAAGCTTGTCTAAAATTGCCTATAGGTGGCAGGGGTCGGGTTATTGATGTGAGGTGAATCTAGAAAAAGGGTGGTTCTAGTTATAATCCCAAAATTCGTGTATATATTTCACAAAAACGTGAAATCAAAGTAGGTGATAAAGTAGCTGAAAGACACGGAAATAAAGGTATCATTTCCAAAATTTTGCCTAGATAAGATATGCCTTATTTACAAGATGAAAGATCAGTTGATATGGTCTTTAATCCATTAGAAGTACCTTCACGAATGAATGTTGGACAGATATTTGAATGTTCACTAGGGTTAGCAAGGAGTTTGCTAGACATACATTATCGAATAACACCTTTTGATGAGAGATATGAACAAGAAGCTTTGAGAAAACTAGTGTTTTCTAAATTATATGTAGCCAGTAAGCAAACAGCAAATCCATGAGTATTTGAACCCGAATATCCAGGAAAAAGCAGAATATTTGATGGAAGGACGGGGAATCCTTTTGAACAACCCGTTATAATAGGAAAACCTTATATCTTGAAATTAATTCATCAAGTTGATGATAAAATTCATGGCCGTTCCAGTGGATATTATGCGCTTGTTACACAACAACCCCTTAGAGGAAGAGCTAAACAGGGGGGGACAACGGGTAGGAGAAATGGAGGTTTGGGCTCTAGAAGGGTTTGGAGTTGCTCATATCTTACAAGAGACGCTTACTTATAAATAGGATCATATTAGAGCTTGCCAGAAAGTACTTGGTACTACGATCATTAGGGGAATAATACCGAATACCAAAGATGCTCCAGAATCTTTTCGATTGCTCGTTGGAGAACTACGATCTTTAGCTCTGAAACTGAATCATTTCTTTGTATCTGAGAAGAACTTCTAGATTAATAGGAAGGAAGCTTAATCGAAATGAATAATAAGTTTTCTTCTATGATTGATCGATATAAGCATCAACAACTTCGAATTGGATCAGTTTCTCCTCAACAAATAAGTGCTTGGGCCACAAAAATCCTGCCTAACGGAGAGACAGTTGGAGAGGTAACAAAACCCAATACTTGGTTTTAATTGCCTTGGCAGCGATTTTGGTGGAATTTTTTTTTTCTTTTGATTTTTTTTAAAAATTTCTGTCAACTAGTCAAAATGATTGAACAACATGCAACAATTTCTAAAAAGGAATAAAAATTCCACAAAATTTATAATAACGCTGCAACAGCAGTGATTGGAAAAAAATAACGAAATCGTTGTTTTCTAAAAAAATAAAATAAATTTGTTTTTATAAAAACGTTGCCATAGCATCAATTTTAATTTTTTTTTTTAAAAAAAAATCGCAAAAACGCTGCACGGGAAGCGATTTTCTGAAAAAAGAAAAAAAAACTCCACTCGCAGCGATTTTTTTTTTTTTTAAAATTTTTTTACAATTAGATGTTGACTAGTTGACATAAATTTTTTTTTTAAAAAAATCAAACGAAAAAAAATTTCCACCAAAATAGCTGCCAAGGCAGTGATTTCTAAAAAAAAATAATTTATTTCCACAAAATTTATAATAACGTTGCAACAGCAGTGATTTTAAAAAAAACATTAACTAAAATCGCTGCCAAGGCAGCAATTTCCAAAAAAATAAAATAAATTTGTTTTTATTAAAACACTGCCATAACAACGATTTTAATTTTTTTAAAAAAAATCGCAAAAACGCTTCCAGGGCAGGTATTTTCTTAAAAAAAAAATGTTGAACAAAATCGCTGATAGGGCAGCAATTTTGATCTGTTAACGACGTCAAGCAAAATTGCTACGTCATAGCGATTTTACCCTTTTGGTTAGAAAAAAAAATTGATGTGCCCTTTTGGAATTTTTTTCAAAATTTTTTGCCCTTTCGGCTCCGGACTCAAATTTATAACATTATAAAAAATTACCGTTAAATTAAAAAAAAAATCATTTTATAATATTTTCAATCTTCAAAATGCCACTTCAACTTTTCTTAATTTATTTTTTAAAAAATATTTTTTTTATTGAATATTAATCTAAATTTAGATTCTAGAAACACTTGTATTATTGAAATGTTGACAATAGTTTCCTCTATGCTCTAATTTTTGCTATAATTGTTGGAACAATCATTCGAGCAATTTTTCCATTGTTTGTTATTTGCACGAAGCAAATAAATACATAAAATAAATATTTAAGTAGTAAATTAAAAGGAAAATTAAATAATAAAATAATAATAATAATAATAACAATAATAATAAAGATAGGATGAGGAGGAAATGATCTCATACGATCAGTCATAAGCTGAATAGAAAAAATTATTCTAAAAAGAACGTAGTCCTATGTTTTGTTTATCGATTCGTTGAGTTTATTTTTATCTATCTCCTATGAAAAGCATTATGTACAAGACTGGATGAACATTTATAACAGGTTGTAAACACGATATTCTCGAGATACAAAAAAATCTTTAAGATCTATTCAAATCCAAAAAAGGTTAGAAAAAATGATCTTAACCACCAACAATTGTGATAGAGTGGGAAATATTTTTTTATTTTTAACTAAAAATCTTTATTTCAAATCGTGAGAAGAGAGTCATCTTTGATAATTAAGAACTCTTTACCCCAAAAAATTTAACTTTTAGCACAAATTCAAATTAATCAGAGAATCCAAAGTGAATGTACCAGACATCAGATCAATATTTTTTTTAAAAAAAAAATTTGAAGAAAATAACCATATAAAAGTCCCTTATATTTTATTTATCGATGCCCTACAAAAGGCGCTAAACAAACATTTGTAATGGACAGATATAAAATCGATCTCCTAACCCTAATGATGTTTATTCGTATCAATCGATCTCCTTCCTTCCTAGATATATACAAGGTTAGGACAAAGTTACAAAATTTACGAATAGATCAATCTAATACTTTATAGATCTACTCTCATCATATAATTAAAAAAAACATTTGTAACAAATCATAAAAATTATTATTATTATTTATTCAAAGTCCTTAAAATAGTTGAAAGATAAATGTATACTTTTGATTAAACTTGCACATTTGTGAATTGAACAATCAAGATTGCAATTATTCAGTGTAGTACCACTACATATTTTATGACATCCTCTATAACAATATTCATCCAATTTACAATATACTAATTTTGAATTAGAGGTCAAAATTAGCATCAACATAGTTGTAATCAATGAAATAATTTCAATCTTTTAAGCCATATTTTATTTTGAACTAATTTATTGTTTTATGATTTGATGATCTGATGGCGCTTCTTTAATATATATACATATATAGAGAGAGACACACATTATTGATATTACAAGTGTAAATAATCAAATTTGTCTAATTTGTTATGGAGGAGATTGCATTTAATTATATTTTAAGAAGCATTTAGTGTCTGGTACCTACTTATTTTGACTAATTTGTTATGGAGGAGATAGCATTTAATTATTGTTATGGAGTAATGATTTAACATTATAATGATCACGATTTAATTAATGTTTTAATCAAATTTTCTAATTTCATCTATCTTTAATGATTTAACATTACAAAGAATCATGATTTAATTAAAATTTTCATTTATAATATTTTTTAACTGCAAAGTGCCACTTCAATTTTTCTTAATTTCTTTTAGAAAAAAGGAAAAATAAATTGTGAATATTAATCTGAGTATAGAGTCAAGGAAAACATATATCATTGAAATGCTAGCAATAATTTCATAGATTAATTTATTTATTTTGACAAAAACTATAATCATAAAATAAAACTTTGAAGAGTGTATATCCTCTAAGCTCTAATTTTTGCAGTAATTGTTGGAACAATGATTAATGCAACCTTTCCATTGTTTGTCATCTGCAAATAAATATGTAAAATAAATGTTAGTACAAAATGGGAGGAAAACTAAATAATAATTAAAAAAATACAACAAGGAGGAAATGATCTCATACGATCCGTTCAAAGCTGAATAGAAAAAAAATATTCTATGAACACACTCAGATATTTTATCTTACGATCGATTGTGGTTATTTTTATGATGTAAGAAGAGCAGCACATGACTCCAAGAATATTTGTTGTAATGCACCACAAATTAAAATCTATCTTTGCCAGATATTGAGATCCTTAAGATCTATTTAAGATCGAAAGATCGTTGAAAAATATATATGATTTTAATCATCAATAATTGTGATAGAGTAGTAAATATTACTCCATCTCTAATTAAAGATCTTGAGTTCGAACTATGAGAATGGCGTCTTTTTTTGGTGATGAACGTTTTACCCCAAAAGTGAGACTTTCCGACATAGATTTGATCTCCTATGAAAGGATCATATGGCTAAACAAACATTTGTAATGGATCGACAACATAAAATTAAACCAATCTCTCAATCGTACCCCAGACGTTGAGTTTATTCTTAATCGTTCTTGAAACGTAAAAAGTACATAACTCGAATAAAATTTATGATAAATCATAAAATCGATCTAACAAAACCCTAAATCAACAACAACAACAACATACATAAACATTTGTGTAATTTCACAAGTGAGAATCTAAGAAGGATGAAATATATGACGTAGACCTTACCCTTATCTTTGTTATGATAGAGACCTGTTTTTCAATAGATCCCCGATTCTAAAAAAATGGTAATGAAAGCAAAAAAAAATCCCTAGAAGAAGTTGAAAAAAAGAAGAAGAAGATACCTTTGATTAAACTTGCACATTTGTTAATTGAACAATCAAGATTGCAATAGTTCAATATTTGACTAGCATCCTCACATGTTTTTTCACAAACTAAATAACAATCAGGTTTTTGACCTTGGCATCCTCTAATACACTCCTTAAAACAATTTTCATCCAATTTACTATATACTAATTTTGAATTAGAGATCAAAATTAGCATCACCATAATTGTCATCAATGAAATAATTTCATTCTTTTTAGCCATTTTTTTTTGGACTAACTTATTGTGTTGTGATTTGATGAACTGATGGTGCTTCTTATATATATACATAATAATTAATACATATTGATAGAGATAGGTTATTAATAATGCAGGAGTAATGTTTAACTTGCTACAATATATGAATTATGCTTATATGTGTTGTACTTTGTATTTTAATATTTGTACATCACTTTGGTAGTATTAAAGTTGCTCTTACAATGTTGACTTGTCTGGATTTATATAATTAATTTTGTTTGCTAAAAATAATATTACATTAAATATATCTTTTTCCCAAGAAGCAAAGGAGAATATTATGGTAATCTCCCTAATAAAAGTGACTCCGTAACAAGGGGGGACTCAAACCCGAGACATTTGTTAAGAGTGAAAGAGTACTTATCACTTCATCACAATCTTTGTTGATAGTGTTCGAAATTTAACTGTCAATAGTATTGATGTCCCTTGTTGATTTGTAATTTTCGAAAAAGGGTCAAAACTACCCTTAAACTATATGAAGTGAACACAAATATTCTTCATTTATACTTTGGTTCAAAATTGTCACTGCCTTCAATATTTTGGTCCAACAAGATCAATTTTGGACCAGAGTATTAACGCTAAAGACATTTCTGGATCGAACAATAAGCGTAGAATATTTTTATTCATTTCACATAATTTAAGAATATTATAACCCTTTTCTAATTAATCTTTAACAAACTTGTAAAGAACTAGGCTCACGTATGTGAGAAATGGGCCTAAAGGCAAAAGTGGTAATACGCCTCCACATCTATTTTTAAAAAATGATTTAACACTAAAACAAATCACGATTTAGTTATTATTTTCGTATACTTCTCTTAGTTTCTTTTACTAAATTTGTAAAAAGACCAATTTCAAGTGTAGTAAGTTAATAATAAAAATCTAAAAAAATAAATTTATGATTTTTTTTCTTTTTTTTTTAATAGCAGTGCTCAATTGTATATTTATGACCAACAAGAGGAATCATATGCTCTTAGTATATGATAGGCACAAAAGCACAAAACACACATCATAAAAGTATAAAAATGGAACCACTTTTGACAAACATATCACATAAATTATAATACACACTTCAATAATTAAAGTTTTTCTTTTGGAATGTCTGGGCATTATTCGAACGTTATTAGCATTTTTAAATTTAAAAATTAATATAAATAGTCGTTCATAAAAAGTATAATAGAAATAAATATTTTTGATCACGAAATGAGTAATTGTCTTTTCAAAATAGGGTGATTTGTCGTCAAAATAATACTTGTATTAGGGTCTAAATATTTCCGAGTACTTTCCCAATTCGAATTTCGAAAGTTAAATCTTTTAATTTTGACAATGCATTTGAATATTGAACTTTTCAATTTTTCATTTTTATACATATTTGATAATTATATTAAAATGTTGTAAGTGAAATAACTATTAAAATTTTGAATTATTTAAAAGGTATAGAAAAAAAATTAAATCATTTTTTTGCTTGAATTACTAAATTCGAATATTGTCACGTAAATTGAGATGGATATGCGGGACTATTATTGACTTATATTAAAAAATATGCACTAGCATGTCACACAAGAAGCATTATTAATTGTACGTTTGACACAACTATATATGAGTTTGATTAAGTTAGCGGATTAAAAGTAATCGATAAGTATAAAATATTAAAAACACTTTTAAGTACTGTAATTGATTTAATTTTATCAATAAAGAATTGTGTTTGAATAAGTATGTTGAAGGTGTTGTACTATATAAACATTTTAACATTATTTTCCATCCAAATATTCAGTTGGAAGCCCCACCTCCCGAATAGACTCTGCAGTGCTCAATTTTAATTTAATTGAGACTTCAATACAAGTTTTAAACACCAAATGGGAAACGATTTAAAAAAAAAAAAAGTGAAATACTAATATTAAAACATATAGCACAACTACACATTTACATAATAATACACTTATATCAATAATACATAGAAGATATATATAGTCTTCAAAGCTTTGTTTTTTTGATGTTAATGTTTCATATTGATTGTCTATTTGGCTCAGTACTCCCAATTTGTTTTGCTATTCATTGACAAGAAAAAATTAAGAAAAGTTGAAGTATGACATTTGACAGTAGATATAATATTATGGATGAAATTTTTTATTATTATTTGCGTTAAGTTTATATTCAAACGGATTTGTTTTTCTAGTTATATCATATTGAGACTTAAAAACACATGTATCATGTGAATTTTAATTATATCTTATAAAGTTCTTCATATTCTTATTTCATTTCAATGTAAGATTCACCTAAGATATCATATCCAACTCAATTTCAAAAGTTTGTCAGTCTAAAAATTTGTTAATCTTGCTTGAGCTTTCCTCATCAGCCCGTCTTTCATCATAAGCATCACAAAATATACTTATTCAAAAATTACAAGGATCAATAATTGAATTTATTAATATTTGAAGGATTAAAAGTGCTAATATCCATAAAAGGAAATAATGTTAAATGTTTGAAGACAACTTTTGTTTTTTTTCTTTCAAAAAATAGAATCTCAATTGAAGACAACTTTTGTTGTACTTTTTAAAGAAAATTCTCAAAAAAAGTTAAAAAAACATATTCACCAAATTTAATTTGGACGCTCCATAGTGCCTATGTTAGTTATTCCTTTTCTTTAATTTTTCATTCCATATTCAATAATTTTTAATAAAGTCTCAATTTAACGTTAGATATTCATATTAAAACTTTAATTAGTTTGATTATTCACTAAATAAAGTCTTTTAAGCTAAAAAATGGTCCTAAACAAATAAAAATCGCAACACTTAAATTCGAAATCTTTAGCAACGTTGATGGTGTTCATTCCTTCATCACATACACATATAACACAACTTTTTATTCAGTGTATAATATTCATATTGAAATTTCAATTTTTTTATCTAACGTTCTAATATAGAAGCTTTAATCAATCTAATTATTTATTGGGAAAAACAAGTTTTTAAAAAAATAATCCTTGATAATTTTCTTTGTATGCTCAAAATGTCAAATTGTTATTCCCTCCATTTCATATTAGTTGATCATTTTTCTTTTTACACGCATATTAAGAAATCATTAATAAGAAGATGATTTTACTAAATCACACCTTAAAAAACTGCTTGACAATTTTACAAACAAATATGAACACTTTGAAAAAGAATTAACTACAAGGGTAATATAGAAAAAAAAATTAATTAATGCTTTCTTGATTTAGTAAGGTAATCAACTAATAGTATGAGATAACTATTTTTAGTAAGATTAAGACGAAAGAAGTATTATTTAATACCAGAAGCAAACCACTATAAGCTCATTCTTTGAATCTTGCTTCAACAAAGGAACTCGAACCCAAGACCTTCCTAATTAATTATTTTTATCATAGAACTCAAACATGAAACCTCTCCTAATTGGTTATTTTTATCATAGAATTCGAACTCAAAACCTCCCCTAATTGATTGTTTTTAGCAATGGCAGAGCCAGAATTTTGATCAGGGGTGTCAAAATATAAAGAAGCAAAATTGCGTAGAAGCCAAAGAGTGTCAACATGTAATATATATATGTATACATCAAAAAATATTTATATCTAGCTACACAGTGTGATTTTCTGACAATGAGTGTCGGTTGACACCCCTCAAGTGTATATGGCTCCGCCATTGGTTTTTAACATAAAAACTCGAATGTAAACCTCTCCTAATTGATTGTTTTCAACATAGAAACTCGAACCTGAAACCTCTCCTAGTTAATTGTTTTCAACATAAAAATTCAAACTCGAAACCTTTTTGTTTTAACATAGAAATTCAAACACAACACGTCTCCTAATTGATTGTTTTCAACATAGAAATTCAAACCCGAGACCTCTCTTGGTATTTTTGGTCGTGTTTATTCCTTCAGCACATACATATATGACACAGCAAGTGAAGAGTATATCCCAAAATCAAAGATAAATTTGATGCCTCGATTCCATGTACTCAAAATTTGCCAAGTGTCCTTCTACCTGGCATCACCCCCACCCCCGAAAACACCCCTACCCCACCACCCCACCAATTTACACAGAGCAAAGCATCAATCTTCTCAGCCATGGCGCCTTCATCTTCTCTCATTTCTCTCTAATTGATAGATTCAACACATATAGCCTTATGCTTTCAATTTCAACAAGCTTTTATGATAACAATTAACTAGTTTTTTAATTTGTTTACATATCTATTTGTTATTTTTATGGGATTTTTGGGTACTTAGAGATTAAAGATTCGATTTTTTAGAGTCTTTTATAGGAGATTTAATACACGAAAGCTTGAATTTTGGTGGGTTTTTTCTGGAATTGGGAGATTCTTGAAAAGTTGGAAGCTTTGGTTGAAATCAGAATTCAAGAATGGCATTTTCTTTATAAGGTAATTTTACTGATTTTCATGTTTATTTGATTCATTTAGTTGATGGGGTGTGAGTATATTGAATTGTTTGTTTAATATTTGGAGCTTTTTTGGATGTTTGAGCTGAAAGTTGGATTTTTTTGGGTTTTGGGAATGAATCGTTTTGAGTTATATATGAAAGTATTTTGTGAATTTCTTTTGGGGTTTGGTAATTGTGATAATACTGATGTGTAATGCTCATTTGGGTTTTTGATTTATTGATGAATAGGGTTTGTAGAATTTTGATTTGTTGGCTTAGTATTTGATGTGTTATTGGATTGACTTGAGCTGAAATTTGGTGATTTTTAGCTGTTGAATTCTGTTTAGTTTTATTTTGTTGGGAGAATTCTTGAATTTGAAGTATTTGGTGAATATTTCTAGGCTATTGATGATTCTTGGTGGACATGGTTGTTAACTTGCTCGAATTTTCAAGTTGCTGATTGGGAGTGTTTGAGGGGTGTTTTTTTGGTGTATTATGAGTTCTGTTACTAACTCCGAATGTTTGGATTCTGACTGCTAAGTGAGCGAGCAGCAAGCTTTGTAATGCTCCATGGATAGTCCCACAATGACCAACCCTGGCTCGGTTTCTAGTTCTAACGATGACACTCTACGTGTTAAGTTTTTGTGTAGTTTCTCAGGATGTATATTGCCCAGGCCACAGGATGGGAAGCTTCGGTATGTGGGTGGTGAGACAAGGATAGTGTGTGTTCCGCGTGATATTTCTTATGAGGAACTCATGGCCAAAATGAGGGAGATCTATGAGGGGGCAATGGTACTGAAGTATCAGCAGCCTGATGAGGATCTTGATGCTCTTGTCTCAGTAGTGAATGACGATGATGTGGTCAATATGATGGAGGAATACGAGAAGTTGGATTCTGGTGATGGATTTACTAGGCTCAGGATCTTTCTGTTTTTGCACCCTGATCAAGATGGATCCTTGCATTTCTGTGATGGGGATGAGAGGGATAATGAGAGAAGGTATGTGGATGCTTTGAATAGCCTCAATGAATCCCCAGATTACAGAATGGGACAACATAATGAATTTCAGGTTACAGGTCCATTAGATGATCTCCATGGTGCAGAGCAGTGCTTTAGTCAGATGACTCTTGATGGTAGTCTCCATAATTTGAGGAGTAATGAGGTGCCTATACCTCAGGTCAATTTGCGTCACCTTACCATACCACATTTGGGTATAGCTCAGCCCCAACAATCAGTTAATCAGAGGTATAATGAAATGGAGGCCCCGTGGAGTCCAGCATATTATTCTCCTAGACAGCCGGGATACCTTGATCCACGGCCATTATCAGAGTTTCCTAATTCTCCTTCTTCGTCGCGGTACTATTCTCCATACCCTGAATTTCAAGAGAGAAATTTTGATAGATTGCCTGAAGAATACAGTCGTCTTCAGGTTAATCATCCATCCCTATATGATCACCAGCCTCAATATACAGATAACGTACTATTATTTCCGAATGGACCTGTAGTAGACAAGGCTGGCTTTCCAGGTAATATCCTTCATGGTGCTAATGCATTCGAGGGGAACAGTATATGTGAGCATTGCCGAATGACTTTTCAGCGCAATCAGCCTCATCCTGATTCCTCTTGGAAGCCTGGAGAACATTCCCTTCTCGATACAGGTAATGGATTCCACCAGGTTGCAAACCCTTGTGCTGAGTGCCCACCAAAAAGAGAAATGTTCCCAGTGACTACAGATGCCAGTTTGCACCACTCATACTACCCTGTGGAACAAAATGATCTTTGCAGCCGCCAGAGTGACATTCATAGTCATGAAAGGGGATGGAGCGTGCAGCATCAAGCAAATGCTCGAGTTGAGGAACCACAAATCCATGCGTCTGGAGCTGGTAGCAATTTGGTTGATGGCCATCAGGTCCTGGGACAAGGTCTTAATAATGAAGACCTTCGTCACATTCGAACTGGACGGGATCCTGGTAGTCAGGTATATCAAGATCAGGTGGTAGGCACGGGATCTCAGATTCATCTCCCCTCCATGGAAGATCGTGGAGTTCGCTATGGAAATTCACCTTATGCTTACGGACCAGATGCAGCATACCAGGTTCCTCAAGCAAATATAGCTGCACATTCTTTGTGGAGGAATATCCAAAGCCCAAGTCATGGAGGTCCTTCTTACGAGGTTGCTAATTCACAACAGCTGGTCAATGGTTCTGCTAGTCCTGGATTTATCAGGGGCATAATGGAAAATAGTCCTAGGTTGCAATCTGGGATGGAGAACCAAAATGCTTGGCTTGACTCTTCACAGAAAAAGATCGGCTTTGATGGTTTTTCCATGCCTGAATATTCTCTTGCACCATCCCAAAACTTGATCTCAAATGCTCACAACCAGGGAAATCAGCCCATGCATACTGTAGAAGCTATTCAGGCCCCAGGTGGCATGCAGACTATTGCAACTCTGCAGGATCCGGTGTTAAAATCTGATTCAGGACCTTTCTTTGGTGATAGGCCAGCTACGTTGAGTAGGCCTGGAATAAGGTTAACTGCTGATATATGTGCCAGCGAGAAGGAGAGTATTATTCACCAGGAAGGCGAACAATTATATCCTTCAGGTTTGGTGGAAGTCTCTAATATATGCAGCAGCAGTCCTACCAAATCATTAATGGACACAATTCCACTTAACCCTGTATCTCCTGTGACCACTTGCTCGGAAAATGCTGTAAAAGAAGGTGTTTCTTCAGATACAGAGACTATTGATGCTTGCGTAACTTATAAGAACGAGAAGCCGCAAAAGGATCAGCTGACTTCCTTATCTGATGAGATTCCTTCTGCGGAAAAGGTAGCATCACAAAGCGTCAAGGATGCAAAAGTCGAAGTCCAAGAAAATGCTCATGAGCATGACACCACTAAAGTGGCGCATGAGAATGATGCTGAGTTAGCTGTGAGGGTCATGATATTATTATTATTAGTACATCACGTATGTTTTAAAAGGCATTATTCTGTATGTAATACAATCTATTGATTTACAGGATGACCAAGGGAGCTTGGAATTTGATTCAGACAATGACAATGTTAATAATTCCAAGATTGAGTCAACAAAGGCCGAGGAAGAAGCTATCGAGAAGGGATTGCAGGTTCTTAAGATCACTTCATTTTGTCTCCTCTTACCTCACCGTTCTGAAACACTTTAATTCTCATTGAAACTTTGATTCTTCTTGGATTATGGGGAAAACCTTTTCTAGATAAATCTTGTGTGGTGTTAGTTGCTTCTTAGATTTTCCTGAGAAGATTGTACAGAAAAACCTTCTTCATTTATTTGTTTATGTTCTATTCATTTTTTGTGAATACTTTGTTAGGTTTTGTTTGTTTCGTACATCTTATTGGAATAAAACTATATGCATTGCTTTGGTACAGACAATCAAGAATGAAGATCTCGAGGAGATCCGGGAGTTGGGTTCTGGGACATATGGATCAGTTTTTCATGGAAAGTGGAAGGGGTCAGATGTCGCTATAAAGAGAATCAAAGCCAGTTGCTTTTCTGGTAGGCCATCTGATAGGGAACGTCTGGTATGTCCTTAATATATACATTATTTTTTTCCCTCAAAACTTCTTGTCTGTAATTCTGTTCTAAATGTGGAACATAGTTGTTTGCACTATATATTGCAGTTGTCCGGGTGATAAGATGCTCAGGAGTTACCAAGGAGTAGTGATATTTTAGAACAGGCAATAAACCAAGTTCCTTTAAGGGTGGATGAGTGCCTGTAAAAATAGCTAAAGTCACTATGAGTTGTGAGACAAATCTAATTTTACTACAATTTTCTAAATTGTCTGTAATTTAAGAAATTTACCTTTGACTCGGAGGTCTTAAAGCACACTGACGTCTGATCTAAAGAATATTCCCCCAGGTGAATCAAATTTTGGCTTAGTCAGTGAACTGTGAAGACATTCCTGTTCTGTGAACTATATCAATATGTAGTAGGTAGCACTGATTTCAACTGTCACTGAGTTATATTACAGTGAGCTATGACACTTTTCTTTTTGGCATCAGTTTTATTTTCCGCTTTAAGATGACCTTCTTTCATATCATATTTATTTTGAATGTCTACACAGTAAAAACATAAAGATCCATAGAATAAGCCATTTTAGTAGTTGTTATCCAGAATGTAGGGCTTTTGAGGAATGCCTTTACACTCATCATACTTTCTCGCATTTTTTTACTGTATCCTAGTATTAGGTAGATATTGTCAGTGTTGACAGGAAAAAGCCAGTTCTAACCTGTACACCTTCTAATCAGAAGTTTTGAACACTACTTTAGCCATTTTCTACCCAAATTAGAAGGAAAATAAGAGGAAGAATTCGAAAAGAGGGACGTAAATGACATTGGCCAAGTGTGGTCAAGATTTGTATTACCACTTCTACTTTATGACTTTTGAGTTTTTATGGTGAAAATTAATTTGAAGCTACCCTTTGCTTATAGCGTCTCTTAGTTCCATTCTGTCTTTATTCTCCAGAATTAGTCTAGATTTTGTAGCCGATCTTAATGCCCTCTTCTATTCATTAGATTGCAGATTTCTGGAGGGAAGCTCTGACATTGAGTTCACTCCACCATCCAAATGTTGTTTCTTTTTACGGTGTAGTTCGTGATGGACCAGATGGATCTTTAGCAACCGTTACAGAATTCATGGTCAATGGATCATTGAAACAGTTCTTGCAGAAAAAGGACAGGTACTTTTTGCTTTTCAGATATCTAGAAGGTATCTATCTGAGTTGGATTTCATTGTTTAACTACTTCTGTTAATTTAGAGGACAGAATCAATATTTCTGGACTGTCTACATCCCCAACATATCTTTGATAACATATTTATTCAACAGGACTATTGATCGTCGTAAAAGGCTTATTATTGCCATGGATGCTGCTTTTGGTATGGAGTATCTGCATGGAAAAAACATTGTTCACTTTGATCTAAAATGTGAGAATCTGTTGGTAAATATGCGGGATCCACATCGACCCGTCTGCAAGGTATGATGAATGCTCATATATTCATATTTGATAGGCAATATCCTTGAGCACCACATCCTAGTTGTTTAGATATTTCAGTATCATTATACAACAACATATCCTGTGTAGTTCCACAAGTGAGGTTGGGGGAGGGTAGTGTACACAGACCTTAACCCTACCGTGGGAGGTAGATAGGCTGTTTTCGATAGATAGACCGTTGGCTCAACAAAATAACAGGATGTGAAGAAACCAAGACAGAATACTGCACAAAGCATTCTGAAAAAGGAACAGTAACTTCGACAAAATAATACGATGAATGAATTACTAGGGACAATATATAGTAAATGAAATCAAAGGAACAAGAACCTACAAGAGCAATACTACGACTACTGGTATGGAAGGATAAGCAAGACTACACTCAACTCCCCACTAACCTACAAGAACCTATTTTCAGTACCATTATCTGAAGCTAAAAAGACACTTAGATTTGTTGAGCTCAGTAAAGCTGTAGCTCTCGTGCTCTATTGGATATTTGTAGTCTGACACTACATTTCTTTACCTTTAGATTGGTGATCTTGGCCTATCAAAGGTGAAACAACACACCTTGGTCTCAGGAGGTGTTCGTGGCACTTTACCCTGGATGGCACCAGAGCTCCTAAGTGGAAAAACTAAGGTGACAGAGAAGGTAATGTCTTGTCTTTAGATGTGGAAGTCATCTTTTAGTGTGTGCTCTTTCATGAAGTGATCATTATATTTTCTGTGATGCAGATTGATGTTTATTCTTTTGGAATTGTTATGTGGGAGTTGCTCACTGGTGATGAACCATATGCAGATATGCATTGTGCTTCAATAATAGGTATGTTCCCATTTCTTAATACATGTTTTTCCTTTTCACCTTGTTTGCTAGAGAAATCAATCTCCCTCTACTTGCTTGTATCAGTTTGAGACTTCCCTACCCTTTCCTTAAAACAAATGCTTTTGGCGAATCACCGCCCCAAAAAGGAATTAAAAAAGAATTAGTCAAATTTCAGAAATATAGCAGGATGTTTTATGAGTATGCTCAAACTGCTATTGGAATTGCTATGTAGAAAACCTCAGTTACCTCAAGTAATAGAGGTTATATACACAAGTATCAGGTGTGTTTTGATGGAGAAAACCTCTGTTACTTGAGGAATTACTCATGTTTTTTTCTTTCAATGATATATAGGAGGAATTGTTAACAATACGCTGCGTCCCCAAATTCCGACATGGTGCGATCCCGAATGGAAAGCGCTAATGGAGAGTTGTTGGGGCCCTGATCCTGCAGAGAGGCCATCATTCTCTGAAATCTCTCAGAAATTGAGAACTATGGCAGCGGCAATGAATGTCAAATGATACTGTGTCAGACCTGCCATACTCGCTCCTTCCGATATAGTCATTTACATATTGACCGATAAAGATCAAAATAAATGGTATCCCGTGTTTTCGCTTCAAAGTTGTTATCGCTATAATAAACATTTCTTATATATGTTTTCCCGTCCGATGACTTCATATGCCTATTTATATTATGAAGTCATTGCAACTCGGACATTCTAGCAGCCTATTTACTGTGATCTCGAAGCAGATTAGTACGTTTATCCATCTTCTTCATCCAGTAAGTTATTTTCTGGAAAAGACCACCGGGGTTGGCTGGTATTTCAACTTTGTGAAGTCGGTATATGTTAACGTGCTATTGCAGTTCATTCAGATATTGAGTTTTGTTGTTTCAGATATCTGTTGGAACTGGTAAAGGCAGTTGTACATAGATTAATGACAATTTATACATCTGAAGTTATATGAATTTTCAATTTCTGTATCACATTAGCATCCACTTGAATTTTGTAGTGTTATGTGCACAAATTTAGTCTCTTGAGGAACTATAAATACTTTCTACCAGTATAATTTATCTTTGATATAACATGTTTTACGTTGTGATTATATAAATATATTTTACGATGTTGGTGCATAGATGCGAATTTCTTTTGTATATCATGCTTTATATTTGTCGCACTCTAAATCTGAAGAATCGAACATGCATCCGATGCTATATGTAATAATGTACAGGGCCTTACAGTATTTCTTGCATACATGTGTATGTGATGCAGTAGGTCAATAACCTACAAATACAAAATTTCATGTCTCAAAGTTGGATCAAAGCGGACAATACCTTTTATTAGGGAGCGCTTTACCCCTTCCATGTAGGACATCTCGGCGTGAATTTGGTTTTAGTCGGGTTTCAATATGGGTATCGGACACCGAGTGGGGAACCCAAACAAAAAAAAAAGCGGACAATACCTTAATAGTTGAGCTTTGATTTGTTTCATAGTTTTTTTTGGCTGGCTTTTAAGATGATTCATTTTATATATGGAGAACTAATAGTCCTTTGTGTTCTATCTCTACTCTTTCAAGTTTATCGAAAAAGCACGTCTCAATTTTAAGCTAGTCAAAATTTCGATCTGTTATACCTTTGATTATTGATCTATCAAAAATCTCTCTTTTTCCTAATTGAACCATCCTGAAAGATTAGTATCACATGATTTGAAACTCGATGAATAAAGACTCTGTCTTTCTATTCTTTATCGGTTCATCCTAATACCATCGTATACGATAGATCTGAACTTGTGACATATGCCTAATTCACATATTACATACTATTGTATATGGACACCAAAAATCTCTCTTTTATACAAGTTAACTAAAGCTTTTGTATCAAAAGTATATATTAATGATTGTCCTCTTACCTTTGCTACTAACTCTCTTTTATGTGTTTTTCTGTCTTATTGTTTAGCATTTTAAGGATATAATCCCTTTATCTAACCTAAAAAAAGATGCATGAAACTAAACATAAAGTTATTCACAACACTTAATTTACCCAAACTTTATGATATTTTATAAAAATATACACAAAAAAGATTGATACTATATTATTGTCCCAATCTACCAAACCAACCTAATTAGACAAGCTAGTGTTTGTATAAACACCTAGTTGACTCAATTCCCTTTTTTTCTTATATTATTTTATTTTATTAGTTTCTTGATATTTGCATGGACCAATTAGATCAAAAAGAGAATTTTAATTAAAAAAATATTATAAATAGTAAAATCAAAGGTCAAATTCCATTACATCATCATTAATTCTACTTGTTTATCTTTCTAGAAAGTAAGAAACTGCATTTTTTTTTGTTATTTTTACTTTTTTTGTGTACCTAATACACGGCATTGTACTTTTCAATAAAAAGTCAAATTCTTGTACATGCTCATTTTGACTTTGTCATATGTCAAGTGAAAAATATTTAGAGTAAAACAGTAAAAAAAATAATTAAAAAATAAAGGGTCATTTGCCCCATATTTTGTGATAATTTTTAATTTATGTCCTTGTGATAGAATAACTTTTTTTTTTTTGGTAGGATATAAATGTATATTTTCATATCATAATGTCCTTCAACATATGTTTGAATACATGACTTTTATTTCTAAAGAACATATTCGGTTAATAAACAACAAAAATTAAAGATTACTCCATTTAATTTAAAGGGCAAAACATATAATTTTATGAAGTATATTACCACATTCGTTTGACTTTTAACAATGTAACCATTGGAGATTCATCATATCTATTATGCTGTATAAAAAATAATTTTGAATTTGTATATGCAATGTAAGATTTTGGTGAAGAGGGTCGGATAAACATCCTTGCACCTCCCTACCTCCCCTCATGTGTGCTTGAATGAATGAGATTCCTCTATGCTTAGTTGAAGGTTTCAGGTTCGAGCTTCTTTCTGATAGATAACATTTTCTTTTAAAATATGCCATAAGCTACTCAAATTTGATCAATTAATTAGGTTAATAAATTTCGAATACGAGATATTTTGTGGTAACTTAAATATAAAGTTATCAAAGAGATAAGGCCAAGTAAATTTCCTTGGATGCCACATTATGATATAATTCATTATGGGTTTGTTAAAATGAGGGGTTGACAATGTTACATATGAGTTAAAAAATTGAAGGATTAGGAATACTCAAATTATGCTAAGCTATTTTTTATTCTTTTATATAGTATTATCCAACAAAAAGTGCTTGAAGTGATGATAACGCTTATATTAATTTATGATTGCAGATTAATTATTGTTGAAGAAAAACAAAAGTCATTAAAGGTCTCCTTCAAAGAATATTTGGTTATAGATTGTATAAAATATTAATTATTTTAAAAGTTTAATTATGTGTATCAAGAGTCCACATATTAGAGCATATTTGTCAACCCTATTGTATTTAAGGCCACATAATATATTTTTTCTGAGTCCTAGGTCTATATACAATACCTTATAATATTTAAATTAAATAAATTAATTTCCCTTAATTCCCTAATGTCTCATTCACTAATCTTTGTCTTGTGGGATATCATAGTATCATAATATAATTATATAACTTGAAATAATAGTCATAATATACTTTATTATATGAACGTTACGCTATTCATATATATATGAACATCATTAAGTGGATAAGAATATAAAACTTATTAATATAGTTCTACATTCATACAGGTTCATCAAAATTCAGTAATATTGATATGAATATTGTATTAGTCTTAAGAAATTTATTTAATATATTTGAGAGAAGAAAGGGCTATCTACTGCGATCAACTAAGAAACACTTAACATTATCGTAACATAAAAATATTATTCAAGCTAATATATTTGTGTAGAATTTTGCATAGAATAGGGGTGTAAATGAATGATTTTAAATTGAAAATTAATTATTTTGGTCACTAATATAAGTTCAAAAGTACTTTTTCTAAATTAAAAAAAAAACTTTCTACTCACCCTCTTATTCTACACTATTTGCAGACTCATATTATGATTTTTCCAATTTTCTTTCATAAAATTAATAAAAACTATTCCTTTTAGCCTTAGGTAGCTTATGATAATTGAGATTCCATAAGTCAAAAGACACATACTTAGCATAAAAAAAATTAAAACTAATCAAATCACTTGTACTATATGAGATATTAATTAGGAAAAAAACTAATATTGTGGGGTTGTTTTGGTAGACAAAAAAGGTATTGTGTCCTAGCTAGATATTAATTAGGTGCATAAAGATCAACATGACTTGTGGTGTAGTGGTGAAACTGTTTTATCCTTAATTAAAGGTCTCGAGTTCGAGCCTTGAGTATGTTGAAAATCCTGTTATGGGAGCGCCACCTTCGAATGGACCCTGTAGTGCGTAATTCGAGTTTAATTAAATCTCCAATATGAACTCTAAACACCGAATAAAAAAAAAATTAAGTGTATAAAGTAAAGTCAAATTAAGCTCACACCAATGATGCAACATTATTATTTTTGGTGTTTAGCCAACAAACAGCCATACTTATCTTGTTATATTATCAATAATACTAAAAGCTATTGATGATATGATATTTTCACCATTTTTTTGATACTTGTCACCATATATATGTATGGTCTATTTTGCGTAGAAAATATTAATTTCAATTGAACCCGTAATTAAGCATACTAATTGCCAAGTTAAATATTTTCTATATCTCAATTTATGTATCATACTTTTCATTATAGTCTGTCCCAAAAAGAATCATGTCATATTTCTTTATTCAAAAAAATATAACTTTAAACTTTCTATTTTACTTTCAATGAGATGATTTATCGTCGTAAATGTTTATGACTAATTTCAAATCACAAAATTCAAAGAGTCTTTCTTCATTCTTTTTCTTTTTTTCCTTAAACTTTATATTCAGTCAAACACCATTATATAAATTGAGATAAAAAGAATAATAAATTTTAAAAAATTACCCAAAATAACCGTTCACCAAGCCAATCACTTAAACTAAAAATCGTCGCCCAAGATATAACATATGTATGTATAGTCCATATTAATTTATGTATAATCATGTATATACTTTATATATCAATATAATTATTAGAAAAAGTAAACGATAAATCTGACCAGCTATTTTATTATGTAAAGAGATCCATATTAATTTAGGTACATAAAGTAAAGTCAATTAAGCTAGCACCAATGGTACAACATTATGTGTTTTGGTATATATGTTTAGCCAACATAGAGCCATACTTATCTTGTTATAAATATATTTTTTAATATAATAATTATTTATAAGACAAGTGTTGATGATGCATGAAAATTGATTAATGTTTAGTGTCAATGGAGAGAGAGATTCTTGTTTATAAATAAAGACAAACAGAAACATGTTTTCTTCTTCCTAAAGATCTGACTCAATTTGATTACTAATTAATTAATTTATTAAAACACCTTTAGAAATTTTGTTAGTTTTCTTCTTGTTATTTCTATGCAAGTGAGGTTCTTTGGACCTCTTTTCCTTCTAATAATCTTTTGTTGAATATACAAATTAAAACAAATGTTTTTATTAGGACATAATATAATCTAATGTCGTAGAGGGACCAAGGTCAATGAGGTTCTAATATTCTCTCTCTGAAAAAAAAAACTTTGATTTTCTTAGAATAAATATTCATTTGTTTGTTTCCTTACGTTTCTCTTGCAAACAAGGTTTTCGTATATTCTATCATCTTTAATATGAGCGGAGCCACCTTTGGCACAAAGAGTGGTCCATTGCACACCCTTCGCTGAAAAATTATATATGTGGTGTACAATGGTTAAATTTTAGCTATTACTAATTGTTATGTTGTGTATATGTAATTTTGAAACATTCTTAACACAACTAAAGAAAACTTTGCACACTCTTCATCAAATTTCTGAGTGCGTCACTACATGCTCCCCAAACTCTATTTAGAGTATTACGCACAGTGAATATGTTATATCCGGGCATAAGCAGGAAGAAGACTCTGTCGGATTTTTGTTATTATACTGACAGTGTATAATACTAAAAATGTGAATTTATCATGAAATTTTCCGAGGGATGTATGTCGAAAATATGAAATTTTTGACAAAATATAAGTCGGAAAAGCCTAAGACGAAAATCACGTTTTTAGTAGTGGCAAGTTGGTTAAAAGGTAGTTAGAGGTAATCTATTCAACAAATCGATTGACAATCTAAAACAAATGATCAGTAACATGTTAAATTACACTGACGATATTTAAAATTTATTATATACACATATAACATAATATCAAGAGATTATTACATGTTCTTGATTGAAAACCCTACCCAAGTTGTTTCAAATAGGGCGTCTAAAAGCAACAAATAATTAATGTAAATTATCGTTAATGCCGTAATTAGCGACTTAATTCGTTGATATAAAAGAGAAGATGATATTAATTTATTGTCTTAAAGAAGACTTTTAAGGTACGTTTATATGACGGGGCCGAATAGAAAATGACTTTTACACTATTTTTATTTTATTAAATATAATAATTCATCACAATTTTGTACTAATCAACTTATTTGAAAATTAGAGTTTAGTTTATAGCCCAATTTTATGTAAATGCATGTCGTTCACTTACCTAGTTCTTCCTTTGTTTACCGTTAATGCACTTATCGTAATATTTATTGTTGCTATTATTTTATTTTCTCCATTATTTTCAACATGACCTTTTATCATTGTATTTCCTTTTCAAATCTGATATGTAATATATATGTTATGATTTTTATTAGTTGAGAGTTTTCAAAAATAATTTTTCTACCCTCACAAAATATAGGAATAAAGTCTGCATTAGACACCATCCTTTCCAGATCCCACCTATGAAATTACATTGGGTATATATGTATTGTTGTGTTAGAAATATTCCGGCATGTAATAGTAATCTACTAACCGACTTTGGTTCGCAAGAACAATCGGTCCATCAAACAATAATATCATCATATTCAGTGTAATTTTACAAATGAAATCTGTCGAAGGTAGAATGTACACACACCTTACTGCTATCTTAATTTATGTGTGGAAAGATTGTCTCCAATGGACACTCGACTCGACAGAAAAGAAAATGAATATTAATAAATTGTCAATATATGCATGTTGGCTGACATAAAATGTCTATCAAGTTGGAGTCCAAATAGTTTTATCCACATAAATATGTCGCTCCATCTCAATTTATTTCTTTTTTTTTTTCATTATTGTTTAAGCAATTTTTCATCAAATTCTAAAACAATCATTTTCTTTAAAATGTAAAAGGGGTTTATAATGTCCCAAAAATTTTCACCTGTTGTCTTAAGGTTTTAGAATATAGATTGAATGCTCAGATTCTTTCACATGATATCAGAGTCAATTTTTTGTAAACTTCATTTTTTTCGATTCAATTGCGTCTCTCTCAATTTAGTCCATCAAGTCACTATCTTAAAAAATAATACACTTATCCCTCTCGAAAGGATTTTCAAAGAGGTTTATAATAGCCTAAGTCATATGGTCATCACTTTCGATTGAATGCTCAAATACTTTTATAAATGAATGAACAAAGAATGAAACATGATCTAAACATGATACTGCATATCTATGTTATTATTTGAGCTCTTCAAAAATATTTTTATCAGATTATCAAAAAAATAATTACTCGTAAAATATTCAACACGCACACAATGATAATTTTAGAGAATTCGAGTAGCATAATTAAATATAAAAAATGTTAGGGCACCGTTGGCGACAAACTAAAAGGATGGAGCCTTCTTTGGAATTTCATCCACATAATAAAATAACATATAATGAGAAAAAGATACACAATTTTAATATTATATTTTGAGAGAAATTTGCATTAGTAAGTTGTCATGTTATTAATAAAATAATATTAGGAGTAAGCTAATCGAAAATGACAGATAAAACCCTAGAGAAAGGAGAAGACTTTTTTGGTTTTTCAAAAGTATGACATCATTGATCATCCACTCTTTTTCTACCTATAAAATCAAGTCTTCTCTTCCCAAAATATTTCAAACCAACAATTATCACAAAATAAGTATAAAGAAAAAAATTTGGAAGCAAAAAATTCATTAGAAGCAACAACAAAAAATTAAAAAAAATATGGGGAGAGCTCCATGTTGTGACAAAGCAAATGTGAAAAAAGGACCATGGTCACCAGAAGAAGATGCAACACTAAAGGCATATATTGAAGAAAATGGCACTGGTAACAATTGGATTGCTCTTCCCCAAAAAATAGGTATCAAATTCTTCTATTTGTCTCTCTATGTATCGATTGTTTCGATCGAAAAATACCTTTAAAATAATTTTTTTAGGGCTTAAGAAAGTCTATAAGGAAACTTGTTTTGGAACTGAGACATAGTTGTTGTTGTCATAGGGCATAAGTAAGACACATGGAAATTTATTAGAATTTAAACCTTAATTATTGGGAGTTTTTCAAGACTACTTTGATTGATGATTTTCTAAAAAAATATTGTTTTTAGGGCTTAACAAAGACCTACAAATAATCCTTTGAAACTTGTTTGGGATTGAGATGTATTAGTTGTTGTTAAGGCTTAAGACACATGCAAATTTTATAAAATTTTAAAACTTAATAATTTTGATTTTTTTTTTTTTGGAGTAATTTGATTAATTGATGATGTTTAAAAGTTATTTTTTAATTTTAGGGCTTAAGAAAAACCTAAAAATCCTCAAAAACTTGCTTGTAACTGAGACGTTGTTATCGTTGTTGTAGGGCTTAAGAGATGTGGGAAGAGTTGCAGGCTAAGATGGTTGAATTACTTAAGACCTAATATTAAACATGGTGGATTTACTGAAGAAGAAGACAATATCATTTGTAGCCTCTATATTAGTATTGGCAGCAGGTAATATATTTATCTCTTTCTTTCATTTCATAGATAAACACAAAACAATAACAACAAAAAGTAATGGAAATCCAACTAAATTACTTTGTCCTTTAGTTCTTGTTATTAAGAGATAATTGTTAATTATGAATTAATTTCTCTCTTCTCTATAAGGTTTTTAAGACCTTTACTTCATGTTTCTTGCTCATGATCCTGATGGTTTAACTTTGTTTTAGACGGTGATGATCATCTCATCTGAAAACGTGATTAACCTGTCAGAGAAAATAAAACTTTTATTTATCTAATTATATTATGTCTCGAAACAATCTTTATTTGATTATGTCTAAAACCCTTTGTTTAAATCTTCGACCATCTCATATGAAATTTAGGCTGATAGAGAGATCATATTATTAGTTCTCTTAGACCTTTTCTTCATGTTGCTTGTTGATGATCCAAATTACTTTCTCAGGGTTTAACTTTGTTTAAGTATGTGACGACCATCCATCTGAAAGCGTGATTAAGCTGTTTTAGAGAGCATACTTCTGATTATTTAATTATAATGTGTATCAACTTAATCTGATTGTGTTTTAAACCCAACTTTAGGTGGTCTATAATAGCTGCACAACTTCCTGGAAGAACAGACAATGATATCAAGAATTACTGGAACACTAGACTTAAGAAGAAGCTTCTTGGAAAAAGAAAACAATCTCAAATGAATAGATTATTGCTTGCTAATGGTGGCCAAGATCTTAAGGACATAAATGGATTAGAAGAAAATCCATTATTACAAAACCTAAGCAACTCAGCTCTAGAAAGGCTTCAACTTCATATGCAACTTCAAACCCTACAAAACCCTCTTTCTTTCTATAATAATCCATCACTTTGGCCTAAGTTAACCCCTCTCCAACAAAAAATGATCCAAACCCTACAAGCTAATGGCTTAAATGAGAATCAATCACACCTTTACACACCGATAAACCCTAGTGAAAACCATTCTCGTGAACTAGGGCAAAAAGTTGGGATCAATGAAATTGCTAGTACTAATTTCAAGGTGAATAATCAAGTGGAAAAAAGTAGTCCAATTAATGACTTCAACAACAATCAAAAAAATGTTCTTGACACAAACATAGGACAAGAAAACGCGAGAGAGATTCATATTCAGGGCGTTCAGGGTTTCACTCAGCTGGAGATTGACGACCTAATTCTCAACAACAGGGGATCAATATGCCTAAAGATGCATTCAGAGAATCAACAACTAGGTTCCGAATTCGATTGTTTTAAAGAGATGGATGATGGCTCAAGGGACAATTTGGCATGGTGGTCTAATGATTTTGATACAAATACAGCTTCTTCATCAAATTCTTGGGGTTCATCTTCAAATATTCTTCAAAATTCTCATGAAGGAATGTATCAAGATTATGCACTAGGGTATAATTTGCAATAATAGATATATAATTATGAGGGTATAGAGAGGTACTTGATTAATATTGCAAGGGGGAAATAGGGAAAGCTTGTGAGTAAATTAATTAAATGTTGTAAAAAATTTTGTGTGAATAATGCTTTCTCTTTGTCATCTAGCTAGACAAATAACTTGTATGACATGACTGTCAATTACTTTTGTTTTTGTTTTTGTTTTGTGTTATCTTAATGTAAAACATATAGTAATTAATATTATGCATCTAAAGTCCATTTTGAGAGTTAACGTATTCAATTCACGAATCAAAAACCTATAGCCACAACTAACTCGAGTTTGAATATGTATATTATATATACACTTAGTCGTGGAACATTTTAAGTATTTGCTTTAAGCTAAGGCTCGTTCTTGTATATATATCTCCTTACTTTTATAGTAGCAGTTGTTGTCTGCTTAACAACAAAGCTAGAAATTTCGTTTATGTCTGGAAAATAATATTTAATATATATAAATAGTATAATTCTCTATCTATATATGATAATTATGTGTGTATATATGTGTGTATTCAGACTTGAAATTGAATTATTCTTCCAAAGACTACAAGACAAAACCAACCAAATTTCCACACAATGAACGTGAGTTACAACTTTAATGTATGTGAATTTGTTTTCCAACTTTTTTTTTTTTGGAAGGATTTAATTTCTTAAACAAGGGAGGAACAAAAGAGCGACGAGTTATTACCAAACCTGTGGTGGCATGGATGGAATTCCTTTTCATTCTTAACGAGTAGATAATATGTCATCTTTTGAGTCTAGGAAATGGAGAAACCTCCGATGGGAAATTCTCTCCCTCTTAATAATGTCTTTTGCACTGCGAATTTGAATTAGTTGATATAATAAATTTTGAATATCAAATGAATATAATCGATATTTCTTCATTGACTCATTGTATTTTAACCTACCGTACTATATTTTATAAATAACGTCTACTGGTCATTTTTCGATTATGTCATTGAAGAATAGTCACTTTTCTTGAATTTCAAATTCCATTGAAAAAAAATTCTTGAATTTTTCAAATACAATAGCTAAATATTGTTATTTGTGAATTTTGCCTGTATATAAGTTGGTATTTTTTTTCTAGGCCTACCAAATTGATGGGCTTAAATTTGTTCATTGATAGGGTCATTTGCACTTTCGTCAAATAGTCTTCAATTTATCCCTTTCATATTAAGTTTTTTTTTTTTCGAAGTATAAATTTATATTTTTCATAGATTTCACAAGTTATGTCTGAATATGACATCAGTTTCTAAAAAACTTATGCTCCATTGTTAAAGAGAAATGTAATAATCAAAGACCAATCGTATATGTATTACAAGAAACTCATTATACAAGAATACATGTTTGATTATGAATGTAATAAATCAAATGAATTATGATAGATCTCATACTAGAATTCATAAAAGTACAAATTTTGAATTTATCTCTAATCTTTGATTATTTTCTTGGTTAAGATATGATAGTGAAATAGACGAGATATTTGTCATATTCATCCTCTAAGTTATATATACACTATCAATTTATTTATTTATTTTTAAATACATTTTCAGAGCAGTCAATGAATATTTGTAAACAAGCATCCTTAAAACATGAAATCAGTAATTTACCTGATACAATAAGTAAGGATGATTTGACAGTGTCAAAATTCTTTATACTAACGATATATATGAGTTAAAATCAAAATATAATCGATGTTTTTTCTTGGGAGATTACAAAAATAAAAAGAATGTGAAAGTTGTTATTTTCTTACCAAAATTGTTATGGAATATTAATGTGCAACAGCTAGTGTACTATTCAGCATGTCTTAATTAAAATTGATTAATATCTAACCACTTGGATAATTATTCAATTCATCATTGCAAAAGTATCAAGAATCACGTTTTTTCTCCTCATTATATCTTTAAAACTCAAAACTTATATATATATATATATATATATATATATATATATATATATATAACAATTTTCACATCAAATCTCACAAACCAAAATATTTTTATATTTTTAATTTTTCACAATAAATTAAAGTTGTCCCACTTGAAGATTTTTCCTCATGCTTCATCCTGCATCAAGCTATGGAAAAAAATTATGGCTAATTTTTGTGTTTTTGCTTCTCTTCCCCTTCACAACTTCATGTATGTAATTCTTCACCTTATATCACTATATTTCTCTTGTTTTAATTAATTGATTGTATTTTTTTGTCTTCTTGTTGTTTGAGTTTTTTTCTGCGTAGGATTTGATATCTGTACTAGAGTTTGATTAATTTAAATTTGTTTCGTGTAACACTCGTTAAAAAGAAAGAGCGCAGCTCTCTCTCATCTATAATAGAGCTTGTTTGATTACGCTACTACAAATTTAAAATTCTTTCCTTTTTTATAAAATAAAATGAAGTGCTTATTTTGGACAATTAAGGTGTTTAATTTGTTCAAAATTCTGAGTGGGAAGTTGGAGTTTTGGATTAAAGGTACTTAGAATGAAATATATGATAGAATAATTTTTTAAAATAAGCAGATTTTATAAATTTGATCAAACATGCCCAGTTTTTATAGATGTTACAACATTGGGTGGTATGATGAAAGAAGTATCTCAAAATTTAGATGGAACATTGATTTACATTTGAATTTAATTTTTATAGACTGACACTATAAATAATTTAATTCCTTCTAGGAATTTTTAAGACTATTCATGACAAATATAGTCTTCTCTTTCTATATTCAGAATTGGAAGAGTGAATCATTTGAGTAATGAATATTTGATTATTTATTTATTTTTAAATATAGAATTGATTCATACCAATTCTATATATTTTTCATAGCATAACGACTAGACGTAAATTAGAATTTGAAAATAAAATCAATAAGAATTGCAGTGGAATGAATACAATTATTTCACCATTAGCCAACAATTCTGATAAAGAGCGTTTTTTCCTTAAATGAACCTAATAGATCGAGCTAATCAAGACCTCAATATGTATATCAGATATGAGTGTGAAACCAAACAAAATATAAATTTGAAAATGAAAAGTTTCAATTGCCCTTTAAACTTCTTGTTATTGTTCTATTCTTACATGATTTTTTTTTTTTTTTTTGTAGGTGGGCTTGACTATACAAGAAAATGTTGTCCAACAGATATACAAATATACCAAGGCCCATCAGGATTTAATGGCCTTCATATACCTCAATATACAGTCCAAATTGTGAATGAAGCATCAAATATTGATGGAGTATATGATGTTCAAATACATTGTGGTGAATTTGCATCGACAAATTTTATTGAACCATCAATTTTTAGAAGAAATGGTGATTGTGGAATTTGTCTCTTGAAAAATGGTAGTAGGATTCTACCTGGAGAAGTGATTTCTTTTGTTTATTCTAATATTCTTCCTTATGATTTATCTGTTGTTCAAGTTAAGTGTTGAGTATTCAATACAGATATTCAAGATTTTAAGTTTATGAGTTTTGATTTCTGAGTCCTTTTAGTTTTTTGCTTGCTGCGTTCGGAAACAAATCATTATACATATTAAATGATTTCTTTTATGTATTCTAATATTGTTTATCTGTTATTCATGTTAAGTGTTGAGTATTCGAGACAGATATTCAAGATTTTTAAGTTTATGAGTTCTGATCGTTGAATCCTTTTAGGTTTGAAAACAAATCATTATACATATTAAGTGATTTCTTTTGTGTATTCTAATATTCTTCCTCATGGTTTATTTGATTCAAGTTAAGTGTTAAGTATTCGAGACATATATTCAAGATTCTAAGTCTATGAATTCTGATTTATGAGTGAATTTCTTAAACATAAATACAACGCTCAAGCTTAAATTTTGAACTCGCTATCCTTTTATTTTTTATATGTCTTAAGTGAATGTACGTCTTAATACAAATATAGATTTTGGTGTAAAGTTATTGGATTTACTAAATAGATATATGTTTCCTACATGGTATCCTTATGCCCGCTTTAGAATGGATTAATATGTATTCGTGTCAGAAAGTCTACTTTAGGGTGAAAAAAGTGCTCCTATGTATTAAAAAACAACTTTATTTTCATATTTTGAACCCGCGACCTTTAATTGAGAATGTATTGAGATTCATCATCCTACTATAACCTTTGATGGTCTAATTATTTTCAACTTGAAATGTTATTCCATATTTACTTATTTGAAATCCTGGATATGCTTCGAAATGTTATCATAATTTACATCATTTTACCCCTTTTAGATTTGTTAAAATTCTTATAATTAACATGCTGCAATTGGTCATTTCGTGAATTATTTCACAAATGTAAATAGCAAATGCCATTGTCATGTATCCTAACCATCATAAATTTACTGAAAGAGTGAAATATCAAACTATATAAAACAAATTTACGAAAATCTCATGGGCGTGAATCCAAACTAATCAAGCAGAAAATGGTCGGATGGAACCAAATTTTTGTCTAACGGGCATTCAGTATGCAGGATAAAGTGTGATGCCCTAGGATTAAATTAATTGAAATTAGATTTATACTATATTTGATTGACGATATAAATTTTACCCTTTATCTAAACATTATATACATTTTATTCCAATTAATCTAAAAATTATAATCTCAATCCTATAATTATGAGATAATTTAATTATTCCAATTAGTCAAAGGAAGATTAAAAGATTAGTGGGACACAAATTAAACATAAACATACTAGTCTTGGAAGCCATATTGAAATAAAAATCATAAAAAAAAAAAAAAACTCAAACAAATTACAACCAACATAAACATAAAAACATTCACACAACAATAAAATACTTAAACATAACAATCAAACCACTACTACCACAATCCCTAATTTACTTTCAAACACCCCAACAATAACATAGAGAATATTAATTATCCAAGCCTCAGTAGACAGAGTTGCCTCGATATACGTGCTCTATAGTAAGAGATGCATGCCGATTGACCCAGACACGACTAATACTTATTAAACCTATTGTAGTTGTTGGATTTGTTTGGATTCTCATAAGTAATAGTCGTCTTGTACTTAACATTAGTTTCATACTCAGTAGTAACACCATGAGTTTTGTCATTCACTTTGTAAGTCGATTTATAATTAGCTTCCTCTCTATAACCTTCACGTCCACTACGCCTATCTACAAATTCACCGGACTTATAAGTCTCAGTGACCCTGCTTGACGTACCGCCACCATAATCGTTGTAACTTGTCTTAGTACTCTTGTGTATTTCATCAGAATTGTAACCTTTTGGTGCTTCTGCTGCATAACATTCTATGTAACCAACAAAGCCAACATTTTCATTGTTTTTTCCAGCCATTTGGAAACAAATTTGGAAGAAAAACGTGAAAATGGAAGGGGAAATAAAAATTATTGGTATTTATTTTTTTTTGGGAATTGTTTTGGTGATTTTGGTTGGTGTTTTGGCTTGGTATATATAGGGAAAATTGTAGGGTGACTAAAAGGATATTTGACCATTTGATTTATTTGTTTTGGATCTTTTAACATTTATTGGATGGGAAAAGATAAGAGAGAATGTTTGGTTTATATATATATATATATGAGTGTTACAATAACAACAACATTAATTTCTATTGAGGTTTGGGAGGGTAGCGTATATGCAAAATCTTATTCAGAGACTATTTTTGGTAGATTGTTGATGTAAAAGAATATCTTTTTAGTATAATTATAAGTGGCACTGGAGATCAACAACGTATAACTGCTTAAACATTGAATCTAATTTTATCGATTACTTGCTATGTATAATAATGATCTTTTATGATTATCTAAAATTTGAAATTGAAGAAAAAAAATAACATGTTATGCTTTTATCTTTTGAGAAATGATCATATGATTAAGAATATTTATAAAGGAATCATAAGATTGATCTCCTATTATTGCACATAAATACATAAATAGAAAGAAATCGAGCTCTACCCTTCATTTTTGTGAGAGAATTCAAAATAAAAGACTAAAAAATAGTAGCGATACCTCAAAGATTATCAAGCTTCGATAAGTATCCCCTTTCATCTTAAACTAAATGTCTCATGTTGGAGTCTTAATAATAAAATTGTATTGATATAACCCAAAGTAAAACTTATCAATGCGGCTTTCATTTCATAATTTTAATTAAGCTTCAAAATGAATATCAAATAACAACGAGTGGACCGAAAAAGGAAATATTATAAATATGGTGAATATACATTATGCGGAATGATAAAATGGTATGATTTTGATGATTACATTCCATATCTAATAATTTTATTTTAGTCTTCATTCTATTCGAAATATATACAAACAACTAAAAAAATATATATTTTTTCACTGTCAAAATCTTTTTCTTTAACTACTAGATAAAGTACTGTAAATTTAAAATCTGCATGAATTGACTCCTGCAAAATATGCCAGTAAATCGAATCAAATCAATAGTACCTATATTTACACGTTAGCTAGAGATCATGAGCGTGAGCCAATTGTGAAATATTAATTTATTTACGTTATATAACAAAAATAACAATATCATACTCAGTGTATTTTCGAAGAATAGCTGAATAGTTCTTTCATAATTGAGTATGTACATTTAACCTTTAACTATTTGAATTATGCGGTTTTCGTCCTTAAAATTAACAAAAAATTAACTATTTAACAAAATGATTATTTTAAAATATATAAAATAAAAAAAAGTATTGGTGATTCTAAATGCTTGAAGAATTATGTATATAAGATTAAAATTACATTATATATATTTTTTAAAAATATACCATTAGAATGATTATTTTAAGTATATAAATTGATCTCATTTGCTTCTCTGTTTGCTCCTTAAAGCTATCAATGGTGTCCTAATTAATAATTTTTAGTCTTTAAACATTTAACATTTAATTTTTATTAAATTCAATTTTTTTTAATACACATAATTCTTCGAGCATTTAATTACGAACCAAACACATCAAATAATTAAAGGTTAAATATGTATAGTCAAATAATACACGAACTACAAAAAAAATTATGCATCAATACAGAGATTAAAAACGTTATTTTCCCAATAAATAAATATTATTTTACCTGAAATCTGACGGTATTTTTTGAACCCAGTAGATTGGCTTACTTTTGAACAATGCTTTGTTTGCTATGAAAACTTTATTCTTGATTACGAGAATTTGTATGAAAGTCTTTTATTTGCTTTTTTACCTACATAAATTTTCAGAAATAGTCAAATTAAACTACATAAAACAAATTTGTGAGAATTTTTGTGTAAATTTAAATTAGTCGAGCGTAAAATAATCATGTGAAATACCAATCAAGAGTTTTTTGTTCTCACGAATTATTTGGTTCACTAAATAAGGTGAGATCAGATTTATAAAATATACCTGGTTGTAACCGTACATATTTATTCATAAATCAAATACAATATAAATTTTATTCCATTAGTCCAAAAATTATATTCCATGAATAATTTAACCGAACCAAACAACCCTTAGTGTTTACTCAAGAGAAAAAGAAGGATGAAAGATTATTTTTGCTAAACAATTAAGAGCATATTAAAAGATTATTGAGACACAAAATTAAACATATATACTAGTTTAGGAAGTCAATAATATGTAGAATATTTTAAAATAATTTAAGACATATTTTGGACTCTATTAATTTGTGACACAAGCACTTATGTCATTAAGTTGATGACTAATGTGCTTATGTCATTAAATTTAATCTCCTAAGTATTAATCTACTTTGTCCCCAAGTTTAACTCATTTGTGTCCGAGTAATGCTCCCTTTGCCTCCGAGTAACACTGTGTAATATGTTTTACTCCACTTCCAATGCTCCTCTATATATAGTAATTTATGGAGTTTTGAGGAGGGACAACCAAGTGAAGAGTAAGACTTAGCCAATTGCAAATATCCTCTTTCGACTTGCTTTCTTTTGTAGTATAATTTGTTGATTCATGTATCCTCTAATTAATTTAGAGAAGACTTGTTTAATTCTGGGGAAATATTTCACACCACTGAAATAGTTTCTTAAGACAGTGCCTAACACAACTCAAGGATTATATAAATATATAAATAAATATATATATACACACACACACACATATTTATTACTTAAGAATATTATTGTAATAGTATTTATCCTAATTCTTGTATTATTATTGTGATATTATATTTCCCTATCTATATATATTTTTCCAACATAATCCACAAACAAATTCATGAAAAATACCAAAGGAATTACCATATGATCACTCCAACATTTAAACCAACATTAAACATAAAAACATTCACCCAACAATAACATAGAAAATATTACTCTAGATGTGCATAAGCTGATTCAAATACAACTAATAATAATTAATCTTCTAGCTTGTAGTTGTTGGATTTATTATGATAAGTAGTAGTCTTCTTGCACTTAACACTAGTTTCATACTCAGTAGTAACACCATGAGTTTTGTCATTCACTTTATAAGTCGATTTATAATTAGCTTCCTCTCTATAACCTTCACGTCCACTACGCCTATCTACAAATTCACCAGAATTGTAACCTTTTGGTGCTTTAAAAAATTCTACTAAACCAACACAAGGAATAACATTATCATTGTTTTTTCTAGCCATTTGGAACTAAGTAAGAAAAGGTGAAAAGAGAAGAGAAATGTGGATTTCTTTTTTGGTGATTTGGCTTGTAGTATATAGGGAAAATTGTAGGGTGACAAAAGGGTATTGAACGTTTGATTTATTAGTTTTGGATATGTAACGTTTGATTATTTATGTGCATGTACTAGTAATAATTACTTTTTATTAGGTGGGAAAAGATAAGAGAGAATGTTTGGTTTTAATAGTCCATTATGGATATAATTTTAGTTAAATATATCATAATATAAATTATTCAATGAAATTTTATGAGTGGAGTCTGAAAAGATAAGATATATGAAAATTTTATTTTTATTTTTGTGGAGTAGAAACAACTATTCATGCTCATACTGTAAGAATATCAGCACAGGAGATCATTTATTTTTCTCGATTACTTGCTATATAATATATATGCTATATATATATATATAAAAAAAAAATCAAAGACATTACTTGGTATATATAATGTTATTACGACTAATTATTTTTTGTGGGTTAATGATCTTTTATGATTATCTGGAATTTGGATTGAAGAAAAAAGGGAAATACATTAATTCCCACTTAAATTTTCTAAATTATCATGATGACATATTACACATTTTTACTATCTAAAAGTAAATTTATTTATCCCTAAAATGGACATGACAAAAAAAAAATATGCGTAAAAAAAGTTTAAGTTAAAAAAATAAAAAATCAAAAATCAAAATCCTCTTTACACTCCATACTCCCCCCTGTTAGGGTTTTGCCCTGATTTTCTTACCATAATTTAAGATTTATTTTTTCTTAAAGAAAAGACAAAATATTACCATAAATGTTTTTACTTTTTCTGAAAGAAAAATATAATATTCTTTTATATTTGATTTATTCTTTTCTTTTAGGAAAAGATTTTAGAGTAGCAGTCCCTTTCTAATAAGAAAAGGTTTTAGGACTCTATAAATATAGGTTTGTTTCTTCTAACACAATAACAATAGAATCCGCAATATAGTCGTTTAAGAGTCTTGTTTATGGAGAGATTTTCTCTCTACAGTTTTTATGTTTTTTATTAGTTTTAATTATGTAGACCAATTGGTCATATCATATAATAATATTATTTTTATTAGTATAGTTTTATGTGTCGTCTAATTTATTAACTATATAATTTACAAATTATAAGCTTCCGCATGACGCCCTAATCCACCTTCATAACCCAACAGCCCCCTCCCCCCCCCCCGCCAAAACACACACAGAGCTTTCTTCTTCACACTCCAACCCATTACCCTCTTCTTCTTCATTCTCTATTTTTCATCACAACCTCAAAGCATCACAATGGCGTGAGTCTGTTGTGGTTGTTTTTTAGTTGTTTAGATCTTAAAGTGCGAAGCTTATTGAAACGTCATTGGAGTCATGATTGAAGCTTTGAACTCGCGGAAACACTTGTAACGAAAACCAAAATAAAAAAATCGAAAAGGGGTAAGGGAAAGGAGTTTGGTTAGGTGTTTGTCGATGACTGATCTGAAATTTTTGGTGGTGTTTGTGGTTGTTTAGGTGTCTGTTTGGTGGTTGTTCTTCCCCGGAGATGGGTTGGATGTTCTGGAAAAAAGGGGGGATGGCGTTGTGGAGGTGAGTTTGTGGTGGTGACAACCCTTCTTCACCGGAGAAGACGAAGAGAATTGTGATATAAGTTCAAATGAATGATTTTCTGGTGAAATTAGAGGTAAAGTGGGTAGGATTTAGTGAGGAAGAAGATATAATTATTAGAGAATTTTAATAATTAATTAGTGTAAAATAGAGTTAACAAAAGAAAAGTCAATTAATAAAGAAAATAAAATAAAAATAATATATATATATAATTTCTAACGTGGCACTAATATGACAGCAAGTGAAATACACCATATCCTCTGAGAGTGGTGTTATCCGGCTTAGGATGATATTAAATTTACTTTTGAATAGTTAAGATGTATAGTAAGTTGTCATAATAACTTAGGCATGTAACAAACTTTTCCTTACAAGTTTGAGGAAAAATTTATGTCTTTTTTCAAGAAATACATGTTATGAATTTATCTTATAAAAAAAGGGAAAATGCATATATTTCCCCTCAAACTTGTATCAAAAAAGTCAGTTACACGTTTAAACTATTATGACGATCTATTACACATTTTTACTATTTAAATGTGAATTTAATACCACCACGAGACGTTTCACACCATTATCACTGTATGTGGTGTATTACACTGACTTTCATATCAACGCCACGTCAGAAATTATAATTTTTATATTTCTTTTAATTTTTTTGCTTAGTTAATTAACTTTTCTTTTGTTACGCTATTTTACACTAATTAATTATTAAAATTCTCTAATAATTATATCTTCTTCCTCACTAAATTATATCCACTTTATCCCTAATATCACTTGAAAAATCATTCATTTAAATTTATATCGCGAATTAGTTCGCGCTTCGCACGATTATAAAAATCTTATTGAATTTTCTTAATATTCCCTTAACTCTCGAATATCAACACTATTAAAACTTTTTTTAGTCTTGAATTTTTTAACACATTGTTTCTTGAGCTTTAAGCTATGCATATTTGTATTGATACATAATATTATGATATAATATCTCCTCTTTTAACCAAAATAAAAAAGCTATGCATTATTGTTATTTATTTTCTTTTTATTTTTCTTTAATTTTAGAATTTTAATCATCGACAAATACTTGAATTATATATAATAATAATCTATATAAATGAAGCAGTAATTTATATTTTCTTTTAAAGCTGAATCTTGAAAGAAAGAGATGAAACTTTGAAATAAGAATGTAACATAGATATACGTATCTATAGGATCATTGAACATCATAGATTTTCTATTTCTCGAGGAGATGACTTTTTACATCTTTGATCATACCAAAGAAATAATTCAAGAAAGTAAAGGATTTTGGGGTATTTTTAATTTTCTTCTCGTATACAAGATGCAATAAGTCAATAATCAGAAAATATAATAATACCGAAGGAATTATATAACTTTAAAAGATTTCCTCCAATCACTTTCCAAGTGATTGGTTTCTTCTATAGATTGATGACTTCAGTACTGTCATAGAAAACATTTTTTCCCCATCTATTCATTAAAATTAATTAAGTATATTCTAACTTTTTCTCTAACATCCAAGAACTACACTTTATGTATTATTATTTTTTTTTTAAAAAAAAAAAAAAAAATACTTTGAAAGGGTTCATCAACAACGGTTACTGCAAAATAATAAGTGAGTCCTAAAGAATATTAAAGATATATATTAACAATTCATAAAATATAAAATCATTACTCATTTCTATTTTAAAAAAAATCTATAAATTCAATGCTCATTAGAAAAAAAGGAGAGAATTCAAAATACAAGTGAAATTCTCAAGCTTCAATCTTTTTTTGGTCAACTTAAGAAGTTATAATTTACGTATTTCTTTTAACTGAAAATACGTAAATTTAATTGGTAGAGCTTATTGTAAAATAACATATTATTATTGTTGATATATTTTTAACTTTAGCCGCCAACATCTAAGCAACAAAAATATGCTTATATTATCTAGAATACTACAAGATAAAGGAGTGAGAAAACACATTATTATAATAAAAGATAAAATTATGTCCGCCTATGATTCCATTTGCTAGTCATCTATTTTCAATTTGCATAAAACAACACAAACATATATCACACGTAGCAATATAATATCATATAAATATTTTAAAAATAAAATAAAAATAAAGAATTCAATGAGATTAGTCACCAGACAAAAACACAAACATATATCACAAGTAATTATATAATATTATATAAATATTTTAAAAATAAAAAGCAAATAAAAATAAAAAAAATTCAAACGGATTAACCTGACACCAAAGGGATTTATCATATGATGGATTGAAGTGAATTTTGGTTGATATATATGTAAAGATAAAAACGGTTACATTTAAGAACATTTATTTCTTTGTTGCATACCGTTTAGAAAATGTTTCTTCTTCTGATTAGTTAGTTAGAGGCTTTTGAAGTTTTCATCATGATTAAGAGCATTAAAGAAATGCATTTTAGTGAGTGAATTATTTAATTGTTAATTATCTTTTGGATTTCCTTGACCCAAAAATACCTACAGTTACAACTGAAACGTATCTGATTAAATTTGTGCAGCTACAACTTTAAAAGGTGAAAAAGTACGTGGACTTATTTAATTGTTTTCTTAGTGAGTAAATTATTTAATTGTTTATTTTCTTAGTGAGTAAATTATTATATTTATATGAAAAAAAATCTAAAAAATAAATAAATATAAATGAAGCCATAGAAAAGTGTCACATCATCTTCTCTGTGTTTCTCCTTCAAATATATATATAGATTTCTCTTCGTTTTATCCAAGGAAGAGCAGTCAACCTATTACCATCTTCTTTTCTGAAGAGTCAACCCATCTTCGGCAAAGAACAGCCACCAAATAACCACCTAACCCACCACAAACAACCACCAAAAATTCCAAATCAATCATCGACAAACACCTAACCAAACCCCTTTTCCTTACCCTCTTTTCAATTTTTCTCGTTTGCTTTCTGTTGCAGGTGTTCCGACAAGCTCAATGTTTCAACCATGGCTCTTATGAAGTTTTAATGAGCTTCACGCTTTCAGACCGGAACAACTAACAAACAACCAAGTTTCGGGGGCCACCGATGGGTTCCCCCTATAATTAATTTGTATACATATATATATATATATAAAGTTTTAATCGAGGCACTGAGCATCGTGGCACCCCACTAATACACATAGATTCGCCCCTCTGAAGGGGTGTGAAGAAGAAAGATATGTGTGTAGGGGTATGGAGTGTAAAGATGATTTTTTTTTTTTTATTAACTTAAATTTTAATGCGCATTGTTTTATTTTATTTTTTTACCACGTCAGTTTTAGGGGATAAATAAATTCACTTTTAGATAGTAAAAGTGTGTAATATATCACTATGATAATTTAAGCGTGTAATTAACTTTATGGGACAAACTCAAGGGGGAATTTATGCCTTTACCCTATAAAAATGATCATATAGTTAGAAGAATATTTATAAATGAATCATAAAATTGATATTCATTTATTTGCGAGAGAAAAAGAAATCGATCTCTACCCTTTCTTTTAGGGTAGAAAATCCAAAGAAAAAGCCTAAAAAAACAAGGATTGTAAGTATCTTTTTCATCTTTATCTAAATATCTTAAGTTGAAGTCTTAACAATAAAGTCATTTGATTGTAGAAATTGAAATTTTGTGGGACTCTACAAGATACGTTCAATTCAAGTTAGGACTCTACAAATTGTGTTCAACTCAAATTAGGATTCTTGAAGGCTACTCAACTCTAACGACTACAAAATCAAATCTTTCATTATGATCCCCTTTTCCATATATATCCTAAGAACTAAAATAATTTTCGTACCAGAATAAAATCTAATCTTTTTCCATATATCCTAATAACTTAAATAACATTTGTATATTCTTTCTTATATTTTCCCATATATATCCTAATTTTTTTAAAACTAGTACATGCACATCAAAAAGCAACGTCTCATTTTCAAAAACTAGAAATCAAACAGCCAATATCCTTTTGTTACCCTACAATCCCCCCCCCCCCCCCCCCCCCCCCGAAAAAAAAAAAAAACCAAGCCAAAAAATCCATTTTAAATCACCAAAACCAATTATAATAGGTGTTATAGAGAGGAAGCTAATTATAAATCGACTTACAAAGTGAATGACAAAGCTAATGGTGTTACTACTGAGTATGAAACTAGTGTTAAGTGTAAGAAGACTATCACTTGTGATAACAAGTCCAAGAATTATAATAGGGTTAATTATTATTAGTGATATCTGGATTAACTTGTGCATACTTCAAGTAGTAGTCTATATGAATTGTGCTAGTAGTGGTTTAATTTGATTGTTTCAAGGATATTGTTATTGTTGGGGTTAATGTTTTTACGTTTGTGTTGGTTCTAAGTTGTTAGAGTAATAATTTGGTATTTTTACGAATTTATTTATGTACTTTGATTTCACTATGGGTTTAATTTTATGATGGTAGGATATATATGTCATTAATGAAAAAAAGAATTGTCTCTTATGTTTGAAGAAAGAGTTTGAAATAATCATTTAAATATATCGTTATACGATTTGGTCATTTAAATTTACGATCAAGTATGAGATTAGTGTCAAGTGCAAGAAGACTACAACTTATGATAATAACCCTAATAAATCCAACAACTACAATTGCAATGTTTGAATTTGTTTATGCGCATCTCGAATAATTTATTGGTGGGTGTTTTTTGGCTGTTGCATTTAAGGATGTTATTGTTGGGTGTATGTTTTTATGTTTATGGTTATGTTGGTAGTTCTTGGAGCGACTTTTGGATTTCATCAATTTGTTTAGGTACTTTGGTACACGTTAAATTGTATGGAGAGTTTTCTCCCAAAAATAAATCTTGTGATGTGGAAATTTAAATTAGTCGATATCTAATGAGAATATTGGATATTAGATATGTATCGGAAGAAAATAAAAAAAAATCACATAAAATATATACCTTCTTTAATTACATACATTTGCCCAATAAATTGAAAATTTTCAAAAAATTATAATTAAGGTTAATTAAAACTTATCCAATTATCAAGGTGACGTGACACTTTTTATAACCAATAACATTGCTAATTAATGCATGCATGTCATTGACACGTGTGTATATGAATGTGACTTATGTTGTGAGTGTGGGCAAGGTCATTTTGGAATGGATAAAAGAATCCTGACTTGGTGGAACTATTTTTTATTTTTTTTTATAATTAAAATTTATGAAATTATATTAAATATGTCTTAAAAAGGAAAAAAAAATCAATAATGATAATACCACTTTGTTTTCTATCAATTTCGAAATTAAATAATACCATTTATAATTTTATTCAAATAGTTGTTATTTTAAAATATTAAAATAAAATTAATTATTAATTCCAGCCTAACCTTTTATTCAATAAATAACAAGAATTAATTACTATGATGAAAAAAGAAAATATTATTGAATTGAGATAAATGAATAATTATAAGTTAGTTAACTTACCCTTTTAATTAATGTCTTTTAAAAGTTGAGTGAAAAAAATGTGACATGTAAAACAAATCAGAGGATAAATATTCACTTCATTTAATATATATTTTTTTTAAAGGAATTGTGAAATGTATTTGGACAAGTAAAGTGACATAGGGGGAGGAAAAATCTGTAATCTCAAAAAAGAATAAAAATAAACATGAAGTTACACCTTTCTCTTTGATAATTTTTTTTCATTACATTAGTTGTTGATTGTAATACCCCACTCCCCTCCCCCAGCTTTTTTTAGTTTACATTGATTTGAATATCCTAAATTAAAATTTAGATATTCAAAAATTATACGAAAAGTACTATAAATTACAATTTTTTACATTTTAATATAATTAAAAAAACACATCATAAAATATTAGTCAAAGTTCTTATCATTTGAACTAAAAAAAGCAGAGAGAGAGAGAGTGTGTACTACTTTACAAATTGGAGATTATATATTTTTTTACTAAGCATGATAATTAAAATAAGTCAAAGAAAATATATAAGGGTCATTAATACTAATGTCCTTATTTTGTACTGATTTTTAATTTATACCAAAGTAAAAATAAAATAAAATTGAGGGACATAAATATATATTTTTATATCACATGTTTCACTAGTTGTACTTAATATAATTTCAGTTTCTAAAAAACTTAGAAATTCTCAACATGATTTCAGTTTGTGAAGAACTTAGTCGAGTTTCTAAAAGACAAAAATTAAATCACTACAAAAGGGTAATTAGTGCAATTTTCAACAAGTTTACAACTATAAATAGGTCCAAAACAGAGTCCAATATCATTAATTCATCTTTTTACTTCTCAATTCCCAAGAAGAAATAAGACAAGCATCAATCTAACTTGGTACTTCTTTTTTTATTTTTAAGCTTTTTGATAAGTTTTTATATATACATTTTGTGTTTTTTCTTTCTTTTTATTTGTCTAAGAAAATGATTATTTTCTTTATACAAATGTTCTTTTGTTAGATTCACACTGTGTATAATTAATGGGGTTAATGTGTTCTTTGAACATTTGTGCAATTTTATTTTATTTTTGATTTTCAACAATCACTCAAGAAAAAAAAAGTTGGCATTTGATGATTGTAGGCATCTCTACATGTTTGAGTTTTCATTTTTTGTGATTAGGATTTTTTTATAAATGTATATGCTAAGGATGTTCACTATTAAAAAAAAAAATTAGTAAGTTCGCAAGGTCATGGTTTAGTGGTTGGAAGGTGAGGCTCCCTTACGGGGAGATTTGGAATCGAATTTAGTCTCCATCTGCTACTCGGTCATGCGCTCATTGGATGAGGTTTATCTAAGTGCAGTTTACATCTTTTGTGTAGTTTGCTAGTTATTACATAATGAACAAGTTACCACGAAATGGTTATCTGAAGGACAGAGGTTATGACAAAGGTTGTGAATTTTCAAAAAAAAAAAAAAAAACATTAAATATCAACCTCCAAAAAAATTGATCTCCGAAGCTTGATTTAAGATTAATTGTTTTTAAAAGAGAATCAATCTTTGGAGGTTAATTTTTTTAGTGCTAAAAATCGAGAAAGTATAAATCAATCTCTGGAGGTCTTTTTTTTGGGTATCGACCTCAAGAGGTTGATTTTTAATTATAATTTTTTTACGATATATCAACTTATGGATATTGTTTTTTTTACAAAAATATTTTTAAAGAAACCAGCTTCTTAAAGTTGGGTTTTTCGTGAAAAAAATGAATTTAGATAGACCATCTTCAGTGCAGTTTCACAAAAAACTTTTGGTGACACAATAATTTTTATCGTACAAGATATTGAATGTGAGCCTCTATTTCATCCACTCTACTCTAATAGGATGTGTGACATCATTATCACTCTCCTCGTTTTCTTGAATTATTGACCCAAGATACTTGAGACTTTCTTTTTTGAAGATGAATTGTGTATCAATCCTTACCTTCACATTTGTCACATGGGTTTCATCGTTGAACTTGCACTCTAAATACTATGTATTAGTCCTTCTCAATTCAAACCCCTTAGAATTCAGGGTCTGTCTACAAAGCTAGACAGACCTATAGCATTTCATTAACTCTATCACATGCCTCATTGATTAAAATTATGTTATCTGCAAATGCAAATAACATAAACCAAGATACCTCCGTTTAGATATGTTGCGTCAGTCCATCCATCACCAACACAAATAAAAATAGGCTTAGAGTTGATCTCTAGTGCAATTCCATCACAATTGAGAAATTTTAAAATTTTAATGATTTTCAGTAGTAAAAACCTAAATGTCAAGATCAAATTTATATCATAGATCAATTTTTTTATAACAGTGCATCCATCATCTCAAAATCATGGATACGCTTCTGAATATCGATTTGGGTGGTTAATTTCGATTTTTTTAAATAATTGTGCAACATTATCTTCCTCAATTTAGCATCAGCATACTGTAGTAAAAATGAAAAGATGTTTTTTTTTTTTTGGTTAATAAATGAAAAGATGTTAAGTCAAAATAGAAAGACGAAAATGTTCATAAAAAATTGAACACTTGCATTCTCCGCCCACCCCCACCCCAACCCCCTCCAAAAGAAAAAATCATATACTAGTTACTACACATGTTATTACAAAAAATTTTATACAATATATTGGGTGAATATTATATTCATTTAATACAGTAAGGATCTTATATTTATTTTAAATTGTAATTTTTTTTTCGACTTTATATATTATATAGTAATTTAATAAATTGCAAATTGAAATTAGCTATGAACTTCATCGTCAAACTGTCACTAAATAACTCGTAGGTAACATAATTTTTTGATAATATAGCGATGAATTGTAACACTTTATCTAGCTACAGAGTTTGTCCGTTGCTAATTCCTGATTTTTTTTATTTTTTATTTTTAGTGAATGGATATTGAAGAAAGGAAAGAAGACCTTGAGTGTCCCAATTTAGGAATTGAGAGAAAATATGATGAGATTTTTGTACAAGTGAAGAAGTTATTGGTATTGGCAGGGCCTTTGATGTTGGTTAATATTTTGTTATATTCCTTACAAGTGATCTCTGTTATGTTTGTTGGTCATCAAGGAGAGTTAGCTCTTGCTGGTGCTTCAATGGCTACTTCCTTTGCCTTTGTGACCGGCTTCGGCTTGTTGGTTAGTCTTACTTTAACTTCTTGTTTTTTTATAGCGAGATATTGTTATAGAGAACATACAGTATAACATAATATGAAAATCGGATTCAAAGAAAATTTGGTTGTTTTAGTAAATGTTGTTATAAAGAGGTCTGATTGTGCATGGAAGATAGTTATTGAATGTATTGCTATAGTGAGACGTTGTTGTATTAAACAGATAATATAAATAAATGTTGCGCGTAACATATGTACATAGAAACTAGTTTCTAACTTTTTTTTGATCAGATGGGAATGGGAAGTGCATTGGAAACACTGTGTGGTCAATCATATGGTGCAAATCAATATCATATACTTGGTATTCATATGCAAAGGGCAATGTTTGTTAATCTTTTGGTTAGCATACCACTTGCTTGTATTTGGGCTAATGCAGGACGTATTCTTGTAATGTTGAGACAAGATCCTGAAATAGCAGCTGAAGCAGGAATTTATGCACGCTTCATGATACCGAGCATCTTTGCCTATGGACTACTTGAATGCCAGATTAGGTTTCTACAAGCTCAAAACAATGTTGTCCCTATGATGCTTACTGCAGGAGGCACATCGTTGCTGCATGTTTTTGGTTGTTGGATTCTTGTGCTCAAATCTGGCCTTGGAAGCAGAGGAGCTGCTCTGGCCAATGCTACATCTTACTGGATTAATGTGTTCTCGTTAGTTGCGTATATTAAGATATCGCCTTCCTTCAAAAGTACTTGGACAGGATTCTCAACTGAAGCATTTTCTGATATCCCAAGATATCTTAGACTAGCAATTCCATCTGCTCTTATGATATGGTATTCCTCAACTGCTTTCATTTAATCTAATCATTGTGTTGCTCGGACTCTCCAAAAAATGTTGTCAGAGGATCTGATAACATTTCTGAAGAGTCGGAGCAGCATAGTACAAAATAATGTCAATTTGACTCTTTCCATATTTTGAAACTCAGCTTGGAGATATGGTCGTTTGAAATGATGGTTCTGTTGTCTGGTCTTCTTCCTAATCCGAAACTAGAAACCTCAGTTCTTTCCATCAGGTTAGTTAGTTTTTCAACTCATTGATTTCACTTGCAAACATCACGTTTGATGTTTATCTTATGTTTGATTGCCCGGCCTAACGTTACTATTACTTAATTTTCCAGCCTTAATACATCTGCTATGGTACATATGTTGCCTCAAGGACTAGGTGGAGCTACAAGTGTAAGAGTTTCCAATGAATTGGGAGCTGGACGACCAAAAACAGCTCGTCTTGTAGCGCGTACTGCAACAATCTTAGCTACTACAGAAGGCATTCTAGTAGCTATTGTCATGGTTTCGATCCGTAAAGTTTGGGGCCATTGCTATAGCAATGAAGAAGAAATAGTGAAATATGTTGGGAAAATGTGTTTCTTTTTAGCAGGATCTCACTTCTTAGATGCACATCAATCTATATTTTCAGGTTTGTCTAAATTGTGTATATGAGACAAATATTTCTTTTTATGCATATATAATAAATCTTGAATACTCTTAGTGAAATTTGTCGCTTCATCATTGACCTTATAAAAAATATTTTAGGTATTGCTAGAGGATGTGGGTGGCAAAAGATAGGTGCATATGTCAATTTGGGAGCCTTTTATCTGTGGGGAATACCAATTGGTATTGTGTTAGCTTTTGTATGCCATGTTGGAGGAAAGGTACTATTTCTTCACACATTTCATTTTCATTGCATTACATTCTTGAGTTTAAGTTATATGCACTGACAGACCGTGTTAAGTTTTCTTACGTTATCAAATGTATTGTGACTGGTTATAGAAGATTGTTTTCCCCTTTTTTGAGGTTACCAATTAATATAACGTTCATATAGAGAATCACTTGTTACATTTTAAGCGACTTAATGATGTAAATCTTTTTTACAACATCAATGCGTACAACTTATACTCTTTACTCTATGTGAGTTGAATTATGTGGCAAATAAATTGATGTATACATACTTGTCTAATTGTGCAAAAGGGACTTTGGTTGGGAATCATTCTGGCAATTTCTGCTCAAGCTGTGATTTACTCTGTTGTTATTCTGAGAACAAATTGGGATGAACAGGTTAGTTTTTTGCTCCTTTTTAAGGCTTGTTTCAATTTCAACAATCTATGTTGCTCGGATTCTTCAAAAATGTCACCACCAGGTGCTTGTCAGATCTTCTTAAAGTAGTGCATTTTTAAGGATCTAACTAGAGTGTGGCAATACTTTTTGAAGAGTCTGAGCAACATAACCAACTTGCAAGAACTAGTCTCATGTGTTGCTCGGACTCCTCACAAAATGCTACCCTCCAAAGTAGTGCATTTTTTGAGGATTCAACACGGATACACCAACATTTTTGGAGAGTCTGAGCAATGCTCAAGATCAAGGAATCATTGTAGATAATGCAAGTTTGTTGTGTTTTGTAGGCAAAGAAAGCAGCAGTTAGGGTGACTTAAGAATCAACATAGAATAAAATGGTAAATGAGATTGACATAAAGCATAAAGCAGATCAATTTCATGCTCCATACAAATCAATGTTGCTTAAACTCTCCAAAAATATAGCAACACTCGTGCCGGATCATCCAAAAAAAGTTTTAGGAAGGATTGATTTTGTGTTTGTTCTTTACCAAACGAAATATTCCTTCCGTTTCATTTTATGTAGCAGTGTTTAATTGGACTTGGACTTCAAGAGAGTAAGAAAAAGGCGAACTTCGCCACATATTAAAGAAAGCTTTAGAAATCGTTGTTTTAAACATGTCATTACATTTCTACATGTTGGTTTAGTCCAATTCTGTTGTCTAACTAATTCTGTTATTTAACCAACTTTCCCGCTAATTGTATCCTTCAACCAACTCACTAACAAGGCCAACTAATCAGCTTTATTAATTATGCTAACTCAGGTACTAATTATAATATTCTGATATGAGTATGTACGGATTCCCCAATTAATCATGAAAATTAAGTTAACATGCTATAACGTATTCGCCACTTACATAATACAACTTCATTATATTCACTTTAAAATTCTTGTAACGTAGTATCAGCCAACTTATGATGTATGTTGTCACGACTCGAGCCTACACCTTGGAAGTGGCCGGAAGTTGAGAACCATTACTGGTCCCCAAGCGAACCCTCATCATGGCTGACTACAAGCGGAAGACTAACTCAAGCATACATAAGGTTCAAATTGGAAGAAACATTTAATCCAAATTGGAAGACTCAAGTGAAATCTTACATCAAAACTTAATCAGTAAGGAAACTTTCAACTCAACTTTGTGCTAGGAGATTCTAGTGACCTTAATTGATATCCAAAATCATTCTCACACAAAAGAATTGACCTTTACACATATGGGCAATTTAAGAATCACCTGGTACGATCTTATTCACAAATAAAGAATGGTTCGAGTCTTAACTTAAAAAATTTCGAAGTGTTACATATGTATTCCCACATATCTTCATAATTCATTACTGGCTTCCTTTTTTCCTACTAGAGACAATTTTTTGTTGGGTTATGAAGGGGTGATTAGGGCGTCATGCGGAAGCTTACAATTTGCAAATCATATAGTTGATAAATCAAATAACAAAAAAACTTATACTAAAAATCAAAATATTATTATATCAAAACTAATATAAAGAAAAACATTGAAACTATAGAGAGAATAGATCTCCCCATAAACAAGACTCTTGAACGACTACATTGTGGATGCTATTGTGTTGTGTTAGAAGAAACAAACATGTATTTATAGAGTTCTAAAACCTTTCCTTACTAGAAAAGGACTAGCTACTCTAAAACCTTTCCTACAAGGAAAGAATAAACTAAATATGAAAAAATATTATATTTTCCTTTCGGGAAAAGTAAAAACATTTATGGTAATGTTTTGTCTTTTCTTTTAAGGAAAAATAATTCTTAAATTATGGTAAGAAAATTAAGGCAAAACCCTAACAAATCTCCCTTTTTGGCTGGATTTTCTTGACAAAGCTTGATCTGTCTTCTTCATTGCATGATAATCTTGTTCTTCACTGCATGATAATCTTGTTCTTCACAAAATCTTCATCACTGTTGCTTGTCATGGTTAAAAATATAGTTTAAAATATATGGGTTAAAAATATTTTATTTTTATTCTTAAAAATTGCAGCAACAGGAATGTTGAAAATATGGTTGAAACTTATTCTCCACATGTAGCTTGACAAAAAATCTTCATTATCATCAAATTTATTACAAATTGATTTGAAATCATCTTGAGCCTGTCTTCAAGCTCGTTGAACCATAGGATCACCGGATCTTTGAACCATGTGCTATGATACCACAAGAACTTTTCTTCAATCTTGCTGAACCAATATTGGATCATTGAACCATGTGCTCTGATATCACTTGTTAGGTTATGAAGGGGTGATTAGGGCGTCATGCGGAAGCTTACAATTTGCAAATCATATAATTGATAAATTAGATAACAAAAAAACTTATACTAAAAATCAAAATATTATTATATTAAAACTAATATAAAGAAAAACGTTGAAACTATAGAGAGAATAAATCTCCCCATAAACAAGACTCTTAAATGACTGCATTGTGGATGCTATTGTGTTGTGTTAGAAGAAACAAACATGTATTTATAGAGTCCTAAAACCTTTCCTTACTAGAAAAGAACTAGCTACTCTAAAACCTTTCCTACAAGGAAATAATAAACCAAATATGAAAGAATATTATATTTTCCTTTCGGGAAAAGTAAAAAACATTTATGGTAATGTTTTGTCTTTTCTTTAAGGAAAAATAATTTTTAAATTATGGTAAGAAAATCAAGGCAAAACCCTAACATTTTTTGCAGTAATTATATGGAGCTATTTGCATATAATATCTTTTTGCACTATACATGCTTAAAATTGTCCTTGGCAATAAAGGTGTTGCTTTGGAGCATGGGGTGACTCAAATAAAATTGATGGCCCAAGTTTAAAGTATATTCAATAAAACTAGGTTGTGTGTGTGACACGTGCGTCATATGTGCATCTCGCGAAATGTTAACATGAACCTTGAAGCCCCTTTTTGATAATTCAATTGATTTTATGTTTTGAATTTTTTGAAAATTAAAATTTTCTTAATTTTTCTTTAAAAATTAAGTGGCGAATCTTCTTTCCCAAATTAAAAATAAGCAATAAAACACATGCTCAAAACTGGCCTTGACAATTAAGGTGTTGCTCTAGCTCGTGAGGGGTGACTCAAATAAAACTGATGGCCTAAAGTTTCAAGTATATTCAATAAAATTAGGTTTTGTGTGTGTCACACGTGCATCTCGTGTGTCATGTGTGCATCTCATGTGTCACACGTGCATCTTGTGTGTCATGTGTGCATCTTATGTGTCACACGTGCATCTCGTGTGTGTGAGAGGTATAGATGCTTATTACCTGTTGGGAGTGCCTGCTGGTGTGGCGCTAGTTTTTGTCTACCATGTCGGAGGAAAGGTATTATCTATCACGCATTTCATTTTCATTCAATTATTATCGCACAACTGATGATACTTAAACTTTTTCGATCATAATATAAAGAGATTGTATATGGTTGAGAATCATTATGGCTCTTTTTGCATAAACGCTGAATCATTTGGTTGTTGTTCTGCAGACGAATTGGGACAAACACACAACTTTTTTTGTTTATTTATGTCTTCTCAAGATCAAGGAAGATATAAAATACACAAGTCTGCTATGTGTTTTGTAGGCATTTCAAAGGATATCTTCGTAATAAGGCCCTCTTTCGCGAAAAGTTGTCTGCTATGCAGATCCTTGCCCATACATCCAACTCTGTGATCGCGAAGACTAGGCCCAAATTGCAGGTCATGTTTTCTAAGATTGCAATAAGCTGATAGTTACTGTAAGTAGTAAAGAATATGATTAGTTTCCTTAGCTTGTCATTGAGTTCTTGCTGAGTCGAAAAATTCCTTCTATATTTCCTTGAGCCTTTCTTTGTTGGTTGATACCAAACACGACTACTTTTTATGAACAAAATCTAGATTTAATATCTAACTAATGCTTCAAAAACATATGGTGAGTTAACAGTGTTTAGACATTCAGATAAAGTCGAAATTTTGTTGGTTAAAGTCATTGCCATCCTAATCAAGTGTCATTCTGCATTTTCTTCTATGTTAGCTAGCTCTGGAGCCACCCTATCAGCTGCCTTATTTGCCTACAAAACTCAAAAAAAGTCCTGCATTCTTACTGTGTTGAGACATAATATAATTAAGTACCTAAAAGTAATCGTTCTTCCATTTTAATTTTTAGATGAGTTGGTAACACAATTCAAGAATATAGCTGAGTTAAACATGAATTTACCTCTTTTTCCCAATTTGTCTGCACAGTAACTACAAAAAGAAGTAGTGCTTGTGCAAAAAGGGCAAGAGTGATACCCAACCATAGTCCCTGAAAATCATATCATTGTAACAACTTTCCATAGTCCAAAGATGGAAATGCTAAGTAAATGAGAAGCTTGAAAGAGTACGTACGTACCTTTCCACCTATATGGTAGACAAAAGCTAATATAACACCTGCAGGTATTCCGAAAAGGTAATAAGCTCCCAAGTTGACTACTGCCCCGATCTTTTGCCAGCCACACCCTCGCGCAGTACCTGTATTTTGATAGGTGATAAGGTAATCTAGTCATTTAATCTCTAGTGGAAAACTCAGCCATGGGGGTTTGCGGATTCAGAAGAACTCAGTGTTTCAGAGTCGAAACATATATGTATGCGTGTTAAAAACAAATATAGAATGGGTTCTTGAGTTCAAAAGTGTAGCCAGGTGTGTGTCAGATCCTTTATAAGTAGTACATTTTTTGAGTATACGACACAGGTGTGACAACATTTTTGTACGAAACACAGAAACAGGAAACTGGTATTGTAAAATATTGGACGAACCTGAAAGTACAGTTTGAATACCATCTAAGAAGTGGGATCCTGCTAGCAAGACTAGCATTTTTGCTACATATCCGACTACTTCTTCCTTGGTGCTATAACAGTAGCCCCACAGTTTACGAACCGAAATCAACACAACTGCTGCAACAACCCCTTCTGTAGCCACCAATAATACTGCAGTAGTAGCTGCTAAACGAGCTGCTTGAGGTCGTCCTGCGCCTAGTTCATTTGAAACTCTTACGCTGAGGAGGAAGCCAATTAAGTATACAAACTAATGAAGAACCATATCAAGGAAAATGCAACAGAAGGGGATTTTAAAATGCTAAGAGATTCACCTCGTGGCACCGCTTAGTCCTAACGGAATCATATACACCATAGCACATGTATTAAGGCTGAAACATTTCAAAATTAGCAACCCTTTGATACACTAAGATGTCAGCTTGAAATTAGTATGTAACATGACATAAGCAGAACTGCAACCTGATAGAAAGAACCGACGTCTCTAGCTTTGGATTCGGAAGAAGTCCGGACAATAGAACCATCATTTCAAATGACCAAATCTCTAAGCTGTGTCAAGAAAAGCAAAATACTCTGATTCGTTCGTTTCATTTTGAAAGGACGAATATATGTTTACGTAAGTTAAGAACACTACCAGAGCATAACAACAGAAGGAATGGCAAGTCTCATATATTTCCATAAATCACGAAATGCCTCTTTTGAAAGTCCAGTCCAAGTGTTTTTGCAAGAAGGTGATATCCTGACATATACCGCTAGCAACAAGAGATTAATCCAGTAGGATATCGCAGTAGCAAGAGCAGCACCCTTGTTGCCTAGGCCAGATTTAAAGACCAGAATCCAACAAGTGAATATATGCAGTAAAGTAGTGATCCCCGCGCTGAACATCATGGGGATCACATTGTTTTGTGCTTGTAAAAATCTAATATGACACTGGAGAAGTGCAAAGGCGAAAATAGTTGGAATCATATAACGCGCATAACTTCCTGCTTCAGCTGATATTTCCGGATCTTGTCCAAATAATACGAGAAGATGCCCTGCATTAGCCCAAATGCAGGCCACAGGAACACTAGCCAGTAGAAGAACAAGCATTGCCCTTTGCATATGGATACCGAGCATATGATACTGCTTTGCACCATATGATTGCCCACATAAAGTGTCCAGTGCACTTCCCATTCCCATCTACGACATTCAGAGATGACAAAACGCCACTTAAGTTCGTATCAAATAACTAAAAAAGTAAATTTCTATGAACTCCATATGCATCAATTATGGATGCAGGTAAAAGCATCTACTAAATCAAAACCTATGCAACATGTCCTCAAGTGGATGGTTGAGTGGCTCAGGCAACATACAGTATTTATACATAAACTAAAATTTTAAGCTAGCTAAACAGTGTAATTTTTCAATAAGGTGGCTCCGCCACTCTTTGAAGGATCTTCTTGAAACACTTAATTATCATGTTCGACATGGTAAAAGTCCATTTAATATTTATCGATACAATCAGATTATTAACCAAACACCAAAAGAGATGACAAATGACAATACGAAAAATGAGAAAAGGACTAACCATCAAGCTTAGGCCAGTTACAGAGGCAAATGAAGTAGCCATTGAAGCACCAGAAAGAGCTAACTCCCCAAGATGACCAACAAACATTATAGATATCACCTGTAAACAATAAATTAAAAAGTTAACTGTCATAAGTGGCCCTGCTAATACCAATAACCTCTTTATTTCTTCCAAAATCTCATTTTTCTTGTTCTTTGACTCTTCTTCCTTTACAGTTTCTCTAATCAATGGACACTCAATATCTTCTGTATCCATTTGTCTTTCTCAAAGTCTTCCCTACACAAAGCAATGATTTGTACTCTGGTGCAATAAAAGCTAGATTTGTTTGTATGTATGTCCACCCCATGGCCCATGGGGGACAAAGTTATTTGTTATCCTTGGTACCCGTGGGAGTGGGAGGTAGTAGGTATATGTGGAATTAGTCGATGTGTGTGCAAGTTCTCGTGAATACTATGATTATGAAAAGAAAAAAGTAGCTTTGTTGGTATGTCCACCCCATGGGGGGCAAAGTTATCTGATATTGGAACTGGTTGGAGGTAATAGGTATCAGTGGAATTAGTCGAGGTGTGTGCAAGCTGACACGAATATCATGGTTATGAAAAGGAAAAGGTAGCTTCGTTTGTTTGTTCAAGATTTGGTGGACAAGTTGTTTGATACTTATGCTGGTGGGAAGTAACAGGTAGCTCTTGAAATTAATCAAGGTGGTACAAGTTGTCTCCAATGATATGATTATCAAAAGAAAAAAACTACCTTGTTAAAATGACTCGAATCAATGAACGGGTCATGATCCAACTTGTTCGAAATTTAATTTGCTAAGGTAAAAATGGGTTGAATCAATAGCTTGTTGGTGCTGTTCAAGTCTTGATAGACAAAGTTATTCGATGTTGTGCTGATTTTATGACTAGCCATGACACCACAAAAGTTTTATTTGTTTGCTTTTGTGTATGTTGTTCATTAGATTTTCCCCATCATGTATAACCAAGAATAATTACTACTTTGATGAGGATCTTACCATATTTTGCGAGGCGGGCTTAAAACACATAAATATGTTATGTGGGCAGGGTGAGTTGAGCTTAAAAAAAGGAAAAATTACAGAAATTCAACATTTTAGTTTACTTATTATCATTATCCCCTATAAGTTTTACAAATCTCCAAAATTCCTCATTTTCGCGCATCAGATTAGTGTATCATGTATAAAATGTACATCAGATTAGTGTATCATGTACAAATTAGTGTATCTCGCTCATCAGATTAGTGTATCATGTATAAAATGTACATCAGATTAGTATATCATGTATAAAATGTTATGTATCTTACTTAACGATTAATGTATCTCGCGCATCAAATTAATGTATCAGCGCTTATATTATTGTATCCGTTTGAGGGATTTCTGTAATTATAAACTTTTAAGGGATAGATTGTAATTTTGCTTTAAAAGTATGTGATTTCTGTAATTTGCTCATAAAAATATGTAAGTTAAAACTTAACCTGCTCTGCCCTCCCCTGCCCTGTCGTGCCTCTCCCCATTGTCATCCTTATTACAAATGCTAGGAATACATTTTTCAAAAGTTATTCTTTGTCACGTCTGCCCTAACAGCATCTGACATTGCAAAATGGGTAGAAATTTGGGAGATCTGAATTGATAAGGTGACTCGCTTTACCAAAAGATTAAAGTGGTTCTGCCCTACACTAACTTTCAATAATGTTATGCATTATTTGACTTTGGATTTTTTATTTGTGACTTTGGAATTTCAGGATATATCCAAAAATTCGAATTTTTCATCCATTATATTTATTCGTAACGAATAGTCTATGTTGTTTTACAAAAATGGAAAACTCATGGGAATCGAGCATAGTTTTGAACACAAGTATTTTAGGTCAAGCGAGTCTTGGCATAACGATAAAAGTTATTTTTGTGTGGCTAAAAAGTCAAGAATTTTCAATTTAATTACTCATCAAATTAAATAAGATAGTTTTCCCAAGGAAAGGAAGACAATGTTACATGACCAAGCATTGATAATTTACTAAATATAATTAATGACAAATCAAAGGAATTGATTAATGTATTACAAACACACATATTAATAAATCATTGAATTCCCTTTCAAGGGGATCATAGTTTCACTAGCAAGAGGTGATAATTTCCAACAAAATTTGGCACAATTTTACCATACTCACTTTTTCTTCAAAAACCTTTTTGGAAAATGTGACATAAAATTGTCTTTAATTGAACAAATTTGCTTCTAAAAACATAAAGGTAACGGTCTTTTTGAAACATATCACAATAAGAAAATATGCAACAGAAACTAACCAGAGAGAGTATATTATATCAACACAATGGTAAGAGTTGTGTGACTAGAAAGTCATGAGTTTCAATTTGATTACAATTGTTTTCCCAAAAACAATGTTACACGGACAAACATTGATGATCAATTCAAGATATTACAATTGATACACATATAAAATTGGAATTAATTAATTTATTACAATAACACATAGTAATAAATCATTAAAATTTCACTAACAAGATGTGATAATCTCAACCAACTTGTTGAAATTTTGAGTTGAACTCCCACTTGTTCCAACAGCCTTTAAAGCAAGTTCTTTGTACATTCCAATTTGTTCCTTTAATTCTTCTCTATTTTTTGATAAAACCAAGTCAAGTGCATCAATTGTGCCACTTTTTGTAAAAATCCCACCTTCAATTTTCACTCCAATTTTCCAAACTTTTTCAACCATCCAAGCATTCAAATGATGATCTCCAAAAAATGGCCTACAAATTATAGGTACCCCAGAGGCAATGCTCTCTAGAACCGAATTCCATCCAGAGTGATTTATAAAAACTCCAATCGCACTATGTTCAAGAACTTTTACTTGTGGTACCCATGGTACAACTTTACCATACTCACTTGTGTTTTCCAAGAACCCTTGTGGAAAATGTGACATAAAATTCTCTTTAATTGACCAAAGAAATGGAATTTTTTTTTCTTCAAGTGCTTGAGCCATAGCCTTTAACTCATTAGGTGGTGGTGTTGCAACAGTACCAAATCCAATATATGCCACAGAGTTTGGTTCTTGATGATTTAGCCACTCAATACAATCATATTTGTCTACAATATTTGCTAAGGTGGGTGGTGAAGTTAAATTAAAAGGACCAACATTAAGAATATTGTTGAATTTAGACTTGAGATATTGAACCATTTGAGGGTCTAATTCTTCAAATGAATTTATTGGTATGGCTTTTCCTTTTCCTATGGTTTTTCCCATTTTATGAAGCATCATCGAAAATGGCGACTTTAGGTCTCCAGAAACAATTCCACCAGGCAAATCACCAAGTCTTACTTCAGAAATTCCAGGAATAAAATTCAAAATTTCGTCTTCGCGTCCATCAATTCCTATGAAACAAAAAAATGAATGATTTTTTTTGTAACGCGCAAATGCAACATTTAATGAAGGTTGGATTTCTATAAACAATATCTTCATATGCTATAGTCTTATCATTCATCCAATGTTTAGTCATGAACATAATAAAGTTCTCTATTTCTATTGTATCGATTATCATTTCAATGATCAACTTCTCCTATAATAATACATATCCTACCTATTATATATTGTCATAATATCAGTCAATTTCATTCTCTTAAGTAAGAATTTCAAAAGGGAAAAAAGGACAAATATACTCCTAAACTATCGAAAATGGTATGCAGATACCCTCCGTCATACTTTTGGAACATTGATGCTCCTGCCATCCAAAACTAGAGCATATATACCCATTATACTAACTGAGTAAGAATTTCTAAATTGAAAAAACATAATGGACGAATAATTTTCCATCTCCAAGGAAAAAAACACTATGATCTCCTACTAGAAAAATTCTCAATTCTCTTTTTGGGGCTTCAACTATTGAATAATCGTTATGGATTCTGTCATTTGACTGATTAATATATGTATAAAAAATCAGTTTAACGAAAATTACATACCTTGGATCCCAACATTTTGTCTTATAACATCGGTATCAACATGAACGGAGAGTGATCCAGCGGCGGAAGTCCATACAGGAATCCAACTAACGTTAAACTCTTGAGCCATATCACTGGAAAACCACATAAACGCGTCCGCAATAACACATGTAATTTTTTTCCCTGAGTCATTCTCAGCAGAAATCATAGCATTATGAATATTTTTCTTTGCGGATTTGAAGAATAATCCTATAATCTCCTCGAGACCACCTCCGAGCAGTTGACCCTCTGGGACGCCATCAGAGACATCATAGGGCTTAAGATTTGTATTACTATTACAATTTTGTGAATTAAAAATTGAAGAATTCGAATTTTTTGTGCTAAAAAATGTGAATGTCACATTTGGTAATGTATTTGCTAGCCTTTGAACAAGTCCATATAAAAGACCAGCATGTGTTGCAAAAGGAAATGCTACAACTGCAACATGATAATTAGACATTTTTGTTTTTTCTTGGAGGAGTTTATTGAGAAATAGAATGAAAATAATATGGAGAAGAGTAAAAGATTTGTTTTTTTTTTTTAAAAAAAAAATGTTTGTTTAGTAAACACTCTTAGCCTAGAAGTTTTTATAATTGATAAAAAGGGTTGCTTTAAAATAGGAGATTTTCTAGGTTTTTTGTATGGTTGTAATTTATATGAAGGTCTACAATAGAATTATATATATATATATATATAGGAAAAATGATTTCATTCATTACTGTTTTGTTCATTACTTCTGAATGATGTGATAGATGTAAGTCGCGTGTATAAATGAATACGAGAGGTTAAGATAAACAAAAAAAATTGTTATTTCTTCAAAAAATAAAATTTTTACACTTTAATATTAAGCCCGAAATATTTATATGTATTATTAATATTTCTTCGATTTGATTTTTTATTTATTTATTAGCATTTTTAAATTATTCTAAAAAGTAAACATAAAAAAATCTTGAAGGATTATTAAAAAACAAGTCCAGGCATTTATGATTAAAAATAATTTACCTGATATTTCAAAAATATTACTTAGTATAAGAAAAGTTAAATAAATAAATATTTATAAAAGTTACAGAAAAATAATCTTAGCCTCTCATATTCATTTGTACTGAAGGTTAATGAACAAAAATAGTATATATAATAGAAATAATTGGAATATAACTAACGATCTGTTAAAATTTGGGAATAAATATACAATCACTACATAAAAAATATCATTATAAATATGTATTTTTAGCGATAATTAACACTCTTTATATATATCCCTAAAATCTTTAACAACGTTGATTTTAATGACACTTAACTAATGTCGATAAGACTTTAACACTCTTTATTAATGTCAATATTTATTGCCATTAAAAAGTATTTTTTGTGGTAGTGAATGAAATATGTATCATTTATTATATAGTACTAATCTATTTATAGGGATTTGCTGTGGAGGTAGCGGAGCAACACTTAGGGGTCGTTTGGTGTGAAGGATTGGTACAAATAATCCTGGGATAAATATTTAGTGGCACTTTATTTAGTGTTTGGTTGGGAAGTTTGGGATAACTTATCCTGGGATTAATAAATAGTACCAGGATAAGTTATCCCTCCAAAAGGATGGTATAGTAATCCCATCACAATTTGTGATGGGATAAATTTATTAAATGACAAAACTACCTTTCAAACCCTTTAATTGATAAGTTTCACAAACACTGCTTATGGTGTTAGCTTCCAATTTTCTTCTCTTCTTCATTGTAGTAAGAATCACTCTTTGATTTGGGTACACTCAACTTTTCATTATCCATTGAAACCATAGATGGGTGATTGAAGAACTTCTTTACCAATAACCTTCAACTTTCAAGTTTCTAACAAGGTAAATTTTTTTTATTTTTCAGAATTTGTTTCTCTTTTCTTTCTTTGTCATCATTAATAATTCTCTGATCTATTGCATAATAATTTGGATACACTCATCTTTTCTACTTAATGGAAGAAATAAAAAAAAAATAAAAAATTCTAGAATGTTATGTTTTAGGGCTTTTGTAAATTTTAAATCAAAAATAAATAAATAAATTCTAGAATGTTATGTTTTAGGGCTTTTGTAAATTTTGAAAAAAGTTTGTTCTTTATATGTGCTTGAAATATTTGTAAACAATTTCAAGTTGTCCTCATTTTAAAGTTGCCCTGTTGATTCTTTTTTTTTTTTTTTGTGTATTAACTCTTTTCATTTTTTAATGAACAAATAGGGTTTCCTATGGATCATCAACTACAGTCCGATATTGAATGTTTTATCATACTTGAGGAGATATTGTGCCAACAATCTCTTGTTATGTTTATTTTTCTTTTCATGGTTATTCATGGTATTTCTATAAAAAGAAATAGGCATGTGATTAGGTACCTTATGAGTAGTCGAGTTCCTAAAATTATATCTCATTTAAATTGTATTATACAAGACAGTGACACATCCTGTATTGATAAGTTAAGGATGGATCGAAATTCTTTTCACACTTTAGTTCTCTTAACTAAGGAAGTTGGAGGTTTGACTGATAGCAAATATATGTCAAGTAGTGAAAAGTTAGCAATGTTTTTAAATATTTTGGCTCATCATGAGAAGAATAGATCCATTAAGGTTGATTATATTAGATCGGGCAGGAGCGTAAGTCAAGCTTTCAATGAATGCTTGAAAGTTATTCTAAAACTAGCTCCACTGTTACTTGTTAACCCCAAACCGGTGCTTGAAGATGAGCTTGACGATCGATGGAGATGGTTTAAGGTATATGCACTTTCAATTAGGTATCTATTAATTTATGTAAAAGTAAAATAAATATAATTTTACGAAGAAATTTTTGTTGTTTGAGATAGTGTTATAATTTTTTTATAGGGATGTCTAGGTGCATTGGATGGTACTTACATTCAGACTAGAGTTCCATCTAAGGACAAACCAAGATACAGGACAAGAAAGGGAAAAATAGCAACTAATGTACTAGGAGTTTGTGATAAAAATCTTAATTTTACTTATGTATTACCTAGTTGGGAAGGATCAGCGGCTGATAGTCGTGTATTACGAAATGCTATAACTCGAACGAATGATTTGAAAATTCCCGAGGGTAAGTCTATACATATGCTCACATTAAAATTATATCACAAAAATAATGTTGTATAAAAGCAACTAATTTCTTTTTTATATTATAGGTAATTATTATTTGTGCGACGGAGGATATACAAATGGAAATGGTTTTCTTTCACCTTACCGAGGATATAGATATTGGTTAAGGGATTGGCAAGGTGAAAATCCACCACCCCAATGTCGAGAAGAGCTTTTCAATATGAAGCATGCTAGAGCTCGTAATGCTATTGAAAGGACATTTGGTCTCTTGAAAGGACGTTGGGGAATTCTTAGAAGCCCTTCTTGGTACTCGGTTAAGATACATAACAGGATTATTAGTGCTTGTTGTTTGATACACAACTTTATTCGTAGAGAGATGGAAGTGGATCCCTTAGAGATCGATGTAGAAGAACAAGTAGAATATCAACAAGATAACATTGATGTTGTTGAATCATCTCAGGAGTGGACCACATGGAGGGATGAGTTGGCTCAATCAATGTGGAATGCTCACTTAAACAATTGATCTTTCAATTATGTTGTGCTTGTTATATGTTTTATGCTACATTTGAATTATTCTTCCCTTTAGTTTTTGATATTCTTGTAAGATGCATCAACTTTTAGCTTTTTATGATGTAAGAAACAATTACTTACATTAATTTATAATGTGTTTAATTTATTTCTTTTTTTGTGTTGTATTTGTATGTTTTTAATTTATTGTTTTAGTACATTGAAGTGTATGAATTTTTTTTATGATGCTAACTAATGATTTGGAGATACTTTCGCATTTTATGATGGTAACTAATACTAACAATGATTGTTTCACAAAATTATTCAGACAAATGGAAATTCAGAAATCTTCAATGCAACCACCAAAAAGATCAAGACGAAGACGATCAACACCATCAACTCGAAGGACATGGACTCCTATGGAAGAAAGTACTCTTTTAAATGGTTTGAAAGAGTTATGTGTTAATGGTTGGAGAGCTGATAATGGAACTTTTAGGCCAGGATATCTGATGGAGTTGTAGCACTATTTGCGTGAACATCATCCTGAAAGTGGCTTGAAAGGCGAACCACATGTCAATTCTAAATTAAAATTTTGGAAGAGAAGTTATGCAAGCTTAAGTTTACTAAAAGGTAGGAGTGGTTTGGGATTTCAATATAGTGATGGAACTATAATTATTGATGATCCAAAAGAATGGGATAAATTTTTAAAGGTAATTAATATTTTGCTATTAGAATATTATTACTTCATAGAGATATTTCTTCAGTCTTCATAATTTATAATTAATACATATAAAATTGTCATCTTTCTTTTATTGTTTGTCTAGGATGAACCTAGTGCAAGCAACATGAATACTAAAAAATGGTCACTGTTTGCGGATTGGGAGGAAATTTTTGGAAAAGATAGGGCAACTGGAGAACATGCAGAAGTGCCACTGGATGCTGTTGATGATATCTTAAAGAGTCGAACATCAGGACTTTCTGTTGATATGAGTTTAGGATTTCTTATCAATGTTGATGATGATGAATATGAAGATGAATCTAGTCATGGACCTAATGCACCTACTGAAGAAGCTGAAAATACTGATACAGGACATAATTTTACTCAAACAACTGAAAATGAATATGCTGGAGGATCTCCTCGTGAACATACTGGACCATCTGAAAAGCAAGGTAAATATGCTAAAACATCTTCTTCTAGTGTCAATGAAAAAGAAAAAGGCAAGAAAAGAAAGAGGGTTGTGGAAGATGTTAATGAAACATTTCTCAAGAGTATGGCGGAAGTTATGAAAAGCTTTACTGAAAGCCAAGATAAAAGAATTGGTTCCTTGATCGACAAGATTGGAAATCGTGACCACTCTGATATGCGTGGTCAAATTTATTCCATCATTGAATCTCCTACATTTGATTTGTACACCATAGAGCAACGTATCAAAGCTAAAATGGTTATATGTGAAGATGTTAAAAATATGGAAATCTTTTTACGTATGGGTGAGCTTGAGCGCCAAACAATGATGTTCATGGTCGTCAATGATAAACTTTGAAGTATGATAAGCTTGTGTATATAAATGGTGGCACTAGTGTGATAATTTTTGCTCAACTAACAGTTTCAAATCAAAACTTTGATTGGAGTGCCATTTTTTGATCCTCTAGTTATGTTCACACTCTTTTGTGTATGACTAATGTAGGTCATGAGGATGCTAGAATCTTTTGTATATGTAAAATCTATTAAATAGATTAACTCTCATGTAAAAGTTAAGTTTGTTGTAAGTTTGTTACTAGTTATCAATTTTTGTGCAGTTGTTTATGTTGCTTCCCTATAGTTTTGGTCTCATTTTTTCTACTATGGTAGACCAATTTTTGGTCTTGTTTTTTCTGTTGCTTTGATGCAGAGCTTTTGTTTCAGTTTTGACAGGTGTTTTGGTGAATATTTACTGAAATTTTACTCTTGTTTTAGCTGTTGTTTTAGTTGTAGTGTTGGTTGGTTTGTTGTATCTTGTTGGTGCCTCTGTTTAATACTGGAAAATGTTTACTGCTGGTGCCTCTGTTTACTGCTGGTGCCTCTGTTTAACAACATACAGCAGCATACACACAATTGAGAGTACAGCAACAACATACAGAAGCAACATACAGCAGCATACACGCAAAAACTAACTCTGTTTTTGTGTCTCATTTCTTTATCAAAGCTGAAAGTGAGTATGGAATTAGTTTTAAAATGGGTAACTGGTGGATTTTCTATGCTGGATGGATTGGGTAGTTAAATTTGGTTTTAACTAAAACTCTACCAAAAAAATATACAAAAAGTTAAATAAGAGGGTATTTTTGTAATCAAACCACTTACTTTTAGGAAGTATGTAATGGTTATTATTTTTAGTACAACAAACCAAACAATCAATAAGAAATAATGACAAGATAACTAATCCCAGTATAACTAATTCCAGCATAACTTATCCCAGCATAACTTGTATTCAAACCAAACGACCCGTTATTGTAAGGTCCCAGAACTTTTGCAGTCTTAATCTTTAAGTCCTATCACCAGTTGGATGAGAAGGTTTCACCTACCAATCGTGGGGCAGAGGGGTGTCAACCGACACTGCTTCGTTGAATTTTTTTTTTAGCACATATACATATATAAAAATCTAAAATAACAATAAAAAAATATTATTAATGACACTCCTTGAACAAGTCAGCTCCTTGGCTCGTTAGTTTGCACTGCAAGCAAATGGGTATTCCTTTTAGCCCGTGCGAATTCAAATCCCAGCAGTGCCAACTCTTATTTTTATTTCTGGGGCGTTTGAGAAAAGTTAATCAAAATGATTCGAACCTCCAATCTCCCTATTCTTAGTTAGATTAGCCTAAAATAAATCAATTGAACTAGAATACAACTTATTACCTGTTATAGAAATTTTATTATTGGTTCAAATTGAAATTGGATACAATAATAAGTTATAAAGTAAAACTTAAGTTGAAAAGAAATCTCCAATTTTGCAAATTATAAGTGTTGCTGTGTTGAAGGCTTGATGTTACTGCGACTTTCTCTTAATTGCAAGTTTACTTTTCTTTTTATCTCCCATTTTTATAGTTTTAGCTGAAATTTCTTGATCAACTTTTTATAGATTTAGTTTCTTGAAAATGTTTAGAGTTATCTAATTTATTTAAATTTGTAATTCAAATCAATTTAATGTAGAGAAATTATTCTAAAGTATCTTCGAAACATTCAAATCAAGTTCAACATCTCAAAATTCTTTTAACTTAGAAGAAGAAAACGCTAATGAGTTGGAACAATGCCACCAAAGTGAAAGAGTTGATTTAACTTTCTCAGGATTTGATCCCGGAGAAAGGTTATCCATTCGAAAATATCATCCGAATAACTGTGATGCAATAAGAAGAATGTATCTTCAAAATGGTCCTTTTCGACCTCAAAATCGTCAATTTCCTCAATCAAATTTTTATGGGATTCGTATCATTTTATTTCTGAATGGTTTCATGCGTATGATTAATTGGAATATAGCATAACAAAAGATACAACATTTTATCTCTATTGCTATTTGTTTCAAGATGAAAGAATTAATCAATGACGACATATAATCTTGCAAGAGAACATTGATATCTTGATCTCCTTATGAAAATAGTTTTTACTAATATTGCTGAGCAGAGTTCTCCAATAAACTAAAACATAGAAAGGAGAGTGTATAAACATTGAACTCATGTCTCGAAGAAATCGGTTGATTGAACCGATTACATTTTAAATTCTGAATTCATCTCAACTTCCATTGTTGTTTTTTTATTTACTTTTTTTATATAGGAGGGTATTCTCTTACTGTAAAGACAACATTGTCTCTATCATATATCAATTACATGTCCAAATACGGTCAAGGAAACAATAACTTGACCTATCCAAACCCATAAATATAGGGTATATCCTACAAAGAAACCAAAGGGTTTGTCTAGATCAGGAGCACATGCATTATTTGATTATGATGAGTGATATCTATTCCTTTGAGCTGTCCTGTGGGATCCAAAACTTGGCAACTATGTGTTTTTGCATTTAGTGCTAACTTTGGCTACTTATAACAACTCTTCCATTCTGTTTATGTGTCCCTTGTTCTTCCTTTCAATCTTGTCTCTCCATAAAATAAAAAGGAAAAACTACATAGACATACTTCAGAATCAGAACTACGATATATACTATTATTACATATACTTTTGAAAACGTATTTCACCACTAATTAAAAGTTACATACCATATATTAAGGAAGATACACTTAGATACATGTATTTTAGCTACAAGATATACTAAAATAGTGAAAGAGGCGAGCGAGATGGGGAAGGAGGCGAACGAGATTCTTTATGTATCTCAGATACATGTGGATCACGCGAGATGCACACTAGCTACATGTATTTATATGGTATGTATCTGATGTGATTCACATGTATTTGGAATATCAGATACATGGGAGAATGGAGAGCGAGATGGGAAAAAAAGAGGAAGGCGAGTGAGATTTGTTATGTATCACATATACATGCGAATCCACTTGGATACAATGTATCTAGAACAAGCTACACCTCATGTATCTAGATGTATCATCTCAACACACCAAAATCTGATAAGATATGCAATATAGCAAACTAGAATATATCTCAGTAATTAACTCCTAAAGTAGTGAAATTTACCCAAGTTTTCCTGTTTATTTTGCTCTATACGACAATGGGCATATTTATATACATGGAAATCCTAAATGATCAGATAAAATATAAATACATTGGAAATAAAATCCTAGTCAAACAAAAAGACGAGTACTAAGTGGGTAAAGATTGTGATGCACAACCTTATTCCAAACAAAATGAAAGTCAATTTCAATATGTTTAGTGCGAAAATGAAATACTAAATTTATGGAGAGATTAAAAAGCACCAATATTATCACACCATATATAAGATGGGATCTTGAGGAAGTGAGACACCAAGCTCAAAGACAAGTGATTACGACCATGTTATCTCAACACTAGCAAAATGTGTTAATGTTGTATAGTTTTCATCAAAATATTATCTTGTCTTATAATTTTCCAATTAATGAAGCTTCATTTTAATCTCCAGATTTCTACGTGGTTTGTAAGTTATTGGAGAAAATGATCAAAAGCCCCCTCAACATATAGTCGGATTTTCAACTACACACTCATACTTTAGGGTGGCCCTATTACCCCCTTAGACTATTTTAAAATGGAGTTATTTGCTCCCTATGTGCTGAGATGGTAAGGAATGTGTAGTTCACTCTCTATGAGAGAGTGAGAGCCGAAAAAAAAAAAAAAAAAAAAAAAACTTTAACTTTATTAAGTGTTTCTTTTATTTCATTATTATTTTTCTACTTTTTTTTTTTTTTTATGTTTCCTTTTATTTTATTTTACTTTTAACGTTCTTTTTCTTCTTTCTCTTTAATAAGAAACACCAGCAACAACAACATGGCTGCAGTGGTGGCGGCACCATGTGAACTTCACTCATCCACCACCAATTCTTCGTCTTCACCGGCCCTCCACTATGTGAGAACAAACCCATATGAGAACAGACCCATCAACCATCAATTTAGTTGTGAACCACCATTGCCAATTCCTTTGTAGCTTTAAGATTTTTAAAGTAGGAGATGCAGATTCAAGCATAAACACAAATTTAAATAGTTAGGTATTGCATCTACCTTCTATTTCAGATCTGATAAAGCTTTGACTATCAAATCTACAATAAATATCGAATATTACAAAAATCTTACAATATTTTCATTTTAAAGATTTCTACCACCGACTTTTTGGAGCTTTACATTGTTAATGATTTTGAGTGAGGTTTCATCAATATCGAGAGAAAAAGCAGGAAATGGTGTAGAAATTGAGATTTTGAAGGGTAATTAGGTGATTATTGAAAAAAATTTGGGGATTTTTGAAGGTTGAATTGAGAGAAATTTGGATGAAAATGGATGAAAAATCTCCGGTCGGTGGCTGATACTATGCTTAGAGATGAAAGAAAACAAAATAATTGATTTTATACATTAAAAATAAAAATAAAAAAAAAAAAATATATATATATATATATATATATATATATATTATGTGGGGCGCGTGTACAGCACTACCTAATACGAATCTGGGGGTGAGTTATTAAGGGGCTATATATTCTGCTTTTAAAATGTTCAGGGGGGTAATAGGACCCCCGTAAAATACGAGTATGTAGTTGGAAATCCGGTTATAGATTGGGGAGGCTTTTGACCATTTTCTCTAAGTTATTGCATAGGAGCAAAAATTTTATCTTGTGAACACCCAAAGAATAGCAATTACAGATTTTCCTCGTTATAAAAAAAAAAAAAGATAGAAACCTTCTTTGGACACTAAACTACGAGAAGATGTCATCTAATTTTAATTGGTTTAATCATTAAAAAACTTGGTCGTAGGCTTTAAATTTCACTACAGACAAAAAAAAATTATGATTTCATTACACGCAATTCTTTCTTCTGTGTTTGATTTGACAGAATAACCTAGTTATAAATAAAATAATAATTTTATTATATCACCCATAATTATTATTATATGGTGGAAATAGATTGAAAACAATTATAATAATTAACAATAAAAATAAAATAGATATAAAATAATAAATTATTTTTTAATTTAATAAATTAAATAAATAAAAATGAATATTTTTTTAATATAATAGAATAAATAAACAGAATAGATATTTAGTTTTTATAAAATAATTAAATTGCATGCAAACTAACTAGCATCCTATTATTTTTTATAAGAAATAAGTTGGTCTATATTGTATGTACCACGGTAGGGAAGACTACAATGTGTTGTGAATTTAATATTCCAATTACTATAATGTTTCGATGTTATATAGGCTACAAATGATGAAACCTTTATGTGGTGAAAAATAGGTTTACAACTTACATATATCCAAATTATTGCTTTTATTATATAGTACTATTTATATGCCCATGATATTGACCATCAATGCAAAGGAAAATAACTTTTCTACCACCATAAATGTATGTTTGGGACCCTGGAAAATTAAGAGGAGAAATGAAATTCTTTATTTGTACTTATTTAAAGAATTTTATTCTTCATATGATCAATTAAATTAATTATTCCTTCAAGTCTCAAATATTAATTAGTCATCTTGAGAAATCAAATTTATTTCAAAATATTTGATGTAATGAAGCAATTTATCTCTTTTCCTGTTTTAAGAATCCTACCATTGGACTAGTTGGTGAAATTACTTGGCTATAAATGGAGAAAATTAAGTAGTTATTAGTACAAAAAATTTACTTCCAAACTTATTCTTACTAGATGGCGCCCTCACGGGCTCAATATTTATCTATTTGTATTTTGTATAGAATTATGTTATAATGCAAATTTCGAAATTTAAAAAACGTATTTATTGATTAATAGTGGCATGGGTTAATCTATCAATATATTCACATCTTGTTTGAACGGTTGGTATAGACACACGTGGATGATTCAAGACCCGTACATACTACTTTATATGGAAAGTAGCAACCATCATTGACAGTCATTTCATAATTGTATGTATTCGTGTGACGCCAAGCTTGACAAAAACATGAATGAACATCCAGTAAAGCATGAATACGGTATAATCACCACCACTACAAACATGCACATTAAATACATTTCACCATCTTACCAAAACATAATGTTTTATTCTCAAGAGTTAACACCTAAATTTTTAGAGATGTGGCAAGCCACGTGGGTCAAATTCCTTCACCTAAGCGTTGCTAATGAGGATTCACTTCAAAAAGCTAGACCTTTAGCGGCGACAAAAGTCGCCACAAAAGCTCATAATATCACCACTAAAGGTTTTTAATGATTTATAGCATTAAATTTTGATTTTGTGTTTTTTTTTTCTTCATTATTTTTAAAATATCACAAATTATATCGATCAAAGAGGAGTTTGAAGACAATATATGCTTTATTTTTATGTTATATGTAAATGCATAAAATGTACAATGATGCATTATATGGTAGGAGATTTGAATCGAGAAGTAGTTTTGATAATTTTCGTAATAATATTGGTGTTTTTAATATTGATAGTGCATGTTATTTATTTTAAAAAATTAGGTTGCAAACAAAAATTAATTTTCGTATTTTTTCGTTGAAAAAATAGGTTTTACTAGCGAATGATTGTTAGCAGCCTTAATCGCCACTAAAAATCACTCAAACCTTTAGTGACAATATTTTGGGATTTTGTGGTGATTTTTATCGCCGCTAAAGGTATAGTTCTTTTGTAGTGAATCCTAGTTGGCAATTCTTAGGTGGAGGGATTAGTCTCATGTGGCTTACCACGTCATTAAAAATTTGGGTAGTTAACTCTTGAGGGTATTTGTGGTCTCTTTGGATAACGGCGGGGTATTGTTATCCCAAAATGTAATGGAGGGTATAAGTAGTCTATTTCGCATAGTTTAGAGGTATTTTTGACACTTTTCGGTTTTATAAATAAACACTTATATGTTTAGATAAAAGTATTAAAAATGTAAGTAAATAATTTATGTGTTTGATTAAAAAAAAGTACTAAATGGTTAATTTCTATATTAAATTATTTTTTTTCATTTAAATAAAAGGAGGACCGACGCATATGAAGTTAATAAGAAGTTAGATGTTTTGTTTTGATAAAAATACTTTGAGAATTAAAAAAAAGAATAAAATAGTAAATTACTCTGAACACTTTTTAGTTGTGATGGAGTTGCATCAGGGGTCAATTCTTAGGCTTGATTTGTTTATACTTAATGGAGGTCTGAATGTGAATGATTCAGACATTAGATCATTAAGTGCATTTGTTTTATTAGGATTTAAGTACTTAATATGTTTGAATAAATCTTAATTATTAAGATATAGAAGAGTCTTAATATCATTAAGACACATTCTTGTGTATGGATAATATTCATAAATCTTCTATTGCAATCACCAGTCACCACTACTAATCACCTTTGTCACCACCACCACCACCATTGTCAACCATCATTATCGTCGTCTACTACCAACCACCACCGTTGCTAACTACTACTATCAGCTGTTATCACACTTACCTCCTATGATTATATCCGTTGCTACCACCACCATCACCACAATTAACCATTATCACCACCACCATCACCACAATTAACCATTATCACCACCACCATAACCACATGTACTACTACTATTGGCCACTACCACCATTGTGATCAATCTATACTATCAACCACCTCCGTCATTATAAGTAGCACTGTTGCCAACTACCACAAACACATCACCAACCACCACATTATCAGGATCTAAGATTAATCCCTAGAGGTGACATGGTGAATAGAATCACAAAGAATTATATACGACCCAGTAACACCCCAAAAATTTTTTGAGCTAAGACTCGAACCATCTTTTTGTCACGCCCCGAGCCTACACCCTTGACATGGCCGGCACTTGAGAACCATTGTTGGCCCCAAGTGAACCCTTGGCCTAGCTTACTTACTCAGCGTAAGACTTAACTCATGAATAAAAACACTTTTAAAAGTAAACTGGACTGCTCAATAAAACTTAGAATGTATCAAGATAACATTCACTGACCAATAGTGGCAACTCAAGTCTCAACCATTAAAACGGGAAATAGAAAACTCAAGAACTAACATCTGACTATCTATGAAGCCTCTAAAACAACTGAGATGGATGTCAAGACAAACCCACGACATCCTAATGAACTAATAAAATAATTGATAGCAATGAAAAGGAGTCTTACAGAGTGCAAGGAGGCTCACCAACTGACTCTGGAGTGCTCACTGGATCAACGATACGCTGGATGCCGATCCTAGTTACCTGTGTTTGCATCATAATAAGATGCAGGCCAACTTCATCAGTACATTGAATGTACGAGTACGCGAGTTGGAATGCTAAACACAACATAGGCTTGAAAAGAATCTAAAGAACTTACCTAGGTCAACTCAACTCAACATAACTGAACTCATTACAATATAAAGCAATTTAAAACAAGTGAAATATAAAGAAAAGTTATTTAAAATATGATGTCAGCTTTGTGTGTATGAAAAGATACATATAACTCTGAAATATATGTAAAAATACAATAAACTGTGTATATAAGAACACAATTACTTCTGTAGAAGTTTCTCTAACCGACAACCATCACGTAAGAGCTATTGTGATGATACATCATTTTGCCTCACACTGCCAGAGCCGTCCTATACCTTGTCGGGGGTATAGAATCTTAACTACGAAGTGTATCCACTAGTCTATGCTAAAAAGCACTAAAGGAATCATCTAAAAGGTATGACCCTTTTCTACCCATAATGGCTACATGGTTTATGGGGGTTGTGAGTTGTTTGAACTCTCCCCCATATCGGTGCTCAATACTACTCCCAAAAATATGATATTAGCTCTTATGTTTAAAACATACTTCTTTCTGTGATTTGAGATTAGTGCTAAAAAAACTTAGCTCAAAGGCTATCTTGGAAATAAAAGTTTCCTCTTTTGCTTTATTTAGAAAGCGATTACTCTTTTCTGAAAACTAACGAAGGGTCTTTGGAAATCGAGGTTTTCTTTCTTTTTTAAATATGAAAACATTTTAAACCCTTTGGGAATACATAGTCCCCATTTACTTTTGAAGAAATGAACTTCAAAACTTTACTCTTTAATCTTTACTCAACTTGAACTTTAAGTCTTTAAACAAAGTTAAAACATTTGGAAAAGACTTTTTGAAAACTTTAAAGAACTTTTCTTGACTTGCTACTTAACTTCTAACTTGACTTTTAAAATTTCTTGAATTGAATTATGTGATATTAAATATCTCATGATGTTTAGGAATGATTTTAGATAGTTAAATATGAGAAAAGATCAAGAAATCATTGTTTGAGGGTGGGTCAGCGACGCGGAGAAGCATTTAAAATTTTTATTCGAAAAAAACTTTTGAGGTAAAACGGTCCGTGACCGCTCCACTCCGTGAAACGATTTTTCCCAAATTTAGGGAGCTGGTCTGCGATGCGGAGGCATTGCTCAGATTTGTCCGACGAAATTTCTTCTTCATTTTTCAGCTCTAAACCCTCTAAACTCCATTGGTTCTTTCCCCAAACACTTAGAATCATCTATACCCTCAAATAACATCAGATTCTACTTGAAAACACAACTAAAAATGTGAAACAATCTCAAGAAAAATCCAACAACACAACCCACAAGGATTCAAACGAACTTCATCAAAAATCCAAGGAATTTACTTTCAAATCAATATACTTTGTTGAAACTGAATCAAGTTGGGCACGTGGGTGAACTAACCCTACACTATGTGACCTCACATACCTTGTAGGGATCACCCCTGACGAAATCCACAAGCTAAACTCGACGATCTTGACAAATCTTACTTCTCTTCTTTTCTCTTTTCTCCAAGTCCTAGTGTATTTTGGTAAAAGCGTAAACTGATCTAATTCTGATTAGACCCTAACTTAATTACCAAAAACAAAATAAAATAATTGGGCAAGGAAAAGACCAAACTACCCTTTTAAAATTCAGATTGGACTTTCCTTATTCCAATAGCCCAACTTCCAAAGGACATAACTCACTCATACGAGCTCGGAATCACGCAAACTCAGAGGCGTTGGAAAGATCATTCCAAGAGCTTTCCTACCATATCTGGAATTACACCTAACTCATCTTGAGCTAGGATTTATGGCCGTATGAAGTTGACCCAAAACTCATTTTTCCTAACTTAACAAAATTTCCAGATTTTCATTCTTTCCAAAAATGACTATTTCCAATTATTAACTTCTTCCTAGTTATTTCAAATTGCAAGATGTTACAATATATCCCCCTTGGGAACATTCACCCTCGAATGAGATTACTCTTACTAGGCTAAGGGTGTAGCATGCAACATTGAGTTCAAACACCCACAAGTAAATGCAAAAAATCATGGCAACTTATAAATAAATATTAAGAAACGATTAGTACCTTAATTCGGAAATTCTCCGAATTTAAAGAGATGTGGATATCTCTTCTTCATATCCTCCTCAGCTTCTCCAACAAATTGATTCCTCCAAAGGACTTTGACTAATGCTACCTCTTTTGTTCTCAACTTGCGAACTTGGCGATCTAGAATCTGAACAGGATTCTTCTCATAAAACAAGCTATCCTTGATTCCAATATCTTCAGGTGATATGATTAATGAAGGATCGCCTATGCATTTCTTCAACATGGAGACGTGAAATACCGAATGAACTGCTGCTAACTTTTGGGGTAGCTCTAACTCATAAGCAACATTGCCAATCTTCTTGGATATTCAATAAGGTTCAATATACTGGGGACTAAGTTTCCCCTATTTACCAAACTTCATAACACCCTTTATGGGTGAAACTGTTAGATATACTCAATCATCTAATTCAAACTCTAACTCCCTTCTCCTAACATTAGTGTAGGATTTCTGACGACTCTGTGCCGTTTTCAACCTTTCTTGAATCACTTTCACCTTTTCCATTGCTTGATGAACTAAATCCAGTCCTATCAACCCAGCTTCACCAACTTCAAACTATCCAATAGGTGATTTTCATCTTCTCCCATAAAGAGCTTCATATGAAGCCATCTGGATGCTAGAGTGGTAATTATTATTATATGAAAATTCAATAAGAGGAAGGTGATCACCCCAATTACCTTTGAAATCATTCACACAGGCCTTCATCATATCCTCTAAAGTCTGAATAATATGCTCTGCTTGCCTATCTATCTGAGGATGAAAGATAGTACTTAAATTCACCTTTGAACCCAAGCCTTTCTAAAATGACTTTCAAAACTTTGCAGTAAATTACGCACCTCTATCTGAAATAATGGAGACCGAAAACCTATGAAGTCTTACAACTTATTAAAGATACAACTTAACATAGTGTTCTGCCGAATGAGTAGTCTTTACCGGTAAAAAGTGGGTTGATTTTGTCATTTTTGTCAACAATCACCCAAATAGAATCATGCTGCCTGCGAGACCTTAGTAAACCTGTGATGAAGTCCATATTAATCAAATCCCACTTCCATTTCGAAAGTTCTATATTTTGAGCAAAACCACCGGGCCATTGGTGCTTTACTTTAACTTGTTGGTAAATTGGGCACTTAGCAACAAATTCTGCAATGCCCTTCTGTCGCGCCCCGTTTTTCTCAAAACGGATTTTGGTGCACGACCTAACAACTCTTTTGGGTTTAGGGAGGATGAAGAGTCGCCACCTAACGAATTAAGGTGCATTAGGGCACCTATCTAACCTAACTAAGTCTAGCTAAGGTCAACGAACCAGAGATCGGGTAAGGGTTCAAATTACCTCGAGGGGATGGTGTTAAGCATCCCTCGAGGTCCACAACGGTGGGCCCCGGCCGTATCTCATACAATATGTGGGGGGGTACAAGTAGCAATAAGGTCGCTTTATTATTTATTCATTTTTTAAACATGCTTGCTAAATGATCACATAATAGATGAATATTAAACAGTTAAGATTATTATTATTAATTACCTATGCATGCAAGACTAAGTGATAATAAGACATAAATATTTAAAATTATTTTAGTGTTTAATTAATTACGCATGATTTTAAATGATAACAATAAATAACAATTAAGGACAATTTATTTCTTTTAATTAAACATGTAATATTAAGTGATAACATAATAAACAATTAAACGATTAAAAGAGATAAGTGAGGAAATAGAAGTTGCACTAGTAAATAAGCAAATATATTTATTTTATTTAATCTACCCCAAACAATATCATAAAACATATAAAAAAGATAAAGGGACAGGGGAGACTCTAACGGACTTTTGGATCAGCACTCGACTTTTCATTTTTATTCCAATAGGCTTCGATATAGGGACAGACAAAACCAGTGTTTGTCGCTTAAGCCTGAGTCGATGTCATCATATCCGTAGGGCCTACACTACCCCTACCCCACCACCGCATACTTTCGTCTTAAATTGTGTCTAGCGTCCCTACTTAATGTCCAAGAGGCGTTGGACCACTATTGGATAAGTTTAGACAAAATAAAATCTATAGGCCCACCTAGACACCAAATTAAAACACGTTGGACGAGCAATTAGCAAATAAAGTCTCAAATTAGCCTCTTAAGTTTTATTAACATGCTTTTAACACAAAACAATTGCGAGGATCTCATACTAAGTGAACATGAGGATAAGATAATAAAACAGTACTGGCTAATGTTAAAAGGGAAGTTACTAAAGCACAGAAATCATTTGATCAAACTGTAATTAATTACGCATTCTAATTTGAAAGAGGCGTTACTAAATAACATGATGCGGGCATAACTTAGGACCATATTTGAAAAGGTATGCAGAAAGCAATATTTAACTTTATATATTTTTATAAAAACAGCAGTGAATAACGTAAAAGCAGATGGATTAGCGCCAATTAACATGTAAAAGAGGATGCTAATTTATTTAAGCTTGCAATATTTAACAGTGAACAGAATATATTCAGAGCATAGGAGTTTCAGATTAACATGCTAAAAGTTATTTTATCCATTTCATTTAGTTCTATGGGCATAGTCTCTAAGTGATAAAACATGCTAGACTTAAATTTTGACCTTAAGCATACATAATTATTTAACCTATATGCATATCCACTATTCGTTAAAAAAAAAGAAAATAGATCCTATAGGCATGTCATCTAGAATTAAAATTTATTAAACTTATTATGCAAATACTACACATAGTAAGTCAAAGTTATTTAAATCCTATAAGCATAATTTCTATTGCATAATAAGATTATCAAAACGCCAAAACTAATATCAGATTACTTAATATACTAAACTTGATGTTGAGTCCAAAGGCAAAGTTTTAAATGATAAGACATGCTAAAACACCAATCAACACATAAAGAAATATTTACATCTGACAAATTTATTAACAACTAAATTTATTAGAGTTTGAATTTAACATATACAATTTAATATAGTCTAATTATTTTAAGAAATTAACTAACACGTATAAAGCTACTAAACATGATTAGAAGAATATGCTACAAGCATAACAAATATGGGCATGGATCTCTACACAGAATGATATAAATATTACCACATTGACAGTTACTGATTTTAGCATGAAGGCGAACCTTAAATTTCACATATTGACATATTTAGATTAACGTAAAAAAATATAGTCTAACACAGGCTTGATTTTAGGTAAATTATTTAGGAAATTCCAACATTACGATGCTTCGAGATTTAGGCAGGTAGATTTATTTTAACAAACACATATAGATAATAATAATAAAAAAAAAGGAAAACAAGTAGCACGTATATCCCCCTCCCCTTAGACGATCCCCCCAAATATTATTTCATATATAGAGAGAGTTATTTACATAAATATTACAGAACCGAATGCTCGAAAAATAAAAGACGTAATATAATAAACATAAAACGTTCAAATAACTTTCTAACATCCCGCCCAGGCAGCTCTTCAAACTCCCATATTTCATCCTGCTAAACAAATAATATACCCAATACTACAGAAAATTACCAAATGACCATATTACAGATTACCATATACCAAATTTTGATGGAATCAAGCATAACACATAGATTATCATATAACCAATTTGATGCGGTCAAGCATAATATACACACAATTAGGCAATTATATATAGAATAATCAGAACAAAAGGAGAGAAAACTAACTCGTGCGCTTCCTTTTATTCATCAAAATCCATTTTTTTGGATTTTTATGCATAACAGTAAGAAAATAACAGTAAAATAAATAAATAAAATGTGTAGGGGGAATACACTAACCAGTTAAGCAGTTTAAAAGATCAGCAATGAAGACAACACGATATTTCAATAATTGACACGAACACAGCAAAACAGCGAAACAGAGAGGAACTTTGAATTTACGAAAGAATTGAATTTTTTTTTTTTTTTTTTTAGAGTAGGGAGCAATATTTTATGCTTTCTTTTGAGATTGTAAGCCAAGTATGAATATATTTTTTTGAGCCAAGGTAGAATGAATTAAACAAATAGGGGATGACTCCTATTTATAATTGTTAATGCGGGCAGAATAAGGAAAAGAATAAAAAAAAAAAAAAAAAGAATCAATCAACACTTTCCTGTTTACGGGAGAAAATAAAAAGATTTATTTTAATTTCTTACCAAACTTGAACAAGTAAAGTAAATAATTAGAGTCACACTAACAGAGGGAACCGGTCAACATACATAAGGAAAACAGTAATCCTATAATTATATTACTATACATGGCCACATACAAAAGTCTATTATTGAGGCAATAACATCAATTAATATCAATTAATAGGAACAAATGAGTGAATCACGATAAAGAGGCAATTTTGTTAGGCCATTAACAGATTTACGGGATTCAAATACCAAATCAAATTACACATAGATTTAGGCGTTAGTTATGTTATAAATCAATTCAAAATCTCAACTAACAGTAATATTAAAATTAGAGACAAAGTAATCTTTTAGGAAGAACAAAATGTTTCTCAATCAAATAGGACCGTAAATCATGAATTTATTGTATAGAACTTAATTAAAGGGAATCAATTAATATTTTCCATAATTCAAAGGAGCCAAATCAGATTTTTTTTTTATTATTATTATTTATTTTTTTTAAAAAAAAATATATGCAACTGAATCTGCCTAATTAAATAAGGTAAACAATCAATCATATATTATTCCAAATAAAAGCAAGTAAGAATGCTTGCCAATTTAAATAAGTATATAAAATCAATTTATACTGCCAATCAATATTACACATCATCCGCCAACATGAGTAATATTATTTTGGGAAGGACCAAATCACAGCTCAAATAATACTAATTATCAATCCTGCGTATTTTATCAAGCAGTAAATATGGCAATGACACCAATTTGAATCAATTATAGGGGGAGGGAGAAAGAAACAACCAATAATAAAAACAAATTAAATCCAAATCTTAAAACAAAACCACAAATTGAGCATAATCGGAAGAAATCAAAGTATCACATTATTAACTGACATCACCCAATTCTTCGCTAATTGTCTCATGTAATGGCAGGCCATATTCAACTGAAAGGAGCAACATTAACATCGAACTCTTAGGACAAATTTAAACAAAACTCATAAAGGAATCTCCTAGGATAAAGTCAAGCTTCATATCTCAAAGAAACTCATGGAGTGAACAAGAACGTAGAAGTGCATAACAAAATGTTTAGAAGATCATACCTAGACAGATCTGTTCAGGTCTGTCAACGTCTTAAAATCAATAGAAATTAAAAATGAAGTGTTAACCCTAGAGCTCTTGTTAATAATGACGCTTGTTGTTGAGTTCCTCGAGTTTTGTCAAAGAAGAGAGGGGCAGAAGCAGGTGCTATTATCGGTATTGCTGCTTGCTCGTGTTGCTGTCCGGCTGTTGCTGGTGCTGTCCGCCTGGCGCTCCTTGCTGGAGACGCTGGTGACGTCGTCTGGTCCTGCTGCTCTCGTCGCCGGTTGGAGCTGTTGGTCTCGCTTGGCTGCTCACTGGTTGCTGCCTTGCCGGAATCGGGGCTGGCTTTGCTTGCATTTGCTGGACCTGCAAGGAAAAGAGAGAAAGCAAAGAAGAAAGGGGAGAGGGAGGAGGAAAGCAGCCTCGCCTGGCGCTCGCCGGAGACGTTGGTGGCATCGTCTGGTCCCATTGGCGTCGCTGCCGGTTGGCGCTGCTGCCCATCCGGCTGCTGACAGTACTTCGCTGGCTGGAGAGAAGAGAGGAGGGGGCGCCGGATATGGCGAAGGTCTTCGCCGAAGCGAAGACGAGGGGAGGAGCAGCAGCTGCTGCGGCGCTGCTTGAAGAAGGAAAAATGGAAGAATGAAATTAGGGTTAGGGTCTTTTAGGCTTTTTAAAAAGGAAAGGAAAGGGATCAATCTCATCCGTTTATTTGGATGAGATGTACGATCGAGATTCGATCTTAGATTCTAAATAAAGGACGGACAGTTGAGATGAAAAGGGTCCTTGGCCAAGATTGGAATAAAATTGGCTAGATTTGAAATAAATGGCTATAATTGAAATAAGAAATTGAATAGAAGTGGCTAAAATTTGAATAAATTAAATAAGAAAAGGCTTGAATTTGAAAATAAAAGGCTGAAATTTTAATAATTGGAGGAAAATTAAGAGAATGCTATTCAATTAAACATATTTATTATAAAGAAAAATAATAACTACGTAAAGTAAAGTTTCAAATTTAACTATTGGTAAATATAATTTATCACAATAATTTATTTATTTATTATTATTATTATTATTATTATTATTATTATTATTATTATTATTATTATTATTATTATAAATACAACAATTTTGAAAATCATGCATATCAAACATATTAATTTTAAACAAAATTAATTAAAATTTAAATTTTGAAATATGTTTTAAAATAAGTATTTTAATCAAATAGCATTCCCGAAAAAGGTTAAAGGGCGGTCAAAATTGGGTGTCAACACCTTCTTCATACTATTCCACCAATACACCTCTCTCAAATCACGATACATCTTTTTGAAACCCGGATAAATGAAACATCTGGAGCTATGAGCTTCCTCCATGATCCTCTCTTGTAGTCCATCCACCATTGGTACACACAACCTGCCTTGATATCTCAGTACTCCATCTCCCTCTTGTTCAAAAGTTATTACTTTTTGCTTATGATTATTTGCCTTCAATGCAAGCAAAATTGGATCTTGTTCTTGCTTTTCTTTCACTTCTGACACTAATAAAGATTCAGCCTCATTTATCACCACTACTCCTCTATAGTCAGACTACTAAGCGTGCAAGTCTATGCACAACTTTCGCTAACACTCTCTTTTCCTCCTTAACATGGGCAGTACTACCCATAGACAACCTGCTTAAAGCATCAGGAACAACATTAGTCTTACCTAGATGGTAAGGAATACTTATGTCATAATCCTTGAGTAATTTTAACCACCTCTTTTGTTTGAGATTAAGCTCTTTCTAAGTGAACACATATTGAAGACTCTTGTGATCAGTGAATACATCAACATAAACACCATGCAAATAATGACGCCATATCTTTAAAGCAAATACTACAGCAGCCAACTCTAAGTCATGGGTTAGGTAATTCTTCTCATGAACTTTCAACTGTCTGGAGGCATAAGATATGACTTTCTGCATTAACACGCAACCCAAACCAACTCTAAACGCTTCATAATAAAAAACAAAGCCTTGCGTACCTTCTGGTAAGGTCAAAACTGGGGCAGTAATCAACCTCTTTATCAATTCCTGCATGCTTTTCTTACAAGCTTCAGACCACTGAAACTTTACTATTTTCTGAGTTAACTTGGTCAAAGGGAATGAAATAGATGAGAACCCCTCTACGAACCTTCTATAATAGCCAGCTAATCCCAAGAAACTCCTAATATCAGTTAGAGATGTGCGTCTAGGCCAATTCTGCACTGCATCAATCTTTTGGGTATCAACTTTAATTCTCTCTCCAGACACAATATAACTTAAGAATGCCACAAACTCAAGCCAAAACTCACACTTAAAGAACTTGGCATACAACTCTCTAAATTTCAAAGTCTGGAGAACTATTCTGAGATGACTAACATGATCTTCTTCATTCCTTGAATAGATTAGTATGTCATCAATGAAGACGATAACAAACATATCTAAATAAGGTTGGAATACCCTATTCATAAGGTCCATGAATGTTGCTAGCGCATTGGTCAAACTACAGGACATGACCAAAAACTCGTAATGACCATAACGGGTGTTGGATGTTGTTTTGGGAATATCATATTCTCTTAATTTCAACTGATGGTAGCCAGATCTGAGGTCTATTTTTGAAAAACAAGAAGCACCCTGAAGCTGATCGAAAAGATCATCAATTCTCAAAAAAGAATACTAATTCTAAATGGTTACCTTGTTCAATTGGCTATAATCTATACACATCCTAAGAGAACCATCTTTCTTTCTCACAAATAAGACCGAAGTGCCCCAAGGTGAGATACTTGGTTGAATAAACCCTTTCTCTAAAAGATCTTTCAACTGCTCATTAAGCTCTTTCAACTCTACAGGTGCCATTCTATATGGCAGAATAGATATAGGAGGAGTATCTGGAAGAACATCTATACCAAAGTCTATCTCTCTCTTAGAAGGGACTCCGGGTAGATCATCTAGAAAGACTTCTGTCTTTAATTATAGGAACTAACTGAATGAGAGGTATCTCAACACTAGAGTCATTAACTCGGACCAAGTGATAGACACAAACCTTAGAAACTAACTTCATTGCCTTAAGGTACGAAATGAAACGACCCTTAGGCACTGTTGAACTACTTTTCCACTCTAAGACTGGCTCATTAGGAATTTAGTACTTGACAACTCAAGTTCTACAATCAATGGAGGCATAACAGGAATGAAGTCAGTCCATACCAAGAATGATATCAAAATCTATCATGGCTAACTCAACTAGATCAGCCATGGTACTCTTGTGATTAAGGGAAACGGGACAATCACGATAGACTCTCTCTGGTATAATGGACTCACCAATAGGTGTAGAAACACAGAATGGTTCACTAAGTTGCTCAGAAATAACATAAAAATTCATAGCAATAAATGGAGTTACAAAAGATAAACTCGCTCCTAGGTCTAGCAAATCATAGACAGTAAAGTCAAAGACTTGGATCATACCAATGACAATATCTGGCGAATCCTCTTACTCTTAGCAACTATTGGTAGCATACAAACGGTTTGTTTCTCTACCAGTATCGAAAATAGCCCCTCTAGGTGCAGCTCTATCTGGTGGAGCAACTGAAGAAAATTGGGCTCTATTGCCCCCATTACCATTTCCCTGCTTGTTTTTTAGACATTCTTGCATGAAATGACCATTCTAGCCACACTTGAAATAACCAGTAGAGCCCTCATGACAAGTACCTGAGTGGTTCCTACCACACTTGGCGCATGCAGGAGGCGTACTACCCCCTTGTGCCATGCTACCCTAAGAATAAGTAAGTTAAACTCTAAAATTCTGATTATTGTACTCACATTTGTTCTTAGGTGCAGGTGCACTAGCAGATGATGGAGTATGTCCCTTCTATTTCTGTTGGAAGGATGACCGGTTGGCATTACTCTTCTGCTGTCCGGACTCATTCCCTGACTTAGCTCTGTTGTTCTTAAACTTTTCTTTATCCCTTAGCTTCTCTTCCTTAACCTGCCGCACATATACCATTAACCTTGAGATATCCATGTCACCTATCAGCATTGCAGCCTTACTTTTTTTACTCCACAGACGAGCCAACCCAACAACAAACAAGTTCATTCTACTCCTCATGTCCACAACCATTTCCGGAGCATAACGAGACAGTTGGGTGAACTTCAACCCATACTCATGAACACTCAAAGAATCTTGCTTAAGTGTGAGGAACTCTCGTACCTTAGCCTTTTTCAGTTCTCGGGGAAAGAAATGCCTCAAGAAAGCCTCCTAAAAACATGCCCAACTCGCAGGTGGTGCATCCTCAGCTCTACCCTCTTTCCACTGATCAAACCAAGTTCTACAAAATTCTTTAGTTGATATGTAGCTAGTTCAATCCGCTCAGTATAGACAATATGCATGGCCTCAAATACCTTCTTCAGTTCCTCAATAAAATTCTCTGGATCCTCAGTATTGCTTGAACCCGTGAAACTTGGAAGATTCATCCTCAAGAACTCTCGGATCCTAGAAATATCAGCCACTTCCTGTCTAGCTCCTCTTTGTTGGACAGGTTGGTTGGTCACAACTTAGCTCAACATCTGGATAGCCTCACGGAACTCAGCATTGGTAACTGCTCCTTGAGGTTGCATTTCAGGTGCATTTGGTAACTCTTGTTCCTCAATATTACGCCTAGCAGGACAACCTTTGATAGCTCTTCGTAGAGGCATGATTAACTGAAAAACATGCGCAAGCACGAATTAGAAAGAAACTTTTTAGAGATCAAATTCTAACACACGAAATGAGTATGAAAGAAGTGAGAATATTTCCTAAGTGTTACAACCTCTTAATTATAGATGTGGCATGCTTCACACCGATAACTAGGACTTTATAGACACGACTTCATAGACTCCCTAGGACTCTTGAACTCTGTGCTCTGATACCAAGTTTGTCATACCCCGAGCCTACACCCTGGACGTGGTCGGCACTCGAGAATCATTGTTGGCCCAAGAAAACCCTTGGCCTGGCTTACTTACTCAGCGGAAAACTTTACGCAAGATAAACACTTTTAAAACAAGTAAACTGAACTACTCAAAATATAACTTAGAATGTATTATAATAACATTCATTGTCAAAGTGGCAACTCAAGTCTCAACTTAACTGAAAAGAAAAAGTAAAGACTCATGAACTAATATCATTAACTCTGTCTATGATGCCTCTAAACAGCTGAGACGGACTTCGGGACAACACCCACGACATCCTAATGAACAAAAATGCTGAAAGCAATAAAAGGATCCTCCGAAAAGCTAGGAGGCTCACCAACTGACTCTAAGTTCTCAACTGGATCAACAAGGTGCTGGATGCTGATCCTAGTTAGCTATGTATACATCATAATAAGATGCAGGTCAACTGGCATCAGTACATTGAATGTACGAGTATGCAATTTGGAATGCTAAACACAACATAGGCTTGAAAAGAATATGAAGAACTTACCTGGCTCAACTCAACTCAACATAATTGAACTCATTTCGATATAAAGCAGTTTAAAACAAGTGCAATATAAAGAAAAGTTGTTTAAAACATGATGTCAACTGTGTGTATGCAAAGATACATATAACTCTAAAATATATGTAAAAATACAATAAACTGTGTAAGAATACAATTACTTCTGTGGGAGTTTCTCTAACCGACAACCATCACATTAGAGCTATTGTGATGATACAATATTTTGCCTCACGCTACCAAGGTTGTCTTATACCTTGCCGAGGGTATAGAGCCTGAACTATTAAGTGGATCCACTAGTCTATGCTAAAAAACACTAAAGGAATCATCTAAAAAAATATGACCATTTTCTACCTATGATGGCTACATGGTTTATGGGGACTGTGAGTTATCTGAGCTCTCCTCCATATCAGTGCTCAATCCTACTCCCAAAAATATTAAATTAGCTCTTATGATTAAAGCATACTTCTTTATGTGATTTAAGATTAGTGCTCAAAACTTAGCTCAAAGTCTATCTTGGAAATCAAAGTTTCCTCTCTTGCTTCATTTAGAAAGCGATTACTCTTTTCTGAAAAACTAGCCCGAAAGCTCTTTGGAAATCGAGGTTTCCTTTTTTGTTTAAATGTGAAAAACATTTTAAACCCTTTGGGAATACATAGTCCTCATATACCTTTGAAGAAATGAACTTCAAACCTTACTCTTTACTCAACTTGAACTTTAAGTCTTAAAACAAAGTTAAAACATTTGGAAAAGACTTTTGGAAAACACTAAGAACGTCTCTTGACTTTGATCTTAACTTTCCTTGAATTGGATTATGGATTCAAGGTTCATGATCGCATATTTATGGATGATTTTATGATGTTTAGATATACCTAAGAGTGTTGGAATCAACTAGAAAACATAGGTACATTGCTAAGGAACTAGTACCAAAATATGGGGGACGAATGGGAAGAACTAGCATCCCTGGCACTTTGAGAGGTGTGGGGCGCTAGAGGACAAAGATCAGAGACTGCCCTGGGATGTGCTGTCTAGCGTATCGCCCCAAGGGGTAAACTTCAGAGAACCTTTTGGGGCACGCTAGCTGGCGTGACGCTCCACCTTTTTCCCCAGGTGTTTGACGACTTTTGTTGCTCGTTTTTCAACTCTAAACCCTCTAAACTTCAATGGTTCTTTCCCCAAACACATAGAATCATTTATACTCTCAATATACATCAAATTCTACTTGAAAATACAACTAAAAACATGAATCAATCTCAAGAAAACTCCAATCAACACAACCCACAAGAATTCAACGAATTTCATCAAGAACTCAAGGATTTACTTTCAAATCTAATAACTTCGGTGAAATTGAATCATGATTGGTGCGTGGGTGAACTAACCCAACGCTATGAGGTCTCACATACCTTGTAGGGATCACCCTCGATGAAATCCATAAGTTAAACTCAACGATCTTGACGAATCTTGCTTCTCTTCTCCTTTCTCCTCTTTTTTTCTCTTTTCTCCAAGCCCTAGTGTATTTTGGTAAAAGCGTAAACTGATCTAATTCTAATTAGACCCTAACTTAATTACCAAAAATGAAATAAAATAATTGTGCAAGGAAAAGATCAAACTACCCTTTCAAAATCCGGATTGGACTTTTCTTATTCCAAAAACCCAACTTCCAAGGGGCATAACTCACTCATACAAACTCGGAATCACGCAAACTCAGTGGCGTTGGAAAGATCATTACAAGAGTTTTCCTACCATATCTGGAAGTATCTCTAACTCATCCTGATCTAGAAGTTATGGCCGTTTGAAGCTGGCCAAAACTCAACTTATTCTAACTTAACAAAATTTCCAGAATTTCATTCTTTCCAAAAATGACTATTTCCAATTATTAGCTTCTTCCTAGTTATTTCAAATTGCGAGACGTTACAGAGGAGGCGATGTACTTTCAACCATAGGATTTACAAGTTCAAAAAAGAAGTGCAGCCTTGATGTGCGTATTGATAAACCAAATAGTTTTCATAAATAACAAAGTTTAGAGTATGATTTACGGGTCAGATATCCTATTCAAAAGAGGTGTATTCTTTTTTTCAAAAAAATATAAATATCATGTGGTAATTAGAAGGGGATGTGACAGTTCCATTTGTTATTTAAAGAAAGGGAAAATGAGTTAGTTATTTCCAGCAAAACAACTAATGTCTATATGGGTATATACATGCGAAAAGTTGGACGGCGGTGAGCCAAACTTCAAACAGGGTATATTTAGACATTTTTGCATAGTTTGGGGGCATGTTTAATCCATAGATATTAGTAACTTTAACACATCTCAAATCAAAATCAAATCAATGCTAATGTTATAACAAATATAAATAAATCAATTCAACACTAAGAATGACAATAATATTGAATATTTGTTTTTTTGTTTTACATTAGTTTAGAAAACTAAAATACATAACCAAATTTTAGTTTTTTTACAAAAAATGTTTAGTCATGTAATTAATACTTATTAACTTATTTTAGCATGATTTAGTACTTTTAAATTATGTACATTTTCATTATGACTTATTTATCTGCAATATTTATTTCTTGCAATTTCATTATTATTTTTTGTTGAATATTTTAGTGTCATCACTCATATCATATTGTGTCGTTAATTATATGTTTGTATAAATACTTTATAAAAAAAACACTAAAGTCCAAAAAGTTCAAAAAAAAAAAAAAAACCTAAGTTAATTATTTGCATAAGGGACTGCTAGAACGGCAACATGGTAATTGGACATTATTATATTTCTTTGAGGAGTTTAATAGTTTATAGGGATAATAGAATTAACAATTATGGAGAAGAGTAAAGATTTAGCTGTGGTTTTTCTTTTTTTTATTTTTTTATTTTTTTATTTTTTTTTTAAGAACTATAAAAAGTTTGTTTTGTAAAAAAATTCTTAACCTAGAAGTTTCTATAATTGATTAAAAAATGCTTTAAAATAGGAGATTTTCTAGGTTTTTTGTATGGTTGTAATTTATATGAAGGTCTACAATGGAATTATATATATAGGAAAAAGGATTTCATTCATTACTGTTTTGTTCATTACTTCTGAATGATGTGGTAGATGTAAGTCACGTGTATAAATGAATACGAGATGTTAGGATAAAAGAAAATTTTTATTTCTTCAAAAAAATAATATTTTTACACTTTAGTGTTAAGCCCAAAATATTAATATGTATTGTTAATATTTTTTCAATTTGATTTTTTATTTATTTATATACATTTTTAAATTATTCTAAAAAAGTTAACATAAAAAAATCTTGAAGGATTATTAACAAAACAGGTCCAGGCCTTTATGATTAAAAATAATTTAGCTTATATTTCAAAAAATTACTTAGTATAAGAAAAGTTAAATAAATAAATATTTATAAAAGTTACAGAAAAATAATATTAGCCTCTCATATTTATTTGTACTGAAAGGTAATGAACAAAAATAGTATATATATAATAGAAATAATTGGAATATAACTAACAATTTGGTAAAATTTGGGAATAAATATACATTGGAATATGTATCATTTATTATATAGTACTAGTCTATTTATTATTCTAAGTAACTTGTTAGTATCAAATGCCATTATTTTTGGGTTCTTTTTCTCGTTAACTTTTATGAATAAAACAAATCTAAAACGTTACTGTGAACTATGTTTATACAATAAAATCTCTATAAATGCATATGTTTGGGATTGGAAAAAAATATTTATTTATCGAGATTATTAGTTTATCGATAAATGCATAAAATATTTATTTATCGATAAATAAATATTTATTATTTTAGAGAATATTTTGCAGTATGTGTCATAAGAAAGGAGAAAAAAGATATTTGAATTAAGAATTTCAAAAGTTTAAATTTAGGAAACTGAAAAGTGTAGTCTTTGCATATTTATTATTTAAATCTAGAAAAGCTAAACAAATTTAGTAAGTTTAATATTTCTAATTGTATTCATGTATATAGAATATGAAGAGATTTTATGTTAACTATAAAAGGAAAACGCTAGATGTTTAAAAAATCATAATCCAAGTATAATGTCTTCTCATCAAGATGATAGTAGCATTGTCCCATATGTATCGTCAAAAGATGCATTTCAAGCAATGACTACATTGTCAAACTATTTGGTACAACACGAACAAAATATTTCAAAAATTGTGTTTGCTCTTCAAAAAGTTAAGGATGAGATTAATTTTGGTTTTGGTAGGAAGAAAAAACAATCAACTATAGAATCATATTTTTTAAAAAATAGTTATTGATCTAGTATTATTGACTGATTAAATATATATAAATTATTGATGTATTCTAGTAATTATTACTTTATATTTTTTCTGGGCCTTTAATATTTTATTTTTAATTACTATCTAATGCATTTAGCGAGAATATTACTTTAATATAACTGGCCCAAGTCGGGACCGAAGAAAAATATTCATTTAGCGAGATTATAACTTTATCGAATATTACTTTATGGAGGTTTTACTATACTATTTTCGTAAAATTTCAGGAAAATGTACTATTTTGGTGAATTGGTTTTAATAATGACTTATTTTGGTCAAAAGAGGAGGAATTTTTTACCAAAATAAGCTATTATTAATATCAATTCATCAAAATAGTACATTTTTTTTTTTGAAATTTTAAGAAAATAGTATAAACGTGGTCCATAGTAACGTTTTAGGCATTCAATGACAAAACGATAAAAGATAATAAAATATGACTGTCAATAACATTTTAGAATTCGTTAGTGAGAAGCACATTTTACAGCTACATTCATAGTGACATCTTATATTTCGTTAGTTTGTTATTTTTTGATAGTATTTTTTGTTAATTTGTTTTCTTTTTTTCTGAAGACGACATTCTCCAACACACAACAGTGAACATCAAGCAATAATAAATGACTACTAGTGTTATAAATTTAATAAGGTAGATTAACAGCACACAGTGCTTAAAAACAAAGTATATTATCATATAACTCATGATGAAGATTAACTTAACGTGAGCCAAAAGAGCTATTGAATATGATTTACTGATCAAAAGAATTTCAAATCTAGTGTAGGTGGGTTAGGAATAAAGAGGTGACAGGTAAGGGTTTTTTTATTTCTGGCCATGGTTGCAGGTGACTGATGTGAATCTCCATGATTTTTTGTTCAATTTCATAAAATTAAATGAGGTTTTGTTCAATTAATGGGTTTTGTTCGATTGATATGAAAGAATGGGGTTTGATTGATATGAAAGAATGAGTTGTATTACACGCGGGCTAAAACATTAATCTTTGTTACGTATTATGTTTAAAATGTTATTCCAATAACGTGTTAGTATGAAACGCCGTTACCCTAGGGTCCTTTGTTTCTTTAAGTTTTTTGAATAAAATAAATCTAAAACGTTATTGTGAACCACGTTTATAATATTTACGTAAAATTTCAGGTAAATCTATTATTTTGATGAATTGATTTTAATAATGGCTTATTTTGGTCAAAAGAGGAGCAATAATTATTGTAAGGTCCCAAAACTTTGAGGTCTAATTTTTAAGTCCCATCACCAGTTGGATGAAAAGGTTCCACTACCAATAATGGCTTGTAATAGAGTGGTAAGTTCTTAAGGTGGTTGAAAAGTCATTTAAGAGAATGAGTTTAAGGCTTAGACAAAAAGGTTTCACCTATCAACCGTGACTTATGGTGGAGTGGTAGGTGATGCTTCAATATTGTTTCTGCTTTTTTTTTTTTGCAAATTATATTTTCTTTACTGAATTTAATTTTTCTGATTTAAAAAATATATTTTAAATTTTATTGATTCTTTCAAAGTTCTGCAAAATTATTGTTAAAGTCTCTTAATAACACAGATAAACAACCATGTGCATATTGATATCCAACACAAGCCACTATATATGCAGCCACAAGAACAAAGCCCATAATTGTTACGTTTTTCACATTATTATGGTTAGCACATAGCTTTTTTTCATATCAACCCCTTTTTATTAAATATAGCAAGTAGATAATTTAAACCTTTCACGTCATTCTAATTACTACCAACACGCAATCAACAAAGGAAGCATACGAATTTAAACTAGAATACAAGGTTTAGGAAGCCACTTGCTTTAAATCAATTAACAATCACTTCAACCCAAAATTTTGGTTCAAGTTTATGAAGAACTTCCAATTTATCAACCCAAATCTCAATTTAAACTCATAAATTTAATAATAATAATGGGTAATCAAAGATTTAGAGTTAAGACTCGTTACCAAAAAGCTTTACTTCAAAACCTGGTCCAAATCGCCTCCTCAAAGATTCCAAAACTCAAAAATGGAGAAATGGGTTGAAACCCATATTTTAAAAAACATTCTACCCAAGTCATGGATGCTCATCGCAATCACGACCTAGGGTCACACGATCGCAATGAGTAAGGCAGTCAACTTATTAAGGTTGACCATCGCGATCGCGGCAAGACCCACGCGATCGCGATGCACCCCAAGATGATGTTATGTGATCGCGATCAGGGAGTCTCGCAATCGCGATGACCAAAATGACTATGCACCAGAATCAGAAACCAAACTCAAAATCATTGAAAAGACCATCGGAATTCGTTCGGAACTCCGTACACATAAACCACATATGCAAATCAAATTATGCTCGATGTTTCAGACTCAATGAAATCGTCAAAACACGAATTTGAGGTCACCTTGACCCAACTTCTCTGAAAATCACAACTCACATCTAAAAAGGCTAACACAAACTCGGGACTTCTCAAAAATCAACCAAGACCTCAATTAGGCCTCTAATCATCCCCCGAATCCAACGGAACTCTCGAAATTTTGATCTGAGCATCCAAACCCCGAATGTTGACCAAAGTCAACCCAAAGACTAAAATTCCACAATTTCACAACTTAGGACCTCAAATACTCAAAAAGACTCATAATCAAAAACCGAAAAATCCTACTAATCAGATTTCACATTTCAGGACTGATGGAGTCGACATAATCCCATTCTGATACTCTAAACTCCAAAGACACCAAAAATCACTTTCTTAGCAACTTAGCCTTTCAAACTCAAAACTTACCAAAAATCTCAACTTTTAACTTAAAGTTTTAAACCAACTTTTCAAACTCAATCAAAAACAGCTCGGGGCGGACAATGGGAGGGGTAAAATGATACTTTCCACGAAAAAACTAATAATGACCGACCGGGTCATTACAATTAAACCACTAATTGAGTCAATTAAAGAAAAAAAAAACTTAATTAGTGATTTTGTTTGATATTGAAAAATAAAACTGACTATATATTTGGATTGATTTGAATTTAACTTAAAAAATCAACCCATGACCAAATCAACCCGACATTACATATATATAATTTTCTTAAAAAGATCTTATTTTATGCATAAAAGTATTTATTTTGATTTATAATTTATAAATATTTCTTATTCTTTTTCATAGTTTTTATCTTTTCACATATTATTTCAAGTTTGACTTTGATTTTTGAATGGTACAACAAGTTATAGTCCACACATATTAGTAACTTTAATACATCTCAAATCAAAATCAAATCAATACTAATGCTATAACAATAATAAATAAATCAATTCAACACTAAGAATGTCAATAATGTTGAATATTTGTTTTTTTAGTTTTACAATATTGGTTTAAAAAATTAAAATACACAACCTAATTTTAGTTTTTTTTAAAAAAATGTTTAGTCATGCATGTAACTAATCCTTATTAGACTTATTTTAGCATGATTTAGTACTTCTAAATTATGTACATTTTCATTATAACTTATTTATTTGCAATTTTTATTTCTTACAATTTCATTATTACTTTGTTGTTGAATATTTTAGTGTCATCACTCATATCATATTTTGTGTCTTTTTTTCAGAAACACCTTTAATAGTTATATTTTAATATGACAAAAGAAATATTTGAAGTACAAGTTAATTATATGTTTGTATGAATATTTTATTAGAAAAAAACACAAAAATTCAAAGAAAAAAAAAACCTAAGTTTATTATTTGCAAAAGGGAATGCTAGAACAGCAACATGGTAATTGGACATTATTATTTTTCTTGGAGGAGTTTAATAGTTTATGGGGATAATAGAATTAACAATTATGGAGAAGAGTAAAGATTTAGTTGCTTATTTTTTTTTATGATCTATAAAAAGTTTGTTTTGTCAAACAAATATTAACATAGAAATATATATAATTGATTAAAAAATGCTTTAAAATATGAGCTTTTCTCGGATTGTTGAATGGTTGCAATTTAGATGCATATTTAAACAGTTGGTTTTTCTAAGCTTATCTTGTGATTTAGAACGAAGAAGAAACAGTTCTTTCCGTGCGCACAAGGTTAGTCTGTAACTCTGTAACAAGCTCGATCGAAAGAACGTGCAAGAAATTTCAAATTTGGGACCTCCCAAGATCACCTGTTCAACTAACTCGATCAACTATCTTTAGGTGAAATATCAATTGTGATCAACCTTCATTTTTTTTTTTTGGGGGGGGGGGGGGGGGGGGAGGGAGGATGAGGGTAGGAAAGCATCCACAGGTTGCAAATGGGCTGAAGGCTTGAGAAAATTGGGCCGACGAATTTGGACTGGTCTATGTTCACTCTCTTAGTCCAAATAGTCTGTAAGATTTATTTGTGAATGTTTATGCAAATAATATAATTTCACTTATATTTTTTATTTCAAAAATTTTGGACAAGCTATGTAATCTCATGTAACAATCTTAAATCAATATTCATAAACAAAACTTGATGTTGTTCAGTATTTAGTAACCATCAAAAGTTGTGATGGAGTAGTAATTAGTACTAATATTTTATTCTTAATTAGATGTCTTGAGATTAAGAACTTTTCCATGTCAATTTAGATTAATCGTACCCCAAAATAAATATCGATAAAGTATAGAAGTTTAGTTTACTCATATGTTCCTATTCTTCTTTCACGGTGTTACACTAACATGTGGAATTTTCTTTGCTTGTGGCTTATTAAAATTACGCATAATACATAAATATATTATAAAACTTGCCTACAACTGTACCTATTTATGTCCTGCAACTTAGGATATTCATAAGTAGACACTTAAACTTGTATAAAAATGAACAAGCAGACACATTTAACCTACGTAATACATGTAGCTAGGACGTCACATACAACACCAAATTGTCATGTAAGAAACTACATAAGACTAATTTGATATCATAATCAGACTCATGAAGATATAACATGATCAATAAATACACAAAAAAAAGTTTACTCCCACTGGTTCATTAACTCACTCTTCATTGGGTTTATATATATGGATATATCTTCATGTGACTCATGAAGTGGTGGTAATATTAATTAAAATGTTCACATAACTCATGAGAATTTATTTATTATCATTTAAATTGTTAACGTACAAAAACACTAGATGCGGTTTTCATATGAATTGAGATTTTCATATAAGAATTCATAAAAATCTACTTTTATAATAATGTACAAATACATGAAAGGTGGAGATAGAGAGGTGAAAGAGGGTTAATTTGAATCATTTTATCCAAAAAAAAATTACACTGTATATACAAAAGTCAATTTCTTCATATCTTATAATAATTATTTCAGAACTAATAAATCTTGTCTTACTCTTCAAGATTTTATTTTTTCGAGTAGAAAAGAAGTCAAGAAAAACATACCATAAGGTCCCATAAAATTAGTTCCCGTTAATTCAGGTCGCATTCACCTGCGTTAATTTAGGTACTTTAGACATGTTATATATATATATATATATACTATGTACTAACTATAGTAGAAAGTTTTGTCAATTTATTTTTTATAACAGTTGTGTTCGAGTCAATTTATGCATATTTCAATTAATATTTTATGGTTCATTTATCACCTTCCAAAAGCACAAGTAGACAATAATTCTATTCACTAACAGGTAACATCACAAACAAGGTGCAGAAGTATCGACAAAACTCAATATGGGTTGACTCGTACTTTGAATGTATCTTAAGATATGTGCAAAATTAAATCTAGAACTCACTTATCAGCATTTGAAATCAGTCTTAACAATTTATACATGTAAGAAAATATTTAGACACAAGAGTTATTTTTAATAACTACATTAAAATTCTAAAATACAGTAATGATTAATTAAAAAAAATAATGATAGTTATTTTCTTTTGTCAATAATACGTCATCCTGCTGTAAAATATTTGTTTGAATAAGTAAATAATTGTGTTATTTCTTAATGGATACACAAGGTAGATAAATTACTATTTTTGTGTTTTAAAATCCTACAATGTTTTGTATAACTATTTAAAAATTATATAGTTGAAAATGAAAATTTCTACACTTATGCAATATGCACTATAAACTTGAAAAAATCAATGACAAAAAAAAAAAATGGTTTTACTTTAAATGGATGATTTTTCTTCACTTTTAAAACTTCAAAGTAGTGAAGAGCATGTTATAGAAAGTATTCCTTAAACAAAAAAAGTCAAAGAAACTATACATTTGAAGAATTCCAAAAAACTCTTATCATAAACTAATTCTAACATTTATATCATTTTTTAAATTATTCCTTATATCCCAATTATGTCTCATTCTTTACCTTTTAGTCTTCCCCCAAATATTAACATCATACTCATTCCTTATTTATAAATAATTTAACTTAAAATTTTCTGTTTTACTCTTAACGAGATTATTTATAGCCACGTAAAATGTCTATTTTATATATATATATATATTTATTTTTTTTATTATTTTTATTTTTTTTACATCCAATCAACATGAATTACGACGCTACAAAAAAACATTAGAATTAGCGGCAAAGTACTTCTGTCTCTAAACAACAAAATCTATTGCTAATCTTATTTAACGACAGATTAGCGATAGATTATCAAAAAGCGATGTTGTCTAAGAACTATTTAGCAACATAAAAAAATACTTATATATAAATAGTCAAAAGGGATTAGATTTCTTTAAACTAAATTCTTTCTCTCTTTTTTTTTTTTTTTCTTTATTCCAGTCTACAAAACACCAGTGTGGTAATCATTATCGAACATGGGTGCCACCAAATAAGTTGACACTTTAATCCACCAACTCTTTTTTCTTTCATATAAATACTATACTATATACCCCCTCCAAAAGTACTTAAACCAAAAAACAAACAAACAAAAAAAAAAAAAAATCTCCTCAATGAATTCTTACTATTTTTTTGCCCCTCTTTTGCTACTATCTATTATTTCAACAACCATCAATGGCCTCACTCAACAACAAAGTGACTATGTAATGCAAACATACACAAATTATTACAACAACAACAACAATTTGATTCAACAATTTTTGGCTCCTCAAAATGCAGCTCGTTCATTGCTTAGGCTAAGACCATTAGTATGGGACAAAAAATTGGAGAATTATGCAAAATGGTATGCAAATCAAAGAAGGTATGATTGTGAATTACAACATTCTAATGGACCTTACGGCGAAAATATTTTTTGGGGGGGAGGGGATGGTTGGTCGCCAATCCAGGCTGTAGCAGCCTGGGTTGGCGAACGACGTTCGTACAACTATGGGTACAATAGTTGTAGTGGAGAACAAGAATGTGGACACTATACACAAATTGTGTGGAGAGAGACTAGAAGAATTGGTTGTGCAAAAGTTACTTGTTATAATGGATTGGGAGTTTTTATGACTTGCAATTATGATCCTCCTGGTAATTACATTGGTGAAAGACCTTACTAAACCTTTTTTTTTTTTTTTGGAAAAAAAATTGCATTGATCAATTGGTTTTTGTATTATTATTATTTTTGTTTTCTTGAATGTTTTTTTTTTTTTTTTTTTGTGAGATTGAGGAAAGAATATTTTCTCATTGCTACTTGATGAATTTGTATCAATAATGACAAGTGTAATATGATGATTTGAAAGTTAACTATATGGTATGTGAGTTATGTGAATGTGGAAGTTAATTGTATGTCATTGTCGAAGGGTTTTTAGGTTTGTTTGTATGTGTCATGTTTTTGTAATGATGTTTGCAAGATCTCAAGAAGATAAGCCATTGAGAGGGAAATGAAAATATGTTTCTTGATACGAAGGTAAATTCAGAATTTGAATTTTATAATTCGAGTTTGATATTCTATAATAGGTTCCAAATCTACTATCTTTTTTGATGAATTTTTCATACGTATACAAGATGTGAGCTAAAATTATTGAATTTTGATATATTTGTATTGTTTACATATATACTAGTATATTCATGTATTCGCCTCTATCTTGTGAGTTACTTCACTATAGACTATTAATATAACTATAGAATTTAAGTTAAAACTATTGAATTTTGATGAACTTCATTGGTGTTTAAAATTTAAAATCACCTGTTAAAATAAAAAATATTTAATAAAAAATAATTTATATGTTTTTAAATTTCTAAAATAACAAATATAATTGACCAAATTTGTTTGCTTAAAAGCGATAGACAAGAAGGACGGGAGGGAGTAATAAATTCAGGGGTGGAACAATAATAGAAGTTACGAGTTTGACACAATTCAACATATTAAGCTTAAATTTTATATTTCTAATTTTAAAATAAATCATCTAATTAATGTATATAAATTATTAATTTAATACCAATAAACAAAAATAAATTGTAACCATAACCTATAAACGCAAAATTCTAAATCCATCTCGAACAAATTTTACAATTTAACAAAGACAAAAAAAATAAGAAAAGGATAGCTCAATTCTTATTTTAATATTATTTATGTTCCTCTTTTTTTCACACTTTTATTTTTATGTTTTCTATCCTTCCATTTCTTTTTTGTTGTTTTTCCTTTCTATGTTTTGGAATGAGGGATAAGTCAGAACAACAGCTGGCAATTTAGAAAATTGAGGAATATTTGGGGCCAATTAACAGAATCATAACATAGTCATAGGTTTTACAAAATAATATTTGTTTATAAAAATCTTCTAAAGTAGAACATTAATCATTATAAATCATTTTATAATAAATATATTAAGATATCTTTGTTTACCAACACTAGTTATAGTGGATGGTTGAGATTCCTCCATTTAAATTAGAGGTTTCATGTTGGAATCATCACCCGCAAAAATGAATTCCGCAATATGAGAATTAGATTTTCATCGAACTGCAATGCACAAATTCAAATTTAATTGTACTCTAATTTGAAATCGGACACTAGAAAAACAAATAAAAATACAAAAATATATATCTTTGTTTAATAGAGTATATTGCTATCTAAAACATCAATAATCTAACAATAAACCGACCAAATGCCAGCCTAGTCAAGAGCAGACTTCCTGAAGGCTCTGCTCCTTTAATTTTCTAGATATAATAATAATAATAATAATAATAATAATAATAATAATAATAATAATAATAATAATAATAATAATAATAATAATAATATACATTTGGTTTTCCAGCTTTTTAGTTTTAAAAAATAATGTATTTTCTTATTCTCCGTCTTTAATTAAAGATTTTGAATTCGAACTTTTTAAAAACGTAGGATTCAAACTTTGAGAATTGAGAATTGAGAATTCCTTCATATATGGAGCATTTCTTCCTTGAATGACCCCTATACGACACAAATAAGATGAATTAAATGATTAATGGATATCAAATATTAAACAATTGTACAATATATATATATATATATATATAATTGATTGAAATTTCATCTTCATGATTACGGTCCAATTCGGGACCTAAAATAAAAAAAATAAAAACTTCTAGTAAAGAACGTTTTCTTTATTATGCATTCTTTATTATAAGACTTAAACGAGGAAGCTAAATTAATCGCATTAGTAATTATCGAGTTTTACACGTTTATTCCAAAAAATATATATATTTCTTCTCTTTTTTTATTTTGTTTTTGTTTGATTGTCATTTCATTTTCATAATTATTATGTAGACCCAATAAAAGACAAAGTGGGAACTTATTTTTGTGGTAGAAATAAATACCACTTGATTTTTGTGGCCACATGTCTTTCATGTAATCCCTCTTTCAAACCCTTTATCTTCTCTTTATCCACAAATATATACTTTTCTAACTCTTCATGCAAAATAAATCCAATTAGAAAATGATATTTTTAACATATCTAGTTGTTGAAACACTACCTGCAGGTGCATCTTTATTATTTTATCGAGTATCTGCTATCTTTCGATATTATTGGACATACATTGGAAGATAATATATATACATTGCTTGTCAAATATTAATTGGACATTATGCATGAATGTCCTTTATGATATTATTATCGAGCTTAACTGAATTTAATATTTTCAACATGTAAGAAATGTTATTGTTATCCATATGTCTAATTTTTAAGAATCATACCTCAAATGCACATGCTACAATACTATAAGTTTGTAAGGAATATAATCATTTTCCATAATTTGGCACATGATACATAATTAATTATATTAAGAAAACCATTATGGATGTATAATTATATAGTCCTTATGCACTCAAATTGGTCATAATGACTCGTTGGATACATTGTAACTAATGATTTCTGAACCATCAAAATGTTGTGGCGAATAATAAGTATCTCTTTATCTTTAATCTAAGATTTTAGATTTGAGTCTGAGAACGATATTGACTTTAGTTCGATATCATTACCTTTCAAAGTGGTAATTCTTGACGTGAATCTGAACGTGTCGAATCCCAAAGCAAATATCGAACTTCTAATCTAAAATGATGTAGAGTTTTTTATTTTCTATTTTTAGATTCAAGCTTACACCATCCTACTATCCTAGGGCTATCAACTCAAACACTATGGGCTAACTAGACTTTAAATTGGGCCTTCAGCTTGGGCTGGTCTTGAACCTCAAGAAGAATGAAAATTGACTTAAGTTCTTACTTCCAATTTCATTTTAAACAAAACGATTAATTTTTCATAGGATTGATATGACATGTTTAAAATCATAAAATTCAAAAGATATATTTAATATGACATATAAATCTTTGATTTAAGACCATAAAATTCATTTGTCTTTTTTACATTCATAAACTCCATACCCCAATCAAACTAGATAAGTAAAATGAAACAAAGATAACAACTTTTTAGCGGTTTAAAAAAAAATGTGCCGCTCAACTCTGTAAAAGCCCGTAATTCGAATATTGACCTTTCCTTCTCTTCTTCCGATCTAATGCATCAAACTCTCATAACTGATCATTCATATATCCACTTCTTATAGGCTAGCAAAGTTGAGATATTCTACGTTTAGTGACAAATAATACTCTATTTTTCCATATGTATTCAAACCGCTGCAAGACGTGGCAATTTGCTTGTAGTGCCATGTAGAAACTTATAGACCATTTTATCAGTGTCGAGCTCTCATAACCGATTACTCTCGTGTCCATTTCGTCCTGGCTAGCAAAGTCTAGATATTCTAGGCTCAACGATAAATAGTACATCTAACCGCTGTGAAACATGTCGATTTTCTAGTAGTGCCATGTGGAAATTTTTTAATGGACAATTGTTGTTAAGTTGTCACCATCTGATAGAAGAAAGAAAAAAAGGAGTTCACGGGTTCAACATATAGCATGATGCCATAGCTCACGAGCAATTATTAATCAATGCCATGACAAAAAGTGGCCAATCTTTGCATAAATTGTCAAATGCCACCACTATTTTGTTATATTTACAACCATACAATATTACAACAATGATTTGTATGATCGACCCACGCAACATGCAATTTTTCCATTAAAGGAACACAAATATTAGCGATGTTCGAGTTAGTTTGTGCGCATTTCAGATATCGAAAAATTATATTCAATATTTTTCCACATAAAAGAACACTAATATTAGTGGTGGTTGGATCAGTTTAGCTTATATGTATTTCAATTAATTTTATGGGGTATTGTTGCTATCTCTCAATAACATAGAAATCAGGTAATTCTGTCTGCCAAAAGTATGGACATTTGAGAATATATCATTTACTTTTTTTGCTCAAGTTTGTTTATATAAAATTTACATATTTAAAAACTAAATTAAATTAAAGTTGTACTACTCCCTTAGTCTCATTTAATGTTATGCATTTTTTTTTGAAAACAATAGTTTAAATAAAGCTTGTGTGATTATAAACTATCTCATTAAAAATAAATAGAAAGTTTAAAGCTAAATTGTTTCTAAATATAGAAAATTATTATTTCTTTTATTTTATTTTTTAAATACGTTACAGAGACAGAAGAAATATAACTTTGCATATATAATTAATAGTTCACATATATTTAAAAAGAATTTTTAGTGAAAGAGAATTGATTTGAACTTTTAACTTTATCATTTCACTTGCTCCAATCGACACTCAGATATTGTAATCATTCTTTGATACACAAAAATTTCGTCAGAATTAATATTGCTACCTGATTTCTCAATATTATTATTAGCCTTCAGCAGCTATTTTTTCCTCCAATATTATTTACTCACCAACAAAATATCATAAATACTTTTCAAAGAATATTTTTCATGGATAATGATTTCAATTATATATAGCAAACACCCTAATTGATATCATCCAATAAAAAATAGTTTAGTGTATAAAGCATTTCACGTTCATGTAGGGTTCGAGAAAGTAACATGCACTCCAAAAGTGTGGTGTATAGCTCCAATATAAAACAAATATTCTTGAACCTGCTCTCTAATCAATACCATTCAACAAAAAATAGTTTAATGCACAAAACATTTCACGTTCACATGGAGTTTGAGAAAGTAACGTGCACTCCAAAAGTGTGGTGTATAGCTCCAATATAAAACAAATATTCTTGAACCTACACCCTAATTGATACCATCCAATAAAAAAATAATTTAGTGCATAAAACATTTCACGTTCACATAGAGTTCGAGAAAGTGACATGCACTCCAAAAGTTTGGTGTAAAGCTCCAATATAAAACAAATATTCCTGAATCTACACCCTAATCGATATCATCCAATAAAAAATCGTTCAGTATACAAAGCATTTCACATTCATGTAGGGTGCAAAAAAGTAACATGATACACTCCAAAAGTATGGTGTAGAGCTCCAATATAAAACAAATATTTCTGAACCTACATCCTAATCAATATCATTCCATAAAGAATAATTTAGTACACAAAGCATTTCAGTAGGGATCGAGAAAATACGATACACTCCAAAAGTGTGGTGTAGATCCAAATATTCCTGAACTCTTATATAATAAAAGACATTAGCCACATTATTCACTACTTCAATTCCCAAAGAAATTAAACAATTTATCTCTCCATAACCAAAAAAACTATGAAGTCTCTATTAATCTTCATTTTTCTTCTATTTTTCCTTTCATCAATCACCTCAATCCACACCCTCCAAATCCCCTCAAAATCATTATCAACACTTGATCAAAAGAGTCTAAAAAACCTTAACAATGAAACAATCTACAAAATCTCAAAACAATTATGTTGGAATTGCTTAGGAGAAGCAATTCAATTCTTATTTCATCACAATTTAGTGAGAGCAACAAAAATGGAATTACCCTTAACATGGGATTCAAATCTTGAAAATTATGCAAAATGGTGGGCAAGTTCAAGAGAAGAAGATTGTAGACTTATGCATTCATTTGAAGAAGGCTATTTTAAATTAGGTGAAAATATTTACTGGGGTAGTGGAAATACTTGGACTCCAACAGATGCTGTTAATGCTTGGGCTGATGAGAAAAAATATTATGATTATGCATCAAATTCTTGTGTTGAAGGGCAATTGTGTGGGCATTATACACAAATTGTGTGGAAGAGTACTAGGAAAGTTGGATGTGCTAGAGTTATTTGTGATAGTGGTGATGTTTTCATGACTTGTAATTATTTTCCTCCTGGAAATTATATTGGTGAAAAACCTTATTGATGTTGGAATAATGATGTTTTGTGGTTATATATATTATTCTTGATTCAAATTGATAAATTTGTTTTGTGACATGGGTGTTTAATTAATTAGAAGTATCAAGTCACATGGTATGCCACTTTCTTGTTTACAAACATTTGGTGTGCGGAATCTACTGGCTCGACTAATATTTCACGTTTGTGTCGTAGAAAGCCTATTAGGGGAATTCTAGTGCTCTATGGAGGATGACTGTAATTCTAGAGCTCGAAACCGAGACATCTAGTCAAGGAAAAATGAACCTTTACCATTCTTTTTATATGTATATATTCATCATTTGGTCTTCATAATATTTGACCCGATTCATCCTGAGTAAGACCCATTAAAGAAAAAAAAATGATCCTTACTAAGGGAATTTTCATTCTGAAGGCTCGAACCTGGCTCTTTTAGTTAAATTTTGATAGACTACGGAAATGGAGCAAGTCAAGTCTTGTTGGTAATTAATACTTGGGCTGATGAGAAGAAGTATTATGATTATGCATCAATTCTTGTCTTGAAGGGCAACTTTGTGAACATTATACACAAATTGTGTGGAGAGTACTAGAGTTGTTTGTGATAGTTGTGATGTTTTCATGATTTGCAATTATTTTCCTCCTAGAAATTATGTTGGCGAAAATACTTATTGATGTTGGAATAGAGATGTTTTGTGGTTATAACATTATTCTTGATTCAAAATTTGATAATATGTAATGACATTTTGTGTATGATAATTGATAAGGGTGATTAAGTACAAATATCGAGTCACATAGTATTGAAATTCATTGGCTCAACTAATAGTTCGTGTTTGTGTGGTAGCTAGAAAGCCCATTAGGGGAATTCTAGAACTCTCTATTAAGAGGAATTGTAATTCTAGAGCTCGAAATCGAGACATCTTGTCAGAGTAAGTGAACTTATTATTTTTTTTTTATAATAATCATCATTTGATCTCAAATTTTTGATCTGATCTATATTTGTATCGAATAAAGTTCATTAAAGAAAATTTTGATTCTTACTTGGGGGATATTCAGGTTGGATAAATGATGAGGGCTATGGGTAGGAATGGAGATGGGGTGTGTTAAAAGGTGATACAGACGCAATCAATATGAAACATTACTAGTATAATTTGTTTTCCATACTTTCATATTAGGGAATTACCAGAGAAAATGCTTAATTTCCAAAATATATTTTTTTTCTTTCTAACGGCAAACCCTTAGTGATTATAAAATGACAGTAATCACTTTGAGCAATTTGCACTATAAAAATATGTGCTTCTTAAAGTTTTTGAGTTTTTTTCTATAAAAAAATATATGCAAGTTTCAAATTCATGATTTCGTTTAAATTTTAACTTCAAATCAATCAGACCACCTAGCCAAAACTTTTACTAATGATGAATTATATTCACTAAGTATCACGAGTTTATAGTAAGTATATTTCCAAAAAGTTCTTGAAAAAGATTTATTGATATAATTTAAGTTATTTTTATGTAATCTCATTATAAATTTATCTGTTTGCTATTTTAAATGTGACAAATTCCACGTACGCCACTATCAAAGATATCCAATAAGTCTATTGGGTATTCACATGGCGGAGCTCCAATAAGAATGTTTATCCAAAACAAGTAAGATGTGTCAATCGTATTAAATAAAGTGATAGTAGCAAAATCAGATTTTGAGCAGCCCTCAACCCACGTTGATAAAACATATGCAATTCAATTTTTTAAATAAATTGAAATAGAAGAATTATATATGAATTTTTATTTAAAAGATAAATAAAATATCTAATTCAATTTTTTTTAGGGTTATTACGTAAATTGCAATGGGTAATATGTTAAGAATAAGGGGGAAAAAAAATAGAAATGTAACAACTTCGATTCTGAGAGATTCGTGCTAATTTAATATGCAAGAAATGATTAATTTCCCAAGATGCGTGATAATTTAATATCTGCAAGAAATAAAATCTTCTCTCAAACACATAAGATTATTGAATGAGCAATGGGATGAAGATTCAAGCGTGTTCTGTTGCTGAATTCATTTGAAATCAACATTCAAGCTTGAAGATTCAAGCGTGTTCTGTAGCTGAATCTATTAGAAATCAAGATTCAAGCTTGAAGATTCAAGTGTTTTCTGGTATTCAACATGAGTCTAGTTGAGAAATATCATCATAGAAGTCTTGAAGCAGAACAGCATCACAGAGAACAAGAAAGACAACGCACAAAGGATTTGGAGTGGTCTTCTTGTAAGGATAACGAAGAAAAGCAGCCCCACGCAGAGTTCTTAATTTTGTTGGCGACGTGTTTTGTTTTGGTTTCGATTGTATTAGCCTATGTATATTTATCGCATTATAGAGAGATAGGCTTATATTTAGTTATACCCTCGATAGTATTACTCCTCACATCCAGCGGAGTAACTGGTTATATGGTTATAACACGTACTTTTCATTTTCCAAAATTTACACGACACGTAGCTCCTGCAAGACCATAAGTTATATATGCCTCATTTTTGTCTAAAAAAAAAAAAGTAGTATCCAAAAATATTAAGTCTTTAATATTCACTTGTTTGCAATACAATTTGTTGGATAATATTGTATAAGATTTTATTTACTAATATGAAGATATGGATTGTCTAATTTAAAATTTTAAAATATTATCTAATATAAAATAGTAGTCAATTTTTTTAATATAATTTTTATTTTATATTATTTAAGCAAAAATAATATCATAAAATTTACTATTAACTAAAAATTTTGAGGCACCATTTTTTTTTGGGGCCTTGGGGTCTAAAGCAAATGTTTCATTGGCCTACCCTGTTATCCCCTTCCCATTAAGTTTTTCTCATGGATTGTCCCTATTTCAAATGATCTTTAATTTTTACCACTCAAATTGGTGGTCTTTAATTTTGATATTTGTTGCTCGTTTAATGAATATTTATGCTTCAAAGTATTCTTAATGACCTAATTTTGCAAGACAAGCCTTTTTAAAGAATGTTTACCTTTGAGACATAAATTTAGTACTATCTAATTCATAAGATAATTCCTTAAAAGAGAACTTTACTTGGACCATAAGTTCAGTAGATAACCAGACATAACTTGTGTCTTGGAGCATAAATTCAGTTTGCATAACTTGTGACTTAGGGCATAAATACGATAAAACTTTTGTCTTGATGCATAAATTCGGTTTGCATAACTTGTGATTTATAACATAAGTATAATAGATATAACTTATGCATTGATACATACGTTCAATAGTACGAACTTCTTTTAAGATATAAAGTTCTTAACTTGTGATTTATAAGATAAGTACAATAGATATAACTTATGCCTTGAGACATACGTTCAATAGTACGAACTTCTTTTAAGATATAAAATTCTAAAATTAAACTTATGCTTGAAATACATAATTTTTATCTTAAAACATAAGTTCAGTAGCATGAACTTCTTAAGACATAAAGTTCTAAATTTGAACTTATGCCTTACACCACATAACTTGTGCCTTGTGATATAAATTTCTTAAAGCATAATCAAAACCGAATATATCGAGTATAACTTGTACCATGTGACATTAGTTCATTGAACAAACTTCTTAAATCATAACATTCTAAAACAGAACTTATGCCTTATAAACAATAACATGTGTCCAACAAATTTGTTTAATTTGGGATTTTTTTTAAAAAAAAATTAATATCAAAGTAATTTTTTATCATTACTTGAAATGAAATGGTTAAGTGCATAAATTAAACAACACAAATTTGAGGTTCAAAAATTGAACACAACCCCTAAATAGGGCATTCAATAAAAATGATCCCTTTTGTTTTCCATTGATAATTTGATGCCTTTGACTTGTTATAATAAATTCTCATAAAAATCTATTCTTTGCTACTTTTACTCTTTCTTGATGCCCATTTTTTCTCGATCGTTCACCTATGATCACCAAAATTAAGCAACCCTTTAAGCCCAAGATCCCAATATCAATAACAACTTCAGTCCCACAGTTTTCTGGCTCAGTTTTGAGTGTTTCTTCAAAGTCAACATCAAGATTTGACAATAAGGGTGTCAATAATTGTAGGCTGTTGTGGGTGGATGAGAAAGGGAAAATGGAATTACTGAGGAAATTAAGTAGAGGGTGTTTCAGGAATAGTCTTAAGAAGGGTCAGAAGGTTAAAATTGAGTCAGTTAGTGATGGTGAAGATGTGTTTGATGCAGCTTCTGCTAGGGCTAAGTTGCAGCCTGAGCATCTTGTTGTCATGGTCAATGGGCTTGTTGGGAGGTAAAAAGATTGATTTTTTTTTTCGTTGGAGCATGTTGATGTTTTTAAGGAATTTGCTAAATTGTGAAATAGTATGATTTTCTTGATTCTTTTGTTGGTATCATTTGTTTGCTGTTGTGTTTAAGGATTTGAGTGATAATTATGGTATGCTGGAACTAAAGTTTCTTTCTTTTTCCTCTTTTCTTCAGTTTCTCTTTGGTACTTAAAACACATTTGTGTACATTCGTGCTGAAATTTATCTTTTCGATTGCAAAAACAGAAAGAGGATTGTATTCATTGGGAGGTAACAACAACACACCTATTGTAATCCCATAAGTGGGGTTGGGGTGTGAGGAGGGTAGTGTATACAGAGACCTTACCTCTACCCTAGAAGATAAGAGAGGCTGTTTTAGATATACCCTTGGCTCAAGGAAAAACATTTCGAAATAAAGAAATAATGGGAGTGAAGAAGTAATGGCAAAATACTAAAGAAAGCATGACAAAACAGTCTTAAAAGGAACCGTGACATTACTTCCTCGAGGAAAATCAAGTTCTCAAAAGTGAAAGCATCCAAGATGAATCAATTTTCAATTAGTGAAGGAGAATTAGATAAATGTTGACGTTGCTTCCTCTAGGAAAATCAAGTTCTCAAAAGTTATATCGGTCCCAATCTTCTCAATCAACCTGTGAATCATTACATGATCTTGATCCCACACAAATGACTTTCTGTTCAAGGGAAGGAAACTTGCCATGCACATTGTTAAGATATGACTAGTTTAAAAAATGGAGCAACCAGAATAAGTATCCCAAGAAAAGGAAAAGGTATCCAATTGTGCTTTTTTGTCTGAAAGCAGACGCCGTGAAACATAAAAAGTGATGTGGCCAAAAGCTGGAGTAAGAAGAGATGATAGTGAGAGAAAATCTACAAGTGCTTGTAGCTAGCTGGAGACTTACAGGGACTGCGACATTAGGTCCATTATGCTCTTATTGCATGATGAAGAATTTGAAACGCAACTTACTATTACCTTTCTCAGAAAAAGAAAGACTTTGAAACGCAACTTACTATTACCTTTCTCAGAAAAAGAAAGACTTTGAAACGACTTATGACCAGTTTGTAACTGACGAATGTCCTTGGATCTCTTTTACTACCTGCTTATTCTACTCCGTAAATGCGGAGAAAAAAAATCTTTAATGTACTTTAGTCTCTAATAGTTTCTTTTTTGGTAGGTATGTCATAGCTCCTTTATGAATGGTGTTCTCTTTTCTTTTCAAATCTTTCGTTTGGTATAAGGAGTGGAGAGGGAAGAGAAATATATTTCTGTATAATTTTTTTAAGTTTTATTTCTGTATAATTAAAGCATAAAAGAAGTAATAAAGTGAAATGATTTATTGATGGTGTTAGCAATAGTATCTTTTGACTTCTATACAGAGGGTCCATGTTATAACTGCAAAATTTTCAGAAGACAATGAGAAATAGGTTAGGGACCTTGACAAAGGGAATTACCTCCTTTCATAAACTAGAAGCAAAAAAACCAACCAAAGTTATATATGTAACTTACAAATTTAGAAAAAAACATCATTTTAATCAGAAATTGAGGGATAATGTTGGTTTTCATTGGCACTTCATTGTCATGCCATTTTTTTTTGAAACTTGTAACTTTGTATTCCTCACCATTAAAGGATATGTTGCAACCTCCAAAAAGTGTGCTACAGAGTGGTATTAATTACAAAAGTTCTATGAAATCTACTACATGTATTTCATCATCTATACTATGCTCTTTACACGAAAAACATAAGGAACTAATACAATTCCATTTGATCTTTTGAATGGAGTTGGATCTGCCTTGAAAATTCTACCATTTCTTTCCTTCCATATGTTCCATGCTATTTCTTACTGGTGCTAAAATTATAGAGTAATAGGAAACCAAGAAAATCTTATCAGAACACTTATTCATATGCTTCAAAGAACCCCCCGACACACTTCTGATGAGAATTTAAAATGTTGCATACTTTTGGAGTGCTACCAAATCTCATTGTAATGGTAGGTCTGATCTGTGGAGTTCATATGTCTGTAACTGTGGTGCTTTCAAAAAGATGCGCTTTGTCTTTCATTTGTCTTATAGTTCCTGCTTTTTTCAGCAGGTATAAGTGGAACAACATCCTCTTTTTATGTTAATTCCAGTAATCCAAATTTCTTAATAGTTTATTTCTGTTGCCATTGCAGTTCTGCAGATTGGAGATATGCCGCTGAGCGATTTGTCAAAAGGCTCCCTGATAAAATTGTTGTTCACTGTGAGTCCAACTTTAGTAATAATCAATTTCAGATTGCAGCCACCGGTTGTTACTTATTTGTGTGGATTCTTATCCGGTCCAAATAGCCAGAGTTGGCATGTTCACAATATCTTTGTTTCCTTTTTCTCCCTTTTGTGGGTTGGATTTTGTCAAATGTCTTCAATGGGTTGCAGCAGGGTTGAATCATTTTTGCCTTAGAATCAGAATTACTGCTGCTACTTCAGTGTAAGAATTTGTTTGTGATAGCGTACACCAGATCTGGCGCAGCATAGGGATCACTACTCTACCACTGTGCACGACAATTATGGGAATTTTTAATGGTAATTTGGGGTTGTTCCGAAAGACAACCATGACCCTTTGATGTTTTTATTAACGTAGAGGGAGAGGCTTACGTTAGGTCTACTTGGATGAAATGCATATGGAATGTTTGTAGGAACTTTTGAAAAGTTTGTCCGTGTGATCTCATGAATAGTGATTAGGCATCCGTGTTGAAATATGTAAGTTCCTTGGTCAGTATAATTTGAAACTGGCAGAATACGTAGATAGACACTTCAACTTGCGCTCAATTGGCAACTACACACCCCAACTTTGAAAAGGCACATCTATACACCTTAACTTGGTCTAAATTGGCCCCATGAACACCCAACTTTGAGAATGCACATCCAGAAAAGTGTGCTTACGGGGCCAACTGAAACCAAGTTAAGGTATCTAGATGTGCATTTTCAAAGTTGGGGTGCCAGTTGAGGTCAATTTAAGGTGTTTATCTATGTATTATGCCCTGGGAAGTGGACTTTGGACATCAATCTCATGGTAAATGTGAAGCGGGAAGTTGGTATACAATGGGCTATATCACTTTAGGTTGTGACAAACTAGTTGGTTATGCATATGACTTTATTTTGCTATATCAGTGATCTATACTAGAAATATTGTTACACATTAATATCATCTTTCCATCTAGTTGGGGTGATAGGTAGAATCTTCAAATTATAGCCCCGTAAAGCACTACTTAGTAGTTAGCGCAACTGCCTGTGCTGAAAAGCTGTGCAAGTGAGGCAAAGTTCACATCCTGCATTGAAGCAAATAGTAAGACTGAAGTACAGCTCTATTGTGCCTTTAATAATACTGTCCGAGATTTTCATTTTGTTTTTCTCTTTCTATGTATTTCACGATGCAATTGATTGTTGCATAACTTAGCCATTGAGATGAACTGAGGTTGTTTGAACTGACGATAACATCTTGTGACTTGCCAGGTAGCGAGTGCAATTATTCAATGTTGACCTTTGATGGTGTTGACAGGATGGGCGAGAGACTTGCAAAAGAGGTACTTTGCTAATGACTTTCTGATTTTAATAGGTTCTTATCGAATGAATTTCTAGCAAATGTAAGTCTGTTAGAATAAGTAATTTGAGGCTTGAAAAAACCCTGCTGCTTTATAGTGCAGGTGGAGGATGTGATCAAACGGTGGCCTGGGGTGCGCAAGATCTCTTTTGTTGCTCACTCCTTGGGTGGCCTTGTAGCAAGATATGCTATTGGGAGGTTGTATGAACCTCCAATGAAAACAGAAGTAGCTGGTCTTAATGGCTCCTGCTTAGTCAGGGAAGAGAATGTGTCTGACCAGTGTCACAAGCAGTCTTCTGAAGAAACTGTTGCTGGTTTGGAACCTGTGAACTTCATAACAGTTGCAACTCCGCATTTGGGCTCAAGAGGGCATAAACAGGTGTTTCATTATCTCATAGTTTCTTCATTGGTCGATTTTTTCTCCAACTTTAGCAATTACTATCTGCTTTTCGAACTTCATTGTAGTCATTCCACTTCAAATGCTTAATTACTGAAAAGTGAAGTTTAGTTGGGCAAGTTTGAGCGTAGGCATCTATCAAAAGCTTCACATAAGGACATATATTTTCTGCCTTCATTTTCAAGCTTTTTTCTTGTGACTAGTGGATATTAGTTGTCAATTCAACTTTTTCTGGTTGGTTCCATTTTTACCGTCTAAATAACTAACGTAAGCAACTTCATTATAGAAAGATGATATCCTCAGTCTTTTTTGGTTTTTTTTTTTTTTTGGGTGGGTGGGGGGGGGGGGGGGTTGTAGAATTGCTTCCATCCTTAACACTAAAAAGTTTGTTTCCGTCCTAACTTGCGAGCATAACTGTCTTTTAATTTTTTTCATCTTCTTGGCAATCAATCATCTATGCTTCAATCCTAAACTAATTGAAGTAGATTATTTGAAATTTCTGCATTACTTCAGCTTTGATCAAGCCTACTTCAGTACAATGCTGAATACATTGTCTTTCAATGCAAACTAAGAGTCTACAATCTCGCATTTATCCCTACATTGGGATATATGTCTCGAACCAATCTAGCAAAAGTCATGGTAAATAATGGACCTAATGTAAGTCTAGCAATAAGAAAGACCTTAATACCTACTAGTTGATCACGTTGATGGATCATTTGCTCCTATTCAGTTTTATTCTTAGCTAAGTCTTCTTGGATCCAAGTGATTGGAGGTACTTTAAGATAAATTTTCTCCATATGAAATCTATCTCGTCTGCTTTTAGCACATTCAAATTTTACAATGTTGCACATACAAAAAATACGTATTGAATTTTTGGTAGGACATAGTAAGACCACCTTTCTCTCATTTATTCTTTAAATGTGCTACTTGCACGCTCTGTCAAATTATTTCATGTTTCAATCTTGTATGATTGCACATTCGTTTCATTAATAGGTATGGAGACACATTATTTTTAATGTATGTGTTTCTTTGATTGGCAATTTGTTGGCTTAGAGGCCACGCCCATTTAAACATTGTTGCCTCAAAACGTTTCTATTGAGCTTGCCTTTTACTTTGTTCTGTCCCTGCATATGGGATAGATTGCCCATAACATTCCTCTATTTTGGTTATTATTTTTTGTTTGTTTGTAAGTTTATGTTATAAATTTTTATCATTGTTTGGGACTGAGTCAAGCAACTATTGTTGTTTAAATTTTCATCAAAAGCTTGCGTATCTCGATAAATCAGTTAACTTTGATCTCTTAATAAAATTTATTTCCTAGATCACTTCAAAGACCATACTAATTGTCCATTTCGGTGTAATTTCTCTGTTTTCTCCAGCTGCCACTTCTCTGCGGTCTTCCTTTACTGGAGAAAGGGGCATTACAAACTGCTCACTGGATTGCCGGGAGATCTGGAAAGCACCTATTCCTCACTGATAAAGATAATGGGAAGCCTCCCCTCCTCCTAAGGATGGTCAATGATTCAGATGATCTCATGTTCATGTCAGTATCAATTTTAATACCTTTTTTCTATTAGAGGAAAGTGGCAAATGCATTATTATGTAACACCGCCTTTGGCTTTCTGTGTAGGTCAGGATTACGCTCATTTAAGCGTCGTGTGGCATATGCAAATGCAAACTATGACCGTATCCTATGAGTTCAATTTTTCTTTTCAGGTTTCTTTTATAAGATATATACTTTAAGCACATAAATACACTCGTGTAGTCTGCAAATTTTTCTGAAGGGAAACCTCAGAATAGTTATATTTGGGCTAGTAAAATTTTATGGTTTGGAGTTCATTTGATTGGTGTGTCCTATACAAGTTAGATGTTTCTATGTCAGTGTGGTTTTTATAATTTGATGTCATCTTGTAAAATTTCTATTCTTGAATACAGCCTCAGTACATGCTGTTAGGATTGAAGATTATGTCATTGTTCTTCCTTAAAGCTTCCACCAAAATTTTAGTGTTTAGGTCAGGGAATTTGACCTTTTTAAAATGGACGATGCTGGATTTGAGAAGATATTCACCCTTTAAATGCTCTATGATGAAATCTAAAGGTAGTGTTGATATGGATGTTCACCGATACACTATGCTGTAAATGACCCTTACAACAAAAGTAGACACCTAATACGGACATGCTGTGATGCCACCTGCCTGTCGCATGGTTAACACCTCCATCTGCATCAGGCTAATGATAACTTCATCCTCAAAACCTGACCCACTTTCCTTTGTTTTTCTGTAAAACTTGGTGTATTTCCTTAATGTGAAGGACTTATTGTCAAAAACTTCAAACTAATCTAAATGATACTTCTCTCTATTGTTTTTATCTTGGTGTGCGATCTTTCCAACTGACTACTAACTTCCCTGACACATCAAGCAACTAATGAGATGTTTCTCTCCAGCTGGAATTTAATATTTCAAAAGTTCTTCTCTTAATCGATGTGCTAGTGAACTAATCTCCCTGGGGGTTAGCTCAGTTAGTAAAGGTTGTCTTAGGTCACAGGATCAGCCTTGCTCCAAACAAACTAACTCTGGCATTAAGTGGAAAGGGTAGAGGGCCAAACCCATCTTCCCCGAGTTTCGAAGGTTGCTTTGGCCCAAAGGGTTGGCTCCAGACGATTTTTTGCTCTTGATCACAGACTGGTCAAAGTGGGTCAGTTTTTTTCTTACTGCCAATAATCAACAAGGGTGATAAAGATTCCACGTGTGGTATTGCTAGTTTGGTGTTCCCTATTTTTATGCACTGGAGTGAATAGATCTATCTCCTATCCCTCTCAATATGGCTCTGCTCATTCTAGAATTTTTGTTTCTTGAGAAGGGATCTGAGTTCTAGCTTTGATGACATCCAATCCTCTTTTATTAACTCGTGTGCCTTGTGAAGTAGATTTCATTTTTCTAGTAGAAGTATATGGATACCTACATACCATACTGAATGATATCTCGTTAACGTTTTCTACCAAGATTAGTTTTTCCATTATCCATCTGTATGACATTCCTTTAACCAGCCAAGTCAAATTGGCATGGTTCTAGTTTGGAACAACTACCTGCTTCCCTTCCAGTATTCTTGTTATTATGATAGATCTTATTCTTCAATTTTATTACTTCTATTGTTTCGTTTACTTTGGTTATCTTTACTATTTTTGCTGTCCGTACTTTCATTTCTTCAATGTTTTCATTATAACTTTTTTAATCCTGCATTTTTTCAAGCCTGTTATGAAAAACGATAGTCTTGAGCCGATGGTCTATCGGAAACAACCTCTCTATCCCACAAAGGTAGCAGTAAGGTCTGCGTACACCTCACCTCCCCAGACCCCACTTGTGGGACCACACTGGGTATGATGTTGTTGATTGGTAGTACAGTTGTTGTTTGGGTTGCACTTATTTCAGATGATCATTCCGGCAACTGAGCTTATGTTTTGTTATCATTTTTTGGTGCACACTACTCGGTCCTGCCATTATTATGTCCATTTTTTCTGGTCATTATCCCAACTGTTATTCCTGCGAGATTCTACACAACTTGCGAGTTTTTCTGTGACATTGTCCAGACCAGAATGCTTCTGAGCAGTCTCAGTTTTGAAATTTTTATCCCTCTCTTAACTCATCTTCTTTTTATGTTGTTTCAACATTATTCACGCTTTTTTAACAAATATCTTCTATGTATAAGTATTTATGACAGAAAATCTGAGTTGGTTTTCCATCTTGAACATCAGACTATTAAGTTATATTGTCCCGCAATGGAGAAATATAACATGAAACAATATATATATATATATATATATATATTGTATCCAAAGGTGTCTGCGCATATTCACCATCCTTTATCTAATTGCTGACATTGTATCTGTGCCAACATTTATTAAGCCTCTTCTCTCATGACTAACTCCTCATCTAAGTCCGCATGTGAACCCCAAATTTTGGCATTATGATCAGGATGGTGTTGAGTTACAATGTCCTATGTTGGAGATATGTGCAGTTAATAAGGGTCTTGCATTATTCCATCAATAACCTTAAGGTTATGGATTGTGTGCTTAATTTTTTCCACATAATGAATTGTCTATATCTAAAAGTTTAAATTGTTAAGAGTAGGTTATTTTAACTCATCAAATTTAGGTCTGAAACACCCCTTCAAGTGGACAACTAATTCTTTTTGGGCCAAGTACGTTAAGATATTTTGTTGATAGATGGCGATGAGTTTAACCCAACACATCTATTTATGCCTATTTAATTGTGTAGCTGTCTTATTTAAAATTCTAGAGGGATATTTTTCTTTATTTATGACTAGTATACATTACTGTTGGTTTGAATTTCTATTTAGCTACTATTTCTTTCTGACTAGTCATGCCACTTGTTATTTTTAGTTAGTTAACTATGTATTTTATATCGATTCCCCCTTGTGATTGAGTTAGTATATATTCCAGTTGTTTGTTGTTTAGTTTGCATCTACTTTAGTGGCTTTGGTGAGCGATGCTGGACTGGGGTCATGTCTTCGGTCGGGGCTGGGGGTGAGGGACAGAAGTGGTAAGTGGGTTGAGGGGTCTTCTAGATTAAGAGTAGGGTTAGTCCATAGATCTAGTGAGGATTCTCAAGAAGATAAAGATTAACATGGCTTGCATCTAGGAGACCAAATGGGTAGGTACCAAGCCTTGGATGTGGACGATTTTAAGTTGTGGTACTCAGGACTAGAGGGAAAAGAATGGAGTAGCATTTTAGTAGATGGGAACTTAGGGAGCAGCTGGTGGAGGTTAGGACGATCAATGACTGGGTGATGACGGTTAAGCTAGTCATTGAAGGGCTTGCCGTGAACATTATTAGTACTTACATGCTGCAAGTGGGCTTGGATGAGGAGGTCAAGAAGCACTTCTAGGAGTATATATTTGGATGAGGTGGTGAGGGGTATACCACACTTTGAAAAGCTTTTCATTGGTGGATATTTCAATGGTTACATCGGGTCAATCACTACAGTTTTGATGGTATGCATGGAGGTTTTGGTTTTAGGGTTAGAAATAGAGGAGGAACTTCGCTTCTGGATTTTGCTAAATTTTTTGAGTTGGTGATACCTATATCGTGCTTTCCAAAAAAAGGACCATGACTGATCAAGAATCAAATGGGGTGGCTTGACCCTTGCTCAAACCTGGGAAATTGGGAGAAGTTAATGACGATGGGGGCTTTGGTGGAGTAATGGAGAGACGAACAACATGTGGGATAAAACAACTAGTTGCTCTAGGGAAGCAACTAGATTGCTTAAGAGGCATTAGGGGTTTTGAGGGGCTACTTTTTTGGCCATCAAGGGGATTGGTGGTGGAATGGAGAAGTCCAAGGCAAAGTGGAAGCAAAGAAGGTTGCTTATGCAAAGTTGGTGGAGAGCAAAGACAAGGAGGAGAGGCAGACAAATGGCTTATGCAAAGGTGGTTAGACCGACTTTGTTGTATGAGGTGCAACATTAACTAGTCAAGAACTCCCATGTTCAAAAGATGCAAGTGGTGAAAATGAGGATGTTGAGATGGATGTGAGGGCATAGTAGGAGCGATAAGGGTATGAATGAGGATATTCAGGACAAAGTGGGAGTGTCCTCCGTAGTGAGCAAGATGATGGAAAGGTGACTGAGATGACTTGAGCATGTGAAGAAGAGATGTGCAGATGCCCAGTGTGGAGGTGTGAGTGGTTGGATATGGTAGGGACGAGAAGAAGCAAAGTAGGCTGAAGAAGTATTAGGGAGAAATGATTTGATAGGATACAATGCACCTTCAGCTTATCGAGGACGTGACCTTAGGTACGAGGGTTTGGAGGTTGCGGATAAGGGTAGAAGGCTAGTAGGTAGTTGGGCGTTGTCTTAGTAATAGCGTATTCATGTAGTCTTTAGCTTGGTGATAGTCTAGAGCACCGTGTTTGTCGTAGTATTAGCCTATCCATATAGTCTTTGGCTTTTCATATCTATTATCATATGCTGTTTACTACGTTTAGGTGATCGCACCTTGTTGTTGATGTTACGGTTCCTTGCATGTATGCTCCGCATTGCTTCTCTATTAGTTGTCACCTGCAATATTTGGTTCATGCCTGTTGATCATCACAAATGCCACTCTTTCTTGGTAGAGAATACTTGGGTTCAAACTTTCCATCTCTTCCTTATATGGATTCTTCCACAGTAGAATTATCTTGAATTCTCCGTGAGCACCCTTGACTATAATCCTTTGTCTTAACCTTTTCCTGGTACTATTCGGTTCTATGTACCCAGTGTTATGAATGGCGAGCGCCATTCGCCAAAGGCAATATGGCAAGGCGAGCCATTCTCGCCATTCTACATTGAGGCGAGGCGATATCAAAAAGGTGACCTAAGGTGACCAGAAGGCGACGTAAATGGCGGCGCCATTTTGTTTTTTTAATTTTTAAAAAGATTTGACTTAATATATTAGTCAAAATTAGGGTTTTTTTTTTCTATTTTCAAATCGCGCGATCTCTTCTCCACCTTCAGTCGCTTGCTGCTGCTCTTCCCCTCGCGTCTCTTCTCCTCCTTCATCGCATGATCAGCCGCCAGTTATACCTCTTTTTTTTTTCTTCTTCTTTTCAGTTCTTCTTCTTCTTCTTCTTGAGTTCTCTTCTTCTTCAGATTTCTTCTTCTCTTCTCTTCCGAGTCCAGTGACTTCAGTCCTCTTCTTCGTTTCTCTTTCTTCTTTCTTTTTGAGATACAGTAGGCTGCCTTCGCTGCTCTGTTTTTTTCCTCTGTCACTGCTTATAATTTAAAAAAAAATTATAAGCAGAGCAGTGATAGTAATTGCTGCCTTCACTGCTCTTTTTGAGATACAGTAGCTTGCTGCCAGCTGCCTTCACTGCTCTGTTTTTTTCCTGTCATTGTCACTGTCACTGGCTCACTGCTTAATATATGTTATTGACTTATTCTATTGAGATTTTGGATATTTATATTTTATATATGCAATTAAATATTTTTAATTTTTGGTATTAATTGGCACCTCTATTCAAAAAGGCAAGCGCCTTGCTGCTCGCCTCGCCGAGTGGCGAGGCAGGCCCTCGTCGCCTTTTGTCACCTCTTGCCGTCCAAAACACTGTATGTACCATGTGAAGCTGTAGGCTGTAGTTCTAGGTTTTACATGACATTGTTATAAGAAATTTACCAATATTAGAGTTATTTTTATCCTTAACTCATCTCTAAGATGTTGTTGGATGGAGAACATCGTCAATCCGTCGCCAGGATGAACTTCCAAAGGTTGGTATTCAGTTGACTTATCTGCATTGTGTGTTAGAGTACTAATTTGTTCTTTTATGTGTAAATGGTTTTCTTTTCATTCTTCTCCAGTCTAACCTTCAAATAAAGGATCAGAAATACCCACATATCGTAAATGTTGAGCAAGAAACCACTCTGGATATCAACCATAAAGTATCTTCACTGGAAGGGAAGAAAATGGCTGATTTAGAAGGTTTGTAAACCCTTTACTTCTTTTTTTGAAGTATACCCAGCCCCACTCAAAGGAAGAAAATAAAGTAATAATGTACGATACTTGCTCTATTTTTTACTTCCAACTGTAGTTTATCACATGTGCATCACTCATTTTCGGTAATAAAGGTTATAATATATATTATTCTTATTGGAGATCAGTAATGCTTTCTGGTTCCGCAGGCAGAGAAATTGTTTGATATCACGTAAGTTATCCTTTAATTTTATTTCATAAAAAAACAAGAAAACCTTTGCATTAACTGATATGTACAGGATTTTGAGCAGTAGGATGTCAGCAACACACTTGTTCCTATTTTAACTTAGAATACTTTATATTGAAAGTTTTCTAATTAGAATAACTTATTAAATTGAATAATTGATTAAAGATTTGGGGAAACTGAGGTCCTTCGACTATGTCCAGGATTAATCTTTAATTTGTTCATATGTAAGAATAATAATAAAGCAGATGTCAAACCCATAGTGATTTGGATCCTTGATGACCCGGGTATTGCAGATTGTTGGTGATAGTCTTAGTCCTTTATCTATTCTCCAGACATATTATTATAACTAATAGCAAACTATGTAATAAAGCTATTCATTCTTTTGGCATGCTGCTCCCGGAGATTTTTGAAGAGGACTTCGTTGAATACTAACATCTTAATGACAATTAGTACATTTTATTCAGTATTCAGCTCTTCTTTTGTCCGTGCTTTTTCTTCTTTTGGTAATAGTCTACTATGTGGTTATTTGCTGCACGATCTTTTGCATCAATGGGGTTCTCACATAACCTTTCTTTGCCCATTTAGAGGAGATGATTGAAGGCCTTACACAAGTACCATGGGAACGAATTGATGTTAGCTTTCATGAAAGCAGACAACGATATGTTGCACACAATACTATTCAGGTAAGCTTTAGATCCATTTTTCTTGCGGATATGTTCTAGTTAAGCCACATGTACTATATTTGTTTTCCTTATTATGTATTCGACTTTTAAATTTTTCAAGTTTCGACTTAGTAGATTGTTTGAGCCTTTTGCTGAAAACTGTTAGCTTCAACTGTAAGTGCTATGCCTTAGCTTATTCAAATGGATGAACGTTCAGAGATACTAGTGGTTCGGTATATATTGAGGAATCTGTTTTTTTGTTAAAAAAAATCTTGATTGGTCAGTTACAATGGGAAGTTCTTACACAGAGAGAAGGAAATCTGTTATCAATGTTGAGCTCACTTTTGCTGCAAGTGTATCCATTAATTTACAATGCTTTTATTTCCGAATTGGTGGATGACATTTTCTGAAAATGCATTTCACAATACCTGCAGGATTACATCAGAGTTGGAATGTAAATTGTTTTTGGTGATCTCCTTACCCGAGTAATTAACAAAGCAAAACTTGTTTGTTTTCATTCTAGTCTAAGGATATGGAGCGAAGAATTTTTGTTGTGAGAATACTTTAGTGTATATTTGTATGGTCTGTTGGCTGTGGTGCAATTATAACAGTATGCTCCCACACAAAGTTTCCTCGTTTTGCAATTATCTCTACATGCATTCTCTTGTCTCTCGCCTCATGCAATAAGCAGCAGCATAGCGGGAGTAGTATCTGGTCATCACCTTTTCTTGGTCTATTATGTGCAAACAGATGTTTGCAGTGAACATAAATTTCTGTTTGCAATCTAAAGGGTTAGACATATTATTAGGCAAAGTCAGCGACTAACAGTATTTTGTCTGTTTGCAATCTAAACGGTTAGACATATCAGGACTTGTAAGCGTTGCAAAGTGCTTTGTATATTCCGTCTTTGGCGTATTAAACTCCCCGTAGCAACTAAATTGTGAATTTTGTTTTACTTTCTTCTCGGAATTTCTTTCTAGTGTTCTGTTGTGCTTATTTTGTTTATTTTGCTTAATTTAGGTGAAAACTTATTGGCTTAATTCAGATGGCGCAGATGTGATTGAACATATGATAGATAATTTCCTTCTCTAATTGTCTGTCATGGTGGATTGACTGTCATGGTGAGATCTCCTTCTGATTTTCAGTAACACCTATGGACTCTTAGTCACAAGCATAGCCGCGAATCAGAGCATCATCGCTAAAATCGTTGTCTTGTATGTATATCATGTGTGAATGTATCTTCAAAAACCTCACAAATTTTTCCTTGTTCAGAATTTTTGTAACATGTTCACTCATTTTCTTTCATTTGTGCTTTACTTTATTTTGTTGATGGATTGATGGAATTTTAATTTGTGAGTGACTGTAATGGAAAGAAATGTTCAGTCAATTAATAAATCAAATAAGTATCTATCCCAAAATATGTGTGAGTGCCTGCATTTTCATATTCATTCGGGTTTATTGGGGCCAATTGCTGCATTGACAAAGTGATTTTTCTTCCTATGATCATATTGTTATTCATTTTATTTCCCTACCCATATGTTCTAGTCATAATTGTCACGAGCCAAAAATGGGTGTGATGATATTTGTCTATTTCCACCAAGAAAAGTTAGTCTCAACTCAACGAAACAAAAGAAGAGTGGAAAGATAAAATAAGAACAAGATAAAAGCAAAAAATTTATTCTTTCTAGGACCCTTATTTTAGTTAACATTTCAATACCTGGTTGTCACGTGCACTTGCCTTTAATACAAAAAGTGTGAGATTGCATGTAACGCTTTCTCAACTCATTACGGTAGTTCTCATGAAGACTTTTTAGAAATTTTTTTGGGTGTTCCGAGGCACTAGATCAATGGACTGTACGTAATGCTTTCTCAATGCTATTTTGGTTGCTTCGAGACGCCAAATTTATGGGCTAATATACAAAAAAATAAATAAATTAAGAACGTCATGTAATTCCTTAAAGTTGGCTTGTAAATGCAAAAATATTTCTGAAAAAAATGGTGGGATTGTACGTAACACTTTCCCAACTTACTACGGAAGTTCTTATAAAGTTTTTTTTAAAAAAAAATTGGGTGTTCTAAGGCGCCAGATCCATGGGCTAATACATACGAAATACCAAGAAAGTCACATAATTCCTTAAAGTTAGCTGGTACATGAAAATATATTTGAAAAAAATATTGGGACTGTACGTAACGCTTCTCTAACTCATTACAGAGGTCCTTATATCAAACCCATGGATAATACACGAAAAATAAAAAAAAAAGTCACATAATTCCTTAAAGTTGGCTTCTAAATGCGAAAATATACCAAAAATGGTAGGTCATTGTAACACCTCAAAAACTAGACCCAGAAAAAAATTGCAGAAACTTACCTGAAGAAGTGAACCACGGCAGGGTTCACGGACCGTGACAGGGTCCACGGTCCGTTGACCTACTCGTGGTCATGACTCTGATCCCTCCAAGCCATACATCAGACCACGGGACCCTTCACGGGCAGTGGTCTTGATGACGGACCGTGATGGCATCCGTACAGTCGAGGCAGTAGACCCCTTAGCTAGCCTCTTAGACCTCCACGAGAGCCTTCACGGTCCGTGGTCCCTCACATGGGGTCGTGGAGTGGTCCATGAAGGCTATCAGTAGGCCCTCAAACCTGAGCCTCAGACCTTTGCCTAGTGAGGACCACGGGGACCTTCATGGTCCGTGGTCCTCCATACGAGCCGTGGTAGGGGCTCGTGGATCAGACCCTAGAACCCCCAGCTCCTAGACCAAAGACCACGACCCATTTCACGGTCCTGGTCCTTTTCACGGTCCGTGAAAGTGGTCGTGGTCAGCCCCGTCTGCAACTTATGTCAGGGGTCTTTTGGTCTTTTCCTTTTTTGTTAGACCCCTAAACTACGTCGTTTTAACCCTAAACTACGTGGTTTTGATTAGTTTTAGCCTAGAAACATAACTAGAACTTACCTAAGATCTCTCTTCAAAAACTTGGGAAATTAGAGCGTAAATAAGAGAAAAGGTCGAACAACCCTAGTTCAAGAACACAACAAGATTCCATTAGTTCTAGCCCCGAAATCAAAAGATTGAATTCATCACTAGGTATGTGAGATTTCACTAGTGGATTCCTTTTGCCCATTAGGTCCCTAGATTTCAGTCAGATTTTTGATTCCCTATTATCAACTAAACCTAGGTTTTTAGAACTTCAGCAAATTATCATGAATTAGTTATTTACATGTTCCAAATCAGATTATCATGTTATTACTTCGTTTCTCGCATGAATTTCAAAACCCTAGTTATGTATTTCTTTAGTCCTTGAATTACACATGCTAGGTCAGATATTTTAGTATTTCAAATATACTTGCCTCAATCTTGAATGTGTCATTATCAATATATTAATATGCATTCTCAGTTTGCATGTCAGTTTTGAGCTATCCAGTATATTACAGAAATTCAATCATAATGTGTTAATCATTTAATCTATTGGGAGTAGCATAATACCGAGTTGGACTAGGGTCATTCAACCATATAGTCCTAGAACTACGAGCCACGTAGGTTGTAAGTCCTCTCTATGGGCATCATTTTAGTGATCACGCCAGCATGTTGATTTCACGTATCAGGACACTTCATCCAATACTAAGTGTCAACGTTCTTAAAGTAGTAATATAACCCAACTAGTGAGTTGGGGTTGAGTCCTAAGGGAGTGGTTCTTAATTGAGAATCAATAGGTGAATAAGAATATGTTCAAGTCAAGCATAGCTAAGAACATTTACGAATAAAAGCCTGGTTCAAATTTGGGGTGACACAAGTGTAAAATATCATAGGGGTTTGGTTTCAATTATCAACTAAAACAACAAATAATACGAAAATAACAATTATGGAGACGAAATTCTTGGGATGTGATATGATTATTAGCTAAGATAGACAATCGGGTAATTGCAATTAATAGTAAACAACTGTAAATCAGTGATTAAGCTAGACTTTAGTGGGGATAAACTTTCTCTCGAACAATTTACCCTTAATCAAATTAGTTTCTCTCGAACACCAATAAGCAGCAATTACAACCTTCGCTTTACTCCATTCACTCGTTCGAATTGAATGTGTGAAAAAGGGTTTAGAGTTCACTCTCTCGAGCTGAATCCATGACAACCCAATACCCACAGACCATCGATTCAGTAATTTTGATTTTAAAACCTCTCTCTCGAGCAAGCCAAAAACACGAAGTTAAGATTGTATTTGCAACTACAACCTATTAAATTCAACCACAATTACTGAATGAAAACACCTTTAAACAACAATTAAACTATCAATTAACAATAACCAGCAATTATATCGACCCATAATCACATAATCACACCCCAAGAATTGTGGTTTTAGCTAGACATCATAAAAAGGTAAAAATCGTTATCAATTTGTGTTTTCATCAACTGGGTAGGATTTGATATTGTCTTTACAAAGGACTAAGAAGAAGAATCTTCATTACCCACTTCCAATTTCTTAGAAATGAAAATCTTCAAAGCTAAATAAAAATTGTCGCCAAACTTGAAAACTGAATAATAATGAAAACTATTGAATGTTCGATCCTAAACTAAATAATTTTAAAATGTATTTATAGTCGCCTAAAAATGTGCTGCGAAGGACCATTCGATGCAATAAGTCGGGATCGCCGATCCACTCGGCGATCCGTTCTTTCGTCAATTCCATCGCCTTTTTGCTTTGACCTTCAGCAACTTCAAACTCTGTAACTTTGGGCGATATGGCACTGCATCGCGGCACCGTTCGGCGACTCGCCAGTTGTTCCTTTCTATTGCCTACTTGATTTTCTCCTTCAAGGCTTGGTACACTGGAACATTAGGCGAGACATCAGCCATTCGGCGATTTGCCCAATGGATTAGGTGATCCTTATGCCTTATTTTCTTCGTCCTTTCAGCTGTCTTGTTCCTTTTTGCTCATTAGTGTTCATGCTTTGTTCCTCAATCCAAATACCTGAAATTCAAGTATTTACATCAGTTATTTGCACAAAATATGCATTTGAGGACACTAAATCTATTAAAATAAAGCCCTAAATGAGTCCAAATCGTGGACTCATCACATGCCTCTACACCTTTGGTCAGGTGTATTTGTCCTCTCGATGGGGCGTATACATCGGACTCCATGATTACCTCATGTGGTTTTATTATTGGTTATTAGTAGCTCCCACAGTTCAGTTAGACTCTCTTGCATTGACCACATTTCAGTATAATCAGTATTCAGCATCAGTATGTCTAAATTTGGTCAGTGCATTCTATTAGCTCAATATTAAGTATCTATATCATATTCAGATTATACTATTGTTTCATTATTTGTTTAGTTATATGTTTATTTCAGTTTCATTCTATCCTGCATGCTCAGTACATTTCAAGTACTGACGCATACTATGCGCTACATTTTCTTGTGATATAGGTTCAGATTCGCAGCATCTAGATCACGCTTAGATTGGTTCCCGATCTCCTGTTCCGCAGCATCAGTGGTGAGTCCTCATCCTTCGAGGACAATAGTTATGTTATTTTTCAGTTTTGCTAGACTTAGCTTGGGCATGTCCGAGCACTTCTAGTCAGTTAGAGGCAATTTTCAGACATAGTTAGATTCAACTTAGTATTTGAGTTTGATATTTCTTTTGTATTAAACTCTCAGATTTGATATTCAGTTTTAGTACATAGGTATTCCCCATCATTTCAGATTTATTTATGATTAGCTTCCGCATAGTTTTATTTCTCAGTTTATCTTTAGTATGTTCATGATTATGCCAGCAGAGTTAGATTGGGGTCACTTGTGATCCTAGGTCCCGTGTTCGCGTATTGGGGGTCACTCATGGCGTGACAGTCATAACGGACGTCCATGAAAATTTTCGGCCAAAAACAAGTTGGGATCTCAAATCACCAAAAATCCATGAACTATAGCACACAAAAATTGACAAAATCTGATTTTACCTACTTTATGGCTCGTTTGAACTTGAAAAATGATCTGTTTGCCCCTGGGGACCAATTGGCTAAGGCCTTAACGCACCTCCATGAAAAATTTCGGCCATAAACAAGTTTGAATCCTGAATCACCAAAAATTCATGGACTATAGCACAAGAAAATCGGCAAAATCTAATTTTATATGCTTTGTGACTCGTTTCAACTTGAAAATAAGCACATTTGTCCCTCGGGACCAACTGGCTCTATTACTAAGGTCTTAACAAATGTCCATGAAAACTTTCGACCAAAAACAAGTCGAAATCCTGAATCACAAAAAATTCATGGATTATAATACACAAAAATCGGTAAAATATGATTTTACTTGATTTGGGGATCGTTTGAATTTTAATATGGGCTCCTTTGCCCCTCGGGACCAACTGACTCCATTACTAAGGTCTTAACGAATGCCCATGAAATATTTCGGCCAAAAACAAGCCGAAATCCTGAATCACCAAAAATCTATGGATAGCACACGAAAATTGGCAAAATCTGGTTTTACATGCTTTGGGATCGTTTGAACTTGAAAATGGGCTCATTTTCCCATCGGGACCAACTACCTCCATTAATAAGATCTTAACAGACGTCCATGAAAAATATTAGCAAAAAACAAGTCGAAATCCTGAATCACCGAAAATCCATGGACTATAGCGTATGAAAATCGACAAAATCTTGTTAAACCTGCTTTGGGGATCGTTTGAATTTAAAATTAGGCATGTTTTCCCCTCGAGACCAATTGGCTCCATTAATAAGGTCTTAACGGACGTTCATGAAGATTTTCAGCCAAAAACAAGTTGGAATCCCGAATCACCAAAAATTCGTACACTATAGCACACAGAAATCAGTAATATATGGTCTTACCTACTTTGGGCTTCGCTTGAACTTCAAAATGGGTTGGTTTTTCCCATGAGACCAACTGGCTCCATTACTAAGGACTTAATGGATGTCCATGAAAAATTTTGGCATAAAAACAAGTTGAAGTCCTAAATTGCAAAAAATTCATGCACTATAGCACACGAAAATCGGCAATATTTGGTTTTACCTGCTTTGGGACTTGGTAGAACTTGAAAATAGGCATGTTTGCCAATCGGGACCAACTGACTCAATTACTAAGTCTTAACGAACGTTCATGAAAAATTTTTGGCAAAAAATAAGCCGAAATACCGAATCACCAAAAATCAATGGACTAAGCACACGAAAATTGGAAAATTTGGTTTTACGTGCTTTAGGCTTGTTTGAACATGAAAATGGGTCAATTTGCCTATTAAGACCAGCTGGTTCCATTACTAAGGTCTAAAATGACGTCTATGAAAAATTTCGACAAAAAACAAGTCAGAATCCCAAATCACAAAAAATCAATGCACTATAGCACATGAAAATCAGCAAAAATCTGGTTTAACCTGCTTTGGGGATCATTTGAACTGAAAAATGAGCCCGTTTACCCCTCGGGACCAACTGGCTCCATTACTGTGGTCTTCATGGATGTCTATGAAAAATTTCGACCAAAAACAAGTTGGAATCTCGAATTACCAAAAATCCATGAACTACACACGAAAATCAAAAAAATATGGTTTTACATGCTTAGGGGCTCGTTTGAACTTGAAAATGGGTCGGTTTGCCCCTCAGGACTAATTGGCTCCATTACTAAGGTATTAACGGAAATCCATGAAACATTTCAGCCAAAAGCAAACCTGAATCCCAAATCACAAAAAAATCCATAGATTATAGCACACAAAAATCAGCAAAATCTAGTTTTACCTTCTTTGAGGCTCGTTTTGAACTTGAAAATGAGTCTGTTTGCCTCTCGGGAGCAAATCCATTAAAAAGTTAGGCAAAAAACAAGTTGAAATCTCAAATCACCGAAAATGCATGGACTATAGTACATGAAAATTAACAAATATGGTTTTACCAGCTTTGGGGCTCGTTTGAACTTGAAAATGGGCATGTTTGCCCATCGGGACCAACTGTCTCCATTACTAAAGTCTTAACGGACGTTCATGAAAAATTTTAGCCAAAAACAAGCCGAAATCCCGAATCACAAAAAATTCATGGACTATAGCACACAAAAATTAACAAAATCTGGTTTTACATGCTTTGGTACTCGTTTGAACTTGAAAATGGGTCCGTTTGCCCCTCGGGACCAACTGACTTTATTACTATGGTCTTAACGGGAGTCCATGAAAAATTTCGACCAAAAACAATCTGAAACCCCGAATCACCAAAAATTCATGGACTACATAAAAATCGGCAAAATTTGGTTCTATCTGCTTTGGGGTTCATTTGAACTTGAAAATGAGTTTGTTTTCTCCTCAGGACCAACTGGCTCCACTATTAAGATATTAACGGACATCTATGAAAAGTTTCGACAAAAAAAAGCTAGAATCTCAAATCACAAAAAATCTATGGACTATAGCACACGAAAATTGGTAAAATCTGGTTTTACCTTCTTTGGGGCTTGTTTGAACTTAATAATGAGCTTGTTTGCCCCTCGACGCAAACTGGCTCAATTATTAAGGTCTTAACAGACGTTCATGAAATATTTCGGCAAAAAACAAGGCGAAATCTCGAATCATAAAAAATTCATAGACTATATCACACCAAAATTGAAAAAATCTAATTTACCTGCTTTAGGGCTCATTTAAACTTGAAAATGGAATTGTTTTCCCCTCGGGACCAACTGACTCCATTGTTAAGGTCCAAACGGACGTCCATAAAAACTTTCGGCCAAAAACAAGTTGAAATCTCGAATGACCAAAAATTCATGGACTATAGCACACATAAATCAGTAATAAATGGTTTTACCTACTTTGGGCTCACTTGAACTTCAAAATGGGCTAGTTTTCCCCATGAGATCAACTGGCATTATTACTAAGGTCTTAACGGACATCCATGAAAAACTCCAACATAAATACAAGTTGGAATCCCGAATTTCAAAAAATTCATGGACTATAGCATACAAAAATCGACAATATCTGGTTTTACCTACTTTAGGGCTCGTTTAAACTTGAAAATGGACCCGTTTGCCTCTCGGGATCAACTGGATCCATTAAAAAGGTCTTAACGAACGTCCATAAAAAAATTCGACCAAAAACAATCCAGAATCCCGAATAATCAAAAATTCATGCATTATAGCACACGAAAATCAGCAAAATCTGGTTTTACCTGCTTTGGGGCTCATTTGAATTTGAAAATGGACTCGTTTTTCCCTCGGGACTAATTGGCTCCACTACTAAGGTCTTAATGAACGTCCATGAAAAATTTTGGCCAGCAACAAGCCAGAATCTCGAATCACAAAAATCAATTGATTATAACATACAAAAATCGGTAAAATCTGGTTTTAGATGCTCTAGGGCTCGTTTGAACTTGGAAATGGGACTGTTTTCCCCTCGGGACCAACTAGATCCATTACTAAGGTTTTAACTGACAACCATGAAAAATTTTGGCCAAACACAATCTAAAATCCTGAATCCCCCAAAACTTATGGACTATAACATACGAAAATCGATAAAATTTGGTTTTACCTTCTTTGGGGCTCGTTTGAACTTGAAAATGGGACCGTTTGCCCCTCGAAACCAACTAGCACTATTACTAAAGTCTTAACGGACGTCTATGAAAAATTTTGGCAAAAAAAAGCCAGAATCCCGAATCACCAAAAATTCATATAGCACACGAAAATTTGTAAAATATGGTTTTACTTGCTTTGGGGCTTGTTTGAACTTGAAAATAGGCTCGTTTACCCTTTGGGACCAACTAACTCCATTACTAAGGTCTTAACAGACATCCATGAACAATTTCGGCCAAAAATAAGCCTAAATATAGCATATGAAAATTGATAAAATTTGATTTTACCTGCTTTGGGGCTCGTTGAACTTGAAAATGGGTTTGTTTTCCCCTCGAAACCAACTAGATCTATTACTAAGTTTTTAATTGACGTCCATGAAAAATTTTGGCATAAAACAAGTCGGAATCCCGAATCCCCAAAAATCCATAGACTATAGCACACGAAAATCGGTAAAATTTTATTTTACCTGCTTTAGGGTTCATTTGAACTTGAAAATAGGCCCATTTGCCCTTCGGGACCAACTTGCTCCATTACTAAGGTCTTAACAGACGTCAATAAAAAATTTCGACAAAAAACAAGCCGAAATCCTGAATCAACAAAATCCACAGAGCACACAAAAATCAGTAAAGTTTGGTTTTACCTGCTTTAGGGATTGTTTGAACGTGAAAATAGGTTTGTTTTCCCCTCGGTACAAACTGACTCCATTACTAAAGTCTTAACGAACGTCTATGAAAATTATTGGTAAAAAACAAATCGAAATCCCGAATCACAAAAAATCAATGGACTATAACACATGAAATCGGCAAAATCTATTTTTACTTGCTTTGGCGCTCGTTTGAACTTAAAAATGGGCCGATTTTCCCTTCCGAACAACATAGCTAAGTTACTAAGGTCTTAACGGACGTCCATGAAAAATTTCGACCAAAATCAAGCCGGAATGCTGAATCATCAATAATCTATGGAATTTAGTAAACGAAAATTAGCAAAATATGGTTTTACCTACTTTGCGCTCGTTTGAACTTGAAAATGGGCCTTCGGAACCAATTTACTCCATTACTAAGGTATTAACGAATGTCCATGAAAAATTTTGGCAAAAAACAAACTGGAATCCTGAATCACCAAAAATGCATAGACTATAGCACATGAAAATTTACAAAATTTGGTTTTACCTACTTTGAGGCTTGTTTGAACTTTCGGCAAAAAACAAGCCGAAATTCCAAATCACCAAAAATTCATGGATTATAGCACACAAAAATAGGCAAAATTTGGTTTTATCTGCTTTGGATCTTGTTTGAACTTGAAAATAGGTTGTTTTCCCCTCGAGACAACCTGGCTCAATTACTAAAATCTTAATGGACATTCATGAAAAATTTCGGCAAAAAACATGTCAGAATCCCAAATCACAAAAAATTCATGGACTATAGCACACAAAAATTGGCAAAATCTGGTTTAACCTGCTTTAGGGCTAGTTTGAAGTTGAAAATGGGCTTGTTTTGCCCCTCGGGACCAACTGGCTCCATTACTAAAGTCTTAACGAACATCCATGAAAAATTTCGACCAAACACAAGGCGGTACCCCAAATAAAAAAAAATTCATGGATTATAGCACACGAAAATCGGCAAAACCTGGTTTTACCTTCTTTCGGGCTCGTTTGAACTTGAAAATGGTCTCGTTTTCCCCTCGGGACCAACTGGCACAATTAATAAGGTATTAACCGACGTCCATGAATTTCGATAAAAAACAAGTCAAATTTCCAAATCACAAAAAATTCATGGACTATAACACACGAAAATTGGCAAAATGTGGTTTAAACTACTTTGAAGCTCGTTTTAACTTGAAAATGGGTTTGTTCGCCCTTCGGACCAACTGGCTCAATTACTATGATTTTAACAGACGTCCATGAAAATTTCAGCAAAAAATAAGTCGGAAACCCGAATCACCAAAAATTCATGTACTATAGTACATAAAAATTGATAAAATTTGGTTTTACCTGTTTTGGGGCTTGTTTTGAACTTGAAAATGAGTCTGTTTGCCCTTGGGGACCAACTAGCTCTATTACTTAGGTCTTAACGAACTTTCATCAAAAAATTCTACCAAAAACAAGTCGAAATCCTGAATCACAAAAAATCCATGAACTATAGCACACGAAAATTGGCAAAATCTAGTTTTATCTACTTTGGGGCTAGTTCGAACTTGAAAATGGGTTTGCTTGCCCCTCGGGACCAACTGGCTCCATTACTAAGGTCTTAATGGACGTCAATGAAAAATTTCAACAAAAAACAAGTCGGAATCTTGAATAACCAATAATCCATGGACTATAGTACACGAAAATCGACAAAATCTGATTTTACTTGCTTTGGGGCTCGTTTAAACTTGAAAATGAGCTCGCTTTCCCCTCAAGAACAAAAGGCTCCATTACTAAGGTCTTAACGGACGTCCATGAAAAATTTTGGCCCAAAACAAGTCGGAATCCCGAATCACAACTGTATGTACTGCTCCCCCAACTCCCTACGGAGGATTCCATTAAGGTTTCACAAGGAAATTGTTTGAAAGTTGTATCACCAAAATATTAATGGGCTAACACACACGAAAAACTGAGAAACTCGTCTAATTCCTTTAAATTGGCCCATAAATTCCCAAAATAGACTCAAATAGTGAGATTGTACGAACTGCTCCCCCAACTCCTTACACAGGGTTCTAAAAAGGTTTAGCAAATAAATAATTTAGAAGTCATATCACCAAAATATTCATGGTCTAGCACGCACGAAAAACTAAGAAAATCACTTAATTTCTTCAAATTGCCCCTAAATGTCCAAAATGGACTCTGAAAATGGTAAGATTGTACGTACTTCTCCCCCAATTCACTACAGGGTTTTGTAAAGGTTTCACAAAGAAATCATCCAAAAGTCGTATCACCAAAATATTTATGGGCTACCACATATGAAAAATTGACAAAATCACCTAACTCCTGTTAATTGGTCTCTAAATGCCCAAATAGACTCTAAAAATGGTGATATTGTAAGTCCTGATCCCCTAACTCCCTACGGAGGGATCCCTAAAGGTTTCACAAAAAATTCATCTAAAAGCTATATCACCAATATATTTTTGGGCTTACACACAAGAAAAACTAAAAAAATTGCCTAATTCCTTTCAATTGACCCTTAAATGCCCAAAATCACTCTAAAATGGTAAAAATGTACATATTGCTCCACAAATTCCCTATAGAGGGTTCCATAAAGGTTTCACTAAAAATTCGTCTGGAAATCATATCATCAAAATGTTTATGGGTTTCATGACCCTATATGCTAAAAGAAGTGGTGTGGATCCTATAAAAGCTATGAATATGATTCATTACATAATTACAAATGATCCTGATAAATTTTGAGTCAAAAAGTTTAATACACCCATAACAGTGTACCTTTAGGGGCATTCGATTACTAGTTAGAGTTATGCGGATATTAGTTATGTAAGAAAAAGTTATGCAGATATTAGTTATATAGGAATAAATTATGCAGGTATTAGTTATGTAGGAATAAGATATGCAGGTATTAGCTATCTAGATATTAGTTATGTAGGTATTATCTATGTAGGATTTAGTTATGTAAAAATTACAATACATAAATTATTTCTTATTAAATATTTAATTTATTGTGAATTAATATATTTTTCTTAAAAAAAGTGAAATTTGTAAAATTTAAAAAATGATACTGCTTGATAAACAAGCCAAAATGCACAGAAGTATCACCATTAACTAAAAACTACTATGATGCGGCAATAATAAAATATTAACTAGGGACAAAATAAGGGTAAGTTTTAGGAATCACATAGTTTTAATATGAAATTACAATCTATTCCTCTTTAGTTGTAATTATATTAATCCCTTAAAAAGTAACACAAACCAGATACATAATATGTAGCTTGGATATATTAAAGAGTATCTCGGATACATTATAACATAAACCTGATACATTAAAAACTAGCTTGGATACATAATATGTAGCTCGGATACATTATAAAATAAATCGGATACATAATATGTAGCTCGGATATATTAACTATTGGCTCTGATACATTAATATGTAGTTGGATACATTAAAGAAATAAGAAATTTTAGAGATTTTTAAAAATAGAAGGGGATATTGAAAATAAGGAAAACATAAGACGTGTATTTCAGTAATTTTTCATAAAATAATGAAACCCAAAACATGAGGAACATAAACAGCTTAATCGACCTCCTCAATTTTGTAAATCAATTAATATACACTATTTACAAATAAATAAGTAAACAAATTAGGGGTAAACATGTGATTTTTTATTTTAATTCATGTATAAATAATACATACATAACTTATTCCACTTTCTATCTTGCATAATATTATATATAGATTTCCTTATAAGTTATGTAAGTATTAATTATGTAGAATTACTAAAACACAATCAAACACCGTATAAAATTAGTACATAAATAACTTGTATACAATATTTAAAACTTACCAATTAAACATGATATAAAATTAATACATTCATAACTTTTATTCTATTTACAAACCAAACAATATATAAAATTAATACATAAATAACCAAGTTATTCATGTATTAGATTATCTCTTAAGCAGTAACCAAACGGCTCCTAACTACTGTAGGGACTGAAAAATAGCAACCAGATACTATTTTATTAATGTATAATTTAATAACAATATTATTTTAAGAATATATTAAACCAAATGACCCTTGGTGTATATCCAATAGCAACCGGGAATATAACGGGAATATCAATGTGTTATATTCCTTGTTTGGATGGATTATTGATTTGTTCATAAGTTTGCTCAATCTAATTAATTTTAGTTTATTAAAATTTGAGTTGATATTTGGCTTGAATTAAATTAATAAAATATTTTACAATTACTTTAATTTATTTGATATGTTATGTATATCATAATTAAAAAATAATAATTTTATAAGGTACTAAAAAATAATAAAAGAATAAATAAAATAATTAAAACTTAGTAAGAGTGGACACATTAGGTTGACTCATATTTTGATCTATTTCAGTCTAAGTAACTTTTGAGTGGGTCAATAATTCACTCATTTTTTTTATTCAAGATTTTTACCCCTCCAAATTTAGCTTAATCCTCCCAAAAGTTTTAGCATAATCATATTATATCATATTAAAAGTGGAAAACTTCAAGTTAAAAGTTGGATTATGAAAATGTCTTTATAAAGTCATAGTAATTTTAGACAAAAATAAATATACATATTAATTATAATAAAAACTATCATATTTTATTGAACATTATTATTATATATTTATGGACAAATTTTAAATAATTTTTAAGAAATAATGTGGTATTTTCTTTTTTCCTATAAAATTAGCTTTTAATTTAAAAAATTTAGTTCCACTAAATTTAATAAAAAAATTATTTGAATTAGTTGAGTGACTTTTTATAATTATCTGCTAGTGAAGTTCTGTATCTGGCTTTCAGAAAATACTAAAAAAATATTGTCCATTTTGTCATTGTTAAAACTTCTGTCCGGTTGTCTGATGAAATACTTCTATATATTAAACTAACAAAGATTAGTCTAATAGCTTTAAAAAAATCTGTCTAATGATATACAAATTTTATTGCTCCACTTGAAATTTTTAATGATAAAAGATTCTTGAATAAGACATGGATATATATACACACACCAACTCGACTAAATTCATGTGGTGGACTAGTTGTTTATAGGTTAAACTAGTCAGGAGTTTGTGCTAGCACAGGTTCAATATGCATTTTTTTTATCTTAATTTATGTAACATAAATAAAATTTGGAGAGTTGATCAAATTTTAATATGATTTTTTGATATTTTAAGTTATTCATTAGTAGAATTTCCAGAGTCAATCAAACTATTTATATGTGCTTTAGATATTTTAAATTGTTAATTATTGTGATTTATAGTACTTTTTAGGGAAAGGGGTCTGAAAAATACCCCAACTTTGGCCGAAATTGTTATTACGATACCAAACTTTATGGAGGAGCTTTTACCTCCTGCACTATTTAATAGTGTATTTTAAAGGTATATATGTGTCCACGTGAACACGTTACTATTTATAATTATGCAATATTTATGATGTTCATGTGGACACATATACCTTTAAAATACACTATTAAATAGTGCAGGGGGTAAAAGGTCATTTCCAAAGTTCGGTATCATAACAATAATTTCGGCCAAAGTTCGAATATATTTCAAACCTTTTTCCCTATTTTTTAAGTAAAATTCAAATAACATGTATTAGTCCCTTTGTCACAATTTATATGACAAATAGAATTTCAAGAGTCAACCAAATCTTTTATATATTTTTAAATATTTCTAGTTATTACTTCTTAAAATCTACTATATTTCTTATGGTGTTTCCAAATAATACATGTTACTTCATCTAGTCTTGTTTATCCATCACTGATAATATTTAAATTATTTATTTCAACAAAAAATAGACTAATATATATATATATATATATATATATATATCAAAAAAATTATTCACTTCCTATAAGGGGAAAAATAGACTAATATTATTAGTGCTTATCTATCACTAATAACATTTAAATTATTTATTTCAACAAAAAGACAGTATACATCCAAAAGAAAACTATTCACTTTCCATGAGGAGAAAAATTAAAACAAACATATTTTAGACAAGTAACATGTGACAAGTGAATGACATGATTTTTCGTTGATAACTTGAAAACTACAAGTTCGAATACTATTCCAACATTATCATATATTTATTTGAAACAAGAGGTCTTTGCACTCCTGAGTACTCCTTAATGAGCGGTCATTTAGGCTCCTTAATTCAAGCTCTTGAAAGTTTTATCTAAATATTGTCGATCGAATATGATGATTAACATATAGAACCTCTTCTCAATTTCTTCAAGTTAATGATTCATATAGTCAATCAACTTGTTAAAGCTGAATAAACACCAATACAGAATATTACTTTTTGATTTGTAGAAAATTCAATCAAACTTCAATTGAGATCACCAATTGCATCTAATGAAGTAAAATCTTGAAGTTCTTTGTCTTGTTCAAAAAGTGTCATTTCTTGATCAGCCATAACAATCCAAGCTTCAATCCCACCAAGAAATTCTATAGAATCTAATAAAACAATATTATCTTTTATCCCAAGAAACGCGACAATCGTTAAAATAGGCTCACCCCATCCAAAGTTTGCTTCATAAATCGAAAATTTACACCAACTTGAAATCCTTAACACGCGAATATCATCCCCTTGACTCATGATCAATTCTCCGACTTGCTTAAAATTACTTTTTACAAACTCAAAACCTTCCTCTCCGCGGATTCTCTCCACGTAATTACCATCAATTCTCCCAATTGCACTCTTTATTTTTCCTACCAATGAAAACCATTCATTTACCACACTTGCTATACAACTTGTTACTAAAAAAAAGTTACCAAATGAACTTTCATCCAAGTGTGGAACTATAATTTTCCTTATATTCACTGGAACAATTGCAACAGAGTTGCACCCTTTTGCAGCCATGAAACATTTCCATAACAAAGCTAGAACAACTTCTACACGTGTCGCGTTCTCATTGTAACCCCAATTCATCAACTTAGCCTTCATTTTAGCTATATTTGAAGTAGTAAAAATGAATCTTTTTACTGCTAGCTTTTCAGCTACAGGATGAATTGGTATGCAGTTTTCCTTTGGTGTGTCATCGGATATCCCTCTTGGTGGAAAAGTTGACGATAAAGAGATGAAAATAGAGTCTTTTCTTACCTTGTTGGCCCCTATGTTGCTAGGGCTCTTCAACAATGCTGATAGGTGCGAGTTGGATGCTCCAAAAGTAGTGTATTTTTGAAGGATCTTGCACGGGTGAGACAACATTTTTGGAGAGTCCACGCAACATGTGTTGCTTATTATTAACCCTTCACTTGCATTGCACCAATTAATGATGAATGTGCAAAGGCTAGAAGCATCACCAATCTTATGTGAAATGGAGATACTAATTGCTATACCACCACAATTGAATAAGTTAACTTGAATGGCTAAAAGTTCTTGAAAATTTGATGAAGAGCCATTTGAACAGTAAGGTGTGAGTTGGACTAATTCATTGGATTTTGGATTCTTGATTATGTCTAAAAGTGAAGCATCCACTTGTGATTCTTGATAGTAAGCTCCTTCATCATTGCAATCAATTGAATATTGGGACTTCATTCTTCCAGCCAAAGGGTAAAATTGAGTTAAAGTTTGTGAAAGTGAAGTTTTTAAGTGGTTGCATATTTGTGATTGTGTGATGTTTTCACTCTTTTTGTAAAACAAAATGAGTGGGATTGAAGAATGAGGTATTATTTCATCTATGAAAGAGATTTTGTGGTCTCTAAGTTCATGTGGAGTTGGGGATGATGGCTTGATAAGATCTTCACAAATCTTGGCAATTTTCATTTCTTTTCTTGAACATGTAAGATGAGAATGTAGCGTGTTTCTTATATAAGTGATCGAGTTTAACTTCTATCTACTGACAGTGTAAGCTTGTCAAGAAAAAGGCGAATACTGAATCATAATAAGTGGAATTAGTAATTTAAAAAATAAAACAAGCGATCTTCCAGAATAGGTTAAATTGCACTGATAGTATGAAAAAATCCCGATTTTTTTTTATGTGACAAGGAATCGTCTTCCCCCATGAGGAGACAAATGCTACAGGATTGACTAGTACAATAGTTAGTACTTATGATAAATAATTCAATTTGTTTTTTGATTGAATAAAATTAATGAGCTTTAAGTCCTTGTCTTGTGATTGTATCTTATGGTAACTAATGAACTAATTGAATATTCAACTATTAAGTCCTTGTCATGTGTTCTGTATGATAGTAATTAGTAACTAATATAGTACTTCAACCATTTATTTTTTTTTGTTTCCCGCCCTCGAAATCAGCTTTAAGGCCCACAGTAAGTCCTATTTTTTGGGTGAAAAAATATTCATATCAAAAGCAATTTTATTCGAGGGCTCAAACTTCAGACCTCTTGTTAGAATGAAATGGTACTTAATCATCACCCTACTACAACTTTTGGAAGTACTACTTCAACCATTAGTTCAGCTGAGGAATTATTGCTCATGTAATAATTTGAAATTTATTAGAGTTATGTCCTCTATGGAACTATTACTGATGTTATCTTAAAGTAGAATGTGATTGAGTTTGTGTCTTTGTTATTTAATTTGTAGGAATAGATAATACATATATGATCAAATGTATATGTAGATAAGGACAACTTAGAGTTGGATGAGAATTCCTAATTCAAACTGAAATGTTAAGTGGTTTGAAAAATAAGATTTTCCTTTTACAATTAAAAGGTTTGACTTGTTGGTCACTAAAATGGGAGGGACACTATAAGATTTTTTGGCCCTTGTTAAGTGTATAGAATCTCGCATTCTCTTGTTGTATGTGTTGAGGAGTAATGGAACTTAGTGATGAGTTGACTAGTTCATATTGAATAATTCTAATGATGAAAAGGAGTAAAACAGACAACTTGATTATTTATTGATGTGTGGTGTGTGAGAATGATTTGGAATGTTGTTGATTCATTATTGATGTTGTATCACAATTGTATGTTGTGAATTGTGCATTGATATGAAAATGATATCTCTTAATTATTTGCATGAACATGCCTATTTGCATGGGTTTTGAGACAAGGTTGTGACAAGTGGTATATGAATTGAGGAAGAAAAAGGAATGATAGAGGATGTATCATTTCGAGGAGAGTGTCATGTGCTGTAATGAATATATTGATTCGAGGGTCGTATCGTACGCCGCGATGGATGCATGGACTAATAAGTCCCATATGGATCCCGGATTGGGAGAAATGACGTGTATCATTTGGTCAAACATGCATCATTATACTTGGTATTGCATTGCATATCTATATCATTATGAATTTGTGAGTGCCAGTCTATGAAACTTGTGATTGATAAATTTGATCCTCTGTATTGTTGATCTATAATTGTTGGAGTGTTGTTATTGAGCTATGTGTCATTTAAATTGTGCACTGTCAGGCTGGGCTGATTTTATGCAGGTTGTAGTTGTGGAGGTTCGGTTGAAGTGATAACAATATTCATATTCTATATACTTGACTTTGTGTTTAGGAGTTTGTTTGTTGAGTACCGTGTTGCTTGTACTCACCCCTTGCTTCTATATTTGTGTAGGTTATGAGTCCGGATCTTCGTGATACTCGCTATTATCTTCTTGTTCGAGGCTTCCTATGGAGACTCGTGAGGTAGTTGATTGTCATCTCAGCGGACCCTCTTACTCTTATTTATGATCTTGTTCTACTTTAGAGATAATATCATTTGAGACTTGTGTTTTTCTTTCAAATCTATTGTAATATATTAGAGGTGTGTCCACATGACAACCAGGTTTTGGGAATTTAGTTAAATTGACTTGTTATCAGCATTATTAGTTGTTAAACTTTTATTTTATTTTACTCCTACATTTTATCATGATATTTGAATTTTAGGCTGACTTGTCTTGGTGGGATAAGACAAGTGTCATCACATCTATTTGGATCGTGATATTAATTGACTTCTTATTTTTCACCATTCTCCTCTTTGACCTTGAATCGAATTTGTAATTTTGATATTTTTTTTGTGGTGAGTTTGGTGTAAGTGATAAAATTAATGGGGGCATGACTTTTAATTTTGATAATTGGCAATGAAAGTTGTGTGCTTTTGACGGTGGATATTGAAATTTGTGGTTATGATTGTTATGAATTTCAATGGTGGCAATAGTGGTGATTTGATTCCGATAGTGAATTTAATTAAATTTATTATGATTATTTGCATATTTTTATGGTTCCGGTGGTGAATTTACTTGTGGGTGCTGGAATCTATGGTGATGGAGATGTGAGTTTGGCGATAATGACATCAATGGTGTTTGTTTAATGGTGGATTTGATGGTGTATATGGAAGAAATTAAAAGGCAATTGGAGTGATGTGGAATTTTATTTTATTTTAAAATCTCACATAATTGTTGATATGACAATGACATGGTGATGACATGTCACGAGTATGAAACATTTCTCATTATGTGACTAGTTGTATGTGCGTTACGATTAAAATAAAATCACTGTTAAGTTATTCAGGATTATTAATAGATCGTTACAATAATTTAAACGTGTAACTGACTTTTCGTGACAAATTCAAAAGAAAAATATATGTCTTTTCCCATTCTGAAATGTATCAATTTATTCTACTACGAATACACAAAAATTCATGAATAGAGATCAGAACATAAGAGTCTGTTTGGATAAACTTATAAAAAGTAACTTATAAGTCATAAGTAGATAATATCCTTCTTTTGACTTATTTTTAAACTATTTTTACCTAAAAATTGATGCTTAAAATACTTTATAAGCCTTCCAAACACCTCCAAAACTAAAAAACTACTTTTACAGGCACTGAGCTTCACAACAGAAAATGCAATCACAAGTTTCATCTGGATCACATTCCCCTATTTGAATTGGTCCCTTAATACCAGGGGGTGGAGGGCTGTGACCATACTTGCTAATGCATAGATCATTGCACTTCAAAGCATCACAAGGCTGTGTTGGTGATGGGATGTACACATGACAATAGCCCATTAATCCATTCATCTTAGTACCTTCAATTTTGTATTAGAAAAAAAATTACTTAGTAAAAGATTATAAATTATAAATTTTCATTGAATATATAAATTACATAAATGAATATTTAACTTACTGTGAACACTACTATATATAGGACAAATAAGAAGAAAGTTATTCTTAAGAAGTACTTCATGATTCAATCCTCAAATTGTGTCAATGAAACTTAAATTAAGTTATTATAAGCTATATATATAGGAACACATTAATTTAAGGTCAAGGAATAATTAACTTTTCAAGATTATGAAAATAAATGAATAGTTTACCAATTCTTAGTTAATTATTAAAGATAATGCAGACATGACATTAATTAATTTTAGTCAATTGATACTTACTTTTCAAGATTACTAATAAATATGAATAAATTTTTAAAAAATAATTATTTTTTACCTAATTTAATTAGAAATATATAAAAAATAGTTATAAAAAATGACTTAATTAAGAGTAACTAACTATATATTATAAACTAGGCCTTCTCTTCCACCTAAGTGGACTATCTTTCCTTATGGAATCTAAGAAAAAAGAGATTCTTGTGTTTGGCGAAAATTATTGTCCTTTAATAAAAAGATAAAAAATTGTATGCCTTTAAATCCCGTCTTTCTTGATTCATAACAAGACAATAGGTGGACTATTCTTTCCTTATGGAATCTAAGAAAAAAGGGATTCTTGTGTTTGGCGAAAATTAATGTCCTTTAATAAAAAGATAAAAAATTGTATGCCTTTAAATCCCGTCTTTCTTGATTCATAACAAGACGATTAATAGGTGGAGTTGTCTAAAGATAATGTTGAAAAAAAATTTCTCGATGTTTGACGATTAATTAAAACGTTAAGGTCAGTACAAGCATCAAATTAAAAACTTAGTGATTTAGCTAAGAATTCTATTACGTTTCAAAAATTCGAGTTAGATGTAAAAATAATAAATACAAAAAGATAAATCTGAATCACATAACTAATACATATTTAGATATTAAAATCAATATTTAAGCATGTACTAAGTGCACAAAAATAATTAGAGTTGAAAAGAAACAAATAGAACAAGACAAGTGATTGATGCCTCTTTTTTGTCAACCAACCATACTAATCCGACGATATATTATATTGTCATGATCATCCGTCACTAATAATATTAAATTATTTATTTCAACAAATAATAGACTAATATATACAACAAAATATTCACTCCCCATGAGGAGAAAAACAACTAATCTATACAAAACAAATATACTAATATTATTAGTGTTTATCCGCCACTAATAATATTTAAGTTGTTTATTTCAACAAAAAAATAGATTAATATTATTAGTGTTTGTCCACCACTAGTAATATTTAAATTATTTATTAAACAAAAAAAAAAGACTAATATATAAAAATAAAATATAAAAATAAGACAAATATTATTAGTACAAATCCACCACTAATAATATTTAAATTATTTATTTCAACAAAAAATAGACTAAATACTAAAGAAAATTATTCACTTCCCATGAGGAGAAAAATAGATTGATATAATTAGTGCTTATCCACCACTAGTAATATTTAAAAATAATTTATTTCAACAAAAAGTAGACTTAGTCTATATCCAACAAAAAAAAAAAAAAAAAAATTATTCACTACTCATCCCCCGCGAGGAGAAAAATCAAAACAACCACGGATTTTGGACGAACAAAACGTGACAAGTGAATGACATGATTGAAGACTGCAAGTTCGAATTCTATCTCAATACTATTCTTAGCGCAATGAGAATACATTTTTTGTGAGCCACTCGTTTCTTTTAAAGTAGAGGTATTTGCATCCATAGCTCCTTTACGAGCAGTTATTTAGGGGTTTTGATTTTAAGCTTTAAAAATTTTATCAGAATATTATAATCGATCGAACATGATGATTAACAGAACATCTTCTCATTTTTTCAAATCAATGATTCATATATTCAATTGAGATTACAAATTGCATCTAGTGAAGTAAAATCTTGAATTTCTTTATCCTGTTAAAAAAGTGTCATTTCTTGGTCAGCCATAATAATCCAAGCTTCAATTCCAACAGGAAATTCTTTAGAATCTAATAAAACAATATTATCTTTTACCCCAAGAGTCACAACAATCGTCAAAATAGACTCACCCCATCCAAAGTTTGCTTCATAAATCGGAAATTTACACCAACTTGAAATTGTTAACATGAGAAAATCATCCCCTTGACTCATAATAAATTTTCCGACTTGTTTAAAATTACTATTTACAAACTCAAAACCATCCTCTCCGCGTATTTTCTCCACGTAATTACCATCAATTCTCCTAATTGCACTCTTTATTTTTCCTACCAATGAACACCATTCATTTTCCACACTTGCTATACAACTTGTTACTAAAAAAAAGTTACCAAAAGAATTTTCATCAAAGGGTGGAACTATCCTTTGCCTTATATTCACTGGAATAATTGCAACAGAGTTGCACCCTTTTGCAGCCATGAAACATTTCCATAACAAAGCCATAACAACTTCTACACGTGTCGCATTCTCATTGTAACCCCAATTTGTCTACTTAGCCTTCATTTTAGCTTTATTTAAAGTAGTAAAAACTATTCTTTTTACTACTAATTTTTCAGCTATAATACGAATTGGCATGTTGTTTACATTTAACGTGTTGTCAATTGTCCCTCTTGATGGAAAAATTGACGATAAAAAGACGAAAATAGATTCTTTTCTTACCTTGTTGGCCTCCATGTTCTTCAAGTGCATGTCGGATGCTTCAGAAGTAGTATATTTTTTAAGGATCTGGCACGAGTGCAACAATATTTCTGGAGAGTCTGTGCAACATGTGTTGCTTCTTATTGATCCTTCACTTGCATTGCTCCAGTTCATAATGAATTTACAAAGGCTAGAAGCATCACCAATCTTATGTGAAATGGAGATACTAAGTGCTATACCACCACAATTGAATAAGTTAACTTGAATGGCTAAGAGTTGTTGAAAATTTGATAAGGTGCCATTTGAATTGTAAGGTGTGAGTTGGACCAATTCATTGGATTTTGGATTCTTGATTATGTCTAAAAGTGAAGCATCCACTTGTGATTCTTGATAGTAAGCTCCTTCATCATTGCAATCAATTGAATATTGGGACTTTATTCTTCCAGCCAAAGGGTAAAATTGAGTTAAAGTTTGTGAAAGTGAAGTTTTTAAGTGGTTGCATATTTGTGATTGTGTGATGTTTTCACTCTTTTTGAAGAACAAAATGAGTGGAATTGAAGAATGGGGTATTAATTCATCTATGAAAGAGATTTTGTTGTCTCTAAGTTCATGTGGAGTTGGGGATGATGGTTTGATAAGCTCTTCACAAATCTTGGCAATTTTCATTTTATTTTCTTGAACATGTAAGAGGAGAATGTAGTTTGTTTCTTGTTTATATAAGCAACTGAGTTTAACTTCTATATACTGACCGTGTAAGCCTATGCAACAATAAGTGGAATTAGACTTAATATAATAGCTTTAAAAAAGTTGTCTAGTTTTCTCATAAAATACTTTTATATTATACTAACAAAGATTAGGTTAATAAATTAAAAATAACCTTTCTAATGATGATACAAATTTTATTGCTCCACTTGAAATTTTTAATGATAATAAAAGATTCTTGAATATCACATGGATATATATATATATATATATACACACACACACCAACTCGACTGAATTCATGTGGTGGACTAGTTGTTTATAGTTTAAACTTAAACTAGATTCAGGAGCGGCTCAACGTAATTGAAGTCTTAAAGCGAAATTTCAATTTGAGGCCTAAAATATAAATAAACTTCGTATACGTATTTATTCAAATTTTATTTTTCTTACGATGAAAATTATTAGTATTAAATATTATAGTTTTAGTTAAGATTTTATCGACTCAACATTGAAAAACATCCTTTCAGTGAGGTAATTATCTCTTATTATATGAATTGTTAACATAATTCTATGATTAATAAGTTGACAAATATTAAATAAAGATAAGAGTTCTAACAATAGAATCTCAAGAAGTTGATGACTTGGTATACCCCATTTTAATATACTTGTTGTAATGCTTGAAACTAAAATTTAAAAACAAATAATAAAGAATTTGTAATTCACTTTGTTCAACATTTTTCACTATTAATTTTTATTTTTAACAAAGTACAACAGATATTAAAGTGGGTAAAATATATCTTTTAAAATATTATACTTTTAATCATAAATAATCCATTTTTTCTATAAAAAAAATTAACACATAATTTATTTTTGATAAAAATTTGGGCATAAGTCTTATTTTACAAAGCATAGAGCCACTCCTGACTAGATTAGAGTTCGTGCTAGTACCGGTCTAATATGTGCTTTTTTTCTCAATTTACGTGATATAAATAGAATTTGGAGAGTTGATCAAATTTTAATATTATTTTTTGATATTTTAAATTGTTAATTATTACTATAATTTATAGTATTTTTTACATAATTTTTATTTGTCTCAATTCATGTGTCATTAGTAGAATTTCAAGAGTCAATCGAACTCTTTATGTGTCTTTTAAATATTTTAAGTTGTTAATTATTGTAATTTATAGTACTTTTTACATAATTTCAAATAATACTCCCTTTGTTCATATTTCGTTGTCACCATTTTAGATTTCACATCCCTTAAAAAACTAGGTAAGTTTACCATTTTACCCTTATTTAGTGTTCTCTTAAAGTCAAATTTTCAATCAATAAACATGAATTAATTTATTTTACTTAATTAATTTAACCAATGGACATGATTTATTTACTTAGTTTTCCTATGTTGGTCGAATACTCATTTTCAAGGCTAATAACTCTCAAGGGTAAAATAGAAAGAGTGATGTAATTTATGCATTGGTTTTGTGAAATGACAAATATTAAGAAAAATCTATTTTTAGTAAAGATAACATGTAAGTAAGAACAAAAAGGGTATATATTAGTCCCTTATACCCAATTTATATGGCACAAATAAAATTTCAAAGAGTCATTCCTGAGCCGTGGATATACACTTATATTCAAACTATACTTTGTTTTGAATAGAAGAGTTATCAAAAAAAAGATAGGAAATTATGTATGGCCAAAGGCTGATTGTATCCACAGTGGAGAAGATCAGTCCCTAGATTTTTGTTATGTTGCTCGGACTCTCCAAAAATGTTGATATGCCCTTGTCAGATCCTCGAAAAAGTAATAGCTTTTGAAGCATCTGAAATACACACCCGATAGTACTTTTTTAAAAATTCCAAGCAACCCTTAGTTTTTAGCTATGTTGCTCATACCCTCCCGTAAATATTGTCAAAACCCTTGTCAAATCATCCAAAATGTGTAAGGAGGTTCCAAAACACACCTGACAGTATGAAGAGTCCGAGCAACATAGGTTTTTTTAGTAGCCAAGTAGGTAGTGCTTGTATGTCAGCAAAACTCTGGCTGCCCCTAACTTCCTGGACACATGAAGAAAGAAGTCATTTTCTTTGTATTCTACTGTAATTCAGCTTGAATTCAATACTTTCTTTGAATAATAATAATATATAAATATCATTTTTTTTACTCCTAAGTTTTATCAAACACACTAATAACAACACCAAGAATATTCCTAGTTACATCTTTTCTTCATTTCATTTCTAAACTTATGGATAGGGAAAATATCATTTTCCTCTTCTTGCTATTACTAACTTTTTTGACTCTTCAAACTTCAACAGCTTCTCAGATGTTGGTTTCTCGTAGACACCTCGTAGGAGAATGGCGATTGTTGCACAAAAGTATTGGCATAACCGCGATGCATATGCAACTCCTGCATAATAACAAGGTAGTTATATTTGATAGGACGGATTTTGGACGTTCTAATCTCTCCCTTCCAAGAGGGCGTTGTCGTTATAATTCCCATGACTTGGTCCTACACAAAGACTGCTCTGCTCACTCCGTTTTATACGACATTGGTAGCAACACGTTTCGTCCACTAATGGTCCAAACGGATACCTGGTGCTCCTCTGGTGCTGTCCTCCCAAATGGAACGTTAGTACAAACCGGGGGATACAATGATGGGGACCATATAATACGTACTATAGAACCTTGCACGGGTGAGAATTGTGATTGGTTTGAGCTTCCCCGGACTTTAATTCAACGAAGATGGTATTCAACTGACCACATCCTTCCTGATGCACGAATAATCGTGATAGGGGGAAGAAAACAGTATAACTACGAGTTCTACCCGAAAAATTCCAGAGGTAACTCTGCTTTCAGGCTACAATTTCTCAAGAGTACCCGAGACAGGAAAGACGAGAACAACTTGTATCCGTTCGTGTTCTTACTACCAGATGGAAACCTTCTCATTTTCGCGAATACACGAGCTATAATTCTTAACTACAAGAAAAATCAGGTGGTGAGGGAATTGCCTTTCATTCCAGGTGATGAACCTAGGAACTATCCAAGCACTGGCTCAGCAGTCTTACTTCCACTAGACGAAAATCGCCCTATGGAAGCTGAAATCATGGTGTGTGGAGGAGCCCCTCGTCGTGCATATGGACTTACAGCTAATATGGTCTACATGAAAGCCCTTTCAAGTTGTGGACGAATCAGTGTCAGCGATGATAATGGTAGATGGAAAATGGAGACAATGCCAACGCCACGAATCATGAGTGATATGCTAATACTACCCAATGGGGATATTCTCATCATAAATGGTGCATCAAGGGGAACAGCAGGCTGGGATAATGCGCGTTCCCCTGTCACTAGGCCAGTGATTTATCGGCCTAACATGGGGAGATACAACAGGTTTTCGGTCATGAAAGCATCTTCAAGACCCCGGCTTTACCATTCCTCAGCCATTTTGATGACCGATGGACGGGTTCTAGTAGGAGGAAGCAATCCACAGGAAAACTACAACTTCACTGGTGTGGAATTCCCAACTGATCTAAGCTTGGAAGCCTTCTACCCGCCTTTCCTAGCCCGAAAACACAAACATCTAAAACCAACAGTCCTCTCTATTGATGAAATCTTGATATACCAAAAAGCATTTTCCGCGACTTTCACAGTGCCTAGATTCTTGAGAATGGGGACTGTTTCAATCAGGATCATTGCGCCTTCATTCACCACACATTCTTTTTCGATGAACCAACGAATGGTGGTGTTGAAGGGAGTCGTGGTTGTTGCAGTATCCGCTAATACTTATAGATTCACAGCATTTGGTCCATCAACTAAAGAAATTGCACCACCAGGATACTATTTGCTCTTTGTAGTACATGCTGGCATACCAAGCTCTGGTATGTGGGTGAAAATCCAGGATAATACTTGACATACACAAACAACTGTGATAACAAACAGTGACGGAATCAGAATTTTATACAAGTTGAAACGTATGACCTAAAGCAACTTTTGAAACCCCTTTATCATTTTACAAGAATTTTCCTCATGTCAAAGGAATTCAACAACTTATATATAACTAAAAAAACACTTATTTTAACAATTTTCTAGCAAAGGGGATTTATTGAATCCCCTCTTTTCAAGCTAGGTACACCACCGATCATAGATTATTAGTGTTCTGTGCAAATTGATTCGGATATTACATTTGTTAAAAACAATGTCAGATACATCAACAACCCCTTAGACTTGTCAACAAATTTCAAACATACATGCGGAAACCAACCTATTGAACACCTACATGTTGGCAAAGAAAATGTGTCTATTAAACACTTCATTGACATTCAGATAGAAAAACAAGACATATAACATATAATAATAGCTTTAACATGGTAAAATAACAAATAAACTTCATTTCTTTTTTAAAATATATAGGGGAAATGTGACTTTTTTTTCTTGGTTAATTAACTGAACTTTTAGATGTTCAACTTTTATGGGGATTTGTTTATGTGACAGAGTCTCCTCCTCCTAAAAGGAGACCAATCACATAAAGTTTATGCAACAAGAAATCATATAGTTCATGCTTATGTTTAGACGCCTAGTCAGAAATTAAATTTTATGAATTCAAACTTAATATTGAATTCATAACTCAATTTAATTATGAATTTGCGATTAAAGTAAGAGTTGTATTTTTTTTAGAAAAAATAATAATTTATGAAACACTATTAAATGAAACTAAAGGGGTGACAATGTAATTTGCTATAAGTATATTGGATCAAAAAGTAAACAAATAATAGAACATCTAATCATCAAAGAAAATCCAAGGGATCCACGTGATGCAATATACCCATAAATAAACATTTGTTCATGTGATAACATTTAAAATTTAATAAAAATTATATAATATCAAAGTGGTTTACGTATTTTTTTTATTTTTTAAATATATAATATCGAAATTTCAATAAATGTGTATTGTAAGGTGGCCGAGTTGATTTAACATGTAATTTTTGTTAAATAAATAAGTTTGAAATTGCCCCCTCCGTCCTCCCTAACCCCGCTTTATACTTCTTCAATCTAGCTCGTCCCACAAATTTTAACTAGTGAAATTTGCCTCTCCTATACTGCCTAGGACCTATTAAATATAACAGAAATATAATACTACTGTAATTAAACATTTTAAAATAAAACTTTTTAACAAACTAAGAGAAAATAACGTCATGAGCACGTGTCAAAGTATATCTTTTGATACCTTATCTAAATCAAAAAATTTCAATAATTGCAATTCTAGTCCAAATTAAACAATTGAAATATTAATCATATAAGGATACGGATAAATCACAAATCTTTAATATTTTTTAAAGTAATAAAATATACAATAAGTTTTTTTTTTTTGTACTATATATACACTCTTGTTGCTGACATAGAATTGTGTGAAGCTAGAGTTTTTCTGGTTCTTAAATCAAGAAACCTAAAAATCCATCTCAGATTTTGTACTGGTAAGCCTTTTATCTCTTTAATAATTCTTGTTTTTGCAGATTAAATGTTGGGTTTTCTTAAAATTGATAAAAATTGGAACTTTTTTGTGATTTTTGATCTGTTATGGAGGTAAAGTTATGATCTTTGGGGTATTTTTGTTGAGATCAGTGAAGGGTAAGAGCTGATTTTTGTTTCTGGTGATGATCTTTAGGTTACATGAGATTGGTGATATTGTAGATTAGTGATGGTAGAAATTACTTTAAAATTTCTTGAAATTGGATTAGCTTGTTTTTAATTGATTTTTAGATGGATATGAGTGTAGTTCTGATTATAAGTTTTTTCTTTTTGGAGATTAAAAAGGGGGGTGTGGGTGTTAGTATTGGCTATATAGTGATGAAAATTGTGTCATGATATATGGTGATTATTTAACTATTGAGTAATGTTTTGTGATTAATGGTGTTGCTAAAAATTGGAGCGTTTTTATTTTTTTTTAAAAAGAAATTGATTGGTTATGGGTGTAAAGTTTTGATCTTTGAATTATTTTTGTTGAGATCTACTCCAGGATGGGGTGTGGAGGCTTGAGTAGTTAATGGGATTTGAGAACTCTTTTAGTTACAGATTTTACTTAAATATTGACGAATGTTTAGTGATTAATGGAGTTGTTTATTTTCTTGTGCATTGCAGGTTTGAGAAAGATGAGAGAAAGGAATATTGGGAAGTTTTTGTTATTCCTTCTTTGTTTGAATGTGGTCTCAAGTGTAGTGGTAAGCAAATCTCCGGTTCTGCACCTTTGGATATCTTCCTTAGTATGATTGTCATGAGTATACGCATATAATTAGATGTCTAATTATGACCAATGCATATTCTTTTGAGTTCTTTAATATTTGTTTTTCAATTATGTTATTATGAAAAAGTATATATGTCTCCTAATGTATGTCGGTGTCATCCCAAATGTAGATTGCTGCTGCTCCACCAACTTGTCCTGCTGATACTGCCAGTGATTGTGGGAGTGATTCAGGTGAATGGGAAGGGGAGTTCTTCCCTGGAATTCCAAAAATTAAGTATGAGGTAATAATACTAATATACACCCATTAGTTACAGAAATTTTAAGTATTGAACTTGTTGGTGAATTGGGATATGTTATTTGACTGAATTTTAATTGCTAATTTTAGGGTCCTTCTAGTAAGAACCCGCTTTCCTTTAAATGGTACAATGCCGAGGAGGAGATTCTTGGGGAAAAGATGAAGGTTAGTTGTGATCACTTGTTTTTAGGATTCTTGGCAAAAACTATGTGATTTTGTACTTATAAATAGTTATAATTTCTTTGTTTGATATAGGATTGGATGAGATTTAGTGTAGCATTTTGGCATACATTCCGTGGCACAGGAGCTGATCCATTTGGTGCTCCTACAAAGATGTGGCCATGGGAAGATGGTACCAATTCCCTGGCTATGGCCAAGAGAAGACGTGAGTTCATAGATTACTATTTCCTCCAATTTAGAGGCAACAATAATTTCTAAGTAGCTTTTGAATAGAACTTATTTCTCACGCTATTACTAATTTACAGTGAGAGCAAACTTTGAGTTCCTGGAGAAACTTGGAGTAGAAAGATGGTGCTTCCACGATAGGGACATTGCTCCGGAGGGCAAGACCCTTGAGGTAAATTTGAGAGAATGCTAAGCTTCTAGAGCTTTTATTCTGCATCCCCATCCCAATAATAAAGTGGATTGGCGAAGCTCATGTCTGATTGTTGAATCAGCTGTGTTTAATCCCAGCTTCGTCTCTTGTGAGCATAAAATCTTTGTTATCCCGAAGAATTTGACATTAACTCAAAATATATGGTTTGTGTTATAGGAAACAAATGCAAACTTGGATGAAGTGGTGGCTCTTGCCAAAGAGCTTCAGGTAATAATTTGTTATTAGTTTGATGAACAATTAAGTTGTAAACCAAGTGTCGTAACTTTTTCCGACAGAACATGAATTTTCCTTCTGCTCTCTCACATTTCCTGATGCCTTCTTAAACTAATACCAGTTTTACTAGTTCATCTCGTTATGTTTTGTCAAATGGTTCTCCTAAGAACCATGTAAGGCTCAATTATGATTTATCTTGAATACTTCCCTCTATGTGGATTTTACAGGGAGATAAAATTCATCTTTTGTGGGGTACAGCTCAATTGTTCCTCCAGCCTCGCTACATGCATGGTGCTGCTACTAGGTATGCATTCATACAGAATTGCCTTTGATTCACCCTGTATAAGAAAAGTGTGCTCATGCTCGGAAAATGTGGAATTGCAGCTCCGAATTAGGTGTATATGCATATGCTGCTGCTCAGGTCAAGAAAGCCATGGAGGTACAAACTTCTGCTTTCCTCTTTACGTGACTTTAGATAATAAGATCAGACTATTGAACGAGAACTCTGATTACTTAAAACAAATACAGTACCTGAAGTAGGATTTGCTTGAACAGTACCGTTGCATGTGTTTCATTTTCAGGTTACACATTATCTTCGGGGAGAAAATTATGTCTTTTGGGGTGGTCGAGAAGGTTACCAGAGCCTCCTGAATACAGATATGGAAAGAGAACTTAACCATATGGTAAGATTGTCACCTTAATATTTATCAGCAAAATTCAGATATGTTAATTGCACTATTAACAGATTTTCTCTAGTAAACAAGTTAAAAACCCACCCTATGCTATTATCCCATCATTCTTTGTGTGTTTTGAGGGTGTTTGGGGACCAATTCAGAAGAGAGTGTCCGCTACTGAATTTCTTTATTTTGTTTAAGATTGCTTAGTGTACTGAGAAAATGTGATTTTTAACTCCTTGCAGGCAAGGTTCATGGAAGCTGCTGTCGCTTACAAAAAGAAGATTGGCTTCAATGGTATTTCAACTTAACCTGTTCTAATATTATAGAATTTAATTTTCTGCCATGGAGTTCAAAGTTTTAATAGAAGTGTAAAAAATTCCGATTTGAATCTTGTATAGCTCACCAATCTTATTAGTTTGTAAGTTAACCTCACACGTTATTTGATTTGATTCCAGGAACATTACTAATTGAACCAAAGCCTCAGGAGCCAACAAAACACCAGTATGTTTACTTTACGTGATGCATCTGCTGAGAATGTGATCTCCTAAATTTTTTCCTAAATTACTTATTAAATTAATCTAGGTATGACTGGGATGCTGCAACTTCTGCTAATTTCTTACGCAAATATGGGCTTATAGGTATTTAATTCATTCTTCATTTCCTTCATAGTGCATTCTCAAAGAAGTGGCATGGGAGCTTTGTTATTACATGTTCGAATAAGAGGGAATCATAATGATTTTCATCTTGCGTTTTCTGCAGGAGAGTTCAAATTAAACATCGAGTGCAACCATGCCACTTTGGCTGGTCACAGGTTTGTGTTTTTTCAGTGCAAATTAAGTATGCCCATTGCCCGTCTTTTGCACCTTATTAAAACAAATTCGTGTTTTGCAGCTGCCATCATGAGCTTGAAACAGCAAGAATTAACGGTTTGCTGGGCAACATTGACGCAAATTCTGGCGATCCCCAGATTGGTATGTGACATGGAAATATCAAACATGTCAACATGTCAATGTTTTCCCTTGTTATTGCTATAATACCACGAGACTTGAAGATATGAAAGCTTATCCATAATGCAGGTTGGGACACAGATCAGTTTTTGATGGATGTCGCTGAGGCAACATTGGTGATGCAAACCGTTATTAAAAATGTCTGTGATTAGACATATCCTTTTTAATTGCTTGAAAACTGAAAAGCGTTAATCATCAAAAGTCACTTAATTCTTAATTTTTAACCAGCTGATCTTTTCTTTGAACAGGGAGGATTGGCACCAGGAGGATTCAACTTTGATGCAAAATTGTTAGTTCCATACTCTGCTATTACCTTTTATTTTCCATCACGAATTTTCGACTTTGACAGTAACAAATTAGTCAATATCATTGAAGTGTGTCTAAAATCTAAATCGTAGACAGAATCCAAAGACAGTACTTGTTTTGTTAGCCGCCATATCAAAAGAGTATATTTTGAAGTCTTGGGGATGATGGTTAATTGGTTTTTATTCTTCCTAATAGGCGGAGGGAGAGCACCGATGTTGAAGACCTATTTATTGCTCACATTGCTGGTATGGACACTCTGGCCCGTGGCCTCAGAAATGCTGCCAAGCTAATTGAGGTGGTGTTCCTTTCTCAACTACTAGCTAAATTTTCAATCAACCAATATAGCAAATCAAATATGCAATAGTGTACTTAATTTTCCTTGTTTGCAAACAGGATGGCTCGTTGAGTGATCTTGTCAGAAAGCGATATCAGAGTTTTGACTCCGAACTTGGTGCTGCAATTGAGGTATTGTTTTACTATCACCTTTTCATTTTCCATCCATCTACCGTGTTCCGTTCACTAACGCTCGAGAGTAAAACTATGTGTTCTCCAACAGTCTGGGAAGGCAGACTTTGAACTGCTCGAGAAGAAGGCGCTAGAATGGGGAGAACCTAAAGTTCCTTCTGGAAAGCAGGTAACATTTTATAGATAATGGTGTTATGCTTACAATGTTCACTTGCCATAAATAATATTTCATTATTTGCTAATACTAAAGTTTTGTATTAACGAATGACGTTCAGGTCATCATTATCTACAAATACTGAACTTTACAATTTGAAATACCAGTGAAATCGTATTTCAAGTAACATAATGGTTTTCACTCATTTTCAAGTGAAATTTACTGTTGAAACGCCACTTATCTTTCGAATACTGTTATTCAACTTTAACGTCAAATACGTTTTCTTTTTAAACCTTCAACCAAGCATTGTCATTTACTATGCACATATCTGGAACTTATTTTTGTGTGTGTGATCTTACTTTAATTTTTTTGTTTGGTTCTAAATATTGCAGGAGCTTGCAGAGATGATTTTTCAGTCAGCATTGTAGAAATCAGAGTTTTATACTTTTTAGCAGCAGCAGTAGGAAATAATATTTTATCATGGGTAGGAAGTAAATTGAGAAAAAAATATTTACATATTCAGTGTATGGGTGTTCCAAGTGAATTTTTTAGTAAACTGATTATGCAGAAAGTTGAATGTTTATTACCCCCACTTCAATGACTACCATGCTTCTGAATATATTTTTTTTTAATACAAGTTACCATGTAAAAAAATATCTTTTTATGTGTTGATGATGTAAAAAGGTTTGGATTAATTATTTCTAAAATCTCAAACAAGTAGGGATTGGCTATTTGAATTGCTTTATTTGAGTGTGCCTTAGTCCTAATTGTATCCTCTAGCAATTAAGGGATAATCTATTTGAATCTTTGCTATCTATGTCGTTTCATTTGAGAGTGATTTAGTTCGATATATTTAAAATTGATTAAATAACCCTCTTACCTAACATTTTACACATCAACATGACAAACTAATTAGTATCGCCTATATATATTTTTCTTCCATTATCTCTCCGTTTGTTTTTTATACAATTTTAGACTTGCTTCTTCCTCTTTTCTAGTTGACATGGTCGGCTTGGTCAAGCCATCTCAAGTGAATTTGTCTCATTTTATCCTCTTTGTGTTAATCATATTCTAATTTATATACACAGTATAATATTATTTTGTCTAAAAATCTTCCTTTTTTATGAAGTTGTCTTCAAATCATTATGTTGAACTTGCCTTCCATTTTAGTTAAATAATTTTCTATAAACATTTCTCCAATTCAATTATCCAATTAATATATAGTCAGTCCCACTTCTACTCATCATGTTTTTCCTGACTTGCAAACATCATTGTTTTCGGTACATACCGCAAAAACTATATGAAAATCAAGACCAAGACAAATATACAAAAACAGGGAAGAAAAAGAAAAGATGAAAGCAAAACCATTGAGCTTTTCAAGAAAAGAGAGTGTAAATTTAATATATGAGTCAAAATAAAGCCACGTATTCTCATTATCTGTGATAAGTATAAACATTATATCCGAGCAGTTCGCATTAATCAGAAACTATGGCAATTAGAAAAATAATTGAAGGCCGAAATTGATTCACATTAATACCAAGTTCTCTCTTGTTTGTCTTCACAATTTATCTGCTGCATCGTTTACAAAAATTTAGCCACCTCCAGATTTGAGTGTATTACTCAACCTACATTTAGAAGAATCGAGAAAAAAGGAATGAGAACGATAGGTTCATTTGTGTGTGAATGTGTGTGTGTGTGTGTTCAACTTATGTGAAGACATTTCAGAAACGAACTGCAAATGTGATATCAGCAAAGCAAAAGGGAAGTTGAGGCTGAAAAATGCTTGCATAGCCTTGGATCCTTTCATCCAAATAGACTACCAAGTTTGACATATGACTTTGTTAATCTTAGTTTATCAAATAATCTTTTCATTTTTTATTTTTGCTTATCTTTTCCAAAAAAGGCAACCCAATTGAACAGCAGATTTGGAGCAAAGGTAAAATTAACCCCGTGCAAGCTATAGTTCACGGGTTCAAGTTGTGGAATTAGCCACTGATCCTTGAATCATGGTAGGCTGCCTACATTTCATCCCCTTAGGGTGTGACCCTTCCCAGGACCCTACATGAACGCAGGATGTTGTGCACCGGAGTGCCCTTTTTTTTCCAAGGAGCCCATTTAATGACAAATGAGAACACAAAAATATGGTTTGCATTCATGCCATATAATTGCCATGGCATCATAAAAAAAGGTAAGAAGTTGAGCTCACCAGTCCAAGCCCTCAAAGAGCCCTTCTCCTTTGATGGCAGAAGTCTTAAAAATAGCCCACTGCCTATTTTTAATCTTGTGCAGCTCTAAGGCCTCAGTCACTGCAGCATCATCAAGTGCACCAGGAAGATCCTGTCAACAATTGAAGACTAAAAATAAATGATAGTGAATGATTACGTGCTTATCTGAACAGACGGCTAATATCAGTCTGGATGTGGGTTGGCATTTCTGTGTCGCACGTGCACGCATGAGAGAGTGAGAATGCAAGTTGGCAAAAGAAAGAACAACAACAACTACACCTTAATCCCCAAACTATTTGGAGACTGCTATATGAATCATTTATTTCCAATTGCGCTCCATTGGGCACATTCCAGTCCGATAACCAATAGTTTGTCTTTCAAAACAAACTAGGGATTTTCTTAGTCTAGAGGTTCTATAAATCTCAGACTATCCTTACATTGGCAGGCAAACAGTGGCATATTTAAAGGCAAATAATAGGGCATCTGAACCCGTGGTCTCTTCGTAAAACTAGATATTTTATGTATATATTTTCTAAAATTTGTATTATATTATATTATCTGACCCGTGGTCTCTTCGTGCACCCATGTTCGAAAAATCCTAAATTCGCCTCTGCATGCAAATCTCTAAGAAGCAAAAGAAGAACTAACTATGTAGCAATTTTAATACTACTATACAGTAACTCAAAATTATAGCTGAATAATGAAAGAATACATTGCATTTATTCCAGGATCAAATGGACCAAAGCTTCTTCTGCAGCTATGTAGAAAAAGAACTAGCAAGGACGCAAACCTGCTTGTTAGCATAGATGAGGACGACAGCACCCTTCAACTCTTCCTCCTGGGAAAGAAAAAAAAAAAGGAAACATGCATCATCAATGACCATCCTCACAAGTAACATACATCGTAAATGCTATTCCTCAGAAGTCAAATAAAAGATAGGAACCAGAAAGCTTAACTAGAAATTAGAAGATTCAAAAGGAAAAAAATAGATAGCTTCCTGGTAGTACAAATTGTATTTCTATTATTTGTACAACTCTTAAAAAGTTGCATCCCTGGCACCCACACAAATACAGTTCTACCATAAGTCGAAAATATTCCCCACTTGCAGCAAAATGGCTCTTTAACTTATCAAAAGTTATAGTATGAAAATTTAAAAAAAAAAACATGTATAGGCAACCTTTCCGTTTTCAAGTCCTTTACAATGTTCCTTTTTGTGAAGCTTTTGAATTGAAGGACACATGTCACTTTCAGGTAGCAGAGTAACCACAGCTAAAAAATCACTCGGAGAGATTTCAACTTCCATCAAAAAAGCTACCTAATCTCAAACAAGTTTGAGTCTGCTATATAACATCACTAACCATTTTTCTCCATTCAACTCATCTCAAGCCAATATTATATAAAATAAAAACAAAAAATACTCCCTCTATTCCATATTAAGTGAACTTGTGAGACAAAGCACATCCATTAAGGAAAAAAAGTTACATAGATTGAACATTACTTCCCACTTTTACCTTTTAAGTTATTGTGAAACTATTCTTGAAAATAGAAATAGCTCAAAATAAAATCTTAAATATGAGCAATTAACTCTCATAAACTTATCACCTAAAAAATGTAAATGAAGGGCAAAAATGGAAAAAAGTTCAAACATTTATCTTGAACTTTGAACAATTCACTTATTTAAACTATGAAAAAAACCCCAAAAACTCAGCTAATATGGAATAGAGGGAGTATTAGAAGTTCCCCATACTTACTATTGGTATATAAATCTCTGACAAAGCTAAAAGACTCCTAAAAACCATGGGGCCTGAAGGAAATGTATTGACATGACTAAAACATATTCCAAACTAATTGATAAACGTATTAACTTGACTAAAACATATCTCAAACTAATTGTTGTTGCCTCTATAGATTCTTATCTCCCATTGTGTTGTAACTTCCGCTAAGTCTACATGATTATAAGTCTACTTTCATCCATTTTCTTTAAAGAGAACTAGAAGAAAACATTGTCAATCAACTTGCACCACCAAAAAAATATATCATACAACTTTTACATTGAGTCCTTTTGAGAAAAAACAAAGTCATAGAAGACCTCTGTAGGGCCAATTCTAAGAACTGCTTTTTCTGTAAATCACTTTGCTAAAACAGCTTTTCAAAAAACACTCTTACTTGTCCTGTTTTGACAAGCAGCTCCCCTCTACTCCACAGAGTTTCATCCAAACATCTCAACTTAATCAAAACAAATATTTTAAACACCTTCAATGTTGTGTGTTCCTCACTCGCCCTAACATGGATGACACATCAAACCCACTTAACATGTAAAATTAAAATAAGTTTGAAATATCCAAAAAAAAATGTAATGAAAAGGAAAAAAAAAAAGTTCAAAGAATTCTACAGAAGATATTCCCCCCCCCCCTCTCCCCATTTTATTTGTTTCTCTTCCATCTCCACTTCGCGTCATTTGCCTCTCCTTCCCCTCTCCAGTATTTTCTTCTTTCTCCCCCTCTGTCATTTTTTTCATCATCTTCAATCCCCTTCTTCAGCCTCCCCCTTTCATTTAATAACTATAAGCATGAATAACAAATATAAAGGGCAGTCCGGTGCACTAAGCTACACTATGCACCGTGTACGAGGAAGGGCCGAACCACAAGGTTGTTTCCACAGCTCGAACACGTGACCTCCTAGTCACATGGCAGCAACTTTAGCAACTTTACTAGTTACACCAAAGCTCCCCTTCATGAATAACAAATATATGGACGAAAAAAAATAACAATAGAGTGAATTTTTAATTGTTTGATGTCCCCTCTTCAAGAAACGTTTATTGGCAAGGAAAATATGTCTTAGAGCCTTGTGACGACACTAAAGTGCTCACTAAGTGAAGCAAAGCGCTCACCATGTTTTGAACCCCGCTTTAGAGTATAAGTGTGCTTTAAACGCGCCTTTGACAACAATGGCACGAAGGAGCCAAGATTCGTACAAGGACACTAGGAGGAGACTCTGAACAATTCTCAATCATGATGGGGTTACACCAGGGATCAACTCTTAGCCTGTTTTTATTTGTCTTGGCGATGGATAAATTGATGTGTCATATCCAAGGGGAGGTACCATGGTGTATGTTATTTGCACCATAATCCATCGAGGATTTGAAATTAGTAACTGACTTTCCCATATAAGTGTTATTAGTATACTGTCCTATTATCTTATTCCCATGTGTTGTTTTCTTTTTGCTTCAATTATCGTACTATTTGCTACTACTATTGTTTTATTCTTCATCTTTTTGCTTTAAATTGCTTTACTCAAGCCGAGGATTTTCAAAAACAACCTATCTACCTTCCCAAGGTAGGGTAAGGTCTGCGTACACACCACCCTCCCCAAACTCCACTTATGGGATTATACTGGGTATATTGTTGTTGATGCCTTGTGCTTCTGGTTAATTTTCTATTTTGTAGTTTCACAAGTTCTATATATTCTGAAATGACAATTTTGGGGGTATTATTGTGTGTTCAGAATTCCTTCACTTAAGGAAAAACATTGAAAAGGACAAGTATTTCTTTTGCAATACTAGCCGACAGCCGTTGTTTTGGTAAATCAAGTTTGCTTAGCATTCGGTGTCTGGATCCAAAATAAAAAGATATGTCCTATTTAGCAGCATTTGGTCACAATTAGAACCTAGTTTTCAACAAGCAGGAAGATATATATATATATATATATATATATATATACATAGAGAGAGAGACACACACACACACACATATACGTATAGAGAGTGAGAGAGAGCAGCAAGGAAAAGGTACCTCCAATATGGCGTGGAACTCCTCTTTAGCAACCACAAGCCTATCAGTGTCACTTGAGTCAACAACGTAGATTATAGCTTGAGTATTAGGAAAATAGCACCTCCAGTATGGCCTAAGCAGCAAAAGAACCCATGAAGGACCTTTCCACATTTCAAAAAATCACGAAATGGGAGATGAGATATACATTATTCTTTAAAAGTTCATACATAGTAGGTACACAGTATCAAAAGATGCTGAGATAACAGTATGAGGCTTAACCAGGGAAACAAGAGTAATTTACGAGAACCTCCGGAAGATATAGACCTTGTATATCTAAAAATCATTAAATAGTTTAGTTTTTGAGGCACTAAATTGTAGAAGCAAGCCCCAATCCCAAAATGGCCGCAGAATAAGTGCAGGTTTGACTCGGTTTTAACTCATGCCTGAAGATAACTTTTGTTAAAGTAATAAATTTTTATTAATGTTTGAGGAAAAAACGAAACACCCATATACAACATGAATACCAAAAAGTAGAAGACATACAAAAATAAATGGCATTTCTATGAAAAACACCAAGTCATCAACACATAAAGGAATTTCATGGGTGCACCGAAACGAAATAAAGGATAAAAGGGTAATACTCAATCGTACAAAATTCATCTCTACCCACTCAAAAGCTCTCTTATGTCTCTCGTAAAATAATCCACAGAAGTGCTGGTAGCACAACATTCCAAGCCCTACATATTTTCCTTCTTTTATCATAGTGACCATAGTTCCAAGTGAAAATAACCTCTTTCACAGTGCCTGGCATCACCCAAACTAGCCAAACCAACTAAGGATTTCCCCCCATAACCTCGAAATTGCCAAACAATGAATGAAGAGATGGTGAACACCTTTGACATAAGCAACCTTCCTCTTTCTCAAATTCTTAGCCGCAAACATCACCCTTCTTGCTGCTATCCAAGTGAAAAGAAAAATAGAACACACCTTTCTCTATACTTTTTGAGATCTATATGGACATGCAATCCCCCCCTCCCCCCCCCCCCCCCCAAACAGAAAACATTTCATAATAAATTTTAACAGAGACCACTGCATTATTCCTTGTACCCACCTCCATACAGGCATACATCGTGACTATCCTACAATATACAAGCATACTTAGCTTGTGGAGAAAATAGACCAAGCTTTGGAACTCTGCTACCTTCTGGTCCTAAAGACATGTGACGGTTTCCTTAAAAAAATATGCCAATCGTGAATATCTGAATTAATAACATAGCTTGTAGCCTACAACCTGGGAATCCGATACATATTGTTCCTTTTTTGATTAAGAGTCACTAAACTCTTACCAGCAGTGTGTCAAAACATCATAGTAGAGATTTGGACAACAGCATAAGCCTGCTATAGCCTCCCAATATTCATGAATATCAGTAGTAGAGCCCAAATATACGGAGATCTTCAAATTTGTTGTCTTCACGTGCTATCTGGCTCACAAAGAAAAGCCCATAGATGGACACAAGACATCTCTTTCCCTGGTTTCTTTCTAAACTAAGCAGAGAGAAGAATTTTTAGTGTTCTCAAAACTAAAAGAACTTTTTCCTCAATTGATATGGTTTCTGAGACAAAATCTTCAAGGTAAAATTTATTGCACAAAGAACTTTATTCAAGCTTCTCCTAGTATGTGTTAAGGCCAAACCACTTTATAGCATATTTTTTCAAGGAATATATATTTAGACGGAGCAGCAAAAGGGTGAGACAAGCTCACTGGGACACATATAGTAATTCTCCAATATGCTACAAGCCTACAACCCTAAGACCGAGACGATTTGTCTAAAAGGAAGATGCCCAATTTGCCAAGTCCAGAAAGCATTTTGGCAATAAAGTAGTCACACGGATAGTAGATAAGATCTGCCATTACTTACTGTAAAATGTTCTATAAGCTAAAGAAGTGGAAGTGGTTGTCTCGTGGCCTAACATTAATGCTGAAGCACTAAAAATCAACAGATCTGATTTCTAGACACTGCATATATTGAGAAAAAATCAAGTCTTGAATACATCGAACTTCAATTTTCAGCTTAATAATCCCAAATCGACTTGTTATTTCACATCCACATTGATGAGCCAATCCCTGAATCACTGGATCCAATTTTATCCATTGGTGAACCACTTATGACATTGGTCATCAAGTAAAGAATTCTAGATATTGACTAGGTGTGTGCAGTATGACCTTTATTTATAAAAGATATCAAAAGTCTGCACTAGCACCGCAACTACAAAAGAGATGGAAAGACTGATAGGGGAGACGAGCATACTAATCAATCAAGTTAACATCCACCATTCACGTTAGTAGATTTCAAGATAGATACAAAAGATATATATGTACAATTCTTTTTATTATAAGTTTGAGAGCCAGTTAGAAGTTACCTGATACTAGTCTGTCCCCCTGCATTATTGTAAAAAAGGTGAAAAAAAGAAACATGATCAGAAGAAAGTCATATTGTTGATTCTAGGTAGAGAGGAAAATAAATAGAAATGATGCTATGCAGAAGAAAGCAACAAAAGCAAATCTGTCAAAAACACCCAAAAAAGTAAAGAAATAATTATAAAGAAAAAAGGGAACCGAAATGAGAGGAATGAGAAGAACCCTAAACAATGATCTTTGGTCTGAACAATCAGAGAGATTTGCACTATTACGCTTCCATTTTTCATTACAATGCAAGGTGTAGTTTAGTATTTTCTCTGAAGGGTAACATTCCTCTTTCACTGTTTGCCTTTAAGCAGAAACAAAATTCATTTTTGGTTCATCACATTATGCCTACCTTTCTGCCCAAAGCTCTCCAACCACAACCTATCCCCTATACTAACCATTCATTATGTAACTATTAGTCGAAATCTTAACATGATATAGCAAAACAAACTTATTGAGAAAAAGCATAAATCACTAGGAAATGTAGCTAAAGGAATCAGATACTACACAAATTAAACAAGCCGAATAGTGAAGTTGTTAAATGAAAATCAGCAGAAACTCTCTTTTTTAGAAGATAAAAATAATCAGAAGCTCTTACAGTAAACACTTGGGATATACGTCCACTACATGAAACTACACATTCTTTAAGCAGTAAGCAGTGAGATCACATGCTGATAATTGTACAACGACAACATACACAGTGTATCTCACAAGTGGGTTTGGGAGGTAGAGTGTACGCAAACCTTACCCCTACCTTGGGAGGTAGGGAGGTTGTTTCCAATAAGATGCTCAGCTCAAGGAAAAGCTATCAAAGTAGATGGAAAAAGAAATAATGGAAGTAAAGATATCATGGAAACATACTATAGAAAGCATGACCAAGCATTCTAAAAAAAAAACAATAACTATACATCACATGCTGAGAATTGTGTATTGAGATAAATCCAAGACTTTTGAGTAATTTTTTTCGTGGCAAGTTAGCCATATGCCCATATAGATAGCTTTGCACAAAGTGTTCAGAGAGACCTAAGGCAAGGTGATCCTCTTTCACCTTTTCTGTTCATCCTAGCTATGGAAGGGTTGAGCAGAATGTTGGAACAAAGCCAAACAACTGCAATGGCTCAAAGGTTTTGATATAGGAAGGGATAGAGCAGTTAACATCTCACATTTGCTTTACGCTGATGATACATTGATCTTTTGTGGGGCTGACAGAGAGCAGATTCTATACCTAAACCTTACACTACTCATATTTGAAGTTGTTTCAGGTCTCCATATAAACATGCTCAAGAGTGTGATCTATCCTGTTAATGAGGTGCAGAGCTGGCAGACATATTGGGTTGTAGAACTGGAATTTTCCCAACCACTTACTTAGGCCTTCCACTGGGGGCTTAATACAAGGCGGAAGGCATCTGGAGTGGAATGATTGAAAAGTTTGAAAAAAGGCTTGCTACATGGCAAATGCAGTACCTCTCTACGGGTGGCAGACTAACATTGATAAACAGTGTACTTGATAGTATCCCAACATAAAGTGTGTCACTACATCCCATATCCAGTAAGGCTTTGAAGCAACTGGACAAAACCAGAAGGAAATTTCTATGGGAAGGGAATAACAAAAGCCATAAATTCCATTTGGTCAAGTGGCCAATAGTCTTGTTACCAAAAAAGTTAGGCAGTCTGGGCATTAGAGACTTAGCACTGCACAACAAATGCCTACTTATGAAGTGGTTGTGGTGATACACTCAAGAGGAGCAGAGCCTTTGGAAGGACGTGATTATTGCTAAACATGGAGCACTAAACCACTGGTGTTCTAATGTTTCAACAGCGCCATATGGAGTTGGTGTCTGGAGAAGTGTAAGCAAACTATGGGAGTTCTCTCAACACAAACACTTAATTGCAGGGAATGGACAACATATCAGTTTCTGGAGAGACAAATGGATAGGCAACTCCTCTTTAACGGTTGCTTATCCTAACAAACTCCAGATAGCAAGGGAGCCAAACTCTACTATTCAGAAATACAGAGAAGGGAATTCCTGGAACATCATCCTCAGAAGGAACATACAGGACTGGGAAATGGAGGAGTTGGTCAGCCCAGTGTTCAGGGAAGCGTGAAGCGGAAAAAAGCAATAAGGCCCCGCTTCACGCTTTAAGCGAAGCGTGAAGTGAAGCGCTCGCTTCATTGAAGTGAAGCGTAAATTAAAAGAAAAGAGACCAAAATAAATAAAGACAATATATATAACCAAAATTTCAAATTAAAAACCATAAATTAGACATCACAAATCCTCCATATAACATAACACAAGCAAAATCAAAGTTATATGCATGGTTCAACCTAATTTTTTTAATTCTACAATTCTTCTACTACAAGATTAACAAAATCTTGTATTCCTCCATTATCATTATACTGCTCATCATCTTCTTCAAGTCCATCACCATCTCTTTCAACTTCATACACTAGGAATAGACTTGTAGCTACTTCTTTTCCCCTCCTATGTGAGCTTGAAGTATTTCCTCTTAAATCATAACGGTTCTCCTCAACCCCACTTGCCTCCCCAACAACACCCCAAGTGAAGTCAGAATCTCCCTCAAAAATTTCTTCATCTTCAGCATTCTCAACTCCAGTTAGCCATTCATTGGCATCGTCAATATTGTCCAAAAGAAGAGGAAGAACTAGGTAAGTCATGCCTATTTTTATTCTTTAAAGTCGATCACGTATTACTTCGAAAAAATAAAAGCGTTGCTTTTCTCGCTTCACCGCTTCTGGTCGCTTCACGCTTCAAGCCCAGAAGCGGTCGCTTCTTTTCACATGCCTCGCTTCAGCCAACTGAAGCGCTGAACCCTCGCTTCGCTTCGCTTCACCGCTTAAAGCGATGAAGCGCTCGCTTTCCTGAACACTGGGTCAGCCTACTAGCAGCACTTCACAGTGTTGCAATTAACAGTGAAACACCAGACCAACTCAACTGGGGAGAAAAAAGGGGTGGGAAGTTCTCAGTTAAAGAAGCTTTCAAGCTTCTAGGCCCACAAAATGCAATTACAGACCACTGGTTTTGGAAGATCAAATTGCCTCCTAAGATTAGTTGCTTCAGCTGGACTGCACTTCATGGAGCTTGCCTGACCCAAGACAACCTGACCAGAAGGAAGTTTCAGATGGCTACCAGATGTTATATGTGCATGAAGGAAGCAGAAACACACAACCACCTATGTCAAATAGCAGCAGACTTGTGGAGTATGTTTTTAGCTCTTTTTGGCCTCACATCAGTCATGCCTCAGAATATCAGGGATGTTGTGATAAGCTGGAGTTGCTGGAAAGTTGATAGCACCATCAAGAGAATCTGGAAGATGATACCAGCAGCCATTTTTTGGAGTATCTGGAACGAAAGGGATAGAAGATGCTTTGATGGACTATCAACTACCTACCAATCTTTAAAAGCTAAATGCCTCATGTTTTTGTATAGTTGGGTTTATTTATCCCCTCTAGATTCCCCTGATTCATTTCTGAACTTTGTCAGCTCCCTGACTGTTAATTAACAATGTAAAGGAGAGCTGACCTTTTGCTACTAAGCTTTTATAACTATTACGCATCTACTTGATGCCTGTAATAGAACTAATTACTTCATCAAAAAATACCTGACAACAATTTTTTTCCAACTCCTATCCTACATTCAGGAGTGTAAGTTCAGTGATAGGACTCATGAAGCGAACATGGACGTAAGGCTTAATACACACGACATACTCAAGAGAGGAAGTTTCAAGTATCTAGGTCAATAATCCAAGGTGATGAAGAGATTGACGATGATGTCACACATCATATTGGAGCCAGGTGGATGAAATGGAGGCTTGCATATGGTGTTTTGTGTGATAATAATGTGTCATCAAGACATAAAGGTAAGTTCTACCATGTAGTGGTTACACTGACTATGTCGTATGGGGAGGAGTGTTGGTCAATCAAAAACATCCATGTTCAAAAGATGAAAGTAGCAGAAATAAGGATGTTGAGATTTATATGTGGGCAAACTAGGAGAGATAAAGATTAAGAATGAAAAAACTCCGAACAAGGTGGGGGTGGCCTCCGTGGTGGACAAGATGGAGGAAGTGAGGCGGATATGGTACAGGCATGTGAAGACGAGAAGCACAGATGTTCTTGTAAGAAGGTGTGAGAGGTTGGTCATGGTCGGTATGAGGAGAGGTAGAGGTAAGATGAAGAAGTATAGGGAGAGGTTTTTAGGTAGGACATGGCACAGCTACAGCTTATCGAGGAGAGTGTGAAGGCCGAGAATTAGGATAGAAGATTAGGGCATGGCAAAGCTACAGCTTATCGAGAATATGACCCTTGATAGGAGAGTGTGGAGGTCGAGAATTAGGATAGAAGCGTTTTTCTTTTCTATTCCATGAGTATCAGTATTATTCTTGTATTATCTTAGACTTAGAGATCTATTACAACCTGTTGTTTCTCCTGCTTCAACTATCCTTTTATCTAGTTGTTGGTTGTTGTTTCTGTTTGTTATTAGTTCTTTTTCACTTGTCCTTGAGCCGGGGATCCAAAGAGTTGATTACTTCCAATGTTGTCAAAGGAGCACTTAAAGCGTGCTTAAGCCCTCAAGCGAGGCTCAAAACGTGTTGAGCGTTTTGCCTCACTAAACATGTGCTCCAATCTCGTCACAAGGGTCATAAGACATACTTTTCCTTGCCAAAGAGCTTCCTACACGAAACAATTGATATTTCACTATATCGTATTTTTTTAAAATTTATTTGTTCATATATTTGTTACTCATGATTATAATTATTAGTCTTGAATTAAAGATATATGTTTATATTTTTCCTTTGCTTGCGCCTTTTTTCATTAGAGTCCACACTTTATTTACGCTTAAAGCTCCAACAAACCTTAAAGATTTTTTGCGCTTTTTGCACTTGATAACACTAATTCCTTCTATTTGAGATCACTTTGCATGTCATTATCTGAAGTGCACACTTTTTATGAAGCACATGGTGGTGGGGTCCTTTCCCACTTTGGTCCCTTGGTAACTCAACACCCAATCTTATGGTTGGAGGTGGAATGTCTTTCCACTAGGTTATCCCTCCTTTGTCAAGACATGCACCTTAATTACTAAGCTTTAGGATACATTTTTTTTAACAATAAGGTGGTTTCTGGACCAGCTTGTGTGCATCTTGACAATTTAACCGGGCACCTCCTGTGATGTTACCTCTAACCAGCCCAGGTATCACGTAAGTCCATTAAGGCTTAGGCAAATGAAAAGAATAACCTAGTGTTTTTTTGCCTCTGCTGGAATTTGGAGACCTCATAGCTCTCCCCCCACTTCACTAAACACTAGGTCAACCCTTCTGTGCAAGCTTTAGAATACAATGCGCCAGACACCAATAACGCATATACTGACACAAAGCTTAATTTAGAGATAAATGAAAGATTTACAATTTACATTAACTGATTACTCATTTTTGAATTTTGAGTGCCTGTGACCATCCCTATTGAACATATTTAGCCATGTAAAAGCATCAAAGTTGCGTGAAATTAGTGTCTGGTGCGAAAAGCAGCAAAAGCTTGAACTAATTTCAGAAAAGTGGGAAGAATAGAAGCCATCCTGTCTGACAAAACTTATTTTAAGTTGAGGCAATTTCACAGGAAACATTTACTACAGATAAAAGTGTCAAGCAAAGAGCATGAAATGACTGTCTTATGAGAATAAAGCTGGAAAAGATTGAGCTCCTTACAAAACTGGGAAGAGAGAAGCATCTTTATAACAAAATCTAGTTAAGGTTCAGGAAAACTCAGAACATATAGAACAATTACTTTGAATTTCACTCAAAAAAAAGATTCTAAGATCATGAAATGAAACTAAGACAAGTTTGCAGCAAACGTCAAACTAATCCATTAGCTCACCTAGATCCCAAACTTGAAACTTTATATTGTTATACTGCACCGTCTCAACATTAAATCCAATTGCTGCATCATGAAAATCAACAAAACCATCCATTACAAGAAAAACAGGAGGAACATACAAAAGAAAACCAATATTCTTTCTTCACTTAAAGAATGTAAGAAAAGGTAATGAAATTATAGCTCAATGATTAAGGTGGCGGCCAAGGTTCAAATCCCACTGAAGTATGGGGTTGCTCAAATCTGAATCTTGATGTACGCCTTACTAGTATTTGCCAGGCTGATGAATTTCCCACCCATAGATGGCACATAAAATTTCGTAGATACACTTCTACCTCATGACCAAAGAGATCATGGACAATCACCACAGTTTCATTTTTCTACTTCACAATTCACACTTCCAAATCCACTAGAAAATGGCTAAATCTATCTCTAATCAACTCAGCATGATTACTAGTCCTCCCTCTTCCCAAAAAAATAGTCTTTTTAACTAATACTCTTAAACGAACTAGCAACTTATACTAACTATTGTATCAATTCGAATGTCTTATTCCTTTCTAAGTACAATCAATTTGTTTTGGATTAGTTTGAAACATTTACTAAAACTGAGCCAAGTGTAAAGGGAACAAACAAATCTGGATAAAGAGTGACACAAGTAACCTACTTGGAATAGTGGAAACTACTTCACCCATCTGAAGACGATCTGCATACCAAAAAGGCAAGAAAACAAGGAATCATCATAGTAATCAAACTGAATATGAAAACCCAGAATTCAAATCACAAAATAAGCAAAAGGGTATCCATAAAAAGCAGTAAATCATACAGAGAATTGTTGTTTTGCCAGCATTGTCAAGTCCGAGAACTAAGATCCGAGCTTCCTTGTTCCCAAATAACGAAGAAAACAATCGTGAAAACACTAATCCCATTTCCCCCTTCGCTTGCTTTTCTGTATATACAAAATCAAAGATCAGATCTTGAAAAAAACCCAATAAGCAAAAAAAAAAAAAAAAATTGTTCAAAAATTGAATGTAGTGAATATTTTGACAAAATTATGGTGACCCAGTAAAGGAAAAAAGTTAGATTTTTTATTGAAGTGAATTACCAGAGAAAGCTCAAGGGTCTGCTTTGGGAACTTGATTAGTGTTGAGGTTAAGTTAGAAGAGAGAAAATGTGAATTGGATCAACCACAAAGACATATAGGAGTATGAAAAAAAATGGTTTTTACATCCAATTGAGATTTGGGGGCATTTTTTAAAAAAAAGTTATTTTTCAATGAAAAATCTTTTTCATACATTTGGGTTGACTCTTAAAAATTAATATTAGAATATTGAAGAGTGATTTGATTTTAACCTTTGTGCTTTTAAAAAAAAAAAAAATAGACTCCCGAATTTAGAATTTATATTTTAAATCTTTAGTATTATTAATACTAGACTTATTTTCTTAAAAAATAATTATGAGTTCAGTTTTAATGAGGGTGATACTAATGAATCCCAGAAGACAAGTAGCCGTCACACACATATTACAAAGTGGAGAATATACTATATTCAATTTTGGGATCAATTAAATCAATTCCTCATTCTTTAGTTTAGCAAAGTTTAGTAGCATGTCTTATTATTATTATTATTATTATTATTATTATTATTATTATTATTATTATTATTATTATTATTATTATTATTATTATTATTATTATTATTATATAAAATCCACACTTTGATAGCTAAGATTTAATTTCTCACATTTTATCTTAAATGACATGTTCTTTTAGCTTGATATATTAGAAGGAAAAATTGTATATAATAGCAAACTATTAATTAAAATTAAATACTATAAACATAGTTTGATTTAACTGTATCCCATAGCAAATTGTTGCTATTTCGCCTCTCTCCCGATGAATCTTGCTCGCCACTCTCGTTCTCTCTTGCTTTTATACAAATGCAAATGTATAAAATGTGTTTGTGTTTGTATAAAGCAAGAGAAAATTGTATATATACATATATTTTCGTTCCCCTCTCTCCCATTTCCCAAATCTCGCTCGCCACTCTCCCAAATCTTGCTCGCCAGTCTCTCCCTCGCCTCTCTCTCTTATACAAACAGAAATGTATAAATTGTATTTTTGTTTATATAAAACGAGAGAAAATTGTATATACACATGCAAATACATATATCTTCGTCCTATATAATTATACAATACAAATATTCCCCTACCCAGTTATCTTTTGTCTTTCTCTCTTTATACAAACACATATTATACAATTGATCTTTTTGTATATATATATATACCGAAACGAAACATATTATATACAACTGCTTTCTTTTGTATATGTATAGCGAAATTTACATATTTATGTTTGTTATGGAGCGCAATTATGTAAATTATAGTTATAGTATACAAATATGATTTTTATGTTTGCTATATGTGAAAATTGTTCATATTAGAATAACATGACATATTTAAACTACAAATCTTAGAGATGATGTTCCGATATATATCAAAGGTTCTATTTTTCTTAAACTCCGTCTCCAATCAAACACCAAAGTTACCTGCACATTGGTTCATCAATAGTTCGAAAGGTAATTAAAAAAAAAAATGAAACCTAAGAAAGGTCTTTTGTTTTCCCAATACCTGCTAATTTCATATTAACACATTGGGAACTTTTGTAGTGATAGTTTGGACATATTTGTTCTAGCCCATTTTTGTAGTTTTACATATTTGTTCAAGCCCATCTATGTATTTGGCCCAATCGGCCCATATTTACTTTTCACCCATGCATCAATATATCATCAATGATCCTCTTTGTTTTTCTTTTACTCAATCTAAAATATTAGATAGAGAATTAGATCGAAATCTCGTCAAGAGATGTGGTGGGATGGATGATATATATATATATATATATTTGATTTTTTGAATTCTTCTATCGTATGATTTTTGATGATTCCTTTTGCATCATCTAATAATTTGGTATGCCAATTGCTTACTTTATCGGTGAAAGTATTTACCGCAATGATATATTTTTCTTCGTCTGTATCTCGAATATGGATGAACCAGTCTGTACTGCCATGTACATTGGAACTACGTCAACAACAACACTTTCTAAACAGTTTGCAACAATCTTTTATCATCAATGTTTCTAGGTTAAAAATAACTTATGTTTACATTAAGACACCATTATGATGGAACAATTATTATTCATTCATATTTAGTCATATCTGTCTTTGAATCATGAATATAAAATTATCTTTCTTAAAGAACATTTTACCTTTAATGTGAGAATTTTCAATGTGTATCTGATTCTAATCGGACTCAACTTAGAACACTAAATAAATCACCTTTCTCCAAAAAATGAATGTTTTACTTCAATGTTATATTTCTCGATAGAGCTTATCAACTTAGGAAACAAGAAGGGCGGAGTTAGGTGGATTAAAGGGTTTAAAAATGAATTTTTTTAATAGTAATGTCGCTTTTTATTAATGAAATATTATTATAAAAATGAACCTTATAGAGTGCAAACAAAATATTTTTTTTAAGGTAAGTTTTACTAAAAGAAAAAATTAAATAAAAAATAATTCACGTGACCCGTCAAATAGCTGGTGAAGCACGTGAGACTGGACCCACACTGCTCTATCACGAGAACACATAGGGGACCCACTTGTCCACTTTGTACCAAACGACAAATGGACAATAAAACAAATAATTAAATATGAAATAGATAAATCAAATAAAAATGAAAAGAAAGAAGAAAAAAGAAGTAATAATAAATGAACAAATATCATCTTTTTCTTTTTTTTTTCCTAATCGTTCAAATAAATATCTTCTAATCATCAAAGGTTGTGGACACGGATATGGTTGGTGATAATTAAGTATTCTTTCATTTTTAATTAAAGTTCTTAAATTTGAGTTATGAAAAGTGAATGGTTTTTTTTATCTTTAAAGGCGAGTTTTTGACGTAATTTCACATTAGTCTGATACCATAATAATTATCAAATATCAGGTGAAAAATAATTTTTTTTTTTTTTGTTTTTAGCAAAATGAAAAATCACAAATTGCTAAGAAATAGTAATAATATATATTATATACTTAATAATATGTGGGGAGTGTTGAATAAAATGGGATTACTAACCAAATTTGGAAATTTAACTAATTTAAATTAATCACTCTTTAATTCCCCTTGGTTGCTTTCTTTGGGTACTCCAATTTGTTTGGCATATTTTGTTTTTCCTTTATGAATTAACTAACTCAAACTAAACAAAAGTCAATCCAATTAATACAAAACATGATTTTCATATACACGATTATCATTAAATCATATGGTTAATTGATAAACATTATCACCTCAATTTATTACTTTACCATCGTGTGTTAGTATGATTTAATGTAAACATCGAATATTAATAAGCTTTTACTGGGTTGAGACTTGTGAACCCTCCCCTTTTCATTTCTACATATCTACCATCACATGATTGATCAAAGAGATAGATAAAAAGATTTAAAAAGACCATTCAGAAATTAAGAGGCGCATTCAGTAACAAACCTCCTTCAATAAAAAATTACATTATTCAATTATAAACTATTCATATTTGAATCTCTTTAGTAAAAATCTGAGTTTCGTCACTGTAGGCCCGAAAAGCACATAAGATGATTCTATAATATCATCAAATTTCATTTAATCCTAAGTTATTGAAATTTTATACGATTAATTATTAAACTAAAAGGAGAAGAAGATTTTTTTAAAGAAGAAATGCATAGGAATTGGTAGGTCACGTGTCCACTTACCTTTACTCATACATTACAAGTATACATGACCTGGCTGCTTCATTTATTTTATGTTGTTGCCACTGTATTTTAAAATAATTGTATTTGTACGTGAATCTCATGTTATCGTAATACAAACAAAACAATTATGAAAAGAAAAGTAAAATTAAAATTAATGAACATAATAGGTTTATACTATTGACTTAATTAATGGCATATGTTAGATACTGTCTCAGGATGAAAAATTAAAATTTCATTAAACAGGTACAAGATATAATGATGATTAAAAATTCATTTAGAGTAAAAATTAATGTGTATTTTGATAATTCAAGTTTAACTTTATGAGCTTAGTGACATAAAATAGTTCAACAATAGTTGTCCACTATTGACTCGACACAAACCTTAAAAAATAATAAATAAGCAATACGAGTAATATTATTACATTACAATTTGAATATATATGTATTAGGCGTTGAATAATATTTAATACCAATGATAAAACAAACATAAAAGGGTAAAATATTTCTTGATTTTCCAAATTGGTCAAGTATTGTTGGATAAATATTTTTAGTATAGTGGACAAGTAAAGATGGACAAAAGGAGTATAAAACTCAGTATAACTAATTCTCATATGTCGAAGAGAATTCGAAATTTAAACTTTGTAGTTTCTTGCTACGATCAGGGGTGAAGGCTGAACTCAATGTTTTAGCTCAAATTAAGTATTTATCTTAAAAGATCATTATATATGTACAAATTATCAATTTAGCTAGTACATAACTTAAAAGATTACCATCTAAAATTTATAAACTTTAAATTTTAATTCCACCTATAATAATTGAATTTACAATTAAATGTTTTTAAATATTTAATAGATTTCTTGTTATTAATATATACATTATCTAGGTAAAAATGTTGAGTTGACCTAACCCTTTAACAATTCCTCTATATCTACCCTTCCATATGTGATTTTTTCTATCACTTTCAAGTATACAAATGAGGACTAAACATGTTCATGATATAACTTTCTTTCCCTGTCTTAATTCGCGCATCTATCAAAAATAATATTTATATCTTATAAGATAACGATAAAAATATAGGTACACTTTATTATTCACAAACATTAATCCCACTTGTGAATATAGAGTATGTTGTTGTTATAAGTTAATTACTATAACTTTTCTTGTCTTTGCCCTAACTTTTAAGAACCTTTTGAAGTACATGTTCTGGAAGTCTCTATTAAATGTTGGACTAAATAACTATTCATATTACTTGTGGAATAGTTGTTTTACCTTCAAGTGCAAGATGTTTGGAAAATACATCTAGCTTTATAGAAAAGATAAAAAAAAATTAAAAAAAAACAATAATTGTATACTTTTGGTTCTTTTTGGGTATTAAAAGGATTTGATTAATGGTGCAAAATCTATGTTAGATACACTTGAATTCATGCTGATTAATTTGATGTGAAGTTTTGCACTGCTTTTATAAAAATCTGTCCTCTTCTAAGTAGTTTTTAATTTTACTTGAATGTACGTCGAGTTGGAGCCATCAAAATGAAATTATTTAGGAAAAAAATATTTACTCCACAAAGTATTAAGATTTATTGATGCAAATTTAGATGTTTGGAATGAAACCACCTTTGCAAGGAATGCCTTGAATGATTTTTTAGATCAACCGAGTTTCATAACATATATATTAATTTGTAGAAAATAAATAAAATAATATTATATTCAAGTATTAGAGTGCGTTTAGGGAAGAAAAAATTAATGACCTTTAATCGCAAGACTTTTGACTTATCCTCTAAATTAAATTTCAAATTCCTTAATATTATTATTATTATTATTATTATTATTATTATTATTATTATTATTATTATTATTATTATTATTATTTTCAACAAAGTCATCAAAGACTTTGAAATTTATATAACTTTCCGTCTCTATCATTTGAAAAAAAATGCTATAATTATATACTTTTAGTTTCAAGAAACTTCTTTCTATTTTACGTTAGTAAAGGGAAAGATTTGATTAAAAATTTTGGCATCCAAAATTGAAGTAATGATTTCGTTATTCAATGCTTGATGATGACAAGCTTCGATGAACATGAGTTGTAGTGGAATGATTGAAATATCCAAATTTCTAATCCGAGGTCTTGAATTTTCATATTCAAACTCATAAAAATGAAAATAATACTATTATATTAATAATTGCCACACAAATTCAGATTTAAGTGAGTTTCAATACAAATATTAAATATTAGATTCTAGTATCTAAAAAAATAAAATTGAAATTCAATGCAAGGAAAATAAAAAGGGGTTCATGCAATTCCTTTGCCCTCATGGAACAACTTATAAAAAAATAAAGTTGATCCAAGAAGTCTTTTCAAATGTCGAGTGTCAAGTGTCAACTAATCTTTTAAGTGTAATTTGTAATCTTCTTTAGGTAATAAATGTTAGATATTGCGCCTGGGCCATGGACTAATTTGAATTGAGACGAAAAAAAATAAAGTTAATGAAAAGTTAACCAAAATAATTATAGTTTTTAGCCTTCGACTGATTAATTATTGTACAATAATATTATAGTAAAGGAAGTCATGACTATACGAGAAAACACGGTGATTGATACAATCTTATTTGAAGTATGGCGCATAAAAATATGACACTATATTTGATATTATTATTATGACATGGGGTGTTTTAATATAAATATTAAATTATCAGATAACATTTTAATATAAATATCGACAATGAATCTGAACATAAAAAATCATAGTGTTATGATCTCATTTTACTATCTACAAATAACTAACTTTACTAGAAAAGCTATGAAACTTTACTCACATTTGATCTTTGTGATAAAGTAAATTAGACAAACTTTTCACTTCTCTTTCTTGTGATCTAACACTAGATTTCTTTCTTCTTTTTTACAAAAAAAACTAATAAACTTGAATAAGTTTCCACATCACAATCAACTTCCACCCAAAATTCATCTTTATAATTTAAAAAATAATAACAACCCCACCCCCAATAAATAAAAATAAAATAAAAAAAGCCACTATCCTCAAAGTAGGCCCCACGTCGGCACAGACATATGACAATTAATACAAAATAATATCATGCTTTGTCATAAAATCTTTTTTGTGGCCAAAATTCATCACACGTGTCACACCTATACTAGTCAGCATCAAGATTTTCCTTAAGAATAAGATGCAATAGTTGTTCATTTTGGAAAAAAAAAAACTCACATTAACAAAACTTAGCCATCAACATTAGGCTAGAGAAAAAATTAAAAAAAAAGAACGAAAGATTAATTATGGGCATATTCAGAGAATCCCCCAATTGTTTTCCCGGAGGATGGAACACTGGCACGGCGGCACGGATGGCGAAGTCGTGTGAGTATTGCCACTTGGCCGCAGCGCTGGTGTTCTGTCGCACGGACAACACGTTTGTGTGCTTGTCGTGCGATACTCGCTTGCACGCCTGCCACGAGCGTGTGTGGGTGTGCGAGGTCTGCGAGCAGGCGGCGGCTAGCGTGACCTGCAGGGCTGATGCAGCCGCACTATGCGTCGTGTGCGACCGCGACATCCACTCCGCCAACCCGCTCGCCCGGCGCCACGAGCGGGTTCCCGTGGTCCCGTTTTACGACCAGGTGGAATCGGTCGTGAAGTCCACCGCCGCCACACTCCTCGTCTCGATCAACGATACCACGACCGCGGGCATAGCCCCTGACTTGAGTAAAGTAGATGCTTGTATTGGACACCATGTCAACAACAATGATCCATGGATTCCACCAAACACAATCACATCTAAACTTCCATTAAACGCAGAAATGAAAGCAATGGATTTCCTATTCACAGATTCAGAAAACTTTCTTGATTTTGATTATCCTGTTTCCGAAAACACACAATCTCAACCTCATTATAATTCAGCAAATGATAGTGTTGTACCAGTACAAACTAATACTGTAATAAAATCATTGCCATTTCATCATCAAGAGAAACGTTTTGAGATTGATTTCACTCAATCACACATCAAATCTTACGACAGCCCATCACTCAGTGTAAGTAACCAAAACAACAAATCTTGAAATTAAGCTCTTTTTCTTCATACTTTAGCAGCTCCCAAATATGCAACTACTTCAAAGTTGAGCTATTTTCTTCATTATATCAGCTCCCAAGTTTGCAATTTCAATAAAGTTAGCTTTTTTTTTTCTTGTTTTTGATTAACACCCCATCATTTTACAAATACCCAAAATTGCATTTTCTTGAAATCAAGCTAATTTTTCTTGATTTTTATGAAAACCCCATCATTTTACGAGCACCCAATTCTGCATTTTCTTCAAATTTGAGTTATTTTTCTTGCTTATTGTTGAAATCCTATCATTTTAGCAGCACCCAAATTTGGATTTTCTTGATTTTTTTGAGAACCCCATCATTTTACGAATACCAAATTCTGCAATTTCTTCATAGTTAAAGCTAAAATTTCTCCCCTTTTTTTGTGGAATTTTCAGGTGTCTTCGACTTCTTTAGATGTTGGAATTGTACCAGATGGAAGCTCAATTTCAGAAATATCATACCCATATATGAGAACTATGAATAACAGCAACAGCAGTATTGATTTATCGAATTCTGCAAATCATCAAGGTGAAAAATTACTGGGTTTAGATAGAGAAGCAAGAGTTTTGCGATACAGAGAGAAGAAAAAAAACAGAAAATTCGAGAAAACTATTCGTTATGCTTCAAGAAAAGCTTATGCTGAAACAAGGCCAAGAATTAAAGGTCGATTTGCTAAAAGAACAGACGGAAGCGCCGGCGCCGGCGAGTTTGATGACGTTGACGGGATTTTCTCCGGCGCCGATTTCATTGCGGCTGACTCACGATACGGCGTCGTTCCTTCGTTTTTAACTTAATTTAATTATTATTAAAAAGGAAATATAGTTTCTATTTTTAGTTTATAAGTTGTATTTCCAAAAATTCCAATTACCCGAAAATATCCAAATGGGTATTTGGGTTTTTTATGTACTAATGGAAGGGTATTTTGGTAACAGAGATAATAGTCAAAGTATTTTTTTTCTTATATTTTTTTAATAACTTGTTTGGTGAGGATCTATAATTAAATTTTGTTTTGGTTGTTGAAGCCAGTTGTTGACTCAAAATGGACACGTAGTAGATTTCAATATAAAATATTAAAATAATTCAATCATTTTTTTCTTTTTATATTATTTTTTCAGAAATTTCTTATTGGGAGATGATATGAAAATATTAATATTTTATTTTGATTGGAACCGCAAGTTTAGCTACCTAGCTATAATAAAAAGTTGTATGATTAGAATATTACCAATATAATCAAGTTATTGAACTAAGAGCATGCTTACGGATTCTTTATAACAAAATAACTTTGATTAATATTTTATTTTTATATTAAGAAATTCATTTAATAAGTATAAATAATTTATTTAGAATTGAGTATGCTATATTTTAAAATTTTAAAATTCATAAATTTAAAAATTTTAACTCAAAAGTAGTTTGTAGAAACATAGATAAAATTGTGAATAATAAATCTTATATGATCTGACTTTTTTAAAATTTCGTATAACGAAAGCTTAGTTTACCAAGATGTTATTTTTTATTATTGCTAGTTGGTTTGTTTGGGAGCTGTTTCTGAATTATGATTTTGATTATTCAAACAAACTGCACAACCACTAGGGGGTTTCAATTTTTTATATATAAATACGTAGCTACTTTGTATCTGAACATTGAAAGAAGTTTATTATATATTTTTTGAGTTGTATAAAGCTTATGAAGAAGGAAAGGAAAAAAAAAGACCAAATAATGTGATAAAACAGAAAATCTCTTGATAGATGATGTTGATTTTTGCCAACTTGCTAAATTTCACCATACAATGGCCATTGTCTAGATCCTAAAATATAATTCTATAAAGAGAAATTTTTTATGTTGGGAATGTATTTTGATTCAATAGGAGCATAGATTTGAGTTGATTATATTATTAAACATACTAATTATAATAGTTAAAAGAAAAAAAACAAAAAGAACCATTAAATGATATGGTGTGATGAAGATTTTCTCAATATTCTTAACGAAACGTCTTAAATTCAAATCCCTAAAAAGTAAAAATATCTAAATGAGCATGCAAAATCGACATAATTAGGTCAATAAATAAAAGGGAAAAAAGTAAAAGAGACTATAATAATCAAGGGCAGACCCACATGGAGTCCACCGGGTGCTTGAGCACCCATTAACCTCATCTCGAAATATATATATCTATAAAGAAATTAAGAGATATTTGTATAAAATTAATATATAGAGCACTCAATGAACAAATGATTCATCTAGTCCATTGGCTTTAAGTGGGTGCTTAAGGCTCTTTTAGTCTTGTTGAGCCCGTGTTTGAATCTCACTGATAATAATGTAACTTGACTCCTTTGCAAGTCCATTGTTAGTCTCATATATTTTCTTACATATTTAATGGATATCCTGTTATATTTTATTTCAGTCGAGAGTTTTTCAGAAATAATCTTCTATTTTCATAAAATAAGGATTTGTGTATACATTATTTTAAATTTTCACTATAAAATTAAGTATGTTATTGTTGAATTTTGTAGATATCCCGTCATATTTTTGGAAATTGGTGCCTCTGCCGTCTAAAAACTAAAGTATATATACTCTTTATACTAACGAACATACACGTGTCATAGTCTTATCCACCGACCTGACATTTATTAAATATTGAATCGATGGATAAGATTGCGCCACGTGTCCCTATTTAGTCTTCCATTAAAGTAAAGGGCATATATATATATGCTCTAATTTTTGGATAGCAGGAACACCAATGCTTCAAAAGTATGAGAATAGTATATTTACGATTATTTGGAGATATATTTGTACTTTTTTCCTTTATAGAATATATTATTTTATTTTTTTCAAGAAGATCTGTTTCTTATATGTTATTGGCTATTTCATAACCATTTCAACCCAACATTTTTGAGTTGTCAATATCAATATGGGCAGTGGAGATATATCTGTTTCTGAAATATTGATTCTCTTATACTTACTGTATTATGTCCCACATTTTATAATGTTAGGACAATTATATCATAAATATATTTTAAAAATTGCCTTATCCAACCGACTATCACCTGTCCTTTTAGCCACTTTTGATAAATAAATACTAATTTTTTCCTCCTATACAATGACTAGTAAGGATTTAACTCCAGTAAATACCTTTTCATTTTTAATCAAAGTTTTGAGTTTGAGTCTTTATGATTATAAAATTTTACCCATTAATGTAGGACTTCTTTGCCTGAATTCAAATTTAATTGGACTTCAATTTAGATATCGAACACCAAGTGAGAAATTAAAAAAAAAACTATGACATTTTTGTTGCCAAAATGCCACTTAAATTATGGCCATACTAATTGTTTGTTTATACATATCTTAAGTTGTTAAAATATGAAGGGATTCGAGCAACTATACAATTATTTTTGTGTGATTTGTAGGTCAAGAAATTTGATATAATATTTTAAATTAGGATAAACTGACTACATTACACCCCGTTGATAATTATTTACCTCTTTAGAAAAACATTTGAAAATTCATTATATTTTGAAAAGAATGAAATTAACTTATGGTTTCTAAACATATATTTAAAATTGTATTTATAACAATCAACGTTAGTCCGACTAGTGAACACTAGATACTTGATGGACAAATTGAAATAAAAACAAATAAATATATTATAGCATAGCAATTATTAACCCTTGCCGTTGACCCACATGAGTTATAGTGGAATATGATTGATCCACTGACTTCCTTCATTTTTAATCAAAAAATTTAATTTCAAGCTTTTAGAAATAATCTTTTTGATTATTGAAAAGGCCAAATTAGATCATGCCATAAACAAAAATTCAAATTAATTAAATCTTAATACAAAAATCAAACGCCCAATTGAAAAAAAATTCCATTAATTCCTTTAGAGTGGGCAATATATCTCTTTCTAAAAGCTGCCCTTAACTATAACATAAAATATCTCCACATAAATTATAATTGGCATAATCCATAATGGACCTTGTTTATTTTCTACACCAATCTTTATTAGACTAATAATAACAACTATAACAATGTATTTTTATGGAGTTCGATCGATTCTTTACTTTAATTAGCATACTAAAGATAGTGATTAGCTGATGTCCTCATGACGCTAAAATCTTGATCCCTTCTGGATTTTTATACCTAGAGGCAGAGCTAGACGTGTATGGGATCCATTCAAATCCTATTCGTTAAAAAAAAAATATGGTATATATAACATTAATATATGTGTATATATATATTATGAATATATAAAAAAATAAACACTCAAAAAAGCGTAACACATTCAACATATATCTTTTGAATAAAAAAATTATCTTATGAATGATCCGATAACGTATATATACCAAACAAACAAATGGTTAGGTTAATCTAACTAATATTTTGTAAGATTCCTAACCACACGCTAGGGAATTCAGTTTCAAGGAATATATAGTACGAATATACAAGATTTTTTTTTTAAAGTTGTGCACTTCATAAACACCTTTGTCTCATTATTTGTCCTAACTATTCTGTCCATGATCGATGTTCAAGTGCAATAAATACTAACAATATTATTAGGAAAATTGACAAATCATATTATATTGCCACAAGATTGATTAGTTTGGTTTCACAAAGTTGCGTAGATCCACAAATAGGATAAAAGGCTACCTAACAAAATATTTTCCAATTCTAAAATTCGAATTCAAATTATTTGATTAAGTACGAAGAAATTTCAGTTATTAGTCTTATTACATCCCGTAATGCTGCGTCTTTAGTATTGCGTAATAAGTCATCTCAATAAAAGTAGTACACACATAAATTTTTTTAGGCTATCATATAGATTTTATTTATATTTCTAAAAGTTGTACCATATAGATAGACTTGAATATATTTTTTTCCCATGTATTATTTAATCTTATTGATAAAATATTAGTCTATTTTTTAGTGTCTATAGTAACTTATAAAATTTGTGACTATCATATAACGTTTTCTCCTGAGATTCAGTTTGCTGAGAATGACTCTTTAGAGCATAATCTAAAAGATCTATAAACAAAAAAAAAAATCATATACTAAACCACTGAAATACTCTCTAGACTATATATGATCTAAGAGTTCATAGTCTAATTTAATGGTCTAAAAATAATCATTTACTAAATATTTATAGTTTATCCCTATTATTAAAGTCGTACAAATATAGATAGTCCTTAGGAACTATGTAGGCTCAAATCTAATATTTTATCATGTATTATTCAATTTTACTGATAAAATATTAGACCCTTTTTTAGCATTTGTATCTTATAAAATTTGAAATCATCGTAAAACTTTTTTTTAAAAAAAAATTCAATTTACTTAAAATGACTCTGTAGACCGTAGTCTAAATGATTCATCAATTACAAAAATAAAATAAAAAGAGAGTCATTTACTAAACAACGATTTCGAAAATGGATAATTGACAAAAAAAAATAACCAAACCCTCTTGTTCTTATCACTTTTGTTGTCATTATAGAATTGACAAGAAAGACAAAGTGGGCCCAATTACACGAGGTTAGCTCGTGAAGTTCACGTGTTATGTAGGCCCAATAATGGCCCATTTTAGAACAACAAGTTGGACTCCCATTTCACTTTCTCCAACAAGCTCATTTTTACTCTCTTGTCTGAAATCTATCCTAGCAATTTCACACTTTTTTATTTATTTATTTATTTTATATCGGAAATAACTGCTCTACTTTTGAGGTAGAGATTTCGATTGGCGTATATTCTATTCTTCTTAGATCCTATTTGGTGGGACTATACTGGATATATTGTTATTATTGTTGCTGTAATCATAGTGTATAGGTTAATTTACGTGCATATGGACTATTTTTTGGGATGCCTACTGACTCTTACTAGTACAAGTACCAAGTAACTTTGTTCACCTATACTTGAATAAATAAGAAGAAATCATCTCACAATATACCTAATGTAAATTTTTTCCACATGAGATTGTGTATTTTTTTGGGTGGGTAGGGGGTTGGAGCTGGGGCAGTCGGCTTGGCTATCGATGAAAAATCCAAAAGTTGTTTGCCGAGCAGCCTGATAAATATTTTTCATACTATCGTAAGGATACGCAAGAGACTCTATCTTCTTTTGTAATTCTATTAAACTTTCTGGGTGGTGTATATCAGCGTCGCCTCTAAAGAAAAAAGGTGACATAATAGGTCAGAATTTGTTCTCTCGCTCCTTGCTGGAGGAGCGGCATACCAGAAAAAAAAGCCCTCCTTCATCCAAAAGTTGTTTGCCGAAATTTATAAGTTGGTCGAATTAGCTTATAAATATCTTTTTTTAGCTTATTTACTTAAATATGTTATAAGGACATATTAGTCATTTTTGGCAGAAAATTGCTTACCAAACACATCAAATGTCTTTTATCAATTTAAGCACTTCAACACAAATATTTAACTTCTTATGCATAAATCAGTTTAAACACCAAAAAATATTTATTAACATTTAATGCTTATCAGCTATTTCTAATATCAATACTTGGCGTAGATAAATTTTCTGAAAGATAAAAACAAAAACTAGAGAAATCAAAGAAAATGACACAATCATATCAAAAAGGATATATTATTGACAAATTAAAGAATCAAAATGTTTTAAAAAGTACCTTATGAGAGTACTTTGATTACAAATATTCTCTACTCTTACACATGGCAATTTGCAATTGGGTACTAACCCAAAACCTATATATATATATATATATGCACTACCATCAAAGAATATGGTGCAGTGGATGAGACTGCTCCTCCCATAATCAGAGGTCTCGAGTTTGAATCCTGAATATAAAAAAATCATTGATAAGGAGTGCTTCTCCTCCGAATGAGGCTCTACGTGACGTGAATTCAATATAGTAATAGATACCGAGTGAAAAAAGAAGCCATAATACACTAAACTTTAAGTGGAAAATCTATGGAAAAATGAGGAAAAATAATTCAACATTATGAAGAAAACTAAAGATTAGAAAAGGTCTTGTAAAATTAAATCAGAAGGAAGATCATATCCAAAAACCATTGAGTAATCATTAACTTCATCACTTGTAAATTTTGGTATTCTCCAACTTTTTGCTGCCTCAGAATCATCCCCATATCTCAACAAGTCTAACACCTAAAAAATTAAGAAAAAAGAAAAATATAATCGATCACAATTTACTTGAGACTGAGACATTATACTATATAACTAATCACAATAAATATGGTCTTTTACCTCGATCGTTGACGGGCGCCATACTGAAGATTGTCTTACACAATAAGAAGCGGTAAGAGCCATCTTATGCAATTCGTCCATATCAAATTCACCCTCCAACTTTGGATCTGCTAATTCGATTAATTTTCCACCTTCCATCAAGGGTGTCGCCTTAAAAAAAGAGAATAAAATTTTAACAGTTAAATCAAATAAATTATATAGATAACAAATACAAGTTTATGCATATCTTATCATCCGTCATTACTTTTTTTAAAAAAAATATCAGAATATATTTCTTGAAAAATCATATTTTTTAGATTTTTTTTGCCCCCATTAGATCACACGTCATTTTCACATCCAACTTACACACTTATTTAAGAAAGAAAAAAAGGTTAAAAAAGACAAAGCCAATGGGACATTTCTGAGAGCAATTATTATTATTAAATCTATGGACCAATGTCCAAAATGTTGTCTTTTTTCATTAGATTTTTTTTCAAGAAATTCCAAATAAAGTAAAAAATCAACAACAAACTACTTCTTCCGTTTTAATTTAGAGAACATATTTGACTAAGCACAAAGTGTAACTGTTTAATAAAGAAAGTACTTTTTGTTTCAATTTACATGACATATTTTTTTTAATTTGTTAAAAAAAGAACGTAACACATACTTCCTTTTTTAAAAATAATTTTACTTTAAACTTCTCATATTATCCTTAACAATATGATTGATTTATTGGCATATACATATATATATATATATATATATATATATATATATATATATATATATTAATTGTTTTAAACCGTAAGTTTCAATGGTCATGTTTCTTTCTTTCTTAAACTGCCACTACAAAAAAGAAGAAGACGGTGCAATTATTTACGAACTTCGTTGCTTATTCGACATTAGTTTGCTCGTAGCTAACCAAATTTTGTAATCATCCATCACTCAATAGTCAATACTATAAGCGTTGTTTAATTACAAAATTTGTCCGATATAAATTTCTATTTTATTGATAGTGTACATGTCCTTAAAACTCCTCCACACAAATTGTAACAGGAGAAGTAATACCTTTGAAACTTGTGGACATAAACATACCATAATATCTGTATAAGTGTAGATTTGTTTGAAACTTATGATCTTACGTATGCCGTATTATATGTGATTATAGAAGCTTTTTGCTAATACGGTTTAAATTAAATATTTATTTTGAAATGAACTAAAACAATTGCGTTAAAAGGAATAAATAAAACTTACCCATAAAAGTAGATTTTGTCTTGATGAGTCCACAGGCCTTCTACCAGTAATAATTTCAAGAAGAAGAACTCCAAATGCAAAAACATCTGTTTTTTCATCCACAATTCCATGCATGAAATATTCTGGTGCTAAATATCCAAATGTGCCCTCAATTGGAATTACAGCATGGTGTGTCCATTTATTTGGTAGCCATTTTGCTAGCCCAAAATCTGATATCTTCTCAAAAAAAAGAAAAAAAAAAAGATGAAAAATGATATATAAAAAAGAAGAAACTTTTCATTCATCTTTTTTTTTTTTTTTTTGTTTCCCACCCCCAAATGACCCCCGCAGTGCGCGATCCATATTTAATTGGGGCTTCAATGTGGGCTCCGGACATCGGGTGGGAAACCAAAATAAAATAAAAAATCATCTTTCAATCTTCCATGTTGGTAGAAAAGTAGAAATTATAGAGGCTGCCAGAACGAAATGAAAATATGAGCGATTGATTACGAGAGCTCGATCGATCAGACCGGAAAGAAGAGAAAGAAAGGTCAATCTCCGAAAGGCCTTCGCAGAGCTGAGCTTTAGGGGGTATAGTTCTACTTTTTGAAAAAATAATAATCAGTATTTGAAAATTCGTTAAGTAACAATAATCAATTTTGATATAGAAATAAATATCACGATATTGTTATGTATTTTAAAATCTATGACACGTATGACCATATATTTTGAACATAAAAAAATGTGAAATTCTATGATAGTCTATTCTAAGAATATAAGAGAAAAAAAAGTAGAAGGGTAGTGATTGCAGGAGCTTGCCACTTTTCGGAGAAAATAGCCAATGTTTGAAAATTTGTTGAAAAATAATCACTTTTAATGTAGAAACACCATGATAATTATCGTAGAATTCGAACTTAAACAAGTGAAAAATTCAGGACATATTCATGACTTTTTTAATCCTTGACACTTACATTAATTTCAAACTTACGAAAAAATGAAACTTCATGACAGCGTCTTGTATATTTTATCTACGTTATTGTAATAGAATTTCACCTTTTTAAATTTGAAATTCATGAGACTAGGACAGTATTATGGTCTCATGAATTCCATAGGTATCTATTTCTCAATGACTTGAATATTTGGTTATTTTTCAAATCAAGTTCGAAAATGGCTATTTTTTGAATTTTATCTGATAGAAGAGTTGGTAAATATACAGAAAGCCCGATAAAAATTGCGAAAAAAACATGCTTTATGAGTTGTACCTGTGGCTCATAGTCTGGTCCTAGTAGAACATTTGATGCTTTGATATCACGATGTATTATACGATGTTTACAACATTTGTGAAGATAATGTAAACCTCTAGCAATTCCAAGGGCAATTTTATATCTCATTGGCCATTCAAGTGATTTGTTTGATTTTCCTGCAAAGAAGCAAAAAAAAAGAGTCAAAAATTGATGGTCATCAGTTCGAGAACGTAAAATGTTCCAAATTCCTTATATAATATATTTAAATATTTTTACAATGTTGTCAATCTTTACCTTGCAGAGGTGAAATAACAATCTATTAAATGCCATTACTTGGAGGTATTATAAGTTTTAAAAGTTGAACACTTGAACCATCTGGTTAAAATTACAAATTCACCCCTAACAAGATCATGGTGTGCGTACAAAAAATCATATATATATATATATATATATTTGTCCAATCCAATTTTGATACTGGATATGATTCACTAGTTGCTAGACATAACACATAAGCCAACAATAGTAATATAATGGAACATGGATTATTCAACTTGATTAACGATGAATTAATTTTGTTGTTTAACTACAGAATCTATCGATCGAGATATAACTAGCTAGTATGAAATGAAAAGAGTAAATTAGGTTAAAAGGCACATACCATGTAATGCTGAAGAGAGAGTGCCATTTGGATAGAATTTGAAGATGAGATAGAATCCATTTTCAATGCAATAACCAACTAAACTTGCAGTATTTGGATGATTAACATGGCTAATTACACCTAATTCCATTAGAAATTCTTTTTCTTTGTTCATATTATTGCTGTCTTTTGCTAATCTTTTTACTGCAATTCTTCTTCCATCTTCAAGATCTCCTCTATATACATCTGAGTATCCTCCTTGTCCCACTAAATTCTCTACAAAAAGAAGAAATAAATCAATGACATTTCACAAAATTCAAATTTTATACCATTAATTTATTAAATTCATGATTTAATTAAGGGGTTTATTTTCCTTCCCCAACTAATAATTACTTCTCAGTCCTAAACATAATAATTACGTCTAGTCCCAAACATTATCTAAATCCTTACTATTTCATTTATGTTCAACACATAAGGTTGCGGTATACGATGCTTTGCAACATGACCTTAATAAGGGTGATCTTGAACTTTCACCTATTTTTGAAAGATCTTTTGAAAATGCACTTCTGTTTTCCATAAGATATAAGTTGTGGCTATGAATTAAATTTATCTAGAAGACATAAATTTGAAATATTGCAATTAATCAGAAATAGTGAACCTGCTCAATTGGTCCCAAGTCAATACAACTGAAACTCCTATCTAATAAGCAACACATTGAATTATATTCACTATTTATGACTTCTTGAAATGTCTTAAATCTCCCGCAGCATAGACAAAAATAACTTATGCACATAGTACAACTACGACTAATTATGCCCGATAGGCAACATAGATCATAGTTTAAATTAATTTTGTTAATCGGAGTCAAAAGTTCAAGACTAATACCCTTCATTGTGTACTATTTTAAAGAAAAAAGTGTCCCCTTAGTTTTAAAAGCCAAACTTAGCCCATTGGACTAAGGGGGACATAATTCAAAGAGTAGCCTTAAAAAGGCCATTTGGTCAAATATATGTATATAATTCATGTATAACATATGTATCATTGTGCATAAATAATATATAATCTATATATATCGATTAGAAAGATTAAACAGTAAATCTGTCTAGCTATTTATGTGAAGGTCCTTTTTGAAAGAGGTAAAAGACATACTAATATATAATTACACATGAAGAACACAAACCTGGATGGAAATAATTTGTAGAACTTGCAATCTCATCATAGCTAAAACACTTCAATGGAGGCTGCTGTTTATTTTCCTCATTTTGAAATCTTGAACTCTTCTTTCTTGAGCTCGAATCAAAAGGCGAACGTAAAAAAGACGAAATTCGCCTCAATGGAGACATTGGTTTCTTGAATTGATCTTGTTGATATTTGAATTCCTTAGTCACTAATGATGATGATAATATTGAAGATTTAGTGATGGAATTTTCACCAAAACTTGAACTATTTTCTTCTCCTTCACAGCCATTTAGTACAGTTCTTGGTGAATTCCTTGTAATAATTTGTTTTTCTGAAGAAGGGGAATTATTTTCTTTCAGCCATCTTGAACTAGGTTGATGATTTTCTGCATACATTTTGTGTTTCTGATGTTAATTTCACGTGTGATTATTTAACTTTATTCAGTAAAATCATGAGTTGTTTATAGTCACGTTAAAATAAAGAAAGTTTATACACTATATAGAGGTAAAGTCATGGCACAACCATTTTTTGTTGCATTAAAGTAATTGAATTGCATCTACTATAACAGAACTTTATCTATTATAACGATAGAAGTGATTTTACGGTAATAGTGGGTAAAGTCTATGACTTCTTGTTATGATTGATAAAGTTGACTTTTTTGATGTGACAAAAAAGTGTAGCGATGGTGACTTAATTGTTATAGTAAGTAAAAGTTCAGTTACTTTGACGTATCGCATTATAGTAATTGAATTGTATCAACTGTACATGCTAGTAACTGAACTTTATCTGCTATAATGATATAAATAATTGTAATAGGGAGTAAAGTCTATGACTTCTTGTTATGATTGATAAAAGTTGACTTTTTTTTATGTGACAAAAAAGTATAGTAATAGTGACTTAATTGTTATAATAGGTAAAGTTCAATTACTTTGACGTGATAAAATATATAATTCTGTGACATTTTTATCGTGATGAGTAACGTTTAGTGACCATACGTAAAATCAACTTAATTTTTGTGTGATAGGAAATTGAATTACCTTGGATTCGAATGGAATTGGATTGAATGTTATGTGGTGGTGGTTGCCCTGATTTTCTAGCTACCACAACTAGTGAACAATTATCTGGAACTCTTTCACAACAATACTTTGCAATTGTGAATGGATATCTGAAAAATAAAAAATAAAAATAATAATAAAATTCGTGTGTTTCTAGCAATGACATGCAAACGAAAAAAGATTATTTGTTTTTGGTACTGTCAGTGTATCGAAGTTAATTTCTTAAGAGTAAATTAAAGTTACCTGCAAGTTTTATTCTTTTTGCCACCGATGAGAAGATAATCAGCTGGAATACTTTTAGCCTCTTTAGTTAGACCTCTCCCTGGATTAGAACTAAAACCAACTCTTGCCTCTAAATCTACCTAAAGATTTTCAATAAATTAATAATTAAATTAATAGAAATAACAAAACATTTTATAATATCAAAGGGAGTAATATAAGATAATTAAAGTTTTCGGATTTGAGTTTAGACAATAGAAAAGATCTTGGTAGGTATAACATTTGACTTTATATGGCAAAAATCTAAATTAGTCGAATCCAAAATAGGTATTAGACACAAAATGTGAAGCAAAATTGGATTAAGGTCAGTTTAGGTGGACAACATGGAAAATAAAGGTCAATACATGGAATTTTTACAATGCATAACAAAAAAAAACAACCCTAATTTTTATTTCTTACAAATTTTAATTAGTGTGTAGTGTATAATCAAACATACAATCACTAATTATACACAAAATATACACTGGTGACAACTACAAGCTTCTATGGCAAGGTAAATGATATATTTTTTAGCCGTCGGACTAAAAATGTTAAGATTCCACCAATATAGCGGACCGCAAATTATTTTAGATTGAAATGTAATTATTATCTATTATAATCGAAATGGAACCGCAAATTATGTGAGATTGAAATGTAATTATCATATATTATAATCGAAATGAAGGAGAATAATTTCTTAAGACATATATTGCAAAAAAAGTTTTTGAAAAATAAGTGAACAACAACCATAACTAATTCAGTATAAATTAACAAGTGAGGTTTGGAAAAGGTAGAATATTTCGTGTAAATTCACAATTAGAGTTTGGAGGAGGTAGAGTGCACGAAGATCTTATTTCTATCTTTGAAAAGATAGATAAATATTTTAGAAAGATGTTCGACTGAACGAACAGTGAAAAAGAGGCAATAACAACAAATAGAACAACAACAAGATAATAAGATTCCGAGGTTACCTGTTTATATTGACATGTTTTTGTAAATTCTCCCATCATAGAAATAACAAATGCCTTTGCCTTGCGAATTTGAGTTTGATTTTTTGATATAGATTGCCATTTCTTGCTTTCTTCTTTCCTTTGATCACCAAATCTCTTGTTTTTGTCTGTTGCCACTGTTTCATCAATGACCAAAAAATACAAAATTAATACATTTTTTTATATACAATTTCAAGGATTAATTAAAAAACTACATTTTTTTGGAAAATCATAAAAAAAAAAAAAAAAAAAAAATTGTATTGCTAACTTTGAAGAACAGCTGCTTTTATGTTTCATATGAGATGATTGAAAATACTCCACAAAGAGATGTATAAAAATCAAGATCCCTCCTATTTTTATTTTTATTTTTTGTCTTTCTTATCTTCTTTTTGATTGGTTTAAGAATAAAATCATTTTAATAAAAGTCACACGTGTCATTCTCCAAGGGTTATTGTCACACTTACGGGGAAAAACAAGAAAATATCACAAAATAAAATTGTGGTTATAATTGAAAGAAAAAAATAAGCATACCAACAATGTGTAGTTCTATAATTGTATGCTTAGGATTAGTTAACACTCTAATTTCTCAAGTGAGACATATCACACAATAAAAAAAAAAAATTAAAATTGTGGCTATAATTGAAAGGAAAATATTAAACTTACCAACAATGTGTTGTGCTATAATGGTATCATTAGGATTGGCTAAAACTCTAATTGCCCAAGAAATAAGTTCTTTACTTTCTTCAACATCCAAAGAAATTCCCACAAGAATTTTTGATGGTTTATTAGTATTACTTGAAAAATCCATTTTTTGCCCCAAAAAAATGTTTTTTTATTACTTATTCACTATCTTTTTTGTTGATGAACACATAGAATTGTAGAAAACTTGTGTAAGAGACATTTAAATGATTAGTGGTATTTAATAGGTCTCGTGGTTGGAGCGGGGGCGGGGGGGGGGGGGGGTGTATAGTGTGACCACCTTAGTTCATTCAATTATTCTTTCATAAGAAGCATAGGATAAAAAAAAGTATAATGTAACTTTTGGATTTAGCAAAGGTAAAGGGGTTTTTGGTATTTGATTTCTCTTGTTGCATAAGTTTTGTACATGACTTGTTATGTTGTTTGGTAGGTAAAGTTGTGTGCCACTCAAATGAAGTCATTCTTTTTACTCTTATTTGCCTTACCCTCATGGAAAGGGAACATTCTTGGGTAGTGGGGTGGTGGTGGAGACTCTACTTAAAAGAATGCGAAATTTCAATGGACATTATTATCAGAATGTCATAAAAATATGCACATTTCCGATGAAAAGTTCATTGTGAATGTTTCTGATGATGAGACAATTTTTGTTAGAATTAAAATAGAGATCAATTTTTAGTCGATAATGAATAGTGAAAGATTATGATTCAACGATCAAGCACGATTGCAATGATACATCTTATCTACCATATTGAATAAAGTTTAACTTTTATATCCTGAAAATATTAATTTTTTGTTTATAATAATTGAATCACCCAAAAATAATATAGATGGTGATAGTTTAAAATATAATGACCTCATATAAATTGATTGGTGAATCAGTGAATATCAGAAGAAGAAGAAAAAAAGCAAATGAGGAAACATAAGTCTTTTTGCGGCTACTAATTAAATAAGAGAATGGCCCAAAGATAAGGGATAATTGGATGCAAAGAAAATATAATATATCAACTTATCATTACTTGTCCACATTGCCAAACTAATAAACTATCCCTACATCCTGGAATTAAAAAAAGAAGAATATTTCAAAGTCTGACATGTGCCTCTTGGGTGTCATTATAGTGTATTTTATTTGATGTCCGACATCTATTTTGAAGTTTCGATTAATTTAAACTTTAAAGAAGAAGCACTTTTTAACTTGAAACCTCTAATTAAAGATGTCATTGTTATGCACAATCCTAACTGGTGGGATCTTTATAGTGCTACCTTTACTTCATTTGACGTTTGATATTCATCACTTTATCATCTTAATTAATTAAGAATTCACATAATATATATAAAGCCCGAACATGAAATACTTGATTAAAGATTAAAAAAAAATAATCTATTCATCTCACAATAAATAATAATCCTCTAAGGTTGGGTCATCATAGTGTCATGCAAACTAAAGTACAATTTTGAGACCTAACACCACTTTAGTAAATAATTATAACAACATTATCATTCCTCACCAACAGAAAATTAAAAAATTAACACACAAATAACTAGAAAACAATGATGATGATGATTATGTAATTATATATATGGCCGTTTGAAACATGCAGCTAACTGTACAATCATTAACATTTTCCCAATTATTATGGTATGGTATGGAAGAGACTTTACTTCAAATCAATATTCACTTTACTATGCTATTAACTATGTAATATTCACTTTACTATGCTATTAACTATGTAAATTACTAGAAATTATGAATTCAAAAGGAGATCTATGATAAAATTCTTTAACAAGTCTAAACAAATAGACTAATCCATACATTCATATATATCATTAGAATATGTGTTTCTCCAATGACATATACGCTTTTATAAATAATCTCAATTTTTTTCGATGAAAAACTATCGTAAAAAAGTTTATGATGAATATATTTTCAACATATTCCATCAAAAATTCATCAAAAAATTGTGTATTTCTAATATTAGAGAAAAAATGAAATTATTACACAACAAATTCTTCATACACGAAAAGTATTAGATATCGTATCATTCTGAAGTCGAGCTATTATTTTAATTCATATGGGGATGAGTGGGGGTGGGGTGGAGAAGGAAGAAATTATAACTAACCTCATGAAATTAGGCAAATGAACAAGTCTTTCACTAAAATTCATTTCCAAATGATGTGATTTAAGTAGGCTGAATTCTTAATTATCAAAACTAAAAAACGTGAGACAAAGGAAATAAATTGAAGATTCTATGATAAAAATTATCTCGAGGGAAAGAATTTAGGGTGTCAAGTTCATTGAATTATCTAATAATAATAAAATTAAATTAAAAAAAGGGTACCAAAATCACCTCATGGTCTTTTAGCATAAAATTAAATATTTAACTTGAAATATCAATAATATTATATAATAATAAAATTAAATTAAAAAAAGGGTACCAGAATCACCTCATGGTCTTTTAGCATAAAATTAAATATTTAACTTGTAAGAGTGCAATACTCTATTTCTTTTTTAATTTCCCCACGTGATGTTCCTTATCCGTTTTGGACAAAATTAATTCAAATTTGTTCAGTAAAATTCAACTTTGAGGGACAGTTCATCAAGACGATTTTATTTCGAGCATGAATTTGAGACCTTTGATTAATGAGTCGTGCGGATAGCTATCTTTTAGCTATGTTCATCCCTTTTTAATTTCTAAAAGTAATAAAATCATGAAGTTTATTACTCATATATAATTAATAGTTTCTTGATATTAGATTTGTAAATTAGGCACAAACATGAAGAATTTAATTACACAGACTAAAAGTAGCTTCTGTCTCATTGCTACCTCCAGCTAATGCTTTCTTATTTAGATACATTGAACAATAATAAAGTTAGTTACAAATTGATTTTTTCTTTACAAAGAAATATTAATAAAAATGGACCTATCTTATTGAGTCTATTAATTTTGGTAGGCGTGTCACGTAAGGCCCATCAAAGTAGAAATGCTCTCTGTTATGATTTTTTTTCATTACAAGGATTCGAACTCAAGCCAGCTGAATAAGGCCGATTCAATCTAATGCACTATAATTCTTTGTGGTGATTTAGATTTTTAACATTGAACTTTTTATAGTAGCTTTGGACTCAGAATCATGTATTTATTGAAATTTTATGTTTTTCTCACACATATCTATATTCAAGATTATGGGTTCGATTGAACACACTCTTTTTAGTTTTATTCTTTCTTCAATAGATGACATTTTCACCAACAAGGATTGTGACGGGATAGTCGATAGATAGAACAAAATGGAATAAATTTAGGATACATTATGTTGTAGTAACATTCTTAGAGTTCCATTCTCTAACATAAAATAAAAGAATACATAAAACCATAACAAAGAAACACCATATAAAAAGCCCTCAAAAGTTCAATTCCTTGACATTGTGCATTGCAATGTCATTACAAATTTAAACCAAAACATTGTATACTAAAATTTCTTGTTCGATAACAATATTGTTCAAGTCAGCTTACGTACACCTCAAACATTACTTCTCTCCAAAACGCTTGTAAGGATCTTGCATCTTTTTCATTTCCATAGCACCAAATACACCATAAACACTACTTTCATTCCCTTGATCACTACTACTTTCATCATCTTCTTGATCACTAGTTTGATCCAAAGCCAATAAATCATCTCCATACTTTACACTTTGAATCCTCAAATTCTCATGATTTGCCTTCACAACATTATTCACTTCTTGCCCTTTCAAAATACACACAACTTCTTTCATCGTTGGACGTTTATCAGGCTCACTCTGAACACACAATGCAGCCACACGAATCGATTGTTTCAATTGAATTTCGTCGAAATTTCCCTTTAGCTTAGGGTCAACAAGATCCTTAAATTTTTCTTTAGCTATCATTGGTTCCATCCACTCTGTTATTGTCCTTTTAACACCATTTGGAAGTTTTTCAATTGGTTTTCTACCAGTAATTAGTTCAAGTAAAAGAATTCCAAAACTATAGACATCACAACTTTCAGACACTTTACCCCACATAGCATATTCTGGTGCTAAATAACCCAATGTCCCTTTGACACGTGTCGTCATGTGGCTAACACCTTCTGGGATTAATTTTGCAAAGCCAAAATCAGCAACAAGTGGTTCAAAATTTGAGTCAAGTAGCACATTGCTAGCTTTGATGTCTCTGTGAATTATATGGGGTGAAACCTCATGATGCAAATACCTATGTATATAGCCAAAAACATACATATGTGAGTATATGTTATGATTATTTTGAATCAGAGCTTAAGTTTTATACACCTATGGAAAAATGTTACTCTCTCTATCCCAATTATATGGAGGTATTTGCTAGCATGGAGTTTTAGAAGAAAAAAAACAGAATTTTGAACTAGTTATCTAAAAACAAGTTGTATACACACTTGTTTGTCTATAAATCATCTCATTCAAAATAAAATGGAGGAATTATTGTAGTTTTCACCATCAATGTAAACTACTTTTACACCTAAGTCTCATTGGAAAGTGATATTCATATTTTTCAAAAATAAGTCATCATACTGCAACAACTAAAGGTGACATGATAGTATAAACTTATTTACATAAACGGTGCATATAACATAAGAAAATTCTAAATAAAAATGTATGCTATTTTTTTTTGGATTGGAGACAAACTGAACAAAAAATATGTCATATAAATTTGGAGGGAGAAAACAACTATAAAAAAAAGTGTAACAAGAAGTATTGACGGAATTCGTTGCTAATATTGTCACTAAATAGCCCACGACTAACAATAGTTTTCAACATTTTGTCGTTACTTGATGTTTAACAACAGAAGTTGTCTGTCGCTAATTCCGTTTTAAAGTGATATAAAGTATTGAAAGAGTAAGTAAAGAAACTTACAAGAGGCCTTCAGCAGAGCCAATAGCAATTTTCATTCTTTTTTTCCAATCCAATTGAACTTCTCTTGATAAATGACCATGTAAATGTGAGAGTAAACTCAAATTTGGCATGTAATCGTACACAATTAGTCTTTGTTCATTTCCAGCACAATAGCCTCTTAGGCCTAACAAATTTTTGTGCCTAACTCTTCCAAGAACTTCAACTTCCACAGCAAATTCCATTTCTGCTTTTGAATTCATTGACTTTAGTTTCTTTACTGCAATCTGCAATTCCAAAATTTTAGTCTAATTTAATTTAACCTTTCGTAGAAATGCAAGATAAAATCGTGTACAATAGAAATAATATATGGTTCGATCCGTTAGTAGATCGATCGCATAACAAGAATTTAGTGACCCAAATTGCCGTTTGATATAAAAGACAGTCTCGTGCACAAAGCATTCGCATTGATGTATAGCAGGATTCTAACAACCGTGACATATATGTTACACTGAGACAACTTTTATCATTGTTCTATGGGCTTCCTATCATTATGATTCTTAGATACAAATGGGAAATGATTTATCTTTAAGAAAAAAGATTGTTGATATTTTAAATTCTTTTTAGTATTAACAACTAAGAGTCCCTTTGGATAGGCTGAAAAAAAGTAGTTTTTAAGTTTGAAAAATAAAAAGTCAAATTTTAATGACGTTTGAGTTAAAAAAACAGAAGAAGGGGAGTCCTACTTTTGATTTTTAATTTTTTAAAGTCATTTTAAACTTATTTTAAGTTATTTTTAATCTTACCAAACACTCTCAAAGGCTAAAAATGACTTAAAAAGTAGACTTGACAAACTTTTAAGTCAATCCAAACAAACTCTAAGTTGATTAATCTAGATTCGTGTTCCATAGAACGCATCGAAGGGATAAGCGCGATATTTTTTAAATTAATTTTCTATTTTGTATCTTCTATATACCATTCCAAAATGATAATATTGAAGGTATTTTATTTAATTCTTGAGAGAAAAAATAGGACTACCAAATTTAACTAATTAAGAAGCACCACATCTATGATAAGATCGCTCCATTCTTAATTAGAAATCTCAGGTTCAAGCATTATAAATGGAAAAAAACTCATGGTATGAAGTGTTTCATCCTTAATGGACCTTACGCAATACAGATCCAGATTAATGAATCGGAACCTCATATTGAATAGAGTACATCGAATGAAAGCCTAAAAATCTTAATTTTATTACCTGAAGACCATCAGAGGTTTTACCCCAATAGACACTTCCAAATCCACCTTCTCCAAGCTTGTAATTTTCACTGAAACCATTTGTTGCCGTATATAACTCCTTGTATGTGAATATTCTCCAAGAATTTTCACCAACCAATTCATTGTTTTGCCTACAAATATCCCAATTAATTCACATTAATTTACTTATGTATAATTTTTCTAGTTGACATAAATCTTCAAAACATACAAAAAGAAAAAACTATATCACTACTAAAAAATGGGAATTTCCAACGGACATTTTGTCGAAAATCTTTTCTAAGTACTGTGTTATATTGGGTAACGTCTACATCCTGCCTATGATCAAACCCATAAGGATACTAGGTGGCCTGAGTTGAAATCATGATCGAACATGACACTTGTTTGGTAGGCTTAATTATGAAATAAAGTTACATTTTTTCTATGAGCTATAACTTTTCGCGATAAATGTCATTTCATCCTAGTTTCAAGTGACACCAAGAAAATCCTTCATAGAGCGGCACATAGTAATTTTCGCTCAAATTATGTATATGTAAAAAAATAAAAAAAATATATATAGGCATGATAGATCGTATTTAAAATTTAAAATCTTGAATACAATCCTTAAAAATAAAAAAAGTTTTTGTTAGTGCACATACCCTTCATCAACTTTTTCATCACCACAGCAACTGAAAGATGATCCCATTAGCTTTAAATTCACAAATATTAAACTTTCAATTGAGAAATTTTAATTTGGTGGACTCCTTTTTAAACCTGAAAAAATGACAATTTAATAATTTGTCATTTGGATAGGCCAACACTACTGCCGTCCTCTGCCGGCTTAATTTATGAAACTAATATATATGTCAAATATTTAAAAGTTTAATTAGAAAGCCAATAAAAAATTGACTTTTTCAAAATCATGAACTTTTAACTACTTTTTTTTTTCAGTATGAAAGTGGATTTTATGGTGCCATTTCGTTGCAACTTATTTTTATTTTTTTGGAAAATTAAGTGCGGAAAATAGTAGGTACAACTTTTAGATATATACTAGTTATAGTTCATATTTGACTAAATTATTTTAAATTCAGTGGCGGAGTCAAGATAATTTTATTAGGAAATTTAAAATATAAAAACGTAAATATAAAGAGAAGCTAAAGGTATTCAATATCTGTTATGCAACTATACAAATATATAACTTTAGTCTTATATACACAATGTAATTTTTTCGCGAACTAAAATCCATTGTGCCCCTAGTTTGCCCATGATTATGATGTGAATTACTGCAATTAAAATGTTGGTAATTGATGTAAATTTTTTCGAAAAGACATAAAATTACTTTTTTTTTTTAAGAAAAAAAAGTTAGGAGGAAAATCAAGTAAACTCAAGCCACAAATTTGTTTTCATTCTTTTTCCATTTGGCTTAATGAAAATGGTCAAAAAGTTCCATCTTCAAGTCTTAACTATTTGGTGTTGCCAAGTAGATCTTAATTTTAGTCTTACAAGCAAATAATAGTTGACTAATCACAAATTTGTAGTACTAGGAGGTTTCAATAGAAAATTAAAGAAGTAATTAAAATATGCAGTTGAAACTCTTCTTTCTTAGAATAAAATAAAAAAAATTAAATTAGTCGATTACTCCGAAAAATATTATTTGTCTGTATATGCCAGAGCTTTTAGTGCCTATTTTGAAATGGTCTATAGAGAAGGAGTTCGGAGCCTAAAGGGCAAAAAAAATTGTCAAAAATTTCAAAAGGGCACATCATATTTTGTCCAATTTTTTTTTTCTTATTTTTCACAAAAATCGCTGACATAGCAGTTGTTGACACTCAATTTTGACCCTTCCCGACAGGAGCAATTTTGCCCTTTTGGTTTTAAAAAAAATATGATGTGCCCTTTTGGAATTTTTGGCAAATTTTTTACCCTTTTAGCTCCGGACTCTATAGAGAAGTATGTGCGAGTATATTTAAGTTGTCTCTATGATTTATAGATCATATATATATTCGAGTCATAAAAGCAGTCGTTAATGATTGAGTTAAGATAGATTCTCTGCATTATACCTTTTAAAATGAAATGATGCTTTATGCGCCGGGCTACTATACTTTCCTAACAAATGTTTAATTAGTTCATCACATTGAAAATGAATACTACAAAAAACTTCCCTAATGGATTGTGCCTCCCTATTTTCTAGCACACCTCGTCTTCACCTTCATCCACCCACGTAGCCCTGATCCCCACCACCCCCACACACTTTCTCCATAGTTATACTACACCTTTAATAATATTTATCTGAATTATACATAAATATTTTTTATTTTTTTACGTATCGAATAATACAATAAATTAAGTAAGAAATTCATGTATGTCGGAGGAAAACATTTTAATTCGTATCAAAGACACTCAGTAGAGACACTATACTGTTTTGTTTCCTAACAATATTATTGATATGTCAGACATATTATGAATTGTGACAAATCTGATGAAATGATTTATGCTGGATCTTTTATGATTCTTTTGTCAAAAACCACTTATTTTGTCATTTAGGATAATCTATTTGATCAATAGTTAACTAATTTTACAATTTAATTTTCTATAGTTAAATACTAGTTTTATTTCTTAAAAAGAGGAAGATAATTAACTATTCGAACACGGATTACATTCTCCATTAGAAGCAATGGGAAACATGTACATTTTTTAATCATTCAATATTAACTTGATTCATCTTAATTATAGTTTTAGAATAAAAGTATTAGAGACAACAAATTTTAACGGATAAAAGAAAATACTTTTTGTGATAATTACTTAAGAGTCTTAAATGGGCTGACCCGACTCAAAATTGGAACAAAACAATTTTCACTTAGACCGGACCAGACCAAATCGGTCCACGTAAAGGCGGCACAGTTAGGGCAAGTTCATCACAAAATCAAACGGGTATGGTCTTATCTAGACTTATGGTTGGCAACTGAACCGGGAGGTGCTGGTTCCGGTACCGTTTCATCCCGGTCCGTTATCGGTCCAATTCCGTTCTGGCTTGTACCGGTTAGGGCCGGTGTCTAGGGGGTACGGGAGGGGTAACGGGATGGAAACCGGGATATACAGATTAGTTCCGATCCGGTCTGGTTTGATTTTTTTTTTTTTAAATATAGCCGTTGGGCAACGGTTTTGGGCCCCACCAACAACTCTTTCACCCCCATAACTCCCCTTTACACCTCCCTTACCCCCCCTCCCCCAATTTTTTTTAATACCCCAACCTTCTAAAAACTACATTTTCATCCTTTTTTTAAATTATAAATACCCCCAATCTTTCATTCTTTTCACTCACAAAAATATTATCTTCTACTCTCTCAAAAGTCTCACTCAAGTCTCTACTCTCTACTCTCTAATCTCTTATTCTCGTTAAAATTACGAATTTGGTCTTTGAAAATTTGAGCTTCAAAATTCAACTCTCAATTTTCGGCTTTCGGTCATACACGTCTACTTTTTTAAGTAGACGTTTTGGTACATTTGTTCCAACTCACTTTTCATTTAGTTATTTATTTGTTTGCATTTAATTATTTATTTTGTGGGTAATTAGTCTCTAGTCTCTACTTATTCAGTTATTTATTTGTTTAAAACTTTGCATTACATTTTCTATTATATATAATTTACTCACTTTTTATATTTGAATATGGATTCCGGTAAAAACAATGTTGACGAGGGTAAAACAACCATAGTTGATTTGATCACTAATTTATGGAGCTCAAAATCCAAGAAAAATAAAAAAATCGGTAGTACTTCTAAATATAAAACTAAAAAAACTTCTCAATTAAGAATAAATATGGATGATTATACGCATGTTGATGAAACTGTTTTTAATATTGATACTAATAGTGGATTAGATCCTTATCATGAACATTTATAAAGAATGTTTGGTAATTTTGATGAGGAATTACCTAAAAATAATGAACATGATGATGTTAGTGATTATATTGATAGTTTTGATAATAATGTTGATGAATATGATGAAGATGAAACTCAGCCAACTACTACTCCCACTCCCAGTCCCTCTTCCCCTCCCGCTCCCTTTCGTTGTCCTGCTCCCGTTCCCCCCGTGCATCCTAGGCCTAAGGTATAACGCGCTAAAAAATCTAGGTGTGCCAATTTATGACCCAGAATGAAGATAAAACACAAGTTATTTGTAATAAATGTAAATATAGAATGAATCATAAAACTGTAGAAAAACGGGTGGGACGGGACATTTGAGTAATCATTTAATGTCATGTTGTAAAATTAAATTTTTGCATGCATGCTAAAGCTGTAGCCAAAGCTAAAAAGAATGGTACCACCCTTCCTAAAAATGTTGGAGTAGAGAGCTCTAATATGGTCTAAACATAATTAAATCTTTCTAATGTTTCTGGCTCTAGTATACAGCGGTCATATAGTAGAGAAAAAAATCTTGAAGAATTAGCTAAAATGATTGTTGCTATGGGTTTGCCATTTAGTTTTGCTGAAAATCTCGATTTTATTCATTATATTCAAATTGTGTAGAATCCACATTTTAAAGGTTTTACTAGAAATACAATTAAAAAGGTTATCTTTGATTATCAAGGTCAACATTTTCAATATCTTCGTTGTTTTTTTTATTATAATAATTGTTATAATAATTGTAAAATAGCTATTACTTCTGATATGGGCCGTAGTGTAAATGACAATGATTATTTCACTATTACTGCACATTGGATTGATGAAAATTGGACTTTGCAAAAAAGAATTTTAGGTTATAAATGTTGTGAAATGCATAAAACAGGTAGTTATATAGCTCAAACAATTATAGATATTTTACAAAACTATGAAATTTGTGATAAAATAAGTAGTGTCACTTTAGATAATGCTTGTAATAATAGAACTGCTTATGAAATACTAAAACCGTCTCTTTACCCTATTTATATTGATGATTTTCATATTAGGTGTGCTGCACACATATATAATTTGATTGTTAGAGATGATATAACAATGTATAATGATGGTTGCATAAAAGTTGAAACTGCATGTCATTTTATTTTTAAATGTCAAGTTAAGTCTAGACGTAGATATTTTGAAAATAATTGTCGTGAATTTAATCTTCCACCTAGAAAAATTCCAAAATCAGTGTGTACTAGATGGAATTCTTTATATGAAATGCTTGAAGTCGCTTATGAATATAGGAAACCTTTACAAATTGTTTGGAATGCTCATTATTCAAATATGACATATAGACTTGATGATAATGATTTGAATGACATAAAAGAACTTTTAGAATTCTTAAAATTTTTTATTTAACTACAAAAAATATATCTGCACTTTCCAACTATTTGCTCTATTTTATTTAATATTTGTGCTATTTCTAGTAAATTTTATAAATTCAAAAATAAACCAAGATTTGAAGAATCTGTTAAGAAAATGATTGAAAAATTTTAAAAATATTTTATTCCTATTCCTCAAATTTATTTAACCGCTTGTTTGTTAAACCCACATTATAAAGATGAAGGTGCATCATAAATTGTTGATAAAATATATTTTAATTTGGATAGTGATAGTGAAGATGATGAAACACCTAGTTGTCAAGATGTTAAAGATAGTATAAAAATTTAAGCTAGAAAATTGTATGACTTGTATAATTCTAATGGAATGAATGTAGTACGTAATGAAAAGCCTCAAAGTTCTAGGAGTAGATATAAAAAGATGATATTGATGATATGATAGATTGTTATCTTGACTTTCTCACAATGGTAGAAATGATTTTGATGCATATATTAATCAAAATATATAACCTACTACTATTGATCTTCTAGAATGGTGGAGCAATCGCGGCCAGTGATTTCCAAAACTTCAATCGGTTGCTCGAGATGTGTTAGCTATTCAAGCATCTTTAGTAGCTTCAAAAGGCGTTTTTAGTGCATCAAGATTTCAAATTGGAGAGCATAGATATTCATTAGCAACAGATAGCTTGGAGACATCGGTTCTCTTTAGAGATTGAATTAATGGCGAGAGAAGGAGTTATGGTCGTGCACCTTTACTGACCAAATTTGAAAATGACGTTGATGAAATAATGCAAGATTTTAGTGACGAAGGCATTGATGCAATGGAGGAACTATCTAATCAACCAATTCCAGAGCATGTTACTAGAGGAATGTTAAATGATTTAAAAAAAGATTTCCTTGATAGCATGAATTATTAAATTTAAATGTCTATTAGTATGAGTATAATAATTCGAGGTCTAATTCAAACAAAACCCTTTCTAGAAGGTGGCTGTGTAGATTAAATTTTCTAATACTCTACTAATATTTTGTAACTCAACTTGTACTATTTGATTATTATTAATAAAAGTATAGGCTATTCGCCTTTTTTTTTTTTATTATTATTATCTTAAATTTAAATTTTCAAACTTTTAAAGTGTGAAATTTATACTTTTATAGTTTTAAAGTTTGAATTTAAATTTTCAAACTTTTAAAGGGTGAAATTTAAACTTTTATAGTTTTATAGTTTTAAAGTTTGAATTAAAATTTTTAAACTTTTAAAGGGTGAAATTTAAACTTTTATAGTTTTATAGTTTGAATTTAAATTTTCAAACTTTTAAAAGGTGAAATTTAAACTTTTATAGTTTTAAAGTTTGAATTTAAATTTTCAAACTTTGAAAGTGTGAAATTTAAACTTTTATACTTTTAAAATTTGTATTTAAAACTTTAAAATTATAAATTTTTAACTTTAAAATTATAAAAGTTTTAATATTATTTGAGTAATGTTTCTAATTTTTTAATTTTAGCCGTTGGGATCCAATTTTTGATCCAGAACGGATTTACATATTTTTTTCCAAAATTACCGATTCCAGTCCTGTTACCACGCTTAAGCTAGACTACAGTGGCCCGGAATTGGTTCAACCAAATAGTATCACGTCACTCCTGAATTAATTACCTGGCCCGACTCTAATTAGACTGGGGTTGTTTTAATCATTTTTTTAATAAGTATTAAATACTTTAATTAAATTTTAAAATATTATTTTAATATAAAATCAGCCTAGCTCGATCCGACACAGAAACCTGGCCTAACTGTATGATTTGCCACCTAATTGAATCAGAGAACACATATCCAATTTGAAGGTTGTGGCACCACAACTTAGCTGAACTTATATCACCATGAGATGGTCGAAATGAATATTGACCATTTTGCCTACGAAGCTGCTAATAATGTCAACAAACTCAATATTCCCAGGACTAATTTACGGCACTCGAAGGATTGATTGTAGGGGTGTACATGACCAGGTTGGTTCGGGTTTTTCAAATATCAAATCAAACCATTTGTGTCGGATTTTTAAATCTATAAACCAAATCAAACCAATAAAATTCAGATTTTTCAACCTTGGGGTTTTTCGGATTTTTCGGATTTTCAGGTTTTTCCGATAAAGTATTCATACAAATATATAATTTACTTGTACTTCAAATATTTCTTTAGTCCTACCAAAATACAACTATCTAAGGTGTTTCTTAAGAAAATAACTCAAAATATAATATGAGTAATGGCACTAAAATATCCAACAAACAAATAATAATAATGAAATCGCGTAAAACAAATATTGCAAATTAACAAGTCATAATGAAAATGATCATAATTTAAAAGTACTAAATCATGCTAAAATAAGTTTAATAAGTATTAGTTACATGACTAAATATTAAAGGAAATTAAAATTAGATTATGTATTTGAATTGTCTAAACAATGTAAAATCAAAGAACAAATATTCAATATTATTGTCATTCTTAGTGTTGAATTGATTATTTATCTGTGGACTATAATCTTTATTGAACTATTCAGAATTCTAAGTTTCAAACTTGAAATAATATATTAAAAGATAAAATCTATGAAAAAGTATAAGAAATATTTAAAAATCATATTAAAGTAAATATTTTTATGTATAAAATAAAATTTTAAAATTATATATATAACGTCAGGTTGATTTGGTCTCGAGTTGGTTCTTTTTAGTTAAAACTAAACCAATCCAAATATAGTTGATTTTTTTTTTTCAATACCAAACCAAGTCAAACCAATCACTAGTTGGATTTTTTTCTTGATTTAATTTAATTTGCGATTTGATTCGATTTTCGATTTGGTTTTGTACCCCTAATTGGTTGATATGAGCCCATCAATAGTCGGAGATGGAATCGGATAAACCCAGCCCAATAACCAACTTGGACAGCCGGGTGAATATTTCGTGAACCGGACCCGCCCCTTTTAACACCAATACAGTCCATCTCCCCTCCCATTATTTTTGTTCTCTATAAAAATCCCGCCAATTCAAATTGACGATCTCTCTCTTCTCTCTGTTCCGTATTTCAAAAAATCCATAATCTCTGTAGGTTGTAAGTTCAGCTCAAAATCTGTAATCTACATTCAGAGATTTTCCTTCGATTCATCATCAGTAGCTGAGATTTGTCAAAAATTTTGAGGTAAGAAACTGAAAATCCCTTCTCTATTCATGATTTCGTATTCTCCTGTTGAATATCATGTGAACTTCTGTTCTTTATCTGAGACACTGATCTTACTAACTTATGTATCTGAATTGAAAAAAATGATTTGATTGTTGTTGATTGAAATTAACCGCGAGAGTTATGCTAGTTATCACTCTAGAAGGTGATTCAATACTGTATTAACAGTGAGAGTTCTATTAGCGCTAGAAGATCAGTAATTTGATTGGAAAATGGACTCTATTATTTAAACTGATTTTGTTTGGAAGTTCATATGTTTTTTTATTGAATATCATGTGAGTTTTTGTACTTCTTCGGATATCGATTATATGTATTTGAATTAAATAAATTGATTTGATTATTGTGGATCCTATGCGGATTGAGAAAATTACTGTGGATCTTAGGTAAGAAGGTGATTCAGTATTGTATAAACAGTGAGAGTTTGAAGATCAGTCATCTGATTGTAAAATTGATTCTATTTTTTAAACTGATTTTGTTTGGGATTTCGTATGTTCTCCTATTGAATGTCATGTGAATTATGTCGCTTCGTTGATTTTTGATTTGTGAACTTTGATAGTCAAATAAGTGTTCACTATTTTATTTACATAGAAGAATTCTGTCAGTGGAGAAACAATATTCCTGCAAATGAGCTTGTTCTGTTAGAGAGTTGTCACGTGATGTACAGCATCTCGAAAAGTACACACAGCTCGTAGACTCCAAGGATTAGCCATCACCTGCTTTAGTTAAATGTCTTAGTGTTTTCCTTGTAGGATTGTGTTTGGATGCCAATTTCATGTTGGTATATTGTAGTAAAAGTTGTATTAAACTAGTATGAGGTTAGGACTCCATGTACAGAAAGCATAAATAGGCTCTCCTCTTGTACCGTAAGAATGAATCGTTAATAGAACTTGAGTTCGTTTTCACTGTTTGTTGCATATTTCTTCATGTTCATCTGCTCAAGGATTTGGATCTATACCAGTATTCCCCTGAGTATTTAGTAAAACGCTTGGGTACTGTGTATTATTTCACTTTACTGCAAGTGTAAAAAATAAAATTTGTGACTATTCTGGAGAGTGGTAAACTTGTCCCCGTATTCACTACTTTATTATTACCTGTTTGTTTCCTTTTCTTTGATTTGTTATGCTTTTCTAGAGACGAGTGTCTTTTAGAAACCACCTCCCTATCCTCACAGGGTAGGGGTAAGGTCTGTGTATGCACTACCCTCCCCATATTCCACTTGTGGGATTACATTGGGTATGTTGTTGTTATTGCCAGTATTATTAAGGATAATAACTCAGCATCTCAGATGACTTAACTTTTATTGTTTAAATGACATCTTTGGAGCTATTAACCATGTTAATATTCAGTCATTGTTACAGATTTTTATTAAAATAATGAAATTAGCCTGAGATGGAATAGTCTGATATGTTTATGCCTTGTTGCTATGATTTCTCATGTATTATGTTTCCTTTAATGAGCTATTTAAAAGCTGTGTTATGACCAATGCATCTAATGAGAGGCAAGAAGTTCTGTTGGAGTGAAGGGCCTTCATAGTTGCCATTAAAATCGAATTAACTGGCCAGAAATTTCTGAGTTCAGGCAGTTATAGAAGAGCTCAACTCTTTCCAGAATTTCCAGCACTGTATTAACATTCCTGCGACTTACAACCTTTGTTACTTCTCGTTATTACTGTGCTTCAGTTATCTCATTGGTTGGTTACTGTTATTGCTCCTCTTTTGAATGAGATGATTTGTTTTCCCTATTACTTTCTATGCCCTCTTTACTTCTGTATTTTTCTTTTAGCTGCTCTAATGTTCATTACTCAAGCCGAGTGTCTTCCAGAAACAGCCTCTCAACCTCCTCGAGGTAGGGGTAAGGTCTACATACACTCTACCATCCCAGACCCCACTTATGGGACTACATTGGGTTTGTTGTTGTTGTATTAAAGTTCCTGGGGCTGTGTTACTATAACCTGTACACTGATTCTGATCTAATATACTTGGTCATTCTTATTTTCTTTATTTCTCTTGATAAGTTGTGATAAGAGTAGTCGATAATAGCAGATTGCAGCAGCTGAGTAGTGCACTGTACTGATTTATGTTTCAAACCTCTTTTTTCTTCCTTCCTTCCTAGATAAGTTGTGAGTTGAATCCTTATTTTTTTAATACTTCTTGTTGTGTTTACAGTTTATCTATTGATGTTATAGGAATGTCATCTCCTTGAACTTGTATTGTCATGTTTAGTCAGATTTCAAATTCTTTCTAAAGCTGACTTTGAATGCAAGCAGTGATCGCATTTAAGCCTTCTGAAACTTTTGGCCCATCGTTTTAGAACTATCATGGATGAGACAAGTCATGTGGAAATATGCTCCTACCAAATTATTTGGGCCTCAAAACAATGGAATATGTTTAACTTTCCTTCTTAGCTTTATAGCGAAATTATGTTATCTAATATGTGTTGATATTTACTAGGTTCCTGATAGCTGATGCCAATAGATGCAATGAACAAACAACGTAAGCACCGCGAATGCTATTAGTGACAGCAAATTCTTTCTTCTTGCAAGGTACATAGCTTTTACCATACGAAAAAAAATCTTTCTGCCCGAGTTGGATAAAATTTATTAACTCTAACCTTAAGATGAAGAGCTCTTGAAAAGCATAGAACTTCCACCAGCTAGAAGTGGAATGACTCCAAAAATGAATTTCTTACAATTGACACACTGGTATAAAACGGCATTGCTGAAATAAGTGCCAGGATCAAAATACCTTAACCAAAAAAGTACAAAAAGGAAGAAAGATCCCATCTTTCATTTTTGATACTTAAATTCATTTGGTTCTATTGGATTCATAATTAACAATATTTTTCTACAACAATGTCATGGTTTACATAACATCTATAATTCATCATATCGATTGTAACTAAGATATATGCATATATATAGAAGAACAAATCTTGAAGCAAGGGAAGAGCACTTACTTTTCATCGAAGAGAGCATCAAAAGAAAATTGTTATAGGGAGAAGGGTCAGAGGAGTAGTAAGAACAGGAATTGGTGCAACAAGAAGATATGTTAATTCGTATGCTTTTCTAGAGGAGTGGGGAGGATCGAGCATCGAAAAGTCTCTTTTTCTAGCACCACATCTATTAATTTGTCGATTGCTTCCCTGTTGTTCCTTATGTGGTTCTTTGCAAGTTCATACGCTTTGTATATATGTGCCTTTTAGATGCATCCATTTCTTCTGCTAGTTTCTTTGGCATTTGATTCCTTGACAGCATTCTCAGCACCACATTGCCACTTTATGCTGCTGGATCCGTTAAACGCCCATGGTCCAATCTTAGACATCCCAGACATTGTCACCATTTGCTCGGGACATGAACATTGACAGGTTAAAACCCGTGAGTCTTCGACTACATTGTTCTGTTTAAATTGATGCAACAAGATGTGTTAAAGTAAATACCTGTGCTATTCAAATTATTTGTTGCAAGTTTCCTGCTACACCAGTAGTTATTTCTGGTTCACAAGTAGTGTCCAATGCTTGTGAAAATGTGTGACATATATATATATAAAGAGTACTGATTCGAATTTGTGTCGAATAGGCTCAGTATGAGGGGTAAAATGCTCCATACAGATAATATTTTCGTTGTCAGGGCGTTCAAACATGAGATATCAGATTAAGAATGGAGGGATCACAACCATCCCTCCACGAGCTCAAAAAGTTACAATCAACAAACCAATAGGAACTGGACGATTTCTTGTTAAATCAAAATTAAATTAGTGCTTTGTGCCATCCCACGTCCAATGAAGAAAGTCCAAATGGGAGGAAGTATGTTCATGATCTACATCACTAAAGGATGTGATGCAACGAATGAGGCTACTTCACTCTTAATGAAGTCTCAGGTTCGAGCTTGGGGTATGAAAAATCCTTGGTAGGGAGCACTCCCCTTGAATGGGACTTACGCGGAGTGAATCTGAATTGTGGGCTCCAATGCAGGTACCAAACCGGATGAAAAACAAAAAAAAAAAAAAAGTAAATGTTCATGACGTACGAAGCTTCCAATTTCTTGTTAATTTGATAAGATTAGTGCTTTGTGCTACATAATCCAATTCCAAAAAAGATACTCCAGTTTACATAGGGAATAGGAAAACCAGAAGTGAAATTCTTCTCATACTTTTCTTCTTCATCAAGTACCTTTATTTGAGACCCAAAAATCTGGATTCTTGTGTAGGGAAGTCAAACTCTTAGGGAGAAAGAAGGAATACTTGGCACTCTAAAATCTATATTTTGGGACATCCATGTTGTTTTTTCTGAAGCAAAATTTACGAGAATTGTATGATAATAAAATAGCATGATATATAACAAATGAGACAACATGTAGTAATACATAATGAAAAATAAGAGACTGTAATTACTAAATATCTCCTACCTCTCGAACATAAAATGAGTGGAAACTTATTGCAGGCTAACCCATTTGATGAAACTCGCAACCCAACGCCAATCACGAGGTTTATTATTATTATTTTTTTAAAAACGAAACTGGAGGTAGGGAAGGGAAAATAGAAGAGGGGATTGTAAGGTGGGTGAATCAAACCTCATCAAGTAGCTGACGAATGTTCAGATAAACTGAGCTTTTGAAATTTTCCCAATCATCAGAGTTGTCTGTCTTATTAGTTTACTCTTTAATTGTCATGACTGTGGACAATCATCAAACCCAATCTCCTACTAATCTGTTAATGTAAATAAATGTGTTACAAAACAACACATTAACCATTTACCTTATAGAATTGGCAGTAGCCAACTTTAGACTCGAAGCTAAAGTAATAGCGGTAGGTTTAGTCTAAAATTTGCCAAAATTGACTAAATATTAAATAGTTTTTAAGAACTGAATATGGTCATTTGAATAATACGTACTACAAGTGGTTACCTACTGCAATTCCTACACACTGCTGATTACGTCCTAAAATTTTGGGTTAGGATATCATCAATTTCAGGATCTATATTTAAAGCATAGCCAAAATTTATAAAATCTTACAAGTTTAACAGATTCGAAATTAACTTTAAAAACTAGACATAAATGTTTGGAGTTTTAAAACAACTTCACATATATGCGGCATAATACATAAACACGACTCTTAACTTGGCGTTAGTTGATAACTATGACCTTTAACTTTGGGCGTGCACAAGTAGGCACTTAAACTTGTATAAAATTAAACAAATAGACACATTCGTCCTACATGACACCTACATGACAATTTTGTGTCCTACGTGTATTATGCCATGTAGGACATGTGTGTCTACTTGTTCAATTTTATACAAGTTTAAGTGCCTACTTGTGCACACTCAGAGTTGGAGGACATAGTTGTCCGTTGAAGCCAAGTTAAGAGTCATGTTTATGTATTATTCCCATATATGCGTTTGAAGTTTCACATTAGGCCTGAAATTTACATAGATGAAGACCAATCAAATTGGATAGTGCTTGCATTTACGGAGCCTGTAAATACCTCTTTCAATCCATTTCAACCTATAAAAACTTGGATTGATATGCAGTTTAAATTGATTTTTCAGAAATTTTGTTAAAATATTTTTGCAAAATACATTTTTTTTTTCATTTTGAGACGTTATATATAGCCATAATAAAGGAAACATACTTTTATTAGGTACTAATTTTATTTTTATTTTTTTTATAAAAGAACAAATAGAAAAACTAAAACTTAGTAAGAATTGAGCGGATTGGGTTATGTCTGCATTTTAGACTATTTCAGCTCAAGTAATTTAAGCAGGCCAAAAGAAGTGTAGTCAAAGAGGGATTGGAAGGAAAATAATGATAGCAAAGTAGCAAGATAAACAAATCAAGTGAAACAACAAGTAATAGTAAAATTTGAAGAACAAGATATGACGTGAATACTAAATAATACCACTAAAGAAGGAGAAGATGAAAAGAGGAGACTATCGCCCCCTTATCTTTCTAACATAAAAGTATGATAACACTCAATTACCTATTACTGTTCAATCCTAATCCTCGACTTCATACCTCTTTATCTAGGGTCATGTGCTATTAATATTGTCCACAAAACACATTAATTAATTGACCCTTTCTCTAGTTTCTGCATAATTATTTTTGACGTTTGCAAAAAGAATAATCCTGAAACTTATAATAATGAAGCTTATGACTTGTTATTTTCGTAACTTTTTGAGTTGAATTATTCATGAAACTTTTCTCCATATTTTCTTGGCTTACTTCATCAAAAAAATCATTTGAATTCAAATGACATGACTCTTGTCCAAACAAATATAAATGGCAGTCATAATCATTAGGAAATGCCTCATTTTTATCTTCTCCAATAAAGCTTGCCAGAAAAATCAAACATATTAAAATTGAAATCATAAGCCACAAGAATCTCCAATGGGGCCTGCAGATTCTCAATTCAAACCCTAAAAGAGATTCAAAATTTAAGATTCTTCATATTGAACCGATTGCAATTTTAAAGTTATCATGATTTTTCCTACTATTTCTTTTAATTTTATTGAATATTTACAGCTAATTATATAGTTCGAAATGAAAATACTAAGTTGAGAAGACCTAACTGGTGTCGTGCCTTTGGGTAACTCTGACGCTCATGACACATGTCTAGACTGATGAGGTCATTGATTTGATAAATAGAGCTTAATATGAAATTAAGCTCATTGATCTACCTCAAGATTCTAGTGGATGTTGCATTAATATGCTTTTGAACTGTTCATAAGTAATGCAGTTGGAGATTGTGTTAGTAAGACAAAAATTGATAAAGACTTGTCATCAATTGAAATAATTAAGAAACATGACCTCACATTATTCTCTATGGAATAAATGTAGTTGAGAAATTGACTAGATATTGCTTACGCCATAACTTTAATTAATGATGAACTTTGATTGGGATCACACATAGCATACACTTCAAAAAATAGCTTGGTTTCATTTGGACGCCATATAGTGTTATTCTTGAATATTCTTTCTGCCTGATGCAATAATTGCTAGTTTTTGTGGATATTGTTTGAGTGGGAATTCACTTAATGCTATGAATGTTTTGGTTAATGCACTTATTTCAATCTAGATCAATATTTGATGCATAGAGATGGTTAAGATTATCAGTTAGAATAATCGCTACGTAAGAAATTTTAAAATTTTAATAAATATTAAATTTTGGAAAACCCATAATTTTCAATGTTTCATGAGTTCAGTGTTTTATTCGAAAATATAAATAAAAGAAAAATGACTAAATTTTCGAAAAATCGATTAAACTTATGATTTAAGATAAATCAAATTTCCAAAAGAACTCGCCACTTCATTTTTTAATAAAAATCAAGAAAAAACTTAAGATTTTCAAAAAATTTAAACAGATAAAATCAATTGAAAATAAAAAGGATTCGAGTTTGGGTATTAGACCCTCCAAATATCCGCTAACTTGCGGTTGACCTGCGACTTGACTAAAATATATTTTGACTAACTTTGAAAATAATTACTTAAAAGGAAATAATATTTATTTGAAAAAACATTTTATCAACACTTTGAAATGCTTTAGAAAGAAAAGTAAACTTTTTAAAAAATGACTAAGTAAAGAAGCTAATTAAATAAAATTATTTAAATAAATTATTATTATCAAAAGTGGATCATCTTTAGGAGATTTAATCGAATTCAAACCATACAAATAATGTTAGAGTTAATCAAAACAACATTAAATAATTAAAAGAGATAGAGAAGATAAATTTGGGGCCCTTTTTTAGGCGGACTCGCTGCTGATTTGTCTCTTGGCTCAAATCCCATTTTTGTATACACTTGTTATATCAATATATATCAGATGAATATAGCCTATTTTTTTTTTCTATAAGACTGTATACCAAATGTATACAACCTAATTCAACTTCCAAACACCTCTTTCAATTTTTGGCCTTGCATTTGTTGTGTTTTGACATGTATAAATGTATACAATATCTGTATACCAGTGTATATCAGCCATTTCCCTGTGTTTTTTTCTTCAATTTACCCTGTATTTTAGCTTCCCACTTCCCAAAGATAGTCAAGGCTTGACTCGAAGAAATGCAAGGATGGAGTCCAAAGTGGACTCAAATTGATGTCACATGTTTCAAGATAAAGGAAGAAGGATTAGTACTCAAATAACATCTCAAAACTGTATCTTTAAACATTAACAAGATTAACTTACCACAACAGGATGCATCAGTAGAAATATAATTAAACGAACTTCAAACAGGCAAAGCTAACAAATTGAAGTTAAGCAACGTAACAAAATAGCTGGCAATGACTAGGACAAAACATATGGTGAACCGAACAGATTTTATGAAGATATTCGAATAACTAAGCATGATAACATCATTATTCAACCACTGAACCAAGCATGTCAAACATAAGCTCAAAGAGGCATAAACAAGTACAATATCCATGAGAAAAGCACTGTTTGAGCAGCAATACCAAACACACGACCAAATTGAAGAAGGGACTATACTAAAGACACTTTCAAGCCACATAAGGATAGGGAGCTATATATTGGAAAAATAAGAATAAACTGCTGGACAGCTGGGTCGAGTTTTCTGGGTTCACTGGACTGCTGAAGCTTATGGAATTTCTGGTAGAAGAAGACACGCAGGGGTCGGGTATTGCTGCTGTATGTATTTGCTGTTGTATTGTTATTTTTGATGGGCTGGATTATGGAATAAAGAGAAGTGGGCTGCTGGTGAGGAATTGGCCCAAAGTTGGTCTAAAAAGGGTCCAAGAAGGAAACAAAAATGTGGTTAGATTTTCAATTGAAAGATTGCCAAATGAATTGCAATTGTAGTCAATAAATTTAAGAAGTTAACCGAATTGAACTAATTAGTGATTCGATTAAAAACTAAATAAGATAAATTAGTATAAATTAATTAATGAACTTCTTAATGTCAACGAAATAAAGTAATCAACTTAATTATAAAATGTTAACTAAAAAATATAAACTATTGAATAATTAAACTAATTAACCAAATATTTAATTTAAACAAAATCTTTTTTGAGACGATTTTTGAATAATCATAAACTATACTAATTAAATACATAATTATGTAAAGACATTTATATTATTTAAAAATCATAAAAAAGTGACAAAACTTGAAAAATATTTTGAATTTTATAAAGTCAATTGTTTCAAATCGTTTGGAATTTAAGAAGCTTGATGATTAATATATATTGTGGAGGTTCAAAATTGGGTGTCAACATTCAGTATTCAAAATTGAACCTTTAAAGTTTAAATTCTTGATTGGTCTCTCTCTTATGTCATGAAATAGAGCTAATTTGCATTTGATAAACTAGCAATTCCTATTATGAATCCCGATTCTACCTGTCACTTGAAAGCATCAAATTTTCTTCCAATTTCATTATTTAAAGTGCTTGATAGAAAAAGTCCTAATGACATGTATATGCAAATAAAATTATTAGTTGTCTTCCATCCATTTAATATGAAGATGAATATACAAACCATTATTTCCACATAATTAAGATCAAGAACATTTCTTGTTTTGCACAAAAGTTCTATCACATCATACTTTGAACTGTTCATAAGTAGTAAGCAATTGGAGTTTGTGCTAAAAACATAAAACTGATGAAGACTTCTCATTAATTGAAATAAGCAAACTGACCTCATATTATTCTCTATATGGACTAAATGTAGTTGAGAGGTGGACTAGATATGGCTTATGCAATTATATAATTGGGATCATATACAGTAGCACACACTTCAAAAATAGTTTGGTTTCATTTGGACACCATATAGTGTTATACTCGAATATTTTTTCTCCCTCATTGAGTAATTGATAGTTTTCTAATTAATGTTTGAATGGGACATACTCACTTAATGCTATGAAAATGTTGGTTAAGCGCACTTACTTTTAATCAAGAACAATATTATATGCTAGAGGTCACTAAGATTGTTGGTGAGAATCACTATACAAATTTATCGAAGCCTACACTACTTAACAATAAAAAAAGTGAAAATTGTTGGTAAGAGTGTATGCAAATTTATTGAAGTCTAGAAAATTGGTGATACCCATGGCTTTAGATAAGGTAACCATGTCTTCAGGCCCAAGGCTGATGGAGAGTATTATCAGATTTAATTGAATTCAATATTTTCAACACTAATCATAGATTAACATATGAAAAAAATATGTATTATAATTTCAAATGTGTCATGAGTTTAATTAGTGATAAGAACTCAAATATTGAGTCCATAGGGGTCTTTTGGTAACTAGCAAAGAAGCCGCTTATTCATAACCCGCACTCTGCATATTTTAGTTACGAGGGAATTAGTATATAATCTTTTGTAAGGTAAAAAACAAAATAACTATTATCCGCATAATTATATTTAAACTCTAAATATACCTCTGTTATGAAATAGAGCTAATTTTGTATTTGATAAATTAGCAATTCCCAATTTGAATCTTGAATCTAATTCTCACTTGAAAGCATCAATTCTTCTTCCAATCTCATACATCAATAAATGAAGTCCAAATGACATGCATGTATGCAAAATATAACTCTATTAGTATTTTTTTTTATCCATCCATTGAATTGTACTAACAGATGACTATTCAAATCATTTACCACGTAAAGATCAAGATAACCTTTTTTCTTTTGCACTAAGGTTTAATCAAAACTTTATAAAGTAGATTGATTTATGAACTTTGTGAAATGAGCAGTTTTATATTAAATGGACATGTTTGTGATAGCATTTGGCAGTTGTTCTATGTCATGTCATACCTTAAATATAGTTTTTTGTTTTTATTTTTTAAATATAGAATAACTTTGAAATATTCTATTAAAGAGTTAAACAAAGAGAGTAAAGAATTAATGGGGTTTATTCTTTCACTTTTAAGAAAAAAATGTTTTTGGGTGTTAGGTATTTTTTGGTGAGGATGAATATGAAGAACAAGAGCATAATTTTGAAACCTTAAAAGGTAACCATGGGTGTGATTTAAGCAAAAGGCAAGATTAGACAATTCTAGAAAAAGGAATATTGAAAAATGAATGAGCATTCTTATGAATGTGGTATGTTTGCCTATTAAAATTTTTTATCTTATTTTCAATGTTATAAAACACATTTTAAGGAAAACACTTATAAATATCTTTTAAATAACCAAATTAATGATATAATAAATATTTTATACTGATAATGTTTATAACTTAAAATCATAAATAAAAGGTAAAATTAGACAAGAAATTAGGAAGTATGGAACAAAGAGAAAATGAGCATTCTTGCATATAGCTAAAGATTGGGTTTGAGCTTCTGAATGTGAAAAAAAATTCATATCAGAAGTGTTGTATTCAGAAATGAGTTTTGTAATATACGAATTTGAATATAAGGATATCTTAATAGGAATATCATAAAGATGAAAAAAAAGAATAAGTTAAAAATCAACTTTCAAATAAAAAGAACATATTGAATTAGTATCTTACAAACACTTGTCAAATTTTTGTTTGTCCTAATGTAAGCAATTAAAAAGGAAGTGCTTTACAATTTTCTTGTTTAGGACTTGAGTAATATATATAGGACAAAGACAAAGGTTACACTATTTTTTGTTCATAATATACAGTGAAGAAGTGTCCTACACTAACTAAGCAACATTTTCATGATGCCGCATCTTTTTAATTATCTGTGCTTCTTTTCATGAGTGACATTTTAATTTGTGTCACATTGAGGTGATTTAGGCTTTTTATGGTTGAGATTATTCCCATGTTTTTATTTATTCTTCATCTTTACTTACTTCTTCCGTTTCAGTTTATTTGTTTTGTTAGTTTAAATATTTTTTTATAATATTTTTAATTTTAATTTTGTTCATTGCATGTTTGAGGTTATAAGATTAAAAAATATTTTACTTTTTAAAATTGTGGGGGAAGTCAAAATCAAATAAGCAAATAAAAATGGAGACACCATTAAGTTTTTGGAAATTATTCAATTGATGAATTTGGTGAGTTAATTTATTGTTTTCTATAAGATTTAAACTTATATACACAATCACCCAAGGTTATAATAACGAGTAGGAAGGATAAATTAAATTTTTTTTTTTAATTTTTGATTTAAGGTTTAGATTTGACCTTCTAGAATTTTGATCGACACAAACTATTATTTATAAAAAATCAAGTAGAGAAAAATTAATCTCTCCATTTTATCACATGACTAAATTTCTCTTCACTACCCATACTGACTATGGTCATTAGGAACAAAGTAAGTCGAAAGGGGTTTACTCGAATCCATTCGTCAAAAAATTATAATATATTATATATACATGAACAAATTTCTTATATACATATAAAGTTGACATTGACGAATAATTCTAACTTTTTTAGGAATAAATCTAGTTAGTAAGTTAAAGGGAGTTTATTCAAATCCCATCATAAAAAAATTTGTGATATACTACATATACACAAACAAATTTCTTACATATAAATTTTATTTCGATGAAAAATTCTGACTTTATCACTTGATCGTGATATTCAAATGGAGCGCATTGCCCTATAAGTTATGTGAAAGATAATTATGGTTACAAGTCATTTTAAATGGTTCCACAAAAATAGTGTACAGTCCTAATATAATTCAACAAATTAAAGTGGCTGTGTTATTCATAGAGTGCATCCACTCAACTAGACAATGCGTGTTGTTGTGTACCACTTTTCCAAGAACAAAATAAAATTGACATCATTAAAACTTGTATGATTGTCCTATTTTTGATCTCCATTTCACAAACCAAAATCAATCTTTTGATTCGTTATTAACTTTATTTAGATTCACTCTAATCATATTAAAACACTAAGTCACTACTCCCTCTGTAAAAAAAAAAGAGTAATATATTTGTATTGTGATCCGATTAAATTTAAATTTTAAATATTTTAGAGATCATTTTTAGAGGTAGTTTAGCGTTTTCAATTAAAAAAATTTCCCAACAAAAGTGTGGGTCCAAACTTTGAAATTTATAGGTTCTTGGGATTTCAAAGTATGTATTGTTTCTTAATTATATGTGCCAAAGAGGAATCAAATCCTCAACAAGGAGAGTAACAAAACCTGAACAAGTTTCATTTTACCATCAGACACCACTAGAAACATAAGTTTTTTTCAATGCAAATCAATGTAAAATTTGTGTTACAAAACATGATTTTTCCACCCTAATCCCATTAAACCATCGCACAGATAATCACATGATAAAAAAATAGATTTCCATTGAAATATTAGAAATAACCACTATTTTTTTCCCTTATTCACTAATTCACTCAAATATTTATATAGTTACTAAACATTTTTCAGTATGAAATAATATTTTCTTAGTAGTGAAACCAAGAAATTACTTTATCAGTAGATTTCCAAAAAATATTCTTTTATCTTAATAAATTTCTTGATATAATTATAAAAACTTCAAAAAATTATTGAGTTTCCGAAAACTTGCTTCCGCCATCTTAGATCCGCCCTTGATGAAGAGGGGTGGGGGTAGGTATTAATGGAATACACGTGTTCATACAAGTGTCACGTGACTTAGGACAACAGTACAACAATTTAATGCATGAAAATTCTTGTTGTTTGGATCAGTTTCAGATAAAAGCTATAACTGTCTGGATTTTTCATGTGAATTTCTGAACTACTCCCTGGTTAAAGCTGTATCAAATAGACAGATCATTTTGGATTAAAATTTTTTTTTTTAAAAAAAAGAACTTATCAAAAAAGAAAAATTAATTTTACAACTCATTATAAATATTTTTTTAGTTAAATTGTATTTTTTTTTATAGAAGATCGATAAAATATAAGATGATAAATAAATAGGGGTGGATTCATGGTAGAAATTTCGAGTTTGATAAATTAGGAGAGCTTTGTTGTAGATAACTTTACTCCAAACTCTATATGTGTTACAAATTTTATTAATCAGACAAAATTATTACTTTAGTAAAAAATAAATAAAGGTGCTCAAATTTTATTAATCATACAAAATTATTACTTTAGTAAAAAATAAATAAAGGTGATGTGGGGGAGGGTGTGTGACTTTCATTTTATTCAAGCATTTTCAGAATTTGGGATCTCAGGTCTTAGGACCACATCAAATTTACTGTCTACCAAACTATTCTTAAGGTGGATGAATCATACCACTTATGTGAAAAATATAATGATAATTTACTATTGAAATTGAAATTCATATGAGAGGCATAAATATTTACCCTGAGTATTTATATTTAACTAAATAATTAACTACTTTATAAATTAATGAATCTTAATAAAAATATATATTACTTATTCATCGACTAGATATAAACATCTAACACAGATAAATTGTTACCCCTAAAGGTGTATAGGCATTGAATAATGAACTAGAACATACCTAGCATATGTTTCAAAATTAAAAAGTATGATCTCCTTATATAAAATCACCAAGATATATAAAGTTTTCCCAATTCATTCTCCAAAAAATATATACATTTCCGGAAATACCCACATAAGGGAAAAAATGTAACAAAAAAACAAGAAAATTAATTTTTTTTCCTTTTTCTCTTTGAAACTAAAGGATATAATCTCATCATGCTTACCATATGACTCGAAATTCATTCCTTTAATTAATTTTCATTTGTGTCACGTTAACCACAAAATCATTTTTGGAAGTCGAACTCGAAACCTTATTTCCTTCCTCCTCCTTTTCTCTCTCTCCTACAAGTGTTTCTTCATGATTCTCAAGACTTGAACCCGAGACATTTACTTCCTCCTCCTTTTCTTCAGCCTCGGATTTATCCGTACTACTCTCACTGCTCACGGTACAACCGCTATTGCTACCAAAAGATGAAGCTCTACTAGACAAACTAGGTGTAGCAATAAAAGTTGGCTTCAATTGTCCAGCCATAATCACCAAAAATTTCTCTTCAAGAATTGGTGGTTCCACCATTTTACCATCTTCACCATTACTATTATTATTGTTATTATTTCCTTCTTCAAGATCACCTTCTTGATTTTCTTCAAGATTACCACTAAGTTTCCAATAAGAACAAGCTAAAATTAGTAGAGCAAATGCAATTAACCCTAGCATGGCTGCTAATCCCCCAAATAAATACGGCACCGGTGAGTGCCACGGTGATCGTGGCGGGCCCACCGGTGAAATAGCGGATGACGATGCCTCCAAATTCGTCATCGTTGTGAAAAATAATCTTCTCGTTCCAAATAGAGTAGTTATGTTACTACTTAGCTATTAGGCAGCTGTAGACTCGTAATTTTTTTTGTATGATGAATTTTTAAAATAATTTTTATAAAATTTTGGATTTTCTTTTTTGGGCAAGTGATGGTGATGGTGATAGTAATGACGGAGGAGGAGGAGAAAGGGTATGGAATGAAGATGATGAGTAAAGGAAGGTGGCTATATATAGAGACTAAAGAGAGTGGATTTATGTATTATTATTTTATAATTTTACTTTATTTATTTATTTCGAGTGAAATGTTTCGTCATTTGCATGAAAAGTGGGGTCCATATATATATATATTGTTTGTTCTGCTATTTTATTTATGTTTTTTTTTTTTTTTTGAGGGACAATCTATATATATCAAAATATACTACACTTGGAAGAAGAAAAATTATAATAAAAAGGTAATTGGGAAAAAATAAGATTGATAATTGTGAATGAGTTAAGAGGGGACCCAATCATCTTTTTTAACTTTTTGTTAATTTTAATTTATGTTTTCATAGAGAACCTTTTTTCTTTTAGTCGTTTTGCTTAAAGATATATAGTAGGAATTTTTTGGATTTAGTCTTGCATAGCATAATAATGATTATAGTCCTTGAACATAATTGAAGGGATTTGATTTATACAAAATAAAATTTGAGATCTAGTGATGTAATTAAAATTTAACTTATATAAGTTGATGAAATAAAATTTTAAAAATTATATATTTTTTAAGTTACTAACTATGATCTTGGTCCCATTAAAATAAGGAAAATATTACTTAATTATTTTTATGATTTAATTGAACATAAAATTTAAAATAATAATATTAGAAATTCTTTATATATTCTACTGATTTATAAATTTTGTTCTCTCATAGGATCATAAGGTTCCTAAAAAGCATAGAACATAAGTAAACATAACTAACTCGATCGTAGTGTCGAAACTACATACAAAGGTAATCACTTAAATATTCTTCTATCATGTAGATTATGCATATAGAAAATTATAGTCATCAAGTATATATAAAAAAATTACTTGTATATCTATTTCTTCACCTATATTATACGCATATGTCCAACGGATTTGATATCACAATAGAACTTTGTTTCCATTTACTTTCTCCATAATTGAATTAAGAATTAATTCCTAGACTTTAAATCAAACTTTTTCATTTTGTTTTGTTTCTGAAACTAATTCAATTTTACAATAATAGGGAAGAGGGATTTCTTATACGTAATATCAAAGAGAGAGAGAGGGTGTCCATAAAAAGCTTCATTAGGCTCATCATTTATTCTACTTTTAAGATAAGTCTAAAATTGCTGAATCACCCATCATAGAGTTTAGTAGAGTTAGCTTTTGAGTTTCATATACATGGGTGGACCCAACCCTAGAGGATTGCATGGGTTGGGGGTGGCAATAATTGGCTGTGAATTTATTTTCGGGTTGCTGATGTTCGATATTTATATTGGAATCCAATAAAATCTAAATCACGTTAGAAAGTCTCACATTAATTGAGGGCTAAAACCTCTCTATCCATGTTCATATCCATGCTCAAATCAATTGGTTGTGAATTTCATTTTTATTCCTCATCCGATGTTGAGTGTCTGATATTTACATTAAGGTCCAACTAAGTTTGAGTTGTGGTGCGAGAGCTAAAGTACTTCTTCCAAAGGTGTTCATATCTATGACTCAAATCAATTAGTTGTGAGCTTTATTTTTGTTTTTCATTTGATCGATATGTTCGATACTTATATTAAAGCTTATGTAATTAAACGTGACTCGTATCTGAAAATTTTCATATTGAGAATTTAAACACTCTTTATAAAAGTGACTTCACATCTATAAGTCAAGTTGAATTTTCTAATTAAGAATAAAGCAATATTTACAACTACATCCTAAAGTTATTGGCTTTTAGGATCCATATTGGGACCATTCCTAAAGGATTGCATAGAAGGTTAGGGGGATATATAATTGGTTGAGAACTTGCTAGGATTAAAGTTGTGAAAGGTAGGTTAGATATGACCCCCAACTGGTTATCATGTTTTGTACGTGAAAAATTGAAAAAAAATATTACGTGCAAAGTCGATTTTGGAGGTAAATTTAATCGCAAACTATCAAAATTTGCTGATCTGATTATTCTGATTAATTTATTAAGTATGATTAGTTAGGCAGAAAATATTTTTTGTCAAGAATTTTTTAATTTCCAAAACTATAATCAAACACCTCTAATTAAGGATTGATTGATTCCATTCATAGAAATGAAGCTGTAATATTAGGTCTGAATTTTTCAACAAACGTTCTATCGATATTTAGCTCGTTTATAATATTTCTATTGACTTTTCCTTTGAAAATCTCTTAGATCGTTAAAAATAATAACAATTTTTTTGCCATAGGAGTTGAGACACAGCTCACTTGCTCTTCCACAATTAAGGTGGAGAATTGAACCCCCAAATTATGACTCCGCTTCTGCCATCTACCTCATCACATATTCATTACTCATGATAAACCAATAAAGTTATTAACAATTAAAACAAAATTGTCATTTGATAAAATTATATTTAATTTTATTGATATTTCAATATCTTTTTTTTCTATTGCATCAAGCTTGATCAAAAAGAAGGAAGAAGAGGATGGTACACTAGGTGTCAAGGAACTTTAATCGATATCACTAAACTATAAACTCACTTACGTGAAACAATTTACAAATTTGTTTACGAAAAAGAAAAAAAAAAGTACTTTTAAATTGAAAACTACAAGTCTCAATTACTAACTTTTGATTTTATCTAAAAATTCTTCACTTTATGAAACAAAACAAATGGAACAGACAATTTTCCATAGTGCAACTCTGTAACCCCACCCTATCAGGCTTTAGGCAGCTGGAGACTTTAACAGGTGAATACTTATCCCCAAAAATTCTCTAAATATACCCTCATTATGAAAAAAGCAAAACTAAAATAAAATTAATAAATAATATTTGAAATTGACCAATCAATTTCTTATCATATATTCATATTCTGCATAAATCCGAATTAAAGGTACAATATATTCTTCTTGTCTAAATTTATCAAAACCTAAAAACAAATTGAGAGACGTTCGTCTTTAATTATAGTTTCTTCACAAATAGTTCATGTGTATTTAGTAATTAAAAAGAACTATATATTCCAATTATATCTACGAAAATACAAGTAAGATATTTGTTCATTATGAAAAAAAAAAATAATGATCTAGTGAAGAATAATATATGTTAGCAATAACAAATATCTTGGTTGTATGATAAATTCTTGAAAATTTATTAGCTATCAGGTTTTTAGCGACAGATTAACGAGTAATTTATTTTTCTTTTTTATTTGATATCCCCTTTTAAAGGAGCCCATCTAATAATCAATACTCAACAATACATTCTCATTATTTTCTCCATCTTTGTATCTGAATTTATTGTATTTGAGTTGATGATCTTTTGAAAATAATTTTTTCTACCTTTATGAAATAGCGGTAAAGTCTACATATATTCTATCTTCTTTATCTCACTTGTGAAATTTTACTGAATATGTTATTGTTGTACTCTACAACGCTAAAAGATTTCTATTTGAGACTAATAACTTTATTTTTATTATATGGTAAATTAGTTAATACATTAGTAGTGTTTGGCTATATTAGGAATTGTAACATGATTTATAAGGAGAGGGATGGGTAGAGAGGGGTGGGGTGGGGTGTTGCTTGATGAAAATAGCTATTGAGACAGTTTCATGACATAATGTGTAACAGTTCTTAAAAGACAGGAAACGTTTTTTATGCTGATGTATTCTCTTGTCTTGGAAACTGCAATTCTCACACCATTTTTGCTTCCCTTATTTTTCTTCAAAGTTTATTTGTGTTCGATATTTATATTAGATCAAAAAATAAAAAAACTATAATCATGAGAAGTTATATACCTATATTACTTGGATATGTGTGCGCAACGCAAGACACTTGTCTATGTTTATGAATATAATATTAATATTGAATATGTAGAGATGAAGGTAGAATTTTAACCGAGATAGTTTAATATTTGTTATGTGATATGATATAATATTATAATTTAATGATGAAGAAAGTTAGATAAATCTCTTTTGACCCTTTAACTCTGGTTAATTAAACATTCTTTTAACCAATTTCTTAAGAACGCAATCCTTTTATGAAGAAATTAATAGCATATTCTTGTAGATCCTAAATGAACTACTCCTATAAGATAATAATGGATTCATACTAATCCTCACATTGTATCATTGTAATGAAGAAATATTCAACTTGAATACGATATAAAGTATCCTCATATCAATAAAAGGCTGCCTCAATAGTTTTTTGTAAATAAAGACATCAATTATAGCAAAATACACTTGAAAGCAACAAAAGAAAAAGGAAGAAAAGGAAAGAGAAAATGAGGTTCCTTCCTTCCTCCCCCTCCCCCCTCAACTCTTTTCGACTAATTTAGATTTGTATTGATTAAAACTCTTTAATAAGAAATTGCTTTCTACTAAGAATTTCTCCATTCCCATTAAGGGTTACGAGGGATTTACCTATCCCACCACGATTTTTTTCTTCCCACTTATTAACGGAATAATTTTTTTAAAAAGTTCAATTATATATAAGGTGGAGAGGAAGGAAAAAAAATGAGAACGTCGAGAATCAAATCTTCTTCAACAACAATAAAAGTTCTAACAGTCACCTCCTGAATAACTAAATTTTTTTGTTAACATAACGATTATATTTTCGTATCAAATATTTATCAAACTAAATGTAATGCTAAAGATATGACACGAAAATATGCACAAGAAGCATCTCAAATATTGGGTTGTAGAGTATGATTTCATTACAATTTTGATCATATTGGATGACTTTAGGAGTATTCATCATAAGATTGGGGTGGAAAATGGGTTCCCAAAAACTTTGGGGGGTCTACTGTAAAGACCCCTCCACTACTATAATATTCTTGGCCTGCGACCCCTAGAGTCTAGACAATCATCATTATTTCATTTCTAATAATTGTTAATGTCATTTTTGCCCCAAATGATTAAAAAAAGTTCTATTCATCACCCCTTTATTTTACCCTCTGTCATTCATGCACCATCTCTTTAACTTTTTGAATAACTTAAGTACAAATTATTGTATTGCTAGTTGATCAATAATACATCCTTCTATTATATGATGTGTCCATTAGAATTTATGATCTTAAATATATCGTAATATTTTTAATTTTTCTCTCATGAGAGAAATTGAATCACACGTTTTCAAGCTTGAGGTTGCGCTATCTTACGCAAGGTCCTTGTTCGAAATTAAAACAACCTATTACACTATTTGATTGAGATTCAAAATATCCTTCATAGTTTTTTTACCACCTTCCTTAAAAGGTAACCCTAATTTAGAGTCTTGTGCACTTTTTTTTTATTGATCCAACCTATTTCTATTTAATTTCCTATTACTTTGCCTGTCCAGACCTCTACTTCACAAAACATGTTATTTAGGAAGTTAGCGTCTTCTCTCACACCAAAATACATGTAAGGGACTTACTAATACAAGTGAACCATCAATTAATAAATTTTCACATTGTAATTCTCAGTTCAATTATTTAATTTTCACACATCTATTTCTTTCATAGAAAAAAAAAACTAATTTCAACCATAAATAACAATAAAATAACATATCAAATGTGATCCCCATAAATATGTCAAGTGAGATGCGCCACAAACCTTACTCATATCCTGTGATTATCAACCATAAACAATTAAAATCTACAAATATTTGATTTTTTTTTTTAAAAAAAAAAAGAAGAAAAAAAAGGAAGAGGTATGAAAAAAGGAAAAAAAAAAAAAAAGTAGAAGCAATATTTGTACACTAATTAATATAGTAGGGCCCAAATAAAAGCTAGGAGTATATATGTTCACTATGAATGAAATGACTAATATCGGTCCCACCAAAAAGATGACCCCTTTCATCGTCAGCTTCCATTCTGAAAATGGACGTACACGGCAAGGACGATTGGATATTTTTCTAACGTATTTTTATTGTTTTCTACTGCGTATTTGATATTTGATATTTATATTAAAATTTGATTTAATTTAAATTTGTATTGGAGTCGGGAAATAAAGTATCTGTTTAGACCTTGAACACAAAATTTTTGATAAAAATAAAAAAATATTTAACACTCTGTCACAATTTTTGTTGGTGATAATTTTTCTAACACATAAGATACGTCCAATGAGGATATGTTAAATCCAATTAATTTTTATTATATATTTCAGTCTTACAACTAAGAAAGTGTGGAGTAATCATAGTTGTATAATTTTATCTTCTACTTTTTTTTTAACCACTAATATGTTAAATTAATCTTCAATAATACAAGTGACGTCCTAATCCAAAACCAAATCCCACTCACAATAGTTGATCAAGCAACTAAAGTACAAGTTGATGTATCTCTAATTAATTAAGTATAATATTTATGCATGGGTTCCTACATCAATTTTAAAGTAGTTATGTGTCTGAATAAAAGTGTTAAAACTGATAATAAGTAATTGATGTGTTTGCTAAACACGTAAGAAGTTAATTAAAAAATGTAGTTCGCCCATTTATGAGAAATTTTGTAATATTTTTTTTCGGTCGTAGGAGTGACTAACGGAATTAAATTTGTTTGTCACAGTTTGCCTATAAATGAGCAAAATGTTCGTTTTAGTTTGTATTTATAAAGAGAGTACATTTTAGTCTGTAATGTTCAAAAAGTGTGTTTTGGAGCTAAATTCTTATATCCCCTCAATTTTATTACAAAACTTATAATCTTAAAAAATAAATCGTAAAGAAAAGGATGAATGATGGATATGAAATGAGGAGGACAATAGGGGATGAATGATAGATATGAAATCAGGAGGACAATAGGGGATGAATGATGGATATGAAATGAGGAGGACAATAGGGGTTTTGTTTTGAAAAAAATAGAAAATCAGAAAATATATTAAAGATAAACTAATAACACGTTGATCAAATTAAAAGTGCTTATAAGTTGAATAAATAATAAATTGGAATGAGTACTTTATAGCTTTTGACCAATTATCTTATGAAAAGTGTTAGTCCATATGTTACTACGTTTAGGTTTAGTTAATGGATTCCTATTATGTTAGGTTTAGTTAATGGATTCCTATTAGGTTAGGTTTAGTTAATGGATGCTTATATATAGCCTTCCTATTATTTTTGTATTGAGACGAATTATGTTATATTGTAATATAACTCTTGCCTCTTGTTCTTCAATTGAAGTAGTTCTGTTAACATGGTATCAGAGCCTCTACAATCTTGGTAAACAATCAAAGAACTTCCGCTGCCGACGGGTACCCATATATGCTGCTCATCTGGCCAATGATTATGTTTGCAAAAGTTGGGTCACCGTAAATCGATCCATGCTCCTTGATTTGTTCGGTTCGGTTTTTGATTTGTTCGGTTTGGTTTTTGATTTGTTCAGTTCTGTTTTTGATTTGTTCAGTTCTGTTTTTGATCTGTTCGGTTCGATTTTTTATTTGTTCGGTTCGTTTTTTTGATTTGTTCGGTTCGATTTTTTATTTGTTCGGTTCATTTTTTTTTATTTGTTCAGTTCGGTTTTTTATTTGTTCGGTTCGTTTTTTTATTTGTTCGGTTCGGTTTTTGATTTGTTCGAACTAGGGTTCGGTTTTTGATTTGTTAGGTTCGTTTTTTGATTTGTTTGGTTCGGTTTTTGATTTATTCGGTTTGTTTTTTTGATTTGTTCGAACTAGGGTTCATTTTTTATTTGCTTCTTTCGCTGAGTTCTTTATTGGTGCTGCTGTTTGTTTAGATCGGTTCAGTGTGTTTAAGTTCCAGAATTGAGAAAAAAAAACGAGGTTGTTGAAGAACCCTATAAGCGAACGTTACGCTTTTAAGGCCGGTGAAAAGTTAAAAGCGAACATTATGCTTTTAAGGTTGGTGAAAAGTTGCCGGAATCCGTTGATTGGAGACAGAAAGGCATTGTTGCCCCTGTTAAAGACCAAGGCCAATGCGGGAGTTGCTGGGCATTCTCGACGGTTGGTGCTGTTGAAGGAATAAATCAAATTGTAACTGGTGAATTAATTTCCCTCTCTGAGCAAGAGCTTGTTGACTGCTGCTACTTGCTCTGATAACAACAACAGTTGTTGTTCACATGATTATCCTGTCTGTGATGTTAATGCAGGCACTTGTCAAATGAGCAAAGGATAGTCCATTGAATGTAAAAGCATTGAAGAGAAGTCCTGCTACTGCTAGAGTAAACAGCTCGGGACTATATCGCTTCCTTTTGTTCCGTCGACCTTGTAGATTGCTGATCTTTTTACGAAGGTGCAATCGGAGTCTCGATTTCGATTTTTGTGTGACAAACTCTCAATGCTTATTGCCGTTGCATTGTGAGTTTGAGGGGGGGATGTTAGTCCATATGTTACTATGTTTAGATTTAGTTAATGGATTCCTATTAGGTTAGATTTAGTTAATGGATGCTTATATATAGCTTTCCTATTCTTTTTGTATTGAGACGAATTCTATTATATTGTAATATAACTCTTGCCTCTTGTTCTTCAATTAAAGTAGTTTTGTTAACAAAAAACACTTTGATTGTTGACCGTGTGTGTAAATAAATTAAAAGATACTTATATATTAATTTGATCAGCTTATAAACTTGGTCAAATGTCCTCTAAATTTAATTAATTAGATAGAAAGATAAAAGATAAATATCTTAGAAGTTTTATTTTTTTCTTTTGTAGGAAAAATAGTAAAAGGCATTAGAAAGTTCTAATTATTGCTTCTTCCCATTTTTAAAAACTTTGCTGTTGTTCTGCTTACGAAAATGTTCAAAATGCAATATAAAGTTGTTGACAATATTACTAATTATAATAGTGATGTCGTTTGGCAATATGTCACCATACTTAATTCTTTGTTTTTTTTTTCATCATTTGCTATAATAATAACATTCAATGTAGTTTCACATAGTGAATTATATTGTGTAGGTAACTTTATTTTTATTTTATAAAAATAGAGAAATTGTTTCAATAGATCTTCGACTGAAACAAAACATATCAAAAATAATGAGTATAAAAAGGAATATAATAGCGAAGAAGTTAAAAAAAAAGAAATTAGAGATTCATTTCACTTAAAAACAAAAGAAAGAGACAATGAATGTGAATCAAAGAATATTTTCTTCGAATTAATTAAGACAAGATTTGTACAAAATAAAGACTAACACCACCATGTACTTAATTAGCAGATAAGAATTTTTTATATTAAATGATCTAATGATGCATTGCCGGGATTTATTTAATTTATAATTATGATATGATAATATAGGATATTGTTAGGTTAATTCCACTTAGTATTTGATTCTCACATGTCTTAATCTAAAATAATTGATGCAAGAATCAAATTCTGTAATATGAATTAGAGTATATAACATGAGACGCATCAAGCACATAAATTAACTATTTAATTCCTTAAGCTAGATGTGAATTGCATGTTTAGAATTCTTTAATATTGCGAGATCCAACTCATGAAACATATTATCTATTTTGGCTAAATAAATCTTACTGATTTTGTTGTTTCTTAGACTACATAAATCATCTTAACGCATGAATTTGTATCATATCTTAAATATAAAACTCTTAAAAAAAACATAGTACAAAAAAGAAAAACGAATAAGAAGATTCATTTGTACTAAATTAATTTATAATTAAAGAAAACTAGAGAAAAAAAAAATAATATAAAGTTATGCAACGGATTGCAGTAAATATTTCGCTCATTAGTCCAAGTGATGAGGTATATCTTCAGATGCTCACGTGAGCCTAATTAAATTACAAACAATTGCTCTTTGAATAATCTATTTTTTCTAGCTTCGTTATTCATGTTGAAGTACGATTAAATTTACATATGATAGGGTCCACCTTTTTGGCCGATACTTTCAATAAGAATTTTTTTCATTTCGAAATTAAAATCTCTGATTAAAGATGAAGAGATCGATCACTTTACCACGATTTATATTGATGCGTTTTAAAGAATTCAATGTATTCTCAATCAATAACAATAAATAGAAAAAAAAAGATACTCTTAAAATATTGGAAGATTAGATAGATTTATTGGACATTGATGTCACTTAGGAGAAATTAATTACTCATATATAATCTTTAGTTGAAGTGGGACTTCCACTACCTTTCTAATATATATATATTTTACATAATTATATTTGGTTGCTTAACTAATCTGATATGGATGTAGGCCACAACAAATAATAATTGATTTTCAACTGCTTTTCTCTCTGTCCAACTACAAGTCAACAAGTAAGTTCAATTATATATTTTAATATATTTTATTAAAGTTTTAAGAATAACCCAATGTCTTTTTAGAGGACTAATAATGTAGAAGTCCACAGAATTAGCATATGTAAATAAATACCACATTAAGCACATTGTATTATGCTAAGGCAAGTCTTCGAATAAGGGGTAGCTAAATGAAAACAAAAGTTAGGAAAATTATAAGAATACGTTTAGAATTAATTGTTGATGCATTTTTTTGGATTAAAATCTAAGGAACATGCGTGTAAGCCTAGATTCAAAGCAAACAATATCTTAACAGCTAGATCAAAACCGTTACAAAATCTTATTCTAATTTCTTCTTCGATTAATAGTTTTGAGTCTCGCTACAATTTTCTCTAGTTCTTTCTATTGAAAATAGTAACTAATAACATCCCTATTTATAATAGTAAGAAATCAAATCAAATCAAATTAGAATGACAAACAAATCTTGAATTAAATAAATATTAAATAACATAGTATTTCTACTTCAGTTTAAATTATTATTCCAACAAATGATTTCATTTTAATAAAAAAAAAATGTGTGGTGGTGGAGAAAGCACTTGGATGAGATGGCTAGGAGGTGATAAGGGATTTGGATAACAGTGATTAATTAATTAATTATTCTCAATTTGATATTAGAAAATATAATTAATTAAACCCACCTATAGTTTCAAGTGTATGGGATAATGTTGGAATCTGCTGGTACAATGCGTCGTAGCTAGGATATTGAAAGGGATTTATTTAAATTTTATTCATTAAAAAATTATACTGTGTATATAAAATTAAAATTATATTTTAATAAATTACATATATTTATTTGGTTTTTTTTTTTCATATTTATTCTTTATATTTTAAATTCTTTTACTGAAAATTCTGATTATATCACTGTTTTATGGCTACATTAATAAGTTATGTTATAATAAATATTGATGTGCGTTCACTAAGGATTCACACTAATTATTGTTGTTGTGCGCTAAGGATGCACCACTAATTAATTATAATTAACAAATTAATTATAATTAGAAGTGCTTTTGGACTAAGAGTCGTGCAACATCATCAGATAAGATAGACTTGGATTTTGTTATCATTTATTTATCTGAAATACAACAGAAACATTATCATAATTCAAACAGAACAAGCTCAATTTTTTCCTACAAAAATATGTGAAAATTTTATAATCAACATATGCATATTTACTTCTAACTTGACTCAAATTCAACCTACCGTTAAAGATAGAATTCAAAAGTTTATTACTTTTTTTGCTTTTACTACGATCTAAAGTTAGTATTTTTACCATTTCAATTTATATAGAACCTTTATATTATGAGAGTTAAAGAGGATTTTTCTTTGACACGATCTGTTTATGTTTTTAAAAATATTTTAAATTATCAATTATTGTGGCTTCATAATTTTTAATGTATTTTTTAAATATATAAATTTTATTTCATCTTTTTAAGAGATCTCGTATTCAAATAAATTCACAATAAAAAAAACAAAAATTAGACTTTCGATTGAATTGTACTACATAAATAGAACATAAGGAATATATATATAATAATTAAGTTCACAATCAAATATTTATAAACATCTCTTACATAATACATATACAGACAACAACGTTTATCATTAACAATAAAAATATATTGTTGATCCTATTTAATGATGGAGCAACAACAAATTCGAAAAATCATATTACAATAATAATAATTAGTGACTATTCTAGGGGGTATTGATGTACAATGCAAAATGAAGAAGACACCCAATCACTAATTTGGTAGTTAAAATTCTAATTAAATCTTATATATATATGGTGAAAACCTTTAGAAAAATGGGAAAGAAACCAAGAAAAAATCCATATTATCTTGAAAAAGAAAATGGAAATTATAAAGCTATATATATATACAAAACTTGCCGTGAGTTTCTTTCTCAAACCATAAAAAGTTTAGGCACTTTATTCCATAATAAGATAAAGCAGAAAATTTTAGGCACGCAAGTGAATCTAATTAGTGTACTTGTTTTTCTTGGTTAATTCACATTAATTTTTTGCATATAGTAATAGGGACATTTAGTAGCTTTGGCTAATCTTCACAATTAAAGTGATAATGACTCCTTATTATGACATTATTACTTTATTTTGCTCTTTTCTAATCCATTTGCTTGACAGAGTCAACAAACATCAATTCATTTATGTATTTTATTTAAGATTGTATATTTTGTAGTTTAAGCTATAATATGTGCAGACTTAATAATCACCCTTTATATATAATAAGTAATAATAATAACATTTTACTACAACGATCAAGATTTCTTTGTAACCGACTTCCATATTATGTTATATTATATGTTTTCTATAATAATATTTCATTATAATAGTCAAATTGTATCTAAATAATTGACGATGTTATAAATATATTTGACCGTGTACTATTATTATAGAAATTTACACACCATCACATCATGTTTTACTTGTTCTTAGTAGGGAACTTACACATTATGAAAAGGGTTTAGGGTCGTTTGGTAGTTAGTAGAGTTATGCAAGTACTAATAATGTCGATATTAGTTATGCAGGTATTAGTAATATGAGTATTAGCTATACATGTGTTAGTTATATAAGGTATAATTATGCAGGTATTAGTTATGTAGGGTTTAGTTATGTAGAATTTAGTTATGTAGAAATTAGTTACATATGTATGTATTAGTTATGTAGAGATTGCAATACATTAGCCTATCCTTTTGTTGCATGCCTGATTCGCACTAGAGACATTCTTTTACCTTTTTTAATTTTTCTTGTTAAAAGTTTTGGCTCCGCTCTCATACAGTGTATATAACTTAAAGCCTTTTTTTTTTTCATCTTTTTTTTTTTTTTGCTTGGGAGTCCTCGTGGGGTGGGGGGGAGGGGGGAAGAAGAAATTTGAGAGGTGATTTGTCCAAGAGAAATATATCTACGCTGCTATTTAAATATCGTCTCTAATTTTAATATATATGTGCGAAGATAACCTTTTAATAATTTATTTAAAAAAAATATAGACTGAAATATCCTTTAAGTTGAATGAAGAGATGGTGACGAGAGGAACCAAAATCGGTGAACTACCACATATAAGTCATGACAAATCGATATATTTCATATGGTATACAATTTAGCTATCTAATATAACAATCGGCTTAAATATTTAAATTTGAAATACAATTTTTAGTGGGTTTTTAAAGGGTAGGCAATTAAGAAAAGTGGTATTCAGCGGCCCCGCCCTTACTTATCTTATGTTTTAAATTAACAAAATGGTTGGGAAAATGATAAAACTAAATAAAAATTAGAACTTATGAATTTCTTTTTCTAAAAAACAGAAAGAAAATAAAAAGAAACACACTTCTATAAATAGAGGTATTCTATATGCACATTGATGAAGAGTTAAATATTATTGTCATTTCTTCCATGTGTTAATGGAGAAAAAAAAAACAATTTTGGAAATTTGTTACTATCATATATGTAAGTGTGAGAATTTTATTTTTGTTTATACTTCCTTGGAAATATCATTATCTAAGGTATGATCAACGTTAATAATCTTTGTAAGTTTATTTTTCTCAAAATTGATTTTAAATTTATGAGATTAAAGGTGAAATGATTTTAAGTATAAAGTTAAACTTCTCAAATTCTGGCTTATATCTAGAGTAAGTTTTATTCGTTGTACGACGACCCTTCCATTTGGTACCATTGGATGACCAAGGCCAATATTCGTCCCTTATAATACGATATCTTTTACTTACTCCTCAATTGTTATTCCAAGCATATAGTACTTCTTCTGAAAATTGATACACATAAGTTCATCATTTTAGTTTTATAATCATTTTTTTATGTGATTGTGTGTATATATATCCACAAACCTTTACTCAAAAGTAAAACGACTTTGATAAATGGATCTCGAACTTAATTTACACACAAGAGCTAGCTCAAAGATATGAGGATTGATCAAATCATATAAGGAGTCCCTATAGGATCTTCCCCACCTCTACCACGTCAGACACTTATTGAACAGGAGCGTACACAATCCTAGATTGGGGATATATTCACAAACTCTTGCACGCTTTGGGCCCCCAAATCGGACCCAATTTGCTTGTGATACCATGATAATAAGGGAAAACTACAAAAATTTCATACATTTGGGTGCTAATTATATCCTAGAAGTTTCCTCAATTATAAAAATTTTGGATTATTCATTGCTCTCGGATACATTTCTTGACTGTCCAACCTGATTTTTCATTGCTCTCGAATACATTCCTTGACTGTCCAATACATTGCAGATGATACATTACTTAATAGTTGCTCTCTGGTACATTCCTTGATTGTCCAAGACATTACAAATGATACATTACCTAATGTGAGGGATGTATCCGAGAGGAGCTTTTTGTACTTTTTTAAATGATAGGAAATTTTTCCTGATAAAAATATGAGCAAAAATTAACTCAAATGGAGTAAGTTTATCCGAGTCATATAAAGAGCGTCGAAATCCTGTCTTGACTTAATGTGGGACAGTTCTTTCAACAGGCACCTTAGTAGATAGGAAAAAAAATCTTCATTTTTACAAAAACTTTATTAAAAAATAGGAGTAAGCTTATTATATATTCACCGTGTATATGATTAAATATTATTGCTCTAGCTTCCCTACTTCTTCTATTTTTTTTGTTTAGCACTTAGTGCTACTCATTTGACATTTTGCCCAAAAATTGGCAACAAAATTAAAGCCAAAACATATCTCGGTGGAATATATTACTCACTATATATTATTATTAAAAAGATTAAAATACTTGTGAGTTTTTGTTGTTGGCAAAAAAAGTGCCAAACCTGCAAATTTTACTAATCTTATCTTGTTGTCTTAGTTATATTTGATATCAAAATAGTATATATTTTTTTTGGGTTTGTTTGGTGCACTACTATTCATATATTTCAAGTTCACAAGAATATTTTATTGAACTAATTTTCTTCTCTCTTTCTCATCTTCAGACGAAAATTATTATTATTCTTAGCACAAAGAGTTGGAGAGAATCGGGAAGATAGTCACTCTGTTTATTTTAACTTGTCCAGTTTGAAATCTGCATATTTCTTAAAAAATAATAATTGATCACATGAATATTTTATTACAATATTCAGAGTAAGTAATATTTAATCTTAGATCTTGAGAAATAATTTGAAAATGATAACATAAAAAGAAAATATATTTTTCTTTTGATATGCTAATTAAAAATGACAATAAAAATTAAAAAATATTTTTAATATAATAAACAAGTAAAAATGGCAAAACTTTGCAACTATACTCTTGACAACTAATGAAGAAATTGAGGCTCACAACAAATAATGTGTATGTTGATCAACGAGAAACGTGATAGAATGAATGAGAATCTTTCGATATATGATCAAAACTATACTCGAAAGTAATGTTTTTTTAAAGGATAATTTTCGAAAGGCTATATTTTCTCAAACTTTTTTTCAAAAATAGAAATACAAATCTAAATGATTACCTTAAAAAGGGACATTTGGTGCTCACTCACTAATCTCATAAAAATAATACTAATTGATTTTCTTTAAAAGTTGAAGCTACATCTATTCTATAAAAAAGATGTATTCTATCGATAAACATAAAACTTAAATAAATACTTATTGAGTCCCTGTGATTTTTCAATGGGGACAGATAAAAAGAAGATAATAATTAATGAGTTCTTTATGAGTATCATTGTCGAATATTATTATTTATAATTTTATTAAAAGAAAAAAAGAAGCCAGATCTATTGGTTCCTAGCTGGGAGACAATTGGTCTTGCTACTCATTAGTAATATGAAGAAATGAGCCAAGGGGATCATTAGGGTTCAACACCCTAACCCCACACATATTCTCTCATAGTGACGGAGTCGAAGGGTTCATCCGAATTTTATCAGAATATTAATTTATATATATAAAACGTAAGAATATATGTATATAATTGATGTTAATCTGTTAGTGAAAAATGTAACTCCGTCATTATTTTCCAAGAATTGAGTTGGCTATAACCTATGGTTTGTTTTAGTACTTGAGTTGTGTTTTAGGTTCTATAACTTTCATCTTTTGTATCATGTTGTTCGGTCAATTAAGTGAATTCACGTCGTAGAGAACTCATCATTTTAAGTTTAAGCAGTTCTTATCAAATGAAACTTTGTTTCTTGGACTCAAAGTCGAATGAAACATTTGGTTAAGGATGAAAATGTCATTACCTTTTCATCACAATTTTTAACGGTCTTTATGTACATTCACATTTGGTGTCTGAAGCGCACACATTCAATTATGTTATCAAAACTCAAATTTAAAACATCTGATTAAGAATACCGACATATTATTCCACCATACCCCCTTCCAAACCCCACTCAGGCCCTCAACCAATCTACAGCTAATCTTACTGCAAAAACAGCATTTCAAGGTTCTTTCTGACTACCTTTCTATGGTTTTGATTTTGTTTGTTAGTGCAATATCTCTACTTTTTTTTTTCACCTCTTCCTACACCCTGGCTTTGGTTAGCTTGTACCTATCACACTATTTGTAGTGGATATATGTCATCATCAACCCCACTCCCACTTTTATTTATTTATTTCATTTTCTAATTTGTATCTTTGAATATCTAGATCTTCTATTTTATTTATATATATTCCCTTGATGTTAAATTAATGATTGGTTGAAAATGGAGCTAGCACTAATTTATAGTTCTAAATTCTAACATTTGATATATGATATTCCCTTAAATGTATTTTGATTTCTAACTAGGTACACTTATTCTCTTTTGATTCCCAAATAATTTGTATTTGCATAAAAAAATCTACTCTCAACGTTAAATGCACCTTATAATAAAAATACAAGGTGAGAAATTTATGAATAGGATATGGATCCTTCTTCTTGGATCAAATATTTTATTTGATATTTGTTACATTTTTTATGATCAGAATACCTTTCACGGTTTCACCGCTATCGTGAATAGAATGCTTATGGTTGGATTTTAACTTATATACATCGCCAGTATAAAGAATAATTTCATTTGTTGTATGGTTTATTGGATATTAATTTGGTCTAAATATTCAATAGGGCCACATTTGATCCACTAGTGTTTGTATATTTTGGGCCTTTAGATGGATTGGACCTTCTTGGCCCATATACTAATTGAACCTCCCAAGTCCCAACTTCTGCATGCCATTCCTTTTGGTTCTTCCACTCTTATCATAGTGGATTCATCATGTTTCTTCACCACATTTGGGTATAAAACTACTTGATATTTTTTAGTTTGGTAACATGACATTAAAATACACATATCAATGACAATTTGTCATACGATCGTATCAACTAGAAGGATGAAGTAGCACACATTTGAGGATAAAATAAAAGAGTGTCGCTTAATATAATTTCATCATGTCTAGTGTTGATCATCAGATACACCAATTTATATATGTGAAACTATGATTTGTGAAGGTATTAAAATAGGACAAGTTGTAGGCCTAAAATCACTATTCACCGTAATGAAGTTTTCTCAAAAGATGTACAATCTTTACAAACTTAATTATTCAACAACAATAAGGCAAGATGAATGAGAAAGATTTAAATAGGCGATACCTCTTAGTTAAAAATATGTTTTAGCTATTATAACACATTTACTCTAAGTCCTATGCTTTTTAAGAGTTATTTTCTTTTAAGAGTTTTATACCTCATAGAAAAACATAATGAACTTTGAGTACTTTTTATTTTTGTTTATTTTGTATATGATATTGACCTGAGAGGAATTTATATGGAGTAACATGGCCAATGAAATTCACATAACAGACGCTAACTTTTTTAGAACTTGAATGTAGTTATTATTGTTGGTAAATGTGAAATGCATGTTTCGCAAGTAGTTGTATCTAGTTTGGTCATTTTAAATCAAATATGTTTACACAATAATATTAGGTGATTTCTTTTTATCTTTTCAAGTCATGATGGAAAAAGTTATCGGTATCTACGAGATAGCACATACCCATTTATTTAGCATAAATACACATTAATTAATCTTGAGAATCTATCCACACACAATTAGTCTCAAATAAAAGACACAAAAAAGTTTAATTTGTTGGGGTTTATTTGCCCTGATTTCTTACTATAAATAGGTTTTCCTTTAAGGAAAATGTTTTAATATTTGAGTAGTCCTTTTCTTGTAGGAAAGGTTTTATCTATAAATATAAGCTTGTTCCTTCTAACTTAATCAGCATTCACAATGTAGTCCTAGGGTTTTGAGAGTTGCGGTTATGGAGGAGAATTTTGTATACCTCCTTGTATTCCGAGTAAATTGGTTGAGGTTGTTTCTCTCTATATTTTGTACTCTCATATTTATAGTGGATTGCTCATCTCCTTTGTGGACGTAGGTCGATTGACCGAACCACGTTAAATCTGTCTCTTTTGGTGTGTTTCTTGTTTGTCTTCTTATTCGTAGTCTTTCGAGGTTTTCTTTGCTAGCTTCCGCATTACACCTGCTTATTTCGGTCCTAACAGTATGCTCACGCAAGCTCAAGTTGATAATAATAATATCTCTTTAAAAAAAAAAATTCTTTTCTCTAAAATAATAAATAGTGATGTTGACTTAAATAAAATGGAATATTAGTTGAATGATTGTACCCAATTTACTTGACATTGATGTCACTAAGATTTTTTATTTTTTTTTAAAATCTAAAATAAAATGGAATATTAGTTACATGATCGTGCCCAATTTACCTACACATTGATGTCACTAATATTTTTTTTTTTTTTTAAATCTTCTTTAGATAGTGGAAGAAACGCGAGGAAAAATCATACTCATGATTTAGAGTTGACTTCAATTATTTTTACTATCAAAGATTTAGTGACATTATTTATATGAAAAGAGATGTGTCATTTACACAAATATGATGATTATCACAAAGGAATAGTACGACAAATAAAATCTCCTCATCCTTAATCAAAAGTCCTTACTTTATAAGAGAATTTTTTTTTTTGGTTTCCCATTCGGTGTCTGGTACCCACATTGAAATCCGACTAAATTTGGATTCACACCAAAAAGTCCCACATTGAGGGTAAAATGCTCCCGGCGGCTCCATACCCAAGGAAACTCGAACCTGAGACCTCTTGATTAAGAGAACTTCTAGTTCATAACGTTTTTCCTTTTAATGTGTCCTACTTTAATTGAGCCAACAAGTTTCTCATAATTAATACATAACTAAAAGCTGTAGATAAGTCCTTGTTTGACCTAGGCTCCTTCTAGCTTAGAAATTTTTATTAATAGCCATTTTTGGAATAACTGTTTAGTAAATGACCTAGAACATTGTTGATGCACGAGCATAACAATAGGACTTCAGACTAACAAGTCCTCTACATGGCCACCATCTTGCAATTTCTCCAGCATCATCGATTTAGTATCATATTGAATCATAAAAAGGATAGAGTCGAAACTCATTTGTATTAATTTCAATAATTTCTTGTGTATGCCCAACCTCATGTATTTATATACAATATAATGAACATAGTATTGTAATCAAACAAGGATATTATATTGCGATCCTTTCATTGATCATTACTCCATGTTGATTGGAAGTATTAGAGAAAATAATATTGGTATTAGCTTTGATATTGTTTAACTTTTTATTTGGTAATGTTTTCAATTTATGTATCACCATTGGTTACCAATATTTTTCTTATATATAATAAATTATGGCATTAACAATTCAATAGTAATTATTTCTTTTCTAATAAATCCTATTCATTGATATTATATAACAAGCAAAATAGTCGATAAAAAATAGTTCTAGCGTTACTATTTCCAACATTATTAATATATCATATTCAGTATTATTCTTATATATCCTATCAAACGATTTCAAAACACTGTATTTTAATAAAAGTTGTTTCGAGGAAAAAACATGAATATATATAAGACAAAATAAGGGTATTGGTTCCTAGACCTCCATGCTTTTTAGTAGTACCAATAAATAGAAATGATTTTCCATTACCATGTGTGATAGTAACACTTTTTTTCCTTCATAAAAGTATACAATAGTGGAAAATAAAAACAAAGCATTTTGAGTGAAAAAAAGGAATTATTTCTAGGACCACATAATAGTAGCAATGATTGTTCTCTCTTGGAGCCAAGGAATTAATTGGTTAATTAGGTGCTTTATCAACTCATATTCTAAAAAAATTATATGACTCACATGTTGAGGTCAACTCAGTCATTATACAAAGAATAATTATTATCAATACAAAGAATTATCGAAGAATAATATCCATCTATCAAACAATTACTTGTAACAATTTGTTTGGTTTTCCAAACTTTAAAAAGTAAATTAAATATACCTCAAGTATATGTTCTCCTTTCATTTATTAATTTTTGTCGAATCATTATTGACATATTTTTACTTTTTTTCATTTTCACACGTCTAAAAATGTGTAATCACGCTTTTTGTCATTTCAACATTCAAGACGATAGTTAGGACAAAAATCATTCAATTATATATAAATTAACGATGCTAAATTCAAAGGGATCCCAAGGTATTATGACATTGTTATTTGCATGACCTATGTACTTATCTCAATGTTAAGACCGATATAAACTATGATGGAATAGTTGAGATTCCTCCGTCCTTAATCAATGTATTAGGTTTGAATGCTTGAGAATGGAAGTTTTTTTATTGGGAGTGTTGCCCTCACAAATGGATCTTGCAATACGTGGATCCAAATTTTATTGAGTCCCAATGTAAATATCAAACACCCGATGAAAAACCAAAAACATCTCAAATGTTAAGGTTTATTCTGGATTTATGGTATAAATGTTTTACCCTTATTTTCAAATGAAATGAGTATTCTTTTTCTTTTTCTGAAGACAAAATGAAATGACAAAAAGTAAGATTCTCAACAAGTTCTATATAGTTGGAATTATCATTAGTTCAATCTATTTTATTTATGATAGTAAATTAAATGAAACTAAAGTTGCATATATTTTTTCATTTAAATGAATCCAGAAAGCACCTATGCATTAGAAAACACTTGCCATTATATCTTTTATGAGTTGAATAGTTAAATCGTTGGACTCATTACATTTTTAAAATCATCGATTGATAATTAATATTTGCATTTTCTTTAATGATTTCCACATAGGTTTATATATGTTTGTCTTCAATTTATAGTAATGGTACAATTGAACCCGTTACCATTGGTGGAACTAGGGATATCGAAAAGGAATTTATTCGAGCCTCCTTCATCAATAAGTTATATTATATATATTTTGCCCAACTTGAAAATTTAATTCAAAAGCTTTATATATTTTTTATTATTTTATTAAAAGCACTTAGAGAATTGATAGGTATGTCACATCAAACTAATTAATTAAACTGGCCGTTTAGATCAAATATTCCTAATCTAAGATCTGTATTATAAGCTAAGGAAAATATATATATGAAGAAGCACTTTTAAGAAAGGAATAATTAGGTACACATAAGAAGAAAATGTCAAAAATGGTCCCTTTATGTTTGAGATTAGGTTCTAAATAGTTTCTTAAGTACACAATTTACAATTTTGGTCTTTTAAATTTGATAAAAATTAATATTTTTAGTCTCCGTCAAATATTTAATAATTTATATTCATTAGATTTGACAATAACAAAAGGAAGCAAATTTAGTCATAAACACCAAAACAATACTAAAATATTCAACAGAAAAAATTGTATTAGACACAAACTATATAAAAATTCTATAAGTTACCCCTCGACAAATTGCATTAGACTCTTACAAGAAATTACAAAACTACCAAAAATGTACTCTAAAAGTGAGTTTTCGTTAATTTCTTTTCATTATATTCAGTAAATTTAACGGATAAAATTCGGAAACAACTACCCGCATCGGGTGTTTACACCAAGTCTATGCAATTTTCATTATTACGAAGTAAAATGAACTATAAATTTAAACACATGGCATGCATGTATTGACTATTTAAATTATTCAGTGCATATGTAAGAAATTATTTTAAATCTACGCTCAAACATAAGGGACCATTTTTTCTCATTTTTTCTAGAGAAAATGGTCTAAAACCCCCTCAATTTATACCCGAAATCTCAACTACACACTCTAATTTTACGGGTGTCCTATTATCCACCTAAACTTTATATTTCTCTATTTTATACACGCCTAAAATGCCACAACCACATATATGTTGCTAGGCGAAAGTCACGCGTTTGACACGTGGAATATTATTAAAAACTTTTTTTAAAATTTTTTTTTCTCCTTTTTTATTTATTGTTTTAAATTTTAGTTTAAGGTCATAACATCAAAGTTTATGGATGTATTTTGATCTTCAAATTTGAAACTATTTGATGACATTGTTGGTTGCTAATTTTTCAAGCTAAAAACACTAAGTTTGAGTGTTTGACTAAGTTCATGACAGCAATTTTTAGATTTGAACTTTGGAACTCCATGAACACCGACGAGCTTTCATATGGAATTTTTAGATCTATTTTCTGGATTGGGAGCAACTTCCGCTAATGTTTTAAAGAGTTTCATATGGCAAAAAACTGAAACTCATGGTTTTAAAATGTGAACCACCAATTTGAAAACCTCCATTAAAGTTGGTTCAAAAGGCTTGGGTTCAAATTTGACTTGCCACAAACGAGTACCGTTTTGAATGGATAATATATCAAAAAAATCGAAATGTCAAGAAAAACTTATATCTAAAATTTAGCGTGATTTAAAGAAGTTTTAAGACGACTTTGCTTCAATTATTCAGAGCAACGGGATGAAGAAGATGAAGAAATGACACTCATTTTCAGATTTCCAGGAATTTGACCAGTTATTAAAATCAGTTGAAATTTTATTCCGTAGATCTATTGGGTATTGAATATAGGATTAGAAATTTTCTTAGTATTACAATTTATTAAAGAAAACTAGTTGAGTTTCACTATATTAAGCATATTCAAGCTTGAATTTTGCTTTGATTTGGAAGATTTTTAAGGCAAAGTTCTTGATAGAGGAGGAATTTTTCGTCAAATTAACCTTCTAATGCGCCTAGAGAAGGTGAGAACACTTTCCATGACAGGTTAGCACTTAGGTGTGTATAAATTAGAGAAATATAAAGTTCAGGTGGGTAATATGACATCCGTAAAGTTGGAGTGTGTAGTTAGAATTTCGGGTATAGATTGGGGGGGTTTTAGACCATTTTCTCTTTTTTCTATACATAAGCATTAACCAGAATGAAAAATAAAAATAAAAATTTTCAACTTCCATTATTCACTCTATTATCCATATTATTATTCAATTGCAAACTTCAGTCCAAAGTTGTTTTAAAAAAATACAAAAATAGTTCTAGCTAGCTACTTCTGACAAATTAAATTAAAAACATGTTTTTAAGTATATAATTATAAAAATATCATAATATATTTAAGATCACAAGTTTTAAATGGATAACTTACTAAACATCAATAACCCTTATTGGAACTCTATGAATTTCCCACGGTCAATTTCATTTTGAGATTTTCGACAAGTATATATATTTTCAAATGGATTATATTCCAACTCAATTAAAAATATGCGTGTTTTTTTATATAATCACAAAATAACCATGTCATATTTATGTCCACAAATTTTTAAAAAAATTCTCTCTAAAATTCTTTATCAAGTCAAACATAATCGTATAAAACAAAATCAAGGAAGTAACACATATACAAGCCCTAGATTTCCTCAGGAAAAATAACAAATCCAAAACTTCACATCCATCAACATACATAAAAAATACCAAAAAAAAAAAAAAAAAAAAAAGTCTCTTCATAACTAAAAATTTCATTTCATTTCTTACCATAATCTTTTTTTTTTTCTTCACATCAATATTGCATAACGCATACTATCACTAACCATAAGATGATTCATCTCAGAAATTTGTGAAAATTCACCAGAAACCCAAACTCCATCCGTTCCATTGATTCGAGGATGATTTAAGCACGAAAATAAGGCAAATGGTGCGCGAAAAACGCCACAAATGATCGAAAACCCGGTCCAATTATGTTGCCTTGTTGATCTATTATTTTCGCCTCTACAAATATTTGTCATATTTTCATCAGCTACTCTTGGACTTTTTCCCATATTTTGTAAATTTTGCCTCATTGATACTAATAACCTCCACATGATTATATATATAAAGGGGTGAAGAGTTTTTTTTTTTTTTTTTTTGGTTAGGTTATTAATGGAGTTCGTTTTCTTTGAAGAGTTATAGAAATATTGGGACAAGTTGATAGAATAGTTTCTTTTTTTGGTGGTGGAATTGCTAGTGCTTGTAGTTATCAGGTAAAGTTTATATGGGTGCTTTGCTTTTGAGGACTTTCACTTTGTGAGTTTTTCTTTATTGTAAGTGTATATAGAAGTTAAAATATGAATTTGGGCCAAATATAATAATTTTTAAGAATTTTAAAAAAAAATTACATTGTGATTTTTTTAATTATTAAAGGTCTATATATAAACAGAGTTAAAAGTTTAGATACGATTTAAAAAAATATATATTTATTATGAATGAATATTAAATTTAGAATAAAATATTTACTACTTAAAATTCAGAATAGGTAAAATTAAAATTACGATTACACTTTTGAAAAAAATAAAATTTGTATATTATTATAATAAGTAATAAGATAACTTAAAAAGTAGAAAATAATAATATATCATAATAAATTTCTTAAATTATATTAATTATATATAAATTATTTATATTGTCCAATAACTTAAAAAGTAGAAAATAATAATATATCATAATAAATTTCTTAAATTATATTAATTATATATAAATTATTTATATTGTCCATGTATAAAACTTAAAAAGTTCTTTCTTTTTCTACACTATTTTTGTTTTTGCTGGTGGGGTCTTATTGATGAGCCAACTTGCCGACAAAGCTGCCTACTTATAATTTATTTCGTTAGAAAAGATCAATGTATGATCACTCAAACATTTAATAGTAATTCATTTCATATTAATTCTTTTTTGTTTTATGTGTGGTGGAGATTTAGGTAAATTAATGAGAAATAGAAAGTAAAATATTTGTGTTAAGTACATAATTGTACAAGGTATAGATTGTTGAGAAAATACAATTGCTCTTAGTCTTTCAAATTTCATTCTTTTAGATAAATCAAAATATATATGCGGAACATAAGCACATGAAATACTAAATAAAATAAGTATTTAATAATGATTAGAACATGCAAGAAACTCATATTCAATTGGTTGGAATTCATTTTTGGAACGTATCGATAAAAAATAGTTCAAAACTTGGATAAAGGCCGTTAAAAATGTCATTTCTATTTAATATGATATTACATTTGATTTAACTAAACTCACACATCTAATCATAAAAAAAAATTCCGTCTAAAACTAGGATTCCATGACTTATTAGGATATTAAGTTGTTATCTTTTTAAAAATAATTCGTTTCAAAGTTATACTAATTTGATTAATATGAATTTATATGATAAAAAATTTATGTGTAAAGTTTTAACACTTCATACAAAATTTAATTTCAATTCCAAAAATTAAATCTAAAATTTCTAATTATGAATAAAAAAAATTCTTATCATTCCACCGCAATCATAATTGAAATTTGAGTCTTTTAGATGGATAGAGTATGTAATGTTTTGCTATATTACTTTTCTTTTTTTTCCCTAAAAGATGGGGACTAAGACAGTAGAACACTTGCTAACCATTGGGAAAGTCCTTCATAATATCTTGTAATTTTTTTATTGAAATTCTTTTTCATTGATTAAAGGTTAATTAGGCACTAATAGTCTAATATTCCACACTAAGTTTCACTTAAAAGATTTTAAAAAAGCCACTCTTAAGGGCCAATAATCCGTGTTTAGAACACTAGGACGATAGGACCACAAGAAAAAGGAAAAATAATTTATATATATATATCTATTCTCAGTGGCGGAGGTAAACTTTATAACGAGAATTTAATATAGAGTTTAAATATATACGTGAAAAGTATTCAAATCAATTTTGTGACGAACAAATTTTATTTACTCACTGAATTGAGTTGTCATTATAAATTTGTATCGGTCCCCAATTTTATTTAGTGACATATTATATATATGAAAAAAATATTAGTTATGAATGATTTTACAATAGAACAACAATGAAATTTATAGTTAATTTCTTTTATTCTTATAATAATAATAATTTTAGAAATTCAAAGCATCCAATATTAAAAATTTTAAAATCAAATTCTATTAAATTTAAATTTTAAATCGGTCCCTTTTTGTAGAATTTTAAATATATACAAACCAGACCACATGATTAGGTAGGATTGTACCACAAGATCATCTCTTTCTTAAGCAATATTTACACACTTTAATTTTTTATTATTGAGAAAAGTAGGTCAAGTACTTAAATTAATAAAGAAAAAAATAGAGTACATTGAACAACATACATGATAACGAATTTGATGAAGTAATGAATAAGACAACACGAAAAAGAAATATTGCAATTTGCAATACTAAGACAAAACAATTATTAAGCACATTTTATTTTTGATTTTACTATTACGATCTGAATAAATTTGAATGATTAAGATGCTATCTAACACTACTTCATTCATTTTCATCGCTAATTATTATTGAGTCGCCCTTATCATTCATTATCAACTACACCTTTATAATTATTTTTCAGTATTATTAACTATTATCATTCTCAGTCTGATTATTGTCAATTACCACATTTATTTATTAACACCACTAATGTAATTTATAATCATTATCACAATAAAATTATTTACAATCATTTCTACAATAATCACTAATCATAACTGATAATAAGCAATATTTATTGTTAATTACTATTATCGAACACTATTGTTATTAACTATTACTAATATTCACAATAAATATCAATTACTATTATTAACTATTTCTTTGAGAAATATTTAATAATTTTTTTAAAAATAAATTCTATTGAATGTGAATTCAAATTAATCTAGTCCAATACGGCATTATTACTAGTAAAAAGAAGAAATTTCTGAAAATCATTATAGAAACACTAATGAGGATGAAGTAGACTCCACTGTATAGTAAGTCAAAACTAATAATAAAAGGAACAAGATTTTGTAAAGCTAAAATCTGAAATAAGTTATCCTATTTTTTATAAAAATTATAATTTTGATCATATTGATTGGGAAATTGCATGACCCACCATCCTTTTTGTATATTAATATTAAAAATTAATTTATTTCCATAGTTGTGGCTTATTGAAGTCAAACTATATTGTCAAACTATGTCCATATTACAGAATAGATAGATTTGAAAATTATTTATTTAAAAAAACATTTACAAATGATATTCTTGTGATGCTTTTTAAATTAGAGGTTATGATGGAAATTGAATATCCAATAACAAATCTTAAAATAATAGAAAAAGTGGACTATAGCACATAGGACCAACTCACACTATTAATAAGGTCATAACGGACTTCCATATTAAAAAATTTCGGCAAAAAACAAGCCGGAATTCAAAATCACCAAAAATCCATGGACTATAGCACACGAAAATTGGTAAAATCTGGATTTTTCTGCTTTGAGGCTCGTTTGAACTTGAAAAGGCGTATGTTTTCCCCTCGGGACCAACTCACGCCATTAATAAGGTCTTAACGGACTTTCATGAAAAATTTCGACTCCAAGGCGCCAAATCAATGAGTTAATACACATGAAAAAAATAAGAAAGTCGCGTAATTTCTAATAGTTAGCTCTTAAATGCGAAAACATGCCTTAAAATAATGACGAACTATCCATAATGCTCCCCAACTCACTACGGAGGTCTGCATAAAAAAAATTTGGATTTCATTTTCAGGAATCAAATGCGTCAAATTTATGAGCTAATACACATGAAAAACTTAAAAAGTCACATAATTCCTAAAAGTTGGCTCATAAATATGAAAATATGCCTTAAAAATGGCGAGATTATACATAATGCTCCTCAACTCATTAAAAAAATCCTCATAAGGTTTTCTTTTTATATCATTTTTCGGATGCCCAAGACACAAAGTCCATAGGCCATTACTTGTGAAAATCAAGAAAGGCACATAATTTTATAAAAATTGGCTCATAAATGTAAAAAATGTCTTTAAAATGAATAGACTATATGTATTGCTTCCCAACTCATTACGGAAATTCTCATAAAAAAATTTTAAATTTTATTTCTCAATTTTTTGAGATACAAATCTACTGAGAAGACAAACAATGACAACCCACACTACAATAACAATAATGTTATTAATTGTGCTTCAGTCTCAAACAAATTTGGGCAACAACTCGACACTCAAATAAATCATACATTGTACCTATCGAGCTGCGTCAATTCTCGACTATTTTCTTTACATAACCAAATCATGAATAAATTTACAATGTTAACATGTTTGGCAAATTACCTCTTGAATTACATAGCCCAGTTTTGATTCAGTTTCCTTATCTTAGGAGCTAAAAAGAATTACTTTACACAAATTTACGGAGAGGAAAAACAAAATCTAGAACAGGAAAAGAAAAAAGAAAAAAACTGTAAAATACAATTGCATATATATACTACTCTCCATGGACCATAGCAGACTGAAAGGGTACTCTCTTGATTTCCACAAAGGTTGAAAATTCCTTGTTCATAGGTTGTTTCCATGGTTCACCATCCACCTGCATATAGGCTTCTTTCCATTCGCCGCCTCGTAATTCGAACCTAATTGCTGAAGCCTATAAAATAGAACAGATATTTTGTAATTCAAACAACTTGGACCAGCTTTCGGTGGCAATGTCAAACAAATGAACTGATGGAAACATGAATATGAGCCATGGCATTCTCTTTGCAAATGTGTGTGGGAGAGTGGAGAGGTAGGGAATGGGTGGGGTGTTATTCACGTCCTCTGTTGTGACACCCCCCAAAAGAACCATAGACTTAATTGAAACCTATATTGCAAGGATTTTTGGTCAGGTCTAGATAGTGGGATTAAGCACCATTGTGTTGCTTGGAAAACACTATGTTGCCCCTACAAAGAAGGGGACACAAATTTCAGGAGATCATTTGATACATGCCAAGCCTTCAACACTAAGCAATGGTGGATTTTGAGAACTACCAACTCACTTTGGAGTGAGTTCATGAAAGCCAAATACCTCACTAATATCCATCCTATCTTGATGTAAAAGCAGATTATTCATTCTCATAGCTGGAAATTATGATATTAATTTCTAGTTGTTTATCAAAAAAAAAAAAAAAAAGAGTGATTAAAAGACTGCAAACGCCAACATCCTTTTGCATGGTATGATATATGGTCTAGCATTGGACCTCTTCACCAGATGGTTCCCCTTGGCCTTAACCTAGGGAACATTAAGATGAAAGAGGTCCAGAAAAATGGTGGAACAGGAGGGTTCTGCTCACTCAACTCCCTATTGACACAATGAACAAGATCAGGGAGCTTCAAATCTCCCCGATTATTGCAAAGGATGACAGGGCCATATGGATGCCAACCTCCACAGACAGTTTTCTATTGGTTCAGCTTGATTTAATCTGAATTCTGAGGCAGAAGTGAGCTCCTAATCATGATGATAACAAGGTCTGGTACAAAAGCATATTTCCTAAGATGTCCTATATCAGTTGAGGGGCCTTCATAATAGACTAGCTACCGACCAAAGAAGAGCTAGATTTGGTATCATTATGGTCCCCAAATGCAACTGCTGCAGTGTCACCCAACATTAGGGAGGAACTTGAGATTGCAGACCACATATAATGCCAAGGTTACCATGCTAAAAAGCTGTGAATTTATTTTGGTAGTCCTCTAGGCATTAACTTGAACAATTCAAGTCTTAAAGTGGCCCTCCTTAATTGGTGGAATCATAAGACCCCCAATCCCTTTCCTGGCATGCATTGCTAGGATACATCCCATTTTCATTTGCTGGGCAGCCTGGAGGTCTAGGTGTAATAGCAAATTTGATGATGAAAAACCTTCTGTGTACAAGATCAACTACTAACATTTTCTTTTTAACATATGCAGGTACTCAGACTCGGTTGGGATGAGCCACAGTTAGAGAGACTCTTGGGAGTCCATATGTCAAGCATGTGATGCAGACATACACCAAAGAACAATCACAGAAGTCAAAAAGATCAGATCTAGGGAGACTGGAATCAAGCTAACTACTGATGGGGGTTGCATGAGGACGGATTATAATAGATAGTCTTGCAGCACTTTTTGGCATACTCTATTGCACTGGGACAAGGCACCAGCAACATGGCTAAAGCTGTTGCATTGCTCTTAGGCATCAAATGGTGTGTCAACAATGGGGCATCAACCATGTTTGTGGAGAAACAAACTCCATACTGATTGCTAAATGTGCCAACAAGTAATGGAAACCACCTTGGAGGATCAAAAAGTACATAGAGGAAATTCAGAAGCTAGTTGAGGATCATGGATTCCCTCCCATAAGCCACTGCTTCATAGAAATAAATAAACCTGCTGACAATTTAGCTTCTATTACCCATGCAGAGTAGAGTCGATGCAAGTGTTAGATTCCTTTTCTGAATTACCTATGCAGATCAAAGAGTTGGTTACCATGGACAGATCACAGATGAAACTTTCCATCATTCAGAAACTAGAAAAATATGCCTAGCAACATCATCTATTATCCCCCTGAACAAATAAGCCAAAGTCTCTTTTGGTTTGGATAGATTAGTGCAAATATAATTAGTCTCATCTCAATGATCGTGTATAAAAGTTAGGGATGCCAAACTCAATTTGTAACTTTTTGTTCATCAATGATCAATGGAGGTTCTTGAATTATTATTTTTTCTAAAGAGAGGACAGTAACCAAGAAGAGATGAAAAATTATAGCACTCTCCCGATTTCATTCAGCATTCTACAGGAAATTCTGTGAAGCAATGCATGATATGAATCCATATGATAGAGAGAACAGGTTCTAGTGAGTAAGTGAGTAAAATACCTGGGCAATATGTTTGGCAGAGATGAGTTCAACCATAACCATAGAAGCATGCCATCCATGTTTCAGGCCAAATATTTCAACATATCCATCATCCGCGTGGGCTTCAACAAAACCTTTCTGAAATTTCAAAAGCAAGAGAAAATAAATCAATATTATTGTTTAAAAGGATATTACAGCGGATAATACATTGGTTTCCCTCAACATTTGTGGAAATTGGCAACTGATCAATCCGACTATTCAGTAGCATCACAATATTATGGGAAACCCTTTCATCACCCCAAAATACAGCTTTCTGATTTTTTTCCTGAAGTTTATGATAAAGAGTCTGCAGTGCCCAGGCCACTGATATGCAGTTTGTTCAGTGTAATAGAATATCAGAAACAACAAAACATTGGGACAATTTGGCACTTGGGGATTCTGGCTCTAACTGTGCTCTAAAGATTTTTACAATAGCATAGAATAATGACAAATTCAACTCGTTTTACAGTGGCTAAATTGATTCACTCTTTTTTTTCAATAAACATTAAATTATACCATATTCAGTACTTGAAGAAGAAGCTGGACTCAAAATAAAGTGCTTTATAAAATTAAAGGAACCATCAACTCGTTCTACTTAAATTCCCAAAAGATTTCAAGCAAACATCCTGATTGACATTGGTAAAGTGGTGACTAACTTAAAAAAAGTTTCTTAAAGAAGAAAGTAATCACCAAGTTCACATTCCAATATAAAAGTCTTCCAAGTGTTCTGCTTAATCATGATCTCAACTGCCCAAACAAGTCTATTTGTCTACCAGGGGCATCATTCAAGTCCATTAAGGTTCTTACAGCCCTCTACAGACATAATACTAGGAGCAAACAGACAAATGCAAAATGGAAGTGTATCACTAGGATCAAATTTACCATCCTATGTGCCTAGTACCCAAAAAAAAAAAATACCTTCTCCAAGTACTGTGGCTTCAAATTCCCCCATGGATTCCTCCCACTGCCATAACTAGGAAGATTCAAAGTCACAATAGACCGAACACTGCAACATGAAAGGATTAGGAATGTGAGGTCAAGCATAAGGAAGAGGTAGAACTATAAAACTTCAAAACATGTAACAACTCATTAGGAGCACTATTACTAGCATTATTTTTCAGTATGATTGACTATATTTGCCCCCAAATCAGAAAAAAAGGACAAATATTATGTGGAGGCAATCCAAGCGATTCTGCATTTTGCTATGAACTATTTAAAATATATTGCGCCGTTTAATAGACGCCAAAGGACAAATATCAACCTTGAAGGTATAGGGACTTGCTCCCACTTCGAGCTATTGACCTTCTTGACATATAAGCGCAGAATGTTATTTAATCCCCTGCATCAAAAAAATTCATTTAGGAATCAGAGATGTGCTTCAGCATACTAGATTCAGTAACCATTAGATTCTCTAAGAGATAACAATTTTAAAAAATGGCAAAAAATCTTTCCCAAGATATTTTCTAAATGAAGTAATTACATGACGCCAAAAGCGAGTACAATTGTTTCCAAAACAAGTTTGGAAGGTCAAACACACCATATCAAAAGCCATGATACATCGAAAGAAGAGGAAGAGGGAATCCATCACATATGACCATTCATGATACTCAAAAGTTTCCAAAGTAATACCTAATGATATAGCTATAGTAGCATTCACATTCAGCAAGTAATAACTGCAAGTAAAATTAGCAGTCTGCATCAGCAAATGCGACATTAATAAGTGCAAGAAACAATCTCGCACCCTGAGGTTGATAGATGGAGAAATATGAGCTGTCTATAGCCAGGGAGCTTTCTTCCCTGCTATTTGGAATCCTAAGGGGAACACTTCTCTAGCGGCTTCAAACTGGGTTGCAAGGCTTCAGCAAGGATAAGAAGACGATATAATCAATAAATGCTTTGAAGCTTTCCTGTGCGTTAGATCCAAGAATCCAGAGGAGACGCTGAGGTTAGTGTAAATCTTGATGTGTCAAGCAAAATTTCTCAAGTCACCTGCTGTACCAACGTTGTTCCAATCTGGGAATAAGGTAAAAGCATCACTATGTTGAGTTCTTTCCACTTTTATGACAGGATGAGAGCAACTCCCACTCCCTTATATTTTGGCAAGTTTGACAGGCATGCCAGACTTTTGGAACTTTCTTTGTTCTTTTTCATCAATAAATATAACTATGAAGACTATGAGGACTCCAGGACTGCTTGTGCACTCATGAGTCGTTCCTACAGGTAAAAAGTCTAAATACTCACAGATTTGCGATTGTCCTTCTCTCATATCGAATACAGTGAGTTTGCATCGTGATTTACTGACATACCAAATACATTTTAAAGCATTATCTACTACCTGGTTTGAAGGATATAATATTAATGTTGAACTCACTATGCCCAAATCGTTACTTGTGCATTCATATGTCCAAACCTTCTCAAATTTGCAACTATTTTTTATGAAGAAATTTCAAATTTGCAGCGCAACAAATGCAAACTTCTAACACTTTAAGATGATGTGTAATGTCCAATAAATAACATTAGAAAAGAAGTACAAATGCATAATAGGGCTGCTCTCTACTGCATCAACTGCTATGTGCTAAAGGCCCTCAGGACTTGACACTTGGACACTGGGAAGGAAAGCTCTTGAAAATGTCTTGTAGTAGGAGGACCCAAAGTAGGACTACTATATTGAGTCTAGTGACTACTAGAGGACACTACTAGTAATAATATGCCTCAATCTCAACTAGTTTGGATCGGCTCTATGAATCCTATATAACCATTCCATCTGTTAGGGCTCACCCCATCCTTATACTCAATAATTTATTTCAGACAAATTAGAGGTTCTATTGCACTAGATATTTTCTAAAATGCTACTTATTCATGCACTCAATAAATTGACTGGTGCAAAAGCATATACTCGGAAAAAAAAAGGAAGGAGAAAAGCACAGGAAACTTAAACTGCATCACGAATAAGTATATCTTTTTGGACAGTTAACTGATACATATGATTTTCCTAAAGAATAATTGTCTTGCCACAACAAACAGATGAAGCTGAAAATTGAATTTCAAAATCAGTATCTATGTATTTTATTTAAGACGGGGAAATCTTCAAGACAAGCTACATGTTATTGAGTTGTTAGAAAGTAAATGGAAGTGGTTTCTTATGAGTGATTTTGACCAAAAAATCATTAGTTTAAGTAATACTTCATGAAAAGATTATAAAAACACATGTTAAACCAATCTACAAAGACATTTGTGGTCCGTGATAATTGATCTCTTAATACAAAATGATCTTGAACCTGTCAAACATTTGCTTTCTTCATGTGCCTAACAATATCAGTGTTCTGCATTCATTGTTAGATGTAAGTTATGATAGGCCAGCTAAACAAGTAACCCCTCTTTTTGATCTGAGGTGCAAAGAAAAATATGTCTTTCTAAGATAAGGACTAGTCAATCCCAGCTAAAAAAGTGACCAAGCAGGGCCTTTCTGATGGATGAAAGCAATAGTTATATCTCTTTCTTACTCTGACCCCAATCTATGATGAACCAAACAAGTGAGGTAAGCATATTGTATGATTATGCATGTAGGAAAAAAACAAATAAAAACAAACAGCTGTTGCATGCGGAATTTGAGTGGATAACTGAGTGAGGAAGTTTGAACCTTAAACCAGGATCACTGCTACAAGGTGCAAAGAACCAGCCTTGCTTGCAACTATATCCTGAGTAAATCAACTGCAGAAAACATTATTGTCAGAATCTCAAATATAATGTACTTGTGAAAAGTAAAAACACCAATTACTATACACTTCAAAGTTGTCTATGCCTTTGTAACAGAATTCTAAAAGACAGGTATACACTTCAAAGTTGTCTATGCTTCACTCCAGACAAGTTTTTATCAAATTTTCTATATCCCTTTCGTTGCTGGAGGTGTTGCTGGTACCACCTTTTTTTTCATTTTGACAAGTATATGCTTTTATCAAGTTGATTTAGGAAAACAAAAGATCAAGCAACTTCATAAAATTAAAACTAAAATATGCGAACAAGTTTATGATCAAGAACAAGAGTATCAACCTTATTTGATAGAGGACCTTGAGCAAGATATGGCTTTTCATTGCGTAGATGGTGAAAACCATAGGCAACTTGCGCATCCATCCCTGCAATAGTTGTGGTATAGACAGACTGTCATAGCTGCTTGTTCATCATGCATTGTTGACCATAAATAGAAGTAAAAGTTGTCAAGTGAACAAATAGGCAATTTTCTTTGTTGCTAATTATGATTTTGTTTACTTGTCTAAAGAATGTCTTTTCTTCTTGAGTCAGGATATATTATACCCCCCCCCCCCCTGTCCCGGTTTATTTGGATCATTTCACTAGATAAGGAGTTCAAGAAAGAAATGAGAACTTTTGTCACAGAAGCTAAGTATGCATAAAATACCAAAAGCAACCTTCTAATTGGGTCCAAAACAATTCATCCAACTCTTGGCAGAGCATCTCAATAAGGTTAATATAAATATTAGCAAAATTTAAATATAGAAAGGTGACAGTCAATTTCGAATGGGTAAAAATGGAAATAGCGCCATCAAATTGGGACAAAGGGAGTAGAAGATTTCACAAATGGAAATAAAAATGGCCAACCATTTTTTGAAATGTCACTACACTACCAGATATTCTTAAAATAAAAGAGTGGTGAAAGATAACTCTGTGCTAGTGGATGGTAATAGATTTGGTTGGGTCAGTTAAGTACACGCAACCTGGCTCAAACACCATCACTATCAACAACAAAACAAAGAAACTAAAAGAACTAAAGGATAGATGGTGTAATGATTTACTTCCATAAAAGACTCTAGGAGCTCAGGAAGTAAGCAGATTTTGCAAAAAACGGTTTTCTGTTTATGTTAAATTGTGCAAGAAATTAACAAAGAAGAAAATACTTCTTAGATACCAAAACATATCTAGCATCTGTCCCTATCAATTCAGTAATAGCAGTAATTATAGTTTTATAACTCCAAAAACTACTGCTCTCATAATTAGCAAAAGTGGTGGTACAATGGTGGTGAAAGAAACTATTTTTCTGTTAGCAGCAACTCCAAATATTGACACTGAAGGACTAGTGTTGGTAGTGGTAATATATGCATTAGTAGAAGCACTGTCAACTAAGAATAGTAGTATCAGATTAAGCATTAAGATTTGATCAAGTTGCATAAAAAGATACAAGTTTAAGAGAGGTTTTGCCAGAATTGATTAAAGATTTTCAAATAGTCATACAAATCTAAAAGAAAAATGAATTTCTAATAAGATCTTCGATCATCAGCACTGATATAGACCAGTCATATGCCTTGCCAAGATAGCAACAGTAAATGTATATAAAGTAATGAATCATGACATGGAAAGTATTGATGCTTTAGTTAGGTCAAGTTACTGTTGCACACCTATGCTAAAGTAATTGTAAAATACTCCTTGATAATAGGACGACTTCTCTGGTAATTCCCCATCAATTTCCAGTTCCTGCACAACCAATGTCATGGATGAATCAATAAAAATTGCTGGAAAAATTTAAAGTGTTCATTATGACTCAATTTATAGTTAATAATTGAAAAGGCAGAAGAAGTTTATCCTTAAAGACAGTTGATGGAGAAAATGAACTTTTGGAATATCCATTCAATTAAACAAGGAATGGAATCAACAAACATACCATAGCTTGTAACTTGCAAACACTCCCTACATAAGCTGACAAGACAATACTCACATAAGCAAGAGTATATAGGAATTGCTGTAATATTACATTTAGAATGAACACCTTGCAAGTGATGCTAGACGCTAAATTCCCAAGACAAGTATCTGTAGTGAAGCACCTTCCAAAGCTTAACTAATTTACTAGGACCTACAAAGTCTCACTGAATGAATGATGAATGATTTTCATCAAGAGAACATAAGTATCTATTAACACGTCTACAGCACATTGATTTCCTTAGGACCCTATAAAATATCACCGAAGAAACAATAAATGACTTCCACTTGGAGAAGCATTACTATATATTAACAAATTTATAACAGTGAGATTTCCTTGAACTCCAAATTGGCTAGGACAAATTGCAGATGAATGTGTGGCAGACTAAGATAGGTAAGATCATGAACGAAGTTACTCGGGACAAGGTGTGAGTGGCCTCTGCGGTGGACAAAATAAGAGAGGCAAGGCTGAGATGGTTCAAGCATGTAAAGAGAATATGCATTGATGTCCTAGTGAGTAGGTGTGAGAGGTTGGTTTTAGTGGGTATAAAAGAGGTAGATGTAGGTTGAAGAAGTCTTGGGGAGGGGTGATTAGACAAGACTGTCACTTCTGCAAGTTACCGACGACATGACCCTAGATAAGAAGACATGGAGTTCGAAGATTAGGGTAGAAGCTTAGTAGGTGGCTGAGTGTTGTCTAGTTCCCTTATCAATATTATTATACTTCCCTACTATCTTATTTTTTTATTTTAGTATTACATGTTTTATTTGCTTCAATTATCGTATTATTTGTTGCTGGCATTTGTTCTCTTCTTAATTGTTTTCAGCACGGTTTCTTCTATTTTGTATTTGTTTTACGTGTTTTTTGATAGTTTAGCCGATGTCTATCAAAAACAAACTTTCTATCTTCACAAGGTAAGGGGTAAGGGTTAGTACACAACACCCTTCCCCTAAACCCCACTTGTTGAATTACACTAGATTTGTTGTTTTTATACAATTAATATATATTATATTGATATAGAAAAAATAAAATTTAATCTAACTATAAGCCTCTGTTTTTAAAGGTTTTTTGGGACTCGCCCAAGGCTCGCCCTTGAATGGGGCACTTGTAGAACCCTGGAAACTCATTTGCGGGGCATAGTTTTGCAAGTCTAATGCCCCAAACGCTCGACTGTGCACACTAAACACATCTAACGCTCAACACTCGAGGCTTGCTCAATAGTTCATACCAAAATCATGAGTCAAATTCCCTAATTAACATTGTTAACCCTCAAATTCTTTGACAGATTAATAATAATGTTCAATTCATCTATAGAAATATGAAGATTAAGAATAAACTCAAATAACGAGTCATAGTATTGTTGTTGCATATTTACTAATTGAGCACATAGTGAGGATGAATATCATTGGAACATCCTTTCAAAAATAGCTAGATAACTTAAATTTCATATCCCTCATTTTGATTGATTTTCATATCTTATTTCTATGTCTTAGAATTATCATACTTTCTATTATTTTGCTATTTGAAAGCAATTTTGTAATTATTCATGAAAGAGTACCAGACCCACTTAGTGGGATTTCACTGTGTATGTTCTTGTTGTTAAGAAATATACTTATTTGTATCTATTGATAACTTTACATTATTGTGTTGTTATACTTGTAAAACTATTCTAGATATTTTGTTTTGAATGAATTGTTTAATTTTCTTTAACTTTTAAGGTATTTCCTGTAAAAAATATTGTTAATATGCTATTTTGTAGAAGTGTAAATTAAAAGATTAAAGATCCATGGGGCATGTCTCAATACTTATGTCTCCCCCATACTAAGTAAAACATCCCACCTATCAAATTCTGATATAAGCTAATAAAATTTAATTGATTAGAGAATATTAAAGACTTGTAACATAATTATATATTTGATTAGAAAGAACAAATATTTATAAAAAGATTAAATAATAAAATACTACAAGTGCAGATCAGATCTCATTTTATGTCATCTTGATATTGTCGCAGTATTTGCTACAGACATCCAACTTAATAATGGTATTTCTATTTACTATCCTTTTTTTTATGACCATGATGTCCGAGCCAGCTTTCACGTACCTCAACTAATCCCACGGGGTACCTATCACATCCCACCAACAACAGGTACCAAGTAACTCTATCCACCAAGGCTAAGACAAGTGGGAAGAATCACCAGTGTTTTTTGTCTCCACTGAGTTTTGAACCTGAGACCTCAGGGTTCTCAACCACTTCATTGACCACTATGCCACACCCTTGGGCGCATTTACTATCTTTGTATTTCTGATTTCTTTTATTATTAAGAGTTGTATACATTTTATTCTTATTTATTAGATTATGTAAATTTTAAGACAATTGTTTGTCTTGATTGAAATGTCCTGTTTGTGATAATTAATTAATAAAGGGAATTGCTTTAGCTTTCCTTGAATATTTCTCTATGTGTAAGGTACTAATATGATATAATTGAGATATTTCATGAAAAATTGAAGTCATAGTTCTCATCATAAGTAAATTGAAGTTGAACAAACTATGATTACCGACTTACTATACCGTACTGCACTTAACCAAAATCGAACTTAAAAATACCGAACCAAACTAAATTAATTTGGTATGTAATGGTAGTAGTATTTTGAAAAACCAAAGTTACTGAACCAATATTTTTAATACCGGACCATGAAAACATCTAGCTTCTAGAGAGTAATCTAACATACTGGAAAATAGCAGAGAGAGTGATCTCTATGGCTCAATAAACACATGCCTCAGATTGTAGGTCTATCAGTATCACCTTTCTAGCTGGTGAGAAGGTCATTGGATTTAATAGGCAGCAGCTGCATGCTAGTTGGCCAATTATAAGTTGAGAATAGTTGAATGGAATAAAACTTAAGCAAAGTACTAAAACAAATGTGCTGCTCAAACTAACAAGATCAACAACAAACGGTAACAAGCTACAAGTACTTCTAGGAGCCAGGAAAGTCTGGGTGGAAGCTTTTAGACACCATGTAGTAGGTGGGAGCACTGGGATTAAGTAATCACAAACTGGATGTACTAAGTTACACATGGATAGAAGAAGATTTTGTTTTTTTAAAAAAAAAGTTACAAATCCAAATAAGTCACCCTCCAAGTATAATAGAAAATCAGAAAACAAGAAGTGGAGAAATGACCAGAGACCAATGAAACTATGGAAAAAGTGTGATTCCAGATTACTATATTAAGGGTGATAATAACAGATTAGGACCAATACATGTCCATTCGCGATACCAGTATGAGTTTCAACACAATAGGTACATCAATTACCTGATCAAGAGATGCACAGTCTGAAGTTTTTAGAGAATAAGGTGTCTCCATAGCTTCCCCAGCTGGCATTGATATTACAAGATTCCAACTGCAAAGGAAAGCTGGCAATTGAAAAAGTTGCTAAGAGCATAAATGAGGCTCAAATAATTCAGGTAAAAGACAAGGAAAAAATGACAACTAAGTCTCGTATATTCATCCAAAAGTAAACACTTTTGTAACCGCATGAAATTGATGTAAAATCATGTCTGTTTTACTAATTGTCTCAAATGACACATTGATTTTACAATTGATAGACAAAAACAATAAATAAAATACTTCCACCATTATTACAAAGCAATACGAGCCATAGTCATGTTTCCAGGTACATTACGATAAACGACACTAGGTTTGAAATATTGCACTGGGAAACAACTTTTAGTCTGTTTCTATTTGCCTTAGTGATGCATCATATCTAAAATGAGGGGTCATGGTGTATGTTATTTGTGGATGAAAATAATATTGATTGACAAGACTCGCAGTGGAATTAACGCTAGGCTGGAGGTTTGGAGACAGACCTGGAGTCTAAAGGTTGAGCAGGACCAAAACTGAATACTTGTAGTGCAAGTCCAATGATGTAACTCGTGAAGTTTGCATGGACCCGAGGCAAGATACAAAATCATCCTCAAGAGAGGAAGTTTCAAGTATCTTGGGTCTTTAACTCAAGGAAATGGGAAGATCAACGATGACATCACACATCATATCAATGCCGAGTGGACGAAATGGAGGCTGGCCTCCGAATCTTGTGTGATAAAAATGTACCACCAAATCTTAATACAAAGTGGTGGTTAGGCCAACTAAGTTGTATAGGGCAAAGTGTTAGACAATTAAGAACTCTCATATTCAGAAGAAGAAAGTTGCGAAATGGGGATGTTGAGGTGGATGTGTGGGCACACTAGGAAAGATAAGATTAGAAATAAAGATATTCAGGACAAGGTGGGGGTGGCCTCAGTTGTGGACAAGATAAGGGAAGCGAGGCTTAAGATGGTTTAAACATGCAAAGAGAAGATGTGCAGATGCCCCAATGAGATAGTCGGAGAGGTTGGGTATAGTGGGTTTAAGAAGAGATAGAGGGAGTCCAAATAAGTATTGGGCAGAGCCACAGAGGTGATTAGAATGGACATGGTGAATCTTCAGCTTACCGAGGACATGACCTTAGATAAACGGATATGAAAGTCGTGTACTAGGGTAGAAGGCTAGTAGGTAGGTTGAGCATCGTCCCACTTTCCTGCGGGATGGGCTTGGTGGTAGTTTGGTGCATTGTACCTGTTTCTCCTTTCATAACAGTAGTATTAACACTATTCTATAGTTTTTTGTCCTTTGATTACTGTTACTACTTGTTGTTTCTTATGCTTCGGTTATTGTATTATTTTTGTTGTTACTATTCGTTTTTTGAATGTTATGTGTTGTCCCTATTATTTGCTATGCCGTTTGTACTTTTGTATTTTACTTTTCAAACTGTTTTGGTATGTTCGAGCCGAGGGTCTTCCGGAAACAAGAGATAGGGGTAAGGTCTTTGTACATTATACCTTACCAAGATCCTACATGTGGGATTGCACTGGATATGTTTTTGCATAGAAGTTGAAATTTAAACAATATAATAAACAATATAAAAATGTTTTTTAAAACAAGAGCTGCTCTTTTGAGAAAAAGAAGATGAATTGCTTGGTTCTTTTCTATGTTTGGTGTAAACATGAATATCCTCAAGAAGAAGAAGATATTCCTAGCATTGTAGATAACTTATAAGATTATAGAAGGCTAGTTTTTACACTTCTGTGATCTTTGTTTTGTAAGTATTACTGGACTACTCCTGGAGTATCCTCGGTTGATAATACAAGTTACCTTTATCAAAAAAAAAAAAAAAAAGATGAACTTCAGAAAACAAATTCTGCTACTGATTCCAGATGTTCATTGACCTAGAAAAAATACATGATAAGAATAACAAGAAAGGTCCTTTGGTGAGTTATTGAGAAAAAAGGAATTTATATTTCACATATAGTGATATATAGGACGTGTGAAGGCATCAATAACGTGCGAGAAGTAGTAAAAGATACAAAGGGTATTTTCATAACCATGGGTTTACACCAGGGATCGACATTGAGCTTGTACTTGTTTGCCCCCTTGTGATGGATGAGTTAATTAACACAATATATGATGAGATCTCATGGTGTATGCCATTTGTTGACAATATTATGCTAATTGATAAAACTAGCAAAGATGTCAACCTAAATTGTGGAGAAGCCTTCTACAGGATTAAGTGTTTTAGGATAAGAAGAAACAAAATTAAATATATGCACTGTCAGTTGAGCCTTCTAGAGAGTAATGTTTTAGGTAAGTAGAAACAAAGATTGAAAATATGCACCGCAAGTTTAGTCAACATAAGAAAAGTGAAATTGAGGTGAGATTAGATGGGATTGCGGTTCCTAAATGTAAACAATTAAATATCTAGGATCGTTGTTCCAAGAGAGAGAAATAATGAAGATGCTACATATAGAATCAAAATCAGATGGTTGAAATGGAGAAGTGCTACTGGATGTTATGTAACAGAAGAACGCCTACCAAATAGAAAGGTAAGTTCTATAGGAAGTTATAAAATCAGCAACGTTACATGAGAGTAAAAATTAGGTCGCTAAAATCCAACACATTTACAAGATGGGCAGAGATGCGAATACTAAGATACATGTGCATAAAATACTAGAAAAGATTAGAAATGGCCATATTTTAAAGAGTTTCAAGTAGCACACAGAGGATAAAATGAGAAAATACCACTTGAGATGGTATGGTCATGTCCTGCATCGACCACCATACACACCCCTCCGTGGATATGAAACCATTATGGGTAAAGGTGAAAAAGACTAGGTAGATCTAAAATCACTAGGAAAAAGGTTGTCTTAAGGGATCTATAATTTCTAAGGATTCATGCAAGTGTAGCAAAAGATAGGACACAGGGAAAGATAGATCTATATAGCAAATACCTAATAGTTGAGATCATGTTTTAGTCATGCTAGCATTTTAACTTTACGCACTATGCTTTTCTAGGAGTTGTTCAGCCCTTCAGAGATTTATATGTCAGTAGAAAATATTAAGAACTTCTAGTACTTTTCATGTTTATTTTTGTTTATGTAATATTGATTTGAGATGAGTTTAAATGGAGTAACATGGTCACTATTGGTCAGTGAAGATTGATATAGTTGAACGGGATCGAGGCATAGTTGTTATATAAACTTCAAAAGGCAAATAGCAAATCGTGTTTATGGTTTTAGGAGATTAACACCATGGAAATAGAAAATGTTTTATCAAGAACTACCTATAAAATAAAATATTCACCTATCTAGATAGCAGATAGGACCATTGGCAACCCTGTCAAGAATTCTTTTAGTGGCTGTCTTCCAGTTAAAAGGAAATGAACCACCCTGAAAAGTGAAGCTCCAAAAATTTCATAAAAACTAGTCACAATAAGACAGGAAGAACTGATGATTAAGCAAGTCCGAAAAAGATAACAATATGAGATTACCCAACCAAAACTCCTGGACAAGTCATTTCCTGTGCCAAGTGGAATTATGCCAGTCGGTGGAACTGGATCCCGATCCTGTCTCTTAAGCTCACCAAGGCAGCCAAGAACCCAGCCAACAGTACCATCACCTCCTGCTGCCTGCAAAACCAGAAAATTGAACATGTAACTCCCTGATAAGAATGCACTGGGAGAATATGTACTGTTTAAGAAGAAAAAAGGGGCCATAATTATGTTGCATCATATGCATACCACGACCCTTATCTTTTCACGAGTCTCTTTCGCACATGTATCACCAAGAGCAGCAAACTTCTCCAGGCAACTCAATCCATACTGAACGAACTCATTAGGCTTCACAGCTGAAAGGTCAAAAACCTGGCACAGTTTAACGCAAAGACACAAATAAGATCAAAAGAAAAGAGAATCAATGTGATTTCTAAAAGATATGACTATATATAATAGAGATTTTGTCTAGATTTAACTAGATTTTTTCGTAGAAAGAACCTACTTTTTTTTGTTAGAAAGAACCTACTAACAACACAACCAGCTACTTCCCCCTCCCAAGGAATATAATTGCCCCATCAGAGAAACCCACAAAGCTCAAAGTTTAGACAATAAGAAACCAAAGTGCAAATGAACAATTTTCAGGAAAAAGAAATGAATTATTTCTGCTATCGCAAATATGAGCAGTTTCTCTCACTTCAGGCAGCACATAATTCAATCACTAATTATGTATTCAGTAAGTAGCAAACAGATAAAGAAAACTATCCTTCCTAGTTCTCTTTTTGGTATCATGCTGATCCTTTCCACAGTATTAAATAGATTTTTATTTTGCTCAGATGCATCATACACTTCGAGATTTCTAGGCTCATACCAGGAGAATGGAATGATAGATGAATGACATGGAGATATCTTGGTTGTAGTTCCAGGAGAATATATGTTACACATCAAATCATAATCAGATAATTGAAATGGAGAAGTGCTATTGAGGTGTTATGTGATAGAAGTACGCCTACCCAAATGAAAGGTAAGTTATATAGAACAGTTATGAGACCAGAAATACCACATGGGAGTGAACATTAAGTTGTTAAAGTCTTAACACATCCCCAAGATGAGTTTCATAGAAATGTGGATGATAACCATACAAGATTAGACAAGATAATTTTCACCAAAAGGTGCAAGTAGCAGACATTGAGAATAAAATCAGAGAATGTCGCTTGAGATGGTTTCGGTCATGCCCTGCACGACATCCAGATGCACTGGTCAGTATATGTGAAACAATGATGAGTGAAGGTGTAAAAAGCGGATGGTATAGACCAAAAATCAATGGAAGGAAGTTGTCTCAAAAGACCTAAAATTCCTATGAATCTATGCAGTCTTAGAGAAAGATATGGCACAATGGAAGAGAGAAAGATAGTTGGGAATATGCTCTAGTCATGCTTTTTTCTTATGACCAGAAAAGTCCATTTGGGGCCAACCATTAGGATCAATCGCAGGCTTGAAACTCAAAGGTAATAGATCTGGTATCCTTCTTCGCTTAAATATTGGGTTTAGTTCGCATGGCATAGGGCTCAAACCTGTGACTTAAGGCACACGTCCCTCAACCTTTGCCAGTTGAACTAAACCTTTGGAGTTATAATGTACATTTGTTTTAGGTTCTATGAAGAGTCTTTTAACCCTACTAGATATTTTTATGTCAATATAAAATATAGAGAACTTCTAGTACTTTTATATGTATTTTTATTTTGTATAATGTTGGCATGACATGAATTTAAATGGGAAAACATGGTTGTGAGGATTCAAATAGCATACCTCAACTTCTTTAAGTATGATGTGTTGTTGTTGTGTTGCATCAACGTCTCACAGGGTATGACCTGGGTGTAGACACTTTGAATTGGTTCTTAATTTTCTTGGGTCGGGAAGAAGAACATATATTATTTAATAAAACCTAAGGTGGTTCAGTACATGCCAAAACTGATCTTGGAGTATCCCCTTTTTGTATAACCAAAATAAATGGTCGCCCCCATACAAGATCAAACACTACAGACCTTCAGTTTACAAGACAGAAGCTCTACCAACCACTAAGCCGTAGGGGCTGTTCTTGAAGTATCCTTTGAATCTATTAAAAACCTTCTAAAAACGTCGCAAATTACCAAGTCAGACTCATGTGCTACATCTGTTACTCGTTTCAGCCAACATAACAAGTTTTTTCCATTAACACAACTTTTCCGTCCATGAAAGTTTGTGGGAACAACTTATGCCAATAGATAAATGATTTAGGCATCACATTCGCAAAGCAAGTTGAGCACTTGAGCTACTTAGTAAAAGAATCTTCAAGAAAGAGATAACAAAAGTTAAACCTTCTAACTTTAAATAGCTCTATTAAATAGGTTTACCATCTACTCATGTATGTGTCTCTCTTCACTACCTGGAATGTTTTTGTTTTTATTTTTTTCTTGTCGTGGTTTTAATAGCTAAACCGAGCTTTAACGAACCAAAAAAAGAGAACTAGAGGACAGTGTACCCTCAATACTCTGAATTCGTTCAACAAGAAACAACTCATATGAACCCTGTCTAGTTTCTCCCATTAAGTAACATACACATTTTACATGAAAATTGACCACAGTGTTGAGAGGAGAACAGGAATTCAAATGTACGTTGTCAAAAGCAACATTACAACATGGATTACAACCAATTTATTCCAGAAGTTTCCATAAGCAACTCAAAAATGGCCTGAAGTCGAAAGTTAATTCTGACACCTCCATCTTTCTTGTTAACTTTGGTTACATACATCAGTATTTAGTAGCTGCAGTTTTAAGAAGAAACCCAAAATTGAACTAGAAAAGTTCACTTCTTCTATCATCTTTTCTATAAGGAGTACTTCTTTTAACTAATCAAAAGAAAAAAACTTTCTTTTATCATATGCTGGAATCTGAGTCTTGAATTACAATGTCCCATTATTTCCATTAATTTGAAAAAGTACTCCTGAATTAAAGTGTGTGTAGTAACGCAAAGTAACCACTATAAATATATTCAATAATAATTGAAACCAAAAATCGATGGATCAATTCCCAAAAATCGTATACTGAATTTTCAATGAACAGTCAGAGAAAGAATTAGATAAAGGAAACCCACAGAAAAAAAAAAAAAAGTAAAATTGCATCATTTCCTCAGGTAGTACATGCCTAGATCATAACTCCAACCAAAACAGCTGCGCAATAAATACCCAGAAATAATAAATTGAAAAAGGAACCAAGTCCAAAGAAAAAACTGCAACTCAACAAACAAATAAACAACAGCATACTAAGTGCAATCCTACAAGTGAGGTCAGGGGACGCTAGCAAGGGCGGAGCTAGTAAGGACCAGGGTTCATCCAAACTCCCTTCAGCAGAAACTTACATTGATTATACTTCATACGTGATTTAAATTATTTATTTTTATACATATATGTACCCTTCAACTTCTTTCATGTGTTAACCTCTTCCTATTTTGAACTCGTTTCATGAAAATCCTGGCTCAGAGAGTTGTTTCCGATAGACAACTCAGCAAACAAAAAATTCCATAATGACAAAAAGAAAACCAAACAAAAGACAGAACTTTACTATCAAACTCATAAGAGTGACACCAAAAAAATAAGATACACAAAAAAAGAATCCTTTATCAGATTACAAACACATAATTCATATAGCAAAATGTTACCTGTTCTTCACCCATAAGATCCTGCAACCTAGCTTTAAGTTCAGGTCCATGTCTACCACCACTTTTCGCATTAATAAAAACGATGATCGGCGATTCCGACGGCTGAGGAGGTTCAGCTCCAGCGGCATTAGCCATATCGTAATGCCGCATCACAGAATCAACATCCTTGTTTTGAATCGCTTCTCTCATCGCTACCCTTAAATACTCCGGTATCGTAATCCTCTTCCTCAAATCATCCTTCTGTATCGTCGACCCCGTACATCCCCATATTGAATCTATCACCGATGATCTCCCTGACGCCGCCGTGTTCCGACTCGTTGATAACTCTGTCGTCGTTAACTCCGGCGAACCCATGTGAAATGACTAAATTACCCCTTAACCCTTTTTCCAAATTAAATTATTATCAATAATTAGTTAAAAGCTAAAAAATGTGTCAAATATGTATAGGAGGAAAAGGGTGGTGGGGTAGGGGGGAAGTGAATATGAAGAAAAGCATTGAAATGGAATTTAAATTTGGTTTTAAGAAAAGAATATTTAAAGTTAATATTTGAATAAAATTTTAGGATAAATATTAAAACACAATTAAAATTTTATATTTTAATTTTAATTAATGCAATATATCCCCTCCCTTCCTTTATTACAATTAATTGATCCAACATATGTTAAGAGTTTTGACGATTTAAAAAGTATTTATGGAATAGTAGTTTATTGTAGCACGATTATCTCGATCATAAGACCATTAAAATAATCGCTTGGATTCTAATTTTGTCAAGACCTTCAATTTTTTCTTAAGATGTATTATATATTATTTTAAAAAATCCCATGTATCGATAAATTTGAGGAAAAAATTGGGTTAGAAAGTATAATAATTATTGACCTTATTGAATGTGGAAGTCGTTATAATAGTTGAGAAATAAATAGTATTAGTTAATTGTAGCATCTTTTTTTCGTGGTTACCAAATTTGTTGCCTCATTTATATTGTGACAATTGTCATTAACCTACATTATTATTCTTATATTTATATTTTTTTATTTGCCTTTCACTATTTTGTTCTCTCGTTATTGAATATTTTAAAGTCTCTAAAACAGTCAAACTTCTACATTATGCAGAATCTAGAATTTGATGTTGTGTGTTTATAAAAAGATTATATTTATTTTTTGGTATCTTCTTCAAATTACAAATATTGGAAAAAAAAATTAATATTATTCAATATCACTATATTAACTTATCAAATTCAGCACAATATCATTATAAAAAAAATTCAAGTCAGATTAAGAGAACCTTATTTATAGGATAACATTAAGTATGTTTTAGTTATTCAATTTATATATATCAATTAAAAATAAGATCTTTATGTGAAATTTGGTTTTAGACCCCCAAACTTGTTGAAACGGCTCGTATAGTCTTAGAATAATTATTATTTGTAATTGGAAAAATGAAGTAACATGAAAACTTCAATTTATTGGGCAAAGGAAGAATATATACTTGGCCATGCTATGTTAATATTCTTTTAAAATCAAAATAGGACTTTGATTCAACTCATTATTATACTAATTTATGTAATATTCATTACATAATATATAGTTTAGATGAATCGGTCAATTTTCTAAAGAATTGTTATTTTGCTAGAATGTTACGTTATTTTTAAGAAAATAAAAATAAAACAATTACACAACTAAACAATCATGTATAGCTTATAACAAATATTTACAATAAAACATATACTTGTTTCGCCAATAAAATCACTTTATAATCACATTCTATTAAACGTAATTGACCCAATTCTGAAAAAATCCACAACCATAAATATTGTGCTAAATTTTTGTTTGAGACTTTGAGTACCTTTGAAACCAATAAATCTTTAAAAGAGAGAATAGAATAAAACTTTATTCAAGATTATGGTTACACTTCTGTTATTTTTATATTTATATTTTTTATTCTCTCATCATTGAATATTTTAAAGTCTCTCAACAATCAAACGTCTACATTATGCAGGATCTATAATTTGTTGTTGTGTGTTTATAAAAAGAACAAATTTATTTTTGGTATCTTCTTCAAATTTCAAATACTGAAAAAAAAATTATTTCCACATCACTATATTAACTTATCAAATTTAGCACAATACTATTTCGATATCATTATAAAAAAAATTCAGGTCAAATTTATTATTCTAGTTTTACATTACATTTTTTTTCATTGAAAATTTACATAGTTTATATTCTTACTTCATAAGGTATTGTATATCATATTCTCTCCAGATCTTATTTATAAGATTACATTGAATATGTTTTAGTTATTTAATTTATATATGTCAATTAAAAAAAAAAATCTCTCTATGAAATTTGGCTTTAGGCGTCCAAACTTATTGAAACGGCTCATAGTATAGTCTTAGAATAATTATTATTTGTAATTGGAAAAAATGAAATGAACTTGAAAACTTCAATTTATTGGGCAAAGGAAGAATATATACTTGACCGTGCTATATTAATATTCTTTTAAAATCAAAATAGGACTTTGATCCAACTCATTATTATACTAATTTCTGTAATATTCAATACATAATATATAGTTTTGATGAAATGGTCAATTTTCTAAAGAATTGTTATATTTTTAGAACGGTTACGTTATTTTATAAAAATAAAACAATTACGCAACTAAACAATCACGTATAGCTTATAACAAACATTTACAATAAAACATATACTCGTTTTGCCAATAAAATTACTTTATAATCAAATTTTAATAAACGTAATTGATCCAATTCTGAAAAAAATCCACAAACATAAATATTGTGCTAAATTTTTGTTTGAGACTTTGTGTACCTTGGAAACCAATAGAATAAAACTTTATTCAAGATTATGCTTACACGTCATATTCCATTATCTCTTTATTTATTTATTTATTATTCTAAGCCAAACATCAATATTTAGACCATGGTAGTTCAAACTTAGGATATGTCCCGTCCATTAATTTCTTCATGAAAACTCCATAAAGCACGCCTACAAAGAAATGAATAAGGTAAATTAATGTAACATAAAAAAAAATATTATATAGTCAATGTATATAATTAAACTAAACTCTAATATTAAGTTAAAATGAAAAATATTTATTTCCATATTAAATAAATATTGAATGTGAGTATGTTGGAGATTCTTACGGTTGAGGTTTTGGATGAGGTAGCATAATCCTAGCTCCACTAGAACAACTTGTTGGAGCAGCTTGTGAAGGACATGAAATGAAACTAGTGCCACCCAAATTAGTGCATAAGGTAACCTCACTCAAGTAAACATGAGTTTTGATTGTTGCATCAATTGGAATACATGTTAGGTAAACATCAAGTGGTTGAGCAAACACCTTTTGAATAGCACTAACGATATCTTTTTTAGCAAAAGACAAACTATCACAAGCAATAATCCCATTTGTTTTCAAGTAATTGAACAAGTTTCCCTTTTGAAGCATGTTGTTGATCTTTATTGCTGTGTTGAAGTATACTTGTGGTGTTGTTCCTCCACACACTCCATGCGTGCGCCACTCGTGCTTCCATAGGTCCCTTTTTTGAGCGTTTTCTCTAAGTGGTGGCCAGAATGCCATGAGTTGATTCTCTACCGCTGTTGTAAACTGAAAAAATATTTACGCCATCAAATCATTTTATAGGTAATTACATGTAAATATCTTTGTGTTTTGACCTAAAGAAACATTAAAACACAAAAAATAGTGTCAAAACTCATGATCAATAAAAAAAAAATAGGTGTTTACAAAGATTAATTAATAAACTTACATGTATATGGCCGATTTATATATAAAACAAAAAATTAATTTAATATGATCAGTGCATACAGTATAAATTCTGGTGACTGAAAAGTCAGTACGTACCACTTGATTCCAATTTGGATCTGGTTGTGCAGGGCATGTAAGACTATATCCTCTTTGATCTGCTGGCCAAACTCCATGGAGTGTTAAACTACGCTCAAGAATTGGTTCTTTGCACCTGCCTGGTTGTGCTGCAGAATTTAATATAATACAATATGTTGGTGGCCATTGAAGCACAAATTTCAAGAGTGATGGACTTTGAGAGTCAACAGAAATTGTTATTTCAAGTAGCAAAATGACAAGAAGAAAGAATGTAACAAGTTTCTTCATGTTGTGAGTGTGTGTGTGGAGATTGATTAATTAGTTGAGCAATTGAGTGGGAGCTTTATAAGAACATCTATAGGTTTTTTTTTTTTCTTTTTTCTTTCATAGTGTTTAATATTATTATTGTCAATCTCTAAAGCGGGTACCGATTACCAGATAATAAGAAAAATAAAAATATTATTATTGTATATGTATAACTACTAAAAAAATGCACCATTTGGGGATTGTTATTAAATCATAATCGATAATCAAATTGTAACTGATAATTAGATGTAGGACATATATATCTTTAAAATAACTATTAAATAGTGCAGGGGGTAATAGGTCTTACCCAAAGTTTGATATTGTTACAACAATTTCGGTCAAAATTTAGATATATTTCAAACTTTTTTCCCTTTTAATTTTGTTGGTGAAAGTTGGACTATTTGTTGTGATTTTACTTTTCTTTGATTAAGATGATAATTAATAGTACGCCGCCTGAAATCACATGATAATTCCTAATTTGATATCAACTAATCACAATATCTTATCCGTTGGTTAGTATATTAGTACATCAAGTTGTATCAATTTAATAGGATAGTGACTTAAAAATTTATTTTTTAGAGGTCAATTGGGTAACATGTAAAAAATTCTATTATTTTTTATTAAACGATTTTCATTTACTATCTTCAATATTTTAGTAGCTTTAATTAATTATCTTAATAAATAATAATGCCCTATCACTCTTATAACATGTAAAAAGTTAAAACTAAACTTGAACCCACATAAAATCACATATACCCACCTCGCCCCGCATTAGTTTTAAAAGCTCACTTCAACCCGCCTCACATCCCATCTGCCCCACACAATCTTAAATCCACCTCACCCCGCATAGCCTTAAACCCATCCCGCCTTGCATATCCGTCCTGCCCATTAGGCCATTACCATCCCTATCTATCTTAACTAAGAGGTGTCAATTCGAATTCCCTTAAATACAAATTCCTTTTTGTTAGAAAATTCTTTACCCCAATAAAACATAAAATCAATTAGTGAAATTTGTATCTCTTCTAAAACCACGTTTACAGCATAGGATATATAGGGCCATCCTCTTGTCTTAAATGGTGTCATAATTGATACCTCCAATCCATCTTATTCATTTCTTAATAAATTGAATATTTAATATTAAGGTGGAGCAATATTAACCCTTCATCTTATTAAATATTAATATTTCACATGCAGATAATGTGAACGAATATAGTATTATGTTACAATTTCAATAACAGATGTAAACTAAAACATATATTATTGTTTAGTCTTAAAGAATCTTTTACAAAAATAACATATAATGAGGTAGGTGCAGTAATAATTAACTCTTCATCTTATTTTAATTAATTAACTGTTGATCATCTTATTTAATATTAATATAGTTTTTCACATGCATGTAATATGAACAAAATATAATACCATGTTAAAATTTCAAAAACAGATTGAACTAAAAACATATTGTATTGTTCAGTCTTAAAAAATCTTTTTTACAAAATATTATATCACAAGTAGGAGTAATATTAACTTTTCCATCTTATTTAATTTGTGATGAAAGTTCTCCACATGCATCAATTTGTGATGGAGAGCTAGCCGATCTCAAAATAATAATTACCGATAAGAATTGTGGTAGAGCGGTAATACTCCTTCATTCTTAGGGATGGCAATGAGGCGGTGCAGGATCGATGTTAAAAAAAAAGTCTCACATTGATGGTTAATGAGATGGATGGACTCTTTGGGGGTGTGAGTTAGGCCTAAGACCTAATTTAACAGCCGGGGTGAGGCGGGGCGGGGTGGGTTGAGCTTAACCCGCAAAATTTTTAATCCACCCCGCCTTGCATAATTTTTATAATATCTTCTTTTTCTAGTTAAGTTTGATACTAAAAATAAAATTCATATAAATAAATTCATTTTTCATCAAGTGTATCAATTTAATAGGATAGTGACTTAAAAATTTATTTTTAGAGGTCAATTGGGTAACATGTAAAAAATTCTATTATTTTTTATCAGACCATTTTCATTTACTATCTTCAATATTTTAGTAGCTTTAATTAATTATCTTAATAAATAATAATGTTCTATTACTCTTATAACATGTAAAAAGTTAAAATTAAATGTGAACCCACATAAAATCACATATACCCACCCCGCCCCGCATTAGTTTTAAAAAGCTCAGTTCAACCCACCTCACATTCCACCCGCTCCGCACAATCTTAAATCCACCTCACCCCGCATAGCCTTAAACCCATCCCGCCTTGCATATCCGTCCAACCCATTGGGCGACTACCATCCCTATCTATCTTAACTAAGAGGTGTCAGTTCGAATGCCCTTAAATACAAAGTCCTCTTTGTTAGAAAATTCTTTACCCCAATAAAACATAGAATCAATTATTGAAATTTGTATCTCTTCTAAAACCACGTTTACAGCATGGGATATATAGGGCCACCCTCTTGTCTTAAATGGTGTCATAATTGATACCTCCAATCCATCTTATTCATTTCTTAATAAATTGAATATTTAATATTAAGGTGGAGCAATATTAACCCTTCATCTTATTAAATATTAATATTTCACATGCAGATAATGTGAACGAATATAATATTATGTTACAATTTCAATAACAGATGTAAACTAAAACATATAGTATTGTTTAGTCTTAAAGAATCTTTTACAAAAATAACATATAATGAGGTAGGTGCAGTAATAATTAACTCTTCATCTTATTTTAATTAATTAACTGTTGATCATCTTATTTAATATTAATATAGTTTTTCACATGCATGTAATATGAACAAAATATAATACCATGTTAAAATTTCAAAAACAGATCTAAACTAAAAACATATTGTATTGTTCAATCTTAAAGAATCTTTTTTTACAAAATATTATATCACAAGTAGGAGTAATATTAACTTTTCATCTTATTTAATTTGTGATGAAAGTTCTCCACATGCATCAATTTGTGATGTAAATATAATATTATGTCACAATTTCAATAACAAATCTGAATTAAGATATATAATATTGTTTATCAAGGGAGTTAAAAATATAAAGTAAGTATAAGAAGATTGGATAATGACAAATAGAATGAAATGGTGAAAGGCAAGTCTAAGAGTGTGTTTGGTGCGAAGGAAAATATTTTCTCGAAAATGTTTTTCAATTTTTTATATTTGGTTGGGTTAAATGTTTTGGAAAATATTTTTCAAATCAACTCATTTTCTTTAAATTTAGCGTAATTGACTTCCCTTCGAAATCAAGGAAAACAGTTTTCAAAACTCTATTTCATCATTCAATATTTTTTTCATACCTACCATGTACCCCGAACCCGACTCTCTCCATCCAAAAAAATAATTAATTTTTTTAAAATTTTCTTATTTTTTAAATTTCAAATATATTTGTACCCCTACCCCTAAACCAACCCCCAACCCCTACCCAAACCAACCCCCTCCCCCTACCCCCACACACAAAAAAGGTTACAAATTATTTTTGAAAAATATTTCAAATTTTAAAAAAAAATTTAACCTTACCCAACCCCTATCACCCCCATCCCCCCATCCCCCACAAAAAAATTATTTTGGATAAAAAATTTTATTTTTTTTTTTACTCCACCCCATACCCCTCCCTCCCCCCTTAAAAATTATTTCAATTTTTTTTTTTTTTACGCCATTCCTATCACCCCCAACCCAGGCTGCCCCCGCCAATTTTTTTTTTAAGAAAAATTATTTTTGATATTTCAAATTTTAAAAAAATATATTTTTTTACGCCATCCACTTATTTTCCAAGAAAAGATTTTCTAGGAAAACATTTTCCTTCATACCAAACACACCCTAACTGTAACTCATATAATATTAATTTGCCTTGTCATGTTCCTTTTAACCGTTCTTTTGATTTTTGTCTTGCTCCATCGATCTTTTTAAGGAAAAATAAAAAGCTAATAAAATCGATCAAACAAATCGGTAATGTTAATCAGAGAATAATTTTAATTGAAAATAAAATTTTCAAACAACGGATCGAAAGGATCGATTTTTTGGTCCAAACCTTAAGTTTACTAATTTTACAAAATTAATTGGATTACTGACTTCGATTAGTTAAATTTATTTTGTTCCTCTCCGATTAACTAACGTTGTTACCTTGTTCGATTGAACTCACTGATTCCATGTTGATCGTAACCCAGTTCGAGACCCTTCTATCATAGATTTCCTTCACCAAGTCATTGCTAATAATCAACTCTTATCTTTTGATATCAAAGGGCGAGTTTCTTTCATGTCTTGCTCAAAAACCAAGTCAGTCAGTTTTTACCAATCGAATCAGTCATTTCTTATACCGATCAACTTTTTTCCGACCCACCAAATTCAATCGATTTTTACTCAATAATCCTGTAAAATAGATCACGTCCTATCGGGTTTTTCGATCAAAAAGGCTAGTGGGTGGGTGGGGTGGGTGGTTTATTTAAAATAGACAAAGGACCTTATAAGACATCTATATATTCTCATGTGGTTCATAGCAAGTTTTTTCCTCATAGACTATATCTTAAAAAATATATATGAAAATGAATAATGTTTCACTCTTATTTCTCACTCATCTCACACTATTTTTCATTTGTGTTTGTTCACAAAATATAGCACAAACACAATTTGTTTATAAGTGGCCAGAAACTTATTGTAATAAGGATATCCCAGTGGGATGTAAGCAAATTCCTCCTCTCAAATTCACTTTGAATGGTTTTTGGGGCACAGATGCCAATGGAAATATTCATCAAGGTTGTAAAGATCCAGCAATACGTGATTGGAACAAAGTGGTATGGTTTTTTTTATTAATAACAATTCTATATATATATATATATATATACTAAAATTTCCTTGTCTGAAACTGGTTTCCGAAAGTTTACAGAAAAATTATTGCTAATTGACCGATGTGAGAATACATGTATTTTTAGTAGCGGTGCTATTGTATGATTTGGAAAGTATAAATATTATTTGGTGAGTATTTCGTCTAAAAGATCATATTGTTAGGTAAAATATGTTTTTATTTACATTATTACAATTTCAATGAAATTCTCTTCACATGTGCGCCTGATCGTTTTCTTTAAGTCAAACACATGAAAAAACTTTTTTTTTTTCCTTCTAATGGGTGGAGGTTATGAGATTCAGACCCTCGATCATCTTATTTCATCTAAAAAATTAATAGATCAGAAAGATGATATTTTTATATAATTATATCTTCAACAATACTAACAAGCATTCACGTTTATTAAAGGGGTTCACCAAACCACCTTAGCTAGAAAATAATTCCTGCCTCCACCGCTGCTAACAAAATAATTCCAATTTTGTTTGTCACAGTTTGATACCGCGATGGTAAAAAAACTCACCCTATTTTGGCCCTCTCTCACTAAACAAGATCCCAAAGACATGTGGAAGGAAGCTTGGAATACATATGGAACATGTATAATAGAAAAGTTCAAAACTCCAATACAATATTTCAATAGGGCTTCAAGATTGGATAGTGAAATTGGAGATTTATTACAAAGTCATTTAATAAACTCAAATGGAATAGTCCCTTGTGACTCTGCTACATACAGCAATGTTGAACTCTTGAACGCATTGAAACAAGTTTCAAACAATAAAGATGTGTCTTTCACTTGCAAAGACATTGATACAACTCATGCTTATTTGAATGAAGTTACATTTTGCTACACAAATGATGCAAAGAATTTTGTGGATTGTCCAACTTCTGTTATTAATAAACGTTGTCGTGTTCAAAACATTATTGTTCCTCGTCCTTCACCTCCAAAGGTACGCGCTTTCTTCGACACTACAACAAAAAAGATATTTTGTGACAATAAATTTTTTTTCGCAAAAGTATTTAAGGACAATTATATTGAGTTAATGTCGTTACATTCAGAATCGTTAAAGTCTTTATTGACATTTATATAGAATGTTGGTCATAACTACAAATCTCCAATGTACATAAGTTGAGTATAAACTATGAAATTTTTCAAGTTTTTTTTCTTTAAAAAAAAATTGTTATATTTGAAAATTAATTTAAAACCATTCATTCAGTTTTTAAACAATTCCATACTAAACGCTAAGATATGGTTTATTTATTTTTTGTGCAGCCTATTCAAATAACAGGAGAAAAGCTTGGACCCAATAGCTTATGGAGATCCTTGGTCAATTATGTGAAGCTTTATTAATAAGTTTGGTGACTAATAATAATATTATTAATAATAATAGAAAGATGAATAATGTTTCAATTGTGACTGTGATATGTACTGAATAATGACTCCAATAAAATGATCATCTTTCTATTTTATTTATATTTATTGTGACTCAAGATTTCTCTTTCTCTTTTTCATTATAAATACATTATATCAAAAACAATCTTTAACAACAATTAATCAATAGCAATGACTTAATTGTATCTAAATATATTTTTTAGATGCAATTACTAGCTAGTGATAATTACATTTTAACACTCTTTGTAAATGCCACTAAAGTCTATAATATTATTGAGTCTAATGACTAACTAATGTCGATAAAAACTAAAAAACTCTTTCTTAATATGCATAGTTATTACCGACTCGTTTTTATTATAATGTTATAAGGTAAAATAAGATAATAAACCTTCAGAGCCGCAGTACATCATGTTTATATCACATAAATGAGTTCATAATATAAAATTTTACATGCAACTTTATTCATTTATTAATGTTACTTGATAATAGATACTTCCCTCTTAATTTATTACCTAATTATAGTATATTAATTGTTTTATTTAAAAAGGAGAAACAACTGATTTTTAAGAGTCGCCACTTAATTTTTAAAGTAAAATTAAGAAAACTATTTTTTAAAAAAGATTAAAACAGAAATCAAATGAAAATATTTAAAAGGGTTCGGGGTTCACATTAACATTTTGGGAAGGGTTTGAAAGCACCTGAAATTCCCGCTAACATGCGGTTATCCGATAATTAACTATATGGCCAAAATTGAGCATGCATAATTAGTTTAGAAATAAACAAACTCAAGACTTGAAATCATTTTTTAGGAGAAAGGAAAATAATATAAGGGGTTACTTAAGTAAATTATTTCAAAGTAATTTAAGTAAGAAGACAAGTGTAACAATTTAATTTTTTTAGAAATATAAGTAATTAATTTAAAATGGTTATCTTTTGGGGAATTGATTAGGAAAACTTTAAAATCCACTAACACATAAGCAAATAAAAATAATTGAACAAATATAGAACAAATAAAATAAGAGAGAGAGTTTTGGGCCCAAGTATGATTTTTTGTCCACCTGGAAGTACTTGGGCCTAGTTTCACTTTGGGCTTTTGGCCCATTAGAGCCCACCTGTACCTGTCCTAATGAATAGCAAATAATATCAAAATTAAATGGGCCTTCGGCCCAATTATAGTACAATACAATAACTGAAATTTTGGGACTTTTGGGCCCATTTCTGCAGCACTTGTACAGCGTATACAATGAACATATATTATTGTATATATCACGTATACAACCCCATTTTGGGACTTCCCGGGATCCACAAATAAATCGGCAACCTTGTACGTCGGTTTTGACTTGAAAAGGATAAGATTGAGCCTACTTGGCTCGAAATGAAGTGCACAGGAAAGATTGAAAGAGTCCAATGGACTCACTCAAAGGTTCATGCAAGAAAAACAAAAGAGAGAGCAATTAGTAAGTGACTAAAGGAAAATTGATTTAAATGTAATTATCAATCGAATTAAACAAACAAGACACTTAGGCACAAATAGACAACTGCTCATACACTTGCATCAAGACTTGAGGAAACTCTATTCTAAAAAAAATAATGAAACACACCAATGGAATAGAACAATGCAAGACACTAAAGGATCAATTTCACACACTCTTTGTAGAACATGTAATACTATTGTATTTTATCAAATCAACCAACAGTGTATTAAAGAAAATGTATGCCTCATATACCATAATTTAACAGTAAAGAAATAAAGAGATACAGTTCTCAACTAATTATTTTGAAGTGCCAAATATTTGTGTCCTTAGCAATTAATGAAGAGATGGCATCCAAGGACAACAAGACATGCTTTAGCATAATTCTTTGCACCCTAAGATTTGAAGAAACTATCCTAAAACACATATTTAAAATGAAACAAGAGAAAAAAAAAAACTAATTTAGATAATGAATCAACACAAAGCATTGCAAAATCCATCTCAAAACAAACCCCTTATGACATAATAAACACACTTTATACCTACACTAAGTTACAGTAATCACAAAAAAAAAAAGAGCAAATATGGTTTTCCAACAATGATTAACAGAAAGCAATTAGGCCAAGACATACCTCCTATGCTGGAAAATGATATCACAGAATTCAAATTGAAATACATGGGATTAATAGAAATCTTAATCTAAAAAAAAAGTAATTAGCAAACGCTAATTGACATTACTCGAAGTCATCCAAGTAAGCATTCTTTCTTTCTAATCAGTAGCAGATTGCAAATAATGAAGATTAAGCTTTGCATAATTGGGAGAAATAGCAACAGAACTATATAATACTAAAGAAGCTAAACATTTTAGACATGAACTGAACCGATACACAATATTAGCAAAGTAAGACAAAACTAGCATTATCTTCAGGGGTGAGCAAAAATAGGACCTTTTAACACTTGCAAATTTAGTAAAGACTAAAGAGGAAAAAGAGAAAGGAGGGACATGCTTATTCCAAGTGAAAATCATAGCAATAACAACAACCCACATACCAGAGATATTCAACATACAACATTCATATTAATTAGCTTTCAAGATTCTACCTTATTTTGAAAAGCAAGAAAAAAAACATTAACAGCCATATCGTAATGCCGCATCACAGAATTAACATCCTTGTTTTGAATCGCTTCTCTCATCGCTACCCTTAAATACTCCGGTATCGTAATCCTCTTTCTCAAATCATCCTTCTGTATCGTCGACCCCGTACATCCCCATATTGAATCTATCACCGATGATCTCCCTGACGCCGCCGTGTTCCGACTCGTTGATAACCCTGTCGTCGTTAACTCCGGCGAACCCATGTGAAATGACTAAATTACCCCTTAACCCTTTTTCCAAATTAAATTATTATCAATAATTAGTTAAAAGCTAAAAAATGTGTCAAATATGTATGGAATAGTAGTTTACTGTAGCACGATTATCTCGATCATAAGACCATTAAAGTAAGCGCTTGGGTTCTAATTTTGTCAGGACCTTCAATTTTTTCTTAAGATGTATTATATATTGTTTAAAAAAATCCCATGTATCGATAAATTTGAGGAAAAAAATTGGGTTAGAAAATAATTATTGACCTTATTGAATGTGGAAACCGTTGTAATAATTGAGAAATAAATAATATTAGTTAATTGTAGAATCTTTTTTTCGTGGTTACCAAATTTGTTGCTTCATTTATATTGTGACAATTGTCATTAACCCACATTATTATTCTTATATTTATATTTTTTTATTTGCCTTTCACTATTTTGTTCTCTCATTATTGAATATTTTAAAGTCTCTAAAACCGTCAAACTTCTACATTATGCAGAATCTAGAATTTGATGTTGTGTGTTTATAAAAAGATTATATTTATTTTTTGGTATCTTCTTCAAATTACAAATATTGGAAAAAAAAATTAATATTATTCAATATCACTATATTAACTTATCAAATTCAGCACAATATCATTATAAAAAAAATTCAAGTCAGATTAAGAGAACCTTATTTATAGGATAACATTAAGTATGTTTTAGTTATTCAATTTATATATATCAATTAAAAATAAGATCTTTATGTGAAATTTGGTTTTAGACCCCCAAACTTGTTGAAACGGCTCGTATAGTCTTAGAATAATTATTATTTGTAATTGGAAAAATGAAGTAACATGAAAACTTCAATTTATTGGGCAAAGGAAGAATATATACTTGGCCATGCTATGTTAATATTCTTTTAAAATCAAAATAGGACTTTGATTCAACTCATTATTATACTAATTTATGTAATATTCATTACATAATATATAGTTTAGATGAATCGGTCAATTTTCTAAAGAATTGTTATTTTGCTAGAACGTTACGTTATTTTTAAGAAAATAAAAATAAAACAATTACACAACTAAACAATCATGTATAGCTTATAACAAATATTTACAATAAAACATATACTCGTTTCGCCAATAAAATTACTTTATAATCACATTCTATTAAACGTAATTGACCCAATTCTAAATATTGTGCTAAATTTTTGTTTGAGACTTTGAGTACCTTTGAAACCAATAAATCTTAAAAGAGAGAATAGAATAAAACTTTATTCAAGATTTTGCTTACACTTCTGTTATTTTTATATTTATATTTTTTATTCTCTCATCATTGAATATTTTAAAGTCTTTCAACAGTCAAACGTCTACATTATGCAGAATCTATAATTTGTTGTTGTGTGTTTATAAGAAGAACAAATTTATTTTTGATATCTTCTTCAAATTTCAAATACTGAAAAAAAAAAATTATTTCAACATCACTATATTAACTTATCAAATTTAGCACAATACTATTTCAATATCATTATAAAAAAATTTCAGGTCAGATTTATTATTCTAGTTTTACATTACATTTTTTTTCATTGAAAATTTACATAGTTTACATTCTTACTTCATAAGGTGGTGTATATCATATTCTCTCGAGACCTTATTTATAGGATTACATTGAATATGTTTTAGTTATTTAATTTATATATGTCAATTAAAAAAAAGATCTCTCTATGAAATTTGGCTTTAGGAGTCCAAACTTATTGAAACGGCTCGTAGTATAGTCTTAGAATAATTATTATTTGTAATTGGAAAAAATGAAATGAACTTGAAAACTTCAATTTATTGGGCAAAGGAAGAATATATACTTGACCGTGCTATATTAATATTCTTTTAAAATCAAAATAGGACTTTGATCCAACTCATTATTATACTAATTTCTGTAATATTCAATATATAATATATAGTTTTGATGAATTGGTCAATTTTCTAAAGAATTGTTATATTTTTAGAACGGTTACGTTATTTTATAAAAATAAAACAATTACGCAACTAAACAATCACGTATAGCTTATAACAAACATTTACAATAAAACATATACTCGTTTTGCCAATAAAATTACTTTATAATCAAATTTTAATAAACGTAATTGATCCAATTCTGAAAAAATCCACAAACATAAATATTGTACTAAATTTTTGTTTGAGACTTTGTGTACCTTGGAAACCAATAGAATAAAACTTTATTCAAGATTATGCTTACACGTCATATTCCATTATCTCTTTATTTATTTATTTATTTATTATTCTAAGCCAAACATCAATATTTAGCCCATGGAAGTTCAAACTTAGGATATGTCCCGCCCGTTAATTTCTTCATGAAAACTCCATAAAGCACGCCTACAAAGAAATGAATAAGTTAAATTAATGTAACATAAAAAAAAATATTATATAGTCAATGTATATAATTAAACTAAACTCTAATATTAAGTTAAAATGAAAAATATTTATTTCCATATTAAATAAATATCAAATGTGAGTAACATTGGAGATTCTTACGGTTGAGGCTTTGGATGAGGTAGCATAATCCTAGCTCCACTAGAACAACTTGTTGGAGCAGCTTGTGAAGGACATGAAATGAAACTAGTGCCACCCAAATTAGTGCATAAGGTGACCTCACTCAAGTAAACATGAGTTCTGTTTGTTGCATCAATTGGAATACATGTTAGGTAAACATCAAGTGATTGAACAAACACCTTTTGAATAGCACTAACGATATCTCTTTTAGCAAAAGACAAACTATCACAAGCAATAATCCCACTTGTTTTCAAGTAATTGAACAAGTTGCCCTTTTGAAGCATGTTGTTGATCTTTATTGCTGTGTTGAAGTATACTTGTGGTGTTGTTCTTCCACACACTCCATGCGCGCGCCACTCGTGCTTCCATAGGTCCCTTTTTTGAGCGTTTTCTCTAAGTGGTGGCCAGAATGCCATGAGTTGATTCTCTACCGCTGTTGTAAACTGAAAAAATATTTACACCATCAAATCATTTTATACGTAATTACATATAAATATCTTTGTGTTTTGGCCTAAAGAAACATTAAAACACAAAAAATAGTGTAAAAACTCATGTTCAATAAAAAAAAAAATAGGTGTTTACAATGTATATGGCCGGTTTATATATAAAACAAAAAATTAATTTAATATGATTAGTGCATAAAGCGTAATCTGTGGTGACTGAAAAGTCAGTACGTACCACTTGATTCCAATTTGGATCTGGTTGTGCAGGGCATGTAAGACTAATTCCTCTTTGATCTGCTGGCCAAACTCCATGGAGTGTTAAATTATGCTGAAGAATTGGTTCTTTGCACCTGCCTGGTTGTGCTGCAGAATTTAATATAATACAAAATGTTGGTGGCCATTGAAGCACAAATTTCAAGAGTGATGGATTTTGAGAGTCAACAGAAATTGTTATTTCAAGTAGCAAAATGACAAGAAGAAAGAAGGTAACAAGTTTCTTCATGTTGTGTGTGTGTGTGGAGATTGATTAATTAGTTGCGCAATTGAGTGGGAGCTTTATAAGAACATCTACAGTTTTTTTTTTCTTTCATAGTATTTAATATTATTATTGACTGGCTCTAAAGCGGGTATCGATTACCAGATGATAAAAAATAAAAATATTATTATTGTATATGTATAAGTACTAAAAAAATGCATCATTCGGGGATTGTTGTTAAATCATAATCGATAATCAAATTGTAACCGATAATTAGATGTAGGACATATATATCTTTAAAATACACTATTAAATAGTGCAGGGGTAACAGGTCTTACCCAAAGTTTGGTATTGTTACAGCAATTTCGGTCAAAATTCAGATATATTTCAGACTTTTTTCCCTTTTAATTTTGTTGGTGAAAGTTGGACTATTTGTTGTGATTTTACTTTTCTTTGATTAAGATGATATATAATTAATAGTACGACGCCGCCTGAAATCACATGGTAATTCCTAATTTGATATCAACTAATCACAATATCTTATCCGTTGGTTAGTATATTAGTACATTAAAAAGTCGATAACCGATAAGTAAAACCTTTAAGCAACAGTTATCCGTCCAATTCGTCTGATAAGCAGTCTTAGATCGAACTCCTGTCTTTACCGTGATAGCAATACTAAATCATTAATACTTGCTGGTTTAAGACTTTCATTTTTTTTAATCTTTACTCTTCAAGCTCATTTTTTTTTCATGAAAATAATGACAGAATCAATTGTTTGTTTTATATATATATATTGATGATGATATGAGTTAAGATTAAATGAAAAAGTGACGATTCCTACAATCAATTTAACTTGTTTGAGGTTAAATAACATACTTTTTATTGTTGTTGTTTTTATAACCATTCAATACTCAAAATTTACTAGCTCAACTAGTTTGGATTCACCACATCATAGGACTCAATGGAGGGGGAAGAGCTAGCGCACCCTTCCAAGAGTTTCTCTATTCTTAAGACTCGTAAACGTAATTTCAATTGGTTATTAATAAGATGTTGTGGACATGATTTTGGTTGCTTGAAATTTAGAACATATTTATAAATTTAATTATGTATTTAATAGGTCCTTACGTGAAGATTGAATCTTTTTTTTAAAATCAAATATTAAATTCTCGTTTGAAGTAGAATTTAACTTGTACATGATATCAATTATTAAGATAGGTTTGTTTTAAGGGTATCAAATAGATGGATTGAGCTGAATTTGTCGGATTAAAATGAGTTGACTTATTAAATTAAATGTATGAGTTATTTATCCGCTTAAATATTACTTTGGCTGAAATAGACTGGATCAAAATGAACTAAATAATGTCAAATATGGACAACAATTACGATATAATCTACAATGATCGATAGAGCTAGCCGATCTCAAAATAATAATTACCAATAAGGATTGTGATGGAGTGGTAAGTACTCCATCCTTAATCAAGAGGTCTCGGGATTGAATTCCCTTAAATACAAAGTCCTCTTTGTTAGGAAATTTTTTACCCCAATAAAACATAGAATCAATTATTGAAATTTGTATCTCTTCTAAAACCACGTTTATAATATGGGATATATATGACCACCCTCTTGTCTTCAATGGTGTCATAATTGATACCTCCAATCCATCTTATTAATTTCTTGATAAATTGAATATTACCTTTTACAGAAATAACATATAATGAGGTAGGTGGAGTAATAATTAACTCTTAATCTTATTTTAATTAACTATTGATCATCTTATTTAATATTAATATAGTTTTTCACATGCATGTAATATGAACAAAATATAATACCATGTTACAATTTCAAAAACAGATCTGAACTAAAAACAAATTGTATTGTTCAGTCTTAAAGAATCTTTTTTACAAAATATTATATCACAAGTTGGAGTAATATTAACTTTTCATCTTATTTAATTTGTGATGAAAGTTATCCACATGCATCAATTTGTGATGTAAATATAATATTATGTCACAATTTCAATAACAAATCTGAATTAAGATACATAATATTGTTTATCAAGGGAGTTAAAAATATAAAGTAAGTATAAGAAGATTGGATAATGACAAATAGAATGAAATGGTGAAAGGCAAGACTAAGAGTGTGTTTGGTACGAAGGAAAATATTTTCTCGAAAATATTTTTCAATTTTTCATATTTGGTTGGCTTAAATGTTTTGGAAAATGTTTTTCAAATAAACTCATTTTCTTTAAATTTAGCGAAATTGACTTCCCTTCAAAATCAAGAAAACAGTTTTCAAAACTCTACTTCATAATTCAATATTTTTTCCTTACCCTACCGTGTACCCCAAACCCGACCCTCCCCATCCAAAAAAATAATTAATTTTTTAAATTTTTTTTATTTTTTAAATTTCAAATATATTTGTACCCCTACCCCTAAACCAACCCCCAACCCCCCTACCCCACACACAAAAAAAGTTTAAAATTATTTTTGAAAAGTATTTCAAAGTTTAAGATTTTTTGTAACCTTACCCAACCCCTACCACCCCTATCCCAAATTTTTAATATTTCATTTTTTTTACTCCACCCCATAATAATAATAATAATAATAATAATAATAATAATAATAATAATGTCACAATTTCAAATAACAAATCTAATTTTGTAAGATAAAAATATATAGTATTGTTTAGTCTTAAAGAATTTCATAAAAAAAATAATATATAATAAGGTGGAGTAATAACTAATTCTTCATCTTATTCAATCTGTGATGAAAGTTCTTCACATGCACAAAATGTGAAGGAATTGTGTCACGATTTTTATAATAATTTAAAACAAAGACATATAGTATTAATACTGTTTAGTTTTAGAGAATTCTAGTGAAGCACAAAATATAAATATTTATGAAAATCATATTCATATTTAAAGGAAATATATTTAGAGTTGGATATTTTTGATAGAAGCTGCGCCTTAATTTGATGTAGTGGTAATGGGTGTTCATTTGAATCTAAGTTCCAAGTTTAAATCTCAAATAGCACAAATTTTTTTATTTTTTTTCGACAGCCACACACCATCATTCTTGAACACTCGATAAAATATCTAGCTTCGCCGTTGTCCACATTATGTGTGTGTGTATATATATATATATATATATATTGCATACATCTCATCTTGTATTTTTGTAATAATTTTTTTTTTACAACGTACCATGTATGTAATAATCAGTCCGTGATCAAGCAACGATAACTCTTATCCTTATCTTCCAAGTGGACCAATTAAATAGTGTTCACTTATATACATGAATAAAACATATTTTGCCTATATATGTTACACAAATTTAACGAATTGGTGTTCACATATAGTTAGATGGTCCTATTTGATATGGGTAGGAATTGTCCATTTCTTTGTAATAGTGACCTTCAAAGCCACAGAATATCATGTTGATCACATCAAACTAATTAATTGGTAATATCGATTTTTACATGCACTTTTATTTATTTCTTTCACTTAGCTTATCACCTAATCATAGTGTATTAATATGATTTGATGTAAATATCATCTTTTAACTTTTGGTCTAGTTTTACCTTGTTAAACACTCTTAGTGGATCAAATATAATAATAAAGAAAAATGGTTAAATTTTCTCATACACCATCGATCAATGACGATTGGTGTTAAAGACGGGCATGACAAATAATTTGATCAATGACGATTGGTGTTGAAGGCGAGCATGAAAAATAGTATGACGATGAAGACTCACGGTAAAAGAAATCAATCTTATTTTTGGTGAGCCAATTAAGAATTCTAAACAAACACCATCTAATTAATTCAGAGTCCAAATTACTTTATAAATCTCTTTTTGTTATCTTTATTTAAATATTAATAATTTGTAAAAATACTTAATAATATTTGTAATTTTATTGTCACTATACTAGTTAATTTCAAGTGTTAAACTATAGTAAAAAATTATAGCAAATGTTAACCTCTTTTTTTTTTTTTTATAAGAATTTGGATAAATAAAGTTTGCGCGTTTTACGTTGAACTTCGTAAATGATAAGAGAAAAATTACATTGGTTTTAGTTTCAAATAGAAAGAATGACTAGATTTGTGTTTAATGGAATAACTCTGTTACGTTATTCAATTTCGAATAGTACACGAACAAATCTTGACATTTTCTGTTATATTATTAATTTATGTAATTATCAAAATTTAAGATATACTATATATTTGAAAATATATATTTGACGCGCAATTTCTTGAAATCGTCATCCTAACATTTTAGGAAAAGTCCTTTTGGCTACAAAATTTGGTTAGAATTTGGCCAGAATGGTAAAATAACATATTTCACACTATGTTATTTGTAACGACCTGTTTCCGTCGTTATAGAAAAGCCAACAGGGGAAAATTTGGGGCCACAAAACTTTTTCGTAGTATTTGAATTTTCCCAACCTTGTTCAGATTTGGACGAAATCGGAGTCATTGAGGTGTAGGGAAATATGGTAACAATCGGGTGAAGTAATTATGAATTTGATTACATGAGTAGTTAGATAACTGGTTAAGAAATCCGTACGACTTTATGGAATTGAATTCGGACGAGTAGAACTCTCGAAATCGATCTTAGTGTAAAGGGTATTTACTAAGCGTCGTGGGTTAAAGGTGTGTTGTGAAATGAGAAGTTTGAAATTCTTGAATTAGCTCTCTGTCTCGAGAATGACGCTCTGGCGTTGGGTTTTGCCGTTCTAGCGGGGCCACTGTAGTAGGGTGGTGGCCGTTGTGACGGGCCCGACGCAAATTAAAGTCGTTAATAAACCCCAAAACGACCTCATCATGCACTTTTTGACTTTTAGTGCTAAGGAACGAACCCCAAGCAACTCCTACTCGTTTTTCACCATTCTTGAGGCTAAAGGTAAGCTTTTCACTCCCTGAATCCATTTTTCGATCCCTAGAACGTAATAGAATAGGTGAATATTGATGGGGAAGGGTTTTGTTATAGATTCTATGGTGGAAACCACCCTAATTTGGATAAGTGGGATCATAGGTTTGATTTAGGGTTCATAGAATTATTAGTAATCCGGGTAATTAATGATTGTTTATTGATTCCCGTATTATATTGATTGTTTGTAGACCAAGAACAATCGGAATGAATCTAGAAAGGGAAGGATCAAGTTTCTCAGGGTTTCAAGCTTGTTTCGAGGTAGGTGATAGTTGTGATTCTATGATTGTGTGATGTATGCTTGTTCTTGCTTCATTATGATACTTGTATATGTATGAATATTGCAATGTTAATCACACTTACTGTAAATAAGATAGAGAATTGATGAATGCCATAAAATTATGACTTAAATGTGTGACCTTGATGATATACTTGTGATTGTGATTGTGGTGTGTGAATGAGATCGGTTGTCACGTTCCGACATAACTAACTAGGATCGATTGCCACGTTTCGGCATAAAAATGGGATCGATTGCCACATTTCAACATAAATATGGGATCAATTGCCACGTTCTGGCATGCTAACTGTTTGGGTTTGGGTTCCATGAGAGGACCAATGATTTGACATAAAATGTGAAGTTGTTCGTTGTTCGTAAATGTTGATAATATTGTATATGTTGATATGTATGCATGTGATCATAATGTTGTTTGACTTGTTTATGTTGCACTAGTGTGATAGTCGCGTGATCATATCAGTTCACTATGGTTGTGTACTAATTCTGCACTTGCTCTTATTTTTGTTGAGTACAGGGTATTTTCAAGTGGTTATTGACAGACCTCGCTTAGAAGATCAGTGATTGTCGTTCGAATTCAAGGGTGAACCAATTCTTCCGGGCTGCCATGGGATTCTCTTACGTCTATGTCCACCATTTCCGAACTTAGACCTTTGTTTTAGTTAGTTCATTAGTATGGGGTTGTATCCCTTCTTGTTTAGACTTGGTTCATTATTAGAATGTTTTGGTACATTGAATTTCAGGTTCTAGGTTATTCTTCTACATTGTTAGTTGTTATTGTTAGACTTTTGTTAGAGTTTATAGGAACTCTATTTTTATTTCCTTAGTGTTTGATTTAAATGCCTTAGTTTTTAGATTATTTGCTTGGTTGGATTGTAGCAGTGGTTCTCCCACCGGAGTGTTAGTGTGGGTGCCAATCACGACTGTCTGGGTCGTGACATTATTTTACCTTTTTGAACATTTTTGCTCTTTTAACTTTAATACCTTTTAATTAAAAAATGAAAAAAAAAATAGTTTATTTTAAAATAAAAAGGATAATATAAACTTTTTAAATTTCTTACTTGTTGGCCAGAATGTGACCAGAAATTTAAAAAGTTTATCATATCCTTTTTATTTTAAAATAAACTAATCTTTTCCATTTTTTAATTAAAAGGTTTCAAAGTTAAAAGGATAAAAATGTTCAAAAAGGTAAAATAATATAGTATGAAATATATTATTTTACCATTCTAGCCAAATTCTTGCCAAATTTTCTTGCCAAAAGGATTTTTCCTTTATTTTATCATATTTTCTAAAATTTTCTACTATTTGAAAAAATCACAAAAATTTCTACTCTCCCCTATTTCGAGATACATCACTTTACGCTTTACGCGATGCATCGGTCAGATACATCACGCACGCTATGTATCAGGACATTGAGTGATGTATTCGAAATCGATACATGATATATCGAGATGTTGAGCGATGTATCCGACATCGAAACACGATGTATCAAAACGTTTTGGGATGTATCCGAATTCTACCAAATTTAAGGGACTTTTGTAATTTGAAAAAAATATAGAAATAGAATATAATTAGCTCTTAAAAAAATGAAATTTGTGTAAAATTCTATATGTGTATGTGTGTGTGACCAAGAAGCTTAACAAAGGATAAAATAGAAATGATATTATATGAATTGCTTATACATATTTGATGCTTAAGGCTTTTCGTGTAATTTATGAAGTGCTTCCCGAACTTAATAATCTGTTTGAATTCTCTTAATTAAGTAATTTTGTCTAGAAATGTGTAAAGAAAACATGTTGGTTTGGTGTTTTTCTCGATATGTTATAATTTATTTGGTATAGGACTATATTATCTTGAATCGTCTTGTACTTTTATATTAAACTCATAATTTATTCATGTGTCAACCATTACACCAAGCTAAAGATGAACAATTATAATATAGGAACGATGTGAATTTCGTTTAGCGTTTTAATTTATGTGACACTTTTTAGATATTTGAAAATTATACAAATAAATCCATTTTTCATCAAGTTGTATCAATTTAATAGGATATTAACTTAAAATTTTATTTTTTAGAGGTCAATTGGGTAACATGTAAAAAATTGTATTATTTTTTATTGAACCATTTTCATTTACTATCTTAAATATTTTAGTAGCTTTAATTAATTATCTTAATAAATAATAATACCCTATCACTCTTATAACATGTAAAAAGTTAAAATTAAACTTGAACCCACATAAAATCACATATACCCGCCCCGCCCGTATTAGTTTTAAAAAACTCACTTCAACCCGCCAAACATCCCACCGGACCCGCACAATCTTAAATCCACCTTGTCCCGCATAGCCTTAAACCCATCCCGCCTTGCATATCCGTCCTGCCCATTAGGCCATTACCATCCCTATCTACCTTAACTAAGAGGTGTCAATTCGAATTCCCTTAAATACAAAGTCCTCTTTGTTAGAAAATTCTTTACCCCAGTAGAACATAGAATCAATTATTGAAATTTGTATCTCTTCTAAAACCACGTTTATAGCATGGGATATATACGACCACCCTCTTGTCTTAAATGGTGTCATAATTGATACCTCCAATCCATCTTATTAATTTCTTGATAAATTGAATATTTAATATTAAGGTGGAGCTAATTAACCCTTTATCGTATTCAATATTAATATTTCGCATGCAGATAATGTCAACGAATATAATATTATGTTACAATTTCAATAACAGATCTAAACTAAAACATATAGCATTGTTTAATCTTAAAGAATCTTTTACAAAAATAATATATAATGAGCTAGGTGGAGTAATAATTAACTCTTCATCTTATTTTAATTAATTATTGATCATCTTATTTAATATTAATATAGTTTTGCACATGCATGTAATATGAACAAATATAATACCTTGTGACAATTTCAAAAACAGATCTGAACTGAACTAAAAACATATAGTATTGTGTAGTCTTAGCTCTTAAAGAATCTTTTTTGCAAAATAATATATCACAAGTTGTGATGTAAATATAATATTATGTCACAATTTCAATAACAAATATGAATTAAGATACATAATATTGTTTATCAAGGGAGTTAAAAATATAAAGTAAGTATAAGAAGATTGGATAATGACAAATAGAATGAAATGGTGAAAGGCAAGACTAAGAGTGTGTTTGGTACGAAGGAAAATATTTTCTCGAAAATGTTTTTCAATTTTTCATATTTGGTTGGCTTAAATGTTTTGGAAAATGTTTTTCAAATCAATTCATTTTCTTTAAATTTAGCGAAATTGACTTCCCTTCAAAATCAAGTAAAACAGTTCTCAAAACTCTACTTCATCATTCAATATTATATTTTTTTCTTACCCTACCGTGTGCCCCGAACCCAACCCTCCCCATCTGAAAAAATAATTAATTTTTTAAAATTTTCTTATTTTTTAAATTTCAAATATATTTGTACCCCTACCCCTAAACCAACCCCCAACCCCTACCCAAACCAACCCCCCACTACCCCCACAAAAAAAAAAAGTTAAAAATTATTTTTGAAAAATATTTCAAATTTTAAGATTTTTTGTAACCTTACCCAACCCCTACCACCCCTATCCCTCCCCCCCCCCCCCCCCCCCGCCCCACAAAAAAAATATTTTGGAAAAATATTTCAAATTTTTAAAATTTCATTTTTTTTACTCCACCCCATAATAATAATAATAATAATAATAATAATAATAATAATAATAATAATAATAATAATAATAATAATAATAATAATAATAATAATTATAAGAAATATTATAATTATAATTCTTTCAATTTTATTATTTATTCATTTACTTTGGTCTAAGTTTGAAATAAAGTAGGGATATTTAATTATATAAGGTGGAGCAATAATCACCACTTCATCTTATTCAAGATCATAATGAAAGTTCTTCACACGCAGAAAACGTGAAGGAATATTATGTCACAATTTCAAATAACAAATCTAATTTTGTAAGATAAAAATATATAGTATTGTTTAGTCTTGAAGAAATTTCATAAAAAAAAAAATATATAATAAGGTGGAGTAATAACTAATTCTTCATCTTATTCAATCTGTGATGAAAGTTCTTCACATGCACAAAATATGAAGGAATTGTGTCACGATTTTTATAATAATTTAAAACAAAGACATATAGTATTGTTTGGTTTTAGAGAATTCTAGTGAAGCACAAAATATAAATATTTATGAAAATCATATTCATATTTAAAGGATATATATTTAGAGTTGGATATTTTTGATAGAAGCTACACCTTAATTTGATGTATACGTAGTGGTAATGGGTGTTCATTTGAATCTAATTTCCAAGTTTAAATCTCAAATAGCACGATTTTTTTTATTTTTTTTGGACAGCCACACACCATCATTCTTGAACACTTGATAAAATACCTAGCTTCGCCGCTGTCCACATTATATATATATATATATATATATTGCATACATCTCATCTTGTATTTTTGTAATAATTTTTTTTTTACAACGTACCATGTATGTAATAATCAGTCCGTGATCAAGCAACGATAACTCTTATCCTTTATCTTCCAAGTGGACCAATTAAATAGTGTTCTCTTATATACATGAATAAAACATATTTTGTCTATATATGTTACACAAATTTAACGAATCGGTGTTCACATATAGTTAGATGGTCCTATTTGTTATGGGTAGGAATTGTCCATTTCTTTGTAATAGTGACCTTCAAAGACACAGAATATCATGTTGATCACATCAAACTAATTAATTGGTAATATTGATTTTTTACATGCACTTTTATTTATTTCTTTCACTTAGCTTATCACCTAATCATAGTGTATTAATATGATTTGATGTAAATATCATCTTTTAACTTTTGGTCTGAGTCTTACCTTGTTAAACATTCTTAGTGGATCAAATATAATAATAAAGCAAAATGGTTAAATTTTCTCGTACACTATCGATCAATGACGATTGGTGTTGAAGACGGGCATGACAAATAATATGATCAATGACGATTGGTGTTGAAGACGAGCATGAAAAATAGTATGACGATGAAGACTCACGGTAAAAGAAATCAATCTTATTTTTGGTAAGCCAATTAAGAATTCTAAACAAACACCATCTAATTAATTCAGAGTCCAAATTACTTTATAAATCTCTTTTTGTTATCTTTATTTAAATATTAATAATTTGTAAAAATACTTAATAATATTTGTAATTTTATTGTCACTATACTAGTTAATCTCAAGTGTTAAACTATAGTCAAAAAATTATAGCAAATGTTAGCCTCTTTTTTTTTTTTTTTTATAAGAATTTGGATAAATAAAGTTTGCGCGTTTTATGTTGAACTTCGTTAATGATAAGAGAAAAATTACATTAGTTTTAGTTTCAAATAGAAAGAATGACTAGATTTATGTTAAATGGAATAACTCTGTTACGTTATTCAATTTCGAATAGTACACGAACAAATCTTGACATTTTCTGTATTTTACGTTATTAATTTATGTAATTATCAAAATTTAAGATATACTATATATTTGAAAATACATATTTGACGCAATTTCTTGAAATCGTCATCCTAACATTTTAGGAAAAGTCCTTTTGGCTACAAAATTTGGTCAAAATTTGGTCAGAATGGTAAAATAGCATATTTCACACTATGTTATTTGTAACGACCTGTTCCCATCGTTATAGAAAAGCCAACGGAGGAAAAATTTGGAGCCGGAAAACTTTTTCGTAGTATTTGAATTTTCCCAACCTTGTCCAGATTTGGACGAAATCGGAGTCCTTGAGGTGTAGGGAAATATGGTAACAATCGGGTGAAGTAATTATGAATTTGATTACATGAGTAGTTAGATAACTCATTAAGGAATCCGTACGACTTTATGGAATTGAATTCGGGCGAGTAGAACTCTCGAAATCGATCTTAGTGTAAAGGGTATTTACTAAGCGTTGTGGGTTAGAGGCGTGTTGTGAAATGAGAATTTTGAAATTCTTGAATTAGCTCTCTATCTCAAGAATGCCGCTTTGGCGCTGGGTTTTGCCGTCCTTTGTCTCCACCCCATACCCCTCCCTCCCCCCTTGAAAATTATTTCAAATTTAATTTTTTTTTCATTTTTTACGCCATCCCTATCACCCCCAACCCAGGCTGTCCCCGCCAATTTTTTTTAAGAAAAATTATTTTTGAAAACTATTTCAAATTTTTAAAAAATATATTTTTTACGCCATCCACTTGTTTTCCAAGAAAAGATTTCTAGGAAAACATTTTCCTTTGTACCAAACACACCCTAACTGTAACTCATATAATATTAATTCGCCTTGTCATGTTCCTTTTAACCATTCTTCCGATTTTTGTCCTGCTCCAAAGGAAAATAAGAAACTAATAAAATCCATCGAAAAAATCGGTAATATTAATCAGAGAATAATTTTAATTGAAAATAAAATTTTCAAACAACGGATCGAAAGGGTCGATTTTTTGGTCCAAACATTAAGTTAACTAATTTTACAAAATTAATTGAATTACCGACTTCGATCAGTTAAATTTATTTTGTTTCTCTCCGATTAACTAATGTTGTTACCTTGTTCGACTGAACTCATTGATTCCACGTTGATCGTAACCCAGTTCGAGACCCTTCTATCATAGATTTCCTTCACCGAGTCATTGCTAATAATCAACTCTTATCTTTTGATATCAAAGGGCAAGTTTCTTTCATGTCTTGCTCAAAAACCAAGTCAGTCAGTTTTTACCAATCGAATCAGTCATTTCTTATACCGATCAACTTTTTTTCGACCCACCAAATTCAATCGATTTTTACTCAATAATCCTATAAAATAAATTGCGTCCTATCGGTTTTTTCGATTGAAAAGGCCCTAGTGGGTGGGTGGTTTATTTAAAATAGACAAACGACCTTCTAAGACATCTATATATTCTCATGTGGTTCATAGCAAGTTTTTTCCTCATAGACTATATCTTAAAAAATATATATGAAAATGAATAATGTTTCACTCTTATTTCTCTCTCATCTCACACTATTTTTCATTTGTGCTTGTTCACAAAATATAGCACAAACACAATTTGTTTATAAATGGTCAGAAACTTATTGTAATAAGGATACCCCAGTGGGATGTAAGCAAACTCCTCCTCTCAAATTCACTTTGAATGGTTTTTGGGGCACAGATCCAAATGGAAATATTCACCAAGGTTGTAGAGATCCAGAAACACGTGATTGGAACAGAGTGGTATGGTTTTTTTTATTAATAACAATTCTATATATAGATATATATATGCTAAAATTTCCTTGTCAAGCTACATGAAACTGATTTTCGAAAGTTTACAGAAAAATTATTGCTAATTGACCGATGTGAGAATACATGTACTTTTAGTAAGCGGTACTATTGTATGATTTGGAAAGTAAAAATATTATTTGGTGAGTATTTCGTCTAAACGATCATATTGTTAGGTAAATTACGTTTTTATTTATTTTATTACACTTTCAATGAAGTTCCCTTCACATGTGAGCCTGATTGTTTTCTTTAAGTCAAACACATGAAAAATCTTTTTTTTTCCTTCTAATGGGTGGAGGTTATGAGATTTAGACCCACGATCATCTTATTTCATCTAAAAGATTAAAAGATCAAAAAGATGATCTTTTTATATAATTATATCTTCAACAATACTAACAAGCATTCACGTTTATTAAAGGGGTTCACCAAACCACCTTAGCCAGAAAATAATTCCTGCCTCCGCCGCTGCTAACAAAATAATTCCAATTTTGTTTGTCACAGTTTGATACCGCGATGGTAAGTAAACTCACCCTATTTTGGCCCTCTCTCACTAGACAAGATCCCAAAGACATGTGGAAGGAAGCTTGGAATACATATGGAACATGTACAATATCAAGGTTCAAAACTCCAACACAATATTTCAATAGGGCTTCAAGATTGGATAGTGAAATTGGAGATTTATTACAAAGTCACTTAATAAACTCAAATGGAATAGTCCCTTGTGACTCTGCTACATACAGCAATGTTGAAATCTTGAACTCATTCAAACAAGTTTCAAACAATAAGGATGTGTCTTTCACTTGCAAAGACATTAATACAACTCATGCTTATTTGAATCAAGTTACATTTTGCTACACAAATGATGCAAAGAATTTTGTGGATTGTCCAACTTCTGTTACTAACAAACGTTGTCGTGTTCAAAACATTATTGTTCCTCGTCCTTCACCTCCATAGGTACGCTCTTTCTTCCACACTACAACAAAAAAGATATTTTGTGACAATAGATTTTTTTTTGCAAAAGTATTCAAGGACAATTATATTGAGCTAATGTCGTTATATGAAGAATTGTTAAAGTCTTTATTGACATTTATATAGAATGTTGGTCATAACTACAAATCTCCAATGTACATAACTTGAGTATAAACTATGAAATTTTTCAAGTTTTTTTCTTTAAAAAAAAATTGTTATATTTGAAAATTAATTTAAAACCATTCATTTAGTTTTTAAACAATTCCATACTAAACGCTAAGATATGGTTTATTTATTTTTTGTGCAGCCTATTCAAATAACAGGAGAAAAGCTTGGACCCAATAGCTTTTGGAGATCCTTGGTCCATTATGTGAAGCTTTATTAAAAAGTTTGGTGACTAATAATAATATTATTAATAATAATAGAAAGATGAATAATGTTTCAATTGTGACTGTGATATGTACTGAATAATGACTCCAATAAATGATCATCTTTCTATTTTATTTATATTTATTGTAACTCAAGATTTCTCTTTCTCTTTTTCATTATAAATTCATTATACCAAAAACAATCTTTAACAACAATTAATTAATAGTAATGACTTAATTGTCGCTAAATATATTTTTTAGATGCAATTACTAGCTAGTGATAATTACATTTTAACACTGTTTGTAAATGCTACTAAAGTCTATGGTATTATTGGATCTAATGACTAACTAATGTCGATAAAGACTAAAAAACTCTTTCTTAATATGCATAGTTATTACCGGTAAACCTCGATTTTATTATAATGATAGAAGGTAAAATATAATAATAAACCTTCAGAGCCGCAGTATATCATGTTTATATCACATTAATAAGTTCATAATATAAAATTATACATGCAACTTTATTTATTTATTAATGTTACTTGATAATAGATACTTCCCTCTTAATTTATTACCTAATTATAGTATATTAATCTTTTATTTAAAAAGGAGAAACGAAGGATTTTTAAGAATCGCCACTTAATTTTTAAAATAAAATTAAGAAAACTACTTTTTTTCAAAAGATTAAAACAAAAATCAAATGAAAATATTTAAAAGGGTTCGGGTCACATTAACATTCGGGAAGGGTTTGAAAGCAACCGAAATTCCCGCTAACATGCAGTTATCCGATAATTAACTATATGGCCAAAATTGAACATGCATAATTAGTTTAGAAATAAACAAACTCAAGACTTGAAATCATTTTTTAGGAGAAAGGGAAATAGCATAAGGGGTTACTTAAGTAAATTATTTCAAAGTAATTTAAGTAAGAATACGAGTGTAACTATTTAATTTTAAAAAAAATATAAGTGATTAATTCAAAATGATTATCTTTTGGAAAATTGATTAGGAAAACTTTAAAATCGACTAAAACATAAGCAAATAAAAAAAATTAAACAAATAAAGAGAGATAGTTTTGGGCCCAAGACTGATTTTCTGTCCACATGAGCCAGTGCTTGAGCCTAATTTCACTTTGGGCGTTTGGTCCATTAGAGCCCACCTGTACCTGTCCTAATGAGTAGCAAGCAAATAATATCAAAAATAAATGGGCCTTCGGCCCAATATTAGTGCAATACCATAATTGAAATTTTGGGACTTTTGGGCCCATTTCTGTAGCACTTGTACAGCGTATACAATGAACAGATACTGTTGTATATAGCACGTATACAACCCCATTTTGGGACTTCCTGGGACCCACAAATAAATCGGCAACCTTGTACTTCGGTTTTGACTCGAAAAGGATAAGATTGAGCCTCCTTGGCTCGAAATGAAATGCACAGGCAAGATTGAAAGAGTCCAATGGACTCACTCAAAGTTTCATGCAAGAAAAACAAAAGAGAGAGCAATTAGTAAGCGACTAAAAGAAAACTGATTTAAATGTAATTATCAATCGAATTAAACAAACAAACACTTAGGCACAAAGAGACAACTGCTCATACACTTACATCGAGACTTGAGGAAACTCTGTTCTAAAAAAAATAATGAAATACACCAATGGAACAGAACAATGCAAGACACTAAAGGATCAATTTCACACACTCTTTGTAGAACATGTAATAGTATTGTATTTTATCAAACCAACCAACAGTGTATTAAAGAAAATGTACGACTCATATACCATAATTTAACAGTAAAGAAATAAAGAGATACAGTTCTCAACTAATTATTTTAAAGTGCCAAACATTTGTGTCCTTAGCAATTAATGAAGAGATGGCATCCAAAGACAACAAGACATTACAGTAAGCTTTAGCATAATTCTTTGCACCCTAAGATTTGAAGAAACTATCCTAAAACACATATTTAAAATGAAACAAGAGAAAAAAATACTAATTTAGACAATGAATCAACACAAAGCTTTGCAAAATCCATCTCAAAACAAACCCCTTATAACATAATAAACACACTTTATACCTACACTAAGTTACAGTAATCACAAAAAAAGAGCAAATATGGTTTTCCAACAATGATTAACAGAAAGCAATTAGGCCAAGACATGCCTCCTATGCTGGAAAACGATATCACCAAATTCAAATCGAAATACATGGAATTAATAAAAGTCTTAATCTGAAAAAAAAAACATAATTAGCAAACGCTAATTGACATAACTCGAAGTCATCCAAGTAACCATTCTTTCTTTCTAATCAGTAGCAGATTGCAAATAATGAAGAATAAATGAAGATTAAGCTTTGCATAATTGGGAGAGATAGCAACAGAACTATATAATACTAAAGAAGCTAAACATTTTAGACATGAACCGAACCGATACACAATATTAGCAAAGTAAGATAAAACTAGCATTATCTCCACGGGTGAGCAAAAAAAGGACCTTAACACTTGCAAATTTAGCAAAAGACTAAAGAGAAAGGAGGGACATGCTTATTCAAGTGAAAATCACAGCAATAATAACAACCCACATACCAAAGATATTCAACATACAACATCCACATTAATTAGCTTTCAAGATTCTACCTTATTTTGAAAAGCAAGAAAAAAAAACATTAACAGTAGCGAAATTGAATGAAACCCGATGCTTAGAGACGGTGAAAAACAAAGAAAACGGATGAGGGAGAGATGAGACGCCAGAGCTGGGTCGGGTTCGCGATTCTGGGTTTCGATTTTTGCTGGAGGAAGAAGAAGAAAACGTACAGTGGGCAGGGTCGATATGCTGTGCGTATAGTTGTTGTTGATGTATTGTAAACTAATTAATTCAAAAAATGTAAACTATTATATAACTAAACTAATTAGTAAAATATCTAAACAAACAAAATCTTTTTTGAGATAATTTTTGAATATTTATAAAATGTACTAATTATATATAAAAAATATAAAACACATATATTATTTAAACATTATAAGAGTGACGAAACTGTTTAAAATAACTTGCAAATTATTTTATTTTTTTGAAAATTTTCAAAACTAATTATTTTAAATCGTTTGAAATTGAAGAAGCTCGATAATTAATCTATATGCGAAGGTCCAAAATTGGATATCAAGCATTTATATGATTTGCCTCAAATATAGGATCTAAGCAGGTGGAAGAGTAACAACTTTTGTTTACATCTTTTATTTGTATTAGAAAATTTATTTATATATATAATCGCAAAATCATTGATCATGATGTTGATGAGTTCGATGATATATTTAAAACACATAATCTTCAAATTTTGACTTCATCGTAAATAAATTTCTTTCAAGTGGTTCCCGCACATTATTTTTATTTTTGTTTAAATGATCACGTCTAGCCCACTATAAATTACATCAATAGAGATTGCAATAAAATGTATATTCATTTTCACGGGTAAAATTATTCTATTATCGTCTTCTAGTGAACGTGATTGACCCAATTAAAAAAAATGACAAACATGAATATTGTGCTAAATTTTGATTTGAGTACGTTGGAAATAATCAAATATTAAAGAGAGAATAAAATAAAGCTTTTATTCAAGGTAATAAATTATAATTTTACTTAGTGAGTGCGCATTATATATGCTTACACGTCATCAGATACAACATATTCCATTCTCTTTTCTTATTTATTTTTAGAAAATTGAAACATTAAATCCAACCGTTGAATATATATTTAGCCCATGAACGTTCAAACGTTGGATATGTCCCATATTCTTCTTCCTGAAATTTTTTCGGAGGTCGTAGTGAGGGTGATGATGGAATCGGCCTACAAAAAAAATGAATAAAAGAAATATGGGAAAAAGGACGGATTTACCCCCTAACTTTAATAAATGGTACGTATATGCCCTCCGTTATACTTTCCGTCCGCATAAGTCCCTGCCGTCCAATTATAGGTACACATATACCCCTCTCACTAACGGACCCCTAATTTCTTACACGTGTAAATCCATCCTTTTTCCCATAAAATATTTTGAAGGTGTGGTCCAACATAAATTCAAGGCCAATCTATTCACACGTCCTGATAATATTTTCCATTATTCACTAATAAATCGACTAATTAAACTCATGTTTCTATAATCAATTCGATCCCCGAACATCTAAAGCACCTTTTACTGATATACATATATATATATATATATATATATAATTTGTGTTGAACATGGGCACAATATTTATATTTTCTCCATCTTAATTTATGTGACATATTTTTTTTTTAATTTATTAAAAAAATGCTACTTTTTATAATTTCAAATAATTTAACTTTAAAATTTCTACTCCACTTGTAATAAAATGATTTATAAGCATCAAAAATATGTGACATCTATTTTAGAATATAAGTTTGAAAAGTTTTCTTTTCTTTTTCAAACCCAATACCTAGTAAAATGATGTCACGTAAATTAGAACAGAAATAATATTAAAATTAAAATTTACATTTCTCATTAATTAGATAAATAATTTATATTTTTAGTTAATTAAGAAGTTGAGCAAAACAAAAATAAAGAATATTAAATTTATTATATTCTAGCATAATACTAGTTAATCAATTACTATTTGAGAAAAAAAAAACTATACGTGATCAAGTTATAACCAAAACTTGATTAGGTCCTCAATTTCAAGACTATAATAAATCCAACTTTCCATCTGATTAAAGGTTTGTTTAGGGCATTACTACCTCCGTCGTCTCAAATTGTTTGTTGTGTTCTTTTTCTTACTCATCTCTTAAGAAAAAAATAATTAAAAGAGGTTTTGACTATTTTATCTGAATTTATGTCTTAAAATATAGTCTCTCTTCATTTAATATTTATTTTGATCGATCAGTTGTCTGTAGTATTCAAGAATAATTACTACTAAGGGCAAAATTATAAACAAAAAATAACTTGAACTTCTAAACTAATAAATAAGTTGAGACAACTATTTTTAAAAGTTATGATACATAATTTGAATTAGGGGAGGTTTTTTTATTTAATAACATAAACATTTAGATTTGAGAGATTCCGAATTTTGGAATTCCCTTCATGAAATTCCATCTTAGGTCCATTGGGCCATTCATCTTATTTTAAAGTTAAAAATTGAGTTTTACACTTTAGGGAATAGTATTTTATGGCCCAAAGGAGTTAATGGAGCTTGGGCCTTTGAACCGATCTTTAATTTTCGCCTTAAGATATTAAATTTATACCTAATGGGATATGGATTCTTTATCGACGCATGATATAACTTGTGAGAATATAAACTTATTCCCATCTTTATTTTTCCTGAGGGGCAAAAATTAAAGACTAGCACTAAATAAGGGTAAAAGTGCAAATAACCCATTAAGTATCAATAACGGAATTACATCAACACACATCATTTTTTTTTTTGAAGAATTAACCTAGATAGCAGCCCAATGTGTGTATAGTTATTTATAATAAGTGTATAATTTATATATACCGGTTCGAAAAATAAAACAGTAAATTCGATCCGCTATTTATATAAAAATTCCTTATTGTTCAAGCCCATTGTAAGAAGCCCAATATATTAGACCAATTTCGGCCCACGTCCAAAAGTTCTTGTTTACAATAAAATTTGGAGACTTAACATTTTAGCCACAATTTGCCGGACTGTTTGCACTATATGGCCATTGGACACACTGTCACCATTTAAATAGTCACCTAAAAACTATTTGTACATTAATATGGCATAATTTGCCTAAAAACAATTATGAGAAGAAGCAATAGATAGTGCTCTCTTGATTTCATTTTATGTGGAATTTTTACTTCTTGATCTATTTTTGAAGAATATTTTTTATATTTAAAAATAATTTAATTTAAACTTCTCTGCTTATCTTTTTTGCACGTTTTATAATCATATAAATCTCATTACATGTCTAAGACTACAACTCAAAAGTCATTTTTTTGTAAATTGCAATGCTTAATTGAACATCATCACATAAATAAAAATAAAATGAATAAATGTTACATTGATCTAGACATATCTTAGTCTATCTCAGAAATTTTTATATTTAGAGGCAATTTCATTTAAAACTACTCATATTACTTCAATTGGTAGGCTTTTGTTACCACAAAAAGATTGACGGCGTGTTTGAAATTACTAGTTGTGAGAAAAAAATTATATTTTATGTCCAGTCAAATACAGTCACATAAATTAAAATGGGAAAATAAATAGAACATAAATCTAGTCATATCCTAGTACCTAATAACCTTTGTGTCACCATACATCTAACCTTTTAAAAAGCACGTTTTATAGAATGACTTTATGGTTTAATTATATTGAACACCAATAATCACTTATATTATTATTCACTAATGTAAGTTTTAAGTGTCTTACATAGGCTTGCCTTCCTTTTACATAACTATCCAAAAGGATAAGTGTGATTCTTGGAACAAACTTTACTTTTTTTTAAATATTTTCTTACATATATAAAGTTGAATTGCATGCTTGTGTGTAAAGTTTAGTTGATTATATCCTCAAACAAATTCATAATAATTTCCACAACATTAGTGGAGAAAAATTAAAGTAGCTTTATTTCCTTTGCCTATTTCATGTGAGATTTTCCATTGTTAGTATAATTCTTCTTATATGAGGATTCCTTGTTGAACTTCAAAAGTTGGAAAAGGAAGAAAAAAGATGCCATGTTGTTTCAAACAAAAGGGGTTTTGGCATCTCTTCATTGTCACTAAGTACATGAATTGAGTTTTTTTTCTTTGGGGGTTTTGGGGGGGGGGGGGGGTGAAAAGTGTTGGGGACAAACATAATATTTTTATATATATACATATAGATATGATGGGGTGGTGGCTTAATAATCATCAAAAAAAGCTTCACTGTGGTTTTTCCAATTGGTGAATTATTTAATTGTCAAGCTAAAGCAAGAACCCATATTTCATGGGATTGTATGGCCATTAAATGAGTAGTATGAGAAGTTGACATAATGCAATGGAAAATTATAGTGGAAATATAGAAGTTAATTGCAGATACATTCCGAATATAAAGTTTATGAACTTTTATTTTTATTTTAAATTAATATAAAAAAATTATATTAATTAGATAAAGGGGTTTCATATTTTTCTATGAATCAATATATTGTACTCTAACTCTGCCTTTGATTATATTTTAACTCAATAAATCTTTTTTTCTTTCTCTAGGATGATTTGACACTTCAAGAATCAACACCAAATAACAATAACTATGCCACCCTAAATATCAAATAGTTTTATACACAGGGTGTTGGCTTACTATTACCCTCTTGTTTAATTTATTTAAATTTGAGATCGATGATGTAAACAAGTTTAACAAATTAATTTTATAATCAACATAAAAAAATCAAGACAAAATTTTCTAACCTCATATTAAGATACATAAAATCATGACAGCAATGAACCCCTCCTCTCTTATCTCGCTCATTCGAATTAATTATATTTTTATTATTTTTGTTCAATATTATAAAAAATATTGTAGAATTTGTCCTACGTAAATATTAGAAAGGTGTCTTTAATTTGATCTTTGACTATAAATATTAGAATGGGAAAATAAATCATGTGAAGTTGAATATTGTTGGAAAAGTGTTTAACCATTAAGAAAAAAACATTTTTTTTTTTCATTTAAAGTTACGTATTCCATCACATTAAGTCACTTAGTTGAATTTCAAAAATAATCTAAAGTTTAACAATCCTCCTAGCAAATAGATGAGAGGAAAGATATAATAATAAATAATTAGATGAGTCAAGATAAACTTTATTTTATAGGGTTGTGTGTTGAATCCCAAGTCTTTTTTTTGCTTTTCCTTTTGGTGATCGATATATATTTTGAAGTCCGATTAATTTAAATTCTTATCAGGAAGTTATATATTAGGAGTAAAGTTGATTTTTATCAAAAATATCTCCATACTTAACACTCTTACTCGAATCTTTGATTAAGAATATAAACGTACTTACTACTTTAGTAGCAACCTTTCATAGTAAAACTAATAAGAAGCCTTTTTTTTAGTTTTTCATTCAACGTTCAGTATCCGTATTAAAGTCTGACTATTTTGGATTTGCACCACGTAGGATCTCATTTGGGGGAAAGTGCTCCAAGTTCCAACCAAGGATCTTTTATTCCTAGGGCTCGAACCCGAACCTCTACTAAAGGTAGAAATTGTCTCATCTATTGCACGACATCCCTCGGTGGTAACTAGAAGCCCTTATTCCTCCAAAAGAAAGAAATTTGTTTTTGACGTTTTTAAAATATTTCTTTTGGCGAAGGGATATGTATGATGAAGTTTGGTGAAAAATTACCAAACTAACATGTATTTTGCCTTTTCCACTTTCGAAAGTAAGTTTTTTTCTTTGTTTTTCTATTTTTAGTTTTAGTTTTACTCAATCCAAGTATTTTATTTGAATAAATATATTAACATAGCGCACTACTAAAAAAAATATCAAAAAGTGACGGACTGCGTCGCTTGTCTTGTCAAAATAGACGGAAAAGCGACCCAGTCACTTCCGTCGCTTTTTAGCCCGACGCTTTTCAAAAAGCGACAGATTGCGTCGCTTTCCAAAAGTGACGGACGGCGTCACTAAAAAGCGACGGATAGCGTCACTTTTTGACCTTTTTTTTTTAATTTTTTTTAATAAAAGCTTATTTTAATTTTAATTTTTTTTAATTTCTAAAAGGCGACGCAGTCCGTCGCTTTTTCAAAAATTTTACTTTTGAAAATCCCAGAAAAGCGACGGACAAAACGACTTTGTCCGTCGCTTTTCTAGGATTTAAAAAAAAATAAAACCTAAAAAGCGACGAAAAAAACCACGCTGTCTGTTGCTTTTCCTGCAATATTTTTGACAGCTAAAACTGACAGTTTCTGCTGCACACCTGCAAATGCAATTCAATTCAATTCTACACTATTCAACCCAATCAAACACACACAATTATAAACAATTTAAACAAAACATAAAACAACAAAATTAAAATAACATTCAAAAGTATCTAAATCATAAATTAAACAATTATAAAGTCTTTCAAAATTCGTTTTAAAAAGTTCATAAATGTCCAGAGATCTAACTAGGGAGTGAGATCCACATAATCATCCTCATCACGCTCGTCGTCAGTGTCATCGGGAGCCGAAGTAGTAGGTCGACGAGCAAGATTCATCACTTGTTCTTTGATTTGCTGAACGGTCTCACTTATGCTTTGTTGTTCAGCTACTCTTCTCCGCTCCGACTCTACTAGTGCCGCTATAAGTTTAGTTGTTTGATTCGACATAACAACAATTTGAACACCGTCAAGTGTCTCGGCTTGACGTGACGATCCAATACCTTTTAAGCCTGATTGGAGTCATCTAACATTATTTCGAGAGCCTAGACCATAGCATATATCCTTGTGTATCCCCCTACCACTTTTTCTTTCCAAATCTGGGTGGACAGTTCAGGTGTCAATTGGACCGAACTATCTAGATTCTCAGCGACGTACTGATGAAAGTCATTCTACATATTAAATATAAAAATTGACATCAATATATATACATATCATACATTCACTATTAATATATATTATTCATATTAAATAACTTACAAAAGTTCATTCGGCCCTTTCCTCCACCCACACATTCGGATCCGACTCATTTTCTTTCTTCCTGACATGAGTCTTCTTGAAAACCTTTGGTTCAATGGGAGTGCGTCCCAATTCTCTTTCCTATAAATAAAATTTGAAATTTATAACGATATGTATGAATCAACTAATCATTTATTAAAAGTTTGAATAAGAAAATTACCATCTGTCATGCAATTGTTCCAACCGTCTTTGCACCTCCGGTGTGCAACGAGCCACCTTTAAGACTGCCTCTAGCCTTTTTGGCTTGGTCTGTTATTGCCTTAAACTTGTCTGTGTTCCAATACTAAAATTCATCAAAAACATGAGGCAGCATTCAACCAGGACGTTCACCACTATCCCGAACTTTCTTTAGCCAGCTAGACAATATGGCGGATGCCTTTCTCTCAAATGTGGTCCCAATGACCAAATTGTACCTCGGCTTCTAAGTACACATAGTGTGAAAAAAAAAATTGAATAACGTTAATTAGATCGATAGTAAAAAAAAGTAAAGTATACTAAACTTAACTAAATTTACTTTATCGATCAAGTTAATTTTATAAATTAAAATTATATATATATATAATTTAACTACACATCTACAGAAGTTAATAAATTTAATTTATCAATCAAGTTAATTTTATAAATTTAAATTATATACCTTCTAATTATATAAATTTAATTTTATTGATCAACAAAAGTTTATCAATATCAAATTTAATATATAAATCTCCTTGAATTGATCATATGTATTTCTTTAATTGATAATGAGTTTCATATCTGAACCACTAATATATAAGACTTGATTTGTTACACTATTCGAGGAGTATATAATTAATCAACATATTTCATACTCTGATGAAGTATCCTTTACATGTCATCATAATTAGGAGGTGATCACTACACTTGACATCCATTCAAGATCGAACGTATATAATAATACTATCTCGCATTTCATATTCGAATGGATTATATGTTAGTTCTTCACCTCTACATCATAAGATGAGATATTAAGTTTATGATTAGACAACTGACTGATAGAATTTGTACGTTACTCTAGAAATATAAGTATAATTTTCTCCTAATTCATAACAACGTACGCAATTTCATACTCTAAATATGGATTATAGATTTTTTTTTATTTATTCCACGAATTCTAACTTTTTATTTATAAAAGTATACAAAATTGTTACACTTTTTGAACAATTAATTGTAGGTGTAAATGAAATTTTAGTATTATGCACAATAGCAAAATTATGATTAATAGGAATATTTTAAACAAATCGACCTCCGGATGTCGCTTCTATTAAAAGTAATTAGATTTAATAAAAAATACCGACCTCATGAGGTAGGTCGGTATCACATTAAATTTTAAGATAAATAAAAAGCAATCATGTTAATTAAATAATATTGACATTGGGAGGTTGGTATTTTATATTAAATTATTTTTTAACTTATATAAAATCGTCATTCGGAGGATGATTTATTTAAAGTTAAATTGAAAATATTAATTTATTACATACTATTTAATTTTACCGACATCCGTAAGTTGGTATTATAATTTTTTTTATTTTTTATTTTACACAAAACTGACCTCAGGAAGACGATTCAAATAAAATTAAATCAAAATATTTCTCAAAGCGACGGACAGTTTCTCTATGTCCGTAGCCTTTTTTGAAAAAAGTTTGACTAACATGTTGACAAAAAAGCGACGGACAAAGAGACATTGTCCGTCGCTTTTTTAAAATATTTGACCAGATTTTTTGACCAAGAAGCGACGGACATAAAGATGATGTCCGTCGCTAATTTAAAAAATAATTAAACAATTAAAATTAATAAAAAGTGATGGACAGTGTGTTTTTTTTAAAATTAATAAATAATTATTTTTAATAAAAAGCGACGGACTGCGTCGCTATCTATATAAAATAATTAATTATTCATTATATATATATTTGGTGCAAAAATCCGCGAAAAAAGACGATGGATTAAGCGATGCCATCCGTCGCTTTTAAAAAATAAAATAAAATAAATTATTTTAATTAAAAAGCGACGGACGACATCGCTTAGTCTGTCGCTTTTTGAAGTGACACTGTCCGTCACTTTTACTTCCGTCATTTTTTAGTAGTGACGGTTAAAACTATATTACTATTATATTTGTATTCTTTTGGTCCTTGAAATTTGGCTAATGTCAATTTTGGCCATTGTATTATCAAAGTTTAGAACATATAACCTTCACCTTTGATGGAAACAAGCGGATTTAGTACTAGGAATAGAAAATTGTGGGGGAATGAATGTAACTGCTCACCCTTAATCAATAGTCTCTAATTTGAAAATTGAGAATAAAAATATTAATAGGAAAAACTTCCCTCTTTTATAGTTTTACGTGATACGAATCTGAATTAATCGACATCCCATGTTGATACCGAATATTAGATGGAAAACTAGAAAAAAAAAACAAATCTCGTAATATTCTACACTTTTGATTTTATATGCTTCTCGTTCTCAATTAATGATTCTTTAAATTTATAATTTATAGTATAAATTATAGAATGTTGAAGAAAATGATTAATGTTGTAAAATTCCATCATTCAGGAAACGGCATAATTACTAGAAGGACTAAATAAACTACTTTTTGGAAGGATCATAATCACAGTGGAATAAAAATAAACTAATTAAGAATGCAAGTTAATTTATTGTAAAAAAAAGTTGGTCAATCTTCTTCTTTCTATCTTTTTTTTTTTTTTTTGGATAACATCGAGTTTCTTTTAGGATTTAAAAAGAAATACAAAATTGAACAATTTTTGACTTATGAAAAATACGAAACACACATTTCAAAGTATAAAAAATATTAACAGTAACAAAAAGTGAAAGTACAACAACAAATCCACCTAGTGTAGTCTTAAGAGGGTGGTGTACACATAATCTTACTCCTACCTTGTGAAGATTGGAAGATTATTTCCGATAGATCCTTAACTCAAACATCAAAATACAAAAGATATTAATATTAACAAAAAGTGAAAGTACATCAATAATAACAAACATACCTAATGTAATCTGATAAATAGAGTCAGAAGAGGACGGTGTATACATAATTTTACTCCTATCTTGTGAAGATAGAGAGATTGGATGGATTCTCAACCAACAATAGATATAAGAAAAAATGAAAGTAAATTATAAATAATTTCTAAGATGGAAGTAACAAAAAGAAGAAATATGAGGTGTAAAATGAAAAGAGAGAACACTTAATGCCTCAAGAGAAACATTAAGGAAAAGGATAATCAATAACTTTCTTGCCTATATAATTATTCATAAGATTAAAAAAGACTTTTCATTTCAAAACTCACATCACAAAAATCCAACTTTTTCCCTATTAGATTCTTTCTTTTCAACAATGATGACACAACTCTTCTAGTTGTGAAAAGCAATAGTCATAGCTTGATTGGTGCATCTTTTTCCTTTTTTCTCTCATAAAAAAGTAAGTCCACTTACCTCTTCTTCTTTTTTTTCAAATTAATAAAATAGTTTAACATGGAATTTTGGCTGGTTATTCTTTTTTTGAGATAATTATTAATAAATAACTTTTTTATTTCTCTTGTAATTTATGAAATCAAACTCAAAAATCTTATGGAAAGAACTTTAGGCCTCAATCTAAATTTGTGTAAGTTTTGCAAATGTTAGACAACAATTTGATTTTTCTTATATCATTTAGCAATGTATAAACAAACATTAAATCGAGTTTAATAGTATCCATAAGGTAATTTTCAAAAGAACTTATTTGCATAACTTTTAGAAATAGGGATAAAGTTTAAATAATGGCCTTAAAAGGGACATTTGCGTAAATCAATCAAGTTTAACTTCTATACACGAATAGCTTAAATCCTTCTACATTATTATGTCACCTCAAAAATAACTACAAATAAATTATCCATAATTAGTAGGATTAGTTATCAGAAAAAGATGATAAATCAATAAATTATACTGAATACTAATAATGTAAAAATTTGTTACACTATTTAAGACATGTTTGGATGGGCTTATAAAAAGTAACTTATAAATTAAAAGTTAAAAGTCATAAGCTGATGCTATCCTACTTTTGACTTCTAACTTATTTTAAAACTTCTTTTGGCCTAAAAATAAATGCTTAAAAGCATTTTATAACATTTTCAAACTACTCCAACACTAAAAAACTACTTAAACATCAAAAATATCTAAAAATAAGTTAATCCAAAGGGGACTTAATCCTTTAAGTAAACGGGTAACAAGGAGGGAGTGGAAGCTTCAAAGTCTTCTTGCTTTGAACACAAGAAGCTACCAAAAACTTTTTGGGGTGGGGGTGGGGTGGGGTGGGGTTAGAAGGTATCAATTACCTCCAAGGTGTGAGTAAGTTAGTTGTTATGTGTTTGCTTAAAGTTTGACCTTGGATGACATGATTACCATATGTTATTCTTCTTCATATTGTGCATAAAGTTGAAAAGTGGGGCTTAACTTGCACTAGTGAAAAAAAATTGAATTATGGGTCCTATTGTCTCATAATACTCCATCAATTAGCCTTTGAGAATAGCTTTTCTTCTTGATCATAATCCTATCAATGGCAATTTTGAACTTGAAGGAAGAAAAAGGGACCTCATGTTTTTGTAATTTTTTTATAGGACAAAACCAATGACACCTTAGCAATGACTAGAAAGAAATCAAAATCTTTTTGCAAAATGGGGTCCAATTTGGTTTATATATATAATTTATAAAGCAAACTTTGTTATGAGGAAGAAAAAGGGCCTTTTTGACAATCATGTACCCTCCATTATTGATGATAGGGCCTAACATGGAATTAAATTAATTTATTATATTATGGTGTAATTTGATTAATTTTTTTCCTTTTCTTTGGACCATGAATGATTAGAAAAAGATCTATTGGATGGTTTAAAAAGTCTTAAAGTTAGGGTTTGATGTGTAAAAGAAATATTATGGTATCATGATTTAGGTGTGAATATATATATGTTCAAATAAAAGCAAATTAATTAGTTTTCAGTTTTCAATAAAATCAGTACCCAAAGGGTGGAAAGGTTGAAATATTTTGCCAAATATAGTAAATTTCATTAGAAATGGACCATTAAAATATAAATTTTCAATTTCAAATATCAATAATAAAACTAAAACTAATTTTAGGGCTATTTACCACATCCTTTACAAGTGAATAGATGGATTTCAAGTTGCAATAATTTTAAAAATTAACACCAAAAATTTGTTTGGATCAACTATATTATGAATTTTAACTAATCAAATTACGTCGTTTAAATTCATATAATACCTCGAGGAAAAATTAAATACAAGTAATTCTGACAATTTATTTTTAATAAATTGCAATTATTTAGTAAAAAAAGTAACATTTTGTGGATCATTTCAATTTTTATTCATCTAATTTATATAAGTCAATGTTTTTTAAGAAAGATGCCAAAATTCCAAATACAGCTAGAAAAGATAATAGTGAACTTTTTGACTTTCAAATCCAAATGAAAATGGTAAATGAAATATAGCCAATTTTGCTCATTGTGTTTGGACAATTATTTAGAATTCTTTGAAAGCAACACTTTTGAATTTCCAAATGCCAACTCAGCTTTGAAGGCATATGAATATCATCATATTCTTTGAAAAGATATTTCAAAAGCATAATATATACTTTTACTCACTTGAAACTTAGGTACTTTTTCTTTTAAACATTTAAATTAAAAGGACAGAATTGATCGATCTACGTCAAAAATTTTACTTTTCCTTTTTTAGGATGAACAATTTCACACCTCATCATGATAAAACTAAGACTAATATGTCATTAGAATGTGTATGATTGATTTAAAAATTCTGATTTTCCATTTTCAGGATAAGCAATTTCGCACTCGCGAAAATTGAGACTAATATACAATTAAGAATGTATATGGTCACTTTAAAATTAGTTGGGAATACATGTGGAAACACGTATCACAAATAAAACATTATCTACAACTTGATTCATCTGTGAAAAAGGTTCAAATTTATCCTTGAATTTTGTCAATTAATCTAAACTTGCCTCAGTTAATAATTGAAATCAAATATATTCTTGTCACGAGACGGTCGACTTAATACATATGCTATTATTTCTTAATAACGGAAGCTTTCAACACATGTGACATTTTTACTATGTAAAAAGAATAAATTTGCCTTTGAAATTTGTAAAATAGTTCAAATTTGCCTTTGTTAATAATTGGAGTTCTATCATTACAAGATTATATTCACTTAACAATCAAAGTTGCCTAATACATGTGACTTTTTTTATAATTAACAAAAAAATAATTAAATTTGCTCTTGAATTATATACGTAAGATAATCCAATTTTACCCTTGAATAAATACGTATACAAAATCAAATTTGTCCTTGCATTTTGTAAAATTAAATTAATTACCAAAAACTTTACCCCACCTTTTTAAAATCGATTTTGGGCCATTTTTTAGAAATTTTTTTAGTAGTGTGTCCTTCCACGACTAAACTATATATTATAAACTTTTGTTTGAAATTATGTAATATAATATGATGTAAAGGACACATAAATAAAAATCTTGAACTGCTGTCATATTGAATTGAAAGATACATATCAACTAGAATAAATTATTGTTAATACTTAATACTAATTGCCCAATTGGACTACATTTGGACCGTTAACAAGAATCACTATCTCTATTTCATTTATTATTAATAATAAATTACCAAACTAATTTAATATTTTCTCCTTCATACTAAAAAAAAAGTTGATTTTGATCTTTACAAGGTCAACATTGACCAACTCACTAAAATATATATAAGTATTGGAAAATAATAATAATTAATATGTTGATTCCATCTCTTAAACTAAGCATATTCGTTTATATCTTTTTCTTTTAGGTATCTAAAATAAAAAGATGCTCATCAAAGAATATAAAATTCAAATCTATAAGATAAAACAAATGTCACATTAAAGTTTAGGTTTTTTTAGATTAACATGAACAAATCTAAGATAATCCATTATCAACACTTATAATACTATGCTTTTTCTAAGTTTATAATTTCTTATGTTTAAAAGATAAACTAATGTACTTTTAAAGTGGACCAAAAGTAAACTTTTGGTGATACTATGGGACTAATATTGAAAGGATAGATGACTTTGGACAGCTTATTATTACCCTCAAAATTATTATTTTTAATTACAAAATCTACCTAACTCACTAGTAATATTCTTCGCTTTGGTCTAGTTACATTCCATATTACCTTATAACACGTCAATAAAATTTAAGACTTGTTTCGTCGTATATATACTCATCATTTTCTTACATTTTTGTCGATTTATCTAAAAAAATTGCTTCCCCCTCTTTTTAGGGACTCAATGCTCATGGAAGTTCGTAGATGTGGAATTTGTCTAGCTATCACTCAGTTGAACCACAAAGATTTGTTCCACTATTCTACATATAATTGCACACGAAGTGAATATGTAATCCAACCAACAAAAATAACTTATTCAGTGTAATTTCACAAATAAACTCTGAGAAGGATAAAGTTTACGCCCTTATCAGTACCTCTATGAGGTACTATTTTCGAAAAACCCTCTATTCATGTACAAAGACGAAGAAAACAGTGTGCTAAACGTAATAAAAAAAAAGTGATGCAAAGCTTACAAGAAAGAAACAAGAATACAACAAAAAAGTATAATAATAGAAACACAGTAAACAACATAACGTATAAAAGTTCGATCAATTAATGATCATATTATCTGTTTTAAACCTGGACTTACTTTAACAACAATATCTAAAACTTGTATTGCATGGATAATAAAGTGAACACAAATTATTATCAACATCAAGAAAAAGTAAAGTTTTTTTTTATTTTTTTGGGACGGTAGAAAAGTTGAAAAAAAAGTTATTAAAAAGTAGTGTGAAGTTTCGAAAAACGCGTAAAAGGCAAGTGAAAGCGTGCGTTATAAAAAGGGAATATGATGATGATTTTTGTTCGTGAAGACTTCTTCCCCAAAAAGTAGTAATCTTCTAAATTAATTAATAAAAAAAAGTTTATATAAATTTTAAAAAATATATATATTTTTTTTTTAAAAGTTGTCTAGAAAGTTAAGAATCCAAAAAAAGCTTACAATTTGTATCATTTGAGGGTACAATATTTTACTGCTAGAACTTTAGCATATGGCCCACATTAGATATAATTTGTTTTAATACCCCTCCTTTTGAGATATGTTTTTTGACACTGATTCAATTAATTTAAATTTGCTTCACGTATAATTTATTAAAAATGAAATTGTTTTCTATCAAGAACTTCCAAAGAAATAGCATTAATTGATCATTTTTTAGCCATGTTCTTGGAATATAATCAGTATTATGAAGTTTTAAATTAAATTTCGTATGTGAAGTCCTATAACGGAATCTTTCAAGAATTTCAAAGAAATAGCACCAAACTTGATACTTTTTGGTCTCATCTTTTGAAACTTAATTATTATCATAGAGTTTCAAATTTCACGTATAAAACTATATGATAGTATCGTTTTCATTTTGTACGTAATTAAAAAAAGAGACACTCTTAACCAGGATCTCTAAAAAAATAACACCTAACTTATTACTTTTTAGATAATTGTTGTGAAATTTCAAATTACACAACTGAAACTCTATAATAGTATAGTCATTTTCGGCTCTAAGTCATTTTTGTGAAATACTAAATTTCAAAGTTCAATTTCGCCTATAAAAATTAAAACTCTATGATGATAATTATTTTTAAATCATAACGGGATAAAATAAATTATTTGTCAATTTCAATTAAAGACTCATCTATTTTCAAGCGAAAACTTCTGCGGATTTCTTATCTGGTCGCGTCCTTTATAGAGTACTTTTAAAATTGATGCTTTTAATTTACACAAAGAAAAAGTTGTCTGAAAAAAGGTAGAAAAAAAAAAGTAAAAAGTTAAAAAGTTAAAAAAGAAGTTTTATTAAAAGGTACATGAGAATCAACCATATGGTTTCAACTTTTAATGAAAATTCCTTTGTTCTCATGCTTAAGTTTACAACTTTCCCAATGATATTGGATTATGCATGATCCTCTTTTGATTTTATCTCATTAATTAATTCATTCTCAAATTTCAATAAAATTCCTCTCTTTGTTTTTATTGGAGTTATTATGCCTAATAATTAATTTAAAATAATTAAGTAATGTTGGGAGATAGAAATAAAGTAGATGTAGGTGTGTCGCTTATTTAAAAATCATTAATTTAGTTTGGTCCATTCTAATAAACTTGATTAATTAAATCATTTTTGTTTTGTGTTAATCTCCAAATAATTTTTTACTTGGACATATTTATGCCCTTTTATCTCGGGATAAATTGAAAAATAAATTCAAAACCATATCTCTATTGGTAAAATACTAAAATATTCTAATTTTAGTTCTTATATATATACACACACATTTCCTTTCTCTCATTGTAAGTATTTTCAAATTTACTATAGTTATCATTTGATCTACTGCTTAGTTACTCATGTATTATGTTAAGCTTGTGGCAATAATATTATTTTAAAAATTGTTCAAATATAACATATTTCCTATTTAATGACTAAAACACATGTTTCAATTAATTAAAAATTAAATATCAGTATGATATTATAAGGGCTAAAATTATATTTTGCTAATAATTGAGGGATTAAAATGTTATTAATCCTAATATGCGATTAGTTCAAATACCTACTTTAAAGTTAAGAGTACAAAAAAGTCAAATGTTATTAGTGACAATCACGAACTTTATTTTTAAAATTTAAATAAATGAATGTTAGTTAGGAACATTAAAGGTAATTGAAAGCTCACTACAAAAAATATTAATAAAAAATATTGCCTATAGTACCAAAAAGATAAATAAATTAGGCAAGCTTAATGAGCTTATAAGGTATTTAATTAATTTTGTTTACTAAAAATGGTACTAATCTATAGTAGATGAGAAAATATGGTTAGGTATTTATTAATTGCCTAACACTCGTCATTTTCAAACAACTTTCCTTTTTCTATTTAGTCTGATATGGTTCGGGACAGGTAAAAAAAATATATATAAATCTCAGTGAGGAGGTACGAGAGATTGATTATGGTAGATTTTTGTAGAATAGAGATAGATTAAAAAAAAATATTGATAAGAAGTGATTAAATATGACGTGATACATTTATAGCTTACTAATCAAGGTCAGGATCCTAATAGGAGGATATGAAGGTCAAACATTTTTATAAAAGACCAGTATGTAGTCGAACGTTGGTTTACTTTTATTTTCCTTCTCAATATTATTATTATTATAACTCTCATATATATATTAACTTATCCTTCGATTGTTATTATTATTTGTTGTTTACTTTACTTTAGTTATCGTATTATTTGTTGTTATTATTGTTTTTCAATAACATTTATTTCTGTATCACTATATTTCCTTTTCAGATTTGCTTTGAAATGCTTTATTTGAGCTGATGGTCTATCAAAAATAAATTATTTATCTTCACAAGATAGAAGTACGTACATTTCATCATCTTTAAACTCCACTTATAAAATTATATGTGATATATATTGTTATTAAAATGATTGAGACTCTTATATTAGTATAAGTATATTTATTTTACCTGTTGATATAATTTTTAACTACTTACATCTTATGACATTAGAGAACTTGGCGCAATAATTATTTGCCATATATATTATAGCATGAAATGGAATTTATTTAACTATATCAATTTTCTTTCTATTTTTTTTTTCTCCTATTTTTTTGACTTACTATTATAAGGGGGACAAGGCACTTTACTGTTTTAATGTCAATAAAATCTTTTAAGTTCAGAAAGAACCTGAATGGGAAAAGAATAACTCAGGGGACCATTTATGTGTTAGGTTGAAATAGTTATAATTTTTCTGTTCTTAATAAGAAGTTTCGTGTCAATTTTGAAATAAATAAAAAATTAAATTTTGATAGAAATCATTTTATTTATAATGTTTGCACAAATTATCTTTTTAATTCTATAATTTAAATCTTTTATCGAAAAAATCATACGATGCAAAGAGTTTGAGCTGAGTAGCATAGAACATGTGAATAATCGTGCTAATCAACAAGGACCATTTTGTAAGGTTAAGTACTTGTGAGTGATAGTTCACAAAGTTGTAAAGAAAGAAAAAGATGAAAAGAGCTCCCGAAATAATCATATTATTATCGAATCGTCTTGTGTTTCATTTGATATTAGCAGAACTCCAACCTAAAGTATACTCTATATATTCAAAAAAATTGAAAGTAACTTTAATTTAACCTCCTAATAATGATTTAAAAAAAATTAAAAATAACATTATTATCTATCAATCTGAATGATGCACACTAGATGACAAAAGTCCAATAGTCGAAAATTTCACTAACTCAGACATTGATTGAAATAACATGAGACACATCAAATTTCATGTGAATCGACAACATTTACCTTAACTTAGAATCAAGAAAAAGTATAAGATTATACATTTGTCTAACAGCCATTTGTGAATCCAAGATTATTATTAAGAAAATTCAAAATACAAAAAAGTAATCTCACTAAAATTAAAATACCTCAATATTTATTATATATACATAAAAACATCTTTTCCAACAAAGAAAATTTCGAATAAACCCCTAACCCTTTACAATACTTCTAATACATATTGAAAGTCTACTCGACAATAAACACACAAACAAAGGTGATACAAATGAACCCCTTTATGATACACTGACTCCACCCCTGCTAACAACAGGTCTAATATTAGATCAAAAGTTTAACGGACGATAAAATTGCTCAATTTCAAATAATAACAAAACAAATTTAAATATATATTTTTTAACTTTTACCATAAAGGTATTTGTTGATTCTTTTTTCAGAAAAAGATAGGTGGACCCGATGGGGTTTGGGGGTGCGGGGGTGTGGGGTTATAATAAGTATGAATAACCCGTGCGACACCTTTTAGCAGCAATTGCGTGTGAAAAGCAGAAAATTGGTTTAAAGGCAAACACGGCATACATTTAACTTAACGCTTCTATACAAAATCGTCTCACTCACTCTCTACATAGTCTTTTTTTTCCTATATCGTTTGATCGGAGGAATTAAGTGGGTTATTCCAATATAAAAGACGTAATATATAAATGTATTTGTTTAAACGTACATAGTAGATAGTTGAATTTGTATAAAGTTTAATAAGAAGAAGATATATGTATTTTATGTGACATAAGCAAATCAGTTCGAGTATATATTATGTGAATTGCGATGTCGAACACTATTTGTGTGATCTAAAATAATTTCTTGATATTTATGTGATTATATATTATTTCAGTAACATAAAATGATAAGATTAAAGTTGAATTAATTACTATACTTATATCATTACGATAATGATAATAATGATAATGTGCTGAATAAAGCTAGTGTATGCAGATCTTATACTTAACTTTTATGAAATAGAGAGTCTGTTTTTGTTTGGCCTTTAACTTTAAAAAATATCATTATTTGTAATTAATTAAAAATGAAAAAATATCATGTACATTGAGATGAGTGGAATATAATATAATTTTTTTCTATTTTAATTTGTTTGACTTGTTTTTCTTTTTGTCTGTTACAAAAATAATGATTCTTGCCTTTTCAGCAATTATTTAATTTTAATTTTTCACTTGACATTCTTAAGATCACAAAACTAAATATATTTTTAGTATATTTAGCACATCTTTAATTTAAAACATAAAATTTAAAAATCTTATATATATTTTATCTTTTTATTAAATTAAAATAGATAATATAAATCAAAACGAAGAAAATATCTTACTTTAAAGTATAATACACGCGCTAGAAAAGTAATTTGGGAAAGTTGTATGTATCAATAAAAAGTAGAGAAACAACTAATTGCAAAACAAATGAAGGGACTAAAAAGGCAGTCAATCTATTGTCATAGTGAATTAAAAAGAGAGAAAAAAAAAACTTTTTAGAGATAATAATAAAAAACAAAAAATAAAGTAATCTTAGCTACTCATGAATCTCCTCATCTCACTCTTTAAAAAGGTTCAACTTTTTAAGTTTGTATAAATCTTATTTTTATGTATATACTCCCATGTCCGTAATTACTTATCCACTTTATTTTTTATAATTGTTCCTAATTACTTGCTCATTTTGACAAATTAAAAAATGACAATTTGTTTACCTATTATACTCTCAATTAAATGATTAATTACTTTGAAAAATGTAGAATTTTTCATCCACTTCATAATTAATAGGGGTAAAATGATAAACTCACTATGTCATTAATTGTTTTCTTAATAGGTGTGCCAATTTAAAAGTGGACAAGTAATTAGAGATGGAGGGAGTATGTTACATATTGATATTTTTTTTACTTTTATGTAATTTCTTATCAAAATTCTAACTCAGCTACTGTATTTGACATAAGTATTATATAAATTATTTTGATGTGCGTTATTTGAATTGACGGTCTTTTGAAAATAATTTTTATTTTTATTTTCACAAGATAAAAATAAGACTTGCGTACACTTTATGTTTTTCGAATCTCATCTATAAAGTTATAATAAATATATTATTATTATCTTAAATAAGTATCAAATAACTTTATCCATTAAAGTTTAAAAACACTACAAAACATGCCTTCCATCTAAAGCACTTTTCGCTTCTCAAAAATTAATTTTATAAACTAAATTAAATTTAAAATTTGTGCAAAAAAATTATTACATATAAAATTTTACACTAAGATAAGAAGATTTATATTATTAATCAAAGTCTACATAATTTAAATTTTTAAAAATTAAAGCAATATAAAGAGTAAGATAGCAAAAATAATATTTTATTTCTTCTGAAATTTAAACCCAAAGTGTCACTTTTCTCAACCTACTCTTCAAAAAGGTTCAACTTTTAGTTGGTATTATTTTATTTCTTGCTTCTCTCTCACACTCTTTCCCATTATCTTTTGAAAATAATATAACAATGACATAACATTGTTTTGTTTATTAGTGAAGAAAACAATAAAGAGTACAATGAAAAGGTGAAACCATTTTCATTATTTTAATTTAATTAAAGAATGTAGAAAAAAAAAAACTTTGTACTACTAATAATAAAGAAAAAGATGACACAAAAAGTAGAGTAATTTTGGTTTTTCCTCTGTCCATAGAGCATTTTCCAGAAATCTTTGCAACTGAAAGTACTTTCACTTATCTCCCTTTCTTCCATAAATTCCCTTCAAACCCCCCCCCCCCCCACCACCACGACAACAATTAGGGTGGAGTGAGTTTGGGGTTAGGGGTTTTAATCGAACGATATAATTTTTTATTTGGTGACGGTTGTTTATATTAAAACTTTGATTAAATTTGAATCGCGTATTGTAGAGCTTATTTTAAAATGACACTCTCAATAAGATTTTTTCAAATCGAAGAGGCACGAACTCGAAACTTTTAATTAGGATAAAATAATTATATTACTGCACTATAATTCATGTTGACTCCTTTAGATACATTTAGTAGAATTTCTATCCCTTAACCTACCTGCCCATTAAACCCCCTACCCTAACTCAAGAAAGGAACATTACAATAAAAACAAAATATGCCATACCCTTCTTTTCTTTGCCTCATTAACGAAGAATTTGCCTCCTTTGTTTTCTTCTGTTTTCTTGCAATCAACAATTATTTGTCACATACAAACATTTAATATTATAAAATTTATCATAAATGAATTTGCTTTACATTAATAGTTAAATTATTACAATAGTTTTTCTTTAAAATCTAATATAAAATTTAAGAAAGAAAAAAAACTTTAAAATTTAGTTAAAGATTTTTTTAATTTTTTGATATTCTTATCATTATAGAAATACGTCATTAAACTTAAAATTTAAAAATATAAACTAAAATCTAAAATGTAAAAACATGTCATTGTTTGAAACAACAAAAAGAGAAGGTGTCATTAAGAATTTAAGATGAAACATGTGATGAAATAGATTTTTTGGGAAAAAAATTAATTTCTATGCACCAAGTTACTCAAAAGGTAATTACAAATAACTTTTTAATAATTATTATAAATAGTTTGATAATTATAATGATTAACCTACAATCAAAATATAACATTCACTATAAGTATGTATAATTTTGAAAAATCTAAAACATTTTTGTAGAAAATAAGTGCGTATATTTTCTTACACATATTTTCTTGTATTCAATAGATAAGTAAAATAATTAGCCTAAAGAGGTAGAGATGTTGGATGATGGGGATGAGGGTTATGAGGGTGAAGATAAATATGATGCTTATAGAATGGTACGAAGCACACAATCAATATAGAATATCACTGGTAGATCTTGTTTACGAAGTTCAATATTTTCTTACTATCCTAAAGAAAAGTGTTTTTTTCAAAATATTCAACCGACCGAACATAAAAATTAAAAAATATTTTCATTCTACCAAACACATTCTAAACACATAAAATTCAAATTCTGAAACATGAAAACATTTCCCTTCCTATCTAACACACTCTAAATACATAAAAGTTCAAATTCCGAATTACTCCAAACACATAAAATACAAATTCTAAACCACCTTAAACACATGAAATTCAAATTCTCAAACACAAACAATTAAAAAAACATTTCCCTTCATATCGAACACACCCTCGATACATAAAATTCAAATTCTAAAATTATCTTAAACACATAAAATTTAAATTCTAAAACATAAAAACTTTTAAAATGAAAACATTTCCCTTCCTATCAAACATATCCTAAATACATAAAATTCAAATCTTAATTGATCGTTAATTCATAAAATTTAAATTTTAAATCAACGTCACGGATATATTTTTTCTTAGAGGAGAGAAGAAAAGGAGTTGGGTATTTAATAGTATGTAAAAAAAGAAAGTTTAGAAGAAGACGGTGTGCATGTTCATTGCTTTTATCATCTTCATCATCATCTTTTTGTTTAGAGAGAGAAGAAGAAGACTTAGCTGTAGAGAGAGAAAAACAGAGAAAAAATTTCATAAATTTTGTGAAGAAAACCAACAATTTCTCTCTTGATTTCAATTTTTTGTTCAAATTTATTATCAATTCTTGAAGAAAAATTCCAATTATGAGGGCAGGATTAAGTACAATCCAACAAACATTAACCCCAGAAGCAGCAACAGTATTAAACCATTCAATAGCTGAAGCAAGTCGCCGGAATCACGGCCAAACAACGCCGTTACACGTGGCGGCGACTTTATTGTCGTCACCGTCAGGGTATCTCCGGCAAGCCTGTATCCGTTCACACCCAAATTCATCACACCCACTTCAGTGTCGTGCACTTGAGCTATGCTTTAGCGTTGCTTTAGAAAGATTACCCACTGCTCAAAACATGCTTCAAGGTACAGAACCCCCAATTTCAAATGCGTTAATGGCTGCTTTGAAAAGGGCACAAGCTCATCAACGAAGAGGGTGTCCGGAACAACAACAACAACCGCTTTTAGCTGTGAAAGTTGAATTAGAACAGTTGATTATTTCGATTCTCGATGACCCAAGTGTGAGCAGGGTGATGAGGGAAGCTAGTTTTTCTAGCCCAGCTGTGAAGAACACGATTGAACAATCGTTAACGCAAACCTCCTCGTCTTCGCATCATCATCAAACAAATATCAATTTATCACCTTTCACCGCGATGGGTGGTGGGTCTAGGATTCTCGGAACAAATCCGGTGACACCAGTACAGATAACTCGAAATATGTATTTGAATCCGAAGTTGCAGGGAGGTGGAGGTGTGGGTGGGGGTGGGGTGGGGGTAGGAGGGCAATTGGGTAATCTACAAAGAGGTGAAGAAGTGAAAAGGGTGTTGGAGATTTTGTTGAGAAGCAAGAAAAGGAACCCAGTTTTGGTTGGTGAAGGTGAACCAGAAAGTGTAGTGAAAGAACTTTTTAAGAAGATTGAGAAAGGGGAATTGAGTGAATGGCATTTGAAGAACTTACAAATTGTTCAAATGGATAAGGAGTTTTCGTTTTCGTGTGATAAAATCCAGATGCTTAATAAGATTAAAGAATTAGAAGGGGTAATTGAGAGTAAGATGAGTAATGGTACTGGAGGTGTGATTCTTGATTTAGGTGATTTGAAATGGCTTGTTGAGCAGCAACAACAACCGATGATTTCGGAGATTGGGAAAGCAGCAGTGGCTGAAATAGGGAAGTTTTTAGCGCAATTTCGAGAGGATAATAGTAATAGTAATAATAATAATAATAGGTTATGGTTGATTGGTACTGCAACATGTGAGACATATTTGAGATGTCAAGTTTATCATTCTACTATGGAAAATGATTGGGATCTTCAAGCTGTTCCTATAGCTTCAAGATCTCCTCATCCAGGAATATTTCCAAGGTATTTGAATTGCTGTAATCCTGTTTTTGGAATTGATCTGTTCTTGGAATATGTACAATTTTGGATAAAAATTGAATCTTTGAATATTTTGTTCGTGTATAATCTAGTATAAGAAGATGCTTTTATCTGGAATTATTCTTGGAGTTATAGTTTCGTCTGTGTAGATAACAACTTGTTTTTTGCTCTAGAATTGCTTGGGTTAAATGTTCTAGGATCTTGCATTTCCTTATTTCTGGGAATATTATGCTTGTTCATACACTTGTCAATTTATTTTTAAAGAAACACAACAGTTTTCAAGAATGTTAGGAAAATTTGTTTTCTTCATTTGATGATTGACAAGTTGGGGTTGCTCGGATGGTAATCACTGTCCGACTATGTTTTTTAGCATATTGTGTGGTTCTGTGGCTTCTGTTAAATTTTCCGCCTATTTTCTTCTGATTACGTTTTTTAGTACTATCTGTTGATGTGGTACTCTTATGAACTTTTTAGGCTTGGAAATGAAAGAATTCTTGGAAGTTCTTTGGATCCTCTGAATCCGCTGAAGAGCTTTACTGGTCCGGTGCCTTCACTACCGAGGCGTGTACCGGAGAATTTGAATCCGAGATTGAGGACGTCCTGTTGTCCCCAGTGCAAGGAGAAGTTTGAACATGAGTTGGCGAAACTTGTATCTGAGTTTGAGAATTCATCATCCGAATCTAAATCAGAATCTCCTCCTCGACCTCAGTTGCCTCAATGGTTGCAAAGTGCCAAGCTAAAGAATGATAGTAAAGCAACTGCTCTGTCACAGGTATATTTTTTACTTGATTAATGGAAACCTAGAATAACTTAAATTGTGTACGTACAAGCAGATGAATCATTTCGTCTTTTGATGTCTTTGCAGATTAAGGATCAAGGTCTTTTGCAGCAAAAGACTCAAGAACTTCAAAAGAAGTGGAACGATACATGTTTGCAACTTCATCCTAATTTCCAGCACAGTGTCGGGCTTCAAAGAACAGTACCACCTGTTCTCTCTATGCCAGGCTTATATAATCCGAACCTGCTTTTGCGTCAACCTTTACAGCCCAAGCTTGTTCCAAGTAGAAGCCTGGGAGTGAGCCTGCAACTGAACACCACCCAAACGGCTAGCCAATCTCTGGAAAAGGTAGCTACCCCTCCTGGAAGCCCTGTAAGGACAGACTTGGTTCTCGGGCCAAAACCAAGTGAAACTGCCCCGGAGAAAACTCTGGAAGATCAAGCGAAGGACTTCCTCAGCTGCATTTCTTCCGTGCCTCAGAACAAGTTACTTGACAAATTTGCTAGTGCACTAGATGCTGATACGTTTAAAAGGCTTCTCAAGGGTCTAATGGAGAAAGCTTGGTGGCAGCAAGATGCAGCCTCTTCTGTTGCTTCTGCTGTGTCGAGGTGCAGATTGGGCAATGGGAAACAGCGAGGTGGTGCACCAAAGGGTGACATATGGCTGTTATTCACAGGTCCTGACAGATATGCCAAGAGAAAGATGGCATCGGTTCTTGCAGAGCAAATGTGCGGAAATAATCCTATAATGATCTCCCTTGGTTCACGGCGAGATGATGAAGAGTCAGACGTAGGTTTCCGTGGTAAAACAGCCGTAGATCGTATTGCAGAGGCTGTTCGGAGGCATCCACTTTCAGTTATTATGCTCGAGGATATAGACGAAGCAAATGTGCTAGTTTGTGGGAGCATAAAACGAGCCATGGACAGAGGTAGGCTTACGGATTCACATGGCCGTGAGATTAGTCTCGGCAATGTTATATTCATTCTTACTGGAAATTGGTCTACAATGAGCCCCGAGAGCTTCAGGAATGAGTATTTGATGGAAGAAAAGAAACTGGCCTCGCTAGCTAGTTCCGATTGGCAGTTAAGGTTAACAGTTGGTGAAAAGAGCGCTAAGCGCAGAGCGAGTTGGTTGCATGATCAAGACAGACCTAGAAAAGAATTGAATCTAGGTCTCTCTTTCGATCTAAACGAAGCAGCAGAGTTCGAGGATTATAGAACTGATGGATCACACAATTCAAGTGATCTAACTGTTGAGCGCGAAGAAGATCCTAGCCTTGAAAACAGGCGATTCTCAGTTACATCAGTTCCTCACGAGCTCGTCAGCTCCGTGGATGACACCATCCCATTCAAGCCGATTGAATTCCTGTTCGCTCGACGTGAGATCAAGAGAACAATCAGCAAGAAATTCTCCATGGTCGTTATCGATGACAAGGTCTCAATCGAAGTTGAAGACGAGATAGTAGACCGGATCCTAGGTGGCTTATGGCGTGGTCAAACAAGCCTAGAACAATGGGTGGAGAAAGTTCTAGGTCCGAGTTTCGATCAAATCCAGCCCCGGCTACCCTCTTCCGACGAAAACACTATTGTTCGACTTCAGCTTGAACTACTGCATAGAGACTCCAATAGCCATAACAATGGAGAATGTCTACCTAGCAAAGTCACAATAGTGGCAGATGGACAATAGTGAAAGTGATATTTTCCTCTTCCACTTGGGTACATTTTGTATATAGGGAAAATTGTGTGGCTTTGGGACAAACAAAACAAGATTAGAGGGGGTAAAGAAGCAAAAAAAAAAAAAAGTTATTACCAAAAGAGTGAGATGTTGATAGATTAGAGAACCTTTATTTTTTCCACATAATTTTTTTTTAATAGTTTGGTTGTTGTAGTAATGTAATGTTGTACTAGATACTTATATTATTATATAAGCCATGATTAATAAAATGGAGGAATTCCTCCTTGGGAAATTCTCCATTTTCCAATGTAATCATAACTTTAGTATATACATATTTATTGTATTTTTTACACATTTCTTCATAGTTTGAAGACTTCTATAGGTTTTTGGACAAAGTCAATCATTCAAGAAGGAATCATTGAAAAATAAGTTTGGCAAACGGGATAAGGTGAGAGATGTTTCGGAAAGAAAGCGAAATAGGGTCGGTTATGATTCATTTAGCTACATAGGTCGATAGAAAACTCACATCACCACGAACTCTACAGTAGTTTCTATAGCAAGGGGCGAAAAATATATTTATTTTTCATATTTTATTGCCTTCGACTTGTCGTTTGCTTTTTCAAATTCTATCAGATTTCCCTCCTCCCATTCTAGAGTTGAACTTGCATCGTCAATTAATTATATATCGAATCTTATTTCATTGTATTTGGGATTATTATTTTTTCCACTTCACCAGATGAGATAAATTAATCTAAAAATTATAATCTTGAGATGATTTAATTTGCGTATCAAACGATTCCTCCAATTAAAAGGTAGGTAGATTTCAAATTTGTTATTACTCAAAGATACAAGATTTACCAAAATGAAGAAGACTTTGACAAATACCAAACCTAATTATTATTCCTTATATCTTAATTTAATTGTTCATAAATTACAACAATTGACAGTTTAAAAAACATAAAAATTATAATTAAAAAAGACTTGTTTAAAATTTGAAATTCAAAATACGTACTGTGTATAGTAAAACAAAAAATGTATTATATATTAACTAAATATTAATGTAAAATTCATAAACCCGACAAATACCAGACCTAATTATCCATAGTTACAATTTTATTTTTTTTTAAAAAAAAAACAGAATTCTGGTGACAGGTCAAAGGTACATGTGTGGCAGAGATCAAACGGTCAAAATTGAACTTTTTGGTTTAAATGGTCTGTGAGTGAAATAAAACCTAAAGTTAGGGCCAAATCAGAAATTAAAAAATGGCCTCATACACATGACGTGTTCATGCAACAAACACCACTTTTGGATAGATTATCGAGATCTCTTCACTCTTAATTAATTAGATATCTCTGTCGAATTTGAGTTTTTAAAAAAATGAAAGAAGTTGTTGCTTTCAAAAATATGCTCAAAATTCAAATTTTATCAGATCTCAATATAAATATTTGATATAAAGAAGAAAAGGGCATATTGATGAACCAATCACAAGACGTGGAGAGATGATTAAGATTTCTTTACTCTTAATCATCTATCTTGGCAAAAAGTAGTCGCTCTCAAAAATATGTTCGGTAGCGCTAGACTTTCAAATTTAATCAGATGTAAATTTAATCGAATCTCAATATTCATATATAACTAAAAAAAAAAGACACATCCATGCACCAATTACGAATCGTGGAGAGATGATTAAAATTGCTTCGCTCTTAATCAGATATTTCGAGTTTAAGTTTTTTAAACAATGAAAAAAGTTATCACACTCAAAAATATGCTTGATAATACTCAGATTTCAAAGTTGATGTGATTTAAATTTGATCGAATCTCAATACGAATACGAATTAAAAGTAATGGATACTACGTTCATGCATGTGTTACGTGTCGCCACCCCTCTAAAAAGCTGTAATTGTAAGTAAGTGTATGAATGTGGACCATGAAATATATACCAAAAGTGATATCGTTAGTGGTTACACGTGTCTCATGCAATTAATTTATTAATAACAAAAAGAAAAAGAAATAAATTTAATTTTATATTATTTATATATTTATTAATTTCTTATAATAACAAAATATTTGCTATTTATTTTAAGTTAGTATTAGTTTTAGGAGTGCAATTTTTGCGAGATATTTTTTATGAATTAATTATTAGTAGCTATTTTAAAATAACTTGATAGCGCAATAAAATTTCTGTGCTACTAAATTAATTTTTACCACATAAATTAAGACAAATGAAGTGTAAATTAGCCTATTTAAATTTTTTCAAAAATATATTTTCCATTTTGCCAAAATATCTATTGTACATGTGAACACAATTGGTTACCCAAAGATTCTACTCATTGTCACAATCACCATATATACTTATTTCTTTTTCTTTTTGACGAGAATATATATCAAATTTAATTCTAATATTCAGACTTTCTTTTATATGCGATTCGAATATGTGGATTTTGAAATAAAGAAATTTTTGATAGAAAATATTATGTCAGTTTCTGAAGATAATAAAATTTTATCTATTCTTAAAGCTTGAACAGAAATTTTTTGTTAAAATTGAAGGGGTATCAACTATTCCACGATAATTCATGTTTAGTAACTCTTTGATACTTATGAGATATGAAACATTTTCTTCTATGTTTTTTAGTTCTATAAATAGAAAAAATATTCACAAATTAAAAAGTTATAATGAAAGTGCCTTTTGCAACATTCAAAATGATACTCTTTCTAAGACCAATTGTCCCTTGGGATACAAAAATAACAAAACTTTTGGACAATATCGTCATTGATAATGTGTACATTTAAGTTTTCAGTTATTATTATACAATTAAATAACTTAAACCTAGCTGTTTCACTCCAAATATACATTATTATTATTATTTTAAAAAAATAAGTCGTCAGCCAAAAAGAGCTAAAAAAAATTGTCGGTAGAGATAGGTATTATACGATAAATATTGATATCATATTGAAATTTTTGATATTATAAAGGTAATATGGTATTTTAATATGTATTTTGAAAATGTTGGTTTATGATTTGGTATTTATAAGAAAATTATTAAAATATTAAATATTAAATATCATATCTAAATATATAGCTATATATATACAATTTATATATATTATTATAGTATTAACAAATATATAAATTAGAATTTGTACAAAATTAATTGTTTACACGTTATTTGAATTTTAGCTACCCTTATCTTGATTGACATGTCATCTTGTGTAATTAATTAACGAAGAGAATACTTTTCTTTTGAGTATTTCAACATGTGTAAGGTATTAGTATGATTTAGTTGAGACGTTTTTCGAAAAGCTCAAATTATAATTCTCTATTATATAGATTGAAGTCGAACAAATCATGACTATCGATTTACTACACCGCAAAATAACAAATCAAACTTAAAAATACCACAATCATTTGCGTGGTAATAATATAGCGTTTTTGAAAGTCAAAACTCAAAATTACTGAACCAGAATTTTTAATACCATACTAAATCTATAGCGGACTACGCTATACGTAGCGTCTGATGAAAGGTTTAACTCTATAAGTGTCTATTAATATACTTAATTTTACTCTCTATTTTTATTATAAGAGATTATTTTCAAAACTCGAACTCTCGTGATCTCCAAGTCAAATATGTTAAAGATATTTTTCTTGGAGAGTTACATATAGATGACATAAGACAAATGCAACATTTAATAAGGTAGATTTTGTTATAAATTATTATTAATATTGTAAAGACTTTTCTTAGTCAGCCCTGTTATATATGGACCATTTTTTTAAAAAAATTTCAACCAACTTAGGACGGCAGAGTCTTAAATTCATGAAGAAAGTGATAGGAATTGATAGAAACTAGAAATGATTTATTGTTGACATTTTATTCAGAGGAAATTACAAAGAATTTTCTTTAGACCATCAAAGAGTACGATAAAATAGATACAATTTATTTTATATTTTTAATCAGAAATTTCGAGTTTAAATTTTAAAATTTTAAAAAAATCATGATAATAGTGATTGAATTAGACAATACGTAGTGAGGGCCAAGGTGAACCTAGATTAAGGACGAGAAGTAATCAAATCAGTAGCAAATACATCAGGATACACAGATGATTAAACCAAACGAAAGTTGAAATCCTTCCATTCTTAATGAATCAGATTTACCTTCCACAGGTCTTAAGTTTGAGTCTCTAAATGAAAAAAAATTATGTTGGAAATATGCTCCCCTCCCCTATGCACCCCATACGTCTTTCACCGAAATTAGGTTTTACCATATACAAATTCAATTTAATCGAATTTCAATATAGATATTGAACGTCAATAAAAAAAAAAAAACAAAGAAAGAAACAGACAACCGACCTCTTTAATGCACATTGGAAGGAGCTTTGAATGTGGAGACCACTATATTATTTGGTTAGAAAAACAAACAAAAACAAAACAAAACTATCACTATACAAACAATTAATGTAATGTGCAATAAATCTCCCCCATATCCTTAACCCCACTTCCTCCACCGAATTAATTGCAAATTTAATTTGTATCCACACAACTTTAACAAACAACAATGACAAAGTGTGTGCGGTGGGATGGGGGGTGGGGGTGGGGGTGGGGGAAAGAAGCAAATAAGTAATGATATGGATTCTTTTAGTATTTTGTTGTTGATGGATCGATAAATAATATCAGTGAATTTTGATGAATAGCCAGTACTTATTTTAAGGATGAGATTGTTGGGTAAAGAATGTTTTGTAATTACAGTCTAACATCTATAGAACAATCTAGTAGCACATTCGCGAATAACGTGGTGATAGACTTGATCTTTTTTATTAGTCATTTTCGAATATCATAATATTAATTTTGAAATACCTTAACGACTGATCAGAAACAAATTTCCTTTATCAATAACTAATTGCTCCCTTTCTTTAGGGTCAGGCAATTCTGTGTGATCTACATTTATAGAACAATCTAGAAAGACATTCGCGAATAATGTGGTGATAGACTTGATATACTGAACATATAGCTTATTTCTTAGTCATTTTCAAATATCATAATATTTATATCGAAATGTCCTACGTACATACTATTTAGCGATAGATCAAAGATGAATTTCCTTTATCAATAACCTATTGTTTCCTTTCTTTAGGGCCATACAATTCTATGTGAATTACATATATAGAACAATTTAGAAGGACATTCGTGAATAAAGTAGTTATAGACTTGACATGCATATTGAAAATATCTTCTTTATTAGTCATTTTCAAATTTCATAATATTAATGTGAAACGCCTATGTACTATTTAGCGATAAATCAAAGACAATTTCGCTGATATATTTCCTTTTTTTTTTAGTATAATGCGTATTTAGTTTGACATACTAACAATGTCTTCTTTATTAGTCATTTTCAAATATGACAATATTTATGTCGAAATGTTTACGTACTATATTTCTTTTATGATTTTTTTTTTTTATTCTTTATTCTTTATTTGAGTTAAGAATTTATCAAAAATATTTTTTTATAAAGTAAAGATACGACTTTGTATATACTACTCCAATCTCTAACACTATTTATAAAAGTATAATGAATATATTATTATTATTATTATTATTATTATTATCTGTATATTATTTAGCGATAGATCATAGACAAATTTCACGCATGATTTTCCTATTTTAGGGTAATATGTATGTGGTTTATTCGTGAATAATGTGGTGATAGACTTGACATACTAATAATATCTTCTTTATTAGTACTCAACCTATTGAGGATTGACTATAAGACCATGCATGTGTTCACATTTATTGATTATTTTTTTTTCTTTTTTTTTCAGATAAACTGCACATATTTGCCTATCAAAAGGCTCCACTTGCCAATAAGTCTATCATCTAAAAGAAGAAGTTAAGAATCTTCCCAAAGGAAAATAAGTTATTCAAATACTCTAATGCGATTACTGAAAAATAAGAGAAAGAGGACAAAATTAGCAATTCGGCGCTCATTGATCTGATTAATTTAAATTAGTATCCCATAAGCTTTTTTCCATTTCAACTTAGAAGCTCGAATTGAGACTTTTGATTAAGGATAGTACAATATAGTATATAAACATGGTGTTTATTGACTATGCCTTTTGATTTGATTTTAAGTATCGATCTTGACTCACCCTTCATGGATGAAGAGTGCGAAAGATTAATAAGAAGACCGATCACATGGGAGTCCGGGGGGAGGGGGTAGACCGAAAAACTTAGCTTTCCATAGTGGATGATCACCAACCTTCTATATCCACTCACCTCTCCTTACTTTCTCTCTTTATTTAAAAGATTGTGTGGAAAGAGCGGAAAAGCTAAGTCACTAATATCATGTTGAAGGTTAGACCTTATAAACTTGGTGAAGATAATATTTTGGATATGTTATAAATTTTTAATTATATTCATTTCATCACATTTTTTGATTATATGAACTATCTATTTTATTGAACGGTTGTTGTGAATCTACAAATATGACAATATGTTAGGTCTTTCTTTATTACTTTGCAATAATGACTATGATGCATGTATATTGTATGCCATATAGTTTTGTGGGTATACATAATTGTGATGTAAATTATGCACACAAAAAATAAATTAAATGGGATGTTCCAAAGAAGTCAAAGAGATAGGTACTTGTAGTTTTGGTGTTTTGTAAGAAAAATTCTCACTATGCAAAAGGCAAAAAGCATACATTTTTTGAATGTCAAAGGGAAATTTTAGTCTTCTAACAATTAATTGCTAGTATACCTAGATGTTATTTTTCTTTAATTCAATAGGGTAGCCTCTTATATTGAATATATATATATACACATTTGGCTCTTGAAAGCAACTTTTGAAAGTGATTGAGGGGAAACTATAAGATTAATAAAAGATTGAGAATACCTCTAGAGAAAAATGAATATTAATAATTTTTATTATGATACAAAATTATGAATTGTTGCTATTGTTCTCTTCTCTATTATGTTCAGCATGACTTATTTCTTATCGTATTTTTTCTTTCATACTTGATTTTATCATACTTTACTTGAACCGGAAGTTTATCGAAAACAGCCACTATATGTACCTTCACAAGAGGTAAGGTTGCGTACGCACCATCCTAAACATTATTTGCGGGATTATACTGAAAAAATTATTATTGTTACAATGATACATCAAAGAAGAAGAGAAAAACACTTTTGGTCCCTTGATTATTGAAAAATTATATTTTGATCCTTATAATATAAGCATTAATACATTTAACCTTTAATTAGTTAAAATGTTTTTTTCCCCTGATGTATGAAATATATCATAGTTGTAATACTTTTAGAAATATATCACCCTCAAATAAAAAATATTAGTACAAACTAAACATGACATGAGTAATAATGAACAAATATAAAATAAGAGTATCAATATTTATATTATATGAAAAAAAAAAACCAACTAAAATGACACAACTAGCCCTCTTAGTAGTAAACAAACTTCTATTTCGTTTTAAAAAGTAAACACATATTTACATCACATTGTATTTTAATTTCTAATTTATTAACTAACTATGCATCTAAAAGTAATCTCTGCATTTTACTAATATATATGCATAACTCGTCTTTAAACCAAATGATCCTTAATGGATAGGGCCAAATGGACTTGTTGGATCCACTAATTTGTTAAATGGGTTGTATAATATATTAAGTTTATCATAAAACTCCAATATTGCCTTTCTCCAACCACTCCATGCAAGTAGCCTTTATTATTGCCACAAAGAAAAAGATAAAGAGACAAATAATAATAATTAGTCTTCATCTGGTCTATAATAAGTGTTGTTCTACAAATTTATTTAGTCCATAATAAATATTATTTTGAAAAATTAAGAAAATATTATTAGCCAAACAACTCTTATCTTTAATGCTAATGATTTTCTTAAAGAATGCGTCAAGATCTTAAACAACACTTAATTTGAATCAGAAAAAGTACGGCAAAATTAAATTCTTATTTTCTTTAATAGTATATAGGAGTTAGTTTTACCTACTCAAGTCTAATTCATTCTCGATGATAAAGGAAAAATTCACAATATTGAGTTTATTAATTAGGTTAGATTCGAACAGATGACTTTCTCACCACATTGAGGCACAAAACATCACTAAATTCAAGAAACTCATAAAAGGGTGATTATAGCATTATTCAAATTAAAAAAGTAGAATTTGAAATTTGAATATTGTTTATGGGGCAATTGTAAATTATGTAAAATAATTTATCAACAAACATGTATATATGTTGATGATATTCTTTGGCAAAGAAAGCTACCACATGTCTGTCTGAAAAAAGAATATTTTTATTTTGGATCAGAAAAAAGTAGTTTAAATATTGCCTTTACAACTTTATTATATGCTGCAACTACTTGTAAAAAGCTAAAGCTATTACAATATTATTTGTCCTATTGCTTGTGTCAAATCAACCTTTTTAATATAAAGACAAACTACTCTCTCAACCACTTTATTTTCTTTATATAACTTTATAGTATATTATATTATATAGTACATATTTTCACTCTTTCACCTAATTACCAAACCCCACTATTTCATCTGTTTTTATCTGCTATGACATTTTTATTAATTAATTTTGATGTATAGAGCTTTTCGTGTTAGCAGAATTTAAATTAATTATATTTTGTTAGATTGATATAGATAATATATTATAATATAAATATCAACGATGATTTTCATGATTCAAAATCATAACCTATAGATCACATGAAAAACTTTATCATTGTTTCAAAATTCTCCTCCCGCATAAATTAAATATTGTTGTTAGAGTTCTTGCTAGTTGTTGGAAGAATATAATGTCATTTTGTATTTTCTTAGTTGTTTCATTGCTCCCAAGCAATTTTGTGGATTATATTCTTTAATTTGATTCGGTCCGTCACATTTTGGACATCGCCATCGGGATCGTTGAGGCCCCATGAAGAGCTCCGCCCGAATAATAATTCAGAAATAGGAGAGGGGGAAGAATGAACCAAAAGATATTTTATACTCTTTGTTTTGATCGTACCCGGATAGAGATGGTGGTCTTCCTCTGATGTCTCCACGCCGGCCATAATAGAATAGATCCCCCGTCTAACTCAACTATTCGACTGTACGGCTATTGTGGTTGCGAGTCGAAAGGAATGGAATAGGAGTGAAGTGGGGATCATGAACGATCTTAAGTGAGTTTGAAGTTTGAATTTAAACCATTTAAAAGGATATATATTGATTATGTAAAATAAATGTATATTAGAAGTGTAATTTAACATGTTATATATCAAAATAACATCGGTATCAAAGGTGAAACTATCCTTCGCCAAGGGAATCTGTAAATTGACTCTACTTCGTCAAAAAAATATACTATATAAATAAGTTAAATTCTTTTTTAATGTATATATATACTATATTTGAATATCGATCTCAATAATATTATGTATATACTTTTTTTATATTTTGATTTTTTTTAATGATAATTTTAGCTCCGTCATTAATTAATGATACTTCGACATATATAATTATGATTTTATTTTTAATTCTTATCTTGTAGCAAGTTAGCGACAACCATAAAATTGTCCCACATTTTTATGTTCATATTTATATTAGTTTATCCTAAAGAAAAAATCCAACTTCCCCAACCTAATTCACTATCAGAATTAGGAATTAAAAAAAGAGACATATGGATTAATAAATTTATTAATATACTTAAAAGTAATACAAATAAAGTAATCCGAATACTTACACAAATAAAATATAGATTATAGTATTATTTTGTTGTACTTACCCCTTCTTGTTTTTTAAATACTTTGTCATACTATTTATAATATTTATTGAGGCTTCTTCACTTATGTGTCTTTTTCTTCGAACTCTTTGATATGCTTTTCGTTGAATCGACTGTTTATTGAAAACAATTTTTATATCTTTTAGAATCACTTACATCTCAAAACCCTATATATGTAATTATATCGGATATATTATTATTGTTGTAGAAATAACGAAACCTTTATTCTTTAATTACGAAAATATTAATTTATTTTTTAAAAAAAGCCCAAACGTCTTACGCATGTATTCTTTCTCTCATTCATGCACATCATAATAATGATTGATAACAAAACATGGATTTTTGGTAAAAGTATAAATAGAAACGCGTTTTAGAAAAAGAAAAAAAAAACTTTATAAAGTCAAATTAAATGGAAAGTTTGAACTAAAAAGCCAAATAATAATTTTCTAGAAGAAGAAAAAGAATAAAAAAAAAAAAAAGGTGATAAGCCCTTCTGCGCCGACAGATAAAATCAAATCGAAGCAACTAATATTTCACATTTTATTTATATCTAGCGCTGATTAATTTAAATTTGTATAAAAAAAAAAATATGAAATAATATTTTAAACTTGAAACCTTTAATTTGAGATGAAGAGGTACTATCCACTTTACTACAACTTTTAGAGAAAAAAATATGTAAAACTGAATATTGAAAGAAATTCAAAAAAAATAAAAGATTTGACGATTTGATTAAGTAATTATAGTAATATATATAGCTTGATAGAAAGTAATAATATCAACGTGTATACCATACTCAACATATGCGTGTTGTCAAGAACAAATATCAAACGTCTTATTATGAAAGCTTTGTTCTGTTTTAACTTTTAAAAAGTCAAGTCAAAATAATCAACATAGCATTTCAATTATCAAGAAATTAAAATAAAAATTATAACTAAATCGTACTTCAAAGAAGATTAGTATATGCATGAAATAGGATTATTTTTTTTATAGAAAAATCCTAAAGCATATATACGACATATAATATCTTTTTTTCTTTTTAATATATATATATATATATATATATATATATATATATATATATATATATATATATATGCCCTCTTTTAGGAAATGACAAATTGCATACTATACTATATTAGTAAAATGAACTGCAATCTTTTTGGTGTTAATATTATCCAGTCATATTGTTAAAAATAATTGTTTCATTTTTAATAATGGGGCGATTTAAATAATACTCATTATTAGTCTGCGTCAAAGCATTCTTTAATTATTAATCAAGACTAAAGTGTTCTTTTAACCTAATGCACAGTCCCCCCCCTCCCGACCCACCCACCCCAAACCCCCAAGAATCAATCAATCATATTTTCACCAAATAAAAAAAATAAAAAGTAAAAGTAGGACCATATAATTAGTTACGTAAACATTTAAAAAGTAAAAAGAGTTGCTTCTCAAGAAAAAAGATTAATAATGCACTACCTTTTCACTTTTAGAAATGTGTAAAAAGTCACCATTTTAATTGTAACAACACCTTTTCATCATCTATCCGTGCTAGATTTCTCGTGGCTAACAATTTTCTTAACAATTCGTCACTAATTCGTTGTTAAATATAATTAATGATGAATTTTGTTGTTTAGCTAGAATTTATCTATTGCTAATTCCTGATTATTTTAATAGTTGATAGATGAATCTAGAGTATCACCTATGTACTCAGTAACTTTTGCTCAATTCATAAATTTGAAGTCGTTGTGAAATTAATTCATAAATTTCAACTCTCGTGTATGTATATGTGACAGCATAAAAAATAGGCTTAAGTCATCTACAACCCCTCAAAGTTGTCCGCATAATTCATTTAAACACCTCAACTAAGACTTGTACCTATTGAACAACTCTACTCCTTAAAATTTGAATCATTTGAACATTTTTTTGATAATAAGCTAAAAGTATAAAGTGTGTGAAATACACTTGTGATGACATGACAATTTGACGAATTAAATACTGACATCAGGTATTTTTGAGTCCAAAAAATTGTTTTAAAATATATTATAAAGTAAAAGAAAAAAAAATTATTTTTAGGTTAAAATTAAAAAAGAAATCATGCAAATCGTGTAACTTACCTACCCTGATATTTCATTGGAGTCCAAAACTCCTCTCCCTCTATAGCGCCCCACCCCCAATGGCAATCCACTTCGATAAATATGTTATTTTCAAACCTTCTTCAAGCAAAAGGATGAATATTTATTGCTATTTTTGATGAGTTGCGGAAGAGTTGGCCATAGGTAAAAAAATAAAATAAAATTAGCTGCCTTCTTCGTTCCATTTTTGACGGAAAGATGAATTTCGTTAGGAAATTAATCATTCTGATGGACATTGTCGAAAAAATAGAGTTATGTCGGATTTTTTTTTGAGTTCTATAGCTGATTATTTTTTTCGATTGAAGAACACCCTTACATTCGCACAAATATATATATATATATATATCAATTCTCACAAAAATGTGAACAAAGCAAAAGAATTAAATAGGAAAATAGTTTAACAAAATTCACACAAATCTACATCAATTTAACACCAAAACACTACATTAACAACAAAGAAAAAAATTTCAAATTTCAAGCCCTCCACAAATTCAACGGTGATAATGATGGCAGCACACAATGGCAGTAATGGAGAAACAAAAAGTGGTGTTGGAGGTAGAAGTGAAGTATCCGGAGAAAAAACGAGGAAAACGATGGGTGTATAATGGTGGCGATGACTGGTGTGGTGGAGGAAGTGATCGGCAGAGTGAAGGAAGAAGAAAGAACATTTTTTTCCAAAAAAATGGCGAACTAAAGACCTCTCACGCGTCCCTTTGGGTTGAATCACAAACAATGTGCCATGTAGGTAAAAAAATGTTCAGATGGTTCAAATTCGGGAGGGTACAAGTGTTCATTAGGTACAAATCTTAGTTGAGGTGTTTAAGTGAATTATGCGGACAACTTTAAGGGGCCATCGATAACGTACGCCTAAAAAATAATATCTTTTATGGACCGGATACAAACAACAACAAAAAGTTCTATTAACCACCTAATGAAGCAACTAGCTAATTAATTAATTATTTTTAGGTTACTAATAAAATAATTAAGATGCATCAACTTTATAGATCTTACTTTTTAATCAATCAAATAAACTAAGATTAAATTTTGATTAAACAATAATAAAATGGAATGTTAACACCTTTATGTGAGTGCCTATTTGAAACAAGTTATTAAAGGACAAATCAGAACATGCCTCTTATTTTAATTTACAGATTGCTCATCTTTTTGTAGATATGCAGGCTCTTTTAGTACCATGCTAACATGTTCCCTCTAACCAAAACTCTAAAAATATATTTTATAATATCACCTTTTTTTCACTCACTTATTATTTTTTGTCAATACATTATTAGCAATTTGTACCCCACCCCCTATCTTGATTGGGGATATTCTAGTAATTTTATCTAATATAAGAAAACAAAATTAGTAAAGGTAATTTTAGGTAATTATTAATATATACTGTCCCATTTTATATGTCATTCCTTTCTATAAATAGTTGGTCCATAATACTTGTCATTTCATAAAATCAATGCATAAATTACCATATTGTTTCTTTTTTACCCTTGTGAGTTATTAGCCTTGAAAATATACATTTGACCAACTTAGAAAAACTAAGTAAATGATACATGTTCAATGGTTAAATAAATTAATCAAAATAAATTAATTCATATTCATTGATTGAAAACTTGAGTTCAAAAAAAAAAAAGGGTAAAAGGGTAAAGTTACCTCATTTCTTAATGCAAGTGCAAAGTAAAAATGTAACATATAAAATGGGACGGAGGGAGTATCAATTTAGTGAAACTTGCTTTGCTATTATTGATTACTATAATAATATTTGAAAATTTTCTTTCGTGAAACTTAATATTAATTGGGTAATGCTAAATGACCAGAAAATTTTGCCAGAAATTGAAAAAATTTATGATTTTTTTTCATTTTAAAATAAATTGATCTTTTTTTCATTTTTTAATTAAAAGGTATTAAAGTTAAAAGGATAAAAATGTTTTAAAAAGTAAAATAACATAGGTAAAATATCATTCTAGCCAAATTCTGATCAAATTTTCTGGCTAACAGGATTCTTCCATTTAATTAACTCATCAAATTATATGGATGGTGAATAATGTATTCGGTCATAGAAAAATTATTTACTTTTTAAAAATTCAAACACCCTTAACGAAATTCTTGATTTTGATACGATCTCCTAACCATATCTTGTTTGGCTATTCTTGTACTTTTACCTCCCACAAGAAAACAAGATTTATATAAAGGTACTTTTAGGTAACAACCCCTATGTCTCCATTTAATTATCACATTTTGTACCCCAAAATTTAATATTGGCATTCCTTTCTAAAATAAGAGAAACTTAATAAACTGCTCCCTTCATTTCTAATTAATTAAATTGTTAAAGTAATTTACATCCTTTAAAAAAAGAAGATTAAGACATAAATTAGACATAACCTTTCATTTCTACCCTTGTTAGTTATTGTCAAATTTATGATTAAAATAACTAAACATTAATTAATAAGTAACTAATTTCAATACTAACTAATGAATGGTAAAATTAAAAGAACATTCTAAAAGTACTCCTGAAAATTGAACAATTAAGTTAATTTGAAAAATATCTCAACAATTTAATTAATGAAATGGTGGAAGTATAATTGTGTATTTACTATTTTTTTTTAAATAAATGTGAAATGAGCTAAAACAACACTTATTTTGAATCGGACAAAAAAGTAATAAAGAGTTGATTGGGTCTTATTTATAAAAAGGTAAAAAGCCCATGCATGTGTTGGGTAAGGCATTAAATAGAGGGGACATTAAAGAGCAAGTAAAGGCACAAATCCCCAACACACAAAAATACAATCTTTACTTTTCTTCTTTTATATCCAGGTTGTAGAAAGCTATGGAATCAACTAAAAAGATTTTAGCATGATAAAAATCTCAATGAGATATCTCGAATTCGAATTTTAAACATGAAAACATTATGATACAAAGTGATTTTTCAATAGACTTTATACCATGTGAATTCGGATGAGTTGAAGTCCCAATACAGAAACTAAATATTGAATGGAAAATTAAAAAAAAACAAATATCTGAAGCAAAGATCATAAATTCGAGTTATGAATATTTTTTCATAAGAAAATTTTAATATAAATACTGAATATCATGTGAAAAAAAAAAGAAAGAATCAGAGCTTTTAAGTATCAAAGGATCAACCACATGATTTAATATGTGGGGCGCCATGAAAGAGTTGGCTAAGGGATGGCTTAAAACTTGCCAACTTGTCTTTGTTTGTCTTTTGTATTGAAGACAACTTGACACAAAAAATTGACTACTTTTTTTTTTCTTTTTTTACGATATTCAAAATTCATTGATACGACTAATTCAATCATACTGAATAGGCCCACATATTAATAATATTATAGTCTTATACAATAATAAATGAACAGTGAAGAGTGCAAAAACGCTCTCTAATAAGAGATTTTCCCATTTCCAGAGTTCGATTAAATTTAAAATTTCTATCTAAATGCGGAAAGATCCCAATCATCACATTATAATTATGATTATGGTTGATGAAGCATTGACTACTTCAAAGGAGTTGAGAGAATTTATGATGAAGTGTTTATTACATTGAACTAGTAGAAATAGATACATTGAAGTGACTCAATATTGGCCTACATTCATGTTCCTTCGCTATTATTAGATTATGACTTTCTGCTATATCTTGAATATAATCATACAATGTGGCCCAAATTTTGTACTTATCCACTCATTGGTTTTCCTGTCTAAGTTATGCATAAGTTATTGGTTTAAGTTGTAATAAATAAAACCATTTTTGTTGCTTTGGTCCAAGTCCATCTTTTTCATGGCTGAAACTCATGTTTTATCACAAGTTCGAGTAGTGGAAACGTCACTTACGCTTGTAAAGGGTAGACTATCTACAACATCATCCACCTTGGGGTGCATCCCTTCCTCAGATTCTGCTAACACGAGATGCTTCATGAATCAAACTGCTCTTTAACCTAATGCGTTAGGCAAAAATTTCACGGAGGGTCCTTTTAAGGCCCGATATTTAACTATTGTCACTAAATTGCCGCTAAATATATATTTTTAGCAGCAATTAACACTCTTTGTATATGTCCCTAAAGCCTTTAGCGACATTGATTCTAATGATACTTAACTAATGCCGATAAAAACTTTAACACTCTTTATTAATATCAATATTTAATGCCGCTAAAAGTTGTTTTTGTTGTATTGCGTCCTTATTTTTAAAAAGTCGTGTAAATAGAGACTCAAATAGTGTAACTTCTATCTCCATGTTTTCTTCTCCTTCCTTTTCCTCCTATCCCCACTTGGACCAAGGCAGTGTTCAAATAACAATTAAGGTGAGGCAGGGTCAAGTGGTATAGTTCAATCTTTAATATTTTGGTATAGAATTTCTACCATTGTGTCAAAACTAGCATTATTTCACAATATACACAAAGTACTTAAAGTCGAATGAAGATTGTACTTAAGGTCATACTGAATGACTAAAGCAAGTTTACATGACATGTAAATGATCTAAAGATAGGTAATTGTACTTAAATTCCGGAACATCTCAACATGACTCATCAAACAATAATTTTCCATTTTCTCGAGTGCATAGCATCACCCTAGAATATAATCGTTGTCGATAGCATCTAGTGTCTCTCTTCCAATCGTGCAGAGATCAATAACATCAAGTTTTTCGAAAAATGAGATATGTATCTAACTGGTTACCTTCCCATGGATGGAAAACTGGAAATGATGTTGTTCTGCTTTCCCTATCTCCAGAACGCAACATCTCGAACAACTCTGCATCTGCATAAAACAGAGAGCAGAAGCGAATCCAAAATTTAAATTTGACAAGAGTCAACATTTAGGTTCTTGCAACTGAATGCATCTCTTCTGAGGTTAAGCAATCAAAATTCAATAATTTTTTGAAATTTTAGTGACTTATCACATATAATCTATACTTGGATTCAGTTTGAACCCGTTGACTGTATGCTCCATACGCCATCGATGCAGAGGGCTGTAAGGTTTTTCAGCGCTCATTTCAAAAGATATGGACTACTCAACAGAAATATGGCCTCGTTTACGTTCTTAGCCAATTCTGCAGCTGCTCCAACGTAAGTATGAGGCGTTAAGTTCAAGAGAGATGTCTTTGCATCAGCTGGTATGTCCAACTTTTGTATGAATTTTCTAATGCTTTCTTTGTTCACCGCTCTTCCTCGGGTTAACTCCTTCAGCTTCTCATAAGGCTCTGGCACGCCGTACCTTCGCATCACCTAAATACCGAACAAAAATAGAAAAGGTTATCATAGAATTCATCAAGAAACATGGTGTCCGGGACGGGAACTTATTAGTCCAGACTGGATATAAATTTAGATCATTTCATACACATGGCAAAGGAAGTTGTCTCGGAAGACCTACAATTCCTAGGAATCCATGCAAATCTAGCGAAAAATGGGGAACGAAGGAAAACATAGATCTATATAGGGTGATATCCATAAGTTAGAAATGTGTTGGGTCATGTTAGTATGCTATGTTTACTTTAGGTCCTATGTCTTCTACGAGTCTACTAGTCATTTCAGACATTTTTATGCCAGTTGAAAATAGAGAAATCCTAGTACTTTTTATTCGTATTTAGTTAGTGTAATATTAGTCTGAGACGAGTTTAATTAGAACAACATTGTCAGTGATGACTCATATAGCCGACCCTAACTTGTTTTGGAGGAGTTATTGTATATCAATAGATAGGTTGAAAGAAATCTATTTGTGAACTATATGTGTTACTTCTATACTCCCGTATATTGAAAGACTAGTAGTTTAGGTGCTCGTTTCTCCGAAAGACCAGACCTTGAAACATATCTTTGCAAGCACTACCAGCATTATACCTAATATATTTCATCAGTCATATATGGAAGCTCAAGTTCGGATAAAAGTAATTGCATATGCCTTTCAGGCTTGACTACTACCGATAAAAGTCCAGATAAAGCAAAAGCTGCATACCGTTTGTATTGGTTCAGCAAGAACCTCCCATGTTTTGTCTAAATCTTCAATCAGAGCAGCTTCATTCACCTATATTCAAAACCAATAAGTCAGCAAAGTCGGAACAACTTGATGAGTTCATGCTTCAGCATGGGTTGTATTTCATTACATTCTCAAAATAAAAAAAGTGTGTGCAGCACAGTAGTTTAATCCGTAGAGTTTCAACTAGTACTGCTTACCTGAAGCTTCTGAATTCCCTGTAATGCACTTCTATAAGCAAGAAGAGAATGCCCTAGTCCTACTCCCATGTTTCTCAGAACAGTTGAATCTGTCAAATCCCGCTGCAAATGACAATTTGGATCAAGAAAAATTTATGAACAAGACAGACAAGCAACTAAAGGAATCGTATAAGGGCACAGCCCACAAATTGACATGCTCTAAAATATGTTGTCATACAAGTCTCAAGGGCTTCAAAATTTTTAACATGCCATCACGATTCACGAGTAGAAAACTACTCCAGTCAAACGTTTCTATAATTGAATCATTCGTTTCGATATTTTTTGTCTGCTATAGCCAAATGTTATATAATATACCATAACATGTAAAATCAGCTCTCAAAAGAATTTGGCTGTTATAGTGAAATGCTGTTAAAAGAAAGGTCTTACTGTAGCACCCAAATATGTGTTTAATCAATGAAAAATGAAGATTAAAATTATTTGGTAGAATATTTTTACTAAAAAGATAAAGATAACATGACCAGATTTGACATACCTGCCAGCGTGAAATAGGTAGTTTAGTGCTCAAATGGGATAAATCTCCATTAGCTACTCCAAGATTGCCTTCACTATTTTCAAAGTCAATTGGATTTACTTTGTGAGGCATCGTCGAGGACCCAATTTCACCAGCTTTAGTTGTCTACGTAACATAAAAGAATTATGAACTCCATTATCTGCCAAAAGAATATAATAGAAGATATATCTAAAATACAGGACAGTCACCTGTTTAAAGTAACCCAGAGAAATGTATCCCCAAAGATCTCTATCAAAATCAACCAAAATGTTGTTAAACTGGACGATCGAGTGAAAAAGTTTGGCCATATAGTCATGAGTTTCAATCTGCATTACAATGATACTGAGTTAGAAGTTGAAAAACAGTTGCTAATGTGGTAATACACCCTCCTTTCCATTTTATATCAAATGTTCCTTTCTGGTCTGTTCCGAAAAGATCAACACATGTCTATATTTGGAATTCCTTCGATTTTAACATTCACATTTTTTTGCCCTGATGACATGGCATGTTGAAGACTGCAAGATTCTAAGGGTTAATTTAGTGTGTTATATATATTTGGCCTATGCACTAAAAGTCTTTATTTCTTAAACTCAATACATAAGTAATACACCATCGTATAAACTAACATGTTGGAGTACATACACAAACAGCTATAAACCTCCCTCTAACTAATGCATAAAGCTATGATACGAAATGAATTATGCTACAGCCAATACAATAAATTAGAAAAAAAGAAAGGAAAGTAAAGCTACAACGGTGCTGATTGAAAAGAACAAAAGGAATCAGCCTATAAAACAAACCTGAGGAACATATGGATTGAATTCTAATCCAAGTGACAAGACAAACTCCTCTGCAATTTCTGGCCAGTTTATTTCAGGATACGCAGCTACATGTGCATTGTAGTTTCCTACAGCACCTGCAAATTTCCCAAGCATCTCAATTTGAGAAATCTCCTTTCTTTCCCTACTCAATCGATAAGCAAAAATTGCCATTTCCTTTCCAAGGGTTGTCGGTGAAGCTGGCTACAAGGTGCAAAAAGAATGAGCAAACCACATTATGCAGTCACTGAGGATATATATAAGACCACTGTTTTCCACAGACGTTAAGCTTCTTGTATCAAAACCTATTCAAAGCACACCTAACTAGACGACTGTGGAGAAAAAAAGTATACCTGCCCATGGGTGCGAGAAAGCATAGGAACAGAAGAATGTGTTGTGGCCATGTCACAAATTGCTTTAATCAATTCATCCATGACTGGCAAGATGACCATGTTCAAAGCTCCTTTCAGCATCAATGCATGGGCAAGATTGTTGATGTCCTCAGATGTACATGCAAAGTGAAAAAACTCGAGCACCTACCACAAAAAGAGAGACAACTATAGGAAAGATGCATGCGCAAAATAAAGTTTTCGGGGGTTGTCAGGTCTCATAGAAATATTTTTAGCATAGGGTAAACTCCGTTCCTATGCAATAGCTCGCAAACCACACAAGAGAGGTAAACTGCACTAGGTAAGCCTCATGCGACGAGCTCAACCCAGAAGACCAACCCCCTGCTATTGGAGTCGAAGAGTTCCAAACTTGAGACCTCCATAATGGAAGTCCCAAGCCAAACCTTTTGAGTCCCCCCCCCCCCCCCCCCCAAAGGAATTGTATGACAAGAATCTATTCATACCTTAGATATCTCTGGATGTGATTGGCATTTTTGTTTCAAGAAGTATTCCACTGCTTTCACATCATGGTTTGTGACTCTCTCGATCTTCTTAACTTCCAAGGCATCATTCATACTAAATCCATCAATCAAGTCATGCAAAAATGTCTGAGCTTCTTCAGAGAAGCTTGGAACTTCAACAATTTGAGGTATTTGAGACATTTTTATCAACCACTTAATCTGACAAAAAGAGACATCACAAAAATTTCATTATTGCTTAATGTTTATCCACACGGGTAATCTAATTTTATTTGAAAACTTCTCAAAGGAATATTTCAAAATTAAACTTTACTACTAGATAGTCAAGGAGGAAAAAGTAACCACCTCAACCAAAATGCGGAACCGAATTAATCCATACTCGCTCATAAACGGAGCCAATTCTTTGACTTTACCCCAATAACGACCATCCAATGGGCATAAAGCTGTTAAACTTGAGAGTTCTAGATCTTGAGAATGATTAGAAGACATCCCTGTGACCTGAGAAGTTTAAGAAGATACCATAACAATACATATTCAAGCATTAATTCCTCAAAAAAAGAAAAAGAAAAAAAGAAAGAGACATCGTTCCACAAATAATAATAATCATAAGATGAGCTGAGTACCAATGAACTCCACATGCATATATGAAATTGTAAGAAAAATTTCATAACATAATGAGTCTTTCCATCATTGCATCTTACCCCAGCAATGATACATCTCTTACATTATCAATTCCCATAGAGCATTTGCTGCAAGATGGTAAATCAAATGTTGTCCCACAAAAGCATCCGGAACTATGCAATTCCTTCCTAGTCAACTTAGGAATACAAAACAGGGAACTAACATCTCTTTTTTCTTTGTTTCAGTGGGTAACAAGAATAGACACTTTATTGGACAGTCTGTTCAATAAATTGCAGAGATTCTGCAAGGCCTAGGTTCGGATAGAAGTAGATGTAAATATACATGACCAATATTCAAACCATGGAATTATAGATCTAGCGACAACAAAGAAGAGAGAAAGGAGAGAGTGAAATTTAGTGGAAATGATCTCTAAATACATTATTTTATGGTGTATGCTTTTTCTCTTAAAAAATAAATAGTCTTGCATTGCTGTTGAAGGAGGACTCTGGTGATTTTGGGTTGAAGTTATGTACTTTTTCCCCCTGTTGTTTTACTGCTTTGAACTGTGATGGTTGCTGTGAAAGGTGGTTTTTTGAATTCTATTTAATAATTTTGTCTCATCCCAACAAGCTGACAAGAATCATGCCAGCAGTGGCAAAAGAGGAGAGAATCCCAAAAGAAGAAGAATGAAAACCAAACTGTTTATCATCAAGATTGCACCTTTACTGTAATATGCATAATTGCATAGACCATATAGCAAATTGACCTAGATGGTAGCCGTGATAAAGGAGAAAGGTTGTGGTAATTTGACATTCAGAATAAAACTAGTCAAGTTATGTTGAATCCTCAAAATAGATAGATAAGCTTAAATGGAACACCATGTACAATGAAGATCCATATAGTAGCCTGCAACTTGATTGGTATTGATGCGCAGTTGCTGATGTTATAAAGATCAGTTCTCATTAGCAGATGTGTTTGCAAGGAACTAAAGTTAGACAGCCCACTAAAGTAAGTCGGGACGAAAACATACAACTAAAAGGAATATCTTTATCTCTTTAGGATTTGAATATTGATCTCCAAGGTTTGCACCTACTTCATTGACCAATAAACTATACCCTTAGATGCACGTATCTTACGCTTAAACTCCATGCCAATCAAACTAGTGCTTTTAAAATTAGGAAAAATGAGTAAATGCGAGAGCTAAAAAGCCATTTTCCATGTGCAACTTCCCAGTCTCTCACACAATGGGAAGATTCTTCCTATCAAAAGATAGTTAAAAAAGACACAAACAACACATTGAAGGTTAATCAGCAACCTGTCATCTGAAAATATGCATACAAGAATGCTCCCAAAAACTATTTTCTTCTATTAAACTAAGTAGTCTCGGAGCTAGTAAGCAAGCATCTTCGAAAACATTATTTCCCTATGAACTCGTAAACCGCTAACAATTTTGTTGTTATCTGGATTCTTTAAGATTCAAACAGCATTAGGTGTGCATACAACCTACCCTCTTCAGACCCCACTTGTGTGATAACATTCCAACACGGAGTATACTATTGGTGTTAGCTCACGTCATTTAAATACATAAAACTGATAAAAACTAATTCACAAACACATAAAAAAAAACAGTCTCCAGCATAAAAACCAAACAAATCAAAAGGAAGAATTGTTAAAAAAAGCACCACAAATTGAAACTTCATCTCATATTAAAAAATCCCATTAAGAAAAATCTAACCTTTTCTTGAGTTTTCAAAGAGCTGATAGTAGACCCTTTAGCTATTCCTCTGCAAGAACAGATTTTTCTTGCTGGAAACGAAAAATTCAATTGATTTAGCCAAGAATTTGGAAGAACGTTGGATTTTTGGGTAATGGGGTTCGATAATAACATCTTCTTGTTGACACCTGAAGCACTGAAAGAAGTTCCAAGTTCCATTCTTTTTTTTTTTTGAGCTGAACTGGTAGGACTCCAAGAGAAGTAGGGTTTTAGCTTTTGGTGAAGTGTTCTTTTTTACTGTTCTAAAAATTAGTATTATTTTTTCTTTATTTTTTATATATATTTCCTATTATTTATTTATTTATTTATGATGGGAAGGGAAATTGGGTATAAAAACATGCTCAAGGTCACACTCAGACTTTTCATTTTAGTGTTATTCAAAAAAACAATTGTATTATATATATTTAAAATTACAAAATTAAAAAATATTTTGATATATATTATATATATAAAATTTGAAAGTTTTAATTTTTTTAAAAATTCATGTCAAATCAAAACAATAAGTACTTACCGATGCTAGTTGACTAGTTGTACATGACAATTTCCATGTATTTAGAAGGAACAACAATAAAAGAAGGGCTTTCAATTTTGGTCTTGAAACTATTTTCATTGAATCAATATCTAATAGTTCGTTAGTGTTTGTGGCCCTTTTTGTGTGTTTTAGCTTATCTACTGTCCTCTTAGTTTTTGTTTGTAGTATTAATTTGACACAAAATTTAAAAAAATAAAAAGATTTTTGAATTTTATGATCTTAAATTAAAGAAATGTAGAATGTACTAAAATGCCATTTAATTTTGTGACCTTAAACATAACATGTGAAAATTTAAAATTAAAAAATGTTCTCCATATTATCTATCCCCTAGCATTTGATGTTATAATAAAAAGTATACAAATTGGAAAAATAATTTAAGAAAAATCACTCATTTTCAAATTACACTAATATAAATCACCAACTTCCTTTCATTTCGAACACATCATGTAATGTTTGAATTAAGTGTAATGTTTGAATTAAGTATACACTATGAATTCAAATCAAATAAAGATACTTATTTAAGTGAAAAGGATAAAAAGAAGGATTCATTATGTTCAAATAATGCGTTTTGAACCTTCAAAAATTTCTTGATTTGATTATCAATAAGAGGGGAAAAAAAAAACTTGCTCAAACTATGGAAACCTAAAAGCCAATAATTCTAAACTATAAGTACCCAAGTGATCATCAATGAACTTATATAGAAAGAGCTAAAGTATATATTCTTTCTAGTTCAAGAATAATATAATTCATAAATAAAATTCCAAGATAGAAATTGAAGAGTGTGTGTCTGTGTGAGAGGATAATGTTGATAACAGTCAGAGAAATTTCTTCTTCTTCTCTGTGCTTCAATTCTTTTATTTGTAACACTAATTCCAAGCAGCTTCACTCTTTAAAGGTTAATAGAGTCGCCCCAATTTGTAAAGTCAGCAGTCTCAGTTTCCATAAAACATCCACTGCCCCATCATGGAATCTTGGTCTTTTTCAATCCACAAACAGGTAATTTCTTGAAAATAAAATGTACCCTTTTGCTCAATTTGATAAAACTATATGCTGTGAATATAGAGATTTGAACTTTTTGCTCTGTTTGTTGTAATGATTTTTGTTTAATCCTGGTTATGTTTGCTCCAAGGTAGGTGCTTTCTTGAAAATAAAATGTACTCTTTTGGTATCTTCGTTCAGATTTTACTCAATTTGATAAAAATATATGCTGTGAATATAAAAGACTTGAACTTTCTTATTCTGCTTGTTGTAATGGTTTTTGGTACTTTCTTGAAAATAAAACATACCATTTTGGTCTTCTTTATTTGAAAGATAATTCTCTTTGCTCTTACTTGACTTGGGTTTTGCTCAATTTGATAAAAATGTGCTGTGAAGAAGATAAAAACTTGAACTTTTTGCATACAAGGGTGTGGCCTAGTGGTCAATGAAGTGGGTTGGATAAGGTCTCAGGTTCAACTCTCAGCAGAGACAAACACTAGGTGATTTCTTTCTGTTGGTTCTTGTCTTTCGTGGACAAAGTTAGCTTGTACCTATTGCTGGTAGGAGGTAGGATCCCGTGGAATTAGTCGAGGTGCGCGCGGGCTTGCCCGGACACCACGGTTATCAAAAAAAAGAAAGACTTGAACGTTCATATTGGTCTTCTTCACTCCACAAACAGATACTTTGTTAAAAATGGAATATACCCTTTTGGTCGCATTATTCTTAGATTCCTTGGTTTTTGCTCAATTCGATAAAAATATGTTATGTAGATAAAGACTTGAACTTTCTTACTGTTTGTTGTAATGGGTCATGTTTAAAACTTCTAACTTTTAATTCATTGATTTCTCAAAAAAGTCTTGAACTTCCATGCTGTTTATTGTGATGATTCTTGTATAGAGCATCTAATTTTGTGGAATTTAAGACATTTGTGTTGCCTTTTCTTTTCTGGGATTGTGTTATTTACTTTCATGTTGAGTGTTTTTCCTGAAAAGAATTACTGAATCTGAATGTTTGTTTGTTTTGGAGAATTTGACTATGGTCCTATTGCTAAATTATAAGCTGAAGGTTTGTTAAAAGCATGAGACGTTTAGTCTCTTTTTCTCCCGTGGAGGAAGTTCAATAAATATTTGACTTATTGAGTATATTCTTTTTCTAAGAACAATAGAGGAAATGTAAGAGTTGGTCTAAAGGGCCCTTATCTTGAAACTAGATAAAGGGACTTATGGGAGGGGAATCTAGAGAAAGTACAGACCTAGAGATTGGTGCGACTTATGGGCAGTGTTATCAAGCACAAAAAACCTCTAAGGTCCGTTGGGGCTTTAAGCGCAAAATGCAAATAAAGTGTGAGCTTTAATGAGAAAAGGCTCAAAGGGATATATGCTTAGTCCAAGACTAATTATAAGCATGAATGACAAATATATGAACAAGGAAATTGAAAATTTTATACGATAAAGTGAAATATCAATTGTTTGGTCCCGCCTCTTTAGAAGAGGCTCATTGGCAAGGGAAATTATGCCTTAGAGATTTGTTGACAACACTAAAATGCACATTAAGTGAGGTGAAGCGCTCAAAATGTTTTGAGCCTCGCTTCAGGGCTTAAGTGCGCCTTTGACAACACTGCATATGGGAAGATTTAAGTAGTGCTCAGAAGTTCTTTTTTTTTTTTCTTCTTCTTTTGAACTTTGGCCTTTATTAAAGAAGCTAGTCACTAAGAGTATTAAGACACTTGCTCACTAGAAAGAAAACTTGTAAACTTGAACTATAGAAGGATATGCTTATTCGGGACATCAAAGTTTGTCATGGTTGAATATCAACTTTTATTTCTCTGTTTTTGTGTGTTGATCATACACATACTTCTTATGATTTTGAGGTTGGATTTGTGCATGAAATCTTGAACTGTTATGTGCTGTCCACATACACTTTCTCCTTCCTTGATATCTTTGTGCTACTATTTTCTGTCGATCCATTTCATTGATTAACTATTTCTGCACCAATTTCCTAAATCTTTAGTTTTTTCTTCTTTCTGACTGTTACCTTCTTTCTCCAGCTGTGATAGTTCAGTATTTGATCCATTGGGTATCAATTCAGGTAAATCATCCTGGGATAATTTAGTGAGCTTGCTCTCTCAGACATTTGAAAGCTCCTCAAACACTAGAAAAGAGAAAAATTCATCAGTTAGAGGGTTGGCAGGTAGTCTAACTAATCTGTGATACCGTGCTCTTATATTTTCGATAACACCCAACATATCTTAACCTTTGATTAGGATTTCTTGTCACTGTCAGCTGCAATTGAAGATACTAGCATTGATTTTGGAGACTTCTTCAAAGGCCCGTTACCAGGAAAGTTTCTAAAGCTATTAGGCTTTTTGGCTTTGTCACGACTCGGGATTTATATACCGCTTGGTGGAGTAAATCGGGAGGCCTTTGTTGGCAATTTAGATGAGAATAGTATTTTAAGTACTTTGGATTCCTTTTCCGGTGGAGGTATAGGTCGCCTTGGAATATGCTCCCTAGGTATTGTTCCCTTCATTAATGCACAAATTGTGTTTCAACTTCTTGCTCAAATCTACCCCAAGTTGCAAGAACTTCAGAAAAGAGAAGGTGAAGCTGGAAGAAAGAAAGTTCTCCAGTATACTCGCTATGCTTCTGTTGGATTTGCCGTAGTACAGGTAATATTTCCTAGAAAAACTGTTATTACTTGAATGAAGAAGCATTTTGATTAGGCATAATACACAACCAAACACTCAAACTTGAACTCAACTGGCATGTAAGCTCTCCGAGAGTGCACATCTAGACACCTCAACTTGGTCGCAACTGACAACTTGACACTCCAACTTGTCCCCTCTGTGTCTTGTGGACACTCAACGCTGACGTGGCACATTTGTTTTGGAGTTGTCTAGATGATCATTTTGTAAGTTGGAGTGTTCAACTGACACAGTGGTGACGAGTTGAGGTGTCTTGATGTGCATACTCAATGTTGGAGTGCTTACTTGCCATCTAAGGCCAAGTTTGAGTATCTGTTTATGTATTATACCTTTTGAATAAGATATTTCGTGAACAAAACATATCTGTAGTCTGTTTTTAATCTGATTCTCACTTGAACGTTGTGGTTGAATAATTGCAGAATCAATTGGAAAATTACACTTATCTTTAACTTCTGTGGCAGGCAATTGGCCAAGTATTGTTCCTTCGTCCTTATGTTAATGACTTCAGTACCCAGTGGGCAATTTCTTCCATTGTTCTTTTGACCCTCGGCTCAGTATTTACGACTTATATTGGGGAGCGAATCACTGATTTAAAACTTGGAAATGGTACATCTCTTTTGATCTTTACAAATATCATCTCCTACTTGCCAGCATCCTTTGGTAGGACAGTCGTACAGGCCTATCAAGATGGTAATTATGTTGGGCTCGTTGGCATCCTAGTCTCATTCTTCCTGCTAGTCCTTAGCATTGTATATGTTCAGGTATGTTCTTATGTCTGAATTACTTGGCATTTAACTTATTGCCATACCATTGGTTGCTAACAGCGTTCTCAACCAAGTTTTTCAGGAAGCAGAGAGGAAAATTCCGCTAAATTATGCATCAAGGTATACTGGCAGAACAGGAGGAGGACTTCAAAAATCTGCATACTTACCGTTTAAAGTTAGTATTCTTTTGTCCTCTCGTTTCATTTAGTTTATTTTGAAGGATTGTAATGCTAAATAAACGTGAGGTGTCAACTCTTATTTTATGAGAAGAGTGAGGTTGAAATTTGTTTCCCCGTGGAAGAAGTTACTTAGTACTGGTTTTAAATTTCCTCTTGCTTTGTTTGTGGTTAGTCATCAGATAAGTCGTTTCACAGGCAAGCATGTGTGGGAGAAGTGAGTGCGACAATTGCGTCATAGGTTCAGAACTAATTTATCTTCCGAACATCATAGAAACCCCGACTCGACATCCATAGTCTAAGTTGCTCGAACTTCTCACTTTCGGTGCCGCACCCGTATCAACACGATGTTGGTGTGGGTGGGTGTATGGGATCCTTACTGGATCTGGCTACCAATTTTGGATACTTTGACCAAAATTGACGGAGAAATTGGGACCGATACAATGGTTTTTTTTTGTTAAAAACAAAAGTTAAAGGTGAAATTGAAGAAAATGGAATACTTTGTATATAGAAATTTCTCTATCAATTCTCTTCGTTATATCTACTTCTAGGATTCTCCTCTTGATCAATATTTTCTCCTTGGAATACCTTGATAGTTTTCCACATAATGTCCCAAATTTTAGACATATAACTCTATTTTTAGATATTTAAATTAAATTTAGCCAAATCCTCGCACCCGTATCCGCACTTGGATCTATACCCCCGAATCTTAAAATTTAGATCATGAAGAATCCGACCTCTAGATCCATATCCGTATCGGACACATGTACCCGAATTCAAGCAACTTAGGCCATAGTCCTGTTTTGTTTCCATGCACATGCTTTTATCAGAGTCGTTATATGGAATCTCTGGTACTTTTTATGGATTTTTTGGTAGCTCAAGTGAATAAGACAAGGAGACACATCAGTCCTGCTAATTCTTATATTTGTGATGAAAGTGTGCAGTGAAGTTCTTTTGCAATTAGAAAATTATGATCCTTCTTAGTTACAACTTACAGTTATAGTTACAATGAACAGGTGAACAGCTCAGGAGTAATGCCGATTATTTTCTCTACATCATCACTAGCCCTTCCTGGCACTTTGGCACGTTTCACTGGTGTAGGTTTCCTGAGAAAGGCTGCAGCAGGTTTAAACCCTGGAGGTAAGTAAAAAATAGTGCAGTTACCTTACTTCACGTTCACTTTTCAATGAAAAAGTTTTGTGCATTAAACTCGACTCCGTCTGAACTTACGATGCATATGCATCTCCTTTCCTGATGTACAAAAAATCTGAAACAAATTGCCGACTATCTCTAAGTGAAGAGGGTAAGTCTTGTAAAACCTGTTGTGCAATACTTTTGAGTTAGTGGTAATACGTAAAAGATAGAGCAACTAGAGGCAGAAATGGGAAAGTGACTTGTCTAAGGTGGACTGGTGGTATTTTTATTAAAGCCTTGCACTACAGAGGAATATTTGATTTTACATGGTGCTGTGGTCTAAATCTTCTCCCCAAGGGGAGATTATCGGTGGGTCGGTGACTGTCATTTTGGAAATAAAACGAAAAAGATAAAAACTGGTTTTTGTATTTTCAACAAAAGGAAATAAGCAAAACAATGAGAATTAGCTTATTATTATTGATAGTGCATTTCTTTCGGCACATGCATGTGTGGACTTAATTTTTTCACTTCGTAACATTTTGAGGGCTACAACTAAACAGCTGTTTGTTTGTAGGTTCTTTCTATCTGCCGACAAACATTTTGTTGATTGCCTTCTTCAATTACTATTACACGTTCCTGCAATTGGACCCTGATGATGTTAGTGATCAGTTGAAACGACAAGGTGCCTCAATCCCACTTGTTCGACCGGGTAAAAGCACAGCGGCATTCATCAAAACGGTATTATTGCCTTCTCCAGTTTCTTTGATAGTCGTGTTCTCTTTCTGCTTAATGCCTATCTTGATTCTCAAATATAGCTCTTCACCCATCATTTTCATAACATCGAAATGGCCGTGATACATCTAATGGGAAATTAACCCACAGCTTTGGTAAGCTCAGTTGTTAGTGCACTAAGAAACTATAAATCGTTCTAGAATAAATCTAGCAGGACCGGCACTCTTTCTTAAGTGAGAATAAGCATTTTCGGTATTTGAATCTTTTGATGGAGATATTAGAAAACTGTAGATATAGTTAGATATTTATATAAATGAAGTACTTTCTCTGTCCCATTCTATGTGAATAAAGTCGGAGAGTGACGGTCAAAGCACTTAATTTTCGGTGGGAATTTGGACTCATATTTATCAAACTTTTGGAAGAAAATATATGTATATGCGAAACTACATAAAAGTAATATAAGTCACAATGGTTAATAAGTCAAGATAATACAACAACAACAACAAAATACCCAATGTAATCCCACAAGTGGGGTTTGGGGAGGGTAGAGAGTACACAGAAGGTTGTTTCTAAGGTTGTTTCTGATAGATCCTCGACTTAAAATAAGAATAATTCAAGATAATTTGATGGAAAAATTGTTGTCAAATAAAAAAATGATTGACCCCCATAGTTATAGTGTCATATCCCCTGGTGACTTTGTCGGGGAACGTCAATAGCCTGTATATATTACCTTTAATAGTTAGATTAGCCACCATATTGGGATCCTCGTCTGTTTTAAGCAAGGTGATCTGGTGTTTGAAATCGTTGACCTGATTAATCTGAATTTGTGTCGCATAAGGCCTATTAAAGGGTGAAGCTCCCTACCAGGAGTTTCTTCATTCTCAAGGCTCGAATATGAGATCTTTGGTTTAGGGTCGAAGGATACTATTCATCCCACCACAACCTTTGGTAGTGCGATTTCACTTCACTGTTTCTTTTCTAGCAAGGATAGTGTCCCTTTTCTGTATACTTGACTCTCTAGAATCGGTAATTGATGTGTCGCATATATACCGTATAAATAGCTGCACATTGTAATCTTATTAAGGTTCAAAGATGAAAGTGTTTTGTCTTGATTCATGCCATAAATGGGGATTTACAGGTACTCAGCCGGATATCAGTTCTTGGTTCTGCATTTTTGGCACTTCTCGCTGCTGGCCCTGCTGTGATTGAACAAGCCACACACCTCACTGCTTTCCGAGGCTTTGCAGGCACGTCAGTGCTTATTCTTGTTGGTTGTGCCACAGACACTGCAAGGAAAGTACAAGCGGAGATCATATCCCAAAAGTACAAGAATATAGAGTTTTACGACGTTGATAATAAATATTGAAACAAGACTTCTGGTTAAAGCTGGAGACATGAGATTGTATTACATAAAGAGAACATAAACACCACGACACAAACTTGATCTGCACGTGAGAGACTCTACTTTCGATTCCCCACCCCCTACTTTTCATAATCATCCTATTCTAGTTTCTCTGTATTACTAACTTAGATGTACATGTTTCTTAGTTCTGTGTAAATGCAGGCACACAACTGCCTTCTTTTTGTGTTATTTGTTTTTATTCAATTTTCTGGAGTGTCTCAATGATCTGAATTCAAAGACAAGAAAACCAAGATCTCTGGACTTCTGTTTAAGTAGTAGATTGAGGGGAAATGTGAAACTTATGGCCTTGTGAACCAAACGTTAAGGGACTTGTGTCTTAAGTCACAGGTTTGTTTTTGTTCGATTTTCTTCTTTTGGGAATGAGGATCACGAATAGTTTGAACAATTGTAGACCATTTAGGATATATACCATTAGCTAAGTAATAACCCATATTGTATTCTTTTCCTTGAATAACATAATAGGCAGGAGGCGCCATACTGCTAGCAAGATTGAAAAATAAATGTGATGACTCTAAAACATTAATATTGTTATTGGTGCCAAGCAAACCAAAATAAGCATGCCATATCCAAAGGTCATAATAAGCAACAGCTTCAAGAATAATTGTTGGTGATCCACTATGACCAGCGTATTGCCTAGCCCATGGACAATTTTTTCATTTCCAGTGCATGCAATCTAGACTACCTAGTCACAACCGCAATTACAATCACAATCGCAACAATTTTCGGAATCATATCCTAATTTTTTTCCGAATAGTGCTAAATCTGGAAACGACCTACCGGATTACTAAATTATTGTTGTGATCAATTAATTATTATGTTATGTATTGTATTTTATCTTGTATTTAAATTATTATGTTATGGATTATATTGTATTGCTATCTTGTATTTAAATTATTATGTTATGGATTGTATTGTTATCTTGTATTTAAATTATCATATCATGTATTGTATTTTTAAATTAATTTTTTTGCATCTTGCCATTTTAATTTTGCGTATTCTTTATAACGAAAATTAATAATAAAATAAAATTTTATTATTCACGAAAATTAGAAAAAAAAATTTAAAATACTATTAATTTGAAACTAAAATAGTATATATTAAATAATATTTTTTTAAAATATTATATTACATTTAAAAAAGAATTAGGAATATTAGATATTTAATTAATGGAATTATATGTAAAATAATATGTTAATTAGAAAGTGCAAAATAATATGTTAATTAGAAAGTAATAGAAATAATAATAAAATAATGAAAAAGTTAAATAGAGAGTGTGAATAGTAGTTCTCAAAATTTGAAAAACTACTATTCAACTCTCTAAATTTGAAGAATAGAGGTGGATTGGAGTGCTCATTCTCTATTTTACTCTCCAAATATAGAGAATGGAGAGTAAAATAGAGGTGGGTTGGAAATGGTCTTATTCACTACATAAAAATCGTACATTATTATTCATCGCATAAAAAATCTTTGCATCATAAACCTCATATAACTAGCATGTGAACCAAATGATCTCGTAGCATAAATAATTGGAAACAAACTTGTAACAGCGGCAACATTCTTAGTGTAGTCCCACAAAGTAAATTTGGGGAAGAGAGAGCGTACACAAACCTTATCCAGTTATTCCTACCTTAGAGGCTAATTCCAATAGACCCTCAGTGGATACAAATTTATAAGCATAACCAAAATCAGATTCCAAGTACCTTGAAGCAAGATAGTGGGAAAAAAAGGACATGAAGCATTGTAAAATTTTGATAAAAATACTTATTTACTTGTGCTATGGAACTAGCGACTAAGTTTTTACAAATGACTTGAGATGTTATTGAGTTTATATAAGTACATATTAGCATCCTTCTACTGAAAAAACTAATCTTAAATACAATTACATTAACCAAAAAGGTAAAGAAAAACCACATTCCCTAGCCAAAATCTCCCTCTCTTACAACACCATTATCTTTTATACACGCATTTTCCACATGTACAACGATGATCCTGAGTGTAAGAATGTATCGCAGAAAGCTTCAATCTCAGAGTTGGTCATCGTATCGATATCTCAATGGAACTATTAGTCGTAATCTAGTCATCAGGCTCAGCTGAAAAGTCAGGCTCTTCAGGTTTCTGTAACTTAGGCAATCTTACATCTTTAAGCTTTTGAGCTCCTCTTCTTGTGTTAGCAGCAAATCTTGAAGCCAATATTGTGACTCCGAGGTGTGATATTCTCGGGGACGGATTTGAGCTAGCGTCACCTTGATCATGCTCCTCATTTTGCTCTGTTTCATTGACCGTACTCTCATCCAGAGAAAATGATTCCAGTGCTGCAAGATCTTTTGCCATTGTTCTCCGCTTGTGTCGTCTCCATGCAGCCTGTATGAAACAGGCTGCCCATGTGCGCCAATGGTGAGAGTAGAACCGGAATGTATGCTGGAGCTTCTTGCTATGAAGGCGTCTAAATTGGTTGGCGACAAACTTGAGATCTTCAGCTCTCAATGCGAATGCTTCTACTTCAACAAGCGCCTTGACTGTTCTGGTCGAAGAAGGCAAGTTGATCGTTGATTTCGGAAGCAAAGCCCAAGCGAGTAGCTCCTCTCCGCAAAAATCTCCAGGCCTCAATGTAATGCAATTGAAGAAACCAGTCCGACCACCATTCGTTGTAGAACTCTCGAGCCTACCTCTGATGATAAACAACATTTCCGCGACTGGATCTCCTTCACGGACAATATAAGTGCCTTCTGTGCTTAAGGACGAGACTAGACGTTCACATATTGCATCAAGTAATTGATCATCCATTTGGGAGAAAAATGGAACCTAAATAGTTAAAACAAAATAAGTCAAGATGAGCTTAACATGCAAGAAGGAATCAACAACGACAAAGAATGCATCTGTAACAAATGTTTTTATAATTGCAACTGAATCAACAAACATCTGTTCTATACGGATCGAAAAGCGTAAAAATATAACAGAGATAATGGCACACACCTGAAGTATCACATTTTAGCGAGTTTCCTATCGAAAGTTGTTCACTTTTCCTACCTGAACTATATCACTAACTATTTATCAAAACACACTTCAACGATCAGTTGTTCCCTTTTCCAATCTGAACGATGGTGATATTTCAGGTAGGGAAAGGGAACAACTGATAGTTGAGGTGTGTTTTGATGAATAGTTGGTAATAGTTTAGGCAAGAAAAGTGATCACTTCATAGTTCAAGTAGAAGACTCGCAAAAACGTGAAACTTCAGCTATCTTTTTTACCATTAACTCAATATAAAAATGTGTTTATCTGAAAGCCAGTAAACATATGCAAGAAACCAGGGCCAAAAAGGGTGGTGTAATAGAGATGCATATTGAGAACATACTCAAGAAATGGAAAAAAGACCAACAATATAAGTGTGCATCTTTTTAGAAGCCACCCTTCGAGCACGTGCTTTTTGATAATATACCAAACACTTCCGAAATAATCAGTTCTGATGAAGGAAAATCATACCCTTCGGACAAGGTCCAGGCAAAGATGGCGTTGGATGTCACGACGAAGATCAGTAGGCAGGCCATGTAAAATTGTCTCTTCATCTACTCCTCTAGTAGCAACCCATTTATACTGATCAAAACGTCTAACCCGCTTTCTCAAATCTTCTGGAAGTTGACGATGCTCCATCCACTCTTCAGTATCTCTTCTCTTGAGTCTCCATTCCTCGAGCCTCAACGTCAAAGACTGCAAGTATGTCTACATGAAAGAAAAAAAATTAAGAGTTAATATCCAAAAAGAATGATAAGAGAAGAAGTTGATTGCAAAGTCCTAAAGTTATGTACAACTTGCAGCTTGCACCCAATTAGAGTATTAACATGACAACAACATTACCTAGTGTAATCCCACAAGTGGAGTTTGGGGAGGGTAGTGAGTACGCAAACCTTACCCCTACCTTGTGAGATAAAGAGGCTGTTTCCGCTAGAGTTTAACACTATTTATCATTTAATAAACTAACATCATTCTTTTTATCAAACAAGGCCAACCAAACTTGTAAGACTTGAGCATGGCTCCTCTATCCCCCACCTTATAACTGAAGTTTGCAGAAAAGATCATTCTTGAAAGGCTAGAGAGCCTAATTGACACATTTACTGCTCCGTGTTGACATCCCGCCCCTCCTACTCCCTGGGGTTTCACTAAAGCACCTGAATTCGTTAAAAGCTTATTTTTAAATTACTCTGATTGTTGATCGAGCTTATGTGTCATTTGTTTTACTTAGTTGAATAAAGTGCGTGATTACATGCTCTTAAAGCAACATGTATTACTTTTGATTGACTATTTTTAAAAACCTAAAAAGAAGAGCCTAAAAAATCATATAAATTGTAAAACCATATGACTAGATACTACTAATTATATTCATGATGGTGCTACAAACAAATAACGACTCAGTCCCAAACAAGTTAAGGTTGACTGTATGAATCCTTAGTGATCATGTTTCTCCATTTAAATACCATCTCAGGCCAACATTATACAAAAAAATTTAAAAGATAAAAATACTAGAAGTTCTTTTCTATTGGCATAAAAGTCTCGAATAAGGCTAAAAGAACTCCTAGAAATCATAGCACTTAATATAGTAACATGACCAAAATATATCCCTAATTAATTAGTACTGCCTATATACAAAATATATCCCTGATTAATTACTAGCACCTATGCCTATCTTTTTCTTCTGTAGTGTCTTATCTTTCGCAAAGTATGCATCGATTCCAAGAAATGATAGTCTTTCAAACATCTTCCCCTTCCATGTGATTTCAACTCTACCTCATCCCTTTAAACATCTATATTCACCATGGTTTCATGCCTATTGACTAGTGCACCTAGAGGGCAACACAGACCAAACCATCTCATACTAATAATAAGTTGCATGAACTAGCAGTTCGATACTCTAGCAATTGTTATTATGTAAACCTTGATATTGTTAACTTGCACTCGAAAACTTAAGCATCCCATGGCATTCATGCAAAATTTATGCATGTAAAGAGGAATTATAAAATTACTGCCACGTTGATTCCAAGCAAGTTGGTATCGGTTATTTTTTTTATTTTTTTATGACGAGGGAAACCCGCAGCCGCTACCCTTTTGGTGCGCACAGGGTAAAACCCCCGCTCCTATGTAATAGCTCGCAAACCACATAGGAGAGGTAACCCACACTAGGCAAGCCCGGTGCGATAATAGGCAAGTTGGTATCGGCTATGTTGAACCTTCAAGGTCCATGTAGTAAGCCCATATGAATCAAACAATACATTTATAAAATGATAATAGTTTCTTTATCTCTAGAAGTTCTCTACATTTTCTACTAACTAATAAATCTATAGAGAGTAATAATATATGCAAGAAAATTTACCAATCAAGCATAATCTAGGATACGTCAAATCAAGAACAACAATTATAACTGTCCACGTGTTGGTCAAGATCATGCTGTTAATAAACAGTCGAGAGAAAGAAGTACAAGGTCTAATAAAACAAGCTCATATCGAGGGAGAATGAATAGCAGCAGAACCTGTGATTTACCTGCATATTCCCAATAAGGTGCGCAAACAAAACCAGACCCAAAATTGCAATAAGTATAGCAAAGGAAGTCTCCCCGATGAATGTACTCGTTGACAAATTCTGCCCATAAGAACTGTAACACAAGAAAAGGAAAGATTTGAAGTTCAGATCCTCCTTCAAATGGCTCGGTAAAAAGTAGATTAGAGGGGCAACTGGCACATTTACTCTCTCAATGTAATTACATCCTTAAGAACCTTTTTCAACGGCTCCATCATGTATTTTCAAGACAAAGAAGACAAACCATGATTTATAGACTATACATCCTGCAAGCAACATTTCTAGGTGCTAGCTTGTTTAATGAAACAAAAGATGTAAGGACCAGAACCCACAATAATCAGTAAACGTCTACGACTGTTCTTTGAATGACAAGAATAATCATATCACCCCCAAAAACTCCCTGAGAAAGATGTCGTGAAGTAGATAGTTGGAACTCATACCATCCATGTTAGGTGTTGAGAAATATGTCACTCACAAGGCCAGATAACAAGGTTTTTTCAAAAAAAATAACCATGGTGTCCAGGTCAGCTTGTACGCACCTCGATTAAGTCCATGGGCTACCTACCACCTCCCACCAACACCTGGTACTAGGTAACTCTATCCACCAAGGCTAGATCAGATGAAAGATCACCTAATGTGTTGTCTCTACTGGGATTTGAATGTGAAACCTTATGGTGTTCAATCCACTTCATTGACCACTAGGCCACACCCCGGAGTGCACTTTCAAAATTGGAAATGCCTAATTGGCTTATCATTTCAATAAATTACAGCCAAAAACACTAGGTAAGAACATTATAAATGTAAATGATGTCATTATTTGGTCCAACCCCGTAGGAAAATTACCTCAGCTGTTGTAAGCCCCACCACAAGCAATAGAAGTATTTTGCGATAAAACTTGAGGAGACAACATCCTTTTTAACTGCACTTTCAAATATTCCATATTTAAAAGTACTATCCCCATCTGGATCACATCTTTCAAATACCTTGGTGATATTTGCCCAACTCTTACGAGGATTTAGGTCAAAAGTATCACAATCCAAGTAGCGAAGCACGCACTGCGTAGAGCTGTCTTCCTTTCGGCATATTGATTTCCAGCAAGAAGTATATCGATCAACTGACAGTAAATACCATGCTGCACCTATAACCTGAAGAAAAAGAAAGAAAAACAAATACTCTTTCGTTATATCAACTCTAAGAAAAGAAAACAAAAAGAAACAAAGAGAAGCAAAACTCCTGCATAAATGCAGAGGTTATCAACCAATACTTTGTGACAGTCACAAGTTAATACCACAATTAACCGGACTTTTAACGCATCAATTTTGGAAATAAAGTTGTTGGAGCTACATACATGACTTGCCAACATGTAGAGAAGTAGATTATATGCAGCCCCTGCCCAAGCAGTTTTTGTGACAACTCCAGTAGCTTTGATAATCTGTGAACTTAATGGAAATATAAGATACAATCTGGGAATGTATTGGATTAGGACAATCAGGGCAAGAGCATTATTGTTATGATTAGCATGCTGGCTTCTCGTTGCTGGTATAATGAACCAGATGACTATCTGCAAGAAAGATTACTGTTTCATCATACCCTGCTCTATTACAGTAAAAATAGAGAAATTTTAAGGACGGATGAGATATGAACTAGAAAAACGTGTTATCAATTTCTTCACATTTAAGGCTACCACCTTTAACCAGCATATGATTCAAATACCCTGTTACCAACTAGAATCAAGAAACTGGAACTATACGGCAAAATCACTAGTGACTAGTCCAAAATCAGGCCAACATTCCTACAAAACCTCCTAATTACGGTATATGAAAATATTTCAATATTTACATGGTATATATTTTTACCATATCTAATACTCCCCTCAAAATGGGTGTATATAAGTATGACCCTAGCTTGCTAGAAATGTGGTCAATTTTGGATCCTCAAAGTGCTTTTATGAGAACATCAATTAGTTGGCCTTTTGAGTTGACAAAACTCGTAACAATGCACCCAAACTCAATCTTTTTGTGAATGAAATGACAATCCTCTTCAATGTGTTTCATTCTTTCATAAAAGATTAGATTTGAAACGATATGTAGTATGGGTTGATTATCAAAAATCAATCCTTCGTCCCAATTTATGTGGCACTTTCTTTTGTTTATCCCAAAAAGAATGTTAAACTTATGCTTGGTCAAACATTGCCACATAAAATATAATAACCTGAAGTGAACCATCTATCAAAGGGACAACCTGCCTAATTTGCATCAGAATACCCAACATCTGCATCTCCATTCCCCAATTAACCTTGTCCTAGAGAGCCCTTCAAATATATTAGGATGTGAAATACTGCATTCCGGTGACTATCACAAGGTGATTGGAGAACTGGTTGGGTGATTGTAAGATAGTTAAGTTTTTTAACAAGTCCCCAATATCTACCTTGATCCATTAGAGGCTCCCCCTATCATTGAACAAGCTTAGTACTTGGATCCATGGGAGTGTCCACACAAGTGTGTAGTTCAACATACTTGTATCTTCCAAAATATCTAAGGCCTATTTCCTTTATGAGATGACAATTCTATTATCAGATTGTATCACCTCAATGCCTCGAAAGGATTTAAGCATCCCCAAATCCTTAATATGAAATTGACTTGATAGACGTTGCTTAAGCTATGCAATACCTTCATGACCATCACTTGTGATAACAATGTCATCAAATAAAACAGTTAAAATGATATGTTTGTCATGAGATTAATGCCTGTAGAATACTGAATGATCAGCTTATGTTTGAATCATTCCAAATTGTTGGACGACAGTTCAAACACAACCAAACCATGCTCTAGGAGACTTCTTGAGACCATAAAGAGATCAATGAAGTCAACAAAGAGATCAAATTGCAATCCAATTAAGTGCAGAAGCTTGTGAAATGTTTATGAGGTAAAATGCTTCTAGTGGAACAACATACCTGAGGTAGAGGAAGAGTTGCAATCAGATCAATGAAAAAGTCAGATTTTAAATATCGTCGAGCAATTTCTCCAGGATCCATTACAAGCTCACCCTTCCCAAATACTCTTGTATTTGGGGCAACATAAGCAGTCCGGAACTTAATGAACACATGTAATAGATAGAAAAAATCCGCTATAGTTCGGAAAATGGTGACAACAATTCGCAAATTCAAATCTGTTTTCACACAACTCGACTCTTTCGTTCCTTCTATGATGGGCAAAAAGAAATACAATGGATCAACAAACAGTGCCAGCAAGCATGATATAATAAATATTCTATTCCACTGAATTACAAGGTCACTCCCCGGATCAAGTATTCGCTTCCTCCAGGACTCATGGTCCTCGGGATACACCTTCTTAGGCCTCCCAAACTTAAGAGTATCAGTGACTTTATATTTGCCATCAGAGTTCAATAATGGAGGTGAGAATTTTTTCTCTACGTTCGAACTGTCTGCTATTCCTCCCAAAAAACCACCTTGTTGCTTTTCACCAGAGTAGAACCTAAAAAATGCATAAATCAACTATGAGCTAAACAAGAAAGTCCTTGATTATGATACAACAAGAACATACACAGTGAAATCCCACAAGTGGAGAGTGAAATCCCACAAGTGGAGTCTAAGGAGGGTACAGTGACCCTCGGCTCAAGTACATCAAATCAAAGTAGGTCCTTGATTATGACATAACTAGGAAAATTTTGCCCTCATTGAACTAACTAAATGATCTTCACTCTTCAGTAAAGAAATCAAATACAAAATTGTACAATCCAGCTTATGTTCCATGTCATGTTAAGCGGAAATGAATACAAGATATTTTTCAATATCTAGCATCCAGCACAATAAAGAACCAAAATATGCACAAATCAACTATGGGCTAAACAAGAAAGTCCTTGACTATGACACAACAACAACAAAAACATACCCAATGGAATCCCACGAGTGGGGTCGGGGAAGAGTAGAGTGCACGCAGACCTTACCTCTACCTATACTTGTTTCCAGAGGACCCTCAGCTCAAATACATCAAATCAAAGTAGGTCCTTGATTATGATAAAACTAGGAAAACTTGCCCGCGCTTTGCGCAGTCGACAAAACCTCATGGAACTAACAAAATGATCTTCCAGCAAAGAAATCAACACACAAAATTGCACAATCCAGCTTCTGTTTCAATTCATATTTTGGAAAAGCAGAAATGAACACAAAATATCTCAATATCTAGCATCCAGAACAATCAAGAACCAAAGGAAAACCAATCTTTAAACACCCAAAGTTCTAATTTCTACAATATATCACCAAAAAAAAACAAAAAAGATCTCATCTTTTTCCAAATTACTACACAAGAATTTATCAAATCACAGAAACTAAACCAAAAACAAACAAAAACACAAAAAAAAAAAAAAATATCACATACCTTACAAACCTCTCCTTCTTCAGCTCCATTCCAAGAAGGGTAACAAAAAAAATAATCAAGAAAAGGTTTTTTTTAACCCCCTTTACTCTTTCATCTCTTCTAAATGTGAACACAACACAAGTCTTCAGAAAAAAAGTGGTCAGAAGGGAACAGTGAACTAAACTAAAAATACCCAAAAAGCCCTTTAATCAAGAAAAAAGATTAAAAAAAAATTTATAAAAAATAAAAAACATTCTTGAAAGTATGTTTTGTAGTTAAGATTTGCAGAGTTCTGTAAAATTCTGATAAAATAAATAATTTTAATGTGTACATGAAGAGTGAATTGGTGTGGTCAGTGATTGATATTTTAGATTTGGAAAATTTCAAAGTAATTAATTCATTTTAATAAATTAGAGTTAGTTGTTAGTATTAAATTATGGTGTTAATTAAGGTGCAGATGCAATTAGTCAAGAAATGTTGACCAGAACAGGACTATATGTATAAATAATTAATAGTAATAATAAATTGCATTTTTACAAAAATAAAAAATAAAAAAATCATGTGAAGTCATATTCATTTGTGGGGCCCATGAAGAATTTTTTTTTTTTCTTAAAAAAAATTGATTATCCTATTGGAGGCATGGTTACTAGTGGACCTACTAATCTTTTATTTGTTTATTCTTAATTTTTCCCATAATGACAAAAAAGAAATGATCGGTTGGTGACGATCTATTGAATGATATGCATTGTTTTTGAAAGGTGGAGTCATTTTTTGGTGAACTTTTTGAAATATGTGTGGTCAACTTTGTTAGAGCTCAAGTTTTATTGGTCAATTGATGAAAAACTATTAAATTATATTTATTACATTCGATAAGTGGATTTCACTTTTTTTTGGAGTTTATGTGTCATTAAATAAGAATTCAAGATTATTTCAATTTTTCATAAATATTTGTTCATAGATTTTCTGGAATTACTACATAATTAAGTACACTTCACTACTGAATATACTATTATTACCTATATTTTTAAAATATTACGTATCTTATCACAAATTAAGAGTTTTTTGTCATATATTGAAGAAAAAAATACTTAGATACATGTATTTTTGCTATCAGATACACAAAAATAGGGAAAGATGTGAGCGAGATCGGAGAGGAAGGCGAGTGAGATTCGTATGTATCCCAAATACATGTGAACCATACTAGATACATGTATCTGGAATACCAAATGCATGGGAGAGCGGTGAGTGAGATAGGAGAGAGGCGAGGGAGGAGAGCAAGATTTGAAATGTAACTTAGAAATATGTGAATACACTTGGATACAACGTATCTAGAACAAATTACACCTAATTTTAACCATATGTATTTGAGATACATGTCTTGACGAATCTTGCGATTTGTGAACTAGAATATATCTAAGTAATTAACTCTTAAAATAGTGAAATTTATGTAAATTCCTCGTGATTTTTTGGAACAAGTGTCATAAACTTTGTTTGAGCTCAAATTTTTTAGAAAATATTCTAAAGTTGTTGATACTCGTATTTGGGCTCAAAACTTTTCACAATCCAAGCCCATACCCCTAATTTGTTCCAATTTTTCAGCAGCAGTCCAAACCCAAGTTGCTTCTACACGTTGGGTGTGTTGTGATTGAAAAATAAAAATCGAATCAAACTTTGATAAACTCGAATCGGAGAATCGAACACTCGTCCTATAAAGAAGTACAAAAGGAGATCAATAATTAATTTATCCAATATTGAGAGGACACTATATGATAGAATTTCTCAATTATTGTGTAACGGAATGATCAATTTTATTTCCTTTTCACTGATTGTGCAACTATTTTTTAGATTAAAAAAATCAATCACGATAATTTTCATCACCGTTCATTAGTGGCTGAAGCGAGATTTTCATTCAAGTATTTATCATCAATTATATGTATTCATAAAAAAAAAATCACATATATATAATGTAATTTTTCAAAAAAATGATTCAAATGAATAAAAGTATAGGTAGAATTTTTTGACCAATAAAATTCACCGAAAATTCATGTTTTTGAATGGTGTTATTAAAACCATCTTTTCATTGACAAGAAAGTTAGAAACATAATTCTAATCCGTAGTAGTACTACCAACTTATTAGAATTTTTTTTTTTTCTTATCATCTTAGCAAATTGTCATATCATAAGTTCTGTACTTATAATATTTTTATAACCTTCAACACATGTAACATTTTTTTTATTAGAATAACTTTCCTACTAAAAGAATATAAAATTTAACAAACAAGCACCAAATTAAAGATAGAATAAAAAATATTGGATACTTATCTTCCAAACCATACAGATATAATAAAGATAATCTCATTTGTCTTGAAATTTCCATGGCATTTAGTGTATATTATAACATGATGAAATTAATTTTATAACTAAATATTTACGTGCTTGAATAGATGTGATGACACTGATAATAATTGATTGATATATTAGGTAAAATATATTGATAAACATGTGTTTTTGTGGTTAAAAGTTATTAAATTGGAGAAAGTTAAATGACTCAAATGAAATAGAGAGTGAGTTAGAAAATTCGTTTTTTCAAAAGGATATTTAGAAAATTATAAAAGATTTTAAGAATAAAATATAAAAACTTTCAGTAAAATAAAAAATGCTCGTAAGCTGAAAATTTTAATATAAGCTTGAAATGACCAACGCAACTTACAATTTTCAACAGAATTTAACTTATAAAAACCTTTAATTTCTCAAACACATAAATAAAATTTTAAAAATATTTATAAATAAATTTGATCAGCTTATAAATTGATTGAAAAAACTTCTCATATTTGATCTTAATAAGTATCGTTTTTCTCCTCTCTTTTTCTTCTTTTTATTTGTATGTTCCTATCACAAATTCATAATTGTTTGAACCAATCTTTTCAGTGACAATAAATCAAGATTTATCCTTTCGTACTTAATTAGCTCCTTGTCTTGTCAAGGAGTATTGTCCTATCATGTTGAATTTTATAAGAGGTTTCCCAATTAATGCTCTTTTTCTTTTCATTTTATGTTATCGTGTTTGATTATATATAAAATTTTACAAAAAAATAAATAAAAATTTATGGTTTAAAATAAATTATAGATATTTTGTGACTATTAATATTTTTTAAAGAGTAAAATAAAAAAAATTAAAGATAAATTGATTTTAAATATAGAAAGGTATTTTTTTTTTGTGGAATATACTTATAAAAATAAAAAATCCAATAAGTACTCCAAAATTCAAAAATCATATTACGCATTTAGATAGTAAATTGTGACAACAATTAGTACCAAGTGATAGTCTAAAATATTAGTCACTTAACTTCCAAAAAAAAAAAACAAATATAAACAAAACCTACATATAAATATGAATTTTTCTTCATTGTATCTAGTCTTTTGGCATATTATGTATAAAATAATATATATATATATATATATATACACACACACAAAAGACATAAGAAAATGACCAGCAACTAAGCATGCCAAGACCAAACTATTTTAAACTTTATGTTTGCATTGAATTGGTATAAATGAACCAACAGCTTCTGTTTTGTCCATATTTATAAATAAACATACAGCCACACAAAGCATCTCGCATTATCATAGTCTTCGAGGATTCGTATCGCAAGAGATATAATACAGACAATAAGCATTTGTGATCGCTTTGACGACTTGATGATTAAAAAAGAGAAAAGATTTAAAATATATCCGAACGTTGACTGAAATTGTTGTAATAATATCAAATTTTGAAAATGACCTTTTACCCCCTATACTATTTAATAGTGTATTTTAAAGGTATATATGTGCTCACATGTACATCATAAATATTGTATCATTATATATAGTAATGTGTCCACGTAGGCATATATATACTTTTAAAATACACTATTAAATAGTACAGGGGTAAAAGGTCATACATAAAGTTTGATATCGTAATAACAATTTCAATCAAAATTGAAGTATTTTTCAGACCCTTTTTTCATTAGAAAATGAAGGCAATTGTAATATTTAAATGGTACAAAAATGTAAGTGTTTGAATTTGAGACAACATCCAAAAGAGGTTCACAAGAAGAAGCGAAATTTTGGAACATTCTTGGTATAGTACATTATCATCTGTTAGGATATGCTTTTAGTATGCCCTATTTTGAGTCATTTCCAAGAAATGGATAATCATTTGGGGATCTAGTCAATTGAGGACTTCTTCCAATTATGTATGTCCCAAACTTTGTAGGTAGAGTTACCTCTAGATGTGAATTCAGAATTTAAATACTTTAGGTTCATATTTGATAATCTAATATCACGTAGTTGATTTACTAGATTTGATTTCTATATGAATATACTTATTTAGTGAAAATTTATGCCCTTTCCACTCAACATCATCAAATCACTAAAGCCCACTTTTGTCCCTGCTAGATGCAACTCAAGCAAGAGCTAAATTATTAGTTGAGCGACAACCCTTCCACTTGACACCATTGGGTTTCTAAGGCCGACTTTTTGGACTACACGACAATACTCGAACAAGAGCCCTTGCTTGACGAAAATCGAGCAAAGAGTCCAGACTTAGCATATCATCACTAGCACCAAGATTGTCACTATCAATATCAATCTCATGAAAAAGAAAAAACCTTAGCAATATTCCTCAAGAGTCATAACCAAGCATTGTCCCAAATGGAGGCCTCTCAAGTCTCTAAGTCAACATAAAGAACCAACTTTTTGGTGTATAACTACTCTAGTGGTTGAACACCTTCACCATCAACCTGTCTACCGATTTCAAGCCACGCTGAAGGGTAACCTGTCTACCAATTTCAAGCCATGGTGAAGGGTAAGTGAAAACACTATTAATACTCCTGATAGGGCAGGGAAAAGAAGGAAAACTACTATAGCATTGGTGATGCATGTGGAAATATGACTTGGTATGTATTTGAAACATGAGACAACTAGGAAAAACAAGAAGGTTCAAAAGAGCCATTTATATAAATTTTACCCAAAAAATGTAGTACTATCACCTTGATAATCCAGTAACTACACTATGTATAACTTGCCTGGGCAAGTCATATAAGAGCAACTATGAACCAAGAAATTTGCTAAATTTTATAACTCCCTAGAGGGCTAAGAAAATGGAAATTTGCTGAAAACTAAAAACTATGCTTCTTTCAATTGATTCTTTTGGATGACCTCTGAATTCTATGAAGTTTTGTCTATACAAAGGATGCATGATTCTTAACTATGGAGAGATCTTCGACAGAGGAGACTTGATGGACCGGCGACTTAGGCGGTAGCTGCATTGCTGTAGAAGCTGCTGAAAGGCCTTGAAGCATTTTTATAACTTCAGCTGGATCATCAAGATAGTACTTAGCCATACTCGGTTTCTGCCCAACGGTGCAGGCAAAGACTTCTGCATTATCAGGCAGAGAATTGTTGCTTGCAATGCTCTCAAACATGTCTTCGTCTGATCTGTCATCACCTATGCACAACACGAAATCGGGAGACTTCCCTTTGCTCTGCATCGACGCCAAGAGGCTTTGAAACACCAGACCTTTGCTTACATCCTGCAATAGATTAATGTACATATACATGATGAGTGTGCATCCATTTGAAAGATCATTGTACTAGGGTTAATTTTCCATACCTGTGGTTTCACCTCAACAATGTGTTGGCCTCGTTTAACAACCACGGGCTCGTTAGCAAGCACACTCTCGAGGTGATCGAGAAGCTCTTTAGCCTGCCAAATGCCAAAGTCAGGGTCTGCTTCAAGATGATGCCACACTAGTGCACTTTCCTTCTGCTCTATTGACGAGCCATCTGTTGCCTCAGTGTATTTCTTCATAATAGGCAACACCACTTTTTTCCAGTCAAGGTCTGCAGGTACCGGACGAGATTCCCAATCGGAATCCTTACTCCACCTTAACGAAATACAAAGCAATTAAAAAAAATGAATAACATCACAAAGATAAAAATATAATCTTGAATTATAAAGATTGTGGTCTTACCTAGTGAAATAACCATGCTCTGCTGATAAGCCAAGTTCCGGACACGGAGAGAACCACTTGCTGAGCGTATCCCTTCCTCTACCACTCACGATAAACACGATGTTCTTTGGATCACTGCATAAACCATTCAGAGTTGAGATGACTTCTGCACTTGGGGCTTTGTCCACTTTATCCTCTGGCAACATAGTACCATCATAGTCGAGTAGGATGAGCCTGCTGTTTGTCAATTTATAAGAAGAGACAATATGGGCTACCGAAAGCTTCTTGAAATTCGGTCCGAGGGCAACAACTCTGAAGCCGAGACCAAGGCCAATACCCCAACATCTCTTGTGATAATGCTCTTCACAAGCTCTCTTGAGGTCTTGATCGAAACTCCTCGCCCAATATGCAACGTCATGAGAAGAAACATATCTATAGTGCTTCTCATGACGCAATTCTTTTTCGCTATCATTCATCATGGCCCCTGAAGTCATACCAGTGGCAACACTCTCAATGTCCCATGGATTGACCCTGATGGCACCGCTAAGAGACGGGGAGCAGCCAATGAACTCAGAAACAACAATCATACTCTTTCGTCGTTCTCCATTAAAACCTGGACCCAAGGCCTTATCCAAATTATTGTTGCTCTGCCTAGAAACTGTATACTCATAAGGCACCAAATTCATTCCATCTCTAACAGCATTAACAACAACACACTCAGAAATCGCATAGTGAGCTATCTTGTCCTGCGTAGAAACAGGACCGTTAATACATACAATCGGTTCATACCCCGGTTTTCCATATTTCATATTGATCTCACTGGCAATCCTCTTGACCTCTTCTTCAACCTCTCTGATATCATTTCCTCTACTTCTCGGGGGGTTCGTAATCTGAACCAACACTACCCTTCCCCTCAACGACGGGGATTGCTCGAGAAGATGTCCCATCGCCAAAAACTTCAGACCAATCCCTTTAAACATATCCATATCATCAATACCCAACAACACAATTTTCCCCTCATACTTCTCTTTCAATTCCTTCGCCTTCTTCGCTGTATCAGGTAAAGACATAACATTTTGGATCTGCCCCATGTGAATACCAACAGGAAGGATTTTAATAGTCACCGTTCTACCAAAATAGTCAATACCAATGTAACCCCTTTTTGACTGATAATCCAAACCTAACATCCTACTACAACATGACAAGAAATGTCTAGCATAATCAAATGTCTGAAAACCAACAAGATCACAATTCAACAAAGCCCTCAAAATCTCATCCCTAACAGGCAATGTTCGATAAATTTCAGACGATGGGAAAGGACTATGAAGGAAAAACCCAACTTTTATCCTACTATACTTTTTCCTCAACATAGTAGGCAAAACCATGAGATGATAATCTTGAATCCAAACATAATCATCATCAGGATTAATCACCTCATAAACTTTATCAGCAAAAATCTTGTTTGCTGATACATAAGCCAACCAATTAGACCTATCAAATCTTACACCATGACTAGATGTCAAAGGCAACATGTAATGAAACAAAGGCCATAAATAATGCTTACAAAAGCCATGGTAATACTTGTTTATCAAATCTAATGACAAGAAAGTTGGTACACACCTAAATTTCTCCCATAAGAAATTAGCAACTTCTTCTTGATCATTCAATTCAACATCAGCTTTCAAACAACCAACATAAACAATCTCCAAATCTGGTGACAAACCATCTTTCAGCTGCAAAATCAATGTATCTAATGCATATCTGTCCCATTCAAAACACCATTTTTTCCCCTCTTTTTCATCTTTACAAAAAGCTTTCACTGGTAACTGATTTGCTACAATGATCCTTCTACTCCCATTTTTCACACTAGGTGAAACTTCCCCCTTTTCTTCATCTCCTCCTTCTCCTCCTCCTCCACCAAAATCTGTTATAATCCCTGGAACATTCATCAACTTTGGGATTCGAGCCCGATCAGTAACAGAATAGTCATCAAGATTAAGCAGATTGAAACAAGATCTTGACAACATAATCAAAACACAAAAAACAAACAAAAAAAAACTTGGGTATCAAAAATTAACACTTTTTAATTATAAAGTTTAAAACTCTACTCCATAAACAGAGCAAACACCAAAGATTCTTGAATTTTCAAATGATGAAACCAAAAGGGTATTTTAAAAAACAAGTAAAAACCACACAACAATAAAAAACACAAAATCAAGAACTTGGGTATGCAAAAAAATTGCTTTTTGAAGATAAAGTTTAGAGCTTTATACCATTTTTAGACAAATAAACACAGCAAACTCCAATGGATTCTTGAAAATTCAGAAAGGACGTTTTTCAGAATTTTTTTTTTTTTTGCTTCTTTTTTATCGATGGGTGTTACAAATGAAAAGCTTATACTTGATTAAAAACCAAGAACTACTATATAAAAGTTTCATGGAGAAACCAAATATGGAAAGTTAATCAAAACTTAATTAACCCCTTATATATATATAATGCATATATATATAATAAATATATACAATTTATATATATATTTTTTTCTACACAAGGAAGGTGGTGGTGATTGAGGATAAGAACGAAGGGGAACAAGACCGACTTTACACCAATATGGGTTACTACGTGAATGGGTTTTTGGAAGGTTTGAGATTTTGTGGGTTATGGGGGTACGGGGTAAAACGGGGTGGGGTGGGGGTACGGGGTAAAAAGGGGATGGATGGGGGTAAAGAGTACTAATGAATGGCCAAGATTTGATTTTTATTACTTTTTGATGGTCAAGATTTGACAAGATCATATATATATATATATATATATATATATATATATATATATATATCTTCTTAATTAAAACAAGAAAAAAGATCTTTTTATAAAAAAAATTAAAAAAATTATTCCAAATAATCTATTTGGTGAGTTGTAACGCCTTTATCTCTCTAGAAGATCTTTATTTTCTCTCACTATATCTATTGTGTATAATTATATGTTTAAGAGGTCAATATGTATGTAAAAATTTAATGTGGGGTTGCCCGGGGGGGGGGGTGATTTTCATTATAAGATTATATATTAGGTCACATGTTAGATAACGTGGTCTTTTTATACACGAAGTTTACTTGTGGTGCTTATTGGTCTAAAATTTTAATACTATGATTCTTTTTTTTATCTTGGGAATAAAACAATATATATTTTAATTAATTTTCAATATTAGAAAAAAAAAAAAAGGAAGGAAAAGGGTAAATATGGAGAAAATTGTTTGAAAAAAAATGAGGAGTGTGATGTATAATTTTAACGTTTGAGGAAGTTGTTTGAGGTTACTTTGGGAAAAGGAATATATTGCGATCTAATTCAAAAATTTTACTTTTATGGAGTTATGTGTTAATAATTAAAAAAAGGAGAAAGGATTAGTAGTTATAATGTAGCTAGTAAAGGACAATCGGCGGCTTTGTCGAGTCTGATCTGTCTGTTTTGACTGTATTGTCGTTTATGATTTTAAAAAATAACTTTTGAAAATTGGCGTGCGATCACATGGTTTGAGTCAGTTGTCAGAAAATATTCGAAAAGAGTAAAAATAATGTGATGCTACTACTTGCAGTTCTTGTTTTATGGGATTATATAACGACAAGATAATAATAATTATACAGATAATAAAATATAATTGGTTGCTTTGTGGAATTTCATCTGTCTATTTTGATTGTATTTTCTTGATAGTTTTAAAAAATAAGTTTTGAATTTTAAATTTGAATAAAGATAATGTTAGCGCGCTATTATCATATTTGAGTGTTGCTAAAATTATTTAGAGAAAATAAACATATTACAATTTTACTATATGGAGTTATATAATGATCAAAAGAAAACAACGTTGGTAGCTTTGCTACTAAAAAACAATGGGTTGTTTTGTTGAATTCGATCTGCCTAATTTATTTATATTTTTTCAATATTTTAAAAAATAAATTTCAAATATGGAATAAAAACAATATTGGCGTGCAATAATAGTGTTTGGGTGAGCTGTTAGAGATTATTTGGAGAAATAATATATTACGATTTTCTTGAAGTTTTATAATGATAAAGAAAAACTTAGAAATTGATTTATTTTCTTAAATCAATTTAGTAAAAAATAATAATCAAATTATGAATAATAGTTTCAAAATTCTCCCAACTTATTGTTGATAATATATATTTAAATTTTTTTTTATCTCATGCATAAAATATAATTGCAAAGGAGTTACGTATTGGCTTATGATATTTATCTTATTATTTGTTTTTATTATATTAACAGGAAAAGAAATACACAAATTTGTAACTTGAATATGACTCGTCTCTTATTTATTTGGCATTCAACATTAATCAAAACTTTGTTCTTAAAAACAAATATTTCACCAAAAACGTTTTTTTGCCCCTTTCTTAACATGCTATCTGAACTTAACTATGAACATCGTCGTTAATCTATTAAATTGTTCATAATTAATAAAATGATATAGATATGAATATTAGTCTATAACATAGATGAAAGTCTGACAAATAATCGTGGTTCAATTCTTATTATCACCCTTTTTTTTTTAAATAAAAAAAAAGGTAGATATAATTAAGTTGAAATTGTAATTATTATTTTTGGGATAATTCTAGTTATTATATATTAGTATGCAAAACATTTTCATGTTTTATAGGCTTTTATTATTTTTGACAATTAAACGAGGCTTATGACAATTTTCTTTAGTGAAATGTAAAATTTATCTATTAAACTATACGAAATATCTTAATTTTACGATTCATTATATTTTGTGGTCATTGATTTTTATTAGGGTTAAAGATAAAATATAAGACGATTTGCTAATCTATCTATCTATATCTTCTAGACTATTTTAAATGCATGAACTCCCGAACTTCAAAGTTAAATACTCTAAAAGGGTTGTGACTTTTATTCTTAAAGGTTGTGACTTCTCCGAGAGTTGTAACTTTTTTGAAGAGTTGTGACTTTTTCGAAAGGTTGTGACTTTTCCATTAGATTGTGACTTTCCGATGAGCTTTTAACTTTTCCGAAGGGTTGAAATGTTTTAACAAGGCACAATTTGCACTTATTCATACTACCATTAACAAGGTATAAATAGAAGGGTTCCCTCTCATTTCCAAACTACAATTTTTTTTAGGTTTTCTACTCTTTTTCTTCTTAAAAAAAATCTCAAGTGTGATTTGCATCAGTTAAATAAGTTCGAAGTTCAACGAAGTTTGAGGTACCACACAAAAAAGAGTTGGTGGACAAATTGTAGCAAATCATTCATCAATTCACATTTATATTTTTCTCCTACAACTTTCATCACATACATACTTCAATATTTATATTATTTTAAAACATTTAATACTATAAGATACACATTCAACGCACGTGTTCAATAACTAGTAATTAATAACACTGTGAATTGATCCAAATTAAAGTATAACACAAGTTTAAAAAAAAAATTATAGTTTAAAGATAAATCACGTTTCTTTTCACTCGTGATAGAGATATTTAAATACGTTTCACTTATTAATCTGACATTAATCACCCGCGCTTGATGTGAAATCAAATTATTTACTCCTCATTATTTACACCAATTGAATAAATTCATAATGCGTGACTTCACAAACACTATTAACATTAGAACACATATAAATCCAAACTTCTTTAGTGAAAAGGTAAAATGTATCTATTAAACTATAAGAAATATCTTAATTTTATGCTTCATTATATTTTGTGATCATTGATTTTCAGACGATTTGATAATCTATCTATTTATATTTATGTCTTCTATACTACTTTAAAAATATGAATTTTCAAACTTCAAAGTTAAATATTTTAAAGGGTTGTGTCTTCTCCGATGAGTTGTGGCTTTTTCGAAGGTTTGTGATTTTTTCGAAAGGTTGTGACTCTCCGATGAGCTATATCTTTTCGGAAGGGTTGAGACTATTTTGATAAGGCACAATTAGCACTTATTCATACTATCATTTGTTAGCTACAAATAGAGGGGTGCCCTCTCATTTCCAAACTAAAATTTTTAAAGTTTTCTACCTTCTTCTTCTTAAAAAATCTCAAGTGTGATCTGCATTGGTTAAATAAGTTCGAAGTTCAACGAAATTTGAGATACCACACAAGAAGAGTTGGTAAACAAATTGTAGCAAATCATTCATTAATTCACATTTGTATTTTTCTCCTACAATTTTCATCACATACATATGTCAATATATATATTATTTTAGAATATTAATACTATGAGATACAAGTGCAACGCACGTGTTCAGGAATCAATAATTAATGAAAGTGTGAATTGATCGAAATTAAAGTATAACATAAACTTAAAAAAATTGTAGTTTAAAGATAATTCACGTTTCTTTTCACTCAATAGAGATATTTAAATACGTTTCACTTATTGATATGACAGAAATCACCAGTGCTTGATATGAAATAAAATTATTTACACCTCGTTATTTATACAATTGAATAAATGCATATTGCGTGACTTCACAAACACTATTAACACTAGAACACATATAAATTCAATTTTTTTCACTTTTCTTTTAAATTTATAAGGATATCTAGAATATGTTTTACTTCTGACAAAATTCACTATCTTTTAATATGAAATAAAATTATTCACACCACGATATTTACATCAACTGAAGTATATTTAAGTATAAATATCGAATAGGAATAAATTTTTATTCATATTAACTTATACACAATAATAGGTAAAATACTATTTTAAAAGCTTTGTTGAATTTTTCTTGTGTAATTAATTGGTATCAACTACTTCCCTTTCATCTTTTGAAAGCATTAAGCCTGTAACAAGCTGGAGAATTAAATAGAGAAGTCACTAAAGGGAGACACAATTTGAAAATGAATAGGAAAAATAAAGTATTTTTTTTATAATTAAAAAAATTCCCACCTCACCCGACGGAAAGGCAATAGTGTTCTTATTTATTTTTTAACGCAACTTAAATAGTTTAATTGTAGTAAATACTTCGTTCATTTTTAATTAATGTGGTGTTTTGAGTGATGATGAAGTCAAAGCTTTTACAAATTAATGAGATTCAAAATATATATATATATATATAAAAAAAAAAAACCAATATGAAAGAAGTCAAGAAATTCAACATCTACTATATATATAAATAATTTTGACCTTATATTTATAATATTATTTTTTGACGAAGCCAGTGTACAAGCGTTTTACTCCATGATATGAAATTCTCGATACAAGTTTGAATTTAATCGAGTCCGGCTCAATGCCTATTGTTAAATAAACATTACGTATAACTTAACCACAAAAGTGAGCTTAAATGGTGATAATAGTTACCTAAACGATACAAAAAGTCCAAGGAACTCATCCATCTCTGATGTGGGATTCCATTAATCACCTCGACGCACGTCTAGATCAGTGGCGAAGTCAGAATTTTCAATTAGGGGGTTCAAAATCTGACAAAATAGACACATGAAGTAGTCGAAGGAGGTTCAACATCTATTATATATACCTAAAAAATTATTTTAACCATGTATATATTATATAATTTTCTGCCGAAGGGGATTCCGACCCCCCTAATAGTAAGGTGGCTCTGCCACTGGTCTAGACACTCTTCGATATTAAATGTGTGAACAATCATTAAATACGTGAACAATCTATCAGAGGGTCTTTCTCCATATATATGATATTAAATGTGTGAACAATCTATTCAGAAACCCAAAATCATAGTCTTGACTCAAATATACATCTTGTTAAAGAAATAAACATTGTATCTAACTCAACCCTAAAAACTAAATTACGATTTAAGATTTGGTACAAGTTATATTTTAAGAACCTACAGAAAATTCTTCATCTCCGATGTGTGATTCCATTCATCACTTATATCGGACTTCAGATTAAAAAAAAATAAAATTATTAAAGTAGTTAGTAAAAACAAGAATATTTAATAAGGCAAATAACAAATAAATAATAGCCACACGTTTTGAAGGGGACCTTTTGGGTTTTAACAGCTGTGACGAATCGACACTGTGAATTGAATAAATTAAGAGAACAGCTGGTTAAGCGTGTAATGTCGACAAAATTATTACTCCGTCCGTTTGGATTTCGAGATTAATCAAATTTATTTAATTATATTTTTTAAAAAATATTTTGAATTGCTAAATATTACTATAAGTTAGAATAATACTTTTGAATTAGTTTTCAAATATGTAAAATTTATTTTGGCAAAATTCAATATACAAATTCACGATCAAAATTAAATTGTACTTTAATTTTTGAAATTCAAATTGTGCCACCAAAATTGAGACAAAGGGAGTATTAGGAATTGTGTTCTTGTCTCCACGGCCACGGTAATTACTTTCTTTTATGCATTGGAATTAAGTAATAGTTATCTATAGCACAAAAAATAGGTATAAGATCTGCCTATATTTTAACTTTTTGAAATTGTGTTCTTGTCTCCACGGTTAAAGGTAAGGTCTGAAGCACTTTATTCTTTCGAAAATAACTTTTTTATTTTTATAAGATAGTTGAGATAAAATTTCTATGTGATTTACCCTCTTCAACCCCTACTTATCGAATTATTCTTTAACATGTTTATTATTTATAAATGCAAAGTCGCTAAATGGAATTATTTTGTGTACTATATGTCAAGAGTACACTATATTACATCTCCGCTAGGAAAATTTACCACCTTAGATCCAAAATAATTATTTTTTAAGATTTTGACACAATCTTTTAAAAGAATCATTTAAGTACGATAATTATAAGAGTTTTTTTTTTTTTTTTTTTTTACTATAATTACTTTTTTTTAAAATATAAGTACATTATTGATTTTTAAAACAATGTTTTTTCGAATCAAATTAATTTGATTAAAACGGCACTTATTTTGAACCTGACTTTTAAGACGATATACTTAATTTTGGACCAAATTAATTCGGTTAAAATAACACCTATTCTGAGCATGAGGAAATATTATTCATCACATGTTTCAATAGCAAAAAAGCCTACAATTAGATAGACTTCAATTAAGATATACATTAGAATTAACTAGAATATTTAATATTTGCAACTTTAATTTATTCTAATAGTTAAATCGACATTTATTTTAGATCAAATTAATTTGGTTGATATAATACCGATTATGAGACGAAGAAAATATTATAGTTCATGTGCTTAATAGCCAAAAACCTACCCTAATATTTGAATAAAATTACTTATATTTTACTTTTGATTTTTCATTTAGTGTTTGATATTTGTCTTGAACTTCAATTAAATTATATTTTGTTTCATGAAGTTTCCTTTTGAAAACAAATCGCTTTCTTCTAAATATGACTTTATTTTTAAAGTTCGAACTCAAAATTTTTGTTAAAAAAACACTTATAATTCTATTATAATCGATGATGAAAATAGGATTGATGTTTTTCGTGGAAGAATTACTACCTTACAAATTTGAAATGTACAATATTTAAAGTTCATTAATATATACATTCTTCTTTTAACTGTCTATTTTAAGAAAAGTGAAACTTTAAATTACGTTAATAATTATTTATTTTTATTTTTACTTGTTCAATTTGAATTTTATACACAAAATGATGATCAATATGAATATTATACATATATTAACTGATTCATTATTTAATATCGTAAAAAATAATTCATGGAATGAGTAATTAACGTTGATGATAAATTACAAGAAAAAAAAATTATTTTTGATATGATAAAAATGACAAGTAAAAATAAAAATTAATATACTAAATAAGCAAAAGTGAACCGAGAAAATTGTGATTATCTAGAAGTTTTGACTGTTAATTAGTGAAATCTTGACTAATTTTTTTCACTTCTTTGTTTATTGATTTTCTTGGAAAAGGTGTATATATATATATATATATATATATATATATATATATAGTAGGACTTAGGAGTAGGTAGAGTTTTAACAATTTTACTGTTATAATAGATAAAATTTACTATTCTAACGTGACAAATTATTGACTTTATGACTTTATTGTAAAATGGATAAAGTTAATAATTTGCCGTTACAATAAATAAAATTCAGCAAGTGAAATTTAATCCGTTAAACGTTATCTAAAAAAGAAAAATAATGCATTAATTATTTTGATACTAACATTATGTCTATATAAGTTTATATATTTTCTTCATATAAGTGAGTTGGCAAAAGGCATTATTAGATTATAGTAGTTGGTTGTGTAAATGTAATAATTAAAATTGTGTGGTTTACCAAACAGAGAAAAATAAAAGTTGTAAATTGGCCATGTGGGGGTGGGGGGGAAGTTGGGAGTGGGGATAATTTGAAATTTGTGTGCCTTTTTTGTTATCGTAATCATGATATTTAGAACAATTTGTATTCACTTCAATTAATTTTATAGTTCCTTAATAGATTGTTATCTTTTACTATTGTAAATATCAAATAATTTTACGTGAGATATTTGTTACTTCTCACTAATACATTAACAATAAACCTTTCATCAAATAGGTAAAATGGGCATATGAGCCATATGATTTTTTCTTTTAGACAATTATTGATCGTTGAATTTCTATAGAGCCCCTATAGTGTTCGATAATGTTTTTTGTGTGTTGAAAAAATTAGATTTTTTTTTCAAACATTATTCCAATTTTGGACCATTCGAAGCTTTTTTTCTTAGCAAATTTATCATCAATTTAAGTAATTAGGCACCTAATATAGGTGATGCCAAGTTGGATAAGGTCAATTTGTTAACTTTTTGACAATTATAAAGATTTGGTCTAACTTTGGCAGTAAATTTTGACTTTAATGTGCTGTTATTGTAGAATATTATATTGATATCATATAGAATATATATTAGACATTTTATATTTAGTGACTATCGTACTCTATCTTTATAATCATCAAAAATATTTTATATAAAATCGTGAATTGATGATCGAAACAAAACAATTATAATTTAGGTATTTATATTATTCATATAAATTGAGTTTTAATAATTATAAAAAGAATTCTTTTGGTTCACTTAAAATAAATTATCGTTGTCAATCTAAAAAGCAAGACAAAAAATTTCTAATATATCTAGAAAAATTAAAACCAAAACTATGACTCCAATTTAGATTAGGTCATTTCATTAATTCAAAATAAATATAATTCAACAGAGAAAATAATAGAATGAAAGAAGTTTATCATCCCTACCTAAAATTGGTTAATTTAATTACTCTGCCTTCTCATTTATTTAGGAAAAAAAAGTTAACAGCTATCTAGTTGAACAATTGTATATCTGTTTGACCCAAAAAATTATATCCCCTTGCCCTATAATATATACGAAACATTTTACTTCTTAAAAGTTAATTTAAATAATATTTAAAATTAAAAATGCATATAATTTAAATTTTAAAAAATTAAAAATATCATATAAATTAAGGGTAAAGAGAGTAAATAAATTGGACCAGTTTCCAGTATTTATTTCGATCATCAGTGATAAACGGTCTTATTTAGTGTGTTTTCATTACTAGTCGATGTTATGACAATAGCCCGTTTAAGTTAAAAGTGTGATATCAGATATAAAAAATAGATTAGATCAAAGTAATTTCATTTTTCAATCTTCAGAAAATATCATGATCAATCACTACTCAACAATAAAAAAAAAAGTATATATATAACATTATCTTTTGTTGGAGGGCACATTAATTTCTTTCATTCACAAGCATTGTACTTAACGTATAGAAATTTCTTTGAGTCTTTTCGATTCTAATGTTCTAATACCATAGCTTAGAGAAATTCAATCTTACATCTTAATTCACATTGCACAATTGTTTATTTATTAGTAGTTTTTCTGTCCTAATTTATATGATAGAATTAAAATTTTAAAAGTCAATTCATTTTATTTTTAGTCAAAATCTTTTATATGCCTAAATGGTTAATTATTGTGTTTAATTGTATTTTTTATTTCTCAAGAAAATATTTGTACGATTTCCATGGAGGCAGGAGAAGCCCACATTTACAAGTAGCCACGCGTCGCTTATAAAATGGCCTCGTGGCAGTGTCCAGTTTTGGTCGGATAAAATTAGAATATATCACGTAGCAGCTCACCGCACTTTTTTGTTGACCCATAATTTTCCTACACACACGTCATCTAATTATATTATGTGGATTAAATTATTTCAAAATTATAATTTTTAAAATATTTTATTTAGTTTTATAGGTTATTTATTATATGTAAGAAACTTGAATAAGTTATTTTATTTTATTTTTTTGTTTAGTGTAGCATATTTTTTTTTAATATTTTATAATATTAAATTAAAAATATGTGTAATGTATTAAATATGCTTAAATTTTATGATTTGAAATATGTCATATGAAAAAACTGTAGTTAAAAAGTTATTAAGCTAGATGTAGAAAAAAGACCTTAATTTGTGAGTTCTTTTGAAAGAGAGAAGTGTCTTCAAGAATATGAACATAAGTAGTTCATACTTCATAGTTGTCGTCAGCTATTATCGTAAGATATTGGATTAAATTTTATAATCAGCGCAATGCTTGAAGTAAACTAAAAAGAACGTAAGGCGTGAGATATATTGAAACAAAAGAAAGTATCACTTAATAACCATATCTAAGTAATATGTATCAAAAGGAAGTATTGTTTAAATTTAGCTAATCAGTTTTAAAGTGTATTTTGACAAATAATTAACAATAGCTCAAGCAGAAAATATAAATACTTGATCTTGATAGTACAAATAGAAAATTCATTAAAAAAAATGATATTTTAGATGTGTTATAGAAATTAACTTTTTTTTTTTTTTTTCTATTTCAACTATTAAATTATTTTTTTTTCATAAATTTGTATTAGAGCTCTTATTAAATTGAAATCGCGCACTGCAGGATCCATTTAGAAGTGTCATTCCTAACAAAAAAATTTTCATATTCAGAACTCAAAGTTAAAACTCTAATTAAGAGTGAAATAGTCCTACCGCACCAGAATCGATTGTTTTTCTCTTACTTGTGTTGGTTGGATTAGGTAGTTATCCACTTACTAACAGGCCAACTTGTAGGACCTACAATAAATAGCCAGGTAGCTATTTGCCCAACTAGGTCCCACTTTATCCATTCTGAATTCAGACATTGATGATAACATCTAAAAAAATAAAATTAAAACTATATATTTAGTTTATAATTTTTTATTATTTGAAATTTGTAATGATTATTACAAAATAATTAGGTACTAGAAAGTAGAAGGTCTAGTAGCAACATGAATAAAAAAAAAAGGTCGGCTGGGTTTGGCTCATTAAATAAAATTATGTACCAGTAATTATCATATATAGATTTTGCTTCATTTCGTTTTCAAAAGTTGAAGATCCTCCACTTTTTGTGTTCACATTATGATTGTTTATATATATATCCAAATCTAAAGTAATTATATTTTAATATTTCGATATTTACATCAAATTATATTACTTTATATCGATTACTAGGAGAGGTGCCGAAGTGGAGATAGTCAAATAAAATTGCGGAGAAAGATAATTAGACATGCAAACTTATCGATGATATAATTCTAAACAAGAAGAGAGGACTAAGATCGAAGGTTAGTGGATGATTGAGCGTTTGTTTAGTTCACTTTCTAGTATTATTATTATTACTCACTTAGGGATCGTTTAGTACAAAGATTAATAACGCAAGGATTAGTAATGTAGGGATTAGTAATGCAACGATTAATAGTGTAGGAATTAGTAATGCATGGTTTATTTTTATCAAGTGTTTGGTTCGCTGTTTCTTACTTCTTCTTGTGTTTGGATTAAAATTCTATACTTCTTTCCAATTATACCCTTGTATTTTTATGTAATTGGGTCAAGGTAGATAATTGCCGGACAGTGTTATTTTTTTAGGACCTTTTAACTAGCTAGGTGAAGAATAATTTTGTTGTCATGATTGCTATTTTTTCACTTGAATTATTTGAGGATAAATAATTGTCATTTTAATAAATTTAGCACTCACAAAATCACATTTTTCAATTTAAAAAAAATAAATCATCTACTTTTAAAATCAATAAGACGGTAAACAAAACTTAGTAAAATTGAGTAAACCATCTACATTTACACATAAAAATTGCAAGTTATAGTTTTAATATGTATGCAATTTTATAAATTGTTCAAAATACAAATAATTAGAAAACCACACACACATATATTATACATTCAATTAAGAAACATCATGTGGTGATATATTTACCTTTTTAATTAGTAAATGTTAAATTCACATTTCAAAAACTATATTGAATTTATTTAGTAACAAACAACTCTCTCCAATAATTTATATGCTAATTTATTTAAATTAATTTAGTAATACAAATATAAAACATAAAATCAAGAAAATAAACAAAATGACTAAAATGATTTGAGGGATATTTTTGTCTTTACATAGACTTATTCCATGGTATTAAATCCTATGTATTACTAATACCTCCAAATAGATGGTATTAGTAATACATCCTTCAATACCATGTAGGGTGTATAACTAATCCATGAATTAGTTATACATAGGCCCAAATTCTTACCAAACACAGTACTATATAATACCATATATAATACATGGACTATTTCTTCTAATACTTCCTACCAAACGACCCCTTAGTATCTTATTTCTTTGATTATAATATTATATGTTGCTTCCTTTACTTTAGTTATCATACTATTTGTTATTGTTTTCGATATTTCTTTACTTGAACGTGTTGTGGGTGCTCTACAACAGATGCAACATACAACTTTGAGCGCCAAAAAAGGGCAACTGCACCAATAGGTGCTCACTGTTTAATTTTATATCATTCGTTAAAATACCTATTTAAATATATATAGTTTGATACGAGATTAATGGGTGTTCAAGCACCCGAAAGCTTCAATGTGGGTCCACACTTGATGTCGGGAGCACCCGGAAGCACCTTATTATTGTTAGAAAAGTGTGTTATATCGATTTACCTTTATTAACTAACAAAATTTTAATACGATTTGTTATTACGTATAAAAGTATAATAACGAAAAAATTTAGTTAAATATATGTTTCACATTAACGGTCACATTTTATTTATTTTTTTAAAAAAATCATTAATAGGAAAAACCATATATAGGCTAGTAGAGTTTGGATGTGTAGATCAACTTTATGGAAGAAAAAAAGTGGCTAAAAACTATAGACTTTATATCAATTTGATGAAATGTCGATTCTTTAAATTGAATGTCTAAGATTGCAATTTGCAGACATAGCATTAAAATGAGACGCCAAATTATCATATAGTTGAAACAATTTATGGGATATAATGAGTATCAATACCAAGATCATAAAAAAATGATTATTGTGTGGTCATTGCTATATGATAAAACTTATATACCAATCTCGTGGTGAAGCGTGTTCCTTTATCTTTAATCAGAGGTTTCGGGTTTGAATTCTCATGTGTATGGAGTTGTCTTTGTTAGGAAGTGCTTTATCCCTAATGTGAGATTTCTCGGTGCGAATCCGGATTCAGTCAGACTCCAATGTGGGTACTGCACACCCGATTAAAAACCAAATAAATAAATAAATAAATTTATATATTCATTTCTACCAAAAAATGAATTTCCACGATTATTTTCTTTTAATTTGAAGTGAAATAACACTCCTTTAATTACACATTCTTGCCCGAGTTTTACGAAGTTTATGTGTATAATTAAAGGAGATGATCACATATCTTAAGTGGTTAATTTTATCTATATAATGAGCGCTTAGAACACGTGCATAAACTTTTTTCAAAATTTGAGTCAGAAATATCACGTATTCAGATGCTCAATTGTAACATACTATAATTTGAGTTTCTTAATAAAAAAATTACTCATAATTTTAAGAGATTATTGATGTATTCCACCTAAATTAAGTTCATTGAATTAGGTATAAATAGATGCGGCAAATTAAATAAAACTTTTGGGATATATAGAAGTCAACCAAGTATTCATAATAAATTAAAATCTTTTTTTTTTTTAATTTCATATGGAGAAAATGCATGTATTTCTATTTAATCTAATGGATTAGACAAAGGACCACGCATATATGTATGCTTTTTAATATTAAATGCTTTTAGTTATTTACGTACTTGAAGGGGTTTCATTCTTTTTCCACTTGACTTGAGTTTACCAATTGAGTTGGGACAATTATTATTGACTAGACCGGATAAGAGGTCTTTTATATATATATATATATATATATATATATATATATATATATATCTGTGTGTGTTATCGAATTGAAAGACGTATCGTTAGAATTTAGCCTATTGATAAAGAGTTTTTGACAAAAAAAAATTGTAAAGTGTTACTGATGAGCTAAATTCTAATGAGATATCCATAAAAAATCAACGTCAGAAGTTAGCAAATTTTTAATAATGAATTCGATGAATTTTGTGTAAGCACTAGATAATCTCCTACCTAAGGAGGAAATTAAAACGTTCACTATGGAGAAGTTTTAGATCTACTTGCAATCCATAAGTCAATGTTGGTATTTTTTTCTTTTTTTTTTTAGAAATTTATTAATCTGATTAATTATATTCGTGCGGCGTACGTGATATGTTTCATGCATAAAATCTTGAACTTTCTTTTATCAATTTTCTATAGTAGAGTAATATCCATGTACAAAGAATTGTTCACCAAAAAAATGTTGTCAAAAACATTATAATTAAAGTATTATAAGAATCCTTATTCCTTAGCGTAACGTAATATCTATTAAAAGCTTATCCTTTATACTTTTCAAACTATAGTATAATTGCACTTTTTTAAATTTTTATTGGGACCTTTTATTTATTATGCCTTTTTTTCCATGGTGCTCATGCTTGCCGAAATTCCTTTTTAAGCCCTAATTGAAAACATTGTGATAAGGTTTTTTGGAAGTTTTTATTCGACGTTTGATATTTACAGGGCGGATGCAGTTCAATCGTTATTTAGAGATTTTAAATTTGGGCAATAAAAACAAATCCTAATGGAAAGATGCATTTCCCCTTAGTGTGCCTTACCTCGCGAATTCAAATTAGATGAAATTTCAAGAGGAAATTCGACATGAGGTGGAATAGCAATATATATATATATATATATATATATATATATATATAACTCTCAAAAGAGCAACATCTTGAAGGGGATCCTTATTGCTAACATGTGATGAGGAACCAAACACAAATTCAAATTGTGAAAATAGTCTCTTATAACAATATCAGATAAGACTGTATAATGGATTCATGTGGCCCAACATTTTTTAACATCCCATGTGAAAATTTATAGTATATCATGCTGCTCTCTTTTTTTTTTTTTTTAAAAAAAGCAACATCTTGAGGTGGGATTTGATTTTAGTATATAGTTTTTTGAAATATCAACGGCTTAATTTATGTAATCAATGTCCCAAATTTCAAAGCCTATAAAATGATTCTCATATGCAAAAAGCAAACAAACAAGCTGGCGGTATAAGTACACCTTTGCTTATAGTCAAACAAAATCACTCAAAAATTAAAGTTTCATACTTGTTGAGGATTAATATTGGAACCTTTTCCTTTTTTCTAATAACCTTAATTTGTTTCTTGGACCAAGTTTATAATATGCTTTTTCAATAGTATGGTTTCCAACATCAAAGTACTCCTTTTTTTAAAAAAATAATTCAATTTGAGTAACTAATCTAAATTCACATCATACAAGATACATTAAAGGAGAAAGTGTTTCTTAACAAGATGTTTCTCATGTCAAGATCTTAAATTCAATATTTTAAGAATTTTTACATTAATAGTCACACAGATTTACTGTTTATTTTTAATTATATATGATCGTACACGTATTTATTATCCATGAATTATACCTATATTATATATTCGTCAGCTATTTTAGCTTAAACAATGAGTAACAACTTTTTAGATATAATTCTTTATTTCTTTTATGGTAATGGTCAAACTTTGACATGAAATATGAAGCAAGACCAATGGTTAATCTTTCTATGACCAAAACTAGATGTGGATGTTTGAATATTTGATACCAATGAGTCTAGAAAAGGAAGTATTAATTTTCTTTGGTATTTTCTGATATGTTGTTTAACTATAGTTTTGGTATGCTTGTTAAAAATTCATTAATCATAAAGCGTATTATACTTGATCAAATGCCTTTTTGAAATAGTAAGGTTAAAATTGAAATGAAAGAACGTATTTTTGATTTTTTAAAATGATAAGTACTTATGAATCAATTTTTTTAATTGAAGTGATAGATAAGAAGAATTGATATATATATTAAGAAGATAGTGTCCAAAGATATCTAACAATTATTTGGAATTTCCAAAAAGAGTGAAATCACCCTTGACCAAAAAAAAAAAAAAAAAGAGAACAAGATTAACTAATACCATTCATTCTCTTTATCTAAAGCCTTTTTTAGTAATGGTTTCATACCAAAGAATATTATCCAATATTTGTCTCTTCCTTGCTTTGAAGGTTTGTTTTTTGCTAACTTCAAGTTTATTGGTCCACATCTAATATTAAGATAGTCTTGGGGTAATAATAAAATTTTGTGACTTATCGGTCATCGAGTTCGAATTGTAAAAGCATGTCATCAATATTTGCATTAGAGTAGTCTGTTTATATCATATCTTTTAAGGTGCGTTTTTTCCCAAACCTTACATAAATACAGAATGCTTTGTACATTAAACTTAGAAAAGGTCACATCTAATACCCACAAAATAATTTTAGTGCTTGGATAAGTAAAATACAATTGAAACTAAATAGGACTAACTTACACGATATTCCTACTGCTTAACCATGGCGAATGTATCATTATTGGTGCTAGTTCAATTGAATTCATAACTTTTCACGCGAAACACAAATTTTATGTATAAAAATTTATCAAAATTATAAACATGAATTTATTACTTTAAAATATAATAAATTCAATATTAAAAATCTCAAAGAATTAAATTCACATAATTTAAATCTTGAATTCCTCTCTAAAAATAACACGTGATTATCTATATTGTCATTTCCTTATTTTACCGTCATGATAAGACATATCAAACACTTTCTTATCCTAAACAAACAGAAAGTCAAATTTGTCTAAATATCATGTATATATAGGAACTCAAAAGTCTACATATATAGCTCAATTTGGCCATTAATTTAGGGGTTAGCCATAGGGGCAGATCTAATAAATAACTATAGGTTTATCCCAAGTTAATAATTTTTTATTGGACCTTATATCATGTATCAAAAAAAATTATTAAATAAGTAAAAATAGTTTTTTAAAAATTCAATAAATCAAATATGTTGTGATAGAATTTCAGACTCAATCCAATAACGTTCAAATAGTAGATATGTATTTGGGATAAGCATGGCTCGATAAATTTCTTAATCTGCATCGATGAATTTAAAAAATAACTATGGATTTATTCAAATTCAAGAGCTTTTTGCTCTCATCCTCTATATATCCTAAGAAATGTACTAAATAAGTATAATTATTTTTTTGAATTAAGTATGTCAAATAATTTGTGACAAAATTTCCAACTAGAATCTATAATATTTAAATTTTGAATACATACATATATCGTATGACCTAAAGTCCTAGATCACCATATATACGTGAATCTATTGAATAAATCAAAGTTATTTTTGGCATGCACTTATAAGAAATCTACTAAATAGATCGATATAGATTTCAAATTTAATATATTTAAATAGCTTTTGAGAAAGGTAAGAATTATTTTTTTATATATATATATGTTATACTTTTCAAATTCTATTTATAAAATTGCATGAGTATATTATTATAGATTTACAAATTATCATATACTATAGAACACATGAACATTTATTGAATGCCCTAAAATCTTGACACACCTCATGATCACTCTTTCCTACAACATTTATACAAATAGATTTATATAAACAACATGCATGTGTCTAGATTTATTCTTCTTATCATGAATTCTTGTTGGATTAATTTGTAAACAATTTGAGGAACACACTAGCCAATTTTGTCTCTTGTTTAAAAAACAATTCCTCGTGATATCTTGTAATAAATCACATAAAACTTTATTTTTAAAAAAAGAGAGAAGAAAATACAACCCCGTCTTGATTTGTTTGTCTTTTTTTTTTTTTTAACTTGATATAGAGTTTAAAAAAATAAAGAAAACTTTTGAATCTTATGGTATTAAACTAAAGATATGTTGAATATACCAAAATACCCTTTAATCTTAGGATCGTAAATATATTAAATAGATGGAATTTAAAAAATATATATATTTTTAAAAGCAGATTAATAAGAAAAATAAGATAAATAAATTAAAACAATGAGTAATATACTAATAACAAATTGTGCATTTAAGTTAAATTTTCTTTGTCCATTATATATATATATATATATATATGAGACCCTTTATAAGTTTGTTTAGAAACAATAACACCCTAAAAATTCTTTTAATTCTAAATTTTCATTTTATTTTTAATATTATGTTCTAAAAGTCATAAAAGTATCATAACATATTTAAATTAAATTGTAAGTGCATTTTTAAAATACGAACACTTACAATTTTATAAAAGAGCAGAATATTTAGTTTCAACGTTGGAAATTTTTCATTCTATCTATCCCATCGAACAGTACTTTTTTGGGATGTTGACACTATTGTCATGTTATAAATATAATAATTATTGAAATATTTATTTATTCATATAAGGAACTTTTTTTTAATAAAAAAGTAATAGGAGTTTTTTTTTTTTTTTTGGGGGGGGGGGGGGGTGATCAACACTAACCCATACGCCAACTTTTTCTTGATTTTTTCTCAATCACGTGAAGAATATATTTAAATTTTATATTTATCTCCTGTCAACTTCTTTTGATATATATCTTCAAATATATTAGTATTTAATTTGATAATATTATATTTAGTATAATTAATCTCAACCACCAAATCACATTTCAAGTCTTTGTAGCTAATGGGTACTCAGTAAAGTGGTGAAATTGATTAGGTGCTAAGATTTTTGAACTTTTGGATATTTTTAGTTATTTTGATGTTTGATATTCGTTTCAAGATCTCGATTAATTAAGATTCACATTATGTGAGGTTGATTAAACAAAAAAATATTCTTTATTAGATTTTTTCTATTCTTGGAGCTCAAATCCTTGTTCTTTCGGTCATCAAGTTAATAGTATTGTCTCTTTTCCCTTAAAAAAATGAAGAAAATTGGATAAAAAATTCACCAGTGTGCTTAGTTAAATATTAAATAGTTCTTATGAGTTAGACTAATAAGTTTCTAAAAAAGAATTTTAAATAATATTTTGAATAAATTCTACGTATGTCAATAAAAAAGAAGAGAAAAAAGAGTTATCCATTTTGGTCCGACAAACCTCAAATTTGTCCCGTTGCTAATAAAATATTGGAATTTTCCAAAGGATTTTTTTAAAGAAAAGAAAGCAGTGGTCTAAGAAAGCATAAAAAATTTAATATCTAGTTAGTTATTTTTCAAAATGAAAATGCTCCATCCCATCAAAGCCTACTTTACATGGATATTGACATGTTATCATGTAATTGGTCACTTGAGAAACCAAAATCTGCTTTCTTGGTCCCTCAAAATTGGTTATAGATATTGCAATTGTGACTTGTGAATAACTTCTACTATCTTCCAAAGATTAGGATATATATATATATAGATAGAGGATAAGAAATTAATAAAAAAAATATTTTGATACACAAAACATTTCATGTTAGCAGATTTCGAATAAGACACATCAAAGGGTGTGATGTAAATAGCTATCCTAATTCATGCATCAGCAAGCATCAGTGACTGATGCTACTGCTTTGTGACCTATAGACTATACAAAAATAATTAACTTTACCGTTATTCTAAGAATCTCGAGAATTTGGAAACTAATGTTGATAATAATGGCAAAAAGGACAATATATATGTATATTAATTTTCCACGTTTGAGAGAAGTATCTTGAGAGAATAGTGTTGTTTGACAAAATGAAGAGGTTGTGGATAGTTTTAGGTCAATTTCATGCTATCAATTACACTAAGATTTTTGATAGTTTTGTTTTGTGGATTGTGGTTGAGTAATTAATACTCACTCATAGGAAACTTGCTTCCATTTATGTATCACCTCTTGTTAGTTATCCCTTATGAAAATGTCATTTCATATCAACTTCACATATGTAGATATTATCTTGAATAATTTATCATTCTTATATGTATTAGGTCATGACACTAAGAAAGAAATAGAAAGTTTAAATATAAAAAATCCCCCCAAAATAGAAAACACTTATCATTAAATGTATCTAATATGAAATGAAAATGAAAAAAGTACAATTTTTGTATTTTTATTTTTCCTTTTTGTGTGCGTAGGAAAGTTGGAGGAAATAAACATTAATTGTCTTTGTTTTATTAAGTTGTGCAATCATATAAGTAGTTCTTATCAATATGGAAATTAAAATTGATATATATATATTTCTTTGGTATAATCTTTTCATTTTAGAATTATAAGCTTCTAGAAATGACAACTAAGATTATCATGTTTAATGGGAGGTTGATATGTACACGTGTCAACTAACTATGCATTACAAATAATAAATTATTTTTTGTTTATATTACATATTACATTAAATAAATATATGGCATATGTTTGAATACGTAACGACTATCTGAACAAGTTGTAATCGGCCCACCACCAACTCGATACAGTTTCCTTTTCTACACTCCAAAATTGAAATTAAAATTCTTATTAATTGAATAGACTTTAGACTTGAATGAATTGTTTCCATCACAAATTAAACTTAGACACGTTTGGTTCATATATTACTTATAAAATTTAATTTATGAATTTTTTCTAAGTAATATCAATAAAAGTCTTTTACATAATTGTCTATCGTTTCTTTTTATAGATAAAAAAATTCTATTCCCTTCATATCTGATTGCGAAATCAATAGAACTGTTTTCTTATTGAACGAATAAATCATAATTAAAAGAATATTCTTTATTTTTAGTTATCTTTATGATTTATTTTTATTATAATCAGTCTTAATATAAAGATCAGTTTTGTTAAGTAAGTATCGCTATATAATAGAAAAAGAATTATAACAAAAAGAATAAAAATATTTACTTGATTAATTAGTAAGTGTGCATTGATGATTTTAATTTTGATCAATCTTCATGACCTAAATAATCTCTTATACGTACTTACAATTTGAATTAAGAAAAATAATCCTACGAAAATAACGTGTATTATTTTAAAATAGACATCATTCCTTCCAAACTTCAGTTATAAAATCATGTTGAATATGTTATTGTTAAAAAACAATCTTATAATTAAAATAATATTTTAATTAACTACAAAAACAAATTTCAATTCTTTATCCTATAAAAAGTACTTTACAAGGATGTTGACTGTTGTCTTGTAATTGATCCACGTGGCAGTCTTTGGAATGGTGGTCCTTTCAAATTTAGTTTTTAAGAACTCATGTCTTGTACAACTGTGACCTGTAAGAAACCCCATGAGTTATTCAATTATTTGGTTAGAGAAGAAAAAAATAAAATTAAAATATACCTAGTACATATAATTTTAAAAAAATACTAGGGGGAGGCACGGCAGACGCGTTTGGTAGGTTGGACAAGCATAAATAGTTGTGAGGTAGAAATTTGGCATTACTATCTTTTTTCTCGTTTGATTATTTATTCTGGAATAAATTATATCGATTAATATTAATTAATAGTACAAGGATATGTTATTTTTGTCCGAGATGAAATAATAGTGTTGAAATTTCTTATTTTGAAACAAAATAATAAAAATGAGTATTTTTTTTTTATCGGGATTCCAAAATGAATATGAAACGCTAAAAAAGAACTAAGAATGATTAATTTATATATACAATTCAAACAATTTAACATGTTATAATTAGTCATGATTTACCTTTTATGTTATAACGTTACCAATTAATGTTATCAAATCGAGTTATCAATTAAAAGCTATTTGTTAATGAATGATCTGATTATATAATATATATTTGTACATAAAATTTAAACTTGAGATAATAATATTTTACACTTATCTACAATTTTATATATAAATTCATTGGTGCTATAATAGTTGTTTTACCTGTTCAATCCTAGGAAACTTGTTTCCCATTTTTATGAATAAAATGTATCTTTCTCATCAAATGTCTTCTCTTATCTATCTACTACATAATAAAATAATAATAATAATAATAATAATTATTAATAATAATAATAATAAATTAGAAAAGTTATAAGTGGATAACATTTTAACAAACATTCAAACTTTCAACTTCCATAAAGTCATATTTCAAAGGAAAATTCTAATTACTACAACGTTGTAATTAAAGGAATTTAAAGTCATTATCTCATACACATATTGTCGTAAAGATTACTTTGAAGTGATAATAATTTTATAATAATATTTCATTATACCAACAAAAGAAAAACCGACAAATGATATTATTATAAAAAAATATGATCCTATTTTTTATTTTTTTTTTCTAACCAGTAGATCATCGGAAAAGGAAAACGATGATCTCCTATATATAAAAGAATATTATAAAAATAATTTCAATATCTTTTTAAAAGATTATATAATTAAAATAATATTTATAACGGATCAACACAATATTTGATTAATTACTAAATCAAACTACTATACTTCAATTCACTTTTTTTTTTTTTTAAGGATAAAGACAATAAAAGGGTCTCATCTTTATTTGTTGAAAATATCAAAGACACGTTATGTTTATCCACGTTGACCTTTTTTTCCAAAATTTTACCCATTATATTTGACTCATTTAGCCTAACTATTGGGGAAAAAAAAGATAATGATGCAATGTAACATAGATTGTTTTTTTTTAAAAAAAAAAATTAAAAGAAGAAACGTCGAAGAAGCTAAAAAAAAAAAAAGGAACTATATATTGACTTGACAAGTAAAAGTCCCATTATGTTGAAGAAGGAAAATTTTGTGATAAGGTTTATCAACAATGAACAAAAGGTTATAACTAATAATTTGGAAATTACAATAGTTTCTCTATCACATAATTGGTTGAATTAGTGTAATCATTCATTAATTACCGCTAAGGATTATGATGCGATGAATATGATTCTTTCACCTTTAATTAAAAGTCCCGAAGTTAATAGCTGAAGGTTGAGTTATTTTAGATAAAAAAAATACTTCTCAAATTATCATATGCAACACAAATTCAAATTGATTGAAACTATGATTCTTCAGTTAGCATGAATATGATTCTTTCACCTTTAATTAAAAGTCCCGAAGTTAATAGCTGAAGGTTGAGTTATTTTAGATAAAAAAAATACTTCTCAAATTATCATATGCAACACAAATTCAAATTGATTGAAACTATGATTCTTCAGTTAGCTAATGAAACAAAAGTTTGATCATTCAACGTGTTATTTGCAACGAGTTTAACTTTTATACGTTGATAATAAAATATAAGTTAATATTTTGCATTCTTACATAACGTACATTGACTATGAAGTCTTAGGAAAAAATATTTTTTTTTGTTGGATATTGTGTTTTAATTTGTCAAAATTGGACTACTAACAACATATTCCAATTAAATAGTCTTCCAAAGTCTTCTAACTTCCACCATGTTTTTCTCTTAATTCAAAGTTTTGAAGAACATGTTTATCTAAGTTGTAATAATAGTCCAAAAACTTATACTTTGGGTCAATAATCTTATCCACAAATATTTAATTGTGAGTTATTCAAATATTTAAGTTATTTTTTTATACTTATCTGTTGCGAGTATTTACCTCAAATCAATAAAGTTAACCTTAGCAGTTACAAATTAAAGTGAAATACATCTCACCTGATCTTGATATAGTGATTTGTATATTAAAGACATATCTTGTATTTATTGATTTGAGGGAATGTTCAGAGAATAACTTTTTAATTAACTTATTTATAATTAAGTCATATAAATATTTTTCTTGTTAATGTTATATGCTCCCCAAAAAGAGAAAATTGTATGAAATAACAAACTATTAATTCAAATTAAATATTATAGCCATAGTTTATTTTATTTGTAATTCGCAGCAAACATCCCAATTTTTTGCCATCTGATTCGGTATACAATTAGTCATTTTCGGTATATGATTACCCATTCGGTATACAAATGTATAAAATACATTTGTGTTTGTATAAAGCGAGAGAAAAGTGTATATACAAATACATATATTTCATCATATACACTTATAGTTATACAAATTACAATGTATAAATGAATTTATACAAAATTGAACAATTTGTATAAAATTGAATGTATCTAGCGAATTATACAAATCAAAAGTTTCATAGCAAACATAAAATTTGCTATGGAGCTAGCGCAATTATGTAAACTATAACTATAATATACAAATATGATTTTTATGTTTGCTATATGTGAAAATTGCTCTCGAAAAATAATTTTTTTGTTCAACTATGGGCTTTGATTTTGGGCCAAGAAGATAGGCCTAGTGAAGAAGTGGTTGAAATCTTCTTAAGGACTAAGCCCAATGGGCTTTTCCTCAAAAGCATTAAACTCAAGAATTTAATTGTGATGTAGATTATTTTTAGTTTAACCATATAGTATATCGATCCGACCAATCTAGACTCGCACCGTGTGTAGCCTCCTATTGAAAGGGGACGCACTCCCTAAAAACTATTTTGCTTAGTTGTCATTATTGTATTGTATCAAAATATTACTTCATATACAAAATTGTTTTCTTTTTATTGTCATTTACATTTCATCATATCGATATTGATAACCATTAATACACATGATCCCCATATTATCTTGCCCTTATTGTTTAATGTTTAACAATACAGTTACCCTTTATCCTATCTTTCTTTATAAATAACTATTCCTCGTACCCTACCTTTTCATTTTAATACATTATAAGTTTATTCGTCATCAACGTGGGTTGTGGTGCAGTAGTAGGACTACTCCACTTTTAACCAGATGTCTCGAAATCAAGTCCTAAGTATGAAGATAATCCTATTGGAAACACCACCGCAAATGAACCTTGCAAAGCGTGATCCAAATTTAATCAAAACTCCAACCACCAGACATCGAGGGTGGAAAATAATAAAAAATAATTTATTGTTTAAATTTTGGTGCGCACGACGAAAAACAACAATTTATCTAAACATTATATTCATCAAAACAATATAGTATAATCCAAATCCAATACCATACATTATGAAACTAATTTCTGCTAATGGTGACAAGAACTGAGTTTTTTACTAAATGAACTCAAACTCCAAAAAGAATACACAACAGTATGATCATACATTTTATTGACATTTAGCCTGAATGGAAAGATATGTACTATGGTAACCATAACAATTCAAGAAAGCAGAGGATTGAAAACCAAAATCCTGCACAAGAATTAACAGGTTGCGCGATCTCACATTTTTCGAGTTAAAGAATGCTTCGATCATAGTCTCTTTGGTTCCTCATCTTGGCCTGTATCTATTTCGTAAAGATCCCAACGAATGCAGATATGTAGCTCTCCAACTGAAAAATGTTTTTTTTGAGAAGGAGGGTCAAGTGTTAAGTTAAAACTTCATTTATGTATAACTGTCTATGTTGCTCGACTCTCCAAAAAAGTTGCTTCACTGTTTCGGATCCTCCAAAATGCAGGAGGATCTGATACACACTTGTTGATAATTTTGAAGAGACCGAGCAACATAGGACTGTGAATGAGGACAAATGCACCTTTTGTAGTATTCTTACCTGCGATGGAATGCTGAGTCCTGTGTGTCCTTCAATGATTAATCCGACTGTGAGACCTATCATAGCCCATGCACCGTTAATTGCTTCTATTTGTCGCCGTCTCTGTAAGAAAATTCAGAGCAGAGAATGTAAAATCAATGTAACGGTAACAAGTTTCAAGAGCATTTGTACAAGTACAAGAATCTTCAAGGTGGAAAGGACATGATATTTTATCCAGGTCACATCATTCAAGACTTAAGTATGCAGAAATTTACAAGGTAGGATGTGGGGATTACGTTACGCCTGGTAGAAGTATGCATTAGTAGGCTATGTTGCTTGGACTCTTAAAAAATATCGACAGGTGCGTGTCAGATCCTCCAAAAGTAGTATATTTATGGAGGATCTGATATGATTGCGACAACATTTTTTGGAGAGTTCAAGCAACCTAGTTTATAGGGAACAGCCAACTTAAATGTTTAACGTTGCTGGAAGATTTATCTCTCATAAAGTGGAAATAAACTAATAACTTGACATTCAGGGCCGATTTTACTACCATTCGGTAGATGAGAACCAGAACACTAAGTACCTTTTAGCAAATAATGTAAACTCAACATCCTATACTCAATTTGCTTAGAGGTAAGCATCATGTTCAATGTCGATATACTAACATACCAGAGACGACAGAGGGAATAATTACCTTGAGTTAATATTATGAATTCAATAGCCGAAACTACTGTATCTGCTAAGAGGCACCTAGGAGTCGAGAAGTGCCAAGTTACAGAGATTCAGCACGCATGAAAATATAATTGAGGTTTACTCACTTGATATCTCTCTTTAGCTTTGATTTCCTCCATTTGCTTTGCAGCTAATCGCTTGGCTTCTAAAGGATCCACCATGATCACTTCCTTCCTTGTTCTCTCTCTCCCTGGAGACGCCTGCGGACAAAGAAGTTTTCATTTAGAAGCTCAAGTTGACAGATAACGACCTTGAGTCACTATGAAGATATCTCTAATACCAAACAAACGACATCAACGGCGTAGTCTTTTTGTAAATATGCATAGAGTATTTCTAACTTCTTTTTTATGACCGTGGTGTTTAGGCTGGCTTGCACACACATTTAAAGACGAAGATATAATAGCCACATAAACAAGTAGAAAGTAGAAACAAGTTTTACTAAATCACCGTTTCACATAATTTTACCACCAGCCATATAACAAAAACTATCTTTATTTTATTTTTTTGAAGAGCATAATCTAACCAATTTTTACTAGTATTACATACATGGAAGCCTTCATAATGCATACATTGGGATTTGCCAGGACGCGGATTGCTCGACTCTTGGTTTTCCATGAAGCCAAATCAGTGTTCTGCATACGTCCATATTCAAACCTGAGACATAAAAACTGCTTTATTAAAAGGAGTAAAACAGAATAGTCATGTGATATTCGCCTTTCTATCGGAACAATTTTGAGCTACATTACTCGGATTCTCAATAAATGTTGCCGCACCCGTGTTGGACCCTTCAAAATGCACTTCCTTTGGTGGATCCAACATGCACCCGGCTACATGTTTGAAGAGTCCGAGCAACATAGATTTTGAGTGGATGCTGAATACTAGGAAGAATTGTAGACAACGCCACATATTAGCGCATGAGCTAGTGAAAGCCTACACTACAAAGCATGTGTCCCCAAGATGAATGATCAAGATAGATCTAAGGAAAGTAAATGATTATGTTGAATGCATTTCTCTACAACAAGTAACGGAAGAGCTCAAATTCCTACTAAATTTATCACTTGGGTTAGGGAATGTGTGAATACTGTAAATTAGTCAATAGTGTTAAATGGAGAGCCAACAGAACCTCTCAATGCAGCTAGAGGTCTTAGGCCGTGATCCCATGTCACCTTTCCTGTTTGCAATCTTTATAGAATATCTGAGTAGAAGCTATGTTTGGTCTGGAACCAATGTGATAACCAAGAAGGCATTAGTATCCTGGGATAAAGTTTGTCTGCCAAAATCATTTGAGGGCCTAGGACTCGTTTAACTTGTGTTGATGGAATAAAGAAACTATTGCCAAGACATTGGGATTTGACACATAACCAAAACAAAATAGATATAAACATATTATATAAAGAGGCAGCAGATTGAAAGTACGAGTATACCACAGCAAGCTAGCCGGCAAATGAGGAAGATCATTCGGGCAAGAGAAACAATGCAGCACGTGCAAATGTCAGATAGAGGACAATAGAGCTCAATCAGGCACATATACCTACAGTTGATTGGAAACAATGCAAGAGCGGAATGGAAGTGTTTAATGTTTGGGAATGAGGCCAAGGCCCAAAGCTAAATTACTCTATAATTAAACATTAAGATACCGAGTATAGTCCCAGAAGTGGGGACTCGGGAGGGTGGGATCAGGGCTGTCCACTGATCTTACCCCTACCTTTGTGGGGTAGAAAAATTTACTTTATGGTTACAACATCAAAATAGGGTTCTCACAGTTGACAGGCTCATTAAATGGGGATATAATGTTGAGACTATATGTACAATCACTAGGATAGTATGGGACAGAATCATGCAGTGGCTATAGAAGAGCATCTGGTAGAATGCTGGCTGGAAGCAACATCTAAGATGACCTATCCAGCATACGAAGGGAAAGACTCAATCAACTCAAAGTGTTCAAAATGGTATACACACAGACACAGGCGATTCACGCAATTTGTATTGAAAGAAATCAAAGGTCTTCAAACAGAGAAGCAAGGAGATGGAGCAAGGAAGTTGCCTTTACATGCAACGCCAAGAGCTCCAAGCAAAACTAAAACACTTCTTCATTCTTTGACCTTTTAGTCTATCAGTCTCGTATGATGAATTTGATGATTGGAAATACCGGTAATATGATGTCCATCCAGTGTTAAGTTGATAAATGTAATTAGTTTGAGTTAATGTCTACTTTCATTTGATCAGCTATATACACAGTGCTGACTCAACAAGATTGAGGGCCTAAAGCAAAACTTTCCTTGAACAATTTAAAGGCTGAAAATGCTCTAATAGCCAAAAAGATGACAGCGAAGACACGTCGACAAAGAAAATATAAGCAAAAACACAAACCATCCACAAACATTCAGACTAACACTACTCAATTCTCATACATTAAAAACAAGATTCATTTTGAATAGCTAAGCAAGACTAAATCTTTTCAGAATTTTACACACTAAAACAATTTCTAAAGATGAAATCTTCTTGCCAAATCTCTCTTTTTCAACCTCCAAACATTCTTCTTGAACAATTTTTAAAAACTCAAAACTGCTCTAACGGACACAAAGATAACAGTGAAAACACAAATTTCCAACCAAGATTCAATCTTTTTATAACTTAACACACCAAAAACTTTTCTTGAAATTTCTAAAGGCTAAAATTTCTCTAATAGTAAGCATAAACACAAAACACCCACCAAAATACAGGCAAATAAAACTTGTAACAAATCAAAAACAAGGGCAAACTCACTTTCTAACAGGTGAATGATGAAATTTCGATTTTTCCCTTATGTTGATACCTCCATTGATGATGGGTCCTGAAGCACTAAGCACCATTTTCCCTTTTCTCCTCTCTCTCTCTGGTGGGTTCTTTATCACTATGTTTTAGTTTTCCTCTTTCTCTTTTTAGTATATTTGGTCAGCATTTGTACAAGATAATTTCACTTGAGCCCCCAAAAGATTATAGTAATTACATATAGACTCCTTTAACTTTTATTGTGCCAAGATATTATGATTTACGAGGATGTTTGACTAAACTTATAAACTGGTCAAATTGATTTATAACTTATCTACACGTTTGGTAAACGCATATGAGGCTGGGCATGGTATGATATTATACCGAATTATCATACTATACATAAATTTTTGATATTGTAATTTTGATATTATAGTATTTGGTATGGTATATATTTTTTTTTTTTTTTTGATATTTGATATGGTAATTGATATTTAGAGGTGACATATTGAAATATCGAATCATATAATTACATAAATAACATATATATTATTAAAATAATACTAACAAATATGCAGTCTAGTACTAATATAAATTAAATGTTTAGAAGTTGAAGTGATGATTATTCCATTTTGATTGAAATATTTTTTTAAAAATATGATTGATTAACAAAAAAGAATTGATTGTTAATGTGTTATTCTGTTATTACTTTACTTTTACTTCCTATCCTATCCTTCCTATATAGAAATGGGACTTGATGTATGAACACTGCATATAAAAGTTGTACTTTGTGCTGGAACTGGTTGTACGGAAGGCAACACAAAATATACACTCTTTGTGGAACTGCATAAATGTGTTTAGAATATACGACACTTTGTTTTTGATTGCGTAAGAAGTTAAAACATTGTAAGAACTTAGACATAAGCAAAAGAATGTGCATCTTAATTTAATTAGATGTCACAAATTGAAGAGAAATCTAATTGGTATGGTACTCTAACTCTTCCTGCCCATATTATTGTCAAGATATCTTGGATGGACAAATGGTACTAAGATTCAGTATTGATCGAATAACGACTGACATCCTGATTGGACTTGTAGAGTCCAAATTATGGACATGAGTCGAGAGCGAGAAAGTCTGGAGAAAGAAAATTAAATTTCAAATTTTGATTTCGGAGACGAAGAGGTACGTTTACCTATAGTAGTATCATGTCATTTTCTTCACATAATTATATTACTTCCCTACATGCCAAAAAATTATTAAACTTTACATGAGCAACAAATTAGGCATTTGTGTATGGTGATGATATTGGACGTTATGCAAACAAGCATAGCGTTTAGTTTTAATTTGTTTCAATGCAAATGATTCTCGAATAGATTTATGTATCTTACAAGCAGAAATGCATCTATTCTTGGAAGATAAGCATTTTAAGGCAGTTAAGTTTGGTCGCAATAAGTTTTATTTCCTCATTTTTTAAAATAATTTTGTAGTTATTGACCTTTTCAATCTGCCTCAAATGACATTTTCTTATTCACGTGTTAATTAGACAAGAATATATATTAATTAATAAGCTTTCTATCCCCTTTTGTTTGATGGTAGATAAGTAAGCAATGTCTCATTCTCTATTGAATTAATTTCTTATGCGTTTCTCCAGTAAAACTCACTAGAAAAATCACTCTTACGATTTTCATGTTCTACCATTTAGATGAAGACATGATTTTATTTTTTCCCATCAGAATATACAGAGCTTTATTAGCTGATAATGCATAAGATAGTGTTGTCGTTTTCCGTGTTAGTCACATGTTATTGTTAGATTTTGCTGATCATATATGTATTTAACACATACAATTTGTTGTAGGTTCATTCCCCTATTTTATTTTCCTTTCAAGTTCTTTTTCATCTGTATTAGATTGAAAATTTGTGAATGAAATTTGTAATGTAGTATTCTTATTGTTGTTGCGAATGGACAATCTTTCTTGGTGCTCTAGATCAACATCAGATTAAGTGACTATATTTGAAATTTAGGTTGATAAATAGCAGATTGTGAGAGCAAAATAGGTTTATGTGAATTATATCGCAACTTTCTAAAATTTGTTATCCCCTAACTCCACTTCTACCCTTACGATCCTGGACGTTTGACTTCTGTCTAATTGCAGGAAGTATCTTCCTCATTTTGATGTTGCTGGAAAAAAATAGTCTTTTTGGATTCTCAATATCTACAACTTCACTTGGTATGGAGGACCAATTATTAGGAACTAGGAAGGTGGGAGTAACACAGATGATATGTAGGTTTTCCATCTTTTTTGGCCACCTCAACACTCCTGATTCAAAAGCAGGTAGATATGCCACTTTCAGTTAAGTTTGTTGAATTGACTTTCGTTTAAGTAAATATAACTTCACCATATTGTTGTAAAATTCAAGTATAATAAGTTTTTTCTTCATTTGTCTTGTACAATCTCTATTACTCTCTCCCTCCTGATAGCTTCTCTTTCCCTCAATAGCAATAATATTCTATTTGTTGTAACGCGTTGCCTCATACTTCGATGAGGGTATATTGAAAGAAACAATGAAACGAGCAGCACGTAGGTGCCTACCATAGGGAAAGAAATATATGTGGCAATGAGTCATCTATGGAATTTGGCATAGTAACTCACCTGGAGAAGAGAATAAAATTGTGTTACTTTGTTGTCATGCTAGAACCATGGTTGTTGGTATACTTGAATGTTGAATTATAAGAATGACGTAGGAGCTTTGAGTCACGCTCATAATCTCAATGTTGTTAATACCAAAATGAAAATGTGAATGGACTGGAGTATATCACGAGGAGCTATTCATGGAACTTAATTTTGAGTTGACAATTAAGTGGATTGTTTTCGGAAAAATGATGGTCAATATTAAGTGTAAATTTGGATAGAGTACATTCGTCTTATTCATATAATTAATTTACTCCACATTAACTTTTCTACTAGCTTATTTTGAGGTGCATCAGTTTGTTTGCAACTTTATATTAATTCCATATATACTTTATCATGCCTTCTCCATTTGAAGTTTTTCAGTTCTTCAATTTCGTATGATGTTTGAGCTTTGAATCCATGTTTTTCAACTTCCTTGGACGATTATTGTTTACATTTTCCTTGGGTATCTCGACATCTCACTCGCTGGACACGAACCAGAACCCGAGTCCAGCGAGTCCAATCCAGCTAGCCCAATCCAGCGTCCTCGTCCCTCTCCCTCTCTCCTTATCCTCTCTGCACGAAATCGTTTTGGGAATAATCCAGATGGAGAAATCTCCTTGCAAGTTCGTCCTTGCTCAAAATCGCACGGTTCTTAACAATTTCCCGTTAAGAAATCCGTTTGTTTTGTACAAGAGTGGTACAATATTCGAGCTGGCACCTTATCCTCAAGGAAAAAATTTAAATTTCGAATTTGAAAATTTCATCCAATTGTTTCCGTTTTCCTCCTCTTTTTCAGCCTGATTCTCATCTATAAATAGCAACCGTCTTCTTCATTGTAAGTGGTTAGAGACAGGAGAAAATAGTTGGCAGAAAATCACACAGAGGAATAGTGGTAATACACAGGAAAGAGTTGAAAAATTCTAAAAAAATAGATAGAAAAAATCGAAGTAGGTCTTTAGAACGATAGGGTTTATATCAGATTGAAATTTCTAGTTCTCTGTTTGAAATTTCAGTTCCCGTCGAAATCTCTGTTCAACTATGGGCTTTGATTTTGGGCCAAGAAGATAGGCCTAGTGAAGAAGTGGTTGAAATCTTCTTAAGGACTAAGCCCAATGGGCTTTTCCTCAAAAGCATTAAACTCAAGAATTTAATTGTGATGTAGATTATTTTTAGTTTAACCATATAGTATATCGATCCGACCAATCTAGACTCGCACCGTGTGTAGCCTCCTATTGAAAGGGGACGCACTCCCTAAAAACTATTTTGCTTAGTTGTCATTATTGTATTGTATCAAAATATTACTTCATATACAAAATTGTTTTCTTTTTATTGTCATTTACATTTCATCATATCGATATTGATAACCATTAATACACATGATCCCCATATTATCTTGCCCTTATTGTTTAATGTTTAACAATACAGTTACCCTTTATCCTATCTTTCTTTATAAATAACTATTCCTCGTACCCTACCTTTTCATTTTAATACATTATAAGTTTATTCGTCATCAACGTGGGTTGTGGTGCAGTAGTAGGACTACTCCACTTTTAACCAGATGTCTCGAAATCAAGTCCTAAGTATGAAGATAATCCTATTGGAAACACCACCGCAAATGAACCTTGCAAAGCGTGATCCAAATTTAATCAAAACTCCAACCACCAGACATCGAGGGTGGAAAATAATAAAAAATAATTTATTGTTTAAATTTTGGTGCGCACGACGAAAAACAACAATTTATCTAAACATTATATTCATCAAAACAATATAGTATAATCCAAATCCAATACCATACATTATGAAACTAATTTCTGCTAATGGTGACAAGAACTGAGTTTTTTACTAAATGAACTCAAACTCCAAAAAGAATACACAACAGTATGATCATACATTTTATTGACATTTAGCCTGAATGGAAAGATATGTACTATGGTAACCATAACAATTCAAGAAAGCAGAGGATTGAAAACCAAAATCCTGCACAAGAATTAACAGGTTGCGCGATCTCACATTTTTCGAGTTAAAGAATGCTTCGATCATAGTCTCTTTGGTTCCTCATCTTGGCCTGTATCTATTTCGTAAAGATCCCAACGAATGCAGATATGTAGCTCTCCAACTGAAAAATGTTTTTTTTGAGAAGGAGGGTCAAGTGTTAAGTTAAAACTTCATTTATGTATAACTGTCTATGTTGCTCGACTCTCCAAAAAAGTTGCTTCACTGTTTCGGATCCTCCAAAATGCAGGAGGATCTGATACACACTTGTTGATAATTTTGAAGAGACCGAGCAACATAGGACTGTGAATGAGGACAAATGCACCTTTTGTAGTATTCTTACCTGCGATGGAATGCTGAGTCCTGTGTGTCCTTCAATGATTAATCCGACTGTGAGACCTATCATAGCCCATGCACCGTTAATTGCTTCTATTTGTCGCCGTCTCTGTAAGAAAATTCAGAGCAGAGAATGTAAAATCAATGTAACGGTAACAAGTTTCAAGAGCATTTGTACAAGTACAAGAATCTTCAAGGTGGAAAGGACATGATATTTTATCCAGGTCACATCATTCAAGACTTAAGTATGCAGAAATTTACAAGGTAGGATGTGGGGATTACGTTACGCCTGGTAGAAGTATGCATTAGTAGGCTATGTTGCTTGGACTCTTAAAAAATATCGACAGGTGCGTGTCAGATCCTCCAAAAGTAGTATATTTATGGAGGATCTGATATGATTGCGACAACATTTTTTGGAGAGTTCAAGCAACCTAGTTTATAGGGAACAGCCAACTTAAATGTTTAACGTTGCTGGAAGATTTATCTCTCATAAAGTGGAAATAAACTAATAACTTGACATTCAGGGCCGATTTTACTACCATTCGGTAGATGAGAACCAGAACACTAAGTACCTTTTAGCAAATAATGTAAACTCAACATCCTATACTCAATTTGCTTAGAGGTAAGCATCATGTTCAATGTCGATATACTAACATACCAGAGACGACAGAGGGAATAATTACCTTGAGTTAATATTATGAATTCAATAGCCGAAACTACTGTATCTGCTAAGAGGCACCTAGGAGTCGAGAAGTGCCAAGTTACAGAGATTCAGCACGCATGAAAATATAATTGAGGTTTACTCACTTGATATCTCTCTTTAGCTTTGATTTCCTCCATTTGCTTTGCAGCTAATCGCTTGGCTTCTAAAGGATCCACCATGATCACTTCCTTCCTTGTTCTCTCTCTCCCTGGAGACGCCTGCGGACAAAGAAGTTTTCATTTAGAAGCTCAAGTTGACAGATAACGACCTTGAGTCACTATGAAGATATCTCTAATACCAAACAAACGACATCAACGGCGTAGTCTTTTTGTAAATATGCATAGAGTATTTCTAACTTCTTTTTTATGACCGTGGTGTTTAGGCTGGCTTGCACACACATTTAAAGACGAAGATATAATAGCCACATAAACAAGTAGAAAGTAGAAACAAGTTTTACTAAATCACCGTTTCACATAATTTTACCACCAGCCATATAACAAAAACTATCTTTATTTTATTTTTTTGAAGAGCATAATCTAACCAATTTTTACTAGTATTACATACATGGAAGCCTTCATAATGCATACATTGGGATTTGCCAGGACGCGGATTGCTCGACTCTTGGTTTTCCATGAAGCCAAATCAGTGTTCTGCATACGTCCATATTCAAACCTGAGACATAAAAACTGCTTTATTAAAAGGAGTAAAACAGAATAGTCATGTGATATTCGCCTTTCTATCGGAACAATTTTGAGCTACATTACTCGGATTCTCAATAAATGTTGCCGCACCCGTGTTGGACCCTTCAAAATGCACTTCCTTTGGTGGATCCAACATGCACCCGGCTACATGTTTGAAGAGTCCGAGCAACATAGATTTTGAGTGGATGCTGAATACTAGGAAGAATTGTAGACAACGCCACATATTAGCGCATGAGCTAGTGAAAGCCTACACTACAAAGCATGTGTCCCCAAGATGAATGATCAAGATAGATCTAAGGAAAGTAAATGATTATGTTGAATGCATTTCTCTACAACAAGTAACGGAAGAGCTCAAATTCCTACTAAATTTATCACTTGGGTTAGGGAATGTGTGAATACTGTAAATTAGTCAATAGTGTTAAATGGAGAGCCAACAGAACCTCTCAATGCAGCTAGAGGTCTTAGGCCGTGATCCCATGTCACCTTTCCTGTTTGCAATCTTTATAGAATATCTGAGTAGAAGCTATGTTTGGTCTGGAACCAATGTGATAACCAAGAAGGCATTAGTATCCTGGGATAAAGTTTGTCTGCCAAAATCATTTGAGGGCCTAGGACTCGTTTAACTTGTGTTGATGGAATAAAGAAACTATTGCCAAGACATTGGGATTTGACACATAACCAAAACAAAATAGATATAAACATATTATATAAAGAGGCAGCAGATTGAAAGTACGAGTATACCACAGCAAGCTAGCCGGCAAATGAGGAAGATCATTCGGGCAAGAGAAACAATGCAGCACGTGCAAATGTCAGATAGAGGACAATAGAGCTCAATCAGGCACATATACCTACAGTTGATTGGAAACAATGCAAGAGCGGAATGGAAGTGTTTAATGTTTGGGAATGAGGCCAAGGCCCAAAGCTAAATTACTCTATAATTAAACATTAAGATACCGAGTATAGTCCCAGAAGTGGGGACTCGGGAGGGTGGGATCAGGGCTGTCCACTGATCTTACCCCTACCTTTGTGGGGTAGAAAAATTTACTTTATGGTTACAACATCAAAATAGGGTTCTCACAGTTGACAGGCTCATTAAATGGGGATATAATGTTGAGACTATATGTACAATCACTAGGATAGTATGGGACAGAATCATGCAGTGGCTATAGAAGAGCATCTGGTAGAATGCTGGCTGGAAGCAACATCTAAGATGACCTATCCAGCATACGAAGGGAAAGACTCAATCAACTCAAAGTGTTCAAAATGGTATACACACAGACACAGGCGATTCACGCAATTTGTATTGAAAGAAATCAAAGGTCTTCAAACAGAGAAGCAAGGAGATGGAGCAAGGAAGTTGCCTTTACATGCAACGCCAAGAGCTCCAAGCAAAACTAAAACACTTCTTCATTCTTTGACCTTTTAGTCTATCAGTCTCGTATGATGAATTTGATGATTGGAAATACCGGTAATATGATGTCCATCCAGTGTTAAGTTGATAAATGTAATTAGTTTGAGTTAATGTCTACTTTCATTTGATCAGCTATATACACAGTGCTGACTCAACAAGATTGAGGGCCTAAAGCAAAACTTTCCTTGAACAATTTAAAGGCTGAAAATGCTCTAATAGCCAAAAAGATGACAGCGAAGACACGTCGACAAAGAAAATATAAGCAAAAACACAAACCATCCACAAACATTCAGACTAACACTACTCAATTCTCATACATTAAAAACAAGATTCATTTTGAATAGCTAAGCAAGACTAAATCTTTTCAGAATTTTACACACTAAAACAATTTCTAAAGATGAAATCTTCTTGCCAAATCTCTCTTTTTCAACCTCCAAACATTCTTCTTGAACAATTTTTAAAAACTCAAAACTGCTCTAACGGACACAAAGATAACAGTGAAAACACAAATTTCCAACCAAGATTCAATCTTTTTATAACTTAACACACCAAAAACTTTTCTTGAAATTTCTAAAGGCTAAAATTTCTCTAATAGTAAGCATAAACACAAAACACCCACCAAAATACAGGCAAATAAAACTTGTAACAAATCAAAAACAAGGGCAAACTCACTTTCTAACAGGTGAATGATGAAATTTCGATTTTTCCCTTATGTTGATACCTCCATTGATGATGGGTCCTGAAGCACTAAGCACCATTTTCCCTTTTCTCCTCTCTCTCTCTGGTGGGTTCTTTATCACTATGTTTTAGTTTTCCTCTTTCTCTTTTTAGTATATTTGGTCAGCATTTGTACAAGATAATTTCACTTGAGCCCCCAAAAGATTATAGTAATTACATATAGACTCCTTTAACTTTTATTGTGCCAAGATATTATGATTTACGAGGATGTTTGACTAAACTTATAAACTGGTCAAATTGATTTATAACTTATCTACACGTTTGGTAAACGCATATGAGGCTGGGCATGGTATGATATTATACCGAATTATCATACTATACATAAATTTTTGATATTGTAATTTTGATATTATAGTATTTGGTATGGTATATATTTTTTTTTTTTTTTTGATATTTGATATGGTAATTGATATTTAGAGGTGACATATTGAAATATCGAATCATATAATTACATAAATAACATATATATTATTAAAATAATACTAACAAATATGCAGTCTAGTACTAATATAAATTAAATGTTTAGAAGTTGAAGTGATGATTATTCCATTTTGATTGAAATATTTTTTTAAAAATATGATTGATTAACAAAAAAGAATTGATTGTTAATGTGTTATTCTGTTATTACTTTACTTTTACTTCCTATCCTATCCTTCCTATATAGAAATGGGACTTGATGTATGAACACTGCATATAAAAGTTGTACTTTGTGCTGGAACTGGTTGTACGGAAGGCAACACAAAATATACACTCTTTGTGGAACTGCATAAATGTGTTTAGAATATACGACACTTTGTTTTTGATTGCGTAAGAAGTTAAAACATTGTAAGAACTTAGACATAAGCAAAAGAATGTGCATCTTAATTTAATTAGATGTCACAAATTGAAGAGAAATCTAATTGGTATGGTACTCTAACTCTTCCTGCCCATATTATTGTCAAGATATCTTGGATGGACAAATGGTACTAAGATTCAGTATTGATCGAATAACGACTGACATCCTGATTGGACTTGTAGAGTCCAAATTATGGACATGAGTCGAGAGCGAGAAAGTCTGGAGAAAGAAAATTAAATTTCAAATTTTGATTTCGGAGACGAAGAGGTACGTTTACCTATAGTAGTATCATGTCATTTTCTTCACATAATTATATTACTTCCCTACATGCCAAAAAATTATTAAACTTTACATGAGCAACAAATTAGGCATTTGTGTATGGTGATGATATTGGACGTTATGCAAACAAGCATAGCGTTTAGTTTTAATTTGTTTCAATGCAAATGATTCTCGAATAGATTTATGTATCTTACAAGCAGAAATGCATCTATTCTTGGAAGATAAGCATTTTAAGGCAGTTAAGTTTGGTCGCAATAAGTTTTATTTCCTCATTTTTTAAAATAATTTTGTAGTTATTGACCTTTTCAATCTGCCTCAAATGACATTTTCTTATTCACGTGTTAATTAGACAAGAATATATATTAATTAATAAGCTTTCTATCCCCTTTTGTTTGATGGTAGATAAGTAAGCAATGTCTCATTCTCTATTGAATTAATTTCTTATGCGTTTCTCCAGTAAAACTCACTAGAAAAATCACTCTTACGATTTTCATGTTCTACCATTTAGATGAAGACATGATTTTATTTTTTCCCATCAGAATATACAGAGCTTTATTAGCTGATAATGCATAAGATAGTGTTGTCGTTTTCCGTGTTAGTCACATGTTATTGTTAGATTTTGCTGATCATATATGTATTTAACACATACAATTTGTTGTAGGTTCATTCCCCTATTTTATTTTCCTTTCAAGTTCTTTTTCATCTGTATTAGATTGAAAATTTGTGAATGAAATTTGTAATGTAGTATTCTTATTGTTGTTGCGAATGGACAATCTTTCTTGGTGCTCTAGATCAACATCAGATTAAGTGACTATATTTGAAATTTAGGTTGATAAATAGCAGATTGTGAGAGCAAAATAGGTTTATGTGAATTATATCGCAACTTTCTAAAATTTGTTATCCCCTAACTCCACTTCTACCCTTACGATCCTGGACGTTTGACTTCTGTCTAATTGCAGGAAGTATCTTCCTCATTTTGATGTTGCTGGAAAAAAATAGTCTTTTTGGATTCTCAATATCTACAACTTCACTTGGTATGGAGGACCAATTATTAGGAACTAGGAAGGTGGGAGTAACACAGATGATATGTAGGTTTTCCATCTTTTTTGGCCACCTCAACACTCCAGATTCAAAAGCAGGTAGATATGCCACTTTCAGCTAAGTTTGTTGAATTGACTTTCGTTTAAGTAAATATAACCTCACCATATTGTTGTAAAATTCAAGTATAATAAGTTTTTTCTTCATTTGTCTTGTACAATCTCTATTACTCTCTCCCTCCTGATAGCTTCTCTTTCCCTCAATAGCAATAATATTCTATTTGTTGTAACGCGTTGCCTCATACTTCGATGAGGGTATATTGAAAGAAACAATGAAACGAGCAGCACGTAGGTGCCTACCATAGGGCAAGAAATATATGTAGCAATGAGTCATCTAAGGAATTTGGCGTAGTAACTCACCTGGAGAAGAGAATAAAATTGTGCTAATTTGTTGTCATGCTAGAACCATGGTTGTTGGTATACTTGAATGTTGAATTGTAAGATCAAATGACATAGGAGCTTTGAGTCACGCTCATAATCTCAATGTTGTTAATACCAAAATGAAAATGTGAATGGACTGGAGTATATCACGAGGATCTATCTATTCATGGAACTTAATTTTGAGTTGACAATTAAGTGGATTGTTTTCGGAAATATGATGGTCAATATTAAATGTAAATTTGGATAGAGTACATTCGTCTTATTCATATAATTAATTGACTCCACATTAACTTTTCTACTAGCTTATGTTGAGGTGCATCAGTTTGTTTGCAACTTTATATTAAATTCCATATATACTTTATCATGCCTTCTCCATTTGAAGTTTTTCAGTTCTTCAATTTCGTATGATGTTTGAGCTTTGAATCCATGTTTTTCAAGTTCCTTGGACGATTGTTGTTTACATTTTCCGTAGGTATCTCGACATCTCACTCTCTGGACACGAACCAGAACCCGAGTCCAGCCTCCTCGTCCCTCTCCCTCTCTCCTTATCCTCTCCGCACGAAATCGTTTTGGGAATAATCTAGATGGAGAAATCTCCTTGCAAGTTCGTCCTTGCTCAAAATCGCATGGTTCTTAACAATTTCCCGTTAGTGGTACAATATTCGAGCTGGCACCTTATCCTCAAGGAAAAAATTCAAATTTCGAATTTGAAAATTTCATCCAATTGTTTCCGTTTTCCTCCTCTTTTTCAGCCCTGCTTCTCTTCTATAAATAGCCCCCATCTTCTTCATTGTAAGTGGTTAGAGACGCGAGAAAATAGTTGGCAGAAAATCATACAGAGGAACAGTGGTATTACACAGGAAAGAATTGAAAAATTCTAAAAAAATAGATAGAAAAAATCGAAGTAGGTCTTTAGAACGATAGGGTTTATATCAAACTGAAATTTCTGGTTCTCTGTTTGGAATTTGAGTTCCCGTCGGAGTTGCTTTTCAATGGTAAAAGTTTGTTGTCCTTAACTCGTTCATTCCAGTTTGCTGCCCCTAGAAAGGTAACATTCCTTTTCCGATTTTTGTTTTCATTGTCGTGAGTTAAGAATTGCTTGATTTTCTGGTTTGATGTGGTGATCTTTCCACTCAATCGATGAAATGACTGTATGATTCTGGGTTGTATAGGGAATTTGAGTGTTAGAATTTTGTGATTTTTGACTGGTCATCAACTATAAATCCGTGGTGTAGCTCGTCCGTGAGTCAAATGTTGTTGTTTAGTTTCGTTTGTTTGAAGTCTTGATGATTCCATCTTATATCGGGTTAATTTCTCCCATTTAAGGTCTCTTATCTAGCTATTAATCTCGTCTTGTTGGCTGTGGGTTGGTAGGTCATGATTTTGTCTTTTTTTTTTTTTTATATATATATATGAAGGTTGTTCTCATTCTATGTTTATTTCAGCTAGTAGAAGTTGTATGAGTCGAGTTGCTTACTGCTTTATTTTCCTTTTCGTGATGTCCGCGCTTTTATGTATAGAATTAAGTATCTTAGTCTATCTGTTAGTATTCTGCATCTTTAAAATCTCGTTTCTAATACTATTGGTGGTATATTCCTTGTTATCTTTCATGCCTAGTTAGCTTATGATGAGTTTGATTGGGTTAAAATTGAGTTTAAGATGAGTCGGAAAGCTATTTGTTTCAAGCTGTTGGAACATTTTTCTTATGTTAAATTCTCACTGTCAAAGTATTCTGTTATTCTGATTTTTTATTTATTTATTTATTTATTTATTTATTTATATATCCTCATCATTTTTACGCTTAAAACATGTTAAAAATGAGATTTTATTGTATGTATCTAAGTTAGCTTCAACTCAATTGGTATTTGGCTATCCCTTTCTTCCATTCTTCATGTTGCTTAGGGTGATTATCTCGCTGCCTAGAGTTACTAGTTTTGATAGCCCGAACCATTTTTCTACCTAATATTTTAGTTAGCTAAAGTTCGAGTTTTGTTCTTATGATTACTTGAAGCATGAATTTATTGTTGTTAGTCTTTCATGTGTATAGCGTGCCGATCTCTTTAAGTATAACATAAGTTGCTAGTAATTTGATCACACCTTATTTAGTCTTTCAGTTTGTTTATTTGAAATAAAGAAGGTGTTTGTGCTTAGTTAAATCCAAATGAGATGCATTTTAGCTTTTTCTTTCGAGTAGTTATTGCTCCCTGCTTTAAGAATGATCAACTTGAATAATTTTAATCCCTTCATTAGCATGTGTGTGAGCTCATCTTGTTTAATGAGATTTGTATAAGATTAGATAATGACTAGCTAGTATACTAAATTATTATTATTATTGTTAGTGTTATTATTATTTGGGGTCTTAAGTTTGGTTAGTATTCTTTTAGTTGTTTTGTTGCCTATTGACAACTTATAAGTTTATTACTGTTGTCTTTATTTTTATTAGTTTGTTACATGTTTAGAGTTTCACTGATCACCTATTATGTGTTTTCAAATAAAGTGAATGGTATTAATTGCCTTCTAATCTTTTTTTTTTACTTTCTTCACATGTATATGAGTCCATAATGGACTCTTTCCTCCTTGCATATCTGAATTGGGCCAAAGGCCCAATTTTCCTTCTGTTGAGTACTCAACTAGGTCAAGGGGAACTAAAGAATAAGTCCATGAATTCGGCGTATAGGCGTCAAAAATAAAATATAGGAAATTGGAGTTGAAATACGAGGATATGCAACAATATACACCAAGTGCATATGCTGTATATATGGCATAATCGAGCCCACAAGCCCATCACTTTCCTTGAATTGTATTTTGTTATTTTGGACCTAAGCCTCTTGTCATTTTTATCTTGTTAGTTTGTAGGACAGGTGAAATTGGGTCAAAGGCCCAAAGAAAAGTCATTTTCAAGTTAGTCTAGGACAGGAACCAAATGTTGGGCCAAAAGCTCACAAAATAGAAATTAGGCTCAAGTGTTGACCCAGACGAACAAAAAATCAGACTTTGGCTCACACCCTCTCTCCCTTTATTTTATTCATTTTTCGTATTTGTCTAATTATTTATTTACTAGTTAATTCTAAGGTTTTTCCTTAATTCAATTCTCCAAAAGATGATTTAATCATAACTATTAAAATCAAGTAAGTACATTTTATTTAACTTTAAAATATCTAGTATTTTCTACTTAAGTAGTATCCTTATTTTCTTAAAATTTTAGCCAAATAATTAATTATTGGATAACCGCATGTTAGCGGACATTTCGGGTGCTTTCAAACCCTTCTCGAAATGTTAATATGAACCCCGAATCCCTTTTAAATATTTTCATTAGATTTACTGTTTTAATCTTTTCATGCTAAAAAGTTTGCAAGTTCTCATTTCAACGAAACTTAACAAATAGTCTATATCTAGCTCTCTTCCAAGCTTGCAATCGGTGAGTTTATTTTACCTTTTTTCCTTTCTTCTTCTCCAAATATAATATAATATAATGTTTTTCTCCATCAAATTAATATTATTATTGTTGGTTGCATGTGGTAATTGTAGAAATTCTTTTTTCCTTCGAATTCTCTAATGATATTCTTTCTTGTCCTTTATTTTCTATTGTCTCTTTGGATATGATTTGCGTAATACTTGTTATAAATAATATTCTCACTGTTACAACATATGCACAATGATTCAAATATTGTTTACGGGAGCACAAATATATAAGAAGAGTTGTATATGGTGATGATATTCCATATTATACAGACAAGATTACACTCTTGAACATACATTCATGATCTCCACTGCAAGGTTAAAAATAAGATTTAAAATATATGGGTTAAAAATAAGATTTAAAATATATGGGTTAAAATTTGTTTAAAGATATTTCATTTTTATTTTTAAAAATTGCAGCAACAGGAATGTTGAAAATATGATTGAAACTTTTTCTCCACATGTAGCTTGACAAAAATCTTCATTATCATCAAAGTTGTTGCAAATTGATTAGAAACTACTTGAACCTTTCTTCAATCTTGTTGAACCAATATTGGATGATTGAACCATGTGCTCTGAGACCACTTGTTGGGTTATGAAGGGTGATTAGGGTATCATGCGGAAGCTTACAATTGCAAATCATATGGTTGATAAATTAGACGACACATAAAACTATACTAAAAGACATAATATTATTATATGATATAACTAATTGGCCTACATAATTTAAAACTAATAAACAGAAAATATTAATACTGTTGAGAGAAAAATCTCTCCATAAACAAAACTCTCTAAACGACTACATTGTGGATTTTATTGTGTTTTTAGTGTGAGAAGAGGGGTCTTCTATTTATAAGATTCCATACGTTTCCTCTAAGAAAAGAATAAACCAACTATGGAAGAAAATTATATTTTTCTTTCAGAAAAAGTTTAAGCATTTATGGTAATACTTTAACTTTTCTTTTAAGGAAAAAATAAACTTCAAATAAGGTAAGAGAATCCGGGCAAAACCCTAACAAATCACCCCTTTTGGCTGGATTTTCTTGACAAAACTTGATCCGCCTTTTTCTATGCTTGATAATCTTGTTCTTCACAAAATCTTCATTATTGACGTTGCTTGCCATGGTTAAAAATAAGATTTAAAGTATATGGGTTAAAAATAAGATTTAAAATATATGGGTTAAAATTTGTTTAAAGATATTTCATTTTTATTTTTAAAAATTGCAGTAACAGGAATGTTGAAAATATGATTGAAACTTTTTCTCCACATGTAGCTTGACAAAAATCTTCATTATCATCAAAGTTGTTGCAAATTGATTAAAAACTACTTGAACCTTTCTTCAATCTTGTTGAACCAATATTGGATCATTGAACCATGTGCTCTGAGACCACTTGTTGGGTTATGAAGGGTGATTAGGGTATCATGCGGAAGCTTACAATTGCAAATCATATGGTTGATAAATTAAACGACACATAAAACTATACTAAAAGACATAATATTATTATATGATATGACTAATTGGCCTACATAATTAAAAACTAATAAAAAGAAAATATTAATACTGTTGAGAGAAAAATCTCTCCATAAACAAAACTCTCTAAACGACTACATTGTGGATTTTATTGTGTTTTTAGTGTGAGAAGAGGGGTCTTCTATTTATAAGACTCCATATGTTTCCTCTAAGAAAAAAATAAACCAAATATGGAAGAAAATTATATTTTCGTTTCAGAAAAAAGTTTAAGTATTTATGGTAATGCTTTAACTTTTCTTTTAAGGAAAAAATAAACTTCAAATAAGGTAAGAGAATCCGGGCAAAACCCTAACAAATCTCCCATTTTGGCTGGATTTTCTTGACAAAACTTGATCCGCCTTCTTCTATGCTTGATAATCTTGTTCTTCACAAAATCTTCATTATTGTTGCTTGCTATGGTTAAAAATAAGATTTAAAATAAATGGGTTAAAAATAAGATTTAAAATATATGGGTTAAAAATTGTTTAAAAATATTTCATTTTTATTTTAAAAAATTGCGGCAACAGGAATTTTGGAAATATGATTGAAACTTTATCTCCACATGTAGCTTGACAAAAATCTTCATTATCATCAAAGTTGTTACAAATTGATTTGAGACCACTTAAACCTTTCTTCAATCTTGTTGAACCAATATTGGATCATTGAATCATGTGCTCTGAGACCACTTGTTGGGTTATGAAGGGTGACTAAGGTATCATGAGGAAGCTTACAATTGCAAATCATATGGTTGATAAATTAGATGACACATAAAACTATACTAAAAGCCATAATATTATTATATGATATGACTAATTGGCCTACATAATTAAAAACTAATAAAAAGAAAATATTAATACTGTTGAGAGAAAAATCTCCCCATAAACAAAATTTTCTAAACGTCTACATTGTAGATTTTATTGTGTTTTTAGTGTGAGAAGAGGGGTTTTCTATTTATAAGACTCCATACGTTTCCTCTAAGAAAAGAATAAACCAAATATGGAAGAAAATTATATTTTCGTTTCAGAAAAAGTTTAAGCATTTATAGTAATACTTTAATTTTTCTTTTAAGGAAAAAATAAACTTCATAAGAGAATCCGGGCAAAACCCTAACAAAAAGAAGAATAAATTTAAGAATCAATCAATATACTAATACTTTCTTGTTTTCAAAATAAATATATATATATATATATATATATATATATATATATATATATATATATATATATATAGCACTAGCTAGAATTCAATCCAACAAGAAACAATTATGGCTTCCTCCTCTTCTTCTCTTTTTTTGATTGTTTTGTTATTCTGTATGGGACAAGCAAAGATGAGTGGTAATGAGAGCTGTAAGGGACAAACAACGATGAGTGGTAAACGTTTAGGGTCAACAAACAGGTAATTTTTAATTAGTTTTTTCTTTTTCCAATATGTGTTGAAACTAATTATATTCTATTCTTGTTTTATTAGCACCGAAGAAATAATGACAGCTGAATTCCTTGAGGAAAATCGGCTGTGGCTTACAGTCACACCTCCCACACCAAATGCCGGCACGGAAAGATGAAGACCATACTTAAATATTGTAATAAACGTAGTTTCCTATATGCATTTTGAATAAATACTTCTTTCTTTTTTTCTGCACATTTCACATGATGAATTTCCAATAAATAAAAGTTTAGCATCACCAGGGAAATTTGGCAATCTTCCATTCAAAATTTGCTTGAGGACAATGGCCCCATATAAAAGAACTACAAGTTAATACAATAATGCAGAAAAATGGCAGATATACACTGGTATACAGCTCCTGTATACACCGATATACACTGATATACATGGTCAAAAGCAGCAGTCACAGGTCTAGGGTTATATGGGGTCGAAAACTGAAAATACAGGTTGTGGAAGCTCAGAAGAAGGCTGTAAACATTCTATATAAAGCCCGTATACATCAGTATACAACTATGTATACACAGCTTGCTTTGACACAAAACTGGGATATACAGCTTGCTTGTTCAACGTATATACCTTTTATACAAATAATGATACACATATCCCAATCGTATGTACCGACCCAAAATTTATTAAATTTTTCTACCAAAAATTAAAACCCCCCACCCAAATTGCTCAACTGGATAGCGGAGAATCCACATGGCTTCTCTCTCACACACACCGCATCAGAAATGAAATCAAGAAATAGTCGTTGCTTCGACTCTTTTTCGAGTGCTGAAGAATCTGTTTCTCTGTTGGCAGACGAAATCCCATCATTTGTCTCCTCCAAGTTCAATTTCCCTGTTATCTGTCATCTGTGGAATATGACTACAATTCCTATGATAAACACACACCTAGGGTTTCGTTGTGCACGTAGCAATTTTCAACCCATTACTAGAGTCTCGAGGTATGCAGAGTTCAACCAAACATCATCGTCGCATTAAATATCAGGCCTGGGTTAGTTTTGGGAAAATCAATTAGTTAGTATATTACACCACAATTGGGCCTCAAGGAGAAGAAGTAAGCAACGACCCAAAGGTAAACATTTTGCTTGATTGCTTTCAACCGTCTTTTTTTCAAAAGTGAAAAATATTTAGAATCTATGATCAAACATCTACTTAAACTTTTCAATTTACTTTCTTGTCATATAAGTTTATGGCATATTTAAGACTATAAATTTCAAAAAATTCTTTTTTTTTCCCTTAAAATTTATGCATAATCAAACTACGTAAGATAAATTGAAATGAAAGAGAAACGGCTTAATTAATCAAACTGTTGTTGTAGAGGAGAAACAAAATGTGTTAATGGTAGATACGTTCTTTTCCTCCGATTTTAAAGTTGGAGAAGATTGTTACAAGAATGAGTTTTATGGAATTATCAAAAGTGACTTCAAATTTCACAAGTATATATAAATAAATCCTTCCGTTTTAAGTTATAAAAAAAAAAAAAAAAAGTCTTCATAGACGGTAGATATTAGTTAAACTCTATTTTCACAGCCATAGACCAGTAGCGTCCCAAGGTTGGCTGAAATTGGCTCGTTAGGTCCAATCCCAGCTGAAATTGGCTCGTTAGGTCGACTCAAGAACTTTAATGTTGCCAACAACATGTTGACAGGGCCAATGCCAAGGTTTGTCAATGCAACTTTTCCAGCTGACTTGGGGGTTTGAACCTTATTTGTCAATGCAACTTTAATACCTACATAACTCACATCTAAACCATCGACCAAAAGACCCCTTTGTGCGCAAACTTGGGTTTGATTTGCACTCTAGTGCCCGCACGAAAAAAATTCCAATAATTTTGTAACCACAAACCAGTAGTGCCAAGTTAGTAACTCCCCGACAAGGTTTGTCATCATCAACAAATGTTGCTACAATCTTAAGTAATCGTTTGGTGAGTTCTAATATTGAAAAGTTGGATTCTCTTACGCACTAACAAACAACTACAAGTTTGGTGGCCGGTAGTAGTACTTTGTCCCCAAATAAATTTGCTAACCTAGATGGTGAGGACATCTCTGAGGAAGGTGAGGAAGAGGAAGAGGAAATGTTGGATTATTGTTTTGCAAATGTAGCTAGGAATGCTGATATTTCTCCTAGGCAACAACGAAACGAAGCAAGGAAGAAAGCATATATAGTTGGGATGGTAAAGTGACTGAGGAGTTTGTTTCAGGGCACTTACCGATGCAACTAGCAAAACAGAATCATATGATAGTGTCAACAACTTTAATAAGATCCAATAAAGCCAAGAAGTGATGAGCTATCAAGTGTTATTGGATAGATTTGACGAAGATGACAAGAAAACATACTTCAAGTTGCTTTACAAGGCCAATCTATCTTTTTTAGTTCATTCATTTGTAAAAGGAAGTTTGAGGTTGATAACTCAACTTTCTCCTTGGCTTTTATGATTTTTTATTACTTAAGAATCCTCACTTGTAATATCATCATAGAATGTATTATAAACTTTGTGATGATTCATAGAATATCTAGTTCTCTCTAGCTCGTATTTTCTTCATGGTGGTTAACTAGTAGAGGATAGGTATCTCATTAGGATTGGTAAGGTAAGGTCTAGCCTCCCTTGCTTGTACTTATTCCTATTTGGCCTCCCTATCTAGTGGTATAAATTTGCTTTAGAAAAAAACAATAGTGAACCAAAATAAAGTGTATTTATCTTGTTTGATAAATAAATAAATAAATTTATATGCTAATAAATAAACACTGTTAATCATTTAATATTCAGATCTATAGTAATAGTTTAATAGAAGATGGCATGGAAGACTTGTTTCTTCAAGTAATAGTTTTTGCGTAGGGTTCGGGGAAGGACCGGGATAATATAGACAACATTTCATACTGACTGGATCCAAGTTGTGATGTCAAGATGTTGAGTAAAGAATGTGTTGGAAAAATGTGCAATTGACTCAAGTCAACTGCTGTCCATTTTTTGCAAAAATCAATCAGTAAATTACACCACAATTGCGAATGCATAAGTAGACACTTTAACTAGTCAAAATATGAACAAATAAACAGCAGGTCGTATGCGTGATATACAAACGCATTAGTGAGCCTACGTGGAATTTTATGTGTATTAGGACACACATGTCTATTTGTTCAATTTTATACAAATTAAAGTGTCTACTTCTGCAAACTCAAAATTGGAGGGCATAAATATTAATTGATGTCAATTAAGTTAAATGACACATTTATGCACTATACCTAATTTAAAATCAGTAATAAAAAACACTCATTTTGTGGGGGGTTTTAATTGCATTTTGAGGGGGTTTAAAATCCCCATAATTTACTGTTACAGCTGTTTCAAAAACCCTCGCAAATATTTCATTAATTTAGCAATCATTTTTACAAATTATTAATTCTAGTTAACTTCAACATGATTTAATTAAGTATTTGTATTTCTTGTGGTCTCAATACAATTTTAATGGTTTAATTATTAAATTGACATAAATATTAGTTTTTGATTTAATTATGCAGTAGAATTATTTTTGTAGCCCTACCAGCAGTGTCCCACGAATCTCCATGTGTTGGTGTATTTCTGTGTCAATGAAAAATAATGTGCAAGTGAGAATGTGAGAATTATCAGACGCCATCAATGGTTGACCCAAAAAAATTGTTGATGCACGTGAGACACATAATAGTTGTTAAATGATTAAAGGTCACACACATATACAACGGCCACTTAAACTTGTTCTATATACGTGTTTTCATGGTTCCAGAAAAGGATCGCACCCAAAGTTGTGTGGAATCAAACGTGTTGTGGAAACTGTGTTGGAATTGGAAATATCCTACCATGCAATTGACCCAAGTCAACTCTCCCCCATTTTTGCAAAAATCAATCGTATATTACACCACAATTGCCAAAGCAAATAACAAAAAAAAATAAAAATCCAGTTCCACAATGTGCAAATACAACATTCTTTACTTAGTACTACCATTTTTCCTACTACTTTGCAGCTTTTCTCTAAGATGTAACGCGGTACAGAGTGACATAGATTGCTTGAAATCGATAAAAGATTCGTTCGAGGACCCTTTAAATTTCTTGAATACTACGTGGAAGTTTGATAATCAGACAGAAGGTTTCATATGCAAATTTACAGGAATACAATGCTGGCATCCTGATGAGACCAGAGTTTTATCCATTAGTCTTCCAGACATGGGACTAAAAGGTGAGTTTCCGCGTGGCATAAAATATTGCACTTCTTTAAATCATCTAGATCTTTCAAGCAACGAGATATATGGAACCATCCCTTCGGATATATCAAGATTAATTGGATTTATTGTATCGGTTGATCTCTCGAGCAACAACTTCTCAGGCGCGATCCCAAGCAACATTGCAAATTGCTCTTTTCTTAATTCCCTCAGATTAGACAACAATAAGCTAGAAGGTCCAATCCCACCTGAAATTGGCTTGTTAGGTCGACTCAAGAACTTTAATGTTGCCAACAACATGTTGACAGGGCCAGTGCCAAGGTTTATCAATGTAACTTTTCCAGCTGAAAGTTATGCAAATAATGCAGGACTTTGTGGTGGTCCTCTGAAAGCATGTGCTAAAAAACCCGTCGGTATTATGTTAAGTACTGTATTGAACCGTCGTGTACAGTTTGCTTGTGGTTTTGTGACTGGTTGGTCACTTTTTACTGTACTTGGTATATATCTTTTTTTCTTTGGTTTACCTGGCGTAAAGAAGATGCTTCTATTCATCAACAAGAGAACAAAGGTAATGGTGATTGATGGAAATGAATGGCCTCGAGGAGAAGAAGTAAACAACGATCCAAAGGTAAACATTCTGTTTGCTTTTTCCCAATAAACTGAAAAATATTTAGAATATATGGCCAAACGCCTCCTTAAACTTATCATTTTACTCTTAGTCGCAAGCTTTTATAGGCATACAAGTGTTATGGGACGTTTAAGACTACAAGTTTAAAAATTGTCTTCTTTTGTCTTAAAATTTGTGTCCAGTCAAACTATATATGTCAGATAAATTAAGACAAAAAGAGTACTACTTAATCAAACTATTGCTAAATATGGTAGCTATGTTCTCTTCCTCAGATTTTAGAGATGGAGAAGATTGTTACAAGAATGAGTTTTATGGAACTATCAAAAGCGACTTTGAATTTCAGCCAAGACAATGAAATCGGGAACGGAATGCTAGGGAGAGTGTACAAAGCACTGGTCCCAAATGGATGGACAGTTGCCATTAAGAGGTTCCATGTTTCAGAGGATTTGGAGGAAGAGTTTGTTTCCGAGATCACAACTCTGGGTAGTCTGAGGCATCCGAATTTGGTGCCTTTAATCGGCTTTTGTTCTGAGAGGGACGAGCGGATTCTGGTTTACAAATACATGCCTAATGGAAACTTACATGAGTGGTTGCATTCAACCGACGACAAGGCAAGACTCTTGGACTTTCCTCTAAGGGTTAAAATTGTTTTAGGTGTCACGAAAGCCCTGACTTGGCTTCATGATGGTGGAAATTTCCATGTTGTGCATAGTAACATAAGCACACAATGTATCTTGCTCGATGAAAATTTCGATCCCAAGTTATCCAATTTTTGGGAGGCAACACTTGCAAAAACAAATGACATAGATTCAAACTTGAGTCTATTTCCAATAGTCGAGTGTTTAGACTTTACAACATACAAAAAAGATGTCTATCGATTTGGGGTTGTTCTTCTCGAGCTTTTAACTAGGAAAGAATCTTACATATTGAGCTGCTCGAGTCTAAATTTGTCGAGCAGCTCTTTTGCCAGTCCTCTTGATGTGGATAAACTACTGTTAGGCCAAGGATTTGATAATATGGTAATGCAGCTACTTGAACTTGCAAGTAACTGCATGAAATTCATTCCTGATCAAAGGCCAACGATGCAACAAGTGTATCAGACTGTTGCTGCAATTGCTGGAGTCCATGACCAAACAGGGGACTCTGAAATACAATTGCACTTGGACTAGAAGCAGGGGTGGAGCCACCAAAGGGACGGGTAGCTTTGGCTCAAACCATGTATTTATGTTGAAGAACCATTTTATATGTATATAACTTGTTTTCTATGGTTTCTTCGTTTAGCAAGAAATGTATGCCTTCCTGAATTCTTGTTTTCTAGAATGCAATAACTACGCCACAATCACAAGCTATATCATCATCATTATAACATACAGTACTCCGTTTTGAAAAAAACAATACCCCATGTGGATATGGCTTTATGTTGTGATTGAATTAAAGATCAAAAGACACAATTAAATTTCGACATAGAGAAATTTTATAGATACACTCACTAACATGCATCTAAGTCAAAAGACAAAGTGTCTGTTCCAGTATCAAAAGTTAATCCTACACCTTGAAGTTGATGATTTCCTATAATTGCAACGTTTTGGTCCCATGGCAAAAATGCCATACAGAATAGCCCCCTAATGTGCACCACGACTCGCAGTTGTTGCAGCAACAACAAATTATCCGGGCTTTGGTGGCCAAAGTACATCTTCACAACGGGGAATGTTGGTACCACACCTGGTTCCTCTATATAGCAAGTGTCGAAAGCTCCAAGTGGAACCTCCATCATAGGAATACCTCGTACTTCCTTTCTGAATATGTCACGGAATACAGTATGAAAATCTCTTGGGAAACGGGACATAATTGTTCCTGTATCCACGATGCAACCACCGTTCATGTCATAATTTCCAAAATTCCGCGACAATGATGGAAAAAATGGGACTTCCTTATCATTGACGAAAATTTTATAAAGGTTGACGAAATAAAAATTAGGGAATCTGAAATTTGGTACTAGTCCTGCTGATGTTTTCTTCTTAAATGGCGTTGTGTTGAAGCTAATTGTTGATGCTTTAGTGGAGTAAGTCCCCGGTAGACACATTGCCATTATGTCTGCCTCAAATTGTGATGGTAAAGAATATCCACCTTTCAACACTCTACGCCCGATCCCTGCAATTCCTGAATATTCACCATTAAACTGCGTTCCACTTGTTTGATCTATGCCACATCCGAAAAGAATCCTTACGCGACTTAGGTCCGAATAAAAAGTAATCACGTCTTCTGCAATCCAACCTTTTGTTATCGATCCCTCCACGTATTTGTAATCATAGAGACACTGATTACCAAACTCAGTACATTGATATACCTTGGATGAGACTTGACAACTAGAAGTTTCCACAATGCAATCGAGTTGTCGGTATGTTCTAGACTTAGTTGAATCATATATAGGATTATTTTGACTGTAACACTTATTTGGTCTACATGGCTTACATTGCCACCAAACTAAATCACTTCCAGTGTCTATTAGCAAGAAAGATTTAGTTTCTTCAGTGCCAATAGTAAAAGTTGCAACATACTCACCTTCTACCAAATGTACACTTGTTGTTTTTGGAACCTTTCCTTTGTCCCTTTTACTCGCATGTATGCCGTGTGGCCTTGCCAGAGTTCCATTTGCACCAATTGTGTTACCATTTTCAAGAATCGATGCAAAATGATTTGCTCTAGCTTGAGAACGAGCTAGCTTACTCTCAAGTAACGAGTCATAGTCCTTGAACTTTGACTTTTCAAATAATGCACGATTGTAAATGGAAAAAGTATAGGATGGTCTTGGAGGATCGAGAAGATTAGTTGTATCAAAAGACATAAATCTATTTCTAGCATCCATGATATAACTTGAGTTAAGGAGTGAAAAAGATTTTTCATTGCCCAAAACTACAATCAAAATTGAGAAAATTATTGAAATCAAAAGGTGAATATGGAGGAACTTCTCCATTATTTTTCTAATTGCTTGATTTGGTTTGAGATATGTCTACCACTCCTTGCACTCTTATATATACTAGTTAATATGTAAATTTAATTCTCTTTTTGACCAACTACAAAATGATTAATATTCTCTATTAAGACAAATAATAGATTTTCCTACCATAAATGCAAAAAGGACCATAATTTATTATTTTGTCAAATAAAATTGAAGTATTTCTTTTTCAGGAATCATTCCTTAAATGGGAGCATGAATTTGTTGGCAAAATATGGACTTGTATTGCTGGGCTGGTGTAGCCCGTGATTTGATAGAATTGGGCTAAAATTATTAGAGCCCATTTAGAAGAAGGGTATTTCCTTCCATATTTTTCTTGTTTAGGAACAACATTAGAAAAAAAGGATATATTCTCTTAGGAGTTTTCAACTGCACGGCTTGAACCTGTGACCTATAAATCACATGGAAATAACTTTGACTTGCTCCAAGGCTCTCCTTCTCGCACTTAGCAGACCAAATTTTAGGAAAAAAGATTTTTTCGTGAAGAGCTATTCGTGTCATACCATTAAGGAAAAGGGGCAAATATATCCGTTAGCTTTCACATTTAGAGTGGATATACCCCTGTAATCTAACAAATGATGCGTATTTATCCTTTTTGCTAACAAGCCTTTTAATACGTATGAATAATTTAAAAAATTATGGCTCTGCCTCTGATTAGAAGCAGTAACGTAGAACCATGTTTTATTCATGCAAATAAATAGAGCATTATTATTTTTATCATCACAACCAATTTTTGTACTCCATCAAATGCATCAATGTCAACTGACAAAGTATTTGCTAGAGTATCAAATGTTAATCCTACTCCTTGGAGTTGCATCATTCCTAATACTGACTGATCTCTATCCCATCCAACAAACGCCAAGCAGGAGAGCCCGCGATAGTTAATAACAACTTGTTCTTTTTTCAGAAGTAACATTGTACTCGAGCTTACGCTGCCAAAGTACAACTTCACTACAGGGAAGTATAAACCACGACCACTCGGATCTTCCTTATAGCAAGTGTCAAAAGGCTTATTTGGATTTTCAACCATAGGAGTATCTCGTACTTCTGCTCTGAATATATAACGGAATACGACATAAAAATCATTAGGAAAATAGATAAAACTTGTTCCTGTATACACCAACACCCCGCCGCTCATATATGGTTTAAACTTCCACCACGAGAGACTCATTGGAACCTCTCGATCGTTAATAGAAACTTTATAATGGTTGACATAATAAAATGAAGGGTACCTATAGTTAAATAATAATTTTGCTGATGTTGCTCTTGGCCACTTGCTAGTATGGAAACTCAGAACTGATCCTTTTCCTGAATAAAAAGGCAGTAGACACATGCGTTGGTAAAGAATATTGAACAGCGCGACCAACACCAAGAATCCCAGAAGTGAAAGCATTGAAATTTTTTGCACCAGTTTGATCTTTGCTACATCCAAATGTGACTCTAACCGGATGATGGTCTAAATTTAAAGTAATCACATCATCTGCTATGAAACCTTTTGTTTGTGAATGATACGCGTATATCATATCATATCTACACTCAAAATTTTCTTGATTACAATGGAAGGCTGGATCCACAGTCCTGCACCTTAAAGCATGTCAATTGCAACCTATAATTCGAAAAGTTTTGGATGTAGTAGAATTATATAGAGGTTGATCTTGTTTGTAACATGCCACACATAGTTCACATTGCCACCAAACTAAATCACTTCCAGTGTCTATTAACAAGTAATTTTTTATCATTTGAGTACCAATCAAAAAGGACGCGACATACTTACCACCCCCGTAGAAAATAGCCGTTGGGACCAGCTCGAGCATCTCACCTCCTTGTGCACTATTTTGAGATCCAAGAACCGAAGCTAAATATCTTGCTCTAGCATTACATCGAGCAAGTCTATTTTCAAGCAATGAGTCGTAGTCCTTGAATTTAGATTTTTCAAATACATCGCGATGGTAAACAATAAAAGTATAAGATGGCATCAGAGGATCGGGAAACTTAAGTCGGATTGAGAGACATAAATCTTTTTCTAGCTTGCATTATGTAAGTTGAGTTGAGGGGTGATAGGGAATTTGTATTTCCCAACACAATAAGTAGAATTGAGAAAATAATATAAGTGAAAAGGTGAAAATGGTGGACCTTTTCCATTGGTATTTTTTTACTTTCTTCAAATTTTTTATGCAAATAGCAAGAAATTAAACACAAAGTTAAATATGGAGTTCTGATTCACTTAATAATTTTGCTAAATTAAGAATATATTTAATTCTGCAAGAAAGACATTCCTAAAAAGAACATTAATAAATCTCATGAAATCTATGCTATTTAGAAACTTTAATTATGTAGTTTTCCTATTCACATTGGGTCAAATATTAATTAATCTTTCTATTTACATCTCATTAACTATAATTCTTTTAAAAGACTTGAGGAAAAAAGTCTCGAAAGAATGTGTCGTTATATTTGTAACACCCGGCTAAGACTTGAACTGTTCTACAAATGTAATTAGACCGAATTGGGTGAAACTTTTATGGCTCCTAGGTGTACATGTCAATTCCTAAGTGTGAGAAGTGAATTGGATGTGAGTTAAGGTACCTCTAACACTAAGTTGAGTGATATCTTCCAGGTGACATTGCAAATTGCTCTTTTCCTAATGTCCTCAAATTAGACAACAATAATCTATAAGGTCCAATTCCGACCTTAAATTGGCTCCTTACCTCGACTCAGGACATTTTGACAGGGCTAATGTTGCGTTTCGTCGATGATGCTTTCCAACTGGAGCTTGTTTTAGAACGCATATAAAACCGTTGTGTTCGGTCTGTTTGTGGTTTTGTGAAAGGCTAGTCGCTTTTCACTTTACTCTGTATACATCTTTTATTCCTTCGGCTTACTTGGTGCCAACACTAGAATAAAAATAGCTTTTAGCGGCAACAAATATGCACCTTAATAAAGACTGATAACCTTTACCAGCATTAGTTAATTTTCTTTAGATCCAATGTCACTATATATAGACTTTAGCAACATTTACAAAGAGTGCATTATCACTAGTAATTGCCTCTAAAAAATTATTTTTCGGCAATTAAGCTATTGTCATTAATTAATTGTCACTAGAGATCATTTATAGTGTAATGTAAGAAGACGCTTCATTGATAATTGTTAAAAGTGTGTCAAAGCCCCACATCTGCTTATACGAACTTGAGTAATCCTCTCCTCATGAGCTAACTTTTAGGGTTGAGTTAGGCTCAAATGTCTATCTTTACATGGTATCAAAGTTACGTCCATCCCCGTTTGGGCTCCTGATCCACGCTCCAGTTGGACTTTGGCGTGAAGGGGAAAGGGTGTTAGAATGGGTCAAAGTCCTACACTGGTTGGGAATAAACTAGTGGTTTGCTTATATGAACTTGTACAGTCCTGATCCCCTTATGAGCTAGCTTTTGGGATCGAATGAGACTCATATGACATATCTTTAGGATGAAAATAAACTAGTAAAAGTAGATTTAGGTACAACTTTTAAATTTTTTTCATAGATACTCAATTAATTACATGCATCTAAGTCAAAAGACAAAGTATCTGTTGCAGTATCAAAAGTTAATCCTATACCTTGAAGTTGATAAGTTCCTATAAGTGCGACGGGGTATTTCCATTTCGTAAAAGCCAGACAGAATAGCCCTCTCTCATGAAACACGACTCATTGTTGTTCTAGTAACAACAAGTTTTCCGGGTTTTGGTGACCGAAGTACATCTTCAGAACGGGGAAAGTTGGTACCTCACTTGGATCCACCATATAACAAGTGTCAAAATTTCCAAGTGGAGTATATACAAAGGAATACCTCGTACTTCCTTTCTGAATGTATCCGGAATTCATCATAAAAATCTTCAGGGAAACTGGTAACAGTTGCTCATGTATCCACGATGCAACCACCGATCAAGCCATTTCCAAAATTCCACGACAATGATGGGAACAATGGAATTTCCTTGTCGTTAACAAATATTTTAAAAAGGTTGATGAAATAAAATGTAGGGAATTTGGAATTTGGTATTAGTCCTGCTGATGTTTTTTTCTTAAACGGTGTAGTATGGAAACTAATTGTTGATGGTTTTGTGGAGTAAAATTCCGATAGACATATCGCCATTATATCTGCTTCAAATTGCGATTGTAAAGAATATCCACCAGCCATATTTTTACTACGAGGCCAACAATTCCAGAATATTCACCACTAAACTCTGCTCCACTTGTTTGATCTCTGCCACATCCAAAAAGAATCCTTACCGGATTTTGGTCTAAAACAAAAGTAATCACGTCTTCTGCAATCCAACCTCTTGTTCTTGCTCCATCCGCATATTTGTAATCATAGACACATGTATTATCAGACTCATGACATTCAAAAACCTTGGGCTTTAATAAACATTTCGTACTCTTTGCATGGCAATCAGAAGCCTTGGACTTGGATAAATATTTTGTACTTTGTGCAAGGCAATCAAGTTTTCGATATGTTTTTGACTTAGTGAAATCATATGAAGGTTCATTTTTTTGTTCGTAACACTTATTTGGTCTACATGTTCCACATTGCCACCAAACTAAATCACTGCCAGTGTCTACTAGCAAGTACCTTTTAATTTGTTCAGAGCCAAGAATAAAAGATGCAACATGCTCACCATTTGCGAATTGTACACTTGTTGTTTTCGGAAGCTTTCCATTGCCCCTTTTACTCTCATGTGCTCAGTGTGGCCTTGTTAGAGCTCCATTAACACCAAACACGTTACCATTCTTAAGAATCGAAGCCACATAATTTGCTCTAGCTTGAGAACGAGTGAGCCTATTTTCAAGTAACGAGTCGTAGTCCTTAAACTTTGACTTTTCAAATAAATCATGGTTGTAGGATGGCCTTGGAGGATTGAGAAGCTTAGGTGTATCAATAGACATAAATATTTTTCTAGCTTCCATAATATAAGTGGAGTTAAGGGGTGAAAAAGATTTTTCATTACCCAAAACTACAGGAACTTCTCCATTATTTTTCGAATTGCTTGATTTGGTTTGAGTTATATCTACCACTCCTTGCACTCATATATAAACAAGTTTATGTCAATATTATGCATATTCAATTCTCTTTTGACCAACTACAAAATGAAGACTAATAGTAGATTTTCTTACCATAACTGCAAAAAGGATCAAAATTTGGATATTACTTTAGATTACAATGTCAAAAGATAGTATCTGTTGCAGTATCAAAAGTTAATCCTACACCTTGGAGTTGATAACTTCCTATAATTGCTACAGGGTTCTTCCATGACATAAAAACATGACAGAATAGCCCCTGCTGATGCACCACGACTAGGCGTTCTACTAGTAACAACAAATTTTCCCCTTTTTGTTGACCAAAGTACATCTTCACAGTGGGGAAATCTGAGCCACACCTGGATCCGCCTTGTAGCAAGTATCGAATTGTGGAGGTGGAGATTTATACAAAGGACTGTTCATGTCATTTCCAAATGCTTTGCTCTAGCTTGAGAACGAGCGATCTTATTCTCATGTAACGAGTCATAGTCCTTGAACTTTGACTTTTCAAATAAATAACTACGGTAAAGGGCAAATGTATAGGATGGCATTGGAGGATCGACAAGTTTAGTTATATCAAAAGACATAAATCTTTTTTTAGCTTCCATGTTGTAACTTGAGTTAAGGCGTGAAAAAAAATTCATAGCCTAAAACTACAATCAAAATTGAGAAAATAATTGAAATCAAAAGGTGAATATGAAGGAACTTCTCCATTATTTTTCTAATTGCTTGATTTGGTTTGAGATATGTCTACTACTCCTTGAACTCATATATATATATACTAGTTTATGTGAAGATAGGAGTTAATATGTAAATTCAATTCTCTTGGACTAACAGCAAAAATGATCGAAAAGGAGTTAATATGTAAATTCAATTTTCCCTATAGTAGATTTTCTTATCATAACTACAAAATTTGACTCCTATATATTATTTTGTCTAATAAGTAAAAGTATTTCTTAAATTGAGAGCATGAATTTGTTGGTAAAGGGCTTGATATGGTGGGCTGGCCCAAAAAGAAGTATGGAAGAAAGACTAGTTGGACGGTAAGATGACTGAAGAATTTGTTCCAAGGCACCTATTGATGCGACTATGAAAACAAAATAACATTTAGCACCAATTTTTATACTCAATCACATGCATCTATGTCAAATGACAAAGTACTTGCTGAACTATCAAAAGTTAATCCTACTCCTTGGAGTTGAGTCATGCCTAATATTGAAAAATCGTAATCCCATCCAACAAAAGCCAAGCAGTAGACCCCGCGATGGTTCACAATAACTCGTTCTTGTGTCAGAAGCAACATTGTACTTGAGTTTATGCTGCCAAAGTACAACTTCACTACAGGAAAGTATAAATTACCACCACTCGGATATTCCTTATAGCAAGTGTCGAAAGTATTGCTTGGATCTTCAGCCATAGGAATATCTCGTACTTCTTCTCTGAATATGTAACGGAATACGATATAAAAATCATGAGGTAAAAGGGTAAAAGTTGTCCCTGTATCTACCAACATTCCACCACCCATATCTGATTTAAATTTCCACCATGAAGGACTCACTGGAACTTCTCGATCGTTAATAAAAACTTTATAAATGTTGACATAATATAATGAAGGGAACCTATAGTTAAATAACAGTTTTGCTGATGTTGCTCTTGGCCACTTGCTTGTATGGAAACTAAGAACTGATCCTTTTCCTGAATTAAAAGTTGGTAGACACATAGACATTATGTGACCCCTAAATTGCGATGGTAAAGAATATTGACCATCGCCACGACCAAGGCCAAGAATCCCAGCAGAGAAAGCACTGAAATTTTTTTGACCTGTTTGATCTTTGCTACATCCAAATGTGATCCTAATCGTTCGATGGTCGTCTAAATTAAAAGTAATCACATCATCCGCTATGAAACCTTTTGTTTGCACACGATCCCCGTAGACCAAATCATATCTACACTCAAAATTTTCTTGATTACAATGAAAGGCTGGATCTATAGTCCTGCATCTTAAAGCATATTTATTACAACCGATTATTCGAAATGTTTTGGATGCAGTTGAATCATATAGAGGTTGATCTTGTTTGTAACACGCCTCACATGGTCCGCATTGCCACCAAACTAAATCACTTCCAGTGTCTATTAACAAGTAATTTTTGATCATTTGAGTGCCAATCAAAAAAGTCGCGACATACTCACCATTTCTGTAGATAGTATCCGTTGATTTTGGGACCAGCTCGAGCATCTCACGTCCTTGTGCACCATTTTGAGATTTAATAACCGAAGCTAAATAACTTGCTCTAGCATGAGATCGAGCAAGTCTATTTTCATGCAACGAGTCGTAGTCCTTGAATTTTGATTTTTCAAATACATCGCGATGGTAGACAGTAAAAGTATAGGATGGCATTGGAGGATCGGGAAGCTTAGTCGGATCGAGAGACATAAATCTTTTTCTAGCTTGCATTATGTAAGTTGAGTTGAGGGGTGATAGAGAATTTGTATTTCCTAACACAATTAATAGAATTGGGAAAATAATAGAAGTTAAAAGATGAAAATGGAGGATCTTTTCCATTGGTATTTTGCTAATTGCTTCAATTTGTTTATGCAAATAGGAAGAAACACATAGTTAAATATAGAGGTTTGATTCTCTTTATATTTTTGTCCAATTAAGGAAAATATTTTATTTTCCAAGAAAGACATTCCTAAAAAGAGAATTAATTAATCTTAGGGAATCTATGCTATTTTGGAACTTTATTAATTAAAATTCCTATTTACATCTCATTAATTATATACTCTATCTGTCTAACAATATTTGTCCACTTCAAGGGAAAAGAATTAGATCATTGTCCCTACGTAAGGATAGTTTGATTGGTGAACACGTTACATAAAGATTATAATGTCGATATTAAACAAGGACATGCTAATTTAATGATATACTTTTAACTGTTTGATTGGTGAACAAGCTATATTGGTCTTATAATGTCAGAATTATTGAAGGATAAAATGATAATTGATATACTTATATTGATAGATGCTTGATTCATTGGACTAATAATGAGATATAGACGATATAATATAAAAATACGCGTTTGATTTCACACAAGATGAAATCAAAGGAGACCCTGAAGTATCGTTGCATGTGGCTACATTCAGGGGCAGAGGTACCGTTGTAAGTGCTAGTTCGGTTCAATCTAATTGCTTTGCTTCTAATCATGTTTGTATTTTTAAAAAAAAAATCATTTTATATATAATTCGATCATAGAGAAATAACAAATCTTTTTTGATTTCACATCTAGTGATCGATACTAGCATTGTAGCCTGATTAAATTTGATTGCACCAGAAGCCACACATTGGGGGTAAAACACTCCCACACCACTTTGGCTCGAAGATGTAGAGTAGAATGCCACGATAACGGGGATGCAATTGCAATGCTTGTGGTGATTTAATATAAAATGTAGTCACAAGTATATGATTTCTTCAAATTAGCAACCAAACAAATGAAAAGAAGCTATAGCAAATGCTTCTTTTATAGGATTCTCTCTCCAACTTCTCCGTTGATTTGTCAGGATCATTGTCGAAATTTACAGAGCAGAACATTCTGTGAACTTGTTTCTCTAGATTAATGTTGTCAATGGCCACTTTTCCAACAAAAACTCATGTACTTCAGAATGCGTATGGAATTACCATACTCTGTTAATTGGTGGTTTTGTGATCGATTTAAACTTAAATAAAGTACAATACTCCTTCCATTCCAGTTTATGTGAGATAATTTCCTTTTTTTAGTCCGTTAAGAAAAATGTGGCAGGAAATACAAATCAATTAAAGTCATAATACATAGATAGACACCTTAACTTTGTCATAGCAAACAACTAAACATTCCAACTTTGCGATTATGACACCTCAAGTCGTCTCCACTTTGTCAGCTAAATACTTTAACTTACGAAATAATCATCTATGTTACTGTTTGGTAGGAAATTAAAAAACGAAGATTCTCAAGAGATAAACAGAGTTTAGCTTTATACTCATTCACATGCATCTATGTCAAATGACAAAGTACTTGCTATAGTATCAAAAGTTAATCCTACACCTTGGAGTTGAGTCATGCCTAATACTGATCTCTCACTATTCCATCCAACGAAAGCCAAGCAATAGAGCCCGCGATAGTGCACAACAACTCGTTCTTGTGCCAGAAGCAACATTGTACTCGAGTTTACGCTCCCAAAGTAAAACTTCACAACAGGAAAGTATAAATTATGACCATTTGGATCTTCCTTATAGCAAGTGTCGAAAGGTTGGACAGGAATTTCAGCCATGGGAATATCTTGCACTTCTGCTCGGAATATGTAACGGAATACAGTATAGAAATCATGAGGAAAAGTTGTATAACTTGTCCCTGTATCCACGAACATTCCACCTTTCATCATAGGTCCTTTGAAATTCCACCATGAGGGGCTCACCGGAACCTCCTTATCGTTAATAGAAACTTTATAAATGTTGACAAAGTAAAATGAAGGGTACCTATAATTAAATAATAATTTTGCTGATTTTGCTCTTGGCCACTTGCTAGTATGGAAACTCAGTATTGATCCTTTTCCTGAATCAAAAGATGGTAGACACATAGACATTACGTTTCCCCCAAATTGCGATGGTAATGAATATCCATCTGGCAGATCGCGTCCAAGGCCAACAATCCCGGACGCGAAAGAACTGAAATTTAGTTCACCAGTTTGATCTTTGCTACATCCAAATGTGACCCTAACTTGCCAATGTTCTACAAGAAAAGTAATCACGTCGTCTGCTATAAAACCTTTAGTTTGTGAATTATCACCGTAATGCATATCATATCTACACTCGAAATTTTCTAGATTGCAATAATAGGCTGGATTCACAGTCCTGCACCTTTTACCATGTTGATTGCAACCGATTATTCGAAATGTTTTGGATGCAGTAGAATCATATAGAGGTTGATCTTGTTTGTAACATGCCTCACATGGACCACATTGCCACCAAATTAAATCACTTCCAGTGTCTAATAACAAGTAATTTTTTATCATTTGAGTGCCAATAAAAAAAGACGCGACATACTCACCACTCCCATAGAAAATATCCGTTGATTTTTGGATCAGCTCGGACATCTCACCTCCTTGTGCACCATTTTGGGATTCAAGAACCGAAGCTAAATAACTTGCTCTAGCATGACATCGAGCAAATCTATTTTCAAGCAACGAGTCGTAGTCCTTGAATTTTGATTTTTCAAATACATCGCGATGGTAAACAGTAAAAGTGTAGGATGGCATCGGAGGATCGGGAAGCTTAGTTGGATCAAGAGACATAAATCTTTTTCTAGTTTGCATAATGTAAGTTGAGTTGAGGGGTGATAGAGAATTTGCATTTCCCAACACAACAAGTAGAACTGAGAAAATAATTGACATCAAAAGGTGAAAATGGAGAAACTTTTCCATTGTTATTTTGCTAATTGCTTCAATTTGCTTATGTAAATAAGAAGAAACACAAAGTTAAATATGAAGATCTGATTCTCTTTATATTTTGGTCAAACTTAAGGAAAATATTTAATTTAATAAAAGACATTGCTAAAAAAGAACATCTAATGGATTCTATCCTATTTTGGAACTTTATTATTTAAGATTGGGATTAGGCACAAGTATCCCCTAGACTATGATCGATATCTTAGAGATACACCTTAACTAAACTAAGGTCCTATCAATGTTTTCATACAGAAAAAATAGAAAGCTATCCCACAATTTCAGTGAGAATCTGTTCTGCACCATGCATTTTCCCAATGAATTGGTTTCGGTGGATAATGAGTGGAAAAATCATGTTCTGTAATACAAATTTCCTGCTGATTACGGTAGAAAATCATGTTCTTTACCAATAGATGCAGGCAAAACATTGATTGGAAATGGAAGATGAAATTGATTCATCGAAAGGTACATGTACGGAAGATTAGGTGACAAACTTTAAAATGATGGAATGTCTTTGGAGAAGTTACACTATAACAAACAAAGAATTTTGCAGCAATAATATAGCAAATATCAGTATTTATAACCAGCACTTGATATAAATGTCGTTAAAGGCTTTAGCAACTCTGGATGCGAGATTTCCAGAAACAAAGAAAACATACAAGTAATAGAATTCAAGGAATGGGAACTAATGGTTGAGTTTCCACAAGACATTCAAGATTGTTGAGCTTTCGATTCGAACAACAAGCTATATATATGGTACTATTCCTTCGGATATAGTATTAAAATTAGTTAATTGGATTTATTGTAACTTCTGGTCTCTCGATCCAGACATTTTCTATTGCTAACAACATATTGAATGTCATGTTTTGTCAATGATGTTTATTCAACTGGACCTGTTTTAGAACATGTATGGAACTGTCGTGTTTTGTTTGTTTGTAATTTTGTGATGGGTTAGTCGCTTTTCACTTTACTTTGTGTACATCTTTTTTTCCCGCTTTGGCTAACAACAAAGGTAATGGTGATCGATAGGCCAACAAAATGCAACAAATATATTGGAATGTTACTGCGATTGCTCGAATCCATGACCAAACAGGGGACCCTAAAATAAATTAAGTTGAATGTGGACTAGAAACAGGGGTAGAGCCACCATTATAGGGACGAGTTCAGCGTAGGCTTGATCAAGAATACATCGTCCCATTTAGGATGAAGCTACATTGACCAAAGGGTGGTCACTCAAACACACAATGTTGAAAAACTATATTGTGCATATAAAAAATAATACTGTGTATATAAGTCAAAAACAACTTTTTAGAGATGTATACTGAGGTTTTGAACACCCTTAGCAAAATTCCTAAAACCGAGAATTGTTATTTGAATAGTAGCAACATCGGTGTCTATTGTGCATTTGAGCTCGATTGAGGGACCATCTCTCGTCACCACACACTAAAAACGGGGATGTCCAACGGATGCTTTCGACAAAAGTAGTCAAATTTGTCGGAAATGTTACAAACGAGCCAAATTCAAACGGATTTCCCGACCCCCCTTGGGTTTCCCCATTTTTAGTAATGTCAATCAACAATAATATGATAACAATCTACTTCCTCCGTTCCTTTTAAGTTGTCATAGTTTCCTTTTTTCAGAGTCAAACGATATGAATTTTGACTAACATAAAGATGTACTTTTTCATCATATTGATATGAAAAAAGTTGCAACTTGTAGTACTTCCAGTATAGTTTTTAAAATATCTAAAATTTTATTTTAAAATATCAAATTAATGTAATCTAATTTAGCTTAGAAAATTAGTGGACGCATGCATTCTATAATAATTGAATTGGGTGATTTTGGGGGTAAACGTGTTTGCATAGGGCCGAGGATAAAAGGTAAAACGATAGTCTTGAGTTAAAACAATTGGAAAAAGACCCATTTTGAAACTGCCGAAATGCCTCCAACGAGGGGCTTCACGGGCCGTCTAGATCTTGATGTCCCATCAAGTGGGTCGTGAAGAAACTCTGCCCGACAGGGCTTCACTAATACGGGCATAACTTTTTACTCTGAGCTTGGAATTAGGCAAAAAATAAAAGATATTTTTTGAAAAATATTTGACATTCACCAATCATACACTAGAAAATATTTTTCACTCATCAACCAAACATGAGAAAATAAGTTAGAAACCAACTTATTTTCCAAGAAAACATTTTATAGAAAATCATTTTCCATGAAAAACATTTTCCTTCATACCAAACACTCCCAACCCACTGTAGAAACCCCTTCACATTCAAGCCCAATTGGAGATTTGACACCTAGGCCTAACTCAACCTCAAAAGCTTAACTCATGAGGGGACGATTGCACAAATGCATATAAGCAGATCACCAGTTCATTCCCCAATTAATGTAGGACTTTTAACAAAATATGCCCATTAACTTTGTGATTTAGAGCGGATATAACTTCGTTAAAAAAGTGATGCATATACCCATCATTTAATAAATGGTGCATATTTACCCTTTTTGCTAACTGACATTTTAATATATTGGCTTCTTGGTCACAAAGACAAAAGGTTTCGTATTTCAAACTTATGACAGTTCATTGCTGGTATCTTGATGAGAACAAAGTTTTAGGCATTAGTCTTCCTGGCATGGAACTAATTGGCGACTTTTCACAATTGTTGTGCTTTAACCTCTCTACATCTTTCAAACAACAAGCCATATCGAACACATATGGAACTGTCGTGTTCTGTTTGAACAGTTGCTCGATTTTATGACCAAACAGAGGACCCTGAAATACGGTTGCATTGACCCAAGGGTGGTCACTTGAACACCTTCCGTTAAAGATGCATATAAAAATTAATACTATGTATATAGGTCAAAAATGACATTTTAGATATATATACTAAAGTTCTGAACACCCTTAATGAAACTCCTAAAATCGAGAATTTATATTTGAATAATAGCAACATTGGTGTCAATCGACAATAATAATCAAAAAAAGATGAAAACAAACTAGTAACTAGTTACATGCATCTAATTCAAAAGACAAAGTATCTGTTGCAGTATCAAAAGTTAATCCTATACCTTGCAGTTGATAACTTCCTATAATCGCGAGGGGGTGGTTCCATTTCTTAAAAGCCAGACAGAATAGCCCCCTTTCATGCACCACAACTCGTTGTTGTTCTAGTAATAACAAATTCTCCGGGTTTTGGTGACCGAAGTACATCTTCACAATGGGGAAAGTTGGTACCACACCTGGATCCACCATATAGCAAGTGTCAAATGATCCAAGTGGAGCATCATACAAAGGAATATCTTTTACTTCCTGTCTGAATGTATCGCGGAATACATAATAAAAATCTGGAGGGAAATTGGTAATAGTTGCACCTGTATCCACAATGCAACCACCGGTCATGTCATTTCCAATATTCCGCGAAAATGATGGGAACAATGGGATTACCTTATCGTTAATAAAAACTTTATAAAGGTTGACAAAATAAATTGTGGGAAATTTGAAACTTTGTAATAGTCTTGCTGATGTTGTTTTCTTATATGGCGTTGTGTGGAAGCTAAGTCTTGATGGTTTTGTGGAGTAAAACTCCGGTAGACATAAGGCCATTATATTCGCTCTGAATTGCGATGTTAAAGAAAATGAACCTATATTATCTCTTCGTCCGAGTGCAGCAATTCCAGAATATTCACCAGTAAAAGCCGTTCCATTCGTTTGATCTCTGCCACATCCAAAAAAAATCCTTACCTGATTTTGGTCTAAAACAAAAGTAATCACATCCTCTGCTATCCAACCTCTTGTTCTTGATCCATCCGCATATTTGTAATCATAGATACATGTATTATCATACGGAGTACAGTCATAAATCTTGGTCTCGATTAAACAAATTGTACTTTGTGCAAGGCAATCGAGTTTTTCATATGTTTTTGACTTAGTAAAATCATACAAAGGTTCATTTTTTTGTTCATAACACTTATTTGGTCTACATGGTCCACATTGCCACCAAGTTAAATCACTTCCAGTGTCTATTAGCAAGTGCCTTGTAGTTTGTTGATCAGTGCCAAGAATAAAAGATGCAACATACTCACCATTTGCGAATTCTATACTTGTTGTTGTGGGAACCTTTCCATTGTCCCTTTTACTCTCATGTGCTCCGTGTGGCCTTGTCACGTTACCATTCTCGAGAATCAAAGCCAAATGGTTTACTCTAGCTTGAGAACGAGCGAGCCTATGTTCAAGTAATGAGTCATAGTCCTTAAATTTTGACTTTTCAAACAAATCGCGATTATAAATGGAGAAAGTATATGATGGCCTTGGAGGATCGAGAAGTTTAGTTGTATCAAAAGACATAAATCTTTTTCTAGCTTCCATGATGTAACTTGAGTTAAGGGGTGAAAAAGATTTTTCATAGCTCAAAACTACAATTAAAATTGAGAAAATAATTGAAATCAAAAGGTGAAACTTCTCCATTGGTATAGAAATTATTTTTCTAATTGCTTGATTTGGTTTGAAATATATATATATATATATATGTATATATATACACACTAGGTTTTCAATTTTATGTCAACATATAGTCAAATTATTATGTAAATTTATTTCTCTTTGACCAACTAGAAAATGATTTATATTCCTTATTAAGACATAATAAATACCAATAGTAGATTTTCATAGGAGTCAAATGATCTCGACTTTGACTAATATTTATGATGTATATTTTATCATATTGATATAGTTTTTGAATGTTTTTTAAATTTTAAAATTTAAAAACATTCAAAAACTATATGAAATATACTAAAAGTTGCAATTTTTCTTATATCAATATGATAAAAAAAATATATATACATCTTAAATATTGGTCAAAGTCCAGATTATTTTGACTCCTAAGAAAATCTACCATTGGTATTCATTATGTCTTAATAAGGAATATAATTCATTTTGTAGTTGGTCAAAGAGAACTAAATATACATGTATAATTTGACTCCTATGTTGACATAAAATTGAAAAACTAGTACTGATTGAATTAGTAGATATGATAATTAGGTAGTTTTTCCTTTTAAAATGAGGCTTTTTAGCCCGGGTCAAGTAAGTTTGTCGGTGTGTGAGGCCTGAACGAGGATGATTAGGCTAACCATCGGAGAAAGAAAATATTTTAGAAGGGATGAGCAAACCTATCCCACAGCCCACATATGATTGGATCGGGAATAGAACCATTTTAAGTTTCACTATCATGGCGGGTCGATCCATCTTGACACATCAAAATCCAATGCCTGTATGGACTAGGCCCTTGTAGGCTAAGTTGATTCATATTGATAGGTAATCTATTCTATTAAGGAGCTTTGCTACTATAGCTTTTCTGTTATATGATCATATCAGAAGCTATGCGTAAATTTTCATTGGATCTCGATTGTTCTTAAGAGCGATGGCTATTCATTTAAGTCTTTGGGTAGCATCACTAGTTCCTCAACAAGGTGAAATTCTCATATTCCGTATATACATGTTACCTCTCTATAACAATCAGTCGTTCTATCTCTGTAACAACATTTTACCATAACAAACAAGTTTTTTTTAATATGATTTTTTGTGCTATCTATAATATTTTTCACTTGGGAATAATAGTGTTTGACAAAATAAAAAAGAATATTTTAGCATAATTCTTGTCAATGATGGCTAAATAAGGTCTAAATATGACACAATATCATAGCTCTATAACAATTAATTGGAAAAAACATTTCGAACAAATAAGGTTATTATAGAGAAGTTTGATGTATTGTTTAATGTATTGTTCACATTTTTATAAATATCAAATGACTAGGTATTGTGGCATGTTAAGCCATTATTTGTTTTATTTAAGAACTAAAGAAACAAGATAAGCTGCAGAGGAACTTCATTCTTCTTATTGCTAGAATGGAAATAAATATGCATGATGGTCTAACAATTTCCTAAGCTAACTCCACAAAATGGGGAGATAATGTTAAACCTAAACACTTCTAGAGACATAGTCAAATAGTAAGAGAGCAACATTAAACTAATGGTAAAACTCAAGAGTAACTAATGACTAATAAAACAGTAATTAACTAATTATATCTAACAACTGTACAAATTAATTTACGTGTTGAAACTATAAAGAAAGGGAGGCTAAGGTTACGAAGTAAGGTTAGCTGGTTAAGGAAAGCTCAAGTTATGAAATCGCTTAGCCGTTAATTAATTGAAAAGTGAAAGTAGTGGTGAGGCATCGGTACGGAGTTGCGTCAGCTGTGGATATAGACTAGGCAAAGGTTTAGGTAAGGCTTGACTTTTATTTTCTTCACTTACACCTTACACTTCAGCTGAGTCTAACAATACGCCCCCCACCCCACCCCACCCCCACTCAAGGGGAAGTGTGCAACAACGCCTAAATTGAACATGCGTCTGTCAACGGCTAATTTGGAAAGGGCCTTGGTTAGAGTATGTGCTAGTTGGTCTGCGATTGTATATGGACAACATGAACTTTCTTGAATTGAACCTGATTGCGTACAAAATGGAAATCCATTGCGATGTGTTTCATGCAGTTGTGAAAAATAGGATTTGCACATAAATACGTCGCACCAATACTGTCACAGTAGATGACTTTTTGAAGTTTAACACTATATCAAAAATGATTATTAGCGGCAATTAATTTTTGATTGCCGCTAAATATGTATTTTTAGCGACAATTAGCACTCTTTATATATGTCCCTAAAGCCTTTAGCGACAATGATTCTAATGGCACTTAACTAATGTCAGTAAAGACTTTAGCACTCTTTATTAATGTCAATATGTGTTGCCGCTAAAAGTTGTTTTTGTTGTAGTGTAAGTTGCAGCTCTGCGAGAAGATTTGTTACCCAGTTTGTTTCCGCAAAGGCACTTGCAACTGCCTGATATTCAACTTTCAGTGGAAGAACGAGCAATCATTCTTTACTTTTTGGAGGACCAACCAATAAACAAAAGATATCCAGTAGTGGAAGCTCGATGTAGTCTCCAGCCGAATCCACATCAAAGAAATCATTATGGTTCATTAACCCTTGAAGATACCTTAGTACCCGTTTGACACCTTTTCAGTGGATCTCCGAGGGAGTTTGCATAAATTATGACAGTTTGTTAATTTACTGCAAAACAAATGGTTGGACAAGTGAAAGACAAATATTGAAGCTTCCCTATCACCCTCTTGTATTTAGTTGCATCAGCTAATAATCCACCATCATTGGCGTTTTAGCAGGTTTTCAATCAACCATATTCTCCTCACGCAATATATTATTACTTGTATAGGTACTCTAATATCATGTTAAAGTATGTGAGCAATCTCATCTAAAAACTTAAAGTTGTGAGAAAAGACATATGTGTGCAGGTCTGATTTTTTTTTCATGGACCAAGCACATGGAATTTTTTTTTTGATATGGGTGGCAGTGAGATTCGAGCTCAAAACCTCTGTCTGCTCTAATACCATAAAAAACAAGATAAGTTGCAGAAGAACTTCATTCTTCTTATTGCTGGAATGAGAATAAATATATACACGGTAGTCTAACAATTTTGTAAGCTAACTCCACAAAATGGAGAGATAATGCTAAGCCTAAACACTGATAGAGACCTAGTCAAATAGTAAAAGAGCAGCACTAAACTAATGATAAAATTCAACTGTAACTAATGACTAATAAAACAGTAATTAACTAATTCTATCAAACAACTGTACAAAGTAACTTGTGCGTTGAAAAGAACAGCATACCCTTGCTCTCTTACATATCTGATTATTATAATATTTTTTAAAAACATAAATACTAAATAATTAAGACATCTTGTATTCTCAACATTTGAATATGGATATATAATTACCTCATTGTTTCTTCCATCCAATAAAAACCAAGCACGATATTTCACCATAAGATGTTCATGTTCTAGAAGAAACATTGTACTTTGGCTTACGTTGATGACATTACTCTTGGCCACTTGGTTGTATGGAACTCAAATTGATCATTTTCCTAAATAAAAATTTGGTAGATACATAGAGAATAAGTTCATCCTAAATTGTGATGGTAAAGAATATCCACATTTTTCTAGTGCAAATGGTAAAGAATATCCACCTACCTAAATTATAACCAACTAGCTAGTTTGGTTACAATTATTTATATACTAGTTTAAATTTCTTGTAATTATGCCAAAACAGGAAAAATAATAATAACATGGTTAGTTATAGAGATTTGATTCTCTTTTAGAAGCTAATATTTATTTATTTTCCTTTTTAACATTTCTAAAATCACTAAGAGGATCAGAATTTGATACCTTTTGATTTTAATATTATCAAAGAAAGAAGCATAATTAATTTTGCAATAAAAAAATTCCTAAACGGAGTATTGAATATCATGAAATATTATGGAAATGTATGATATCTAGGAACATATATAAGATTCGAATCAAAGAAAAACAATAATAAGTAATCACACGTGAAGATCAATGAAACCATATTTCTAGTAACTTATACAAGATTCGAACCAAAGAAAAACAACATCTATATATATGGCCATAGCTTTTATGATTTCACTAATAAATAAAAGATACAAACTTTAAATTGTAATATTTTGAAATTTATAAATCTCAACTACATACATCTAAATCAAATGACAAAGTATTTTCTGATGTATCAAAAGTTAGTCCTATACCTTGAAGTTGATTAGTTCCTATTATTGAATGAGATCTATTCCACCCCATGAAAGCCAAACAATAATATCCATCAAAGTGTATCATAACTCGTTCTTTTGCCAATAACAACATGTTCTTAGGGTTTACATCGCCAAAGTACAACTTCACAACGGGAAAATACAACTCTCGTCCACTTGAATCCGCTTTAAAGCATGTGTCTAGTGACTTGTACGGACTTTCAACCAGAGGAATATCTTTTATTTCACTTCTAAATATGTAACGGAATACGATATACAAATCCTGAGGAAATCGAGTAATAAGTGTACCTGTATCCACGAGAACCCCACCACCACCACCTTTTGTAAAAGTCCACCATGATGGGTGGACCGGAATTTCCTTATCGTTAATAAAAACTTTATAAAGGTTGACATAATAAAATAAAGGGAATTTATAATTTTGTAATAATTTTGCCGATGTTGTCCTTGGCCACGTGGCGGTATGGAAACTAAGTGAAGATGACTTACCCGAAAAAAATCCGGGTAGACATATGGACATTAAATCCGACTCAAATTGTGATGGTAATGAATATGAACCGACATTTACTCTTCGCCCAAGACCAACCATTCCAGAATAGTAACCACTAAAATTGGCCCGACCCATTTGATCTTTGCCACATCCAAATGTAACCCTAATGGGTCGATGGTCTAAAACAAAAGTAATCACATCATCTCCCATAAAACCCTTTGATCTTTGTCCACTTACAAATTTAATATCGTACGTACACTCATTATTATAAACACTACATTTATAAGTTTTGTCCACATCATCTAAACATCTTGAACCATGTACGATGCAATCGATTTTTCGATATGTTTTCGAATTTGTAGGGAAATATAAAGGATCAACTTGCTTGTAACACTTATTTGCCTCACATGGTCCACATTGCCACCAAACTAAATCACTACCAGTGTCTATTTGCAATAAAGTCTTAACTTCGCTACTACCTAGCAAAAAAGACGCAACATACTCACCATGTGCAAAATAAATACTTGTTGATTTTGGAACCTTTTCGAGGATTTTAAAATTTGCACCTTCTTTGACATTGTTGTTGTCCTCAAGAATTGAAGCTATATAATTTGCTCTATCCTCACATCGAGAAAGCCTATTTTTAAGTAACGAGTCATAGTTCTTGAACTTTGACTTTTCAAACACATCGCGATGGTAAATAGTAAAAGCATAGGATGGCATTGGAGGATCCGGAAGCTTAGATGGATCAAGAGACATAAATCTTTCTTTAGCTTGTTTAATAAAAGTTGCGTTAAGGGGTGAAAAATATTTTTCATTGCCCCAAACTGCAAACAAAATTGAGAAAAAAATTGATATGAAAAGGTGAAAATGGAGTGATTTTTCCATTTTGTATACAATTAGTACAGGAAAGGTATTTTGCAATCATTTATATATACTGATTTAGTTTTATTGAAAATATTTAATTTTATGTCAAAAAAGGAAAAAACACCAAAAGTTGATTATAGAGATATGATTCTCTTTGATGAGTCATAGTTTTGAACAACTAGGAATTAAATCATTTCTTATTATGGCAAATATTATTTATTTATTTTCCATTTTAATTCACTATAACTATTAAGAGGGTCAAAGTTTGACTCCTACTTATTCTTGTCAAATGAAAGAAAATATTTGATTTTGTATGAAAATTGATAGATTTTTTTCATTTCTGGGTTTGTACTCGAGAACTCTGATCAAAGGTGGAGGTATTTCAAGTCAACCATCTCACCACAATCCTCATTGATAGTTTTAAATAGTTTTTTAAATATATTATTGAGCAGTCTAGCTAGTCATTTAAAATGGTCAAATTTGATTACTTTTGTTTTCCTTATAACATAATTATGATTGTTAATTTTAATGAGAACTCATGTGAGGGGAAAAAAAGATTTTTGGTAAACTCATATTTAAATGTGCACTTTTACAGTTTTTTCTATTTTTGGTTTATTTTTGGTGGCAAGTGCAATTTTTAGATTAAAGTGTAATATTTGCTAATTTTGATCTATTTATGGTGTAATTCAAATTAATCAAATATCAATACGAATACTGAAATTAGATAAGGAACAAGATATTAAAATTGTAACATTGTTCAATTCTTAGTTTAATTACATGCATCAATGTCAAAGGACAAAGTATTTGCACTGGTATCAAAAGTTAATCCTACACCTTGAAGTTGATTATTTCCTAATATCGCGATATCGCTTTTCCACCCTATAAAAGCCAGGCAATAATGCCTACGATAGTGCACAACAACTCGATTTAGTGCTAGAAGCAACATTGTACTCCGATTTATACTTCCAAAGTACAACTTCACAATAGGAAAGTACAAATCATGACCATTTGGATCCTCCTTATAGCATGTGTCAAATGGTCCAACTGGATATTCAACCATAGGAATATCTCGTACTTCAGATCTAAATATGTAGCGAAATATGATATAAAAATCATGAGGAAAATGAGTAAAAGTTGTGCCTGTATCTAAGACGACTCCACCACTCATATCTCTTTTAAACTTCCACCATGAGGGACTCAATGGAACTTCTCTATCGTTAATAAAGACCTTATAAAGGTCAAGATAATAAAGTGTAGGGTACCTATAATTTGGTAATATTTTTGCTGATGTTGCTCTTGGCCATATAGTTTTATGAAAATTAATAGTTGACCACTCTCTTGAATAAAAACTTGGTAGACAAATAGAAAATAAGTTTACTCTAAATTGAGATGGTACAGAATATGCACCCACCTTTCGTGGGCCCACACTACGTCCAAGGCCAACAATTCCAGCTTTTGTTGACCCATTTGATCTCTAGCACATCCAAATGTAACCCTAATGGGTCGATGGTCTAGAACAAACGTAATCACATCGTCTGCTAAAATACCTCTTGTTCTTGATCCATCGGTATAATTTAAATCATAGATACACTCATGACTAATTTGATCACAATGTAAAGTCGGATCCCTAGTCATGCAACTTGAAGGTCTTCGAAAGCAATCTATTTTTCGAAATGTTTTGGATGTAGTAGAATAATACAAAGGTTGTTTTTGTTTGTAACACCTATTTGCATCACATGTCCACATTGCCACCAAAGTAAATCACTACCACTATCTATTAGCAAGAAACTTCTGACTTCGTTACTGCCAAGTAAAAAAGATGCTACATACTCACCATTCGCATAGTAAGTACCTGTTGTTTTTGGGACCTTTTCACAGATCTTATTACCTCCTCATGCAACTTGTTGTTGTATGAAGGTTGAATTTCTACATTCTTTAATGTTGTTATCATCTTCAAACATTGAAGCTAAATAACTTGCTCTAGCATTAGATCGAGCAAGTCTACTTTCAAACAACGAGTCATAGTCCTTGAAGTTTGATTTTTCAAATATATCGCGATGGTAGATGGCAAAAGTATAGGATGGCATTGGAAGGTCCAGAAGCTTAGATGGATCAAGAGACATAAATCTTTCTTTAGCTTGCTTAATATAAGTGGAGTTAAGGGGTGAAATATATTTTTCATTGCAAGAAATTGCAAACAAAATTGAGAAAATTGTTGATATCAAAAGGTGAATATGGAGGAGATTTTCCATTGGTAAAGAAAATTTGGTTTGAATATGTTCACTACTTCTTTTATTTATTTATCTATATATAAAAAAAAAACTATAATAATGATTTAGATTTCTAGGGAATTTATGTCTAAAAAAATAAAACGGAAAAACATCATAATTATTAATTAATTATAGAGATTAGATTAATGGTCATTGAGAAGTAATAGTGTGAACAACTAAGAAAGGGATTAATTAGTGCTCTCAATAAAGCCAATAATTAATTATTTTCCTTTTCTGAAATTGTTGAGAGGATCAGTATTTGGCACCTCTTGATTTTGTCAAATGAATGAATATTTTAAAGGAAAAAAGCATTTCCTAAAATAAAACATGAAATATGATCTATAAAACTTAGGAATATTATTTGTGTAGCTTCACAATTCACATTTTTTAATTAAGAAACAACAAATTAAACTAAGAATATATTGGTCAATTAAGAGTGTGTTTGGTACGAAAGGAAAAGTTCAATTGGTCAAACTTTTGCAAAAAAAAAAAAAAAAAAAAAAAAAAAAAAAAAAAAAAAAAATTAAGGAAAATGTGTTTCTTAAAAATGACGAAAATGATTTTTACATTCAAAAAGTTTCACAACCAACATTCAATATTGATGATCTCCTCCCTCATAGCCCCATCCCCACCACTCCACACCCTACCCCCCAACTCCACTTCCCATAATATTTATCTTAATTGTATACAAATGTTTTTAAAATAGTATTTAAATATGCATATTGAACTTATAAAAAAAAAACTTAATTTCCTAGAAAACATTTTCTTTTGTACCAAACACCTACTAAATTTACCTCTAAACCTATCAAAAGACAGTCATACAAGCACCAAATCATTTGACATCAACTAAATTTACACCATTAATACGTGAAACTTAAACTCTTAAACTGTTTAATTCAAAAATGAGTTATGCAAAAATTAACAATATAAGAATCATAATATAGCTAGTATTATAAGTAGACTATTAGTAATGCAACGATTATTTTTTGTTGAAGTATTAATATAACAAATGTAGAAAAAATTGTTTATAGAAAACAAAAAAAAAAAATCTTATAAAAATGTGTCTGCCGGGAGTCATACTCGGGTCTGTTGCTTGGAAGCCAATAATTCTAACCGTTGGACTACAAACGCACGTCCATAAATAGCTCAAGATATAATATTTCAAATAGGAAAAAGGGTTTGATATATTCCTTTTACTTGTCTATTTAGAGTTGATATACTCCTACTGTTATATAAATAGCTCACATACGGAAGTGGAAAAAATTAATTTTATTTATTTGTTTAAAAACTTAATATTTGATAGACGTTGTCATTGCTGATATTAATTGACATTAAGAAAATAATTGGTTCAATCGTAAATGTCAATTATCATGCATAAAATTTGAATAGGTTCGATTTGAATAATTATTAAGAAAATGATTTATTAAATTTATCGAGTTGTTTTTATTGACGTTAATCATTCAATCTCTCTTTTTTTTTTTTAAATAAATAAATATTATGCTTGACTTGCTTGATTTTCATTTTGGTCTTTTCAAAAGGAGAAGACTGAAGTACTACATTATTGAATGAGTTGTCTTAGCTAGTGGCTAGGTCATTTTAATTCATTAACTCTAGCTAAATGATTATATGACCAAGTCAAGATAAAGAGACAACATAGGTTGTCCATACACCATTTATTCTTTGATATAATCCCTCCGCCCTCGAATACTTGTCATGTTTCTTTTTTCAAGTGTCAGTTTAACTAATTTAGAGTTGAAGTGTTTGAAAGCTACACGTAAAGTACTATTAGATGCAATAACGTATATCAAAGTTTATATAATTTGATTCCTTAAAAGACATGACAAGTAATTTGAACAAGAGAGTAATTATTATAACAACATTTACACCAACACAATACATAAAAAAAAAAAAAAAAAAAAAAAAAAAAGGAGCAAAATCCAAATTCATCAAGCACTATTAAGAAACTGATATACAAATTGTATATAACCATCTGATATTTGAAAGCCACTCCATCGATTAATGCAGATTTGTGCAGCATAAGTCTCCTTTGAGAGGAAAATACTCAATACGATCCCAAACAAGAATATCTTCATTCCCAGAACTCGAACCAAAATGTAATGACAAATTCCCTCTTTTATACTTTGCTATACTCAAAACTCCCATCCAATTCAACTTCCTCTTCTCCATGGTTCTTCTTGCATTGAGAGTATAACACAGTATATGCCACTAATAACAATAAATTAAACAAAGAAGGAATAATGACCAGAAATATAGACGTAAGTATCTGGCTAATTACCCCTTTATTAGGTTTATTAATCTTCAAATAACATAGGTACAATAATGATGAAATTATAGAAAATAAAATATTTAACATAAATCCATTTAATCTATTCCCCTTAATGAGTCTTCCAGCTTTTGCTATGGCTTTAATTCCATAAAAATCTTCTTCAATTACTGAAATAACTAAAGCCAATATCCAAACAATTGATAAATATAGAAAAAATATGAAAGAAATTATTCCAACAAAAATTCCTATAGAGAAAAGGAAAACATTGCTAGATGAAATTAAAATAGGACTTAATAAAAATAAAGCAGTAAAAAAGTAACCAATACCTAACATGTTTGTGTATAATCTAGTTATAAATGCATATTTAAATGCCTTTGAGATTTTTAAAACAAATTCTTTGAGAGAAATATTGATATTTGATGATAATATAATTGTTGCAATTGTGCATAGAAAAGAGATTAAAGATAGACTAACAAGAATTGCAACATATAAAATTAGAAAAATTCTAAAATCCGCTTTAATATCAGCAATGATTTTCATGACTTTAAAGGTATCATCAATTGAAGTAGACAAATTTGATGCCTTTAAAATAATATCATGGAACAAGAATTTAAGTTCAAAATTCAAGATTGATAAAAGGATGGAAGAAAATAGAATATGAAGAAAATATGTTAATGCAAATAGTTTTCCATTTTTTGGAATTAATTGAAGGGATTCTTTGAGAATTGAGAGAAAACCAAAAATATGATAAAACTCCATTAATAATTTTATGAGTCTATTCTTTTTTGTTTGGATTCAACAATAGAATGATGAGCTTGCTACTTATATTGCTTCTATGTTTGATTGGTGAGATATTAAAATGTGTAAGATATTTAATTTATTGGTATCATAAAACTCTATTCAAGTTTATTTAATTAGTAAAAATATTAAAATGTGTACTGAGTCAACAACATTTTACTATTCTATGAATTGAAGTGTAGAGTACAAGAAGTTAGGTTGTAATTCCTATTTCATAAGTTAGTCAAAATGTTTCAACATCATACTTTGGGATAAGTCACAAACACCTATGAGATTATTACTGAAATTTTAGAGATACATCTTAACTAAATTATGGTTTTATTACCCCTAAGTCATTATTTTGTAATTTTGTACAGCTTTTTGGGTTATGTGGCATCTACACATCTCTCACGCACCTCAACTACGTGGAGTCACCATAATGTGCTCTGAAATTTTAACGTCATAATCTAGGAGGCACTTGTGCCTTATCCCTCATACTTTTATATGGAACTTTGACTTTTCTATGAATTAACTCCATCTTTGTATATTTATTATTATATAATAAAGGAGTTAAAATTTTAATTAGTAAAAATCTAGTATAAATTAAAAAATATGTATATGAAGAAATTAATGGGAATCAATATAATATATATTACATAATTTATTTATTTATACCTATGTATATATACAATGTATTTTTTTCATATGATTAATAATAGTATTAAACTAGAGCGTGTTTTGATGAAATTTTTGAATATTTGATATTAATACTGAGAAATATATAAATATTAATTGAAGTAAGTAATATGAGAAATAAAAAGTTAAAGATTGATACAAGAAAAATGATTCCACTCAAGAGAAGTCAGTTTTTTGCTTTTTAATGGGAAATATATTTTTGCAAAAATAAAATATTGATGTAATAGGGGAATTAAATTTTTATTAAGTCAAATTAAAATATAAAAAGTAAATATATAATGAGGCTTAAGAAAATTAATATAATATATATTATATATTTTTTAAAAATTATCTTACTTATCTATATATATAATGTATTTTTTCATGAAGAATATAATTAATTAATACTATCAACAAATTGGAGAGTGCTTTGATTAAATTTTTGAGTACTAGATATTAATACTAATAATGTATAAATATTATGTGAAACAAGTAATATGAAAGATTGTCACAAGAAAAATGATTCCGCTTATAAATGAGAGAAGTCATTTTTCTTCTTTTTGATGAAAAATATTTTTTTGCAATATTTTTTTAGAAGTCATTTTCTATCCCAAAAACACACCCCTTTAACACGCTTTTGAATTTTCTCCCTTTAACACGCTTTTGAATTTTCTTTTTTAAGTCTTCCCATAATATTGGTAGAAAGAAAAAAAATACTGATATTATCCACTATTTATATAGAAGTAGCCCCACCCCCCACCCTTAAATTTAAAGAAATCATTTGATGATACTAAAATTTAACTTTAATTTCAGAACTCAATGTAATTCTATGAATGAAATTTGAAAATAATAATATATATGTAATTTAATTTTAATTTTATGCAAGAAAAATATATTTTTTTCAATCGACTCGCGATACCAAAATTCATATGGAATATAAAAGAAGAAAGTGCCAAAATTAGTCCGTGCATAATAAGTTTCCTCAAGGAACTTGTCAAACAAGATTGATATATATATATATATGTATATATAATTGATGGTTGAATATTTATTTCCTAGAAATTACTATAATTGACTAATGACAATATTCTCTTGACCTTTTCGTCGTTGACTTTGTCTTAATCACAATTAACTTAATTTTCAAGAGATTTAAGTCTATTAAATTTATCAAATATTATATTCACACATTTTTTTAAAATAAAGATAAAATTTATATGGTAACCTTTTATATAAAGATATTTGCATAAATCTAGTCTTAAAAGGGACTACTTCAAACAAAGACCTCATAAATAAAATAAAAACAACATAATTCTACTTCCATTGACAACTTCAAAAAGCTTTATACTCACAAAATCTTCAAATGCTTATAAAATGTATGGATTTTGAATTAAAAGTACAAAAATCATACTTATCCAAAAAATTCAAGAACATCAAGAAGGGGAAAAATGAATTTTTGGCAGTTTTTTGGTTTTGTGAGAATTTTAAAAGAATCCATTCAACTTATTCCAAAAAATGGAAAAATCATGGGATTAATTACCATTTTTTATCTTCTTTTCACCTCAATATTCTTTTTATTTTTCAAATTCACCTCTGATTCTTTGTTAAGAGATATGTTTATTAAAGAGTCCTTCATTCCTATTTCTAGTATAAATGGTTCTTCACTAAGTAGTCTACTTTCTAGTATTAACCAAAATTTTAAACTTGTTTTAGCAATTGATTTTTCATTAATTTTTTCTTATTTATTCATCTCAATTTTCTCCACCAACACAATAATTTTAATTTCTTCTATATCATATTATAATAAAACTTTAAATTTCAAAGATTTAGGTATCATGATTTTCAAATCATGCAAAAGGCTTATTTTCACAATGTTTTACACCACAATTATTGTTATTGGATATTTTTTCTTTTGTTTTTCCATGGCAACTCCTTTTTTAGCTACCTCTAATATATATGATTTTTCAATGGTTATTATTTTCGTGATATTCGCGTATATTATTTATCTCTATTTATCGATCGTTTGGGTGATGGCCTTAGTGGTTTCAATTGTTGAAGAAGGTAATTATGGAGTTATGGCTCTTGGAAAAGCTAGAAAAATAATTAAGGGAAATGAGATGAAAGGGTTTATTTTAAATATTTTGTTCAATTTATTGGCTTTATTTATTTTTTGGGGTACTCAAATTATTATTAAGAAATGGAATGTTAATAACAAGAATTCAATGTTGATTTTGGTTAATGGTTCTTGTTTATTGAAGGTGTTTGAGTTAGTGAATTATACAGTTTTATATTTTCATTGCAAGAAAGAAAAAGGGGAAGAAGAGATTATTGAATTACAAGAAAGTATTGAATATAGCAAGATCTATAATTTACCATTAATTATTGATGGTTCAAATTAATTCAGAAAGTATTGAATCTAGCTCAAGATGATTATGTAATTTGTAATAGGTCAATGTTTGGACCTATAGAATACACCCCTCCCCTCTCGAACACATCTCATGAGCTATATCTGCAGATTTTGCTGATGCATTCGAGATCCTATAATTTTAAGAGATTCTTGTAATTTGGGAAAGAATAGGAATATGATGTAATTAGTTCTTAACAATATGAAATTCATGTAATTTTTACTTTTATTTATCTCGATAATTCTCATTAGGTTTTGATGGTAGAATTTGAATAATGTCTTTGTATTATTCAAATTAATTTTGATGGGCCCGGGCCTTGACTAATGGGCTAAAGTCTAGGTCCTTAGAATTTGGCTCCCGTCTTTGTTGTCAATTTGGCCCATGTGCACTTTGTCCTTTAGGATTTCTCTTTTCCATTCCTTTTTAGGTTTACAACTTTTTTTAATTGGGAATAAAACAACAATAATTAGTATTATGATGATAACAACAATAGTTAATAGTAGCAATAATAATGAAGATGTTAATGGTAATAGATTACATTAACGATAAACAAGAAAATGATAATTACAAAAAATAAATAGTTCAAGTACCAATAATTGAAGTGAATACTAAAAATGATACGATAATAATAAACAACTAATAAATATAAATGAAATGAAAGTGAAAGTATAACAACGAAAAATAAAGCTAAAGTCAAAATAAAGATAATAAAGAAAAACATAATTTAAAAAGGATATTTAAAAGTTAATATGTAGACATACGACCTACTTCGAGACGCACCACAACTTTAATATAAGTATCATTTCGAAATTACTTATTTACCACAACTCTAGGGTAAATTTAATCATATAATTGTCTATTTTTAAAAGCTTAATACTTTAAAACAACTAAATTGGAGTTTTACTTGCACTACAAGAAAAGAGTAAATTACATGAGATTAGTATGAAAATTCGTAGGAAACTTATTTTCCAGCAAATTTTCATATTAATCTCCAAAAAATCCTCATGTAATTCAAATTTTTCTTATAGTATTGTAGAGTTCATGTATATATAATGGAGGTTCAAAACTACAAGGATTTCGTTGCAAATAAATATACTTCTTAAGAAAAATCTTTAGTGTTTTCCTTCTTTTTTTTGACTTTTCAAAAGTTCTCCACTTGCTAAAAAAAAGGTTCACAAAAATTATATTATAAATTTAGTGGCTAAAGTAATGGTAAATCTTTCCTGACTAGAATGATTGTGTTTTTTACCCCAAGAGTCATCAAGTTAATTGAGTAGGTAATTTTTCAAATGCAGAATTATATGTTTGAAATTTTTATATGTATTTTCGATCGAACACGTTATATAGAGTCTATTTAGGGTAATTTACTTCTTTAATATAATTTATGGGCACAATTTTTTTTTCTGGTACGAACAAAAAAATATTGAGGACTATTAAATAAAAAAGTATGATTTACAACTAAAATTTCTTTTATTATTTGTAATTAAAACAATTATTCTACTTTCGCACGAAATATAATTAAGAAGAGAAATTAACATGTCCTGATTATAACAACTCAAGCTTAACTAACTAGTTAAGGATAACTAATTTATGGTCCCATTGCTTTATATATCCTAAATTGAGTTTAAATTCAGTGTACGGATATAATATATTTTTTCTATATTCTCAGTTTATGTGATAATATTTCTTATTAGTTAGTTTGTTTTAAAAGTGATAATTCTTTTTTTTTTATTATCGATTTTCTTCATTTTAGTTTATGTGATATTATTTTTAATATTTTTTCAATTTATTTTCTTAATTTCTTTTTTTATTTGATTTGGCCACCATCACCTTGACTCCACTCCTTTTCACCTTTTGCGTTTTTTTCTTTTGTTGTTGACATGTAATCAGGGGCGAATCTATGTGTTAAATTTGGGTCACCCAAACCCATGGTCATCCGACTAAACTCAATATATTACTTGTATAATTATTAAAGATTATATTAAATAAAAACTTGTGGAACCCGTTCTCAAAGTTGCTGGATGGTTCACTGGTTTGACAGTTAGATTTTAACACCAAGGTCCTGAGTTCGATCCTAACCAGACACAATTCGCTTCAATTTTTTTATTAACTAAAACTACACGTTTTTTTTTTTAAAAAAGCAAAATTTTAAAGTCGTTTTTAAAATATGAAGTTAGTATAATTGTAAACCGATGATTATTTTTGTAGTAATGTAAAATTTTATGTTTTGCTCACTTAGTTATTGTTATATAAATTTTTTGGTGCAATGGTGCACACATTTTCTTGAAATCCTAGATTCATACATATTTGTATTTATCAACCTATTTATGGTCATATATTTATAAAAAAAAATAGTGTCAATCTAATTAAGGACACGTTTATGTATTTGACCAATAAGAGATAATAATTGAGCATCATATTCTTTCAATTTAAGATTTGTTTTATGAAGTATATGCATGCATTTGTATAAATTTGAAATTATACAATACGTGACAAAATTGAAGACTGTTTTCCCAAGTTATCATCCATTGAAACCACAAAATTAAATTTGCATAGAATTTTATACAAATACTCACACAACACACACTTTGAAAAAAAAACACACTCACACACACTTTGAGAAGTTCATAATTAAGAAAAATAATTAAAATTCAATTTTTTTTTAATGATAATCTTGAATTTCGAGCTATGATAAGTGAAATGAAAACTCTTTATTACTGAGTCATATATTATTCCCGTACATATTTAAAGTAGACATGACTAACTTTTTTATCATGAGAGAATATGATTCTCTTAAAAGAATTTTGGAACAAAATCCAATAAAAATGGTTTAAAGTTCTTTTTTAAAAAGTCATTTTGAAATTCTTACTATTTTTCTTCTGAAACAACGTAGGACATGTTCTAAAGACACAACATGAGAAAGACAACACAAGAATGACACGTCTAAAGGCACAATACAAAAAGGACCTAAGCTTACACTCATAACTTTGAACTAATTTCAAGTTAAGAATGAAGAAATTTTGATCATTATATGAGAGAAATTTTGATCATTATATGAGAGAACGGATATTATACAAACTTATGTATTTATTTGAGTTTATACCTTCAGCTTAAACGATTGAACTTGGTACAATATTAAAATATTGACAAGTAAACATACATTTCTCACTTGGCTTTTGTCTTCGTCATTGAATCCATCGCTCAATCAATCTTTTGAAGCTGAAATGAGTAGATCCAGAGTTCAATGTGAATTCATTTGTTTTGATCCTTACCTACAAAACAGTTGCGTCTTATATCTCGAAATTAAACTAAATAAACTATAATAGAATTTTGAACTTTCGATTTCAAAAAATTCAAATTCAGTATCCGACTTATTTACGTCGTAAATACAAATCCTACATCTTACAGTAACTACAACAATACTACATACAAATAATATTTTTTTAGACTAAACTAATTTCACTATCTCTATCACTTTTTATGGAATCTCTTTTTTTGAGATCAAAGTAAAAAACAGTTGTAACAACAAAGCTCCACTGAACCATCAAAGCGTACAAAAAAATCCAAACCACATTATCCCACAAGAAGTTAATCACAACCGTTGATTCAACCCTCTTGAAATCCGAACCGTCCATCGCCATCTCCATCGACATTTCCATCGTGCCACGAACTAAACCCGAAAACAAAACAAACAACCCGGAAAAAACCCACCCGCATACCCGTTTCCCCTCCATCAAACCCGACCCAAACCGAATCGCATCAAACCCGTACATTCCTTCGTTAACCGATACCACGAGCGCCAAGCTCGTAACCGCCATCATATGGAGCTCCAAACCCGACCCGATAACCTCAATAACCACCCGAACAAACGGGCGGGTCTTGAAAAACGCCACAAGCATCCCGGGCACAATGGTACACGCTAGCATGATCACGTAAACGCACATCGTAGTAGCCCCGACCCGTATCCAAACGACTTTTACCGTAGTAAAAGCCGTTAGGATAGTCGGTTTTCCGTTGGAACACACGGAAAACACGACATTTACCGTGGTGACCGCGGTAAGAAAGGAGAGCAAAAAAGTAGGAAAGAGAAATAAAATTTTCAAAAATAGCAAAGACTTAGCTTCTTCATTTGCTTCTTCTAATAAATGTTTGGACTCAACATGTATAGATGAAAATAATGATATTTCTTCAAGATGTTGAATTCTTTTTTTTAAAGGGAAAGTGAGGACGGATAATAAGAAGAGAAAAAAAGAGAGTGGAAATGAAAGGAAAAAGAAAATTAAAAATGAAATTTTTTTGGTGGAAAATAGAGAAATTTTGAAGGAATTGATGATAATTTTAGCAAGAAGAAATATATTATTTGGTTCTTGAGAAATATGGTTGGAATTTTCTCCGGTAGGCATTTTTATTTTAGTTGGATTTTTTAAAAATTATTTTGGTAGGTTTTTTTGAAGGTTATAAGATTTGAAATGAAAGATGGAAGTGGATTGTGGACCTATTATATAGTGTAATAATTTGACTATTGGCTTTTTGGAATTGTGGAAATACAGTATGAGAATCTTCTCTCTCTCTCTCTCTCTCTCTCTTTTTTTTTTTTTAGAAAATATAATTACCTAAATTGACATGGAGTTGACAGTGTTGACTGTTGTGGTCTTAGGTTTAATTATTCATTTTTTAAATTATAAGATTTCTACTGTTTTAATTTTATATGATATTGTCTGACTTGATATAGAGTTTTAAGAGAGATTTTTGAGACTTGTGATCTAATATAAGTTATACATGTTTAAATGGTTATATTTTATCTTATTAAGAGTAAAAAAAAATATTTTAAGTTAAATTGTCACTAAATATAAAAATATATTATTTATCTTTTTGGAATTGACAAAAAAAAGTGTGTCAGGATTGAGGGAGTAATATTTGGTATACGGAAAATGTTAACTCGATTAGTTAATTTTGGAGAATATTTTGATAAATAAGTGGTGTTATAAGTAAAGTAAAAAACGTAAACACTTGATAATTTAGATAAGAAATTAAAAAAAATGATATTTAATTTTTTGGAAAAAGAATTTGATTTAACCCCTCAAATTTTTATTATATTTTAAAAGAGAAAAATGATAAATATCAAATATTCTTATTCAAATTACAAAATGTTTTTATGATGTATGCAAAGAAGAATCAAAATACAATATATTGTGGACAAGAGGGAAGATGTGAAACCATCCATTTGATTATTTCCAAATTAAAAGGAGGATCATGTAAGCTTTTCAAATAAACAACATGTTAATATCATTGGACCACGTTGTCTCTTTTGCTTTAATAATAGTGTCGTGGATAGCTATTTCTTTTTTCTATAGTGACTTTTAACTTGGAGCAGAATAAATAATATTAACTAGATATCTTGGGTTCGACATATGTGTATTGTTAATAGAAAATATTTTATTATGTGTAATAATCTAGTAAATGATACTAATAATTTCTGGATGCAGATTTTTTATTTTTTTGTGGAGTTTATATCTCATGAAATAAAAAATTTGAATTATCTCGCTTTTTTATTATTCCCTTCGTTTAAAAAAGAATGACCTAGTTTGACTTGAAACGGAGTTTAAGAACAGAAAGAAAACTTTTTAATCTTGTGGATCTAAATTAAATTTATGTCAAATGTATCAAAATGTCCTTTAATTTTGTGGATTTAAACATGCCACGTGAAATGTTAAAGTTAAAAAAATGTTACCAATTTTTTTTTAAATAGACTAAAAAGGAAATTGGGTCATTATTTTTTAAACAGAGGGAGTAGTTAAATTTATGAATTTTTTAAAATATGTCGGATTGACTCTATTTGAACTTAAATTTTATGGGTCCATTCGTAAGAACCTAGTAAAAGATATTTATAGTTTCGTAGGGGCAGCGTCTCTTTTTGGAGTTTATGGGTCACGAAACAAGTCTCCAGGATCATCTTGCTTTTTCTTGTGTATTAGTCTATGAATTTTTTTCTAAGCTTTCAATGAGCATTAGCCAATGAATATTTTGTAGATATACATTTCCAAAATCTTTTGACTCCAAATTATGTAGGACCATCCGTAATTAAGTAATGAATGATATTCATAACTCGTATAGAATTCACAATATTTTTTTAAAGTTTACAGGTCAGGAAATTTAGTATTTTTTTCAGTTTTTCGTGATTATTCGCCTATGAATATTTTGTAAATACTCCAAATTTTGTAAAATCATCCGTAATAACCTGTAATCGTGTTCTATGACCTCTAAATTCTATTAAAAATGACATGAATCATCTAAAGGCTAAGAATATAATTCACCAGATCATTACGGGTGATGCTAAAAAAATTGGATAAAAAAGTTGTTGAGTAAAATTTTAAAAAATTAATAAACGAACACACACGAAACATTAAGAAAATTCTAAATCCCTGTTTTATGACGTCTAAACACTATAAAAATAGCATGCATCATGTAGAGGTTATGAATATGGTTTAAGTCACTGTGGATGATCCTAAAAAATATTTGGGCAAAACAGTGACGTCAATGATATTTTCAAAATTTCATGGACTAATACACAAAAAACTAACATCCTAAATTGGTATTTTGTGACCGCTAAATTCTACTTTCTCTATCCTAATTTATGTGACTCGCATTTTATTTTAGTCAATCTAAAAAAGAATGACACATTTCTATATTTAGTAACAATTTAACTTTAATGTTCATTTTACCTTTAATAAAATGATTTAAAGCTACATAAATAACTATGGACTTATTTTAGACCACAAATTTTTAAAAATCCCCTTTTAAAAAATATTTTGTGTCAAGTTAAAGTAACCCACACAAATTGAGATAATGAAAGTGTAAAAAGTCATGTGTATCATTTAGATGTATATGGTTTAGCGGGTCATTACATATGATCCTAAAATAATAATGGGCTAAACAAAGTCATTCAGTATTTTTTAAAAAAAGTTAATGGACTAACACCAAAAAAAGACTATATGATTCACGACCATTATAGATGATACTAAAATATATTTGGGCTAAAAAGGAGGGTTTTTTTTGGAGGGATATGGTATGAATCACGTAGAGGCTATGGATATGGTTCATCGGGTCACTACGGATGATCCTAAAGTAAATTAGACTGAAGAGAACGATTAATAATATTAAAAAAATTCATGAAACGAAAAATTACAAAAGTCGGCTAATTTCTAAAAATGCTGAGATTATATGTAATGTTTTCCAACTCACTAAGGAGGTCCTCGTAAAGTTTTTTTTAGAAAATATTGTGGGCGCTTCAAGGCATCAGTTCTATGGGCTAATACACATGAAAAACCAAAAAAAGTCGGCTAATTCCTAAAAGTTGACTCATAAATGCAAAAATATGTCTTAAAATGGTGGGACTATACGCAATGCTTCCCCAACTCATTACGGAGGTTCACATAAAGTTTTTTCGGAAATTTTATTTAGGATGCTCCAAGGCGCCAGATCCATGTGCTAACACACACGGAAAAGCAAGAAAGTCAAATAGTTCCTAAAAGTTAACTCATAAATGCAAAAATACGCCTTAAAAAATAGTGGGACTATACGCAATGCTTCCCCAATTCATTATGGAGGTCCTCATAAAGTTAGCTTGTAAATGCGAAAATATGTCTTAAAATGATTGGACTATACAAAATTCTTCCCAACTCATTACGGAGGTCCTCATAAAGTTTTTTTTAAAAAAAAAAGACTTGGGTGCTCCAAGATGTCAATCCATGGGTTAATACACGTGAAAAATCAAGAAAGTCGGCTAATTTCTAAAATTTAGCTCGTAACTGCCAAAATATACCTTAAAAATAATAAGACTACACGCAATGCTTCCCCAACTAATTGCGGAGGTCCTCATAAAGTTTTTTTAGAAATATTTTTGTGATGCTCCAAGACGTCAGATCCATGGACAAATACAAATAGAAATTCTCAAAAGTTGGCTAATTTCTAAAAATTAGCACGTAAATGTGAAACTATGCCTTAAGAATGGTGGGACTATACACAATGATTCCCCCACTCATTACAGATGCCCTCTAAACAATTTAAGGGAAAAAAATTGGATGCTCTAAGGCACCAAATCTAAGGGCTAATACACACGAAAATCAAGAAAGTCAACTAATTCCTAAAAGTTGGCTCATAAATACGAAAATATGCCTAAAAAAATGATGGGATTATATGCAATGTTTCCTCAACTCATTATGGAGGTCCTCATAAATTTTTTTCAAAAAAATATTTTTGAGTACTCTAAGGCGCCAGATCCAAAGACTAATACACACAAAAAATAAAGAAAGTTGGTTAATTCTGAAAAGTAGGCTTGTAAATGACAAAATATATGTTAAAAATAGTGGGACTATACGCAATGCTTCCCTAACCCATAACGGAGGTCCTTATAAAGTTTTTTCAAAAAATTTTCTTCGATGCTCCAAGGCACCAGATCCATGGGCTAATACACACGAAAATCAAGAAAGTCGGCTAGTTCATAAAAATTGGCTCGTAAGTTAGAAAATATGTTTTTTAAAAAGGTGGAATTATACGCAATGATTTCCCACCTCATTACTAAGGTCCTTATAAAAAAAATTCATAAAAAGTTTTGGGTGCTCTAAGGCACCTGATCCATGAGCTAATACACACGAAAATCAAGAATGTCGGTAAACTCCTTAAAGTTAAGTTTTTAGGGAAAAAAAAATTGGGTGCTCTGAGACGCCAAATCCATGGGCTAATACATACGAAAAACCAATAAAGTCGACTATAAAAGCTGGCTCGTAAATACGAAAATATGCCTTAAAAATTATAGGACTATACGCAATGCTTCCCCAACTCATTACAGAGGTCCATATAAAGTTTTTTTCTGAAATATTTTTTGGGTTCTTTAAGACCACAGATCGATGAGGTAATACACGAAAAAATTAAGAAAGTCGGTCAATTTATAATAGTTGATTCGTAAATGCGAAAATATGCCTTAAAAATAGCGGGACTACACACAATGATTCCCCAACTCATTATGAAGGTCTTCATAAAAAAAATTTCAGATAAAATATTTGAGTACTCCAAAGCGTCAGATCTATAGGTTAAGACGCACGAAAAATCAAGAAAGATGACAAATTTCTAATAGTTGGATCATAAATGTGAAAATATGTTTTAAAAAATAGTTGGACTATACACAATGCTCCCCTATTCATTACCGAGGTTCTCATAAAGTTTTTTTTTTAAAAAAAAATGGTTCCTCCAAGGCACCACATTCATGGGCTAATATACACGAAAAATCAAGAAAGTTGGTTAATTCCGAAAAGTTGGCTCGTAAATGACAAAATATATGTTAAAAATAGTGGGACTATGCATAATGCTTCCCAAACTCATTGCGGAGGTACTCATAAAGTTTTTTCAAACAATTTTTTTTGGGTATTCTAAGGCGTCAGATCCATGAGCTAGTATACATGAAAAATCAAGAAAGACGGCTAATTCCTAAAAGTTGGCTCGTAAATGCGAAAATATGCTTAAAAATAGTGGGACTATATATAATGGTTCCCCAACTAATAAAAGATGTCCTTATAAAAAAGCTCTCAGGCGCCAAATGGGCTAATACACATCTAAAATTGGCACGTAAATGTGAAAATATGCCTTTAAATGGTGGAACTATATGCAATGTTTCCCCAACTCATTACAGAGGTCCTCATAAAGTTTTTTCAGAAAAAAAAACTTGGATGGTCCAAAGCGTCAGATCCATGTGCTAATACACAAACACTAATTAAGTCCGCTAATTTCTAAAAGTTGACTCGAAAATGCGAAAAAATGCCTAAAAAATAATGGGACTATACGCAGTGTTTCCCAAACTCATTACGGAGGTCCTCATTAAGTTTTTTCAGAAAAAAAATTTGAATGCTCCAAGACACTAGATCCATTAACTAATACACACGAAAAATCAATAAAGACAGCTAATTCCTAAAAATTGACTCATAAATGTAAATGATGCCTTAAAATGGTGGGATTATATGCAAGTTTCTTCAATTCATTACGGAGATCCTCATAAAGTTTTTCAAAAAAGTAATTTGGTGCTCCAAGGCGCCAGATCCATGGGCTAATACATATGGAAAAAAAACCGGCTATCCAAAAATTGGCTTATAAATGCTAAATTATACCTTTAAAATAATGAGACTATATGCAATGGTTCCCCAACTCATTACATATGTCCTCCAAACGTTCTTTTAGAAGAAAAAAAATTGAATACTCCAAGACGCCAGATGAATAGGCTACCGACTACACACAAAAAATTAAGAAATTCTGAATTTCTATTTTGTGGCCTATAAAGTCTATTATAAATGGCATCGATCATGTAGAGACTATAAATATAGTTCACCGGGTCATTATGGATAATTATAAAAAGAAAAAAAGTTTGAACCAAACAAAACCAGTCAGTAATATTTTTCAAAATTCATGAGCTAACACACATTAAAAACTAAAAAAATTCTAAATTCATGTTTCGTGACCCCTAAATGCTAAAAAGAATGGCATAAATTCTTTAGAGATTATGGGTATGATTCTCTAGGTCATTATGGATGATTCTAAATATTTTTAGATAAAAAAGAAGCCGGTCAATAATATTTCATAAATGCATGGATTAACACATGAAAAACAACAAATGTGTTCAACAATAATCTTCTTCCTCTTGTTTTTTTTTTTGACAAGAAAAATGTTGCATACAAAATCTTGCCATTATTTTTTTGTATCCAAAATTTACTTGGATAAAGATAAGCTTTCCAAGTTGTCCCTCAACCACCAAACAATCCCACAGCTCCCTGAGTCTCAAAATGCTATGTATCATGTAATAACTGAAATGTAAAAGCTACCATTCGTACTAGCACAGGTCCAATATATGTTATTTCATGGATCTCAATTTATGTTACTAATAATATATGGAGAGCCAATTAAATTAAAACAGAAAAAGTATTGAAATTCCAAAAATACCCTGAAATTGTCTACTTCTGGCTTTAGCCACTTATTAATATGATATTACTTAATAACTAGGTGAACCTTAGATTGAATAAACTAACTATGATCTATGTTGCTCGAATCATCTAAAAATGTTATTGTACCTGAATCCTTCAAAAGTTTAATACTTTCTAAACCATCAAAGACAGTCACCTATAATAATCAGTTTATTTATGCGGACATAGTTATAGAGAGAAATTCAACTCCACGTGTCCGCTGAACAATTGGAAGTAGCAAGAGGAGTAATTCTCTAAAAATGCATAGATTTTGGAAGATCCAACACAACCGATGATATTATTCAAAAGTCCAAGCAACATAGGCCATAATGCTATTATACTCACAGCTATTGCCCAAAGAAAATGTTCAGACACTACCAAATGCCAGGACTTAGAAAAAACAAATAACAATAAACTGCACGGCCAAAAATAAGAAGCAAACTTGCAGGAATAGAGCTCGATTGCACGTAGAAACAAAGCTGATAAAAAAGGATATGAAAATTCATTCACGCCCGTTGATCAAAAAGCTTGAACAGTTAAATGCTCATTTCTCCCACTAAACATTTGTACAACAGAGATGCATTACTCAATTAAGAGACACTATGCATTACAAAGTTACACATTCAAGGAAAAGTGCGAAACTCATTCATGTACAATACACAGTTTTAAGGAAAAAATTTATGTTTTGCAACCCGCTAGAATGGGTACGCATTTATATTTATACATATGATCATCTCCAAATCATTAATTTGGGAAGAAACTACACTAAAAGAAAACTACAGTTCATGTTGTTTTACGCAGTGAAATTCACATCAGAAGTCATTGATTCAAACCTCCATAAGTTCACGGGGTAAGCAAATCTTTGCACTTCCAGTCCATCATTCTCCTCTTGATGTCAGCAAATCTTTAGCTCCTCCAACTTGTACTATTTGTGTCTTGTTTTGTGATTTCTTGGTCCAATCCCTAGAGTAAATCAAAATGTTTCAATCAACTAGACATTTACAAGACTAAGACTTTATAAATTCTCAAATCATCCATTTAGATAACAAAACAAAACACAAATAACAACAAATAATCCAGTGTAATCCCACATGTGTGGTTTGGGGATGGTAGAGCGATTGGTGAAAATGAGGCAGTAGTAACAAGTAGAAACAACAAGAAAATAAGATATTGAGGCTAAAGAATAACAGGTAGTAATAGAAATCTAAAGATAAGGAAAATCAAGAAGAACTCTAGTACTTTGAGAATCGAAAGAAATCCACTCGCCTTCCCACTAACCTTCTACCCTAATCTTCGACCTCCACACCCTCCTATCAAGGGTCATATCCTTGGTAAGCTGAAATTGCATCATATCTGCCTAGACAGTAATCACCTCACCGCCCTAATACTTCTTAGACCTACCTCTACCCGGCCTCAAGCCCACAACGGCCAACATCTCACACCACCTAACTAGGACATACGCCTAGCTCATCTTCACATGCCCGAGCCATCTCAAAACACAAATACTTGCACATAAAAGCATGTGCAAAATTATTCCTCCTAATAAGATGGTGTTCAGGTAGCTTGCGTACACCTCGACTATTCCACTCGAAACGTGCTAACTCCCCACAACACAGACAAAGATACTAGGTATCTCCGCGTAGTATGTTTAAAACTCTTATGACACATATTTCTCTTTTATAGCTCTATTATGACACTCTAATAGGTAAACATGACATCCCATTTGTGGCGAAGGTACTACCTAAGTGATAATTGATAATAACAAAATTTACCTCCATCGATGAAACATCATCTACTTCTAACTAGCCATGTTGCTCAGCCTATCCAAAAATGCTTTCGCACTCCTGTCGGTTCCTCTAAGTGGCAGTTTTTAAGAGTCCAAGCAACATTGTTAGCTAGTGCATTCATGGAACTCAAATATTTCCATCCAAACTTTATTGCAATGTATATGCAAATCCTATGAACTAAGTGACAATTTTCAAGAGTCCGGGCAACACTACTAAACTAATGCATATATGGTACTCAAATGTTTCAATCCAATCCTATTGAATATGGATAGAGTACCCTACCAGAGCAAGCACACACTATACTATGTACAACTACGATAATGAATCAATTGCTTAAGATGATTCTTTTTCCCAGCCAATGAATCAAAAACACTAGGTGATTTCTTCCTATCCCTCCAAGCTTAAGTGGACAAAATTACCGATACCCCATGGAATCAGTCAGAGATACGCACAAGCTGGCACGATTATCAAAAAAGGTCCATCCACATAATTGTCTAATCTAATTGAATAAATTCAAACAATTTCATCATATCCTTAGCTACTATCATCATTTAGCCAATAATGTCATTGCTAATCAACTAAAATGACCATACATTACAATGCTCAACATAAACAAAGCATCAAAAAAAGATAAAAAAGGGATTTTTTTTTAAGAACTTACAACCACAAAATGCAGAAATTTCAGCAAAAAAGCAGCTACCCTGAAACACCAACAGCCCACCATCTCTTCCAATCTTCAGCACTGATAACAGAACCCGAATTGCCCAAATCAACCCGAACCCGGGTCCGACAAATCGGGCAATTCAGAACCCTCATAAGCCAAGAATCCACACATTTCACATGAAAAAGGTGTCCACAATCAGGCAATTTCCTACAAAATTCTCCATCCTTAAATCCCTCCAAGCAAATCGCACAATCCCTAACAGATTGCTGTGACCCACAATAACTAACGCAAGGCAGATCAAGCGATGATGTTTGGTTCGCCGGAAATCGATGGTGGTGGCGACGGAGATGACGGCGGTGGAAGGCGGTGGAGGTGATTAAGAAGTGAAGGAGTACAAGCGCGGCGAAACCAAGGAAAAGAAGGAAAATCAAGAAAAGGGAAAGGAATAAAGCCATGATTACGCATTTTATGAAAAGGGAAATCAATTTTTTCGGTTTAGTTTCTTGATTTTGAATCGGAATTGGCATGGATTTCGAAGTTTTTTCAAGATTTCAGAGATTTGGGTGATTCCAAGAATTGAGAAGAATAAAAAAATTTTGTGTGAGAAAGAGAGAGAGAGAGATGAGCAAAGTTCAATCGGATCAGCTATGGTTTGTCGGTTTGTTGGGAAGAAGGGATGAGGAGAGATGCTGAAGGGGATATACCACTAATAATGGCCCATAGTTTATAATATACGAGTTCAAATGGTGAAAACAATATGAAAATATAACATAATTTTATAATGTTGGGTATATTATATGCTAATTATAATATCATAAGCTTCGAGTGAATATGATATATGCGGATTTGACATCTATTATTGTAGAGGAAGGAGGTTGTTTTCGATAAATCTTCCACTTAAAAAAATGTAATCAATGAAAGGAAGTACGAAGGAAAAAGAGATAATAAAATAGCAATGTATAAAATAAGTGTAACAATTGATATTATAATTTATTGAAGAAAAAAGAATTGTGAGATACATGAATCATACTACAAGAAATATAACAACATTCAACTGTCTACTTATTTTCTATTCTAATTCTCGACATTTTTATCTAATTAATCTTATGTCTTCGGTCAGCTAAAATTATATCATGTCCTATCTAATTACTTTCACCTCACCCCTAAGTTCTTTTTCGATCTACCTTAACCTCTTTTAACTCTTATTACAATCAACTTCTCACACCTCCTTATTGACGGATCTTTGCACCTCTTCTTCACAAGTTCAAATTAATTCATTTCTCTCGTTTTTTTTCCAAACAAAAATCAATTATGTCTTATTTCATATAACTTTATTTTTAATCACATCCCTCTTAATATACTCACACATTTATCTAAGCATCACTCATCTTCAGTTTTGCTAATATTATACTTGATATCATTTCTATCTCAATTTATTTTGAACATTAATTTCGCAGAGCATCAATTGGAAAAGGTATAGTCTTTTGTATTAGTTTATTTGATATATTTGGTTGTTTGTTTTATTTTGAAAAAGAATAACCTATTTATTTTATTTTATTAATGAGAATATACTTTGCTTATACATTCTTTTTATAGTTAGAATAAAGAGAAGTTTCACTGTTTATTTTTTAAAATTAAGGTGAGGCAAAGTCAGAAATTTCAATAAAGATATTTAAGATTTAACATATACTTATTAAAAGTCGTTTGTGACTTATATATTTCATATAATTTTCTATATATATTATATAATTTTTCTATAAAGGATGATGTTCAGCTGATGATCCTTCAGAGTACATAATTCATTGACTTCGAGAGTATTATTTTGCCATAACCAAAAGTATAAATTAAATAAATTTGAACCTTTTCTTCTTGAAGTATAATTTTGATATGTCTAGTGCACTCCACTCATTTCACATTTGGAGTTTCGTAAATGAGAAAGTCAAATATAAGATGATTTACTAAATAATCCAAACTATAATGAGGAATAAAAAATTTTATTTCCGCTACCGCAGGAATATCCTATGTTTGACTAATAATCAAAATTTTTTATTAACTTGCCATATCTCAAGTAATAATTAATAATTAATTAACAAAATCTTCTTAACATTTTGCCATATTTTTGCCAATGGTCACCTATAAAGAGGTGGTGATTATTGGAAATAAATATTAGATTTAGAAAAAGAAATGGCAATTCCTAAAAGTATTGTTCTTCTCATTATTTGTGTAGTAGCAACTTTGTTCTCCATAACTTTGGGTTTACCAGGGACAGCTTATTATACCAATGATCAATATCCTTGTAAGTTAAATTTATTTTTTTCTATTTAAACTCTATTAGACAAAAGCAAAATTTTATTGTTTATGGCTAACTAATATAACTATTTGGTATTGAGGCGTAATTGTTTAATTATTGTTATTGTAGAATCAGAAGCTATTTCTGTCATTGCTAATCCTATCACTGTCAAGGAAGTTATTAACATCAACTACAAAAAGTAAGTAATATAATATAAAATTTAATTAAAATATTTAATTTTATCTGACATTAAATTTATTGTTATGATGATTGTCAGGATTTAATTATGAGAGGGCATCACAGATATATGGCGCATGAAATGAAGTATATGTACAACTTAATATATGTGCTTCATGAAAGATATACAAATATTATTGAGTAATCATATGAGTATTTGTTTAAAAAGTATATGCTTCTTGTGTTTTCTAATTTGAAACAAATAGTTGATTACTTGCTACATATCTGGCCTTCTATAAACTTTTACACAATTTTATACTTATGGATTTATAAATACTATTTATTGCAAATTTTATGAACTTCTACGTACGCAGGGTTCAAATGAATTTGATATTATCACCCTATAACCGTTTGTGGTCATGTTATGTTTTCATTTTCTTTTTTATAATATTATCATACATATAACAATAGTGACATTCATTATAGTAGTACACTCTTTTAAAATTATTTCTCTATAGAAATCATACTCAAATACGATATAACAATATTTTGTAAGATCAAATATATCATATGTATATATAAACGCAATGACAACACCTTACAACAATATACAACTTTCAATTAATGTTACTATAACGAGGTTTGATTGATTCATCTGCCTCTCATGAGTACATTGTTCTATGGTTATCGAGGTTTCATGAGAGGGCAATCAAAAATTGATGGAGCATGGAATGAAGTATACTCTATAGTGAAGTTTAATTGATTAATGATTCACATGTAGGTGATTCACATTTAATAGTCTTATATTAAGATTATAAGATCTGAAACCTTTTGTTTTTATTTTTATTTTGTGTCAAGTCAAAAATATGACTTGAAATGAATGAAATCTTTCCATTGAAAAAGAAATAATTTGTATTTCAAAAAATAATTTTAAATATATTAACAACTCAGCATCTTAAAAATTAAAATAATAAATTTTGAATAAAAAAAATTAAGATCTTCAATTCATTTTTGGCTTTAGGCTATTAATGTGCTTGAGCCTGCCTATGTACGCCTCTAGTTGAGACTACTAGTATTAATCAATGTTCTTTAATACTCCCTCTTTACTTTTCTACTATATTAAAAATAATTATCCACCAATACTTATCTAGTTTGAAAAATCAAGAAATTCGATTTTTTTTTTCTATTTACCAGCCTTGAAGTACTCTTGACCTAGTGGTTAGGAGTAAACTCCTCAACTAGTCAACCACTATGACCAAGAAAGCCGGTCTATTCTTTTGTGTGTATTGTACTCTTGCTACTAAATGTAAGTCAATGTTTATTACATTTCTCTAATCATTAAATTTAATATATTTAAAAGATAATTAATAACTATAGCAAAGACGTAATTAATGGAGTGCCTTAATTCTCGTAATTGGTTACCAAATTTTAGCCAATAAACACATTATAAAAAGGTATTAATTACAAGTTAAATTGAAATAAAGATTGAGTTCGATTCTTCATCTTATAATTACTTTGCAACAAGAAATTAACTCATTAAAAGAAGTAATCGTTGCCATGATAACAAACAATAAAGTAATAGTCACAATATGCACTTAGTTTTTATTTCCCACTTTGAACAAAAGTCGACAAAAAAGTATCAAGGTCACCAAAAAACATGGAGCTTACTCTACCCTTATTTGAATTATTTTATCGTTCACTTTTATTTATTTAAAATATTAAAAATAACTTTTAAGTTTTACTTGATAAGTTCAGAAAGATAAAGAAATAATGTATTACTTAATTCTGAATTTTTCCTTATTATTAATTACAGTTATTTTTTAAAATTAATTTTCAAAGTATTAAATTTATTATTTTCAATAAACATATTAATACAATATATCGAGGGGATGAGCAGAACTACACGTACAATTTTTCTTGCATCTGGTTTGTCGGTGCTTTTTGAGACGTTACCTATGATTTAGTATGAGTGATATACAGTAGAATTATCATTTTATTTATTATTTAAAAAATATACAAAATTAATATTTGGCAAATAAAAATTAAAAAAAAATCCAAATATATTAAGAACCATTTTTGTCATTTTCTTTAATTTTCAGTTTGCTAAAGGCGCAGAAAATTTCATAGGAAAAAGTTGGAAAGGGCAAAGGCTATTGCAAGACACCAAAAGTGCATAGGTGTCTGTGCCGTATTGAAATGTGTGCCCAGAGCATAGGCTTTTAGTTTAAGTTTATTTTAAATTATCACTAGATAGATTTAAAAAGAAAGTGAAATTCATATATAGACATTTATATTACTCCCTCCGTCCCATTTTGTGTGAGGTGATTTGATTCGGCACGAAATTTAAGAAAGAAGGAAAGACTTTTAAAATTTGTGGTCCAAAATGAATGATAGAAATTTGTGTAGCTGCAAATCATTTCATTAAGGATAAAATAGATATTTTATAGTTAAATTGTTACTTAATATAGAAATGTGTCATTTTTTTTTGGGACTGACTAAAAAGGAAAGTAAGTCACATAAATTAGGACAGGAGGAGTATAAGTTTTAAAATGAAATTATGTGATGCCCCAGGTTAAAATTAGAATTCCTATATCAACAGATGATGTTAGGTGTATATTACGCAGATCTTTATCAGCTAGCGACGTGTTTTAAAATTGTGCGGGCTTAGGCTCAAAGCGCACAATATTTCTAGTGGGTTGGGCCGTTACAAATGGTATCAGAGTCACTCATGTGTCAGCCTTGTCGATGTGACTCAGAGTTTAATTGAATTTTGGTAAATCACAGTAAGACGAGACAAATCCCAGTATTGAGTATAGGCAAATTTCATACAGTGGACAAATCTCAGCGAGTACGCTGAGTCTATAAAGAGGTGTATGTGACTGCCCAATTTAAGATTAGATGACTACATTGGCAAAACACATGAGAGATGTTGGATATATAAATAAGTAGATTTTACCAATTAACAACACATTTTAAAATCATACAAGCCTAGATCTAAAGCGGACAATATTTCTAGCGGGCTGAGCCATTACAAATTAGCTAGCTATTTCACCTTCCATATATGAATAGCTAATTTCATATAGCATACTTCTTGTACAAATGATAAAATAATAAATTTTAATTAACTAATACTAATAAATTAAGCACCAAAAAAGATAACTTTGTACTATTATTTCAAAATGTTGACTAGAGTTAGGTAGATCAGAACATATTTGTATTTGAACAATAGCTACGAAATGTAATTATATAAACTATAGATCATGGGCACTAGTCTACAAACTATAGTGTTTTGTGATTTTTTCTCAAAATGGTTTCAGATTTGACAGGAAATATCCTATGTTAATTGTTTAGACTAATATTAATATTTATCTATTTTTATGTGGTCTATTTTTTAAAATAAATAAAAAATTGGAGTAGGGAAAAGGATTACGTACCAGGAAAAACATAATTAAAGTATCACATTTTTATTGTATTTTTGTGAGTTTCTTTTCTCAATTATTATGTATTTCTTTTACATAAATTACCATCAATCATTTATTTATGTATTTCTTTTACATAAATTACCATCAATCATTTATTAAAATACGCTTTGACCATTAATTATTTTCTTTTTATACTGAAGTAATGAAAATATCTACTAATTAATTAACCTGTCTTAATTAAGAAAATTATGATTATCTTGCAATCATGTAAATATTACAATGCATATATTTAAGTAAAAGATAGGAGTAATAAAGGAAATTAAATAATGAATTGTCTTAATTAATTCTCTTAACCATATTTTAGCCAATGGTTCACCTATAAAAAGGTAGTAATTACTGGTTAAATAGAAATAAAATATTTTTTAAAGAAAAAAAATGGCAATAATTCCTAAAAGTATTTTTCTTTTAATTATTGGTGTTGTGGCGACTTTGTTCTCCATAGCTTTAGCTATACCAGGGACTGCAGGATTTTATAGGAAGGAGTACTATGTTCGTAAGTTTCTTGTCCCGTCGTTTCAATTTATTTATCTGACTTTGATTCGATACGAAATTTTAACTTGCGATTTTAAACTAAAAATATCAAAACATCTTTTAATTTTGTAATCTTAGGCGAATCTATAATTAATCTTTGTGGGTTCAACTTCTAATTTATTTTAGCATTGAACACGTTATATTTCAAAAGTTATGTGTTTATATATTCTATTTATGCACATTTTTAAAAAAAATTAGACATTAATTTATACTATGCGTCGAGGGTACCAGAAATGAACCTAATATCCGCCTCTGACCATGTAGAAAGTTAAAATCAAAAAGTTGTTAAAACATGAAAAATTAAAGAGTTGTTAAAACAAAAAAGAGGCATCTTCTAGCCTGTTAGATGCGTCGTTCCTAGAAATGAATCTTTTAAATGCGCGAATTTAAATTTAATAGAGCTCTAACATAAATACCAAACCTTTGTGAAAATTAATGCATTCAACAAGAGCCTAGCATTTTATTCAAGTATCAAGAAACAATTCAATTGTCCCATTTATTTATTTCCTTAATACCATGAAATACTCCTCTCTTTCTTCATATAATTGATCGAAATTTGTTTGATACTGAAACGTAATTATTATTATTGTTACAGCTACAGTATGTTATGGAAAAAAACCTCAAGGTAACCTCCTAGCAACAAGTGACCACCTAGGGGGTGAATTTAATTGTGGGACATTATTAAATGTCACATGTATTGGAAAAGTGCCAAGTCCTTGTACTGGAAAAAGTGTTGTGGTAAAAGTTGTTGATAATTGCCCTGGTTGTGGTCCAAGTGAGCATGTAACAATGGATATCTCTGAAGATGCCTATAGAATTATTGCTAATCCTGTTGTTGTCCAAGGCCATGTTAGCATTGACTATGTCAAGTAAGTAGTCGATCCTCGTTATAACAGTCCTTCGTTATAATAACATTTCATTATAATGATCATTAGATCTTCCCCAGAGTCTATGTTTCATGATATTACTTGTATATTTCTCTCTAACAACATTCTATTTATAATAATTTGTGACATTCATTATAGTGCCATCCTCGTTATTATAACAATCGTTTGCTACAACAATATTTCACTATAATGGTTTGATTTTCTCCAAAATTGATTTTTCATGTTATATTTTTACTTTTTTTATGACATCTTTCTAGCAATAACAATAGTGATGATATTCATTATAGTGATATACTCTTTTTAAAATTACATTTCTATAAGAATCATACTCAAATAGTGTGTAACAATATCTTGTAAGATAAAATATATTATGTATAAACTCAATAGAAACACTTCATAATAAAAAAAATTATGAAAAATTTCAAACAAATACTATCACTATAATGAAGTTTGATTGTATATACTTTATTGATCTGCGACTGAGTATATTGTTTTATGATTGTCAGGATTTCATGAGAGGGCAATCAAAGATTTCGAGTATTTGTTGAAAAAGTTTTAATTATATGCTAGCGTCTTGTCTTTTCTAATTCAAATGTCAGATATTTTGAAACAAAATCAGTTAATTAATTGACTATCTAAACTTTTAAGATATTTTTATTTCTGAACTTTCATGATCTTGTTGATTAAAGTTCAATTACCATTTTATAATCACTTTACTTGTAAAAATTAACCAACAAAAATCACGCACTTTCATGGAGACAAACAATATATTTGGAAAAATTTTATGTGTAACCATTTCCAAATATATACTATGTTCTCTCACACACTTTAAATATGTGTGTCACACTTACTTTTTTTGGTTTGTTGATATTGGATGCAAACTTATATTTTTAGCTTAAATAAGTGAATAGGGTGAGAAAAAAAATATATTATTAAGAAAAAATATGTCCTCTCACGCGCCTTAAATATGTGTGGTACAGTAAATTGAATGCAAAATTACTATTTGAGAAATTCAATTCAGATCCAAATATTCACCAAATGAGGTGGAGGGGGTAGAGGAAAATGTTATTAAGCAAGAATTTGGTAAATAGAAAAAAAAATAAGGAATTAACTAAGGACAAAATGTTATAGCTAAATAAAAGTATTTTTCTTTTTATTATTTCTATTGTGGCAACTATGTTCTCTATAGTTTTGGCTACACCAGGGACTGCAACATTTTATACTAACTACGTTCGTAAGTATTTATTTTCCCTTTCAATTTGTTCCATTCTTAAAATTCTATTAAACAAAAAAAGAAAAAAAAATACTCAACTAGACCTTTATTTAGATTTCTATTCGATGCTACAAATTCAATATAATCTCATTCATTTGTTTGTTCGAACTTAATTTATGTACACTGACAATAAAAAAATATTTTTTTATCGATAGCCTCGGCGTGTTATGGAAACACACCCCAAGGTACCATAATAGCAGCAGCAAGTGATCCTCTATGGGCTGATGGTAAAATATGTGGGAAAACATTCAATGTGACATGTATTGTTGTGAAGATTGTTGACCATTGTCCTGGATGTGGTGGAACCCTAGATCTCTCTAAAGAGGTTTTTTCAATCATCGCGAATTTTGTAGCCGGTATTATCAAGATTGATTACATCTAGTAAGTAACAATTAGTATCTGTAGATCGAATTATAATTTAAATTTTAGCATCACGATTAAAAACAAGAATTTTTTATATATATGTTGAACTATATTCCCTTAGTGAAGTTGATTTGATCAATTCTATGAATAAAAGGTCATTGGTATTCCTTTTTTTTTTGTTCCACACATTATTAATATTTTATATGCTGTAATTCCAAATAAGATAACTATACGAATTCTCACTATTTAATATAATCTCATATCAATCTAGTATTATATGATATATACTTAAAAGTAAAACTAAAAGGCACGGAAAATTCTCTATGTTTTACTTATTTATTAATCTTTGACATGACAAAATTAGACTCCTTAAAGATTATAACACAAAGTAGACACATCTAATATGGATCCCAACAACTTCTCGACACAAGAGCTTTGTCCCATAAGGCACTACTAAAAAATGGTCAAAATTGAGGGTCAAAATCAACGGATAAAGTCAATTTTTAATAAAAATTAAATGAATTGTGTACCATCGATTTTGACTTCATATATTTGTGTGAAACTGATGGAGAACAACTTCTCCGGCCTGTCGGGTTTCTTTAGTTTTAAAAAACCAACGGATATGGTTTTAATAAAAATTAAATGAATTGTGTATCATCAATTTTGACTTCATATATTTTTGTGAAACTGACGGAGAACAACTTCTCCGGCCTGTTGGGTTTCTTTAGTTTTAAAAAACCAACGGACATGGTTGGTCTTTAAATATATACATAAAAAATGTAGCAACTTAGGATCGAACTCAAATATTTTCAACGACTTTGGTCAATTTTACTATTCAACCTACATGCTCACTAATGAAATATTTTCATTGTTTTTATTTATACTCTTCTACTACAATTTTACACTTAAAAATGGACCAAATCCCTTCTCTCTCTCTCTTTTTGTAAAATGAATCCAAACATGGATAATCCATCCAGTCCGTCCAGAATTTTATGAATTAGGCTTAAAATAATTTGATTTGAATTCATGTGAACAAATTCAAACCTTAACCTATTTTTAAAAAAATTATATTTCAACCCTTCAGAAGGTTAATCATTAATCTTGATCATAATTTGATTGTATCATGATGGTCATTCTTTAGTATCAAAGTATCTAATATAAAATTTAGAGGTCTATGCATTTTACATGTGTTAAATTAAAGGACACCTGTCGGTTATCTAAAACTATATTATGTGACTAATAATCAATGTTCTTTATTAGCTTACTAATGCATATACGAATATAGTAAAGACATAAAAAGCACACATAATTAATGAACTGCCTTAATTCTAGTAAAGTGGTTAACATATTTTAGCCAATTAAAACATTATAAAAAGGTATTGAATTACTAGTTGAATTGATAAATATATCAGTGAAATAAAATAAAACTTTTTGAAAACATGACAATAATTCCAAAAAATAATCTTATTCTCATAATTGGTTTTGTGGCAACTTTGTTCTCCCTAGCTTTGTCTACACCAGGGACTGCAACATTCTATACAAAATATGTTCGTAAGTATTTTATAAATCCTCTCTTAAAAAAGTTTACTAAATAAAATTAAAATCAATTAACTATAATATTCGCCGTTGACATGTTGTTAAATAGTCTGTAGCTAACATCATTGAATAAAGAATTAGTGATAGACTATTTAGTGACGAACTTTAACTTATATATACTGACATTATAAAAAATATTGTTTTGATCGATAGCCTCAGCGTGTTACGGTAACAAGCCCCAAGGTACAAGAATAGCAGCAGCTAGTGATTCTCTATGGGGTGGTGGAAAAATATGTGGAAAAACATTTAATGTGACATGTACTGGACCAACAAATCCAGTGCCACACCCTTGTACTGGCAAGAGTATTGTTGTGAAGGTTGTTGATCATTGTCCTGGATGTGGTGGAACCCTAGATTTATCTAAAGAAGCCTTTTCAATCATTGCTAATCCTGTGGCTGGTGTTATCAAGATTAATTACGTTCAGTAAGTAACTATAAGTATCAATAGACGAATTTAATATTTAAATTTTATTGATCACTATGAAATGCATGCAGATTCGTATATATTAAGAAAATATTAAATTCAGTTGAACTCTTTATATTTATTTTGTTTTTTTGGTGTATTAAATACTTTATGACATGTTTTATGATTTTTGTTCTATGATTTTCAGGATTTGATGAGGATATCAAGAAATGTTTAGAATGTTTCTTTATAGAATTTGGAGCTTTGAAATCAAGTTTATACTATAGTATATGTTGAACTATATTCCCTTGGGAAGTTGATTTGATCAATTTACAATTTGATATATGTATTTTATCAATTGTAAGAATTAAAGTTCATATTTCTACTTATATTGATATTCATTAACTGTTAAGTTTGCTTATTAATATCTCAAATTTGTTCGCCGATATCATGTCAATAGTATCTAGTTTTATAGAAATTTTATGTCCAAGAAGATCATCTTTCTTGCAGGATTATACTCAAGATATTTGCATAGTAACATCATGTAATATCATCTTATAGATATTTATGTTAACATTTTAGTTAAAATTTAAATGGTTCGGCATAACTTGTTGCCCACATAATAATGTATTGGACTTGATATCTTTTGGCCCATCAAACTATTGGATTAGCTCGATTTGGCCCGATAAATTTCAAACTGGATTGGTTCTTATTGATAGCTCTAGTAGAGACTAGAGTATGAATTTCCACATAATCTGAAAATATCATATGTTTGGACAAATAAACAAAATTTATTATTAACTATACCTTATCATATGAAGTGATACGTAATAATTAACTAACCAATAGTATCTAGTTTCATAGAAATTTCATGTTCAAGAAGATCATTGTTTTACACGATTATAATAAAGATATTTGTATAGTAATATCGTGTAACTTGTAGATATTTATGTTAACATTTTAGTTATTATTTAAGTGATCCGACGTAACTTCTAGCCCACATTATAATGGATTAGATTTGATGTCTTTTGACCCATCAAACTATTGGGTTAGCTTGATTTGGCCCGATAAATTTCAAACTGAATCGGCTCATATTGATAGCCCTAGCAGAGACTAGAGTATGAATTACCCATAATCTGAAAGTGTCATATGTTTGGACTAATAAACAAAGTTTATTATTAACTATACCTTATCACATGAAGTGATATGTAATAATTAACTAACAAACCTCAATAAATTATAGTAATTTGTAGATATAGTCAAAATAATTTTTTATTAACTACCTATCCCATAAAATAATAAATGAATTGTTTTAATTCTTTTAACAACTTTATCAATGAAAATCCTATAAAAAGGTAGTTGATTACTGGGATAGATAGATATATTAGTGAAACAAAATAAAAGCTTTTTTACAAAAAAAAAAAAATGGCAATTCCTAAAAATATTATTCTTGTTATTATTGGTTTTGTGGCAACTTTGTTTTCTATAGTTTTTGCTACACCAGGGACTGCAACATTTTATACTAACTATGTTCGTAAGTATTTATTTAAATTTCTATTCGGTGCTACAATTCAATATAATCTCATTCATTTTATCGCTCAAATTTAATTTATATATACTGATGATTTAAAAAATATTTTTCTGATCGATAGCCTCGGCGTGTTATGGAAGTACACCCCAAGGTACTATAATAGCAGCAGCTAGTGATCCTCTATGGGCTGATGGGAAAATATGTGGAAAAACATTTAATGTGACATGTACTGGACCAACAAATCCAGTGCCACACCCTTGTACTGGCAAGAGTATGGTTGTGAAGATTGTTGATCATTGTCCTGGATGTGGTGGAACCCTAGATCTCTCTAAAGAAGTTTTTTCGACTATCGCGAATCCTGTGGCTGGTGTTATCAAGATCGATTACGTCCAGTAAGTAACATTAGTATCTGTAAATGAATTTAAGATTTAAATTTTAGTAATCCCTATTAAATACAATCAAATATTTGAAGATCTTCATCAGAAATTTGACTGGTTGAAAGATTTTTGATGATTTTTTTTTATTAGAAATTTCATCGAAAATTCATATGTTTATAATAGTGTAGTAAATACTTTATGACTTATATTTTATGATTTTTTGGTTCTATGATTTTCAGGATTTGATAAGGACATCAAGAAATCTTTAACATGCTTCTTTATAGAGCATGTAATTTGGAAATTAAAGTTTATACTATAGTATATGTTGAGCTATATTCCCTTTAGTGAAGTTGATTTGATCAATCTAAAATTTGATATATGTATTTGATCAATTTTATGAATAAAATAAAAGTTCAGTGATATTCCTTTCTCTTTTTTTTTTCTGTTCCCCACATTAACATTTTATACACTTTAATCCCAAATAAAATGTTGTATAAATTCTTACTATTTATATCGCTTAATCTCAAATAGTCTAATATTATATGATATATACTTTGAAAGTAAAATTAAAAAGACATGAAAGTTCTCTATGTTTTACTTATTTATTAATTTTTGACAAGACTAAATTAGACTCCCAGACACGAGCTTTTGGCACTACTAAAATTGGATCAAAATTAAAAATCGAGATATCGATATAATTGAATTATTTTTTTTAAAGAAAATTGATGCTAAATTAATGACGTGCATTATCGATTTTTTCTTCGTAGCTTTTGTTAAATCGATGGACTGGCTTTAAAAAATAGAAAAATTATTTTGTATGTGTCAAAGGACACGTAGCATTCATCTAAAATTGTTCATACCTTAGGGAAGTTGATTTGATCAATTCATAATTTGACATGTATTTTATCAATTCTAAGAATTAAAGTTTATTGATCAATTATATTGTTCTTTTTCTTTTCTTTGTTGCATACATCAATTGTTCTGTACACTTTAATTCCAAATAAAATGGTATGACTATATATATTAATTTAATTTCAAATTTAATGAGTAATTAATATGAATAAAGGGTAAAATTGTAAAATTAATTAATTAATTTATTAATATTTTTTAAAATTATTCTGTAAAATAAAAAATGTCCATCTAATGTAAGACGAAAAGAGTATTAATTTGCAATGAAACTTACCTTTTAAATCCCATAATTACTATATTAATTTCTACATTTCCTTTCAGAAACGTAACTAAGGAAAAAAGAAAGTAAAAAATTTTAGAAGAAGTGATAAATAGTAATAGTGAGGAATAATATAAATAGATCACCATTAATGTTATGTAATATTTTAAATTCTACTATAAGAAATGAATCTCAAAAAATTGAGAAAAAATATAATAAGAGATTCTGGCCAAAGAGGTATGTCATATCAGCCTTTTCATATGTTAAAAGTTGTCTAGTTTCATATAATTTTATATCCAATATCATTTTTTTTGTATGGTTGTACCCAAATATTTGTATAGTAACAACATATAATATTGTCATGTAAAAATTTATGTTAACATTTTAAAATTTAAATTAACAAATTATAAACAGGAAATATCCTTATCATATCACATGAATTGATACGTAATAATTAATTAACCTACCTTAATAAATTATATTAATTTGCTGGATATCGTCAAAATATTTTTTTTATTAACTACTTACTCTATGAATCAATAATAATAAATGAATTGATTTTATTCTTTTAACAACTTACATATTTTACTTGCCAATGAAAAACTATAAAAAGGTAGTTGATTATTGGGATAGATAGATACATTAGTGAAATAAAACAAAAGGTTTAGAAAAGAAATGGAAATTCCTAAAAATATTTTTCTTGTTATTATTGGTTTTTTGTCTACTTTCTCTATAGTTTTGGCTAAACCAGGAATTGCATCATTATATAATATTAGCTATGTTCGTAAGTATTTTCTTTCTCTCTCAAATTGTTCCTCTATTTAAATTTCATTACACATTTTTTTTTTTAAAAAAAAAAAGAAGAAAGAAGAAATTATTTACGAAATTCATCGCTAAACACGAGCCTTTTGATAATCCATTGCTAGTTTGTTATTGAACAACATTTTATTGTATATTTACGATAAATCTAGCTCTAACCCTTTTTTTTTTTTTTATAATTAATTTAACTTGTATATACTGATAGCATCGAAGTGTTATGGAACCAATCCACAAGGTGACATGGTAGCAAAAGTTCGTTCTAAATCTTTATGGGATGGTGGTGCCATTTGTGGAAAAAAATTTAATGTGACATGTACTGGAGAAACAAATAAATATTTGTTACATCCTTGTACTGGTAAAAGTGTTGTGGTGAAGATTGTTGATTATTGTCCTGAATGTACTGCTGGTGCAACTTTTTATCTTCCTGAAAAAGCTTTTGAAACTATTTCTATGGTTATGGCTTTCGAAGTCAAGATCGATTACGTCCAGTAAGTAAATATTTATAATAGAAAAATTTAGTTTGATTTATGATTACTTGCATGATTTATATATGATTATTTTGTTTTATGATTTTCAGGATTAAATGAGGATATCAAGAAGTTTTATAAAATGCTTCTTCATAGAGGATGAAGCTTACAATTCCAAATAATTTAGTACTATAGTTTATGTGAAATTATATTTCTAAGGAAAGTTGATTTGATCAATGTATAATTCAACAAATGAATGCATATACTTGATCAATAATAAGACAATAAATTCATTGATATTATCATAATTTTGGTTTGCAATTACCTTTGGAAATCAATTATTAGTCTGTTCAAATAGAAAGAGATCAAATATTTGAATATTTAGTATGAAATTGTCTTTTCATATACTTGATTTTTTTTTATATCGTGAGTACATCTATTAATTTATCGTTTGCCAATAGACACATTTTTAATATTCGAGTAAAAAAGCACTCTTTAATTAATAGGAGCGGAGGACATTAGATATTTCGGATTCTAGCCATGGTTGTAAAGTAGCTTTTGTTAGGAAATATTTTATCCTTTAATGTAAGAACTCTCCGTACGAATATAAATTTAATCATTCTTTAATATGAATGTCAAATATCGCGTGTGAAATCAAAAATAAATATTTAATATCATCCCTACTTTCTTCATGAATATCCAAATGATCCTAAACGTACAATCTTATTTAATGCCAAAATGAAAGCGTCACATGTTACTAGTACTATATTTTTATTTATTTTTTAGTACATCAATAGACACGTTTTTTAACATTCAAGTGAAAAAAACCTTTCTTGAAATTATATATTTACCGCAAGACACATCTTTGAAATTTTATTTTGTTTTCTTATCACTAAACAAGTTACCCACTTAAATAAGAATTAAATAAATAATCTTAAGTGGATTCAGAATTTAAATTTAGGACTAATAAAATTATGAGTCCAAATCTAATATTAACCAATTTTTTTTATAGATTCTTAAATATATAGTCATTCATTTTTATAATTTTTATATTAACATTTCACTAATAATGCAGGCAGTAGCAGATTGATCATCGAATCTTAAGACTAAGATACAATAGACGGTCTGCTAATGAGAGTAAACAAATAAAGCAAAACAGAAAGGTTATAAGTATATATATGTGATGTTAAATGACTCTAGAAATGGATAATCAAATTTTGTCTAAAAAAAATTAGGAAATCGTACTCTACTTTATACACATGTACGTCTATATATGTTTGAAGGCTAGCTCCTGCTTAAGATCAGTCTATATTTCATTCATAACTAGATATCTTGGCTAGTTTAGAAAATGAATCGTGACAGAGAGTGATCAAATAATACATAGTTCATACATAAAATTAGAGACCGTAGTCGATCATTTTTCATTAAAACATACATAAACTTGATACAATATTCCAAAGGATTACTGATGTGTTACAACTTATTTAATGTGTCAAATGGCTACGAAGGCCAATATAAGACAACATTATAAGCTACCCTTTTAAGAAAAGGCAACACTTTATTAAATTTGTTTTTGACACTCAAATCCTTATTCAATCTCACTTAATTACTCCATCATAATCTCTTCTTCAAGCACAACTTCACTTAGAGTTTTTGCTTCCTCATCCAAAGTTGTTTTAACTTCATTTGAAATTTTGTCAAATACACATGGCTTAGTGCATAGGCACTTTCTTTGGAGTTTGCTACAATGTCCACCTGTAAATTTCTCTGTGAGACAAGCTTTTCTGCATGATGAGTCGGTAAAACATAATCCTTTGAAAGTTTGGCTTGTGGCTTTGCAAATTTGCTGAGCTTGTACCTCTACAATCATTCAAAAATAGTTACAATAACATGAGAGAGACGAAATCGAAAGAAATATTGTTTGTATGGTCTTTAGAGAAATATAAACAAACAAATTATTTTAGGGTTTTATCATAGTTGTCAAATGTAACGTATAGCAAATAACTTTAAAAGCATGTATCAATTCATAATTCTTTAGGCTTTATTCAAACGGTTCATTGTCTACTTAGTTACATTTTTTTCTATTATGATGTTTTAATTAGAGGAATAAATGATGAAGACAAACCATAGGTAACAAAGAGCATCATTGCCAAGACCAGAAATGCCATGAAGCAAATGGAACGAGCCATGGAATTGATGAGCGAAAAAAAATAATGGAAATGTTTTTTTTTTTTTTTTTTTATAATAAGAAAGATTCTAATTTAGAGTTGTGAATAAACAAATAACACAATGGAGGTTATTTATAGGCAGTGAAATAAGAGTAAGACAAAAAAGTTAAAATTTAGTGGTCCAACAATATGTGAAGTAATTGTTGTTTAATGCTTGGATATATATTAGAAACACAATAAACATTGTTCCTCCTTTCTTTGAAAGAAAAAAATAATAATTGAGGTAGATGATTATACAGTAGAAAATTGAATTATAACCAATAAAAAGAAAGATTGCAATTTAGATTACTTAATTGGGACCTCTGATAAACATTGTTCCTCCTTTCTTTGAAAAAAAATAATAATAATTGAGGTAGATGATTATACAGTAGGAAATCGTATCATAACCAATAAAGAAAGATTGCAATTTAGATTACTTAATTGGGACCTCTGATAAACATTGTTCCTCCTTTCTTTGAAAATAAATAAATAATTGAGATAGGTCATTATACAGTAGGAAATCGAATCATAACCAATAAAGAAAGATTGCAATTTAGAGTACTTGGGACTCTGATAAACATTGTTCCTTTTTTTTTTTTTTTTCGTTGGGGGTAGGATAGAGGAAGGAGAAACAGTATAGGGAATTATAAGGTGGAGAATCGAACTGTCACCAATAAGATAAAAAGTTCAAAGTTCATATAGTCAACCAAATAAGCTACTTATTGGATTTGAAAAAAAAATAAAAAATAGCATGTTCTTCATGGTCATCAAGTTTTATTTTTCTATTTGATATTTCATTCAATGTCAAGTACTTATTTTGGAGTTCGATTAGTTTAGATTCACATTAAAAAATTTATCCCAGTGATCATGGTCATCAACTGAAACATATAACTTGTAGTAATATCTACCTTTTCTCTCTTCCTATTATATATCTACATTATAGATTCATATATAATGTGAGACTATGATCACCTATTTAAAACCTAATTCTCTCGACAACTCAGCATCAACGAACAACGTAAGATGATAAAAATATAGTTTTGGCTCGTACATCTTTGACTTAGTGAGTTGGGCGCCTTAAAATATACGAGGTGTTACATTTAAAAACTAAAGCATGAAGTATATTATGTTATATATATCGTAGTTTTAATTTTCAATTTCCTTCGGAAATCAATTATTAGTTGTTTGCACTCTTAATATGTCTGCTCAAATAGAAGAGATATCTCAGATTTGAATCTTTAGTACGAAATCGTACATACATATACTTTTTTTTTTATTTCGTAGTTTACCAATAGACAAGTTTTTAATATCCAAAGTAAAAAAAAAAAGCACTCTTAAATTAATAGGGGCAGAATACATTAGAAATATCGAGTTTGAACCATGGCCGTAAAGTAGCTTTTGTTCGGAAATATTTTATAATGTAAGACCTCTCCAAATGAATACAAATTTAATTATGTCATAGTGCTAGAGTCAAAATATCGAGTGTGAAATTAAAAATAAATATTTAATATCATTTCTACTTTCTTGATGAATATCCAAATGATCCTAAACGTACAACCTTACCGAATGCCAAAATGACAGAATCACATTTTAGTAGTTCTTTATTTTTATTTATTTTCTAGTGCATCAATAGACAAGTTTTCAACATTCAAGTGAAAAAAAAAAACTTATTAAACCTACTTACTCTGTAAATTGTGATAAATTTTGTTGAAATAACATTATACATATGTACGACCTGACATCGAACGGTAACCGAATCAACACAATCTAGTCAATAAAGTAATCATAAAAAAAATTCAAAGCAAACAACACTTATATCATGTAATTTGGAAAACATGGTCAAATCGAACCAAAAACCTGATTCCGAAAATGAGGTTTGAATCTAGAAATTATTGAATAAATATGTTACCCATTTGAAAATCATTGGTGAAAATCATTTAGAAAACGAAGCTAGAATTAAACCTTAATCACCTATTTATCAAAAAATCTTGGGTTCGTGAAGAACCCCCAAATTTGTCATTCAATAACCTTGATTTGATTATTAAAATCGTATTTAAATTATAGGTAAATGAGTTAGGTAGTTAGATATCGATACCCAATCGATGGATATTGGAAAATCTCTCTAAAATCACAAAAATACCGAGCTTCCAAAGTTTGAAAATGGAGAATGGGAAACACTCTCAAGTCTCGCTTTCGTGAATGCAAGCTTCACGAACACGACAACTTGGTCAAAAAAGTGAGTCCCGCCTAAGAGACCAACCTTGCTTTTGCGAGTTGGCCTTCGTTTATGCGAACGTTGCAAAAGCAATAGGGCCTTCACGAATGTGAGGGTCACAGAGAGTTGACCCCTTGCGAACGTGACCAGAGTCTCACTAACACGATGCTCGCGAAAGCAACCCACCCCTCCCGAACACAAGGGACACCGAATATCAGAAAATACACCCAACTCTTTAATCTACGAATGAACTCTCGGGATTCGTTTGGAATCTCATACACACAAACCATCAAAATATGAATCTGAGGTCTACTTGACCTGAAACACGTGAAAGTCGCAAAAAACCAGTAAAACGCCTAAAAAGATCAAACTAATCTCAGGACCTCTGAAAAATTCAACCAAGACTTCCCTAAGACCTAACATTATCCCCCTAATTCAACAAAACTGTCAAAAATCTGATTTGAGCATCTAAACCCCGAATGTTGATCAAAGTCAACTCAAAGGCTAGAATTCCATAAACTTCCAACTTAACATCTCAAATCCACAAAACAACTCCGACTCAGAAACCGACAACTCTCCTAGACCAAACTCCACATTTTGGAGCTGATGGAACTAATAAAATTACATTCCAAGACACGAAACTTCGATTGACACTGAAAACCACTTTTAACCAACTTAAGCCTTTCAAAACTCCAAAACTTCTGAAACCACAACTTTTTATTGAACTCCAAAAATGATGGGACAACAATCGAGAGGGGTAAAACGGTCATTTTATGAAAATTTTCAAAAATAACCTTCCGGTTCATTACATACATGTACTTGATTTTTTTTTTTTAATTTTGTGAGTACGTCTATCAATAGTTTGCCAATAGACACATTTTTAATATTCAAATAAAAAAGCACTCTTTAATTAATAGGGTCGGAGTACATTGTATATTTCGGATTCTAGCCACGGTTGTAAAGTAGCTTTTGTTAGAAAATATTTTACCCTTTAATGTGAGACATCTCTACACGAATACAAATTTAATCATTCCCTAATGCCAATTATCAAGTGTGAAATGAAAACTAAATGTTTAATATCATTCCTACTTTCTTCATGAATATCCAAATGGTCTTAAACGTACAACCTTATCACATGTTAGTAGTACTTGATTTTCATTTATTTTTCAGTAAATCAATAGACACATTTTAGCATTCAAGTGAAGAAGAAAAAACTTATTAACCTTAATTACCTACTCTGTAAATTGTGATAAATTTTGTTGGAGTAACTTTATAGCATGTACAACCTAACATATATGTCAAAAAGGACTTTATTATTCCCTCCAATTCATTTTACATGAGTTTAGTTTGATTCAGCACGGGGTTTAAGAAAGAAATGAAGATTTTTAAAATTTATGAACTAAAATAAGTGATATATATTTGTGTGACTATAAATCATTTCATTAAAGTAAAATGAGCACTTTAAAGTTAAATTGTTACTTAATATAGAAATGTATTACTATTTTTGGGACGGACTAAAAAGGAAAAATAAGTCATATAAAATGAAACAGAAGAAGTATAAGATATTATTTAATTCGTGATTTTATATTATTTTTTTGGCTGAAAAAGAAAGTAAGTGGCCAACCTGTCGAAAAAAGAGTGAAACACCCGCATTTGAAGGGTAGTTCTTTCTTGGGGAAAGATAGTGAAATAAAACTGATCTAAGCAACGAAAGCCGACAAGGCCATAAAACTAAATAGAACTAAACGGTATATACACATCTTCTAAATAGTAACTAACATAGTGCACAGGACACGTTCCCGGCCTACCCATACAGTACATCAAACTTCAATAAAAAAATTTTTAAAAAAAACTAGAATATGTGTCATGCCCCGAGCCTACACCCCAGACGTGGTTGGCACTCAAGAACCATTGCTAGCCTCAAACGAACCCTTGGCCTGGCTTACTTAACTCAGCGGAAGAGTTAACTTAACAAGAAAATCTCAAAGCATAACTTTAAAGAGATATAACTTAGCCAAAACGACAACTAAAGTCTTTAAACAACATCTGAATGATAAAGTAAAGACAATTGAACGACTAATTGTCTGACTATCTATGAAGCCTCTAAAAACAACTGAGATGGATGTTGGGACAAGCCCCACACATCCTACTGAACTGATAAAATAACTGAAAGTAATAAAAAGAGTCCTCCAGAATGCAAGGAGGCTCACCAACTGACTCTGGAGTGCTCATTGGATCAATGATGCGTTGTATGCCAACCATAGTTACATGTGTTTGCATCATAATGAGATGCAGGCCAACTGGGATCAGTACATTGAATGTACGAGTATGCGAGTTTGAATGCTAAATACAGCATAGGCTTGAAAGGAATCTGAAGAACTTAACTGGCTCAACTCAACTCAACATAACTGAACTCATTTCAATATAAAGCTGTTTAAAACAAGTGCAATATAAAGAAAAGTTATTTAAAAACACGATATCTAACTCTGTATATATGCAAGTATACAACAAAACTCTAAAATGTATGTAAAAATACAAATAGTTGTGTATATAAGAATACAATAACTTCTGTGGGAGTTTCTCTAACCGAAAACCATCACGTAAGAGCTATTTTGATGATACAGTGTTTTGCCTCACACTGCTAGGGCTGTCTTATACCTTGCCGAGGGTATAGAACCTAAACTATTCAGTGAATCCACTAGTCTATGCTAAAAAGCACTAAGGGTTCATCTAAAAAGTATGACCTTTTTCTACCCATGATGGCTACATGAATGGGGGCTATGGGTTCTCTGAACGCTCCCCATATTGGTGCTTAATACTACTCTCAAAATATAATACTAGCTCTTTATGTTTAAAAACATAATTCTTTCTGTGATTTGAGATAATTGTTAAAAAACTTATCTCAAAGGCTATCTTGGAAATCAAAGTTTCCCCTCTTGCTTAATTATGAAAGCATTTACTCTTTTCTGAAAACTAGCCCAAAGGCTCTTTGGAAATCGAGGTTTCCTTTCTTGTTTAATGTGAAAACATTTTAAACTCTTTGGGAAAACATAATCCCCATATACTTTTGAAGAAATGAACTTTGTTGACACCCAATTTTGACCTTCCCTGATGATAATTAATTTTCGAGCTTCTTAATTTTTAAACAATTTAGAATAACTAACTTATAATAATTAGTACATTTTACGAATCTTAGAAAATTGCCTCAAAAAGATTTTTGTTTTACTTAAATAGTTGGTTAATTGGTTTAGTTAATTAACACTTATATTTTGAGTTATTAGTTTATAACTAAGTTAATTATTTTATTCCGTTAAAATTAAGAAGCTCGCTAATTAATCAACATTAATTTGTCTTGTTTAAATCTTAGTTGAATTCTCTAGTTCATTCAATTCGGCTAATTGGGTAAATCCGATAGAACTTTGTTTTCCTCTTTAAAACCAAATCAAGCCATTTTTGCCAACTCCCATAATCCATTTTTATTTTTGCCAATTCCAAATACATGTGTCCAACCCAATATTAATATAACATCAGCAGCCCACGTCAATGTTTTTTCTAACATAACTCGGCCCAGCTCTCTAATTCCAAACCGACCCATTCCTTTAACCCGACCCACTCTTTCATTTCTTGTTCCAAAGGAACCCAGCTGTACACAGCAAACAATATACACATACAGCAGCAACCCAACCCAGACCCCTGTACCCTCGTCTTCTTCACGCGCAAAGCTAAGCAAACGCAGAAACAATCGTGAAATCACGATACAGCAACAGCCCCGACAATCCTTCTCGCGTGGACCGCTCCAGCGAGTGGGTTAATTCCAGCTCCAACAATTCCTCACGCAACAACGCGCTTACTGAGGCAGACGGCAAAGCAGCGAGGAATGCGGAAAAGCAACTTTGTGATTTTTGTTTCTTCTCCAACGTCTCTCTCAACCAAGTACTATGGTAGCAGGCACGCGGCTGTCCCCATTTCCTACTCCGGAATGGGGCGAAAATCTTAGGAAAAAGGGTCGCCCCAAATTGGTGCAAGAAATTGATGGTGTTTGAATTTCGAATGGACCCTCTTCCCGCTCGAATTCCATCCGTTTCCCTTCAATTTTAGGACCTCAATTTCCTGGCTATATATGTTTCTTATTATTCACTGTTGAAGGGGGGACTCAAGGAAGAAAGTTAAGAAAAATAGACATTGGAGAGATAGAAAATACACAAAAGATATAGGTTACAACGAAATTGTTTTAGATAATAAAAGCGTTAAGGTTCAAATTTTCATAAGGTTCTGTCCTTGAAGTATTCGTTCAAGCTTTCCGGCAAAGCTTGTGTGGTGGTGGTGAAGTGGTCTCTTGCTCGTCTAATCTCAGCTCGCTGCCCACGGAAAGGTAAAATTCTTTCTCCTTATGATGCTTTTGGTCTATTTTTCGTCTCCGAGATAGAGATTCGTGTTTGCTGTATGCTTAATGTGGGTTGTAAGTTCTATCTTGAGTGCATTTCCTTCGAATGATGACAGTGAATAGGGTCGAATGTTAGTGAAGTTCTTATTCGATACGTTATGGTGTTGGTACTTCAGAATTTCGATTCGTTTTGATTCTCTAAAGTTGGTTGAGTTCTGTCTCATCTGTTCTAAATAGCTTGGATGTTCATGTGGTTTAGACGTAGAATGTGTCGATTATGATTTCACAGGTTGCTCACTGTTTCTTCTATTTTAGATCATGAATGTGTTGGTAATTTGCCTCTATAGTTTTCTCGATAGCGCTATAATGAAGCCTGGGGTAGGTCCGGCAGTAAATCGGACTCTTTACGTCCATATTTTCTTATATACGTGCGTCTAGTTTAGTCTTAAACGTGTATATATACATGTGTGTGTAAGAATCTTGTTCTTTGCGAATCTTACTGTCATCACATCCGTGGTATATTTCATATTATTATAGTAAGTTACGTTGAACATGAATTAGGAGGTTTATTTATGCTTGTCATTTATGGTATTAATTTGATAATAAACTCCCCTACCTTTGTCTAAATCCGAAGGTATCTGCACCAATTTTCGCTTATTATTTGTCATTAATCATGCACTAAATGTTGTTACTTGGTAATATTTGTCCTTGGTGAATATGGTGATATTTTATACTCCTTTGTGCTGGCAAGTATATTAGGTTGATTAACGATAGGGCCTTGTTTGATAGATATTTAGACATTACCATATTCTTCCCATCTCTCCAAGGCTTGTATTTTTGGAACAAATATTCACTACTTCTTTGCTTAAATCCCTTGTTACGTCGAGCGTCGAGGGTTGTTTTTCTTGTGTTAAATTTGTGACATTATTAGTTTAGTTCACTTTGTCTTCTTTAAAAGTCACATATTATTTTGGCCTAATAATTGGATTTGTTTCACTCTTGGTTTGTAAATTATCTTAAATGACTCTTATTTCAATTGAATTATGTCTCATTTGTTTTTTCTTTAGTATTCCGAATTCTAATTTTGTCTCTTTCGTTTTGTTGTATGAACCCCTGGGAGTCCGTAATGGATTTCTTTCCCTTGCATCCTCGAATCGAGCCACAGAGGCTCGAATTTCTTTTCGGCATTGAGTCAGCCCGTCTATCAGGCAGTACAGGGGCTGGAAACTGGCATTTTAGGTTTCGAAAAGTTGAAATCAGGCTGAAATATGGCCTATATACTTGCTGTATACAGCGATATACAGTCAAAAACGCAGTGATATACAGGTCCAAAAATTGAAATACAAGTTGTAAGAGTTGAAGAAGGCTGTGTACACTTGGTATACAGTCCAATATACATGAAAACGGGTCCAGATAGAGCCTATATACACCGATATACAATTTCTGTATACACAGGCTCTTGAACACGAAAATGGGCCAAAACCCATAAGTTTGATATTGTAGTTTTAGGACAGATTCATAAATTTGGGCCAAAGGCCCAAATTTGATATCTCTCTTCCTACTCTTTATTTATTATTGTATTGACTAACATCTTACTTGATTGTGGTTTAAATTTAATTAAATTCTCCAAAGATAGCCATTTTACTTTTTATATACTCAAATTAAAACATTTATTTTTATACTTAGTTTTACTTTTATTATTTTGCCGGGTCACTCAAATTATTCCCCTTTAGAAGAACTCCCTTTTAGTTCACTTTCCCTTAAGATAATTAAATGACGATGATAAAATAATAAAAATAATAATAATAATGTCAATTGTGAATAAATGAGTTTTAAAACAAATGAGTCGTTTTACTTAAGTTAGAATTTCAAAGAAAATAGATATATATAATAAATAAAAAATGAGTTTCTTTGCTTAGTAAATAATAATAACAAAATAAACAAATAAATTTTTAACATTAGCTAAAGTCATTTTGGTCAAATCGCCGGTCAACCGCAAGTTAGCGGACATTCCGAGGGCCTAACACCTTCTCGGAATGTACATTGAACTTCGAACCCTTTTTATTTTCAATTGATTTTATCTGTTTAAATCTTTTGAAAACCTTAAGTTTTTTCTTGATTTTTACTAAAAAATTAAGTGGCGACTCTGTTATTTTGAAAATTCGATTTCTCTTAAACCATAAGTTTAATCGATTTTTCGAAACTTAGTCATTTTTTCTTTTATTTACATTTTCGAATAAAACAAACTTCAAACTTTAATCTTTACTCTTTATTGAACTCAAAACTTAAGTCTTAAAACTAAGTTAAAACGCTTGCAAAAGACTTTTGAAAAACTTTAAGAACTTCTCTGGACTTTGATCATAACTGTTCTTGACTTGACTCTTAACTGGTCCTTGAATTGAATTATGGATTCAAGGGTTTTGATTTGTGATAGGAAGGATCACATGATGTTTAGGAATGATCTTAAGTAGCTAAACATGAGAAAAGTCACAAAATCACCGTCTTGGAACAAGTCCACTATGCGGAGGTATTTTCAATAATTACTCACGAAATTAAATTTTGAGACAGAGGAGTCCGCGTAATAATAGTGATGCGGAGAAACTTTTTGGTCACTGGGGGAGCAAGTCCGCGACGCGGACTTGCGTGCCAAAATCTGCTCGACTTTAACTTCTTCGTTGTCCAGCCCTTATTCACCTAAACTCGACTAGTGATCTCAAATTCATTTATATTCTAATACCCAACATATGTACTCAAGAACCTAACTCAAAAAAAAACTCTAAAACTCAATGTAAAGATCTCCGAAACTCCTCAATTCAGCCCAATTCAAGAACGACATTCAAATTCAAGAATGCATGTCACGAACATCAACTTTCCAACTCTTTTAGGATGAATTTCGCTGAACTAAACATGTTAGGCGCGTGGGTGAATGAACCCAACGATATGAAAGACTCACATACCTTGTAAGATTAATTCCTTGGTGAAATCCACCACCAAATCACACGATCTTAGTGAAATCTGAGCTTTTCTTCTCCTTTCTCCTCTTTTCTCTTTTCTCCAAGACCTAGAGTGAATTTCCAATTGACTGAACTGATCTCATTCTGATTTGACCCTTGATTAATTCACTAAAACGAATTAAATTAATTGGGTAAGGAAAAGACTAATCTACTCTTCAAAAATCCGAATTAGACTTTCCTTAACCGCACAACCCAACTTTCAAAGGACATAACTCACTCATATGAACTCGGAACGAGCAAACTCGGCGGCATTGGAAAGATCATTCCAAGATCTTTCCAACCATATCTAGAAGTACACCTAACTCATCCTGGGATAGGAGTAATGGCCGTTTGAATTTGATCAAAATTCAACTTTTCCTAACTTAAATTTTCCAGATTTTCATTCTTTCCAAACATGGCTATTTCCAATTATTAGCTTCTTCCTAGTCATTTCAAATTGCGAGAAGTTAAAAGATGACTCTCGAAAGAAATGAGCATACCATCTCTCAACTGAGTCTGGACTCCTAATGCAACTGGTGATCGAAGCATGTCAATGTCCCCAACTAAAGGAACAGCAATACGCATGACATGTACTGGTATTAAGGCTGAAAGTTGTAAGCATGAGGATATATACGAAGATTATGTGAAATAGGGCCTCTAACTTCTTATAGGTTGGGAGATATGCCCGTCCCAAGTCAGTCCATATATGAGATTATATGAAATAAACTATCTTAACAAGATTTTCAACTTTTACTGTTGTTTGAAGGCTTTCTTCGGCCTCTAACTTTAATATATAACACTTATGGTGATATACTAAAAGTAATACTCAATATGATCACCTATTTTAAACCTTATTCTCTCAATAACTCATCAACAAACAACGCAAGATGATAAAAATATAATTTTTGACTCGTATATCTTCAACTTAATTAGAGAGTTAGTCGCTTTAAAATATAAGGAGTGCTACATTTAAAAGTTAGAGCATGAAGTGTATTATGTTTTATATATATTGTAATTTTGGTTTGCAATTTCCTGTGGAAATCAATTATTAGTTGTTTGCACTCTCAATATGTCCGTTCAAATAGAAGAAATCTCATATTTGAATCTTTAGTATGAAATTATCTAGACATGTTCTTAATTTTTTTCTTATTTCATAGTTTGTCAAAGACAAGTTTTTAATATCCAAAGTAAAAAAAACACTCTTTTATTAATAGGGTGGGAGTACATTATAAATTTCGAGTTCTAGCCATGATTGTAAAGTAATTTTTGTTAGGAAATATTTTACCCTTTAATGTGAGAACTCTCCGCACAAATACAAATTTAATCATATCCTAATGCTAGTGTCAAATATCGTGTGTGAAATCAAAAATAAATATTTAATATCATCCTTACTTTCTTCATGAATATCCAAATGATCCTAAACGTACAATCTTATTTAATGCCAAAATGACAGAATCACATGTTACTAGTACTATATTTTTATTTATTTTTTAGTACATCAATAGACACAATATTAACATTCAAGTGAAAAAAACCTTTCTTGAAATGATATATTTACCGTAAGACATATCTTTGAAATTTTATTTTATTTTCTTATCACTAAACAAGTTACCCACTTAAATAAGAATTAAATAAATAATCTTAAGTAGATTAAGAATTTAAATTTAAGACTAATAAAATTATGAGTCCAAATGTAATATTCACCAATTCTTATGTTAACATTTATTAAAATTTAAATTTAATTAACAAATTATTAAAAAAAAATTAAGAAAAGATAGGCTGGATCGATGTTGACAGCAGTGCATGTAGCGATGAATTAGAACTGATATTTTCTGTCCCATCAAGCTGATAATCGGTTAAACATAAATTATTTATCTTTCATTTTATTTTCCTAATTTTTGCATGACCATAAGAGTTGATATAAATTCAGCAATAAGAATTCATGATATTATGTACTCCATCATTATCCGAAGTAAAGAGAGTTTTACCTTTTAGGGGTCGTTTGGTACAAAAATAATAATGCAGGGATTACTAATGTTGGGATTAGTAATGTAAGGATTAATAGTGCAGAGATTAGTAATGCAGGATTTATTTTTACCAAGTGTTTGGTCTAGGGGTGTGCACTATTTGGATTAAACCAAAAAATAAAACCAAATCAAACCAAATTCTAATTTGGATTGGTTTTTTGGATTTTTTGTTTGGTTTTGGATTTATAATTTACTTTGTTTGGTTTGGTTTTGAATTTAGAATAATAAAAACCGAAAAACCAAAAAAATCGAAATATATATATATATATATATATATATATATATATATATATATATATATAGAGAGAGAGAGAGAGAGAGAGAGAAAATTAAGTTGGAGTTAACCACTTTTGTCCCTTTTTAGTTACCTTTTATGTTTGGACATCTATAATTGATATACTTTTAAGTATTGTGTTTTACTTTTTACTTCTGATTTATGTTTAAAAGTATATTTAAGAAATTATATATATATATATATATATATAAATTGCAAATATAACTTTGTTATGTTTCTATTTATTACATAACCGATTAACCGAACCGAAAAAATCCAAACCAAAAAGAGAAAAACCAAACCAAACCAAATTTATTTTGGTTCGGATTGAGTTACACTTCTTCAAAACCAAAAACCAAAAATTCGTACCGAATCAAACCGAAAAATCGAATGCACACCCCTAGTTTGGTCCATTGGTTCCTACCCCATTTTGGAATTGGGTTAAAACTTTATAAAAAACTTCTTTACAATTATACCCTTAAATTATTAGTAATTAGGTTAAGATAAATAATTGCCAGACAATATTATTTTTTTATGGTCTTCTAACTAGCTACGAGAAAACAATTTTTTTGTCATGTTTGCCTTTTTTTTCACTTAAATTATTTGAGGATAAATAATTGTCATCTAAGTAAATTTATTACTTAGAAAATGTCAATTTTCAATTTAAAAAAAAAGATAAACTATCCATTTTTAAAATTGAAAAGACGTAAACAATAGTAAAACTAAATAAATCATCTACATTTACACATAAAAATTGCAAGTTATAATTTTAATATGTCTGCAATTTTATAAATTGTTCAAATACAAATAATTAGAAACCACACACACACAATATATATATATAATTTGTGTTGGATTTATGTAGTAACAAACAACTTTCTCTAAATAATTTGTAAGCTAATTTATTTAAATAAATTTAATAGTACAAATATAAAACATAAAATCAAGAAAATAAATAAAATAATTAAAATGATTTGAGGAATATTTTTGTTTTTACATAGACTTATCCATGGTATTATATCCAATGTATTACTAATACCTCCAAATGGAAGGTATTAAGTAATACACCCTATAATACCATGTAGGAGGTATAACTAATCCATGGATTAGTTATACATAGATCCAAATTCCTACCAAATATAGTACTAAATAATACCACATATAATACATGGATTATTTATTTTAATTCGACCTATCAGATGACCCTTATTGTGAAATTTCTCGTACAAATTAATATGAATTTAAACCTAATCTGAGTGCCCAAATCAAACCATAAAAAAAGAAGTTAAATAGTACTCTACTTTATATATGTACGTTTATGTTTGAAGGCTAGCTCCTGCTTAAGATCACTCTATATTTCATTCATAACTAGATATTTTGGCAAGTTTAGAAAATGAATCGTGACAGAAAGTGATCAAGTAAATGTAATATATAGTTCATACATAAAATTAAAGACCGTAGTCGATCATTTTTCATTGAAACATACATAAAGTTGACACAAGATTCCAAAGGATTAATGATGTGTCACAATGTATTTAATGTGTCAAATGACTACTAAAGGCCAATAACACAACCTAATTATAAGCTACCCTTTTAAGAAAAGGCAACACTATATTAATTTTGCTTTTGACACTCAAATTAAATCCTTATTTAATCTCATTAATTACTCCATCATAATCTCTTCTTCAAGCAAAGCTTCACTTAGAGTTTTTGCTTCCTCACCCAAAGTTGTTTTAACTCCATTTGATTTTTTGTCAAATACACATGGCTTAGTGCATAGGCAACTTCTTCTGAGTTTGCTACAATGACCATCTGTAAACCCCTCATTGAGACAAGTTTTTTTGCATGATGAGTCGGTAACACAAAATCCTTTAAAAGTATTGCTTGGTGATTTGCAATCAGCTTGCACCTCTACAATAATTCACAATTAGCTAAAAATGTTAGAATAGAGAGACGTAATCGAAAGAAATATTGCTCACAAAAATGACATAGATGAGCTAAAAATGTTAGAATAGGAGAGACGTAATCGAAAGAAATATTGCTTACAAAAATGACATAGATGAGCCCAACTTTTAACTGACTGCACAGAAATAGAGGCGGAACCAGAATTAAGAGTTTGAGGGTTCTAAATTTCCTTTACTTTTTGTTGATGGTGAGATTGGAACCATAACTGTAGCGTGGAAAACAGTTTCACCACTAAGCTATCAATCAGTTTTGTTAGGGTTTCACGAGTTAATATACATATATATATTTATTTAATTTTTTAGTACAAATACGAGATCTACGGAAAAGTTGTTGGGTTCGTTCAAACCCACGAACTCCGACCTAGCTCCGTCCCTAGCATATATAGACATGCCTTTTCTCTAAGTTTGATGATATTTGAGCCTTTTTTTTATCTATAAAAAGCAAAATTATGTAATTGAGTAATTAACTACACAACAAGAAATAAAGTACTTAATATTTTGACCCAAAAAAAAAAGTAATTTTACACATTATTTTATTTTATGAGGTTTTAATTAGAGGAATAAATGATGAAGACAAACCATAGGAAACAAAGAGCATCATTGCCAAGACCGGAAATGCCATGAAGCAAATGGAACGAGCCATAGGCTCTTTTAATGAGTGTAAAAAAATTGGAAATGTTTTTTTTTTAATAATAAGAAAGATTGCAATTTAGAGTTGTGAATAAACAAATAACACAATGAAGGTTATTTATAGGCAGTGGAATAAGAGTAAGACCAAAAAAGTTAAAATTTAGTAGGCCAACAATATCTGAAGCAATGGTTGTTTAATGCTTGGATATATATCATAAACACAATAAGCATGTTCTTCTTTCTTTTTTTTCTTTTTTTAAAAATAAAATAAAAATAAATAATAATTGAGGTAGGTGATTACACAGTACGAAATCGAATCATCACCAATAAATAAAGATTGCAATTTAGAGTACTTGGGACCTCTCTGCACGGTTACAAATTTAAGCATGCCCTAGTGCGAGTGCCAAATCTTTTTTAGTTGGGGTTAGAAGAGGAGAAATGGTATAGGGAATTATAAGGTTAAGAATCGAATTGTCACCAATTAGGTAAAAGTTCAGAGAACCAACCAAATGGGCTACTTATAAGATTCCAAAAAAAAAAAAATCATGTTCCTCATCGTCATCAAGTTTTATTTTTCTATTTGATATTAATTTCATTTGGTATCACTTATCAAATACTTATTTTGGAGCTCGATTAATTTAAATTCACCTGAGAAATGAAGCACTCTCTATCAAAAATATTTAAGAATGAAAAAACATTTACAACTACATTTTCTCTCTTCCTATATTCCCACCACCCACTCCAAAAAAATAACAAAAACTTTACTACTAAAGTGTGACTATGATCACCTTCTTCCTTTAAACTTTTGCAACATGCTATAATTAGCTACCTCTTGCTTTTTATAAGCGTTCACATAATATCTTAAATGTCATATTCAATTATTATACACCTTTACTTACTGTTTTTCTTTTTTTCTTTTTTTTTAAAAAAATAATAATAATTGAGGTAGGTGATTACATAGTAAGAAATCGAATCATGAACAATAAAAAAAGATTGCAATTTAGAGTTCTGAATAAACAAATAACACAATGGAGGTTCTTCTTTTTTAAAAAAAAAATAATAATAACGGAAAAGGGTCAAAAATACCCTTAAACTATTTGAAATAGCTCATATTTACCTTTAAACTAAATTTCGGCTCAAAAGTACCCTTCCCGCCAAACTATTAGGTCAAAAGTGACCTTCTTATTAACGGAAGTTGTTAAATGCCATGTGGCTGCCACATTGCATGCCAATAAGGTTCCACTGCCACATAGACTAAAAGGAAAATGGTCAAAAATACCCTTAAACTATTTGAAATAATCATATTTACCCTTAAACTATAAAACTACCCTTTCCGTCAAACAATTGGGTCAAAAGTGCTCCTCTTATTAACGGAAGTTGTTAAATGTCATGTGGATGCCATATTGCACACCAATAGGGTTCCACTGCCACATTGCACAAATTTCAAATTTGAGAAGTTCAAATTTGTATTTTAAATATTTTAAAGTAATTTAAACTTGAAATTTCAAATGTCAAATTTCGATTTTTAAATTAAGTATTTGAAAGTTAGTTTAGTATATATGTAAATATGTATGCATTTATTAAAATTAAAATGCAAGACAATAGTTGTATAAAAAAGACTTGAATAAAGCCTTCAAATTTATTCAATAAAATCTAATTGCAACTTAGAACTTAGAAGTTACAATTTACAAATATTAGTGAAGTAACTAATCTACGCATCCACTTTCTAGGAAGGGTTCTATTTCAATAAGTTCTCATATGTAAAACTAATATTTGTTACAAATATTAGATGAGTAACTAATTTACGCAGCCACCTTCTAGGAAGGGTTCTGTTTCAATTAGTTCTCTGATGTAATATAATATTTGTGTTCTCCTTTAAAATTCAATTCTAATTGTTGAATAATATCGATGGTGACATCCTCCGGTGTTGGCAAACTTGCTAGAAACTCTTGTGACTCTAATTCATCGTCACTAGATTCAATTACCGCTTTAATCCAAGCTTCTTGTCTGGAACTTAACTTTGGCAAATTATAATTCCTCCTCTCGGCGTTGACCCAGTCTCTAAATAAAACTGATGTTTCCAAACTTTCTTCCGCCAATGAATGTCTATGATCGCCAATTTGAAACATTGCCGCACTAAGAGTAGCCTCCGATGCAACTGATGAAGCTTGAATAGCTAGAACATCACGAACCATTATGCTCAAAATTGGAAATGCAACGCTCGGCCTCTTCCACCTAAATCTTCATGTCTTCCACTATTTCTAAAGATTGATTAAGATATTATTCAAAATCATCACGGTTAGTAGAATTAAGACCAAGAAAACCATGCATATAACTTGAAATTTGAGCTTTACTCTGAGGATTAGAAGTTTGACCAACTTCTCCTTGAGTATTTCCTGTAGTTCTATAGTTTTCATACAAAATTTTTGCTTTTACTTTTATGCTAGACTTACACATTTCACAAGTTGGACTTTCTTCCCATAAAATTTCTAAAGTATCATAAAAAGTATCAACAAGTCCTTGCACACCTCGTAATTTATAGTCAGGATGAAGTAAAGTAGAAGTTAAATAAATTTGAGGAATAGGAAAAAAATATTTTTTTAAATTTTATAACCATACCTTCAATTGCAACTCTAAATTTTTCAATTTTTTTGTATTCAGAAAATTAAATTGAAATAGCACAAATATTTATTAATACTAATGAAATAGTAGGATAATAAATTCCAGAAAAATGATTGTAGCATCATAAAAAAGTCTTAAAAATTCTAATAGTTCATTAGTTTCTTTCCAATTTTCTTCACAAATTCTATCTAATGGGTCAGCATTATGAGCATTAAATACCATTTGTACGGGTCCTTTATATTCGTAAGCAACTGAAAGCATTTCGTAAAAAGAATTCCACCTTGTTTTAATATGTCTTGGAATTTTTCTTGGTGGCTAATCACATAATACACAACGCTCATTAAATTTCCTAATTCTAGCAGCTCTATGAGCATAAAAAATCCAGGCAACAGCATATTCAATTTTCATACAACCAAAATCAAATAATTCAATACCATCTTGTACAACTAAATTTAATATATGTGCAACACATCTAACATGAAAAGCATTAACATCAATTGGACATAATCTAACTTTTAACATACTAGCAGCGTTTGTATTATTATATGCATTATCTAATGTGACAGACATTACTTTATCTATAAGCATGTAATAATCTAAAACACTCAAAATATTTGAAGCTAAATATGCACCAGTTTTTTTCTCTACACATTCTTTATAACTTATGATTTTTTTTTGCAAATTCCAGTTACTATCAATCCAATGTGCTGTAATTGTTAAATAATCATGTTCATTAACACTACGACCCATGTTCGAAGTTATAGACACTCTACAATCTAATATGCTTATTTCTTGACAAACAACGAAGATATTTGACAATGTTTACCTTGATATACAAAAACATCAGATTTAACTGTATTTCTTGAAAAAACCTCTAAAAGAATGATTATAAGTTTGTTGAATATATTCAATAAAACCGGGATGTGAAGGAAAACTATAAGGCAAACCACAAACAGAAACCATTTTAGCTAAATTTTCGCGATCTCTTTCCTTATTATATTTACGTTGTGCTAGTGGACCACTGGGGTTAAAAAGATCTAACGTTCCTTGAACCATGTTAGAAGCCCCTACCGATTCATTAACATTAATATCAAAATCATTAACTGGAATTCCTTTTTTCCTATCGGCTAATGCTTTAGCTTCTTTATATTCAATTGGCACACAAGATAACAAATGTCTATTTAAGCCCCCTGTCCCACCTTGACGCCCACCTTGTCTATGTTTAAAAGGTTGTTTACACTTATTACAAATAGCAATAGAGTTTTCCTTATCTAAAGTCATAAATTGCCACATAACAGAAGTTTTAGGGCGTTGATACTTCACCTTCTCCCTTGTAGGAGGTATAAGGGGTGGGCATTCACAATTTTGCTCCGTTGAATTTGTAGTTTCAGTTAGAACTTCTGTCACCGGACTGGTAGGTGTATCTTTTAAATCTTCTTCTCCCGGATCAACTTCTACTTCTTCACCTGAATATTCACCAAGATTAGGATTAATATTACCATAATGTCGTTCTAAACTTTCATGATCGAGTTGAACATTTGAATCAATATCATAAGAAGTATCATCAACATAAGTTGAATCATTTGTATTAAATCTAACTCTAGATATTGATTTAGAAGAAGTACCACCATATGTACTCTTATTTTTTTCCTTACTACTTTTTTTATTAAAATTAAATAATTTACTAATGCTACTTAGTTCATTCTCTTTTCCTTTACGGGTATCTTTTTTGCTAGAACTCATATTTAATTATTTGTAAAGTGTAATATAAAAATAATAATAACACAAAAATTAATGACGAAAAATAAAATATAAATATTATGAAACAAATGTACCAAACGTCTGCATTAATAGCAGACGTTATAATCGATTCTTGAAGCTTGTAGTTTTTTGTAACATGTAAATTGAAACTCCAATACTTGATAGCAAATATGAGAATTATATATATTATGATGTAATATGAAAATTTAGAATTGAAATATATGTATTATGATATAATATGAGACTTAAATGGAATAAAAAATTAAGACTTAAGATTGAGAGGATATAGAAAACAGATGAGAGAATAGATGATTTTGTAAGAAGTAATAAGGGATAGAGGGGTATTTATAATATTAAAAATGGATTAAAGTGTATTTATAATAATTTGAGGGTTTAAATTAAATTATTAAAAGTAGGGGGGTGGTAGGGGGTGTTGGGGACGTGAAAAAGGGAATAAATCCGTTGGGGGGTGGGGGTGGGGGTGGGGGGGGCCACTAGCCGTTGCCCCAACGGTTGGCAACGGAACAATTCAAACAATTAAAAAAGAAAGAAGGGAACCCGCTAAAACCGGCCAGTTCAATCGGGCTGGGTCGACCGGGACCAAAGGGTGAACCAGCCCCTAACCCATTGTCCCCCAACCCGCGAGAATACACGGGACCGGGTCCGGCGAGACGGTTCTCGAACCGGTCTCAGGCCGTGGCTGGCCAACCCGGTCCCCCTACCACCCCTAGTTACAGTCTTACAGAGAATGAATTAATTCAGGTGATTTTATTTCTCAATCTTTTTAACTCGATTCTAATAAATGAAAGTCGAAAAGATTGACGTGATTTGATTAAATACAAAATTTAGAAAAAAAAATTAAAGGATTTGCGAATTGTGATATATTAGCCCAATAAATTTAAATAAGGCCCATGAAAATAAGACGCGGTAAATGCTAGATTGGGCCTTGAGTTGCAAATTGGCCCATTGAGTTTATAATGTTACAAGGTCATGTTGTCCAAGTTTTATTTTCTTTTTCTTTTTTATGATTTGCTTTTCGATGTATGGAATTCATTGCCCCAACTAATCTTAATTTGTACTGCATATATATGCCTCATTAAAAAGGAAGGCGCTCCCTAGTCTGAGTTCTTATGTTCCTAAAACTCGAATACAATCGAGACCTCAAATTAATATTAGAACAATCTTATTTATCTTACTATATTTCGCGATGATATTGAGTTAAGAACTAAATTTTCTATCATTCTTATTATTATTTTCTATCAAATATTCGTGAACTATTTTGAAGTCCAGCTAATTTGAATCCACGATGAAAAGTCTCACTTTAAAGAAACTAACAATCAACTAATCAATAAGTTAAAAGAGGTTAAATCACTTCTCACGAAAGCCAAATCTACCTTGACCCAATTTCTCTATTATTAAACCATAAATCCAATCAAAAACCTTTCTTGAAATGATATATTTATCCTAAGACACACCTTTGAAATTTTATTTTATTTTCTTATCACTAAACAAGCTACCCGCTTAAATAAGAATTAAATAAATGATCTTAAGTGGATTCAGAATTTAGATTTAGGACTAGTGAAATTATGAGTTCAAATCTAATATTTATCAAAAAAATTTATAGATAGTTATACCTTTTTATAATAAATATTTTTTTATATTAACATTTCATTAAGATATTCAATATTCTATATAACAATATTTTATAATTACAATCAAAGATTCAGACAAATAATAATAATATTATAAAAAAAATATTTTATACTCCATATCGAAAATTATGAATTCAAATAACGTCAAAATGATTGTGTCCACGAAGTGACCCAATGTGATAATATCAACGTGCATATATTTTTTTTTCCACATATTTAGTACAACATCAATTTTGCTATGGAATTTTACATTGTTTGGTCAGCATCATCTCTGCACAACAAAAATTGCCACGTAAACATCATGTGGCATTGAATAGAGACGGTTTGAAATATTTTTTTTATTTTAATTTATACTATATAATTTAATTGATTATATTATTTATATGAGATATCTTTTTAAATCTCTTTTAACTTGCTTTGCCTTGAAAGAGTATTGCAATTTAATCGGTTAATAACAGTGGCGATTCTAGGTGTAAAAAATGGGTCACCTGAACCCGTGGTCATCCGACAAAATTCGATATAATTAATTGTATAATTTGTAAAATATATCAAATAGCAATTGAATGAATCCGTGCTCACAAATAATTGAATGACTCACTGGTTTGAGTGTCTGTTTACATTCCTTTCTTGCACCCGTCTTCTTGAAATCCTAGATTCGCCTCTGATTAATAAGATCGAAACTAAAATAATAAAAATTATATTATACTTGTGTATAAGTTTTCAGATGTTTCAAAATATTTGACATAATTTTCTATGACTAATTTTATAACCTTCAATAATTTTTAAGTTGATAAAATTATTCACCAGTAATTCACTTTGATGTGATCTTGAACAAAAAACTGACACAATTACCTCATGTGACATTGAATAGTTACAATTGCAAATTACAATTTTTTTTTTAATTTCAATTTATATAACATTTTTTTCATTTAAATAAAACAAAATCAATTCTTCTCACATTGATAAAGTGAAAATCGCATATTTCTAAGATGTATGACTAAGATAAGGAAACGTTATTATTAAAACACTTTTGAGCAGTCTTTATCTTGGATAATGCATTATGATTTAGGGTGTGTTTGATATGAATGAAATATTTTTAATAAATTTTTTTATTTTAATTTTTTATATAGTATATTTATATTATTAAAAATAAAGTTTTTTATTATTATAAATTAATACAAAAAATTATGTTATAAAATATGATTTTTCAACTTCATTTTTGTTATATCCACAAATCATGAAAACAGGTGAGGAACATATTTCATTAGTTGGGAGGCTTCTATGTGAAATATGTGTCCGTTGGTATAGCCACTAAATATTTTTCTATGAGATTTTTTAATAATATAAAAATTATAAAATTAAATAATATTATGATACATTCTATATATTTTTAATTTTGAATTATAACATTTATAAATTTTTAAAAAAAAATAATATCAAATTAAAATCAGACAAATAAGAGAAAGTAAATAATTGTTTAGATGACTTGACATGATCAAACAATCCAAATAATAATTGAAAATATAGATTGGTTATAGAAAGCAAAAAGAGAAAAAGATAATCAAATTAGGTGACAAAATAATAAAAAGATAGACCTTACTTTGCATCTGTCACTTAATTTGAAAGGGACATTCTAATTATAAGACATTTCGTATTAGACTTGCTTTTCTTGTGCTGTAATTTCTACTCACCACTATTTTATTTTATATTGTAATTATTTTAATTTGTCTAAAAAAATAATTATTATTTTCTCTATTTAGAATCTTTTATATTTAAATTCAGAAAGGATATTATGAAGAACCCAAAATAGAAAAGAGAAAGTAGCAATAATAAATAATATAAAATTAAAGGTATAATAAAAAATTATTAGGAGAGTAATAAAAATAATTGTGAGAATGAAACTAGACAAAGCTCGATTACCTACTAACCTTTTATCCTAATTATCGATCTCCAAATTTTTATATCTAAGGTTATGTTCTCGATCCAATCACCTCTCGACAATACTTCTTTGGCATATATCTACTTCTCCTTCTACCTACTATAGTCAACCTCTCACACTTCCTTATTGAAATTTTTGTGCATCTCCACTTCGCTATACGAATCATCTCAATCTCACCAATTATTATCACAGAGGTCATTTCCACATTGTCTCATATATCTTCACTCTTAGTACTTTATCAATCATAATATGATTACATATTTATCTCAACATCCTCATTTCTGCTACTTTCATTTTCTGGACGTGCGAGTTCTTGCCCGGCCAACACTCTGATCCATACAATATAACATATCTGGTCTAACTGGCCACCACTTCATAAAACTTACATTAAGATTTGATTAATAAAATATATTCGTATCACACATCATATCATATTCAAGCCTCAATTTCAACCGTTTCACTTCAACACGTTGCGTATATTATTTAAACTTAACCTCAAATTTTCTAAATAATAAATTATTAGGTTGGCATTTCTTTATCATACACATGCTAATCATCTCAGACATGCTTCTTGTTATGATCATGATATTGATAGATATAAAGATTCTCCCTTTACCCTACTACTTTATCAAACAACTATTCTTATAAATACAACTAATAATTTTTGTTTTTTAAAATAAATGTAAAAGTCATGTCAATCTCATGCGCATTCTTGGAAGTTTTGGACTTATATGCATTATTATTATTTTTGTAAGGATCTAAAGAGTCTTTCATTATATCACGGCAATCAATTACATTTTACTTCCCCCAGTCTTTTTTATTTGACACTGACAAAAATAAGATTATTTTAAATATTTATTATTTTATAATATAAAATGATATGTCATATATACTTTTTCTGTCTTAGTTTATATAGTATCGTTTGGACTTTGGATTTTGAGAGTGTAATTATTTAATTTTGATCCTTAATTCAGGTATAGAATTTTTAAGCTTTTTGAAATAAAATTTACATGTTGAGTACTACGTAAAAAGTACTATAGATCATAATAATTGATAATTCAATATATTTAAAAAATGTGTGGAAAAAAATCAGTCAAAGAAATACTTGTTTGAATATAAAAATCTGAAAGAACATGCCATATAAATTGAGACAGAGGAAATGGAGCCAAAACATATGTCGTAAATATTGAATCCCTTTAGCTTCTTCGTGTGTTTACTTTCTTAAATTTTTAATTAATCTTGTTGAAAATTCTAATTCCGCTCCTTAAAAAGTACATGTCTTACTGTTGCATATATAGTTCAAGCTTGTAGGGCACAATTAGGGGAATTTACATATCTTGGACAAAAACATAGCTCCGATATTGTATCACAGATATTGAATCCTCTTTAGCTTTTTTTATTTATTTTTTCATTATATTTTAAATTTTCTGAGTGAAATTTCTGACTTCGTTCCTAAAAAATATACATGTCTTTTTGTATATAGTCCAAGCTTGTAGGCACAACTAGGGGAATTTACATCTTGGACAAAAATAATAGTGGTGGGTGTTGTTATTATATATATATCCAACTGGGGAAGGTTGAGTTTAGTTCCCAATTTAAAGGGTGTAGGGTATAAGATTATGACTTGTATTTTATATATATATATATCACTATAGCAGCCATTGTCCCATTCCTACCTATACATAAAAAAAAAAACTCAGCATTTTTTGTTTTGTATTTTAGTTGAAGTTCTATCACTTTCCTAATCATAACATCTTAAAACTTAAAATATAAGAGTTACTAAATGAAAATGGAAATAAAAGGTAAAAATAACGTTTATTGATTACATTTCGGTTCTATTTTTTAAATGTATTTATTATATAGTGAAGTTTTAATTTTTACAGGTTAAACTCTAGGTCATTGTCTTTTAGAGATATAGAGCTTAATAATAGAAACAAAATGTAAAAATAACATTTAATTTATCGATCACTTTTTTACTCTATTTTTTAAATTTTCTTACAATTATATATAAAATTTTAATTTTTGCAGGTTAAACTCTATGTAATTATCTCTTAAAGATAGTCTAATAAAAAAAAATAGAAACAAAATGTGAAACAATGTCGATTAGTCACATTTTAGTTGTCTTTTAAAAGATAACTATTTTTATATGGAGTTTTAAATTTTATAGGTGAAATTGAGGACATGATTTTAAAAGATTTGAAACAAAAACGTGAATAACAAGGAAACAATGTAAACGTCTATTAGAGAGGAGCCAAAACAAAAATAAAATTATGTGATAGTCGAAATGCCATATGCAATTTACTAAGATAAATTATTAAAAAATAAAATAAACAATGATAAAACTATAATAATAGAATTCATACCATTGTCAATACCAGCACCCTAGACAAGACGCCATTACCCTACCTTCTACCCTTCTATTCTAATATGTGTCTTTCATCAGTAACGTAGATACATGATTGTCAGGGTGTCCAATTCGTCGAAAAAAATATCGTATATACAAATAAAATGATACACAATAATGATTAAATAACATATTTTGGACATCTTTAACACAACAAGTTATTGTAACCCAGTGGTTTTAGATGCTTGAAATGATGAAGTAATGCTCGTGTATTTGAATCTCATTAGTTCTATTTTTTTAAAAGAGTTTTTATTGTGCTATTTTTGAATACCCCTTGTGAAATTTCTAACTCCGTCATTATTCTTTACACTCGAAAATCATATCCTCAATTAAAACTACGCCATATTATATCTTATCACCTTTCATCAATTAATCGAAATACGCGTAAACTAACACAAACATTATATTATACCAAAAGAAAATCTTACACTCATTAAGGATTCCTTTTATTTTAATAATAGTTTTGTTGATTTGATTAGATCATCAAAGAGATCAAATAGGTGTAATGGCTAAAGGCACATGTGCACTCAGACTCTAATACATTTGTAACTTCTAGAGAATTTTCGTATTTGGACTCTTTCTTTTGTTTTGCCTAGTCATATTCATATCATATATGTTTTATAGAATCAATCTTTAACTAATTACATTCACACATGTATAATATTTGGAATTTATGATAGTTCACATTGACTTAAATTAGTTAACTCCAAAATTGAAAAGAAATTCCAACTTTACTCTGAACTTGTGGACGCTATTGATGTACTTTAGGGGTTGTTTGGTTATTACATAAGAGGTAACAATCTCATGATATACGAAATTATTTTATTTTATATTTAGCTATGAATATATATATTAATCAGTATCAAAAATTATTTTATATGAAATTAACTCTGTGAGAAATCTATGTTAATGAATATCCTTGTCAGGTCAGGGTTAGGTTTTTTTTTTTAAAAAAAATTAAATTAATTAGAATAATTTTTGGTGTTAAACGACTATAGAAAAGTATTTTCATTTTCATGATAAAATAAATAAAAATATTTTACTACTATATAAATTGTTCAAAACTGAATAATCATTCGATCAATAAATTCTGAATTCTCTAATGAATTTTCCTAACATAAATTTAAATTAATCGAATCAGTAATAGCTAGACACCTTGTAGGATAATTTCTTAGCACCTTTGATAAGCAAACAAGTTGTTTGCAATTTTAGCCTTTTTTTTCTTTTTTCTTTTTTTATTATTAACAGCCTGTTTTATTTCTTTCTCCAAGAGATTTTCTTTAAACATAAAAAGACAGTACTAAGGATCTTTATGTTTCATTGTCCCCACAAATCCAAATTTTACAAAGAAGTCCATTATACATACCAACTATTTTTCATATTTCAAAATCATCTCTCATTTTTATTTTAAAAAAATGTCTAATTTACAAACTCTCTCTAAGTATAGAACCAAGAATGTATCTTTATTCTTCAACATTATCTTCCTTGTTATAATTTCTTGTCTCACATTTCATTTCTACTCTTCAGATTCCAATTTTTATCCAAACACCACTTTCAGAATTCCCCAAAAAAATAGTTTCTTGGAAAGCAAAGATATTGGTTGTAAAGTAGTTGAAAAATTTGTTACTAGAGATGAAAAGTGCACTTTTGTTAAATCCCATGAAGGGTGTAAACCTAATGGATATATTTTTTATCTACAACTTTTTTATTGCACTTTTAGCCCAATTCTTGGTTATATTTTACTAGCACTTTGGTTAATTTTACTTTTTTATTTATTAGGTGATACTGCTAGTACTTATTTTTGTTCTTCACTTGATGGATTATCAAAAAGTTTGAAACTTTCACCTGTAATTGCTGGTGTTACACTTCTTTCACTTGGTAATGGTGCACCTGATTTTTTCTCTAGTATTGTTTCTTTTATGAATGATGGTACAAATGATATTGGACTCAATAGTATAATTGGTGGTGCTTTCTTTGTTTCAAGTGTAGTGGCTGGAATTACAAGTATATCAATTAGTCAACATGGAAGGAAAATCAAGAAGTCAAGTTTTATAGGGAATGTCATGTTCTTGATTCTTTGTGTTGTTTGCCTTCTTGTTGTGATCATCATTGGGAAGATTCACTTGTGGGGTGGTTTAGGTTTCTTTTTGTTGTATCTTGTCTATGTTTGCTTCATATTCGCCTCGGAAATGCATGTTCGACAAGAAGAGATTGAGACAGATGATGATGATTCATTTGATTTGCCAATGGTTTGTGACATGAAAAAAGGTCAAGAATTGTCATGTGAATTGAAGGTGCCTTTGTTGGTGGATAAAGGTCATGAGGTTCAAAGTGGAAAACTTTGTTTATTGAGAAAAGTTGGGTATGTTCTTGAATTACCACTTGACTTGCCAAGAAAATTGACAATTCCAAATGTTTCACAAGAGAAATGGTCAAAATCATTTGGGATTGTGTCAATCACTTTAGCTCCTTTGTTATTGGTTCTCATTTGGGATTTCTTTGGGCCTAAATCAAGTATTTGGGCCTATGGAATTAGTGGTGTTCTTGGGCTTTGTTGTGGGGTTCTTGTGTTTTTCACTAGTGATGGGCTTCATCCACCAAAGAAGTTCAACTTTTTATGGCTTGGACTTGGTTTTTTAATGAGCATTACTTGGACTTACATCTTGGCTGAAGAACTCATTTCTTTGTTGGTCTCAATGGGCCTAATCTTTGGGATAAGCCCTTCAATTTTGGGCCTAACTGTTCTTGCTTGGGGTAACTCATTAGGAGACTTGGTAGCAAATGTAACACTGGCCAAAACTGGTGGGCCTATAGGAGCCCAAGTGGCTTTATGTGGATGCTATGCTGGGCCTATATTCAACACCTTAGTGGGCTTGGGCTCATCACTCATTTTCACAACTTGGAAAGCATTTCCTTCAAGTTATATTGTGCCAATAGATTCAACTATTTATGAGACCATTGGGTTTTTACTATTGGGCTTACTTTGGGCCTTGGTAATCTTGCCCAAGAGAGATATGAGGCTTGATAAGTTCTTTGGAGTTGGGCTTTTAGCTATATACTCATGTTTCTTGTTCTTAAAACTTGCTAGAGCTTTGGGCTTCATTGAATTTCAAGTTTCCCCATAGAAACCTCATGAATAAGGAAGCATGTCGACTCTGAAAGGAAGCTCCCGAGAGGAAAAGAGAAGAAAAGAACCAATGATATCATCCTAAGCCGATTGTTTCTCTTGAGATTGTAGTGAGGAAGGTAGGTTGCAGCACTTTGTAGTAAAGTAGAATCAAAGATCTCTACTTAGATGTAAAGTTGTATTTATATATTTAACCTAAGTATGTATAATGGTGATGTATTATCTTGCATATCAACCAACGCCCTATTCGGGTGCCATGAAATTATGTCTCGAAGTTTCACATGTGGAATTTGAAATTATATGACTATTTATCAATTAAAGTAACTAAAAAAGTGGATATTTATGTAATTTACTTTATTGTAAAAGTAATAAGACCTTGGGCCTTGAATACATTAGCAGTAAATGGGCTCAGTTTGATGTTCTTATGTAGGCCCAAATGTACACCAATATTGGCATACTGGGCCAAAAGTTTGTTTGAACTATGAAGCTATCTCCGAATCATATGTTGATTGAGAATTGCTCGGGAATTCATTGATAATGAGTTTGTTGAGACGAAGATATGGGCAAGGTATTGTACTGCTACTTTAAATATAATGTTTGTTTGAATTGTCATTTAATTTTATTGTATTGTAGTATTATCATATGTATTTTATGTAACGATGGAAATGTCATTTAATGTACGTAACTATTAATTTGGTGTAGTCATACCATTATCTTTGTTTCTTCATCTTGACCTTACTTATTATTAAATAATCCTATTATTAAACGATACAATTCATTTAAACATTGTACTTAACAATACACTACAATATATTCTAAAATAATGTGTATTAATCATTCAAACAAGTTGTTATACCTCTCATAAAGGATAAAAGAATACTTATCGGCCTAGGGTTGTTCATGGTTATGGTTATAAAATCAATTCGAACCAAACCGATTAAAAAAAAACCAATATTTGGTTTGATTTGGTTAAGTTTGGTTTTAAATTTTTGAAAAATCAATACTATTTGGTTTGATTTTTCTAAAAATCAACCGCAAAAATAACCAAACTGAACCGAGAAGTTATATATATTTTAAATTGTATAAGATGTTGAGATCTCCTGAACAACTTTATGCTATTGACAATGAGTTTTTTTAGTTTCTGAAACTTGGTATATTGGATGAATCAATTTGTTCGTCTAATAGTTTTTTTTGTGAATTATTCATGTATTAGGTGTTTTATTACTTTCAACAAAAAAATCGAACCAAACAGAACAAAACCGACAATAACCAAACCGACGGTTATTTTTTTGATTTGATTTGGTTTGATTTTAGAAATTTAAAAACCAATTAAATTAATTTAATTTTAATTTTAACTAATAACCGATCCAAACTGAAGAACGAATACCCTTATTCGCTTCACCAAGAACTTAATTATCTTTGTCCAATCTTTTGCTAAAAGGGGTCAAAATTCAAAATGTCAAAAAAACAATAAGTATAAAGGGAGTAAAATTGTGATTTAATTCCCACTATTTGTATGACTCATGTGTCCTTTTTTGTCATAGCTGTTTGTTCAGTACGATAATAGAAAGGACAAATTTAAATTACTTCAAACAAAAGGTAAATCAAAAACTCCCAAAAAAAAAAAAAAAAAAAGACTTTCTATAACTAGAAAACAAACTAATTAATCCACAAAATGACACTAGCTTTGACCTGACAATTTTTTTTTTTTCCTTTTGTCCCTTTCTTCTTATAAAATTTTCCAATAAAAAAAATCAATCATCAATAAGTTTCAGCTAATTTTTGTTATAAATCATAAAGTTAAGGCCAGATTCGATATATTTAATTGGATAATTCAAGTAAAGTTGGTTAATTAGTAGTGGAGTGTCGATATATCTTTACATTATAGTCCATATAATCCATAATGTCTTTAAAAATAGAGTTTACTTATGACATTTGCTCACGATTCACATATTCAGTTGGAGAAGTTTTATAAGTACTTGATTTTTTGGAGTTATTCGACCTAATCCTCTTATTAAAAGATGAATTAAGGGATCTAATATTTTCCACATCATTTCTTAATGTTGAACATGATCTTAAAATGTTAATCATTCATAATTTTATAGGTGGGGAGCTATTACCTTATAATAGCATTAAGAAAGCTACTTCTAACAAAATGACAGAATTATTTCAAATATTTCAGTTGGAATAATTATATATGTATATTTTTTATTCACTTATGATCTGGTTCGATCAACTCAATTATAATACTGAAAGATGTTATCTTGTCAAAATCTTGAAAAACCACAATACAAACACTTATTTTCCATTCATTCTATCTAAAAAAAATTAGCTTATTTTTTTCAAAATATTTATTATTTGTATTAAATATCAATGGTCTAAAAAAGATGTATCTAGTAATTATTATATGGGACCAAATATAATGAGGTGTCTAAAATATTAGACCAAGACTAGATACACATAACACCAAGATAACAGCTCTTAAACTGTACCTGTGACAAATAATAACATCAGCCATTAATGTTTTTTTTTCTTTTTTTCTTCTCAATACTCATTTATAAAATAAAAATAAAAATAAAAATGACATTTCATTAAATGCAATATAAAGTATTTTATTCTTTTTCTAATTTTGTGCTACATATAGATATTAATTTTTAGAAGTTGTCCTTGATTGTGGGGTGTGATATAAGTCTTTTTATATGATCTTAAATAATTAATTAAAAAATCGTAAAATCGTTCATTCTCAATTAGTCAACTTGATCAATATTGTAAGATTATCTTATTTGAAGAGGTTATTTTGGTTAGAAGTTGTAGAAACATGATTTTTTATTTTTTTTTTAAATTAAGGAATTTTGGTTGGCCCCCTATTTTTCAACTACTATAGTTGGCATCGATTAATTTTGCGATATGGCTGGTTACGAAGAAGAAGTTTAGGCCATGCGAAAGCAAAAGGACTCTTAACTTGTCCCACCTCAATTACGTGATAAGAATTTAGTCTTTTTTTATTGTATTGAACCGTTTTTATTTTATGAGCTAGTTTTTATATCAGAAAATACTATTTTTCAATAGTGTAGGTCTCATGACAGAATTAATAAAATTGATTTTATTAATATGCCCAAAGGATTAAGTTATATATACCAACATTTTTTTCTTAAGGAAAATAAATCCTTGTTCATAATTAATCTCTTCTACTTCAAAATATAATAAAATGGGAAAAGCTGGAATTACCTCCCCAAACTATGACCCAATCCTAGAGACACACCTTAACTAAATTAAGGTCCTATTACCTCCTAAACTTATTTTGTTTGTAATTTTATACACCTTTTTGGCTTACGTGGCATCCAAATATATCACACGCGCCTCAACAGCCACATAAGCCAAGAGTTGTACAATATTATATATAAAATCAGTTCAGGGGTAATAGGACCCTAGTTTAGTTAAGGTGCGTCTCTGGAATTTCGATCATAATCTAGGAGATACTTGTGCCTTCTCCCTAATAAAATCAATTACTATTGCAATTAGGACAAAGTTACTAGGGTCATACTTACCAAAATGGAAGGCTAATGTGTCCCCCCTTGAGAACTCTTTTATACCTACTAAACAAAATATTGACAATCATATCTAAGCATATATATAGTCTCCATCTAGGTGCGTAGTAAAATGGTCAAGATCACTTTATTCTTGATTAGTACTTTAGGTTTGTATATAGTTATACAACGATATCGTATAAGTGTGAATACAATATATCTTACTATTATTATTATGCATGTAAATAAATTGTATTCATATTATCGTATTTCATAATTAAGCAAAACCTCACTAGTTTTTTTTTCGGATATGAACACAAATAGTCTATATAACTAAGCGTACATAGTTTCCACCGAGATGTGTAATGGAATTACTGGTATAATTGAGATTTCTCAATCTTTTATCAGCAGTCTCACATTTACTTGTAAAAAGTATGTTATCCTCATAATGAATTTCTATTAATTCACCAGGCCAAAAATTATTTCGAATATCAGATGATTAAAGGTTTAACCAATTAAATACCTAACCATAGTCATTAGTCAAGGTTTTTTATGTTTCATTTGGAAAGAGAAATATTAAGTCAATTGTGCAACTACTCATAACGACTAAACTTTCAAAGGTTGAACAATTAAATAAAAGTGGGCAAAGTCTCATAGCAGAATTAATTAATAAAATATTATTTAAATGTTTTTAAAGAAGTAGTTCTATATTAGATGATAAAGTCAATTATTTAAATTTGATAAAAATAATTTTATGACTTTACTATTATAATGGATAAATAAATCCATTAAATAAATGATAGTAATGCTCTACATACTCTTACCCATGAAAGGGCATGTTCTATACACAAATTTAGTGTTTCTGCAATGTGTTGATGTCACTAAACCTATAATTCTAATTTAGTATTCAATCAAAATTTAATTTATGAAGCGAGAATTATTTAAGATCATACAAAGAAAATAATAAATTATTCTCTTAATTTACGTGACACACTTAATACCTCTCAAGCACTCGGGATTAGTATATGGTGCATGGACAAAATAACATGAAGCTCCAAATATTTGGAGACCAATATTCTAGCTCGATATCATATTAAGAAAATGAATTTTGAATCTAACTTTGAAACCTAACTCATGAAATGAGAATCTATTATAGTTATGTGTTTAGGAAAATTTAGTTGTTTTGAGTCAAACCTTATATTTATATTAATTTTTTCATCCAATACGTATAAACAATCCGAAATCTAATAAATAAAAATTATTATAATCCATAATTTGAAAATTAAAAATCCTGGATCTGCTCTAATGAGAATTGCAAATGGTTATTGTACTTTAAAAGATACGATATAGCTTTAAAGAGGGTTTTCATGAAGGAATGTGGAATAGCCTTTCACTCGGAATAAAAGGAATGCACATAAAGACAAGACAACTTAAGCTTCACTGAAAGAAAAAAGGCTTTTTCTTTCTAGCGATGCGGAAAGGAAATGATAATTAGACTCCTATAGCAGTTCGGAAGCATCGACATCTATTTGGTAGAATATTAAAATCATCAACAATGAAAATTAATTACTACAGATAACTTGCACAAAATTTTGACAATACAATCAAATATTACTCTAAGATGCTATTTGACCATAAATTTTAAATTATATTTTAAAAATACAACTTTAAATATCTGTTGACCATAGATTTTAAATCATATTATGAAAATTTGTCTTAAAATAAATAATGTTTCAAAATCTAGTCAAGAACAGTTTTGGGTGGGTGGGGGGGGGGGGGGGGGGAATTCACTTCCACTCACAATTTTTATTTTATTTTTGAATAAAATGCATATCCAAACACACTAATATTTATGTTTCTTGATTCTTGAAGTACTCTTAAAATCAAATCAGCAAACATTTATGCATATCTCTGAATTTGAACAACATAAAAGTTGTTACGATTTCAAAATTTAACCTAACATTACCCTTCTTGAATGCAAGAATTAACCACAACTACCACCTTATATATCATCTTTAATAGCCTTTATAACATTACTACCAAAACTGCCTCATAAATACACATGACAGAAGAACAGCTGTAAAAATCAATTGGAAAATAACTTGAAAATTTAGTATAGTATACCAAAAATCCACTAAGCATGACATTGATAAAAGAATTGTTCATCTATACTATACTAATTCACTATTGAAAATCCATCAATTTGATACACAATATGCTAAATGTTTTGTGTATTGAGATACTATTCCAAATATAAAGTTGACTTTAAAGACTAGAGATTTGATGAATACGAAGAGTGCACAACTTTGTTTTGTCTTCCCATAAGCCAAAAAAGTGTTCTTCTTGCAAAAGATGGTGTCTTTGGTTGAAATTCCAATCTATTGGAACATTGATTTTCTTCATCACATCCTTCATTGTTTTCCCATGTACCAAGATCAATCTCTGAGACTGTCCTCCTACAACCATTCTTGGTCGCGGCAGAGGCAGAGCCATCTGCCTCTGCCACGACTGGAATGTTCTGATTGGCCGGAAACCGGAATGAAAATGCCCTTCTTGGATTAGTACTCTCATCTTTTCCCCCCCTTAACCAAATCTTGGATATTGAAAAGCTCTCTCTGTTGCATTTCCCTTGTTCAAGAATCTTGTTTTCATTGTTGTTATTCATTCGTTTTTCAGCAAATTTGAATCCCTCAAATCCATTGAATTCCCTTCTTGAATCACATCCACCACATTCAGACATTGCTTGTCTATGATTTAGCTTTTTGATTGCTTGCTTTTTTGATGGTGTGTTCCTTATAGGGACATGTAAAGCTGTGGTCTCATCTAATACATAAGCAAATGATCCCATTGAAAAACACCTTCTCACATCAATATTATTGCTACTTCCTTCTTGATCATCACCACTACCTACATGATGATGTTCTTGTGGATCCACATTCTTGAATTTCCCGAGCTTGACTTGTACAACTTTTTCAACAATCTCTCCTTCTTTTGGTTGGATTTCATCACAAGATTTCGCGACAACAACAATATCAGAAACACTAATGTTGTCATCAAAAAGTGAACTACTCAAACTCAATCTTGAAATTGAATTGTTCCTTCTCAATGACCCAACCAATTCATGACTATTAGGAACAATAGTGCTGTTTTCTCTTGAACTTCCACTATCAGACTCGAGAACAAATACAACAGGGGAACAAGTATGGTTGTTATGTGATGGTGAAGAGAAATCAGGCAATAAACTAGCTCTACACAAAGGGCAAGTTGAATGTGACAAAAGCCAAGTATCAATACACTCCATATGAAAAGCATGACTACATTTTGGTAACCATCTAAGTTTGTCATCAGACTCAAATTCACACAAACAAACAGCACAATCAAAGGGATCTTTGACACCAATAATGGACTTATAATTAAAGACAGGAAGTGTGTCAATGAAAGATTGATCCACACCAGCATCATGAAGGTTAAAAAGCTGTTGCAATTGACCTTGTAGGGCTGTCACATTATCTAAATCATCTGGATCTCTATTTGATGGCCTTAATAGACATCTAACAGCTAAGTGAAGCAAACCAGATATAAAAAAGATAATAGCAAGAATAATGATTACTAGAAGTATACTTGGACTAACCTTGTTATTCAAATTGAAAAGACCACCACCACCACCACTAGAATCATGAGTAGAAAATGGGGGTGGAGGTGGTTGAAGGAAGGATAATTGCTGATTCATGTTTTCAAGACAAACTCACCAAGATTCAAAAAAAATTCTTTTGATGAACAAAAGTTTCAATCTTTATGAGGTTTTGATGAATTCTAACAAGACCCCATTTGATATCTTCAAGAAAAACTCAGCAAGATTCAATTTTTTTGACTTTATGACAGTAGAAAATGAAGAACATCAATGGAAACAGACTCAAAAGATTGATGAAATGTGAAAGAACAAAACTTTGATGAGTTTCAACAAGAACCCAGTTGATCAAAACAAAGAAAGATTAAAACTTTTTGATTTGTGACAGCAGAAAATGAACAGACTCAAACTTTTTGATTTGTGACAACAGAAAATGAACTAAAGATTCAGTCTTTCAAGTGTTTTTCATGTAAAAGATCACGACTTTCATGAATTTCAACAACAACCCAATTCATGTTTTTAAGAAAACAACAAGAAAAACTAACCAAGATTCAATTTTTTTGACAAGACAGAGTGTAAAAGGTGGAGTCTTTGAGAGGTTTTTAGTGAAGAAAATGTGAAAGAATTGTTGGATAGAAAGAGATTTAAGCAAATGTGATTTGTAATAAATGAAATTTAATGAAATTTACTAGAAAAAGGAACCTGCAAGGTCAAATTTACCAAAAGGAAAATTTGGGAAGTGCTAGTTGAGAAGAGTAAATGATATGCATACAAAGGGATTTATTATTTTATTAAAAATTAAATTAAATTAAAAAGCACATTTTTATAATATATGTATATGTTCACTTTTCTTACCTATATTATCATCAATTATTTATTGAAACATATCTCAACTATTAGTTATTCCTTTTTTTTATCCTATCAAATAGAAAACTCGCAAAAACATGATATATTCGTATGTGTTTTTGATAATTGTTGAAAGAAAAATTAAAAATTGTTTAAGGAATTAAATTCTTTTTTCAGAAACATTATTGTTGATGATCTAAGCTTTGATCTGTAAGATTTTATTTTATAAATAAATGACAACCATTTCTCTTTCATGATTCATGAGATTGATAAAATTATTTTAAAATAATTTTTTGAAAAAAATAAAAAATAAAAGGAGATTAGGGGCAAGTGATTTCTTTATGATCTTTCAGCAAATGCAAGGCTTCTTTTGGTTGACTTTGGAGTAAACAATAGCAGCAAAACCAATGCACATTTAAGTTTCACAATTAGCAATAATTAAGAAATAACTAAAGGAAACAGTTTCCATACTTTTTCTCTTCACTTTTATTTGTCACTTTTATGAACTTTGATTGATAGTACCTTCTCCATTTCAAATTAATTGAGTTTTTGAAATATTTTTCATTTTTTATTTTTTAAATTAACTTAATTGTTCAATTTTCAAGACTACTTTTAGAATGTTTCTTTCAATTTTATTCTTCATTATTTAGTATTGGAGTTATTAATTAATGTTTAGTTATTTTAATCATAAATTTGACAATAATTAATAAGGATAAAAATGGATAGTTATGTCTAATTTATGTCTTAATCTTCTTTTCTTAAAGGATGTGAAACACCTCAATAATTCAATTAATATGAAATGGAGGGAGTATATGTTTTTACATCAGATAAACATGAGAAAGATTGCAACTTATAATAATTTTCTTATAATTTTCAAACATTTGAATTTCAATTTAAAATATTAAATTAATCAAAATAAATATAATTTCAAAATTAATCAAATTAACTCTTGTAGTCAAATTAATGTTTCAATTTAAAATATTAATCAAATTTTCATTGTGAATCCAAATGATCCTTTTTCCCACTTTGTTTCTTGAATTTAATTTGGTCTAGATCACTATTTAGTGCTATTCAATCGCATAATAAAAGATGCTTTATTTTTAAAGTGGAAAACCATTTAATATGAATTAAAACTAGTCAAAATCCTTAATAAATATCGAATATTACAAAGTAAATAACAATAAAAAGATATTGAATGGTGTTATATTGTTTTATTTTTTCATGATTTTGTCTCACTAACTTTTTACCACTTTTGCTTACATTCTGTTTTCAGAGCTTCTATTCTACTTATATATATTTGATTCCATCAAAGTCACTTAGGGAGTAAAGACAACAAAAAAGCAAGAAAACAAAATCAGAAAGTCAAACAATCTTGTTCCCATGTGGAACTATGATTTTTTTTATAAAAAAAAAAAAAAATAGAAAAATATATTTTTAATTTCTCGATTATTAGTGAATTATGATTTTGAGGATGAATATGAACTTTGTTTCAGAATTTTCAAATGGCGTAACTCCTTTATTTTTGGTTCCTCAACGATCTTTTTTCGTCTTGATATTGATTTATTGTCCTTTATTATATACTTCCCTCAAATATAGTTATAGATTTTAAAGTTGAAATTTGAAATTTTGAATATGTAAAATTGTATTTGGACATGCATTTTATTTGGAAAAAAAATAAAATTTTATGAATAAAAGTGCCAAAAATTCAAAAATGGTTTGGAGCCAAGTTTTTAAAAATATTTGAAGATCAAATTCTTAAAATATGACCAATTTCATGGTCAAACAAATATTTAAAAATAAATTTTAAAAATCTAATCTTAAAATATATGGTCAACTACTAATTAAATGTATTTAATTAGATATCCAAAAATTCAAAAATGGGTTGGAGCCAAGTTTTTAAAAAAATTTGAAGATCAGATTCTTAAAATATGACCAATTCATGGTCACCCAGATATTTAAAAATAATTTTTCAAAATCTAATCTTTAAAATCTATGGTGAACTACTAATTAAATGTATATAATTAGATATCCAAAAATTCAAAACGGGTTGGAGCCAAGTTTTTAAGAATATTTGAAGATCGGATTGTCAAAATTTGATCAATTTCATGGTCAAACAAATATTTAAAAATAAAATTTCAAAATATAATCCTAAAATCTATGGTCAAATATTAATTAAATGTATTTAATTAGATATCCAAAAATTCAAAAACGGGTTGGAGCCAAGTTTTTAAAAATATTTGAAGATCAGATTTTCAAAATTTTTTCAATTTTATGGTCAAATAAATATTTGAAAATAATTTTCAAAATCTAATCCTAAAATCCATAATAAAATACTAACTAAATATATATTATTAAATTGGATATTACAGGGACTAATATTAAAATTTACATATAACAAAGGCACCAAAAAGGCTATTAACCCTTTATTTTATAAGTATTTTTTCTTGTTTTATTTTTTTATACTATAAGAAATTGAAGGAAGTGGTAGTCAATGCTGGCTTCAATGGACCCCAATTAATTAAAAATAATAATCTCAAAAAGTATTATTATTATTAGTGGTAGTCTAAAAGTTTAGACTAATGTGTCTCCATTTTCACCTTTGTTCATGACTTTTTATAGCAGCAGCAATAATAATAATAATAATAATAATAATAATAATAATAATAATAATAATAATAATAATAATAATAATAATAATAATAATAATAATAATAATAATAATAATAATAATAATAATAATAATAATAATAATAATAATAATAATAATAATAATAATAATAATAATAATAATAATAATAATAATAATAATAATAATTATAATAATAATAATTATTATAATAATTATTATAATTATTATTTTGACTTTTTTCTGAACTTTTTGTGCCGTTTGAAGTGCAGTTAGCTATGGAATTAAATTAATTAGCTTACATATAACACGGATCTTCTACTTTTATGTTCCCTCATTTATAGTATTGTTAGTGCTTATCAAATTTTTAATGATAAAAAATGAACTTATAATTGGTGCAATTATTGCTTGCATCACTAATCTATATAGTAAGTATTGTATTCATACAACTAAATTTAACTAAATTTATTCGTAAGAATCTCTTCCCCTTTAATTAGAGATCTTGAATTTTAAAAAATTATGTTAATAATATTGCGTCCAGAAATAGGTCATGCAATACGTACGTCAATTTGAATTTACTCGAGTGTCAATTTGAATTTACTCGAGTCTTAATGGAATATGGGAAGTGTCAAGGTTGACACATCTCCAATGATATTTTTATTATGAGGAATATTCATTGTGAATTAACAAGCTCACGACTCAAACAAAAACTCTTGCACTGTTGCACATTAAGGTTATTAAATATTTTTAAAAAAAATAACATGCAACAAACTTAGAAGACAGATAATATATACACGAGCGAGTCACCTTAGGCTAAAGGTGATCCAACACACATCTTTTGTTGAAAAAATATGTTATACAAGAAGGTTAAATATTAACTATTATATCGTGTGAATTTACTATTTAATTTTATAAATTCTTCGCTAAATTTCTAATTCCGACACTAAATAATATATGGATAGAAAATAGTAGTTTTATACTAAACACATTATTACATACTCTATTAACTATAGTACAACGTACGTAATGCACATTGTTTAATAGAAAAAATGAAATCACAGAAAGTACATAAAAAATTGATGATGGCAGCAAGAAGTTGCCAAAAACTTTTTTCTAAAAAAATACTAGAGTATAAATAATATAGTTAAAACACTCATGAGAATGACCAATTTTAAAGTCAAGAAACACAGCAAAAAATAAGGATAAGTTTGCTCAAGGTAGAAAATATTTTAAAACAATGACATTGAGAATGATAATTTATTTTTTTGTTAATTATTTCTTTTTGGGATTCAATGATCTTGAGAAAGATATAGTAGTATTAATTATTTAACTAATCGAAAAGACATTTTTATTTTTGACAATGTCAAAGGGAATAGAAAAGGTTGTGTAAAAAAAAAAAAAAGTTGTGTAAATTAACTTGGGACAATAGCGTTTTTGGTCGTGTAATATATATGACTCAACATATTTAATTTGGGCTATGAGTTGTGATTATTCACGAGTAAAAGAATTCAAAGCAAGTATATATGGAAGGTTAACTATGTTTATCTATATATCACAAAAGTTATAATCAAAATCTATATTTAACTCAGAGTCCAAAATGGACTTGTAGTATCTCTCTAGATCCGTGCGATGGCCCAAGACGAGACGGTACTTGTCATATTTCGGCATGGAACGCGTTTAATTTGATAGTTTTTTGGATGTTAAATACTATTGGATGGGTTACTTTTTTATTGGCATTGGAATGTTACTCCCTCCATTCAAAAAAAAAAACCTTTATGTTAATCGGCTAACATAGAATGTGAAGGGATGATTAAGATCCCTCTAGTACCCTTCATTAGAGATATTAGGTTTGAGTCTCTGGGAAAAAAAAAATATGTTGAAAGCATCATTTCCAAAAATGAGTTTTGCAATGCATGAAGTAAAATTAAATCGAGTTTCAATGTGGATATCGAACATTAGGTGGAAAATCAATTTTTTGGATCATATTTCACTTTGACCGATGTTTTAAGATATTTTTTTTACCATATTGATATGAAAGTACAATATAATACTTTTTATATGATTTTTGAATATCTAAATTAAAATTTTAAAATATTAAATTAATCTAATCTAATTTAATTTTAAAAAAATTAATCAGATTGACTCTAAAGAAGGATACAAAACAAACTCTAACTCAATTAATTTTCTTGCTTTTTGTGTGTAACCTCAATTTTCGTAGCCCTCGATTTTGATTATCCAAATTTTGCACCTAATCCAAGATTAGACCAACTTTACTCTAAAATGTAAAGGCTATTATTATGTTAATTAATGAGCATTTATTGTTTTTGTGACAAAAGAAACTTTATATTTAAAGTAATGTTAGCTGGTTATCCCAAAAATATATAGTTATAATTAATTAATCCTATTTGCATATAAATCTATGCTTGAAGAATTCTCAATTAATTTCACACGCGTTCCCTTTTGGTACGTCGAAAATATTGTGACACTGTTATATTGAGAAACTATTTAATCTATAGTTTCATATTTGGTCATCCCTTATATGCCAAAAAGAAACATAAAATATTTTGATGGTTTATGCATATTTAGTTTATAAGTTAAAAAAGTTTATTATTATTTTTAAAATTTGATGTCCAATCAAATAATAAAAATAACAACTCAGACTATGAGTGATATTATTTACGCGGTTTTACCTTGCTTAGGATCATATACACCTTCTTATAAAGTCACGAGTGTTCTCACTAAGATTTATCTTACTATTACTGAACTTTACATATAAAGTGACTCTGATATCAGTTTTAAGAATTCAATATACTAATGATATTTTGCATTGAATCTAAACTCATACGATTTTGAAAACGCGACTAAATCTATAACTTATTTTCACATATATTCAACATCTCCTCCGTAATTTATTGATATGGGTTTCTCCTAGAGCTACAAGAAGCACCTTTTACTGGTATTATTAAAAAAAATCCTCTTGTTTACTCATTAATGATTACACATTCTAATACGATCAAAGGTGATGGTGAAGTGGTAAGTACTTCTCTATTCATAATCAGAAGTCATGAGTTCAAGCTCAAGGTATGAAGTCGTTTTTAATAGAGAATGTATTAACCCCTGAAATAAAACATTTCGACATGAATCTAATTAAATTAGTTGGACTTCAAAGAAGTACTGATGGTTATCGAATAAAAACGAAAAAAAAAAGTTACTTATAACGACGGTGCATCATAATTCATATTTAGTTTTATATTTATTGTTACCAACATTTTTCTGCAGTACCTTTACTAGTCGAATTAATGTTTGCAATGAATCAATGATCAAAATATACCAATAAATAGAGTAAATTCTTACTCGTACTCCATGCTTACATTAAATTAAATAATTTAACCTTGGTAAGTACTAAAAATTTGAAACTAAATATATAATTTACTTGATCATATGATTAAAATGATAAATGTGTATTTTAAAGACTCATACAAATTAATTTGACATAAACATTAACATTATTAAAAAATGAAAATTTCTAACTGATGTTTTTAATGGAGTCGATTAAAAATTTGTTATAAAGTCATCAAAAATAGTACAATCAAGTTAAATTTCAATAGATTTTCGATCAAAATTTATTATAAATTTATCGAAAATACTACGATCGAGCTAAATTCTAATAGATTTTCTATCAAACGTCCGTTGGGGGTGGGGTGGGGTAGCTTGAAATAAGGTGTTATTGAATATTTGCTATAATTGTGGCATGTGATGAACCCTAACTATGGTCCAAGTTGGCTCTATCAGAATTTATTATAGTTTACAGCTAGCTTCAATTCAATCTAATTAATTTTCTACAAGGTACAATATATATCTTGAAATTAATTTTGGTGGACCTTGATTTATTTAATAGTGATAACTCAATCAACAACAACGAACCTATTGTAATCTCACAAGTGAGGTATGAAAATGGTGTGTATACGTTATTTATAATCCTATCTTATGTAGATAAAAAAACTATGTTAGATGAACCCTCGGCTCAAGTAAAATATAATAAAATTAGTAAGAAAAGCTAGAAAATATAGTAGTAAAAAAATCATATAAAATTTTATGAAAACAAAAAAAGAATAATAGCAACAAGCCAATAACATATAATACGATAATCAAAGCAAATAGTGATCATTCATGAATCCACCTTATCTATTTGAAAATAAATACATATAAGAATGCTTTAAATAGGTGAATTATAATGAAAGAAGAATGTAACATTACATGCATGCTCATCAAATATTTTTCAACTTTGATTCAAATTATTAGGTTTTTCCTAAATTATTGATAATATTAAAACATTTTTATTTGACTAACTAAATTTAAATACACCTTGAATCTGCAATATGACATAGCAAGTGGATCAAACTCTTGTAGTAACATGGGCTTAATTACTAAACGACCGAGAAAAGTGTTGAACCCTTAAACTCGGCGAAAATTTAGAGGTGTATTATTTCACTCATATTGCAAGATCAGGATGTATTTAAGTTCAATTAGTCAAGTAAATTGATGATTTTAAGGTTGTCATTTGTCAATAGTTCAAAATGAAACTAAACATTTGCACAGAGTTTAAAAATGTTTTCAATAGCTCTCTCTAGATGAATTGAAATGAAATAAGAAGATAAAAGAAAATTTAGGAGAGCTCAATATTGGTATAAATATATTTCACCAGTATTCATTATTTTCTTTTATCTATCTAAATTATATATCTGCATATTTTTGTTTCACACTTTAAATACTATCCGTTATTTTCTTTACTTAAAAGAACGTTTTGAATCAACTCCAAAACATTATAAAAAAATATATTTTTATATATTATTATATATATAGTGCTGAGATTTTATATTTTCTAATTTTACAAGGTGGTGTACGGGCTCAATATTTATTCATAAGTTTACTTTTAAGTGGTATTAATTTTAATATTAAATCATCTCATTAAGTGTAAAAAAAAAATACTTGATAAACATTATTAATATTGATAAATTTAAGCGATATTGATTAAATGATTTTAAGTTTTTACTCTAAAATAAATTGTACTATATTTTTGTGGTACTATGGTGGTAAGTCATTTTTTTTTGCGCAAATCTAATTTGAAGAGGTCTATTAAGATGTCCATAAGTAAAGTATTTTTCATCATCGATCGTTGATTTTTACTCAAAGTAGTTATAAAACATACATAAATATTATTGACATTCAAATTAATAAAGCTATAACCGAAGAATATGAATTTAAAACTAAAGATCACATCTAAAATGGATCACATAATTTCAAAAAAACAAACAAAAAAACATTCTTTTAAAAAAAAAATTCTGAAAATACCCTTGCTGAAGCAGGTATAACAACGGAGACATGCCTACTTTAACTTTAAAACTCTCTATTATATAATTATATGAGAAGAGAGAAATTCTTGATCCACTAATTGACATGAAGATGACAAACACACAAAATATTTGTGTACTAATTAAATTAAAAAATAAAAAACATTTTTAAAAAAAGTTTTGAAAATATTTTTGCTGAAGTAGGTATGTCAACGGAGACGTGCCTGCTTTAGCCTCAAAACTCCCTATTATATAATTTATAATTATAAGAGAAACGAGAAATTCTTGATCCACTAATTGATCATGAAGATGACAAACACACAACACATGGAGGGATTTCTGTGAACATTTTGAACTTTTTTTTTTGTCTTTTCCATTTTGTTTGTTTCTATTTATTTTTTTAATATATATACACAAAATTTCTGTTAAAATTGAAGATCCACATGCACAACTAGCTTTTAGTCCCTAAAAGATTTAAATATAGAAAAATCAATCAACTAGCTTTTATGAATCTTTTTGACAAGAAAATGTTCGTGCATGTATTTTTTGGCACAATGCTCAATATGAATAGAAGTCTCTATCCCTGATTTAAGCAGCTAGTCTATATTATATATATTAATATATATAGATTCTCATTTTTAATGAATCTTTTTATTACTATATGTTATGTTTTTTTAAAAAATAAAATCGGGGGATTATTAAAAATAGTTTGTTGACCTTCTAAAATAGAGGTAATATCTTCGTACACATTATAATCCTTTTCAGATAATTCTATTTATGGGACCACATTGAGTATGTTCTTATTTTTATTTTGTGTAATTTTTTAGTTTTTCCTCCAATATTTTCATTTGGGGATCTACCAAATTCAAATTCGAAAAAAAAGTTTCACACTAAATATGAAGTATTTCCTGACAAAAATGTCTTCGTATCCAATGTTATTATATGTTCTTAATTAGTGGCATTCTTGTTGATGCCTTGATATCTATACTTCAATTCAATTGGTAATTTTTTAGTTTTCCATCCAATATTTTCATTTGGGGATCTACCAAATTCAAATTCGAAAAAAAAGTTTCACACTAAATATGAAGTATTTCCTGACAAAAACGTCTTCGTATCCGATATTATTATGTGTTCTTAACTAGTGGCATTCTTGTTGATGCCTTGATATCTATACTTCAATTCAATTGTCTTTCAATTTTCTTCATTATTTTTTTTTTATTCATTTATTTCATTCTCTCAATAAACGGCTTCTTTTTCCTATTTGATTTGGGAGAATGAGGGTAACTAGCTAAGACCACTACAAACACAAGAAAATAATTATTTTTTTCTTATAAAATTTGGCATTTTATTATTATGATATTTTTTTTAGGATTATGAAGTTCCTTTCTTTGTGATTTCATTGTCCCCTTCTTTAATTTCCATGACATCATGACTATATTTATCACTATTGTCACAAATTATATTGACAATTGGCTATTTTTGGGGACCATTAATTTATTTTTTAAAATTGACATAGAGGAAAAGGACTAGTACTTTCTTACTAATCAAAAAAGTAAGTTTTTGTTCCCTTTCATAAATTAAATAATACTCTATAAGCATTATGTGGTGCTAAGTTTTCTTTTTTTTTTTCTTTTGTTTTTTTAAACGCAAAGTATTAGTTTCGTCCTCAAATTATTGACTGTCTCAAAAATATCACTTTATGTGACTAACTAAACTTAGATACACTCATTATCTATCATATGATATAGAAAGTGGTTTGAAATTCTTGAAAGAGCATGAGACGCTCTTAATAAAATCTAGAAAATGTGTTGAAAACACTCCTAAACTTGACAAGAATTTAGAGGTGTATTTTATTCATATTGCAAGATTGGGTGTATTTAAGTTCAATTAATCATATAAAGAGATGTTTTAAGGCGCTCTCTAGTTTGAGAATTAAACTAATAATTCACACTGAGTTTATGGATATTTTTAGTATTTTTTTTTAATGGTACTGACAAATTCTTTAGTACAAATATAAAATAAAAATAATAGCTCTTTTGATTCCTCTTTTATGAATTATTACATTCTTTATTACTAATTAAATGAATATTTCTTTAATTAGTATATTAATTGTCTCTTTCTGTCTACTTTTAAGTTGTCTTTAGTCTCAAAATTCAAAAAGTTGGTAAAAGAATTTAATTTTCTAGTAATGAATGATAATTAAAAGAAAAACGCTAATCAACCTTATCAAGTCATTTTCATTTTGCTCATTCAACAAAAAAATTATTCATTTTTCATTAATTCACCAACTCCAATTTAATTTCATCAAATATATATAAATTTAAAAAACTACGTGTTCATAGATGCATGGAGAGAAGTAAGACATTTTGTATAAATAAATTTCAAACTTATGTTTTTAATCTAACTTCATTAACTTTTTCCGACATTATTGAAGATTGCGATTGGATAAATAGAATCACTCATTTTTAAACAGAGAATGCTTCTTTTTATATCATGTAAATTTAAAGTAATCAAGATTTCAATATAAATATTAGACATACAATAAAATAATTACTTTTCCGTCTAGAAAAGTCCAAACAGTAATAAAGTGAGATTTTTAACTATGAGGTAACTGAATTCCTTTCCACCTTATATATAATATAATTTTTCGATAAAATGATTCAATCTGTTTGTCAATATTAACCTCATTTTAATGCAATTTCACCTGCCATTTAACAAACTCTTTTGTCTTAAGTGCTTATATTTTCAAAAGTTTTTGAAAAATATGATCACTACCTAATCAAATAAAATATACTAAAACACATAAAAGTAACTTAATCTAATATTAGATGTGAATTAATAAACTAAGAAAATTAATACCCAAAGTCACTCCTTGCTTTAATTTCCCATGTGCATATGCATGCAGAGGTGTTGATTTTTATTAATTAATTAATTAATTATAATTGTCCCTACATTAAAACAACTACTCTTTGATTTAGAGGGCGGCAATCTTGACGAGTATAACTATTTTTTATGTTATAAAAAATTGTTTAGTATATACAAACAATTTATTCAGAATCCATTAAGCAAAAAATTTATGGTTCAAAATTCATAAACTGGAAATTCTAACTCAAACTTTAATTAGAGTAGTATGAGGTATGGTGGATATGACAGATCCCAATAATAGCTTTGATTGAAATTTTATATTTGTCTCAAATAGTTCATTTAATATGACAAATTATTAATTTAGAATCACGTAACTCAAAAGAAATAGTTAGATTTGAATGCAAAACTAATAAATTTTCATATCCTAAATTCGTTTCAGAGACAAATGAAAAACGATAACCGAATATTTCTCTTATCTCCGCTAAAATTTAAACCTAATCCAATTAGGTTTTAGAACTAATTAGCCAAAAACTAAATACTTTCTCAATCAGTGCACCTGTCATAGATTTTCCAAAGATTTTTCCACATTGTGAGGATTTCAAACAAAGAAAAAAAAAACAATTTTATATAGTCAATTTTAGTAAAATAGAGTTAATGACATTTAATGGTCACCTTGTTTCTACATTAATTGACTTGATGCAATAATAAGTCAAATACTTTAATTTTCCATCAAACTAGCTAATTAATTGACTTAACCAAAGTGGTTATTTGATGGATTAGGAAATAAGTGACCCTACATTAGTCTATTTGGATTGATTTTCCTACGTTGCCTAGTTATTATTATATGTAGAGTTTATTTTGTACACACATTGACACTATTAGAGATAATTAAAAGTAAATTTTTGAAATAATTATTAGTAATTAGTAAATATAATTTATTTATTTCTACATAGGATAGTTATGCTTAACTTCTTCCAAGTACAAGTAAGCTTATTGTTATATCGTGAAATGGTAGGTCATCGTCTTGAAGTTTCACCTGTAAAACTCGAAATTCCGTAATATTACCTGTTTTTTATTATAGTATCTGAAGAAGGACCACAACAACATGTCCAATATAGTTCCATAATAGAGTTCGGGGAGGATGGGATATACGTAGACGTTACCCTTAACTTTGTATAGAAAAATAATTTCCGATAGACCCTCGGCTCAAATATAGCTTGAAAAATGACAATTTTACCCCTAGTTCAATATCCTTAGGAAGCTTAGCAAAATATTAAGGCCCAATAAAACTCAAATTAATGGCTTGAATACTTTGAACAATTAGGACTGGATCTGTGTGCCCAAGATACAAAGATGGCCCGGCCCATCAACATGGGCCAAAGCCCATTTGTTTAATTATGGATTGTTTTTCCCTTCCTATGCTTTTGAGTGAGATCCATTTTAACATCTTAAATGAAATATTTTCAAATAAAGAAAAAAAAAGTGAATTATTCTCAAAATCTTAAGCTTGCATCGAAGTATTTGGCATAGTAATTAATGAAATGAGATAAAAATTAGGGGAGATCATCGTCGAATTTCAACAGAGAAATAAAAAATAAATATAGATAATTTCTTCACATTATTCTAAGTATTTGTAAGCAAATTTATGTAGCATTTGTGCTGACAGGAGGTGACATGTATTCATTACTCAATAAAATAGTGGATGTGTACTCGACATCGAGGATATTAAAAAAAAAAAAACTTAACGCTTTTGCATTGAAACTTTACTTGAGTATAAAGATGATGCCTAATCTATTGACCAAGATAACAAAAATATGTTTAATCAACATCTAAAATTCTCTCTTACTCGATTATGATGCTCTTTTCGCTCATTTTAAATCATCTCCTAGAGGGAGAACTCTCCTTATTAGAGGTTTTTCTTTTCGAGCTTCAACTCGAGAACTTTGATTAAAGACGAAAGATTTTGAGCCCATTTATGCAGGAAGTTTTTTGTTAGATCATTTCACATATCTAGATTTTAAAATAGTGATAAGACACAAGTTCTCTCCTAGACTATGATAAGAATTTTAAAGACACATTTTAACTAAACTAAAGTTCTATTACCCCTTCAAACCTATTTTAAAAATAATTTTATATACCTTTTTGACATACAATATAGTTTTTTTTCCTCCTTTGCGTCATTTTCTGATAACTAATTAGACATTATTTATTGCTACCTAAATAAAGTCAGCAAAGCATGATTGGCGAAGATACCATATAATTAAATCCTAAGTCTTAAATTAACAGTTTTATAATAACTATAAATAACATTATTTATAATAGCTCCACAATAGCTCATGAATACACTTTGAATTATTATTTTTTCGCGATTTTCACGTACTAGTTATTTTGTTTTTCTATGTGAATTATAATTACCAGTTGTTTTATTTTTCTATTTAAATTGTCATCATTTATATATCAAAACAAACTTAATTAAGTAGATAATTCATATAGGTGGGAATAATTGATAGTTGGGCTAATTAGCTTCGAGGTGACATGGCATAGTACATAATACTTCCAAGGCTTTAAGAAGAGTTGATCCTTAGTCAGATGTTTCAGGTTCAAGTCACGAGTATGAAATCACCTTGTCAAGAAGCGTTTTACCTCAATATGAAACTTTCGTGCGTGATCAACTCTTTCAACCGCTCATATATCCATCTCTTTCGCGCCTTGCCGTAATCAAGACATGGCCAAATTTAACCAAGAGGTTGACTTGTTTAATTATTAACATCGATTTGGACTTTCGAAAACATTATTTTCAACACGATCAAATCACTTGTGGACTCAACCATAATCCCACGTGAACCACATATCCTACCAAATTATTTCAGATTTTCTTTATTTTGTATTTGGTCTTAATCCATTTGCTTAGCCTAGAAATAGTAGCAAGTTTTTTTTTTTTAGCTTAATATTGATATTTGATTCTATATATGGTTGGATAAAAAATTCTCTTTACTAAAACAACAACATATTTGTTGTAAATTCACAAAGTGAGGAATAAGGAGAATAGAATATATGCATACATTATTATTATTATTTTTATAGGATAGAGAGATAATTTTCATTTGATTTCGACTAAAAAACCCGAATTTTCTTTACTAGTGTTTTGATAATTTATTTGTGAATACTTCAATTAAATTCTTCCTCATTGGATGATTATATGTAGTTGAATGTTTAGTTAATTAATGGAGTAAGATTATTTTATATAGTATATACAAGTGTTGATTAATTCTTCCCATTGTTTAGTTGAATCTTTTCTCAACAACAACAATACTAACATACAGTGTGATTTCACGAGTGATGTTTGAAGAGGATAAAGAATACAAAAATCATGCCTTACTTTGTGAGATAGAGAAATCGTTCCAAAAAGCTCTCGACTCAAAAAAAAATAAAAATCAAAAGGCGCATATACTAAAAAAACATGACAAAACATTCAAAATCTTTTCTTTCTATTATTGATTAAATCTTTTGGGTTTAGTTTGATTTCTAGGTTTAGCAAGGAATTAGCACAATATAATGCAATAGGTAATTAACAATCATTCACCACCAAAGGATGTAGTGTAGTGTAGTGGATCAAAAAACTTCTTTATTTATTAAACGTCTCAGGTTTGAGTCTACGGTATGAAAAAAATTCTTAGTAAGGAACACTCTCCTCCAAATAAGGTCTTACGCCGCAAATCCAAACAAATCTAAAAAAGTTGAACTTCAATATAAATATGACACGCTGAACACTAAATTGAGAAAAAAGTAACAACCATTCAGACAAGCGGTAATTAAAACCATTACTATATATAATAATATAGCATATAGTTATAGTCACCAATTATATCATTTATATATTTCTCTAATTTCTAGATCCTCCTCTGTTCTACAAAAATAAAAACTAAAAAATTGTTTGACAAAAAGAAAAAGACAAAATAACTAGCAAAATATTGACTGGGCATTCTTGTCCAAACAACCCAATGATGAAGTACACACATTTGTTGTAGGCATGTTTTTGTTTTTTATACGTCTGCCCAAAATAGTTGTCTGTCCCCATTTCAATCCCACTTTTTATCATGTTTTTTTTTTTCTATTTTTTTTTATGAGATGTTCGATATCTTTATTAAAATATTTATTAATATATATTTATGTCGTGTAAAGTCACAAGGGGGAGCACTTTGATATATGATCTAATAATCAAACACACATTTAAATATTATATTTTTTTTGAGTTTCATATTTAAATTATCAAAGTGTTTGTGTGTTTTATCTGAACATTACTAATTGTTTATCAATATACACTTCAAAAAATTAACCAGATCACATATTTGAATACATACATCGACAAGCGTGTAACAATTTTTAATTTAAACATAAAACTTCGTCCACATGACAGTTGACTCATTAATTTTGAGACGTGTGTTGATAAATAACTGATGATAATTCACTTCAAGAAAATACAAACACATGATAGCTCCGATAGAAAACTCGCGAAGTTTTGATCATGTTTTAAAATTTTCGATTAATTTCTTAATTACCCACATGAAGCGTCATTTAATATCATTTTTAAACAAATAAAAAAAAGTATACCACACACCATCATATACTAATCGAGTTATATTATTATAAATAATTGATGACAATTTAATTAGAAAATACAAACCGCCTGATAATTTAGATGGAAAACTCACTAAACGTGAGAGTTTTTTTTTTTTTTTTTTAACCATTATATCTACCTACATTTCAGCACATTCAGTGTTAAAGAATTTATTTATGCAAAAAAAAGGAATTAAATTAAATTTTAAATTAAAGAAAAAAGAGAGATTCTTGGCAGATCATTGTCCTTCTTGGTATTTGTGAATAAAATAAAAAAAATTAATTTCATTTACGTGAGGCTCTCAACTTTCCCAATTGGTTTTTGTCTCCCAAACTGTTGCAAATTCCTGGAAATTTTGAGAGTCTCTGTTTTTTTTTTGGGAGATTATTTCTTCTTGTTTTCTGGGAAAATTTGGATGTGGGTATTTGCTAATCTTGATTTTTTGGGGGGTTCTTGAGGATAAAAAAAAATGTTTTTTTAGTGAACCCCATCAAGGAAATTGAGGTTTTTTATCTTCCCATTTGGTTGTTTTTGCATATTTTGTGTATTTGGGGGTGGAAAGTTTCATTCTTGGTAAATTTTCCTGGAAAATATTTGGTGATATTTGATTTTTTCTGGGAAAATTTGGTGGGGTTATTGAGGAATCTTGAAATAGTTGGAGGATTTGTGACATTTACAATCAAGAAAAGGTGAAAAAGTGATCAAAGATTTGATTTTTATGGTTTTTTCATAAGCTCAGGTAATTTTATTTTACCTCAAGTTGACAAAGTCCTTTTCCCCTTTATGTTTTTTTAGATATTGGTCACCATCAACATAGTACATATCATATATTTGTATATAGAGAAATTTGTCTATTTGATTGGTTGATTGATTGATTGATCAAGTCAGAAAGTATATTGGTTTTGAGGTGTTGAAAGGGGTTCTTGAATTTGTTATTATCAATTTGAATTTGAGAATTATGTGTAAGGAAAGTTTAGTTGTGGGGTTGTTGTTATTAGTTTGTTAGAAAAGAAGGAAAAATTTGTGTGCAGAAGGGGATAGTTTAAGGTTAAGGATCATTGTGTTCCTTATCTTCTGCTAAACATCATGCCAGAACGATATCCGAAAACTATGAGATTTTTGAGCCTTGTGGGAAATTCATTTGGATGCTCTGCGTCAGGCGAGCGGTTAGTTTCTGCTGCTAGAGATGGAGATATCCAGGAAGCTAAGGCTTTACTGGATTATAATCCTCGGTTAGTGAGGTATTCGACTTTTGGTGTTCGAAATTCACCTCTCCATTATTCAGCTGCCCAAGGACATCATGAGGTATATTTAGAGTTTAATGCTTATTCATGATGGATATGAAGATAAACTTGATTGTGACATTGTTTAATTGAGCACATAGTGAATTTTGTATGCGATCTATCATTTGACTGTTCTTTTTCTTATCAGATTGTTAGTCTCTTGCTTGAGTCTGGAGTTGACATCAATCTCAGAAACTACCGTGGACAGGTAGATTTTCTTCTCATTACCTTTTTTGGCTTTAGTTTTTTTTTTATCTCAAGCACAATTCTTTATCTTATATGTAATTCTTCTTAGTTGATTGAAACTAGTATTTTGTCTTGTGGTTAACAGACTGCTTTGATGCAAGCATGTCAGTATGGTCACTGGGAGGTCGTTCAGATTCTCATTCTTTTCATGGCCAATGTATGACAGTTTATTATTGCGGTATATTCAATTTGATTACTTTGAAGTACTAAGAGTGTTCTTAGTTCTTTTACCTTGTAAAATTTCAACTTTACTGGTTTTCTAGAGTAGTAGGAGTGTGTTGAGATGGATTACGAGCTTTACTTACAGTTGCATTATATTGTAGATTCATAAGGCTGATTATCTCAATGGAGGTACAGCACTTCATTTAGCTGCTCTAAATGGACATTCTCGATGTATACGGCTTCTCCTTGCTGATTATATTCCCAGCATCCCTAATTTCTGTAATGTCATGAGAAAGAGATCAAGAAATGAAGACTCTATCCAGGAATTCGATGACTTGTAAATCTCTTTTTTCAAGGTTTACATTTGATTTTAGGTATCTCCTGCTCCTATCAAACTGTATTAACGTGAAGTTCTTTTGTGCTTGCTGTAGTGCACTACATGAGGTGATCAATAGACCTGCTGATGGTGGCATTACCGCCCTTCATATGGCAGCGCTGAATGGCCATGTGGAAAGTCTGCAGCTACTCTTGGACTTGGGAGCTTCGGTCACCAAGGTTACTGTGGAAGATGGAACTACAATAGATTTGATAGGTGAGACAACTTTCCAAGTTCTGCCTAGTATGCAACTCTTATATCACATTTGATCTCTTGAATGCCTTGTTTCCTTGTGCATTTTCCCTTCCCCTCTCCACCCCCACAATAATTTTTTTTTTTTTTAAGATTGTTGTAATTGCTGATAATTTCTAAATTGTTTCTTATTATCTGTTCCTTCAATTCGTAAATGCCTATCTGCCATCTTTTACATATCATGTTGTAACTTTATTCTTTCTGAGGGAAACTATGAGATGTATGGTCAACTGTTTTAATATGTTTCTCGTGGTTCTTTATGAGAGAATTGTCTTAAAAGCTACACATTTTGGAAGATCTGAAATAATTATAGCTTTTAACTGGCAATGTCAATTTCCGATGGAGAATGAAATATTGATATTCTTCGGTGTGCTTTCAAAAAGAAAAAGAAGCAGAATTATCGATAAACAACAACTTTGCCTTAGTCCCAACAAGTTCGGGTTGGCTTTATGAATTTATCACTGACCATGTTTCTCCATTCAAAGCAAAATTAGAGATAGCAATCATTTATTCAGTACAGTCTTTTATCGGAAGGGTAAAACATGTTTCCATTTTCAAAAGCATACGCAAACTCTGTCGACCTGATAAAATATGTGAATATCCACAACCTTGTAAATTAGTTTGCTCTAGTTCATGGAGTTTCTGGAATGTCAAAGAAGTTGCATGGTTGTCATGCCCTGAGTTTTGATGATGTGCACTAATCACCGTTATGACATTTCCTTGCAAACTTTGTGCTTTTTTTTTTTTTGACACTTTAGCTAGTGTAAATCATGAGTAATGTACTTTATACTTAAGGAAGATAACGTCTCTTGTATTTGAGAGAGAGAGACCTCGCTCATCAGATTCACGTATTACTTGATATCTTTTAGAAAGACGTATTAAAGAGGCAGATATGAGATGACCAACACCTACTGCACCCTTGTGGTCTGGCCCTTCTCCAGACCCCACACATAGCGGGAGCTTAATGCACCGTGGTGCCCTTTAGGAAGATAACAAATAGGAACTTAATACCACCTGAAACTCTTATTCGGTGGCAGATTAGGTCTCGGTTCCGCTTCTATTAAGCATCAGTTCCAAAAGTCCTTGATATGTAGCGCCTAAAATTTAGAGGCTTCATGCCATGAGTCAAGGGAAAGAGTTAATATCGTCTTTTTTTTTTCCTTCTAAAAGGCAAGTTCTTTGCCTTGCAGGTGCAGGAAGTACACCGCTTCATTATGCTGCATGTGGTGGGAATGCTCAGTGTTGCCAGGTGTGTTCCTCTTCTGCTTGCTTTTCTTTATGATTTTTCTGGTATAGTCGGTGCAAGTTCTGAAGTCATCATTTTCTATTCCATCTTTCAGCTTTTAATTGACAGGGGTGCCAGTCTCAATGCAGAAAATGTGAATGGGTATGATATCTTTACATGCTTTAACATCTTCAACATGTACTAAAAGTGTGTGGTCTAGTTTCCCTTATCAATATTATTAGTAGTAGAGTAGAGGGTCAAAAATACACCTAATGTATCCCATTTTTTCGAGTTTTACATGTGCACTATCACCAACTATTTATCAAAACATACCTAAACTATCAATTGTTCCTTTTTCCTACCTGATGGTGATGGTGATGTTTCAGGTAGGAAAAGGGAACAACCATGGAGAGTTAAAAGTAGTAGAGCTAACTGCTAATCATGCTATTCCATGTTGTATTTAAGAATTAAAGAGATGATATAGAAGGATTTACGGTGTTGAATTATTGAAACAAATAAATCTTTTCTTATTCTCGTATAGTAACTCTGCTAGTAGTTCTATCATGATTTAGATAAATCATCTAACTTGCATATTCTTTACGTGTTTAAGGTGGACATCTTTGATGGTTGCTCGATCATGGCATAGAGATGGGTTGGAGGAGATTTTAAGTACTCATCCAGAAAAACAACCACGTCCTCTTCCTTCACCGTTCTTATGCCTCCCTCTTATGAGTATAGTGAAGATTGCTAGGTGAGTCCAGTTCAGCAAATATTGGTCTTGTTGATGCTCATTCATCAATTTGGCATTATAATGACATATTTCATCTTAAGGGTTTATGTACTGGTGACGATAAGGAGGTAGATTCATGTAAATTGACCCATCGGCAATTGGTATCCAATCTGAAGACTCTATTTTCAGAGCAAAATATCTTGTCTCCACATCTCGTTTACCACCGTAATATTTAGAATAAGACTATCTGTGTCCAGGAGTTCTGTTGTGTATGCTGGTTTTCTTAAAATTCTTTTGAGTTTTGTCGGGGTGGGGTGCGAGGTAGAATAAAGAAAAAAAAGATTAAATTATTGTGACGAATTTGCCACAAACCTATGTTTCTCGAACTCTCTAAAAATGTTGTCATGCCCGTGTCGGATCCTCAAAAGATGCACTACTTTTGAAGGATCCAACATGCACCTATTGACATTTTTGAAGAGTCCGAGCAACATAGGCCCGAACCCAAGGGTGACCAGTCTGTTAATTCTTGCATCTTTATCGAAACCTTTGTGTTGTGTAACACCACCCTTTTACATCTCATGAAGGTACTAAATATTCATGGCATACTAAAAAGTGGGAAAAATGCGTATTTCCTTTGGCTTTTATGGTATGCATCTTCCTTTTGATGAAAGTATTTGGAATATGCTGATTGCTGTCCCACAAGCTTTAAATTCAAATGTGACTAAGCAGTATGCATCTGGATAGCTCTTTATTATGATGCATTTCCAAATTCTAGTACTGACAACATTAATCATTGAGTCAATTTATGTGATTTACCCTTGTGGTGTACCAGTATCTGATCTTCATGATATAATGGTGAAAGACACTATTTCCAGTTTCTGTTTTCTTGTTATTTTTCAATAGAATATCGTTCTCTTTCAGTATGCCGTGTGCAAGTTACTTATTGATAAGGGTCGGGGATGAGAGTTCTGAAAATAAGTTGTCATTTTCTGCAGAGAATGTGGATGGAGAACAATTGATTCCCCGTCGTCAACTTGTTTAGACCCTTGTGTTGTTTGTCTTGAAAGAAAGTGTACAGTTGCTGCAGAAGGTATGTCTTTCTGAAACTGCATGAAATTGACGTTTAAACATGAAATGGTTGATAATTTACTATAAAGATTTCTATATTAGTTTTTTGTTTTATTCTTTTACTTCCAATTGATGTCTAATGAGATTAAACTCTATTTTCTAATGGTAATGGTATATTGAAGAATTTCCTATGATGAGTGATGAGCCTCTATTGAGATATTCTCGAGTTGAGACCATGTAACTCCACAAAAATTAAAACTAAGGAAAGATGTTCTCCCGTTCAAGAATACATACTCGTTGCTGGATAGAGTTTTCCTTCTTCACATGGCACTAGAACTCTGGAAGTTCTTGAAATTTCAGTATCGTGATACATAATATGCTCAAGGCTGGAAGTTCTTTTTTTGCCGATGCTATTGTTATATACAAAAATCTGCACATTTTCATGTGAATTGATTGATATAGACAAGATGATTGATTACTGTTCCTCTTTGATCTTTTTCGTGCTAGCTGGATTTATCCTTTTTTTAGATTTGTTTATTATTTTATGGTATATTCAATCTATGGAAGATTATGTGATGATATTGCTTTTTTTCTTTGGTAGCAATGTACCCGATATGCCAGTCTAGTTGCTGCAGTATCTAATGCTTGTCATGTTCTGCAGGTTGTTTTCATGAGTTCTGCACGCACTGTGCATTGTACCTGTGTTCCACCAGTAGCACCTCAACCGCGGCCCATGGCCCTCCAGGTTCGATTCCTTGCCCTTTATGTCGACACGGCATTGTTTCATTCGTTAAGCTGGCAGATACGACGCCAATCATCAAGGAAGCAGCGCGAACGAGTCTATCGTTGCCTTTTTGTTCCTGTACAGCTGATGGACAAGAACCAACTACATTAGAAACACCTTTATGCAAGCCCGATTTATATTGCTCCCGACTCTCCCCTCTAGGCTCTTCCTTCCGCTCGTTAAGCTGCCAAAAGTTCCCGGCATTGAAATTCAGCCCAGGCCTTTGTATGGGAACGCCAGACACGAGTCCATCTTTAGTTCCAAGAACCGGTGAACGAGAACATCTGACTCGATGCTCACGACCTAGCTTTAGGCGATCAACGTCAAATGTCGAAGCTAGAAGATGGTTGTGTTCCTTAAGCCAATCTGTAGAAACTGGAAGCAGTTTCTGAAGGATGCATGAATTAGGTCCTATGCCTATTTCAACTATTAATTTACAGAGAAATCCTACAGGTTTTCCTCTTTATTTTGTTCTTTTTTAAAAAAAAATTTTGGTTCCCATTTCTTCTAAAGAACTTTTGTTTGTATACCTCTTTGAGTCTTATCCAGTAAAATGCAATTGAAATATTTCATCAATATGAAGTTTGGCCTGTATATAATAAGTAACATATGTTATATAAGTGAAATGGAAAAAGAATCCTGGGCTGGTATTTATTGAGTTTTCTGTTCTGTGTCTCTGGTATTTATTGGGAAGGTAGAGTGTGTGTAGATCTGATCTTACCCCTACCACAGAGGGAGAGAGATTTCCGATAGACTCTCGGCTCAAGAAAAAATAAATCAAAGTGATTCAGAAAGGAGTAACGAATGTGAAAGTACAATAAAGCATGTTGAACAGTAACTACAATAAAATAAAATGAATATCCATGAACAAGAAATAACAAATAGTAACAAAGATCAAAGGACAAACAAATATAAGAGTAATGCTAACATTATTAGTTTGGAAGGATTAGCTAGACGATGATCTACTGCCTTCTAATCTACTGTCGTAATTCATGTCCACGACCTCCTATTTAAGGTCATGTCCTTTGACTTGACTTTGTTGGATGGAAAATTGTTGCCTTGTTCATGAGTTTTAATTGGCAACTATAACTATGATATCGTGTGGTTAAACTTTTCGAAAGTATGTGTTGATAGCTTTAGCCAATTCGATCCATTCTATTTCCAAATGTGAATCTTAATCAAAGCAATTAGCCCCGATTCTCTCTTTAGTGTGGAGAAGATTTGAAAAGAATTTTCCTAGCATGGTTGATATCAACATGAAAATAAGAATGTTGAATCCATATTCTTTGAAAACGACAGACCATACACAGACATGTGAGTATTATAATCTTCTAAGAAAATTGCTAGATGAGAGTGATCTAAGGATACTTTAAGCTTGTAATTATTGTAACCACCCAAAAGTTCATTTGACCCCAAAGGCGATACATATCCTGTAAAAACTGTCACAATCATTAATTGGTGTACTACAAGTCTGACGCAAAAATTAGGCAATGACAGAGTGGCTTGTGATTAAGTGATAGACTGATCGATAACAAAACTTTATGACAACTTTTTCGTAGATGTTCAACTTGCATCAATGTCTTCAACCAAATTACTCCAAATAGTAGAATAGAAAATGAAACATGCATGAAATTTTCTAGGTTTTACTCTCTGAAGAAAAAAAGGACTCCACTCCAAGTGGAACTCTCTTAGCATGTATTAATTGGTAGTACTTGTCAGCATTGGTAAAAAGTTGAAACTTGTGTTATTTAAAATTTACCCACAAGAGTGAAAAATCTCACTACTAACAAAAAAGGAAGTTTTTGATAGAATTGGTTAGAAATTTATCAAAAAAATTATCAGAAACACATTATCAATCGAGCTAAATTTTGATAGATTTTCGACTAGACATTCATTGGAATTCCCCTCTTTAAATAGTGTTTCTAAATTATAAGGATCCCGAATTAGCATGTTATATAGTGAGGGCATTTATTTGAATATTCACACTTCTGTTTTTTTTTCTTTTCGTACGAAGCTTGTGTTTTCTCTTAATAAACAATCATTCTTATTTTAATAGAAAGGGAGAAATTAATATAATTGAATTATCAAATAAAAATATGGATTTTACTTTACTAATAACGTAACATTGTAATTTAGTTTTTTTTTTCTCACTATAATATTTGACCAAAAATTTCAAGATGGCCTACTCAAATGATGCTCTTCTAATCAAACTGTTTAACATAGTGCTTGAGGGTACAAAAATGGGGTACTTTAGTCCTCTTTTACACAACAGAAGTAATAAAAAATGGAAAATGTGAAAACTTATTTGATAAGTACTTCCTCCGTTTTATAAAGAATGATCTAATTTGATTTGACACAAAATTTAAGAAAATAAAAAAAACTTTTGAATCACGTGATTCTAAATTAAAGTTATGTTAAATGTACAAAATTGTCTTTAAATCTTGTGGTCTCATACCACGTGGAAAACTGAAATTAAAATGTTGTCAAAAAAAAAAAGTCATTTTTTTTAAACAGACCAAAAAAAAAAGAAGATCATTTTTTTTGAAACGAAGGGAGTAATAAATTTAAAAAAGGACATTAAAAAAATTGCTACCCTCTAACTGGCAGAAAAGCTATTTCTAGATGTGACAACATCACTATTCCGCTTATTTTGTCTTGTATGGTGATTAGTTGTAGTTTTTAGATGGGTACAATAATTTTGTTCTATTAGTACAAGAGTGATATTAAAATTGAAATAATTATAAATATATCAAGTTACTAATTCATACTAAAAATATTTGGGAGAGGGTGATGCAGACGAAGGGTGTGTCTATTATCGAGAATCAAGGATTCATGTTGGGGGCGTTCAATGTTCATATAAGCTCTTTTTTTCTCGTAAAAAAATTAATGAAATAGTATAGGAAAAGGGACTTATATATATATATATGATGTTCATTGAATGTACGACCAAATCCCTAAAGAGAGTCCTATGTAGATATTTGGAGGTTAAAATATATTGTAGTTTATATTAGGGTGATTAATAAGAAGTATGAGGGAGTCAAGACCTAATAAGAACGAGGAGATTCAAAATACTTTTCAGTCGTGATATAATTGCACCACGGATTAACTCTTAAACCATTTCTACTTGCCTTAGTGATGGACGGGCATGCATGACATATCTAAGGGATGGTGTACGTCATTTTGACATAGTATTGATTTATGAGACACGCAACAGAGTTAAAGATAGACCAGAGGTTTAAAGAAATACCCTAGAGTCTAAAGAGTTCAGGTTGAGGACTAAAGTATAAATAGTTCAAGTTGAGGAGGATTAAGACAAAAATATTTTCTGTGCAAGTTCAGTAATGTAACTCTCATGGAAAATGTGGGGATTAATATACAAGTCATCCTCAAGAAAAAAAATTCAAATATCTTGGGTCAATAATATAAGAAAATGGGGAGATTAACAATGATGTTACTCATCATATTGGAGCGAGCCGGGTGAATGAATGGTGACTTGTATTCGGTGTCTTGTGTGATAAGAATGTGCCACTAAGACATCAAGATAAGTTATATATATATAAAGTGGTTGCCAGATCAATTATGTTATATGAGACGGAGTGTTGGCTGGTCAAGAACTCACACGTTTAGGAGATAATGAAAATGTTGATGGATGTATGTGCATACTAGGAAAGAAAGAAATTATGAGTGGAGATATTTGCATAAAGACAAAAGTGACTTTCGTGGTGGACAAGATAAGACAGACGACAAAGTTCATGAGATGCTTCGTACATGTGCAAAGGAGATGCACAAATACCCCCAACAAGTAGATTGAGAGGTTGATTAAGTCAAAGAAGTATTTGAGATAGCTGATTAGACAGGACATAGTCCACCTACAACTTACCAAAAATATAACTTTAGATAGAAAAATATAAAAATCATGAATTAAAGGTTAGTAAGTACGCAGTAACACATTGCCTATGTTTCCTCTACATAATTGTTATTGTTACTCTCCTACTATCTTATTCTTCAACTTTTTATTAGCAATTGTTTCCTTTGCTTTGCTTAATTATCATATTACTTTGTTGTTTCCCCTATTCTCTTCTCAGTTATTTACTTCTTCTTTACCGTTATTTTTTTTTCATACTTGATTTTGCTATGTTTTACTTGACCTATCTATAAAAAATAATTTCTCTATCTTATAACAATACCATGTACACATCACTCTCTCAAATTCCACTTACAAATTAATGACACAAAATATATTGTTGTTCATTTTACCAAAAGAATTCAAAATGAAAATAAATTTCATACCATATATCATAAGTCCAATAATCATAAGAAAACAAAAGGAGTGGAGTCCACCATAGCAAATATAGGTTTCCTTGAAACTGAGATGTAATTTTTTTAGTACTACTATTTTGTGTATCATAATTTAGTCTAATAGTGAGGTTATTATTATAGATTTATTACTCTAATTTTCAGATTAAAGATAAATGTGTCAATGTCAGTGTAAAGACAATTTTTTGGACAAGCAATTATAGCCTTCCAAATCTTCAGCGCCCCCCCCCCCCCTCCCCCCTGCAAAGAAATCCATTTGCATGCTAACAATAATGTTGAATTATATGTACATCACTTCAATGTATAAATCAATTGCAATATTAATTAACAGCTCAAATCCACAACATTAATATATAATATACATTGACAAGAAGTTCTTGATACAATAATATATAGCATTACCCAAACTATTAAGTTAAAAAAAATGTTACAAAATAATGAACAACAACATACTTTATATAATCTCTCTGGTGATCAATTTTCTAATAATTGCACAACACTTAAAATCTCGTAATATTTTCATCTTTATCGATCATCACAAGAGATAACAAAACACTTATAGATTCAAGCTCAGAAGGAATAGCTAAAGAAAGAAAAGGTGGGAGATTTGAACTGCATAAGAAGAACGGAAAAGAAAATGACTTGAGCAAGAACTTGAGAAAAGCCTTGCAAGGTCAAGAAAAAAAATAAAAAACAAAAATGAAGTAAGGAATAAGAAAAAATAAAATTACAAGCTCAATTAGGATAGCACCAACAGAGACCTAAAAACATCCAAACCTCGAAAAATCATTTTTCTTACAACTCGTCAACAAAAATGAATATTTGTCTCGTTCATAATTAAAAGAAAGTGGACGAATGATATTATTTACTAGAAATTTGGATGTTGATAGAAAATTAAAATACATGATTTTAATTTATTGAAATGACTATAAATATAAGGAAATTATAGTAATGCTGTGAAGTGATAGAAGGTGAATAAGATAAGATTGATAGAAATATGAAGAGATGTATTGGTGTTTATATAGAGATGGAAAAAATGAAAGTACGTGTGATATTTTTTTATGATTATTTAATTTGTTAAAATGAAAAGACTGATGAGAAATAAATGAGATTCTGATAATCCCTTCTTCATATATACCCTATATATAGACTAGGCATGTTACATGCATGCAACTATTATAAAATTAATTAGTTACAATTTATAAGCATATTGTGTTGAAAATGTTATTAAATGTTTTCAACAACAAAAACATAGTAAGTACTTGATAAGTACTTTTTCGTTTTTAATCAGATATTTTAATTTAGGTGTCAGTCTCTTTGATACAGAGTCATATTTGTTAGAAAATGTCTTACCTTTAATGTGAAATTTTCCGGCGCAAATTTATATTTAATCAAGCTCTAATATAAATACTAAACATTGGATAAAAAACCAAAAAAAAACAATATATTAAATTCAATTTTACATGTGGAATCTATCGAGGATAAAGTACACATACTTTATCTTTATCACGTAAAAACAAAATTGTTATTTGTAAAAAAAGAATTCGACTCAAATAACACATATCATATAATAGGAAACCATTCTAAATTTAAATTCATGAATGCTTTGACGTAGTAAAAAGAATTATGTTATCAATACAACTCATCGTGTGATAGAGCAGGGATGGATTCAAGATTTCTATTAAGGGGTTCAAAGAAAAAAAATAGTGCCTAAGATTTGAATTTGGAACCTCAAAGGTGTGTTTTGAACCCTTCAACCACTAAGTCAACATCTAATCTTACTTTTAGGAGGTCCAAAATCAATATATAGACATAAAAATTCTTAAAATACCTTATATATACAATGTAATTTGTCGAGGTGAACCCCCTCAACTACCTCTAGTTCCACTCTTGATTATATAAGTACAAAGAATTTAAGTAAGAATTATTGAATATATTCTTCCGAATACAAACAAATATTCCTATAATAATCATTCTCTATAACAATATTTCATTATAATTTTTTAATTTTTTTTGGAATCCCCTATCATATTATGTTATACTATATTTTTTTTAATAATTACAATATTTCATTATTAAAAATATCACAACAAACACAAAAAGAAAGTAAACAAAAAGTGACATAACAAGGCAGCAATCTTTTACCCTCTAACTTACGCTAAATATATGAATAGAGAAAAATCAGAGAGAATAAGAATTCCTGCATGGGGACTCACCATTTTTTCTGTTAATTATCTGATTAAAAAAAAAAAAAAAACTTTTACTAAACCTACTAAGTTAGTAGTAGTATTTATTTTGTGGTTCGGACGATTTCGATTAATTCAGATTCACACATTATAATCAATTTTAAAAAATGTATTCTCTATTAAATATTTTTTTTGTATTAAACCCATATTTAAAGAGAAAAATGCTCTTTATTAGTAATATTTTAGTTTCATACTCTGAGCTTAAATTCAAGATACTATATATCAACTACTTCCTCTGTCTCAATTTATGTGACTTACTTCCTTTTTTAGTTTATTCCAGGAAGAATGACACATTTCTATAATAAGTAGTAACAATTTAACTATAAAGTTTTCATTTTATCTTTAATGAAATGATTTACAGCCAAACAAATTTCTATCATTCATTTTAAACCATAAGTTTTAAAAGTCTTCCTTTCTTTCTTAAACTCCGTGTCGAGTTAAACTACCTCGCATAAAATGAGACAGAGGGAGTAATATTTTTCATAATTCCTATTAAATCTAATGAATTATTAATATATTTTGAATGAATCTATCCTAAAGGACTATATTTATTATTTTCTCCAAAAAAACAAAAAAAAATCAAACTCATTTATGAAGTATCCATGATGGGATTTATGAATAAGAGTAGTATAGGTTTGTAGCAGTATCTCAAAATAGTAAAAGTACTAGTACTAATTAATTAATTACTACTGTTGACCATCTTTTATACGCAAACTCCTTTGAATTTTCTAAAAAAGAAAAATTATTCTGCATGCATGCATGTCTTTTTCTTAATTTATTTATGTGTTTTCCAAGTAATTTTCCAATTTGTGAAATGTGAAGTGATATGTGAGTTTTCAGATACAATTTTTCTATCTTCATAAAATAAAAATAAGTTTTTTTTTTTTTTTTTGTATATGTTGATCTTCTCAAACCTTATCTATAATATTATGTATATTGTATTTGTTATTGTTATACATTTTTGGAAAATGGGAAATTTAATCAAAAGTGAAATTAGAATGTTTGTTATGTATTGGACAAGTTCTCACATGTGTTGTGATTAGTTAAAATATTGGAAACAGATTCTCTATAAAAGAGATATGAAAAAATTTATGTACATGTTATTTTTCTCAGATCATACTTATAATATTGTATACATAAGTATATATGTTATTGTATATTTTGAAAAATGGATATAATCAGAAGTAAAGAAATTTTGAGTTTATAATTTTTTTATTTTATAAAAGACAACTTAATATTGAGATTGAAATAAATTATTTATTCATATTGAGTAAAATTTTAAATATAAATTAAATCAAGAAAAACTATTAAACTTTGTGGAATCTATGAGCACAATTATAACTCCACCACTAAATAATACTATTTGAAGATGAGCAATGATGTTTAATTAAATAATCAAATATTGAAGTGAACGTTTCAATATATTTGGATTTGGATTTTTTTTTTTATATATAAAAAAAATAAACTAACTAGGATATTATATAAAGAACAATTGACCTTCTTCTTTTTTTGAAAATTTATATTTAAAAAAGAAGAAGCTAAAAATGATATTTCAATCTTTTCCCAGTGCACAGGAAATATTTAATGCTTGTGTAGTCATTTTCAGTAGCCCTTTGACTAGTAACATAAATTTATGAATATTACAGAAATCACATTATGAATATTACATAAATCACAATCAAAGTCGTTATACGAGAGGACATTGAGAGATTGTTTCTAAGAGATTATCGATTTAAGTGAAATAAATAAAATAGCTATAAAAAATAAAATACGATAGGAAAAAACGTATGTCAGTTAATAAGAAAAAATAGTATAAAGCTTTAGAGAAAAAACTCAATAATAACAATAAATAATATAAATGTAGTAACTAAAACACAATAGACAAACAAAAGGTAACAAATAGGGAAAATGACTTGAAAAATACTTTAACTTTGACTGAAATTGTTGTTACGATAATAAACTTTATGGAGGACCTTTTATTCCCTGCATTATTTAATAGTGTATTTTAAAGGTATATATGTGCCCACGTGGACACATTACTATTTATAATGATGCAATATTTATGATGTCCACATGGACACATTACTATTTATAATGATACAATATTTATGATGTCCACGTGGACAAATATATACCTTTAAAATACACTATCAAATAGTGCAGGGAGGTAAAAAGTCATTTTCAAAGTCCGCTATTGTTACAGTAATTTTGATCAAAGTTCAAATATATTTCAGACATTTTTCTCTAACAAATATCAAAAACAAGAAACTATATGTATAAGGTTAATAGTATGACATATACTATGCTTCCAGACTCCAACCAAGCCTAATCTCATCGAAAAGGAAGACAAATTAAGCTGAACCACTAAGCTTCTAACATGATTTACTATCCTCATATTATACTTTACAATCTAAGGTCATGTTTTCGATAAGCTGAAATTATATCATGTAATGTCTTATTATATAATTCAAATATTTCTTTTGTCTATCTCTACCTTTCTACAATCCACTATATCCAACTTCTCACACTTTCTCTTTGGAGCATCGGTGCATCTCCTCTTTACATATTCAAACTATTTCACCCCTTCTTTTTGTCTACCACGAAGACTATTTTCACTTTGTCTCGAATATTCTTATTTTTAATTTCTAATTCCTAATATATATACTCACAAATCCATCTCAATATCTTTATTCTTGCAATTTACATGTTCTGAACATAAAAGTTTTTGATCGATCAACACTTTGCCTCATATATATATATACAAAGTTTGTCTAACCAATATATATACTTCATCCGTCTAATATTAGTTGATCACTTTATTTTTTTACACGCAATCACGCATATTAGAAAATCATAAATAAGAGGATAATTTTACTAATTTACCCCTTTAAATTTTTTTTTGAGAATTTTACAAATAAATGTGAACACTTTTAAAAAAAAATTAATTGCAAGGATAATATAAGAAAATTTAATCAATGATTTCTTAATTTAGTAAGGTGGACAATTAATATGTAATAATTATTTTTAATAAGATAATCAACTAATATGAAAGGAATGAAGTATTACAAAAATGCACCATGGTTGCTAATTTATTTATTTCCTTTTCCACCATTAATTTAACACAATATCCAAGGGTAAATGAATCTACACTGCCAATTAAGAAGATTTTGTGACAAGTAAAACATAAAACAGCTTTATAAAAAAAGCTGTTTTTTTTTTCCTAACAAGAAGTACACTATTTAATGCTTTAATTTAGGGTAATGCTAAATGGTTAGAAAATTTGGTTAGAAATTTAAAAAATCTATAATATTTTTTTAATATTTTAATAAATTGATCTTTTTTTAAAAAAAAATTAAAAGATATTAAAGTTAAGGATGAAAATGTTCAAAAAGGTAAAATAACATATTTATTTTATCATTCTGGTCAAATTCTGGCCAAATTTTCTGTCAAAAGGATTTTTTCTTTAATTTATTAAAAGGAAAAATCCTTTTGACCATAATGGTATTTTAGCTATGTTATTTTACCTTTTTGCCCCTTTTTTTACTCTTTTAATTTTAATACATTTTAACTAAAAAATGAAAAAAAGATTAGTTTATTTTAAAATAAAAAAAGATATTATAAACTTCTTAATTTTTTGGCCAAATTATGATCAAATTTTCTGGTCATTTAGCATTGCCATTATTTAAAATACATCAAATAAGAGTGTAAGTGAGTTTTCAATCCAAAAAGATAAAAAGCATGTCTTGTTATTTTCTTTTTCAGAATTTTTACATTGGGAAACATGTATAATCAGTTTATTGTCTGACATTATTTTGTAGATTAATTAAAAGTAGGAAATTGGAACTTGGAAAAATTGAAGAAGAAAGCAATTATTCCACTAGACTAGCTGATGGATTAAGGAACCTGGTATGATATGGTAGGTATAAAAAAAATTAAATTTCATAAATTAAATTTTAAAACTATTATTTTATTTATTTTAATTTATGTGATATTATTTAATTTTAACACAAAGTTTGAGAATACATCATTTTTTTATAAAAAAAATTATAATCTAAAACAAATCGTAGATGCGTAGGTAGCTATAAATCATCTCATTAAGGGTAAACTAAATATTTTTCAATTAAATTATTACTAAATATAGAAATTTGTCATTTTTTAGGACAGATTAAAAAAAATGTGTCACATAAATTGAAACAGATCATTACCATAAAAAAACATTTTAAAATATTAATCAAAGGCTAATTTGTCAAGATTGCCTTTAATTCTTCCTAAACTCTTCTTAAAAAGTAGAGAGATAGTCATTATTTGGGATATAAAAATTAGTTGAAAATTCCTTTTTAAAATGATAATTCTAGAAAAAATAAACATATTTTAAAATTTTGAAATAAAATATTTTACGATATGATAAATTAATAATCATAATTTATTTTATTTTAATTTACATATAATTATATAATAAAATTTATTATTTTAACTTTTAAAAAGTATCTTAATTATATTATACTAACACCTTTTACGCATGTAAAAATATTCTGCCTGATAATTCTTTAGGATTAATAGATGTAGGAAATTGGAAATTGGAACTAATTGGAAAATAAGAAGAAAAAAACAATTATTCCAACAAAACCTGTTAAAAAGAAAAAGGTAAGATCTTTGATAAGACCCTACAGTGTTATATATATATATATATATTATTTTAAACAGTAAAAAGTCGTGGTTAGACAAATATGTCATAACTTAAAATTATTAAAAATATAACTTCAATATATATATATATATATATTATTTTAAACAGTAAAAAGTCGTGGTTAGACAAATATGTCATAACTTAAAATTATTAAAAATATAACTTCAGATAAAAAAATAGTTTGATAGAAAGTTAATGCATAATTGACTATTATCACATTTTATGTGAGAGAAAGTTAGAAACGCACATTATATTGTATTGTATACAATATGTTATAATTATATTGTATTCACCCGATCTTCGATAAGGAAATATATTGTATACGCCTGAATACATATATTCTACTAGGTTTTGAACACCATACTATACTTTGAAATGAAGCAAAATCTCGCTATTTTTATTTTTCGTAAAAAATGGATACTAATACCGCTATTTACGAAATTTTCTCATTTATAAATTAAACAAAACTTTGGTTTTGGGCTGTTGGGCCGATTTCCGACATTCAGTGCCAGCCTCAAGCTAATGGGCTGGGCTACAAAACCATAACAAAAAAAAGGCAATTAGTTCTTGGTTTTGTTTTTAGAATATTTTCGGGGAGCTGTTTGGTCAAATGGGTCCGAGAAGAATAGAGTGTATACTGTGAAAAATTATTTTATCCATTATCCTTATTAGAATCTGGTTCCTAAAAATGTAGTAAGCCGTAATGAACAGAATTAACAAGACACGAATTTATCATGGAAAACTCTTTGCTGAAAGGAGTAAAAATCACGACCTACATCGTGTAGGCTTTTAATCGTAAATCTCCACTAACTTCTCAATAGCAATGTTTCATATTACAACTCGACAATCTAAGGGTCTAACTCTAGTACCTCAACTCAACAGTTCACTCAAACCGTTCTAACTACTCTTCAAGAAATCAAACTCGCTTCTTGTTACAAATCTCACTCACACAACTACTCTCTTCAATCTATGAATTATTACTACTAAACAATAACCCTAGAACAACATCGACTACAATCTCAATAATGAATAGCAGCTAATACAACATCGACTATAAGTCTTTAAAGAAAGAAGACTAAGATTAGAAGTAAGATTAACTAGTTGAAAAAAATAATGTATAAATCGACACTATAATAAGAGTTGAGAACTTTAAACTTTACGATCATCATTGTGATCTCTCTACAAGGGAATTATTATCGGTAATTATCATTTATTACTATTGCTGGTCATTATTGTCGACCATCATTGATTATCACAATTAGATATGACCCTCATCATCAATTTTTACCAACCACACCACAATTAACTATTATCACCAATAGTTATTACTTATAATCATCATACAATCTTATCTTTAATCAATGCACATAACCATTTAGCTATCAATATCACCAATCACAATAAAGAAAGAAACAAACAGGAGAAAAAAAATTAATATTCCCTCTGTTCCCATTTACTTGTTCATTTTTTCTTTTATAGTTATCCCTAATTACTTATCAATTTTGATAAATCAAGAAAGGACAATTTTTTTTTCTTCATATTATATCCTCAATTAATTACTTTGAAAAAGATAAAACCTTTTGAAAATATTAAATTTTTAATTCATCCACTTCATAATTAATAGGGGTAAAATGATAAACTCACTATGTCAATAATTGTTTTCTTAATAGGTGTGTCAATTTAAAAATAAACAAGTAATTAGAGATATAGAGAGTACTAATTTTAGATTTTTTATGAGAAAAAAATCTCTTTTGAATCACCGAAAATATAATCTATAGTGTGAAACACATCTTTCAAATATTTTATACAATAAGAATTTAAATTAGTCAGAATCAAAATACCAAATGAAACATTAATCCAACTAACAAGGCAAAAAAATAAATAAAAATCAAACAAGCTAGAAAAAGCTTGGACCATAACAAAGCAAACCAAGAAAGAGAAAAAAAATGGCAATCCTCTTTACACCATTTTCATACTCTTTCTTCCCCAAAAAATCCAACACCAATTTCTCCACCATTAATGGCTCTGGCTATAATTTTAACAGCAGTAACCCTTTTAATTCTTCTGTTCTTTGTTCTTCTCAAATTTCTCAACAGCCCCAAATTTCTTCACAAACCCCATCACCAATCTTGATTGATAAATCTTTTTTATATGTATCTGAAGCTAAATCTGAAAATGAGTTGTGGGCTGCTTGTTGTCTTCGTGTTAGGACTTTCTATGGCTTTCACCATGAAACTCTTAACATAGAAGTGAGTTTGTTGATCCTTTTTCCCCCTTTTTTTTATCCATAGCTAAATTTGCTTACTTTTTGTTAATGTAGTGTTGGATTTCACTTTTCAGTGTAATTGATGTAAGAATTTGTGGATTTTTGCTGTATTGGACTTTAAAGTTGATATCTTTATTGTTGATATTTGGTTTCCTATCTGGTGTCGTGTCTGATATCCGCATTGGAGCTCGATTAGTTTAATCCTTATTTGTATTGGATAGGGACCATCAGGGGTGACACTCTCTACCAACGATTTTTCCATCTACATCCTTTGGTGGCGAAAAAAAATGTTTGACTAGCATGCTAATTGTAGTTTCTTGGTCCATTTTTTTTTACTGTGCCCTTTTTTCTCCATAGCTAAGTTTATTTACTTATTGTTAATATAGTGTTGAATTTCAGTGGAATTGATGTAAAAATTTGTGGATTTTAGCTGCACAACACTATTGGACTTTAAAGTTAATAACTTTATGAGTTAGGGATTAAAACACACCTAAATTATTCCGATTTTTCGAGTTTCAGAGTTTGCTATTTGGATCATCACCAGCTATTTATCAAAGCACACTTGAAGTATCAATTTTTTCCTTTTATTAGCTGAACGATGATGATATTTCAAGGAGGAAAAAGAAACAACTCATAATTGAGGTGTGTTTTGATAAGTTGTTGGTACCTAATAGCTCAGGTATATATCTTGAAAAATTGGGATGCTTTAGTGTGTTTTTGACCATAGTTGAGGTCCACTTTTTTTTTTTTCTCTCTTTTTGCCCCCCCCTTTTTTTATCCATAGCTAAGGTTATTTATTTTTTGTTAATGTAGTGTTGAATTTCAGTGTGGTTGATGTAAGAATTTGTGGCTTTGGCATTTAAAGAAACTATATTTATGTAGTTTCTTCTGATTCTGCTTAATGATGTTGAATTTTGTTGTGATTGATGTAAGAGTTTGTGGATTTAGCTGCAAAAGATTATTGGGTTATTTACTTTTGGACTCAACAATGGCCATTCCTAGTTCAGTTTATGGGTGTTTCTTGTTTCTTCTTTCTCAAAGAATTGTTAAAGTTAGTATCTTTATTGTTAGTATTTGGATTTTGTTGTAATTTATGTGAGAGCTTGTGAATTTGTCTTAAGAAGAATAGTCGAAATCAATCTTTATAGTTTATCCAAAAAAAAAAAAGGGAAAAAGAAATAAAGCTCCTTTTGCATTTAGTAGTTGCGTAGTTTCTTGTTCTCCAATGTATATTATTATTTGTTGCTTCATTTGCCTTATATCTCACTATTTTGCTGTCATATTTTCTTTCAACCCTCCTTCGATAACTTCTCTTTTGAGTCGAGGGTCTATCGGAAACAATCTCCCTACCCCTTAAAGGTAGGTGTAAGGTCAGGGTACATCCTACTCTTCTCATACCTCACTTGTGGGATTACACCGGTATGTTGTTGTGTTGAGTTTTATTGTAATTGATATGACCTTTCCAGGATTATTGGGTTTCTTCTTTTATTTATCCAAGAAGTCTTATTTTTACTTCCTTTCTGTTTATTTTTGTGGCAATATCTGTTCCGGTTAAAGAAAAATGTGATCTTTGTTCGACTAGCATGTTGATTGATCTTTGTTCGACTTGCTTGCCGTCATCATTTTCAAGTTATCAAGTTATGCCTTAATTTGGTTATATATTTTCTCATCCTGTTAAAGGTATATACTGATTGTTATATCCTCCTTATCAAGTTCTATTAGGATCATACAAAGTACCTGACTGAACGTGAGTTTGAAGCACTGACGGAACGTATTACTGGGAAAAGGGTTGGCTTTCGAAGAGTTTCTTGCATCAATGCCACCCTTCCATTTTCAGAAGTCTCAAATGTTGCATATGATTTGAGTACTTCTTGTAAGGTGAGAATCTTTACACTTTGGTTTCTTTCCTTCTTTACATTTTCCGTCCTTGGGAAATCATCTTTGATTGCGATTACGTAATCTCCACACCATTATTGCTTGCATCTGTATTAAGAGTCAAGTCCAACTGTACTTTTATGCAATACTATTACATTTTTTTAGTTTCCATTACTTGCAGTTTTCTCATGATAACGCGGATCTAGTTGTTGTCGGGACCCTGGACGTTAACCAGTGCATCAGACTTCCGGATGAAATCACAGGAATGAAACCAAAGGTATCATTAGATACCTTCTCGTTTATTTTGTGTTCTCTTTTCTTTCAATGCATTTGTCGTTGATGCGAGATTTGCAGTGCTTATTGCTTGCATATGTAGATAAACAAATCTCTTTGTATAAGTAATTATATCATTCTACTGCATCTAAACAGGGAATCGGAGCTGATTTTGCTAGGGGATACTTGAGTAATGTATGCGTTGCTGGAGAATTGCAAAGAAATGGCCTCGGTTACGCTCTTATTTGTAAAGCAAAGATGGTTGCTAAAGACATGGGTACTTGCTCTTCTTTAGATATTCCTCAGCCTTTCCATATATAATGTGTGGGCTTGCTTTACCTTGTATCGGTGTACTACAACAATAACTATCCCTCAGTCCAAACAAGTTCGGGTCAGCTATAGGAATATTAACTGTTCATTTAAGCTCAACTCATGTCATCGTCTCACCAAATAAAAATAAAAGTAAATAAGTTACATATAAATCCCCTAACAAGACTATAACTTATTCTCAACTAGCAGATGTCACCTATATGGATCTTTTTCTTCCATTACGATTTACGCCCTATCTCTAGCTAAAGTCTACATTGATTCCAAGAATTGTAGGTCTTTCTAGACAACTTCCCTGTATGAGGTTTTAGGTTTTGCTTGCCCTCTTTTAATAAACCACCTAGTTTCACACCTACAAACGGGTGCATCTGTAGGTCGAACGTGTGCTACTTGCATCTTCTAGCGAATGTGGTTTCTATCATGAGGATTCATTATGATTTGTAATATGCATATTTGCAACCCTCCTCCTTTGCCCGGGCTTGAGGTCGGCAATGTGAGCAAGCTCAAACTGACCGACTTACCTTATATATGTTGTGTAGCTGTGTATATGTACAAAGCACAAACTATTGTTGGCCAGTATTTTTCTCTACCAATTCTTGAGCTTCTAACTGTCTATCTTGAGATAGCTATTACAGTACTAAGTTATTCTTTTCGCCTTTTTTTACAGGAATAAGTGATCTATACGTCCATGTTGCCATCGACAACGAGCCAGCAAAAAAGTTGTACATAAAGTGTGGCTTTGTACAAGAGAACGAGGAACCTGCGTGGCAAGCAAGGTTCTTAGATCGACCTCGAAGACTTCTTTTGTGGACAGATCTCTCCAATTCTTCTGATGTTTCAATGTAAAATGTACACAAAATGCTGTGTTTTCACTCAAGAAAAGGAAAAAGGCCTTACAAGAAATCTCACATTCTGTGTCCATCTTTTTACAGTCATAAAGAAAATGTATTCAATGTAACTTATTGTATTATAACTTTTGACAATCATATTAAACTAGTTCTATGTCTTGAATAAAGTCTTAAATATAATTGAGAGGTTTTATGTGGATTATATTGACTATAACTTTGTCTATGAATTATGATCACTTGCTAGCATCATTAACCACCTTTGCCATCACAATTGTTATTGTCAACCATCATTACTGTAGCCAATTTGGCATCTTAAACACCATTAGCAACCACCAACATTGTCTAACCAATACAGTCAGTAGCTTTTAGTACACTTATTACTTTTGTCATTATAATTATATTTGTTGTCACCACTAGCACCATCACTATCATCGCTGTTGCCACTTCCATCCCAATATCAACCACTATAGTATTGCGGTCAATTTCTACTACCAATCACTTCCATTCTCATAACTAGTACTATCACCAATGTATCTTCAATTACTACACATTCTTCAACCATCACCCATCAACGTCGTCAACTACTAACATCAACCAACTTTATAATCACAATCACTACCATCATTATACTAGTCACTACAACACCAACCACCTTTATCATCATAGCTATTACCATCACCATTACTAGCGACCAACATCAACCATTACTATCCACTAACACCAACAATACTACCACATCACTATAAACCATTTCACCATCATTAGATACTTTATCAAATATGATTTTATTTTATCAAATTTATATTTTTTTCTAAAATTTAATTTTTTATTTGAAATAAACATGAAATTTTTTTATTTACCAATTACAGAGAAAAGTGAGGGATCTCCCTCCTCTTTTAACAAAAAAATTTCAATTTCTAAATCTTGAAAACTCAAATCAAATCCCCATTTTTTCCACCATGAGACAAAGGAAGAATCTTGATGTTTCATCTACTGATAGCAAAACCAACATACCCAAATCTTCCAAAAACAATAAATTCACACACCCTTTATTGAAAAAAGTTCTTTTCTTGTGTTTGTTCGTCAGATTTGTTAATGCTTTTTTGGTCCAAACATATTTCAATCCAGATGAACACTGGCAAGCCCTTGAAGTTGCTCATCGAATCTCATTTGGGTTTGTGTTTTTTCCAATTCTTGGATTTTTTTTGTTAATTTTTTTGATTACTGATTTGGGTTTTTTTTGGGGCAGATATGGGCATTTGACATGGGAATGGGAAAAGGGTATAAGGAGTTATCTTCATCCAGTGATATTTGCTGGATTGTATAAAGTTCTTGCCTTTTTTCATCTTGACAAACCTTGGTTCATGGTAATTATGAGTTTGCTTGTTTTTTTGGTTTTTTTCAACTTTGTTTGGGTTGATTAATGTGAATTGAATCTGAAAAGATTGATGCTTGAGTGTGTATTTCTACAAGAATTGAACTTTATTGTATTTTTGTGTTGTCTCTTAATGTGACAATGTAAATGGATATGTTGCTTGGATGATTCAAAGATGCTGCCAGGTGTGTGTGGGATCCTTCAAAGTATGTGCATTTTGGAGGATCCAACATGAGTGCGGTAGTATTTTTGGAGAGTCCGAGCAACATAGAACCTCAATATATATATTTTTTGTTCTAGCTCATTCAAAGGAAGCTGCTATCACTTCTAATAGTGTTCCTCTGCCCTTAGTTTATCAGCTTGTTTCGTGAGTGAGATCCATAAAAGAAAGTAGTGCAGATGTTCTCACATTTTTTTTCTTACTGTATTGTGGTTTGTATGTGGAGTTTGGGAATGCAGAAGCATGTGGTGTGAATCTAATAGGCTTTATGAAACTAGAAATTTTAGGAAGTGAATGGAGATGATTAGATTGGTTATTGATATTACTCCTCCGTTCAAGTCTGATTATGGTACTTCCTATTTTGGGTTATCCACAGTTTTAGTGTACTTTCTTAAGAAAGAGACATTTTTCATACATTATCCAATACTTACGTTAATATCGTTCTACAGAAAAGATATCTTTAGACACTTCTTCAGGCTCTTAATATGTGTGAAGTAGGGAGTACCAATTCTACCATTCCTGTAAGTTCCTTGGCTATACTCTGGAGTACACATTGTAGACATCTTATCTCTGTTACCGGACTATCCATTTGCCATACTTCAAATGCAAAACAGTGCACCTAAAAGTAAGATTTGGTATATGCATCTTTATGATGGAGATTTTTTCTCTTGTCTGTTTGCATTTTATGCACGTTTAGTTTCATTATTGATAGTTGCTATTATACGCGTATGCATTAGATGTTCTTTTCCATGGTGCTTAACAAAGTCTCAATTCTTCCCAGGTAAGGACTCCACGACTGCTGCAGTCAATATTTTCAGCTTTTGGGGACTTCTATTTGTTTAAGCTCTCTCAAGAGATATTTGGTGACCGTGTTGCGAAATTTGCGGTATCCTTTTCCTTTGTAACGCATACCATTTTCTTGATCCTGCCTTTTTGTTATTTTCTTTTTGTTACTTGAAGATCCGCAAGTGCTTGTGCTCTATTTAGTGTTTGTACATTTAATTGCTGATGTTTCACTCCAATATCGTTGATGCTGAAGTACTTGATCTATCTGCAGCTTTTTGCCCAGTTGACAAACTGGTTCATGTTTTTCTGTATCACACGTACTTTATCCAATAGTCTGGAGACTGTTCTTACTGTTGTGAGCCTGTACTACTGGCCTTGCATTAGACCAACTGCTAGTAAAATTTCTCGGGGTTCTAGAAAATGGGGTTTAGCTACAGCTGCATTAGCATGTGCAATCCGACCTACAAGTGCCATTACATGGATCTATATTGGCCTGCTAGAGCTGTACCTGACACGTGATAAGCTGAAATTTGTTCTTCTTGAGGTGATTCCTATTGGGTAAGTATCATTACTTCTCACGACTACGTCATGCTATTTTTAAGATATGCAATTGCATTTTATTAACTAGGTAAGCTAAGGGTCTAACCGAACCCAATAACAGGATCTATGGTCATACACCATTGCTAGCTGAATCCCTTCTATCTTAGAGTAAACTGGATATTAAAGATTTGGTGATATGAATTAGTATGACCATTCAGTTTCAAGTGAAGTTTCACTATCCCTTGAAACTTATCCAAAGCTAATTGGAAAAGGTTTATTCATTTTTCTTTTTTGTTTTTTTTCAACTTCCACATCTGTATTCTATCATACTTGAAACTGTTCATGGTTTCTCTTGCTTTAAAAGAGATGATGTAGACATGAATGTAGGAAAGGAACACCTGTAAAACCACACATTGTCTTCAGTGCTTTGCTCTCATCCATGAATTTTTCTGATTTGGGAGAATTCATAGAACTCCTATTTGTGTTTTCAGTTGATCTATTGTTCTTCAAACTATAAAATTACATACTCACAAAATCTTTTACCTCTTCTAACACTTGGAGTCAGGACATTAATTCTGGGACTTACATTTCTGGTGGATCGCTGGATGTATGGCACTTGGGTCCTCGTACCTTTGAACTTTCTGAAGTTCAATTTTCTCTCTGCTGGTGGAGACTATTATGGAACTCATGTGTGGCATTGGTACTTCAGTCAGGGTTTTACAGTTATGGTCTTCACATTCTTGCCGTTTTCGCTTGCTGGCATTTTCAAATCTAAGCAGTGGAAACTATCTGGTTTAATTGCTTGGTGTTTGGCAATTTATAGCTTGTTGGGTCACAAAGAGTTCAGGTATTTGTTCAGATTATATATGTCTCTCTGTCAAAGATGATTATAAAAAAAAAAAAAAAGGCAACCTGGTGCACTAAGCTCCCTCTATGCGTGGGTCCAGGGAAGGGCCGGACCACAAGGGTCTATTGTACGCCGCTTTCCTGCATTTCTGCAAGAGGTTGTTTCCGTGACCTCTTGGTTACATGACAACGTGTTGTCATCAGTAACGCCAAGGCTTCCCTTCAAAGATGATAATAGTCATTAAGCTTTATGTTCTGTAATAACTTCCATGTCATAGATGTAGTTGAATGAATAGTTGATTGATATTCTCTAAACTGTCTGAAAAACAGGTTTGTCCTCCCTGTGCTTCCAATAGCTTTAATGTTCTCTGGGTACTGGTTGGCAACAATTGGAGGGCCTGATAAGTCTAACGGCCGAGGTAAAAGATCTCCAAGCAGTCATGATAGGTGCTCAGGAAAATTGCGACTGGCCGTTCTGTTCCTAGCAATTAGTAATATTCCGATGGCATTTTACATGAGTATGGTTCATCAGGTATCTCACATCTGACTTTCTTCTCACCTTTTGCAAAAGCAATATTTTCTTGCAAAAGCTCGATGCCTAGTTCTCTTTCCATTTTATTTTGCTCGCATTATAGCATTAAAACTTTAAATTTCTGTGGAACTTATTATCCTATCTGTAACCTATTTCTACAGAGAGGGACAGAGGATGTAATGAACTACCTCTCCGTAGAGGCGGATAGTGAGAAAGTGAAAAGTGTCCTTTTCTTTACACCGTGCCATGCCACACCTTACTACTCAAGTCTTCACCGTAACCTTCCTATGCGTTTCTTAGATTGCACACCAAGGTATGTACTATATACTGCCAATGTACTGTGAATGTCTAACCGTCTCTGACTATACTGTTTCTGTTTTGTTTCAACAGAATTGAACCTTTGTTTATTCCTTTCTGCAGTGACGAGAAAGGAGCTCTAGACGAGTCTGATCAGTTTCTGGTGGATCCAGCTGGTTTTGCAACAGAATTTGCTAAGAACTGGTCTATACCTAGTCACATTGTGCTCTTTGACTTTCAGGAAAAACTACTGAAGGACTTTCTAGCTTTGCATAATTTCGAAGAGGTTGGTTGCTTTCTTTTGTCTTGATCTACTTCTATAACAGTTTATTTTCTCTTCTTTTTTTTTGTGTGTGTGGAAAAAGTGGGAGTGCAATGTGCTCATTCAAGTATGTCCGTGTGATTGACAGATAAAACGGTTCTTCCATGCTCACTTCAAGGTGGATCGAGAACTTCAGGCATCTGTTGCTGTGTATACACTGAAAGGCCAGTGATTCTGTCCTTGATGAGCAAAATAATCTAGAAATTTTTGTTTAACTATTCTCGGTGTAAATTTTTTCTAGTATCATTTACCTTTTAATTTATACTTCCATTCTTTTTTCTTTTGTTCCTGAAGAGAATGGATAGGAGTTTCAGCTATTTAACGGAAATTTTGCAATTTTGTACACATGGTTTGATTAAATACAATTCTGTAAGAAACACGAAAGGAAAGGTAGGAAACATATGGAAAGAAGAAAAGATTATAATTTTGACTCACTGACTTTTCTTGCCTCTATGTCCATGTTTTATTTCCCTTTAATACCTATTTCGTATATCTGACCGTGTATCATATCAAGATATTTATGTTGGGATTATGATATGCATACAATATACTTCCTCTTTTCCAAAAAGAATGATACTATTTCTTTTATAAGCCCTCCCAAAAAGATCACAATATTTCTAAATTTGGAAACAATTTAACTTGAACTTTTCCTTTTACCCTTGATGATAAGCTTTTATAGCTGAGGATGTGATCCTTCATAGGAGGGTGTGGAGATCAACGATTATGATAGAAGGTTAGTAGGTAGTCGATTGCTTTGCTTTCCCATTCTTGGAGTATTAGTATTAAACTTGAATATTCGTATCCTTAGATTTCTATTTCTATTGGTTGATTCTTTAGCCTTGATTATTGTATTTTCTTGTTGCTGTCTGTTTTGAGCCAAGGGTCTATCAAAAACAACCTTTCGACCTTTTTAAGGTGGGGGTAAGGTCTACGTGCACACTATCCTCCCTAGACCCCACTTGTAGGATTACACTGGGTATGTTGTTGTGATGACTAGCTTTTATAGCCTCACAATCGTTATGGTAGATTTAAGATCACAAATTTCAAAAGTTCTTTATTTCTTAAACTCCCTGCCCAGTCAAACTATGTTGCATAAATTGGAAGGGAGAAAATATATGTCTTTAGTGTGTGATGTGATGCATACATGTGAGTACATCAGTTCATGTGAACTACAGTGGCTAGAACTTCTTCCCTGGTTTGGTTTGAATTTGACTTTGAACATCTGTAATTTGATCGCAATTGTAGACAGGACCAAGTTTTGGTGTTGCTTTATGAGAACGCGAATGTGGTTTCCACATTACTTGAGGAGCTTTAGGTATAAAGGTTAGATAGGAAAGTAGGTATGGAGGTCGAGTGTTGTCGTACTTCTAGTAGTATGATTTAAGTATCATGTAGTCCCCTTTACCCTAATGTGTATTAAAATCTGTTGTTGCACTTGTTTTGCTCATCTGCTATTTTGTTGTCTTTTTTTCTTTCTTCCTTTCCTGCATCAAATACATTTCTTTTGAGCCGAGGGTCTATCAGAAACAACCTCTCTACCTGCAAAGGTAGAGGTAAGGACTGCATGCATCCTATCTACTCAAACCCAACTCGTGAGATTGCACTGGGTATGTTGTTGTTGAGGAGCTTTAGGTGAATTCTTGTAATTAGAAGAATTAATTCATCAAATAGAATAATTATAATTGACTCAAGAAACTGATATCCAAGTGAACAAGGTGAGAAATGAAAAATCATAAATGATTGAAGCAAACAATACGATCAACAAACATGTAACTTATTAGAAAAACAAGAACACGATATGTAACTATTAACAGATCTGACAACTTTGAAGTTGCTAAATACTAAAACCTATACATGACAAAAAAACTCATGTGAAAAATATGCTGATGCCACAAATCTTTATTAAGATTAGCCTTTGTAATATTGGAGCTCATATTTTGTAAATGAAGTAGAGAGTGTCAGCATTTGGTTAATAGTCATTGACCACATTCTGTATTGCTGATAATCATCCATCATGTCTAGCTTGATGACTCCCCTGTTTGTTGTTAGCACAATAAGATAGCAACTATCAGCTTCCGCTCCATTTGAATCCTTATACAGCTCGGCATGTAGGTCTAATATGACACCTACAATCAGATGTGGAGGTGTTCATAAAGTTGTTAACTATCTAATTAGCATAACAGAAAGCATTGTTACCAATTTAATCTGAGAATGCAAGAAATACTAAGGTAAAGAAACAGTATTGAATACAAGGACATACTTTCCGTTTGACTTGAGAAGGTCTTCAACATAGTTGGCTTCCTTGTTCTTAGGATAACCTGTAACATAAGAATTAGAACTTAAATTTTGTATTTGAACACATCATACTGAGATCTTGTCCACGACTTTTGGTTGTGGTTGAGGTAAATTTTGATAAATAGCTGGTGATAGTAGTTCAGGTAGGAAACACGCAAAAAATGATCCTTCGGGTGTGTTTGACTATTAACTTTTAAAACAAAACAAAGAAGAGAACGGTGGTTTAGTTTTCTTTTTGAAATCGTTGTCATTCTCCTTGAATTATGACGCTGCTATGTTGTTGGAGCAAATGTATACAGTAGGTGTACATGATTATCAGCTGAAGAGATATTAATGTTCACACCTTGGCTTCACTATTTATGACAATGGACACCGACCTTAGCTTGGATCTTCCTGTTCCACATAGCAAAACACAAAAAAAAAAGCATCAGCTGATGATCCAACAACAGAAAATTTTTTGAGAATCAAAACTTCACTTTTTTTTTTCTTTCTTCTTTTTTTGCATTAACAATCATTTCCTTGTACAACTGTCGCTACTGAATCTGCAAAAACCATATATTGGCCCCTCTCCGGATGTGCTTATTGCAGTTATTTTCTGTCTAGACGACAACAACAACATACCCAGTGTAGTCCCACAAAATAGGATCTGGGGAGGGTAGAGTGTACGCAAACCTTACTCCTACCTCAAAGGTAGACAAGTTGTTTCGATAGACATTGACTCAAGAAAAAACAACCGATGGTAATGGTAGTACAAGAAACAACAGACTGTAACAGATATCAAAGGACATGTATGGTAAAATTATTAGTTATAGAGAAATAGACAATTAGACATACCTTCTGATTTTTCAATATAGAGGTCTGCCCCCTTGGAGAGAATTGATCTGCATTTCTCGTAGTTAAAGTTGTAGTCGTTGCTATCTTCAATTGGGAGAACTGGTGTGCTTCCATTTAAAATATTCTTGTAGCCAGATCTTGCTTTGAGTGTTTCTGCTCCTCTGAGTGCTGAGACAGTAGCGGTGCAAGTCCAAATAGGTGAATTTTACTTACAATTTAAGATGAGACTAACAGAGGCTGAGTTTGGTTCCAAATGACACAGTTTTGTTTATTTACTTCCTTTCAGCAGGTCTCTTTCCTTTTTTTTCTTTTTTTTTTTTTTTTTTTTTTTTTTTTTTTTTTTAACCTAAGTCATGGCGAACACACCCATGTTGGGTGTTGATTTCATGATACCACATTGTGGTCCTTTCAGCAGAGTCAAATCCAGTTGTTGGATGATAAAACATTTCATTCTTTGAACTCCTCGAGCTTGCTCAGTTGAAGCACATATAATTCTATTATAAAGGTTAGTTCTTTCAAGTTTCCGAACAAATGATAATACAAAAAAATTGCCTTGACTTTATTTCTTCTAGTAGCAGCTAGATTTTTACTTCATGCTAAGGAAGCTTTGATTGTTTGATTTTGTTAGCTGCAGTTAGATTCTAGATCTGAATTGTTAAAGAGTACTAGTAGAAGTAATATTCTATCTACTTTATTTAAGCTAAGGGTCTATCAGAAACATCCTCTCTATCTTTACGAGATGGGGTAAGGTTTGCGTATACTCTATCCTCCCCAGACCCCAGTTGTGAGACTACACTAGGGGTATGTTGTTATTGTTGCTGTACTAGTAGAAGTGAATGCGAACTGTTTAAATCTTCTTATTACTTACATCTCGTGTAAAATGAAAGATGCATGCCAAAAACACCGTCATCTTTATGTGTAGCTGCTGCTAAGTTTAAGTTTTCTAACAACTGAGTCATATTTGTAAACACTATGTATTTCAAGAGGTGGAGAGAAGTCATTACCAGTTGTAGCTGCAGCTGTAAGCGTCAGAATGTCGCTTGCACTTGTGCCGGTCATGGCTGAGCCAATCGCACTGCTGATTTGGTCCCGTTTTGCCCCCATAGTTTCTGCCACTTTTGCACATTGTGCTGCAACTAGTGCAGCTGCGCTGGCCACAGCTGACTCCTTGGTATGCCTTGACTGATCATGGTGCAAGTTTTCAGCAGCGATGGCAGCTAAGGCAGCTGCAACACCTGCCACTGATATCGCTGCATGTACTTCAGCCTTCTGTAATCTCTTTTCTTCTTTCCTCTTCTGCTTAATTTCTTTGATCCATTTCTTGATTGACACATTCTTTAGTGGTCCTATTTTCCATGGCATCTGCATGAAACAAGCTCTCCGCACTGAGTTTATTTTCACCATGCTGCTTTAATTAAACCAATAATTAGCTCTGATGATTGAGGTTGATTTATGCCAATGTCCCTTATTTAGGTCACCATTTAGATTTTGTCTTTATTTTTAAAAGTTGTGCAAATATAGCTTTTGGAAAACTACCTTTCCAGAATACGCTAGACTTGGGTCTAATGTTTGCTTATATATTCCTCAACCTTACTGACAACACATTAGACTGTCTCTAACTTTTTCTAACTTTCTAGACCGTGTTCTAACTTTTTTCCCATACAGTTGGCTCGTAGGGGATCTTTAGATCGTGGTAAGGTCCATAAGTTGCAAGAGTATACAAGAAAAGGGTCATTTACTAAACAACTGTCTCAAAAAGGGATAACAGGCGAAAATTTCTTGATGATTGGATGATTCTCAACTTACCCATTTTTTCTGGAAATAGCTGTTGTAGTTCACCTCCGGATGCATGGCTTGCTGCATCCATATCCACGACTAACGAAACACATGAAAGTATGTCACATGAGCCTTTTCTGAGAAGAATCTGTAGTGATAATGCACAAGATTTTGTATTCTATTTCTTACCTTGACATCGTTGGATTTCCATGGCGGAATTGAATTATCTGCATCATCCATCTTCATGCTCTTCTCCATTTTCTGTGATACCAATTATGATATATTAATACAAAACCTCAATATTTTGTTATTATGTTAGACATGATTTCACAACGATTACTTACAGGAAGAGGAGGTTTATTATCAATGTTTAAATTCTTGATTGAGTTTTCATGTAGAATGAGAGCTTGGTCTTGCATTTCCGGCTGGAATGCTTGAACTGCAAAGTTGCACCAAGTGCGCGAAAGGAAGTCCATCGTCTCGGGATGTGCTTGTGAGATTGTTGGATTTGAATCAAGATCCATCTTTCTCTTTTTTTTTACAACCAAGACTGAACAGTTGCTCTACAGTTGTTGTAAGGTGACTGAAGTTTTGATAGAATGCTAAATACACTTAAGAGAGATATAAATAGATATGAATTAGATAGAAAGCTTAGAAGTGTTAAATCACCTCTTATTCTGAGCTAATTTGTTGGTTTATCATCATAGGGTCCATATAACATCTATAAAGTGGCAATTCATAGCTTTATTATGAATACAAAGCCAAGCCAGCCTCCATGAATCATTAATCCACCTTTTACTTTAAGATAACAGTTTTTAAAAGTTTATTTTGGTATCTAATTCCAAAAATGCATGTGTGAATACGAACCGATGATCTATCGGAAACAACCTCTCTATTTCTACGAGGTAGGGCTAATGTTTGTGTACACTCTACCCTCTCCAGACCCCATATGTGGGATTACACTGGATATGTTGTTGTTGTTGCATGTGTGGATATGAGATCTTGAAAAAAATCCGAGTTTTCTTTTCTTTCTATTTTTGATAACGTGACATTTGAGATAGCTTGTGCATACTTCGACTATTCCACTGGATACCTGCTACCTCTATAGGTAACGAATAACTCTACCCACTAATTCTAAGGAAGATGGGAAGAGTTTATCAAGTACTTTTTGTCTATTGAGATGTGAACCTTGATGAAGGGTATACTTTGAGCAATGGTAAAGTTGTCTCCATGTGACCTATATATTAGAGGTTCAAGTCGTGGAATCAACTACCGATGCTTGCTTCAGGATAGATTGCTCATATCACACTCCCTTGTAGTGCTGCCCTTCCTCCCATACCCACATGAATGCACGATGCTTCGTGCACCATGATGTTTCCTTTTTTATGATTTTAATTTTAGTTTTACCTATTTTATTAACCGTTAGATCACACTCTTGAGCACGATACGACTTTTTTGTGTCCCCTCAACAAAGGCTACCCAAGTAATTGCCTTGATGAGATGTTAGTACAGATAGAAAGATTATGAAAAGCTAACCCCTCATGATATTTTATTGTTATAATGTTGGTTGTAGAAGAAAAGGGACCCAAAAGAAATTTTTGCAAATCAAATACATGTTCTTTAGGAAATAGCCAAAATATTTTCCATTTGAGGATTCTTAACACATGCTAGCCACTATGCAAGCATGAAAGCTTGTTGGATAATGAAAATACTAAAGATAAGCTTTCATTAGGTCCCTAATGTTTTTATAACTTTAAATTTGTACCATGCGTTCAAGCTAAGATCAATTACTTTCTAGATGGCAAACTAGCTAGCAAGATCACAAGGTAAGAGTTGTCTTTGGGGCCATCATGTTTTAGTTTATTTTTTTTGAGTGTTGGAATTATGTTGTTGGATGGTTAGAAGTTATATGAAGATGGATTTGTGTCTCATTTGTTTTTTCTATAAGAATGTCTGAATCTGAATTATTCAGATCTCAATTGCCAAACACATCGCGATCACTTTCATCGCTAGCCATTTCTACAATAATTAATTATCGTCAACCATTACCACCACTAGCCATCTTCATTATTGATGGTCTTATTGTACTATAATCACCATCAACCATTATCACCACCAACGATCTTCACTATTAATGACCTCCACCACTCACCACCTCCACCACTAATCTTATTATACAATAATTATAGCCAATCACTGACCAAATAATTATTAAGATTCAAACATTTTAATTTTAATAAAAATTAATGATCAAGATCGTAATTGAAGTTTAATTAAATTACTGGTGCAAAAAATAAAAATATCAAACAAGTATAACGAAGAATAAATATAACTTTTTTCTACAAAAGTGAAATATAACCTTTTTGTGACGAGAGGGAGTTGCTCGGATGGTAAGCACCCCTCACTTCCAACCCAAAGGTTGCGAGTTCGAGTCACCAAGGGAGCAAAAAGGGGTGGGAGCTCCTAGGGAGGGTTAAAAAAAAAAAAAACTTTTTGTGTATGATTTATGAGAGCTAGTACTAATCATGTTCTAAAACATTATTAACCAAGCATGCGCAGGGCCAACTTTAGGTTATGTTAGTACATTTATATGTATAGTATATATTGTAGGACACTTTTTATGTTATTATACAATACGATAATTATTTAAGAAAATTACTTTTAAAGAACAAGATTAGCTTTTTAGATCATAAAGAAGGTTTATGCAACTAACTCTCCTTTTAAAATTGTATATTGTGGTACACTATATATGCCTTTTGTGAGATAATGTATCTCTAATTTCTTTTGGTAGAATACATTGATAACTTTTAAAATTTGTCCGTAAATTAATTTTATTTAAACACTTAAACTACGATTTGTTTTGCTTAAACATGTGAAGATACAATAAAGTGTTCATGATAGATGCTTTTGATTCAAATTTTTTAAAAAGCTTTTGCCTGTGTCCTTAAGCGCTCCTTAGAATTAACCATTTAATATGCCACCTTATTCAATTATACACATTAATCTTAATTAGTCGTAAAACCCATACATGTTCTAATTGATGCTGATGTGCGTAATTAAAGGATGAAGCTTAATGTATCTATGTAATAGATGTTTGTGAGCTAGCATGCACAATTTTTTTCTCTTAATAGGAGCACTTTGTCATGTGTTCAAATGTTCAATTAGAATAATTCTAAATGGAATTTACTTACCGATCGAGGTTGTCAATATATATATTCAACCATATTTTTTCTTTGTGATATTATAAAATTGTTTAAACTATATTTTTTGGATTTGTGGGGTTTAATTTAAAGTGTGATCATTAGAGCTCATGTGATAGGAAGAGTATTTATTAGCTATCTGATGCTAATTTATGTGATTAAAAGGTCCACTTAGTAAAAAAAATCAATCATATTTGTACCCATGCATGAATGTTCCCTCATATCACCAATCCTTTTGTCCCTCATTAATTGATTAATCTAACATAAATTAGTAAGAATTTTGATGATTAACTAATATTAAGAGAAAGAATTTTTTTTCTTTATGAATTCTATATTTCACTTAATTGGAATGATTAGTAGAAAGCAAGGATTAAGATTTTAGATATCTCTAGGATGAAGGTTTCTAGGAAATTTCTCAATCATGATTAATAATACTAGTAATTATTTCTATATAATTTTCTAAAAGAAAAATGTAAGGAGTGGAGTAGCTCTAACGTAAAAAAAAAGTATATCGTATATATTAATGAGTTGAATTTTAATCATAGCAATGAAGATTAAAATGCACGTTAAGAAAGAAATTATCAATTTCCCATTATACTCAAGTATAAACATGGATAAATGAATTTAAGCCTAAGTTGCCTTTAGAAATGAATCTTATAATTCACGAATTTAAAATTTAATCAAATCTTAATACGAATATTGAACACCAAATGGAAAAAAGAAATTAATTTAAAATAATTATTTTTGGAAAAATAAAGATACTAATATCTAAGAGATGAGATGGTTGAAATTCTTTCATCTTTTATTATATTTGCAAAACTTTTTTTAAAATGGACAACTTCAAATAATTGCATAAGAAAGGAATAAATAAATCAACCGATATACCTAGTGAAAATCTAAATAGTCAGACTGGTGTGTTAAGATACCGAATGCTTGAAGTAAAACAAAGAAGAAGCAAAAAGCCTAAATATTGACTTATGTGGTTTTGCTAATTCAAATTTGAATTATTGATAGTGAACGTTGAATTTTTTTTTATTTTGATTCAGTTTATCATGAAAGGACAGGAAAAAACAACAAGTTTGTTAATTTGTATTTCAATATTGACAAGGACTGATTATTAAAAAACAAGAAGAACAAATACAAAATAAAAGAGATTTTTTTTATTGATAGTGAACGTTGATTTTTTTTTTTATTTTGATTCAGTTTATCATGAAAGGACAGGGAAAAACAACAAGAGATGTTTCTTAATTTGTATTTCAATATTGACAAGGACTAATTATTAAAAAACAAGAAGAACAAATACAAAATGAAAAGAGATTTTTTTTTTGTGTGGTGTGTATGTGTGTGTTAAATTTAGTAGTTTTTTCTTCTCTTTTTTTTTTTGGAGAAGAAATTCAGGAAATAATGCGTGATTTGCTCCTATATTTAATGTGTTTCAGTTACATTTCATATTTGAATATACATAATTAGATGTACTTTCTTATCATGTATCAGAGATATATGTATCTGGACGCGCCGAATATATATAACTGGAGACCAAAATATGATACGATTGATAGTATGGCAAACTTACGGAAAAGCAAGTAATTAGCTTCTAAACTAATGAGACTTGTGTTGTTTACCCTAGGCATAGAATTTTCTTATACTTTGTCACTGAGTAAGATTAGGGATGAATTTGCTTGTTTAGATATAAAATTTGTCTGTCGCTTTAACGCTACCAAAGCAAGTGAGAGAGGAAAGTTTTGGCCCATTACAATGGTGGGCTTCAAACAGACTTGTGAAGAAAGTTTTGGCCCATTGCAATGGTGGGCTTCAAACAGACTTGTACAAGGCCCAACAAAATAAGTAGATATAGTGTTCATGGGCCATTTTACAACCCCGTGTTTTAAAAAATAGTCACGGAGTATCAAATTTTATCGAACGGAAACCCAAGAAACGTCCTGAAATTTGAAACTTTACGATAATAGCTATCTTTTAGTTCCATAGAGTAAGAAGTGGCTATTTGTGAATATTATCCCATAGTCATAGGGCGTGCTTCCTCAATGAACCTTGTGTTGTACAATACTGAATAAATCAAGACAGTTTATTTTAGATATTGATCGTTTCATAAAAATAATTAGACACATTTATATTTTATTTGTCATGTGGTTAAGAATTAAGAGCATATTTCACCTAGCTTTGTAATCCCACTTAAGTAAAAGTTGAGGAGAATCTAATTTTACTTTGGTCAAAATCATAAATAGGAACAAAATTTATTAAAATCTATTTTCTCTTATACATAATTTTCATAATTTGGTTCTATAGGACATGTTAGAGTTTTGATATTATCTACATCAACTAATTTGCCAATAAAATTCTATTTGTAAATGCTTCGATGTTGTCTAATAGCACGTTTATTAGTTGTTGTATACAACCTTAGATATGATTGTTAACGGTATATTAATTAAAGATAAAGAATTTAACTTGTATATATCGAATCGGAGTATAAAGAATCTTGCGGTGACATTAATTGCAACGAAATTCTAATCATTAGCATTTGTTGCAATGCTAAGTCGATCACTAGGAGAAGAAGTCACATTCGTGGCGACATTATTTTCCATCGTGGATGTATATGTTGTGGCGATTTTATATATTTGTGACGATTAAAATCATCCTCTTATTGAATCAGCTAAATCAGAACTAACTTTTTTCACATATATCTCTTGGGGATTCCAATTCTTTATTGAACGAATACACCTAAGGAAACCTCAATAGGGTTTGATGGAAATGCAACTACTTGAAAAGCTACATACCCAAAACCTTCGATCCTTTTTTCTTCGACGTTGTTTAATAACATGTTAATCATCGTAGTAAGTACTACCTCAGGTATAGTTATTGTTAATTGTACAATATTATTAATTAAAGAAAGAGTGCAACTTGCATACATCGAAGAATAAAGAATTAATCTTGCGTGTCCTTAGCTAGTTGCCTCAAAATTTTGATCAACATTTTAGTGAATTTAAGTCAATCGCTACTAAAAATTGTGTACTCATTTCTTAAATCGCCACTAGAAATTGTGTACTCATTTCTTAAATCGACTAAACATCTCAGTTATTGAATGAAATTCACTAACATACAAATATATGATCTACAATTCTTGTTCACGCTTGATGATCCTAAGTTATTGAATGGAATTTACTAATATACAAATATATGATCTACAATTCTTGTTCACCCTTGATGATCTTGTTAGGTAAATTTCGTACAATCATGTTGAGTGATCAACAACAATCACTTTGTGAAAGTACCGCAAAAATTAACATTTTGTGTTAATGAATATAGACCGATCAATCAATAAAAAAAGTATTTTCAACAACAAGACTATATATTTATCAGTAACTAAAGAATATAAGAAAATGCTTCACATTTTCTTACTTTTCCTGATCAGTTATTTCTAAAGACGGTTCTCTCTTAGGTCGTCCCAAAAAAGTTTTTTGGTGATGCCTTTTTATTTTTTTATGATTTTGTGAGTTTGATATTTATTACTTGTCTTAAAGTGTCGAATAACAATCATTTAATGTTTCCAAGTCTCTTCACGGGTGTTTCATAAAATCTTTGACATGATATCAGGAAACTTTAATCTAATAATTAAATAAAAGGAATATAAGAAAAACAACTTTACTTTTTTTTTTACTTGTAATTAATAAAGTTATTACAACCACTATTTTCTTCTCTCCTTTTTTCTTTAAATTTTCACTAGTACCTTAATAACATAAACCTTTTTTAAAAGTATGTTATTCTTTTTTATTTTATTGCAAGTTGTGTTCTCATTTTCAACATCATTATGGTAGCAATTTTAAATAAATATATATTCTCAAAAATCAAAACAACTAATTGGGAATATTAGTTTTTGCTAGAAACATGTGCTGGATTGGATCATTTGGTCCTTGAGTGTCGATGTGCGATTCGAGTTCGAGTTTGGGCTACATCAGTATCTCTCTACCTCACAACGTAGGGGTAGACATATTTTATTAAAAACACCCAACCCACACATCTTAAACAATTAAGTCATAATTTCATAATTTTATAATAACCAACTCCAAAATAAATTGCAAACTCTATTTATGGAATTATACTGAATATGCTATTGTTATCGTTGTTGTAGCTAGAAACACACTTTTTATCGACGTACAATTTTCAACGAATTTTGTCTAAACTTTTGTAGAAAAATTACGTGTGTTTCTAGTAGAACGATATAAATTGCATTTTTTAATAAAGAATTTAACCTCTCCTTACCAAAAGGGGGAAAAAAATACTTTTACAATCCCAAAGAGTTGCTGAATTTCATGCTTAATTATTATGGCCATGCATTTGTTATTTAGTTTTACTTGTTAAAAAAAAAAATAAGTTACACCATTCTATGATGAATAACATATAAACAGAAGATATCGATTATTAAAAAGTAACTATATTTCTAAAAGATAATCAAAACTCATATATACAAGAACAAATTAAACTAAGAGAACATAAACCAATTAGAAGCTTTAATAATAAGTACATTTAATTTCATATAATAATATTGCTCATATGTACATTGTTACATCTTCTTTGTACTATATAATAATTAAAAAAGAAACTCCACAAGAGTAAAAAAAAAAACAAAGAAATAAAAGAAGGAATTGATCACTTCATGATTTAATTCTTTTTTTCCGAAAAAAAAAACTACAAATTTGTTTTAGGATCATTAATCTCACAACTACCATTATTAGCTAGATGCCTCATAACATCAACTTGAACTCTTAATGAAATAATATAATCTAGGGTTTCTTTAATTAATGAAGCATCATCCATATATTCTCCACCAGGAACAAGACTTTTAAGAACTTTTGTTCTTTTTTTCATCATTTTTTTTGCAATAATATTTGGAGAAATAATTTTTCTTGCTCTTCTTGAAATTTTGCAACTCTTTTTAATAATCTTCTTGCTTCTAATAATTCCATTTTGAGACATAGAATTATAAATTCCCATTGAAGCTTTCTTGAAATTATTATTATTGTTATTATCATTTGATCCAAGAATATTTTTTATGATAATTTTGTTTGTGTCATCTTTTGAAGCATTTTTCATGAGGGCATGGCTCCAATAAATTGTTGATTTTCTTGTTGAAGCCATTGCTATATCTGCTGATAATTTTATAGCTTTTTTTCTTTCCATTATACTCATATTTTTCTTTGTAGCACTACATATTTGTAGACCTTTTATCCATTTCTTGAGAAATTCTTGCTTGAGTGAATTAGGATTCCCCATTTCTTGAAACTACAAAAAGGGAAGAAGAAGAAGAAAAAAAAAATTTAGACATGTTACGTTTATAACTATAACTATAAAACCAATAAAAAAGAAGAATGAAATGAGTTAGAAAAATCAAGATATTCTTGAAGCAAGAAAAAAAAATGACTACAAAAAACTGAAATCAGCTATGAACTTTGTTGCTTATCTGTTATTAAATAACTCGTAGCTACTAGAATTTTTTGATAATTCGTCGCTGAATAGGATTAGCAATATCAAGAGATTCTTGAAGCAAGAAAAAAAAATTGAAATTAGCTAGGAACTTCATTGGCAATTTGTCATTAAATAGCTTGTAGCTACTATAGAATTTTTTGATAATTTATTGTTGAACAGAATTAGCGATGAATTTTGTTGTTAATTATTCATAGTAGTGATATAAAGTCTCTCTAGTTTGATTTACATGTTCTTATTATAAGTAGACAATTTGATGTTAGAACAAGAAAGATGCAATAGAAAGGAATGTCTATAAGGTAGTTACATATGATAAGAACATACAAGAAGAAAGAAAATATACATGAACAATATATTATGATATTATAATGTGTAATGAATATTTGAGTGACAAAAAAGACATACCTTGGTGAGTTTTCTTCTATTCATTGGACAAAATTTTCAAACAAAGAGGTCACAAAATATGTATATAATTGTTGAAGAAGCTAATATTGGAGGAACAAAAAATCAAAGAAGAAATGTAAAGAATGGGAGTTTGAAGGAGAAGTTAAGTGAGAAAAAAGCCAATTTATTTGTTCAAATGAAAGGGGTGGGGTGGGGTGGGGGGTAACATGGGGTGGTGGGATGGTGGGCCAATGAGAGAAGGACATAGCACATGCTCTCACATGGAGGCCCATGGCCCACTAAGCAAATAAAACCCTAGAAAAGAGAGTGAGAATAATAATTATTATCCAAAAATCTTGGTTTACGACAGAATAAAAAGGTTCCCTAAATGCCATGCAAAACCTAACATTTGTAACTTAATTGGACTACAAAAGGACATTAACATAAATCCCCACATAATTATATTGCTTCATCAAGGGAAGAGAAAAAAGTTAAGGAAAAACAAAAATTACTTTTTCTCTTTTCTCTTTGTTTATTTTGAATAATTTCTTCAAGAAATAAATCTAATATTATCCTATATATATAGCAACAAATAAAATTTCCAAGATTAATTAGTATCTCTACTTAATCTCCTTCCTATGTTTTTTCTCCTTTTAAGTGTGAGAAGATTATGTATTGGCTCGACTAGATTTTCAACACGTAGGATTTATCAAGAGTTTCAATTTTCAACTTTGACTATTTTTCAATTCAAAGATTGAAAAGTCCTTATTTTGTGATTTTCACCCTTTCACTGGGAATTTTCAATTCTCAAAATTCAAATTCAATCAAGACCCTTTCGTTAAAGATGGAGGAATCATGTTCATCTCACTGACAACAATATCTATAATTGAAAACTTAGTGGATAGAAAGTGAGGAGATAAGTGCTACATTATATTAAAGAAATTAAAAATGAAAGAAATTCTGTTTTAAGTAAATTAAACTATGTTGATGAATTGTTTGTTCTTTTTCTTTTAATTTTATCATCCAATTTGACTAAAGAAACAAATGATTTGGCACAATCTAAATCTAAAATCTTTTTAAAATTGTAGTCATGTTTGTTTCTATATAAAAATACAAATATAAATACATAATATAATATAGGGACACTATAATATACTTTTAAAACATGATTAGGGGCTAATGTGGGGTAAAGAGAAACATAAGCGTCATTAGCGGTCAAACTATACTTATCCTTTTTATCTCTTCCCATGTTTCTTTATTTTATAAGGAGAAATACACTTTTGATCCCTCGATTATGGATATATACTTATTTTGACCCTTTTATATATGACTCGATATATATATAATTAATCTTCAATTGATTAAAATGTATGATTTTTTTATCATTTTGTGCTAGCAATGTGTTATATTTGGGCTAGCCTTAATTAGATGTATGCCATGTGTAATTAAACATCGAAATGGTTAATAATCCTGAAAATTTGTGAATATTAATAAGTCATCAAATTGAAAAAAAACATATTTCATAGTGACCTGATATATAAAAGTTCTATTACAGATCAAAATTATTGCCAACAAACCATTTTTCGATGAAGCAAATGACATCTGAATTTCATATAACATTCGATTTTCGATGAAATTATGTCCGTAAAAAATAGTGAATTTGTAGTAATGGAAATTAAATTTGTAAATAACCTATCTTTGCTTTGTTTGTTCAAATCTATGAGGAGGGGGTAAGGTGGGGTTGGGTGGGGTGGAATATTAATCGGGCAAAAACTTATAAACACTTGGTGTATTTATAATATTAATTTACCGGATTAAATTAGTTAAATAATTGAGGTGAAATATGTGTTAATTACTTATAGTTAATTATAACAATATATTTGAAGACACATGAGACGCATTTATCAAATTGATATAAATATAAGATGCAAATAAGTTTTAATAGATTAAAAATAATATATGTATTTTTATCTTCAATTATTTTAATTTTTTATTTTATTTTTATTTAATATTCGATATTTATATTAGAATTTGATTAAATTTAGATTCGTGCATTATATAACTCATTTTTAAAGTAACACTTCCAATATAATTTTTTCTATATCCAAAAGCTTGAATCCGAAATCTCAAGTCTGTCTTTATATTAAATGTAACATGCAAACATTATTAGTTCTTAGAAATTAGATACAAATGATTGATTTAGGGGTTACATGTAGTTAGAGACAAAGTCAAATAACCTTAATTATAAATAAAGAAAAATGAAAGCAAGGGAGTATAGGTCTAATTATTCATAAATGTGTTTCACAAAAATGTCCTATCTCAAAATTATTTAATGCATGCATTGACATAAGTACATTTTTATGAACACAATTATTTTTGCTACAATATAAACTTTGTTAACTACCAATATAATTTAAATCAACATATACGCAATTAAAACATTGATACATTTATTACCATACATGCAATAAGAAGCTTTAAGAAACTACAAAATCTTGAAATGAAAAAATCATAGTATTATACATAATCATAAATCAAATTTATTGAGTTCAAATTTTACAATATAATCAAATTATGAGTTTATATCTAATTCTTAATATTTATACTACTTTTTTTAAAAAAAAATCACATGGTACATATATTACTCTAAGTCGTCATCCTTTGTGAGTAATAAATTCAACATCTAAACACTGTTAATCCATAGAAAATAGATACACATGATTGATTTGAGGAATATGTAGTTAAAGATTAAGTCAAAGAGCCTTAAATATAGCTTTAGTAGTAAATTATATAAAAATAAATAATTAAAATTAGCTTCAAATTTTATCATTAATTAACCATTGAATTGTTGATAACTAATATAATTTTTTAAAAATAATTTATCTCTAAATAGAATTAAAGCGGCGAAATTTGTTGTTTCATACAAAATTTATCTATCGTTAATATATATATATATATATATAAAATCTAGATAATCACAAGAAGGAAAACTTGGCATGATCCACAAAACATGGTGAAGTTGGGGTTGGGGTTGGGGGTGGGGGTGGGGTGGGGTGGGGGTGGATAGTGGGTCCCATTGTAATGAGAAAAAATCTTAAAGAGAGGCATAGGTTTTGGCTTTGGGAAGAAAGGAGAAAATCACTCACATGGTCTCCACATGGGGGATTTTAAAGTGTGGTCTTGTGATGAGAGATAGGAGAATGTGAGGGCCTTTTTATCTATTTTTAAAATTTTTAGTACACAATCTTCTTCAATGATTAGACATGTTTCATGCTTGCCATAAATCAACAAATTTATTTTCATAATTAATAATAATATAAATATATATCATATAGTAAGATTTGGAACAAAGGTTATTAATAATTATAAGATTATGTGTATTATTTATTTCATATCAATTTTCATGCATCTTGATTATGTTATTGGATATTTACTATAGCAATTGCTATCTTCTACTACTATAAATATCAGATAAATTTATTCATCAATATTTGAACAGATGAAAAGAAATTGTCTTAGTATTTTTTTTCCATTGGCTGAAATTTGAATTTGAAGCCTTATATATAATTAGTCTTGCTCCTAAGATTCTAGTCTAGTGATAATTAAGAATGTAAACACACAATGTGTAAATAGGGGCACATTAGAGATTCGACCCTGATGTAAATAACTTTTTAGTATTTAAGTGAAAAAAATGAAGGACAAATTTATATTCATCGATTTTCGAACCGTGTGTCAAGCATTGACCATCAAGGATCTCTCTATTATTATAATAATAAAAAGCAAAAAAGTCATGGACGCATTAAACTATTGTTGAAAAGCATATGATATTGAATATTAACGGAAACAAGACACTTAATTAGATTAAAATTTTGGTTTAGCAAATTGAATAAATATTTTTCTTTAGCATAAACAGAATGTTATCATAATCAAAGAAAAGTGTACAATAATGATAATTTTTTTTTAAAAAATTACATATAGAAATTAGAAGAAAGTAACAAAAACAAAAATTATCACGACCCGATCCAGACCATCGTGATTGACATCCACAGTAATCCTTCGGTGGGAGAACCATTACTACAACCCAGACTAAACAACTTAATGAAAACTAAAGTACTTAAAGATATGGAAGCAGGTTTAAATAACAATAAAAATGGAGTCTCCATAAACTCCAAGGTTTTAATAAACAACTAATCAAAATAATGAGGAAATTAACCCTGAGAACCTGAAAGTTATTGTACCAAAACTCTACTAATGACAAGTCTAAGAATAAGGGGTACAACCCCAAAACTAAACAAACACCCTTAACAAATAGTTTGAGTCCGAAAAGAGTGGACTTAAACAAGAAAGATCCATGGCAACCTGAAAGAACTGGTTCATCCTTGAATCTGATCACGCTCAACAGTCACCTAGCTAAGGTCTATTAATAGCAGCCTGAAAATGCTATGTACTCAACAAAGAACAAACAAGTGCAGTATCAGTACACAACCACTATGTACTGATAGGATCACGCGGCTATCCCAATAAGTGAAACACATGCAAGTAACCACAACAATATAAAACAAGCATATACCGAACAATACAATATTAGTCATTATTACGAACAACAAACAGTTTCATGATTCTCACATATCACAATTATATCAATTTAGAGCAATATACCGTCTTCCAATATCAATCATCATTAGATGTGAACGAAATCATCACAAGTAGATACACAACACAATTCAATGGTCCTCTCACGGAACCCAATTTAATGGTCCTCTCATGGAACCCACACCCAAATTGTTAGCATACCGAAACGTGGTACCCGATCTAATGTTTATGCCGGAATGTGGCAACCGATCCAATGTTTATGCCGGAACGTGGCTACCGATCTCATATTTATGCTGGAACATGGCTATCGATCCCATATTTATGCTGGAACGTGGCAACCGATCCAAGTTAGTATGTCAGATCGTAACACCCGCCCATTCAATAAACCACAATCACAATGACAATCACAATGTATATTCTCACAATCATACAACAAGAGATGATTCATGGCATACAATTATTCAATTATCCTCATTTACGATTAGGGTGATCAATAATGCAACATTCACATACATACATGCATTATAATGAAGCAATTACAAACATACATCACATAATCATAGAAATCACAACCATCACCTACCTGGAATCCAAGCTTGAATCCCCTAAGGCACTTGAATCTTCCTTTTCCGGATTCTTTCCACTTATTCTAGGTCTACAAACAACAATTTATACGCAAGGATCAACAATCAAGACCCAGTTACCCGGATCATAATCAATAATATCAATCCTAGGTCAAACCCTTGATCCTCATACCCAGATTAGGGTTTCTTCCACCATAAATCACAGATCAAAACCTTTTCCCTATGATAATTACCCAAGAAACGACGTTCTACGAATCGAAAACAGATTCGGGGAGTTAAAATCTAACCTTTAGCCTCAAGAATGGTGAAAAACAGTCAAGAACTCGTATGGGGTAGTCTCCTAGCTCTCAAAGTGTAGAATAAAGTCGTTTTGGGGTTTATTTACGACTTTAAATCTCGTCTGACAGCGGCCCTCACCTCGCTACAGTGACACCACCAGAGCGATCGAAACCACCACCAAAACGGCTTGCATGAAACAGTGAGCTAGTTTAATAATTTCAAGACCCCCATTTCACAACACACCTTTTACCAACGACGCTCAGAAAATACCGTTCACGCTAAGATTGATTCTGAGAGTTCTACTCACCCGAATTCAATTCCATAAAGTCGTACGGATTCCTTAACGACTTATCTAACTACTCATGTAATCAAAATCATAAATAAGTCACCCGATTGTTACCAGATTTTCCTACACCTCAAAGACTCCGATTTCGTTCAAATCAGGACTAGGTTAGAAAATCTGAAATTACTATAAAAAAGTTTTCTGACCCCAATTCTTTCCCCTTTGATTTTTCTCTAACGAAGAAATCAAGTCGTTACAAAAACATATGCATTTAGGTTTATGGACTTTTTGAATCTGAAATCATTGAATAATGTAGATTAGTCTAAGTCAACGAATTTGAATATTGACTAGAATAAGGTAATAAATTTTTTATGTAGAATTTTGTTGTTATTACGGCAGGCGGAGAGCAATACCTTATTAATCTAATTTGTGATTAAACTAAAAAAATAATTCTACAAAAATCTCATATATTTTATATCATCAATATATAATATTATAATACTTTATAATTGACTATATAACCTTGGAATTCGAAAGATCGTACGAGGAAACCAATGAAATGTCCAAATGTAATGTTATTCATTTTATTTTATTTTAAAATTTATTGTCTAATACTATTTGATTTGGAGTCAAATTAATTCAAGTTTAGTAGAAACAACGTCAAGTAATTACTTTTTTGGCTCCGTCTTTAAGAAAGTCATTGTATTGAAGTTTTAAATTCAAGATAAAATTCTAAGATGTTCAATATTCACGTAGAATTTAAAATTTTATAATGGTGACCATTCACCAATTACGCGAGCTAAAAAGGTGAATTTAATCCTCCGAATTCTACTTCCGAAAAGTTCTATTTTAGAGATAAAATACTTTCTATCAGAGGTAGATATATGATTCATATCATATGAATGCACTATTGAAAGAGAAAAAAGTAAAAATTATGAGGAAATTGGATCTATGTATAGATAGCTCAATATTCAACTAAGTGCATCATTTAACCTTCTTGAGAGCACAAACATCGACAAATAATATCAAAACAATTCTACAAAATACACGTAAATAAAATATCTAGTCTAGTTTAGAGGAAAGATCATGAATTCACGTCAGAGGCAAATCTAAAATTTTGAAATTTACCTCAACTAAATTTGGATAAGTTACTCAACATTCAATCAAGAGCACTATTTAATCATTTTGGAACATCGATGCCAACAGATAATTAGCGAAGAAACTATAGATTCAAGTGCATTACAATTTACATACTAAATTCGCTCTTGGTTCACGTGCACCGTAAAATAGGTTATAAATCCGTCCCTCCTCCCTATCAAAGAGAATTACCATAATTCTTTTTTTTATATATATATATATAATTCTTTAATTTCAACTTTTCACATGATATATTAAAAATTATAAAATTAAATAATATTTTAATACATTCTATATATCTTTAGTTTAAAATCATTTGATTCAATTTTTTTTTCATTTTCTTAAACTCAATATCACATCAAATTAGAAAAACAGATTAATACGGAAGGATTATATCTCAACTCCCACATGGTGAGACAATAATGGGGTCCAACACAAGAAAGAAAAGGAATTAAAGATTCCCCGTGATTTGCGGCTATCCTCACATGAACCCCTTTGAGTTTTATTTTATCCAAAATAGTTTTGTAAAATCACACAATTTGATTATATTTGCACATAAAATTTTCAAATTTTAGGCTCTTATGATATATTGAGTCGAATTTAAAATATGAAGTTAATGAGTTTTATATCGATATAATTAGGTTACTATTCATTTCATTTTAAAAGAAAGTCTAATCGTTTGACCATGTTTTATTGTGAAAATAGAAAAAAAAACAGTTTTTCTTTTCAAGTGAAAATGAAATTTAAAAATTAGAGTTGTGTTTGATTATATACAAATTGAAGTTGTTTTTCAACTGTTGTGAGTAATATTGAGTGAAAATAGTTTTTTGGTGTTTTTCAAATTTCTGAAAATGTTGAGTTGAATTTTAAAATTTTATGATCAAACGTGTTTTTCAAAGTTCAACTTAAAAAAAAAAAAAAAACATGGCCAAACATAGTTGTTAGGTACCTAAACTTCCACTTTATTGGCAAATAGTTTGATTCATCACCTTGTAATACTCTTCGCATTTCCCCTTTCCTTTCCCCTACCCCCAAAATTGGAAAAAAAAAATCATCTCAAAATATTAATCATGTTTTGTTTTTGAGAGTCGAATTACATAAACTTCAATTCTTATTTGACTCTTCTTGATTTGACACACCTATTAAAAAACGTTAATAAGAGGTGTAACAACCAATTTTATTTATTTATTTTCTTAAATTACTCAACTAATTGTGGTATGGGAAGGTGTTGGGCAATTTGTAGTTGGGAGGGAGAGGGGAGTTGTCTTTAACAATGAAAACGATAATATTCTTCATGCATGTTAATTATGCAATTGACAAAAAATATATCCACAATTATACGTTTTCTAGTGCAATTAATTTGACTAAAAAATAATGACAAAACCATTATAGTCATACTGCACTTAAATTGGTTATATTTCGCAGTTAAAAAACGTAGAGCTAAGATTTTAAATTTACAAGTTTTAATTCTAATAGAGATGACTTGTTCTAGTTTTTATAGAAGAAGTTGACAGTAGAATTTAATTTTGATCATCATTTTCATATATATGTAATAGTGTGATAAGAAGATCCGACTTTGATTCCGATTGTAAAAAATGATAGGAATAAATGTTTGATAGAGGGAATCGATCATGGAAATAGTCACAAACAAATGTTGAGCCTTGAAGAATACTGAAGGTTCACTAGAGGCTTAGTCAATTTTAACATGTGTCAAATATGTGCTATTGTGAAACTTAAATGAAGACACGATTTATTTGATTCGTTAGGATTCTTTCGAATCGAAGGTCGTGAGGAGAAAACAATTTCTCTATTCTATAAAGATAAAAATAAATTTTTGTACATTCTATTCTTTCGAGATGTTATTTGTGAAATTACACTACATAATCAAAACTAGATTTGAGTGAACTAAATAATTAATTAGAGTCATAAAAAAAACCTCAAATTATAAGTACATGCGGAATATAAAAATAACATAATAATAAGTTTGTATTTTTCTAAAAAAAACAAAATAGTCTTCATTGAACATGAATTTAAACAACATAGAAATTCAAATATAGACTTTATTTGATTCCTAAGATTAGCTAGGTACTACAACTAGATTTGATATGATTGACTTAAAGAAATAATTAGATAAATCCACAAAGATTCAAGTAAATCCAAATTCAACATAAAAATAACATTCTAATAATTTTGTATTTTTATATTTAATCATGAACATAATTAAAATAATCAAGAAATTCACAATTCAATCGTTAGAATCAAAACTGTCTTTTCCACAAAAGTAAGAAATAAAGCAATTTCTTTAATTTAATTAATTAAAAGGGAATAAAATAAATTAAATATATAATGACCCAGCTATTTGTCCTAGCAATAAATAGCGGGAGAGGACTTGTAAGTTGTAATGAAGTAAATTAAAGTAACCTTCTTTTTCGGAATAGATTAAATTTCTTCATTCTTAATTAAATATTTTAAATTTAAATTCTACTTATAAAGCAAATCCAGACAGTTAGTGAGCATTGCAGGCTGAGCCGTAACTTTTAGGATAAATTCTTATTTTAACATAAATATGAGATTTAAGCAACAAAAAAATGGAGTATTGGTAACACGAAATGTGGCCACCTCAGACTATTAACATCATACATTCCATCAAAATAGATATCATATAAAACATTTCTTTCTTTAACGAATTTTATATGATGTAAATTCATAATTTCTATATAAAAATCAAATATCAATAAAAAAAAAAAAATAGCTTGTGTACATATAATATAACACATACAAAACATAGTTAGTTATATGTTTAAAAAACATATTATTATTAATTATGAAATGAAATGGTCGTATCCAGGGGCGAATTTATGTATATTTTTTGGGTCATCTGAACCCGTGGTCATCCGATTAAACTCGATATATTACTTCTATAATTATTAAAGAATATATTAAATTAAAACTTGTTGAACCTGTTCTCAAGATGACTGGATGGTTCACTGGTACGACTGCAAGATTTCAACACAAAGGTTGCAGGTTCGATTCCAGCAAGCCCAAGTTCGCTTCAATTTATTTTTACTAACTAAAAACATGTTTTTCATTAAAAAAAAAAAAGAAGCTAAATTCTGAAAGTTTTGTGGTAATGTAATTTTTATGTATTGCTCGCTTAGTTATTGTTATTATAAATTTTTTGATCTTATTTTCAAAGCAGTAGTGCACCCATTTTTTTAAAATTCTAGATTAATCTCTGGTCGTATCAAAGAGAAAAGAGGTGAATAAAATTGCATGTGCACACATGGATGGGGCCATTGCATTTGTACTAAAACAAAGTTAAAGTCCTACACATTCAATCATTATATTAGGGGGTATTACCCACCCCAGCCCGCACCCACCCACGCACCCACCCCCTTTCAATTCCTATGGTTCAAAAGTTTAGATGTAGCTCTTTGTTGTAACATATTACTTTTTTTAATTTAAGTTATATATATTATCAGATGTTTTTTTAATTAAAAAAAATTAATAATTTCATTTTTTCCATTCGCTTGTAGTACGATATTTGGACTCAAAAGTTAGTTACAACTTTAAATTCGATTGGATTTGGCCATATCTGTCCCAACTCATTAATTCTTTTTATACTATTATATCACTTGTACTTGTTTATATCAAGGATAATCTGTTCTATTTTAAAAATTATAAGTTTTCGATTCTAAGGAGACTTACTTATTCTCATTATTGAGAACATTTGAATGACTTGATGATGTAAGAAGTTATTTACATTGACGATGTATATGATTTTATTAAATCTTTTTCTTTTGTTAATTATAAATTATGTCTTGATTGGTGTAAAAGTATTTTGTCTTATCACATTACTTAAAAGGTCAAGAGAAAATACATAAAGTCCCTATCGAATTTAGACCTTATTTTGAAGTAGACACTTAAAGTTTGCGAAAGTCTTATTATACCACTAATCTATTTTCTATCAAACTAAATATGTCATTTTGATCCAACTTCTGCACCTGCTGTGTTTTCACATTTTTAGGGCGCATGAGTGTCTTAAAAAACAACCCCAAACCAATATAAAACGGCCATGTGGCATTGTAAATTGAATTTTTTATTTTAGATAAAGACCCATCTTTCCCAAATTAATTCAAACACCATTGAAGCTTGCTACAGTGTCATGACGAGTCAACACTGCAATATCTCTCAAACTTCAATTCACTTTCACAGGATGAGTTACATTAAATCAAAAACAATCCTCGAATTTTTGACTTTTTTATAAAAATCCATTTTCAGAAAGAGGATACCACACATAGATGCTAGCTTCTCCTTCGTCCACTGATAATATTATTCAAAAATTGAAGAAAAACTCAGACAAAACACACAGAAAGCCAATAAAAAAAAGAGATTGACCTCAAAAATATTTATTGTTCATACTCCACTAGATTCTCTCAAAACAACCTCATTAACCGATACAAATAAATTAGAACTTATTAATATTAATTTTATGTAAGAACTGAAACAGCCCAAAGAGTGAAAATTACATCAATCTTACTTCAGATCACTCAACATCACAATTTTAGGGAAGAAAAAGATAGAAAAAAATTGATTAGGAAGAAAAGATAGAAAAAAATTGATTAGGAGGAAAGGTTAAAATGTGAGCGGGTCAAGTTAACAACCCGACCTTTATAAAAATGGGTAGAAAAATATAAATAATTATATTATTTTATTAGGGGGTGAGAGACTCGCGTGGAGAATTGGAGTAAAAATTGCTAAAAATAGCGTATTTAATTTGGTTGAAAATTGTTCAATGAGAAATAGAACCCTCGCAGACTTTAAGTGTCTACTTCAAAACAAGGTCTAAGTTTAGTGGAGATTTTATGTTTTTTCTCAAAGGCCAATGCACGTAATACTCTACACACATCAATTGATGATTTTTCTTCTTTTTAAAAAAAAAAAAAAAAAAAAAAACTGAAAAACAATATGTCAAAATAGTGTATTTCTCTATAGAAATATTATATATGCGCTAGTACACTTTTTTATATGTGAAAAATATCTATATTCCTTTATATTTAGAATCAAAATATTGTTACACTTCGTAATTAAGCAAAATCTCAATATAATTCATAATTAGGAGCAAAACTATAGCTATATTCGAAAAAAATTCAATCAGCATTAAATTAACTTGGTACAAGTGGGATTATTAGGTTGACATAAATTTCTTTGTTTTTCCTTTAAAGGTTTCAAATAAATAATTTATAGTCTATTTATTAAAAAACTCCACAATCAACGGTTCATTTTTTAAAAGAAGTAGCTTCTACTATGTCCGTGATTAGAGGGTTTTTATTCTTTTATTTTCTCCTACACCATCAATAATTAAAAGATGTCTCCATTTTGCGTTTGGGAAAAAGTATTCGGTAGGGAGCCTTTTTTTCTAAATTGGTTCTACATAACGTGAATTTAAATTAATCAGACTCTAATGAGGATATCAAACGCTAATTAAAAATAATAATACATGCTAACAATTATATGAGAAGAAGAAAAGTGATAAATTATTGTGCTTAAATATACCACACCTATTAAGAAAACAATTACTGACATCATAAGTTTACCATTTTAGCCCTATTAATTATGAAGTGAATGAATTAAAAACATAAGATTTTTAAGAAGTTCTACCCCCATAAAACTTAATGGTGTTTGCATCATTATTAAGTAATTTAACCTTAGCAACTAAAGTTAGAATGCATATCAATAAATCATGATTAAATAATATAAAAAAATATCTTTATTATAATATCATTTTTCTTTCTATCGTTTGGTTGTTATAGAGAACATTATAATATAACATATATAACATAGTATTAAAGATTGATTTTCGAAAAAATATGATTGTTATATTAAAATATTGTGATAAATAGTGACTATTATAGAGAAGACTGACTTTACTTATGCTATAATGAAAAAATATTGTGTTGCATTTATTAATTGAATAAATATTAAGTGTAAATGAAAATTATCTCAAGAGATGACAATAGAACGAGACAAGATGATTTTTTTTAAAAGACAGTCAAAAGTTGGGCTGGAAATGACAAGACTGAGACGAGTTAAATGAAATATCAATTTTACTATTTAAAATTCGTTGAATTTATTAAACAGCGAGTATACGTATAACGCTCATGATGAAGAGGCCAATAACATGTCACAAAGACGGATGATAATCCAGGCGAATCTCACTTTGAAATGGAAGAATTCGAATAAGGCACACCATAAATTTACATGAAACGTTCATTTATTTTTCGACTCAATAATCACCGTAAAGTTTATATATAGTTCACATATAATAGTAGTCATAACCACAAACAGTTATCTAGAGTTCAAATATGAGATTTTTAATTAACTGCGAAATAATACTATTTATCCACCACAATTAAGAATAGTAGATCGAACTCGAACATGAAATTTAATCGACGGAATCTCATTAATTATATGAAGTGATAACACATGCACAAAATTCAATATTATAGATTTATAGGTACGTACCATGAAATGGCCTATTGATTATAACTTATTAGCAAAGAAAGTTTGACCTAAAAACTAATTGATGCCCCTATACCCCATCCCCTTCTAATTTATTAATTTATTTTTAATAAACAAAATTACATTAGATTATTAACCTGTATTCACCAATAATTTTCATGAAATTTGTAAATTATTTGAGTAATTTAATCTGCGATAAAATGTTACCTATCTTATTTGTCTGGTTACTAATTTTGCTTAAGAAATTATTTTTTAAAATAATTTAATTGTCTAATGGAAGTCAATTTATATAGGAATCAAAAACTTTATTAAGAAAATTTAAAATATATTAAAAGATAAATATACAAAAAAAATAAATAAAGAAAATCCGATATTTACTTATATAAAAATAAAAATAATAATTCTAATATTGTATATATACAATTTAGTTTTTCAGCTAAGCCAAACATCTGGCATTCCACTGGCTCTCCAATAGACAAGTCAATTATATCAAATCACTTGACTTTTTCATATATAAATTTCTTTATATGTTGATAACTTTATTACTATTTTATTTTATTTAAGTGATCTAATTATTTACGTATCTTGTTTACACTATGCATGTGACACATTTTACATTCTCCTGAGATCACACACAAGTGGTCCACCAGCCCAAGCCTCACAAGACAAAGTGAAAATTGATTAGATGATAAGTATTTGTATTTTTAATTCTGAGATGAATGAATTTGACCCATCAATAAATTTTTAAAAATATATTTAAAAATCATGAAGTTTCGAGTAATTTAAATAATTAAAGCCTAAAAGAGAAGTGCCCAATTAAAGAATAGTTCCCATGCAACTCTAATAAATACATGCACGTGTGGTGTGGATATATATACAACTAATATATGAACTTAAGAAAGAGACATATTATTTAAACTCAAACAAGAGAGGAACACAACCTAGCTACATGCCCATGAGCCATGACTTATCACCAAGAAGCTAATGCACGTGTGTCTCATTAATTTGATTTTAATGTTCATTGGGTGGGGGGTGGTTTCGTCTGAAAAGGTGGATCTAAAATAAATTATGTAAGTTCAATTGAAATATAATCAATTCGAACTATGTATATATATTGCATGTGTATCTCATTAATTTGATTTTGATGTTCAACAATTTTAGAGGGGTTGAGGTGAAAATGATTAATGCTTTCGTCTAAAAGGGTGGATTTAGAACAAATTATGTAGATTCAAGTGAAATTATTATATATAAAGAATGAGCGTCTCATTAATTAAATTTTGATGTTCAATAGTTGAGGTGTAGGGAAGGGGATGAGTGAGTGGCTTCGCATTCAAAGGCGAATGTTTGGATAATGTAGATTCAACTGAAATTATTATTTTTAACTTGAATCAAATTCCACCAGACTTCATGGAATTTCTGATAAAATCTATTGAAAAGTATCTTATCATGAAATGTTATCGTTAAATTTTATTCTTTACGTCTAAAATCCAAGATCTCCAACATTGTTTTTGGCAGAAAGTATGTATTATATACACATATACAAAAATAGATACTACTAAAAATGGAAAATTTATGATTAAATTTTTCACCAAAAAATTGCTCATCATAAACGTTTTCAACATTTGTTTTGTCATAAATCCCATGATTTTTGACGAAATTATAACGATATATAACATCAGTTTTGAAATTATTCTCTTTTAGTAAGTGAACTTTAGGAATATAAAATACAACGACATTCATTCTGAACTAATTAACTCCGAACTAGATCCAAATAGTTGGAAACTAGAATTTCATAACTATGGTGTACTCAATTTTCATTTTCTGAAACCTACAAATAGCATTTATGCCTAGACAACATGTGGACCTCAGATGTTAGTTCTAAGTAATTTAATTATGTGGCTGGAACAGAAACAGGAAGTGGTTAATAAATAGTTCGAATGATTTTTTTATCAAAAATTTTTAATTTAAATTATTGACTACTATAATTTATAATATTTTTTACTCATATAATATCTAAATATGTAAATTTTATTTAAGCGAATCGAATAATTTATGTGAAAATTTAATTTAAATATTAAATTAATTTAACTCACGTATTTCGAATCAAAGGTAAATAAATTAGAAAGGGGAAGTAGTAACTTTTATATGTATCTTCCTATATTGGTCAAGTTGTAAAATATCTTCGATATAATAATATTTTTATGATAATATTTTATTATAAAAAATTTAAAAACTGAAATTAATTTTATGTTATATTATATATTTTATTTAATTATATTTCATTTTAAGAGTAAATTAAAAAAATATTCAGATAAACGATGTCAGAGTTTGATGTATGACATTGTTGAAACTTGAATATGTCTCACAATTTAATTTGAGGCAATTTAACAAAAAATATGCAATTTCCTCAAAAAAAAAATTTGTGTGTTATCCCATGAATATTTTTGATGATATGATCTTTTGATAATTTTCTTGAAAATTTTTTACAGGACCTTCCGTAATTAGCTAGGGGAGTTGTATGTATATTAGCCACACTATGATCTGCAAAATATTTTTGGTATTTAGGAGCAATTTAACAGGAATTAAGCGATTTTATCTATTTTTTAGGTATGTTAGCTCATTAAATTATTGGTGAGAAAGTTTCTGGATGGTGTTTTTGAAATATTTTTACGGGTCCATCCTAATGAGTTGGGGGAACAATACGTGTAGCAGCCTCACCAATTTTTTGGACATTTAGGAGCTATTAAACAAGAATTAGGCAATTTTACAGTTTTTCGTGTGTGAGCCCAGGGTGATAAGGATTCCAGGCAGTTTTCTTGAAAACACTTTACGGGACCCTTCGTAATGAGTTAGGAGAGCTCTACGTGTAGCCTCATCATTATCCGTGACATTTTTAAGCATTTAGGATCCATTTAAAATGAATAAAACGATTTTCTTAGTTTTTCGTGTGTGTTAGCCCATGAATATTTTGGTGACATGGTTTCCAGGAATTTTTGTAAAAAAACTTTATGGGACTCTCTATAATGAGTTGGGTAGAAGTATGTGTATCCTCACCTTATCCACGACATTTTTGGGCATTTAGGAGCCATTTAACATGAATAGGCGACTTTCTCGAATTTTTCATGTGTGTTAGCCCATGAATAATTTGGTAATATAGCATCCGAAAGATTTTTATGAAAAAATTTCACGGGACCCTCCATAATGAGTTAGAGACTAGTACGAGTAGCCTCACCATGAACCAAGACAAATTCTTAGCATTTAGGGGTCCATTAACATGAATTAAGCGATTTTATCAGTTTTTGTGTGTATTAGTCCATGAATATTTGGTGTTTTGGCTTCCGGACGATTTTCTTGAAAAAAAAAATTTATGTGACCCTCCGTAATGAGTTGGGGAGCAAAACGTATAGCCTCACCATGATCCATGACATATTTTGACATTTAGAGCCATTTAGTATGAATTAGATGCTCTTGATTTCTTCACATGTATACTTTTTATTTTTTGAAGTGCCTTAATGAAAGTTTTAGGTCTGCCACTGATTGTCTCCTTGTATGGTTTCAGTCCAATTCATTCATTTGAACCCTAATTTATTTTCGAAGAAATATTTTACACTATAACTCTCTTCGTGTTCTTAATGAGCGTAAAAAAAGTTAAAGCGGCACTTCAAATCAGAAGAAAGGAGTATTAGATAACAAAAAAAAAATTCTTGTGTTTTAGTTTTTTCTATGTTTCATCTAAATTATCTTGGGTCTACAAAATAAACTGTTTATAGCCCAATAAATTACTATTTGGATAGTCATTAATGGGCCAAAAGTAAAAGGAGCACATTGGGCCATTGATGCAACATCCTTTTTTGTCTTATAATTTTTATTTTTTTAAAAAAGTACAATCAACTGATATTCGTGACACAATTAATTCAGGTTCGCATCGTATAAAATCCATTAATGGAGAGAGTGTTCTCCACAAGAGATTCTCCATTCCCAAGCCATGTTTCGTAGTTTGCTTCCCAAACTGAGCCAATTCTATTGAATATCTATGTATAATAAACTTCAAATCCAATAGTATAAATGGATCAAGAGTTCGATGATCTACAAAAGAATTATAAAAATTGATAAATTTCACATCTTGAATTCATATCTGATGTTAATAAGTACAGTCAAACCTCTCTATATAACAATCATTCTTGTTAACAATATTTCACTATAACAATCAAGGTTCTTTGAAATCGATTTTTCAACATTTAGCTATAACGATCAAAATATATCTGAACAAATAGAAAGATTTCCTTCTATATACAATAACTATAGTTTTTTTTTTCTTTTTGTTCTATGATGATATCTTGAATTGAGAAAAGTAATTGAACAAACACAACACTAGAGACATGGCAAAAAAATAAATAAAATGGAATTCAAAGATTTAGTATCTAATGTATATAGTCATTGGAATATAATAACAATCTATATATGCATTTTATAAAATCATAAAAATTCTCTCTTTTGAATTGAATCATTAATGATCTCTAAGCCAGTCCTCTTCTTTTTTCTTTCTTTGTGGCTTTTTCATGGCTTCACAAATTAATTAATTAATTTAATTAATCTGTCTTTTTGAGAAATGAAACTGGTTTTAAACCATGTTTCATAGCTGCATCCCAAACTAAGTCAATTCTGTTTACATCAATTGCCCCAACTTCATGATGTGTCCATCCTTCCAATGAATGCACCACCCCTCCTGCATGGCATGCATGGACTACCCCTCTCTCCATTGTATACTGTTAAAAAAAATTAAGAAAAAAAAATTAATCTTGGATGAAAAATTAAATATAGAAATTAACTTAAATAGTCGTCCATCCAGAAACATAACCGACAAATGTATAATTAGTGTATATTTATAGTATATGTATATTGACTAATAGTTGTAAGTAAATATTTTTGGCTGAGCGGCCAAATGTGTAACTTTTTGTACTCCCCCTGTTTCAATTTGAATGGTATAAGTTTGACGAGAAAGAAATTTTAAGAAAAAATTAACGACTTTGAAAATTTGTAGTCTCAAACATGTCATAATATTTGTGTGGTGACTGTAATTTTTTGGACCTAGTGGTGTGGTAACATTTGTGTAGCTATAAGACTTTTGAGAGATGTGGTCTTTAACAAGTTGTAACATTCGTGTGGTAGTAAAGTTTGTTGTTAAGGAAAAATGAGAAGTTTAAAGTTAAATGATACTAAATAATGTCAAACAAGTTGAAACGGAGTGAATAGTTCTTTTAACTATTTCGTCGACAGCATACACTTCCTCTATTCTAATAAAAACCTATTTTACTAGACATAAAGTTTTAAGAAATAAATGAATACTTTAGAAACTTATGATATTAAGCATGTAACAATAATAATTGTTTAACAACAAGAGACTGTTATTAAGGATAAATCGAAAAGTTTAAGTAAAATCGTTTCAAAATTTAGAAATGGATCATTCTTTTAAAACAAAGGGAATTAGGTCACATAAATTGGAACGAAAATAAGACGTGTGAGGAGAGATAAAAGTGTAGTTTAGACAACTAATCTTACACTAAATGTTTTTTTTTAAAAGACGTGTGCAAAGATCTGAAAAGACAGATTATATAGATCGAAAATAGTATTTAAGACATACCTCACAAGAAGAAACTCCTTGAACGTCTTCTGGTAATCTCATAGCTGCAAGATCACCATAAGTACAATCTCTTCTAAATGCCAAAATTGGAGGAACCACAAATTGATGAAAATGAGTTCCTTTAGGTGCATAACTTTGCTCTCTTGGTGTAATCCATTTTCCAACAATCCATGCCTATAAATATCACAAACCAAATAAACAAAAAAAAATTTAATTGACAATAATAAATAATATTTCTTTCACTTTATTCTAATTTTTATTTACTTATATGTGCTATATCTGGTCACCTAACATATAACTACGTACATACAATGCCTTTCTAACTGAAAAGGACAAGTGCAACGATAAATAATTGTAACATTTTTTATTACTTTATCCTATATTTCAATTGAGTATAACTCTTATACAATAACAGTATAATTGTTTTTATATTCTAGTTTATTAGGTTATCTAATAGATAATTGTGGCATACATGTAGGGGCAGAGCTAAAACCAAGAAAAGGGGATTCAAATGAATGAAAAAGGTCATTTTCAATAAATTTTTGGCTCAAATAAAATATTTTAATAGAAATTAAAAAAATACAGATCAAAGAAGTCACGATAAATTAAAAAAAAAAAAAATTACAAGTTGTTAAATAAATAATATATATTTACCTTGCAGTTTTTGGCAGCTTGATACTTTGTAACCTGGACTAGATATTTTTGATGTTCAACAGGAGCTTCCTTTTGAATTTTTTGAAATCTTTCAGTAGACGTAGTTAACATCTGTAATTTTGCATTAAAAAATGATTATAGATGAATATTATTTAACTTCCAAATTAAATAAAAAAAAATTGTACAATTTACATCCCCTATACAATACTGAATTAATAAATAAACAGGTTATTAATCTATTAAAAAATTAGGTGTGCAACTCAAAATGAGCTACACTGAGCTAATAAATAAACGAATCATTAATTAATTAACATGTCTACACTTACATATGCAAATTTGTGATTGACCTAATTTTATCATCGATAAATAAAATTACATCATATAAATTGAAACGAACGGAACAGAGATTGTGAGATACTTACAAGAACTCGAACTTGTCTTCTACATAGGTAAAGAGCAATAACTCTACCAAGTTTAGAAGTAGCTCCAGTTAAAAAAACTTCACTAACATTTTGTGGAATTTCTTTTAGAATTACTGCTGCTGTTAATGTATTTCCATGAACAACTCTAACTTTAAGGTTAGGATGTTTGTTCACAAATAATGTTCCACCTCCATTTAGTGCCTCATTCTGAAAATATACAAAAATAAATAAGATTAAAATAATAATTAACTTTGATGTATTTTTGTATAATAAATAATTACATAATCAAGTCAGTTACGAAATAAAAACTTATAATCGATTACAAGAGGTTAAATTGCATTAATAATATAAAAAAAAAATGATATACACGCTATCGTCGATTTATATAAGTTAAGTCCTATTGAAAAAAGCAAAAAGACTAGAGAAAGTTATTGGGAAATGTATATCTTTTATATAGTTTGAGACACCTCTTTAATGATAAAAAGAATAGATAGAATAGTATATATTTGAAGTGTAGGTTACTTTCATCATAAATGGATTTAAATAATTATTATACAGCTACGCACCTTCACTATTTTTATTGTAGCATTAATGAATGAAAGGTTCATTTGCCTACCATATTTTAAAAGTTTCAACCAACCTAAGTGAACATCACATGCAAATAAACAAATTACACTTTAAACTTAGACTTTTCTTTTATGATCGCGATGTTCAGATCAATTTTTATGCATCATAATTAATTTTACGAGATATCTGTAACCTCTCACCAATAATAGATATCAGGTAACTAGACTTTTTGACGATCTAACTCCACATTTCTAGTTAAGAATAAAAAATTATTTTTGTTACGCAATTTTTCATTGATAGGTGTGTTGAACTTAACTTTGCACAAATGGCACGTTGCTACATTTTTTATATCATATAGTAGCACATGTATTAGTCTTTTTTATATATTTGATTACCATGTGACAAGAACCTGATGCCTAATGATCAAATTTTATAAGTAATTAAATTAAGAAATCAAGATTGATGTCAAATGATAAGTGTTTCTCTATTCTTAATTAAAGTCTCAAAATTTCTATTCTTTAAATAAAATTGTCATTTATTAAGCAGCACGTTAACACATAAATGTAAAATTTAAAATAATCGAGCCTCAAAAAATTATGGGTGCGGGGGGGTTAAAAAAAATACCTTATTTAATGCAGCAAGGCTGATAACTTTGACTCCCAATTTATCAGCTCTAAGAATTGCTTGCTCTATTTGGTTATTAATTCCTTCAGCTGCAAATGGCAAAAAATACTGCCACAACAAATAAATCATCAGAATTAAATAACACTTCAAAATATAATAATTTTTCTTTTAAAATATTCTTCAAAAAATAAACTATAGAAGTATCATCGAAAATATAATTAAGTACAGAAAAGTAATTTTTTTCTATTTTAAATGAGATAATCACTACAAAATCAGTCCAATTAATACTTATATTTTATCAGGTTTTTTAACCCAATCAATTTAACCTTAACAGTTAAAAATTAAAGTCAAAATACATAGCACTTAACCGTGATTAACTAATCATATGTGTGTCATAAACATATACATCTCTAAAATGTACTAAAATTTATGAATTCCTATAATAATATCAAATTAATATACAATATTGATTGAGTTCACAATAAAATGGTGAATATTTGTTACTAATACATAAACATAGTCTCTATATATATATAAAAAAAAAAAACTAATTGTATTCACGTGTATATAGTTACAAGCTAGATTCACCTCTACATAGAAAATAAATTTCACTTGTTTACCTCATGAAAAAAAAAAAGTTAAGTGGGTTAGAAGTATAATAAAAGAGAAATAGAGGGGGTAAAAGGATAATATTAACAAACCTGAAATCCAAAGCGAGGAACAACCCAAGTTTGATGTAATCGACCCCTCAAGTTATAAAAAGTTGCTAAAAAGACCTTGGAGTATGCCCACATGACAAACATGAACACAAAAACTAATGGCAAAAATGGAAGCAAAAAGAGTCTTGTGCAAAATGGTGTTGAAGCAAATGATCTGAATAAAAATGGTGCATGCATTGCAGAAGTCATGTCTACTACATGAGCCAAAAATACAAAATCTGGTACCCTCCCATTTTTACCTGCAAAAAAAAGACAAAATTAATAGATATTTTTTAAAAATTAGATAAGAATTTGAATGATATTCGAGTAAAAATTCGAAAAAAAAAAAATTATTTGAAATTGATGCATGGATATAGATTTTCGGCGAAAGAAGTTTAAGATTGAAGACGAAAGACATTTTTGATAATTGTCAAGATGTATTTGAAGTTTGGACATAAATCTCGACCGATGTTTTAATTGAAAATTTGTATTTTCAATAAAAATATGCATAGTCAAATAAATATTTGCAATAGGGATAGGATTTATGTGAATTTAGCAGTAGAGAGATGGATTTAAAATTGTAAGTTAATAAATTATGATAAAAGTTATACTTGAAAAGCACATGTTATATGTTTTTATCGTTTTAAATTACTAAGATAATGTTTATTTTGAGATACATTTGATACACCTAGTGGGTATATATTTTTTTTCTTGTACTTTCACCCACAACTTATTTATGACAATTTATATGAGTATACTACAAATATATAAATTTAATAATTATCCAACTAGTTTTTTCTCTATTAAATAGTAGCCGTCTCATTTTCAATTTAAAGAAAGAAAATATTTAATGATGTTCATAGTTGTCCTTGTAGTATTAAATTAACACTTTCCTTTTTCCATATTGATATATACTTTTAACTACAAAATTGACAAAACAATTTACACTATAAAATCAAGTAAAAATAATTATATGTAATTAATCTTAAAAAAAGAAGTTAGTAATCTGTAAATTAAGACATGTAACCACATGAATAATTAAATTGCTATGACAATTAAAATAAATTATTATACTCCTAATAGTTTACATAATTAGTTATATTCGATATCGTTAGATTATATTAAGATGTATTATATATGGTAAGTAGTACTTCTTCATTCTTGATTAGAGGGTACGGATTTAATCTCACGATATGAAATCGTTGGTACCGGAGAATCTTAGTATCTCAATTGGTTGTTTATCTGAACTTTCATCGTATTGATTAGGGTTCAATTTCCCACTTTATAATCCTCTTTTACCCTTCTCCTATCCCATTTTTTTTTTCAAAAAATAGATATGAAATATTTACCTGATTCAATACTTAATTTTGTGTGCATTTCCCATGATTTTGGGTTAAGTGTGTTGCCTAATACATCAAAAATTGGCATAAATAGGCAATAATTGGTCTCCTTTTCTGTATGGTGTAGACTATGGTACCTGTCAAATTTATAGCCAAAAAATTGAAAACCAATAAATTGGTTGTTAGAAAATAATAATTAAAGAAATAAATGAGCAAAATAAAGGCACTTTTTATATATAAAAAAATAATTTTACATTATGGCATTAAATTTCTTTATTGCCTATGACAGAGGTACACCAACTTTTATCAACCATTAAATTTTTTTGAAGAGTGTATTTAATGTTTTTGTCAATATGCAAAAAAATATTGTTAGAAATTCTGTAAAAAATTCCTAAGGAAATTGGGACATTTAATTTACAATAATCTGATTTCAATAAATATTTAAATTCAATTTACAATTTCTCAAGGTAAAATAATACATATCCATGTATAGTATCTATCTTTCATAATTGTTGCACATTTTTGAAGAAAAATATTTACCAACTTTAATCTTAAAAAGAAATATCTCTCTCTCTTAAACATTTCACTAGTTATAGCAATATAATACAAATAATCAACTTTTAAAAAGTGATAAATATATATATTTTTTTAAAACATCAAATATTTTATATAATTTTTGAACAGGGAAAAATGATTTTTATTAATCTCTTATGTGTCAAAATAACGACCTATTAAGATTTGATTTTATAAAAAATAAAAAAAATTATAATTGGCCACAAAACCAATAGACACAAACTTTCTGCACAAATTACTGAAAAGTTAATCTTGTTTTCTACTCAAAACAATAGTTAAAAATCACGTTGTTACAATATGTTGACAATAATTTATACATAATTTATTTTTAAAGAAAAGTAAAGGACAAATCGATGCAGAAAGTCTTCAATGTTAATTGTGTTCGAAGCTAGGGTTGCATCTCAAAAAGTGTAATATATACTATTTTAATTAATTATTTCACGACTTGAATATGTAACTTATAAATTGCACGAAAATTTATGTATAAATTATTACTCTCACGTTCAATAATAAAGAGAGAGTATACTTACGTTGGAGTGTAGATCAAATACTTGAGAAAAGGAATTGCTTCAAATAATTGATGAGAAATAATCTCAAAATTGCAATGTCCCAAACATCTTAGCCAATCAAATATCAACACATAACCATAAATCATAGTTAATGATCCATATCCCAATAAACAAGATCCAAGAATTGGAATTCCAATAATTCCACCTAATATTATGTGCTCAAAAAATGTAGCATGACCAGCTGAAATTTCCATCCAAAAACCAAAGAGTTATTAAAAAATAAAATAATTATAAATACAATTAGTATGGATTTATCTTATATATACTAACAAAATAAAAATATTTTTACATTATTATTGTAGTTTAACCTGTTGTAGCAAATAAAGGCAAAGTTATAAGGACGAAAAATTATATTGTATAAATCAAGCATAAGTGATTTTAAAATTTATGATTTATATATAAATTGATAAATCCCTCCGATATACAAAAACTTATAATATAATAAAGGGGTTCAAAAGTTACTTTAGATCATCGGTTCAAAATTTAGGTGTAACATTAATTATTGTATTTTCTAAAATCATGTTGTTTTAATTTCTGAATTCACCGCTGATGACAAGTACATGTTTTGTTTTCCATGTAGCTAATTCCATTTAATATGAGACTTGTAGTTATCTTATAGACGAGTTATAATGTTTAAATTATGATTAAATCACTTAAAATGTAACTAAAAATAAGAACTTGATCATAATAAGTGGAATTAGTCATCTAAAAAAAGGTAAATAATATTTTCTACTACAACAAATTAAAATATATTGATAATGTAAAAATTCTTTATACTATTTAATAAGTGAATAAAATAAATTACCTGTAAATGGTTGGGGTACTGGTGAAGAATGATGAAGTGAATGATAATTGTTGAATAAATAGTTTCCATGAAAGCATTTATGCAAGAAATAATAAAGTGGCTCTGAAATTGTTATATGGAGAACTATAATAGCCAAAAATCCTCTAAAATCCCATAAAGGAAGATTTATTTGGTCTTGAAGCATGTAGAAACCTAATGAACCAATCATAGCTTGAAGTAATATGAAATTATCCCTGAAAAAAATAACAATCTTTTGTCAAGTAAAAGTTTGCATGAATTAATAACATAAAATAGATGATTTGATAGTATTATCATTGTGTTCTCAAGGAATTTACACCCCTCGATATATTATTGGTAAAAGCTTCTGATAGAATTTCTTTGAAATTCACAAAACTAGATGAAATTTAAGTTCAAGATTTTTTTTTTTAAAAAAAATGAGGGGGTGGGGGGACCCGATGCTTTGGCAGAGCTAGAGAAAAAGTTACACATTTGAGAGAATTTAATAGTTTTAATTAAAACCCTGTATTTATATTAAGAAAATCACTTAATATGAATAAATAATTATTAAGAATAGAATGAGCGACATTTTCTAAAATATAAAATTCATATACTCAAAATTTTAGCATTTGTGATAATACAAAATTCGAAAATGGACAACCCCCCACCCCACCCCACGGATGGATTGTCATATAGGCAATATATAGACACTGACACAAGCATCTATATCTGATTCCACAGAGTTCAAAATTCCAAATAAATTATAGAAAAGGATCCAAAAGGGGATACAAGTTGGTGTCAACGGCGGAGCTAGAGTTGGTCAAAACTATGTTTTATGTTAAGAGATTCACTTAATATGTATACATAAATTGTCCAAAACTCAATCAACATGCTTTTTAAGAATTCAAAATCAATAAACTTAAAAATTCCGATTCACCACTCTGTGTTTGATATACAAAGCATCCAACGATCATATAGGGTCCAAAAGAGGATCATACCCCAAACAATTATAAACATAAACAACATATGTTGCTGATGCAAACTATCAATAGCTGATTCCACGGAATAAAAATTGAAAGAATATAAATTCAAGATAATTACCAGTCCCATTCATTGTCAACTTGCTTGAAATCAACACCTTCTTTGATTATTCTTCTATTTCTAGTTAAGAACAACATGTTACTGAAAGTATTCCATACACTATGAATAGCGCATCTAAGTAAACATATGATGAGAATATGTAAACACCATGTTGCTTCCTTCATGTTGTTTTCTTCTTGAGATCTTGAGTAAAACCATTTTGCAATGAAAGGTCCATATAGTAAATACTGTTCCAAAAATAACAAAAAAAAAAAAAAAAAGAGTAAGCACATATTATTATACTAGTAAAATAGCGTGGACTAGCCACTTTTCAATCGTGTAATCGATAAATAATCATTTTTCTAGAGTTTTAAGTCCTACTAGTGAAACTCCATAACAATTCAGCATCATATAGTTTCACTTGTAAAAGTTAAAACTCCAAACCAATCACTATTTTTCTATTAATTAAGGGTTGAAAAGCGATTATTAAGTTGAAACTCTAAAACATTCACTATTTTATTTTTCTATTATAGAGTTAAAAAGTGGCTATTTGTGAAATTATTTCCCCATAAAGAAAAAAAAATCTACTAGAAACACGAGTTTTTCCTATAGACATTTCTTATCAGAATTTCATCGAAAAATTGGAATAATTTTCGCTGCAAAATTAGCAAAAACAATTTTGAATAGAACATTTTCGATGGAATTCTAACGAAAATCCATCTAAAAACGCGTGTTTTTAGTAGTGAAACAATATGAAAAAAGATTAAAAAATAAAATTAGAAATTTTAATAAGTACCTTGAAACTTCCCAAGTAATCCCATGGCCATGTTGACAATGAAGATTCCATAGTTAAACAAGAAAAAAATACTTAAAATCTTCTTCCTCTTAAAGAGAAAAATATGTTGAAGAACAACAAATCCCTATATAAGAAAATTAAAGGGAAATTAAAAAATTTGTTTTTCTTTAATTAATATAAAGAAAAGATTGTTTTGTGAGTTTTCTTTAGTTTCTCGAGAAAGTAAAATAATTGAACTATGTTAGCATTGGGCTATTCTCACTTATATAGATAATGAAAATGGAAATAGGTGATCTTATAAAATAGAAAAAGCGTCGGTTTAATTTATTTATCTGATTTGGACATATCATAGAGTTTGAAAAAATAAAATATATTTAAATTATCAATATAAATTATAGTGGAGTAATAAATATTCGTTTATTTTACCAACATGGTTGGTGGTGCACTAGTGGAAGTGTGTTTCACCCTTAACTAGAGATCTTGGGTTTGAGCCCTAGGTATGGAGAAAATTCTGTTGGGAGCGCCACCCCGAGTGGACATTGTAGTGCGCGATCCGAATTTAGTCGGAGCTCTAATGCGGGATCCAAACCAGGTGGAAAACAAAAATAATATTCATTTATTTTTAATCAGATGTCTAGGGTTCGAGCTCCTCGTGAATACGGAATTGCCTTTATTAAGAAGTGTTTTAACTCGTGTAAAACTTTTCGATGCTAAATTGAATTTAATTGAGCTTGAATGCGAAGAAATATTTTTAAAAATTCTACATCTAGTTGTTAGAAAAATTAAACTTTTACTGTCACTATCAGTCCTTTATATTGCAACAGAAAGAAAAATGAACTTCAAAAATAAATAATAATTAAAAAAAACTACTCGTATAAAATTCAACGCGTCAAAATTTATGTTTTCATTGAATTAGGAATGAAACAGCACAGCTGCATAGAGATGGTGAGAATTTAATGAGGAAATATATTATATAAGTATTTTATTTTGTGAGTGGTTATTAGAGATGGGGATTGTAGAGAAGCAATATGGGTTGAGGTGGGATGGGGTGGGTGCAAACTTTGGAGTGGCCACTACCCTTTTTAAACTTTTTTTTGTTTGTGGTCGATAATTATTTTGAGAGTCAACTAGTTTAAATATGGATCATGTAAAGCTTATTAGGGAAAATATGAATCTAGATTTGTATAGTTGATTATTGACATAATACATCAAACATCTTTAATTTGATTTCGATTGGTATTAACATTATTTAATTTTATGTGTGAATAAATAAGCATTTAAATTTGATAAGTTGAACAAGTAGACACACGCATCCTACATAACAAATCGTGTGAGATTTGTCATGCATGTATGACACACATATCTACTTATTCAACTTTATGATAGTTTAAATGCTACCTGTGCGTATCTAAAATTGGAAGATTAAGATGTAGGTTAATGTCACGTTTATATATTATGTCTTGATTATTTGACCAATTTTATCTAATGACTTTGTAAAATGTATTTATATAATTTAATTGCTTATTAGGTAACTGTAACAATTTTTAGTGACATCTTGAATTCTTAATAAGTAGATATTTTCGCAGGAGCATGAGATACTTTTTTGGAGTAAGAATATTATGAGATGTGGTTTTCATACTTTTCGTAGTTAGTAAGAATATTATGAGATGTGGTTTTCATACTTTTCGTAGTTAGTTCTATCTATTTTTGCACCTTTTAATTAATTTGAACAACATATACAGATCCCCCTCATTCTTGCCTGCCCCACTAAAAACTTAAACCTAAAAAATGTAAAAATTTAGCTTCAATACGACTTATGAGATTTAAAACAAAATATCCATTGAGTATTTTTTTTCAACGAGTCAATTTATGATAAATTAATTCCTCAAAAAATAAAATAATATGCCTTTATTTCAAACAAGTTACAACATCTTCACTTACTCATATTTCTCTATTTAAAAAAAAAAAAATCATTTCTAGTCAATATTCTCACTTTTTAATGTCATCCAAATTCAATTTGAAGACAAAAGCACAATAGTCTCCTCTAGTATTTGTGTATATATATATATATATATATATATAGTCTATAAATAGTACTAGCAAAAGTCAAAGCTATATGAAAATGTGATCTTATAATCAATTTAATGTAGTTTTAGACCAATTCACACGTATTGAATTAACTTATACAAGATTTAAGATTTATTTTAATCAATTTATCTTATATGGCGCCCCATGTTATATTATCCATAACATTCAACACATTGAGTGTGTGGAAACTTAAGTTTCAACGTTGCTGATGAGGGAATAAATTGATGTCTCCTAATATTTGACTTCAAATATTTGTATTCGAGTATTATTTACCTCAAATTTTAATATTTTTATTGATTTGAACCTAATAATGGTTCATGTATGTGTGTAGGACAGTTGATGTCACCTTCAATGTTATGCCAATTTTCAGATATAATACAAAGTACACAGTACAAATTTGCTTAGCTCTAACATTAATATTTATCCCATTCAAGTTTTCGTGTATAATACGATACATAATCAAACTTTTTTTATTATAACGTTGTTCATTTGAATAGTTTCTTATTGCTATAGGCAATAACATAACATGAAAAATTCAATTTCAAAAAAAGAGAAAATTAATTGTTATAATGATACGTTATTATACAACATGTCTCTTATTATAAAGGTTTAGTTCCTCCTCTATGACTCGTAAAACCCTATTAGAGGAGGGAGGCAGACCCTCTATGATTCGTAAAGCTTTATTAGGCAAAGTGGACCCTCCACGATAGGTAGAGCCAAGGGAGGTCGACCAAGAGTAAGGAACAACGAAACGCGTAGATCATCAATATTGAATAGGTAACACAAGTGTAGCATGTCACTAGAGGAGAAATATGTGCTTTATAAATAATTCAAGTATATTTCGTGCTCAATTAAACTAGACTATCATTGTATAATAAATTGAAATAAAACGAATATTTTATTTTAGTATATAGTTTATAACTACCATTATTAATATTTTTCAACCGTCCTATACCTAATATTGGGCCCATCATCTTAATTGAGCATGCTAGCTTTATGGCAAGAAATAGTTGGCAGGGCTAAAATGCATTTATTGCAAACCTTGAGGGGTTAAAATCTTAAAAAGCAACAGAAATTTTGGGCCCTCACCAAAATACCTTAACGTAGTTGAAAAGAAGGGTGTAATAAGAAGTAATCCTTCATTTGGTTATTAGTAGTACGCCTCTCATCTCAAGTTATTTATCATTATTTCTAATAATATTTGTCTCAGATTATCTGTATTTTAGAATATCATGACAAAATCATCTTATTTTACCCTTAGTGGTTATTATTCTAAGACTACAAATACGTCAATTACGAATAATATTATGAATGAGAGGGAAAGAAACTTAATTAAGATTTTTCAGACAACGTGTAAAAAATTACAATAGATAATTTGAGATGAAAAGAGTAATAGTTTTTTTGTACTTGTAAATACTTAAAAATATTGATAAAATTTTAAAGTTTATTTGAGTAGTATTTGAATTGAAAAATCTATCCTTATTTATTATTTTTTGTAACTAAACAAACAAAAAATCCAAATTTACCTATAAATTTATCAAATTAATTTATATATACACCTTGTTAATATATTATTTGAAGATAGGTACATTTTGAAATTGATTGAAGGGAATTGGATTCAAATATCTCCAATTCGTACTGTACCAAAAAGTTCAGCAAAATATATAAAGTTCACAATTATTATTTTTTGGTAATTTGTACTCCACAATTATTAATCATTCTGACTCTTACATTGTTGTTTTCTAAATAATAAATTACTAGTACTATTATCACCAATCAGGATTCTAGGAGAGTGGTAAATATTTTTTTATTTTTAATTATAAGTTTCAGGTTCGAGTCAATGATTTGAAGAGTCGCTTTTATAACTTGTTTGGACGGTTGTTACTAGAGCTGTTAAAATGGGCTGGCCCAATCCAATCCAACCCAACCCTAATGGGCTAGAGAGTTAAATGGGTTGGGACGGGCTGACCCTTTTAATTAAAGGGTCTATAAAATAGCAGCCCAACCCAGCCCTAAGCGGACCACGGGTTGGGACGGGTTGACCCTTCAACCAAAAAAGGGACAACATTTCCTCTTAGAAAAGATACGAACGTTGATGTCCGATGAACACGACATCAATACATACATAAATTCATTCATGAATTACACAAACTTCAGTGAATATTTACAAAATAAATACATAATAGCCAAGATACAACATTCATAAGATTCATCCGAGCAAAAAATCATTACATGATCACTATTTTCATAAACAAGACAATAAAGGAGAAGTGAAAAATTAGGCATAAAAACAAAAGTAAAAGAGGTCAAAGATTCATAGTTATAATGGAGTAATGGACTTGGTCAAATAAGAAAATTTAGTGGGCTAATGACCCTAAATGTAAAAGATATGTAAAAAATATAGTCTTGATTTTATATTGATATTTTAAAAATATTTATTGACAAAATCTTAACAAATAAAACACTACTTAAAATATATATAATAAATATTTTTAAAAATCACAGCCCGCGGGTTGGCCTCTAAGGCTTGCGGGTTAGGCTTACGAGGCCAGCGGGCCAAATAAGGCTGAGCTAAAAAGCCTCGTTCCTAAATAGCCTGAAAAAATTGAGCCCAACCCCATTTAATTCAAGGGTTGGGTTGGGTCGGGTCAGCTTAGCTGGCCAAGCCCATTTTTACAGCTCCAGTTGTTACCTATTGTATTGTTAATTTAAAAACAATATTTGTTTTAATTGTTACTTACATTTTGTTGTATTATGTTGTTAAATCATTGTTTCGTGTTTAGTTAAATACCTTAACGTAATTGAAAAGAAGGGTGTAGTAACAATTAATCCTTCATTTGGTTATTAGTAGTACACCTCCCATCTCAAATTATTTACCATTATTTCCAATAATATTGGTCTCAAATTATCTGTATTTTAGAATATCATGACAATATCATTTTATTTTACCCTTAGTGGTTATTATTCTAAGACTACAAATACCTTAATTACGAATAATATTATAAATGAGAGGGAAAGAAATTTAATTAAGATTTTTCAGACAACGTGTAAAAAATTACGACAGATAATTTGAAATGAAGAAAGTAACAGTTTTTTTGTACTTGTAAATACTTAAAAATATTGATAAAATTTTAAAGTTTATTTGAGTAGTATTTGAATTGAAAAATCGATCCTTATTTATTATTTTTCGTAACTAAACAAACAAAAAATCCAAATTTACCTATAAAGTTATCAAATTAGTTTATATATACCCCTTGTTAATATATAATTTGAAGATAGGTACATTTTGAAATTGATTGAAGGGAATTGGATTCAAATATCTCCAATTCGTACTGTACCAAAAAGTTCAGCAAAATATATAAAGTAAAGTTCACAATTATAATTATTAATCATTCTGACTCTTACATTGTTGTTTTCTAAATAATAAATTACTAGTACTATTATCACCAATCAGGATTCTAGGAGAGTGGTAAATATTTTTTTACTTTTAATTATAAGTTTCAAGTTTGAGTCGGTGATTTGAAGAGTCACTTTTATAGCTTGTTTGGACGGTTGTTACTAGAGCTGTCAAAATGGGCTGGCCCAACCCAACCCTAACGGGCTAGAGAGTTAAATGGGTTGGGACGGACTGACCCTTTTAATTAAAGGATCTATAAAATAGCAGCCCAACCCAGCCCTAAGCGGGCCACGGGTTGAGACGGGTTGACCCTTCAACCAAAAAAGGGACAACATTTTCCTCTTAGAAAAGATACGAACATTGATGTCCGATGAACACGACATCAATACATACATAAATTCATTCATGAATTACACAAACTTCAGTGAATATTTACAAAATAAATACATAATAGCCAAGATACAACATTCATAAGATTCATCCGAGCAAAAAATCATTATGATCACTATTTTCATAAACAAGACTATAAAGGAGAAGTGAAAAATTAGGCATAAAAACAAAAGTAAAAGAGGTCAGAGATTCATAGTTATAATGGAGTAATGGACTTGGTCAAATAAGAAAATTTAGTGGGTAATGACCCTAAATTTAAAAGATATGTAAAAAGTATAGTCTTGATTTTATATTGATATTTTAAAAATATTTATTGACAAAATATTAACAAATAAAACACTACTTAAAATATATATAATAAATATTTTTAAAAATCACAGCCCGCGGGTTTGGCTCTGAGGCTTTCGTGTTGGGCCTACAAGGCCAGTGGGCCAAATGAGGCTGAGCTAAAAAGCCTCGTTCCTAAATAGCCTAAAAAAATTGAGCCCAACCCCATTTAATTCAAGGGTTGGGTTGGGCCGGCCTAGCGGACCAAGCCCATTTTGACAACTCTAGTTGTTTACCTATCATATTGTTTGTAGATTTATTATTCGACTACTAATGTTAGTGGCGGATCTACATTTAAGTTTATGGGTGCTTGAGCACCAATTACAATTTGGAGCCAACACTACTATTTATAAAGGAATCCGTCAATGGCTAATGTGCAACATTATATAATAACATAAACGATACAATCTATATATCCAAATATTATATTCATCAAACTACTATATATACAATACAACACAACACAACACAATACAATATTATACAATATATATTAGTACGAAACAATATGTAGCAACCATCCAAACAAACTGCCACTACAACAAAAGAGACATTTAGTGATAATAGATTTGCAATAATATTCTGCGACGATTAAGTTATTGTCTTTGCATTTAGAATCACTAAATTCCATAGTTGCATTTATACAAAGTACTGGTTATAAATATCAATATTTATTATTATTGCTAGATACAATATAACGATAATTATATTATAACTTTATATGTGTAGTGTGTATTGCTAAAGCATTGATTTACCCTCGATGTAGGATTTGTCGAAGCGATCCAAACATAATCAAACCTCAATATAAAAATCAAATATCAAGCGAAAAACAAAAGAACAACTACTTGCTACTGTCCTAATAGGTGTACTGAATGATAACAACTAGGAGTTAATTCATGAAGAGACATAAACCAACTCTTTCAATGTTATGTAATAAAAGTCTTCACATGTGACAGCTGAGTTTCATGTCCTAATTTGTTACTGTCAAAGTAAATTCATATTGAAATTTAATTCTTAGAATTTGAACAAGTTGATAATATATACAAACAATAATTGAACACAATTATTCACATATGGCAGCTGTTTTTCCTGTTGTTAGCCAGTACTATAAAAGCAAAATTTAATTGAATTTCAATTTCTAAGAATCCTAACAATTAGATGATCATATACTAATAATTATTGAACATAGTAATCATTACTCATATAAATCTAGAATAATGTTTGGAAAAATAAAGTAAAAAAGTTGATTCTTGGATAAGGAAAAAATAAATATCAGAGTTCATATAAGCACAACTACTCACACTAGGGGTCATTTGGTGGCTGAGTTAGACAGGTATTAAATTAAGTATAAATAATATCATGTTTAATAGTTGGTTAGGAAATACGTTATTTGTGTATAAAATTAATATGGTGTTTAATTTTGCAATACATGTGTAAGTTATAAGAAAATTTATGTATTATTTATGCAAGATAGAATATGTGAGATAATTAATACACGAATAACTAAACTATGCATAACTAATATACATTAATACATAAATTTTCTCGTATTGTAGTTGCTGCTGCTGCTAGCACATGCATGTATAAGTAATGAAAGGGACTTAGAAGAAAGGGATATATCCTAGAGATGCATGTTATACCACTACTCTTGTCTCGTTATTTAGACAAAGGTGGATTCATGATTTAAATATTATCGATACTTAAAATAAAGAAAACCTAAAGACGCACATTATATCAGTATTCTTGTCTCGTTATCCGATCGAGACGAATTCATGATTTCAACATTTTTTATGCTTAGAAAAAAGGGACCATTGAGATGCATGGTATACATATTAGGTAATCGTGTCTCATAATTCAATCCAGCACGAATTTATGATTTGAATATTATTGATGCTTAGAAAAAAGGGATCACTAAGATGCATGTTATGCTTGTTAGATACTTGTGTCTCCTAATTCAATCCAACACGGATTCATGATTTGAACATTATTGATGCTTAGAAAAATTGGACCCTTGAGATACATGTTGTAATATATCAGATATTTGTATCTCGTAATTCAATCCTATACGGATTCATGACTTTGAACATTATTGATGCTTAACAAAAAGGGATCCTTGAGTTGCATTTGTCATATATATCATATACTCATATCTCACAACTCGATTCATTATGAATTTAAGATTTGAACATTATTTGGGCTTCAGAATATAGAGAAACTTTGGAGATGTAATTAGTTACATCAGTAAAAATGAAATTTATCACGTGGAAAGGATTTTCTATATTAGTGGCTCGACTTAATCTCACTCTCTTCTTACACTATTCCTCTCCACTAAAAAGAATGATTGAAAATTTTGAGAACCTTTACGAATGTATGTATGTGTTTGCTACACGATTAGAATAGAAAATAGTATTTCATTTCTTTACTACCTTCTATTTATATGACTTATGATGCATAACATATTTTGAACCTTAGCGCGATCCATGAAAAAATATGTTACTACTGAAACACGAAAAAATTAAAATATTCTTATTTTGTGTTTACATATTCTATAAAATCCTCTACAAGGGAACAAATTTTATTTATCAAGCAAGTTGCTACTTCCAACATTATGTATTATTCCTTGGACTGTATTTCACTTTTTAAGTCCCTACACAAAATCACTTAATCGACATGAAGAAATAATAGCCATATGTTTTATTTTATTAATAAATCCCCCTTTTTTTATATATAAATTTCTATTTTAATATTTAAAATAAACAAGTTGCCAATTAATTATATTAACGTCCCAGGGTTCATGATTTTGACATGCCAGCAATTGTAGTCTGGATAACATGCCAGCAATTGTAGTCTGGATAATTAAAACAATTTTAAATGCCATGTGACTATGTGAGTGAGTCCTTTCTATCATGAATAGTTTTCGGAATAGAGGTGAATTCAAAATTTAAATTTTATAAGTATAATATTTAAGTTTTTTTAGCGTTAAATCTATTGTATTTTAAAGTTATAGGTTCATATGGTCTATTATTTATTGCAAATTTTATAAACTCTACATATAAATTTATACTCCAAATTGAAAATTTCGAATTCAGATGAGTCCAATATCGTAACATTGGATCGGCCCCTGGCCCAGATTAAGACTTATAAGTAATACATGTTCCACTGTCAAAGACCCCCAAAAAAAAAAAAAAAAAAAAAAAAAAAGGTGTCTGCATCATCAATCTCCTCTAATAATAAGTGCATAGGTTGTCATTGCATTCAATCATCTTAAATGGTCGAAATACATTTTTTAATTAATCAAAAAGGGAGTTCGACTAAGCTTACAAACTCAAAAAATGCTTAATTAGGTATCACTTCCAACATATGATTTAACGGTATATAAATATTTTTGGCTTGACCAATCAATCTAACAGGTTATTATTGAATTTAACATATTATTCAAACACGTAATTGTTTATTTATAAAGTCATAATATTCACTATACACCTAATATTTTAAGGTTCTTTTTCAGTATAGTTTTATTTGTATTAATCGATTTGAAGGAAGGTGAATGTATATTTTTATTCATTAACATTTGGACATTTAATTAATTTTTTTTATTGAATATTTTTTAAAATTCTGTATATGGCCTCATGAGCTGGACTTGGCCTAGCCCGTAATGTTAACAGACTTCTTGGGCCTTAGGGTTGGGTTAAAAGTCTTAAGTTTGAATGGGCAAAAAAATGTTATTTGGGCTTCATTTTCATTGCTCAATTTCTTTCTTTATGCATCTTAAAACAATTATAAAATAAAAATTCTTCGAGTAACATCTTCATTATAGGATCACGGGGATGCAAGAAACAACTATTCCAATCAACACATTCACACATAATAATGATTATATGGATTTCGGGGCATTCAAAGATAGGAATCACCTCTTCGATTCTTTTAATCGTTGTTCCTCTCATCTCTAAAAATATTTATTGTTACGTTTATTTAAATATTCCAAACTATTATAAATATATTTAAAATAGTATAAAAAAACACTTATATGAGAAAAAGAATGTTCTATTCTATACTCTCTTTCTCAAGATCTAAAATGTCAAAATCATAATTTTTCTTCTAGAATATTCACATGTATTATAGTCAAGGACAATTATAAAAGTTTAATTAGTTAATTGAATTGCGAGTGACAAATCATCACATAAAAGATTCCAATTATAATAGAAAGTATTATTTATTTTCAATAAGTTCAAATAATAGTAACTATTCACTGGCCAAGTACAACATCTTGGACAGAACCCATTTTTTTTAATGTTGTAAAGTATTAAGTAAGGCATATAGTCATATACTCTCAAACTATTCTTTCCGCCGTTGAAGATTTATGATAGAATGAATAAGATTTTTAATTTTTAAGCAGAGCGTTCAAATTTTAATTCTGCAAAGAAATAAACAAAAGGTTATTACGAAATATTTTCCCCACTAATAGGCCTTACTCGGTGCGATCTTGACATTTTTAGCCAAACGATTAAAAAAAATTACACAACTTAACTAGTCGTAACAGTTTGTTGTTATCATTGGTGTATACACAATGTCTAATGTATACATACTAATTTCTTGATTCGTTCGTTATAGTTTTTATTGATGATATTTTGATTTATTTGAAAAGTGAGGAAGAGCATGTCAACCATCTTTGTAGTGTTTTGGGTGTTCTTGGGAAGCAAAAGCTATAAGCAAAAATTTTTAAGTGTGAATTTTGGTTGAAATTGGTTGCATTTTTAGGGCATGTAGTTTCAAAAGAAGGGATAATGGTAGATCTCCAAAAGATTGAGGCGGTTAAGAATTGGGTTAGGCCTAGCTTTGTGACTGAAGTTAGGAGTTTTGTTGGGCTCGCTAGTTATTATCGTCGGTTTGTGAAAAATTTTGCTTCTACTGCCACTCACTTGACTAATTTAACCAAGAAGGAGATACCCTTTGAATAGACTGAAAAATGTGAGGAGAGCTTTCAAAAGCTCAAAACTCTCTTGACCACTGCACATATTCTAACATCACCGGTTGAAGGTAAAGATTTTATTGTTTATTGTGATGTATCTCATTCTGGGTTGGGTGTTGTACGTTGATGCAGGATAAAAATGATATAGCTTATGCCTCGCGTCAATTGAAGGTGCATGAGAGGAATTATCCAACGCATGATTTAGTGGCAACGGTAGTGTTTGCTCTTAAGATCTGGTGGCATTACCTCTATAGTGTTAAGTGTGAAGTGTTTACTGATCATCATAGTTTGCAGCATGTTTTCACTCAAAAGGATCTGAATTTGAGACAGTGAAGGTGGATGGAGTTACTTAAGGATTATGATGTCACAATTCAATACCATTTGGATAAGGCTAATATAGTGGCAAATGCTTTGAGTCGAAAAGCGGTAAGTATGTGTAGTTTAGCTTGCTTGAATGTATCCAAGCAACCTTTGGCTAAAGAAATTCAGACCTTAGAATCGAAGTTCATACAATTGGGCATCTCAGAAAGACGTGGGATGCTAGCTAGTATTGAGGTAAGGGTCACTTTCATTGAAGATATCAAGGCCAAAAAATTTGAAGATAAGAATTTAGAGGAACTTAAAAGAAAGACTGTGATGGGTAAGGCACAAGAGACCACTCTTGATACGGATGGTGTGCTAAATTTCAAGGAGAGATTATGTGTTCCTAGAATAGATGACTTGATTGAGAAATTGTTGGCCGAGTCTCATAATTTGCGATATTCTATTCATCCGAGTGTGACCAAGATGTATAGAGATCTGAAACGAATTTATTGGTGGCTGGGCATGAAGAAGGACATAGCAGAGTTTGTGGCGAAGTGTCAAAATTGTCAACAAGTGAAGTATGAACATCAAAGGCCTGCAGGTTTACTTCAAAGAATGCCAATTTTGGAATGGAAGTGGGAAAGAATAGCCATGGATTTTGTTGTTGGTCTTTCCAAGACTTGGGAAAAGTTTGATTCTATTTGGGTAGTGGTTGATAAATTGACCAAGTCAGCCCATTTTATTTCGGTAGAAATAGATTATAATGTTGAACAAATGGCTAAAGTTTATGTGAAAGAGATAGTGAGATTGCACGGGGTGCCCCTTTTTATCATTTCAGATCGTGGTACCCAAATCACATCCAAGTTTTGGAGGAAATTGCATGATGAATTGGGCACACAACTCACTTTTAGCACAACCTTCCATCCACAGACAGATGGGCAGTCAGAGAGGATTATTCAAGTGTTAGAAAACATGTTGAGGGCATGTGTGCTTCATTTTGGAAGTCATTGGGATAAACTCATACATTTGTGTGAGTTCTCCTATAATAATAGTTATCACTTCAACATAGATATGACACCATTTGAGGCACTCTATGGGAGGAGATGTAGATCACCCATAGGATGGTTTGAGGCTGGAGATGTGAAACCATTGGGGGTTGATTTAGTGAATAATGCTCAATATATAGTTATGAGCATTCAAGCTAAGCTTCTAGCAGCCCAGAGTAGACAAAAGAAGTATGCGGATCATAAGGTAAGAGACATGACGTTTCAATCCGGTGAAAATGTTCTTCTTAAAGTATCAACCATGAAAGGGGTGATGAGATTTGGTAAGAAGGGTATGTTAAGTCCTAGATACATTGATTCACTTGAAATTCTTGAATATATGGGATCGGTGGTGTATAGATTGGCTTTACCTCCTAATTTATCAAGTGTTCATCCGGTATTTCATGTATCCAAGTTGAAAAGGTATCATGATGACAAGGATTATATCATTAAGTGGGACTCAATCGTGTTACACAATGACCTCTAATATAAGGAGGAACCGATTGCAATTCTTGATCGTGATGTGAGAAAGTTGAGGACCAAGGAGATTAATTCCGTGAAAATTCAATGAAAGCATCGTCCAGTTGAGGAAGCTACTTGGGAAACCGAGAGGGACATGCGAGACAACTAGCCCCGATTGTTTGTCGATTCAGTAACTACTTTGTTCCTTCCTTAGCTTATTTTTTTCCTAAATTTTGTCACTCGGGAACGAGTGATGGGTAAATTGGTATTTATTGTAACGACATATTCTCGTCATTATAGAAAAGCCAATTGGGGGGAATTTTGGGCCGAAAAACTTTTTCGTAATATTTGAATTTTCCCAACCTTGTCCAAATTTGGACGAAATCGAAGTCATTGAGGTGTAGGGAAATATGGTAACAATCGGGTGAATCATTTATGATTTTGATTATATGAGTAGTTATATAACTCGTTAAGGAATCCGTATGACTTTACGAAATTGAATTCGAGCGAGTAGAACTCCTGAAATCAATTTTAGCGTAAAGGGTATTTACTGAGCATCGTGGGTTAGAGGTGTGTTATGAAATGAGAATTTTAAAATTCTTGAAATAACTCGCTGTCTCGAGAATTTTGTTTTGGCGTTGGGTTTTGCCGCTTTGGTGTGGCCGATATGGCGAGGTGGTGGTTGTTATGGCAGGCCCGATGCAAATTAAAGTCGTTAATAAACCCCTAAACGACCTAATTATGCACTTTTCAACTTTTTGAGCTAAGAAACTACTATCAGGCGACTCCTACTCGTTTTTCACCATTCTTGAGGCTAAAGATAAGTTTTTCACTCCCCGAATCCGTTTTTCGATCCGTAGAACGTAATAAAATGGGTGAATATTGATGGGGGAAGGTTTTATTATAGATGTTATGGTGGAAACAAACCTAAATTGGATAATTGGTATTATGGGTTTGATATAGGGTTCATAGAATTGCTAGTAATTCGGGTAATTAGCGATTGTTTATTGATTCCCGTATTATATCGATTGTTTGTAGACCAAAAACAAGCGGAACGAATCCAGAAAGGGAAAGATCAAGTTTCTTAGGGTTTCAAGCTTATTTCGAGGTAGGTGATGATTGTGATTCTATGATTGTGTGATGTATGTTTGTTCTTGCTTCATTATGATACTTGTATGTGTATGAATGTTATAATGTTAATCACACTTGTTGTAAATGAGATATATAATTGATGAATGCCATGATATCATGACTTAAATATATGAGCGTGATGATATACTTGTGATTGTGATTGTGGTGTGTGAATGGAATCGGTTGCCACGTACCGACGTAACTAACTTGGATCGGTTTCCACGTTCCGACATAAATATGGGATCGATTGCCACGTTTCAGCATGCTAACTGTTTGGGTTTGGGTTCCATGAGAGACCTAATGATTTGATATAAAATGTTAAGTTGTTCGTTGTTCATAAATGTTGATATATATGCATGTGATTATAATATTGTTTGACTTGTTTATGTTGCACTGGTGGGATAACCGCGTGATCCTACCAGTACATTGTGGTTGTGTACTGATTCTGCATTTGCTCTTATTTTTGTTTAGTACAGGGCATCTTCCGGCAGCTATTGACAGACCTCGCTTAGAAGATCAATGATCGTTCGAATTCAAGGGTGAGCCAGTTCTTTCGGGATGCCATGGAATTCTCTTTCGTTTGTGTCCATCATTTCCGGATTTAGACATTTGTTTTAGCTAGTTGATTAGTTCATTAGTTGGGGTTGTATCCATTCTTGTTTAGATATGGTTTATTGTTAGAATGTTTTGGTACATTGACTTTCAGGTTCTAGGTTATTCTTCCACTTTGTTAGTTATTATTGTTAGACTTTTGTTAAAGTTTATGGGAACTCTATTTTTATTTCCTTAGTGTTGATTTAAATGCCTTAGTTTTTAGATTATTTGCTTGGTTTGAGTTGTAGTGGTGGTTCTCCACTGGAGGGTTAGGATGGGTGCCAATCACGACGGTCTGGGTCGTGACAGAGTTGCTGGCCAATACACAAGAATGAGATTTATATACCTTATATGTATTCGAAGAATAGTTACTACAAATTTTGCATCGACACAAAAATATTAAAATGTAGGATACGGGGATGGAGTCAGCTTATGCTCAGGGATCCCTCTGAATCCCCTTCGATAAAAAATTATATTATTTTTACATGATTAAATTTTATTTTTTTTTGTGTTTACATATAAATGTTGAACCCTTCAACTAATTTGTGTGTTTACTTCTTTCCATTTTTAACCTTCTTAATAAATATTCTGACTACGCTACTGATAATATTTATCCCATATATGATTATGATTTGTTTTGTTTTATTATAAATATTTAATTTTATTGTTAGCTAAGTGCACTTCATACTTACGTAGTCCCACATGGAACTCTTTATGTTTACAAAAATGTTTTGATAAAATTGAACATGGGACAGTATATATTATTTAGATATTAGATCACTTTTTATTAAATATTTTAAATGAAGAAACATAGTCATCGTATATTAGAGAGATGACAGAATAAACGTTTATTTTTTGTTTTTTTCTTTATATCATGCCAAATAACACTCTTTGATATTATTTTATTGCTAACTCCAAATATTCTGACTCAGCTACTCATCATAGACAGAATAAACATTTATTTTTTGTTTTTTCTATATATCATGCCAAATAACACTCTTTGATATTATTTTTTTGCTAACTCCAAATATTCTGACTCAGCTTACTCATCATAGACACCTTTATTTTCATTTAAAAAGTCTTGATACAATTAGTGTTAAAAAAAAATCTTTTTTATGTAGGAAGTGAAACAACTTGATCAGTATCCAACTCATAAGCTATAGGATGGAATTTATTTTATTTAAAAAAAAAAAAAAAAAACAAAGTCATCATATGTTAGATGATAGGTCCGGGGTAGAGCTCAAAGCCAGAATATAAGTTCGACAGAATTTAATAGCCTTAATTTAAATTCTATACAGTATACAAAAATAATATTAATAACATAATCAATGGACTCGAAGGGTGTGGACTAGAAGGAGAGATTGAACTCAAAGAAGTTACTGTGAGTGAGCATAAAGTTTATAACAATATATAGAACATGAATAGATAAGTTGATCGCGATAAATGAAAGTGCTCGCTAAAATTTGACTCTTATACCGCATGAAATACTACGATATATGTGCATCAAATTCAAAATATTTAGGATATGTGTACAACAAACCATTATTATGAACTCTTTTTAAAAATAAGGTCGTAGCCTTCTAAAACTTTTTTCTCCAATTTACTCAATCAATAGGTTGAGGTAATTATTTGAAAATCGATCAAAAGGACCTGTCAAACCTTATAAGTTAAAGCATGCATCACATATCATCATGCATAGCTTATTATTTGTAATAGCTATACAATCGATGAAGGACAAATATAACATTCACTATTCAAAACTAGACTATGAATTTGTTACTTATAATCGATTCAATATTGTTATAAATTTTATTTGAATAATATCATTTTCCGCCAATTTTGTTTAATAGTTTATGAATTATACCACATAACAATTTTGCAATAAATAACATCATAAAAAATCATAGTAACTCTCTTACTTTTGCATGATGTGGCGCCACAGTGGCAACGACATCCTTACGCGCTATGCTCATGTGGCGCCATAGCGACTGAGACATGCTTGCATGCTATGCTCGTATGGCGCCACATGTATTATTAAAGCTAGCTTTCATCAAATTCCCAAAAATACATAGAAATTATGTAAAATCACCCAAAAATATCATATCTTTAACTATTGCTAGGAACCTTCATGGATCCACGTCATGTTACTTTTGAATTTTCATTTTTTCCTACTAGTTGCTTGGTAATGCCATATAATAGACAGTTGTACTAAGGTACTAATAAAGTAATTAATTAATACTATATTTTATTCTCTTCGGTTTGCTTATAAATCAAGAAAATTCACATAACAAATCATCATAGGTCTTTGTTAAAGCATTTATTTATTTTTTATATAGCAAAAAAAAAAAAAAAAAATGGGGTTTGAAACTTACAAGCCCACAATTGTTATGATTGCTTTGCAATTTATGTATGCTGCTATTACTTTAAGTACTAGAGTTACTCTTGTACAAGGATTGAGTGCTAGAGTTTTTGTTGTTTATAGGCAAACTATAGCATTTCTCCTTATTGCTCCTATTGCTTTTGGGCCAAGGTATGCGTACATTTTACTCTCCTTCACTCACACACTCTATCTGGTTTATTCTTCGAAAGAAGTTTTTATAGAATCTCAGTCTATTAAGATCATAATTTTTTATTTTAGGAAACTGAATAATCATTGAGCTCTCCTTTTTTTCGATAGAAGACACTTTACAAGAGGCAAATACCCATCCTAGTCAAATTTTGGATTTATATTTTTATTTTTGAAAAATAATTTTCAAGAAAATGATTTTTGTCGTACCAAATGTGCTATGAATGTCGCGAAGAGAATGAACTTGCATTTTATAGTACTTGTGGTTATAATCATCTGGTATATAAGTCTCACTGATCCAATTAATTCAGATTCATGTTCTTTATGATCTATTTTTTAAGTACTTTTGGTATAAATCATTTAGTATCTGAGTCTCACTGATTTAACTAATTCAGATTCATGTTCTTCAGAATTTATTTAAAATAAAAAGTGCTACCTACTAGGGGGTTTCATTTCAAAATGTTGAACCCAAGACGTCTAGTTAAACATGTGGAAAGTCATCACAATCTTTGTGGTTGTAGGGACTTATTCTATTCTAAATTATACTAAAAATTGTTAATTATTTATGTGTTTAATTTAATTGTAGAAGGAAAACAGGCAATAGTATTTGCTTGGGATGGAAAAGTTTTTGGTTGATATTCTTGGCTGCTCTCATTGGGTAAGTTAGCAAATAATATGTTTTTTTCCAACATAATTTTTTTTTTTTTAATAAATGTACATAAATAACAAGATTTATTAATTTTAATTATCTATATTTTTTATGCAGTGTAACAATAAATCAGAATATATATTTTTCTGGTTTGTACTATTCTTCATCTTCTATTGCAAGTGCAACTGGAAATCTTGTTCCAGCATTCACTTTTCTCATGGCATGGGTCATGGGGTAAGTATCAAAACCTCAAAAAATAAAAAAAAATAAAAAACTTTCAAATTTTTTATTTTTAAAAACATCGTCGAAAATTATGGTTTACACTACTAGAAAATCGCTAATTCTATGGAATTTGGCTCGTTGGTAATGTTTCTGGTAGAGTATCTATTGAAAATCTCTTACCAGTGAGCCAAATTCTAACAGGACGTCTATTGGGAATTAGTGATTTCTAATATTGTTACCAATGAATATTTCAATTAATATTTTTAATTTAGATTAGAGAATCGCTAATTTTGATAAAATTCGTCAGAATTTGGTTCGTCAATAACATTTCCTAAAGATATATTGGTTAAAAATCCCTTGTCGACAAGCCATATTTTGATGAAATTTTGTATCGAAAATTAGCAATTTTCTAGCAGTGTTATCATCGATATTTCAATTAATATATTTGTACTTTTTTTTATTAAAAAAAAATTAGGTTAGAGAAAGTGCAAATGAAAAGCTTGAGGAGTATAGCAAAGGTGATTGGAACAATTTTATGTGTTGTTGGAGCTGTTGCAATGGCATTAATTAAAGGACCAAAGTTGCTAAATTCACAATTTGTTCCCACAAATGGATTATTATTAATTCTTGGCAAAGAAAATAGTGATAATTTGGATTGGATGCTTGGTGTAATTTTGCTCATTGCAAGTGCTATTTGCTGGTCATTTTGGCTCATTTTGCAGGTATTATTTTATCTATCATACTTTTCTTTGTTAGATATTTTTATTATACGATAGTGTTGTATTCTGAGTCGAAGCTTCATAAAGGTAGGAGTAAGGCATGTGTAAACTCACTCTCCCGAGTCATTATTATTTTTGTTGTTGTTGATAATTTCTGATAACAAGCGCTTTCCTATTTTAATAGGTTCTATATGCAATGTGTGTTTGGATTAGTGAGGCTAGTAAATTTTAAATACCGATTACATAAAGCAAAACAAAACGTCTTATATTTAATGGAAAAAAAATCAACTGAAAAACCATTAAAAATTGTGATAAGATGGATTGAATCTCATCAATTATAATGAGAGGTCTTAGAATTGAGCTTCGTCCTTTAATAGGTGACATTATTTACGTAACATTAGTGAAATATTTTGAAGTAAAAAAAATCCTTTTTTTTCAAACTAGCTTATTTTTTATTATTATTAAAAAAGGGGTCAAAGCTGAGTATTTCAAACAAGGATAATTCTTTTCATTACCAAAAATAATTCTTCTAAAATACGATATATAAGTCCAGTATCTTTTGAAAACAACTCTTCTATCTCGTATAGGTAAAGATCTTTGTACACTCAATCTTTACAGATCACACGTGTAGAACTTTATTAGGCATGTTATTATTGTTGTTGATGCTAATTATTACTTCTTCCGTTTCAACTTGTTTAATTTGACTTATTTTAACGTCACATATAATTTGAAAGATTAAAAAAAAAAAAACTTTTGAATCTTTCACAGGTGACATTATCAGCAAATTGTCCAGATCATTTATGTTTAACAGCTTGGTTATGTCTATTTGCTGCAATTCAATCTGGATTTGCAACAATTTTCATTGAACCTAATATTAATAGCTGGAAAATAACTTCATCTCTAGAGCTCATTTCTTGCTTATACACTGTAAGTATAATAAGTGTTCTCTTTTTTTAATTATTTTTTTTGGTAAATTACTATTGAAAATTGTTCAACTTGTTTGATACGACAAAAATCATTTAATTTCCAGTAAAAAAATATATCTTCTTAGAAAATGTTTTGATGTTTAGTTGGTGAGTAAAAGGTAAATTCAAACCAACCTATTGGTCTTATAATATATCTTAGTATCGAAGATGAGACCAAAGATCAATATTTGCTTGTAAATTCTCCGTTAAATATATTATGCATTGCGTCCTATGTGGCAACTAAATATCTGTTACATTATTGATATGAACTTTGTATAAAGTTGAACACGTGTTTAGAAACTAAATATCAGAAAATAACTTTCTTTAAATTTTATTTTTTTTTTGAAAAATGACTTATATTATTCTAACATTTTTGTATTTTTTTTATTTTTTATGAATAGGGATTTTCATCAGCAGTTTCTTTCTTTGGACAAGCTTGGTGTATTTCACATAGAGGTCCATTATTTTCAGCAATGTTCAATCCATTATGCACTGTTATAGTAACAATATTTGCCTCAACATTTATGAAAGAAGAAATGTACACTGGAAGGTAAATCTATCGCTAAATAACTCGTAGCTAATATATTTTTGTAAAAGTTCATTACTAAATAAAATTAGCGATGATTTTTATATTTATCTATAAAATTTATCTGTCGGTAATTTTTAAATGTGCCCTTTAACTTTAGCTGACATTTATATCCCCAATTTTGTAAGTACACAAGTAGGCACTTATATTTGTATAAAATTAAACAAGCAGACACATGTGTCTTGTATAGAATACTACGTGGCAATTCACGTCCTACGTAGTGTCCAACATGTATTGTGTCACGTAAGATGTGCGTGTTTAGTTGTTCAGCTTTTTTACAAGTTTAGGTGTCTACTTGTGCATACCTAAAGTTGGAAGCTATAGATATCGGTTGAGATCAAGTTACGGATTTATATATTATGTATTATGATAAGATTGTTTAATGATTTTCATTATTTGTTGAATTTCAGCTTGGTGGGATCACTTGCTGTGATTTTTGGACTATATGTGGTATTATGGGGAAAATCAAAGGATAAAAAAGAGGAAAATATTATTGTGGATGAAGAGCCAGTGAAGCAACACAATATTCAAGAAACTACAATTAGAATTCAAGATTCTAATTTAGATTTGATTTCAAGTTGTAAAATAGATTTAGAGGAACCATTGTTGACTAAAATATCAACAAACAACGAAGATGATAAATAGTGTAAAAATAATTTTAAAAATAGAGAAAGTCTTGAGCATTTGACGATGTATCGATATCAATTATCATTAGTAACTTATTATTTTGATGAATCATTTCTTTGGACAGAAGAAGTATTACAAGTAGTTATTGTTTTAATTAATTCCTTCATATGTATGAGTATTTATTTTGTTGTATGCAGTTAGCAATTTCTTTTTCTCTTCTCTATAAAATTTGTTATAGTTACTATATTTGTTTTCCTCTATTAATAAATAAAAGTGATGCATATGTACCATTGTTTGGATAGTTAGAACTATATTTTTCATTAGATGGTTGTTTCTCTTTTAATAATAAAGTTTCTCTTTGTTATCTTATTTATCATCCTTAGAAATTTATTTATTTATTCGTATATTACATACTATAAATATTAAACTCTCGTGATTTTTCATATGTTTATTTTTTTTATATTTTAATTTTTCATCGTAAAAGTTCTAATTCCGTCACCGAACAATATTAACAAAGCACCAAAAAGGATCTTTCTAGAGATTCACTTATTTTATCGATATGACTTACGATAGATTCGATCTTTTTCTCAAAGGGCGGATGTAAGTGAATTGAGCATTTTTATAGTGTTCGGATAAAAAAAAAACTGAATTTTGAGTTTTCAAGATGTGTTGGTTCATAATTTTTTCGAAAATTTTGGACCGACTTTGTTCTGCCCTAAATTTGTTCTCAACATCCAAAACAATTATAGGGATGAATACTTATTGGCCTTTCATGAGTGATGTCAGAATGAGTTTATTCCATGTTTAGTTGGGATTAACTCGTGAAATAATTTATCCTAGAATTGTAGTAGAGTATTATTTTTATCTCACATTGAGAATGAGATAACAATCTCAAAATAACTTGTTCCCAATCCAAACAAACCGTAAATCTTATATTTTGGTTAATCCTCCTAACTTAAATATCATGCCTTAAAAGAGAAGATTCAAATCAGTATGCATGCACTTATAGCTACACTACATGAGTTATAATCACATTGTTGAAAAGATAAATAAAATTAAATCAACCAAAAGAGAAAATAAATTAATAAAAAGATACGTCACATCCTATCCAGCAAATTGAACATGAAATTGTGGGTCAAAAATAATTAACAAGACATGTCTCAACATATAATCCTTCCATCTTTTTTTCAAAGATAATCTTTGACAAAAAAGTTTGCGGATAGAATTTATCATCTAACTATTGCTCAACCATTCATCCACAACATCAAATCAAGAAATGACTCAAATCAATTGTGGTATACTGAAAAATACACTTTCATTTAGTGAGACGACAATTCAAATATCCGATGAATCGAAAAATAAATATCAAGAAAGTGGCGGCAACCCTCTTTATTGATCATCAAATGTGAGTGAATTGTGCTTAACACGCTTCGTAAAACCACACCGATCCCACCATACAAAGGCTCCGTCTAATCAAAGAAGTGCACATCTGGTTCTGATAGGAAGCGCTTTACTCTCGATATGATTTACATGAATTTGAACTTAATCAAACCTCAATACAAATACCAAACACGAGTGTGTCCCACAAAATATCTAAAAAAAATGCAAAACTCTCCACCATACAAATCTAACACAAGTTTGTTCAACAGAAAAAATCTAGGAATTGATGAAAGTCTCCATCTAATCAAAAAAACACAATTCTAAACAAACAATTCAATAATAGGAATTCACATATATCCAAAAGCCAAAGTAACTTGTCTAGCAGAAGAAATACACTCTGTACAAGAAAGAGCATAAACTCATACCAAGTGATCTATAGTCTATACGATACGCAACATAAAGCAGTCGAGAGAGAGTGTTTAAGGATAACGCTTCCAAGCATTGTCCTCTCGGTTGTTCCTGAAGGCACAACATCCGATAGAGTAGACAATGATGAGGAAGACGAGGAAAATAATGTTGAGCACAGCCACCCTCTTCCAGTCACTCTTGATGTTGTCTAGCAGGCCAGCTTTGCAGGATTGGCAGCCATAGCACAATACTTTCGGGTCGTTGCTCCATCTAGAACAGTCTGGATTGGTAGCGGATGGGGTCGATGTACTTGTCCAGTTTGTTGGGCTCACGTACTGGAAGTTACAGTCATTTGATGGCTTGCAGCAACCAGACTGCAAGATAGTTATAACCGTGTCAAGGATATATAATAAGAAAACTATGTGAAACGAATTCAACGAGGCACGTCAACTCCCAATGCACACACACAAGCATACACGATTTCCCTAGAAACTTATTTTTTAAAAAACAAAAGGCCGCAGGACGGGGGGTCACATTAGAGGAGCAAGAACAGAACATGTGCAAGTTGTACACTAGATTCAATCACACAATGTAATAAAACAGAACTATCGATATACTAAAAGCAACAATTACTAATAGGCACTAGCAAAATAAATTATAGCTATAAGATTCCATCTCAAAGAAAAGGAAAAAAGAATGATGATGCATTTTCACCTATGTTGCTCGGACTCCCCAAAGATGCCATCAGGTGTGTGGATCATTCAAAAGCAACCGCTTTTTCCAGGATCCAACACGGGTGTGCGACATTTTTAGAGAGTCCAAGCAGAGCATAGATTTTTACGACCACGGCCTAATAGTGGCAGAGAAAGAAATTCCGACTAGGGGACTCAAAAAGTTAAATAAATGTCACACCTAAGAGTTAACATATAGTGGCGGAAAAAGAAATTCCAACTAGGGGAGTCAAAAAGTTAACACAAATGTTCCAACACGAGTGCAGCGACATTTTTGAAGAGTCCAAATAGAGCATAGATTTTTACAACCACAGAGTGATAGTGGGAGAGAGAAATATTAGCTAGGGGACTCAAAAAGTTAACATGTAGTTATATAATGTCAAAGGTAATCAAAAATTCATATCATACAAAAATATATTTTTTTCCTATTCGCGTAGTATAACTTTCCAGCATGTGGCTCCACCACTGCAGTCTAATTAAGATGAATGCTTTAAGTATTTGCCTTTTTAACAAAAAGACTCAACCTTTAAGACAATATTTTCAAGCTTTTACTTTGAGGAAACAAAAAGGATCAACTCTTTTAACTCAACAACCACATTTAGAAATAAATATTTGAAGGTATGAATACCTTTATACATAATGGCCCATTTTTTTTTTTTTTTAAAGAAAAAGCTGTTCTGAAAAACTAAAAAGGTTCATCATCATTTTCACCAAACTGATTTAAATGATTGTAAAGGTGTAATCCTTTACACAAAAGCCCCATAATGACCACTATCACCAATGGAGTCAAACTCCTAAAGTTTTTTCAACTTTATATAAGTAAAAAAGCAAAAAAAATCATAACTAATTATAGAAAAGTTACTGAGTAGTTATTTGCATGACCTATACTCAAGACAAGTATAGTTCAACTACCAAAAGCTATTTTGCTCAGACTCTTCAAAAATATCGACAAAGGCATGTCGGATCCTCCGAAAATAGTGCAATTTGCCAGTGTGACAATAATTTTTGGAGAGTCCGAACAACAAAGTCAAAAGTAGGTCCTTCCATTCAATTAAACAACAAAAATTTGAACGAAAGAATATGAACAAATCCATTTGTAAGGACTGACTAAAACCCCCCCAAATTCATAAGCAAATAATTAAATTTCATAAAAGCAAGACCAAAAGTTACCTCTTAGCTTATTCAAGAGCATATATAGATCTAGAAAATGACATATACCATAGAGAAGCACACAACATGAACAAAACAAAACCAGCAGCGACTATATACACCTAAAAACATAACATTTTGACCTTACTAGTATGATATTCCAGCGTCGGGGTCCATGGAGGTAAAATTTTCATCAAGTATTTTTCATCATCTACTATATACACATAAACTTATTTTGACCTTATATATAAGGTGTAATATTCCGGTGAACGGGTCCCCTAAGGCATGATTTTCATGTACAAAACAAAACCAGCGACAGAGGCAGGATTTTCGTCAAGGAGATTCATATCTACTATATACACATAAACTTATTTTGACCATATATATACAGTGTGATATTCCTTCCCTAAGGCAAACAAAACTGGCGACGGAGACAGGATTTTCATCAAGGGTTTCATCATGTATTACATACACCATCTACTATATACATATAAAAGTAACATTTTGGCAAATCAAGTACACAATACAGACATACACATTAAAAACTCAAATCAAATATGTATATACCTGAAGAGCAGACAGATGTTCCTTGAAGAAATCATCAGCTTTAGTATTAGATCCTTGAATCAAGGTATCACAAATCTTACTATCCTGCAAACAACTATGAATTCTATTCCAATTCTTATCAACTCTTTTCTGCAACCAATTAGAATAATCCCCAAATCTATACTCCTCGTACCCTCTACCAGAAATTTTTTCACCAGCACCCTTATTAGTCACCACAAAAGCAAAGATTGTGAAACAGAAAAGCAACAAAATCAACAAGAACATAACAAGTAGATAAACCCAAAGTAACCAAGTCACTCTACAGCAAGATCCAATTATACCAGCCAATGAAACAAGCAATATAAAAACTCCTATTGCTATTACTGGCTTTTCAAGAAACTTCTCACACTCTGTATTTGCTTGTCTTGACAACCATATCCCTCCTCCTATAATTGGGATCGACAACAAAAGGGTCACTATATTCAGAATCCCCACTAAATTGTTGCTACAACGCACCATTTTTCAAGGTTTTCAACAAAATCAAGAGACACCCACAGTAGAAAGATTCAAACTTTGAGTAAAACGTGACAGACCCACAACAGAAAGATTCGAAATTTGACGGTTTTGAGCAAAATCAAGGAATACCCACAAGAGAAACACTCAAGAATGATCAAAAACAAGACAGACCCAGATGAGAAAACTGAATTTCAGAGAGAATAAGATGATTGTGGTGAAGTTATAATATATATATATATATATATATATATAAAACTGGAGAAGTTCTAGGTGAGATGGAGGAACACAGTGGGGAAGGGAGAGAGGAAGGGGCAAAGAAGTTTACCAAGACGTGTAGCGCGTGGAATTCACTAATTTGGGGTCGAAAAGATCTGATCGATGCACTAAACTTTCACGGTTAATTTAAAAAAAAGAAAATTTAATCACAACAGTTTATTATATAGTCTTTATTCTGTATTTTCATAAGAAATTTATTTTCCCGATCTCGAATTTGTAATTTTTTTATACTTTATCAATTACGTTAAGATTTTTTTGTGGATGCATAAGCGTGGGTTCCACTTTAGTTAGCAAAACGTAACCGTCAATTTTTTATGCAACTTTCTGAATAAAAAGAATTATTGTTATGGAAAGAGAATAAAAAGTAAGGAAAAATATCTTCAAATGAAAAAAATATGTTTCTTCATGCACTTCTTTTAGTTATAACTCAGACGATTTGGATGGACGATATTGATTTTTATAAAATCATATAGTATTTATAATAGAATATTAAGGTTTTAAAAGACGTTAAATTACTTTAATTTTATGATTAGGTAAGTCGTGCATAAATTTATTAGCTTTTATATGTAATAGTATTGTGTTTTAATTTCGCCTTAGCATGATTAATCTAATATCATAAATATTGTTCAATTGTGTTTTTTAATCTTTCAAATTTGCAACGAGACTTAAAAAATTATTCCATAGACTCGCTTAGTTTCCTCATGAAAATTTTTCTACTCTTTCCTTTACTTTTATAACGAATTTTCAATTAATCATAAATCGCGATCATCTCGATCTCTCATATTTATCTTTTAATAAGCTTCTAAAAGTAGCATGATTTTACACCATACCTACCGTTCTAATTAAATGGTCCTACAATATAATGTTCTTTCATTAAAGTTTAAAATATCTGAAATTGCAATAATTTTCTTTAGAATAATGTCTTTTTTCACTAGTGGTGAAGAAGTTTTCTTTGTTTATATTTTTCTAAATATATAAATGGTGAAGAAGTCTTGAAAGTTCCAAAATATCATTTTCATTACACACGTAGTTGAATTATTACGTATATGACTTGAAAAAGTCTTTTAAGGAAACAAAAGAAGAAAAATAGGATAACAATTTTATAAATGGAGTCTGAATAATTGAGTATCGTGTACACAAATTTACTTTAACAAAAAAAAAAAGTTATTTTCAGTAAATCTTCGAATTAAGTGATTTTGTCGAGAAGTTTATTATGTAAATAGATTGGAAGAAAGAATTAGTTTGACTCTCCTCATTGAAAATTCTGAATTCGTCAGGTTATTAATAAAGCAGCAATTTGATACACTAAGTTCTACAACTCAAAAAAGTTATTTTCTATTTATTTAAATCAATGATCTTTTAATCATACAACAATAAACATTTCGTTGCGATTAATATATTTTTATAATAGTGGTAGAATTATTTTATATGACAATAAAAATAAAAATAATCAATATATAGGCCACACATAGGCAAAGGGATATTTATAAAGTTTATATTAATGTTGACTAGATTTGGTACAGTACGCGTAACGTGTAAAATATCAAAGTTTCTTGAGTTTTTTTTTTTAACATATGATCCTAATAATGAACTTTCTTGGAATGTTCTTAAAAATATGAGTCATTAATTCATTCAATGTACTCTTCCTTTTTTATCGTATTATATAATTTTGGACTCATTTTCTTATTTTTAGAATAACGTTTTCAATAGAATTTTCATGATTCACAGATTCAATATTTTTAATTAAATGTGTGATATTTCATCGTTTTACCACAATTCATACAAATCTATTTTTCAATTACTTTCAAACAAAAGCCACCTTAAAATTCCCACCAATTTTTTTTTTTTAAAAAAAGGAAGATATTAAAAAAAAAAAAAACTCCATTGACTTGAGGGATATCCCATGTATAGCACAGCTTAGATAAACCTAATTCCTTAATTATTATGTTTAGGATTAAATGACAAAAGTACACTTATAATCCTAAAAAATATTCATTTTATTATTGTTTCGAATTTGACCAAGACAGCAAAGAGAAGAAAGATGTACTAAGTATTAATAAAAAATGTCTACTTATGTTTTTTTCCATATTTAAATATACACATAAGTTAAGACCTACATAATTAACAAATAAATGAATTAAAATTAAGAATATTGCTTTTTAATTATGCCAACTAGACACTTGACCATGTTGATGAATACATATTCCAACATTTAAAAAGAAATCATGATACCTAAACCAATTTATGTATGACTAATTCTACAAAGTACGTACCATCTCCTATAAACATAAGTATTGTCCATCAAGGTTGAATAGATGTTAAAAGAAATTACATGACAATTTTACTTACTTTGGTTTTTGAACCTGAGATGATAAAACCTCATGATTCCCAATCCACTTCATTGACTGTTAAATCACACCCTTGGTTACTTCCAACGTCAATTTTTTACTAGAGTAAAGTGATAATATCACATGTAAAAACATGTTATGTAAACACACGTGTGAGCATGTGTTACTTCAGCATCATAGCACCTAATATTCAAACATCGTCGATTAGTCACTATACATAATGATGTGAACTCCTTATATATTCAACCACATATGTGAGTGTAGCTACATACATGTATGTATGAATTTTATTTGATTTTTAAATCAACTCAATTTTCATGACCCAACCAAAAACACCTAGAGTCATCAACAACAAGAAGACCCTTGAATCAAGAGAGACTAAAGCGGATGATATAACTAGTAATTTTTAGACATGAAAAGACAATGTGTCCTAACTACTCAACGAAAGGGAACATGAAGCTCCGAGAATAAAAGTGGTTCATTTTTTATTCCATACGCAATTTCCCCCCTCCACCGAGGTGGCGCCATGCCCAAATGACAGACAGGTCACGATCAATGAGGAGACCTTATCCAGTGTAATTCCACAAGTGGAGTCTAATTAGCTCCTTCATTAATGTGCACACCGACCTTACCCCTACCTTACGAAAGTAAAGGTTGTTTCTGAAAGACCCTCGGTTCAAGTAAAAGCAAAATTCAGCATATAATCCTCTTTCTTAATGAAAGAGCTATACTTATTCCCAACACGAGAGAAGAAAAAGACCATATCTCTAAACATTTGAATAAGAATAAATATCCATGAAATAAAAACTGAGAAACTGTATAAAGCTCCCAAGGCTTTTTCAAGTGAAAATAACAAGTATAAAGAAGTTATCCTTATTGATCCCTTGAAAATTCAAACAAGAACAACACCAATGCAAACAAATGCTTCTTCATAATAATAACCAAAAAAATGCTGCAAATTTGATGGTTATTAGTTAAAGAGGGCCTGGGAAAGTCCCGTTCTCCCTCTGCTCGTTCCACTTATCAACCTACAGAAACAGGCGAGAATTAAGAAAACACGATATCCATGATGAGAAAAGATAAAGGAATTCGCAACATGACAAAACCAGCCATAGATAGCTTAGTTTAGCATCAAAGGTCGAACAGTAGGGGGTCGGAACAACATGGCAAATGTCATATATAGGTTATGACATGAGATATCTACTTGTGACAAAATAAAGGAATAAAATCACTGGATCGTAAAACCTTTAATTTAGATAAAAACACAACACGATAGAAGCAAGGGACTTGATGATGCCAGCTAGTTGGGATTGAGTCTACTCACCATTGGCATAGTTGCACTAAATCCAATATTGTTTATAAGGAGTCGTTTTAATTTACTTGTGTAATCCATAAGCGGGGGCTGAAGAGGGTAGAGAATACACAGACCTTACCCCTTTACCTCGTGGAGGTAGAATCCTTTGGTTTGCGTATAACAAATTATTTGGGTGGTGTTTTGATTTTAAGAAATTGAGAATCCCCTACATATCCAAGTTGTAGATTATCATGTAAATTGAATTAGTTAACAATAGTTGACATCAAATTAGGAGGTAAAGGCATATGAATTCAAATGTGTTAAAAAAATAGAAAGGCTTAGGAGTCAAAAAGGACAGAGCAATCACATAGACAAATCACCAATCACATTATCTCTTTTTCCTGGAAACTGGCTTTAGAATCATTTCCTGTGTAATACTTGTAGCACCGCAGACATGCCCACAGACTTGATTGGCAAATGATAAATGCACGAGGCTGCTAATTGTCACCCGAAAGAGGAGATACCTAACACACAATCTGATGAAAAGCCTGGAACTTTGGCATATCGTGAACGAGAATAGGATGTATTCACGGAGCATGTCATGACACACCTAATCACCTAGTGCTTCTCCCACATCAAGAAAAGATGGAGGAATGTGGTAGGCACTCAAGAAACTGCTCAATATTCATGCACACAACCTAGATGTCTCTTCTATTTGTCCAGATTTACGTCAATCTTCTGTGCCGATGACAAAACTCACCTAATGGCCACTAGCTGAAAGCTTGAGAGAACCGAAAACATAATAAAACTGAATGCATGAGATCCCTGCAGCGTTTATGCCATAGAGAACCTTTTTTCCCCGACATTGGTTTCAAACTAGAAAAGGTTGGTTTAGACTCATACATGTATTTCACACATCCACGATGTACTATTTGAAGAGATAACGAAAAGTAATTTGGTTAGGCAGAGAATCCCAACTCAAAGATCATACGTAAATTCACAAAGTCATTGTCTATATTGAAGTGCTCTTTAATCTCAATTATGGCTTAAACTTCTGTAAAATTTTCAAAGGCAAGTAAAGCTCCAATAACCAAGCTTGATTAATTGGAATTTAAAAATAAAAAAACTCAAGGAATGAAAGGAGTAATGCGATAAAGCAAAGGGATGAAGTATGACCCACCACAAATTACAAGATACCTTATCACTTTAAACACACCAAAATACAGGTATATAAGCACATGACTCACCCATTCACCAGGGCAAAGTGCACGGTAGTATTTTGCGAATCTTTCACAGTCAGCAGCCTCATCACCCTTTGCAGCAACACACCTGAGGTTTGTGAAGAAGCAAGAGTTGGTAAAACAACACACAAAATGACTATGCCTCAAAGTAACAACTTCTGATGATCCACATATTGCAAGAACAATTCAAGTTCACAAGGTTAGAAAAAGTACTATCAAGTTAAACAATCTTCTAAAAGGTGACCACAAATATTGGACCAACATTTTTTTCCTTTTAAAGGTTGGACGCGTAAATTAATAGACTTTATCAGATCTTGAACCAATTCCACCCCATACTGATTAAATCCATTATTTCTTCTCTTAACCATTTTTTGGTTGGTGGATGGAGGATGATAAGTGCATCTTCAAACCAACAACAATAAAAAAAAAACAGTGTAGTCCCATAAGTGGGGTTTGGAGAGGGTAGAGTGTACGCAAACCTTTACCTTACCTCGAGGAGGTAGAGTGGTTGTTCCCGAAAGACCCTTGTTCGAGTAACACACAATTAATTACGTCATAAAATTAATTTTTGTTTCATTGCAGAAAGGCATGCATTAAGCAGGATTTCAAACCGTCTATAGCAAAATCTCAATATTGAGAGTTCAGTCCCTAGTTTAGCAGATGATTTTAATTTAGTGGACACTAGCCTAGACCAAGCTTTTCATTGTTCTCTTTCAGAGAAGAAATAAAGATAAATTCCCAAGTCTATTAAAGGGATTATTAATCCTTTAAACGTCATGCTTACACAAGCAACAGAGAAACAAGTCTATGAAACACCAAATTCTGTAAAAAGCATGGGAATTTACCTATGAAACTCAACATAGCGTGTGAAACAGTGCCTAGTTTGGTTGGTTGTTGGGAACCGGAAATCAGCTATTAAAGGGATTATTAATCCTTTAAACGTCATGCTTACACAAGCAACAGAGAAACAAGTCTATGAAACACCAAATTCTGTAAAAAGCATGGGAATTTACCTATGAAACTCAACATAGCGTGTGAAACAGTGCCTAGTTTGGTTGGTTGTTGGGAACCGGAAATCAGCTGGGGCAGTCTTAAGTTCAATCTGAAAGGCACACAGAGTTGAAGGCATAAATAAAACTTAAATAACAAGTACCGATCCAACTGAAGTAAATCCATCCACAAAGTTGCAGAAAATTCTTAAACACCTTAAAAAGAGAGCATTGCCACTTATCTTCCATTTTTAGTTACAATTTGTTTTTTTACCTTTTATCAATATTATACTTGCTGACTACAACAAGAATGGTAAAGTTCTCTATTTCTACCTGAAGCTTTCTGAATGACAAAAACCAGAAGATCTAGACCAAACTGCAAGTTAAATTGAGAAACGTAATGTGACAGGTAAACATATTCAAATTACTTGGAGTGGAATCCGATTAAAGAAAAAAATCTAAAACCAAGAAAAATCTTTACCACGATGCTGAAAACATCACAGTAGTTTCTGGTAACATCACGTCACCCACCCTTTAAACGCAGTGACACTGAGCAACCTTGTTATCAAAAATACTGAGAGAAACATAAGAAGTCATTTCCACAGACAAGCCTCACATAATCTCTATAGTAAAAACCTTGAGCATGTTATCGACCTTAAGTGAATTGTTAACCTGATTACACATTCAATTAACTTACCACAACCAACAACAACAACATACCCAGTGTAATACTACAAGTGAGGTATGGGGAGGGTAGAGTGTGCGCAGACCTTACCCTACCTTGGGAGATAGAGAAGTTGTTTTCGATTAACTTACTACCATCTCAGTGAAAAAGAAAAATACTTGAAGCGCGTTGGCTACAAACTAACAATTTCTAGAACTCGTTTAAGCTGGAGATGAGACCTCACACCTCAAACATCAATCTACATTGCTGCTAAAGCTTAGTAATATTTCACAAAACTGCCAAAAAATTCTCTTCACTCAATCACAATCCAGCACTATAGTTGAATCCAATACCTTAATCCTTCAATTATACAACATCCAAATTCTACAACTTTTTTCCCCTTCTAGTTTTTTTTTTTTTCTTTTTTTATTTCCTTCAGGAAAAAAAGGCATAGATCAAAGACTTCACCTTTCCAGAAACCAACTTTCATATTCATCCACAACTCATAAAACTAACAACTTTCACAAGCAATTCTTTAACAAAGAACTATCTCACCTTTACACACAAAAGAAAACTCACACATCTATAAGAATTTATCTAAGCACATACACACCAACCACAACAACCAGCAACATGTGTTCTACAGAGAACTGCATAGATGGCCGAAGAACCTACAGAAATTTTCTTAGAAATCTGTTCTTTTATATCAACTCTATCATATATCACCATCTCACTAAAAGGGCAAAATACTCAAAGCTTGTAGGCTACAAACTAACAATTTCTAGAACTCATTATGAGCTGGAGTTGGAACCTCAAACATCAATCTAAACTGCTGCTAAATCTTAGTACCAAATCGCAACAGGGCTAAGAATTCCTTGTTCTATCACCATTAACATTCTAGTTGAATCCAATACTCCAATCCTTCCATTAAGCAACCTATTCATCCAGAATATTCAACCTTACCCCCTTCATGTTTTAGTTCTTTAGTTATTTCTCACATGAAAACGCTTAGATCAAAGACTTGGACTTTACACCTTTCCATACACCAATTTCCATATTCATCCACAACCTATAAAACCAAAAACTTCTACAAGAGCAATTCTTTGACTTTAAAAAAAAACTAAAGCTCACTTTACGCCCAAGGGCACAACCTAGTGGTCAATGAAATAGGTTGAGAACCATGAGGTCTCACGTCCAAATCTCAGCAGAGACAAAACACTAGACGATGTCTTTCCATTTGTTCTAGCCTTGGTGGAAAGAATTACCTAGTTCCTAGTGGGAGGTGGCATGAATCCCATGGAATTAGTCAAGGTGAACGTATGTTGGCCCAGAAACCACGGTTATTAAACAAAGACTCCCACATCTATACATATTTATCTAAACACAAACACACACCAACCACTAATCAAGGTGTGCACAAGCTTGGCCAGACACCATAGTTATCCAAAGAAAAAAAAACCCCACATCTATACAAATTTTTCTAAGCACATACACATCAACCACAACAACCAACAACATGAGTTCTACAGAAAAGCTGTACAGATCGCCAAGAAAGCACAGAAATTTTCTATAAGAAAAAAAATATGTTCTTTTATGTTTATTCTACCATATATCAATTAAATCCTTTGAAATCCATGAATAACTATAGAATCATCAAAAACGAATGAAAAAAAATTAGAAAAGGGGAAAATAAACAATTAAAACAAAATAAAACTAGGGTTTGTCTTTTCTTGGAAAAAATTTGCATTACCTCGGCCATGGCTGATGCAAATCAATGAGAGAAGAAGCTTCAAAATTGACTCAAAATGAAAAGAATAAAAAAAAATTAGTGAATGGTTAATTATAAGTTCATAATTTTGGATCCGATTCATTTGGGTGTTATTTTCAAATTTTATTTTTTATTTTTTCTAAATTATTTTCCTTTTTTTTTTGGGTTTCATTGACCAAAAAAGGTATTTTTTTTTTTTATGTTGGAGAAACAAATAAATAAAAAATTAATCTATTGAAGAATTGGCGATGAGTTGTGGTTAGAGGTGAAATGTCACTCGAAATCAAAGCTTATTGGTTATATTTGACTCTCTTTTTTAGCGTACTACGGGTCTTTTTCTTTCTCCTTGCATATCAGTATTATTAATATTATTTTTATATTTTCTTTGTCCTTTGATTTTGGTTACTATCTAACGTTTTGGGTGCTCTGAATGTTATTGTTACGCTTTGTCTATTATTTGTTATGTTTTCTTTTGTATTTTCTTTTTCAAATTGCTTTCGTATGAATTGCTTGAATCAGGGTCTTCGGAAACAACTTATCTGTCTCCACGAGGTAAGGATAATATATGTGTTTACTCTAATCTTTTTGGATCCTGCTTGTGAAAATATATTGAATATGTTGTTGCTGCCTTAGCATAGACAAGAAAATCAACATTTCGGAAACAACTAATAGAAGGTATGTTGTCCCTTAAAAAATCAAGTAGGAAAATTCAGAAAAGTGTGTGATGGCTTCCTTGGGTCAAACGATTTTGGTACAAGTAATAAAGGATAATAATCTCTTACATTAAAGGATAATACTCTCAAGATAAAATACAAGATTATTTTCTATTATTTTATTTGTTTGATTAGGTGTATTAGTTAAATTTGAGATTGTTTATCCCACTATTTGTAAAAATAATGAAATTAATTATTCATGTGATCGAATATTATAATTCATGAAATAACTTTGTCTATCTAATCTCCGTAACAAACAACCCTAAAAGAGTATAGCTAAGATAATTGGACAATTTGGAATAGAAGGGACATTGTATCATTAAAAATTAGTATTATATTTTACCAACGTAGATTCAATTGAACCTCTTCACCTAAGTAGCTCTACCTCTACCTCTAGAACCAACGAAGTGCATACAAACTGACCCGAATACATATCGTTACTAAAACTACTTGCAAATTAATTTTGAAGGGCCTTTGCATGGGGAATTCAACCACACATTTAAATAGGGAAGTATCATTTGCCACAACAACGATGACACACCTAGTGTGGTCCCACAAGTGGGGTCTGAGAAGGATAGTGTATACCTAACCTTAACCTTTCCTTACGAAGGTAGAGAGGTCGATTCCAAAAGACTCTCGGCCCAAATAACTGCATATAAAAATGATATGAAAAGAAGTGCCCTTTACTAATAATCCATAAAACAAAAAATATTCCATGGACTAGAAAATGTGCAGGTAAACTAAGTTGACATACTGAAATGTACAATTCTCTAGTCTCATGAACTACTGTTTCAGCCTTGCAAATTTTACATTAGAGCTGTTAAAATCCTCTCCTCTCCAAGTTAAACGCGAAAAAGAATCGCGTAAGTAAATTTGGATTAAAGCAAAACCGGTTGACATCTCGAAGATTCAACCTTTGCCAAGCAGACCAAAAATTACACAGCAGAAAATTCAGCTCCTGGCTTGTGGAGCATCATGACTTTCTCCCCATGCTACATTGCCATCAGTACTGGGGAGAGGTGGAGCTCCCGTTCCGCCCTGAGCACTTACAGCTACGCTACTGCCATATGGATACATTGAGTCTCCCATAGCGCCAAGGGCTACAGGAATATGAGATCTCTGGTAACTGTCTACATGGGCCGGTAAATGCATAGGAGGAGCTGGATACATGGGATTTGAGTTCATGTAGGGGTGACCATAAGGATCAATACCTATGGAACATGAAAATACTCAGCATATATTATGATTAATAGATACAGAATACAAATACAACTACAACAACATATTCCGTGTAATCCCACAAGTGGATCTAGGGAAGGTAATGTGTACACAGACCTTACCCCTACCTTAAATAGGAAGAGAGGTTGTTTCCGATAGACCCTCGGCTCAAAATAAACAATAGATACAAAAAAGGAGCCCAAATTAGCATAATAGCATACTGATTACCTTGAGCTCTTTTCTCGGCAATTACCACCTGAGCACGCAATCTCTCCACTTCATTGGCCATGTCAATCAATTCTTTCTCCGTGAGTTTCATTTGCTCAACTTTCTCTATGTTTAAACCTTTTTCATACTGAAAGGTCTTGCTGCATGTTCCAATAAAGTAAAACAAACATGATTACGGAATCCAGAGAGTTATGCTTCACATGGCATGCAGTCATAAAGACATCTTATCAACATGGCAGGATCCAAATTCTAAACCCTAACAATTCCAGGCAGTATTATATTTAAGTGAATTTTGGACGTTTACGCATAGGCGAATAGGTGTGACACCGTAATGACCGAGTCTGATCAAAACTTACAAGGTGAACCTAAAATATAATAGAAAAAGTTATCTCAAACAACCAATAATCTCTCGAAATCATTGTGGACTTGGTTAAGAGCAAAGAGAAACAAAGGATCCATAAAAGCAATGGCAGTTGATCATAATAAAGCTTTAGTTATTGTTGTTGCACTCACATTAGATCCAGTGTTTTCCACGAGTCCTCCTATTTGAGTTAGAAACTTGTACATTCAATAGGAGTAAGTGTAAGATTTAGAGAACCCTCTAGTTCTATAGAGCCCATAATTAGTCTTAAAAGACAAAATATTTAATATTGGAATAAAATGTGTCTAAAAGAGCAACACAAATACGAAGAATTTGTAAAGCCAACCCGACTAGTTTGGAAATGATGCATACTTGATTGATATATAGCCATACATCAATGTTGCCGGACTCTCCAAAAATGATGCCGCACCTATGTCGGATTCTCCAAAAATACACTAGTTTTGGAGTATCCGGCACACAACCATTGAAATTTTTGAAGAGTCAACCAAGTCCATTCAAGGGTAATGGGTAGGGGAAGCTCTTTCAAGGGTAATTAATGAGTAAGGAATCTGTTCATGCTTCCACCTAAACAGCAAGTCAAGACAATTATATAGTAGTGACCTGTGGTTTATTTCTCCTGGAGGAAGGTTGATAAAAGAGACATGTTTCAACTTACCGCAGCTCCTGGTGTTCTTTCTTTAAGGAATCAAGTTCAGCATGCATCTCAGGTAGCTTCTTGACATCTGCATGAGCCTTTTCCAATTCCTGCATAACGTGATGTATTTTTGCGCTCAGTTCCATATTGGCTGATACCAAACTTCGTGCTTCCAAATGGACCTCTTCCACATCTTTCCTCGTAGTCTCAACGGTTTTAAGGTCCTCCTCCATCTTGGCAATCTTGTCACGCAACAACCGGACCTGGATGTCACTTTCTGTTTGAGTACTTCTTATATGTTCATCGAGTTTCAGTACCTCTCGCTGAGCAGCAGAAAGATCCTGCTTTAAGGCAACATATGTAGCTGCCAACCGATGATGGTCTCCAGCAAGGTGTTCTAGCTCTGCAGCCCTAGCAGCTAATCTGTTGTACCGAAGCTCAGGAGGAGGAAATGGATCAATGTGGCGGCTGCCAGCAGCCAATTCTTCATGAGGCGCCATTCCTGGTGCTTGTAGTGACCGTCCATATGATGCTGGTACTTGTCTTCTAGAAGCCATCTTTTCACCAGGCCCCAGAACTAAAAAGGGCGAATACTTGTTAAGGTTTCAATATTAGGAAGTATTTACCTGCTTTGGAGAGAAAATAAACTATGAGACTATTATTCTGAATAACTGCAGCTTACCAATTTAAGGCTAGGAGCTTAAGTTTCATACTATGAATCACAAATAATTGAGGATACAGGGTAAGCAATGCTAATTTGAGGAAGATCGACATCATAAACCAGCAGTGCAACCTTTTAACAGAGGGTAATAGGACGCCTTATCAAAAAAGAAAACATAGGGTAATAGAACTAAAACAGTGCACTTCTTGGGTTGTGGAAAATTAAGCAGACGAAACTACATGCACTACTAATCACATCAGTTATACAACACTGGGGTCTTGAGAGGGTAGAATGTTTGCAGACCTTACCCCTACCTTGGGAGGTAGAGAGGATGTTTCTGATTTACCCCTGGCACAAGGAAAAGTAAATCAAAGCAGATCAGAAAAAAAATAACAGAAGTGAAGAGATCATGGCAAAATACCATACAAAACATTCTAAAAAAAGGAACATTAACTACACCAAAAAAGTGTGATGATCAAAATACAAGAGACAGTAGATAGTAATAGAAATTGATGGACAAGAAGCTACTTGAGAAATACCACGACTACTATATATCACACCAGTTACGTGTCTCCTAATTTTTATTTCAGAACAGAAAACGAGCATGACTAGGCATGTAGGCACAAGCTGCAGCTAAGTGACGGAGAATCAGATGATGAGGTTAGCCATTCTGTAAACAATATGGTTTCTTCACAACCTTCAATTTTTTTATTGAGGGAGAGAAGAAGACAGATGTACAGTCACTTAGAGGCTCTTTCGGGATTACAAATAATAGGGAGCCCAGCGTGACGAAGGAACTTCAGCAACTTGCTAGCATATATACACAATGAGAAGAAAGACAGCTTTAATGTACTAATACCTGAGAGAATCATTTCTCTACTGGAATCACTTCACTAAAATTAAATAAATATTCCCTCTGGTCCAAAATAATTGATGTTTTAGGCTTGGGCACATGAATAATGAATTAGGAATTCACTTGCTCCTAAAAACTAAGAAGGGTTTTGACTAAAATACCCTTAATTATGAATTTCTTTTATTTTTTGGTTGACATAATTATCATCGGGATTACAGGATTAGGAATGTATCGAGGACAAATTTGGGGAAAAGAATTGGTTGTGTTAAACATCAATTATTTTGGACCAACTTTTAGAGGCTAAAACATCAATTATTTTTGACCGGAGGGAGTAATAACAATGGCATCGGGCCTCCTTGGAAAACTTAGACCTACTTACATAGCTACAGAAACACCTTCCCGCGCTTTTTCTTCAACCTAGCAAACCCCAAACACTTGCACCGATTTCCTATTTCAAGAAACAAACAATTGAATTTGCATCAGAAATTCTTAAATTACTACCATTGCCTCCACGATGACTTTCCAAAAGAAAACACTCAACCCTACCAACTACACCCCCCCCCCCTTCCTGCGCTTTTTCTTCTTGCAGGTAGTTCATAACCTACCAACCCCGAAACACTTGCACCGGTTTCCTATTTCAAGAAACGAACAGACTTGCGCATCAGAAATTCCTAAATTACTACCATTGCCTCCACAATGACTTTCCAAAAGAAAACTCAGGCCCACCAACTACAACAACCCCTTCCCGCGCTTTTTCTTCGTGCAGGCTATTCATAACCTAGCAACCGCCAAACACTTGCACCAATTTCCTACTTCAAGAAACAAACAAACTGAATGTGCATCAGAAATTCTTAAAATTACTACCATTGCCTCCGCAACGACTTTCCAAAAGGAGACACTCAACCCGATCAACTAAAACAACCCATTCCCGCGCTTTTTCTTCCTACCGGCTGTTCATAACCTACCAACCCCCAAACACTTGGACCAATTTCCAATGTCAAGAAACAACAAACTGAATGTACATCAGAATCTTAAATTACTACCATTGCCTCCACGATGACTTTTCAAAAGAAAACACTCAACCCCCTAACTACAACAACCCTTCCTTCCCGCGCTTTTTCTTCCTTCTGGCCATTCATAACCTAGCGTCCCCCAAACACTTGCACCGATTTCCTATTTCAAGAAACAAACAAACTGAATGTGCATCAGAATCTTAAATTACTACCATTGCCTCCATGATGACTTTCCAAAAGAAAACACCCAACCCCACCAACTACAACAACACACACACAACCACACCTTTATTTTTCTTCTTGCGGGCTGTTCATAACCTATCAACCCCCAAACACAGATTCAAACCTTTTCAGGGACACCCTACTGATTAATGGAGTAGTTGAGTACCGTTAGGTCTCAGGTTCAAATCCCAACAAAGCCAAAAAGACAGTATGTGATTTCTACCTATCCATCCAAACTCCTTGACAGACAGAGTACAAACTCAAGCTAACCCCAACACCCCAGTCATCCAAAAAACAAATCTTTTCAGGATGAAAACCTAAAATGGTCAATGCAAAACAGATTAACACAAAAAAAGATCAAGAAAATCAAAGAGGGGCATAAACAAATAAACAAAACTATACATCCCTACTCAATCAATGACATAAAAAAAAAAAAAAAAAAAAAAAAGATGTAACATTTCAACATAAACACAATCACTTCTATTAATTCGTAAACAAGAAAACAATTTCATCTCCCTGATAAAAGCAAAGCCCAAATCAACAAGAACAGACTAAAACAAGAAAAAGAAATGAAAAAACTTAGTTCTTCAACAATGGCTGGACAAATTAAGATTTTTTTCATCAAATTAAAACATACCCATAAGAAGAAAAGAGAAAAAGATCACCTTTGTACTAATAACAGCCCATTAAGGAAAGAATTTCTACCAGAGAAGTAAAATTGCGAAGGGTATAGAGGCATTCAAGGGTTGTGTTGTTTCAATTGAAAAAGAAAAAATCATCACAATAAGCTTGTAGTAATTTATAGGAACTTTTTGAAGTTTGCACTTTTAGTCCCTTAGATATGGATAAATTCCAATTCCCTCGAGGGTCGTTTGGGATGGTATATAAGAAAAATATTGAATAATAGAGTTATACTGGTATTAATTTTTATTGATGTTATATTAAACGAATAGGATATATTAGAATAAGAATAGAATTGAATAGGATGTATTAGTAGACGTTTGGTCATAGAAATAAAATGCGTGATCATTTTATTTGAAATTTTTAAAATTGAAGTCAAAGATGAAATTGTACTTGGTTATAATTTTTGCGAATGATTTTTTTTTATAATTGTAAATTTTATTCCGAAATGTTTCAATATGTACATATTTGAAGCTCAGGATATGGACATAATTCCAATCTCAGAGCTTGTTCTATCTTGTATAGCCATTATTTTCCTATAGATGGAAAAAAAATCAAGCTTAAGCATAAAACCAGCCAGCTTCGATTGCATACTGCCTCTGCAATGGAATTCTTAGATGATGTTCCTTGTGATCATTTCTGCGGTCCTCTCCTTATGCTAAAAAATTCTATAATTCATCTCTTGCCAAACGTAATACACTTTTGTTGATAGGATCATTCTATATACTTCATCTTGCAGTGTTTTACTAGTAGTATGTGTTATAGCCCACTCCATTTCTTCAGTCCATCCTATGCTGCTTCTGATAGTGCATAGCCAGTTTAATAGCTTTTGTCATATCCTGGAAGACAGTGCATGAGAAGAAAAAAGAATGTGTTTCTAATTCTGCATTGCACAATGATCAGTGTGTATCCTCTATTTTCCCAAACTATCTTTGGTATATAATCTCCTCTGTATGGAGAAGTAGAGTATGAAGTTCCATTTAGGATTGCCTTGATTATTACATGTCAACCTTCTCCATGGCACCTTGTTAACCCCCCCCCCCACCCCCCCACCCCCCACAAAGTACCTATATGATCTTTGTCACTTATAATCCAGCCTCAGAAATCCAATGATCTGCTTGGATGATTTTCCTCACAATCCAAGAAGCTTGTTGCCTAATACTTCCCATGGTCTCCTCCCCTTTAGATAGTAGGTATGGACCCAGACAATCCATAATTTATCCTTTTTCTTTGTAAGATTCCATTTATGCTTCAGTATAGCTGTTTTATTCCACACATACATATCAGTCACATATAGTCCATCAGCTACCTTGGGGCAGCATATTATGTCTCATTCTATAAGTGTGAATGATACTCGATTTGTTAAAAGTGAAAACATATATTTGGATGTTTTCATAACGAAACACTAACTTTTAAATAAAGTAAAAAAAATGTTAATAATTTCCATGATTTACTATATATATAAGAATAGGACAAAATGGGATGTATGTGTTAGTTATATAAAAATTAAAAAGACAACTAAATAATGGATTAAATAATACTACCAAAAGTATTATTTTTTTTGCTAAAATAAACTAAATAAATTGCACTTTAAAGCAAAAGATGACTAAATAATTTGTCTTTTAAAGCAAGTAAATAATGAAAAAAGTTCTAGATTTCTAAAGAACGCAAGTTGAAAATCCTTTGAGAATATTGTATTATGTGAAATATTGGCACATGAATGTTCCATATAACTTCATTATCATATAAAGTAAAAAACTTATATCAAAAGATAATTTTAAAAAATCCACAAAGGCATTTTTTTTAATTTTTCAATCAAAGAAGTATTCAAATATACAATAGGCTTTTCATACTTGTCCATTGTTTAGAACTTGAAGGAGTGATAAGTATTCAATTATTTGTAATTAAAAATTTTGAATTTGAGTCTTGTGGATATGAAATCATTTTATTAGGGAATGTTTTACCTCAATGTAAGAATCAAGAGAAAGTATTTTGATGCCCCTCTCCAAATAAGAAGCAAGAACTCGTTATCACCTACAATCCTTTACTCTGTCAAAGACTTCCACAAAACAAAAAGGGTTGTCATCATGGTATAGATTTATATGTCGAACTTGCATGTGGCTCATCCGTGATAAATTTTTCGAATTTGTCTGAACAAGTGAATCCTTTCAAAAAAATGTCGATACAAATTTAAATTTAATCGTATTCCAATACAAATATCGCACAAACGTAAGGAAGGGATATTCTGTGTTCCTGTTTGGTGGGTCAAAATAAAAAATTAGATATAAAAAATAAATTTAGCTCATTTTCATGAAGTGCTCATCCCAAAAATTGTTCCTCCCTTAATTAATTGCTATTAATTTTTTCTAAAAATAATAATTTCCTTTCCCTGTATCTTTCTTTCTCCAATAATTCACCAAAAAATAAAAAAAAATAAAAAAAAAAAATATATATATATATATAATGTGTCCATGTCTCCAATATTTCACCATCCAAAAGAGTTTTAGCATAGACAAGATAAGTAATGAATTTTTATTATCAAAAGATACGAGAAATAATCAAAGCATCAATCTCAACATCAACATAAAATCAATGCCCAATTTCACATTAAGTTTGTTTTGGAGATTCAACAGTTGATACTGGAAATAGTGATTTTATTTCCACTTTATTGAAAGTAAATCATCCACCTTATGGTAAAGACTATTATAACCATACCCCAATAGGTACATTTTATCTAAGTCACTTTGAAAGAATTTTTTATTGAATGGAAGATGATTCTACATCAAGAAGTATGACAAGCATAAATATCCTCTTTATTCTAACGGATTGAATATCTTTTTTAAGGAATCGGAGGAATCTACAACGATTTTTTCTCAAAAATCCACAACGAAATATACAGATTATTCCTTCCTTCCTATCGAAGTGACTTAGACAAATCTTTTGTGTCAATAAACTCAGACCAATCAATCGAATATTGATTGATTATGTCAATACATAATCAATCGAACACTACTTGAAAATGGCCTTTCTAGCTCATTTTGCTGCTCTCTCGTGATGTCAAAATTACAGTCACTGTTTTTCTCTCTATCAACAAAAAATATAGTTGTATATTTCCTTAGTCAAGATTATACAACAATTCTGCTATATCCACCATGAAATTGGTCCTAGACCATCAGCATCAAGAGATCCCTAGTAATATACAAACAAACAAACAAAAAAACAGAATTTTAAAGTTAATAAAATAAGACTAGAGAAATAAGAATAACAGAGGAGAATTTTTCAAACACACCAAAATGCAAGATTATTTTGATTAACATAATAGGGACAAAAACTCATTTCAACATTACAAAGAAAACTAAAAAAGAAAGGGTATGAATGTCATTATCTACTAAGGATCATTGATATGAGATTACAAGATTTTGGGTACACCCTAGACTACTTGGGTCGACCTTAAGCGAGCACCCTCGAAAGTAAAAAGGAAGTCACCAACCTAGGCCATGAGCCTTCTTGATTGTCCATAGACACTGTCCAGATAAATATCTCATATGAGATTACTAGGTATCGACAGTCACTCCTAATCTTTCCATTAGAGTTCTCACTATTACATGATGTTTAGGTAACCTTTTTGGAAGTTTCAATTTGCACCCAAGGGTGTGGCATTGAGACGAGAGACAACTCTAAGATTTCTAGAAAATGGGTGCACCACTAAAAAAGAAAAAGGAAAAGATAATATTATTCCAATCATAGAAAATATATACATAAAATATCTAATTTTATGAAGCGGACATTGGTTTTCATGCCTTGTACTGAAGCCTACAAATTCACCCATGCTCAAGACCCAAGAAGTCTTCAAATACAGACAGACACAAAAAAAAAAAAATAGGTGATCTCTTTCTATCTGCCTGAGCCTTGATAGCGAAGTTATCTGGTAGCTATATTGGTAAGAGGTAGTAGGTAATCGATGAAATAACCAAGGCGCACAATTGGCCCCAACACCACCATTATTAAAAATAGTTCCAGTTTGAGTCATGAATACCACACAACATTTAAAGGACCTGCTCCATAGGAATTTTAATTCCCCTGTCAACTAATTGAAAATAATCATTCCATTTTTACCTCGATTTCAAGATATAGCTACTTAGTGTGACCAAATGCTCCTGATAAACAACATTGTTTCATCTAAAATTCCAAGATTAAATCCTCTGAAGTTTAAATTTTTGCAAGACATTTTCCTTTATAATATGTGCGGCTCAATTATATCAATTTAACGGTGGGAAACACAAAAAATAGTATACAGCAGGAATGAAGTTAAGAATTGACATACCTTTATGACCATTGGTGCAAATGGCTTTGAATCTTTATCTTGCTCAAGAGGCATTGATGGATAACTAACATTATGGACTTGGAACCTAATCTGCAGTTTATACAATCGTCAAAATTTTAACATATATCGTTTGACAAAATGGTGCAACATTAGCAAAATTGCTTGGTCTAACAACCTCATCTATGCCATCAATAGGATAATCTAGTTCATCAAACTTCCATATCCACCTAACTTGGTTCCTGAAATGGACAATAAAACCATATGCAAAGAAACTTAAGATGTCTGATTCAGAAAGACTAACCAGTACATGAGAGCCCACCAAAAAATTAGACGTTGCGACAAAAAATACTTACTTGTTTTCAGGATCAGGCTCAGAACGTGATGGATCTGGCAATAGAGGTGCGGGTACATAAATGTCATCGAAAAAACCAAGTGACACTGTCAAGTGCAAAACAGAACAAACATTAAGATGCCTTTTCTGAAAGATTTGGGATGTGAAGAATATCTAGAATGAGAATATCTCACTTATAAACTACATATTTAAAATCATAAAGAAACGGTATAATGTATAAACGGACAGTCAAATTGGCCTCCGCTGGCAGGTAAGCATTTCAACTTTGAGAGTGCACATCTAGACACCTCAACTTGGTCTCAAATGGCAACTAAACATTCCAACTCGTCCCCACTGTGTCTCGTGGACACGCTATGATGACGTGTCACATAAATTTTGGAAGTGTCTAATAAATTTTGTAAGTGTCTAGATGATCATTTTGTAAGTTGGATTGTTCAACTAACACAGTGGAGACAAGTTGAGGTGTCTAGGTGTGCTCAAGTGTTTGTTTATGTATTTGCGCCTTAAGAAACTATGAACCATACATCCTTCAATATGGTTTGCATGGTTCAACAACTAATAGTTTCCAGTGCTAGATAGTTCTCTTGCAGATTGTAATACTTGGCTAAATATGTCTCAACATATATGACAGGATATTAGATGAGAATAAATTGTAAACATTCTGCAAGGCTTACAGCGCAAACCCTCTGCCTTGGACTCTTTGAGTTTAGCAGTTATTACTTCTCCTACAAATGGGCGAAACACTACCAGTCTAAACTTGACCTGCAAGACACCATGATTTTTCTGTATTAATGAACATGTTATCACAGAAGATACTACAAACAATAGAAAGCAGATTGATGATAGCCTGCAGTCACATGACACATTTAATACCACTGAAATGCTAGTCCAGAACTAGCTCATAAACTATAGAACTATTATGGAACTTCTTGCAACTAAGAACATCATATTAGCATGCCAAAGATGTCATTGGAACTCGTAAGTGCATTGCTGTAAGTTGGATCTCACAACTGCTTCTTCAAATGCCAATACACTCGAAAGCCTAATTGGTCTTTTATCAAGATGAGTATTTGTCCCTTACCAATTTTAGGCTGTTTTTACAGGATGAAACCATTAGCTACTGATTCAGCTTTGCTCGTATAGCTAACTGATTAAGTTGATATTTTTTGTAAGCTATATTTCTGAAGGACTTGCTCCAGGTTACCCTTGCAGGGTTGTATATGCTCTCTATATTTTTAGATGGCGTTGCACCCCCTTCATGCAAAACTATTGGATGTTTCTAACTCTGGCCTTGAAGGAAAAAATCAATATTACGGAAAATAGTTGACATAAGTGTCTTTGGTTATTATGTTGTCAAGCCAGGATTCATCATTATTCCTCTAATTGAAAGGTTTCTGTTGTAGGCAAAAACAAGGATGTTGAGCACTTTTTCTTAATCAATGACACATCAGCTCTTCATATCGATCGTATCAAGGAAGGTAGTAACAGATTATTGAAGACCAAAGATACTTACACTTGTCCACATCTCTTATTCTTTAAAAATTGAGGGGTAATTTAGCTTCTTCATTTTATTATTTTTGGTTGGATCAGTGAAGGTGGAAGATATAATTTAGAATGAAGTTGTGTCGCTTTCCATCCCTGCCCAGGAATGAGATCCACATAATCACAAATTCATATTCAGAGCAAGGAAAAAGCGCAAATACAATACCTGGTACGGGGCAGTGATACTCATAAAGCAAGAGAACATATCAATTGAAATCATTTGTGTCAAAAGAAAACAGTTTCAACGAGCAGGTTTGGAAAATGGGAATCTCTCATGAGGGACGATGATACATGTTTGTAGAATCCATTCAAGTTAAACTAAATATAATTAACTGCAGCAACAAGTAGAATACCGTATATGTGGAGGCACCTTCACTTGGATAGATAAAACCATCATCTATGGAGCGAATATCGTAAATAGATATGATGAGGCCCAAATTTGCAATAACCTTAGCATCGTGTCCAAAAGTTAGTGTCTTGTAATAATGCCAAATCTTTTTGAGTTGGGAAATGGATTGAAAACAGTAATGCAGCCTCAAAAGAGAAGAAGAAAATGAACCTTATCCACGAAGAGACCCTCAAGCTCTCCTTTGATTGCTTCATTAAGTGGAAGGTTTAGGAGATGAGGTGGCAACCTCAGTTTGTGTTCTATTTCACTCAGATAAAACATGCCTCCTTAAATCTGAGGCAAGATACACACCAAAAAGATTTATCAAGTTCTGCACAAAAATACACACGAAAAGTCAAAATTTGGTAGACTTGCAAAACAAAGACTACAAGATATGGCTCTTTATCCCATGTGGGTCTTTTTAATCTATAGCAAGTTCATTTTTTCTTTTTGCTATCACCACGGATCCATGCAGTACCCCATCAAAGAAAATTCTTAGCCTGGGTTGTCACACCCCCAATGTCTTGATTAAATATTGCAATCAAACTAAATAAGGAACTTAACTTCAAAACATCTAGAAAGCTAACCCAGTCACGAGCCTCTAACTAAAATCTGAATAAATAAACCTGGGGATTCTCCTAAGAATAATGAAAATATCTAAAAGTAAAAAATGGGGAAAGATCTGCTACCACTGGTATGAATCAACAGACCCTGTCACTGCCCGTAGACATGTGCTTCTTCTCAACACCTGACACATGACGTGACATGCTTAAACGAGCTAAGTATCACTGGAATGAAGGATACCCAGTAAGTCCCATAAGCTACCTCCTAAGAAGACAGGGCAAGACCTTCTGGGATAAACATACCACGAAGAAAATGCATCCACAGAAAGCATGTAAACAATTCAAGATCTGAAACTGATAACAGTCTCAAGACTGAAACTGTAAGCGGAACATGTAAGCAGACAACTGAAACTAGAACTTTAAGGTAATAGCTAAACTGTAATAGAAACTGAGATACGCATTGTGACCCTACGTACATGAGATATCTAGCAACACACATGGGGGAGTGTCTGCCTATCGCCCCAGCAAACAATGGCCCCTACGAACATACTACATAGGGCAGCTAACCCTGGCACTCATTCTCTCCATTCTAAAATTTCTCATGCTTCTCATATGCATTAACAAGAGCTTTAAGTATTCGTATATAGGACTATGGAGCAGTTTCACCTTGTATTTAGCAAGGTTAACAAAAGAAATAAAAAAATATCACCAGGTCCTCTAATTACAACAAGACTAACACAGTTGAACAAGCTACTGAACATATTTGATGGCATGATTAAAAGTTAAAAATCAGGCATAGACAGCTCTATAAGAATATGAAAAGTGCTCATATACATTTAGCCACCATTTTTAAGGAAAAAACAAGCATCAATCAATACAAAAAAGGTGATCTTTATACATAATTCATAATATTCCAAAGTGTTCCTTGAGCCGAAGGTCTATCATAAACCGTAAGTTCAGAAAGCATAAACTTCAAACTCTGACTCGGTCTCTGATGGTACAATAGCTCAATTAATACATTAGTTCCTCTAATCCTTAAAAACATGAATTTCCAGTTGACGATAAGTCACAAACAATACCTCTAAGCTTCACCGAAGACGTCCACGGCAAGTGGTGACGGAGAGCGGCGGCGGCGTGAGGTTCCGGCGACGGCGAGAGGCTCAGTGGCGTTCAGTTCTTCTCTTACCAGCGGTCTTCAGTTCAGGTTTTGAAATTTTTGAATTAGGGATTTGTTTATTACTCAATTTTTAATATTCAAAAATATCAAAAAATAAAATTAAATTAAACGTCATTGAATTTAATAAAGTTAAGTTATAAATAAAATTAAAAAAATAGAAATGTGTATTAATTAATTATAATTTAATAATGATAACAATTTATGAAAAAATTATATGTAGTGTATTTATTGAATTGATACAAATATCACATATTATATTATATTGGTGAGTCTACAAGAATAATTGCATCCAAAAGTAATAATAAGTTTTCATGCTTAAAAATTAATATGAATATTTATTTAGACAAATATGAAAATTATTTTTTATTTTTACTCAAATCTGATGAAAAAAATGAGATTACTTTATATGGATTTATAAGAAATGATTTTGATTTAGTTCATGGCCTATTAGAGGCAAAAGACGTTCAGATAGAATCTTCACAAATAAAAAGAAAATATTTAATTTAGTAAAGATTGTGGCAATACTTCTTTGGCTCGAACAAGTAGCCCCTTAAATAGGAAGCAAAATGCCTCTTCGCAATTTGAAGAAAGGGAGAAAAAAAAGGATTCCTTCATTCGTATGAATATTTATTCAATCACATAATCTAAACTCCTAAAATATAATTTAAACTCCTAAAACACGATATCTTGAAATTTTCTATTTGATTATATTTGGAGATCCAATGAATTGAGATTTTTCTAATTGAATCACACAAGCTAAGCTCCTAAAATATAACATCTTGAAATTGTCTATTTGATTCTACTCAAAGGTTCAATGAATTGAGATTTTTCTAACGATATAAGAAAATGTTATTATCAAATTGACTTTCTATCCTTTTCACGAATACAAAAATATTACTCCATATTCAATTTGATAATGATTGAATGACATTGTATCTTCGATCCAAACAGAATAATCCCTTAAATATGACGTAAAATAACTCTTGTTCTATCACATGCCCAATAAACTAAGAACAGTATTTACCTCTCTCTTTGGTCCATGAAAACAAGGGAAATTTCCCATCATTTCCCTTTCCTTTTAAGTTTCTTATTTTCTAGTTTTTTCCAAACAATCAATTCTCCTAAGTTGTTTGGTTTGGGTTGGATTGGGTGGGGGCAAGAGTTAGAAAGATACAAAATTGTTGAAGTTGATGATATGTATATACAAAAATTAAAGTATATAGAAATTTACGTAAATGATATCAATTATTATCAGAATTTAGTTTATACGTAAATACAAGTCTATTGCTAGAATAATTCTTCAATACAGATAGTTCAATTATATGAACATGTAGCAACTTTTCATCAGTTAAATCTTGATTTTGTATCGTAATACGATGCATTTATTTTTATGTATCACAGTCTTGAACATCTGAATTGTAAGCATATTTATTTTGAGTTGAATGATTTTGGTTGGCGTTTTTAATCTTTTATTGTTTTTTCTTCGATTGGTTAGGAAGTTACAAGATTATTGAAATTAATGGCATGTGTATATACAATAAGGCATACGTAGTTTTATAGCATCGACAAATTAAATTAAATTTAGTATTTTTTACATGTATATTAGATGTATATATGTGAAAATTCTCTATTATTTTATCAAATATTAAATTGTAAACATATGATTTTAGAAGTGCAATAAACTCATTGTGAAAACTTTAATTATTAAATTGAGAAAAGGCATAAAGTAACACTTGAAGTTGTCCCGAATTTTCAAAGAGACATCTTGACTTTGCGGGTGTCCTATTACCCCACAAAACATGTCAAAATCACATTAAATACACACTTTTTACACAATCTGCATTCTCAATGTATGAGCGTGAGTCTCACCCCAATTAATAATATAATTACATATTTTTTCCAACCCATTTAGTGAAAATTGGATTAAAATCTTGACTCATTCACATTTTAATCATGACCCACTCCATTTAACCCTAAACCCATTTCAAATTATCACTATAGTCTTTCTCTTTGATGATCAAAACCCTAAGGGGTCGTTTGGTGTGATGGACGAAAAAATTTAATCCAGGGATAATTTTTAAGTGGTCATTAATCTGTTGTTTGGTTGCCAAGGGTGGGATAACTTATCCCAGGATTAATAATTAGTCCTGGGATAAGTTATCCTTCCTGGGGTTGGGATAGTAATCCCAGGATAACTTATCATGGGATTAGGTAGGTAAAATAACAAAAATACCCTCCTTAAACTCCACTTTTATACACCACTTTACATTCATGTATATTAACATAATTTTTAACAACATTTATAATAACATTCACAACTTTAATTATTCCTTGTTCTTATGATAATATATTTTTCTATTAAAAAATTATATTTTATAAATATAATTTTTATTTATGAATATAATATAAGTTGAATTTATTTGCCTAATTCTTAATGCTATTTATATTTTGTTCTCTCAAAATGTTCATTCGACTACCAAATTGCATATTTTTAATTAATAGTTTATTACTCACTTAAAAATTATATTTTATATATCAATTAAAATGTTGATAACTTTAATAATAAAATTCTTTTACTTTTAATAAACTTAAAATGAAAGTTTTATTTTTAAGCTAAATAAGATGAATGTTTTATTTTTGGATTAAATAAGATGAAAGTTTTATTTTTAAGCTAAATAAGATTGAAATTTTATTTTTAAGCTAAACAAGATGGAAGTTTAATTTTAAAGTGAAAGTTTAATTTTAAAAACACATGGCACAATCATGTAAATGCACACAAAATAATATTTAAGCTAAATAAGATGGAAAAATTTATTTTTAAGAATGAATAACTAAAACTTACAAAGAAAATGTAAAAAACTAAAAAACTAAAAAACTAAAAAAGATGAAGGGTATTTTTGTAAACAAACAACTTATTCATAGAAATTATGCCATGAATATAAGTTTGAATATGACAAGCCAAGCAAGCAACAAAAATTAATCTCAGCATAACTAATCCCAGCATAACTTATCCAGTATAACTTATCTCAGCATAATTAATCCCAGCAAAACTTGTATTCAAACCAAACGACCCCTAAGCATTTCAATAGTCACAATAAATTTATTTTGCAGTGATAATTTCTTGAATTATGGAGTCAAAATGAAGAAGTGAAGGCACACATGTTAATTGCTTCTTGATTTGAATGCAGATTTTGGTTAAAAAATGTTATTTTGGTGAAATTTGTTTGCAATTACACTTTCATGATTTACAAATTCATTGATCTAATAACTTTTTTTTAAAAAAAAAAAAAAAGAAATTGAAGCTAGTAAAGCTAGATGAAAATTTCATTGAGAATCCAGAATTTTTTTTTTTTTTTTTTGTAGATGGAAAGCTCTTCAACATATATCAATGGAGATTTTAGAGAAGATGGGAAGCAGGTAATTTAATAAAGAAGAAAATTTAAATTGTCAGTGCCATGTGGCATTTTTACACTGATTTGAAATAGTTTCATAGGGTAATAGGACGCACGCAAATTTTAGATGTCTTTTTGAAAATTTAGAATAACTTTAGGTGTCATTTTATATATTTTCTCTATTAAATTTGTTAAATTAATTTAAATTATAAATTTGCCTCTTATATGTACAATCCTTTGTGTACTCCATTATTGCTTTAACCAATTTCATCACTTGTCAATTTCTTGTTGTTATTTGTCACATTTCAATATTGATCTAAATAGTGATATTCCATTATAGCAAATGACCATATATTATATCATTTGACTTGTGCACTAAATATAACCTAGGGAACTACATCCATAAAATTGAATTCACACCGAGATTAATTAAGTCCAAGTTAAATCTAGAACTTTATTACACATTATTTTTATAAAATCATCTTTTGGGATCTTTCTCATCATTCCATTGAACAATATATTATGCATTTTATTTCCTTCTAAAATAGTTTACTAATCAATTCTCCTCGTGGCATGTGCATTTTCATTTGTATTATATTTCCACTTTGTATATATTTGGTTACATATTATTAAAAAGTTTAATTTATGTGCATTATTAATATAAAATATTCATTATTGATTATACTATTACTATAAAAAACACACATATGCTTTTTTCATGGAAAAACATTAATAATTATAGAATTTATGATGAAAGAAATCGATGAATTGAGTTCTAACAAAAATAGTTACATCGATAAAAATACTCTTCATCTAAAGAAACATATATGTAAGTCGCCTTAAAGTGCGGAATTTTATTTAACTCTACTATATATTTTATAAAAAAAAAAAATTATTTAAAAAAAAAAAAAAAATTTAAGAAAAAAAAAAAACTCCACTACCATAGTGGAATGGTGGATTGTCATAATATCATCATAGTATACTGTATACACCATCAAATCAGCACTCCAATAACCTTTTTGTATTGCATGCTTGATTGGCATTACTTAATTTATTTTTTGGACAGACATGGTTAGCATTCTCATCCACAAATAAAAAAAAAAAAATCAACATAATATTTTCCTAGTATGATACATTCAAATTTTAAGTTATATACACATATATTTAGAATTGATGTATAACATCTATAGATAGATCTTCTTACAATGTAAAATTTATAATATCGAGAATAAAAGATTGTTACAATATATCTACAACAAATAAAAGTGATCTGATGATATAAAAAATTTTCCATAATGATATATTTAACTTTAACTTATGCATTAATTAGTTAAAATGTGGTCCACTTACTTTGGTGTGACCTAATTAGTATCTACAACTATAAATAGCCCTAACATTCCTTATGTGTTACTCAACAAAAACATCATAACACAAGTAGCTAAAAATAGTACACAAAACATTAGCTTTGCTACTTTGGTCCTATATTTTTCAAGTATGGCTAAGGTGAAGGCTTTTTCTTTTCTTGTTTTGCTTGTTTTTTCAAGCTTTATTGTGTTGTCTGAAAGTAGAGTGGCAAGGATGGATTTAGGGTTGGATTTGGGTGGAATTGGTGTTGGTATTGGGATAGGGTTAGGGTTAGGTGGTGGAAGTGGTTCAGGTGCTGGTGCAGGAGCTGGCTCAGGTTCAGGATCAAGTTCAAGTTCAAGCTCGAGTTCTAGTTCTAGTTCATCTTCCTCAGGAGGAAGAGGAGGTGGTGGTTCTGAGGCGGGCTCATCTGCTGGGTCATACGCTGGATCAAGAGCCGGTTCTGGATCTGGGAACCGAGGTGGGTCCAGTGGTGGTGGATATGGAGGTGGACAAGGCAGTGGGTATGGTGGAGGAAATGGTGGCAACTAAATCCATGCATGCATGTCATTTTTTCACCACCTTAAAAAAAAAAAAAAAAATTAAGTAATAAATATTATGGTAAAGTCTTTATGTAATGTAACTTTGTACTACTAGTTTGATCATTGTGATTTGTGTTTTAAGGTTTAAATGGAAGGAATTATGTTTGATGCACACTTCACCTTATATTAAAGTTTTATTTTCTACATACGTGTACATCATGTCATCGGAAATAACTCTATCCTCATAAAGACATATATAAGATCTAAATATGTTATTGTTATATATATAATTTCTATGATACAAAATTTAGTGATAGTGTTAGCTATGATTGGAGGGAGCAAAGCTAAGTGGTGAGTTTAACGTTTATGAGAAACAATAGTCTTCGCTTATAAAACGATTAGGGGTCGTTTGGTTGGGAACAAGTTATTTAGGAATTAATTAACCTGGGATAAGTTATTCACCATTTATATGAGATAATTTATCTCATCACTATGGTACAAATGGTGGGATAAATAATCCAATAACTACTTAATAACTCTAACCAAAAGCAAGATAAATTAATTCTACATTTTATCTCAAATTATTATACCTTATACCTCATACCAAACAACTCCTTACATTTACACAGTATTTAATTACATTGAAAAAAAAAAAAATGAGTAATTGAAATTGAGAAAACTAGTAGGCCCAAAGATTAGACTTCTATAAAGCCTTTCTTGTTAATAAATGGGCCATGGCCCAATCACAAAATGATTAGAAATTGGCAAATAGTCACTTTATGAACCACTAATTCGGCACAAACAGTATACTATCAATAAATTTTCTAGCTAATCTAAGTTGACGTTTGACCATAGATTTCAAATATTTATCTCTTTATTTGAAATTTCTGAATTTGGAGTTAAAGACGAGATTGTGTTTGATTATATTTTTTGTAAATGATAAAAAGAATGCTTTATTTAGAATTTACGAAGATCGAGTTGAAAAATGAATTTAAAATATTTTTTCAAAATGTATATGCCAATTCAAATTTAGATTTGAAAATTTTATAATTAAACATTAGAAATAAAACGAAAGTTGTTCTTCGGGATGACTCAGTTGGTTTGGACGGTGGTCATCCACATGGATGATCCGGGATCAATCTCCCCTCAATGCCTTCTGAGTCGAGCCTGTCGCATAGGGCTTGCCTAGTGCGATTTACATCCCCTGTGTGATTTGCAGGCTATTATACAGTAGAGGGTAAGCGAAAGTTATTAAGATCAAGTGAATAATTCTAATGATAAGATCAAACACTCCTAAATTTTCAAGTATCATTGGATAAATTAGCCATATTAGCCGTACAATTTGTTGTTAGAATCTCAATAGTACTCCTTTCGTCTCAAATTAATTATCATATTTTATTGTTAAAAATTCAAATGAATTCATTTATATACAATATATAATCTATACCATAAATTGCAATTTTTGCTTATTAATTTGATTAAAAAAAATATTTCAAATAATTATATAATTTAATTTTTGATAAGCGAAACATCATGATTATACAATTAATTAAAACTAGTGGAGTAGTAAAGGTAAAGTACACATCACAGCTCATATGGTACTGGATGTATATCTATCTCAAAGTTAGAATTTATATCTATTTATTGTGCTACACCTATTTCATTAATTATTATTTATTCATAACTTAGCTCTTCTTGATTTGAGAAATGCCAAACTCTTCTTGACTTTATTTTTGTTAGTCAAAATATAGTAACTATTCACCAAATGTTTTAGAAAAGCATTTTCGGAGCAAGTTATGAGGCGGTGTATAATAAAAACATATTATAGTGATCTAGCGATTATATGAGTTATAGTCGTTAAATGTGTAGGAAATGATAAATATCATAAATTGAAATAAATGAATATTATCAAATATCGAATAGAAAAGTAAACGAAACTCTTTCCTAACATGTGAAGTGATATATGTACTAATTATTATTTTTTTCCTTCATATTATTATTATTATAATAAGAGACAAGATGTGCTTAGTTAGGTCAAAAGAAGACTTTACTTTAAAGCAATCACGTCATTAAGTTCACATTGAACTTTATTCTATAAGCTTTCTTTATTTTATTTTATTAAATCTCATTCCAACCACCAAATGTTGGTATCTTAATCCTTTCTTTGAGAAGAAAAAAACTAAAATAAATAAATAAATAAAATGTCCTTTTTAAAAATTAAAACAAAAAAACTAAATTAAATTATGAAAGAATAACCTAGAAAATTTTAATGATTATCTGAATCAATTTAGCCCATTGGTCGGCTTATATATATGTATTTTCAATTAACGTTAGACGTTTGATATTCGTTTTGAAATTTAATCAATTTACTTATCAAATTTGTGCTGAAATTATATGCCAAAAGCAATAGAAATACCCTAACATTGAGCAAAGCGGGAGCTAGATGATTACGTATGGGTTCAGATGAATCTTTTTATTAAAAATTTATTAAATATGTAGTTGTAAAGCTTGTTATTAAGACGAATTATGTATTTAACCACGAAAATCTTGACTAATTCTCTAACCTTGAGAACTAGGGCTAGGGCATGATCATTTTTTATTTGCGATCAATATTTACTTCATCTGCTAGTAATTAAATATTTTAATTTTTGGATTGAGCATCGATACTTATTGGAGTTTCTCTCACAAGAGTCACTGCTCTTTGGAGTGATGAATTTAATAATTATGTTAAAATATTAAGCTCAGTCTTCACAGTTTCATAGAACCTTCCTCAATAAATTAATAACGAGAAAATGACATAAATAGTTCTTTAACTATAGGAGTAGGTTTAAAATGATCCATTAACTATATGCTTAACGGATTTAAGTCTTTAACTATTTAAAAACTTATCAGGTTTGGTCTTCGTTCATTTTTTAATACAAATAGTTTAGGTTTATATTAACGGAAATATTCGTGAAATTAAATCATTAACTCATTTTTTAAGCTTTTTCTTCATCCGCGTCCTTTTTTCTTCAAACTACTCTTATTAAAAGAACAATAATGTCAATGATTCAAAATAAAATTAATGAGAAAAGAATATATGTGTCCTAATTTTATTCAATGGAGGATAAAATTAAACATATAATTGTTGTTAATGACTTGAATCCACACCTGAATATGTTAATTAGTGCGGATTTTATTTAATTTACTCAAATTTCTTTACGTAAAATAAAATGAATAGAATAAAAAAATTGATCTATTTAAAAAAAATTAAAAATTTGTAAATCTACCATTTTATAAATTCAAATTTCTAAAAAATTAAAAAAATTCCATTCAATGAAATCGTTGGAGTACAAACTTTGGATTTAACAGACAATAATTTTTTTCTTTTTAAAACAAAGTTTAGCATATTCAAGTCATTAGTACCAATAAATATGCTTCATTCTATCCTCTTTTGAATAAATTTATGACTTATATTTTCTTTCCTCGTGAATTTTATTTTAAATTGTTGAGGTTAAGGTTTTTCGCATAAGGTTAATTTGAAGAAAAAATAGTGAAAAGAGAGAAACAACAAAAAAAAATTGCTCTGTTAATATAAATCTAAACTATTTGTATTAAAAAAAATGGACAAAGATCAAATCTGATAAGTTTTTTAATACTTAAAGGACTAAAATTGGTAAGTTTGTAGTTAAGGGACTAAAATCGATAACTGTATAGTTAAGAGACCAAAGCTGATAAATTTTTAAATAATTAAAAGATTAAATTCATTAAGTGTATAATTAAGGGATCATTTTAGACCTACTCCTATTATTAAAGGACTATTTATGCCATTTTCTCAATTTATAACTATAATTTATATGATAATTTATTTATTTTTTAAAAAAATAAGTCAATATTCAGGTTAGACTGATTATTACCATCTGCAAAATAAAAGCTGGCAAATAGACTTTTTTTGTTTTTATACAGAAACAAAAAAACAAATAGAAAAATATGGGCGCCTATGACAACATTGCCAGTTTGCCACCGCCCTTAGGGGTAAAATTGGTATTTTCATTAGTTTTCCATTTAGTGTTCATATTAGTATTGGAGTCGATTAAATTCGAGTTCACGTACTGTAAAGTTCATTTTTCAATGGAAAAATTGTATATAATAACAAACTATTATTTTAAATTAAATATCATAACTATAGTTTGCTTTAATTGTACCTTGTAGCAAACTGTTATTCGACAGTCTCTCTCTCGCCTCTCTCGCTTTTGTACAAACGCAAATACATAAAATGTATTTGTGTTTGTATAAAGCGAAAGAAAATTGTATATATACATATATTTATGTTCCCCTCTCCCAGATCTCGCTCGCCACTCTCACTTTATACAAACACAAATGTATACATTGCGCTTGTGTTTGTATAAAGCGAGAGAAAATTATATATACAAATATAAATACATATATTTTCGTCCTATACACTTATGATTATACAAATACATATCTTCCCCTGCCCAGTTTTCTTTTGTCTTTCTCTCTTTTCTCGTTTTATACAGACACATATTATACAATTGATTCTTTTGTATATGTATATTGAAACAGATTATACAATTGCTTCTTTTGTATATATGTATAGCGAAATATACATATTAATAGCCATAGCAAACATAAAGTTTGTTATAGAGCATAATTATGTAAACTATAGTTATAACATACAAATATAATTTTTGTGTTTGTTATATGTGAAAGTTGCTCTTTTCCAATTCTAAAGGTTCGAATTTGGTGCCAGATTAAGGATTAAGTGATCTACATACAGTGTACAATGATTAAACTAAAATCTATTAATTTACGCTTGTTTGAAGTTACTTATCCTTTTATATCTTGACTAAATACGAGAGTTATCTTAAACTGATAAGTAAAAGTGAACGGAGATAGTAATAGAAAAAAAGGTGGTGACCGGTTCAATCGATAGTGAACCTATCAATCAAAATTAGTAAGAAAAAGAAAATCGAAGCAATAATTAACGTGTACACATTGTTTGTCACGTTGTACTAAACCGGTTCAACAAAATGGTGTCCATGTAGTGTTAATTTACTCTCAAATTTATATATTGGGTCCCACCTCTCGATGAGTACAACTAACCGATAGAGCAAATATATGTTATGTATTTATTAAAATAGCGATAATTTAATAAAATAATAATACATAATGAAAATTTCAAATTTTATTTATTTTGTTTGGTATTTGTTCATTTGGAATTATATTGATTTGCACTCTACCTCCATGCTTTGATATAGCGTGGATCGATACAAAGCTAACAAATACATTAATACAAAGCGAATCGATTACTATATCATGAGTTTTTACTTAGTAAAATAGTGAATCATCGTAATATTTGATGATTAAGGCTCAAAATACTGCTAATTCTAAAATGATATTTATTTTGAAATAATTTTTTTTGTTAAAGCGATGCTAATTTTGAAATCGAGTTAGTATGAACTAATTGTATTTTTTTTTTCAAATCTTCTTTTACGCGATGCGTGAACTAATTGGTAAACTAACTAGAGGGTTTATTCCCAAACAGTCTATCATATTAATTGTTTATCTTTTTCTCTTTAACTAAATACATAATTATTTTTTATATTCTACATCTGTCAACTATTTTTTATTTAAACGATTAGATAAATAACTATTTAGATTAATTCTTCAATAATTAATTGGTTAATAATGTGTTATAATCGCTTGCAATTTTATCTACCATTAGAGATACAATAATTAATTAAGATACATTTAATATAGCAAGTTTTTAATAGAATAAGTGGAAAACGAGGAAATATTTCCACATAAAGAGTATGTTCACTTTGATATAATATTTTAACATTAATTGAATTTATTTGCTTTTTGAAGAGTCAAGATTTATTTCTAAAAACAGTGAATATGTCATTATGAGTGATGATTTCCCATTAAGAAGATTTTTTAAATTAAAATAAGTTATGTTAATTATCACATTATCCGTACTTATTACTTAAGCACGTAACAAGTAGTATTTTAAATAAGCATATCTATTGAGTATCTTTCATAATATTACAACTTAACATAGTTTTTAATGCCTAGCGATGGAATTGAAATATCTATAAAATCGAATAATTTATATTAGTGCAATAAATTTTATGATATCATAATGACATTGTTTTCGTTATCACATTTCGCTCTTCTAAAACAATTACTCCTTAATTTTTAGTATCAATAATTAGGAATTACTTTTACTTACTTGCGTCAACAATTAAATTACACTCTTTTGTTTAAAAAATGGGTCTAATATTTATATAATATCTCACTAAGCATGCTAAATTTTATTTTAAGTTAGTTAGATCGTTAAAATTTTTTGTTCTTTTACAAGTGAATATTTATAAAGTTACCATAATTGTTAATAGTTCCACCAATTAACTACTTGTGTGATATATAGAATGAGTATTGTAATGTATTTTTAAATTAGTCAAATATAACAATAATTTGACAAATTTAAACAATCAAATTACGTGTTTAAATATAACTCATTCAATTTATGGAAATTAAATAGTTCTTTGATAGTAGCAAGAGACAATATGATAATTGAAATCTTATATGAAATAAGGTCAATCATTAACTTCACTTTAAATACAACATCCTTACGTGTATAAAGTGATATTCACTCAAATCACTTATTGACAATAACCCCTCATTATAATAATTAATAAAGATTACTAAGAAGAAAGCAATATTAATGCGAAATAAATAAGAAAAAAAAGGATCTAATATTAATATAGTTTACCTTCACAACTCACGAGGTAGGAGTAAAATACGTACATTTCATATTTTCATATTTTTTAGATTTCACTAATGAAATTTTAGTGAGTAAACTTATACAAATAAAAAATATTGAAGTACTTTTTAAATATATATTGAAATAATTTATTTTAATAGGAGTAACTATAAACAGTAATACTTTGAAAAAATACGAAAGGAAAAAAACACAATGATTGAATTAAGATTCGTTGGAATATCGAATCATTAATTTAAGATTTATAAAAAAATTACACCATCTTCCAAAAAAATTGAGCAAAGATAGAAAATCATTTAAAAAAAAACAAAAAAACAAAATGAAAACACATTCCATAATATTTACACCACACATAGACTAATCATACCATCATTTATTTATTTTTTAAAAGTCTTAATAGGTTTTTACTCTACTACCTAATAAATGAAGTATCACCAAGTACGATTTTACTTTAATTAGAAATTTTGAATTTTAATTTAAAAAGTATTTTATTAAATTAAATACCAAAAATGTTTTTAGCGAGCTTCTTAGTGCGTAAATTTAGATTTATTGGATTGCTGATTTTTTATTAAAGGTGAAAAAAAAAATCTTTAATTTTAAAAGAGAAAACATCTCTTAAATCTTAATAATCTTTTACTATAATCCTTATTAAATTCCGCACAATACAACGTTAAAAATTTTCACCTTCATAACTAATGATTTCGAATATCAACTAGAAAATTTGAATTCGAGAGTTTTATTGAAAATAATCTCTATATTTTCTTATGATAAGATAAGTCTTATATACACTATCTTTTCTATACCTTATTATTATCGTTAAATTTAAACTTTCACCTATAATCCCATGTTTACCCCAACCCTACCCCACTAAAAATCCAAATTCCCCTATATTTTAAACTTTTACTTTTTTTATTCTTTGTACTACTTATCCCCTTATTTCTAGTCATTATTTTCTTTTTTTATTTATTAAACAAATTTAATTTTTTTTTCCTATTTTTCTCTCTCTAACCTCTCAACGCGTTCACGCGTTAAATTTTGTCGCCTTATTTGTGGTCACCCACTATATATATTCCTCCATTTTTATCTTCTTCTTCCGCAGATGCAGACTTGAAAATTGTTCTCTGCATCTGCTGAAAAAAATTAAATAAATAAACAAAATAGCTGTAGAAATTCACCATATATATAATTATGCCTTCGTTAGAGGAGGAGTTGTTTCCGTCTACACCGGGAAAATTCAAGGACAGAAATCGACATTTTCATCGATGTTTTGCATCAACAAGCACGATGTTTCTATGGGCATTGTTTTTAATAGCTTTAACAGCTTCATATATATGTTTTCAGTCGTTTATGGATTCCGGTAACCGGTATTTCACCGCTACATGGGGTGGTCATCATTGGGAGAAAAATGTTATCAATTCTGCTCAGATCCGCCGTTCTCACGGCGGAATGTCGGTGTTGGTTACCGGCGCAGCCGGTTTCGTCGGTTCCCACGTCTCCCTCGCCTTGAAGAAACGAGGCGACGGAGTTGTAGGAATTGATAATTTCAACAATTACTACGATCCGTCGTTGAAAAAAGCTCGGAAGAATCTACTCAACCAGAATTCCATTTTCATTGTTGATGGTGATATTAACGATTCGAAATTGTTAGTTAAGCTGTTTGACATTGCTCGATTTACACATGTAATGCATCTGGCAGCTCAAGCTGGAGTTCGTTACGCCATGGAGAATCCAGGTTCGTACATTCACAGTAATATCGCCGGCCTGGTAACCCTGCTCGAAGTTTGTAAAAATTCGAACCCGCAACCCGCCATTGTTTGGGCGAGCTCAAGTTCTGTTTACGGGTTAAACGAAAAAGTACCGTTTTCCGAATCGGATCGGACGGATCAACCCGCTTCGTTATATGCCGCCACAAAAAAAGCCGGTGAAGAAATTACACATACCTATAACCATATTTACGGGTTATCGATAACCGGGTTAAGATTCTTCACTGTTTACGGACCGTGGGGAAGACCCGACATGGCGTATTTCAGCTTTACCCGTAACATATTGCAAGGGAAACCGATTACGGTTTATCGGGGCAAGAATCGGGTCGATTTAGCCCGGGATTTTACCTACATTGATGATGTGGTAAAAGGTTGTATCGGGTCACTTGATACTTCAGGTAAAAGTACCGGGTCGGGTGGGAAGAAACGGGGACCCGCTCCGTATCGGATATTTAATTTGGGTAATACGTCTCCGGTGACAGTTCCGATGATGGTTGCGATGTTGGAGAAGCATTTGAAGGTTAAAGCTAAGAAGAATTTCGTCGTAATGCCCGGAAACGGCGACGTTCCGTTTACTCATGCGAATATAAGTTCGGCCCGGAAAGAATTCGGGTATAAACCCACAACCGATTTGCAAACCGGGTTGAAAAAGTTTGTTAAATGGTATCTCTCTTATTATGGCTATGATCAAGGAAAGTTGTAAATTGATAATTAATTTTTTTTTTTTTTTAATTTCATGTTGTGGTTATTTTAGATTTTTTTTTCTTTTTTTAATCACAAAAGCAAAAAAAAAAAAAAAGGAAAAAGAAAAGGTGAAAGAATACCAATTCTTTTTTTTTTTTTTTATAATTATTACTATTATTATTATTGGGGAAAGAGGAGGGGAAAAGATTTGATAAACTCCCTTTCCCCTTTTTTAGAACAACTTGTTATTGCTTTCCTTGTAAAGGATAAAAGAAGTTTATTATTCTTTGTCTCATATATTGTCTTTTACTTTTTTATGTATATTTATATGATAATTGATATGCATATTCTAGTTTCCTTCTTTATGTGATAATTTTTATAAAGTATAATAACAATATCTAATAACTATTTACTTTTATTAGTAACAAGTATTTTATGAATAATCGAACTATATATAAGCTGATTGAGGTGTACATAAGGTAATTCATATGTATGAAGGTTTGAAACAAAGGAAAATTCAAGATTTTAATCTGATATATGTTTTTGTTTTTTATTTTAAGACGATAATTTTGAATAAATATGATTTTTATTAGACTAAAATTTTAAAATTATGTTGAATGTGCATTTTGAATACTATTTCCACTCGTGATATGAAATAAATGTTATCTAAATTTTTATTTGCTATATAGTTTAAATTTTTTTAAAAACATTATTCTATTTTAAGGAAATAGATTACTATGATTTTTATTTTATTTTTGTTAAAATATTTAATTGTAGTGGTGAGATGCACATGGAGGGATATTTGTTGACAATTAAATGGGTAGGATTTATTTGACAGAAAAGCCAGCTAAGTTTGAGCCTTAAATAGTGGAGATGGACAGCTAAGCTTGACTGTGAAATACATTTATAAGTCATCAATCTGGATTGTGGCGGAACGATTGAGGTTTCTCTTTGATAATTTCGAATTTTGAGTATGGAAAAACTCTGTTTAGAGTGCAGCCATCATCATGAACGTGCTTTGTCATTCACAACTTCGAAATAGTCATGTTCTAATACGAATACGAGATAATATATATATATATATATATAAAGTATTTTTATTTGGGACCCACAACATGTGGATGATTAGGACTCAAACGTGTGAATTTGATCCAACTGTATTCCTATTTGTTGGCTTTTTCCTACCGACACTTATTTGGGCTCTTTCAATTAAAAAATTGGGCTTTGTGGGCCTATGATGTTTTTTTATGGGTAGGTGGGGGTTGTGGTGTAAGTGTTTTTATTTTTTATTTTTTCGCTCACTGTTAGACATATGTATTGAAGTCTGATTAGTTCAAATTTACCTATTGCAAAATTAATTTCTATTTTTTTATATGCAAAACTCGAATTCGCGATCTCTAGTAAAGTGTAGAGGAATCTTAATTCCTAAGCATTAATCACATCACGACTCATATAATGAGGTGTGTGTTTGAGGGTGCGGGAGGGGTGGAGTTTATCTAATGTTTTACACTTTTACTAGATGTGTATCAGAATTGAAGATTAATTAATTTAAATCCGCGACGCAGCATTTATTTTTTATTTTCATTCTCATGATTTGTAATCGAGACTTTTGATGAAATGTGGAAGGATCTTAACTATTTCACCACAAATTGTGATGAAGTTTGAACTTCAATAAGGGAAAAAATTGTGTTGAAAGCGTCACATATAAAATAGGCTCTACAATTAATATGTGAATTTAACTTTTTCATACTTCAATGCAAATATTGGATATCGAACGAAAAATAAAAGGAAAAAAATGTAGTGATTATAATCGTTTATTTTTCTTCTTTCAAAATATGACTCATTTATTTGGAAAAGGACTAGACATCTACCGACAGTTTGTATTATTGGACCCATTGTTTTTTTTTTTTTTCAAACTTTAATGTGATTGATCTTTAATAGTATTTGATATTTTTCTTAAAGTATTCCAACGATAAAGTTTTGAAAGTTTGAATTATTTAACATTTTTGAATTTGTATACGAATTTAACAAAATTATACAACTTTGGTTTATGTGAAAGTTTTAATTGAATATGGCGTAGTAAAAATAGATACTCCCTCCGTTTCAAAAAGAGTGTCCTAGTTTGACTTAACATGAAATTTAAGAAAATAAAGAAGACTTTTGAATCTTATGGTTCTAAATTAAAGTTACGTCAAATGTATAAAATTGCCCTTTAATCTTGTGGTCTTAAACATGCTACGTGGAAAGCTAAAAGTAAAATGTTACAAAAAAGGGAAGAGATCATTCTTTTTTAAATCAAATATAATAATATTGCATTCACCATCCCCTAGTAAGGTTCACTATTTTCGCTCCGATTTTCCTCTATCATACTAAGCAATATCAAGTTTCGATCGAATTTTAGTATTTGTACATATATAAAAATGAATATACATCCATATTTATGAAAAAAATAATAATATTAAATTCAATTCATGTGTGTTTGAACATAGGTTTTTAAAAATAAAAATAAAGGGATTTTGATTAATTCATTCAAAAGTTAAAAGGAAAGATGGAAACATAGTAATTACTAAATCTCAATCATGTGAATAAAACCATATATTTAGGAGTAAACAACAAATCCACATTAACAACTTGTAATTCTTGGAAATAATAACCTCACACATGCTTTAGTATAGTTGAACTCATTGCCACTTCATCAACATGTGAGTATTAAACCCTATTTTTTTTTTTTTTTTTTAATAATGTCGATGTCGATCAACTTATGCACACTTTAAACTATTCTATTGATATTTGTTATTTTTCACTAACACATATATTAGGTAAAAACTTCAACAATTTTGGCTCTTGTGCTTGTTTAAAACTTATGATGTAAATTTCAACTCTGATTCACAAGTACAGTGAATGACTTAGTTACACGTATGTTCTTGATATACATCATGATAAGAAAATATAGTACAATGGAAGAAACAAATAATTCTATATACACTATATCAATTAATAATTAGCTGGAATTAAGGTTTAATTATATAGATACATCTATTTTAAGTTTAACGTCCATTAGAAACATCGGTTGAAAATATGTATAGAAACCTAGGTGGTAGAGACATAGTTTAATTTTTATTTTGTTTTTTAAATATCCATTCTTAACCCTAGTTAAACCTACTTATCCGACTAATTTGCCAATTGGCAACTAATTAAGATCTAATTAGTCATGACTATTGACCAAGTAAGAGTCAAATCATATTAAATTATGTAGTTTCTTTACTGTTAAACTATGTTTGGAAGAGAAAATTAAACAACTTTGATAAAGGACTAATATATACATACAAAAAGAGAAATTTGACAGATTCAATCAAGTTGGTGAAGGTAATTGAAATTTGTCACGAGAATTTAAATTTGCACTTACAAATCAATTCTTGCAAGTTGTATAAATTGGTTGGAATTATTACTCTTTATTATCTCCTTAGTCAATATATATAATTGAAATTACCTACCAATTTGTCGTCAATCTGTTGCTAAATTACTCGTAACCTAATATAATTGAAAATACCTACAAACTTCGTCATTAATCTGTCGCTAAATAACTCATAACCTAATAAGATTTTATGATAATTCATCACGAAATAAAATTACAAATAAAAATTTTACTATTTAGCTATAAAATTTATCCATCGTGAATTCATATTTTTCAAAAAGTAGCTTATCTCTATCATAACCTCAATGTATTTTGTGACTATATATATATTACAATTCTTAAAACGATATTATGTTGAGTGAAGTTGGTGATGATTATTTAGTTTGTAACTAACATTTTGAAATTGAGTAGTGAGAATGGAACAAAATATGTCATATTAGAAGCGATGTTTCTAGAAATGTATTTTGTAATGTACGAATTTAAATTTAATCGAATCTTAATACAAACTGAATACGAACTGAATGTGAAAATTAAAACGTAAATAAATTGAAACGTGCCAACTACTTACATTTTAAAACCATTTAATTATTTTATAGATTACACATTTATAATATTTTTTGTTGTTCAACCAAATAAAAAGCAGGAAAACATTCTTTTTTTTTTTTAAAAAAAAAAAAGTGTATACAAAAAAATAAACATTTTCATGACGATGCTTTCACAAAAATGACATGCCGTCAACTAAATATATTTAATATTTTCTTTTGTCAATTGCATAATAAATATTATCGATAGGACATCGTGCAAGGCACACCATTTGATGATGAATTTTTTAAATACTCCATCAATTTCAAAATATTTCATTCCTTCACTTTTGTTTGTTAGGTTTCATTCATCGAAACGACATCTTAGTGACTATGCATGAATTCTTAAAGCTTAGTAAAGTTAATGCATACGATTAATTAAAGAAAATAACATATTTTAAAATATAGCTAGCTTATTTATGTAACAGACATTTATAAATATGAGTAAAAGTTTTTTCAAATTATAAAGTCGAAGTGTCTAATATGAATTATGTATAATTTATTATACATCCAGGAGTTAATTTAAATTATGCCATAATATGAGTGCCTAAATATTACCGATAAATTTTAGTGTTACATGAATTTATGTGAAATAAACCATTTAAACATTTCAATGTTACATATATACTCAGTCCACTAACACTGTAAAAGAAATATCACAACTACATTTTCCTTCGACGTACAATCATTTACGTTTGAGTAATTAATTCAAATGTAAGTCATTACCCCTTCGTTAATTTTTACTTGTTCATTTTAAATTTTACATGTTTTGCAAGAAATATTATATTAATTGACGAATAATATTGCGTCTTGATAAATAATTTGAGAATAAGTAATTAATGTTGAGTATAAAATAGAAAAATAATTATGATCTTTTCTTGATATGATTAAAGTAGTATATATATATTTTAAAAGTAAAAAATGAAATAAATATATTTTAAAAATAGCGGACAAATAAAATTAAACGGAAGGGGTAATATAATATTTTCAACAATAAATAAGAAGACACAAAATATTACTCATAAATCGCATTCGGTGAATGCGTTTTATGCCTTTCATTCTAAGCTCTTTCTATTTAGATATTAGAGAAGGATTTTTTCAAATTTTCAACGACATGACCTTTTTTTTAAAAGAAAAAATATTTATCTTTTATTGATATTATAAAAGTAATAAAAAAATATATTTTAAAAATAGTGGACAAATAAAATTAAACGGAAGGGTAATATAGTAATTTCAACAATAAATAAGAATACTCAAAATTTTACCTATAAATCGCATTCAATGAATGCGATTTATACCTTTCATTCACAACTCTTTCTATTTAGATGGTTTTTTCAAGTTTTCAACGACATGACAATTTTTTAAAAAATAAAATAATCATCTTTTCTTGATATTATAAAAGTAATAAATAAATATATTATATAGTGGACAAATAAAATTAAAAGGAAGGGGTAAAATAGCAATTTCAACAATTAATAAAAACACACAGAATTTTACTCATAAATCGCATTCACTAAATGCATTTTATGCCTTTCATTATCAACTCTTTCTATTTAGGTATATGAGAAGGGTTTTTCAAGTTTTCAATGACATGACCTTTTTTTAAAAGATAAAATATTTATCTTTTATTGATATTATAACAGTAATTAATGAAATAAATAAATATATTTTAAAAATAGAGGACAAATAAAATTAAAAACGGAAGGGGTAATATAGTAATTTCAACAATAAATAAGAAGACACAAAATTTTACTCATGAATCACATTAACTGAATGAGTTTTATGCCTTTCATTCTCATCTCTTTCTATTTTGATATGTGAGAAGAGTTTTTCAAGTTTCAACGACATGGCCTTTTTTTAAAAAGATAAAATATTTATCTTTTCTTGATATTATAAAAGTAAAAAATAAATTAAATAAATATATTTAAAAAATAGTGGACAAATAAAATTAAACGGAAGGGGTAATATATTAATTTTAACAATTAATAAGAAGACACAAAATTTTACTCATAAATTACATTCACTGAATGCGTTTTATGTCTTTCATTCTCAGCTCTTCTATTTAGGTATATGAGAAGGGTTTTTCAAGTTTTCAACGACATGACCTTTTTTTAAAAAATAAAATATTTATCTTTTATTGATGTTATAAAAGTAATAAATGAAATAAATAAATATATTTTAAAAATAGTGGACAAATAAAATTAAACGGAAGGGCAATATAGTAATTTCAACAATAAATAAGAATACAAAAATTTATACTCATAAATCGCATTCGGTGAATGCGTTTTATGTCTTTCATTCTCAGCTCTTTCTATTTAGGTATCTGAGAAAGGTTTTTACAAGTCTTCAATGACATGACGATTTTTTAAAAATTATAATATTTATCTTTTCTTGATATAATAAAAGTAATAAATGAAATAAATAAATATATTATAAAAATAGTCAATAAATAAAATTAAACGGAAGGGGTATTATAGTAATTTCAACAATAAATAAGAAGACACATAATTTTACTCATTAATCGAATTCATTGAATGCGTTTTATTCCTTTCATTCTTAGCTCTTTCTATTTTGGTATCTAAGAAGGATTTTCAAGTTTCAATGACATGGCTTTTTTTTAAAAGATAAAATATTTATCTTTTCTCGATATTATAAAAGTAATAAATGAAATAAATAAATATATTTTAAAAATAGTGGACAAATAAAATTAAACGAAAGGGGTAATATAGTAATTTCAACGATAAATAAGAAGACACAGAATTTTACTCATTAATCGCATTCACTGAATGTGTTTTATGCCTTTCATTTTCAGCTCTTTATATTTTTGTATCTGAGAAGGGTTTTTCAAGTTTCAACGACATGACCATTTGTTTTAAAAGATAAAATATTTATCTTTTCTTGATATTATAAAAGTAATAAATGAAATAAATCAATATATTTTAAAAAATAGTGGACAAATAAAATTAAACGGAAGGAATAATATAGTAATTTAAACAATTCATAAGAATACACAAAATTTTACTCATAAATCACATTCGGTGAATGCGTTTTATGCCTTTCATTCTCAACTCTTTCTATTTAGGTTTCTAAGAAAGGTTTTTTCAAGTTTTCAACGACGTGATGATTTTTTTAAAAATAAAATAATTATCTTTTCGTGATATTATAAAAGAAATAAATGAAATAAATAAATATATTATAAAAATAGTGGACAAATAAAATTAAACGGAAGGGGTAATATAGTAATTTCAACAATAAATAAGAATACATTAAATTTTACTCATAAATCGCATTCGGTGAATGCGTTTTATGCCTTTCATTCTCAGCTCTTTCTATTTAGGTATCTAAGAAAGGTTTTTTTAAGTTTTCAACGAACATGACGATTTTTAAAAAAAAAAAAAATAATTATCTTTTCTTGATATTATAAAAGTAATAAATAAAATAAATAAATAAATTTTAAAAATAGTGGACAAATAAAACTAAACAGAAGGGGGTAACATAGTAATTTCAACAATTAATAATAAGACACATAATTTTACTCATAAATCGTATTCACTGAATGCGTTTTATGCCTTTCATTCTTAGCTCTTTCTATTTAGGTATCTGAGAAGGATTTTTTCAAGTTTTCAACGACATGACAACTTTAAAAAAGATAAAAAAAAAATAATTTTGGGTCGAGAAAAGAAAAATAGATGAGATGATTTACCATCTTGAGAATTGAATATTCACTGATTAAGTGAAATTATAGGTACCTAATCAATTGAGATACTAAGATTCTCAGAGGCGTATTAAGGATTTTGAGAGAATCAGAAAAAGTTGATCTAAGGTATAAATTATACAAGTTTGATCTTTAAATTCTTATCATGAAACCATCAAACCTATTGATTGTATGATATATAATCCAATACTAATATTGATTTAATTATATAAAAAAAAATTATTACAGTGCTAAAAATATTATAAAGTTTCAATGTGACGGATTTAAATTTTTTGAAAGATTATAGTATAAAAAAATATAATAAAATTCCATAAGTACTTTCAATAACCACTTAGAGTGTTACATGATTTTAGAAAGACGAGAAATAAGAAGGATATAAAATTTAAATTTTAAATCTTCTACTTAGAGGTGTAGCTAACCATTATAATTTATAGCATATATATGATATTTCAAGTATGGGATCACTCATCTTTATTTGAATATTTTAAAAAATATAACACCAATATATACATGACCTTGGGAGGAGAACACATGTTCACGTGAACCCCTCTAGATATGTCATACTAATTGATGAATAATTTAAGTCTTAAAAAACAAACAATTAATGTTGAGTATAAAATAAAAAAAATAATTATCTTTTCTTAATATAATGATAAGTAAAAAGGAAATCTTATTTTAAATATAGTAGTCAAATTAAATAGAATGGAGAGTAATATAATAAATTCTAAAATAAATAAGAAAAAAAAGTCATTCGTAAATCGCATTCTTTCTCAACACTTTCTACTAAAATAAAGTAAGATGTTATTCAAGCTTGTTATGTTGTGATTGGGCCTAAAAATTTAGCCCATGTTTTTGGAATGGAAAACATCAATAAAACTGTTTTAGTGAGATATGAATCTAATAGATATCAAACTATAATTTGTTCCTATTGGGCCCCAGAATACATGATAAAGTGTATTTGTTATATGTTTTTAATTTATATTTTGAAAAAATATTCTATAGATATTCACAAACGTTCATTATGTAGCTAGTCACATTGTACACAATAGTGTATATTGAAACATGCATGAACTTTTACATCTTAGTGAAGTTGATGTGTATAATTAAAGAAACTATCGCTATATCTTTCTCCCTCAACGTACAATGTATTTACATTTGATTAATTAATGCAAAATGTAACTGATCAATAAAGAAACTCAAAAATAAATAAGAAAATAACAACCCCATTATTGTGAACATCACTCTTGATCACCTAATAGCATAGTTAAAAAAATATGGCAAGGTTTTGTGGCTTCTCCACCATGGCGGCAATGTTGGTTATTATTAGTGGGGCCCTTACGTCGGGCCGGGCCTGTTGCCATGACAACCCCGTTGTCCAACCGCTCAAGCCCCACCGTCATCTCTACCACACAAGTATCGCTACTCCTGATGGGTTGTTTCTTAAGGGATTATCGCAGAAAACTAAAGATTTTGTAGATAGTTGTACTAACAATATTTCACAATTTTGTGGTCCAGAAATCGTTACGACTCTATTTAAGTATAAAAATATCACATCCAATTGTTGTAATGAGCTTGTTCAAAGTGGTCTTGAATGTCATGCTACTTTGGTTAAACTTCTCATTCGTTTGCCACAATATGAGAAGAAATCTAAATCAATTTTGGAAAATAGCATTAAAGTTTTTGATAGTTGTGTAGACACCATCTTAAAAAAAATCCTTACTGAAAAATTGGTTTAGTTATTTCTTGAAAAATTACTATTTTAATACCTCAATACAACAAACTATGATTTTAATTCTTGTAATTTTCGATGAAGTATATTTAATCTTCAATCAATTGATATATACATTTCCTTTTTGATTTCTTTGATGGTAAGTCTTCAAAATATAACGAATTATGAAGTGTCAAATCATCATTTAATTGTTGCTAAAACCAAAATCAAACCATACTTAATTTTCAACTAGTCTGATTTGATTTTATCAAAAAAAAAAAAAAAAATTGGCATAATTTAATACAAATTCAATCTATTAGTGAAAACTATTTTTAAAAAATGAATGTATGTTGAACATGAATTCAACCATCAAATTTTATTTACAATATATTGATATGATATTATGTGAGACAATTTCTAGGAGACACATGATAAATATACCTTTTCATTAATCTACCATAGTCTAATCAAATTTTAATAACTTAAAAGAATAAATACATTTTTTTTAAATATAGACGCAAAAGTCAACATAAAACTTAAGTTAATTTATTTAGAAGGTGTATGAGCCTAAAAAAATCGATTAATCTTGTTATAAAATAAATAAATTTACATATCGCTCGCTTAATCTTATGATAAAATAAATGTTTTTATGTATCACTTTAAATCAATATTATTATATTTTTTGGTTTGGTCCGATAATTCGATTTCCTTTCAATACTTCAAATCGTGACACCTATTCTTTTCCCTAATTTCCCTTTCAATTACCCTATCGCAACTTGACAAACATTTAACAAATAATATATATATATATATATATATATATATATATATATATATTTTATTATTATTATTATTATTTTATTTTATTTTATTTTATTTTATTTTTTATTTTTTATTTTACTTTTGGAAAAATAAAAGTTTGTACAAAGAAAAACTAACGCTCTATATTCAATAGTGTAACATTAATATTCTAGACATTAAATTGTAACTTTAAAGTTCATTAATTAATAACCAAATGTTATTCAAAGTCATAAAGATAACATTGTTATAGCATAAAAATAAATAATCTCAATTTACTCTATATAAATATCAACTTTTTTGTGGGGAATAAAATACAAATTAAATCAACATCACAACACACACACAAAAAGATAATGGCAAGACTCAATATCCTCTCATCCTTTATAACAATTTTGATAATTTCTAGTGCAATTCCTTCACTTTGCAAATCCCATCATCACAAAAATCACCCTCCACCAACAATTCCACCTTCACAAAAAGAAGAAAATGCACATGAAAAATACATAAATAGTTTACCAAAAAAGTTAATAGAATATTTAGAGAATTGTACCAAGTATTTGCCTAATAATTGTGGTATAAAAGTTCTAAATGCTACACTGCATGACAAGGAAGATATTGACAAGAAATGTTGTCATGATCTTGTTGGAATGGGACTAAAGTGTTACAAAACTTTGATAAAAGTTTATATTGGTTTGCCTGAGGTTAAAGATAAGATTGATTCTAAGGTTGTTAAGTCTAATGTTAGCAAAGTTTTTAAGAGGTGTGTTGCTCTTGACAAGAAGAAGAAAAAGGAGGAGGAGAATCATTTTACCTTTTCACCTCCGATACTACCATAAGTATAGGGCAGATTCAAGATTTAGAATAATGATAATGATCGTTTCAGAATAATTTTTATATGTTTGTATTTTGTTTCTCTTTCTTTTTGCATATGTATAAGTTGAGTTTGTTGAACTCGTTTAGGATATGCCTCAGATTTTTAAGAAAATAAATTTTTATTGTTTAACGTGTAATAAATCAACAACAACAAAGGAGGATCATTTTGCCCTTTTACCTCCAATACCATGATGAACTTTAAGCAAATGCAAATTCAAGACTTAAAATTATGATGACTGATTCATAATAAAAACATCATCTATTTATATTTTTTTGATTTTCTTTTATTTTGTATTTGTTTAAGTTGAGTTTACTAAACTCTTTTCAAATATTCCTTGAGTTTTTAAAGAAAGAAGTTTTTATTATTTAATATGTAATAATTTCAACAAAATGAGTCGAACAAGAAGGAGGATGATCACTTTACCCTTTCACCTCTAATTTTATCGGCATAAACAGATTCAAAATTTAAAGTTATAATGATTTATTTATATATTTATTTTTTTGTTTCTCTTTCTTCTCGTTTGTGTATACCTGAGTTTGCTAAGCTTATCTACTAACTTTTTCATTGTTCAACATATAATAAGAAGGTACTAATTTATAATTTTTTCTTAATAAAGTTATAGGTTCTTATATAAATTATATAAAAGTTTAATTTTAATTGTCCTCTTTCCCTCCTTAAGGGGGGCATGATGGTCTCATTCCTGAAACCAATAAGACTTGTATTAGTTGATATATTCTTTAGTAAGAAAATCAGGGAGACTATTGTCTTCTCCTTTCTTATAATAAATTTCAACATCAAAAGGAGCTAATAAAGCTTGCCATCTAACAAACATTTGTTTAGAAACATCATGCTTTAAACATGAATTTGACTGCTTGGCAATCAGTTTTTATTACAAACTTTTGATTATAAAGATCGCCTTGAAATTTAGCACACTTTTTACAATAGCTAAGATTTCTTTAGCTACTGTGCCATAATTTTTCTGAGCTGGGTTTCATTTTCCAGAGTAAAATTGAACAATATAATGTCGTTTATTATCAGGATAGTATTGTGTAAGGACACCCCAAATCCTAAATCTGAAGCATCTGTTTCAACTGTCTTTTCCCAATTTGAATTTGCCAGCGTAAGACATGGAAGATTTTTAACCTTTGTCTTAATACGCTTAACAGCTTCAATATGATTAATCGATCAAGCTTTTGGATTGTTTTTAAGCCTGTCATATAAAATAGTTGAATCAAGAGCTAAATCCTTTATAAAAGGTGCAACATAATTAAGACTTCCCAGAAATCTTTTCAATTGAGTTTTGTTAGTAATTTCATTCAAAAATTTAGAAGCAAATTCAATACTCCTATTAATAGGACTAATATTTCCTTTTTCAATATTATGACCTAAAAATATGACCTTAGTTTGAAATAAAGTCATCTTTGGGGAAAAAATAACTAAACCATTTTGGATAATTATTCATTTAAAAAGATCAAGATGTTTAAAATGAGTTTCTATATTTTTTGAAAATACCAGAATATCATCTATGTAAACTATTATAAAGTTACTATATGGTATAAAAATATCATTCATACTTTTTTGAAATTCTGATGGAGTGTTCTTTAAACCAAAAGGCATAACATTCTATTCAAATTGATCCATAGGGACATTAAAAGTTGTTTTAAATCTATCAGATTTATTTATTTGAATTTGCCAATAGCCTGATTATACATCAAATTTAGAAAATATAATAGCATCATAAACTCTATCTAATAAATCTTTTTTATTAGGAATGGGGTACCTAATCCATCTAAGAGCCTTGTTAATTGGTTTATAATTTATAACTAAGGGCCACCTCTTTCTTGTTTAGCATGTTTATTAACATAAAAAGTTGTACAGGACCATGGAGACTTTGAATGCATTATAAGGCCTTTTTGAAGTAGAGATTCTATCTCTTTTTTGCATAACTCCAAATATTCCGAATTCATCTGGCATGGCCGAGCTTTTGTAGGAATATTATCCTCAATAAAATCATCCTCATAAGGAAGATTGACAACATGCTTTTTCCTATTCCAAAAAACATTTGGATGATCTCCACAAATATCAAGAGAGAATTGGTTTTGTAAAATAGCAATTTTATCTTATAATTTAGGATTTTGCAAAATATTATCAATCTCTATACTGTTAATTTCTCCTTTAAGAAAACTCATCTGATTATTTTTCAAAATCATTTTTGAAGTTAGTTCATTTATCATTCTTGTAAAAGGTTTAATAATGAATTCTAGTATAAAAGGTTTATTATTCCACGTTCCTATAATTTTCTCATTATCCCAATGAGTAAGAGAGAAACTATCATTTATAAAGGGTACTTCCAAAATAATTTGATTAGTAATATCTTTTACTAAGACAAAGCTTTAAGGAACACAATTCTTTTCTTTACAAATAGAAGTTTTAGGTAGTTTAAATTCAATATTCATTTTACTCTCATTTGCTAATCTCAAGCTATGAGTAGTTTTATGAAAATATTTTGAAGAAATTAATCCTTCTTGAATACAATTTAAATTTGTTGCACTATCAATAGGAGCAATAAATTCTTTTTTATAGTTATAATCAATAAGAAGAGTAATTTTTGCATAAAATTTTTGAGAAGTAAAAGCTTTTAAGCTTTGTAAAAAAATCTCCTTTGGTATTACCAAAATTTAGGTTTTTAAGGAAATCGAGGTTATTACTTTCTCCTTCATATGAAGAAGAAAATGCTGAGTTATTACTCAAATCTATTCGAGTTTCAAAACTATCAAGTTGAACTTCTATGATGCCATTCTTTTCTTTGAGATGCCTAATGTCTTCTTTGAGATTATCAATCTCTTGTTTAAGATCTTTGATCGTAGTGGGAGAACTTATGAGCTTTCTTCTTTCTAACATAAGATTCTTCACTTCTGTCATGATATATGAACCATTTTTGGTTGGAATCTCCTCTGGAATCTAATTCTTAGATTTAGATGCAGTATTACTAATTTTATTAATGATTTGAGCTCTTATTTTCAGATCCTTTACCGTTTGTAAGAGTTCTATAATCTCGTCATTATCAATGACATTGATACTCAGTTCCTTAAACTGAGAATAAATCTTATAAAGATCATCTTCCTCCCCTTCCTTATCACATTCCAATCCTTATTGACAAGGTAAACAATCATCTTCTGAAGACATATAATCTTCATGGTGAAGAGCTTTAAGGTCTTCACTTGTAGAATGGATGAGGAATAGGAGGATGAGGAGGTCATATCCTTGCTCAACTTGGAAATAAACAATTAGTCGCAGCATCTAGTTCGCTGACAAGTGCAGAGGGTTTAAATATAAACCATCCCATGTATAAATAATTCATGGATTTTATGAAATCCAAGCAAAGTAAGGATGATACTTCTTCAACTTATTCCACAATACTTGTGGATGAAGAAAATACAGAGGTATTTGACTTAAATGAGAAAACAGAAGTTATACTTCTCTTAGAAAACAATGATTTAAAATGAAAACATGATCTTTGGCAATTGATGAATAGGTATTTAGATTCAGTGTGTTATACTACTACTGCATATAAATACAGAATGCATTGTGACATGATACTCTCGACAACCGGATCAGGAGAATTTCAACACTTCTACCCTGCTAATATGAAAGAAGGTTTATAACTTCTCAAAAATTATTATAAAAAGAATTCTTTCCCAAGAAGAATGGGGAATGAGTCCGTTAAAAGAGAATGATTATATCCATCATGAGATAAAAATTGCAATGAAATACAATTATTGGGATTGTGTTGATAGCTTTAATAAAGTTTTGTTATATGAGAATGCTAATAGGAAGCATTCATGGTTTATAAAAATATGTCCAAATGTTTTTAAGCAATCAATTCCTAATTGATTTTGCAAATGGTAGATGTTATATGGTCCCTCCCTAAAAATTTTACCAGACCAATATAAGCAATTATACTTGAAATGGTTCGACATATCCCCAAAACTTATAAGCATGGAGCAAGATAATATCTTCTTTGAAGGGATGTCTGTAATGTTATTTTTCATACAATTCTCAATTTCATGGATTATGAAATGGAATATATAAGTTAATAATACTTCTGAAGGATTTCCCTGTTTACAAAGTACTTTTTATACAAAGTTTTGGAGTAAATTCGTAAATAAAGATCTTGATGGCAAGGTTCATGCCAATAAATCTTGGACCTTATAAATGAAACAATTACTAAATACCATATTCAGGAAATATCCAGACCACAAGAAGATGTTCTTAGTCCATTTAAACAAATTACAAGAAAACTTCAAATGAAGAAAGATATGGTATTCAAATCAAAGATCATAGCCTTATACATGAAAGAAGCTAAGAAAGATTTAATAAGAAATCTTGATATAGAGATTGGAGATGATATTTCTATGACATCATCAAGTCATACCAATCAAGATGATGATACATGCTTGGCAGGAGAAGTCCAAAGTGATCATAGTACAGAAGAAATTGATATTGATGCCCTTTTCAAAAAATTTCAAGAGAAAGTGGAGGAATCCTCCGACAAGTCCATATGCAAAGGCAAAGAAAATGTCTAAAGATGGTGAGAAGATAAAATCTACTAAGAAATAAGACAAGAAAGCTTTAATAAAAGTATTACTTTTTATAAAAAATAGTGGTCACTAAAAGTTACGTCGGCCACATGTAGTAGGTGTGAAGGCCACACTAGTTTGTTGGCCTTATCTCTTTGTAATGGGCCATTGTAAAGATTGTGGGCCATCTTTTTATTCTTTATGCTGGAGTTTTTCTCTATAAAAGAGGATGTATGTTGTAGTAGGAATGCAAGTTTTAGAACCCCCTTCTCTTTCTCTACCTCGCTTGTAATATTTTCTAAGTTTGAATAAAAGTTTGCAATTTGGTTTGATTAAAGAAGATTTTGGAGTTCCTCTACTTTTATTTATTTCTTCTTAGAATTGGCCTAAATGATAGGCAAATTTGTTTGTGTTGAGTTATATCATACTAGATTATTATAATGAAGCAGCATTGTATTTATTAAAAAATGGTTTGAACAGTGAGAACTAAGGTTTAATTTAAGCAATTAAGGCATGTTTATAAAAAATTGGCAAGAGATCTGTTGGATTACCTTGTGATGAGGGTGGACCCGAAAAAATCCGTTGGATTATCCTAAAGGGCGGACCCGAATAGATGAAGCTTTCATATTGTTGAAATTGCATATATTTATAAAAGAATCTTATAGTCTGCTGAACGATTCGTTTAAAAATGATTTAATTATTCAAAATATATATTGATGTACAATACTCAATCTACTACACCACGTTGTTTATCGTAAAATAATTTGAAAGTCACGCAAAATGACTTGACTAAATTTATTTAAACGAAAAAAGAGCGAAACAAAAGGGGGTAAAGAGCAAAAATGAGCAGAGTGCTTTGTAAATCACTCATCCCTTCATTACTTTCTTCTTCTTCTTCCATTTCTGCTCAGTTCAGATTCAAACACTTTCCAACTTCTTCGTCTTCATCATCTCCTAGGGTTTCTCGTATGGCAACCGAAGCTTCATCTTCATCGTCGTCATCTGCATCTCCGTCTCCTTCGTCTGCCATCGATTTTTTAACCCTTTGTCACCGCCTCAAGGTACGCCGTACGCTGTACGCCGCGCTCTGTTTTTATTTTTTATTTTTTTGTGTTTTGAATGTGATTGTATGATGATGAATGTTTTTGTGTGTATGAGGAGTTGAGGAGTAGTGTGTAGTAGTTTGGTGTGAGTTGTACTATGAGCATCGTGAGTTGTACTAAGTTCTACTTGCATTGGATTTTGCTTTTTTGTAGTTGCATTTGCTCTATTTCAGTTTGCTTATATCTAATGCAGCAGCTTCTAATGATGAATGTTTTGTGTATGAGTAATGAAATTGTGATGTATGAGGATTTTAGTGTGCTGTAGTTTGATGAGAGAGAGAGTTGGACTTTGTGCATCGGGCGTTGTACTAAGCACTACTTGTATTTGATTTTGCTTTTTGTATTTGCATTTGATCTAATGCAGGAGATTGTAATATGAATGTTTTGTGTATGAGTAATGAAATTGTGATGAATGAGGATCGTAGTGTGTTGTAGTTTGCTGAGAGTTGTACTATGTGCATTGCATTGGATTTTACTTCATTTACATTTTCTCTATTTCAGTTTCTGTAGTATCTAATGCATCAGCTTGTATTGATGAATGTTTTGGTGTATGAGTAATGAAATTGTGATAAGTGAGTATCCTAGTGTGTAGTTTTCAGAGAGAGTTGTACTTTGTGCATTATGTGTTGTATTAAGCTCTACTTGTATTGGATATTGCTTTGTGTTTGCATTTGCTCTATTTCAGTTTGTTTGGTATCTATGCAGCAGTTTGTACAATGCTAAATGCAGTCATTGTCTATTTTATGCTTTCTTTTTTCAAATTATGCTTTTACTTACATGGATGTTTTGTGTATGAATATGGAATCATGACATATGAGGATAGTAGTGTGTGTTGTTTAGCAGAGACTTGTACTCTGTGCATTGTACCACACTCTGCTTGCATTGTTTAAGAGAATATATGTGTATCTTTAAATACATGACTGTGTTGTGTTAATTGCCTATAGCAACTTCTAATTATATGCTTACAACCTCACATAATCATTCTTTTCATACTGTGTTTTTGATAAGTGAAAAGGTAATTTATAAAGAGGGATAAACAGTAAGCTATTGCATCAAAACATAGTTACAAGTTCTGCAACATTCTTTTCATATTGTTATATCTTCCCATGTTATCTCTCTGTTCCGTTGTCATCTTTTATGCACTGTGTCTAAAAATGTGTTTTCAATGACGTGATCAGACAACAAAGAGAGAAGGTTGGGTACGTAGAGGGGTTAATAATCCTGAGTCTATAGCTGATCACATGTACCGTATGGGAGTAATGGCTCTTATTGCTGCTGACCTTCCTGGAGTTGATCGCGACAAGTATGTGTTTTTATTAGTTGACATTTGTACTTTAGCTTTTATGGCACTTGGTACATTCCTGTAGTACTGTGTTTCCAGTAAACATATGGATTCTTATAAAAGATGATGAACTGTTTTTTCTTTTTCCAAATTTAGGTGTGTTAAGATGGCAATTGTGCATGACATTGCAGAAGGTGAGTCTGTCACATATGAGTATTCCATTTCTATCTTCTTTGCTTTTATGGCTATGACATGAAATAGGCTGATATTATCTTGTAGCATCTTCCTAGATAAATTCTTCTTTCTGTTGGGATTCTTCTCTGCATATTTGATTGTACGTGTATCAATAATAATTCTGTGTTATTACAAGCTTTATGGAACAAGATTTAATTAAGAGTAAAAAGTGTGGTATAATAAATGATGGAGTACTTATAATCACATAAGCTTGTCACCTCTTATAATCTGGAAAAATATTTTAAGGTTGCCCTTTGGTATTACTTCCTCGCATAATGGCATTGACTATTGATCTACAAACCTTACTAAACCTGAATTACATCATTTTCTGTACCTGGAAAAGATGAATTAAAACTTATCTGAAATCATTCATGTCAGGGAGTCCAAAGTAGAATTAGTCAACTCTGTAATGGGAAAAGATGGATGTATAAATAATATGTTTGCTGAATTCAGATTTCATTATCACAAAGGACTTGGAAATTTGTTTATGTTTTATTGAGTCAAATGATGCAAGCCCCTTACTTTCAAGTGCTTTCATAAGAAGTCAACGCTTGTTTATGAACAGGCGATGCTCAGGGGAAAAAGAAAATCAAAAAAAGAAATGAGTCAGTTTTCAGTGTGCATTGTTCTTATAGTTCTTATACTGTGAATGCATAGATGATGGCAGAATTTCAACTGAAAATGGAAGTAACACCTAGAAATTTAATGCCTCACTTGACTTGTGGGAAGCTTATTTATTACTTCTCAGAAAAATTTAAAAATATGAAGCTTGTTTGTAGTGACAAAACTGCTAAGAATTATGAACTCACAGGTGTGTCTAAGTGTTTGGTTTAGGTACTTGTATTCCTTTTCTTTTAGCTAATTTTACTATATTTGAAGAATCTGCATGATTTACTCTCTACCTAGCTAGTTACAACCATTCTAGACGGTTACATCAATGGAAATGAATGATCCAGTAACATTGGCTTTTAATTAGATAAATGGAAAAGTAATAAGTTTAATGGTTTTAGAGGACTTGTTGAAAAATATTAGTAGAGGTTGTATGACATTTAACTTCAATGAGAAGAACATAAAACAGCCATTAGAACATGAACTTGAAATAATCTGTCTATTCGCATAATCAATCATTTTCACTTATGAATACTTCCACTCAAATGATCTTCCCTAGAACCTGTGTCTTGTATAGACTCGGTAGGACAAATCATCTGCGTCTTTGGTCTTCTAATCCTGTGGGATTTTTCACTTGAAAAATTTGATAGCATTTTCTCCATCAAATATTTTCTTGTGTTCCTACTGAACAGCAATTGTTGGAGATATCACTCCTGCTGATGGGGTTCCGAAGGATGAAAAGAGTAGACGAGAGCGAGCAGCACTAGAAGACATGTGTAAACTTTTAGGTGGAGGATCCCGAGGTATTTCTTCTCTTCTCTGTTGAGTTTCTTGTGAACTAATATATATTATGAAAGATTGAGCTTTGATCTATTATCATGCTGATTATTTGCTGTTGGGCAAGCAGCCAAGGAGATCAGTGATTTGTGGATGGAATATGAAGAAAATTCTTCTTTAGAAGCCAAAGTTGTAAAGGACTTCGACAAGGTATTGTTTCTGTTACCAAAGTTAGAATATGTCCCATCTAGATTGTGTTTATGAGGATACACCCAATGGTGTGGCCTAGTGGTCACTGAAGTGGGTTGAGAGCAATGAGGTCTCAGGTTCCCAGTGGAGACAAAAACACTAGGTGTTCTCTTCCAATCTGTCTTACCGTGGTGGACATAGTTACCTAGTTCCTAGTGATGGTGTAAGGTGACAGTATCCCGTGGAATTAGTCGAGGTGTGCGAAAGCTGGGTTGGACACCATGGTTATCAAAAATAAAAGATAAAAAATATGGTGCTTATGAGGATGTGTTTCATTTTATTTGCGATTAACATATAACAACTCATAGTTGTATTGTGTCTTTCTTTTCTAATGTCATGTCACTGCATCTTGTTTGCCAATATGACAAGATATTCGGGAAAAACTCAGTTAGACTTCATGCATGATTGTTTAATAGAAGTTCTTGCCTTGTGATAACAAAATTGCTATCCACGGGTGACTGAAGGATATCCATTCTTTGCTCAGTTGCTGTGCTGTAATACTATCTGTGATAGTTTATCTCTTCCGTTAACTTTATCCACTGCTCTCCTCTTGACTGATATGCTTTCTTTTAGGTGGAGATGATACTTCAGGCATTGGAATATGAAAATGGTAACTTCCTGTTTCTCTCTTTTCCCCTGGATTTCGGATGTACACTGGATATATAGTACTCCCTTTGTTCCATTTTGTATCATACTTATTCTTTTTTAGTTTCGTCTGAAAGAGAATGACACTTTTATATATTTTATAAATCTTGTAGCCACAAGAATATCATGGCATATTTAAGGCCGCATGTTCTAGCACAATTTTTGTTTTTGATGACCTTCTTGTGCACTATTGGCATGTGCCAAAAGTCTTCCTTTACATCTTAAACTCTATGCCCAGTCAAACAACACTATGTAAGATCCATCTTTATTTAAAAAAAAAAAAAAATACTATGTAAGATCCATTATAAACAACCCCCCCCCCCCCCCCCCCATATTAGGTGTCATACATATTTAGGGAGTGAAATTGACCAATGTTGAGAGTCATATTTCTCCAAATTTCTGTATTTTTCCTATTTTCTGAACTTAGTTGTCATACTGCATCCTTCAGCGTGAGAAATATACACACGATGGTAATACCTTTGGCATTTAATCATTGTGCTATTACATTGTAGTACTTATCTTGAGAATTAATCAAGACACATATCTTAGCATTCAAATAATGTAAACTTATATTTACTTGATTCAGTTTATACTTTTTAAGATTTACCTTACTAAACATTCAGAAAATAAAAATACAATAATCTCTTATTGTAATAAATACTGATTTTTGGCTGTAAGTTGTTCGTCTCTTGATGTATGGACTGGTTCCCTCTTACCATGAGAAGTTGCATTTTAATTTTTTTTTTAGCTAATGGTACTTATCTTTGTAATGCAGAGCAAGGGAAGGATTTGGAAGAATTTTTCCAGTCAACTGCAGGTGCCACGTTTAACATTTTCATTATTCACAATTCAAGTCTTAAAAAGTTTTAAATTCTACTCATTCTATTTTTTGTGCTGCCCTTTGTGTACTCTGGACCTTTGTCCCTTCTAGCTCCATCATAACCTGCTATTGCCTTGCTGTTCCAAATCTGTTTATGATGTATCTTGTCTTAGATTGCCAAGTTAGTGGTTAAACGGTGAGCTTGAATTCAGAAGTACATTCTATTGTCTAAACTCTTGACATTTATATGTTAATTCGTTGAAACGATTAGTGAATAACACAATATTGTCATTTTGATTGGACAATCAAGTTGTTGGAAGTTGGTATTGAACTTTTGTGGATAGTTCCCCCTCCCCCTTCTTAACATGAGAAATCTTGCGACTTGTTTTGAATATTTTCCTTGGAGAGTTTAAGTTTGTAGATTTTGCATATATAATATATTTGTTTCCACCAGTGGATTTAGGTTCTCATGGAAAGGATTCTTTGATAACCAAAAGATTGAGTAGAACTACGTAGCATAGATTTGGAGATTAGATTTCTAAAATAGACGAAGGACGTGAAAGATACTCATTATATTCTCTTGTTTTCGATCAGATTGTGTGTATATATGGTAGCTGTTTATGTGTACTTGGTCCCCCTGATGAACACATTCACTTGTGTCGCATTTAACACAACTAGTTGCAATAGAGAAATATAAATCCAAGAAATTGGCAGTCCAAAGTCATTGAAGTTATGATGTTACTAGTTTAATGTAGTGGAGAATTTCCTTGCTTTGAGACTTGGAGGTTATTATCTTCTTCTTTTGCATGGATCAATTTTGATAATAACCCGTGCCTTCAGCTGATGAAATCTTTGACAATGCATCCAGGTAAGTTCCAAACAGAGGTGGGCAAAGCTTGGGCTTCAGAGGTAGCGTCAAGACGAAAGAAATCCAACTGAATCGTTGTAGTAGTCAAAGCTGGATAGTAATTTGCACCAGTTGTATTGCTGATGACCCAAATTCTAAAGGTTGGTGTTATCATCAGTGCTTTAGTTCTTGCTTTCTCATTTGGGAAAGGGAAAAGGTCTAAAATTTGCACTGTACTAGTCGAAATTGTTCAATCTTGTACTCCGTTAAACTTTTTGGGCCATTCACGCCGTCGTGGTTAAAAATTGTCGAGTTAAGGGTAAAACGCTATCGCATGTGTTTAGTTTCCTACCTGAACTATCACCAAATGTTTATGGAAACACACCTCAACTATCAGTGATCAGTCGATAGTTGAGGTATGTTTCAATAAACATTTGGTGATAGTTTAGGTAAGAAACTCAAAAAACTGGGATATTTTAGGTGTGTTTTTTACCCTTCCCCTTGCTATTAATGAAGCTCCATTGAGAAAATAGGTAAACTCCACATGCCCGAGTTCTTTGAGAAAAAAAGATCCAAATTTTACCCTTCTAACTTTTGTTTTGGTTTATAATTACCCTCAGTTGCTGCCCTGTTAAGGTTCTAGGGCAAAAAAGGAGACTTTTCCCTAACAAATGGGGTAAATATTAGATCAAAACTCTTAATCGGAGGGTAAAGTTGGTCTACTTTGGATAGTACTCGGGCAAATTTGACCATTTTCCCTTTAGAAAATTAAAACATCTAACTTATCACTCTAGTTTTTCTCTTCTTTTTTTTTTCTCCAGGTTACAGGATCACTTGAAATAGAAGGGTTCCTACAATTTGCAGCAGGAACGTTTAGCCCCATGGATTCTCTCAACTTTAAAAGAAACGTTGGCATATTTGTTTTGCCTTTTTGCTTTTAGAAGTTCTGCAATTAGGAAAATGCTAAACTTTGGTGATTTCAGAGTTTTTTTTAATTCCCACAACTCAAATCTAAAAATTGGCTAAATCTATAAAGAAAAATGTTAAAGATTCCCCTCCCCCAAAATATATATAATCTAGAATCTTTTTAAGTGCCTCATCACGAAAGAGATCAAGCAAGCAGATCATCCATGATGATGGTTCAGTTAGTAAGCTAGCAAGTTTACGAAGTGAAGGAAGAGGAGACCCTTCTATTATATGTTGAAAGTTAAGTTGATAGTTCATGTTTGATAATTATATTTCCTATGTCTTGTATACGTGATTCACTTTTCTTTTAAGTTCGTTTTCTTAAAAAATAAATACTACATTTCTATATTTAGTAATAATTTAATTGTAACATGTTTATTTTATTTCTTAATAAAATGATTTATAGTTGCACAAATATTTATAATTTGTTTTAGATCATAAATTTTAAAAATATTTTAATAGATTGGGACAAAGAAAATGTAAAAGCCTATATAAGGCATTTTTACTGAAAAGGCAAAAAGTATCAAATGATATGCTCCAAAATTTTGCTAACTTTGTATTAGTAGCTCATGTGCGCAAAGGCTGGCAGTTGGCACCAGACTTTTCCACCGCAACCAGAACAAGGGAAACGCAATTTTGCTTATTGTGTTAACATGCCATGTTGTAAAAGGTAGGTAAAAACTTATTCTCATTCGATATTTATATCAAATAAATAAATGTAGTGCATTAATAAATAAAGAAACAATTGAAATTGATGCAATCTTTTCAGATTTGCTTCATTTTATCGTTTTGTTTCTCAATATAATTGTCATTATAGCACGTGTGTACAAATTTATAAAGATCATGCAAATTACGAGTTGAGGTGTTCAATTGAAGCACATCTTAATTTGTGTGTCTCAATATAATAACTTGATGAATTTAAGAGGTTGGATATGTATTAAGTCATATATCTATATTACCTTAAAAGCATGGACTTCTAACTTGGATGTTAAATTACTATAATAACCCTAACTTAGATTGTGGCTTTTCGATGAATCTTGACTTTTTTGATAAGTTCTGACTTTTTTTAAAGGATTGTGATTTGTTGATGAGTTGTGACTTTTCGAAAGGGTTGTGACTTCTCAGAAAGGTCATGACTTTTTAGATAAGATACAAAAAACATTTGTTCATACTACCCCTTGTTGACTATAAATAGCGACGTTTTTTCTCATTTTCAACCACAATTTTTTAAATCTTCTATTCTTCTTTTTCTTGCATTTTAAAAAATGTCATGTGATTTATTATTGTTGAGTGAGTTCGAAGTTTAGCGAAATATGAGGTACCATTATTCTGAAGAAGTAAATTGTTCTATCGTAAGAGGGTATATTCCTTAACCTCAAGTACTTGAGGAAATAATTCTGATGATATAATAATTAATTTTTTGCTTAGTATATACATTAGTATGTAGTGTTTCAATATATGAAGTTAACATGACGTAATCTAAATTCATTTATTTTTGTTAACAATTTGTCTTGTGATGTAGATATATGCTTCTGAATATCTTTTTCAAAAATTGTTAAACTTCTCAAGAGTTAGAGAATTGTCTCAATTTGTTTTTTTTTTATGCTCACGACAAAAGAATGACTTTATTTGTCAATGCTACTTATGTGATTTAGATTGTAAGAAAGCTTGCTTCAAAATAGTTATTACTATATAACCATTTTTCTTTTGTTTTACTTATTTACTATTTCTTACTCAATGGAAGTATTTTCGACAAAGAAAAGTTTATATGTATAACGCCAGTTGAAGTTTGTATTAGCTTAATTTTTATTGTAGTCAAAATTCATTTGTTTTTGTTAACAATTTCTCTTGTGATGTAGATATATGCTTCTGAATATCTTTTTCCAAAATTATTAAACTTTTCAAGAGTTAGAGAATTGTCATGATTTTTGTTTTGATGCCCAAGATAAGAGAATGACTTTATTTATCAATGTTACTTATGTGACTTAGATTGTTAGGAAATTTGCTTCAAAATAATTATTACTATATAAACATTGCCCTTTTGTTTTACTTATTTACTTTTTCTTAATATTTTAGTATTTTCGACAAAAAAAAGTTCACATGACTTGTAATAATGCCAGAAAAAATTTGTATTAGGTTAATTTTTATTATAGTCTAAATTCATTTGTTTTTGTTAACAATTTCTCTTGTGATGTAGATATATGTTTTTGAATATATTGTTTTAAATTTATTAAACTTCTCAAGAGTTAGAGAATTATCACGATTTGTTTCTTTGATGCTCAAGACAAAATAATGACTTTATTTATTAATGCTACTTATGTGATTTAGATGGTCAGGAAGTTTCCTTAAAACATTTATTACTATGTAAACATTGTCCTTTTGTTGGGTGTAAGATAAACATGTGATTATATATATGATTTCATAGAAAAAATACATTCTTTAATTTGAATTTTTAGTTTTTTCGGTAAAAAAAAAAACTTTTCTCAGTTAACTATGGACAGTCAGATAACTATCTTTGATTTATGTACACAGTCGATAAAGAAGTTAAATAGGAGAGCCAACAAAAAGAATGTAATTTATTATGTTATAACTTATAAAATAAAAATAAATATGCAAAAATAGTTCTAAAAAATAAAATGTAGTTGTTCTCCACATGTTCATACGACATCTAAACATATTAAGTAGAATACACGCACAAAACAGATCTGGTTAGATGACAAGAAAAATACACAACAAATATCGTGTATAAGATAATATTAGTGAGATACGATTAATTACATGATTGAACCTCATCAAATTGAAATAAATATATAAATTATTGCATTTAACTAATGAAATTTTTCATTGATCATCATCATAGGTTCGTGTGAATAAGAGATATATCATCCATATTGAACATTCACAAAAGAATCTGCAATATTATTTTGTGTAAAATTTATTATTCAAATTTTTGCTTAAATTTTCTGAATTGATAATCACGTGCAACGCACATGTCGAAAAACTAGTATATATATAAATACCACTTAACGATGATTAACAAATAAAGATAAACAAAACATGTAATTATTTCATTAAATCACTTAATCATGATAATTACATTCATTTGATGTGAACACCTGATTCCGAATACTCCCTTTGTCCTCATTTCTTTTTAGTATGTTTAAAATAGAATGACACGTTTTTTATTTGACAGATATTTGAAGAAACTATCAATAATTTATTCATATTGAATCTCACTTATTTGATACTTAAAAAATGGGTAAAAAGTATAGTCTTAATTAAAAATTAAAAGATAGTTATGAATCTAATCAAATAACGTCACGTCAATTGATAAATTGAGTATTACCCAAATTGTATCATGGTTGGTGGTTATAATACTATTAAAAAAATACCATCAAATTTCCACTATTCATTTTCTCAATTATTATAATTTGAGTTTTGAAGTATAGTATATAGGAAAAAAAAATTCAGCTTTCATTGTTCTAGAGTGAAGGCGCCATCTTTGCAATGGCAACCCTTCGCAGGCTCATCATCCCCTTTCGTTCATCTCTTCTTGTAAGCTCTCTCTTTTACCTCTATTCCTTCTGGGTTTTCTGCAGCTCCCTTTTTTTTTTTTTTGACAATTTAATGGCTAAGATGAGCTTTTATGAATGTCTTGTTTATATACTTTGTGGGTTTCTGTAACAAATACAGATTTATTGATAAAATATGCAGTTCATAAGACTTGTGTATGTATATTTTGATTAGTGGCCTTTTTCTGGTTAAGTATTTTGTGCGTTTGTGTAAAAAATGCTTACAAGTAAACATATGAAGTTCATATCCCTATAATCTTATGTATCTATTATTTCCTTTGTGGTTTTATTGTGTGTAATCAGAGTATAAGAATACCCTTTTGATAGGTTCACTAATAGTAGCAAATCCTTTTTCCTTTATTATTAGTTGTACCTCTGTTGTTTATATTGTGTGGAGATTTCGGTGGTGGATCCTGGATTTTCACTAAGGGGTTCGAAAAAATAAAATGTAATGCTTGGGATTTGAATTTGAAACCTCAACGTGAAGTTTGAATCCATAAACCACTGATCCAACCTATATTCTTATGTTCACTGGATTCAAAATATATATATACACATTAAAAAAATTAAAATACCTTCTATATACTGGATAATTTTTTGCCGAGTGGGTTCAGGTGCCCGTCACAACCCTATAGACCTGCCCCTATGAGCTTTGTCTTCATGCTGCTTAAGAACAAATGTCACCCTTATACCTGTGTAATCTTGTCTATATATATATGTCTTTGTGGTTATTTAATGTTTTAATTAACATTTTGGCCATAGGAGTGTCTAGCCCTTTCAGTAGGTGTCATTTATGGTGGAAAATTTCTATGTTGCTCGGACTCTTCAAAAATGTCGATGGGTGTGTGTTGGATACTCCAAAAATAGTGCATTTTGGAGGATACGGCACAGGTGCGGTGACAATTTTGAGAGTTTGAGTAATGTAGGCAAATTTTATTTCAGAGTACCTGACGCTTTTATAGTTTGTGGATTTTGCATAGATGATAGAGTACCTTTCTAGCTTATATGTTTTTTTTTTGAACAAACATATCCCGCTCATGTACCTATATAAACTTGTGTATGTACGTATGTCATTGTAGGTGTTTGTGTATTATCGTTTGGATCATAGATATGAATACCCTTTTTGATAGTGTCACTGATAGTAGCAAATTTTGCTGCAGAGGACAAGTTATTCTCAGTATGGATGTAAAGAAGGTACTTGTTTTCTCCTTTGTTGTGTGTTTGTTGAAACATCTTTTCATGTTGTGTTTGATTTGTAAGTAGCTCTGCTGTACCAGAAAACCTAATGAACATTTTTTCTTTGAAACACAGGGTTTTTAGGAGGCGGTTATCGTCGATGTAGTAGTATAGGTTCTTCAGAACCAAAAGTACTAAAGTTTGAAGACCAAGAAAAACTGTTAGCAAATGCAAAAGATTCACTTTCTGAGGAAGAAATTTTGAAAATTAGGGAAGAATATAATGCTGCGAAGGAGAAGTTTCTAAAGATTCCTGATGCATTGAAACAAATGCCCAAAATGAATCCTAAAGGTTGCCCACGTTTTCTTCTGTCATATTGTAGTGCATTTAACCTTCTATGTGAACTTCTACTACCATTTGAGGATTGAATTGAATTTAGGTGGGATAATGTTTATTATTAGGTATATACGTTAATAAGAACGTGCGGTTGGACAGCATACAAGTCTATGGATTCGACTATGATTACACGTTGGCGCATTACTCCTCCAATTTACAGTGCTTGATTTATGATCTTGCAAAACAGCATCTAGTTAATGAGGTTTGTTTCTGTACTCTTTCCTTGTGGTAGCTATTCCAAGAATATACTTTAAAAAAGAATATGCAGTGTTTTGCGGTTAAAGTAAACGACCATTGATGGATTGCTCTCTTTTTCATTTTGTGCTTCAGTTCAAATATCCTGATACTTGCTTGGAGTTCAAGTATGATCCAAGTTTTCCCATCAGAGGGTTATACTATGACAAATCAAAGGGTTGTCTTATGAAGTTGGACTTTTTTGGGTCAATTGAGCTTGACGGGTGCTACTATGGCAGGCGCAAGGTGAAGTTCAGCAAGCTCCCTATTATGTTCGTTTTGATTTTTCCATTGAATTTTTCGGGAATACCTTATTTATGTCGTTATTTATTTCATTAAATAAATTAAAACACTTGTATTCTTTGGGGATATCTTACTTTCCTGCTTTTTTGGGCTGAGGGTGTATCGGAAACAATCTCTCTGCCCTGCAAAGGTAGAGGTAAGGTCTGTGTACATCCTACCCTCCCCAGACCCCACTTATGGGATTACACTGGGTATGTTGTTGTTGTTGTTGTTCTTTGGGGACAACTGGTATTCTGGTAGCGCGAGGCTAAATGGCATCACTTTTTGGGGGGATGCAATAAGTTTTATTGATGTCACGAGAAAAAAGCTCCGTATTTTTTTGAGGATGCAGTAGGTTTCTTGAGGGTGCTCCAAAACTTAATAATAAAAACAAAAATTAATCTTCAGCCTCGTAATGCAAGGCGCTGAAAGGCATCATTGACATGAAGACTTTGAATGTGGGGATGCCAGTAAGGAGGGACACATTCGTGTTCAAGCCCTTAGGGCTTTGATATGTAATTAAGAGCGCGACATGTGATGTGTATGTTAAATGCACATACAGGTTCAAACTCTCCCATATTTAAATGGAAAAGACTAGAGGAATAGACCTATTATTGGTCAAATTTCTAACCATGTGCCACACCCTTGTGGGTTCTCAGTCAAAAAAAAAACAGACATTCCCATTCACTTCCATATAACATCCTCATTTTTTCCAAGTATATCATCATTGACATCCCTTGAAGAAGGGTGGCTCCACCACTGCCTCCAACCATATAAAGTCCATATTAACACTACCTTTTCTAGAGAATGTTAGTAGTAATACTATTTGTTTAATATTTTTTTTCTTATATTTGAAGGAGTAGCAATTTTTAAAAATGGTTTATCCATTTCAAAAAATATTATTTTTATAACAGGAGTAGAATTATTATTGATTTCTAATATTACAGAAGGTAGTTCAGAAGATGCGATAAAAGCACAAGAAATAATGAATGAAGTGAAAAAATCTAGAAAATTGAGCAAATATTCTAACATAATGAGGATCGATGGTACAACGCAAGGTGGGGAAAAGAGAAGGAATATAGCATCTAAGTTGTTGAGAGCTAATACCTCTTTTTCTAAAACCCGTTTACACTTCTCCATCCAATGTCCCAGGGGGGGGGGGGGGCTGTCTTTACCAGATGCGAATGCCTTCTTCAATAGTGGGTTTCTCTTGGAAGTTGGGTGCCTTGCTGATTGATTTGTTGTATCATGTATGTATCAAAACAAAATTGACACCCGAAAGCATCTAATAGTTGATAATCTGATGCTCACTGATGTTAAATTTTGCAGCTCAGCCGTGAGGAAATAGATGAGATGTACGGTACAAGACATATTGGCCGTGATCAAGCACGAGAACTAGTTTGTTTGATGGATTTCTTTTGTTTCAGTGAGGTTAGTTTATAGTGTTTTGATCTCTTATATTTTTTACCAGTTTCAGTTTTCTTGCTCCTTGCTTGACCACTTGCTTTTACTTGTCAATCAACACAGTTTTCCCTTTTAACATTTGACTTTTTAACGCATTGAAGAACTCATTCCACATTACTAACAAGATTGCACTCATCAGGCATGTATATGTATTTTGTTTAGCTGCATGGGTCTCCAAATCATGAAAAATATTGGTGACAAATGTTTTAAAAAATTAAGAGACATCAAGAGTGGACATGCTTTAGAAACCAGCTATGCAGTATGGGAATACAAATATAAGCTGTTTGTTGCAGCAACTGTGTGCAAACTTGTCGTTTTCTTCTTGAACTAAAAAACATAAAAAAATAAAATAAAATCACTTCTTACCACAATTTATAGTCAAATGCTCAAGAGCAAATTCTTAAGTAGGGTGTTACAGGTGGATATTGCCATCTTCATGTCTCTATATTCCCATTCAAAACAAAATTGGTAAGTTTTCCAATTGGATAGTTTAAAACCGTCTTTAACTGCTCATAGGTCAGTTCTTTATTTGACTTATGCTATCTGATGTTTGTGTTAGTTGTATGATCAGCTGGCTTCTATTAAAAGATCCTTTTTTGTTTATCAATTAAGCAAAAGCGGATAATGTTGTACTTTATTCGTCCCATAATTTTTTGTAGCTCATATTTTATGGATGTAGGGTTGTCACATTTCTAGAGTTGGTTTCTTTAGATTATTTACAACACATTAACACCTTACACTTCTGGTCTGATTACTTATAAAAGGGCATTAGAATAACATAAAAAGCCCTCCACTTCTCGTAAAATGTGAATCTTGTAAAGAAGTATGTGTGACAGATTTAAAGAAGAATATAAAAGGAAGATGGGCCTGATCAAGAAAATAAAAAGGAACAGACAACAGGAAGATATGGAATATGGAATTATTAAACTCAAGTCTCTCTCTCTTTTTATTTTTTAATCTTCTTCTGAAAAAATAATTGATCATAGGTGTACTTCTTCTGGATTTCCGCGCATTTTTCAGCATAGCAGACCCTTTTTGTTTGATCTAATTTTAGTTTGTTCTTCCCTCATCTGATCCAAGTAATAGTAGTTGAAAATTTTCATTTGAAGTCCACAGCAGACTGATCTTTATTGAAAAGAATACTCACTTTGTTCCATCTTCTATGACATTCTTTCCTTTTTAATTTGTTCCAAATATCTTGGACATTTGGGTAGTCATTCCTTATGACTGTGTAGTGTAAAGTAAAGGTACAGAGTAATAGGGATTAGGGGCGATTAATGATTCTCTTATCTTCAAGAATGTTGTCTTCAAATAAAGTAAAATGATGCATTAGATAAGTTGCCGAAGATTTTTATTAGTGGCTTTTGGACCTCTTGGGTTCTCTTTTATTTTCTTTTTTGCAGGCATGCCTTATTGCTGATATTGTGCAACATTTTGTTGACGCTAAATTGGAATTTGATGCTCGTTACGTATATGAAGATGTGAATCGAGCGATACAGTATGTTCATAATAGCGGGTTAGTTCACAGAGGAATTCTTGCTGATCCCCCCAGATACCTTGTAAAGAATGTAAGTATTACCATAGTTGCTCTGTACATATAGCAACTTTCAGAACTTTCACCTTCTAGACCTAATTTCACCCATCTCTCTTCCAGGATCAGCTGCTACGCTTTCTAAGGATGCTGAAGGATAAAGGAAAGAAGCTTTTCTTGTTGACCAACTCGCCCTTTTATTTTGTGGATGGAGGGATGCGCTTTATGTTGCAGGTATTTTCAAGTGGAACAATACAAATTTGTAATCTTTTGGCTTAATATGGATCGCTCATTTGCTTCGTCTGCGATTCTACCTTAGATAATTTTTATGATCAGCTCTACTTTTCTTGGAACTTCATTACCATTTTAGTTTACATGTAACATTAGCAGAGTGTGTTCGTAAGTTTGTGTTTATCTGTGGCATGTAAATAGATAAGATAAGAGTACTCCTTGCACTGAAATATTTTGACCTCAACTAGCTGAAACATTGTTGTCTTTTACTGGTGATTTAGTTTTAGTTGCATAAGTGGACTACGAAGTGCAAAAAGGAGCTGGGAACTTATGGTGGAAATTAGTGTGCTGGTGTCCTTTTTTTAGTTACTTGACATTTAGAAGATCCATAGCAGAAAATTATTTTGGCGATCTATTCGTTCTTTCCCACTTCCCCTTGAATTCTCTATATATATCTGTGACTCTGTATCTCTGTGATTCTTTTCACGGTGCGTGTGTATTCTGGTAATGCCACTGCCGGACATTATCTGCATGTCTAATGTTTGGTCTAGCCTGTTTCGAAAGTGACAGTGTTATTTGATTCTTTGGCACTGCGGCAATCTTTCTTTTCATGCTTCATTTAAGTGCTTTAAATTTTATACATCTGCAACTGTTTCTTAGTTCCTTTTTCTGGAGCTTCACATTAAGTTAAGCAAGTTGCTTTTCTTTGTGACATTAATTTATTAGTTTGAGGTATAGTTTGGTATGTTAGAATTCCCCGTCGGTCCTGTTAAGTGTATGAGTTGTAGTGTCTTTACATGGTCTTTGCGAATTACATCACTTGAGCTAGCTTTTGGAGTTGAGTTTGTCCCAACTCCCAAGGTCCATTTTTTTAACATGTTCTGGAGGTGGACCCTTCCCTGATGTTGGCCAGCCTATGTTGAGGTCACCCGTGTTGTATAGTTCCTTCTGAATGTCCAAATCCTGGCTGTGCTGGAGGGTGTTAATTTAGTTGAGTATGGGTTGTAGTCTCTTCATATGATCTTGAACAGTTCTCACCACTAGCTAGCCTTTTGGTTCCAAGTTAGTCCCAAGTTCTATTTTTTTAACGAAATACACTCTATATTACCACTTCTTGTAGTTCACAATTATGGTAATATTATTAGATTACTCAAGATTTTTGTGGTTAGGATGAGCATAACCTCATTTTCCCCTAGGGAATACAGTTTGATACTTGCATCTTTCTTTTCGTGTCTGCTTTGATTGTATTGTCTATTGTTACTTTGTTCTATTAGTCTGGAAGTAAAATGAGTTCTCCAACTTGACACCTTTTCTTTTTGGTATATATTTCATTAGGATTCTTTGGGTCAGCAAGATTCCTGGAAGGAACTTTTTGATGTCGTAATTGCTAAAGCAAACAAGCCAGAGTTTTACAAATCGGACCATCCATTTCGGTTTGGTTCTCTACCATTAAGTTCTCTGCCAAGTTTTCATTGCATATAACACTGGTTCCAACTATGCCATTCCCGTCCATCATCATTGTTTTTGGGATTAATTGGAGAGTTCTGATTTTTTTTTTTTTTAAATTATGACTATTTTGATTTGGTTTTTAGGACGTAGCGCATCTTCTTCTGAGTTGCAATTCACTATATAAAATATTTTCCACCAATATTTTCTTCTTAAGGCTAACTGTCTCGTGCTACTATCACATACAGTATTGCCTCATTGTATTTATTGAATGTTCTGCAGCTGCTATGATGTGGAGAAGGACACATTGGCTTTTACAAAAGTTGATGCTTTCTTGCCCGGTAAAATTTACTACCATGGATGCCTTAAAGCATTCTTGCAGATTACAAAGTGGAAAGGTCCAGAGGTATGCTTAACAAATTACTACAACTGTTTCATGGCAAGGAAACTTTGTTTTCTGTTATTATATATATGCAAGTTTGACAAGTTAACTTAGACAGACCATCTCGTTTCTATGTATATATCCATTTCATCTCCCAACCTTGTTCATTACATTACTGAGATAAACTCTCATGAAACTTCAGGTGATATATTTTGGGGATCACCTCTTTAGTGATCTCAGAGGTCCTTCAAAAGCGGGGTGGCGGACTGCTGCCATCATCCATGAATTAAAGGTATGCTTTCTTTTAGTTTTTATTCTGTTTATGTTATGCCTATTTCTATTTTAGCCATAGTCTCCATCTGTACCATTTTACATCGTACTATCACTATATGAAGTTTAACTAATTTTTCTTGTATAATGGATCTTCTCAAATATTTGCTAAATAACTTAACCAATAAAAAATAGTATTAACTTGTACTGCTCCTAATATAATCTTCTAACTATGTAAATTTAACATATAAAAACTACCCTTAGCTATAATAGATGATTTGTTTTCGACCAAGAATTCTTTGTTCCTGCTTGTTTATTGCAGAAGTTGTTGAAGCGTAAACTCTTGATATCAATATGAAGCATATTTATACACTATATAAGGCATTACTAGTTTAAAATAGGGACTGGGAATCTGGATTATATATAGTTTACTTTTAGTGAAATGCTTCATTTTTTTTTTATAATGGCGGTGGTGTCCGGGCTAGCTTGCGCAGCTTGACTATTCCATCGGATACCTGCAACGTTCCACTAACTCTACCCACTATAGTTTAGACAACAACAACACTACCTTACCTGGTGTAATCCCACAAGTGGGGTCTGTGGAGGGTAGGATGTATGCCGACCTTACCCCTACCTTTCTGAGGTACAAAGGTTGTTTCTTGTAGACCCTTGGCTCAAAAGAAAAGAAAAGTGTCTGATGCAGGATTGCAAGAAAAATAAAACACCAAAATAGCAATATACAAAACAAATCCAGCAACAAATAGTAATACCTATTGAATAATAGGGAACTACAGAATAACTAAATGATACTACTAATAGAAGAAGAGGAGGCTAGCTCCCTGCATTTTCCACACAAAGTGCAGCAACAATCAATTACCTGCTAACCTTCTACCATAATCTTCGACCTCCATACCTTGCTATCTGAAGTTGGGAAAAAACCACCTAATGCTTTTTTTGTCTCTGCTGGAGTTCAAACTTTGGTCTCCCGTATTTGCACCCATTTCATTGACCACTAGGGCACACCCTTGGGTACAATAAAATGCATCACTTGTTGTTATCCTTATTAACACCTTGTTTCAGAATCTATGATGGGAGGGAGGTTTATGTCCTCTTTTTTTTCTATTGTTTTGTCAAAATGTCCTATATTCCGTCTTTTGTTGATCAAAAGTTTAGTTAACTCCTGTTGTCTTTTTTGTTTCCAGAGTGAGATCATGATTCAGAATGATAATTCTTACAGATTTGAACAGGTATAACTTGATGGTCTTTCATCAATCACTTGAAACTGCACGTTCGGTTATAGAATTATATGATACGTGCTGTGAGAAGGGTCCTGATGTTGATTGCATGTGTATATGACTTGATTATTTGATTCTGTAATTTCCACATTTCATGAATTGCGAAGACCATGGTATGATGCAGGTATCTTGTTGTAGCTACGTTGAATTTAGAAGGTTTTAAATGTACATTGAAAGATCTATACGAAGCATCCTCACCTTCCTAAACCATATTGTAATTCATGGTTTTCCTAATTATGCATTTAGGATGCATTCACATTGGAATTGCTAACAATTTAATTGCTCTACATGTGAGTTTCCTTGGGATGTTGTCTTATTAGAACTCTACCTTTCAAGGTAGGAGTAAGGTTTGCATACACTCTACCCTCCCCATACCCCACTCGTGGGATTACACTGGGTATTATGTTGTTAGTTTTGTCTCATTAGAGAGATCACCACCTATTTTCATCGACTTGTCCTGCACTCTCACTTAAATGAACTGCCACTGTCTAAGCAGACTGTTTAATTAGGACAAAAGTTTGCTTCATAAACTGCTTCAAATGAGTTTAACACAGAATTTTCTCGATGTATTGGTGACTTGCTTTCATTTGGCCATGTCTTATCCGAATGTGTTTGCTGTAAATAGGCCTACATTATCCACACACTATATAAACGTTTGTACTCTAAAGGCAGATTGTTCTTTTCCGTCAGATATATCCATTTCGTTACTAACTAGCTTTAATCTCTTCCCCTCCTTCCCCCATTCAGGCGAAGTTTCACATAATGCAAGAACTTCTTGGTAGGCTTCATGCCACCGCAACTAATAGTATGACAAGTGAAGCATACAAGTCTCTCCTTAGTGAGCTCAATGATGAGAGACAAAAGACTCGCTACAAAATGAAGGGAATGTTCAATAAATCGTTTGGAGCTACGTTCCTCACTGATACTGGTCAGGAATCTGCTTTTGCTTACCACATTCATCAATATGCAGATATCTATACTAGTAAGCCCGAGAATTTTTTGTACTATCCACCCGAGGCTTGGCTTCATGTGCCCTATGATATAAAAATCATGCCACACCATCTAAAGGTAATCTTTTCTTTCCCTTAAAAAGGTTTAGTCATGTCTTTTATTTTACTACTTTAGACAACGTGTGCAAAAGTTCATCTATAACTTTCTTGAAGTATCTTCTGTCTCAATCTGTATGATTTAGGTTGATTTGTGCAGTTATTAAGATCTATGGCAAATGCTTGAATTTAATTCATATCAAGTTAGGTATAGAAATGTTAAAAAAGGTGGTCTGAAATATGAAAAGATGTTGTATACCTTTGCCAATCAAAAAGGCAAAAGGATGCTGCAATAAGCGTGGGAATAACAAAAATATGTCTGCATATATAAAAAGGGAAGTAGATCAAGTATCTGTCTTGGTTGTAGGTTAGTAGTAGGTACCGGGTAGGATAATTCATGTGAGTGCAACCTGGCCTAGACACCATCGTTACAAAGAAAAGGTAAAAAAAGGAAGTAAATAAAATATTTGTATTGGTACCCGGTATAAAAGTCTATGTGAGTGCAAAACTGCAAGTTGGTCCAGACACCATGGTTAATATAAAAAAATAAAATATGGGAAATATGTCAAGTAGTTTGGGATGGAGGGAGTAGAATAGGCAAAATGAGATTATCAAGAAGCTTTCTTCATGTTGAAGGCCTAATAAAGTTTATTCATCTTCGACAAGAGGGTTGCTCAAATGGTAAGCACCCTACACCTCCAACTCTAAGATTTTGGGTTCGAGTCACCAAGGGAGCAAAACAGGTGGCAGCTCCAAGGGAGGGGTAAAAACGAAAAATAAAAGTTTATTTTATCTTCAAAAGTTTTGCTTTATTTTGGCAAGTTTCATTCTCAGTTGAAGTAGTTCTTGTGAAGTCCTAGTACTTAAGTTATCCATTTTTCTCCAGAACAATGAATCATGAAACTTGGATGCAAAAATTTTAGAATTCATGCTGTTCTAGATAATGAGTTTTCATCAAGTTTTACCCCTCTGATACGTTACACGTCGAATTGATTGCAGTTAACATGAGTTATATGATTTTTTTTGTCTATCTCATGTCTCTATACTGATATGAAAGTTTCCTTTACAGGTTTCATCAAATTTGTTCAAAACTTGACTACATCAATCATATTGCCAATGCCCAAAGAGATCTTAAATCAATACACTAACTTTTACGATGACCTGAATATCTCCAACGACCCCATTCTCCGGAAGAAATCACTCAAATTTTTGGTAGATTCATCGGTATTCTAGACTCTAGTGTTCTGATAAAATTGGAACGATACTGAAAAAATTAGCGTTTTGGGTGATTATAGTACATGTCCTTATTCATTATGGTAGGCATAGTTATTGTCTTTATGGAGGGAAAGACAAGTTTAGAAGGAGCAGGCACTAGATGATTAATATTCAATTATTTTTGCAAGTAGTGAATAAAATGTATGAAACAGTACATAATATATGTCAAAATACATGAAAAAAAAGAACTGGTGAGAAAATTTTCAATCTGAATCCAGTTTGGTGCACTTCTATATGTAGGAGCGTGACGTTTATCTGAATCCTTTTTGATGAAAAATTATGTGTCTATACAACGTTAAGTGTATATATAGTAGATGTTAAAATTCATCGACTTTTTTGTGAGTTTAATTACGCTCATTGATTTTGTTGAGAAATCGAATAAATAAGCATACCATTATTGTTTTTTTTTTTAAACATATGTAGAAACTCTTAGAAGCTCAATGAAACAATATAGGGGGAACCCATCGGTGGCCCCTTAAACTTGGCACCAATTTTCACTTAGACACTTCAAGTAGGCTTTGTTCATTTTAAACACTTCAAGTAGGGGTCCGGTGTATAATTTAGACACTTTTTGTATTTTCAAAATCGCATATTAAGTGCGTACATCCAGACGCTCTTATGTGGAAAAATAAACAAATTGATATGTGACACGTGGAAATTTTAATGATTTTTTAAAGACTCAATTTTACTTTCTTTTTTCCTTTATTCCATATCCCAAACCTCATGACCTCACACCTCTTTTCTTCTTCTTCTTGCGTTTGGATGTACGCACTTAATATGCGATTTTGAAAATACAAAAAGTGTCAAAATTATACAACGGACCCCTACTTGAGGTGTTTAAAATGAACAAAGCCTACTTGAGGTGTCTAAATGAAAATTGGTGCCAAGTTTAGGGGGCCACCGATGGGTTCCCCCAACAATATACATTGACAAGAAAAATACTACAAGCAATAAGTTGACAGATAATGTAATACTAACTATTTTATGATGAAAGAAAAATACCATATCAATAATTCAACTAAGCAAATTAAAATGAAGACAACATTGCAAAAAATAGTAATCTAAGTAAACTAGACCTATTTAAATAATTGAACCTTGATCTAATCTTCCTCATTGAACATTATGATCGTCTATATAATCCTCGGCCTCCAAAACATGATAATCTATATCTATATATGTAACAAAGGAACGCAATTACAAGGCCCAATTCCATATGAAGCCAAATTAATTGAACAATGGACCGAAGATGTTTAAGCCAATAGTTGGCAAAATCTCTATACGTAAAACCATACGTCTTCTGTTCAATTTTCTTCTCCACACCGGATGAACTACCAATGTTGTGTCTATAAAACAATAATGTCTCCAACACTGGATCAAAAAATTCATCAATCCCATGCACGATCACACGTCCATCATTGTAAACATCCCATTCAGCAATATCAACGTTGTTAATAGAAATTTTTTCTGATGAAGGCAATGTAGTAACAACAATTGAATGATCAAGAAGTAGGGTTTTTAACTTGGACCCTCTATGGAAAAAAGTTTCAAGAACATTTTTATTTAATCCCAAAGGAACAATATGATATTGAATTAATCTATTTGGAGGATCTTGATATTTTGGAAATATTTTTAGAAAAGCTTTTTCAGTAGGACAAAATATGGTGAAATTGGTGGTGTTAGGTAAAGAAAAAATAAAATTATTTAGGGTATTTTCAAGAATAATTGACATAGAAACATACCCTTTTTTTAATAATGTATTTGGAAGATTATTTTTGGGGTTAATAATATTTATATTTGTTGGATTATAAGAAGATGAAGAAATTATTAAAGTTGAAAAACTAAGAGAAAAAATAAAGAAAAGTAATAAAAAACTGTTTTTTGCCATGATGAAGAAATTTTGGAGAAGCTTTGTGAATTATAAACTTTCAATTGATTGAATTAATGAAGTTTTAGTGTATTTATAGATAAATTTATTTTACATAAACCTTTGAGAATTAGGAATCGTTTATTGTCCTTTTCCTATATAAATTCGGTTTTCTTCTCAAATATAATTTGATATCTTTTTTTACGTAAATTTAGATTTCTTCTAAAATTCACTTGGTGCTTTTTTCTATGTAAATTTGGATTTCTCCTTATATCGGTCTGATATTTTTTCCTATATAAATTTGAATATTATCTAAAATCCATACTTTTTCCTACATAAATTTGGATTACTCCTAAGATTTGTTTGGTATCTTTTCCTACATAAGTCTAGATTTCTCGTAAAATTTGTTTGATACTTTTTCCTACATATTTTGGATTTCTCCTAAAATTCGCTTGGTACTACTTCCTATGTAAATTTAGATTTCTCCTCAAATCCGTTGGTATTTTTTCCTACATAAATTTGAATTTTTTCTAAAATCCATACTTTTTCCTACATAAATTTAGATTTCTCCTAAGATCTGTTTGGTATTTTTTTCTACATAAATTTGGATTTCTCGTAAGATTCGTTTGGTACTTTTTCCTATATATATTTGGATTTACCTAATATTGTTTTGTGTTATTTGACCCGACCCAATCCGACTGAATTCCACGAGATACAAAAAACGGCGTCGTTAGATTCACTGCTTACATCCATATATAAATTAGAGCTTTCTGGATTCACAAGCAAATTATTTTTTCACGGAGAAGACTGAAAGACGAAGAAGAAACTTCCAGAAGCTCATAGAAATGGTGTCGATTGAACAAGTAGATTCACCGGCCGCCGGTAAAACTTCGACGGCGGCGGCAGCAGCAGCGGAGGCGGCGCCGTCTGGTTACGTGTCCGATGGATACGAGACTGCGAGCGATACGGAACTGAACGGAACCGAGAATGGAAGTAATAGGGAATCTGAAAACACGATCAATACGGCGTCGTCTTCATCTGATGGAGATTTGTTGAAGGAGAAGACGCAAGAGCAGCAGCCTGAAGTAAATCAAGAACAGTTGAATGAGGTAAAGTTTTATTCTTTCATAGTTTTTAAATTTACTAATTGATGTTTTTATTTTTCGCTGCTGTTAGGCATTTGAGAGTGATTGTGATGAGCTTAGGTAAGTTTAGCTTGGTTTAATCAGTTGTACATTGCGTATAATGTTTTTTAGTTTGCCTAGTGGCTAGTGGTCGATGAAGAGGTTGAAAATCCTGAGGTCTCAGGCTCAAATCTCAATCGAGATAAACATTTTAGGTGAAATCAAAGCTGGACCGGATACCATGATTATGAAAACAATAGTGTTTTTCTGTTTGCACCAAGGGTGTTGCCTAGTGGTTGATGAAGTGGGTTGAGAATCATAAGGTCTCATATTCTATAAAAACATTAGGTGCTTTCTTCTCATTTGTCTTAGCCTTGATGGGCAGGACAGATTTACCTAATACCAGTTGTTGGTGGGAGGTGACAACCAAGTTGGTCCGGATACTATGTTTATCAAAACATAATGTTTTCGAGTTTGCACCCAAGGGTGTGGCTTCGTGGTTGATGAAGTAGGTTGAGAAACATTAGGTCTTAGATTCAAATCTCAACACAAATAAAGACATAGGTGATTTCTCCCCATTTGTTTGTGGGCAGAGTTATCTAGTACATGTTATCGGTGGGAGGTGGCAATGGTGGCAAGTATCTCGTGGAATTAGTTGAGGTGTGTGCAAGTTGGTCCGGACATCACGGTTATAAAAAAAATAATGTTTGAGTTCTGTAATTCCTTTTTATTGTTTTTTGATTTAAGGTTGTAGTTTGAGGTTCTGATCATGGTTCCTTGAAATGGTGCATCGGGAAAAAATGCGGTGATCAGAATTTAAAGCCTGCAAATTCAAGATTCCTATTTTAGTTTCTTGAGATAGTGTCTCAGAGGAACTAGGTAGAATTAGGGAATTTGTTCTCAGTTTGTTACATGCTCACTAGTGATTCTGTTCTTTTGACGAGACAAATTTCATTTCATTGATATTACAAAAGGTGGTGTTAACAGATGTTTACATGATTACTGAGTGGCTCGACCATAACTGAAAACAATCAAGTAGCAGAATCATCTCTGCATAATAGTATTTTCTCCTTGCACCAGAAAGTTATATGAAACGCCGAGAGTTTTTTGATATAATTAATATCCTTTTTGCAGCTAGGAATGTCTTGTGGTTCTGTAACATGTTACTAGTATGTTCTTGACACCTGTCCTCTCGCAGCTATGGGGAAGTTATCTACATGAAAATTCAACTACTATTTCTCTTTCTCCGTTTGATTTTTCCCTTTCGACATTGAGGGATTTCATCATAAATGTATTTGTGTGAATCCAATCTGCCTGGCCTTCTTTCTCTTGTTAATATGTTTTAAGGTTTTGTCCATTGCCATTTTAACTATCTCTACTGCCTATTCTGGGATTACAGTATACTGGGTATGTCGTTGTTCTTAGTTGGTGAAACTGTACTAAGATAATAGCTCTCAACAATTATTGATATGATCCCTTCATTTTGAGGAGAAGAAAGCCTTGGCTCAAGCAAATGATGCGAAAGTTGAAGGCAATGCATTGTTTAAGGCTGGGCTTTATGAAGAGGCATTGTCAAAATATGAGCTAGCTTTGCAAGTTGCAGCAGATATTCCTTCAAGTACTGAAATTCGTTCAATATGCCATGCTAATCGTGCAGCTTGTTTCACCAAAATGGTAAGCTCAGTGTATGCATTTTGTACACTTTGCATCAGATTCATAATGTCAAAATTCTGCCATGGGTTCCAAGTGCAGATAGGTTAGACTTTTTAAAGAATATTTCTCGCCGAAATTGTCAGAAGCTTTTACATTTAGCATCTGTTTTGTTCATGACTGTATAGCTCTTTTTTGATTTGCATTGTTCTGCTCAGATTCATACTGTTTTTTAGTTTATCAATTTAGTTAGGTCACAAATAAATACTGAAATCAAGTTTGCAGCTTTTGCTGATCATTTGAACATTCAAAAGACATCTTTCGTCCTTTTATATATTGGATATATTAGAAATTCTAACTGGCTAGTAGGAGCCATGCTTAACTTTTTGAGCCTTTACACAACCTGTAAAAGAGCTATTCGATATATGTTCTCCACACACTATTGTTGCTGGATATCAACGGAATTACCTTTTCCTGATCAAAAAGAAATTCTGACGGGCTAAAAACAAACTAATAATAATTTTGTCTTCTATATCCCTTTAAAGCTGCTTTGATTGGACCTGATAATTAAGTTCGCATGATGGTCATATTGCTTGGGGAATATGTCTAAAGCAAAACTTGAAAACTTAATACATGTGGAGATGTTTGTAGTCTATGAGAAAGATGTCACATCATATACGAGATAATCAGTGCTAGTATTGTTTTATGCTTTACCATTCTTATGAAACAGTTAAATTCTACGGTATGTAGAAATAGTTCATCTCTTTTGAGGTAGCCTATGATGAAAGTACATCAACTGATAGGTGGATTGCGAGATTCCTTTATATTATAACGACTGTTCTATTATTATTTAGTATTTTAGCATTAATGACTTTTACCAACTTCATTAGCTCTGATGTGTCCTCAGTGGTGAACCATACTGTTTCATTGTGGTTATCTCAGGTTCTTTTTTTGTTCCTTTTTCTTTTCAGGTAGCTATTTTTACTCATAGGTGATTTCATATAATTTCTGCATATGCTGTTCCATCTGCACTTGTTTGTGTGAATGTTCAATTTTAGCTCAGAGCAGATTTTGTAGATATCTGCTTTATCTGAAGTTAGCACCTGAAAATAACGAGCATGCAGACTCATACAGTAGGCTAAGCCGCTAAGAAAAACTGTAGTATTAATTATTGACCCCCAAACTCAGTCTGCTCAAAATCTCTAACAACCTAATAATTTTTTCTTCTCTCTATTCATTAAATTATATTATCTTTCCTTTTACACCTCCGTTCTTGTGTCTCGCTGAATGATAGGGATGAGTGATGACAGTATGCCACCGCCCCACAAAAAAGTACTGAAGAGAGTAGTCCGTATTTTGATCTTTGTAATAGGAGGTTTACACCTTTGCTTTTTCTTAAATGTCTATCTATTGCACTTTTTTTTGTATGACTTCCTCAAGTGGTCAATTTTTTTTGTTGGCAAATAGACGCACTTACGTTGCAACCATGCTTTGGGAAACTGTTTTATGATTTTCTTTATGGCAATGAGTTCTTATCATGCATAGTTACAAACTCTTTATAGCTCCAACCTAGTAATGGGGCTTTGTTGCCCCTTTTGTAGGTGGGTTGCCGGATAAGGGAAAGATCCTGCCAAAAGGGTGTTTATCTTTAGAAGTTGAGAGGGCATGAAAACGATGTACGTGTTCTTATCTTTTTCCTGCTCTAGGAGTAGTATAAAAGGGGCTTTTAGTATTATTTATCCAATTATAAGGTACTAGCATCTTCCTTATTAGGGTTCTGTGTGCTGGGGGTAACACTGGCATGATGTGAAACTCTCTATTAGTTAGTAGTTAAAAGGCTCCAATAAGTCATTGAGAGGGTATTGCAATCATGAATCATTTGACACTAGTTATCTAACTACCTCAATGTTTGGAATAGAAACTCTAGAGCATCGGGTGTGGCTCTATATTAGAGTTATTGGCAAGGAAAAAGACTAGGTGGGAAGATGTGTAGCTTAGAGAAACAATGTGGTACCTATCCTTTTGTGTATTGTTCCAAGTAAAAGGCATACAAGTGACAATTGTTGTCTCACTATTTTTCGGCAATTTCAAAAAATAAGTTTCATACTTCAAAAAAGTAGTAGTTTACTTTGCACATATTAGAAACAATTTCCACTGTTTTCTTTGCTTTTCCCATATCTTTGTTTTATACTTTTCCTGTGTAATATGTAAGGTACCAATTTGTTTATCTGTGTGAGTTTTTGTTGTATCTACTAATGATAGTGAATGTACCTTTTCATTTACAGGGGAAACATGAAGAGACGATCAAGGAATGCACAAAAGCATTAGAACTAAATCCTACATATACAAAGGCTCTGGTTAGAAGAGCAGAGGCACATGAAAAGCTTGAACACTTTGAAGAGGCCATTACTGGTAAACATCGCGTTCTCAAGTTGTATTATGATTATGCAATACAATGTCATTGTGATTGGTACTTCTTAGCTGCATCACTAAATAAGTAGTACCCATATTCGCATTTACTGGCTACTTGGTGGAAATCTAGTGTTTTCCCGTCAGGCTCTCCTATGTCTTCTCCTTATTCCCACTCTCTGACCTGAGAAATTAGAAAAAAAGTCCTTGTATGTTACTCATATGCCTCTGGTAATAATTGTACACCACTCAAATGGTTCGTGTTATTGGTGAATAATTAAATAACTAGAGTTTTACTTCCTTTTTTTTCTGCTCTTATTCCCGTTTGGTTTTTCAAATCTTGCAGACATGACAAAAATCTTGGAATTGGAACCCTCACATGACCAAGCTAGGAGAACTGTTATGCGTTTAAAGCCATTAGCTGATGAGAAGCGAGAAAAGATGAAAGAAGAGATGATTGGTGAGCTTAACAGTCTCCTGTCTTTGCATTGACTAATCCTCTATTTTCTTTTCTAATGTAACTCTGTAAAATAGTAGAGATTCCTCCCTATGCAACTGTTTTAATGGTTTGAAATTTCTCTCCATTTATTTATGCTAGTCAGCAGGAAGGGTATACAGTCCATGTCACCAGTTCCTAGCCAATCATTTATGGTACTAAACATTGGTGTGCGCAAGCTGGCCCGGACACTGAAGTTATAAAATAAAATAAAATATGGAAATGAACATCACAATGCTGAATAGAAGTGTGTCGTTCACATGGTTGTGGACTTGCATGCTTTAGCAATTAGTTTCCTAAAATTTTACATCATTCATTTATCTGCATTCTGAAAAAAGGTGTAGTAATGGCATCTGTTTATTACCTTAATTTAAAAAAAATAGCATCAGTTTGTCTAGACCAATGCTCTTCCAGAAACAGTTGCACACAGCTATATATTCTCATTCATTTTGTTTTGTAGAGTTGATACTTGACTCATCTTCCGGCAGTTGAAGAAATTGCCTTTCTAGTGGTTTATAACTATCTGCTAGAATAATTCATCCTATGTACCGTATAGTTATTCTGCCGCTATAGTTCACTTAGTATGACTCACCAAGAAACCTAAAAAAAGAAGGAAAAGAGGAAGACCAAATGCTGTTAGCTTTAATACAACTATCTGCTAGAATAATTCATCCTATGTACTGTATAGTCATTCTGCCGCTATAGTTCACTTAGTATGACTCACCAAGAAACCTAAAAAAAAGAAGGAAAAGAGGAAGACCAAATGCTGTTAGCATTAATACTTTAATTGTGTGTGTTAGTGGCTAAATCCACTTCCGTGCTAAATGTACTATCGCTACTGTTTTGGAATCCATAAGATTGCCTTTTAATCTTAGGTCCTGATTATTTGATCTCTTCTCGACTGATTGTCATTGAATCATCTCAAGTTCTTCTAAAGGGAGTTTGTTTTGGTTTGTAGATTAACATCTTTATTCCTGTTTGATCTGAGACAACATATGGTTTCTGTTTATGACGATTCTCTGTTTTACTTTCAAAGGAGTATAGGCATCAATCATGCTCATTGCTCACACTTCTATTTTGTGGTTCTTTGGATGCTAATGATTTGTATTTACGTTACAGGCAAGCTCAAAGAAATGGGAAATTCCATTTTGGGCCGATTTGGTATGAGCGTTGACAACTTCAAAACAGTTAAAGATCCAAACACTGGTTCCTACTCGGTTCAATTTCAGAAGTGATGAGGGGTTTTCTCATGTTGGCAAAATTTGCATTTTTTGAATGAAAGATTTAATTAAACAGGACATTTGGGTGTGCATGTTTTGAACAATGTATCACGGTATTGCTTTTAAAGTATATAAGTGTTGACCAAAAACTTGATATTTTAGGTTTCTAGATGTTATAAAAGCAGATGGCTTTGTAGCCTTGGTGTCTTTTTCTCGTCTATGTTCTAATAGAACTTTGGACTTTTAACATATGGTCATGATTATTTGGGTTGTTGTGTTTGACTTCGTTGATACAAAAAACATTCCCCGCCCCCTCTTTTGTGCATGACTTGGTGTGCTGGTGATTGTCGAGATGTGAGTTACTTGATACTTGTGCTAGTGGGAGATATCTCAAACCCTTGACGAAAATGAAAATGACAAATTTGAGGATGTCAATGCTTTCTATCCCTTGTACTACATTATCAACATTGTCCTTGTGGTTGTCTTAGAAGATGAATGTTAACAAATTTGATAGTAGTCTAATAGACCATAGTTTTATTGCCTATAATAAGTCGCATGCAATAACAATTTCAATGTAATCTTATAAGTTGGGGGGATTTAGATAGGATTTTACAGGAAAATAACGATGTTAAAATAACAAGATGAACAAAGCAATGAAACAATTAAGAATAATTAAAGCAACAAGTCACATGCACATTACATAAATGTGAAAAAAAATTACAAACACCATTGCCATGAGAATACCCCATCTTTCTACTATGGTAGATTGTAATGAGACACCACAATATTTACAGCTACATCTAGCTAAATACAACAACTATGCCTCAATCTCCAGAAAAATGAGGAGGTCGATAATATGAATCCTCATTTATCATGTTGCTTCATTTAAGTTCACCTTAGATGACATCTAGCAAAATCACATAGCTTAGTCACAAGATGATAAAACATGCACATTGGCTAGATGTCATCTAAGGTGAAGTCAGATGCTGGCTTCACAGTAGTAGATATCACCAATTGACTCGATGTAGTCCCCTTTTGAGCCAAAGTTGGTAAACTGTCATATGGAAGGAATCATATTTTTTCGGGCTACTATACCACGCGAAGTGCTTTCTCACGATGCCTAGATTATTGTACATGTTGAGGTACGTTTGTTTAGGCACCGAGAGCAATATCTTCTTTAGGTGTGGAACATCCCTTTCATTAACAATAATTGAGAACTTGCTCCAATCTAGTATGTTGGCTAACGGAAGATCATAGTAGTTTGAAATAAGTACAGGGACACAGCCATGCTGAATAGCATCACTGACTCTAGCTGTATTCACTTCATAACCTTTGACGTGGAGGCAGTATCTGCTTCTCCGAAATCCTTCCTTGTAAGGGAAAGATGAACTCCCTGAGAATATATCAAAGGAGCTATCGTTCTTCCATAGCTCCAATAAATCTCGTCTTGCAAGAGAGTTTTGGACGCGACCAGCAAAGAAAACAAGCTTGTGTCTGCAAAACAAATAAAACATTGCGAAGGTAGAGGACATGAGCTTAAAAGAATAGCAGTGTTCACATCACTAGATTCAAAACTCCACGATATGCTCATAGATTGGATCTTCATATCCAAGACAGATAAAGTCAGACTTGTAAAGAGTATGAATTACAACAAGAAACAATATACAACTTGACCAATTCAGTTACGAACTCAACTAGAGCAATAGTGTACCCAGAATTTTTCATAAGCGGTATCAACATTTGAAGTGAACAAGTGAATACATCACTAGGCCACACCCTTTGGGAAAAGGGTACTCAAGTGCTCAATCAACTCATTAACTCTACGGAGGAATCCAATGATCGCGGAGAAAGGGTGTTGGCTAGGGGAAGGTAATAGTTTACTGGTGTTTTACATCTATAAATATTTCTAGAACAGTTGCATATATCCTTTTCGTGTTAACTGAGCCGGACTTATCCATGATACATGTGATCTACCTCATCTTTTACGCTTCAATTTCTAAGAGCAACTGCTAGCATCTATTAAGAACCTTCACCTTCACTTTTCCTACATTCAGACTTTTGTAATCGAGTATCATCTATTTCTTCCCATAGTAACATATCTGCTCGATATGGTTAGTCGAGTGAAAAAGTGAAACACCCTTATTCTGCTATTCTGATCCTACACTGGCTAATGATGCGATGAGGGAAGTTTTCTCTTAGCTTTGATGCTTGCTCATTGAGAGACTCAGAATATCAGTGCCTAGAGAGAACACTTATCTTCAAGAGAAGATTACCGAACTATTTTCAAACCTGTCCTCTTTGCATACTTCGTTAATGTTGCTTCTTATAACATGGCTAATAAGTTGCGATACAAACTTCTATACCGATTGCAAAATCTCTTTCCTTCTCATTTTTTAACAATCCATAGGCTACCTAGCTACATTATTATAAATATCTCTCCACTAAGCAATTACCCCATCATGATCATCAACTTTGTACCCATCACCCTTCTATATGTTAATTCTATCCAGGAATAACTGCAATACCGATAATTCTAAATCCATAAAGCACATTATATTTGTCCCTAAATCGACAAAGCACGTCTTTCTCTATGAAATCCAAAATGCATCTATAAGTACAAAGGGTTCAAGCGAACCTCCAATGAAGTACGATTATATTTGTCTTTGATCAACTGTTTCTAGTTATATAATATGAAAGATGCACACCATTGCTTCTATACTCCAATAAGCAAAGATCAACTTGCATATAGAACAAGCTCATCCCTCCCCCACCCCCGCCCCCAAACACACACACTCACAATTGCAACACAACGCAGTTAAATGTCATCATACCTCGCATCTGGAGGGTTCACCACTTCCTCATGTTGGCGAGGCCAAACTTGAGGCAACCCGATGTCTTTGTGGGCAATGTATAGCCTCTGAAAGTAGCTGGACGAGCAAGTAACCTGAATTGAGTTATGATGCAATTTTTGATGCTTAGAGGCAGCATCTCGACCAATAGAATGACAGTACACATAAAAATGATCAGCACCACCAGAAGCATTCCAAAAACTAAACTCTGAACTAACTCTATCAGTATATCCAGCAACAAAATCTTCAATCGCGGAGGCAGAATGCACGTGAGGGTGATTTCGCATAACGTTAATTGAAAAGGGCATAAAGTAAAAATGAGCCTCTTCTGGGTTCTTAGTAACAAAGGAACTACCCAAAAGAGCAATCTTGAACATGTGCTCACTAAAGTAATTTCCTAATTTGGGATCAAAGGGGTTTGTATGTGGAAGAAAAATACTCGAAAAAGTCGAAAACTTGTTACTCATAAAAGCATCATGATACACAAATATCTTAAGGGTTTTCATCATTTCTTCATAATCAGCAGCAAATAACTCCCAATCATAATAAGGACTAACACAAGTTGACAAAATTTCACCTTTGTTAGACCTATTTTTCACCTTCAATAGTTCAAGATTCTTCATTCCCACTTTCTCTTTAACATCAAACTGAACAAAGACTCCATTTTTATATATGAAATTCTTCATTTTTGTTTGTACCATTAGTAAAACACCCACCATTACAACTACAATCAACATTACAGAAAAGGGTCTGAGAAAACCCCACCATTTTAAAACTTTAAAACTTTTTCTGAATGCACAAAAACCCATATTTATCAACAGAGATAACAAGCAGCTTATCTGGGTCAGCTTAAAAGTCCTCTTTCTTTCAACCCCATAAAGAAGAAAAACACACACAAAAAAACATACTATTTATCAACAGAGAAATCAAGAAAACTATCTGGGTCAGCTTAAAAATCCTCTTTTTACAACCCCACAAAGAAGAAAAAACAAAAAACTTGTCTAAAACACACAAATATTGGTTGGGCTAAGCAGGCGGCAAAAATTGTTTATGTTAAATGTCAATAGTTTATAAGAATTGATAATCCCAAAGATGGAAACAAATTCTTGAATGCTAATTTTGTGAAATAGCAAATAAAAATTATTTATTTTTAATAAAGACGACGTATAAAAAGGAACTGATTGACAATTTTATTTGAACTTAAATTTTATGGATTCGTAGATGAAAGCCTATTAAATGCTATTCATTTTTTTGAAAGGCTAACACCAATTTTGTTTCAGTTTGTGTCACGAAATAAAAATTCAGAATTATCTCAAATTTTCATGTACATTAGTTAATGGATTTTCTAAAATATGTTTTTGACTGATACTCATTATTTTCGAAAAGGAGAACATCTCTTTCTTGGATTTTATGCGTCTCAAAACTAGAATTCAAGAAAATCTTAAATTTTTTGTATGAATTTTTCAAAATATATAACTGACTTTGTTAGAGCTAAAATTTTTGTAAGTAGATTGGTGAATTATCTCAAATTTTCACATTTATTAATTCATGAATTTTTCGAAATATGTGACCAGCTCTTATATATGTGAATTTTTCAAAATATGTGACCAACTCTTATATATGTGAATTTTTCGAATTAACTCACAAAATGAGAGTCCTGAATTCTTGTTAGAGTACACCAGCAAATATTTTCAACGGAAAAGGCTCAAAAATACCCTTGAACTATTGAAAATAGCTCACATATACCCTTAAACTATGTTTTGGCTCAAAAATACCCTTCCGTTAAAGTATTGGGTCACATTTACCCTTACTATTAACAGAGGTGTGTTAAGTGCCACGTGGACGCCACATGAACGCCACGTGGATGCCACATAAGCACCAAATAACTCTCACCTCCACATAGACTTTGGGCTTTAATGGGTTCTCTTGCTTTTCTTCTCTTATGGGATTTCTGGTTTTTGGGTGTGGGGTGGAGTTGGAATGCTGTTTTAGTTGTAAAGATTCAATTTTTATGTGTTGGGTTCTTGTTTAAGTTGGTGGGAACAATAGTACTGTATTTGCTTGGGTTTTAATGGGTTCTCTTGCTTTTCTTCTCTTCTGGGATTTCTGGTTCTTGGTTGAGGTAGTTGGTTCTCCATTTTAGAAAGATTCAATTTTTTTTAGTTATAAAGATTCAACTTTTTTTTTGAGTTGGTTGTTGTTTTAGTTGGTGGGAACTATAATATTGTATTGTGCTTGGCCATTAATGGGTTCTCTTGCTTTTTATCTCTTCTGGGATTTCTGCTTCTTGGTTGACGTAGTTGGGGTGGGGTGGGTGAATGGGTGCCTGGGTGGGTTGGAACTATCATTTTAGTTGCAAAGATCCAATTTTGTAATTTTTTTTTTGTGTTGGTTTCTTGATTTTCTTGGTGGGAATATGGACTTCTTAGTGAAGTGTTGTTCTGTCACCAGATTTAGTGAAGGTGGATTTTCTTGGTGCTAATGAATAGAGTATGTTATTGTTTATTCTGTATAATTTGTTGAAGCTGGAATTGAAATTATCAGTCGAACTTGGTTATGATGACTTATTCAAGTTCCCCCTCTGTGTTGTTTGGTGCTTATGTGGTGTTCATGTGGCGTTCATGTGGCGTCCACATGGCACTTAACACACCTCTGTTAATAGTAAGGGTAAATGTGACCCAATACTTTAACGGAAGGGTATTTTTGAGCCAGAACATAGTTTAAGGGTATATGTGAGCTATTTCCGATAGTTCAAGGGCATTTTTGAGCCTTTTCCGTATTTTCAATAGCAGAAATGCTCATAAAATGCCATTCTTATTGAAGATGTTGTCATAATCAGCTCAGTAATTACAAACAAAAATATTATTAATCAACTAAACCAACAACTACCATGTATCACATTTCAGCTCATTGCCAGCCAAAACTTTAACCAACCTCACCTTTTTTTTTATGATGCTATTTTGCACAATTTTACAGACAAGAATTGATCACTTGAATTGGGAAAATGTATGGAATTCCTATCAATTACACCTCTATGGCCTTCTCGGCTTGATTTTCCGACGGAAGTTGCTGCTTCTTGGCCAACATTTCAGCATGTTGTTCTAAGTACTCTCTGCTGTTCATCTCTATCAACCTGCATTAGATGGCGAAATTTACGTCGTTTCAGGTTATTGAACTATTTCGAAGAAAGGAAGACAGTTTTGTGAATGAAATAAGAAGATGAAACAATGGAGGCTAGTGAAAGGGAGCCTTGGCGTGACTAGTAAAGTTGTTGCTTTGTTGCTATGTGATCAGGAGGTCATGGGTTTAAACTGTGGAAACAGACCGACAAAAATGCAAGGTAACGCTGCATACAATACACTTGTGGTCCATCCCTTTCCCGGACCCCAACTTAGTGCACCGGACTGCCCAGACAATGGACAGCAACTTGTATAAACATACAAGTCTACTTTTTGGCCAAATAGAGCAACAAGAGGACGGTTGACACTATAATTGAATATTGAATAAATAAAAATGAACCCTCTCTAATAGCTTAAGCTTTGAATGAGGTGGTCGCTCAGTTCAACGTGATATTTTTACCTATTGTTGGACGGCTGAACCCCATGTTACATTGTTCATGTTTCAAATGTCCAGTTCCATGAGTGTGGGGTGTTGAAAAGCCCTACATAGGGAGGGAGTGGGATGTTGTTTCCCTCATGATCTATAGCAAGTTTTTCGGGTTGAGTGAAGGTTGAACACCCATTCTATTAACATGGTATCAGTACAGAGGTTATGGGATAAGTCTCACTTCCTATTTATCAAAAAGAATTTTGACATGCTTGACACAGGAAAAGGATCATGCCCGCATCTGAGGGATGTGTTGAAAAAAGAACAGAACAAACAAAGCGCATCTTTTCTAGCAGCTTGTTCTTTTAAATGAGGTGGCAATACAATTCAAGAAGATAGCATTTTACCTACTAATGGTGCGGTCTTTTGCAAAACCCAACTCGTTGTCCACACAAAGGTCAAAATCATCGTTCTTCCGTGACCTTGAAGATGTTCTAGGTGCCATTTGTTGGGCGTCGGATATTGTCACGATCTTTTCAAAAAGTTCGACAGGAGATCCCTCAGCTGTGCATAAAAGTCTAGCTCTATTTTCATACATTACCTAATGATAGAATCAACGAGAAAATTCAGTCTGCTTCTTGACATGGAGCTTCTTCAATGTATGAGTTCGGAAAATTAAAACAAGTGATCAAGCTAGCCAAGAAGAAGAGAACTAACATCAACCAACGTCACAAACCGGTATGCTGCAGTTTTATTATGAAGCCCGAAAATTGGTACGCCATCCAGAGCCAGCGTATGGAAGTTTTCTGGTTACAGGAAAAATAAATGCAATCAAAAACCTCAAGTAATGAATATACTGCTGAATTGCACCATCAGAAACTAAAAAATCATGTTAGTAACCAAATATGCAAAGAGCGAGTAAATGTACAACAACATATCCAGTATAATCCCACAAAGTGAAGTGAGTAAATGTACAGCAAAAAAAAAAAGCAGCACGGAGAATGTTGAAGATAGAAAAATAGCTAGGCAATGCTTGTTTGCCACTTCAGCATTAAAAAACTCACCTACTGACCCTACTGTGTAAAAGGCTAATCCGATTATTGAAGTTACTTAAACACTCAAGACCAGAAAGAAGCCACACATCACTTACTAAATAGTCCAAAATAGTCTGCTGCACCAAGAGGCCTGTCGCAGAGTTCCTCAAATGAAAATAATGCACATCCATTAGCACCCAGTGGAACCTAAAGTTAAAGAGAAGACACAATTTTAACTCAAGTTAGTTGTAAGACCTTCACATCATCAAATCAAATGCATAGTTACTGTAGTCAACAAACCTGCAATTTCCTTCCCATGACAACTTCCACCTCTTGCGGAACTGGTTGAGCATCCCCTACTAGCATTTGGAATTGCTTTTTAATGACGCTTGATATATCTTTTCCGATAAAGTAGAAGCCTTGTTCGGCCTACAATAAATAAATTTAATTGAGATCATAGATTAACAAAAAAATAACTTCCAAATGAACTTGTACAAAGTTCAATACTTTACCGAAGTCAACTTCCTGTAGTCCACCGCTGAGCCAATTTCACGTACTACACATCTTTCCTGCATCAAGATACTTTCCCAAGTCATTAAGCCAATCAACATGAGTTGGGAATCGAAGTTGAGAATGTTAAAATAAATAAAGATGATAGCTGATAGTTTCCGTTCAATTACTTGCAGAGGCAGGTTTTTAAAGAAATTTCCCTTTTTCTTTTGTTATTATCTAGGTAATTGGTTCTTAAAGAAGATAGTGGAGACAAACAAACATGAGATACTAAATAGGTAGACACACATAAATAGAAAGCATGAATAAAGTGCTAAGTACATGAAAGCAGTAATAGAAACACAGAAATTTTCATAATAAGGTTGTCACTTTTGAAATACCTTTAAAGTAGCTATAAAAGGAAGGAAAAGATCCCTCTGCAGTCCACGTTCATAAAGGTTATCGGGAGCACGGTTTGACGTAGCAACGAGAATCTGCATTTGCAACCGTGAAGGATCAATAGAGATAACCTTTGTTAACCTTGTGATTGCAGGGATTACCAGGATACAGAAGTTATAGGAATAAAACAAACTGTGTATGGGACAATGAATTACTCACTGCACCGTTTATAAATAACTGCTTAAATAAGCGATTCAGTATCAGTGCATCAGCCACATCAGTCACCTATATTAACAAGAGAAAACTTTCACGGAACTGAGATCTTCTCATAGAAGCTTAAAAACATAGTGAATAGAAAAAAGAAACGTCCCAAGTTCCATACTATACTGACATACCATAAATTCATCAAGACACAACAAAATGGCCTCGTCAGATATCTCTCCTGCCACAACTTCTAGAGGATCTGTCACACCCTTGTGCTTCTGCAATATAGATAGATGGCACAACATTAAGATCAGAAAAAATAAGATTGAATGTGGCTTATAAGCTTTCAGGAATCAAGCATAACCATTTGAAAGCTTTAATAAATGGCCAGATTCTAAATGAAACACTAAAAAGTTAAACGAATGAAAATAGAACTATATAAAAATTAGTTCTTATGCAATTCTCTAAACCTCATTGACAGGATGATTTGATAGATCTAAACAGCTTGTTAAATTAGCAATAATCTTAGTGAAATATTACAATAAAGAATGCTGCAGTCAAAATAATTAATAAGCAGATTGAAACTAAATAAAGTAAAATTAGGTTCATACCTGTAATCGGCTGTGAACATTCAACATGAAGTCGTGGAAATGGATTCTCTTTTTCCTCCAATTGCCAGGCCTGACATAAAATGCCCATAGATTGAGATTAAAAAAATTGTCTTTTGGGTTTTCATACAAATGTAGATAGATACAAACATCTGATTTCTGGCAACATGAATCATTTTGTAAGATAAGGTTGGAACTTACAACTGGTCGAAAAACAGGTCCATTAACATAGTTTTGCCTGTCCCAACTCCCCCGTAAAGATATAATCCTTTGACAGGGGCATATGACGACTGTGGTAAGAGACGAGACCATAACCATCTACTCCTGCAAATTTACCAGAGTGATGTGATGCATCAATACAACGAAACATAAACGTTCACTCTACAAGTCAAATGTACATGTTGCCAATTTCAAGATACAAATATACAATTGAAATGGTGGAAACTCAGTTGATGTTTACCTGCTGGCTTTATCAGAAGAGGCATATTTGTCTAACCGGCAGACTTCAGCTTTTTCAATGAGCTGATCATAAAGTCTTTGGAGCTCTTGCAATGTGCCTACCTACAAAATCATCATCAGAATCTATTCTCAACAAGCAATGAAGAGATAAAAATTCATTTCTGATGTAACTGAAACTGAGTTTTGCGAAGTTTCAAGCCCCATCAATTATGAGATGCATCCACATTTACAAACAGTAAATAACTGGCTTTCGGATATAGAGAATTCTTAAAAGACTACCACATTTTATGACTTCAGTACCTCCAGTGGACTCTGTGATTGAATGTCACTAGATGGAATTTCACAATATGAGAGCCATTCCACATGATGTAAAACTAGAACAACTGCAATATTTAAATCGGAAGTCGTAGAGCATGTTGCCCTAAAAAGTAGGCAGTTTCAACTTCAAGCACAAAATTGAGCTTATATGTGATGCATAAGTCATTGATCTGATGCCTATAATCACGGGCAGTTTACATTCACTATTTAGCCTGCACCCGTTGTTCCCTTGTAAGCTAGTGTGTGCTTGAATCATTCTTCCATATGAAATTCCTACCAACATAAGAAGTATAGAGAAAAAGGCATTATCTACCCCGCCCCAACCCCCCCACCGTAGATTGATAAATACAGTATATCTAGTTAGAGAAAACAGAGTTCAAAGAATTCAATAATTCGTAAGTGCACAGAGGGCACAATCAGATAATGCACATTCTTTCTGCATCTATTTAACCATAACTAAGCATACAAATCCCTATCCTAAGCTGATTAACATTAACATGGGACTAACTGTTGCTTACCTGACATGCATCTCCATCCAAGAGCTCACCCTCAGCAATTCTTCGTTCATATTCCACTAGAGGCCCGCCTCTGGTCTCCACTAAAATTGAATCAATTAAAACAACAACCAAAAACAGTAAGAGCTTATGATCGATATATACACAAAAAGTACATACAAGAACAAAGAACTGATCAGAAGACCATCTACCTCCGTTACTAACTGTAGCTACATCGGCCAACATGGCTCTGGACAACATGTAATATGGTTGGCTAACTCTAGTAATACCACCATTATAAGACAGTTTGCATAAACAGCCATGACTTATATCAGTCGAAAAATACTGTCTTCTTACAAGACTATTAATCACATTATCCTTCCTATACCGCAGAGCGGATTTGATTTGCCTCACAGACTGCAGAACTTTCCTCATGTTGATTTCCAAACTTCCAGGAAAGACCACAAATTTAGTCCTCCCTAATTTCTTTAAGAGTAGTCTCGACAAGTTCCTTGAATAAACACCAGATTCTGAAACAAGCAAGTGGCAATAAACAATTAGTGGAATATATACCAACTTCCTCAAGACAAGACAAACAATTCTCCCAGCATAAAAGTTTGAGTCATTGATTAAAAAAAAAACAATTTTTGCATCCCACTTTCAAGTTGGACAAAAAACAGTACTTTTCTAACCTTAATTTAAATCTAACACACAGTTGGAAAAGTAAATGACCAACCAATAATAGCTATCATAGCTACACAAAGTAGAGTAATTATGACTTTAGTAATGCCAAACTATTAAGTTGACCAAAACATCTACCATTCCCAATAAAATCTATAGAGATCTAACCAAGATTAAAACCTATACCTCTGCATGAAACAGCTAACTGGAAATGAACAAATTAAATTCAAGAAAAGATTCAATGGAATCACCTTATAGACAAATTGAGCCAAAACCCAGAATTACCAGAGAACTAATCTCAAGAAAAGTGAAATAAAACTCGATTCTTGAAACAAGTAACATTAACAAAAATCACATCATATCTCCACAAAGTATTTACAATGGAATCACCTTAATAGACTTATAGACTAGTTGAGCCAAAACCCATAATTGCAATAGAGCTGATTTACAAGAAATATTGAACTAAAAATTTGCTCTTGAAACAACTAACAACAACAACATCCCCATGTAATCTCACAAGTGGGTCTGCGAAGGTTAGAATGTATGCAGTCCTTACCTACCTCGGTTGTTTTCGAAAGACCCTCCACTCCAATGCAATCAACATTAACAAAAATCACATCATATCTCCAAAAAAAACAATTTCAATGGAATCACCTTAATATGCTAATTGAGCCAAAACTCACAATTCCAAAAGAGCTGATCTTCAACAACAAGGTAAGATAAAAATCTGTTCTTGAAACAATAAAAGATCACACCACAAGCACACACAACTGCATGCTGATTTCTGAATCTTGTTTCTCTCTCTCTCTCTCTCTCTCTCTCTCTCAGAAACTGTCTGAATTTTAACAGATAAAATGGGATAAACAGGATAAAGAACTTATTTTTCTTTCTGGGTGTCAAAGTTTTTTATCTTTTTTTTACACAGAGACCAAAAAGGAAAGTGAAAACACAGAGTTTTTCAAGAACCAATTTTTCTGGAATTTTAACAGATAGAATGAGATAAAAAAAAATTTCCTATTTTGGTGTCTAATATAATTTCTTTTTTATAATAAGTTTTTCAAGACCCAATTATTCTGGAATTTCCTAGGGAAAAACAACAACATCAACAACAAAAACCAAAAAACAAAACAGGAAGAGGAAAGAATAAGAACAAACCTTCAAAAAGGGTATCAGGGTATGGGGCTTTTACAGCATGTGGGGTAGGTGGGGTGTGGGGGTAAGTGGGGTGCACAAACGGGGGTATGGGGTAAAGGATCAAAAGTTCTCCAATACTTTATGAGCTTTCATAGTTTCTCTAATCTTTACACTTTACAGGTTTTGGACTTTTTTTAATCAATGGAGTTCTTTAAAATGACAATATTGTCCTTGATTGACTTGGACAATGAATAGGAAAAAGTGTAAATATTGAGATTCGTTGAGGGTATTTTTTGTAGTTTGAGAGACTTTACTGACACGTATTTTGGGCATGCTGCATTATAGAAGATGAGTCACTTAAACGTCACTATATGAGCCTTTTTTTTTTTTTTTAATTTAGGGAATAAGTAATCAATTATTAATAGTGATTTCGTTTTTAATGGGCGTTGTCATTTAATTTGTGTTTATATTTGGTTGAAGTTTAATTATTTTTACTTGAACTCGATTATATTTGTCAATCAAGAACTCTCGCATTCACAAAATAAAAGTAGCGGAGGTAAGGATACTGCGATGGATGTGTGGTATACTAAAAGACATATGATTAAAACTGATTATATTTGAGATAAGGTGAAAGTGAATTCGGTAGAAGACAAGATGCAAATATCGAGATCGAGATCATTTGGTCATGTCATGAGGAGAGAGGAATGTTCCAATACGGGGTGCAAGAAGTTAGCTATAGATGAATTCAGGAGAAATAGAAGTAGACCAAAGAAGTATTGAGAAGAGGTAATTCAACAGAAAATGATACAACTACAACTTATCGAGGACATGGCCTTACATAAATTGATGTGAAGGATATGAATTATGATATAAAAGATTAGAAGGGTAGTAGATAGGAGTTTATGGCCATATTGTTCATTCTAATATTACTCTTGTTTCTTGTTCTTCGATTTTGTAATTGTATGTTGTTTATTTGACATAGTATCATGTTGTTGTAGTATTGTTTTGTTATTATTTGTTGTTTTTATTGATTTCTATTATTTCTTTATTTTCATTACTCTTATCTTTAGATGGTTTTATTTTAAACTGAAGACCTATTAAAGTAATCATTTTACCTCTAAAATATCATATAATTTTATAAAATTAAAACAAATACATATATAAATAAAATAAATTTAAACAAATTAAATGATGATATTAAAACACATTGTCCTTTACAATTTTACAGTCTGATAAGGTACACCACAAAATTTAGTATCTTTAAAAGTGGAAAAAGAATATTTTTGCGCCCCCACTAAACAACATAATTTTATTTTTTTTTAAAAATTAGTACCTCTTTTTTAAAAATATTTCTTTAGTCAAAAAATAATTATTACTCCTTCTCCTTTTGTTTCTAATTACTTGTCCACTTTTGAAGTGACACACCAATTAAGAAAATAATTATTGACATAATGAATTTACCATTTTACCCATATTCATTATGAAGTGGATGAATTAAAAACTTTAGTTTTTAAGAAATCTCACCTTTTTAAAAGTAATTAATTGAGGATATAATAGGTAAAAAAAATTTGTACTTTTTTTATTTGTCAAAATGAACAACTAATTAGGAACAACTAAAAAAAAAAAAATAGACAAGTAATTAGAAATAGAGGGAGTATATTGTAGATCCTCTTATCACGTGTATATTCTTTTTCTTTCTATTTTTGAGATCTAATTCACAAATTTGCATGTTCAACAGACTATTTTCGTTTCTACTTACTTCGAAATTGACTTATTAGGGGTAAATATAACTCTTCAATATTATCGAGTTTATTATCGACTCCATAATTAAATATATATTTTTCATATTATTTATAGTGTTATGTTCTTGAATAAGAATGTAAACGTCCTTAAGTTACGAGCATGATAATCACATATCTAAATCCATAACACTCCTACATTGGCATCTCTAATCAAGTCGAAGAGGATACAATTCAGAGTTTTGCAAATTGCTCAACCAATTCAAATATATTTAGAAGTAATTTTACATTTTATAACGTGTTAATCGAAACTCTTTTGCGATACGACTCTAAATACATAAACATACTCAAAAATAGTGATATTTTGCCTCTATTAATTTAAAATATTAAATTCAATTTTGACTACATTTATGATTCCACATGGTCCTTTTAACAAAGTAATGAATGACTTGCATTTTCAAAAAAATGATTACAATGCACTGAAGATAAAATTGTTTATTACATTACATTAAATAAAATAAATTTATATGAGTGTATATATGTTTATCTTAACATATTTTAGATGATAATTTTTTTCTGTTTAAAAACATCTATCTCACAACGAATAGAATTTTTTTTATTCTCTAAAAAATTTAGATCGTGAGATTCGATAATAAAATAAACTATAGCAAACAACATTTTTTCCTTTAATTGATCTTACGCAACACACATTTGAATAAGTAAAAATCTCAAAATTAATGACGAAACCAAATTTCGCAAAACTTTAAGCAAGTTAAAGTCATGTTAAGAATTTTTTTACTTAGTGAAGACAAAAATTCAAGATCGGAATTTCTCGCCTCATACAATAATGACTTCACTTGTTTGGGTTTGGGCTACATGGATTGGGCTTAAAATTCATCATTCATGACCCGAATAAAAAAGCCCAAAAACATAACCCGATCCGATCAGCTTTCTTCTTCTTCTTCATCAATGGCATAAAATTCAATTTTCCAAAATTAGGGCTCAAGGAAGAAAGCACAAATGGCGAATCAAGGAGCAAAAAAGCGTAAGGAAGAAAATACTCGTCATATGAAGAAACTATTTCAAGTCATCATTGCCTGCAACGTAAAATTTCTCTTCTTTTTTTTTCAAAAAATGGATTTTTTTTTGTTTGATTAAAAAAAAAAGTGAAATTTTTTCTTGGGTTTGTGTAGGTGATTTATTTATTGATGAGAGGTGGAATTTTCTATTCAAGTTTCACATGGAAGCATATTGTTGGATTATTGTTGACTTCATTGGCATATGTTTTACCGTACAAACAATTAGCTTCAATGGCGAAGCCGAGTTATGGTGATGATGGGGAGATGTTTGATGGTGGATATGATATGAGTACTGGTGGAATTTGTGGGTAATGTGTAGTTTCATTTCGTAATTTTTAATTCTAGGTTCTGAATTTTGTCTTTTTGAGCTGTTTTTGACGTTTTCTCGATAAACTATCGGCCTTTGATTACACGCGATATGTTGTTGTTGTTAGTTTTATAGAATTTGTGAAGTATGTTACTTGAATTTGAGTATGAGACAAGTAATCTGAGATGAGTACTGACTTGGGTAGGATCGATTTTTAGTTCGTTAAAATGGGGACATTCAATTTTTAGTAGGTTTCGAGTGTATTTTGAAGGATCTGCCCTATATCACATCCACGATGATTTTTGGGTTCTGATTTTTCTTTTCCTCTCTTCTTGAGCTGTTTTGACTTTTATTTGATATATTATCGGCCTTGTTTTATAGAATTTGTTAGCTATGTTACTTGAATTTGAGTTTGAGATAAGTACTGACTTGGGTATGGTCGATTTTTAGTTGGTTAAAATGGGGGCATTCAATTTTTAGTTGGCGTTGAGTGTATCTTGAAGGATCTACCCCATGTCACACTCATTTGAACAGATAGATGATAAAATGAAAAGACGAACATAAAAAGAATGAGTAGATGAATGAAGAGTGTTCAAGTCTCTCATGCTAATTGAGTATGGTAAATAGTATTCCCTCCTTCCCAATTTAAGTGTCTTTACTTTCCTTTTTGATCTGTACGAAAAAGAGTGTTTCTTTCAATATTTAGCAAGTTTTTTTATTCCAATATTCAAAAGTTTTTCTTTGTTTCTTTAACTCCGTGGCCAGTCAAACTAAGACATTGAAGTTGGGATGGAGGGAGTATTATTTATGTGGACTTGTTGTCCTTTCTTTAAGATTTCCCCTTATTTTGGGTAATCAACTTGATATCCGTCTGTGTTTTGAAGTTGTGGTTCAACTAGTGATGGAGTTAAACATTTGGACTCCTCAGATGAAATGATATTAGAAGTTTATAATCAGCAAGAAAGCTATCATAACTGCATTTCTTTCACGTCTTGTCTTATTATCCGGTGTTGTGGGTGGCCATTAGGAAAATAAAAGTCGGAGGTGTTTGTCCTACTTGAAAAATAACTTCTTGCCTTGACATGTGTCTTCATTTTTCCTACTTGTTTCGGAATGAAGGCATGGGAAAAACATTTCATTTGTTTTCATGCCTTCTCTTACTAAGAAGTATAGGATTTGAATTAGTTGGGCAAGATTTAGGAGAGCGCTGGTTGGATGTGTTAGCTCTGTTAAAGGAGACATCAAATTACGAGATCTTTTTCTATCCCAAGGCCCAGTACATATTTCCTTGTATATAAAGTTCTTTTTATTAATATTACTTTCGGGTTTGTGGGGAGGGAATAGACTGGAGTTTAATTAAAACTATTAGTGCGATAGCCACTTTTAATGTATATAGACTATATAGAGAGACTGGTTGTTGGATTCTAAAATTTGAACTTGACTTCAAGCTGTAAATTTTGTGTGTGAATATATGCTACTGATCATATTCCTACCCATAGCACCAGCTTTGTGGTAACTTCATAATCTCCTGCACCATTTTGTTTGAAAATATAATCTCACCTTGCTATGATTCTTGCTTGCAGATATTTACATGATATAATCTACATTACATGTTTCGTGCAATTGGCTTCTATCATCTCCGACAAGTTCTGGTACACATATCTTGTGGTAAGTTTATTTTACCTCTGTCCATTCTTTAGTTACACGGCGCAGTCATTTTTTTGCTTTTGAGAATGGAACAGAGCATATAATTAGTAGGAACTATTCATATCCACTGCTGCCAAAATTTCATAAACATAAAATGTTGGGAATGTGTTATTTCTGCTGTATTTCTTCTTGATATGCTCCATAGTTTGTCTAGCCATCACCACAATGTCTTGTTGACGACATTGAAAACAGGCTGCTTTTTATCTTTCGTCAATAAGCAATGATCTTTTGACAACTGCTTGTTGATTTATGAGTAAAAAAGATGCACCTGAAGAAATAAGAAAATAATTTAACCTCCTCAACATTCTTTCATATATTTGGTTAGGAATTAAGTATAGATGACTAGCTGCTTGAGGGCTACAGCATGCTTCCTGTGGATGCGTGGATTAGCCAAGGTGCATGGAAACTAACCTGGATGATAGTGTCATTCAAAAGGGAAAAAAGTTAACGAGTTCCTCAGAATCCATCAAAAAAGCAAGTGGTCTAACCAAATTGCACCACTCCTTTTGTCAACTTCTTTTAGTGACCCTTTTTCCCTTACTCTCTTTTTGTAGTGGTGACTCTCGAACCTTTCATTTTTGTAATAAAGGTATCCCAAGTAGTTGCTTTACTCATGTCTGGGAATGGTGACGGGCACAAATACATTGTGGTCTCTGCAGCAGTAATAGTTGATATGCATAATCGGTAGGAAATATATGATAGAAGGGAGAATTTTGTGGTATAGTTTGGAGATGAAGAAAGATTTTCCGTAACATAAAATGTCCTAATAAATATAAATTTGCTGCTACTAGGAGATTGTGCAATAGTAGCTTAGGGAAATAGCGAAACTAGTTCAATTTTCAGCACCCGGAGGCACAGACTTCAGTTAAGAGGTAAAATTTTAAGAAAAGCAAGAAGAGTATTATACATGCATAAATGAAGGCTAAAAAGGCCTAAAAGATTTGTACATAAGGAAAATAAAGTTGAAGATAGGACGCGATGGAAAGATGGCATTGCGAGAAAGCAAGTTTGTGTTTTCCAAAAACAGCTCACTTTCTGCAAAATTTCTTTCTGTATGCAGAGAGCTAAGCATTGAATAGCTCTCACACTTGTGTTGGTTAAATAAGAGTTAATGGTAGAAAACACACTTGAACTATCACCTTTTTTGCTAGTTTCACACCCGCACTAACCGTTGTTTCTTTTTCCTACCTGAACTATCACCATCTATTATTAAAACACACCTCAAAGAGGATTAGTCCAACTATCAATTGTTTCCTTTTCCAACCTGAACTATCATACCATCTACTCAACTAGGCGTGTCTTAATATATGGATAGTTTGGATGTGAAACTCGCAAAAAAGTGATATAGTTCAGATGTTTTTTGTACCATTATCTCATTAAATAACTAATGAGATTTTTAGGTTATTTGGTTGATCTGCACTAAAATTATGATTTCCCTTTCCAGATACCTGCATTTGCAGCATACAAGCTCTCCGGACTTATCAAAGGATTTTTACCTCAAGGTTCAGAGGTTCGTGTTAACAATAGGGAATCAAATCTTCATAGATCAAACAATTTCTTAAATAGTTGGCCTAACATTTCTCATGATTATCCAGGATGCTGAAGAGGATGAGAAGACCCGAAAGAAAAGAGAGAAACTGGAGAAGAAAGCTTCAAGAACCAAATTCATCAAAACAAGAGCTCGTTAGTTCAAACACTGTGTTGTAGTGATGTAGGTGTCGTTGAGACCTATGTATCGGCTGGTGACTAATGTTTCCCCTCGAATTTCAGGGAAAATGTGTTTTAGCACACGTGTTATCTCGAGACTGGCTATCGATGCACTCTTATGTTGTTGGAAATTATTGCTTTGGGTATACATACTTTGTAGGATCACCAGATACAGATCCATTTTTGTTTGTTTAATATGTATCTGTGTGTGTCTTGGTCAGCAGACTAAATCTTCCCCTTTTAGAACCTGTACCATGAACACATAATCACCATTTAGCTACATTTTGGTGTAAATTGGCATAATACATACTCTAACTTTGAGATACTCTAACTTTGAGAGTGCATATCGACACATTAATGACAACTAACTCTATCATGTCCTCATTGTGTCTCATGGACGCTACGTTGATATGACACATAAAGTTTGGAGGTGTCTAGATGATCATTTTGTAAGTTTGGATTGGTCAGTTGTCAGTTGATGTCAAGTTAAAGTGTTTATTTATGTAATATCGTGCAAATTAACATGTGATTTTTAATACCCTTTTTCGGGTTTAAGATATAATTATGTTTTATGAGTATTACTCCCATAGTGTCTCATATCACATTCCAAGCAAAAATGCTACCTAACAAAGGTTGATTTCATATTTAGAATTTGAACTCGAGATCCTATTTTTATGAGATTATGGCAACATTCCTTAGTAATCTCTGGAGATATAAAATGTGCAATGACCTTTATGCCCCTAGTGTTCTGTGAAGAACTTAATAGCTAAGGAAAGAAAAAAAAAAAGGACTAAATTATTTTAAAAGATCATATATTAATTCAACTTACTAACTTCCAAGAGGATGTATGCAATCTGGAGCTTACATTTACTCTAATTATTTTTCCAATTTGGATTAAAATAAAGTTAAGACTTTGACTATTTGTGAGACTTAAGAACTAAGATATTCATATTGTTTTAAAAAAAAAAATTGAGATTGGTCGATGTATTTTAACGAGTATTTCCTCCTTTAATCGAGCATATTCAAATTAATCAGGATAATAATTTCATATAGCGGATTAAAACAAAATAAACTATTTATAGTTTTTCCAAAAATTATATATATAAAAAATTAATTAAATATACTTTATTTAAAACCAAAAAAAAATTAAATAAGAAAAGACAAGGAAATGAATGCAACAATGAAATACAATTGGTTGAAATTATTGTTTTAGTCAACCCTAGAGTATAAATAAAGAAGAAAATATGTACAAGAATACAAAACTAACTTGGCCAGGTAAAAGAAGAAATTTCATCCTCATTTTCCTGCCATGTGTATTCATTTATTACACTGATTTGACATAATTTATTGGTTTATTATGAAAACTTGAGTTGATAAGATAACTTTGACCCTTTCTTCTTCACAAACTACTATATATATGGTGCTACATGAAGTGTAGAAACACACTAGAAACATTATTTTGTTTTTTGTCAAAAAAATGGTGCAAATAAATATCAAAATTGCAATTTTATTTGTGATTGTAATAATTTTCTTGAGATGGATCTGGAAATTCTTGGATTGGGTGTGGATTCATCCAAAAAAATTGGAAAGAAGACTCAAATTGGAAGGTTTCAAAGGAAGTTCTTATAAGTTTTTACTTGGAGATATGAAGGAAATAAATTCAATGGTTGAAGAAGCAAAATCCAAGCCTATTAATTTCACTAATGACTATATTTCTAGAGTTTTCCCTCACTTCACAAAGTTTATGATGCAATATGGTATATCATCTCTTTTCAACTTATTATATGACATAGTTTAATTGAATTTATATTATTCAGTTTTAATTTTTTTAAAATATTATTGCATTTATAATCGGTTTTTTCACTTTTACTATTTTTTAAGGATTTGACATATATGATGTATATATTCATTTGATTCTTTTTGAAAAAACTGAATAACATAAGATTGATCGAAGTTTAGAAAAGAAATAAAAAATTTCGGAAAGTGTGGTTTTTAAATATGATGTAACATTTATGTGGTTATAAATTTTTTTAAATTTGTAATCCTATATATATAATATCTATGTGAAAAAAAAAAGACTAAGAGGTTTGAAAGGAGTAGTCTGTTCACGCTGCTATAAAAAAATTTATTTACACTAGTATAAATACAATTTAAGTGATTGTAACAAGTTATTATTTAATTTCCTAAATTACCATATTAGGATTAATATAAAAGTTTGAACTTTTAAAACAGTTCAACATGATAGTTTGAAAAAATTTACACTGTCAGTATATATAAATTATATACTCATTTTGAGTATAAGTTTTATGCACTCTCGATATAAGCAATTCTGTGATAAGCTTCAACTTATAATTTAGTAAAACTAGTAAATAATCTGGCAATCTGCTATCACAATGTTAAACTACATCATTAGGTCATTTTCACCTATTTGTTTTCAAGATTTTTAATCCTACATTTAAGGATGTTACATTCAAGTATCATTTGAAATTTTGAATGATCTAATAATATACAATGTTATTTATACTGACGATATAAAATTTAAAATTATTATGTATTTTGTAGGTAATAATTGTTATATATGGTTGGGTCCAAAACCAACAATGTTGATCTCAGAGCCTGAATTTATAAGGGAAATTTTATCAAAAAGTTATATTTACCAAAAAATTCAAGGCAATCCAATCACTAAGTTACTAGCACAAGGGCTAGCAAGTTATGAAACAGAGAAATGGGCCAAGCATAGAAGAATTATCAACCCTGCATTTCACCTTGACAAGTTGAAGGTACTTATAATATCTAATTTATTTATTTTTTCATTTGGTGTCTGATATTTATTGTATGGTCGGACAGATTGTGGTCATACAAGTTAGAAAGGAAGTTGCCCTTTTTGGTCCCTAGAAGTTTCTAAATTGTAATTTAGATTCGTGTTGAAAAATCTATTTTTAAAAGGTAAAACACTTTGTATTAAAGGCAACTCCATTCAAGGGACTTGCATCCAGAGCGAGAGCCAATATTATAGTTATTGCTCGGGCATAATCCAATAATTTTGGTTCAAGCTTTGTATAAAAAAGCTTAATAATTTATTCAGAACCCGATAAACAAAAAGAATTATGATTAACAACTCAAACTAAAAACTTGAATCCATCTTTCTTAAACTCGAAACCTTTAATTAAGCATGAAGGGATACTTACGACCCTGTCATGACCTCTGGGGCACATCCTAAATCACTTTTTAAAAAAATTTACATTGAAGGTAGAAAAATGGAAATGGGGCAGGGGATTACAAGGTGGGGCGGTAAAACCCTCATCAACAAGATAAAAAACCAGATAGCCAATTAACTAAGCTATTGCGACCCTGCACATCTTAAATCACTTTTTTTTTCTAAAACTATGATTAATTATTATTATTTGTGTGTGTATATAGCACATGCTACCATCATTCTACTTGAGTTGTCTTGACATGATCAACAAATGGGACAATATAGTTTCATCAAAGGGATCAGAGATAGATGTGTGGCCATTTTTGCAAACTTTGACAAGTGATGCAATTTCAAGAACAGCATTCGGTAGTAACTATGAAGAAGGGAGGCAAATATTTGAGCTACAAAAAGAACAAGCAGATTTAATTATACAAGCAGCAAGGTGGATTTACATCTCTGGATGGAGGTAAATTTCACTTACAAATTATGTACACCGATATATTTTCTGTCACATTAAAGTGACTGAACTTTAAACAAAGGTCAATACAAAGTCATAGAAACTATTTTTTGTCACATAAAAAGTATATATACACAATGTCAAGGTATTTAAGCGGTGTTGATTGACTCCCCTTGGACAAGGATAGTTCCGCCCTTATCGATGCCGTATATTTAACCTTAATTATGATCATTTGCATTTTTTGAGAAAATCTCATAGATATAGCTCAATTACTTTAATGTGATAAACAATTGTTTCTTGACTTTATACTCATATCAATTAGATAAAAACCAACAAGGGTCGTGGTGGAGTGGTAAGTACTCTTTCATCCTTAATCAGAGGTCTCGAGTTCAGTACCCCTGGGTACGAATTCACTTTACTCCCAATGTGGGACTTCCTAGCGCGAATCTAGATTTTATTGTTATACTATTAACTCTTGTTTTTGATATGGAACAATAGGTTTGTGCCAACAAAAAGGAACAAGAGGATAAAGCAAATAGCAAATGAAGTAAGATCATTAGTGTTGGGAATTATAAACAATCGAATAAAGGAAATGAAAGAAGGTGAAGCTACAAAAGATGATTTATTAGGTATATTATTGGAATCAAATTTCAAAGAAATACAAATTCATCATGAAAACAAGAATTTTGGAATGACAATTGATGAAGTGATTGAAGAATGCAAATTATTTTATTTTGCTGGTCAAGAAACTACTTCAGTATTACTTGTTTGGACTTTGATTTTATTGAGTAAACATTTGGATTGGCAAGAAAGAGCTAGACAAGAAATTCATCAAGTATTTGGAAGTAACAAACCTGACTATGACATGTTGAATCAATTGAAAGTGGTAAGTATACATCTTTGTTATCCAAAATTTTATCTGTATTTGGTACGACAAAGTCATTTTCTGATATTTGGTATGACAGAAGTCACGTTCCTTAGAAGACGTTTTTCTATCAAAATAAAGATAATTAGTTCAATACTTCACTTTGACATTATCATCAAACCTAACTTTTTGAATGAAGATGTGACCTATATGTCACAGGTTCGAGTCGTGTATGTTACCCCTCTTTAGGATAACGTTTCTTATGAATGACTTCTGTCGTACCAAATATGCTGACATTTTCAATATTTTTGACTACTTATTTCTTTCAACAGGTTACAATGATACTCAATGAGGTTCTAAGGTTGTATCCACCAGGATCTATGATTGGTAGAAGAGTACAAAAAGAGACCAAATTAGGGAACTTGTCATTGCCTGCTGGGATGTTACTATTGTTGCCAACAATTTATTTGCAACATGACAATGAAATATGGGGTGATGATGCAAAAGAGTTCAATCCAAAGAGGTTTAGTGAAGGAGTTAATAAAGCAACAAAGGGTAAATTTGCTTATTTTCCATTTAGTTGGGGACCAAGAATATGCATCGGACAAAATTTTGCTATGTTAGAGGCAAAAATGGCACTTGCAATGATTTTACAACACTATGCTCTTGAGTTATCTCCATCTTATTCACATGCTCCTCATACAGTTATTACTCTTCAACCTCAACATGGTGCTCCATTGATTTTGCGCAAGTTGTAGGATCGGTTCACATCAGAACTCTGAAGTTAAGCGTGTTTGGCTGAGAGTATATAGTACTAAAACGGTTGACCCTAAGAAATCTTCGTGTTGCATTCCTTCTTTAGCTATCTCCAATTTGTGTTGTAATTGTTAAGTTTGCTTGTATGAGATGTAAAGCCCTCGTGTTGAATTTCTCCTTTAGACAACCTTAATTTGTTTGGAATTGAGACGTAATTATTGGTGTTGTTTGTCATAGGGTGGATATGTAGATTTTATATATCTACTTTAACTATTATGTACTATACTTTTATTCTAGCTACAACTCTATGTTTTTGAGCTCTCACCATGTTATACAGAGGCAAATTAGTTCAAAAATCACAGCTAATATCATGATAGTATTTATTCATAGTGCGGAATCACAGAGACATACCAGTCACAAAAATCCCGCAACATTACATAGTCATTGTCATTACACAGTACTGGTTTCAGCAAAATCACACTGATAATATGATACTAATAGTACTTAGGGTACTAACTTCGTAGATAATATGATAGTAACTCTGGCATTTCACCCTCCAAGGAGAGCATGGCATATATATAGCTCTCTGCTCCCTGCCAACTACAACGGAACGCAGATTAAGTTCTTGCATAGCTGCTACACTGCAGCCGCGCTACTTCAGAGATGAAAGTGACAATCTGATCCCTTAGACAAATGCAAAGAAATTACTAGCAATTTCATTTCTTCACGCAGGTCATCCATCTAGTTAGCCACGAAAAAGAGAAAAATATTAGAAAGAAAATATGCATATATTTACAAATCTTCGAGAAGATAAGTTGCTTGATCAAAGGAGATCTTACTTCTAAGTGCCAAGACAATCGCAACTTTACATTCAATGACAAGACTATGTCTCCGCCCACTGACCTGATGAAGAGTTTTGCAGTGATTTATTGCTAAGCACATGAGTGGCCAAGTCAGGTGCGATCCCTCGCACACCAATGCAACCTTCCTGCTTGACTCCGTGAACAGAATTTATGAAATAGAAGTGATCTTCATAGAGCTCAGACAAACTCGAAGAAATTACTGGATACTTCACTTTCTCATGCAGGTCATCCATCTAGAAAACCAGGAAAAATAAGCATATTAGAAACAAAAGAAGCAAATACTTCTAATCACTCAGAGATCTTTTGCACATAAAAGATGATAGGTAGTTAGATCATCAAAGTTTTCTTTACTGTTAAACTTCACATTCAAGGACAAGATAACGTCTCTGCCCACAGACCTGAAGATCTCCGAGTAATTTTTTGCTAAGCACATGAGCAGCCAAGTAAGGCGAGAGCCCTTGCGCACCAGTACAGGCTTCCTGCTCCACTCCTGCACTGGTATTTGTGAAGTTACTTAATTGCTATTCAGAATCTTCATAAACTTCACCATCATCAGAAAGTTCATCAAAAGCTCTAACATCAAGCTGGTAGCGGAGAATTCCTCCAATGCCACCAAAACCACGGCAAAACTGAGATCCTTCCTGTGATTTGTTGGTAACAAACTCCAAACTACAACCAAATCTCCTGTATTCATTCGCAAACCACTCAAGTAGTGACAATTTATCCTGAACTTCTAATTCAGCATTTGTATCAGGATCACGGAAGTTACTTTGGACAGTGTCTTGCTCCTTGTTCAAGTGCTTGATGATTGTTTCTCCGGAACTGTTATTTTTCAGCACATACCTATTAATGTCCAGATTTTCCCACACAATAAGGGTCTCAATAGCACCCATTTCCAGAACTTTCAAGGTATCATCAATCCCAAAAACATACTTCCCGGTGTCCTGACTGATCTCCTCAAAATATTTGCCTATCAACTTCTTCTCTTGTATAAATTTCACATTGGCCAAGACCTCAGCAGACAGCTCAATTGCTTGGTTGAAACCATTTTCCCCTCCATAAGAAACATCGACCACATTTAAAATCTTTGCCTGAAGACGAGGATCAAACATATCAGACTGGCTAAGCTCCGTCTTAAAATCAGCTGATCCAGCTAGTATCAGACCTGAAACGTTAGGCTGGCTGGTGGCAGGATTAATATAAAACTGGGTTGCAAGCTCCGCTGTTTTCCTCACATAGTTGTGACGTTTCTCCATTCGAAGACGAGCAAAACGCAGTGCCGACTGACCTCCTCTGCCATGTTTTTTGGGCAGATCCACACTAAACTTGTGAAGGACCTCCCTGGTATTTCCACTCAATGTCCCAAAAAGTGTCCCATTCCCATCCATCACAATAAACCCAAACTTGTCATCGGATTCCAAAAGTTCATTCAAGGCTTCTGTGTGGAACTTGTTATCACAAAGATATAGAGATGCATTAATGGGCCTGAAGGGCTCAAAATCAATTGTAACCTTCTTCTCTTTCCCATCTTCAGTTATGATTGTTCCGGTATAAAGCACAAGCCCATTTGGTGGAACCTTGTTATAGAGTTTAAGTCTCTGCTGAGCAGATGTGATTGCACCCAGCACAGATTGACGATTCACTCTACTTTTGATGTTTGATGCAGTTCCGAACTCATCTCCAAGCATCTTAGTGACCCTAGATACTTGATCCCGTGGAGGCATGATTAGAGAAATCATGCTGGTACCATTGCCTCGAGCAGCTTCGAGTGCCTTTATAAGTTTCTTGATCTTCCATATCTCGATATTCTTATCATTATCGTGACTGTCAGCCATCACTGAATATCAACCTGTAGTTCAAAGATCCTCAGATTAGTAGTAGTACACAGACAAAGACTCAAGTAAGTAGAGCAACACCAAGTGAAAAAACAAATGCCAAACGATCAAATAAACAAATCAATTGACATCTATTGAGTGCTAAACTTATGACGGGCAGAACCAGTTTATTATTTTAGAGTAAAGTTAAAATATCCATTTAGAAGTTAGTTTAGGAACTTCGACAAGCTTTGTAAAACATCCAACTTTCCCCACCTCCACAACCGAGCTTTGTAAAGCATCCAATTTTGTACTTCCACAATTAAACATCTACTCTCATTGATTATCTTCACTAGTTCACTATTTTAACATGACCTAGTGCTACAGTGACAAATAAGTTGTTCAAAGGGGCTAATCTACATAACAAATTTCATTAATCACGACAAGTGTTCAATTATAACGTGTAAGATTCACTTTCTTTTAAAAAATCCAGCAATTTCTCCAATAAAAATAACTCCATAAAATAGATTTATACAATAATGTCTAGTTTAAATAATCAGTTTCATAATCCAAGCAAGACAAAAAAAAAAAAATACACAGCATCCATAGATAACAACGTAAATCGTACAGATACTTCACGTAGTTAGATCGATCATACCTCAAATAACGACAAACAATACTAAAAATAAAAAAAAATTGAATAAATCACCCGTCAATATGTAAAAAGGAAACATAAATTACAAGTTTCAAACCCAAAAAAAAAAATTGAAAACGGGAGTTCAGCAAACACACCTTACTGAAGTAACTAACATAAAGTAGATCATAACACTATTATCTAGTTTAAACCACCAGTTTCAAAATCCAAACCAAACAAAAAGAAAAGAAACATACACAGAATCCATAGATAACAATATAGCTCGATACTTCACCCAGTTAGATCGATCATACCTTAAATAACCAAATATTATAATAAAAAAGGAAAAAAATGAATATATCACTCATTATTATGGTAAAAGGGAACACAAATTTCACCTTTTCACACACAAAAAAAAGATCGAAAAGCAAGGTTCGCTAACACACATAAAGTAGATTATATCATAACATCTGGTTCAAATCAAATGTTTCATAATCCAAACCAAACAACAACAACAACAACAAACGCAATCTCACAGGTGGAGTCTGAGGAGGGTAGTGTGTACGTAAACCTCACCCGTTAGAAGGTAGAGAGATTATTTCCGATAGAATCTCAGCTGAACAAACAATAATCCAAACCAAACCACACACAAAAAAGATACACATGATACATAGATAACAATATAAATCGATACAGATACTTCACCTAGCTAGATCGTTCATACCTCAAATAACCAAAAAATTAAAACAAAAAACAATAAATATAAAAAAATGAGTATATCACTCATCTATATCTTGAAAAATCACAAATTTCAGCTTTCACACAAAAAAAAATGGAAAAAAAAATCCAGTAATTTCTCCAATAAAAGTAACTCGCATAAAAAAAAATCATACAGTAATATCTAGCTTAAATTATCAGTTTCATAATCTAAACCAAACCAAAAAAAGAACAAAAAAATCACACAATTCGATCGATCAATTCATACCTCAAATAACCAAAAATTATATCAAAAAAAATAAAAAACGAACAAATCACTCATCAATATGCGAAATATAAACACAAAATTCAACTTTCAAACTAAAAAAAAATCGAAAAATTATTTTAGCGAACGTACCTTATTAGAGAGATGAAACAAAAAATCTGCAGATCAATATAGATGAAAGAAAAGACCGACACGGTAGTTTACGGAATTTTTGAGAAGATGGAGGGGCTCTTTTTTATATATAGTTATTCTATAAGGGCCCACAATGAAAATATATTAAAATACCGACTTTTCTTCTTATGAATTTCCAAAAGATATTTTATTCTTTTGTTTTTCCTTCAAAATAGAAAACGAACACTTGGCTATTACATGTCAATTTTTCCTTGGTATTATTTTATAGATGTTTGAATCAAACTTTTATAGCGACATGTTATAAATTCTCTCACGATAATAATAGGTTTTATAGATGTTTGAATCCAACTTTTATTGTGACATGTTATAAATTCTCTCACGATAATAATAGGTTGATTAGTGTCGCGCTTTGAAACACGTGTTTTGACTAACTCAAATTAGGTGATCTAACAGGTGCTACTCATCTAAACATATCAATAGTCATTATGAGTATGCAATGTTTTGAATTTTGAAAGTTTCACATACCACTCGTAAAATCTAGCCTATGTTAGTTTAAATTTCTTCAAAAATGATATCAGGTGAGTGTTGAATTTTCCATGAATAATATATTTTTGGAGAATATTATACATTACGTGGTACGACTCAACATTTTAGAGAGTCTGAGCAACATAAAATCTCATAACATGAAGTAGTCATTGAGATTGCATACCTAAAACATATGATAATGATATTTTCTTTTGATGTTAATTTTTTTTAGCATTAAATGTATCTAACCTCTTTTTAATCCACAACTTAAACCCATAACCTCCTAATCACACGATGACAACTCTTAATGTTATTAAGAACACAATAAAAATTTATATTTCAATGTATAACAAGACTAATGTTACAATGAACTTCCATAAATTTAACAATTTTCAGTTTTTTCTGACTATACAATAGTGTTACATAGATGCAGAAAATTAGAGTAACATAAATGTTATATGCACATAACATATACATTTTTGGACAAATTGTCATTTGTATTCTCTACTGGACAAGCCATGGAGCATTTCTTCTTGAAATGTACATTGATTGATAGGATGGCAACTCGAGCAGGACGTGCTGCAGTTTCAGCTTTAAAGTTCGGAGAAGCTTACATTTGGTGCACGGAGTGTTTAGTTTCATGGTAACGAAGATGTTTCTGCTGTTAAAAGATTGAATTCTCGTTCTAAGGTCCACGAAGACTTGTTCTGATGGTTGACGTTGTAGCCGTACTCCAGTAAGTATCCGCCATAGGTGATCATAGATATAGTGGCTCTACAGAATCAAAGTAGATAGATGAGTTAGAATTCCGAGGATCCATCAAATTTTCTATGCACAAACCAGAAGAATTTACTGAAACTTGGAATACGATGATATAACATAGCAATAGATCTTTCAGTAAAGCATACATGCTACAAAAATGTCACATTGTGAGTTAATACACCAGCTTTTTTAACTACCCCACCCCCATCCCCAAATTCCAACCTCAGGAGGATCAACGACATTCTCACTTACCATCCACGTGACTCGAAACAGGAGTAGCATTTAAGGATAACACAACAATCCTTTGAAAAAAAAATTGTTCAAGAAACCCCTTTCCCTTTAAAAAAAAACTTTGAATGTTTTAAGAAATCGAAGATGCTTGGATTACTTGGCAAGCAGCTTCTTTGAATATGCAGATCAGATAACTAATAACTCGAGCATTGTTTTCTTGTCGACACCTTGAGCTGGGGAGGTTAGTGTGCACGTAACTTTACCCCCTACCTTGGGAGGTAGAGGGATTGTTTCCGAATTACTATTATTATCAAAAACTAAAGAATATGCATTGCGACATTTATTCTCATTGGAATATCGGTAGCTCATAGCCAGAGGCTTGAAAATTTTATCACAAAATTAGAGCGAACATTATAGGAACCCCTATAAAAAAGGACCTTCAACATTTCTATGGAAGTTCAAAATTTTAAAACTGCTTAACAACAATTAACACAATCCAAATAGATGCACAATGATTAACCATGTGCCACATAAATAGATACACAATCAAGTTTTCTCACCTTAGTACCACATGTTCAGGTGTTGCTGTCTCGTCAAATTTGTCTATTTTGCGGATCGACGTATTACTGCATGTAGTATTTACGAAAAAAGTTTGATGAGAGAAATTTCACCGAGATTTATTTCATATGGCTTGAAAAGTAGGCTAATAAATGTCCCATAGAAGACTACAGAAGACAATTTAGCTTGCCTTTGTTAAATACGTACCAATTTAGTATATGTCAAAAACGTCAAATAGTTGGTATACTGTGTGGATCGAATACAATACCTTCTCACTCCAGCCGGGACAGCACGATGTAGTATGCAATGCTGAGCAGGATCCAGGGCATCGTTAATAGTATGAGGTACTTTTATTGATCCTAGAAGACCAGAAGACCTTGTACAATTTACAGTAGAAGTACGAAGAGCAACAAAAAAAGCAAAGTAAATTAGGTCTAATTCTTGGATTACGAAATAGAGATGTGCATACTGATGTAAGAACTAATTCCGGGAAAAGGTGAAAAATTCTAATAGCCAAATGAGCCCGTCAATTACATTCTAAAAGAAGACAAGAAAGTGAAATGAGGATAAGAAAGGGAAATAAAGATATAAATTTTTGCTCTCTAGCCATTAGCCAATGTTTGGATTCAAGATGCTTATACAATCCTAAATGATGTTGGTGTCCATGCTTATTGCACTTGGGAAATTGAGTTCTCACCTTTGATTTTGGGGTGAACCCAAAGAGAAAACATGAACAGAACCAGAAGAACTAGTTGCAAGAAGAATATCTGGAAGTTCTGCCGCTGGCGCGAATGACAAAGAAAAGATATTTGAAGAGTACGATCCTCTCCTGAAGCTATATGACTGCCAATGGAAACGATCAGATCCATTAAGATGCTAAAATAACAATCAATCAAAAGGCATAATTCAAGTGAAGTTTTAACACAGAAGCATCAATTACCAACAATGTAATAACATGTAACATAACATATCGCAAGTAAAACAGCACTTTCTCACTAGGTAGCTACTTATTTTTTTTATACGGTAATTACTTTAACAACCTGTTAATCGTTCTCATTTATCCCAAATAGGACTTGATATTTTTAAGATATATTGTTTAGAAAGAAAGGTAAAGTCATATTTGCTGGAACTGCAAAGTGAACTATTTCATACACAGTTCATCTCTTTTCAATGTTTGTCTAGTTTTGACTTGCCACGAAGTTTAAGAAAACTCCGTACAATGTAAGATTACTTGTACAAAGTAAACTTCATACATGAGTTTGCAGTTAACTCTGCAGTTCAAACATTGTCCCTCCGTTTCAATTTGTTTGTCAGGTTAACTTGGCATGAAGTTTAAGAAAATAAAGAAACTTTTGAATCTTGTGGTCTTGAATTAAAAATATGTAGAATATACCAAAATGCCCTTTAACCTTGCGGTCTTAAACATGTTACATGGAAAATTGAAATTAAATGGTTACCAAGATAAGGAAAGGAACATTCTTTTTGAAACAGACTAAAAAGGAAAGACTAAAAAGAAAAGTAAGACAAACAAATTGAAACGGAGGGAGTATTATTAGTATCACATTTAGATACAAATGTTCTCGAGGATTCACCTTGGTTGCATCTGAAACAAGATGAACTCTGATCATGGTCCCTTGTTCAGATGCTGTTGCAATGTGAGTTCCACCTGATGAAAGACTCAAGACAGCCAATGGTGAGCGATGAGCATCTATCTGCATTTTATAACAGCAACCGAGATAAGAAAAATCCCACCATCTTGTAAAGGAAAAGAAAGAGAAAATGATGGTTAAATAGTTGGTTCAAAACTAGGAAAACGCTGAACTCCTCAAAGTTATGATGTATAACATCTCAAATCTGTTGATCTTACTAAAGATGATTGCGTAATATCAAATGCATAACAGTAAGAAACACACCTCACAGTGCAAACGGAGGTCGGAAACATTATAGACTAACAAAGATCCTTTGGTTTTACTTGCTGGAAGGGCCAAAAATGAACCATCCAAGCTGGGTGAAAATGCACAAAGTCCTAAAAATTGAAACAAGAAATCGTTGATAAGAAATGTGCTAGCCCAACTGGAAATTTTATAGCATCCACTTCATTAAACATAAACTTGAAAGATACAACACAGTGACTTCTTTTATTCTTTCCTTTTCTGTTGATCTTTTTAGGCGGGATGGGGAAACTCATATCAATGATTATTTGAGTCATGTTCTAATCCAATCTAGTATACAAGATTGACAGTGAGCCATTAAAACTTGAACAAAAAACTTTCAAACAGACCTTATCAAAAACTTTCAGACAGACCTTTTGGATTCGGCACCGTATCAATTGTGTCCAGTATTTTAAGACTATTTATATCATAAACAAATGTCTTCTCCTGCAATATGACAATCAATCTGCAAATTCAAGGACATTGTTTTGAAAAAGAATCGACAAGGAAAAAATAACAAAATATGAGTTGTTAATCAAGATTGACAAAAGTTTTTTTTTATTTTTTGAACTAATTGACATGCTTATTTCCACACAAACACCGTTTGTTCATTTAATACAATTATGCAGAACCCCAAACAGATGAGCAAATGTGTTATGCTGCAGAGTACTGATAGCCTTACTGCAGAGATTGACAAAAGAATTGCTTGGCATTAACAATCAAGTTACAAAGACAAAATATATCTTTTCTGTTCTGATTCAGAATCAAAGTGCATAGTTCATAATACAGGGAAAAAGAATCCTAACAGCCACAAGAAAAACAATTCATTTGGCTTTACTTTCCTTATTAGTCCGTTAAAGAAGAATGTGTCTTTCCATTTTTTGGCAACTCATCAATTCTAACTTTCCACATGACATGTTTAAGACCACACGATTAAAGCGAATTTTGGTACATTCTACATATCTATAGTTTATTAAACTCTATGCTAAGTCAAAACTAGACAAACAAATTGAAACAGAGGGAGTGTGTAAGTCTTTCGTTGCAACAGGACATTTTAATTAGTATGATCTCGAGACTCAGACTAATGATAGTAACCATTGTCAGTTCAATGAGAACAAAAATATAGTATCAGCTAGCAGAATGAAATAAGGAGATTGCTTTTGCATCTCAGCCAGGATGAGACTATTGTCTGTGCATTTCAAAATGAATTCTTATAGATTGTTTAATTTCTTTTATTAAAATAAAGATATGGAGAAGACTTTTGGTATATTTCACATATCTTTAGTTTTAAGACTACAAGATTCAAAAGTCGTCTTACTTTCTTAAGCTCTGTGTGCACAAGTCAAAACGAGACAAACAAATTGAAACGGAGGGAGTAAAAGTATGAATGGATTGTCATTATGGATAGAATAGAATCCACTTTCTTTCTAGGCAGTTGGAATTTCTTAACTCGTTCAGCTAGATTCAAGTCAATAGTTTAGCATTATCATGCAAGAAACTCCACCTTCGATAAACCAAAAAGGCAATCAACCTGCAGGAGTATAGCTTTATTCAATCTAATCTACAACTTTCTTTGAATTAAAAAAGTTTACCCCTCTAAAACATCAAACTCTGAATACTGTCATGCAAATGAAATTCGACCAACAAGAATGTTCAACGAGTCAAATGTAGTTTACCTTTTCTTATTCATGCGAACAGCAAGGATAGAAGTTAAGAAGTTAAGTTCCTCAAGAGCTACTCCAGTCACAGTATTAAACAAACACAGTCTTCGAGGTGACAAAGACGGCTGTTGAAACGACACAGGTAGTAAGAAACTCATCGGAAATCTAGTAGATCAATGAATAGTTCAAAAGGACTACAATTAGAGCATAGTAAATTACGAAACCTGTTCACCAGCTCCAACAATTGCGAGAAGGCTTGAGCTGAACAACATTTCTACAATAATAAATGCTCCAGCAGCTACCAAAAAAAAATCAATTTGTAAGGACATTAAAGCTAACTTGTATCCCAAACTTTGTAATGCAAATGCAACAAAAAAGATCATGATGTTAAAGATTGTTATATCCCGTAGGTTCCATTTTGACACTAAATATTTAAACTTTCAGCTGGATATTGATTTACCAACTACAAAGAAGCAACAAAACAACAATAACTACACATCAATCTCAAACAAGTTCCAGTCAGCTATACCCCTTAAATAAAGAGACCATTATTATCTGAATTTCCTTCTAGCTGATCTATACAATAAAGCAACTACACTTAAAAGTTGTGCAACTTTCTGATTTTTCAAAAGTATTTGAACTTGGTAAATTATGGAACCTGTTCACCAGCACCAACAATTGCGAGAAGGCTTGAGCTAAACAACATTTCTACAAATGATGAATGCTCCACAAGCCCTCGGGACTTGACACTTGGACACTAGAAAGCTTGCCCCGGGTCCTTCGTTTGGAACTGTCCTTTTTCTTTCCAAAGAGGAATCCCTCCTTGCTTTCCCTCCTTTGACATGTGCCAAACTCCACTTTTGTTGTTGCCTCTTGGCAGGTAGAATGATGCATTCAAGCTTGGTATCGACAACCAAGACACCCTTATCTATCGAATGAATCTTCAAACCCCGACTTCAATCACGGTTTCCAGTTGATTTGTCTCAGGTGACAGGGGCAGGTTAACACTTCATAAAATGCGCTTTGACAGCAGCTACTAAAAAAATCAATTTGTCACGATACTGACGCTAACTTGTATCACTAACTTGCACCCAAGGTGTGGGCATGTGGCTTGGTGGTCAATGGGGTGGATCAAGAACCATGAAGTTGAAATCCTACCAGAAGCAAAAACACTAGGTGATTTATCTCTCTGAGCCTTAATCGATAGAGTTACCCTAAGAACTAGTCAAAGTACGTGCAAGCTTCCCCAAACACCACGATTATATAAACTTTGTAACACAGATGCAACGAAAAAGATCATAACTTTAAAGATTGTTATATCACATATGTTTCCATTTTGACACTAAATTATTTAACTTTTCAGCTGGATATTGATTTATCAACTACAAAGAAGTAGCAAAACAACATTAACTACACATCAATCTCAAATAAGTTCGAGTTAGCTATACCCTTTAAATAAAGATACCCTTTTTATCTGAATTTTCTTCTAGCTAAATCTTTACAAGAAAACAACTAAACTTCCTAATTTCTCCAAAATATTCAAATCAAAATCAAAACTTTATATTCTTTAAAGAAACCCTTTTTAGCTCATAACTAAATACTGAACAAAAAATATTAAAAAAAAAAAAAAAAAAAAGCAGATCGCTACTTACCTCTTTCATAAAGAAGTCTTCCAGTATTACAATAAAAAATTTTGAACCCTTCCCTTGTTCCAATTGCAAAGCAACTAAATAAGGCAACAAAAAAAAATTAAAAAAAAATATTACAACAAATAGCTAAATCAAAATTGAGAAATCATTAATACCCACAAAAAAAATTCTTGTAAAATTGATGATTACCTGTTGTCTTGATTGAAGGAAGCACAAAGAATTGGGTAAGAAGAGGGTTGATTTGCCATCTGATTCTAAAGTTTTTTTTTTCTTCAAGAAAATAAATTTGCAGAGAAAAAGCTTGAAGATGCAGTAAACAGAGTTTAAATAGTTTTTTGTTTTTGTTTTCTCAAACATGCCCGCTAATTATACTCGATTAATTTGGATACGTATACAAGGCTTTTTTGGCAAATTACAGAAATCACATACTTTTAACGTAAAATTACAGTCTATTTCCTAAAAGTTTATAATTACAGAAATCCCTCAAACAAATACAATAATATAAGCGCTGATACATTAATTTGATGTACGAGATACATTAATCGTTACGTAAAATACATTATATTTTATACATGATACACTAATCTGGTATATATTTTATACATAATACACTAATCTGATGTGCGAGATACACTAATCTGATGCACGAAAATGAGGGATTTTGGAGATTTGTAAAACTTATTGGGGATAATGATAATAAGTAAACTAAAAGGTGGATTTCTATAATTTTTCCTTTTTTTAAGGGTGGTGATTAGAGCCGTCAATATGGGCTAAGCCTGTTGGGCCAATCTGGCCTAACCCGTAATTTGATAGGGCTAGACTACGATTTTTTGAGCCCATTTAAGAAAAGAGTTTTTTAGTCTGATCTAAATAAACCTGTCAATTTGTGGGGTTTGAGATATATGAATAGGGCCGGTTCGTGGGTCAATAAGATTAATTTAAAATAAAAATAAAATAGAGTATTAAAAATAACAAGAATTTAAACTCAAAATCTTTTTTAAGTTTGAAATATTACAATTTAAATACAAATTATGTTTATAAAATATGAAATACATAAAATAAAAATTCTCTAAAATTTGTAGGGATTCACTACATAAGTCATAGCTTATGAAATATTGTCATAGTTTTTGTGTTTTTCTATGATTATTGGAAAACAAATAGATTAATATTTCTATTTAGCTATTTATGTTTTTGCTTGAAATCAAACTTAATAAATATTATAAAGATAATTTTATTTGTGTATTTGATTAACAAGTGGTGACATAAGTTTTTCTCTAACTAAATTAAAAACTTAGAGACACTTAATTAAAAGGTATCAAATATTTATATTAGATCTCGACTAACTCAAATACACGCATATAGGACCCATTATTTAGGGATTTGACTAAGGAGTGTCGATATCTACATTAAGCCTCCACTAATTTGGATATGCACATAGGCTCATTTTTAGGATGTCAATCTGATTTTTATTATATTTGGGATGAAATTCAAGACATCTGATGAGTAGAGGATCACAATCTATGTTAGAAAGTTTGGAAAAAATGATCTCTTTTGAGTATGCATCCAATAATTTTGATAAAATTAAATTTATTTATAAAATAATAATTTTAGTCTTCGTTAACTATATATCAAACTTTATTTTTTAGAATTGATAAGATGAATTAATGTTATTTTTTATTTATTTCTAGAATGAGGTGCAGTTTTTTAAGATGTAGTTTGCTTCTCCTTCTTTTCTATTTTTTATATATATATATATATAATTCTTTTAATAGCTATTACATTTTATTATTATTATCAAAGCTTGAATGATTAATATGATCCGGTTAAATTGTTGAGCCTGTGCGCTCATCTATGAAGGATAAATAGCTTGGTTATGATGTGAAGTCAAAGAGAAATAAACAACTACTATTAAAAATCATGAACATGTCATTATTGTCATAATTATAATAAAATTTTAGTATTGAACAATTTCGATTGACGTAAAAAGTTTGAAATTATTTTTATGTATAATATTTGTATATTGAATAGAAAGTTACGTATTTTTAAACGAGCAGTCAAATATGTAAATAATTTTATTTGGGCAAAGTTCATCTAGTTGGACATCAAAAATTTAGTCCACTTCATTAGCCCAAAATTTACGATCTTCATTTGTGATCAAGTCTGGCGATGAAATGTGAATCAAGATCATAAGTGATCGATTTCAAGTTTTTCATTAGTGAAAGTTGAATCTTAAGCCCGAATTCGTTACAATCATCAAATTATTTGTGATGACCTAACAAATTCAAGGGCAAACTATTCAATCAAATCTGAAATTTATCAAGTTCAAGATCAAGCATTAGAACTTATTACTTTTTTGTCTTTTTTTTAAATCTCATTTGGTATTGGATATTTGGATTGAATTTTTTTTGTGTTCGGTAAAATATTTTAAGAGGAAGAGATAAAGATATTTTTAAATTAGTAAATGATAGGTAATTTTTGTATTTCCTAGTATTTCAGTTTGCAATTCCTTAATCTCAAACAAATAACCAAATTAACCAAGTTCTTAATCACCTTCAATTCGTCTTTGGTGACATCTAGTTCACAAACATTGATCTTTGACCATTGGCAAAATCAACTTCATTTTCATCATTCTTATAAAATCGAGTTATAAGTAATAATGCACCATCATGAGCATTGTACCATAACATAAGGACATAAATACGTGATATAGCTAAGTCAGAAGCGGAACCAGGATTATGAGTTTGAAGATTCTAAATTTTAGGACAGAAGAGAAAAAGATATTGTAAAATATGCTTTCTTAAAAAAAAAAACTTTTGTTGATTAACACAATGTGAAAGACATTTGCACCACCACTTCCTTACCCCTGAACCTGTCTATCAATTTTGTTAGGGGTTTCACAACTTAACATACATACATATTTATTTATTTAATTTTCTAATAAAATACAGGATTTTTGAAAAAGCTAGTAGGTTCGTCTGAACCCACGGACCCCACCTAGTTTCGCATCTGAGATAAGTTGTGATCGTACATCGAAGTTGGTTGCTAAGTCGATTTGTTCTAAATTTGGAGATTTTAATGGAAAAAAGAGTGAACAAGATAAAGAGTACGTCATTCATTATTACCGATGAATTCCTGAAATTTTGTATTATAAAAAATGATTTTTCCATTAAACTTTCTTCGTGTGAAAACATTATTAATTTTTCTTCTCTTACCGATACAATCAAATCAAACTATCTGACCATTTTTCAATGAGAAATTCCAATGGAAAAATTGTAATTTTCTAATTGGATTATAACTTTGTTTACACTTTATGGCAAATGATCCAGAAAATGTTTAGATATATATCATGAGTTGGGGCAGTATGCCTTTGGGGAAAAGCTTGGGCTATGGTGATGCTCCCAATAAGTAATTGTCGAAATTGGCGTTGACATTGTTTATATGGTGAATTTGGGAAATCGTGGAGAGGCTTGCAGAAGACTTTAGAATACGTTAGAATATATTTTGGAATGCTTTAGAATACTCTAGTGTTGGATATAAAATTCAACATAGATGTCTTGAACGCATTTATGCACCGTTCTTGAAGGTGAATTTGACAGTATTTCTTCAAAATTTATCTTCTTCCCCTTCATTGCAATTACACAGAGGCATAAATAAACAGAGAGGAAAAGGGTATTGAGAGGGGAAATAACAAAGACGGAAAAAAAACAAAGAGAAGGGAAATAACAGAGACGAAGGTACAAAAATGAATTTCAAAAATAACGACTTATATATGTGTCATAACTTGCAAATAGGCCCTCCCACTTTTTAATTTAACAGATAAATCCTTGATAAAGTTGATATTCTTAAATTAATTTATAAATTGCATTTAGAATACTATAAATCATAATAACTAAAAATGTATAATAATGAAATTAAAATTTAAAACCCTATGGCCAAAAAGAAATTTTTTATTGACTCCCAAAATTTTACCTGTGCCACTATAAAAACGATTACGATAAAAAATAAGATTTGATTAACTCTTCATATTTCATTTGTTCCACATTAATTAGAATAGAGATAGTAAAAACATTTTCAATAGTTAAAAAGGCATTTTGTATAATTTACAAGCTTGTAAATTGCGTTAAAAATACTATAAATCACAATAATTAACAACTTCTATTTATAACCAAAGAAAATATTTGATTAACTCTCAATATTCTATTTATGTTATATAAATTGAAAATAAAAAATAATATATACTCTCCTCTGTCTAACAATAGTTATCTACTATTAATAGACTTGGCATACCTCCACACCCCTTAAGAAATAATAAATAATAGGGGTAATATTACTATTTTATCCTTTTCTTTATTAAATTTAATGCTTTGAGAAATGTCTTAAATGATAAATAATAATTTAATAACAAGGTAAAATAGATACAAAATATAAATTATCTCTTGATTTTCTAAATTGCACAAGTATTATAGGAGAACTATTTTTAGTATAGTAAATAACTATTGTTGGACAGAGAGAATAGTATTTTTACGAAATAAATTTATTTACTTCTCTTTTCACTTCCCCATTCTTTGTTATTCCTTTAAAATGAATACTTTTACGGAGGGAATAATATTTTTACGAAAGTAAATTTATTTGCATCTCCTTTCACTTCCCCATTCTTTATTATTACTTAAATATATACTTTTACGATTAGAAAAAGAAACTCAAAAAATGGTCAATGGCTTTAATTATAATTTGTTTTTGACGAGCTTGTCAAATACATAAATGTGTTAATATGTAAATAGAATATACATAGATATATTTAAATCTCTAGATCTAAATTTAGATACATTGTTCATTTTTGAATTAGTATTATGTTCTTTTTTGAAAAATTGACTTTAAGGAGTCATTTGGTGTGACGTATAAGGTATCCGATGTCTTTTTTTCAAATGGCCCAACTCTCACAAATAATGCAATACTTAAGGGCATGATGTGACACAACAAATAAGTTTAACTTTCCAATGATGTGAGTTTTTAGCATGATACGTTGCTCCTGTCATAATTTTAGTTCTCGTGTTTTATATATTTAGGGTTTTCTTCTTGTTTTATTATTATTTTCCGAGCAGAAATGATATTTGACTGGCCAAATGAGAACGAAATTAAGTTTAGATCAAACGAGCAGGTCCGTATCGTTATTTAAGACATTTAAGAAAAAGAATCATGTCATTTCACTATCGTATAAGAAAGTTACAGCTCTTTTACCAAAGGCAAGCAACATAAAGAAAGTTATTAATTATTTAGTGCAAAAAACTATATTTACTCATAAAGATTGATACTTGAAGAGGATTATTTACATTAGTCCCATAAACTCCTAAAAGTGTACTTTTATCAAACATACCAAACTCCTATTTTCACACCATCTAAAGAAAACCAACAAATTAAAAAAAAAAAAAAAAAAAAAAAAAAAACTTTCTTTGTCTTCTCCAACATGCTTTTGATAGAGTTAATTGTGGTACTAACTTATAAAAATTTGAAAAGAATTAAATACCTATGTTCAATTTCTTTTCCTTTTGGATATTTTGCTATTACGAGACGAGGGTCCTCGGAAATAGCATCTCTACCCCATAGAGGTAGGGGTAAGGTTTGTGTACATCATACCCTCTCCAGACCCCGCTGATATTTTGCTATTATCTTGGACCGGAAAGCTCCATGGCATGTGTGTCATAGTCATCATCCATCATCCCAAACATGTTCAAATGATCATGATCATTGTCATCATATCCAAGAGGCACCATAGAATGTTTAGTCTGAGTTTTGTTACTGTTTTTGGTTAGAGAAAAGCCATCATAGTTATGAGATGCAGCCCATTTTTCAGCAAGGCCATCGCCTTCGAGCATTCGGACCAACTCAGACATCTTGGGACGGTGGGACGGTAGGTATTGAGTACAGAGTATAGCCACTTGTAGCATCTCCCCTACGTCGATCCTGTCGTAGTTGCTCCCAAGCTCTCTGTCGATGAGAGCTTCGACGTTCTTCTCATGCTGCATTTTCTTAACCTGCACTTGTTGTTAAGAAGCAGTTCATGAGAAAATCTAAGCAAGACTCTATTTGTTAAAACCTACATTTGCTCAAACTCTACAAAAATGTTGTTGCAGCTGTGTCGGATTATCAAAAAATGTTGTTGCAGCTGTGTCTACATTTTGAAGAGTCCGCCCAACAAAGGTTAAAAAATCACTAAATAAGTGATGTTACTGGAGCTCCATTTTTCACTTTTATTTAAAGGAAATATTGGTTGCTCAGACTCTTCAAAAATGATAACGCATGCGTATCGAAGCCTTCAAAAGTAGTGCATTTTTGGAGAGTTCGAGCTACATAAAATTCAATAACTAGTAGATGAATAAAACAGCATACATACCCATTCAAGTACTGCTCCTTTCTGGTTTACTGTTTTTCCCAATTCAAGAGCTCTCATCCCAGTTATAAGCTCTAATAAGAGGATACCAAATCCAAACACATCCGTTTTCTCGGATGATTGACCGGTGGAAAGGTACTCTGGCGCAATGTGGCCAACTGTTCCACGAACAGCTGTGGTAACGTGAGAGTCAGCATGATCGAGGAGCTTTGCAAGGCCAAAGTCCCCGACAACAGCTTCACAGAAGTCATCTAATAGGACATTTGCCGCCTTCACATCTCTGTGGATTATCTTCGGATCACATTGCTCGTGGAGGTAAAGAAGACCTCTAGCAGCTCCAATTGCAATTCTCTTCCTAGTATTCCAATCTAGTGCTGGTTTTCCTGTCATCGCAAAAAATGGATTAAGAATGTGTACATTCCATCAATTTTTTTTTACGACCACGTGACATGTTTAAGACCACAAGATTAAAAGACATTGGTACACTCTCCATATCTTTAGTTTAAGACTTCAAGATTCAAAAATCATTCTTTACTTTCTTAAACTCCGTGTCAAGTCCAAACCAAACAAACGAATAGAAACGAAGGAGTAGAATGTGTAAGGCATGCGATTGGCTGAAAGGAGTACACAAGGTGTTCACCTCTAAGTCTTGATGCCACACTGCCATTAGACATGAAAGGATACACGAGAAGTCTCTCGTTTGGGGTAGCACAATAACCAATTAACCTGAGCAAATTTCTATGTACTGCCAAGCTTATTAGCTCCAATTCCGTCCGGAACTGTGATTCTCCAGCAGTTCCACTAATATCTTTCAATCGTTTCACCGCGACCAACGAGCCATCCCCCAACTTTCCACGGTAAACATTGCCAAATCCTCCAGCACCAAGAATGTTCTTGGAGCTGAAACTGTTTGTCGCACGTTGAAGTTCTTTAAATGTGAAGCTTCTGAGATTCCCTAGTCTAACTAGATCCTCCTCTTGCATATCTGGAACAAAAATACGAAACCTAAATACCTTTGGACCGTCATCAAATACACAAAATGCTACTAAGACTCACCATTAATGTTCAGAATAGACTGTTTCCTGTTTTGGTTCCTTTTCCAAATTATGAATCCGAATCCTAAGAGGAAAAGAGAAATGAAGCTGATACTAAGTCCCATTGCAATGGCTAGTCTTTTCGAGTTTTGCTTACCTGGTTACAACAGAAAGAAGTTTAAGAGTTACATCGAATTAATGTCTAAACATTGTTGAATCATGAGAAATTTTTCTTAACTTTTACCGGTAGAATCAATGTCAAACGAAAGGGGCATCAGGTTCACCGATCCAAAGCAAGTCTCAGCAGAGTGATTTCCACAAATCAAAGGGTTACCCACGACACTTCAAAAACATTAAGGATTAAAAATAAATCACAATAAGAACTTAAACAAGATGATTTCTATGAACAAAACACACACAATTATAATGTAACATAAAAAGAGTTAGGCAGAGAATTCATACTTGAAAGTTCTGGTGGGAAATTTCGGAATAGGTCCACTCAGATTATTGAAAGACAAGTCCCTGAAAGAATAAGAGGTTGACAAAATCAGAACATACTATTCGACAACGAAAACAACAACGCCTCAGCCCATAACAAGTTGGGGTCCGCAATATGAAACCCCACATTCATTTACGTTCATTGAATGTCATCGTCATACTAAATAAAATAAAATAAAAGTGAAGAATCAGTTAGAACATAATAAGACCCCTAACCAGAACCACTATTCAATGGCAACGACGCCGACAACGCCTCAGTCCCAACCAAGTAGGGGTCGGCAATATGAATAGCCACTTTCATTTAAGCTCATTGCATATCATCGTCATACTAGATTAAATAAAATTGAAATATAATTTCAAGAATATAATAATAATAATAATCCTGAACAGAACACACTATTCAACAACAACAATAACGCCGACTCGGTCCCAAACAAGTTGGGATCAGCGATATGAATCGCCACTTTCATTTAAGTTCACTACATATCATTGTCATACTAAATAAAATAAAAGTAAAATATAAGTTAAAATATAATAATACCCCTGATCAGATTCATTTCCTTTACACAAAAACAGAACACACTATTCGATGACAACAAATACAACAACAACGCCTCAGTCCCAAACAAGTTGGGGTCCGCAACATGAATCTCCACATTCATATAAGTTCATTACATATCATCGTCATACTAAATAACATAAAAGTGAATAATAAGTTAAATTATAATAATACCCCTAAACAGAACAAACTATTCAATTTCCTTTAACACAAGGCTGATTCAAGAAAGTGACTAGATAATTCCAATTCTCAGGACAATCAGACAAAAGAATAAAACAAAATGAAACAAAAGTCATAGATTTAAGGAAGCAATACTCACAAGAAAGCAAGCTGAGGGACCCTGGCTAAAGAAAGAGGAATAGCACCAGACAAGCTGTTGTTGTTCAACCTTCTACTCCATTACAAGACAAACCCCAGAACAAGACATTAAAAAAAAAAAAAAAAACATATAGTCAAAGAATAAGATAGCACTTAAACATTGTCTACATGAAAAAACAACACTTAAAGGAAAAAAGTACTCAGAAAAACAAGAGATAATGGTAAAAACCACACTTTGAAGTATCACGATTTCGCACGTTTTCTACCTAAACTATCATGTGTTCATTTTTCCTTCTTAAACCATCGCCAACTATTTATCAAAACACACATCGACTATGAGATGGCAGTGAGATATGTTTTAGGTGATAATTTGTAGCAAACTCGCAAAAACGTGATACTTCATGTGTGTTTTAGACCATTCAACTCTAAAAACATAATCTTGACAATCACACAAAAATGAAAATTTTGAAAGTTTAATACACTTACAGATACTGAAGACTGTTTAACAGACCCAAAGAATCAGGAACATGACCAGAGAAATGGTTATTAGACAGATCCAATGTTTCAAGATTAGGAAGTTTCCCTAGCTCTCTTGGAATATGCCCAGAAATATTGTTGTTTTGCAATAAACTACACAATTTTCAACATACAAGAAAAATTAACCAAATGGGGTCATCAAAATTTGAAATTACATACAACAAAAACAATAAAAAATTGTCTCTTACACTTGTTTAAGGTTTGTAAGATTTGATATCATCCCAGACAAAACCCCAGATAAACCTTGACTTGGAGCTCCTCTACAAACAAAAAAAAACACTTTTTTAGTTGATAAAACAGTAAAAGTTTCAATCTTTAACAACCAATATTATCATATAGTACCATAAAATTCCAAAAAAAAAAAATAATACTATTATACATACAGTGCAATAACAAGATTTTCAGAAGAACAACTGATCATAGCCCAACTACAAGGATCAACAGAATCTTCATCCCAATTACTTAAAGCTCCTTTTGGGTCATCCAAACTTCTCCTTATAGCAATCAAAGCTTCCACTATACATCAAAACAAAAGATCAAATTTTGAAAACCAAAAACTGAAAAATAAGCAAATGGGGTTCTTTTTTTTTTTTTTTTTGTTTACCTTCATGATTCCTGGCTTCATATGAAAAACAAAGAAAAGGGTAAAACAGAAGCAAAGAGAGAACAAAAATCAAGAAAATGGTAGCCATTGATGATTTAAAAAAAAAACCAAGAAAGTGAAATCAAATGATTCAACACATACATTAAGCAAACCTCGTGAATTTATTTAACATTATGGTTCATATAAATGATTAAAAATTGTGTCTTTTTTCAGTCAAAAACTAAAAAAAAAAGTGAGAGAGAGTGTAAAGGAAAAGAAACAGGTTCTTTATCAGTCTGTCTATTTTGTTGGTATTTGTACCAACTCTGTTTCTCCTTTTGCTTTATCTGAGTTTGTTTGTGGTTTTTTTTTTCAAATATTTTTTTACTAATTTTTTTGTACTGTGTTTTTGGTGTAAGAGAATCAGGTGAGAAGATGATATGAAGAAAATCAGTGAAAGTGAGAGGACTCAGAGAGAGGGAAGAGATTTTTTTTTTTTTTTTTTTTAAGCTCAGAATTTGAGAGTGACAGCAATATGCCTACTGAGAGAAAAAAACAATGGACCAATCTCTTCTCTCCCTCTTTAATTTGCGAACGTTCGAGATTTGTTTTGAGGTTCGATAAAATTTATTTTTCAGATCGTCCTTCATTGAGATAAAGGAAGGTGGATTCTATACAAATGAATTGAATTTGAAATATCTGATTAAGAATGGAAGATTACTTATCTGGTACACCTTTCTCTTTAAGAAGATTAATTTTTTCTGTTCCAAATGGTATTAGCATTCAGAGGAGGAGCTAAGAATTGAAGCTTATGGATTTGGAATTGTAGTTATTTTGAGTTATTGAGTTTTAAACTAGTGATTTGTACGTATTCAACGGACTTTCTAAGTCAAATAAAAGATTGTATTAAAACTATTGAGTTGGATATTCGAACTCGTTTTCTCAATTCTAGCTCCAACATTGTTTGTAAAAGGGTTCGACATAATTAAAATGATGATGAAAAGTCTCACATTATACATATTAATGAATTTTCTAAGATCAATACAAGTATTAAAGCCTATTAATGAATTATTTAAGATTGATACAAGTATTAGAGCCTGTTTGGATTGACTAGTTTTTGGTAATTTTTATCATTTCTAGCCTGAAATTTACTTATTTAAAAATAGTTCATAAATTCATTCAAACACTAAAAAGGAAATAAATGTTATTTTGATTTTTAAAAAATAAAATAAAATAAGTCAATCTAAATAGACTCTTGACTAAAATATTGAATTCAGTCGAACTCATAACCAATATTCTAGCTTTATTCTAATTTATACTGAAATTCAACTATATTCAAATTGACACGATAAAGGAGCCCCTATTTTTTTAATCAAAGACGATAACATACTCAAATTTTAAATTTAAAATTCTAATTAAAAATGAATAAGTATTTTTCTTCACTTTTCACCATAATATTTACCATAAAAAAAATCATTAATTGTTTATTTATAGGAAACAAGTAAAGGCAAAAAGAAGAAAATGTGTGAAGAATTTTTGTGGATTTATTGTAAGAAAAAAGAGAAAACACACTGTTTTGGTTCTGCAAGTACTACTCTACTACTCTATATATAATATTGTTCTTTCTGATAGTCTACTAAGAAAAGACTTGACAATAGTATATAATTATTAAACCTATATTTCCTTTTCCAATGTTTAATACTCTTAATTTAATTTATTTATTGTTTCAAGTTTATTTTGAATTTTTGGTGAAACTAATAAATGGTAAGTTGTAACAACCATTATAGTTCATTACTGTAATTTAACCTATTATAGAAAGTTATATACTCCCTCCTTTCCATTTGTTTATCATTTTTTATTTGATACGGAATTTAAAAATTAAATAAATTATAATTTTAAATTAAATATATATCATATACTTTTTAATTTTGTGATCTAAAATATGTCATGTAGAAAATTGAAATCAAAAAGTTATCGAAAAGAAAACAAATATTCTTTTTGAATAAATTAAAAACAAAGTATGATAAACAAATTGAAACAGAAAAAGTATATATAAGTGTAGCCTTAACAAAATTATACCCTTTAAAAAATCGATAGATAAAATGTGTAGTTTAAAAAATTATTTTAATTTGATAAATGTCTCTTAAAAATGAACAATATTAAGAAGAAAGAATATAAAGATATAGTTGGAAAAATATAGTACTAATTTTTGTTTTGATTTTGTAAAGTGACACTTGTTTTATGACAATTTTTCTTTTATTGGTAAAATGACATTTATTTGAAATGAAGGAGTATATGCATATGCTGCTTATTAACTTACCATTAAAGATTTAGGTGAATTATTCCAATTTAAGTTTAAGGTTATATATATTTTTGGTTTGATGTAGGTATTAGGTAAAACAAGTACTAAGGTTGTGATTATAGTTTAGATAACTTATTCATGTAGAATTTCGTGATTATAAAACGATCCTAGATAATTAATCAGAAATTTTGGAGTTCAAGTCATGTGCATAGGAAAAAGATTCTAATAAAAAATGTTTTCTTCTTTAATAGATTTTATACGATACGAATTCAAATTATAAGGGAGTAAAGGGAATATCAAACACCACTAGAATGGAATAAAGTTAATCCTTCATTGGTTTAGTTACTTGATAAAGATAAAACACTTGAAAAAAGTTGTTGATATGACAAAATTTCATAAGTTAGTCAGAATAAAGTAATCCTCTTTGTAGGTGTAGTACTTTATTTACATGGATTTACTTATACATTCATTATTAAGGCTAATTAGGTATAATTGCTTATACTGTTTCTGTCATTATACAAAATTAGAAATATTCTCTCTTTTCAAGAAATTTTTATCACTTTTTTTTTCTTTAATTATGCTCTATTGAATAGTTAGTCAATAATAGGCAATTAGGGTCTTCGGGTAGGTGGGATAAATTTATATCATTAATTAATTATTGTATAAATTTATTTTAAATCTAATTCTAGAATGTTTTATTTTATTTTATCAAAATTGAAATTATTTTATCTCAATTCGTAGGTAAATGAGATAAATTTGTCGATTTTGTACAATAAAATTCTTTTTTTTTAAAGTTTATTATCTAGTGTCCAATATTCATTTTAGTAAATAGCTAACTTATATTTATGCTTGAAATTCTATTTTGTTATTTCTTTTGGTACTATAAATTTGTAGCCTTTTACGATCGAGTCAATTCATATTGTATAGTTTGTGTAATAAGAATTAACAATTTTGAAGTAAAATGTGAGATTATTTTTCTCATATAGATAATTGAATTTTCACTTTCGAAATTAATAATTTTGGGGTTGGTATAGTCTTAATTTTGAAATATTGTGTCTTTTCAATGGTATTACTCAATTTATTCACATTATTGACAAGAAGTAGAAGTTTTTATTTTTATTTTTTAAAACAAAAAAAGTAAAAGAAAAAGGGAAAAAGACTATTAGTTTATCACTAGGAGAACCAATTAATGATAAGCTTATCAAAAGCAAGTTATAATAGAAGCCATTAATTAAAAAAATCATCATTTTTTGAGTTTCTTTTCTCATTGGAAAAGTATGTATTTTAAAGTAAAAAAGAGTGAGGAAGTGAAAAGAGAAGTAAACAAATTAACCCAACACTTTTTCATTTATTTCAAAATTATTATGTAATGTATCTTTTGGACAAAATGAGTGTGTTATACTTTATAAATTTCTCACTTTTCAATTTTTATTTGAACGTAGGATTCGCTTAAGGTGTCATGTGCATTACTTCTTCAAAAAATTGTCAATCTTTCTTTATGATTCCTCCTCATCGGTCCACCCTCCATCATTCAACATCTTGGGTGATGTTTGCTTCCTAATCATCACTATACCGAGAGAATATTCAGATCTGATACATATATTTGTCACAATTTAAACTCATGACATGTATTGTTTGTTTTCGCCCAATTGATCTCATGAATTTGTCCTTAGGCATTGTCGAGTCCATAAACAATAGACTTTCTCCTTCAGTGGTGGACGCTTGAACACACAACCTTAAGGAATTTTTGCAACCCCACACAACCTTAAGGAATTTTGAACCTTTATATACAATGTAATTTTCCGGCAAACGGGTGTCGCTTAACACCCCTAGGGCCAAGCGCGGGTCTACCCCTGTTATGCTTCGTCTAAGATGATATGTGTCTCTCTGCTTTGAAAGTTTGTCAGTCTAGAAATTTATTAGCTTCTCTTTGACCTGCTCCCGTCAACCCACCTTTCAACACAAGTCACATATTCATATTACTTATGTTTTAATTAACACATTACGAAAAAAAGATATTTGATTTTCTTGATTATAGGGACGATATTTAATTATCTACCAATTTTTTTATATCAACTTAAACATTTAATTAAAATTGCAAGGGTAATTTTTTTTATTTTAAAGTAATTACTGACTTTTAATTTTCTAATATTTGGGATGAAAAAGTGGCAATAAAAAATTACTAATACACATGAGAGTTTATGTTCAATAGCTGTATTTCATTATTGGAGTAAGTCAATTACTCAAGATTTTGGAGATTTTTTTTTTCAACAGAAAAAAACTATAAAAGGAAACAATTTTCCAACAAACAAATATCCTTGTCCTTCTCAAATATCTTTTTTTCATTAGTTCCCATGTGGAGTATGACAAGGATAATGTATATGCAGCTTTATCTCTATCTTATGAAAATAAATAGATTATTATAGTTGATAGATTCTCGGCAATTAATGGTGTGAAATTAACAATTAATTAGCATGTACAATTTAGATTATTATAGAAATCTATAAACTTCAAGTATTGAATTTTCCTTTAATACAAAAACTAAGCAAAACTATTGAATTCGTCAAAATACATAGCTAATACTATAACTTCGCTCCTTAATATAGTGTTATAATATATTTACTTAAGATCGTTATAGCTGATTCTCGATATGAGGAAGTTTAGCATGTTGAGTAGGATAAAGGTATAATTTTTTTTAAAAAAAAGGTTAAAAGAGAAATATCTATTGGATCAAAAATCCAAATACTCAACAACATGCAAATTATTCCAAATTGATAAAATTCCAATTTTTTTGTCCCTTTAAACTCCTAAAACACACACACACACACACACAAAAAAAGTAAAGGAATTTGATCTCTTTTTTTCTTCTTCTTTTCAAATAGAGTTCATAGAATGTGGGGAATATTCCCAGCCCTCTCAACTAGCAATAGCACACTTGTTTTCCTCCACTAGATTATAAAAGAATTTATGTCATAATTCAAGTTATCGATATAACAGATTTCACGAATTTATTTCTCGAGTTATGCTATTATTGAAATTGAAATTAGATGTATCATTTGAACTTGTGTTATATTTTATAAAAGAAAAATAATTTTTCTCTCCGTTCTACATGAGATTCGTCTATACTTCTTCATAACTTTGTAACATGAAAAGTCTATTCGTTTATTATTGAGGCTAAAAATGCATGTATCTTACGTATTAATTTGGGTTGTCTTATAAAATTCTTTATTTTACTACTATTTCATTCCAAAATGATTTATCTAAGGTGTGTTGTGCATCACTTATAGACTATAGTTGATGAGCTTTTTTTTAAAAATGAGTTTCTTTATTTTCATTTTTTAAAAAGTTTATTGGGAGTACAATTACTATATTGTGATATTAAAGTACAAATCTTTATCGAATAAATTCCTCCAAAGAGGACCACAGTTTTAGAATATTTAATCTTATAGAAGATTTTTTTTTCTTAATCATTTATTTTCATTTGTCAACTATTCTTTATTCACTACACCTTTTTTTAATTAAAAAAATGGTTGTTCTATAATTAATCATAATAAAATTAATATTCCTTTAAATTTCTTGTACTTTTAGAGAATCTTGCTGGTAGTTTTGTAAAGTTGCAGCAATACATACTCAAAGTGCAAATTTACAAGATTTGATTCTAAAAAAAAGTTTTATAAAAACTAGGAGAAATTGAAAAAATTACAAAAAGAACATTAATTTCAAACTATATATTTTAGGTATTTTCTTAGCCAAAAAATGATAGATTTGATAAGAAGGATAATGTTGCTTCAACACTAACAAACATGTTACTTTTAATTAGAAATCTCGATTTAAAGTTTCGATTCTAAAAAAATTGTGTGATTGGGACTTGGGAGTGTTTTTCTAGTGAGATGTATGCGGCGTGTTTGAATTATTATGGATGCATGAATAAAAAATACATGTTGCTCCAAAATCATATATTTATTTTAATAAACAATAAGTTATTGATTAATTTTGTTCCCTTTAGAATATTGACTTGAATAAAATAAGGTGGCAAAAACTAAATTGACAAATTAAAAGTAACCAAAGAAACCAATCAAAATCCAAGAATTTGAGAAGGATAAATTAAATTCAACTTTTTGGCACCTAAAGCCTCTTAAAATTCGCAAGTATTCTTAAAGATGTTTGCTTAAAGATATGTTCTTATCAACATTTTAGTTTCATAAAGATAAGAAGTATATCTTAATTTTTTTCAACTAAAATAATTAGGGCGGAGCTAGAATCTTGAATATAGGTTCGGTCTAATTTAGTAACTTTTGCTCAAATTGAATATCTATATTAAGAATTTTATTAAATATTTATCAATATTAAGTTTAAAAGTCAATACTAACATTTGAAATCATCGTTATGAAATTTTGATACTCATAATTTTAAAATTCTGACTTTGCCATTTAACAATTACTAGTTTTTTTATTTTTCTTCCATCTCATACTTCATGTATGGATTTGACTTTGAGAACTTGTCCCTACTTATAAACAACTTTTCTTTTTTTATTTTCTTTTGAGATATTTGTTTTGAAATCTAATTAATCTATATTCAAATAGAAAGTTTCATTTTAAGGATGAAATACTTTTTGTCCAAGGCAACTCAATTTTCATGACTCAACCAATTACTAGCTTTTCACTTTTCTTTCATTTCATACTTCATGTATGAGTTTGACTTGTCATAAATCATTTTCATGTCTCGATCAAACACTGTTAAAAACATATGAATTATATTTTTGGAGAAAATTTCTCAAAAGAGAGGTCAGTAGGAAATGGAGTCGACAAGCGATTCACCAATAGACATTATGTTGGGAATCCTATATCTCCAACATACCTTGATAAAAAAAAAATCCATCAAAAATTCACGTGTTTTAATAATAAAATTCTAATTTTTTTTAATCAAGAATAACAAAATACTTATCGCCCCATTTCAAGAACTTATGTCATCATCCTTCCAATCTCAATATAATAATCTCTTAGTATTTATTTGCTTTTGGTTTAGTGATAACTTTGGAAACTAGAATATAAATTTACCACACCAATTGATTGACTACTTTCTAGTGCTAAATTTTCAGTTTATTATGTGGAGACAGACCAAAAATATGAGTTATCTCTAAAAAATTTAAAATGACTAGTATTTCTTTTATAGTAAAGTAATTTATTTAATTTATTGAGTTCGAAATTTATCTTTTTAATTATTTAGTAAGATTTTTAACACATAAAATATTTAAGTTGATATTACTAAAATTGAATAAACCCGTAAATATTAATCCATATCTCATAATCTTTGGAAAATATTAAAAACAAACAACAAGAATTGAAAAGGATCATATAGAATTATAGCAGGATAAATAAGATCTTTATATCTTAACTAAAGGTTTCAAGTTAAAGCTCTGAATATTGAAAAAGAGAGAACTGACTGAAAATATTTTTCCTTTTAATAACTTTACGTGATATAAATCAACAGTAATCTAATTTTAATACCCATATTAAACTTTCAAAAAGAAGTGAGTGCGGTAAAAAGAAAAACCAAAGGCATGTACACATAAGTGAGTGACTTTCTTGACACACTTCTAAAACGCAAAGCTTTTTTTGCAAAGTGTGTTTTATATGAAAAAAAATATAATTAATTACTACTAAAAAAACTTGTAAAAAGTACACACAATTATTAAAAAATTTAGGAACACTTAAATAATAGTGTATGGGAATTGCCAAAAATCCAAATCTTTGTTGGAATTCGTTTATTCTTCTTATTCTTCTAACTAGGAGAAGAAATTGATTCCTCCACGTTGGATGTTTGCTTTATCTAAATTCCAAAATGTGAAAGATTTACTCCGTTTGTCTCAAATTATCTGGTCGTTCGTATTTTTATAATTTATTCAAAAAAGTAGTGTAATAAGGAAGGTATTTTGACTATTTGACTTCTATTGATATTTTAAGATATAATTTATTTTATGAAATGTTTTACTCAATTGGATTTTAAATTATTTGTCATATTTTTTTACAGATCCTCTAAGAAAATAGAGTAATTAGGAAGGACTTTAATTATTTACTCTTATTGATATTTTAAGACATTGAATATTTGTTTTAGTTATGTGTAGTCTTCAAAAATAATTACTACTCAAAGTAAAATAAGAAAAAATAATTAGTTTTGTGTCAAACTTCTAAAATAATAAATAATTTGAAATAATTATTTTCAAAAAACACGATAGATAATTTGAGACGATGTACGTAAACTTTAAAAAATAGAGGGGCTAAAATATAAAGTCCATAAAGTTAATTGGGAATAGTGTTTGAAAAAAGAAAAAGGCATTCACCCGTGCCTTCACATTTTCAGTCTTTTTGCAGTTTGCCCCCACTTTTTATATCAATTGCTTTTTTGGTAGCTTAATTTACTTTTCATAAATATTACTGCTATATTTATTTATTTATTACCAAAGTGTTTCCCTTTTTAAAACTTTTCACTTTTTCCTAGTTTTTGGATAAGATTATATAAAAGACACTATGCAAATTGTCTTTTTCTTTTACAAAAAAACAATTAGTATGTAATAGATTACGCAAATATTGCTTTAATTCATAGTATTTTACGATTCCTATTTGTTTCAATTTTATGTCGCGCTAGAATGATTGTAGTTGTCTAGCCTCATCCGAAAGTTTAATCTCCTTACTTCTTACTATTATTTTTACTTTTTACCTAGTTGGCTCCTTTTGATCTTTAATCGCGCTAAAGGCCAACGATAGACAATAACCACACATACTCACTCCAGCTTACAACTTTATCGTATTGTGCTTCTTCAAAGAACAACTCTTCTCAAAATCTACTCATACAATTATTACTATACCCGTATTAGTATATCATGTACTTCTCTTCACGTGGCATAATATTTGTGTGGTGATAAAAAATTAAATATCGTCATTGGTCTATAGTGCTTTTCTTGGCAAGATTTCATGGGCTCTGCCTAGTCCAGCCCATCCAAGAATTGAGATTGAACTCCTCATGCCCATGAAGCTAAACTGTTATTTTTGGGCTTGCATTTCTGTTAGAAATGGCCCGATGACTTTATTGGGCCTTGATCCACTCAAAGAAGGAAAATAATATGAAATACCAAATAATTAATTCAAATTAAATGTTATAGCCATAATTTATTTTAATTGTAATTCACAGCAAACATCCCTTTTTTTGCCATTTGATTCGATATACAATTAACCATTTTCGGTATACAATTAGCCATTTTATACATTTTGGTATAAAATGTATAAAATGTGTTTGTATTTGTATAAAGCGAGAGAAAAGTGTATATACAAATACAAATACATATATTTTTGTCCTACACTTATAATTATACAAATACATATCTTATTATACAAATCACAATGTATAAATGAATTTATACAAAAACTGAACAATTTGTATAAAACTGGATGTTTGAAGTGAATTATACAAATAAAAAACTTCATAGTAAACATAAATTTTGCAATGGATCTCAATTATGCAAACTATAACTATAACATACAAATATGATTTTTCTATTTGTTATATGTAAAAGTTGCTCCTCAACGAATAGATTCTAGTCCATTCACTTCGTCTTGCTATTAACGAACGATGTTGCTACTTTTATTTAAATATTTTTGGGGAATCTATTTGAAAAATGTGTTTTCCATCAGTGTTTATATCAAATCATATTAAATTTTATCATGCTTAACTAATAAATTAAAGTGAGACGTTATGTTTGAGTTTCATATAGCTAAAGTTCAAACATTGTTGTCTCACTTCAAACATACATGACCGAGGTTCAATTATGTTTGTCAAATTTTACACGACACAAATTTAAATTAATTGAAATAAAAAAAAAAGATATTGGACATTGGTGGTTCAAGGAGGGCCCCTTTCCAAACAAAAATGGGAACATTATTAAAGTGGGAATTACACTATTGTTGTGTAAGTGATAATGATTGATGTGGACAAACTAAAAAACACTAATAATTATAACCTTTTTCTTCTATATCTACACATTTTAGTGACTAATAAAACCCAAAAATGTTAAACAAGACAAATTATGCGTGCACTAGTTGCTAGAAAGGGATTATCCAAGTATATTATTTTTGTTTTTCAATTTTATATTCGATATATGTGGAACCTAATCAAATTTAAATTTGTACATTTTATGACTCATTTTTCTTTAACATAATCTTTTATCTATATAAATTACAAGACTGTTAATTGGCTAATAAATCAAAGCATAACATTATGAATAAATATCAAATATCGAACTTACAATTCATTAAAAGTGGATGTTCAATACTTAGTTTGATGTTTCTGAAATCTGGTTTCGATAATTTCGATAATCCCTAATTAAAGTAGATATCAAATATCGAACTTATAATTCCTTACGAATGGACGTTCAACATTTCCAAAGTTTGATTCAATTATTTTGATAATTGGTTATTAAAAGTATATAGCAAATACTATTCTTAAAATTCAATTTTGATAATCTTGATAATCGATAATTAAAAGTAAATACGAAATATTAAACATACATTCATTAGAAGTGAATGTTCAATATTCATTAATTTGATATTTTCAAAATTCGATTTCAATAATCTTGATAAACAATAATTAAAAATATATACTAATTAAATACCAAACTTTTAAAGTTCGATTTGGTACCATAATCAAATTTCAATACATAAATTTCAATTTATCTGTTAATTTGATTTTCGATAATCTATGCCGAGTAATAATAATAGGTAATACTATTTTATTTTTATATTTACAGAAAAAGTTAGATGACGGCACGTAATCCATTTGGCCCACATAGATTTTTCCCTCCTATTTAAACCGCCTTCAGTGAATTCCCAAAAATTTCCGCCGCCGTATCTCTGGTAATCATCCGCCATCGCCGCCGATTCCGCAGCCGTTTTCTTCCTTCAGTCGCCGTCCGTACACGTATTCTTCTTCTACTTTTTTCTGTTTCCGCACAAAAAAATCGAAGAATAAATAAAAAAATTAAATTATCCAAAAAAAAAAAGAAAGAATTCCGGAAGCTCCGATTATCGCGGTAGAATCGCCACGATGAAGAAATTCAGATAAAATCAAGAATTATGGTGAAGAAATTTAAAAAAAAAATGCATTCTATTTGTTGTGACACAGACGTGGCTGATAGGAATACGGCGTCAGCATTGCCGGCGACTAATAATATACCTTTATCTAAGTTCCTCGATATGCATCCACCGCGATCTCCTCCTCGTTCCAAGTCACGCGCCACCTCTAATAACAACGCGGAAGCTGATTATTCTGGCGATGAATTTCATTCGGCGAGGATGAATGATGTTGCAGGGAATGACATTTCTGGAATTTTATACAAATGGGTGAATTACGGTAAAGGATGGAGACCTCGATGGTTCGCTTTACGTGATGGAGTTCTTTCGTATTACAAAATCAATGGACGGCATAAGATTGTGACGAATTCGGAGACGGAGAAAGGATCGATGATCATCGGAGAAAAGTCGTTTCGCCGGATTAACACTTCGTCAAGCACATCTTCGAAATCTCATCGGCGAAAACCTTGTGGAGAAATTCACCTCAAGGTATCTTACATTTCCTCATTTCGAAGTTTTTTTAGAATAATTTATTAATTAATTAAGCATCCCGACGATAGTTTTATCTTAAGATGATCATCTCGTGGCTATTGAGAACAAATTAAATAAGATGGTTTTATTTCTCTATGTTTTTGTGTTAGGTTAATTGAGAATTGTGAAATTTTATATAAAGAAAGCTTTTTCTCTGCATTTATCCATGTTCTATAAAAAAATTGTAACTTTCTTGTTGTTATGTTGTGTAATGCTCTCCATTTCTCATTATTTCGTTCTTGTTATTGCTCCCATATTTGTATCTCTTTTTTAAAATTGTTTGGCATGCTTTATATAAGTCAGGGGTCTACCAGAAACAACCTCTCTATTTCTATGAGGTAGTGGTAAAGTCTACATACAGTCGTACATGTTACCCTACCTAGACCACCCTACCTAGACCACTTATGGGATTACACTGGGTTTTTTGTTGTTGTTGTCATTGATGTAGTTACCTTTTAGAGTCAACTTTTTTTTTTTTAGAAATTAGTGAATTTTCAATTGTTACCTTAGTACTTATGTCCAAATCAAATGGGACAATTAAATGGAATGGAACGAAAGGAGTGATTGATTAAGTAGTGTGCTGATAGAAACTTCACAATTACTGTTTGCAGTTAAATAGTTGAAATGGATTTGAAATTTTGAAAGAATTACGTGTATGTCATATTCTCTTTTGGGGACGTTGAAAATAAGATGTGCCGTATAAACTGAGATAATGGGTGTACATTATGCTCGCAAGTAGCAACTGCCCTAGTGGTTAGTAGTGGAATGCCTATTGGTAGAACAATGTACTGTTTCTGAAGTTTTGTTCGACATTTCTGTGACTGTTCTTGTGGGGCTCTTTATTTCATGATGTTAGTGTGCCATATAAAATATCAATTTGTAACATGGATGTTTGTTTTATTTGTCTGACTGTTTTGATTTCTGAGTTGGATATTCTACTAACCAATTAGTGTTTTTATAGGTCTCGTCAATAGAAAGTCGATCAGATGACCGGAGGTTTTCTATAAGTACTGGGGCAAAGAGGTTGCATTTGAGGGCAGAAACAAAGGAGGACCGATGTATTTGGTTGGAGGCATTGACGGCGGCAGTAAAGTTGTTTCGAAAATGCGATCCGGTTCTTAAGGTTCAAATGAATGAGAATGTGCCTGTATCAACTGAAAAGTTGAGGCAACGACTCTTGGAGGAAGGTGTAAGTGAGGTTGTGATTCGGGACAGTGAGCAGATTATGAGAAATGAATTTGTAGCATTGCATAGTCATCTCCAGCAGGTGAAGCAGAAGCAGATGCTACTGCTTGATAAATTGGGGCAGTTGGAGGTATGACCTGCCACAAAATGACACATTTTTGCTATTCCTTTTGCAACTTCCACTTGCTAATCGTTTCATAAGTTTTTGTTTTAGAAAATGACACTTCTGGACTCAAATAGTTATTGAATGAAGTTCTGCAGTTGTCAAAAGGCTTAGGAAGATGTGAAATGCTAGGCAGCTCTTATTCACACCTATGCCTCTCATAGCATAGTATAGCCTTTACGAAATGTTATGTAGGAAAAAATCTTATCTAATTGCACTATGAAGCAAAAATAATTCATTTTAGTCTACACCAAAATGGAGAACTACGGTTTGGCTTGAACTGCATAAATGATTCACTTGAAGAATCTCCTCAATGAGAACAATCTTTTAACATTCTTTGAATTCTATTATTTTTTGTCTGAAACCAAAAAAGAGAACTTCAATTTCATAGTGAGAGTCTAGTCGATGAGAGATTACCGTACATTTACACTCAATTGAGTTGAACTAGTCTTAGGAGTTTCTTTCTTAAGTTTGCAGCATATTGTAAGAAATTCCTATGCCTCACTACTCATGTTGAATCTCCATTATAGCTGACTTAGCCAATTACCTGATGAATGTGGTTTGTGCTTGATTCTGCCTTAATAAGAAAGCTGGTGATCATCAATTCATCAGGGCGTGTATTTGTTTACATGCTAGACGGGAAGAATTAAGTAAACAGTTCTGCATCCATTGACGAGCTTGCAGAGCAACAAGATGGATTGTATGTCATGTTCTATTTAGTATGGATTCCTCATGAGAGTTTGTTTTTGAGTAACATTAGGTAGAGCACTTCAGAAGTTACCAGCATTGGAGTACTTACACTGTTAGTTTCGTTAATAGTTATAGAATGGAATAGAGAAGAATTTTGCAGTCATGATAATTATTTGCCATAATTAGGGAAAAGTGAGAATAGAACGGGAAGACAGGAGAGTAAATCTTGGCATTAAAGTGAAAGAGATTGCTGTGACCGGAACAGTTAGAAGAGAGAGAATCAGAAAAAGACGTTGAAAGATCAGCTGAAGGAAATGCGAGAGTGGAAAGTGTAGGACTTACTATTTTCAAATTCAGGAGTAATAATGAACCATGGAATGGAGGAAAGCTGTTGATACTCTATTCCGAATCAATCATTCATTCATCTCGAATTACTAAATGATGTAACAACCTTCTACAATGGACTAAAAGTTACAAAAATTTGAATTGTATTGCATGAGAAATTATCAGGCGCCAGATTTGCTTATATCTCTTCAGAAAAATGGAAAGCTTTTCTCCATCTAATAAAATGAAGAAAGCACTGTTCGGAAGTTATTGGAACATACTATCTTTTTCATGACTCACTAGATTTTTGTCAGAATAATATCTGCTTTTGTTGTGTACTGCCACTATTACTACAATTTAAGTAACAAAAACTTCTATGCATTCAACTAGCATTACTAAACAGCAGATCCCAAATAAACAACACGAGCATATATTTTATTTCTTTATGCCCCAAAATGTTTCTGCTTCTATATATAGGTTGTTTTTATTTGATTTCATTGCTGGATCCTGATTTAGGTGTCTATATTAAAGCCTATAATTTATTTGCTGAATTCTTAGTTGAGCCTCAGAGGCACTCACATATGAGACTCATGTGCTATATGATATACTAAAACTGCTCTTAATCTGCTCGCCCACAGACAGAAAAAGTTGACCTCGAGAACACTCTCATTGATGAGGGTCACAGACAGGCGAGAGATCGTCAAACTTATTCTGAAGCATCTCTGGATAAATTTAGAGGTATGCATGTTTATAAGTTATTTCTCATCGATGCGGTGCAACTGTTTCAGCTTTACTGATGGTATTTTTAATTTATATCTCCTGAAATAATAATGCCAATATTTGTAGTACAAAGCTTCCCCATTTCTTATCTTTTTCTCATTATTTTATATCTCAAAATTCATACGTCCCAGAATTTAAGGAATCCAAAGTTAAAAGGAAGGTGGCACCACCTGCTTCCTAAGGGTCTTTTAATTTCACTGGCTGAAAGATAATTCATTTACATCAGCTAAGGTCTAACAGTTTTGTTCTTGGCATCTAGATCTAAAGAATCAGTCAAGATATGATATATTTGCCATATCTTTGAGCAACTGAAATGTTTTGCATAAACAAAAAAGCCAGCTTGCATGCACTTCGATATCGATTGAGTACCTGCATAGGTCTTGGGTTACTCGGCTTATTAAAGTTTAGACGGATAGAAAGATTTCATTTAGTGTCACGTCTTCTGGGGATTTAAACCTTGGTTACCACGATAGTTTCGCAAACTTTTTGGTCTCTAGACAATCTCGTTGGGGCATGGCTCCACCTTGCTTTGTAGAAAACGCTTAACTATGTTACAAAAATGAATTTGATAGGACATGCTTAAAGAACCTCTTATACTGTGGGGAATATGTCTAAAATACTCATGAGAGAACAATTACTAATTTTCAATACTTATGTAACGAGAATAGATTTTGGAAAATTAACACTGAAAATGACATAAAAGAATTGCTATGCTTTGCTCAACTGTCAATAGGAGAATTTCTTATTGTTGTTATCGTTTTCAAGTCAACTGATAAAAACACAAGGTCTCTACTACCAGGGAGATTCTCAAAACCAAACTTCCATGAACAATTTCATTATGTAGGCAACTCACCGGATTCTAATATTATGTTTATGATTTGTTAGAATAGAAATAAGTATTTCCTACTTAAAATAGGAATAGTAATAGGAATAAGAATAAGAATCCTAGTTGGAAAAGGATTCTAATGTAGTGTCTATAAATAGGGTCTCAATGTAACAATTTAGATACACAATTCAATAATATTTTTCCCATATATTTCTCACATGGTATTAGAGCCATGGTTCAAGGATGGAACCATGTTAGAGATGGGTGTTCATCTTGGCGGGTGTAGTTCTAGCCGCAACCTTTTTGACAGTAATAAAGATTTTTGTTGGAGAAATTTCAGAGAGGTTTTCTATGTTGAGACGTAGATTTGATGGAGGAGATTATGGAGAAGAGATGCAAGATCCTAAAGATTATGTGAAGAAGGTGGACAAATTTATTTTGTCAGAAATTCAGGAAAAAGGGGAGATCTGTTGGGTTTTATTTGCCGTGAGTTTCTTACCATAAATAGGTTTTCCTTTTAGGAAAAAGTTTTGAATTGTCTAGTCCTTTTCTTGTAGGAAAAGTTTTAAGACTCTATAAATAGAGACTTGTTCCTTCTAACTTAATCATCATTCACAATGTAGTCCTAGGATTTTGAGAGTTGCGGTTCTGGGGAGAATTTTGTGTACCTCCTTGTATTCTGAGTGAATTGGTTGAGGTTGTTTCTCTCTATATTTTGTACTCTCATATTTATAGTGGATTGTTCATCTCCTTTGTGGACGTAGGTCGATTGACCGAATCACGTTAAATCTGTCTCTTTTGATATATTTCTCGTTTGTCTCTTACTCATGGTCTTTCGAGGTTTGCTTTGCTAGCTTCCGCATTACACCTACTTGCTTCGGTCCTAACAAGTGGTATCAGAGCGGCTCTTCCCATATATTTCTCACATGAATGATCATGTAACAAGGGGATACATTGACTGATTATTCAAACACTTTTAGTTGATTGCATTCAAAAAACTGCACTTACCTTAGCCTAATCACATTGAGTCTAGATATTTTAGGCCTTCAATAAAGTTAAGATTGAATAAAACTTTAGTTTGTAACAACAAAATTCAACAGTGGTCCTGTTGATACTCTCATCAGATTTGAAAATAAGGAGGATCTTGTCCTATGCCTCATGAGTTTCCTGCTCCTTTGCTTTTCTGATGGAATCTAAAATGTTTTAGGTAAATGACATGGAAGATGTGAATGGTTATTTTTCATTAAGTAGTAAACTGTTACTCCTTTGAATGGACCATATATTAATTTTGTAGAGAACTCGTGTGCTTGGTAGTCCGTGATGATTAAATAAACCATGGTTTTGACATGGCTGCAATTTTTGTAAAATTAAGATTATTTCGTTTCCTTTCTTACAAAAGAGGGGCCGCAGGACTTATTTATTTGGGGGGGGGGGGGCAGCGGGGGGGATGGAAAGCCGGAACTTTATTGATGGGAGATTTTCATCCTCTTTCTGCCATTCGGAAGAAGTTTTCTATAGAAGAGTCTGTTACTCATTCGTGGAGAGGAAAGATCTCCAACGATCCTTATCTCATTCGTGGAGAGGAAAGATCTGCAACGATCCTTATCTCATTCCATTCTAGTGGCTCAACCAGTAACCATAAGTTAATATGCTTTTCCAAAAATAAAAGTTAATTTTTTTAAAAAGCTACTTATTGTAAGTTGAGCTTTTTTTTAAAAAAAATAAAATTCAAGATGACAATTTATACATTTGAAAATCTTTGTTAAAGTTGGTTACCAGATTTCTTTTGTAAATGGTTTGATCATTGTTTCATTCTTACATTTACCATTTTTGCTGATGGAACTACTCTTGAATAAATTATTAAATGAATCATTTCGAGGAAGTTTTCTAACTAGATTTCTTTCTTCTTGTAGTATTTCTAGGAGGAAGTGCAAGTGGATCTGACAATGAAGAGGATGATTCTGACGATGAAGTAGACACTGATAGCTTGTTTTATGATGCTAAAGATGTTCTTTCTTGGAGTTCCACAAGAAGCACCGATTCTGATGATGAAAGATCATCATTTGATTCTGCAACTGTAGAGTTTCATCCTGCTGAAGATGGTCTTAGTTCTGGTACAAGATTTGCTACATCTGACTATCCTTTCGTGAAGCGAAGGAAGAAATTGCCAGAACCACATGAGCAGGAAAAGGGAGTAGGCCTTTGGTCAATGATCAAAGATAACATCGGCAAGGATTTAACTAAAGTTTGTTTGCCAGTGTTCTTCAATGAGCCACTCTCTTCTTTGCAGAGATGCTTTGAAGAATTTGAATACTCTTACCTTCTTGACCAAGCATATGAATGGGGAAAAACGGTAATAATTTTCTGGCCTTCGTCTCTATGTTCCATCTTCATTTGCTGCTTCCATGCATTGATTAGGCATCATTTATGCGACTATTCTGAAAATTTCCAGCCGATGCCATGCAGCTCCCACACTAATAAATTTTTGAGAAATTTGTAATATATGAATGTTTGAGTTTCTCTCTTTTCCCCTTTGTTTGAGGATCCCCCATATTTTCTTCAGTATACTCATGATAGTTATTTCTGTCTTTCCATTATTGCCTTTTTTTTTCTGTGTATTTATTTAGGAAGAATCGGAAAGCTTTGATAAAATGTACTGAGAGATGAAAAATTAACAACAGAGTTCATCTTGTGTTAAATTTAAATTTTCGACATGTGAAAAGGCGTATTCTTTAATGCCTGCAATTTGTAGAAAGATAAAGATTGGGCCTAGGTGTCATATCTTTACAGAATTTGATACCTTTCTCTTAACTGTTTTTCTAATTATTATCATTAGATTAACAAATCAGGATTTATTAACTCGTATTCAGAAGGTCCTTTAGTCAGCAATAACTCTGTACATGCCTTCTCTTTTTGGATTTCTGTCATCTGTGATGCATGGCATTCTTTGCCTTCTCTGCCCTATGAAAATATACCACCTTTGTTCGCAAAACTTGTAGGGAAATAGCATTATGAGGATTCTTAGCATTGCAGCATTTGCTGTATCCGGATATGCTTCAACTGATGGAAGGATGTTCAAGCCATTTAATCCATTATTAGGCGAGACATATGAAGCCGATTACCCAGACAAGGGGTTGCATTTCATCTCGGAAAAGGTATGTCTTAAAAGGAGCTGGTTTTAAATGGTCCCTTTTCCTTATTCTAGATTATTGTCTATTGCTTAATGTTCTTCAAGTTTAGACTTACTATGCACACGTAAAAACATGCATAGGACAAAAATGGAAATAACGTGGTGAGAAACTATTCTGCAACTTTTACCGGTTCGTTCTGAAGTTTTATCTTTCAAACCTACTAACAAAATGATGAATGGCAATGCGCTTATTATTTGAAGCACAAACAGGCACCAATTACTACCAGCATTAAACACTTATAAGCAAAATACTTCAGATGTCGTAAGATTGAGATGCGATCCTTGACATATTTGCATGCATGTTTCACATTATAGTCACATATTTCTAAGTTTTGACAGTCAAGAAACAAATTACCCCTCGTACAAAAATTTGGTAAAGAAAAGAGCACGGCTAGGCAATGTCATACGATCTCTGCAACTTGACATTAATTATCTTCTTGTTCCTGCTTGTTTAATAACGTATTTCTTGGTGATATAGGTTAGTCATCACCCCATGATTCTTGCATGTCACTGCCAGGGTCGAGGTTGGAAATTTTGGGGAGATACAAATTTAAAAAGTAAATTCTGGGGTCGATCAATCCAACTTGACCCTGTTGGTGCCCTTACTGTGGAGTTCGATGATGGAGAGGTTTTTCAGTGGGGCAAGGTATGTGTATTAAATTGAAAATACTGCAACTCCTTTTGGAGAAGTTTGCTGAACCATTTAACTGAATAATCAGGTTACAACTTCCATCTACAACATCATTATAGGAAAACTCTACTGTGACCACTATGGCACGATGTATATCCGAGGGAATCGAGATTACTCCTGCAAGCTAAAATTTAAGGAGCAGTCTATTGTGGAAAGAAATCCTCACCAGGTGCAGAATCTCCACCTTACTAGTGCTTGCGTTCTTACCACACCACCGCTTTCTATCAATTAGTGTCCTAGTGATCTTCTGCTGGATGGTAATATCTGAAGCTTATAATCCCTTTTGTGGGGATTTTGGTTAAGAAATGCTGCTTTACTTTCTTACTCAACGCTAAGTCACTTTAGCATTCGATGTTTTTATAGTATTCTCTCTTCATACGTGATCTTGGTATTATTTATATCTCTTCTGTATTTGCCATGCTTTTAAATGTAAAATCTGTGGACAGCCCATATGGAATCGTCTCATATCAAATTGTCTTTGCAGGTACATGGAGTCATACATGATAAGAGTGGAAAAAGAGTGGCAACAATTAATGGAAAATGGGATGAGAGTTTGCATTACTCTATGGGGGATAATCCGTCAGATGATGTCGGACAAGATTCTGATTCAAAGTCACATTTGATTTGGAAGCGAACCAAGCCATCAGATTTCCAAACAAAGTACAATTTAACGCATTTTGCAATCACCCTGAATGAGCTCTCTCCTGACCTTAAGGTAAGGGGATACTATAATTGATAGTTGTCGTTCCTGTTCATCCGTATCTTTCAAATGTATTCTCATATCAAATGCTACTATTGTCAACGCAAGCAGAAAAAGCTTCCACCAACAGATTCAAGGCTTAGACCTGATCAAAGGTTTCTTGAAAATGGAGAATATGAAATGGCTGATTCAGAAAAGTTGCGGTTAGAGCAGAGGCAACGTGAGGTAATGGAAATAGTTATCTCCTTCATTAGTAACATTCTAATTAGCATGGTGTCATCTATGACTTCTTAGGTTCTTAGATTTTCTCCTCGGAATTAACCAGATTAGTGCTTATATATGTGTATTAGCTTGATTTATAATGAGGTAACAAGGTAATTCACATGCTTAAACCTGATTTTATATACGAGACATTCAAATGAATTTTGAAGTTGCTCACTTAATATTCATATATAAAATCAGTGTTAGAACATGAAAACTTGTATGAATTTTATTAACTCTCGAATCTGTGTTTGTATCTCCAAATCTTTGGGCAATCGTTTTTTCTTTTTCGTTGGAACATTGACATTTGGAACCAGCAAGAAATAGCCTGTAGCAGAAGAAAAAGATCTATTTAGGTGATACCTATTAGATGGAATTAAGTTCTCATCATGATAATACATTTACCTTTAATCCAATGTTTGCTAAGAGTCTTTTATAGGAGTTGTTTGGTTGGTTGGATAAACGATAGGAGTAACAGTCGTAGGATACGATGTTTTTTTATGGGTATTAATTAGTTCCAGGAATCATTTGTACTAAAATGATGTGGGATAAGCTATCTCATACAGAAGGTGGGATAGCTAATCTAATGGGATATCATTGTCAAGGATTTATATGCATTTAGCAAATATAGACTTTCTAGTGTTAGAGAAACATTTCTCTTTCCATTAGATTTTTTAAAATTGTTTTTACATAACATTGGACTAAATGTGCTTAAATAAAGCTGACTTTCACATCTCGCACCCTAACTTGGTTGGATTACGGCATAATTGTTATATTAACAACAAGAAGCTTGGTGTAATCCCACGAGTGGGGTTTGAGGATGGTAAGGTGTACGCATCCTTACCCCTATCTTTTGGGGTAGTCAGGTTGTTTTTGTTTGACCCTCGACAACCTTTTTCCTCCTTTTTCCGAGCTTGGGCATAATTATTAATTTGTATATGCAGGCATCAAAGATGCAGGAAAGAGGATGGCAACCAAGGTGGTTTGCCAAACAAAAAGGTAGTGATACATATAAATATAAAGGAGGATATTGGGAAGCTAGACAAACTGGTAAATGGACTTCATGTCCACATATTTTTGGTGAAATATCTCAAAACACTTAATTTCACCCCCAATTTATTACTATAAATTATCATTGTTTTATACAAGCCAAAAATGGAACTGAAATTGATAGATGTAAACTAAAACCACAAAGTTAGATAGATTAAAAAGATTTGAGTCCTACATCCATTGAAATATTTTGTATTTAGACAGAATAAAATATACAATGCCTTTCATGGCTGTTGAGTTTTTGATTTTGTAACTGATTATTTCTATTTTTTATGGAATACAACAGTGTATATAAATTTTATCCGACATTTTGTTAATAGTTTAACTTAAAAAGGTTATAAATTTTGTTATGTTTTGACCAAGCTCATAAGTGTTTGACAATATTTCCGTGGAGAATTGTAGTGCATATATAAAGTTAAAATTATTTTTCATGTATACATAGTAGATGCTGAATTCACTTGAGTTTTTTGTGTATTTACTTTTTTCATAATTTAAGATAAAATTCTAGCTCGATCACTAATTATTAGAATTACAGAAAGGAAAATCAATGGTAAAAGAAAGTCAAATATTTAGTGATATAGTAAGAAAAAGGCAGCCAAGGAATTTTATTCGAGTCAAATTAATCCTCTCAAGTCTTCATTAAGTCAATTGTCAATATGTTAAAACAAATTAATGAAAAATTGTCTTAGAAAATTTGAGCTGTAAATTTTGACCTCTTCACTTCATGCAAATATAAAGTATAAACTATACGTTTTTCTTTTCTTAATTTTTCAAAATATTGATAGTTAAAACTTAAATACTTAAATTTAGTCTCCTACCACATTATTTGATGTAATGTTTTCTTAATTAGAAGTTTTAGGTTCAAGTCTTATGAATAAAAAAGATCATGATACAATTCGAGTCTAAATTAGTTAATTAGAAAACATATGAAGTGACAAATGCAATATTTTCATCAAGAAGGCTACATAGTTTATTCAGCTTAAATAAATAAAAAAGACATCATATATTCTGTCGTCTAGCTCCACCCCTTAGTAAATGTGGCTTCATCACAAAGAGTGTAATTTTCCCACCTCAAGCGAGTTATATTACTTTATATTTTCACATAAAAATGATAATCATGTTTAAATTCGCAAATTAAAAGAAAATAAAAAAATAAATAGAAAGAAACTTATAAATTTCATTATATTAAGAATAATTTTTTTTTTATGTATTTCAACATGTATTTGGATCACAAGGGTACACAAGTAACAATTACATTTAGTTAGGTTCACATATTTTTCTTATGTGATCAAAAAATATTATTCTTGATTATTTCTATTATAATAATATCGTTTTAAAAAAAATACAAAGATACATAAGTATGAAAAAACAAGTTTTGAAATATCATATATTGCCATTGATAAATTCCATTTCCCTTTTGAGAAATTTCTTGCAAATTCTTTCCAAACATTTCCTATCTGGCTCAGCTTTATAAAGTTTAGATTTTGCATCTTCTGCAAATTCACTCTGTAAATAAACAAAAAGAAAAAGAAAAAAAAAGGATTAGAAAGGGAAAATTACATGAAATAATAACCAAATCATGAAATAAAATAAAGATGTTTAAAAATATAAATATTCTTGTTAATAAATATATAATGGATATATAATTGCACTTTGGTCCCTCAATTACTGATTAATTTGTGAAGATATCTGATTAGTGGTATCAAAAGTACATACACCAGTTAATTGAATATTAAATAAGTTTATTAGTAAAAAAATATGAGGACCAAAATCACAAGTCATCGTCATCGATAATAATTGAATGGTAGAAGATTTTCGGTCAAAGGGATCAAAAGTGCGTATATATATGTTAAATAATTGAAGGTTAAATATACTTAATTGAAATTGGAATATATCCATCGACATTTAAAGGGACTAAAAGTGCTAATTTAAAGAATTTATAAGTACCTGAATAGAACCATTGGAAAGTAGACGATCAATGAGATTTGAGAGTATATCTTTTGTATATTCAGGATGACCTTGTATACCTAAAATATGATCTCCCATTGTAAACATCTCCACATTTGTCTTTTCTGAAATTGCTACTATTTCTGCTCCCTTTGGCACTTCCCACACCTATCCAATTTTTTGAATTCGATTTAATTTATATACACTGACAGTAATATCATATATAAGAGAGAGCTAAGTGCCTGCTTTAAATAGATGAATGATATATAACAAGTTTACTTGCAAGAAAAAAATAAGAGTTTTCTTTAATACTAGAGATAGATAAGTAGGTTATTTGGGATTAGGGGTGGGTGTTCGGTTTTTAAATTTTTCGATGTGATTTTTGAATTATTCAGATGTTTTAATTAAAGGCGGAACAAAGGATCTGAACTTGATGGGAAGTAGTTCTTACTTAATATTGATCTTATTGTACTTTTGAAAATATGAGTTTAGAATATAATAGCTGTTAAAATTATATTGTATCTTGTCAAATATATATTCATATTTTATATCGAAAATACTAAAGTAGCAACTAAAAGCTACACCAATCATTGATTTATTGTTGTAAGTAGGTAACATGTCTTATTTCTTACGTAGCTATATTCTCATTTTTTTACGAATAAATATATACATGTACTTATCTTTTAGGTGATCTGGTAATATATAAATTGTTTTACTCTATTCTAGCAAGTCAAATATGCATCGAAAATGTTGGTGATAGCATAGCTACATAGTGATTTGACTTTGTACTTTATAATATTCCACATGATAGGTAAAAAATTCAAGTAAATATGATTTCATAATAGAAAATAAAAACATAGAGATATATATATATTACCTCATCTTGGTGGCACTCAATAATTGAAAGTGCTAGTGGGATTTCATCCAAATCACTAAGGAAGCTATGTGTTGAGAAGTCCTTCACAATGTTCAATTTCCTTAGTCCAATGTCCCAACCATTGTTAGCTTTTCCAACTTTTCCTCCCAAAGCTCTACACAAAACCTATACATGGATATAAAAATATTTAGTAATTATGTTAAGATATATATATCCAAAATCCTCTTTTTATTTTGGAAAAAAAAGAATCAATCACTTATAATAGAAAAAAGTTATCCTTTTAGAACAAGAATATGCATGTACTTTAGCAAGTGCAGTATGGTGTTTTGGTATTTGTACTTTACCCAACTTGTTGGATGATTTTTTGCTATTCACAGAAAATACCTTTGAAGGATCAAAGTAACAATAAAATTATTTCATCATATTATTTTTAGGCTACATGTTCGAGTGAAATTATGTCAACTAATGCTTGTGTCAAGATCGATTGTTTACATGACACTTGCTTGGAATGCAACCCTTTTCCCAACCTTGCATGAACTAGGGATAAATTCATGCATCAAGTTGACTTTTTTAAGATAATATCATCCCTATTGCATTATTAGAAAATTGTTGATTTTCGATTGATGTCCCATCTAAATTTGACTCGTTAGAAATTTTATCAATGACTCATGAATTTCATCAGAAATTAGCGATTTTCTTAATAATGTTGATTTTGTAGTAACTGTTTTGATTTTAAGACTACTAATGTCACAAATTACATATAACACATGCAATTATCATTTTAACATCTTGATAACGATTTTACACTGTCATAATATAAAAGTAACATACCTGATGTCCAAAGCAAATACCAAGAACTTTCTTTTGCATGAAATACAAAGTTTGCAAAAGTAGACAAAGTTTGAGAATCCAATGCTCATTCCCATATGCATCAAATGGACTTCCACTAATTACAAATCCATCATAATTAATAAGTTGATCCATTTCTGGAAATTCATCATCAACAACTCTAAATAAATCCCATTTTTCTCCAAATTCTTCATCACCAAAAGCTTCAACAAATACATTAAAATATCCTCCATACATTTTTTTCACATATTCTGAATCTTTTGCAGCTAATAATAAAGCATATTTCTTCATTTTTCCACCTTCAATCTTCATAAATTTTTTTGAAGAAAAATATAAATTGTCACTGTGTGTGTGTGTGTGAGAAAAATGGAAATTCTATTTGTTGGTTTGTGTTTGAGAGAGTGTAGATAAATGGTTGTATTTATAGAAGAAAAAAAAAAGAATATCCACGCGTTTTGACGTAATTAATTGAATATAAGTAATTAAGGAATTAAATAAGTAGCAAATTGACTTCCATTAAGACTAGGTTTTGCATTATTATAAATTAGGTTAAATTAGAAGACTAGGACCTTTATATATAATAATGCAAAACCTAATTTAGACTAAGTATTCTATTTTTAGACATGAATTAAATTAATACCAAATCCTAAACAAAATTGATTTCCTACTATAACTTTAATTATTATTCCAATTGTAGCCAGGTAAATTTTTTTTTATGTATAAATAACCATATATTGACACCTTTTGACTTCTTCTTAAAATTACTTTTTTTTATATTTTAACACTCTCTAATAAAAAATTCAACAAATATCAATTCCTAAACAAATTTGGCTTCCTACTTTGATTCTGAATTATTATTCCAATAGTAGCGAGGCAACTAATTACTATTCTTTTTATGCATGGATTACAATATATTGACTGCCTTTAACTTTTTGTGAATTTACTTTTTTATATTTTGACACTCTTTAATAAAAATTTCAACTATGCTATTAATAAAATACATATATAATATAACATAACATGAAAGTTGATCGATTCCAAAAAAATTAATATTGGCCGTTGTATAGAAATATCGTTATGAGTGATTAGGTCTTATTGTGTTTTAATATTTTATGTTCATACGTATTATTTATTTATTTATTATATTTGTAGTGATTTTCCTATACATAAATTTAAGGTTCATATTAAAAAATTGGATTCACGCAAAACCCCATATTGCAACGTTACGTATTAAGAGATTATTGTAAGCATAGTTTGGAAAGAAACTAATTAAATAAACCATGAAGAAAGTCATTAGATTTTTCCACAAAGTTTCTTACTATTTTATTTCTGGATCAATATGATTATTTTTTCTTACAAAAAGATTAATATAAAAATAAAGCACAATTCCCTCGTTGGACTTGGCCATATTGTTTTTTTCCCTCCTAATATCTTAATCGGTATCTTAAGATTATCGTTCCTGATTGATTAAATTTAGGGATGACAATAGGACGGATGTGGGGCAAACCCATATTAACCCGCAAAGATTTTGACCCGCTCCACCCCGCCCACCTCACCCCACTTCTCATAGCATAGTTTTTTATTTTTGCTCTGTCCCGTATAAATTCGCCCTGCATAATTTCAACATTCTTCTAACACTATGTAGTGACAAAACACTTATTCATGCTAGAAGTGAATTGATTCCGATTCGCACCTTGCAAAGCATGATTTCCAAAATTATTTTGTACCCGCACCGCACCGTCCCCGCAAAAGGTCCAACCCGCCCCACCTCGCCCTGCCCTGCAAATACTATAATCTATCCCATTCTGCAATTACATTGCTTTATTGTCATTCCTAATTAAATTTGATAGATTCATCCTCGGAAACAAGAAGTTATGATATGAGAGAAATAATATCAGCCCTTGACGTCCTTCCAACGCATTCGTTATGGTTATCTCATTTTTCCTTTTTTTTACGTATGATTTTGCTTACATTAATATCTGTTATCGTAGCATTAAAAACTGTATTCTTAGTCTTGTTGTTGTCGGGATAAATCTGACTCCTTCTCCTATTTTGACCTATGTATATAAGATATTTTAAGAAGTGAACATTCTTCTTAGTAGCAGGATTGGGGGAAAGAATAAAGTATGATATTCATTTTGGGACCTAGTTAAATCTAGAGTCATGCATCGTAAGATTTATTTCTGTAACAAAAATTTTTCCATTATCAAGAATTCGAATTCAAGACATCTGAACTTTTTTATCACGATTCGTGTTGGTGGACTTGGTCATATTGATTTCTTATACAAGTCAAAATTAGTAAAATAATTCATTAAAGGAAAATTCACACATATAACGAAGGAAGTTCAACGATGCATTACTTAGTTTTTGACGAAACAAAATTTTAATTATATATTAAGAACATAATATGTCTAAATATATGTATATTATCAAATTTTTTGTGTGTAAGTACATGAATTTTCTGAAATACTCAAATTTTGTGGGTTCATTGGTGACGATCTATTATTTTTTGAAAGGCAAACACTGCTTTTTTTTAGAATTTATGTATCACCGTTTGATTTTTGAGAGTCAAACCGTTTAATTTTAAATGTGAATTTGTACTCGAAATTTTTAACCTTTTAGAAATAAAATTATATATTTGAAAACTATGCAAAAAATACTATAAATCAAAATAGTTGATAATTTAAGATATTAAATAAAAATATTTATGAAAAAATTACGATCAATAAAGAATGTATTTATATATCAAAATTCAAAAAATATTATATAAATTGGCACAGAGTGAATAGTAATTATGTAATCAACTTTAATTGATTTGCAATTTTGATTTATTCATAGTTCCATTGTCTCTATCATGAAGTTAATTAAAAGAATAAAATGAAAATGACTTCTTGTCACATAATTAAGGCGCAACCATAGCATCTGTGCAATAAAATTCTTAGTGTTATTATTTTTCTTAATTCTTCATGTGCAATTTGTTGAATAAGTCCCTTTAAGAAGTTCCATGGAATTTAGAATAATGTGTACATCTTTTAATTAATTATTATTCCTATTAATTGACTTGTACTAGATTGTGTTGTCTTTATCAATTATGAACTACCTGCTACTATGTACCAAATACAACTATTGTCATATTTAATATGTTATTAAATGTAGAGTCATAATTTTCACTAAAAAAAATTAAAATATAAAAAAAATATTGAAATTCAACATTTACGTTATATACATGAAATAAATTTGTATAATATAACATATGAATTTGATATAACTTTATTTGATTTAAACCTTGTATTCTAATAAAAAGAATTACTTATTAAATATGTATAAAAATAATTTAGAATTTAATTACTTACTAGCATAATTGATTAAGTTGTATCGTATAATTCAGAATTTATAGGTTCAATTCACGCCTCCCTCTCTATTATATACAATGTAATCTGATGAATCTTACTTGTTATGAATATTTTCTAAAAGATAATAACAAGTAATCATAGTAAATAAAAATGAAATTAATAACAAAATATATAAACTTTTATTTGTAAAACAGTATATATAATTGACCAATATCTTCAATTTTATCAATTTGGACAAAGATATAAATGCCGGTTGGTTTGGAACAACCAATTACTAATTTCTCACTCAAGTCAATTCTTTCTATTTGTCCTTTTTTATCTTGAATGAGTCATTGTGTTCAATTTTCTTCCATTGACAATTATCCTTGCACTGGTGAATTCCGACATAGATTTTGAATATAGCCTTCCGTCTTCTTCTCCTTTCTGTTGACGTTGGCTCACGTTGCCACACAATCTAACGACAGCGTCATCGGATATTGATAGATAGAAAAATAGTCACACCAAAAGAAAGACGAAGGGGGAGCCCGTGGCAGGGGTTCCAAACCTAGGCTTAATGCTATTTGAAGTTTTCCAAAGTCTCAAATTGGTTCCGGCTTGTTTCGTAGTGAATTTATGGATTTGAATACTTCTAACACTGATTTTTTTTTTTGTAAATTCAACTTGACTTGTACTTGGAACAGAGAAAAAGGGTATCCAATTGAAATTCAGACACTTTTTTCTATTTTTCGCTTAAATGTGCTCGATAGATGCTAAAGTCAGAGCGTGATGACAAGAAGAAACCCGCAATCGTTACTCTTCTTCAGAATATGCAAAAAGTAAACTTATTTTAGTATAATAAATCATATTCTTTTGTTTGTATTTATTCAAAAGTCGAAACAATAGTGGACATTTTTTTGGTCATAATAAATCATATTCTTTTGTTTGTATTTACTCGTCATACGTATTATTCCGTCACAAATTTGTGTTTTTACTATATGGTATCGTTTAATTATATTTTGTTGATCCATTGACATAGTCAAAGTTGAAAATCTAAAAGAAGAGAATTGCTTGTAAATGAAATTTAGAGATAATACTTAAAAGGATGTTTGGATTGGCTTAAAAGTTTGTCAAACCTAATTTTTAAGTCAGTTTTTGGCTTCTGAATGTGTTTGACAAATATAAAAAATGACTTGACTTAAAATAAATTACGAAGTGTTTGATAAAGTAAAAAATGACTTAAAATAAGTCAAAACTACTTAAAATAAGTCAGAAACCAAAAGCAGGTCTCCCCCTACATTTATTTTTTGACTTAAAAAAGTCATTTTAATTTGACTTTTTATTTTTAATTGATAAGCTACTTTTTTTTAAGCCAATCCAAATGGGCCCTTAGTGAGGGATATAATTTATTAAAAATATTATTTTAGACTTTAGTTATATGATTTTTTATATCAAGAGATTGAGAAAAAATAACACAAGAAATCGATAAATAAATTATACAACTATCTTTGTATGATTACCTACTACTCATTTACTCTATGTTGTGACGGTCAAAATATTCTGTTGAAAGGTTCAATTCTTTCATATGCAATACAGTCCATTATAAACAATTATAATATTTTGGGGTACATTTTTCACTAGATATTCGGTATTCATATGGAGCACGATTAATTCAAAATTTGTGATGGAAACTTTCACTTTGGAGAATAATGTGTTATGTATGTAGCAAAAGTGAATTCATATTCAAGGCTCGAAATCAAAATCTTTAGTTAAAGATAGAGGAGTATTTATCACTTTATCACCACAACATTTTTTGTAATAGATGAGTAGACACTATTGAAAATAGTCTTTTTATCTCCAAATTAAAATAAAATATGCATATATTCTACTTTCCATAAATTCCACTCGTAAAATTATACGTGAGTACGACATCATTGTTGCTGTTGACTTGGGAAGTAATAATTAAAATACTAAAATAGAGACTTTATTAGGCAGCTAGTAATTTGTCTACACAACTAAATTATTATTTTTTTGGGTCAAGTCGTGAATAACATTTAATGTGCCATTTTCATATTTATGGTCAATTATCCTAGATTTGTAGGGGTCCTTGACTTGACTTTGTTCTTTTTAAAAAGTAAAACCTTTTTTTTTGGTTATATTGCAATTTGCATGGTCTTCATTTGTGAATAAAGATGTCTAGGTACATTGCATGTAATTATATTGTTAACAATATGAAAATTTGTATATTTGAAAATTACATAAGAAACTACAAGTTATAATAATTAATAATTCAAAATATTTAAAATTATGTATATTAAAAAATTTTGATGAATTTTTTTTTGTTTAACTTTCAAAATCTGAATGATATCATATAAATTAAGACTGGGAGGAGTATCTAATATCTCATCACTTGATGAGATTTATATTCATGACCTTTAGAGTAGCACTCTTCTAAATCCTACTGCAAATTATAATTTCATTATTCAAAATAAATCTCAAATTCCCATTAAATTTAGAAAAAGTTTTTAAATAAAATTTAATTTTTGCTTAAATTTCTTTTGTCAATTCTTTTGGAATTATATTATGATTCATCTTTGGCACTGGGTTTTGCCGCTCTGGTGGGCTCGCTGTAGTGGGGTTGTTGACGCTATGGTGGGCTCGACGTGAATTAAAGTCGTTAATAAATCCTAAACGACCTCATTATGCACTTTTCAATTTTTAGAGCTAAGGAACAAACCCCAGGCGACTCCTACTTGTTTTTCACGATTCTTGAGGCTAAAGGTAAGCTTTTCACTCCCCGAATTTATTTTTCGATCAGTGGAACGTAATAGAATGGGTGAATATTGATGGAGAGGGTTTTGTTATGGATTCTATAGTGGAAACAACCCTAATTTGAATAATTAAGATCATGGGTTTGATCTAGGGTTCATAAAATTGTTAGTAATCTATGTAATTAATGATTGTTTATTGATTTCCGTATTATATTGATTGTTTGTAGACCAAGAACAAGAGGAACGAATCCGGAAAGGGAATGATCAAGTTTCTTAGGGTTTCAAGCTTGTTTCGAGATAGGTGATGGTTGTGATTCTATGATTGTGTGATGTATGTTTGTTCTTGCTTCATTATGATACTTGTATATGAATAAATGTTGCAATATTGATCAAACTTGTTGTAAATGAGATAGATGAATGATGATTGCCATGAAATCGTGACTTAAATGTATGATCTTGATGATATACTTGTGTTTGTGATTGTGGTGTGTTGAATGGATCGGTTGCCACGTTCCGGCATGCTAACTCTTTGGTTTGGGTTCCATGAGAGGACCAATGATTTGATATAAAATGTGAAGTTGTTCGTTGTCCGTAAATACTGATTATATTGTATATGTTGATATATATGCATGTGATTATAATGTTGTCTTGACTTGCTTATGTTGCACTAATGGGATAGCCGCGTGATCCTACCAGTACACTGTGGTTGTATACTGATATTGCACTTGCTCTTATTTTTGTTGAGTACAGGGCATCTTCAAGCGGCTACTGACAAACCTCGCTTAGGAGATCAATGATCGTTTGAATTCAAGGGTGAACCAATTCTTTCGAGCTGCCATGGAATTCTCTATCATCTATGTCCACTATTTTCGGACTTAGACATTTGTTTTAGTTAGTTCTTTAGTATGGGTTGTATCACTTCTTGTTTAGACTTGGTTCATTGTTAGATGTTTTGGTACATTGACTTTCAGGTTCCAGGTTATTCTTCCGCATTGTTAGTTATTATTGTTAGACTTTTGTTAGAGTTTATGGGAACTCTATTTTTATTTCCTTAGTGTTTGACTTAAATGTCTTAGTTATTGCTTTAGTTGCTTGGTTTGGGTTGTAGTAGTGGTTCTCCCACCGGAGAGTTAGTGTGTGCCAATCACGACGGTCTAGATCGTAACATTAGGAGACAAATTAATGGGATCCAATTAGTAGGATTCTATTTCAATTTCCACAAGGAATATTTGGGGAAATTTTTTCTCTAATCTTTGTATTAGGTTTAGGGTTACATATCGGTTGATGCTAGAACCGTGGTTAAATGGGAGAAAAATCGTGGGTAAGCTGCTTTTTTTTTTTTTTTCTGTATGCGTAGTGTATATTTATGTATACATGATATATATCTATGTATAAAAAATATGCATACATCCATATGCATTGATTATACAATACATTGTATAAATTTCAAATATATACAATAAAATTATTAGTTTATGATAAATACACTATGTTTTATTTACATAAAAAAAGATAGTCAAAAGTCGTAGGAAGTATACACTGACTATACATCTATCTTGCCGAAAGTCATAGAAAGTATACAGTGATTATACAATATAGCTTGTCAAAAGTCATAGAAAATATACAATAGCTATACAATATAGCTTACATATACATGAACTATATGCTGATTTTACGCTATGATACACTCAAAAGCTTAATAGAGCTTAACTATACATGAAATATACATTAATTATTCAATCTCGATTAACTCAGAATCACCTCTAAATAGTCTCAAATTTTAGATATGAAATTCTCTTGATATTTCGAGTATTTGATATATAATTCACTTGAAACAATTTACTTGTGTGGCATGTTAAATTCTTAAATCAAGCAAATTTTTTTGTGGTATGAGGAGATCAAGAGACAAAGTGAAAATACCATTCTTTGATTTTAGAGGTTGTACCAACAACGAAAAAGAAAAAGACACACGAAGAAATGAAGAAGAAGGCCAAAGAATGTAGCATAAGAAGCGTGCGACGATTTTTTATTTTTATTTTTTAGAAAAAAAATAAGGTTAAATGACCATTTTAGGTAATTTAAATAAATTGAGCTAAAAAGATGATAAGAAAACCTTATGGGCTGACATTTTGCATAATTTTCTCGAAAATATTTGACCCAATCCTTATATAATATGGATAAAAATGAGAAAGTTCAATGAATAATATGGATATTTATATTATCCATTACTTCTATTATGTAAAGATATAAGTACTTTCAGTTTACAAGGATGGTGAGGTATGACTTATGAATGGGTTTAAGAAGACATGAAAGGCCTAAAAGCATTCATAGTCCTCTTTTTCATTTGATTTTCCACTTGGTGTTTGAAACCTGTTTTGAAATTTGATTAATCTAGATCTGTTAAAAAAGTTTCACATTAAGAAATAAAACGTTTCCTATCTAAAGTGACTTCATATTCAAAGTTCGAACTCGAAATCTCTTATTACTTTCATCTAATTATTCTTGAAGGAAACCCTTCATATATATTTTTGTAATACAAATACAATTACTATGTTTTCATCTCAAATTAGTTAATTTTTAAGTAATTTTTTTTTTATATTCATTCTCTTAATTTGAATATATTTCATTCAATATTCATTAAGATGCAAAGAGAAACAAAATAAAAAGTATTTTCTCCTTAAATTATTCTTATACATAGTGTTCGAACTCATGTGTCTTTCAAAATCAGGTGATTCGAACTCGACAAGCTAACTTTCTTGTAAAGTATGTGAGGGGTCGAGTGCCCGCTTCTTCTTAGTATCGATCACATGACCCGTGTACCAATTCCGATCCAACTATTAAGGTATTATTTATTTTGAATCTAGATTTGCATGAATTTGTCTATTTTCATCCATAAGACGCCTCGCAACAGTTGACTTTGAACTCATTCTTATTAGGTTTCTAACTTTCTTCTCCTATTCCAATTTAAAATTCGTATAAGATGTAATATGCACTCCTTCTCTAGGGTTCAGAGGCTTGCTCTCCGTCATGAATGTCACCAACCACATCATGAAATTGAATTATTCGAGATCTCAAAACAGATACCAAACAACCGAGTAAAAAAAAAAGATCTTCCAAAGACTGTTCCTCACGTGACCTAAAGGGAAAAGAGAAAAAACAACATGGTCACAACTCTAATAATCTAACTATAACGTGGTCTAATCATATCAAAATAATCTTTTTAACCAATTATATCACTTTAGTTATTTTACTTTTTGTCTTTTTAATTTTATATTATTCTTTTCTCTATTAACGTCAGATATAACGGCAGCTTTTTTTAAACATAATTGACTAAGTATCTTACTGCATGATTTAGTGTGAGCTAGGTGGTCCAAGTTTTTAGTTTAATTGTTGATGTTCTAAATTTATTGATTCAATTAATTTTGATTAGTATTATATAGTTATCTATCTTAAACGGAAAAGTATTTGTATTAAAAAAAATCACTTTTAAAATTTAAAATTGAGATCTATGATTAATATAGTAAAGTGTTTCAAAGATAAATTCAAAAATTAAAATTTATGAATTCCTATAACAATTAACATAGGATAATAATTTGATTCACGATCAAGTATTTATGGACATCCACTTGTGGAGGATTTCTGTTTTGTCTCTATAGATATCTCTAAATCGCAAGATAATATAATGTTTTTTCACTCTTTTACAATAACCACTTATGGTCTAGCGAAAAATTATTGAGTTTAAGTGAACAATAGATTGTTAGATTTGTTTCTAAAAGGATCATCTCATCTGTTCCACAAAAAAAACATGAATTATAAGCTGATAAGTTTTATAGTTAAATAGTAAAATTCATTCTTAATCTTATTCAGCGACAAAACTAATAATATATTATTAAAATAAAAATTAATTACAAATTATTTAGTGATAGAGTAACGGTGAATTTCGTAACTAATTAACGACAACGTTGTTTGGATGATATGGTCCAAATTTTTATTGATATTACTACTCATTACTTATAAAGCAACAAAAGATTAGAAGAACCAAAAGAAATTGGTTTCATTATAAAAAGTTCTGAAATGGCTTTTTGGCCCAAATACCTTTTTTTTTTTCTCTATCTTTGCTTTTATTTTTTTTGTTTTTTTTTTATTTTTTTATGAATGAATATTACTTTTTCTATTTCCAAGAGATAATTTTTTTTTTTTTTTTTTTAGATTTATAGATTCCAAATTAGGTTTGACCCTATGTATGCTTTTGTTCTTTTTGTCTTTGTGTTTCCTTCAAATATTGAGTAATTGAAAGTACAAAAAATATTTATATTTCATCATTGCATTTGTATTGATAATAATTAGTTCATAATTTATTGAGTTGAAGTCTTATAAATCAAATACTTGAATAAAAAAGAAACTCAAATTTAGGGAAATTTTTGCTCTACTACAATGTAAGTGTGTGATCGCCATATCTAAAAATTTAAAATATGTTAATTAAAAGGCTAACATTTTTTATTTACTTAATCATATTCTCAACGATTTATATTGTAATTATAATTAAGATGACTATTTGTTGATCAAATTGTTCTTAGTAAGTATGTGTTGGAAATTGTGTTCGAGCACAATGTTTCGAAATTCAACATAATTTTTTGTAAGATCGATCATTAAATGTAGCCAACATTCATTCGATTGATAGCTCCAATTAAGTCACAGTCTCTCTAGCACTATCCTTTATTCATCCAATGATTAATGATTGAGGATCTACACATAGATTTCAAATATTTCTTAGTGATCTTCGAATTGAATTACATCCATCCTTCCTCGATATATTTAGTCTTCGAGTTGAAATACATCCATCCTCTTCCAATATATTTGATCTTCTAGTTGAATTACATTCGCCCCTCGAAAAATAACCACAATCATAAGCAAGTGATTTTTTTAACAGATTTACTTACATATATTTTTATTATTATTTCAAAAAGTAAGATAACTACTTTTCATACATTTATTTTTCACACTAATTTATTTTTCTTTAAATTAAAATTATCAATTTTCTCAACTTTTTCTTCTGCAAAAAGCATTTTCACCAAAAAGCCTCTCAATCCACTATAATTGTCAGTTTTTTTTTTCTTTCTTTCTTCTCCAGGTTTTTTTAGAGGAAAAAAGAAGAAGGAAAATCCCAAGTTTCATAGAATAACAAAAAGAAAAAGCTGAAAATGAAATCTCTTTCACAATTTTATTTTTCAAGAAAAAGAAAAAAAATCAATTCTATTGTAAAGTGTTAAAGATATGCAACCCCTTTTGCTTTTGATTATTTTCCTTTCATTTTTTTAATTAATTAATTTTTTCGTCTTTATATACAAATATATATACTCCTTCTACTAGTACTAGTTCTTTTCTTAGTTTCCAAACATACAATAAGTTTTGTATTAATGGATCCATGCACAAGTTTTTTGCCTCTATTAATGGAAATTTGAAAGGTACTCTTCATTTCTCTTTTATATATATATATATATATATATGCATGTTGTGTTGTTTGTTTTTGATATAATTATCTACCTTCAGAAATTACTAAACCGACTAATTTAGATTCATGTTGTATTTTAAGATCGAAGCTTGATGTATAATTATGGATTCAACAGTACCTAATAGTTTCTAGTTAGTGGTGTAGCCACATATAATAAAGAATGAGTATGTGAACACCTTTCATCGAAAAATACTATAATATATATATATATATATATATATATATGAATAAAAAAATTATCAAATTTGTGTCGCATAGTAGGGGCGGAGCTAGATGTATAGGTATAAGGTATGGTTTTGGCACAACCTAGTGTTGTAGCCACGTAATGAAGGGTGATTAGTTAAACGCTCTTCAGTAAATTTTTTTTTTTATATTAAAGTCATTCTATATATACGAATTAAAAGAAAAAATTTCTGATTTTGCTACTGTTATAGCTTTGGCCAAAAACTATGTTTTTTTACATTAAGAGATTTACAAAATAGGTATAAAAAATTAATTCAAAACTCATAAACTCAAATTCAAGACTATTCTTTACCTCGTAGGGTGATATACGAGGATATTTATACTCCCTATTAGGAATTTCTCCGTTTTCAGAACTCAAGCTCAAAACTTTTAATTGAGAATAATTAGATCATATTGTTGATAGAACGAATCCACCGGTCGATTGATAGTATGAATCCATCCATACATCCATATAACGAATTCATTATCTATTCTTAAAAACTCAAACTCAAAACCTTCTATGCTAAAAATGAAAGAGTTCAATTGAATTCACTTGCAACACTCCATGTTATACATGGCAGTGATAAAAGGGACAGATACAACTACAGGAAAAGTAGGGTTTGATCTCAGAAAATATCTGTTCTGAAAATGTTGATATCTGTGCATATATTTTATATTTATATATAAATATATATATTAACTTATTTAGTTCTTCTTTTGTCTATATTTATGATAAATATTGAACTTTCTCCATATGGGGTTGTTTGCTTTATAGTCTTTAGGATTCTATCATGTTTTTGAGTTCCATTTTGGTGTAATAATTGAATTAACAATCATTTAGGTTGTTCGAATTTTTCATAAAATATATTAATAGGTGTATATTAATTTTTTTTAAAGATTTATTATGAATGTGATATCATTTTAAAAGAATTCGAACAACATAAGTAATCAGTTGCTTCAATCATTTTCTTGAGTTCCATTTTGGTGCATAAGAATTGATCTAGGAATTGGTTAGCATTTAATTTATTTCCTTTCTTTTTTACATTATTGATCTAGCAATTAGTTAGCATTTAACTTTTTTACCTTTTAATGTTTTCTTAGATAAAGAACTATAGTTGTTTTCCTCATTTTAGTAAATCCCAACTCTGTTTTAAAAAATTTGTTTCTATATATATTTTTGTTTGTTCTTACTTATCTATATGAACTAATTAATGACTAATGAGTTGTCCTAACGAACTATACCTGATATAAAATCATTTGATAATTTACATTTTTCTCTTACCTAAGCTTATGATTGATAGAGAGAGAGAGTGTGCGTAGCATACGCATTTTATATTTTTCACCAGCTTTCCCTCTATTAAAAATTAGATCGTATCTACTCTCTGTGTCTAGGAGTTTTTATCAACAACTAATAAGGGCTCGAACAACATTATAAATCATTCAGAATGAAGTGTGATCACAACTTAAGCTCATGATATACATTGTTCACTTTGGCTCAACAGACCTCACTAATTTGTCTTTGGGGATATGTCATCATCGATCTGAAAAGTGTGCATATCAGGTAAACGTGTGTTATATCTTATAAAACTCTTCATTTCTATCTCCTTGTGATATAGTAGGTATTTGTCTAAGATGAAACACATTCCTTTTTTCAAAATCTTGTTTAATTAAATTAAAACTATATACAAACAAAAAAATAGTTTAGTGTTTGTACTAGCAACTAGGATATTTCAAATTTTCACCAATAATACATTTATTAGAAAAATACATGACCAAAGTGAGACAAGTTTTGAATCCTTGACCTAATGGGAACAGAAATCTAATAAATAGTAAATAAAATCACATCATAATAAATGTGCCATCAGTTGTAAATACTGTTCTGGCAGATGTTAGTAATTGCAAATGGGGTTGGAAAATCATGTACCTCTTCTTAAATTATTTTTACCTGTCAACTTTTAACTCATTTACTAATAATCGAATCCGAATCTAAAATTTAAAATTTATACGTCATGATAACCCATTGCTTTTTATAAAACTTACTCATTTATTCTATTAGTTTGCATCATATTATATGTACATATTTTAGTCGACTAGCCACTTTTCAGCTTTGTAGTAGTAAAATGGTCATTTAGAGTTTCAAATTTCATAAAATAATTGTTATTATGGAGTTTGAAATTTGAAGGATATGATGGATCAATATAATAATGTCTTAGAGTTTCACCAATTGAATTTAAAATAGTCTATTTATAGGTGAGATTTGCGTTCATTCTATCTGAATTATACTAGATATATTATTAATAAAATAATCATTTGTGTATTTTATTTTTATCTCAATATATAAAATTCAACCAAAACTATTAAATTCTACTGAATAGTATAATAAATAACATATCTGCCCTAGCTTATAGTATACAAAATTCACACTATTCATGTATTTTTATATGAATCAAGTTGCTTTTATCTTATTTCACAAGATACTAATTTCACTTTTTTTTTTTAATAAATTGTTACTCCCTCATAATTATTTTGATAATGTAATTTTTTTATAATTATATAATATTAAGTAAAAATTTATTTATTTTTTAAAAATTGTAAAAGTTACTTAGTGGGATCATTATTTTCAAACCTTTTGGGCCCACAGACACTTATTATATTTGACTAAAAGAGTCAACAAAAACCAAGTTTATTGGGAAAAGTAACTAATTAGCGTTCTTGTTTAGCTCCCCCTATTGAGTCCAACAAATGAATGTTAGGCCACAAATTCTTGGATTTTGCTTTGGTGATAGTCTCGAGAAAACATAAATTAATATATTAAAAATTAACAATAATAATATATTTTATTTAATTTTATAAATAAAGTATAAAAAAGATAGAATGTATGCAGATCATATTTCTATATTTATAAAATAGAGAATTTATTTCTCATAGATCTTCGATTCCAGAAGGCATAAAACAAAGCATGATATAAAGAAAAATAAAGACAAAAAATAACAAATAAACAAAATTATCACAATATATAATATAATTATTTATTTATTTTTTAAATTTTTCTTGAAATTGATGCCCTTTTAGTCAGTAGAGTCAGGTCATCTCTCATTAAAAAAAAAACTTGTACTATAAATATAATATATACACTACTCAAAAGCTGCAAAACTATAATATACACATTTTGAATTAGTGTTAACATATTGAAAAAAATGACTTCCTTTTAAAAAAAATTAAAAAATTTTGAACCTCCCTTTTATTTATTTATTTATCGTCTCCTTGATAATTGTATTAAGGCTTCACTAAATTTAAACTAACATTAGAATTTTTCACATTTGAAAGGTAAAACACTCTTTGACAATGGCAACTACATATTCTTAGTTCAAACGTGAAACCTCTGACTAAAATGAAAAAATATTTACCGCTTCAACGTAATTTCTTTCTTTTTTTGGTTGAGCCTCTTTTTTTGAATGTGTAATGTGCATCAGTATCTAGGGAGGATAGAAAGGGAAATTAGTAATAAATGAAGGCTAAATAAAGGAAAGAAAATAAGACAGAGATTGCTTGTGTAAATCTAGATAAATTGGGAACTGGACTTTTGAGGCAATATAAGGTGTGAAGTGAAAAAAATTGGGAAGTTGACCCAAGGGTTGTTTATCTTGAGGGGTGGGGTTGGGGAGTGGAGAAAGGGTAAATTTTATTTGTATTAAATAATTATATTAAATTTATCATATGATTAAATGAGATGAAAACTTAATTATGAGTTGAGTGATATATTTATATTCAAATAAATATATATTATGTATTTTTTTAATTAGTATAAACATCTGATAACAAATGACTAATGTAGCGTTCACTCGTTGATCTTTTAAGGGGAGGGTTGGAAGGTCAATTGACACATTTTGAGTACAATTTAAAAACTTAATAGGTTGAGTTTTTAACTGAAGTGTTTAAGTAAAATATTTAGAATAGGCATATATTCAACCATTTGGACCACTAGGCCATTTGGTGAAGTTCTTAAATAAAATATTAAGAAGTTGAAAAAAGGGCGTTACTAGCGGTTAATGAATAGAAAAAATACGAGAAATTAGTGTTTAAATTTAATAATAACAAAAAAGACTAATTGATTTTTTTATTTGTTTATCTTTCATTATAATGTTTAAGAAATCCATTTGAAGTCTATCCTAAGGGCCAACTTAAACTTGGAAAACTTGTTTTCTATTCCTCCCTACTTAAATACTAGACAAAGTCGTTCGACATATAACTCAACTTGTGACCGAAGCCTCAAATATATTATCCTTTGTCAATTGAGCTAAGTCTTGAGGAGAGGGTGGGGGCGGGGGTGTATCTACCTAATTTGAGGACATAGTTAACATGCACCCATGAGTGGGACAACAAAACGAAATGAAATAATTAAGGTACAAGCAAGGTAACACGAACACCAGAATCATCTGAAAAAACATCTATAAAATTGAAAGATTTTAGAAATGAAATAGTCTCAAGCTCCCGTTTGGTCACATAATTTTGGAGTAGATTTTAAAATTTTAACTCTAAATATTTGTTTCGCCATGAAATTTAATCAGATTTTGAATATCTGATCAGACTTCCACTTACAAAACCTCAATCTTTTTTCAAAACGTCCAAACACAATTTCAAAAAAGACTCAACTTTTCAAATTTCAACTTCAGAATCCACGATCTCAAATCTTGTTTAGCTTACTTGTTGGAACTAAAGAGGTGTGGGGTTTTATTAGTGTCAATCAATGTCAAGCCCATGCCCAAATAACATAACACAAAGCTAACACTATTGGCTGCATTATGTTTGTTTAACAAGACAGACAGTCGCACTGTGTTGGGGATAGACATATACAAACTCACAAGGCACAAAGGATTTCTCTTTCAATGTCCTTAAATTGTCTCCTTAACCTTCTTTTTCCCCTCTTCTTTTTCTCTTCCTATCACACCTAATTCCCTCATAGACTTAGTAGTAAGTACTACCAACACATGATTTTAAGGATAGGACAACTTTGCTCATCAAACACCCTCTTTTTATCATAAAGGTTGTGAAGAAAACAAAACAAACAAAGAAGTTTCACTAAAAGGGTGTTGAGGAAGGGTGATAAGAAGTCTCAAGTTCAAATCTTGAAATGAAGCAAAGATCTCTTCATTCTTGACGAGAAGTCATTCGAATCGTGAAATGAAACTTTTTTTTGGGGGTAGGAACCACAAGTGTTTCATGTATTGGTGTGTAGTGGAATGGTAACGGAGAAGTCTCGAATTCGAATCATGAAATGAGGTTTTCTTTGGTAAGGAGTCCTAGAACTCTCATAATAGACCTTTTTATTTAGTAGAAAGTGCTAAAGCTCTAAATTTTTTATCGACACGAATCTGAATTAGTTAAAAAATTAAACAATATGACATATAGTAGTATTATATAAATTGCTTGAACTTTTTAAAAATATTATTATACCCTATTTTAAAAGGATTTGACACTTTTTTTTTAATAAAAATAATATTTTTAAAGAATTTGAGCAACATATCATATCACATATCACAGTAATGACTGTACCTATACACCATTTATCAGCCCCATGTTTTTCACCTTTCTTGGTTCATGTGACACCCCAAAAAATGCACCAAAAAGACAAAATCAAACACCTTTTTATGTTTTTTGTAAATGGGATTTTTTAAAAATCTCATCTTTTTTTTGTAGGACTTATTTTGGTGCTGAAAAAAAATTGGTGGAAAATTATCAAACAGTTGGTGTGCAATGAAGGTTCTTGTTGATTTTGGTTCTGTAGATTTCAAGAAAATGTCAGAAATGCAAATGCAGAAAGTACTTACTCTGTGGGTTTCAAAGTTGGATTTTTTCTGCTTGAAATGGATTTTTCCGGCGGTTTTTTCATCAGTTCTTGATTTTCCGGTGGATTGACGGCGGTGGACGGTGGTGATATTGGCGGGGACGGCTCAATCTTTTCTCTCTGAAAATGGTACTTTTGTATATCATTTTGATCTTTATTTTCATTTTATTTTTCTACAATTAATTTTGGTTTTTTTTAATGTTATTTTGTTTTAGAAAATTTGGAATTAATTGTATTATTAGTATTATCTTTTGGAAGAAGAAAAAAAACACAATTATATAGGATTTATGCATATTATTACTTGATTTAGTTGCTAAATATGATTATAATCATTTTGTCATGTTTTATTTGAGTCAAGTGTCTATCTAAAACAAACTATTTATCGTTTTCGATACTTAGGATAACATTATATTTTACTTTTTCTAAATTCTACTAGTGATATTATACTGAATATATTGTTATGGTATGAGAAGATCATTATCAAAGAGGTTTTTTTTGAATTCTCAACATTTGAAATGTGACATATAAATTAAAATGGAAAATGTATTTGAATTATTTGTTTCTATGAATAAAAAGGGAATTTGAAACATCAATTTTTATGTTGAATAGTTAATTGTTTTTTATTTTTGAAATTTGGATCATGTATGTGGGGTAGTTAAACAGTGAGATGATGACATAACAAAAGCTAGTAGGTGAAATGACTAGGTTTGCATTTGCTAGAATAGGACAATATATATAGTAGTAGAAATTTAGGTAAAAATTTATTGATATTGGATGTGTATATATCAATTCAATAAATATATGATATGTATCTTTAAATAATAGTTAGTTGATACATATTATTTGAATTAGTTGTGATAAATAACATAATATGTAAATATTAGATGTTGATCAATTCTATCTAATTAAATGATATTTTTTATTTACATAAAATAAAACGGAGAAAGTATGATATAGAAATTAGTAATAATAGTATAAAGATTATTATTTTTTTTGAAAAAAAAAAGATTTTTAGTAGTTTAAATCATCATATCATATCCATACATCGCATTTTATTCATCTTTCTTTTTTGGTCAAAATTGATATGTTTATTTTTTATGTTTAAAATTTGGCATTTTGTTTTCTTCTATGCACGTGAATTTTGGGAGTTATTTTTTGGTTTGTATTTTTATGGGGGCCTAAATTGAGTGAGAATTTTCCATGAATTGGATCATATTTTGGACCTATTGTGATCTTGAAATATAATTTTGGGTGACTTTTGTCTTTTTTGAAACTTACAAAAATTTTATATCTAGTGCTTCTTAAATGTTTTGTATTTCTGAGTTTTGTTTTTCACTCTCAAAACACCCTTTGCTTGTTTTGGATCTACACATATGAGCCCTCCGGCCCACGTATCTAACCAGCTAGCGTGGTTTATTAGTTTCGTGAACTAGACCAAAAGAGTAATATTATGTTTTTCATATTGAGTCATTGAAGCAGCACATTGTGTCATAGTCAAACACTTTCACCGTGCTATGAGCAGACAATTAGAAAGAGCTAGGGGTGGGAGGTAGAGACAGATTCAATAGTAACGTTGTTTTGTGTGACGTCGGGTTCTAGTTATGTAATCAAATATTTAGATATTTAACATAGCAATAGTAATATCGTCTTTGTGTGTCCTATAGATCACGGGTTCAAGTCATGAAATCAACCCTCATACTTCCGTCCTATGTCACATATTTTGGGCGTGCGACTCTTTTTTAGACCCTGCGTGAACGGAGGATAAAAATGATTTTTCATATAATTGAGGAGTAAATATGAACTATTTACCGTCCTTGGTTGTCAGTATAAGACAGGCCAAAATTTTATTTACTGTGGATATATAAACCAAAACATTCCCACCTGAATGTAAAACTGTAAAATTGTTTTTAACAATAAAAATAAATTATTGCTCAATAAACTTCCAAATTTGCAGACTGAACGTTTAAAATAAAATAAAATATCTTACACAGTATTATCCTCTTTTTTTTTTCTTTTTGGGGTCCCATTTTCTGGTTAAGATTTAATTAAATCTGCATTTTTTTTTAAAGTTTGAAATTTGTAAAAAAAGAAGAATAAAAAATTCCTTGCAATTACCTTCCAAAAAATATAGCATAGTAATAGTAATAAAATGTGAAAATATTACTACTAATTTATCTCTATGTCGAGAGTTTATCGAAAATAACCTCTCTACATGATAAAAATATGAACAAAGTAATACTCTACTCGTAGAGTTACACTGTATATATAATAGGTCATTGGAAACTTTTTTAGGTCAACACCTAGAAATATGATTTTTTTGCCAATTATAGATTAATCATCACAATGAGGATGTCCACTCAAGTTTCAAACCACAACTTGCACTAGGCCATAATTACTATGGATCACATGTCAAAATAGTTTCAACATCAATCAAATAATTGATTAATATACCATCAAGAGTGGTGGAGGAATGAACATGATCCTCTGTTCTTAATTAGAGATTTTAAATTTGAGTTTTATTATATTTATCATAGAACACTAGCACTTGACTAATATAATACAAAGTAAGGACTATTATATTATATAATCCACCAAATAGGATCTAAAAAAAGTAGGTGTACATAAACCTTATTCCTTCTTTAAAGAGATAGAGAAGTTGTTTCGAAAAAAAATATATGTTCTTCTACTTTGAGATTTTTAGATTTGTCAGATCATTTTAGGTATTAAAGAAAATAATGTCTTTGGTGGTATTAAAAGTTGGGAAAAAGGACAAATATATCCCGAATTTTCAACAACTCAACAACTACTACAATTTCAAGAATTAATAATATTGAGGTTTCTGTTTTGAGTTCTTCCATCAAAATTTATTTAGTGCTCATTTTGCAGAAATAAAAAAAAATCCTTCTCAAAAATAAATAAATACATTAGGAAACCAAAAGAATATTGTTGCAGATATCTACTGAAATTTGCCTTTGTACTCATTCAACAGAATTAATTTGTACTCATTCTGTCATATTGTCAATTTTTTTATTAAAAAGAAAACACAAAAAACAGCAAAATAAAGAAAAGAAGTACAAGCTTAAAGAGATGGTAAAGAGAGATTTCCTATTTATTTTGTAGTTTATGATTCTCATTTTATTTATTTACTTGGTTCTCTTCATAGAGAAAAATGCAAAAATAAAGTAGTTTTAGATAAACATCCATCACAAAATAATTTTTCTAGTACTTATTCCGACCAACACAAGTACCGGATAATTCTATCTGTTAAAGCTTCGAGTAGTATTATCTTTCCTCCGCAGGTACTTAAATCTAAGACTTCATGGTTCTCGACCCAACCATCCTATTTTTCTACTTGTGTTACATCTTCATTTATCAATTTTTGTAGATTGTTCTTATTTTAGACTAACCAAATATCTATCGTAATGGAATCATTGGGTGTGCATCGGATTAATCCTGCTCTAGTCTAATAGTCAGCAAACCACTCAGGAGAGGTAAACCGCATTTTATAGTTCTACCTCTCCTTTGGCATTTAGCAACTTCAATATAACCTGGAAAATACGAACAAAAGTCATACCATCATAGTTAATAAATCCGCAGCATTTATGCTATGCTATTTGCAGACCTGTACTTGCCTTAAACAGCAACAGCATACCAAGTGACATCCTACAAGTGGGGTATGGGGAGAGGGGGAAGGTAGAGTGTACACAAACCTTACCCCTACCTCATCGAGGTAGATAAGTTGTTTCCGAAAGACCCACGGCTCAAGGGTAGCAAATCAAAGTTGCACTTGCCTTAAATAAGTCATGAATTTGCTTTCAAACTAAGTTATAAGTTATAACTGAAAATCGTACATACTTTACAAATTCTGCTTTCAACAATCTTGCCTATAGCAAAGATTTAAGCACACGAGCATCGTCACATTCAATACTGGAAACAGCAAGATAAAATGGAAATAAGGAAGTTTACTAGCCACCAAGTCATAAACATGAAATCTCAAGGAAATCAATTTCAAAGAAAACCATGCTCGATCGATACTCATCCTTTGGCAGCTTCTTGTGTGTATGGTGAAAGTGAAATGAAAAGGACAAACCAGAAATACCAGTTTTTAGTGGCCTATTCAATCAATATTCCAATAACCATATGAACTCAACAGGCTTCAATAGTTCAATTCTATAGTCTCGCCCCATCAAGATGGGGGAGGGGAGCTAGGGTGGAAAAGAATCATAGTTCACCATCTTTTTCTTTAGTTATACCGAGAAATCCATCTAGAGTCCACCTTTAGGACCTGTTTGAGCTAACCGCAAGGCCGCAACTTTCAAACCTCAAGCATGATGGGGCCGTCCCTCTACTCTTCTCCACTTAAATAGTGGAGTTAGTTCACTTGGTATGGGGCTCGACTTGTAACCTAAGGCACAGGTCCCTCAATCTTTGCCAATTGAACTGAACCCCACGGTGGGCGTGGGGGTGAGGGTGATGGTCCAATTATAGTGCAATACTTCATGTTTTCCTTCTTAGCCACATTAAGATTCAGAAACAGCATATACGCTCACTCACACTAGCAGGACCACCACTTAGGCAGAACAACAACATATCCAGTGGCCAGTGCAATACCACTAGTAGTGTGTACGCAGATCTTACCCCTTGCCTTGGGAGGTAGAGAGGTTGTTTCAGATAGACCCTTGGCTCAAGGAAGACTACCAACCAGGCAGAACTCTACCAAATGATAAAATGTCCTCGCCCAGCATATAATCTACTGAAAATGGCATGCAATTGTCTGTTTAAATTAACGTAATTATAACATGTCATTAAAATTAGAGTTACTGTTAAGTTACAAGTGATCAGCGACAAAGTTTTGACCAATTACTAGCAAGTATCAGCAAGTTAATTCATACGAAAGAAATGTTATCAGGTAGGAACTAAAATGATGAATCAAGAAGCATTGGTTGTACCCCACATCCAAGCCATATTTCTGGAAGCTTCCTGTGTCATGTCAAAGAATTTTTCGTGGTTTCCTTTTTCGTTTTCTGTCTGCACAACAGTGACATATAATGATTAGGAGAGGCTATTTTCTCCCTATAATGCACATGTGTACACATGACAAATTGAATTCCACATTTTCTCCCATTTTATCAATATCCATAGGCTTCTCGTGTTTTGGGTTTATATATTATAAGAAAGTATCTAGATGTAAAATGAATAATTTGGATATTTATCTATCACAAATTGAAATTGTTACATCCCAGCCCTCTTCATATTGATATTGCCCTAAAAAACAGCAAGTCTACAGACATTGGAGAGGACAATTTTAGTTGAAGCAAACACCACATTAGTTGGTGTTCCTTAGAAGTACAATCTACTCTTTGTTCAAGAAACATTGTGAGACCCACCGATATACTTGGAATACGTCCAATTGAAAGAACTGAACAGATAAATAAAGATGTTCATAAATGGATCAAGGTGTCTTATCGATAATTATGATCTTTCTGCAGAAAAGGTTACGTTTCATGTCCTCAAGTAACATTAAGAGTCAAAACTGTTGGGTTTTAAAGGTGTGAACAGGAAATGAAGGGTTGTGAACTCTCCCGAAGAGTTGTGACCGTTTGAAAAGTTATGCATTTTCCAAAGTGTTGTGACCTTTCTGAAAGGTTGTTTTCTTTCTGAAAGGTTGTCTTCTTTCTAAAAGGTTGTGACCTTTACCCTTTGTTGGCTATAAATAGAGAGGTTTTCTCTCATTTTTTGATAATGAAAATTCTTCCCTTCTTTTGCATACATTTCTTACAAAACAAAATCTATCGATAGTGTCTGTGTGTGTGATTCGTTGCTGTCATTTTGAGTTCGTTGAAATTATCGAAGTTTGAGGTACCGCTACTTCTTTAATGGTTAATCCGTTTTATCTTGGGAGGAATTAATCTGCAACCTCGGGTACTTGAGGGGATTAAATTTCTTAAGGACACACAGTGGGTTCTGTGGACTCGGATAGTTCTTTGTGATTTTCTTTTCATCTTTTATTATTTCTGGTTTGCTAATTTAAATATAGGAAATAACAATCTTAAGAAATTTATAAAAGTTTCTATATTTAAGTTTTCTGGAGATTAAAATCTTTATGGTTTTCTACTCTGTTTGAATTTCTAAAAATTCATTCGATTAACGATTAAAAGAACATAAAAACTTTATCGTTACATCAGAAACAGTCTGTGTAAGGATTTATTCTTTACTGTTAGTATTTTACATACTAAAATTGTCTGCCATTTGAGAAAAAAAAAATGACTAATTCAAGTCAAGCAAATGTTGGAACAGTAAGTGCTACAACAACATCGGTTGCACCCAATCGTTCAACTGCTGCCTTAGCACCGGCTGAGAAACCTGCAAAGTTTTCTGGAGTCGACTTCAAGAGATGGCAACAAAAAAATGTTCTTCTATCTGACTACATTGAGTCTGCAGAGGTTCATTAATGAGAACGTTCCTGTTATGTCGGATGAAACTCCGTCTGAAGAACAATTCTTGGTAACAGAAGCATGGACACATTCTGATTTTTTGTGTAAAAATTATATTTTGAGTGGCCTGCAGGATGATCTGTACAATGTGTACAGTAATGTCAAAACCTCAAAAGAACTCTGAGATGCTTTAGAAAAGAAGTATAAAACAGAGGATGCCGGAATGAAAAAGTTCATTGTGGCAAAGTTTCTGGACTATAAGATGATAGACAGTAAGACCGTCGTCACCCAAGTTCAAGAACTGCAGGTCATAATTCATGATCTCCTTGCTGAAGGTATAAATTTATTTAATACCTATGTTGGAAATATTAAGTTTATTCTTAATACTCACATAATTTTTAATGTAGGATTAGTTGTGAATGATGCTTTCCAAGTGGCTGCCATTATTGAGAAGTTACCGCCATTGTGGAAGGACTTCAAAAACTACTTGAAACATAAACGCAAGGAGATGACTGTTGAAGATCTCATGGTAAGGCTAAGAATTGAAGAGGATAACAAGGCCGTAGAAAAGAGGTCACGTGGTAATTCAGCAACATTTGGAGTAAATATTGTTGAAGAAGATCCTACAAAATCAAAGAAAAGAAAGAAAGCATCTGGTCCAAAGAACAATCCTCCTAAGAAGAAGTTCAATGGAAGTTGCTTCAATTGTGGCAAACGTGGTCATAAGGCTACTGAATGTCGAGGTCCCAAGAAGGACAAGAAGAAGGATCAAGCAAATTTGGCTGAATCCAAAGGAGAGATGGACGATCTTTGTGCAATGCTTTCAGAATGCAATTTGGTTGAAAATCCAAGAGAGTGGTGGATAGATTCTGGTGCCTCATGCCATGTGTGTACCAACAAAGAATTATTTTCATCATATACTCCAGCACCTACAGACGAGAAGTTGTTTATGGCAAACTCCACTGTTGCAAAGGTGGAAGGAACTGGAAAAATCCTTTTAAAGATGACATCGGGCAAGGTGGTGACTTTGAACAGGGTCTCGTATGTTCCGGAATTGCGAAAGAACTTAGTTTCTATACCAGTTCTGACTAAGAACGGATTCAAATGTGTATTTGTTTCTGATAAAGTTGTAGTCAGTAAGAATGAAATGTATGTAGGAAAAGGTTACCTCACTGAGGGCCTCTTTAAACTCAATGTAATTGCAGTTGATATGAATAAAAATTCTGCTTCTTCTTACTTGCTTGAGTCTAAATGTTTATGGCATGAACGTTTGGGACACGTTAATAACAAAACCTTGCGAAAATTGATTAACTTAAATGTTTTGCCTAAATTTGAGTGCAATAAATCAAAATGTCAAGTTTGCGTTGAATCTAAGTATACTAAGCATCCTTATAAATCTATTGAAAGGAATTCATATCCCTTAGAACTGATTCACACTGATATTAGTGACATGAAGGCAACACCAACACGTGGTGGAAAAAAGTATTTCATAACTTTTATTGACGATTGCACTAGATATTGTTATGTCTATTTGCTAAATGGTAAGGATGAAGCAATAGACGTATTTAGGAAATATAAAACTGAAGTTGAAAATCAGTTGGATAGAAAGATCAAAATGATCAGAAGTGATAGAGGTGGAGAATATGAATCTCCATTTGCAGAAATATGTTTGGAAAATGGAATAATCCATCAAACTACTGCTCCTTACTCTCCCCAATCTAATGGAATTGCGGAACGGAAAAATCGAACTTTAAAGGAAATGATGAATGCCTTACTTATAAGTTCAGGTTTACCACAAAACTTGTGGGGGGAAGCTATCCTTACAGCAAATCGAATACTCAATAGAGTGCCTCACACAAAGACACATGTTATTCCATATGAGAAATGGAAAGGTAGAAAACCCAACTTGAAATATTTCAAAGTGTGGGGGTGTCTAGCCAAAGTTCAGGTTCCTATACCTAAGAGAGTGAAAATAGGGCCTAAGACTGTGGATTGTGTATTCATTGGATATGCCACAAATAGTAAGGCATGTCGATTTTTGGTTCATAAGTCCGAACATCCGGATATTCATGACAATACGGTAATGGAATCAGATAATGCTGAATTTTTTGAACATATCTATCCGTATAAAACTAGACTTGAGTCATCTAGTTGGGCGTCTAAACAACCTCGAGAAGAACCAAAAGATAATGAAACCAATGAAGAGAGTCCAAGGCGCAGTAAACGTCAAAGGACAGCTACGTCATTTGGATTTGATTTTGTAACATTCCTACTTGAAAGTGAGCCTCAAACATTCAAGGAAGCGATGTTGTCTAGTGACTCAACCTCTTGGAAGGAGGCTGTCAATAGTGAGATTGAATCAATCTTAAGCAATCATACCTGGGAGTTGGTTGATCTTCCTCCAGGGAACAAACCCTTGGGTTCAAAATGGATCTTCAAAAAGAAGATGAAAGATGATGGAACTATTGACAAATATAAAGCAAGACTTGTTGTCAAAGGCTTTAGACAAAAAGAAGGTCTTGATTATTTTGACACATACTCGCCAGTAACTAGGATTACTTCAATTCGGATGTTAATTGCCCTAGCTGCACTATACAGTCTTGAAATCCATCAAATGGATGTGAAAACCGCTTTCTTAAATGGAGAACTAGAGGAAGAAATCTACATGGAACAACCTGAAGGCTTCATAGTTCCCGATAAAGAAAAGAAAGTATGCAAACTTGTTAAGTCACTTTATGGACTAAAACAAGCACCAAAACAATGGCATGCAAAGTTTGATCAAACCATGTTGGCAAATGGATTTAAGATCAATGAGTGTGATAAATGTGTTTACATTAAAGACACTCCGAATCAGGAAGTTATTGTATGCCTATATGTGGATGACATGTTGATAATGAGCAAGGACATTGCCAATATAAAAGCTACTAAGCGCATGCTAGCTAGTAAGTTTGATATGAAAGATCTAGGAGTTGCCGATTTGATATTGGGAATTAAGATTCACAAAACTCCTAACGGTCTAGCATTGTCTCAATCTCATTATATTCAAAAGGTACTTGAAAAGTTCAAGTATTTGAATTTCAAAAAGGCAAAGACCCCAATTGATGTGAACCTTAATCTTGCAAAGAATAAAGGTGAAAGTCAGTCTCAATTGGATTATGCCAGAGTATTGGGAAGTTTGATGTATGTCATGAATTGTACACGACCAGACATAGCTTGCGCTATAAGTAAACTAAGTCGATACACAAGTAATCCCAATCAAAATCATTGGTTGGCAATGAAGAGAGTTTTGGGGTACTTAGAAGACACTCAAAACTATGCTTTGCATTACAACAAATATCCAGCAGTTCTTGAAGGATATAGTGATGCAAATTGGATTACTGGGTCAACTGAAACAAAATCCACGAGTGGATATGTTTTCACTATTGGTGGAGGAGCAATATCTTGGAAATCATCCAAACAAACATGTATAGCTCGCTCTACAATGGAGTCTGAATTTATCGCCTTAGACAAGGCCGGTGAAGAAGCTGAATGGCTCCGAAATTTCTTAGAAGATATTCCGTATTGGCCCAAACCAATGGCCCCTATATGCATACACTGCGATAGTCAAGCTGCAATAGGAAGGGCTGGAAGCGTTATGTATAACGGAAAGTCTCGTCATATAAGACGAAGACATAACTCTGTTAGACAACTACTCTCTAGTGGAATTATCACAATTGACTATGTAAAGTCAAAGAATAATGTGTCGGATCCACTTACAAAAGGCCTAACTAGAGAAGGAGTTGAGAAATCATCGACGGGAATGGGACTATGGCCGAGAACAAGTCATCGTGGCGGTAACTCTACCTAGAAAACTGGAGATCCCAAGATCTAGGTTCAAGGAGATAAAACAAAGTCATAGATGACGGTTCAACATTGTCAAAAATTATTTTATATCCATTCTCATGATAAGACAATGTTCAGTAACCAGGATAAAGGCAGAAGGACTTTTTTAATGGTTTCTAAGTTTGATACAGGGTATATCAAATAGTGTATCTACGGGATAACACATTTAAAAACCACCTATGTAAGTGTGAAGTGTAAGCCGCTTCAAGGAGAATCCGGTAAGGCCAGTTCTCTAAGCACTTATTAACCGAGATGTGTTCATGGCTGAAACGAACAAAACAATGAGAACCAAAAACAGTTCAAAGGTTGATTGTGTGACTTATGTTGTCTAGGTATACACCAAAGCTCGACGGTTCAAAGATATCAAATCTACCGATTGACCGAGTATATCCGATATATGTTCACTACGGAAAGTTTAAAGGGAAACCTACTTATCCAGATGCGATTAACCTTTACTTACGAATCAGACAATTTTTCATACATATGTTTTAACAATAGCCATTCCCTATTCATGTGGGGGATTGTTGGGTTTTAAAGGTGTGAACAGGAAATGAAGGGTTGTGAACTCTCCCGAAGAGTTGTGACCGTTTGAAAAGTTATGCATTTTCCAAAGTGTTGTGACCTTTCTGAAAGGTTGTTTTCTTTCTGAAAGGTTGTCTTCTTTCTAAAAGGTTGTGACCTTTACCCTTTGTTGGCTATAAATAGAGAGGTTTTCTCTCATTTTTTGATAATGAAAATTCTTCCCTTCTTTTGCATACATTTCTTACAAAACAAAATCTATCGATAGTGTCTGTGTGTGTGATTCGTTGCTGTCATTTTGAGTTCGTTGAAATTATCGAAGTTTGAGGTACCGCTACTTCTTTAATGGTTAATCCGTTTTATCTTGGGAGGAATTAATCTGCAACCTCGGGTACTTGAGGGGATTAAATTTCTTAAGGACACACAGTGGGTTCTGTGGACTCGGATAGTTCTTTGTGATTTTCTTTTCATCTTTTATTATTTCTGGTTTGCTAATTTAAATATAGGAAATAACAAAAACAAGCGTCAGCGTACAAATTTCAGAAATGATTGCGGAGTTGGACTGCAGCATATACACAACAGCATATAAGCTCCGTGCGGACCGGCTAGTAGGAACCTTTGGCAGAGCAGAACCAAACACAACAAGTCTAGGCCCGGCAATCGATATGCTGGAAGTTGCATGCAATCGTCTGTTCTGATTTAACCTAAGCACAGTATACCTCCCAGCACAACTACTAAACTTCTTACGATAATAGTTTTTTTTTCTGTAAACCTTATTCTTCTTCTTTTCTTTTTGAGGAAGGTCAGCTATTATTGATGAACAAAAAGCATTAAGAAACTATAGCATTTTATGATAGTGATTCTTTAGTAAGAATCTAACATAACATTTAGATTGTAGTAGATTTTTAAGTTCCGGGTGAACAGGCTACAAAAGTAAAGTTTCTACTGTTATTAGTGTAGGTCTCAGCTATCTCATAGGAAAGGTCAGGTTATACATCTCATATTAGACCCCCCAGAAAAGGCAAAAAAAGAAGCTAAAAACAGTCTGTCTCTTTTATCATATATATGATATGGCGGCCTTCTTAAGCAAGAGGTGATCCACTAGCAGTTATAGTTTTCTTGGCATATCAAGTCAAGAGGCAGAAGCTCCTAGCAATGGGGGGAAAGCTGACTGGGTAAGTGGGCTCCTTTCACTTGACGGGTAATTAGGAGTGATTTATTTTTTTGCGCACGTCTCTACTGTTTTTCTCTTTCAACTAGGAGGATTGGCATTTGGCCAAAGATGTGATCTATCTCTTTTCTTGGTTGTAGTGAAGCTTCATTTTTATTTAGCAAGGAACTGTGTCATTCAGCATCGAATAATCAAAGCTGAAAGCTTTAGGCATCTTTGGAGCATGGTCAGCTTCCAAAATTCCTGGAGTCACGTACAAGATTATCACAGAAGGAAAACATGGCTATCAGAATAGAAATTAAAATTATGACATCAGCTGTGATTTTACACTCAAATAGAAACCCCTCACTCCATTTACAGGTATTGCTTGCAACCCCACATCCCAAGAGCTAAACTACTGGAAGCTTCATGTGTCAATGTCAAAGAATTCTTTATGGTTCCTCTATATCATTTTCTTTCAGCACAAAAGTGACAAAATGTATGGAAGTGGATATTTTTTTCTCACTGTAGTACACATGAGTGCACATAACATGTTGAATTCCATGACTTACAAAGACTAACAGAAGAGAGTATGCAGTACCTGTGCTGGTGGGAGATAGCAAGTACCACGTGGAATTAGTTAAGGAGTTGTGCTGGCCCGGACACCACAATTATAAAAATAAAGAAAAACATAAAGGAGTACCGTAAGCTCATTCTAAATGCATGAAGGTCATGCTTGAAGGTGCAAAACATTATTTTTAGGAGCAAAGAAAAAGCTGACATCTCTATATAATATTGAGATGGATTCCCCATGCTATAAAAGGTCAAAAGGAACTCCTATTTTGTTAAATACTTGCTCCGTTTACATTCTCAACGAGATGAAAAAAGGTCCTCCCTTTGAACCTTATTTACCATTGTCAACTAGTTTATCACCAACCAGAAGTAAGGCCAGCATCAATCGTGTTCGGACAACAAAGCTCAATACAAACTGATCCATGTTTTTAAGCATTTCACAATGAACAATATTGAACAAGAATTCTTGGGAGCGGCAGATAGTATAAAAATTGGATCTTTGGCAAAAATAATTAACATAAAACATAGTAACCAATATCAGTACAACAGAGAATCAATAATTCAATTAAGCTTATCATAATCTTTCAACAATCTGACAAAACAAGAATAACAATCTCATATCTTGTAAATATTCAATAATCACCTGAACTATTGCTTGCCATAATTCTCCAAGTACCATTTGTAGGTATCAACAAGACCATCCCGGAGCGAAATCTTTGGTATCCAACCTAATCCAACAAGCTTTGAAGTATCCATAAGCTTCCTTGGTGTCCCATCCGGCTTAGTCGAATCCCAAACCAACTCCCCTTTAAACCCCACAACTTCCTTCACCAATTCAGCTAACTCCTTTATACTCACTTCCTTCCCACTCCCCACATTAACATGTTCTAAATCACTATAATTCTCCAACAAAAACACCACTGCATCGGCTAAATCATCAACGTGTAAAAATTCCCTTAAAGGAGAACCAGTTCCCCACACAACAACTTTATCAAGATTGTTAACTTTTGCTTCATGAAATCTACGTAACAAAGCAGGCAAAACATGAGAATTCTCAGGATGGAAATTGTCATTCGTACCATATAAATTCGTGGGCATTGCTGAAATTGCATCAAAGTTATGCTGCAATCTATAAGCTTGACACATTTTGATACCAGCAATTTTCGCAATTGCATACCATTCATTTGTAGGTTCCAAAGGGGCAGTTAAAAGTGCATTTTCGGGAATTGGTTGAGGAGCAAATTTAGGGTAAATACATGAAGAACCAAGGAACAGAAGCTTCTGAACTTTATGATTGAAGGATGAAACGATGACGTTCGTTTGGATTTGGAGATTTATAGTGATGAAATCAGCTGGGTAAGTATTGTTTGCGTGTATGCCGCCGACTTTCGCGGCGGCGAGGATGACGTATTGAGGTTTCTCGTCGGCGAAGAAGGATTCGACGGCGGATTGGTTAGTGAGATCGAGATCTGAATGTGTACGGAGGAGGAGATTTGTGCAGCCTAATTGGTGAAGTTTCCGAACCACGGCGGATCCGACGAGTCCACAGTGGCCGGCAACGAAGATCTTAGCGGAAGTAGCTATCGGCATTTTGTGTGTGGTGGACTCAGATTTCTGTGTGAAATGAGATATACAAATAAATTTGCATTAACAATATTTAGCTAATTGTGATTCCAGCGTCTAACTTATTGACTAATTTTACAGTATATATGTCACTTTTTTCCGAACAATATATATGTTACTTTTTTTTTATTCAATTTACGTATTCTTCGATACATATCATCTTCCACAAGCTATGTATATCAGGTAACTTTATTCAAAAATATTTCCATTTTTTGCTTTTTAAGTGAGTCATGTACAGAACATACATTCCCCCTTAATATTTCTGAAATTGCCTGATACAAAGTATTTACAGAAAAAAATCCTTTATATAGAATAATGCTAATGTTTTAAAACTTAAAAGAACAAAAGATCAATATAAGATGAAGACAAGAGAAACAATATAAGATAACTTTCTTTCTTTTAAATGTTCACTAAATCTTCAAGTGTATATAGTATGAATCCTTATGTCTCTATTTATAGTGTAACATAGAGGCATACAAAGTCATAAACACGACATTAACATGAATATAACGGAGAAGGTTATGAAAGTGAAAGATTACAAGAATAATGGTTATAAAGTTGGAGGTTATGGTTATCTTCATAATGGAGGAAAGTGATGGAGATAATGAGTGAGGGTAACTTCTTGGTGTAGTGGACATCCACACTATAATATTTTATAATACTCCTCCTTGAATGTCCATAGATAATATGCCTCGTTAAAATCTTACTAGAAAAAAAACTTGTGGGAAAAAAATCATAGTGAAGGAAAAAGAGTACACATATATTTTAATACGCTTTGAATGCTGCCTTGTTAAAAACCTTACCAGGAAAACCCAATTGAGATAAAACCATGGTTAAGCAAAAGAGTACAACGCGTATTTTTTTTCCCCTGCTAAAAACTTTACTTGATATCTCGGAGACGATGCATTCCAATCTTATATCACAACTTCTCAAGTATTGATGTGGGCAATCCTTAGTGAATAAGCCTACAAGATTATCACTTGAATGTGTCTTTGAACGTCTTATCTCACAATTTTGTTGAAGATCATGTGTGAAAAAGACGTTTGGTGAAATATACTTTGTCCGATCTCCTTTGATTGTATCCTCTCTTCAATTGAGCTATATATTATTTTCGTATATGGTGGCTGGAATATCTTTTTCGAAAGAAAATAACATATCTTCTGATAGCTCATGATTCCAACCAAACACACTCCCGACTTAATTCATTGATCAATATTATTTCTGCATAATTTGAAGAAGTGGTTACTAATGTGATTTTTTGAATGCCAAGATATTGTTGTGTCACCATATGTAAATAAATAGTCCATTTGCGATCGAGCTTTATGTAGATCAAGTAAATATTCTGCATATATATATATTATTAAATCATTTCTGACTCGGAGATTGATCATTTCAATTTTATTGAAGCTCTTCTTTTCTTCTGAAAGAAAATCACACATCTTCTATATGTTGAATCACTTGCTTTGTTAGTTTCTTGTCATAACTTGAATGATAATATGACAATCCTTTCACATAACTTTCGTTATGTATATCAAATAATCTTTTAGTATTTGCATAACCAACAATCTGTAAGTGCACCAATTGCACTAATACAAGACATTTCAAATCATTTTCATGGGATCAGAAAGATTCTTTCTCTACAAAACCATTGTGTACTCAATGGAATTGCTTTAAGACCCTTTAAACCCTTTAAGGATTCTCATATAACATTCATCGTCTAGTTAGATATAATAATCATTCATTATACATATTCAAGTATTTCATTTATATTCAGACTGAAACAAGTCTCATTGCATCCACCACTGGAGAATATATCTCTATTTAATAATGTCAGGATTTTTGCGAAAACCCTTTATGCCCCGAGGCACAAACCTCACTTTATATCTTACGGTTATACTTTCGCACAATGATTCATTTGTACCACATTGACATTACATTTTGATCCATGAACTATAAGATCAAAAATATCATTTTTCTAAGTGAAACAAAATATACTTGAATAGTGCATTTTATTTAGCCAATCATTTATCTATCCACACTATATGACAGATTCGAATTTAAGACTCTCGTAATCATTTATAGCATTGAGTGCTACTTCATATCAAAGATACCGTCGACGGTCATTTTGATATCGATTCCAATATGACATAACTTATCAAGATCTCTTCATTTTTCATCATTTTCAGGTACCTGAACCTTTGCGAAGGTTTTATGAAACGTTATGTCATAGTGCTCTTCCAAAGCACTTACATCATTATCATGACCATTTTGATAATTTGCTCCTCTCCTTCCTCAAGGAGTTTTACATTTGGAATCAATTGGTCTATCACGCTTTTGGCGTACCATAGACTCTGTCCTTCAAGAACTATTTATTGGAGCGTTTGCATCTTGATTAAAATATTCGGTCAGTAAATACATCTGGCAAATTATTTGCAATATTTTGCAAATGAATTATCTCTTGAACTTCAAGTTCACATTTTTTTAACGAGGATCTAGATAATTCACCCCACACATAATTTTCAGCTGCTACACATATCTCCCCCCTAATGTTAGGAAATCTCACATTTACCCCCAACCTCATTTGGGGATCCATCTTTGTGCGTGGTGGAGCAATAAAATCATATGTGCACACATCAAATTTTTAGATGGAAATTATTTGGTTCCTGACCCTGAACCAATTATGATAAGAGAACCTGTTGGCTTGATGCATACCTGTTAAATAAACTCATCTCATATCAAATTTTATTTGAGAGATTTGTTCTCATAATCAGTGATCTAGCTATACTTGGAGGCAATCAATTTCTGTTAAACCAATCAGTATTATCAATATAATTTTATAGTTTGTAACTGTGCTCTTAATTTAACAATTTGAGCAAACAACCTAACAAAATCTGATTTGTAAGTTGATACAAATGCACATGTGACCATACCATAGATGCATCTATTAAATCATAATAATAAGTGGTCCACATGGCAGGTGAGCGGGCCCACATTCACCTTTTATATGTTTCAAATAATTTCAGGGGATGCAATCCCAACCTTAGCTGGTACAATAATCATTTTATCATGAGAACAAACAACACATGAGAATTCTTGAAGAATCCTTTATTTCTTCAACATATAACCACATGAATTCTCAATTCTTTTGCATCACATTTGAACCGAAAAGGTCGATCGGTTATGCCAACTGATATTTATTCTAGTAAACTTCTAGTTTACTTTTGCATGCGATTCCATCATCATGCCTATATTTGTATACAACAAACAAGAGAAAGGCGGGTAACTTTTTATGTGAATATTCATAACCCGCTTTGATTGTAATAATCTAAAGATATTTAATCTTTCAATAATTTACAGTCTCAATATAATAATTTTTTTCAATTCCTCCAAAACTTAAAAAGTTTCTTTTGAGACTTACTACAACCTCAATATTATGAAATATTTTCATTTCTGGATAGTAACAAATTAATTCTTCCGAAACTCTTAGTTAAGTTTGTATACTGCCACAAATTTCAATACACCATTCTTATGGTGACCATCTCCTTCAAGGAGAAAATTATTATTATTGTCATGGTTAAAATTATTACATGCAAGACTTATTTCTTGACAACCAATGACAAATTGTGTTGCCACACAACAACATTTATTTTAGTCATGACCACAACCTTTATAGAAAAGAATTATTTCTTTCTTTTGTCCTCCAATAGTTCATAATAAAACATACCACAATATTTGTGTAGTACTCAAAGTATATGACCAAAATGACCATTTATGTCAAAATATTTCCTTTCAATCTCTCAAACCTCCCGTAGAGGTGAGATGTGGCATTCATCCAACAATATATGAACATGTTCTTATCCATAAGAACACAAGTCACATTTTCTTCAAGAAATGGACTATAACTATTTGTACACTCTCCATAAGTTTTTATTAGAAACTCATTGTCATGCTTTGGCATCATCAAATTTATGTGACTCACCTCAACATCACTTTAAGAGGTCAAATATACCAATTGTACTACCACTTTGTATTCCTTTGTTTTGATAGAGGATTTACAAAACTTTTCAAATTGGGTGGCACCAACAACAATGTGCCCAATAACTTCTCATACCACTTTGATGGATAAAAATTACCTTTAACAATTACCTTCACATTTGAAGGGCCATCTTAAGAAACAATGTGTCCAATAACCTTTTATACCACTTTAATGGACCAAATTATCTGTACATTTGAAGGAACATCTTAAGAATCCATAATGTTCTTCCTTTTAATTACCACAATGATGACCATTAACATTTTACCACACTCATATTCATGCATTCAACCACTTGTCATTTTTCATGCATATTATATTGGGAAAATTTTATGACTTTCAGTCAAAAGTATACAACTTTATGTTAGTCACCATCATATCATCACTATAGTGCATTATGACTTAAACCCAATGTCTTACCCATATAAAAATGTCTTTGGTCATAAATCAATGGGACTTAAACCCAACTTCTTATTATCATGGTGCACCGAGACTTTAACTTTGTGTCTTACCCATTTGGTGCTGTGAAACTTGAATTCACCGTCTTACCCTCAATCAATGTCTTGATAAACCAAAATATAATCTGAATTTGACTTAAAGTACAAGAAAAATGAACAAAATCAATTAATTAGAGCAACATGTTAGAATCATATAAAAGACCCAAGTTAAAATAAATTAAAACATTTTAATAATGCCTCTCAACATTGTTATGAAGATTATCATAATTTACTAACCATTTTAAAATAACCACAAAACAAGCTTTGTTAGTACAAATAATATATAGGATATGAAGTATACCATGCAACCGAAAAATTACTAGGATAATTCATAAAAATCACCTACCATTGATTCTTGACGTAGAAAGAGCAACTCGTGATGATAACATGTTTTAAAACATAAGAACAAAAGACCAATATAAGATGAAGACAAGAGGAACAATATAAGATAACTTTCTTTCTTTCAAGTGTTCACTAAATCTTCAAGTGTATACAATATGAACCCTTATGCCTCTATTTATAATGTAACATAGAGGCATATAAAAGATTAGTCATAAACATGACATTAACATGAATATAATGGAGGAGGTTATGAAAGTGAAAGGTTACAATAATAATGGTTATAAAGTTGGAGGTTATGGTTATTTTCATAATGGAGGAAAGTAATGGAGATAATGGGTGAGGGTAACTTCTTGGTGTAGTGGACATCCACATTATAATACTTAATAACAGCTAATTATTTTTACTATATTTAGTTGATTTAGTGTACCTTCCAAATTATTGAATGTAATAATTGAGTAATTTAAGATTAATATTTATTTGATTGTGATGAAGTTATTATTATTCAAATAAAACACATTTGATGACATGTTAAAAATGCTTTCAAAAATTTTTTTTCGTAATAATATCTTATGCTCTTAAATAATAGTAGTTATCATATTATTTTGTAGGGACAGATTCAAGGGATAAGATGGGAGTCTCCAAAATGACTTTTGCACACATTCTATAATCATACCGAGAAATTCATTAAATTCACTCTTTAAGAAGAAATGGAAGTTCATTATACTCAACATCATACCAAATGTATTACACCAAACGATAGGGATCTGGCGAGGATAGATAGTAACCTTACCCTTAGTTCATAGAAGTAGAAAGATTGTTTTCGAAAAACACTCAAAACAGAAGGCACTGAAAAAACCATACATATCCGACTAGAATTGAAAGAATCAATATAATAAAAAGAACTTAATCTTTATAATGTAACGATTCTGTCAAATTTTTCAGAATAAAAGTGAAATAACAATGCCAGTATAAATCAATGTATCAATGCTTGTAACAAAAATCTTTCTGTTCCTTTTTTCCCTCTCCTTTTGGCAATGGCTTTCTTTTTGTAGAAAACGCGATAATACTAAAATGATCGAATAAAATAATAATAGTCTAACATGAATTCGATTTAATGATGGTGAGGCAAGAAGTAGATGTTCTCTTGCGTTTCGAACCCCAGCTGATGTCCAGTTTACTTGTGATTTTCTTTTTGCTGCCAAGATATCCTTGACAATTTGAAGCTCCACAATGGCACTTCACTTCTGAACCAAACTGAACAAATCTGCATACAAAAGCAAAGCAGATTCAGCAAGCAAAACTGAAGGTCATAGTACTAAGCTACTTTGGCCTAAGATGAATTTAAAACTAAAATGAGCAAGGATTCATATAGCCTATCTCAATTTGTTTGGAAATTAGACGTGGTAGTTGCAGTTGCTGCATATGACACAAAGTCTAATGCTTCAACTTGAAAGAGAAGTTAGCTTTAATTTTCAGAAGACAGGTATAGTCAAATCTCTCTACAATAGAGACGTTTGTCCGGATGCTTTTTAGCTACTAAAGCAAAATGTTGGAATAAAGAACACATAAAATAACATAAATGAAAATCGGTTCCAAAGAAAACTTGGTTATTATAGTAAATGTTGCTGTAGGGAGCTCTGGCTGTATATCAATGGTGCCTGAGACTGAACTGTAAAATTTTAAGCTTTAGAGCCTTCCATTGTTTAGTGCATTAAGCTTCAAAGACTTCTTATTCTTGTCCATGTCAAAGCAACACTTTACAAAAAGAATGCATGTGAAAGCTCGGTATATATATTTTGTAGACTATTCCTCGTATGGAAATTCAACAGCTATTAGAAACTATGATGCTTTCCATGGCTACGATAACAACTAGCGTCGAGTTTTCGCATCAAGAACTTCAATCTTTCCATTTACATCAAAATGATTTCTTTATTCTGCCATATCTTTCTATCCTATTGGTTATTATTGGATTCCATTAAGTGGACTGTCTGGTGCAGCAGTCTCTGTGAGCCTTTTACCCCCAGAGTTCAAGGGATCTATCCCCATTGCTCTCTTTAGCTTTGGTTGTCAAAAAATTGTTGTATTTCCACTCCAGAGTGCATTATTAGTCAAAGACCTCTAACAGGCCTAGAATCAAAATCATCGCAAACAGCATATCTGACATTATATTTTGTGGGCAGGTTTGAAGTTAACAGCCTCCTACATGAAGTTCCCCAAGAGCCCATTTAACCAGTGTGACTTTCTTAAATGATTTAAATATCACTTCACCATTTGGTTTATACATCTTATATAGGGAATAAACTATTTTTAGTAATGGAGATTTTAAGATTTTATGTTCTTAACACGATATCTTCTGCCTGATGTACTATTTTTGAGGACCACAAGCAGCTATCACCACATCTTTGGTGGAAACAAAAAGGTACATCAAACAAAAGAACATTACTGGAAGCATCCCCTATGAAATCATACAAACATTCCACATATCACTGAAAATAATATGGCCAAATACTCAAAGATGTAATAGTACGTAATTTTGTCTTCTTTCCTAGACACCAAAGTCAGATGAGAAGGAGGCTTCTTCTTGTCTCATACCAATCAATCTTCTATTATATCAGTTATAATGTATAACCAACCACAAAAGGTTAAAAACTTAACAGACATAGTACTGACATACCTTGAAATTATAACCAAAGGTTAAATAGAAAAGAACACAAGAACCCAAACAGCTTTACCGCATAATAAGCAGTTATTGAGGTAGCAACACAAAGGAGCATACCTGTAATCATAGGTCAGAGGTTCTCCTACTTCAATGAATCGAGCAGCAAAGACACCAATTCGAGTCTCACCTTCAACCTGCCTTTAGTAGGTAATAAAAGCAAACAATTATAGCATTGATCAAGGCACACAATGAACATAAAGGAAGAACCAAATATATTGGACTTCAACACTTGCAACTAAGAAACATGACAAATATGTGATTATCAGAAAAAGGAGAGAAGAAATGAATATGTAGGGAACTAACTATACAGGAAAAATAAAAGCCATGGCATTCTACAGGTATATCTGTTCGTTAATCAATTCCTAAACAATAATGGATGTTAGATACTCCGAGAAGACTTGATAGAAATTGAGCAATAACGAATGAGGGCATCTCAAAAGTTAAGCTTATCAAGAATCTCAACTAACCAACAGAGCTTCAGTGCCCATAGAATATACCAATACAACAGTAACATACCCAGTGTAGTCCCACAAGTGGGATCTGGGGAGGGTAGGATGTACGCAAACCTTACCTTTATAATGTAGAGAGGCTCTTTTCGAAAGACCCTCGGCTCAAAAGGGAAGTATCCAACAGGATTGTAAGAAAAGAGACAGCAAAGTAGCAAAGATACAAAACAAATGCAGCAACAGATAGCAATACACATCGAAGAATAAGAAACCATGCAATAACTAATAATAATACTAAATGATAAGAGGAGAGGGGGAGGCTAGCCCACTCCTCCCACACAACATGCAACACTCAGCTACCTACTAATCTTCTACCCTAATCCTCGACCTTCATACCTTCCTATCTAAGGTCATGAATAATGATCAGTCAGCTAAAGTTGTGCCATATTCATGATTTTATGTGTCCTGGGATTTGACTGACTGTTATTTCTGGTATCTGGTCTAATATCAACTCTTCTTCTAGTAGGAAGTCCGTGTGACAGGGTAGAATAAACAACATTTATATAATTTCCTCTAGCATTCAAATTAGGGTGGAGGACACAAATTAGGGTAGAAGGTTAGTAGGTAAGAATGCATCCATACTCCTCCCTCCGTCCCATTTTATGTAAGGTTGTTTGACTCAACACGGAGTTCAAGAAAGAAAAGAAAACTTTTAAAACTTGTGGTCTAAAATGAATGACAGAAATTTGTGTGGCTATAAATCATTTCATTAAGGGTAAAATGAACATTTTAAAGTTAAATTATTACTTAATATAGAAATGTGTCATTCTTTTTGGAGCTGACTAAAAAGGAAAATAAGTCATATAAATTGGGATAGAGGGAGTACTAGATAGGAGTGATTTGTCTTGTTGCCCTTGTTTTTCGATTTCTGTGACTATCTATTATTGTGAGTAGTTTGTTTGTAGTATTATTTTGTTGTAGTACTATTCTGTTACTGTTTGTTGTTTTTGATATTATCTATTGTCTATTGTACTTTCATTATGTCTTTTCCTAGACCGTTTTATGTCTTGAGACAGGGATCTATCGGAAACAACCTCTCTACCTCACCTCTGAGGTAGAGGTAAGGTTTGCATACACGCTACCCTCCCAGACTCCATTGTGTGGGACTACATTGGGCATGTTGTTGTTGTAACATTCAAATAAAAAGGAATAATATCTCAAAATTGAACAAAAATAAGAAGAGTGTATTACTGTATGTTACTTTGACATCATAAATGAAATCTATGTACTATTCTTCAATGTGGGTTAGGACTATGGTCATGTAACTTCAAAAAAAATTCAAGTTTGAGATGTAAGTGTTTGAATATATCCTTTTAATATTCAAGTTGATGTGATCTAGGCTTAGACCAGTGTTATGGAACAGCTCTAGTCTGATCCGGGAAAGATGTCACAGGAATATGTTAAAACACATCGAAGCAAAAATCACTAATATCTGATCTTAAAGAATCGTCCAAACAATCTGAAACAAGGAAATGCTATTTGAAGAAGTTAACTAACCATTTTTCCAATTTGCAATTAGGATCACAGCTATGATTGAGAAAACGGGACAAGTTTCCCTTGAAAGTTGCATCAATTGTGAAATCTTTCCGTAGTTCACACATGTAGAAATTTTGAACTCCCTTGTATTTCATGTCCCATAGCCTTTTTTCACACAAGGCATCATCAATAACTGAAACACGAAAAGATAACCAAATTAGAAGCCTTAAAATGCCTAATAACACAAAAACAAAATGTCTCGACATTGACATTTGATAATATACATAAAGATTGCACAGCAAATGGGCCACTAAAGGCCATTTAGATTCAAAAGACATGTTGCTGGTGGGAGGTGGCAGGTATCCTGTGGAATTAGTCGAGGAGCGCAAAAGCTGATCCAAACACCACTGTCATCAAGAAAAAAAAAATCTGCATCCAAATTAACTAGCAGAAAGTCTTCTGCTTCACATTGCACATTTCAAGCAGATGAGCCTGCTGAGCAGTACAAGGAATAATGGATGACATAGCAAGAGGATAAATGGATTTCAAAATGTCAAATAGGTTTTTGGGATTCAGGAAAAAGATTTACATGATACAAAGAGTTTCTCATAATTGTGGGTTTACACCAGGTACTGAACGAAAGAAATAAGACAAAAATAAGGCGATTATTACCTAAAAGAATAATGTGAATTAGAATAATAATACCTCGTTCTTGTTTATCCTAGTAATGGATGATATGCTATATGGTGACAAAATCGTGCTAATTGATGAAACCGGCAAAGGCATCAATAAAAAATGTTGAATTGTGGAAAAGCAGTCTACAAAGTTAAGGTTCACGATAGGTAAGTAAAACTGGATATCTGCAATTCAAACTTAGTCAACATAAGGAGATTGAAGCTGAGGTGAGACTAGACATGATTGCAGTACCTAAAACTAACAATTCAGATATCTAGGCATGACACTCCAGGAGAAAGTTGATCTAGATAAAGATATTAGATATGACCAAAATATGATGGTTGAATTAGAAAAATGTTATCGGAGCATTATATAATGAGAAGGATACCTACCAGAGTGAAAGGAAAGCTCTATAGAACAGTTATATGTGCTACAATGATACATGAAAGTGAATATTGGGCCACTAAAATTCAACGTATCTACAAGATAAGTGTCTCAAGATGCGGATGCTAAGATGGACCTGTGGTCATACAAAATCAAACGGTTGAAAAAGACCACAATTGATAGAACGTTCAACTACCACATGTTAAGGATAAAGAGGCTGCTTGAGGTACTTTGGCAATGTCTTGCAGCTAGAATTCATATAGTTGCCTCCAACTTGCCTTAAATTAAGGCAAGTATGTTGTTTGATGCAGAGCATAACATTATATAGGTAAGTGTTGAGTGTAAATACTTGAAAGATGTTATAAGCACAAAAATACAGTTATGTGTAATAGAGATGTAGAAACATGAACAGCTCAGAAAATTATTTGAGAGTTGACAGCTTCACTTGCAAGAGAATCACCTTCGCCGATGTACTCAATTATGAAATCACCTTTGTTTATGGATTCAGATGCTACTACCCCCCAACCACAAAGTTCAGTCTGTAAAGCAACACAGAAAAGAATCAACCAAAGCAATGCATGAAGACATTCCACCACTTACAATATATATGATAACCAAAACCATAAGCTGGATTCAAAGAAACTTGAGTACCAAAGTGCCACACCTTGACAACTTGTATCTTTCTATCTCTCCGAAATGGTCTGTTTGAGCACATATCAGAGCAATGGCACGCCTTCGAACAACTTATGCATTGAACCCTATTAAGTCACAATTTAACTGTCAAGAAAGCTACTTGTAAATATACAGCATGCCAATTTACATGGACATTATAGTTATTGAGCTTCAAATGGGAAAACAGATATGCTTCGTTCAGATTGGCAAACATGTTTAGATAAACCTTCATTGCTGCTACTGGAACCCCATTCCCACTAAAATTATCTAACATGCTGGACAAGGAGAAGAAAGTATATACAGAACAGATTTCTAGAAGATCAATGAGACAATGGACCACACTGTAGAAAAAACAGCAGTAAACTGAGATTTACTCCCTAGTCCCATCAAGGCATCAATTGTTGTCTAACAAAAATAATTGAGCAGCAAGATCAATAAATTTGTTAGACTTGCCTATTATATTTATGGAGATGACAGAAGATGTTGATGTTGTTATTGGAGTTGGTGCAATATTGCTAGTCAACAACAACAACGATATATCCAGTACAGTCCCACTTACAAGTGGGATCTAGGGAGGGTGGTGCGTATGCATACTTTATCCCTACCTTAGTGGGGTAGAGAGGTTGTTTCCGAGACCTTCGGCTCAAGAAAATATTGCTAGAGAAGTATGACTCAAAATCATGGTTTCAATTTAAATCATTTAATGGATATAGAAGGTTTTTTTCTTGAAACTGAAATGTATAAGATATTAAAGTTCAGAGTGCTCTCTAATAAAGTCTACCGTCAACAGAAGCAAGTCTAATATTTTGGTGAATATCACTATAAGAAACATGTATAGATGCATTAGCTATCTGCATGACCATTGTGATTGATACAAGTAAAGTATGGATGTTCGAGGCTGTTAATCCTGAGAATTCAGAAGAAAATCCTAATGTACAAGTAGCTAAGGAGATCCCGTTTTGAACAAAAAATAAGATGTTTGGAAGGAACTGATCAAAGGAAACACAGTATGGACAAGTCAATGGTGCAGAAAGGCAATGACATCCTCATCAGAAGTGGGAAAAGTATCATGTGCCTTGGAAATGAATACTAACATTTTTGTAAAGCTTAAGATGAAAAATGATAAGCGAACAAATTATGACTTGACTATTGGATGGAGGTACGACCAAAAGAACTATGTATTATTTGCAACATTCAAAGGCAGAATGCAGAAATGACATTATCTCGAGGCATAAGATTCAGGAGAAGTTTCCAAGAGGGGAAGTGGAATCAATAAACCAGTTATTCTCTAAGCTGCAAGAGTTTCGAAACCTTACAATTGAGCAGGAAACTCTATTATGAAAAGCAAGAAAGGTGGGAATTTTCATCAGATCATCTATGAAGTTCTGCTGAAGGATCGAAGCATAATAGTTGTTGTGTCATCCCAATGAAGTTCTTGGTCAAGAATCAAATGCAGCAAGAAAATGTCCTTGGGAAGCAAAAGTGGCAGGTTTTCATCAAAAAACAATAGTTACTTAAGTAATTCTAGTTGAGAGACAACTGTACACCTACTTCTGTACTGCACTTTTAGCTGGCAAGTATGGAATTTATATATTTGTATATTTTTGGTGTACAATGGGATACTTCTGGAACAGTGAAAGGAATGTTGAAGACGTGGAAACTGAAAAAAATCGAATTCGTCAACCAAATGTCACTAGAAAAAGAGAGTACTCCAGAAACCTTGGCTATACCGGACCTTATCCTAAAACTGAGACACTAATACACAAATAATATCATAACATAGGCTTAACTTTCTCAAAGTTGCATTAGAATATAAATCTTCACAGACTTCCCTAAGATTCACATTAGGAATGATAACACCAAATCATTGCAGATTTTTGACAATTAGCAAGAGCAGATTCCAGACTGGCAAGAACAGAAAACTACGCAACCATTGGCATTACCTGCAAACACAATTGTCCAAGCATTCCGTGGATTTGCAGTTTGTGCACCCAATATCAGCAATAACGCCATCACGCTTTTTCTTAATGAGGTAAGCATCTAAATTCAGTTAAGGGTTTTCTGCATAGTACTACTTTTCCTGTTGACAAACTGACATACCGAATTGCGAGTTGTGTGCTTCTGTGATGCAGTTGAGTTTTTTGTTTTTCTACACATTTTGAACTTTCAAACACCAAAAACAATATATCTTATTGCTACCAAGACCAAGTGTATGTAGCAATGGTTTGAAGGCAAGTTTCCTGCTTGCTTCAACAGGGGAAAATGAACAATGCAGTGAATTCAGGAGACACTTATGTCCATAGGACTATAGCCCAAACCAGATTTGGAAATTGGAGCCTATTTTTTCAAGTAATTGATTGGGCCTTTTGCTTCTTCATTTCATACACAAAATAAATCTTACATTGAACTTCTTTTTTTATAAAGGTTACATAGGAACTAAATTCATATTATGAAGATCACGTGAGTGTTTTCAAGTGGCATAGACTTAGAATAAGCACAAACTGAGACTCAAAGCTGCACAAGCTTATGACGAAATTGGTTCAGTTCTGTCAGGCTTTTCACTTACATCTGTCAGGCTTCAAATGGGAGCCGGGATCAAGAATATGAAAATGCAAAACAAAAGCTTAATGATGAAGTGGTTATGGAAATTTATTACAGGAGAGAACATGCTGTGGAAGGAGGTCATTTGTGCAAAGTATGAAATGGAGGATAAATGGATTACAAAAGCAGTGACCATTCCTGATAGCTGTAGTATCTGGAGATCAGGTAGGAATTTATGGCCACAATTCTTGTCTAAAATAAATTTCAAAGTGGAGAATGGACTCAAAGTGGCTTTTTGGGAGGACAAGTGGATAGGTCAGAGAACTTTGAAGCAACTATTCCCTGATCTACAACTACTAAGCTTTCAACAACAAGCAACTGTTGCTGAAATGTGGACAGGTCAGGGATGGAACCTTCATCTCAGAAGAAATCTTAATGACTGGGAGGTGGAAAGGATAGGTGCTATCTATAACACCTTGGCCTCTTTCAACAACCTAACTGGGGAAGAAGATACAGCTATATGGAAGATAGGTAACAAAGGAGTTTTCTCTGTGAACTCAGCATACAAGAAACTCACCACTTCAAACAACAGGATCAAACAATGGCCTTGGAAGATGATATGGGGGACAAAAATTCCATATAAGGTCAATTGTTTCACATGGCTGCTGACCAGAGAAGTAGTACTTACACAGGAAAACATGAAGAAGATGAAATACCAATTGTGTTCCAGGTGCTACTTATGTGAAGAACAAATAGAGACAGTCAATCATCTTTTTTTTACACTGCAAATGGGCAGACCAGCTATGGAGAATATTCATTTGTCTGAGGAAAATCACTTGGGTGAAACCAAAGAACATTGAAGGAGTATTGAAGTGCTGGATGAGAGTTGGCAATGCTACAGCAAATGAGGAGAGATGGAAGATTGTCCCAGCTTGTATATGGTGGACAGTGTGGAAGGAAAGAAATCAAAGATGCTTCGAGGGAAGGCAAAACAATATGCAGAAATTTAAGATGAACTGCCTGGCTTTATACTATTTTTGGTGTGAACAAAAAGTGTTAGGACAGATTGAAGAAATTTTTGATGTTTTAGACTATTTGTAACAAAAAGTACAAATAGGTTTCTTAGGTTGTAATACTTTTGGAAGGGGGACTACACTTTGATGTATTACACCTGTGGATATATAGACTAAAAAGTTACCTTTCTCAAAAAAAATTGGTTCAGTTCTTCTGAAGATTGAGAAGCTTATCAGTTTATTGTACTGTAACACCTTTTTCTATACGTAACTCACCCATAGAACCCCTTATTCAGGAGTCGACAGTGGTTCATACTCTCATCTCCCTTAATGACTTGAACCACCAACTTACAGTATCATTTCCACTAGGCTGTCCCTCACTTCTCTACAATAAACCCGTCTATTTATTTATAATAGAAAAAGATATTTAGTCTACAACAGATTGTTCTCCTTATTATGATTTCTTAGCTACTATTAACTATTCTCGTATCACTGAGTTAGAAGTTTATCAAACTTATAAACTAGAAAAGCCATGAAGCTTATGCCTAGCTTGTTAAAAAGTATGTGTTGCCTTATTCTTATCTTTTAGATCACTAGAACTTAGTATAAGTCAACATCTCCCTTATAGGTGTCTTTCTGACTACAGCAGCATATAGAAACCGTTAAGCAAGAGCTAAGTATGTAATCAAAAAGAATAAATGATAGGTTCAGTTATCATGAAAAGGATTAAACAAGAGAAAAGAAAAGAGAAGAAACTATACACATTGAGGACTCAACAGTATTAACTTATGAAGATAAATTTAGGCAACTTGGTAAAAATTAGATTGATATCAGTTGTTCATTTATTGATATGCTTACAACTACAATACAAATTCTAAATTTAAGAAGACTTGGCAATGCATATCCAAAGGATACTTCTCTTGATATGCACGTATGGAGGTGGTTCAGATCTGTTGTCAATCATGTCTTTCCAATTTATGTCAATCTTGAACTCCTCCTCCACATATGGTACAGGCAAATTAGCTAATATCTCCTGTAATAATATAAGTGAATCAGATATTGATTCCAAGCTAAAGAAAAGGAAACACTACACAGAATCTTCTCGAAATAATTAACCCCAAAGTTTTTAAAACCGTGAGATCTTCAACGTTTATGAGGAATAAGTAACACTCTATCCGTCAATAATTAGAGAACCCAAGATTCTGAGTATCTAAAAGAACCAAATGCCCATACAAGTTCATACTATTTGCATCAAACATTGAATGAGATAGATATATCGAGAAAGTCAAGATAGATGGTAATGTAACTTAATGGGGGAAGAGAAAATACTATAGTATGATCCTATTATCAACTATATAATAACAAAAATAAGGGTGGATTGGTGTTAATTGGAGATGCCGTCAAACAGTTCATTGTGAAGGTGACAAGGCACAGAGACCAAACAGATTCACTTTTTGACATTCTTTGATCACTATTCACTACTAAGAGAGTGTGAGTGTTCATATGATGGATTACCTAAATTGTTTCCTAAGTTGCTCGGACTCTTCACTTTTGGTGCCCCACCTGTGTCAACATGGCATGGGTGTGGGTGGGGTGTGGGAACTGTCCGATCCAGTCAACCAACTGGTTTTGGGTACTTTGACTAAAATCGATGGAAAAATTCCGGGCAGATTCAATGATTTTTGTGATCAAAACAAAAGCTAAGGTGAAATTGAAGAAAATGGAATACCTTGTATGCAGAAATTTCTTTGTCACTCATTTTCCTTTGTCTCCTTCTAGGATTCTCCTTTTGACCAATATTCTCTTCAAGTTTTCCACATAATCTCGTAATTTAGGTTTTATGACTCTATTTATAGATATTTGAATTATTTTTAGCCAAATTTCTGCACCATATCAATACATGCATCCGTGTTACCAAATTTTAAAATTTATATCATAAAGGATCCGACCTCTAGATCCGCATTTGTATCGGACACTCACACCCGAGTCTGAGCAACATAGATTATTTCTACCACGTGAGCTCCTTCAAAGAGAGTTATAATGCTTCTTGTGTAGTGCTTATGCCAAAGAAGAGCGGTGCTAACGGACACAGGATTTAGACCGACTGGTCTGGCAGGTAATTTAATAATGCAAGTGCTCATAAGGATTAAAATTGGCGATGGATGCAGTTAACTTCATAATCATTATTTATATATATGAACAGAAGCAAATTCTTGATGTAGTTCTCATAACAAATGAGTTATTGGATACAAGGTCAAGTGGAAGCATGCATTTTTTCGCAAACTCAATGTTAAAAGAGTTTATGATCATAGAACATGGACTCCCAAGTATGAATGTGTATGCGCGCACGCGTGTTTGAAGATTTAGGTTTGGACATGGTACTAAAATTCTTGATTCTGTGAAAAGTCAAGAATTCTTGATTCTGTGAAAACGCATGCTTCCACTAGACCTTGTATCCAACAACTCATTTGTTATAAGAACTACATCAAGAATTTGCTTCTGTTGACTTCATGGATAAGATATATGCACCTTTTCTGTTATTTGATGGAGGTCCTCAGTGGACTAATATAGAAAACTGTGGTAGGGACAACCTTGAAGGATGCATAATATTAGTTGTTTAGTTTGACGAAGGATAAAGAGGATTTTGTAGCCGATTACTTAAGAAGGAATGACTACGTCATGTGAGATATAAGCTTGAGGAAAGCCATCTAAGTGTATTATGCAATCTTAACATAGAATAACTTAAGGAAGATAGGGAAGATTGTTGTAATATGCAGTTTTGTCAAAGGTGTGCTTTAAGTATGCTTGAGCCTTGAAGCGAGGTATAAAACATGTTGAGTGCTTCGCCTCACTTAGTGGGTACTTCAATGTCGTCATCAAGGCTTATTTTTCCTTGTCAATAAGCAGAGTCATGAAGAGGCGACTCTAAACTGATATTTTAATATATCGTAATCTTGTTTCAATTTCTTTATCAATATATATATATATATATATATATATATATATATATATATATATATGTTATTCATGCTTATAATTATTAGTCTTGGACTACACATACATATTTGTATTTTTTTACTCCATATGCATCTTTCTTCATTAAATCCCATGTTTTTTTGCACTTACAGCCTAAATGGATCTTACAGCTTTTTTGCTTTTTTTGTCTTTGATAACACTGGTAAGATGGTGTTGTTCGTTTAAAGGGTATATAAAAAAAGACTAGTCGGATCAAATATAAGGACCCTTGTACTTCTTTTTTGATTGTTATATATGAACTCTTGTACTTTGTTTCTAAGTATTTTATCAAACATTCCAATAGATAATGGATGAAGTAGTGCCCAGTTGGAGGCTATAGAAGATTGATATCGAGAAGAAAAGTTAACTTGGAGACCAACGTTGTGTGGTGTATCTTTTCTTTTTGACTTATTTGGTAGTATACAGATAGAAAATTGTTTTAGAATAGCAACAGATATAAGTATAAAACAATTTTTTATTGAATTTATAATATTAGTGTACAGAGGATCAACTTGGTAAAAACAACTATTGTTGAGCCATATTATAAATGATTACATACACTTGACGCCGTCCTACTATAAAGGGTTTTAGTTATTAAAAAAAACAATGAATGAAAGACTTTCATCAAGAATCACATGCAACAAACATGGTTTAATAAATATCTAACCTCCAAATTACTTGCTGGGGCTTCATGCTGCTTATGAAACAAGATACGTCAGTCCTGTCATGTCAGCCAGCCTAATCAATCAAAAATAAAGATCCAGTGATAGAAACTACTGCAGATTGAATTACTTTGCTGTTATTTCATCACTTTGTTCAAATACTAATAGCATCACAGAGAAATCAAATCATGAATAACATCATGATTTGATTATTGCTCAATATGCGAATAATGCAAAATCATAGCAAACTCTGTCAAATATTGCAGGCTCAAAAATAAAAAATTAACATATACAGCAAAATATCTAAGAGAGTGATTCCTTCAAATGTTTGTTCTGCATTGCGAGTTATGATCATTTCATTATTATTATACAAAAGATGTCTCTTGGAGAACTTATCTAATAGAAATAGAACTGTGTTGATGAACAAAAGAAGAGATTGACCTTCTCCAAACGCCAATCGGATGGATGCTTCCAACAAATAACTCGCCCTGGCTGATCATTTAAATGAATCACGTGCTCCGGAAATGCTGCACACTTATCATGTGATGCTAGTGGACATCTGATGCACCGCCAGAGATGTATCTTTTTATTACAAACATAGCATACCTATTCAGGAAAGAAACATCGTATGCACACCAGTTATAATGATCATCCCAGGACAAGGGCATGGTATTTAAATAATCGATTTTATGCAACATTTTCCTAAACACAACTGGAGCCTTGTAGATGGGAAAATGCACAAACAGAAGGAAGAAAAATGATATCTATCTTTTCCTAAAACAGATAGATCATAGTTTAGCTCAAAACTAAAAGTTCCATGAAGGGAAAGTAACCCCCCCCCCCCCCAATTGAGGATTAGAGCTTCAGTTCTACTGCCAAAATTGAAACAGCAGATATAAGTGGTATACCACCTTGGTGAAGGTAAGATTCTAGCATGTTGTTAAAAGCGGGCAGGAAATCGACAAGCTTTAAAAAACAAAATATGCACTTATGTAAAAATCAAAATGAGTAAGAATAAACTGTGCTAATCAAATTAAATTCAAACATATTAAGTAGGAAATCTGTTTTGTGACCGTTCAGCCAAGAATCGAGATGTATACTAAATCCAACTTACATGTTGAGGGCACTTAAACATTTTGGGAGAAGATAACCCAAGTCTTTCTTTAGCACATTCTAAGTGGAAAACTCCCATACAATCTCGAACAGAGCATTCTACCTCATCACCTGGAAAAATTAATCCTTGGCAAACAGAGCACTCAACCTGACACAAAATTTCGAAAGATTGGAAAAGTTTATTATCAATTGATCAAATAAAACATCTAACAAGTGTTTGTCTCCTAAAATATTTAAATAGGAAAGAGTCAGGGGCTTTTCTTCTGTGATTTTCTTACTCCTCAGCCCCACTCATTCAATGGTGTGTTATGATACTAAATGCAACAAAATCATGCATTAAAGAGCACAAAATTAACTATTTAGCAAATAGTTCATTTTCTGGATCAATGTATGAACTTAACAACCCCCCCCCCCCCTTTTTGGTGCACCCATGGGATTCCTACATGTGTAGATGAGTGGGTATTATTTGTAAAAAACATGTCCTCTTGTAAGATTTTCTACTTTTGGTGTACTTCTTGTATACGGGCAAGCTTTTGCCCTTTTCTAAATGAAATATTACTTTATCTAAGCACCCTCCCCAGCACACTCATGAGAATGGACAAACATAACATGGAGGCCAACATCAAGTAACTACGAATAAGCATAGATTTGTCTATGATACCATGTTAAAGAGAATGGGCATTGAGCCTAACTTAAACCCAATAGCTAGCTCATGAAGTGAACTAGTGAAGATTACTCAAAATTATACAAGGAAAAAACCCATTTCATCAACAATGTGGAACACTTAATAACTAAAAACACAAATAACAATTACAAGGACAAACTATGATTAAGTGAAATCATTAAATATTACCATTGCAACCCTTCAGGATAGAGCCTACGAGGAATGACATGCACATCTTAGCACCTTGGTCCTAAATTGAACCCCTCTCTAAGCAACGCGAAATGCTCAACCTATTTCAAACCTAAACTTCAAGGAACTTGGGGACTTGCTAATGAAACACTCTCCCTATTTGAAAACACTATTGGTTTCAAGCTTAACTAAGATATAATATAAAATTCAAAGGTGAGCTCAAGCTAAAGTTGCACAAAATCTAGTAAAATTCGAGGTCAATATATAGCTTACATAATCTGATATCTGTTAATAGACATAATTGATTGGCTTCCAAGCTCTCTCCACCTATGTCAATCTGCTATTTGTTAGCAGACATAGTTGATTGGCTTCAAGGCTCTCTCCACCTATATATCAGGAAAGAGCAAATAACCAAAGCTACACGGTTTCAGCTGCTTAGAGAGAGTGTACATCTAAAATTCAAGAAACGTACTCGGACTTGGTTGAGACAACTATAGGTGCATGAACTGATTTCTCTAGCTAAACACTATCTCTGATGCACGCAAACAGAAATGTCAGTTTTCATTGTGGACACCAACCAAATTTTTTTCTACATTTCCTTTGCAAGGGCAGATACAAGATAACATGAATAATTTATATCTCATGGCAAATCCCAAATGGTAATAGCAGAGACCAAATAGCTACATTTTCTACTGACATACTTCAAATTCATCAACAACATACCAAGTGTGATCCCCAAGTGAGGTTTGGGAAGAGTAGAGCGTACATAAACCTTACCCCTACCTTGGGAGGTAGAGAGATTGTTTCTGATATACCATGTTGGCACGACCCAAAATAGGATCATGATAGCGCCTAAAGCAATATGTAAGACTAACAAGTGGGGTTGGAGAGGGTAGACTGTAGCCCTTACCCCTAACTCAACTGTCTTTGGGCATTATTCAAATTCATCAATAATAATCATTAAAAAGGAAATAGAAGAATAAGTTTACCGATTTGGGAGCATGAATAAGGAATGGCAATATACAATTGCGTTTATCTACACCAGCATTGACCTTCCTCTCAACCCAATCTTTAACAAACTCATCCAAACTCTTTTTCGCCACCGACCCACCACCACTTGACCTCAAACCCCTGATTTCCAAATTACCACAACCATTATTTTCCAGTTTCAACTGATCTTCTTTCTGTTCCAATTCAACACACCCATTGTTATCCGGTTTCAACTCGTCTTCTATTTGCAAATTAGGGAACCCCAGCTGGGAATTTCTGTCAGAAACTAGTTCCTGCATTTGGGTATCAGATTCACTGGATTTGGTTATCAAAACACTTACTCCCAATACACCACAACCATTATTTTCCATTTTCAACTGGTCTTTTTTCTGTTCCGACTCAACACAACCATTGTTATCCGGTTCCAACTCTTCTTTCTGCAAAGAAGGGAACACCAAGTGGGAATTTTGGTCAGAAACTAGTTCCTGCATTTGGATATCAGATTGACTGGATTTGGGTATCAAATCCCTTATTGCCAACTCACCATAACCATTATTTTTCAGTTTCAACTCGTCTTCTTTCTGCAAAATAGGAGACCTCAGCTGGGAATTTGGGTCAGAAACTAGTTGCTCAATTTGGGTATCAGATTGACTCGATTTGGGTATTAATACCCTGATTCCCAACAACTCACCACAACCATTATTTTCCATTTTCAACTCATCTTTCTGTTCCAACTCAACACACCCATTGTTTTCCGGTTTCAACTCGTCTTCTTTCAGCAAAATAGGGAACACCAGCTGGGAATTTCGGTCAGAAACTAGTACCTGGATTTGGGTATCAGAATCACTAGTTTTGGATATCATTAGTTTCAACTCCTCCCCTTTCTGTTCCAACTCAACACACTCATTGTTTTCCGGTTTCAACACGTCTTCTTTCAGCAAAATAGGGAACCCCAGCTGGGAATTTCGGTCAGAAACTAGTTCCTGCATTTGGGTATCAGATTCACTGGATTTGGGTATCAATAGTTTCAACTCGTCCCCTTTCTGTTCCAACTCAACACACCCATTGTTTTTCAGTTTCAACTCGTCTTCTTTCAGCAAAATAGGGAATCCCAGCTGGGAATTTCGGTCAGAAACTATTTCCTGCATTTGGGTATCAGATTCACTGGATTTGGGTGTCAATAGTTTCAACTCGTCCTCTTTCTGTTCCAACTCAACACACCCATTGCTTTCCGGCTTCAACTCGTCTTCTTTCATCAAAATAGGGAACCCCAGCTGGGAATTTCGGTCAGAGACTACTTCCTGCATTTGGGTATCAGAATCACTGGATTTGGGTGTCAATAGTTTCAACTCGTCTTCTTTCATCAAAATAGGGAACCCCTGCTGGGAATTTCGGTCAGAAACTAGTTCCTGCATTTGGGTATCAGATTCACTGGATTTGGGTGTCAATAGTTTCAACTCGTCCTCTTTCTGTACCAACTCAACACACCCATTGTTTTCCAGCTTCAACTCGTCTTCTTTGAGCAAAATAGGGAACCCCAGCTGGGAATTTCTGTCAGAAACTAGTTCCTGCATTTGGGTATCAGATTCATAGCAAACTTCTAGATTTGGGCAAGAAATCAAAGCTAAAGATTAAGGCAATGATTCTTCTGGTGCTGATGGCAATGGAGAATCCAAAAGAATGCCAAAATCAGGCATTTTTGGCTCAATGGGTACCCCTAAACTGCTAGATATTGATACAAAGAGGACTTGGCTGCATCTACTCTATATGTGAGAGAGAGAGAAGAAATTTGGGAGGAAAAATCAGTGGGCGGGAAAGCTGAAATTTTTATAAGAAAATAAGGGGGTAAAAGTGCTAAATTCAAGATTTTGGGGGAATAATTTTGAAATGAATACATGTTGTTTGACTTGGGTCGTTTTCTAGGAGGAATAATAAGTTCGAGATAAAATTTTAGAATTATTTTATCTTACGTTTGGGTAAGGAGTAAGGATATTAGTTAGTTTCGGCATTATTTATTCCATCACTTGTATTATTGGAAATTTGGAATAAGCCATCTGGTATATATGATGAAATAATTTTGTATATCTCATCTCTAATGTCAAACAACTCCTTAGGGATTTGTAAAGTTTTTATAGTTGAGTATTTCCAATGAAGTACGCATCTATTTTTGTTTTTTCATTCGGTGTAATTAAATTTAAATTAGATATTAAGGGGTCGTTTGGTAGAAAAAATAATAACACAAGGATTAATAGTGCAGAAACAAGTAGTGCATGATTTATTTTTTATCAAGTGTTTGGTTTATTTATTCCTACTTCATCTTGTGTTTGGATCAAAACTCTACAAAAAACTTCTTTTCAATTATACCCTTGAATTATTATGAGATTTTTTTATTTTATGTAATCGGAACAAGGTAGATAATTGCCGGATAATATTATTTTTCTATGGCCTTTTAACTAGCTAGGAGAAGAACAATTTTGTTGTCATGTTTGCTATTTTCTCACTTGAATTATTTGAGGTAAATAATTGTCATTTTAATAAATTAATCACTTAAAAAACATTAATTTTCAATTTAGAATAGATAGACCATCTACTTTAAACCGAAAAGATGGTAAACAATAACAAGATCGAATAAACCATCTATATTTATACATAAAAATTGCAAGTTCTAGTTTCAATATGTATTCAATTATATAAATTGTTCAAAGTACAAATAATTAGAAACTCACAAATATATTAACAAATAATACATTCAATTAAGATCACAAACATCATGTGATGATATATTTACCTTTTCAATTAGTAAATGTTAAACGACTCACATTTCAAATATTGTATTAATTTGTATTGTATTTATTTAGCAACAAACAACTCTCTTTAAATAATAAAATTTGTAAGTTAATTTATTTAAATAAATTTACTAGAACAAATATAAAACGTAAAATCAAGAAAATAAATATTTAAAATGATTTGAGGAATATTTTTACCTTTACATAAAATATTAAGTCCTATATATTACTAACACCGTCAAATAAAAAGTATTAATAATATTGATTATGAAATTTTCGTAAGACCCGATATTTATGTTTCCTTATTAAAATATAGGAATGAAGAATTTTTAGGAATTCATGAAATATAGTTAATCTACTTAAATTAAGGAATAAGAAATAGAACTAGCTACCTCATTTATAGGGGAAATGCCATATCTAAAAGTATTTATTTGTTACTCAGTTATAAAGCAAGTATATATTATAAATGATGTAATTTAAAATATAATTCTAGATTATGATAAATGACATAATTTTAAATATATCTTGTTTATGCAAAAATGATTGAACTTCAGACATATAAAAATTTAGACAAGGTATGTTTGAAATTGTCTAAAATAGTATATTTGTAAAAAAAAAAAAAAAAAGACATGCACAAGTCAAATGATGGCATCAAAATTGGGATCCATATATATTGCCTTATTTTACTTCAAAGTCATACTCTCATAGATGAATTCAAATTAGTCAAGCTCTAAATTAGCGGATATTGAAATACAGAACAAAGATATATCTATAAAAATAACCTAGAAATTAAAGGAGACTTAACCCTTTATTTAAGGAACTATTTTGATCTTTTCCTTACCCAAGATAATTTTTCTCGTTTATTTAAGACATTATTTTTGATTATTTAGTTTCCTCACCAAATTAAATTTCAACAATATGAAGATATCATTAATAGAACCTTGTGACAATAATAGCCATATTGTGGCCTTTAATGAAGAACAAATCAAGAAGCCATCCAAAGTTGAGAATTCTAACAAGCCATGTAGTCAAGTTCTACATTTTCTTCTAATATTTCTCTTCACATGTTTTGTTAATTTATTGATTTGTTGCTTAGTTCCAAATCATCCCCAAATTTCAATTGAAGCAATCACAGCTTCTAAAATTGATATTTCCTCATCACCATTGACTCATTATACATCCCTTTCTGCTCATAACTTGACTATCAATTTCGTCGTCGAAAATCTTGATCGTCGTGAAGTTGAATACGAAAGTATACTTGTTTCGATTTCCTATAAAGGAAATATTCTATGGGCAAACACATTAGGTCTTTATCATCAACAGAAAGGAGAGCGTACTCCAGTACAGATACATTTCGATAATTCACCAATCGAGATAAAGGGCAATGATGTGGCAAAGGAGATGAATACAACAAATGGGTATGGAGTTTTTACGGTGGAAATACACAACACTTACAAATGGTATAAATCAAGAGTTCGTTGCTACGATGTAAAGATTCATCAATTTTCATCATCATTTACACAAGAGATCACACCAAGATTTCCAAAGAAATGTAGCAACATTTGACACCTAGCAATTTCTCATTTTTTAAAAAAATTATCTTGGATTTCGAAGATGTTCATCTAGCAATTTCTCATTTAAAAAAATTGTTATGGATTTCAATGATGTCATCCTAGCAGTTTCTCATTATTTAAAAAAAAAAAAATTCGTGGATTTTAAAGATATCCACCTAGCAATTTCTCTTTTTTATTTTTTTTTTATCGTGGATGATAATATAACAGAAATTATGACCTATTTTTGTTTGATATATTTCGATTTATAATATTAATAATGGTTAGCGTACTATGAAACAACAATTAATTTGATCCAAAGAGACCTTATATTTTTGTTATGATGCATAATATATATTAATGTTTTCGATTAGAGATAGCTAAATCTTTCAACAAAAAAATTTACAAAAACTGAGATTGTAGTTTAGATGAGAATGTTTATTATTTTCACAACACTTGCTCTTGTAAAGTTGTTATTTAGCTAACTTACTTGCATATAAATCGGATAACTCATCAGAATCGAATCTAAATTAATTAGGTCAGTAGATTTCAAATAAAAATTAATAATAAAATTAAAAATTCACGATTCCTCTTAGATATAAAATAGGGATAAGGGTCTGAAAAATATTCCAACTTTGGTCGAATTTGTTGTTGCGATACTAAACTTTCATGAGGACCTATTACCTCCCTAGACTATTTAATACCATATTTTAAACATATATATTTGTCAACGTGGACATAAAAAAATAATGCAAAATTATAAATAGTAATGTGTCCACGTGGGCACATATATACCCTTAAAATACACTATTAAATAGCTCAGGGGATAAAAAAACACTATAAAATAGTCTAGGAAGGTAATAGTCCTCGTGAAAGTTTAGTATCGCAACAACAAATTTGACCTAAGTTAGGATATTTTTCATACCCTTATCCCTATAAAATATAAAGAACTTTTTGGCCACTACCTTCCTAAGATAGTAGTAATCAATAGAAACAACAATTATTTAAGAGTAAAAAGGATTTACAATTGCATATCCAGAATTATGTAGTGTATAATAATTTCATGTCCTAGATCGATAAAAAAGAAAAGAAGGAAAGTTCAAATATATTATCGAACTTTTAAAGACTCATTTATGTCATATGTTAAAAGTTTAGCTTATTTATGTCATTTTCATTTGAGAATAGGTTCATTTCTGTCATTATTTTGTTAACTGAAATGGTATAGATAAGTCTTTTCTCAAAGTTCGATGGCATTTTTAAGCCTTTTTCCTTTTAAAAATGTAATTTAATTAATGACTTGGCTGATTCATAATTGACCATGTGTAAGACATGATTTTGGCAAAATCAAAATTATTTTCTGTTAATAAATAATGGTATGGATGAGCCTTTTCTCAAACCAAAAGGGCATAGATGAGCCAAAATTTAACGGTTTATAGATAAGGTATTTCTCAAATTTCGATGAAATATTTTAGCCTTTAAAATATAAAGAATTTTTCCAATTACCTTCCTAAGAACTTAGTAATCGGTAAAAACAATACTACCTCTGTTCATTTTTAATTGTCATATTACGTTTTTCGAAAATCAATTTGACTAATTTTGTCACGCTCCGAGCCTACACCCTAGGCGGGATGGCACTTGAAGACCATTGTTGGCCTCAAGCGAACCCTTGGCCTGACTTACTGACTCAACGGAAGACTCTAAGCATTTTTACAATGATCAAATGAACTTACTCAAATAGCTTAGTAAAATAACTTACAATGTTTAAAAGTCAACATTCAACTTGGCCAAAATGGCAACTCAAGTCTTAACGTATGAAATAATAATGTAATGACATATGACTGTTAACTGTCTATGAAGCCTCTAAAACAACTGAGATGGATGTCGAGACAGACCCAGGACATCCTAAAGAACTATCTAATATTGAAAGCAAATAAAAAGAGTCCTCTAGAATGCAAGGAGGCTCACCAACTGACTCTGAGAGCTCAACTGGATCAACGAGGCGCTGGATGCTGGTCCTGGTTACCTGCGTCTGCATCATAATAAGATGCAGGCCAACTGGCATCAGTACATTGAATGTACGAGTATGCGAGTTGGAATGCTAAAACAAGATATAGGCTTGAAAGGAATCTGAAGAAAAACTTAATTTGGCTCTTCTCAACTTCTGAATAACTTAACTTAAATATAAAGCAATAAAGCACGTGCAGTATATAAGGCTTATAAAACAGTTGAAAACATATTAGTTCGTTAAAGAAAATACAATAACAAACTCAACTTTACTCATATAAAAAAATAATATAATTTCTGGGGGAGATTCTCTAACCGACAAACACCAGTATGTGCCTAAGTGGTGATATGACACTTTACCTCATGCTGCTAAGGACCATCCTATACCTTGTCGGGGGTATATGACCTAACTCACTTAGTGGATCCACTAGTCTATGCTAAAAGCATCTTAAGGAGTCATCTAAAAGTATGATCCTTTACTACCCATGATGGCTACATGGTTTATAAAGACTTGAGTTAATTGAACTCACATCCCTATATCGATGCTCAATACTACTCCCAAATATACTTAGCTCATATGTTTTAAAAACAAACTTCTTTCTTTGGTTTGAAATAATTACTCAAAACTTAGATTAAAAACTCTCTTGGAATTGATGTTCCCATTTCTTGCTCAAATGTGAAAGCATTTATAAACTCTTTGGGGAATACTTAGTTCTCTTATAGCTTTTTGAGAAATGAACTCAACTCTTTACTCTTTGTTTAACTTGAAATTTAAGTCTTAAAACAAAGTTAAAACGTTTGTTAAAGACTTTTGTAAACTTTAAAAACTCTGTTTTGACTTGCTTCTTAACTTCTAAACTTGACTATTAACTTCTCTTGACTTTGATCCTAACTTTCCTTGAATTAGATTATGGATTCAAGGTTCATGATCCCACGTTTATGGATAATTTCATGATGTTTAGATGTGTCTTAGAGTTTTGGAATCAACTAGAAAACATAGGTACATTGCTAATGAACAAGTACGAAAAGATGGAGAAAGACTGGAAGAACTGGCGTCCCTGGCGCTCCGAGAGGCGCAGGGCGCCAACCCTCAATATTTAGAGAACAAGTTGGGGCGCTCTGGCTGGCGCGTCACCCCAGAGCTCCACATTCAGGGACTGCTTTGGGGCGTGTTGGCTGGCGCGACACCCCACCCCCTTCCCCAGGTGTTTGATGAATTTTCTTCTCCGTTTATCAACTCTAAAATTCAATGGTTCTTTCTCCGAACACTTAGGATCATTTATATTCTCAATATATGATAGATTCAAACAGAAATTACACCCAGAAACATGAATCAAATTGCAAGAAACTTCAACAAAACAACCCACAAGAATTCTAACGAATTTCATCAAGAACTCAAAGGATTTACTTTAAAATCACACATATTTTGCTGAATTGAATCATGATTGGCGCGTGCGTGAACTAACCCAACGCTATGTGATCTCACATACCTTGTAAGGATCACCCCCGACGAATTCCACAAACTATCCTTGACTAAATCGACGAATCTTGAATGTTTTTCTCCTTCCTCCTCTTTTCTCCTCTTCTCCAAGCCCTAGCGTGAAAATTCACTTTTCTAAAACTGACTAAAATCTGACTTTACCCCAATTAAACTCCTAAAAATGAATTAGAATAATTAGGTAAGGAAAAGACTAAATTACCCTTCCAAAATCCGGATTAGACTTTCCTTAATCCAACAGCCCAACTTCCAAAGGGCATAACTTACTCATACAAACTCGGAATCGGGCAAACTCGGCGGCGTTGGAAAGATCATTCCAAGAGATTTCCAACCATGTTTGGAAGTACACCTAAATCATTCTGAGCTAGGAGTTATGGCCTTTTGAAGTTGACTAAAACCCAACTTTTCCTAACTTAAACAAATTTTCCAGATTTCATTCTTTCAAAAAGTGACTATTTCCAATTATTAGCTTCTTCCTATTTAACTCAAATTGCGAGATGTTACAAATTTTTAAAGTTAAATTAGATTACATTAATTCGATATTTTAAACCAAAAAAAAATAGATATTCAAAAATTATACGAAAAGTATTATAAATTGCATTTTTTTGCATATCAATATGATGAAAAAATATATCATAAAATAATATTCATAGTTCTTATAGTTTGATTCTAAAATAAGAGACCATGACAATTAAAAGTAGATGGAGGGAGCAATTATTTAAGAGTAAAGAGGATTTACAATTGCATATATATCCTGAATTAATATAATGTACAATAATTTAATGTCCTACGTAAATATAAATAAAAACAAATTGAACCTAATGGAGGTCTATTTTACAGAGAAAAAAAAATATACTTTTGTCTTTTAAATGGACAGGTTTCTTATTAATTTTTTTAGATGAAATTAAATAGCTATAATAATGATGTAATTTAAAATGTAATTTAAAATATAATTGTAGTCTGTAGATTATGATAAATAACTGAATTTTAAACATATGTGGTTGACATTCATACAAAAATGATTGAACTTCCGACATACAAAAATTTAGACAGTGTATATTTGAAGTTGTCCCAAATAGTATATACAATATAAAAAAAAAAAAAAGGCATGCAAAAGTTAAATGATGGCATCAAAATCGGGATCCGTACACATTGCCTTGTTTTACTTCAAAGTCATACTTGCCTTGTTTTACTTCAAAGTCATACTTCTTGATATGAATTCAAATTAATCAGATTTTAAATTAGCAGATACTAAATACTCAATGAAATAACCTAGAAATTAGAGGTGACTTAACCCTTTATTTAAGAGACTAATTTGATCTTTTCCTTACCGAAAGTAACTTTTCTCCTTTATTTAAGACACTATTTTGATTATTTATTTTCCTCATCAAATTAAAGTTTAACAATATGAAGATAGCATTAATTGATCCTTGTGATAATAATAGTCACATTGTGGTCTTTAATGAAAAACAAATCAAGAAGCCATCCAAAGTAAAAAATTCTAATATGAGTTCATGCTGTCAATTTCTAAACTTTTTAATGTTTATTTCATTCACATGTTTTGTAATTTATTTGATTAGTTGTTCAGCTACAAATCATCCACAAATTTCGATTGAAGCAATCACAGCTTCTAAAATTGATATTTCTTCATCATCATCGACTCATTATACATCTCTTTCTGCTCATAACTTGACTATCAGCTTTATCGTCGAGAATCTTGACCCTCGTGAGTTGAATATAAAAGTGTAGTCGTTTCGATTTCCTACAAAGGAAATATTCTCTGGACAAGCACATTAGAACTTTATCATCAACAAAAAAAAGAACGTACCCCGATACAAGTGTATTTTTATAATTCAGTCATAGAGATAAAGGGCGATGATGTGGCTAAAGAAATGAGTACTACTAGTGGATATGGATTTTTCACAGTGGGCATAAATGGAATTTATAGGTGGAATAAATTGGAAGTTCGTTGCAATGATGTGAAAATTCATACATTTTCATCATCATTTACACAAGAAATCACATCAATATTTCCAAAAATATGTACCAAAGTTAGACATCCCTCTTGATCTTTTTTATTTTAAAAAAAGTAAATTATTTTTATCTTCATGTATTATATGTTTAACGTTTTCGATGTGAATGCAGGTCATTGATGAGAAAGGCTGGCAAGCATATAGTTAGGCATATAAGAAGCTTTTTAAATAATCGCTATTTTGTTATGATGCATGTATTATGATAACCAAAAATAAATAAATTGAGATTATAGTTGGAAATTATACTATTTTTCATTTAATTTCTTCTCATGAGTTTAGATGAGAATGTTTATTATTTTTACAAAACTGCTTTTGTAAAGTTGATCTTTCGAAAAATTAAAGACTAACATAAAATAAGAGATCGTATTTTACATGGTTTAAATTTCAATAAAAAAAAAAAATTAAAAAAATAAATAAAATATATATATATACTAGATGTTTTTTTTATTTGCTTAAGACGATAAGATTTCTGATATATATATATATTGGTTAAATGTAATATGTACTCAATGGAAATAGATGAAGTACGCACAATCACATCCATCGTCTCAAGGATACTAATACAATATGAAATACTAATACAAGGGTACTAATGTGATCATATCATATCGGTTTGTTACACAAAACAAAACTTTTCGATCTTACCTAACGATGAATTTAAACAATACAATACTAACAATGTTTAACATAATGTGATTTCTATTCATTCTAACAAAACAAACATGGTGTGAATTATATTAACAAAACTACAATACAATAAGTAACAACCATCCAAACAATGTGTAACAAAATATGATTTCTATTCATTTTTTTTCCAAATAAACTCAAGAAACAAGCAATTTTTAGAAATTATAATTAATACTCATTATTCTAGAAAATAAAATATTACATTTGATAAAACTCTTAAAATTCCTTCTGAGGAAAGTATTGATGCACGCTCTCCTATTTGTTGCTGACGAAGATCTATTTCCTTCTCCCAAACAACATTTTTGTGGTACCAAATTGAGACGAACGAACTATAATAATATACAACACGAGGGGCATGATTTTCGACGATTAAATTGATAGTCAAATTTTGAGCAGAAATTTGGGATGGTGAGGAAATATCAATATTAGAAGATGAAATTGATTCAATTGTAATTTTAGGCATAATAGCTTTATTAGATTTATCTTCCCTATAAATATTAATACCTATATATAGATTCTGACTAATCTCAAACCTATAACATAAAGGTTTTCTAAATAACAATATATTTTCTTTTCCTAAACCTAATAGGATAACGAGTTTCCTAAACCAATATGAGTTATGAATTTCCCAAATATATAGGAAAAAAAGAAGAAGACATAATTTTATATTAGATATTATATTTATACTGTCTCTAAAAAGTTATGGTAATCCCTTAGTGCATAACCTTGGATATTATAGTAATTCTTTTGTTTATTTAAAAAAATTATATATCCTTATTGTTATTTTTTTTTATTTGATGTCCGATAGTCGTATTGAGTCTAACTAAATTTAAATTCGTTTTCGAATAAATTTGAATTTTCGTTAGAAAGTTTCATATTTCGGGTAAAATATTTCTTAACAAAGGCAATTTCATATATGGTCTCATACCTGAGACCTCTAATCACTGTAATTTATACTCCATTAGGTCACTTTGTACGTAATACATAATCTACCTTATTTTTAAGATTATAAATTCGATATTTTTTTCTTTGGATGTTTGCACGTAGATATTCTTATTTTTGATGATGTGATAGTGTAATTTCTTACGTCTACGTAAGTCGTAACTAATAAATTTGCAAAAATAGTTAATAACTATTATACTTTACTAGTATCATGTAAAATAAAATTTTGTCCCTAATTAATGTTGTATCTACTGGATAAGTACGTGGAAAATACACATCTTGAATAATAAATTAATTAAACTCTTATCACTAATTAAACTCTATCTTTCATAATTAAAATCCTATTGGGAAGAAATTAAAATATTTACCATACGTGCAAAATCTCAATTCCCTTTTCTCTTGACCATAAAGGTCTAACGTGTTTGTTCCAAGAACGTACCCCTTGTAGAATATTATTATTGACTCAATATCGAACGGGTCAAAGGCTTAAAGTGAGACGAGTCAGGAATCTTAAAGACCTAACGTGTTTGCCCAAAGGACATCTCCCTCACGTTAGAGCATGGATCCACTTAAAAAAAATAAAGGATTAAAATGAGCATTTCCACGACTTATATTCAATGTATGTGTTTCTTTATCGTAGATTTGTTCATAAATGAGATCTGGAGAGAGTATGTGTACGCAAACGTCACCTCAACTCACTCAAATTTACTTAACTATGACATAAATATAGTGCTTGAAAATAATTGCAAAATTAGAGGTATATGAAGTGGTTAGTTTGCTATAGGAAAATTTGAAATTTGAATCATGATCACAAAACTAATAAAAATCAGTAAAACTATTCTTTGAACATAAAATGGTGACAAAGAAACATGTGGGGTTTAGTTTAGATATATTGTGGATTGTGATAAGAGATGTACCAAATATTTTTTGGTAATAAATTTTAAAAAAACCAATATATTTACTAGAAGAGTCTTTTAGTAAGACAACAAATGAAAGTTGGAAAAGTGCATGTCCATAAAGCCATTTTGAGGCTACAAAAATGCTGTTAAAATGTGTGGATGATAATAATCCCTTTTTAGAAAAATACTACTATTCTTCTATATTTTGAAATATACTTGTGAGATATTAAAATAGTGATTCCAAGAATATTTCAAGTAAAATAACGATTTTATTTACAATTTTTTTTAAAAAAATCAAGTGAAATTTGTAGTTTGATCTTCTCGCTTAAGAATATATGGTTCCTTTAGAGTGAAGTTGTTGGGGATGTTCTATCCTGTGAAGGATCGAGAGATATTGTCGTGTAAAGAACTTAGATAAAACCTACACTCTTTTAGTCAGTTTATTAAGACTTTAATTTATTTTATAGACTTGAGACCACTCTTGAAATTCAGTTAAAACTTTTTATTATAATATTGTTGTTCATTTATCACAATTTTTTTAAAAAATTTTTACATCAAAATGTTATTATAGAGAACTTATAATAATATATCATAAGACATAAAATCGATTTTTTTTTAAACGAACTCAATCATCATAATAAAATGTTGTTATAGAGTGTGACTATTATACGATATTCGAAAACAACCGCAAGAATTCAATTAAAAAGGATAGTGTGTGACTAAAATTATCTTTTGTCTTTCCTCTCAATAACAACCACACATCTAATAAGATGTAGATAGATAGATAACATAACTTGTTTCAATTTTTTATTTTTATTTTTGGATGTGATTAGAAAATGTTGATCACACAAAATTTTATCAATTGCTATTCTTCATCTACCAATTTTTCTTATATTTTCTTGAAAAATAGAAAAAGAAGATTGAGTACTAAACATTCAACAATTTCATTTGCAAAAAAGAAAGAATTTTCTGAGAAATCAAAAGTTGAAGAAAACTCAATTTCATCATTGAAAATTCCAAGAAATTTTCTTGTTCAAGCTGTTGTTGGAGTTTTTGCTTTGGGGTTCATTGATGCAGGGTAAATTTTCCTAATTTATAAATTTTGATTGTTTATATCTATTCACATTTTAGAATACATTTTATCACGCTAGTGTAAACTACAGATCTTGAGTTCGAATTTGGAAATGGAGATCGGAGAAATTCTTAGTGCGGAGGGGTTTCCCTCCTTTTTATTTTTTCTCGTATTTTTAACTTAATAATATTTCAGGTATAGTGGAGATTGGTCAAGAATTGGAGTGATCTCAAAGGAGAATGAAGATTTACTGAAAATTGCAGCATTTTTAATAGTACCATTGTGTCTTTTTGTGATATTTTCTTTCTCTAAGAAAATTGAAGAATGAAAGCTTTTTATATTTTTATCCATTTTTTAAAAAAAAACATAATTTATTTTTATTTTCAATCAAGTTATTACCATATCTTATAAGTTGATATATCATTACTATCCGTCATTACCATCAACTACTTCACAACTTGTTTTCTTAGCAAAACATTATTGAGTGAAAGGCCAAGCCAATACTCTATCTACGGAGCCTCTAAGAAATAAGGAGGGAATATGCGGAACAAGATAATTTTTGTGTTTTCATTCAGCTTACACGCCAATTTGGGATTTTTGAGGTGTGTGCCATCATGACCTTGATATTTGGATCATGACACAAACGTGATTTTAAATCTCAATCCATCACAATATTTAAATATAGCTTAAAGAATTTACCTTTTATTTTATCATTCACGCTTTGTGAGATCAGGTCGGATCGGTCCCTTTTTGGTGCTCTTAAATTTTCTTGTAAATTTAAGGATTTTTAGAGTATTCAAGTGTTAGGAGTTAGGACTAAGGATTAGCACTAGAGAGTTGTAACTAAGATAATGAGATATTCTTTTTGTATCAAAATATTTGTTGTGCTTTTTATCAACAATGGTTAATTGACTGGTGCCATCATGACATCACCATCATTATCTCCGGAAGAGTTTGGATAAGGACATAATGCACTTCTTAAAAAATATTTATTAGGAGAAATATTTGACTATCTTATCCTTGTTTATATCTTAAAATATAATCTTTCTTCATTGAACATTTATTGAATATTTACTTTATTTATGTGTTATGACTAATGTGTTTGTAATTTTCAAGAATTATTACTACTAAGGTAAAATGAGAAAAGAAAAAAATATATATATATGTCCCAGTTTATGTGGGATAGTTTGGATTTTGAGAGTTAAAACAGTTTAATTTGATGTGAATTTGGATGCGAAATATTTGAAATAAAATTTATATATTTAAAAACTAAATAAAAAGTACTGTAACTCACAACAATTGACAATTGAAAATATTTATATATATATGAAAAAATTATGATCAAAGATAGACCTATTCAAATCTTAAAATTCATAAAAATATCACATAAATTAAGATAAATTTTTAAAATGACAACTATTTTGAAATAAATATTTTTAATCAAAACGATAAGTATTTTTAGACGAAAGAAAATATCAACATAGAAGTCCGTCAAGTGTATCACTATTTTTGGAGTTTGGATCGTGACATATGATTACTAGTCACATCTTGACATTATATTATGCACAAAATGGGAAACAGTTTTAGTTACATCTTTTTGAAATTTCTACCATATTATAAAGGGAAAAAGAATAAATATACTCCCAAACTATTGTAAATAGTATCTAAATACCCTCCTTTATACATTTGGAACTCTGATGCTCCTACCGTCTAATTTTTGGAATGTGTATACCCCTTGGACTAATGGAGTGACACGTGTCACGATCTTAACAATCTATTCAAAATTTATTGAATTTTTATTTTCAATTAAAAAATTGACCCGAATAATAAAGAACCCCACCCAAATAATTTTAGCCCCGCACCAAAATAAATCTAATTTTTCTTTTTTTCTCTTGTACAAGAACAAGTTACACAAAGAACTGCAGCGACTCCATCTTCTCCGGTGAAGCTCCAGATACAAAACCATCTCTAACTGCTATCAAACCTAACTTCCCTCACTCCAGCAAAATCAGTGGGGTAGTGACCCTTAATACACCATAAAACCTGACCACCACTCACCCATCCCTCCCTCACCATTGCTTCAACAGCTCTGGCGAACCAAACCAGTGACCTTGGAATGGATTTATATTCGCAAAACTCAATAACTTTTTTACATAGCTTAAACTTTAAAAAATGAAGATGTTAGGGCTGAAAGCCAAGAAAATAAAAATTCAAAAATCAACAATACATTCAACAATCACACTACAATGAGAAATATAAAATATCAGTCATAAATCAGACAAGAAAACATGGGGGGATGGGGAACAAACATACCTCTAGCTCTCTTTACAGAGCTTCAACAATGGAGGTCAAGAAGATACTTCGTAACCCATAGCTAATTTGTGGCGTGGGAATGTTCTTATATTCCAAAATGTACCACAAAAAAGAATTTATGGGTAAGCAAGAAGAAAAAACGACATAAAATTGCCTACGACCCCAGAAAAAACCAAACTTAATTTCATCAAACTAAAAACCACCCAAAGTGTTGTATGAATGAGTTTCCAACTCTGTTTCTGTCCTTTATTCTGTTATAAAAAAAGTTAGTGAATCTTGCTAAATGTTGTGTTGATGAGAATATCTTAAATTGGAGTATGTAATATGAGATTTAACTAAAGAACAAAAGAAAATCTCTAATGGATTCTCTATTAGAAAGGAAAAGATCAGAGAAGATGGTATATTGGGATTTTGGTTATAATTTTGGTGCGGGTCTAAAATTATTCGGGTGGGTTTTTTATTATTCGGGTTAATTTTTTAATTGAAAATAAAAATTAAATAAATTTTGAATAGGTTGTTAAGATCATGACACGTGACACTCCGTTAGTACAAAGGGTATACACGCTCCAAAAATTAGATGGTAGGGGCATCAGAGTTCTCAAAGTATAACGGAGGGTATTTAGATATCATTTATGATAGTTCGGGGGTATATTTGTCCTTTTTCCCTATTATAAAATAGAACATTAAACAACAAAAATAACATATGTAATAGTAGTAATGAAATTCATACCACGTTTGAATTTTCAGTAATTGTTCAATTAAATTAAGTTGAATTTGAACGGATTCAAATAGATTTATCTATAAAATGAATGACTTATTGAAAGATTAAATCCGTAATGAAATAAATTGAATTAAGATGGGTAAACAATCAGACATAACCAAGCACCCCCAACTCTAACTAAAACAAAATTATTGATTTTGTGGATTTTTTACTTTATTATGATTATATTTTACATATCAAATTAAATAAATTAATAATATTTTGACAAATTTTCTAATAAATGAATATGAGTTATGTATTTTACTCAAATCAACTCAAGTTTAACCGAGCAAATTACAAAATGAACTGATTTCTCATTCTCTATTACCAATCAAATGCAAGTGATTTGATCAATTTACTAATAGATTTTTTGTTTGTAATTTCAATTTGACCCAATGAATTTCTTTCATTATTGAATATTTTTGGTCATCAAGTTATGTTATGTAACACATTACTAGTTTTTATGAATGTTTCTTATTTTCACGTCTCAAATTATTTATTGTAATTATTTTTTATACGTCTTATAAAAAAATATTAATTGGGAGAGGTTCTTAATTATTTTACTAATCATAATATAATTTCACAAATGAAGTATTTCTAGTTTTAAAAAATATAGCTAATAAAGGTAAATTAATTGATTTTATTTTAAACTTTTAAAATGATAAATAATTAAACTAGAGTATTTCTAAAACCACTCAAATAATTTGAGACGAAGCTAGTAAGGAAAATACTATTGGATAGTTGTAATCGTAAAAATATTTAATTTGTTTTAACATGTACTTAAATTATTAGTACATGTTTTTATCAAATATTTCATTCATCTACTTTTAATTGTCATATTCTGCTTTTTGAAAGTCAACTTGATTAATTTTCAAAGTTAAATTAGATTATATCAATTCGATATTTTAAACAAAAAATTTAGATATTCAAAAACTATATGAAAAGTACTAAAAAAATTTATTTACATTTTTTTAATAAAAATATTAAATAGGAGAAACTTTTAATTATTTATCAGTATTTCTTCACTAAATATTTATTATATTTGGGTGTTTGTAAACTTCAAAAACAATTACTAGTTCCAAGAATAAAATAGAAAAATAATTTTTTTAATATTTAACTTATAAAATGATAATAATTTGAGACGAGGGAAATAGTTCGAGAGCCCCTTGATTACGAAATCACCTTTGTTAGAAAGTGTTTTACTCTTTAATGTTAATATTTTTTATCATAATTTTAAATTTATTCAGACTTCAATATAAATATTAAACCTCGAATGAAAAATATTTTTCTAAAAAGTTGATGAAGGAAAACAGTTATATTATGCCTTTTCATGCCAAGAGCATAAAAACAAAAACGTAAACAAAAAAAAATCAATTTAATTTTGTCTGTCTGTACTTCTTGGTGCTTGTACTTGGTCACATATATATATATTTTTTAATAGTCAAATCATAATTATAACTGTACTATCTATGAAAAGAAAAATTATCTAAAAAATATTTCACACAAGGTAGAAATAGCAATATTGATCACTTTTTGACCTTGTCTTGAAATAATAATTATTATCATAAAGTTTTAGATCCTTTAATATTATTGAAAAATGGTGATCTCTGAATTTTACACCACAAAAAGTTGAGTAATTTGGAGAACATCATGTGAGTTAACCAAATTTTGAGTTTGTCGTCAAAGTTTGGTCATTCCATCTTAACCTCTAGAAACTCAATCTATATAAAAGTTGAAATATTTGAATTAGGTATATAGCACAAATGGATTCATGAAACATATTATCTAAATATTTCAATAAACAACTTTTTAAGATTATCATTATAAAGAAGAAAAAAAGTTTTAGAGTCCAGAACCAAAAGGACAATAAAAATTTTTAAAAATTTCAAAAGGGCAACTCAATTAATTATGAAACCAAAAGGGCAACAATTTGTAACGGCATCTAAATCAGGGTTTCAAAAACGAGGCACCAAAACCCATGAGCCTTACAAGACTTAGCATCTTTTAGCCTTGTAAGGCTCAGCTGCCATGAGCCTTACAAGGCTCAAGGCTTGTTTTTGCGCCTCGTTTTTGAAACCCTGATTTAGACGCAGTTACAAATTGTTGCCCTTTTGATTTCATAATTAATTGAGTTGCCCTTTTGGAATTTTCAAAAAATTTTGTTGGCCTTTTGGTTCCGAATTCAAAACTTTTATTAGTTTTATTTGGTAATTAAATAAACTATAACTTGATATGAGTTGAATAGATTGAATTATAATTCATTATGTAGCCATTTTCATTCGGCTCATTTCGGTCCAACTAACTTTTGAGTATGGTTGGACATCAACCCATTATTATTTTTGCTCATTTTACCCCCCACCTCACGCCCTCCTCTTTCCAAAAAATAATAATTCAATCAATCATCCATTTATCACCTTTAATTCTGTCATTTGCTTCAAATATTTACAATCCAGGATGTTATAATTTAAAATATGTCAAACATCAAATGATGCGGCGCAGTGAATAGAACTATTCCTCTTTTAATTATATATTTTGATTTTGACTTCTGATATAAAATCATTTTTAAGAAGAAACGTTACTTCCGAATAGGTTCTATTCAACATAAATTTAAATTAATCAATTTCTAATGAAAACATCAGAGACACTAAATGAAAAAACAAAACGAAAACTTACAATTATTTAAGGAAATAGTACTTGCCCTTTAAAGTCATGACTCTAGTGTGACCTTACATGAGGCCCTAAAAATCATACCATTCAATAGCCAAAATTCTACACCTCCTAGATTCTAAATAGAGGCCAGAAACTAAAGAGATGCTATGCTATACACCTAACAAAAAAAAAAAAAAAATCTAATTACAATGAATCTTTGGAATTTGTTGTGTCATATAAATTTGCAAATCAATCCACTTCCTAATAACTTCAGAATATTTGTTTGAAATTTTATATGACTGAATTAAGTTATTTTTACCTAAATTTAAAATACTTTTTGTTTGAAGTTCATATACACTATGATTGAAATTCATACATATATAATTGAAGTTCAACCACTTTTATTTGAACTTCAAACAAAAAGGCTTAAATTTCAGCCATATAAACTTCAATCAGAAATAAATAGACAACGTGCAAAATCTTTTAAAAATTGAATACATTAGATAACAGTATTCGAATAAAACACTCCATAAAATTTTTACCATCCGATAATATCATGAATATCGTTCAAAATACTATAATGGAGTTTCACTTTTCTTTAATTCTAAATTCTATGATTATATAAATCATGATTTTCAAAAATTAACTATTTTCTTTGACTTCTGAACTAATGACTATTTTTCAATTAGAGGTCTAAAAAATGACTATCAACTATATAGGCCCAACATTAAGAGAGTTGACGAAGTTAATCATGTCGCTTAATTAATTTGGTGTTAATTCAAATTCTATTTGTCTTTCACTTCTACTTAATTTATTAGATTCGAGCCCTATAAACAAAAAGAAATTGATATATAAATTTTATTTTAGAAAATGAATTTATTCGACATGAGTCTAAGTTAGTTGAGTATATATCAATTGAAATAATAATTTGAAAAAATCTAATAAAAAATATTATTGGTGCTAACTTGTTGATGCATCTTCAAAACTGTATTATATCTTTATAGACGTGGCACTTAATTAAACCTCAAAATCTACTTTGTTGTTTTAAACAAACCTCTTATCCTCTAAACCAAATCCAAAAAGAACTTATTTGCTTCTTCTTTCTTATTTTTGAAAATATTTTTTTTTTAAAAGACAAATAGTTTGAACATGATAACAAGTTATTTTAACTTTTTCTTAAATCTAGCTCCTTCTGGACTCCTTTAATGACAAAAAATAAACTCCTATATTTTTTAATAAAAAAAAAATTATTGAGTTCTGTCAAACTTGTAATTTCTATTATAGTTCAATCAATAGGTAAAATATTTTTTATCAAAAACGTTTTATTGTAATTGTTCAAACTCAATACCTTTGATTAAAAATAGACCAATTTGAACCGCCCATCACTCATCTACTATGCTTAACTTTAGTTTAATCATTTGGTATATGCAATCTACTTGTCTGATTAATTTGAATTTATGTTGATAGGTTGGTTAAGTGGGTGAAGTGCTTGCTTCCTTTGATGAAAAGAAATTCTAACTTTTTTTTGCTACTCGTCTCACTAATTTAGATTCGTACAAGATAAGTTATCAAACAAATACACTATAAAAAAAATAAAGCACTTTCGATCAAGAAAATTCTACTTAAACAATTCAACCTCCAAAATCTCTAATTAAAAGTGGTAGGGATTCCATTTATTCCTCCAATCCCCTTAACTTAGTGATCAGTTTTAAAATGAACTTGAAAATGGCATGTTGAATCCACTCGTAACTTTTACTATAGCTCTGACGTCATCGAGTAAAACTAAGGTTCAAAATTCGACACCTTTGATTAAAATGGACTAATGTGAACCATCCACCACTCCCTTATTTAACTTTGTTTATTAATTGTCCGATATTCACAATCCACTTATCCAACTAATTCAAATTTGTGTTGAACATACTCACTAAGGAGGTAAATCATTCCTCAATGTTTAAATCTGAAATATCAAGAGTGGAGGTACTCAAACCATTTTACATGTCCCTAATTAACTAAACCATCCGTCATTCCCCTAATCAACTTTGTTTATTAATTGTCTGATATTCACAATCCACTTACCTATCTAATTTAAATTTGTGCTAGACAGACTCACTAAGGTGGTAAAACATTTCTCACTGTTTAAAAACTGAAATATTAAGAGAGGAAGTATCCAAACCATCCTACCACATCCCTAATTAATTGAACCATCCACCACTCCCCTAATTAACTGTGTTTGTTAATTGTCTGATATTCGCAATCCACTTATCCAACTAATTCGAGTTTATGTTGAACAAACTTACAAGACGGTAAAGCATTTCTCAATATCTAAATCTGAAATATTAAGAGTGGAGGTACCCAAACCATCCTACCCCGTCCCTAATTAGCTGAACCATCCACCACTCCCCTAATCAACTTTGTTTATTAATTGTCCAAATTCACAATCCACTAACTAATTCGAATTTATGTTGAACAGACTTATAAAACGGTAAAACACTTCTCAATATTTAAACCTGAAATATTAAGAGCAGAGGTATCCCAACCATCTTACATGTCGCTTTTTAACTTTTTTTTTTAATCATTATTAAAATAAATAAACCAAAAGACTAGTGAATGGGAAGATGAAACAATTTTGGAAGATAAATGAGAGGTCTAAAATTGCCAGCCTTACATTCTTTCTGATATACACACAACACATATGTACAAACAACAAAAGGTCTAAAAGATCTCTTAGGCTACTATGGCTTGGAGATTGTATTACCTTATCCTATCTCCAACAACAACAACAAAAATAAACTAAATTAAAACAAAATAAAATAAAATATAAACCCCCTCTTATATTTATTTTTTTCCTCTCTATATCTCATCTCTTTTCATATTTCCTCTTAGATAATAATATACTCACAAGAACTACTACAAAAACAAAAGAAATTTATAAAAATTTATTATATATTGTTTAATTCCCCTTATCTTCGTTTGTCTCATTTCGTAACATTTTTCATCTTATCTTTTGCTTCATTCAAGTTCTCTCTTATTCTTCTTCTACTTCAACAAAAATATTGAACTAAAGTTCAACATTTTCTTGAAACAAATGAATTTTCATTAATCTTTACTCATGTGAATTATATGGGAATTTGAAATTCTTTAAGTATTTTTTAATTTTATTTTTTAAAAAAATTATATTCATTGAAGTTTGAAGGAAGGGAGAAAAAATGGCTCCCAAAACAGGAAAAGCTAAGCCACACAAAGCAAAGGGAGAGAAGAAGAAAAAAGAAGAGAAAGGTATTTGTGCTATATCTACTTTATTATCTTTTAAAATAATTATCTTCAATTAAAAAAAAATTAACATGGATTTTTCCTATTGTTTTTTTATGATAATAATTATGAAAATTTTATTCAAGTAAGTCAAATTGCTAATTGTTATGCTATGTCTAAGTTTCTAAATGTTTTTATTATGCATTTTTGTCAATTCCAATGTAATTTCTATCAAATTTTCTTTATATATTGTATTAATAATATTTATCAAAATTTTATTCAAGTGAGTTAAATTGCTAATTGTTATGCTCATATATAAGTCTAAAGTTTCTAAATATTTGTCAATTTCAATGTATATTAATAATAATTATCAAAATTATGTTCAAGTGAGTCAAATTGTTATTTGCTCTACTATTAAGTCTTAAGTTTATAATAAGTCATGTTTTTATTATGTGTTTTTATTAATTCCAACATGATTTCTATCATAGTTCTTTTATATGTCGTATTAATGATCGAAATATTGTGGAGTTCTTTTTGTTTGATAGAATTTCTTTCTATATCTAATTATCTATGAGTTCTTTTTTAAAATCACAATATTTGTTATTTCGTGACGAGTGTTACAATTAAATTAATATTCCACTAAATTATGATTATATTATCCAATAATAACAATGTTTATTCAATTAGACCTGAATTGTTAATGTATATAATAAAATTTATTTGAAATTATTCAAGTTATATTATCGGAACAAAGATTATCAACTTCACGATAACATTTTCTTGAAAAATATATTTTCCTTATGCATTTTATAATAAATTCATGAGATGATAAAGTCCACACACTAATAATTTGCACGATTTGATAATCATTATTAAGATAATTTTTGTGTTTAACTAAATCCCAAATATAAATAATTAGTCAGTAAAAAGATTAATCTTTTAAGTTTTATTTATTTATTTATTTTTACATTTTTCTAATAATAAATTTTCCAAATGTGTTAATTTTTGAATTACAGTTCTGCCAAACGTTATAGAGATAACAGTGGAAACACCCAAAGACTCACAAGTGATGCTTAAGGTAAAGTTAACAATGACAACTAATTTATTAACAATAGAGGTAGTTTGGTGAGGTAAATTATTTAAGATAAAATTTATATCATGATTGACGGTATAAATTTATTTCAAAAATAAATTTACACTGTCAATCAAAAACATATAAACTCTTATCTCAATCTTAATCCTGATATCTCATCTTATCCAATCAAACTTGGAGTCGCACTATTCCTCCTCCGAAGTGGATAAATTCGTCCAAGATATAATTTCAAGATTATAATTACAGACGATCCATCGTTTGATGCGCGAAATAAGGTGAGATATTTAGATTAAGATTGAGAACTGATACTCTAATTGATTGATGAGAAATTTTCAATGACGCATAGTATGAATTTCATCTCAAATTTGAGATTATTATATCTCACATACTATGTGGGAAAATTAATAAAAATTTATAATTTCAAAATAATTTAGTCTACGAACTAAACGACTCCGTAAAGTAATTCATTTTGGTCAATTACAATGGTTGACAATTTAGGGGATATCAACGGACAAGATTTTAGATGTGAGAAAGCTCTTAGCCGTCAATGTGGAGACATGTCACGTGACCAATTACTCCTTGTCACATGAGGTAATATTTTGTATTTATTTTGCATATTTTTTTGTCATATTTTTTTTTTATGTCATAATAATTGCCTTTTCCCTACATTTCAAATATATATGTATTTTTGTGAAAGAAGTTTGAAAGAAAAATGCTAAAAAAGAAAGAAAGAAAAGTTTAATTAATGTGTGTGGAGCTTAGCCATTTAATTTTGAACCAAGTTAGTTAGAGTCATTTGTATAGGCCTCAACTAATTTTACAGGATATTTATTACATTTCGTATCTTAGATAATTTTTATCTACTTGTTTTTAATTTTTTTATTCGATTTTAGTACTTGCATTTGTTGTCGACTAAATCAGAATTTGCGTTAAGAATAAGTTTTATATTTGGCGAGTGAAGTGCTCTCGAAGAAAGACTCAAACGGAAGATATTTAGTTAAAAATAAGAAAGTATTTATCATTTAATTATATCAAATTTACTAGAGTTGAATTTCAAAATGTAAAGAGTAGTGTAATCCTTTAATTGATTGCTAGTTAATACTCCTTTTGAGAAAAAAAATGTTTCATGTAATTAACATTATTTTCTTAAAAGTAAGTTTAGTGTAATTGTGTTTCACTAATGGTGTTGTTATAAGTATTGTTCACACACTTTTGAAATGCAAATACATTTAACTAGTAAGAAAATACATACTCCCTCTATTATGTATTTAGAAAATTATTATTTGAGGAGACAGGTAACTTTTTTCCCAATATATTAAATATTAAATAATTAATATATAATTATTTTTATCACAAACAAGTTATAAAGATGATCATATGAATCTTAACTAATCATATTTTCTTATTCAAATTATATCATAAAATAAAAATAATATGTACTTATATAAAAGAAATATTATTTTCAAACTTGCTTTGATATGCTTTACTTGAATTGATGGTCTTTTAGAAACAATACAGAAACATCTGTATCTTCACAAGATAAGGTAAAGTATACATATATGGTATACTTGTGGATGACATTAGACATCTGTATAAGGTTTCATACATACTTTAATATGCTTTATTTAAGTTGAAACATTTCGAAAACAGTTTTTCTACCTTCACAAGATAGAGATAAGTAGGGGGAGACCCCATTAGTAGAATTACACCAAAAGCTCTTTTCGAAAAGTAGAACTAGTGAAATTCGAACACAGGAGCACTTCCTCATTCTAAGGAAGTAAAATCACTTGGCTATAACACTTTGTTATTTTAAGGGTGTCCAAAATATGTTATTTAATTATTTTGTGTATCATTTTACTTGTCTATACGATTATTTTTTTCGATAAATGATGTCCAAATCTAACCACCATGTGACTACGCCACTGCTGGATATGGTTGTTGTATAAGTAATAATCGTTCCAAACCAATTTTAATATGCTTTACTTAAATTGAAATTTTTTCTAAATAATTTCACCATTTTCATACGATGTGAAATAAGATCTCGATATTACATCGGGTATATGTTATTGTATAAATGATAATAATAATAATAATAATATTTTAATTATTTTTATTGGTATATATTATGGTAAATTTTTTAAATGGGACAGGTGAGAGGAACAAGGCTGAAAGATACAGTGGAGATTGTGTCGCTGAAACCGTGCCACCTAAGCTTAGTTGAAGGTACTTTTCTTTATGCTCATGGTCCCACTTATATATGCATTATCACCAAGAAAATCACATGACCACAATCAAAAATTTTAATTTTAAAAATATTATATTATAATCATAGTAAATTATTGGTATGATTTAATATTTTTATATTTAATTTTGTTGTTTTGCGATACGACAATTTACTTGTTATATATATATACTCCCTCCGTCCCTTTTTATATTTAATCTTTTTTTATAAATAGTTGAATCACAATACTTGTTATTTTATAAAATTATGCATAAATTATCATATTTTGCCTATTATACCCTTGATGGAGTAGTTAATTAATCTTGAAATGTATTCATCATTTATTATAAAATTGACTTAAGAAAACATTAAATAAAGGTAGAAGAGTAAAGTTACATTATTTTTTAATGCAAGTGCAAAGTAAAAATGTGACATATAAAAAAGAACGAAGGAAATAATAAAAACGTATAATAATGTATTGTAATATTAATATATTATTTTTTTAGGATTTAAAGGATTGAGTATTTCATCGCCACACTCATCTACTTTTACTTATTGACGACTATTCTATTATAACTTACGAGTATTTAGCATCCATGATTACTATCATCAACAACCATAATCATTATTACTTCCAGTTACATAACTAACTGTTAGTATTACTAGCTATTGTTTATATATATAAATATTATAGTGGTCAATAATTATTACCATATCACCAACTATCATTATTAATCGCCATAACTATTACTAGCCACTGTTTATAATTATTATTATTGATAATCAACTGTCATTACAACAATTACGACCAATTACTACTATTAGCCACGCCATTCATCATCAACCATTACTATCAATTGCTACGACTTTCACAAACCACCATTTACAATTACTATCACCAACATCAACTATTGTTACCAATACCATCATTAATCGCACTATATATCACCAATTATCATTATCAATTAGCGTCAACTATTAATTATTACTATCATCATCATTAACCATCACTTTCCACCATGTCATTGCTGCTATCCACAATCATCATTATCAATCAGTCTCGTCAGTTAATACATACAATCATCACCATTAATCATCACCAACGTTAATTATGAAATTAATTTTTTTTAAAAAATATTTTAAATTATAATTTTTTTTATTTTTTTTGGGTGCAGAGGATTATACAGAAGAACAATCAGTGGCGCATATTAGAAGACTTCTCGACATAGTTGCATGCACCACTTCTTTCGCCGGTTCATCTCCTTCAACCAAACCCACCGGTCGAACCGGCACTGAACCCGGTTCAGAAAATGCACTCTCCGAACCAAAATCAGGCAAATCCAAACCTCAGGAACCGAAAAAGGCCGGCGCTAAACCGTCGAAGCCAGATGCCGTCTCCGCCGTATGTGACGGCGCCGATGCCGGTGACGCGGCGGAGAAAGGTGACCCCGCGATGATGTGTCCTCCGCCGCGACTGGGACAGTTCTATGACTTCTTCTCGTTTGCTCATCTCACTCCTCCCATCCAATGTGAGTTTTTTTCTAGTAATTATGTAATTAGGTTTATTAATTTTTTATTATTGTGTTTATGTGGTATGCATTTTTCTATTGTATTGTATCGTATCGTATCATATTGTATTGTTTTAAGGAATACAATGTTTGGATAGATTGTATCATTCTCTGTCGCTGCATATTGTTTCATAATGTATCATATTATATTATATTGCGTTGTTTCTCTTGCTCAGGTTATCATATTATTTGTTGGTGTTACTATATTCTCTATTGTATTCTCTTTTCTTTCTTCTTTTGTTATGTTTTATTTGAGTTGAGAGTTTATCAGAAACAACCTTTCTAACTTTGCAATAAGGTTAGGTAGGGATAAGGTTGTGTACGCACTACCCTCTCCACCAAGGGCGGAGCTAGCATGTCTTTAGGGGTCCGAACCCCCTTCGGTGGAAAATATTACTATATATACATGATTAAAATTATTTTTTAGATGTATATAATAGATGTTGAACCCCCTAAGACTAATTCGTATGTTTACTCCCCCCCTTATTGAAAATCCTGGCTCCGCCACTGCTCTCCACACCCCTACTATGGAATTGCACTTCGTAATAAGGTTAGGTAGGGCCGTAGGGGTAAGGTTGTGTATGCACTACCCTCTTCAGATCCCCACTATGGAATTGCACGGGGTATGTTATTGTTGTTGTATCTTTTACTCTTACTCATAACTGCAATTTTAGAATAGAAGGTTAGTAGACAGTCACGCTTTCTAGTTTTCCTTATTAGTGGTATTAGTATGTTTGTCCTATTTTCTTATAGTACTTCTTATTGCTACATGTTGTTTCTTAGCTTCTGTTAGCGTATTATTTGTTGGTGGTACTAGTATTCTCTTCTGTATTCTGTTTTTCTTCTTGTGTTGTTATGCTTTACTTGAGTTGAGAGTCTATTGAAAATAACCTCTCTACCCTCATAAGGTAGGGGTAAGGTTGCGTTAGCGAACGCACCACCCTCCCTAGTCCCCACTATGGAATTGCACGGGGTATGTTGTTGTTGCATTTTTTCTTCTTTAGTCATAGCTGCAATTTTATTTAAATGTATAAAAAATCTTTTGTTTGGATTTTGCAGATATTAGGAAATCAAGTCGACCATTTCTTGAGGATAAAACAGAAGAGGATTTTTTCCAAATAGATGTGAGCTTTCTTTGTTTTAATATTTATTTGTGACAAAGAAACCAGATTTAGCTGATTAAAAATAGCTGATAAGTATCAACTGCAAAGTGCTGAAAGTAATACTCCCGTTTATAAAAGTATATAAAAGAAGACTTCTGAATCTCGTGATGTTAAACTAAAGGTATGTGGAATGTACCAAAATGTTGTTTAATCTTGTGGTCTTAAACATACCACGTGGAAAGTTGAAATTAAAGAGTAACCACAAAAAGAACAAAACATTTCTTTAAAAATAGACTAAAAAGGAAAGTAAGACAAACAAATTGAAATAGAGGGAGTAGTAACAAATGGTTAATGTTTTTGGGAATGATAAAGATATGGTAATTTAAATAGTGGTTCTTGAAATACATTACAGGTCCGAATCTGCAGTGGCAAGCCAACAACAATTGTTGCTTCTAGGACAGGTTTCTATCCTGCTGGAAAACGTGCTCTTTCGAGTCACTCTTTGGTTGGATTGTTGCAACAATTAAGTCGAGTTTTTGACGCTGTGAGTAAGAATGCATTTTGTTAAACTTATATCGTCTATCTGACCAGAAAGATTCACAATGTAGCGACATTGACTATATATGCCGTTTCTTTGTTAATTGTTTGTTTGTTTGTTCTAGGCATACAAGGCTCTCATGAAAGGATTCACTGAGCATAATAAGGTTAGTAATATTTATCAATTTGAAAGTAGTTGTCTTGAGTTCAAGAATAAGCAAACAATGAATGCTCAAGAATGGTCACTTTTGCTTACAGTTTGGGAATCTTCCTTATGGTTTTCGAGCAAACACATGGGTTGTCCCTCCTTTTGTTGCTGACAATCCAGCTACTTTTCCTCCACTTCCCATGGAAGATGAGAACTGGGGAGGAAATGGAGGTGGACAGGGAAGAGATGGTAAGCATGATCATAGGCCGTGGGCGAAGGAATTTGAGATCCTGGCAGCAATGCCTTGTAAAACAGCAGAAGAAAGGCAAGTTAGAGATAGGAAAGCATTTCTACTGCACAGTCTATTCGTCGATGTATCAGTTCTCAAAGCAGTTGCTTCCATAAAGCATCTAGTGGATAACAGCTCTAGTTCTACAATTCCATACGAGGAAAAAATTGGTGATCTTCTTATCAGTGTGACCAAAGACATGTCAGATGCAAGCAAGAAATTGGACAACAAAAACGATGGCATTCAGGTGCTAGGCATGTCGCCTGAGGATCTTGCAAAGAGAAACTTACTAAAAGGCATAACTGCAGATGAGAGTGCAACTGTTCATGTCAGTTTGAATATAAATATGTTTGTAATTCGTCATTTATCTGCAAGTTGATTTTGTTATTTGGTGAAGCATTCATATCTTATGATTGTTATGTGTTATTGCAGGATACTTCTACCTTGGGTGTAGTGGTGGTTAGACACTGTGGCTACACAGCTATCGTAAAAGTTGCAGCTGAGGTGAACTGGGGGACAAATCCCATTCCTCAGGATATTGAAATAGATGACCAGGCAGAGGGAGGTGCAAATGCATTGAATGTTAACAGGTCAGTAGAGTTAGCCAGAATCAGATGCCAATAAGATCAATATATGTACGCCAGTGAATTATTTTTGATTTTCATGCACTATTCTACTAACGGTATTCTTCATCTTATGCAGCTTGAGAATGCTATTGCACAAGTCATCAACTCCTCAGCCATCTAGCCAAGTACATAAATTACAAGGTTCAGATATCGAAGACGTTCTGGCTACTAAGTCTTTAGTAAGACAAGTGCTCGGTGAAAGCTTGCAGAAGTTACAGGAAGAAGACAGCAAACAAGTGAAATCTATTAGATGGGAGCTGGGTGCATGTTGGGTGCAACATTTGCAAAATCAAGCCTCCGGGAAAGTTGAGTCTAAGAAAACTGATGAAGCTAAAGTAGAGCCAGCGGTAAAGGGTCTTGGAAAGCATGGTGGTCTGCTGAAGGAAATTAAGAAGAAATCAGATGACAAGAGCAACAAAGCCTGTTCAGGGAACGAAGTTTCTTCAGGTGACGCTAACAAGAAAGAGCTAGAGAAACTAGACGAGGAAATGGAAATTCTTTGGAAAAAGGTGCTACCTGAAGCAGCATATTTGCGCTTAAAGGAGTCAGAAACTGGTCTTCACCTTAAGGTGTGTTGCTATCTTTTATACCCATACCGTTCCTTGCATGTTTAGTTTCAAAACTGCAGTATGCAACAATAGCCCTGACGGGTCACGTGTAAGATAGATCTGTCATGCGCCATCATCATGTCCAGTTCTTAAACTGTATTCTGGTTCTGTTTATTTTGGCAGTCACCCAATGAGTTGATCAGTTTGGCACATAAATACTACGCTGATACTGCCCTTCCAAAACTGGTCAGTGCCTCTATATACTTGCATGTCTATCCTGCTTCATGAAATTGAACTAACTCTTGCTGGCTACAAATTTGAACTTTTGAAAGGTTGCTGATTTTGGGTCACTGGAGCTTTCACCCGTCGATGGAAGGACACTGACAGATTTCATGCACACCAGGGGTTTGCAAATGTGCTCCTTGGGCCGCGTGGTAATTGCTTCAGGCCTTAAAATCTCAATAAATCTATGCAGTCATTTCTAACTTTATTTGTGCAGTGCCCAGCCCCTAATTTCCCTATACTTTCGAGTGAAGGGAAACATAGATTTCTAATCAGCTGTAAAAGCACTTATAGGGAATGGAATATAATATTTGAATAGCAATAATTGTCTGCTAGTTCAACTTCTTATTTTTATTTTAATTTCTCAACTTAATATTTAACTTTATTTGAACTTTTGCTTCTGATGTTAGGTGGAACTTGCAGACAAACTTCCTCACGTTCAATCTCTTTGTATTCACGAGATGGTTGTTCGAGCTTACAAACACATACTGCAGGCTGTTGTGGCAGCAGTTGATAATATTGCTAATGTGGCTGCATCAATAGCTTCTTGTTTAAATGTATTGCTCGGGACTCCATCTGCAGAAAATGGCAATTCAGATGATGACTTGAAATGGAAGTGGATAGAAGCTTTTCTTTTGAAGAGGTTCGGGTGGCAGTGGAAGGATGAAAGTCGGGAGGATCTTAGAAAATTTGCCATTCTTCGAGGTCTTTGTCATAAGGTATAGAAATTCGAACGCTATGAAACTGATGTCCTGTCCTTGGTAAATCTTACCCACTTCATCCGTACTAACAAATAATATTTCAGGTAGGACTTGAGCTTGTCCCCAAAGACTATGATATGGACTCTCCATTTCCTTTCAAGAAGTCGGATATCATAAGCATGGTCCCCGTGTACAAGGTACGCACACTAGTTTCCAAATGTCAAATGCAGAATGTGAATTATTAGGAGGAGCCTGAGGAAGTTTTGACAATTGTGGATGTTCTCAACAGCATGTTGCATGCTCATCAGCGGATGGGCGTACGCTGCTGGAATCATCCAAAACTTCTCTGGATAAAGGCAAACTGGAGGATGCAGTAACTTTTGGAACTAAGGTAACATTTTGTGGTTCAATGGCATGTCTTGATAATCATTCAAGGTCTCGAACTGAGATTTGTTTTAATTTTGAAGGCACTCTCAAAACTCGTTTCTGTATGTGGTCCTTATCATCGAATGACAGCAGGTGCATACAGTCTCTTAGCTGTGGTACTCTACCACACTGGAGATTTTAATCAGGTATAAATTTATATTTTACATTCTGAAATATGGCTTCACAACTTTGATAAATGCTGGCATTTTTTTTGAACTGGCTAGATAACTGAAATACTAGTCTGTTTATGTTTAGTGTGCATCCTCTCCAATGCATTGGACAGGGAAAACAGTAATCATTTGCTACTTGTGTGTTTTGTGAGATGTAGGACATAGTTTAGTCGGTAGAACTTTAAAAGCAGAGTGTTCTATTTCACGAAAAAAACTTTTATGGAAATTCAGCATGCTGCGTTTTCTGATCCTAGTTGCTTCATTGGTTACAACACTAGTTCTCTTATATATGTAATGATTCACCCTATCAGGCTACTATATATCAGCAAAAAGCTTTGGATATTAATGAAAGAGAGCTTGGACTTGACCACCCAGATACAATGAAGAGTTATGGAGATTTAGCAGTTTTCTACTACCGACTTCAACACACAGAGTTGGCATTAAAGTATGTGTACCTCTCTCTTCCTCACGGAAAAATTTAGTTCTAAGTCGTGATTATTTGTTTATTTTTCATTGCCTGCCTTCAATTCTAGTGTGATGGAAACTTCCAACATAGATCCCTATTGATTAATCTGATGGTTCATCCCTTCATATTTATCTGGTTTTTGAATAGCTTCTCGTATTCATCAACTTAAAAAGAATAAATCAACAGCTGTGCTGTCTCTCAGACTTATAGTTATTTGGCCAAGCTGCCAAAATTAACTTATTTTGAGAAGTACTTCTTATCAAAAGTGCTTTTTGAAAAAGTATTTTGGTAGAGTAGCAGTTGTGTTTGCCTACTATTTTCAAAAAGTGTTTTTTAGTGTCAAATTACGAAAAAGGAAGTTAATGCTAATTTTAGTTTGGTAAGCATGAATTTTTATTGGGTAATCTTGTCCCAAAAAAATCGGAAGTGCTTATTTTTTGGAGAAGCTACTTTTCAGCTTCTGCTACTGTCCTAAAGCACTTATTTCTTCGCCAGAAGCTTGGCCGAACACCTTCATTATCTGGACAAGTGTTTTTTTGAAAAGAAAATTAGCTGTGCAGAAGCTTGTCTAAACAGCTACCCACATTGAGCGAAGGGGTGTCGAGTGACACCGTTTCCTCAGAAAATTTTACTAAATATATATATTAATACTATGTATAGAGATACATACGTAACGAAATGACACCACTTGACTAAAGTTACCTATTGGCGTGTTGGTTCATCAGCTGATTTTGTTGTTTGAGGTTGGAGGTTCAAACCTCAGCTTATAAACCAAAGAGTCAAGATATAACCTACTTATAAGTACGATATCTTTACTTCTATAAATATCGACACCACTTCCTAAAAGTTCTGTGTACACCACTGAAACAGGCTATTACAGTCTGCCATTGCTTGTCGCAGACTTCCTTCCCAGAAGAAACTCCTTCTCTTGCAGATTTTCTTCCATTCCCTCATTTTTTTTTTCTTTGGACCCTCTCTATGAGCTCCCACCTTTTTGCTCCCTTGGTGACTCAAACCCACAATCTTAGGCGCTTACCATCTGAGAAACCCCTCTTGTCCCTAATGACTTTTACATCACAAAGTAGAAGATATAACAATGTCTCTATTAGGGAAACATTTTGCTATTTATACTACAAACAATCTCGTATATTTTATCCTTGTGCCCCACGGAAAGGCCACAAGGCTTATGGTTTGAATTTTGCCCTCCTGATTCTATTTAATGTCACTTATTAGGTGTTTGTAGTGTTATTCATTGAGCATGATGCAGCCTGAACCATGCTGTGAAAGCAAGGAACTGAAACTGTGCCAGCTTCTTTGTGTTTAATGTATTTTTAATGATTTGTGTCGTGCATCATCTCGTATCAGAACACTTCGTTATGTTTACTGATGAACTGATAATTGTTTTTTCTTTATTTAGGTATGTCAATCGTGCCCTCTATCTTTTGCATCTTACTTGTGGACCTTCTCATCCAAATACTGCTGCAACATATATAAATGTTGCAATGATGGAGGAAGGTCTCGGAAATGTCCACATTGCACTCAGGTACCTTCACGAGGCTCTTAAGTGTAACCAGAGACTTCTTGGAGCTGACCATATTCAAGTAATTTCTCTATTCTATCTCTATTATGTTTGTGTCCAGAAGATCAGCCCGTTGACAGCTTAAATTTTTCTTAACCCAAATGTTCGTCTCCTCCAGACTGCTGCCAGCTATCATGCTATTGCAATTGCTCTTTCTTTAATGGAAGCATACTCCTTGAGTGTTCAACATGAGCAAACTACACTTCAGATACTGCAAGCTAAACTTGGACCTGATGATTTACGTACTCAGGTATAAATTAGTTTGAAGTCTGGTTATTCAGTTTGTTCTCAGTGATGAACCTTGTGGCAATCTTATTCAGAATTTTCTGCAGGATGCTGCGGCATGGCTTGAGTATTTTGAATCTAAAGCACTTGAGCAGCAAGAAGCTGCACGAAATGGTACCCCGAAGCCTGATGCCTCTATCTCTAGCAAAGGCCATCTAAGGTAGTAATATTCTTTTCGATTCAGTAGTTCTTTTTTTCCTGTTTCATGCTTGCATACGCTAATCAAAATTTTGTTTTCCTCTTTGGTATGCGTAGTGTCTCGGATTTGTTGGATTACATAGCTCCAGATGCTGAGATGAAAGCTAGAGAAGCACAAAAGAAGCAAGCTCGTGCAAAGGTTTGAGCTTCTTTCTCCTAATATACACAACCATTTTCTATTTAGTTCACTTTACTGAAGTATCCTGTTTAAATTTCCTCATTTATCATTTATAGGTTAAAGGCAAAGCAGGGCAAAATGGGGGAATAGCTACCGATGAATTTGAGAAGGATGAACTTCTTTCTCCAACTAGTCCTGTTGTGGAGAACTCCAGTGATAAAGAGAACAAATCGGAATTAGACAACAAATCAGAATTGAAGATTGCAGAACCCACACCTAAGCAATCTGATCACATTTTGATAGAACAGACAGTAATGGAGAAAAATGATGACGTGATACTAGAGGATACCTCTGAGGAAGGATGGCAAGAGGCTTTACCCAAAGGTCGTTCAACAATGGGGCGTAAGATTTCTAGTTCTAGGAGACCTAACCTTGCAAAACTTAACACCAACTTCACGAATGCTTCCCATTTACCAAGAGCTCGAGGTAAAACCACTAATTTTCCATCTCCAAGATTGACTCCAAATGAATCTGCGGCGTCATCTGGGCTATCTCCTGCTTCAAAGAAGTTTGTGAAGAGTGCTAGTTTCAGCCCTAAGTTAAACAGCGCTGCTTCACCATCTGGTGGTACTGAGATATCTTCTAAGCCCAAATCGGCACCGGTCACCCCTGCTCAAGCTGAACAAGCTGTCAAAACTAATTCAATTGTCAGCTCAATCAGTGTTCAGGCAGCTGGAAAACTGTTTTCTTACAAAGAAGTTGCTTTAGCTCCACCTGGTACCATTGTGAAAGCAGTGGCAGAGCAATTGCCAAAGGATAGTAATTCAGAACAAGACAAGGAGACTGTGGCAACAGATTCAACTCTACCGACAACAGCGAGGAACAATGATGGAGAAAAGGCTCAGAAAGTCGGTGAAGAGAAGCAACATGATGATTCTGGTGAGAAAACCAATCAAGCAGTCAATGACGCTCAACAAAGTAAAGAGAAAGCACCTGTATCAGCTGAATCTTCTGAGGGGACAAAAGCTGACACTTCTGGGGAGAAGGACGCAGTTGTCACAGCTTCTACAAATAGCTCTGTTCTGGGTATCCAAAATAATGGTTCTTCCAGTGATTCAAATGCTACTTCCAAAGTCAATATGCCGGAAAGCAAAGCTGCTACTGATTTAGTGACAGAGAAGGATGCTTGTCTTACAAATGAAGGAGCTGCAGTGAAAGAAAAGAATGATGATGAACCTGGTGATCTAGGAAGTGTTGCGTTGCCAACTGGAGTAGATAAAGATACTACCAGCAATGCTAGTACTGTGCCTACTGAATCAGACCAGCAAGGTGATTCTGAGACTGGAAAAGAAGCAACCAAGAAACTTTCGGCAGCTGCACCACCATTTAATCCATCACCTGTTCCAGTTTTTGGCACTATCCCAGCGCCAGGTTTCAAGGAGCATGGAGGAATATTGCCCCCTCCTGTGAATATCCCTCCTTTGCTTCCTCTGAGTCCTGTTCGTAGATCACCACATCAGTCAGCAACAGCACGAGTTCCGTATGGTCCACGCTTGTCAGGTGGCTATGGTAGGTCTGGAAATCGAGTTCCACGAAACAAGCCTGCTTTTCTCAATGGTGAACCTAATGGGGATGCCAGCCATTTTGCTGTTCCTAGAATCATGAACCCACATGCAGCTGAGTTTGTCCCTGGCCAGCCATGGGTTCCAAATGGCTTTCCGGTTGCTCCAAATGGTTACATGGCTTCACCAAATGGCATGCCTGTTTCACCAAATGGATACCTGATATCACCAAATAGCATACCAGTATCTCCAGATGGTTCTCCAGCATCCTTGAACAGTACACCAGTGACTGAAGACAGACTTTCAATATCTCCAGTTGAAGCAGGAGAATCCCCTTTAGCTGTAACTGTGGAAGAAGCTGCTGAAAACCACGATACGGCGGTGACTGATGGGACTGCAGTGGAAACCTCCAGTAGTTTGGTAACTGACGAGACAGAAAGTCAGCAGACCATGCAGGATCAGGAAGAAGATGTGGAAAAATCACATGACATTCCTAAAGATGATGAGAAATCACAGTGTGAAAATGGAGAAATGTCTGTAGGTACACCTGCACTATCTGATGAGATTACTGCTTCAAAAGAAACGTGTAGTACTGTTGTTCTTGAGGAGAAAGGAACCAAGCGTTGGGGAGATTATAGTGACGGTGAAAATGAGGTTGTTGAGGTAGCAAGTTGAAGAGATACTACTTTCATGTTAAAAGCATTGACCTGCTCTTCGTCAATTGGTTTTTTGTGTCATTTACTTTACAGCTGACCGGGTATCTCTGAAGGCCAGAAACTGAACCACAGAGCTGTTTTCCTGCTTAGATGTCCGGTGAAGATCAAAACCAAGTAATGTGCTAACTTTCTGGTACAGTTTGAATTGGTTGAAGCAAACTCGTTGGAATTTTTATTAGCACGACCACAGGTTGCTGCACAGAGAAAATATAATTATTGAATCCTAAAGGAACTGAGTCCATCCATGTATTTGTTTATTCCACTTCTCTCTTCAATTTTGTTTACTCGAACAGAAGATGCAAAAGATTGCAACTCTTTCGAGTTTGTCAGATGATACATTTGAGATGAACACCAGTGCATGGGAAGCAAATCATCTTCTGAAATCGAGTTCAAGATTGATTGTTTTCTTGTCGCATACTTTTGCAATAACCAGGTTTGGATGCTGATTACTTCTCAATCTAATAAGTGATGCTTCATAGTTTTAGTGTAGAACTTTTTGTATAGAGTAAAGACAAATTCATGGATTTTGTAATTTTATCTTACCATTTTGTTTAAGTGCAACTCTATGGTTTCTTGAAATCTAGTAATCTACTCTTCTAACTTGCTTTCCCATCTTTACCATATGCTGATTTATTTTGTACTATTTATTAAACATACCCCGTGTAATCCCACAAATGGGGTCATAAATGTGGTCGGGGAGGTTGGTGTGATGCAACCTCACCCCTACCTTGTGAAGATAGAGAGGATGTTTAAAAGAGCCATTTTAGAGGTAATATCTGATTGTTGCTTCAATCAAGCTAGTTATTTTTATGAGTTTTGTGATAATCACTAGTTTACTTATTCTAAAGTATGGATTTTATAATCCAATAGTCCTGGAGCTTATAATCTTTCACGCAAGAGTCCGTGAAGGGGGTGTGACGTAGGCAGTATATCCTGATGTAAACATAAGTGGCTGATTCTACAGCTTGAAATATTGACCTATAGGTCAAATAGAGACAGCTTTACTGTTGCTCTAAGATTCCCTTCCAGAGTAAACAATAAATTTGTAAAACTTGTACTTCATCTCAGGGATATAAGCATTTCAAGAGAATCAATGGCATGGTGGATTAATTGAAACTTCCAATAACATTATAAAGTACAAAAAAAATAAGTTATGTACAAAATGCTGGAGTACATGCATTAACCTAACTCCTAATTTTGTGAAAAAGAATGTTGAAGTTTCAATCCCCCTTTGCAGCCATGTCTACCCCATCATACCTTCATTGCAGGGTGGGCGATCCCATTCCTCGTCGCCAATCCATAATAACGAGGGAAGCTACACAATGTGTTAGTGCTGCTGCAACGACGAACACATGGAAGATCTGATGGCTATGTCCTACAAGATCAAATGCACCAGGTTTGCATCTTTCTGGAAATCTTGTCATGTAAAATACTGCCCCAGTAGCATACAAAATGCCCATGATTATCTCATAACCTAGAGCCACAAGTACTTGTGGATGACCATAGTGAAGGAAAAGTGCATGTGTAGCTGGGATCAATCCTGAGAAACCCATAGCTAGAAAGAGAGTAGCCCTAAAGGATCTGAAACGACCGGAGAAGAGAGCCGGGGAGAGGAGGGTGATGATGGCAAGTATACCAAATATAGTAATGGTGGTTAGGTAAAAGATACACCAGTATGGTTGATCACAGAAGATATAATAAACTGGGCAAAAGAAAGAAGAGACTATCATAAGTGAAATGCCAGCATAATCTAATCTCCAGAAGAAGAGGTTATATCTAAGTGAGTGACAAGCAAATAAATGGGAAAGAGTGCTGGAAATCAAACAACCCATAGCTCCTCCTAAGAAAACAAACCAAGGCCATATGGCTACTTCATAACCATCTCTATTTATGTCTAGAAATGATGGATTTGTTATTTGTCTGGCATAAGAGTCCTGCATTCAAAAGATTAAACTATATGATGCCTTGTTTTTGTTTTGCAGGTCAAAATCTACATATAAGTGAAACCAAAGACGGATTCCATGTGTTCAACTGTATCCAATATTTTGACGTGGAAAACAAACATATGCATATATATATATATGTGTGATAAATCACTAAATTTCAACAAATATTAAAGTTTGAACTCATAACCTCAAAAGTACAATTAATTCAAGACAAGGACCATAAAAAATTGAACCCGTCAAGTTTAAATTTTGGATCCACCTATGCTCAAAACAAGCTGCCCCGGAGAAAGGGGTTGCATTCACTTTATTTGGAGCATGAGTCGAGGGTTTATCAGAAACGATTTGGAAATCTTTGAGAATCTTAGTAGCTTAGTTAGTTGGCGATTTAAACTTTTACCTTGTTGAAGAGGATCCAATTTCCCATCTTGTAATTCTCTAACCCCAATTTTTCAAAAAAAATATATATCGAAAACCGTCTCTCTACCTCGATGTGTATACATCTTACCTTCTCTAAACTCTACCCGTACAATTACACTAGGTACTAGGTATATTGTTGTTTGTTTGTTGTTTTCAAGAAGCATCTTCCATTCCACTAAACAATGAAAGATGTAATGTAACTAAAATTTTAAAAATTCCTAAAATAAACAACAATAACAAAAACTTTATCGTACACACACCACGTGGATGGATATAAATAAGCATTTCGATTTTTTCTTTATATACCAGCAACAAAAAGTCCTCAATTTTTTCTGCCACTATTTACGGAAGATAAGACAGAAAAAAAAAAAAAAAAAAAAAACACCAAATTAGGAAAATGTAGAAAAACAAACCAAGTGCATGTGATATACAGCTAAAATAACTCCTAACAACTCTAGCTCTAATCAATTCAAAATTGCAAAACTTTCAGCAAATTAAAATATAAATTAAGCAATAAAAAAAAAAAGGTAGATTCTTTTGTGTTTGACTAGATATAAAATTTAAGGAAAACTTGGAATTTGTAACATAAAGCAGATATTTATGTGTATAAAATATTTCATTTAAGATAAAATAAGAAAATTAATTTTCTTTAAATACTTATGGAAATATGTTCTCTGTGTTTCTATTAATTATTATTATTAGTAAATTTTAGTTTTGGTTAACAAGATTATATATTATACTCCTTCCCTCTTAAAATACTCAACGTCTTTGTTAAAAATCTATCTTGAAATATTTGTTATTTTAAAAGTTCAAAATAAAATGAATTATGTTTTCCTTAATTTATTCTTAGTAGTTATTATATTTAAAAATTACAAACATCTTTAATTCTGAAATAGACTAAACATTCAATCAAAAAAATATATCTTAAGACATAAATAAATGCAATATCTTCAAACATCCCTCCTAATTATTCTCTTCTTTTGATTTGTTTGTTTGATTTTGATTTGTCAGAAAATATATAAACTTTTTGAATCAAAATATCATTTAACTCTTATGATCTTAAGCATATCATGTGAAAAGTTAGAAGTAAATTAACAATAAAAGTAAAACAAACAAATTGAAACGGATGAGTATTTTTTTTGTAAGAGATGTAAAAAAAGACAACTTGATGCACTAAGTTCATGCTATGTGTAGAATTCGAGAAGGGCCGAACTATAAGAGTTTATTGTACGCAATCTTAAACTATATTCGCGAAATGGCTCAAACTCATATCCTCAGAATAACAACTTTACCAATTGCGTTATTATTTCTCTTGAAATTTGACAAAAAGACGTATAAATGAAAAACACAATAAAAAAGGGACTGGGGAGTATATACGATATACTATCATTCTTGAAATCAAAAGATCCTAATAAAACGTGTTACCTACAATACCCCTAACATTGCGCGCCAATATTTACAAAGTTGATCGGAAAACTCACTGGAAAAGAATCGCCGGAGCCATTATTCTTCATATTCATCCATTCTCCATCACCCGTTCCTCTGTTCATTATCATCCAATTTCAATTAAAAAATGACCAAAATAGACATAGAACACCGTCGAAATTAATTAAAAAAACGGAACCTGAAAACTCCGGCGAACAAATTCTCCACTGTCGTCGTCTTCTCCGTAAAACTCATCACCGTCAGTGTCACAAATACCACAAATCCTCCCAAATGCCTAATCAAAAACACAAAATCCCCAAAAAAAAATCAGAAGAAAATTCAAAAAAAATTCAAATCTCAAATCGCCGAAAATTAATTCTCCTCCTTACGTCCAAATATTTAGCGTTTCATTATGCCATGAAAATAAGCTGAGAGCAATATCCTTCAAAGGCCATTCACATCGATAATAATCTCTGATGAATTCGTTATCCTGAAGGTATTCAGGTAATGCTTCGTATTTTACCAATTTTTTTTTCCGATCTAATTTCTGATCGTTTTTTCTATTTGTTTTATCGATTCGATCAGCTGAGTCGACTCGTTCGCCATCTCTGAGTTTTGAAATCTTCTTTCCTCTTCGTTTCATTTTAGCGAACGAGCGAGTTTGAGCTCCGACGAGTCGATCTCAGCCCCCGGCGAATTTTCGCCGGAAAACTTTGAATTTTTTTCGCCGGAAAGCTTTGAATGAACGTGTTTAAAAAAATGCTAATTTTGTATCAAATGTGCAAGCTAATTGAAAGTTGGGAAACACACAAATATTTATAGTAGCAAATGACGTGCAGCCACTAATTGTTATTATTATATTTTAAATAAGATAAAATAAAAAAGTAATTTTTGGGTTAGTTATTTTTTTAATTTTTTTTTTTTTTTGTTTTCATTAATAAAAGAGAAATAGCGATAAACATGGTGTTTAAGTTCTATGAACTGACGGTATAAAAAATATTTATACAATCCTAGAGTACGATTACGGTCACAGATAAATAATTGTAATAAATATTTATTTGTAATATGATAAAAGATAGTAATGAATAATCGATTGTAATAAGTTAAACTGCACTAATCGTGTAAGTATCTTAATTTAACATAACATAGTAGATTTACTTCCCATATATTATGAATATAAGATTATAAGTATTTAACAAGTTATAAATATGGATTTTTTCCTTTCCATAGTAATTTTCCTTAATTAGTGTATCTTTCAATTTATTAAACTAAATTATCAAATTTTACAATTCAATAATGAACATAGTTTATATGCATAGTGTCATTCAATAATATAATATATCTTTTACATTTTAAACAATAACATATTTTGTGAAATCGATATGAGAAGATAAGGTGTACGTACATTTTATACCTAATTTTACATCCTTAATGATATCCCGTGGGTGGGATATAAAGTTGAACCGTACACATCTCTATTTTATAAGATAAATAGATTATTTCTGATGCATTCTCAAAAGTATCCTATATGTGGGATATAAAAATAGAGTGCACACATATCTTATCCCTATCTTTACGACTCTTTATTTTCGATACAATTCTCGAGGATATCCTATGGATGAGATATGGACATGGTGTGTGCTACATCGTAAACTTTATCTCTACTTTTGTAGAAAAATTTATTTCCAATAGTCTCAAATTAAAAAAATCAAATTAGATTTGACATCTTCCATCATTTTATTTTTTAAGTTAAGAATTGTGTTTGTTTTTTGAGTAAAGAAATGGCAGTCCATTTTAGTGTGAGTTATATTCAAAAAAAAAAAAAAAAAAGAAATGAAAATTTTAAGATGAGGGAAGGTGAGAAATGTTATTTGAGTGATATGTTAAGTTCTAAATATTCTTGAAGTTGGTGGATTCACGTGCTATTGTATTATCTATGGCTAAATCTTAAAAGATTGTTAAGACGTGAGGAAAAGTTCTTTTGCTTTCTCACCCAACTCATTGAGATTCAATTAAATTTAGATTCGCATACTGTAGGATACGTTTTTAGGAATAACACTTTCAACATAATTTTTTTTTGGTCATTTCTAAAATTTCAAATTTAAGACTTTTGATTATCGATGAAGAGTTTCTAGTCATTCCATCTCAACCTATATTGATTATTAAGAGTTAAGACGCTTTCATCATCATTCAAGATGTGTTTGATATGATAAAGGCTTTTTATTTTATTTTTTTACGAAAAAAACTTTTCTTGAAATAAAATCAAAAAAATATTTTTGAATTATTTGATTTGGTACAAAGAATATTTTCCAACAAGATATATATTAAAACTAATTATAATATCAACAAATTGGAGTGTTTTGATGAAACTTTTACATACTACTAAAATTTAATATATTGTGTAGTTGTCAGTCGAAGTAAATAATATAAAGTTAAAAGTTACTATTAAAATAAATCGTAAAGTAAAATGATTTTCGCCCATAAATAAAGAGAAAAATAACTTTTATCATGTCAAACATTGAAAAAATAAATTAATTAAGTCAGACATTTTGAATATCAAATGATTAATAAAAGGGTCTCAATCACCAAAGGCTTCCACATAAATATATTTTCATTAAATCATTTTTCCACTGACCAAGCACACACAAAGATTCTAATTATATTTGAATTGGAAAATAGAATTTTTCTAGATAAGAAGTTCAACCCTTTGAGTGATCCTCATTTCTGGTCTATATAAATCCAAATTAATTAGACCAGACATTTTAAATGTCGAATGGTTAAATCAATAATGAAAAAGATAAAAAGCAAAATTTAACTTTTTTTATTTTCTTGATTTTTTTTTTGTGTTTGACTATTGATTGAATTTTCTTAGTTTTATGGATTACTTAGAAAAGAAAAGTGTTCTGCTGGCTTTTGCCTAAGATTCGTTGGAGCATATTGTAAGATTCCTTAAGAGCATCATTGGAAGTAAATAATCTATATATTCTACTCGTTTCGAAATACTTGTCACATTTGATCAGTTTTTGAGTGTCAATATGATTAACTTATGAAGTTAAATTAGATTAAAATTAAATTAATAATTTAAATATATAAAAATTATACGAAAAAAATTGTGAACTATAATTTTTCTCCATATCAATATGATGAAAAAATACATGTTAAAATATTGGTAAAAAATTTATATAGTTTAACTCTTGAAAAATGAAACACGAAACATGATAAGTATTTTGAAATAGTGGAAGTAAATACTTTGTAAGATTTTCCTAAACTTCAAGTAATTGTATCTTATATTATTATTAGTAAAATTATTCGCGCTGCGCGAAAATTTAATATCATGGAATTTATAAAATAATACTTAAAACCTAACAATCATTAAAACTAAAACACTATATTATCTTAGATACAAAATTACGTAGTAACTAACATCAATAATGTAAAGAAAATAAAAATTATAATATTTTATTATTTATCCTTAATAACAAGTATAAATTAATGACTCTAATAAAAATACATATCAGGATCTGTAACCATAGAATGAAACAGAAATGAAAAAATCGAGTTCACTGAATGCACAATGTCCTCTTAAGGAAATTATTCCCCTCTAGTACCCAAGGTTTAAAGGAATAGATTCTCTAAAGTAGAACAATTCTATTCACCATTGTATTGTTACAAAAACAATGTTGTCAGTAAGCCACTCAATAGGAACAAAGTACACGAATAGGAAAATGTGCAGAAGAAGAAGTAGTTCAGAATTTTTGTTGTTTTAAAATGAGAAGAAATCTCTCTATTTATAAACAATAAAGGATAGTGTGAACAAATGTTTATTAGTGTCTTATCGAAAATGTCACAACTATTTGAAAAAGTTGCAACCCTTCAGAAGGATTATGACCTTTCATAAAAGTCACAACTTTTCATGAAAGAGAAGATTAGTTTGGAAATAAATAAATTAAAAGGAAATCCTAATTTGTGGTAGCGCCTCGTAGGTGGACCTAGGGTTCTATTATATATATATATGATAAATGATTTTTATAGTTTCTCATTATAGTTTTTTATTTTATTTTATTTAAAAAAAAAAAAAGATTCAGCCCCACAAAGGCTTAATCCAAAGAAAATAAAACAGAGACAATAAATAAAATAAAAATAAAAATAAAAGACAACAAAATTCAAATGGACAAAAGCTCATCCATCAATCCAAAAAAGGAAGCTTCAAAGGAACCTTCCACCACTTTCTAATTATAGTTAGATGGTTGTATAATGTTTATTTCGTTATATCAGTTAAATTTTCTTTTCAATCGAGTTTTGATGATGTGTTATATTATATGTTTTGCAATATTATTTTATCGTTACGATCATAAAAAATAAGGATACGTTACGATCATAAAAAATCAGGATATGTTACGATCATAAAAAATTAGGATAAATTAATAATGTCATTATGGAGTTCTTTTAATTATTTTGTTTAATTTTTTTAAAACAAATATACTAGTTTCTATTTATTAGGAGGAAGATTAATTTTATGATTAGAAGTAACGTTTAAAAACAAATTCAAATCTTTACTAAGAGAAGCAAAATAAGGATCCCTCTTTAAAATATTGAAGCAATACATTTTGTAATTTAAAAGTAACTAATCATAATCATGTTGCTTTGTTTATCCCAAACAAGACAACTAGCTTAGCCTTGCATTTAAGCCACCAATAGTCAATTTTTTAAATAAAATAAATTATGTTAAATATTACACCACAAAGGCAAATTGGTTAGGGTAAAAGTAAATATACTAGAAAAATGTAAAATTGATTCAGAAGAAAAAGATTGGCACACATGCTGTTGAATCCTAATTCGTTAAAGTCGAAGGTAAGTTTTACAGAATAATTATAAAAAAAGGAGATGTTGGACGGCTAAAATTTGATATATTCATAACAAATGAGTGTGGTTGATATGTGTGATATGAATTGATTTCAAGATAGATCTAATTTGACGTGATGTCAGAATTAGACCCATAAAGTTTGATCATGTGGGACTCTTAGCATGTGTGACGTTATGAGTATAGTACTTCTGATCCTTAAATGTCACGCTTCGGAACCCCAAATAGAGAATGACTAGTCTGAGTGTGAAAAGGAGGGGTATTGATAAGAAAGATCCCACATCGGATTGAAACAAGAACTTTGAGCTCTTTATAAGTAATGGACAATCCTCCTCCTATTAAATTAGCTTTTGGGGTGACTTAGTTTGACAAAATGCAAAAGCTAAAATTGATGCGCAGGAACATAAGGAGGTACTAAAAAGAGACTAACTAGACCTAAACACAATGAAAGAAAAAGATTCATATATATGATATACTCGATCTAGTAGTTGACAATATACTTCAGAACTTTTAGTAATATATTTCAATTTATTAAGAACTGACACTAATTTAAATCATCTTTTAACATAAAGAGAACTTCTATTGCTATTGCAAATATGGCTCAAAATTCGTTTATTTTTATCCTTATTTATGTATTAAATATCTACTTCCTTTATTTATGCTTCATCTCTTTATATTTGAGTGTAGTCTTTAAGGACAATTATTATTAAACTTAAAATTGAAAGTAAAATAAAATCTTGAACTTTTAAAATGAAAAATAATTGAAAATATTTATTTTTAAAAATCATAACAAATAATTTGAAACAAAGAAAGTAGATACTACTATTTTCTGAATTAACAGTGATTATCAATGAGATTCCAAAGATAAAATCAAATAATATAATATTTAAGACTGAGGAAGTAGAATTAAATTAATTAAAAGGCTGCAAGATTCCCACGTTGACAAATTGATAGAGATAAACAAAGAGAAAAATCAGAAAATAGTTGAAGAAATCTAAATCTCAGAGAAAAATCTCTAAGATTATTATATTAGATATTTACAAAGCTCAACTACCAATTCAACTGGTTATAGTTGGCAAATCCTAATAAAAGTTTCTTTCTTTGTATTCGATATTAAATTTTGTGACTCGACTAATTTGAATTCATCACACAAGATTCAACGGTAAGACCTTGGGTAAGCTGAGGCGAGAAATACATTAGTTAAGTGGAGCCTCCTTTTAGAATTAATTGATAATTATTTGATAATAATGCAAGAAGCCTTTTCACAATTACCTAATAAACAAAGAGGAATAATAGTAAATTTTTTTATAGTTTTTAAAAAGGACCTTAGATTGAAAGAATCTAGGGAAATCACAAAAAGTGGAGACCATAAACACACAACAAAATTGGTGGAATGGAGAAAAAAGGTGGACCATTTTTCGACTTTTGTATATTTTTTTATATTGATATTTTCTGTATCGTTTCAATTTTATAGGATATCCTCAAAAAGAATGAACATAATTGTTCAAGTTCTGCCATTCTGCCATATGTATTGTAAAGGCCTTATTTAGTTGAACTTCTTAAAAGCCCATTGCGAAATGGGTTGCTTGCAAAAAAAAATTGGGTTTTCATGCAATTTAAGGGAGAACTGTTTTATTAGATATATATCCACACACACATATATATATATATATATATATATATATATATATATATATATATATATATATATATATATATATATATATATATATATATATATATTAATTTTATTTATACTTTTAAATAATTATTTATTGTATGAATAATTAAGAATTATTTTTTCTACCAAATACATTAAATTAGGAAAAAAGAAAACGAGATAGGGAGAGAGATAGTCATATACTCTAGATACATGTAAATCATACTAAATACATGTATTTGTGTGTATTATGTATGATTCATATATATCTAAAATACCATATATATATATATATATATATATATATATATAAAGTGACAAGAAAGATGAGAGGGCGAACGAGAGTTGTTGATGTATGTGTGAATCCACTTAAATACTATGTATCTAGAATAAATAATACCTAATTTTGACCTCATGTATCTTGAGATACATGTATTTGAAGCAAAAGAACTAGGCAAAGAAGCAATATTGAAGAATAAGATAGTAGGAGAGTAACAATAACAATATTGAAAAAAAGAACTAGGCAACACTTGACTACTTACTAACCTTCTTCTCAACCTCCATATCTTTCTATTTAAGATTGTGTATTTAGTAAGTTGCAAGTATGGCATGTCTTACCTAATCAACTTTCTCTTAAATTTCTTACGTCTACACTAATTCTCCTTATACCCACTATAGTCAACCTCTCACACTTTTTCATCGAAAATTCATGCTTTTTTTCACTCCTATCTTGTCTCGAATAACTTCATTCTGATCCTATCTCTCTTAATATGCTCATACATCTGATTCATCTCAATGTTCTTTCATCTTTTAAACCGCGATTTCGTGATGATCAACATGTCAGTCTGTCACCCATATAATAAAACCATATAACTATCACTTTAAAAAACTTACATTTAGGACTCAATGACACATTTTTATCAGAGACCTCAATATGTTTACTTTTTACAATATAGTCCCAAACACTCTGCTTAAACCCTCAAAGCAAAAACCCCTCACACAACAATGGCAGTACTCACTTCTTCTTCTCAAAATCTCCAAGTCCACCGATTCCCTCAAGATCACTACATTGACTCCCTCCGTTGGCTCCCTCAACTCTCCGCTTTCCACCGTAACATCATCCTTGCAGCTTTCGATTCTGAAACTTCAACTTCTTCACTCCAAATCTTAAGCAGTTCAAATTCAAGTTCAAACCCACCAGAACTCACATTTCAATCTTCACTCACAACCCCATCAAGAATCAGTTCATTGACAACTTCGCAAAACCCCAATAAACTCCTTATAGCTGCTTCCACGTTTTCGGGTTCGCTGTTGCTTTATACAGCTGATTTGGTTAATGGGTCGTTGGAATTTGTGGATTCGGTGGCTGAAAAGGGGTTTCATTTGGGTCGGGTTAATGGGATTGATGTGAGTGAAAATGGCTCGGAGTTTGTGAGTGTTGGGGAAGATGGGAGGATTAATTGGGTGAGTTTTGTTGGAGGGGGGTTGAGTACTAAGAAGGTTTTTGATAGTAATGGGTTGGTTTCGTATGGTGCGGTGAAGTGGGCGTCTCCGGTGGAGTTTGTGAGTAGTGGATTGGGGTTTGGTCTGCAATGGTGGGATCAACGACGCCCCGGTGGACCTGTTTCACAGTTTAAAGCTAATTGGTAATGGACTTTTTGCTGCATTGCTATTCATTTCTTGTGTGTTTTGATATGTGAGCCTTTTGATTTAATGTTCATGAATGTATGTCCATGGTGTATTATTTGTGGTTCATTTTTGCATTTGTTTGATTGGTTTCGATAGACTTCTTACTCGTGGAATATTTGATAACAAAATTACTGAAGTGAACTGAAGTTGATGTGAAGTGAAGATGCTGACTTTTTATTGCAAAATTACTGTGGCATCTCAGCTATCACTTATAGGTCTAAATCTTAGTTAAAGTAGATAAGATGGAGCCTGTTTGGAATGAGGGAATTGAGCCATTATATATTTGAACAGATGATATGTTTCAGCTTAGAGCTATGCTACTATTGTGATATTGAGCTGTTGAAAGGAAACACAAAAGGAGGAGAAAAAAGTAATCTTTTATCCATCTCTATAGCATGGACTTGCAATTTGGATTCATCTCGGTCCATTAAATATAGAAGATAAATTTTTTGTTGATTTTCAACCCCTGAGTTGTAGCATGGATGACTCTTTCTTTGTGATTGTATGACATACATCTTTTACCTGGCGAGACTATTGTTTTCTATTGAGGTAAACTTCTTTTTTCTTTTTTGAAAGTGTGTTTGACTACATCGCAGGACGCGTGGAACTACTTCTGGGATTGTACATTCAATTGATATTCATCCATCAAGAAAGCATACTTGTCTTGTAAGCTGATATTCCTGTCTTCACTCTAACTCTTGATTAAAATGTTTGTCACCCCTTGTTCCTTTACCTTTTTTTCCTTTTTGATAACGGTGGTATTTGAGTGAGCTTGTGTATACAACGTGCCTAATATAATCCACCGGATACCTATTACCTTCTATCAACTGAGCTACCAAGAAATTTTACCTATCAAGACTTAGGCAAATGGAGAAGAATTTACCAAGTTTGTTTTTTTGTGAATCTTTGACTACTAGTTCACCCCTCATTCCCTACCTTAACAAGTTGAAACATAAAACTTCAATTACAGTTTTATTAGCTAGTAGGAGGTGAACTTATGGTTAACATAGAGCATAATTATGAGAGGTGATAACTTAGAGAAGAAAGCTTGTGACTACCTTGACCTTCAGCTGCTGATAACATTGAAATATCATATCACTTAAATGTGGTTGAAACATGTCTAGATATTATCAGTACCCAATCTTTTTTTCTTAGGTGCTCATTTTGTCTGGGCCGGCCCTCCTCAGTATCACCTCGGAAGAGGCCATTGATTTGAATAGAAAATTTAGGAAGAATTAGGTTCGAGTGAGGGAATTGTAAGTTGCATTGCTGACAAGGAGTGCATCAATGCCATTCAACGCCATAACTAGACTAACAGATTATTTTTCACATCAAAAAACTCAAAAACTGTAGCTAACAGCATATCTATACAGATGCCTCACACTAGTATGCTATTTATATTTAACCCATGAGATCTGATGACCTTCCCTTCAACAAATTTTTAAATGGAAGTTCATTTTCCAATAAATCCAGCTGAAGTCCAGAACTCAAGGGACCAAGTAATTGAAGTAGCTTTGTATTCCTCTTATTTTCTTTATCCTTTATTGGAGATGGGGAGGGGAATGAAGTGGAGATTATTAAGGTCAATTATTTTCTAGGTTATGAGTTATGACTGAGAATGCCTGGATGTTTTGCTTGTTTGGCTTGCAAGGTTGTTTCAAGATTTACGTCTATAATTCTACTGTGTTTTTGAAGGCAGGAGGTTCTTCTGGTACTGTGTTTGCATGGGATCTTCGCTGGCAACAACAACCTATAATGCTTTCTGGTGTTGGAACCAGTGATTTGTCTGCTCTTTCACCATCGGAAAGTGATGTTTGGGAGGTCCAGTATGACAACTATACTGCTTCATCCAACTACCGAAACATGTCAGAATCACGTGTTCTTCCTGCCATGATTTGCTCAGAGGATGGTATTCTTGCCGTTATTGAACAAGGTATAGAACATAGACCTTTCTTTTCCGTGTTTTTCGTGTATGAGTTGTTTCTGATGGTCTCCACTGGTTGGGTTTGTCTTCGGTTGGCCCAGGTGAAGAACCCGTCGAGCTTCTTGCTGAACCTTGTGCCATCAACAGCTTTGACATCGATCGACAAAATCCATCAGTATGTGAAACCTTATCCAATTATAACTTCAATTTGCTCACACTCTTTAAGAGCATCATTTCAAGATGTTTGGTCGCAAATAGTATTATTTCATTATCTGCAATTATTGAAGTTCAGTATTTGAAATACTGGTGAAAGAATACTGGAAAGCTTGTTTGAGAGTATTTCAAGTAAAATAATGGTTCTCACTAGCAGAACTAAACTTTTTTTGAGTGAAGTTCATGTTCAAACACCATTTTTCAACTTTTGAATTATTTTTTTCTACTTATACTCTTTTCCTCTTATTTTCAACTTCAACCAAAACAAAATTAGAAAATCACCATCAATACCTCTAGGTCTGAGATAATCCTTTGTTCCATAGCCTTTGAGCTCTTTACAACTATCCAATTAAGAAGTCTTAGATGCACATCCATAGGCAAATAGAGTAGCATATCTAAATCCGGTAGCAGGGGTGGGATGATCATCTGATCTTTGTTTGATTCTCTATCGGACCTAGCTGATAGAGAGGTTGGACCAATCAAGGGAGGGGGTGAGGCATGTGACCAGACCAGGGGGAGGGGAGTCGGGGGCAGCTGTATTTACCGAGCCAAGCAGCACCAACAACAAACCTAGTGAAATCTCACAGGTGGGGTCTGGGGAGGGTAGAGAGGAAATTACTTTGTAACGTGTGTCCAAATGCCTTCGAAATTCATCTGTGTTTTGCTTTACATTTCCTTTTCTTATCAACCTATTAATGATATGCATTTAACATCAAGAACATTATTACCTTGCAGGACATTGTTTGTAGTTTGGAGTGGGAATCCATAGCCATCTTGACAAGGTCTTGACTGCTTCTTCTGAAGCTGAGAACTTTGGCTATACAGCAGCAGATTTTGTTGTATTTTGAATTTGCTATATGGTTGAATTCTTCTGTTAATTACAATTATTATGAGCATGTGTGTTTTTGTAAAGGAAAAATGTTGGCAAACCTGAAGGATTTACAGTGTTTCTTTAGGAATTTTTGTAGCATATATATTTGATAATATTGACTTAACTTTAGTGTGAGCATAATTTTCAGCTTTCTCTCGTCTTTCACCGACTGAGGGTTTCTTTCTCTCCTTGTGAGTGTTTTCTTCCCCTTCTTGGGGCTCCTCAAATTACCACTCCAATCTTCAATTTTCCCCAACAAATCCATCAAAAACAATTTGCACCTTCATGTCCACCAAATCCGCAATTCCCAAATTTCGTCAAAACCCTAGATCAAGTTCATCTATTAGAAAATCTCTTCTCGGTTATGATTAGCCTACGAGAGTGATATATCGAAATCAATTAGAGTGGAATCCTAAAATCGAAAGATGGCAGAAGACATTAGCGAACACTTGCAACAATTTATTCTTACTGAGGAAGAAAAGGAGGCGGTGGCAATCGAAACTTCAGCTATTCAGTCAAGCATGAAGGATTGCGAAGTAAGTCTTTTTGGTAAGGTGATTTCGGATAAAAAGGAGAATTTTCAAGGAGTCAAAAATACTATCCCTTTAGCTTGGGGAAACCCAGTAGGATTGCAAATCAAAAAGGTAGGATGAAATTTATTTCAGTTCATTTTTAGAGACAAGAAAAGTATGAAACTAGGTACACCATGGGCGTATGATAAATATCTCCTTAATGTTCATCCATTGGAACCAGGATTGAAAAGTGTTTCTCCATTGTTTGATATATGCAATATGTGGGTTCAAGTATGGAATATCCCTTTGCATTGGATGTCAAAGGATGTGGGGTGTAAAATAGGGAATGCTTTGGGAGGTACCTGTGATGTTGTAATTCCTGAAAATGGAAGTAAGGAGGGACGGTATGAGACTCAAGGTTATGATGAATATAACCAAGCCACTACCTAGAGGTAAATTAATCAAACTAGGATTGGAATATATATGGGTCGAGCTACGATATGAAAATCTTCCATATATTTACTATTATTGTGGTGTGCTCGGACATAATGAAAGAACTTGTGTACAAAGAGCCAAAGATATACAATCAGACACTATAAAAAGATCAGTTTGGTACGTGGCTAAAAGCAAAGAATCATACTATTTCCTTAGGACATCAGCGGAGTGAAGGAGGACATAATACTAACGAAAGGGACACTATAGTCAGAAAGCATATCTCAAATCTGATCAAGGGGAGAATAGGGGAAGGAACTGTAAGAAATTTGCAACACCTAGAAAAAAAAGTTGACTGAAAAAATGTACAACTAGGTAGCAGAGAAGAAGATCACCAGGGATTGGATCAAAATGAATCAAAAGAAAAGGGACAAGTGAGTCAGAAGGCTAGTGACGATGATGCTTTTAACATAAAATACTTAAACATAATACAACCGATGGAGGTAACAAAATATGGACCACAAGAAAAGCAAATTGAGCAGGACTGGCGTATAACGGGAGAAGAAACATCTACTGGTATTACAATGTAATGTGTGGATAACTGCTCGAGAAAGAAAGATACATGTACACAACTACAACTTGATAAAACTGGGAATGACAACACACCAAGAGAAATGGTGTAACATTCCTTTCCAATTACCATATGCAAATAAATCTCGAGATATTTTTATGCATATATTGTCCCCATGCAAGTAAATAATGATAATAAAAAATATCAACTTTCAAGTACCCAAACTAATTGGGTTCATGCTTCATACGATCATTCCAAACAAGTAGGAAATGTAACATATTACAAAACTTGGGCTTACACACCCCAAATAAACCTAACATATAGCCATACTTAGATTACAACCCATGGACATGATACAATTAGCCCTCAAAATCGAATGCAAATATACATCACATAGATCGTGTATAAGTACCAACATTTATACAAAATATATATGCCTATATGCAAATGTGATCTTCTTAAAGTTCTCAAAATTTCCATCTCCCATGGCCATCTTCATGCCTCCTCTCGATCAGCCCCTACGATAGAAACAACTATCGCTAAGCATATAACTTAGTGGTGTAAAAACTATAGGGTTGGAGTCCTCAAATTTCACCAAGCTACCCTTTTTCCAAGCCAATGAGCAGTGTACTTGAAGCATAATAAATAAATCAAGTAACAATAGATAACAAGGATCAAGTTCTATATTCAAAGATACAAATGTCAAGAAGCTCATAGCACAATTTTTCCAAGAAATTCAATAGCAAGGCTCGCCCAATATATACTTCATGTTGTCACACCCGGCACAAGCAAGTATCAAGAAGGGTCGTTGTCCTGTATTAAGAAGGGTCACAGCCCAATAATCAAGAGAACCAAGAACCATATTAAAAATGGCTTTCTAGTTCGTACTTAAAATGGATAACTTCCATTCCTTAGATGAACTACAAATCCAGAGTCAAGATGGCAAATGATCCAAATCAAGAGGCCTGCCAATAGTGACAAAGTCACAGCCACAAGAAGGACATGGTCCCAACAAGAGTGCCAAGTGATCAAACAATCCGTACAAGTGGGCAAGTTACATGAGCATCATACCAACACGACAATGCAAAGCGACAAGAAGTAGCTGAGGTATAAAAATCAATTTCATATATACCATCCGTTACAAGAGTGCAAGTACAAATTTATACACAAACCTCAATACTTTAGCGTAGCAACAGTCCAACCAACTTCGCAAGCTCAAACCGGAGACCAACCAACATATCAAGGTCCTCAGCTTGTTCACAAGTATATATATAACCTTAAAAATACAATTAAATAACTTCTTTAATTCCTAATATCTCAATAATGTCGAAATAAAACAGGATTATCATCACAAGTAAGCTCAGCCCGCATAGATACAACTTTGTTCCTAAAACAGTGATTCTGGCCAATTTAGTACCTCATATTGTAACATAGATTTGAACAGGAAAACGGAAAAATTAGACTTTGTAACCTTCATGAAAGATGTAGAGACATCTCTTAAGATTGCAACTCAACAAGAATCACTAAAAAATACATTTTTTACAGAAAGATATCATCAATACACTAACAGTGGTTCCTACCGGATCTCTAAATCCGAAGTCTGGACAAAACTTGTCCTGCGTTGCGTCCCAAATTTCAAATCCATAACAGCTAAATTAGACTTTCACATAAACATAAAAGTTGTAGGTACATGAATCAGATTTCCAAATCATATTTATTCACCCAAAATGGAGTTCTAGAGAACGAGATATTCTAAACGTAACACACACTACTCAGCATAAAAAACAGAGAAATCTGGACAGAACTTGTTCGGTGTTGCGTCCCATTTTTCGAATCCATAACAACTAAATTAGACTTTCACATAAACATAAAAGTTGTAGGTACATGAATCATCCTTCCAAAACATATTGATTCACCCAAAACGGAGTTCTACATCACAAGATATACACAATTTACCACACACTACCTAGCTCAGAAACAGATTTCAGCCACTTACCAACCAAGAAGTGTGTATCTAATTCCAGCCAAAAGAACCAAGTTTTTTTCTTGTGATTTTGATGAACAAAAGTTAAGTAAAGTTCTAAGGTTCCAAGTCTTCAAAAGCCACGAAATTCACTAGATAAGTGTTAAAATATATAGCCACACAAGTGATATTTATCACAAAGGAACAGCTGTCCCTCAAGGCTGCCCAAAATAGTGTGTGGGCTACCCAAAATACATACATATACATTTATATCTATATATCCTTCTCCTCCTTTTAAAAGTGTACAATATTCTAATAAGATTATTACATAAATACCCCAATACAATCCCATAAATTACGATCCAATTTATACTAAGCAACCTAGCACTTATCACAACATTTCAAGTTTCCAACAAGAGAGTAAAACATATTGTAGTAACTAAGCAATGGTAAATCGACATGCAACTTTGGTTAGCATTTAGGGGTGTTACAAATGAGAGAAAGCTATCCAGATTAACACGAAGGAGCTGCAAGTAGATATAAACCAGACGACCACAATTGCGGATCAGGTATGTACTACTGTTTTGGAGCCATATGTTGAGTCACGCATTGGGAATCAAACTTTTGGATGATCATATAATTCTGTCTAAATCTATGAATACTAATAAAAATGTAGAAAAACCAAGGGAAAACTGGAAACGTATGGCAAGACTAGTTGGTACTCCTGATGGTTTCAATAAGGACACAAACTTAATGACTTACAATGAAAATCTTGATGAGACTATTAATGAGGAAGGCATACAAAATTCCTCCTTTTTTCATATGCTACTATCCAGAGGTGAAGAAGAAATGCTATTAAAGGTTTTCAATTAGACAATGGAGAATGGGTTTCGGATCCGGTAGGTATTATAAGGATAATAGAGTGTTTTTATGACAACTTATTTAGATCATCTAGGCCGACAGGACTTAAAGACATTATTTCTTACGTACCTGTTTCACTTACTGAGTTTATGAATAGGAGACTTGTTAGAGAAGTGTCGGATGCTGAAATTAAAAATGTTGTCTTTTCAATGCACCCCTTGAAAGCACTTGGAATTGATGGCATGACCCCTTTATTTTTTCAAAAATATTGGTAGATAATTGGTAAAGACATTTGTGAGGAAGTAAGAAGTTTTTTCTCTTCAGGAATCCTAATATCGGAATGGAGCCAAACTTTAATTACTTTGATCCCTAAAGTTAAAATTCCTACATTTGTTGCTCAATTTAGACCTATAAGTTTATGCTCTATCGCACACAAAATAATTGCTAAAGTTTTAATGGCTAGAATGAAGGAAGTCTTACCCATGGTAATTTCTACAAATCAGTCTGCCTTCATAGGCAATAGGCACATTACTGATAATGTTGTGTTAGCTCATGAATTTCTACATTTGCTCAAAAACAAAAGAAGAGGAAAAGAGAAATTTATGGCCATGAAAACTCGATATGTCTAAAGCCTACGATAGAGTAGAATGGATCTTTGTCAAGGAGATGCTCTTAAAAATGGGTTTTGATCAAATTTTTGTGGCTTGAATTATGGAATGTGTCACTTCTACAACATATCATTTCAATATAAATGGAGAAATTGTGGGATGGATTAAATCAACTAGGGGTCTAAGACAAGGTGACCCATTATCACCTTACTTGTTTTTGATTTGTGCTGAAGGTCTATCAACACTTCTTAAAAAGGCCGAGGAACAAGATCAAATTCGAGGCTTGAGTTTAAATAGAAATGGTCCTACTATTTCACATTTACTCTTTGCTGATAATTCTTTAATTTTCTATTCGGCCAATGATCAAAGTGCTAGGACTGTTGTAGATGTGTTAAAGATATATGCTAAGTGTTCAGGCTAGGTGATTAATATAGTCAAATCTGCTGATTATTTTAGCAAGAATACTTTAGAGGTAGAAAAGGAAAATATTTTTTAAATATTGGGACAACACCAAGGAAATCAAATAGGTATGTATTTAGGATTACCGGCCGTGATAGGAGGGTCTAAAAAGAATATGTTAGATTTAATTAAGGAAAGGGTGCGAGCAAAAATTAAAGGGTGAAAAGGAATATTTTTAAGTACAGCTGGAAAAGAAGTTATGTTAAAGGCGGTTTTAACTGCTGTACCCACTTATGCCTTACCTTGTTTCCAACTTCCCGAAGGATTATGTAAGGAAATAACCTCCATACTTTCAAATTTTTGGTGGAGTCAGGGTGATGGGAATAGAAAAATTTATTTTGAAAGATAGGATAAACTATGTGAACCAAAAACTTGTGGGGGGCTAGGCTTTAGAGATATTAAGGCTTTTAATAAAGCTATGTTGGCAAAATTGGCTTGGAGAATTTTGCTTAATCCAAACTTACTTCTATCGAGAGTCTTGAAGAGTAAGTATTTTCCAAATGTTTCTTTCATGAATGCTACAACAACTTCTTTAGCGTCTTGGATTTGGAAAAGTATAATTTGGGGTCGGGAATTATTAGAAAAAGGGCTAAGATGGAGAGTAGCTACCGGTGAGAATGTTTATGTTTGGAAGGACCCATGGATTCCTAATTCCATTGATTTTAAACCTCAAAGAACTATTGATCCTGAAAATTTAGATCTAAAAGTGGTTGACCTTACAAATATTGAATCCCAGACTTGGAAGATGAATGAATTGAATAGCCTGTTTTGCTTAAATGATATTGATAATATTTTGACTATTCCTTTATCTACTACATGTTCTAGGGACAAAACTTCACAAAATCGGGAACTTATGAGGTAAAATCGGGTTATCACCTTGAAAAAAAACTAAGCATGATGAGGGATGTTAGGGGTAATATTGCTCAGTCTAGTAATCATGTTTTTCCAAATGCTATTGGGATTTTTTATGGGCGATGAATATAAAAAATAAACATAAACATTTTCTAAGAAGGTGTGTGCTTAATACCTTACCTGTAAACAATATTATTAAGAAGCGACTAAATCATGTCAATGGTGTTTGTAAAAGATGTGGTTTAGAAGATGAGACAGTGGAACACATTTTTTCAAGTGTCGGGACTCACAAATAACTTGGAAAATGAGCCCCATAAACTGGAATGATCTTGCCAAAATCATTGACTTTTCTTTGTGGTGGAAGGAAAAGATTGATAGGACAAAAAATTGTCTCAATTCTGCCAGTGTTTTGAATTTGACAGTAATGATTATGTGGCATATTTGGAAGTCTAGGAATGCTTGGAGTTTTAATAATGAATTAACCGATCCTCTAGACATATTGGCAAAAGCTTTATCTGAATATAATGAATATCTTGATATAGTGCTTGCAAATTCTTCAAATGCAAATTCTCAAGAGACTTCTGACTATCAATTAAGAGTTCCCAATGATGGGATATGTTTATTTGTTGATGTAGGGTTACAGGTTGAATCAAAGAAGGCAAGCATTGGTTTGGTTGCTATGGATACAATGGTGTTTTGCTTCATGCGCATGGAACCCCGATCCAGTTTGTTGGGAAGTCTATGATTGTTGAAGCGTGTGCAATAAGAACATGTGTGGAAAAAGCGATACAACATGGATGGAGGAAGCTCTATGTCCTCTCTGATGCAAAAGGTGTTGTAGATGTATTGAAGAAAAACGTGAAGACTACGTGGGACATAGATGTAGTTTGTGAAGATATTTGGAATATATCTGCATCTCTAGAGCATATCGTGTTTATACATATTCCTAGAAGGTTTAATGTTATAGCTCACAACGTAGCTAAGTTCTCAATTTCTTTGTTATTTGAATTTTCTTGGGAAAGACAATTCCCAACTTGGATTGTAAACGATGCTGAAATTTCCTTTGGACATATTATGTCCAAAATGAATTAATATATGACAGTTTTTGGGTGAAAAAAAAGAAGAGACTAACTTTAGTGTGTACATATAGTGTTATTTTTAGGTAATTTGACTAATCTCTTTTACATCAAATATTAACTTAGATTTTAATGCAAACACTATATGCTTCAACTAGAAAGTCAATCCACAAATGTTGCGCTAGAATGATAAGTATTTCTTTATTTCTATTTAGAGGTTTAAAGTCAAACTTCAATTATGAAGTCATTTCTGTTAGATCTCCAATTTTGGATTTGTATCAATGTAGATATCGAATACTGGATGAAAACAAAAGAATTACAAAGCCTATTAAAGTTTATGCCAAATCTTTAAAAGTTATTAATTTAAGGAAAAAATGATAAATGTACCTCCGAGCTATTGTAAATGGTACGCAGATACCCTCCGTCATACTTTTGGGACATTGTCCCTGCCGTCTAAAAACTAGAGCATATATACCCTTTATACTAACGGACATACACGTGTCATAATCTTATCCACCGACCCGACATTTATTAAATATCTGATCGACTGATAAGATTGTGCCACGTGTTTCTATTTAGTCTTTCATTTGAGTGAAGGGCATATATGCTCTAATTTTTGGATGGTAAGGGCACCAATGTCCCAAAAGTATGACGGAGGGTATCAACATACCATTTACGATAGTTCGGAAGTATTTTTGTCCCTTTTCCCTTAATTTACACCCACTTGATTAGTGAGATTGGGAGGGTTAGTATTCTCTTTAAGAGGAGAGTGGAGCGGATTGTTGAAAGTCTCAATTTCTATTCGATCAATTGGAGAGTTCAATTTCAAATCTAATAATCCCACTAAATAGAGGATGAAAATATCAATACCATATTGATCAATATGCTTATTCAATTGAAGTCATATCACTCAATAAAGTTTCTTTGAGTTAGGTTTAAGAAGAAATTTCACTTCTAGGGTAAGCTTCAATCACGAGGAGAGAAGAATGGACTATTGAAAATCTCAATTCCTATTCCCACAAGAAGAGAGTTTTATTCGAATCTAATAATTTCTAAGAAGTCTATACTATTTTGACCAATATATGCCTATTTAATTGAAGTCATATTGCTCAAAATAAGTTTTTTAGAGCCATCAACCAACTCCTCTCGACTCATCAAAACAAAAAAATACTTTTGCAAGTTATAACGAATTATGTTCAAATATTTTGTTGATCACTAGTGATGGGGCAATAATAAGGACGAGGACAAAGGAGAAAATCATATGTACATTAAATCAATTGATTCACCACGATAGAGTTCGAAAAAAAAAAGAGTTTAAACAAGTAATGAGAGGTAACATTGCTAGTCATATGAGTGTCAAAGTGTAATTTCACAAACAATAAGGGTGTTTTACTATATTTCCATAAAATTAAATTGAGGTCCATAAAATTCTAGAAAAAAAATACCACAGAAGGATAGAAAAAGAGCCATTTTCAATCCTCACATTATCCATATATCAAAAAAAAAAACTTCAAGAAAACAAAGCTTCAATGACTCTAACAATGGCTTCTTCATCTTCAACTTCACTATTCTCCACAGTTTTAAACTTTTCCCCTCGAAAATCAACAGGTTTTACTTGCCGCACCTCTGTTAACATTCCATCAATTGCCAAGATATCATCACTCAGTCTCAGTTCTTCAAGGAACATATCAAGTTTTGCCCCAATTGTCTTCGAGAAAGTTTCGATTGCTGCAACACCCTCTAATGGAAATTCAAAGACATTGACTGTAGAGTGCCATAAAGGGTATAAAATGAAGACCCACAAAGTAAAGATTCTATTTTTATCACTGGTTTTGCTGTTTGTGTGTGTGTTTGAGTTTTGGTTTGTGTGGAGATTTTATGTTGGAATTGTTATTTGGGTGTTTGAATTTGTGATAATCCACATTCTTTAAGCAAAGGGTACAGAAGTTTCTATTTTTCTCACTGTTTTTGTTCTTTGTGTGTGTGTGTTTGAGTTAGGTTTGTTGTGGAGGTTTTATGTGGGAATTGTGATTAGGGTGTTAGGATGTGTGCCAAAGGGTACAAAATGAAGACCCACAAAGTAAAGTTTGATTCTTTTTTGCTCACTATTGTGTGTGTGTGGTTTTGGTATGTGTGGAGGTTCCTATGGGAATTGTAATTGGGTGTTTGAATTTACGGAGAATCTTAGTAGCTAAGCTGGTTGACTATTTGAATTTTCACGTTGTTGGCAAGGGTTAGATTCCCACGTATTAATTCCCAAATGCATTTCCCCCCAATTTTGGAAGGAAAAAAAAAAAGGAAGTGTTTGAACGTGTCCCAAAGGAGACAGAATGAAGAATAGGGGTGTGCATCCGTCGGTTCGATTTTATGTATTATCGGTTTATTGGTCGGTTTGGTTCTCACTATATTTGATGTGTGTACGCATATGTGGAGATTTTCTGTGGATAGAAAATGACTTGTGAAGGGGATTTAGATGCTCGGCCGCTCTCTTTTTCTATTTTTTTCACCTAAACTGTAAAAATGAAGACCCTCAACGTAAAGTTTGCATTTTTTTGTGTGTGTGTTTTGATATAAAAGTGTGGAGGTTTTCTGTGGGGATTGTGAATTGGGTGTTTGAATTTGTGATAATCTTGGAATTTTCAGGCTTCAGCAAAGAGGTTTAAGGTGTCTGGTAGTGGGAAGATAATGAGGAGGAGAGCTGGGAAGCAGCATTTGCTTAGGAAGAAGAATACCAAAAGGAAAAATAGGCTCTCGAAAACGGTTTGACTTTGTTCTCTCAGAACTCATACATTCTATTGTGAAAACTTTATTTAAATTATTTGCTTGTTATCAGTCTGGAATATCAGTTTCTTATCAAACCTACTCCGAATGCCTGAATAGATTTTAGAATTGTAACTTATCCTGTTTATGTCCCATGATGTCATATGTCATAGGGAATACAACTTTTAATTCATTCATTGAAGTAGAAATCAGGCGATGATCTTCAGAACATTGTTTTAAGGACAATGCATTTTGCAAGAGTTCTAGTTTACATGCATTTTTCCAACAAAGTTGTGCTAATTTTGCATATCAAGTAATTGGAACATAGAAAGAACAATTTCTACTCTATATTTGAGGAATTACAAGTCATAAAAAAGTGTAGTAATTGTAGTAATGTAATGGTGATCAGTGAATTTAGGAAGAGACTCAGCTTTTATATCGAATTGATTAGACAATGAAAAGAAACACTGACACTTGTGAAGCATTCCATGGGAAATCATCTTTTTTGTGTGCAAATATCTAGCGCTGGTTTGCAGTTCCAAGTGAAGGGAAAGAACTATGTATTCCCTAGTTTTTCGTTATAAATAGAACTCATTTTTTTGTCAAAGAATTGTTATGTAGCACATGGTATGACTAGCGTTGATGTTTTATTAATATTCAAATATGAATTTGAGATGTTGTGAAGAGAAATTATACTTAATTTAATCTCCATTGGCAATTGCCGTTAGCTGGTTCATTTGGATAAAAGGGTCTGTGGTTTCTTTTCCCATATGCTACTTCATGGAGTATGCAGGTTGAAATGGCTTTAGAGTTATTCTCTTTACCCATTAACTTTTTCTTTTCTCCCTGGCCGTGTAGTGTGTCACACTTTAGAAACGCCAAAAAGGTTACCTTCACTTACTTGTGTTAACTTCGTGCCAGCCAATTGTCCTTATCAACAACCAAGAGGCTGAAGCGCCATTCACATCTACCTACCTAAGGAAAATGCTACTGATCGCTAACTCAAAGGGCTGCACACTTCCAACTCCATATAGCTAACCCCAAGCTCTTCCATTGCCTGAATTACCAATCGTGCCTCTAAAGTTTTCTTCAACTCGAACTCCTATCACAGTGCTTCTGGTAACTCTCTCAAAATGGATACAATAACTGTGATGAAGATTATTAACGTCGGTAGCAGTAAATAGTACCACTTCTGTCAATGACTGCTGAATTGAGTTTGAGACTATGCCTATGTATCAAAATAAGGCTTGCTTCCTGTTAGTGATGCAGAATCCTAGGTATTTGGCTAGCCATAAGCTGACATGATTTGTTCACTAATTTTTGTGGATACAATAACAGCAACAACTATGCTCAAAATCCCAATCTAGTTGGGGTCGCCTATATGGTCTTCATGATCCATTTTGCTTTATTTGGACCTGTTTCAACTATTTTTGTGGATCTGTAAAATGCAAACGTCATTGTCGTAGTCTGTAGGAGCAGTAGCTTGTTCTTCTTAGCAAATTGAGGAACTATGTATGGTTTAGTACTAATTAGGAGAGTTAGAATGTCATTTACGCATTTGTGAGATACTTGTTTTCAAGATAGTCCTGAACAGTTCATATGATGATTCCATGATTGCCCAATAATTTGTCCAGCAGGTCCTATAAGCATGCTGTCAAGTACAAGTTAATTACTTATAACAGCCCAACGGCCAACACAATGATGTTTATTTCTTGTCATAGTCATACTGAGTCTAGCTCTAGTTTTTGGCATCTTTGATGCAATGTGAATGATTGTATTTTCTTCCACCGTGCATTTTGGGATTGTGTAATTTTGTTGCATGTCACTTTCTAGAAATGGCAAAGAAGCCCCTGTTGGCACCCTTTTACCTTTACTTTCCATATGTCTCTAATAAAACCACTTGTTTTCGATAAAGATGTTCTCAAATGGTGTTCGATTCATCCATATCTGCAGGTTCTCTCACTACCCTACCTAAGCATTGCCTTTTCCTTCACAGTTTCATTGAAATTTGCACCGCTTATCTGCTCATATTTATGATACCACCGGCCAAATCTCGCTCATGCCTTGTCACTTGAAAGCTACAGATTTGCTTGCCCATCAGAAAAAGTTATTACCCTTGTCAATTCAGTTGCTGCATCATGATTATGTGATTCACCAAAATGTCCTGCAACAAACCAAGAAGTCTATTGCTACTTTAACAGTACACTGTGGAATTAGTCAAGCTGTGGGCAAGCTAGCCCAAACACCACGATTATCCAAAAATAAAAGTTTGTTGCTACTTTGCTACCAACTATCAGACCTTACCTTCCTAAGATCAATGCCTAAGTATTGAAAGGCTATTCTTATTGCAGTATAAAATGATTGATGTTTTAAAGGAATAGAAGATAAAACAGATGTAACTTGAAGCCAAAAACCTCGAGGATGAACGTGTGTGTACTTTCTGGCGAATGAACTCTCTAATTTTTGGCGTAAGATTTGTACTACTCTTTCTTCAAAGTTAGATGACTCATCATATGATGTTTGTGTTACACAGGTACAAGTTGACCGCAGCGATTACAACAATGTAATCGGTGCATTGCCTTACTTGAAGGTAAACCGAGCCAAGTAGGTTTAGCTGCAGTTAAGAACATACTCTTCATCAAGTTGTCAGAATCCATCGGGGTTCTCTCTTTTCGTGTAGAGGATGAAGAAACACCATTGCTTGATGCAATTTTCCAACTTTAATCCATCTTAAGTTCTTTGCACTAATGATTTTTCATATCATTTAGACTTGTTAAGCACCAGTAAATTCTGTTTCTTTTTTGCCTTGTAAGTTTTACAATAAACTCTTCAACATCAATTTAGAATGATCAATTTGTAAGTTTTTTTGTGCAAGTGAGCTTCTATTTTCTTAACTTGCCTTGTGTGGTAGTCATTCTCCTTTTTTCCCCTCCTTTTTCGGTGTTTGATACCTGCATTGGTAGACTATTCTTTGCGTTCATCGATTGTGATTATGATTTATGTTTATGCAAGATTACTATAAAGATAAGGATTCATATTTGTGCCATTAAGCGCACGTCATGAGTTTTGGATCATGCATCGTTGACCCTCGGAGATTTCTCGATTATCAATATAAGAAGTCTAGTTTCTTTGATAGTGTAAATTTATTAACTTGTCCCCTCCTTGTTAATTGTTTATTTAGGTGTCCATGAGTTTGAAACTTTCAAGTTTCGAAACATGTGCCACTAGTTTTTGGGAATATATCGATTATTAATAACTATAAGTTTGTTTTCTTAAATCCTTATAGGCTTATAGTAGAGCTTGAGAAGGGTAAATACAATTTAATCTTATTTTTGTAAAAATAAAATGTTATGTTTTCGATAGACTCTCTGCGCAAAAAAAAGCATTTCAGATAGCAGTTCGAAAAGAAGAATATGCAAATCAAATCAGTAACATCAATAAAATAGAACACTATGAAAAACTATACGTAACATATAAAAAATAGCAGTAACAACGAACTATTGGATAGTGCCTTTTAAATAATTGTGACTCTATATATATTCTTTATCTTTATATATATTGACTCCATATATATAAATTTTTCAAAACAACAATATTTTAGCTTCTTATGAGACTCCTTAGTCATATTTTTAATATTTATTTAAAATAAGTTTGGTGGTAATAAGATCTTAGTATAGTATAAGTGTGTCTCTGGGATATTGGGCATAGGTTGGGAGGATACTTATGCATTTTCCCTATTTTCTAATGTAATACTAGCATTTAAAAATATATTATTAATAAGTTACTATTTCTGCAAATAAATAATTTTTCTATTTTATGTTTTAAAAGAAATGGTTACTTTAAATATGTAATTTAAAGTTATTTTAATATTATTTATATTATACAATATTATTAATTAAGTCTCTAATATTTGTAATTATTTTCTAAGTAATATAGCATCTAAAACATATTATTGATAAGTATACTATTTCCATTCCGAATTAACAATTTTTCTGATTTAATTTTTTAAATTTTTTGTCATTTTAAATATGTAATTTAGATTATAATTATTTTTCATTATGAAGTATGCACAAAATTTACATGATAATTCAAACAATCGCTTTTTATGTTATAGTGATAAATTATTAAACTACACTTTTTAAAGAGCATGAAAATATTTGATGCAATAGTTCAAAATGGAATAGGGGAAGTAAATTAGTACATGAAATAATTGGATACAAGATGAAATTGTTAATTTAAACAATTTTTAGCAGCACATAAAAAATAAGGACAAAAAATGCTCATTTTGAACATCGTAATACATTAATAGAACATTTACGAGAGTAACGTAATAATCTTGAAAATTGAGTATTTATATAAAATTTAAAATAAATTTTATGATAATACAATATTTATGATGCAATTATATTTCATCAATGATTTCACTTTTATTTGAATTGTTCCTTATTATTATTATTATTATTATTATTATTATTATTACCCTCCCTAGGAGCTTCCACCCCTTTTGCACCCTTGGTAACTCGAACTCACAGCCTTCGGGTTGGAAGTGAGAGGTGCTTACCATGAGAGCAACTCCCTCTCGTCCTTATATATGTATTATATATAATATTTATTGCAATTTATGTTATTTAGAAATTTAGAATAAAATATAATTTTATATTAAATGAAGAATTTGAAAAAAAATTATATTACATAAAGATTATAAAGTGATTATTTGCATAAAAAGAAATGATTTATATTATGAAATAAGAAAATAAGAATGAAATAAAAATAATAATATAAGATTGAGGAGAGAGAAAAAGATTTTTTTTTTTAGAGAGTAAAATAGAGCATTGGGTTGGAATTGGTTGTCTGAAAATATAGAAAACTCTATATTTGAAAAGTAAAATAGAGAATATGATTGGAGATGCCCTTAGAAAAACTTCTAATTTTAAGCTTTTAAATATAAAAATGAACCCCCTCAATAATTGAAGAGGAGTCTGGCTCATTGGTTAGGTGGTTCATTCTTGACCTAAAGGTCTCTGGTTTTGATTCTCACTAGTGCAAGTCTCTGGTTTCGATTCTCACTAGTGCAAGTCTCTGGTTCGATTCTCACTAGTGCAACTTTTTTCAAACTTTTTATTTTTGCTTTTAAAAGGCTGACATGGACTCAGAATACCCAATAAAAGGCGTTGTTTTTGCATTCAATCAAAGGTTGTATTATTTTTTTAAAAAAAATTATTTTTCTTTTTTATATGATTTCTTTTTCTCAATTCGTCTTTATTTAAATTTATTAGCCATATTTTTTTTTATATTTTTGTCTTTTATTCTTCTTATTTATATTGCTCATTTTATTTCTACATAACTCTATTCTCATGTACTAACTCAAAGAAACTCTTTGAGAAAATGATGAATTGTTATTAAATTTAAAATTGAATTAGAAAATTTTTATATAAAATAAAGTAAATTTAGATTAATTGAATGGAAAAATTTAGAAGTATTGAATGCTCTTTTAATAAAATCTATTTAATTGAACTTTTTTTCTTAATTTCATAGTATCTCTTTCTTACTATTTTCAAGTCGATTCTAAAGAGCTGAAAACTAAACAAAACGTATTTGACTGGTTCATAATTTTGTTTTATTTAAAAAAAATGATTAACCTAAATGAACTAAAAAATCGACGATGTCATTTATTTATCTTTTGAATATGAACTATAACATTAGTAATTCGATCTTTACACTTTTCTAAAGAATCTGAGAAAATGGGCAAATGAGCCCCAACCTATTATTGAAGTTCCAATACACGCTTATACTTTACGGGGGTCCTATCACCCCCCTGAACTATATAAAATCGAAATTATTATCTCCTTAAAATGTTACAATCACATTTATGTTGATAAGTGAAATGCAAGCGTTTGACAGGTGTAATTTTATTTTAGTCTCTTGCTTGACACGTGTAATTTTTTTTTATTCTCTTGCCTTTTTTACTGATATTCCTTTCCTTTTTCTTTCCTCTCTCCTCCTCTTCTTTCTTTAAATTCTTGGAAACACCCATATGTCCAAATTTTCTTTTTTTCTTCCCTTTATTTAATTCCTTTTAACCGAATCTAAAATTATTATTAAATTTATGGTTATGGAATAGGTGTATAAATGATTATTTTGAGAATTTTTTAGAGATTCCGGTCATTATTAAGTTGCTTGAATGGATTGTGTTAACTGAAAAAAGAACAAAAAAAAATTCCTATTATACCCTCATTTAAATTTCTTGAAAATTTTTAATTAATATTGATTTTAATGAGTAAATTAATTTTGAAATCATAATTAATAAGGGTAAAATTGTAACTTCACTATACTAATTATTGTTGTCTTAATTTGTGTCATTTCTAAAGTGAACAACTAAAAACACAAGGAGTATTTATTTGTTTTTTTTCCCTTTTGACTTATGTTATTTTACAGCATATTTATCTTTCATTTATGAATTTGAGAGGTACATTATTTACTTCTACGTGATAGTATTGATATAGATATTTATGGGGCATGTGTATTTATGATAGAAAGATATTGGTTCTCTTTGTCACTTTCCGCATTTCTTCATTTGAAAAATATGAAATTTATAGGTATCTCTACTTTTTTTTGAAGGATTATTTCAATTGACAGTGGGTGCTCTTTTGAATGGGTGCAGGGTGTGAAGTCATGGTCATATTTAGAAATTTTATTGAAGAAACTAGCACAAATAGATAGAATAGCAGCAAATAGCATCTTTCTGGCCTGCATATTCGTGGAACTCAATCTCATTTAGAAAGCCTGATCTCTATCTTTCATCAACTGAACGGAAAGTGGAATCCTATCACCTTGATGCGATGTGGCGAAAAAGAAGATACTCTTTCAATGATTATGCTGGCGTTAAGATTTCAAACTTGTCATCGCGGACCTTTCTTTGCTTTCTTTTATGAACTCCACTGGTCGTCCATGGATTATAGGGGCTTTCCATTGTATATAAATACACTTTCGTATCCTCCCCTGCAAATCTCACTTGGGCCTAGTTATATAATTGAAATCAACTTTTACTTGCAAATCTAAAGGGAGGTAGAACCTCAGAAGAATGAGGAAAAGGCATGACCAGAAACTCATTGTGAAAGTTGAGCCAAATGGAAATATTGTGTTGAATAATTGCAAGGAAAGTATGATGTGAAGTAAAATGTGATTTGCCCTATTGTTTATTATTTAGGACTCTTTTGATATATTGTTTAGTGTAGCTCCTGTTGACTGTCTTTATCGGTTGTACACATGTTTTCTTCTTAACAATAACTTCATGCAGGTACAAATGTATTTTACAGGGTCGTGATCAATCATTAAAGAGTAAAATGCTGATTTTGAAAGATTTTAATCGTATCATGTTGTTGGATTTACAGGTAAAGCAATGTGTCGTCTTATTTTCAGTTGTTTTGATAAAAGAAAGTATTATACCTGAAGATGCACTTGACTCTCTAATTCTTACAATGTCTAATAAAGAAACTTTGGTGTGGTAATTTATCTCTTCATTCATATTATCATATTATCTTACTTTTATGATTTGGTTTAATAAACCTTACATTTTCCTCTTTATCTAAATATTCTGTGATGTTGATCTTGACTCCGAAGTCTAAAACAATACTAAATCTACCTTAGAAACTAATGCGACTAATAGCATGTAAAGCTAAGGACTGGGTTAGAGCATGATTTCGTGACAATTTTGAATAAAGAGTTATCTGAAAGAATATAGCAGTTGAAGAAAATATTGGCAGTAGCATATGTTATCATTTGCTTTGAGTCCTAAGTGTTAGATATTTGCCGGTTAATCTTTCACTAGAGAAAGTTCAACTATTTCATTCTCAAATGTTCATCATCAGATGTATTGCAAATATATTTAATTTCTCAACTCTTTAAGTTTGTAAAAGTGAAGTGGGATCATATAAAATATCTTTATTTTGTATATGTTGCTATGATTCAAAGACACTTATAACGTAATTAATTCTATTTTCCTTTCAGTTTTCAGAAATCTTGTGAACATTTGGCGCTCTTCCTTTAATTGTTTTTGTAAATACGTGTACTCATTGCTGTTTTATCTCAATTTCTTAGGTGTAAGATTGTATCAAGAAAAATTCAATGAGAATACAAAAAGAGTTTGTGAGCGTAATTCTCAAAGGTTAGTACTATACGGCAATTGGCAGCTAATAGTAATATTTGTCGATGAGTGTGCCTACATTATATTATAGTATTTCTAGACTTGAGGATTGCAATTTTTCCCCCATGGAAAAACCTTTTTGCTTCTGCAGGATTTTCACCTATTGCATTTAGTAATATGATTGAAATCCAGGCTGAATGTGTTGTTAGTTTCACGTCCTGAAGAGACAGACATTGCTTGCGCTATGCTGGAAGCAGCAGGAGCTCTTCTGAGCTGTGGCTTGGAGGTGCTGAGGAGCTTTTCTTCTGAAGCCAGAAGAGATATTCTTTTAAAATCAATTACTACTAGAGATTTTGACTCTTCAATTTGATGTCTGTTAAAAAATCAGAATTACATTGCTATCTGTGCTCCTATACAATTTTACGTTTATGTCTCATTCTTCTTATGTAGTCTTGACTGTGTAGGCATGTGTTCCGCATTAAACAAATCCTAACTATCGTTGCTGTTATATAATCAGTTTACTATGTCTTTCTACATTTTCCTGTGTATCAATTGCTATTTTTTCTATGTTTTGATACAATTGCTAAATTCTAACAAGTATTGAGATGATTTTTGGATAAGTACTGCGCGGATTACAGGTGACAGTTACAAGAATGGCGGGGAAGTTAACAGTACCCGACGACATTCAGGGATGGATGTAGACCCATTGGGCAGGGATAATCATTTCGGTCCTGGTAGAAGTGGCGACCATTCTCCCCCGTCCTTTCTTTCTATCAGTCTCACCCAGCAAGCCACCCCAACCCTACAACCAAAAAAGGCAAGCGCCTGTTCCTTGATTGATGAATGCTAATGTCGTCATTCAGTTGTTTGCTTGATGAAATTGTATGTAGTTGTATAGTAATGACCTGTTTTTTTGGAGGAGTGTTGTGCTTTAATTTTGAATTTAGTAGGCCTAATTTAGGAGACGAGTTCTCTTTATTTTTGTTGTATTATATATGGAAACACTTTTAAGTTACTTTTGTCATAGATTTAATTTTCAGTGCTTAATTATTCGTGCTTCGAGTTCATTTCAGCTGTGAAAAAAGTTGAAAATAGTTTTGATGTTGCTTATGTGAAAATAAGGCCAGAATGGTTGGATTCGTGAAGAATTTTTAGTTAACCTTTAGGAGTGATTACTTTGTTAATTGAATTTCTTTTCCAACAATGTCTTTCTTTGTTTGCATAGTCGTTTTTCCTCTTTGTAGATTATCAAACATCTTTCGAGATGTGAGAGTGATTTTAGATCTGATCGTCTCCGTCTATTTCAGAGATTCAATAGAGAGCAAGGAAGATGAAGGATCTTGCAATGACTTTACATATAATTTAATGATACCTCTGACGTTGTTATCGCTTCTGTAGGGTGTGCAACTGTTCAAACAACGATCTGTATAAACAGATCACTGTTGGGCCCGTGCTCATTTAATATAAGGTAAAGTTACAAGAATGTCCATTATTTGAATGACTTTAATTTTTGTCGTTTAATACTAGAATAAAGATAATAATCTTGATATAAATTTTTGGGTTAATCTGATTAAATATTCTATCCCATTTGATATCCTTATTTATGTCATCTCAGATATCAAAGATCTGAAGATTCTTAATGTATTGTATATTTAAAATTATGCATTCATCCGTGATAAACTAAATTTCTTACTAAAAGTGTTAAAAACACGTAAAGGAATAAGAAAAACAAATCAACATATAACATAAATACATAAAACTTAATTTTAATCTAACTAAACAATATAATTCTTTGATTAAATATAACGTGGTCAACCACTAAGGTCACATCTTTTTATTTTATTATTCTTCTTTTTTTAGATCTCTATTTCTATTATTATTGATTCATTATTTAGCTTCGTTACTTATTTTCTTATTATTGTCAACTCTTTTTCATCATTTATTTGGCTAAAAATCTATTGAGAAAATATCTTTCTATCTTCTCAAAGGTAAGCGTATAAATTGCGTACATTGACACTCTAGTATCTTCCAACTATACTTGTGAAAAACTCAAAAAAAAACAGTTAGCTAACCAGTAAAATCCGAAAAGTGTGACCCGATTTTACAATTCCGAGTGTATATCAAATCCTCCAAAGGGCATAATAGTCATTTACTCAGGTGTGAGTCAATTATTGGACTTCGTTTTCTTTGCTTATATATATTTTCGCCATTTTTATATTATCCATTTTTTATTGCCTCATTAAGAAAAAGAAAAATCCCCAAATTCTCTGAATCCTAGGGTTTTTGGATTCTTCAATTTTACAATACAAATTCAAATCCAAAAAATCCTAGCCTCGATTCGAAATTTCTGAATCTCAATTTCATTTTCTAGCAAAATCCTTTGTTTTTGGGTTTTCTTGGGATTTATTTTGGATTTTTTGGGATTTTAATGGTTGAGTTGATGATGTCGTCGGGAATGGCGTCGTTTACGGTGAAATTTGAGGTTGAGGATCCTCTTGAAGATGAACATGGTCCCCTCACTAAGCGATCAAAATCTTCTTCTTCTTCTTCTTCAAGCTTTAATCAGGTTTTTTTTTTTTTACTGGATCGGAAGTATTTGTAGTTTAGCTTAATGATGTTTTTGAGCCTGGTTAAGGTCTGCGTAGACTCTATTCTCTCTGGATTACACTTGTGGGATTACACTGGGGATGTTGTTGTTTATTGGTGTTTGGCTTTATTGTATTGTTGTTATTTTGACTTGGAAATGTGGAAAGTGATTTTAGATGAGGAAATGGTTCTGATTGTTTTTGTGAAGTTATGGGAGTTGATAAAATTTGTTGGGTGTTTTTGGGTTGATCTGTTGAGACTGCATGGTGAATTAGTAGTAATTTGATTTTCTCGATATTGATAACTGTGGTGTTCGGGTTATGCATTAAGGTTAGGACAGATGGAAGAAATAGCCTAGTTTTTTTTTAAATCTTTGCTGGGAGACTTGGTGGTTGTCAAATCTCAACCCAATGACTTGGTCAGGCCCTTGGGTCCATTAGTAGTAATTTGATTTGAAGCTCAACTGTTGAATGTAGAATGAGTCTGTTTGGTTTTGGGTATATCATATTGCTGGTTCATATTAGTATGAACTTTTTACATTCTTTTAGCGATGGATTCTTGTACGAAATAGTGAACAGGATAGTTGTGTGACTGTTTGTGGTGGCTGCACGTTTCTTAGCTATATGCATTGTCTGAACTTCACAGACAAAAAGAAAAGGAAAAAGAGGGGACTCTTTTATTGACCATCATGTTTTGATATTTCACCAAGTCAAAAGGAGATCTTTTGGAAAAGAGCAATTTGAAAGTACTCCCTCCATTCAATTTTACTAGTCTAGATTGGACTTTGCACTAGGAGAAACAATGATTGATATGGATATTTTACTATAATACCCGTATTAATTGATATGTAGTCTTAGGTATTGGGAAATGATTTGGAAAATAAATAATTAATGCTATGTTTCACTCTTGATATGCTAACTAGAAGTGACAAGTAAAAGTGAAATTATATTTTTAGTATAGTGGACAAGTAAAAGTGAATGGAGTGAGTACTTTATTTGAGTTCCAGCAAAGACGTGACTTCAAGATTGAATTTTGGAAGGCATGGATTTTAGAGGGTAGCTCATAGTTTTTTGGTTAAGAATTTAGGTATTATTCCCATTATTTTTTGGAGTTTTTTTCAGATGGGGAAGAATATGATTTCATGCTTTACTGTTAAATATGCCTGATCAATGACTTTTTGGTTTGGGAAAGAGTCTCCACCATTATCCAATATGTTAAGCAACTGTTAATGAAATAAGCAAGTGGTCAAATCGGCACCGACATATTTGGATTACTGGACCTGTTCTGCTATTAATGTCTTGTTGAGATACATAAGTTCTTGCTTGTTGGATGGTAAAAGTTCATATGATGACCACCCTGACCACCCTTTGGGGTGGCCCAATGGTTTGGGCTTGGGACTTTCATGTTGGAGGTCTTAAGTTCGAAATCCCTTTCCAACGAAATCAAGTTGGGTTGAGCTCGTCACACCGGGCTTGCCTAGTGCGGGTTACCTCTCCTATGTGGTTTGCGAGCTACTGTATAGGAGTGGGGTTTTTACCTTGTGCGCACCCAAAGGGTAGCGGCTGTGGGTTTCCCTTGTCATAAAAAAAAAAAAAAAAAAAAAAAAAGCTCATATTAATGACCATACTCCACTCTTTCAAGATGTCTAGTATTTGAATTGAGAATAAGACCTTAGCTACTTTATAGTAAATGCAACAGAATTTATCTCTATGGGGCTACAGACCTTGGGGGGGCGTAACCAGCTGAAAGAAGAGTGTTCATCTTTTTTATGAAGTTGTTATCCAAGTTTCCATGATCTTTTAAGCTTGTTTTCAGACTTTGCTAAGATGGTCTCCTGGTTATTAGTTTTGTTCTTGTTTTTTGTTTGTGTTTGACTTGTCACTGAGGGACTCCAATTTTCAGCTACTTATCTTCATCTCCTGCTTTTTTAACAGTGGGATGCTGGAAATGATGAATTCCCAGTTCCTCCCCCAGAATACAATCCACTTGATGAGCCAAGTCCTTTAGGTCTGAGATTGAGAAAGAGTCCATCTTTGTTAGATTTAATCACGATGAGGCTGTCACAAAACAGTGGTTCCTCCATTGCACCTGAAAACTCTACTTCTGTAAGCAATACGGGAACAAAGGGTGCTTCCACTTCAGTAGCAGCTGACAAGCTGAAGGCGTCAAATTTTTCGGGATCACTTCTAAGGATAGGGTCTTGGGAAGTAATTGCCTTGAACTTTGTGCCTTGTTAGTAGATTATCTGTGAATAATTTTCTTTTGGCTAATTTTTCTATTTCGTTTTAGTATGCATCTAGATATGAAGGTGATTTGGTGGCAAAGTGTTACTTTGCTAAGCATAAGCTTGTTTGGGAAATTCTTGAAGGTGGGCTCAAGAGTAAAATTGAGATTCAATGGTCAGATATTATGGGGCTGAAGGCGAGCTGTCCAGAGGATGGTCCAGGCAGTTTGACTCTGGTGGTAAGGCATAAGTTTCCAACCTTTTTTTTTTTTTTTTTTAATGACAGTGGTGTCCAGGGCCAGCTCGGGTGCACCTCGACTAAATCTACAGGAATCTACTAACTCCTACCAGCACAATTATTGGACAACTCTGCCCCAAACCTTTGGGCATATGGGAAGCAATCACCTAGTGTTTTTTGTCTCAGGGATTTGAAAGGACCTCATGACTTCCCCACTTCATTGACCACCAGGCCATGCTTTTGGGGGCTCTCTCTAAACTAATTTCTTAAGTGCCTTAGTATAAGTTTTTTTTTTTATTAGCAGCAGCAAACAGATAGGTATAAGGTCAAATCTCACCATATTGAATACTTCTTTTTCCTACTTAAAAAGTTATTGATGAAGTCCTATAAAAGGACCTCCCAAAGCAAAAATACTTCATCCCGTGAATTGAAACATCGTAAATGTTTGAAAGAACAATTATACTGGTACTCTAGTTTTACTGGCACTATAGTTTTTCTTTTGTTTTGTAAGAAATTGTAGTGTTATCTTCAGTTTGTAGTTTATGGTTTTCTGTGATTCAGTTAGCTCGTCAGCCCCTTTTCTTCAAGGAGACAAATCCACAACCCAGAAAACATACTCTATGGCAAGCGACTTCAGATTTCACTGGTGGACAGGCTAGCTTGAACAGGTAAATAATCTTTACTTCTGTTAAGAAACGACCAATGATATTTTGTATTATCTTGACTGTAGGATACTTATTTAATCTCTAAATAAATGTTGTTTTATTCACATGCTGGATACATGCGTGCTAACCACCTTCAAGATTATTTATCCAAGGAAAAAAAAAGTTTCCCAAGGATTAAACAACTCCCTCGATCAGAAGGTGCAGGTATAATAAAATGATCAAGTTATGAAAAATAGTAGGTATGATGGAGTAATACAAGGGGAAAATAGGACAATTAATGTTATTTATATATGAGTAAATATAAGTATGGCTTGAGTTGTGCACTGCACTTCTTTATAATTGTGGTATGTGGGCTAGCTTGTGCGCATCCGCACACCTTGATTAATAGTTCTACCTCCCTTCTACAAGGGTTTAGACAAATATGAAGAAATCACTTAGTGTTTTTGTCTCCACTAGGATTTGAAAAAAATATTGTGCAATGCATTGTCTTAAGAAACTATTTCAACTGTGTGAATTTTCCAGGATTAAACAAGCCTTTTTCTACTAGAGGAGCAGGAACGATAAACTTTAAATAACAAACTCAACAAGTTATGGAAGAGAGTTGGTGTGACGGAGTGATAATTAGACTTAACTTCTGGCACTGAAATGGCGAGTACATGATAGGGTATTTGTAAGTGTAGAGATTGTGGTCATCAAGGATGTGACAAGTATCCTATGACTAATGACTGATCCCCAAAACATACATTTGTGACATTTTCAACAAAAGTTGAGGATATTTGTCAAAATCAAGACAAGTTTCCAATGACTAATCCGCAAGCTAACATTTTGTTTTTTGAGATAAATTCACAAGCTAACATTCTTTTGACATTTGTCCAATGACTAATTTTTTGAAATATCCTATCTTACTAACACAAAATGTGATTGGTGAAATCGCTGACTTACAATTTGATATATTCCATCAATTATTTTGTGAGTCGTATTTTATTGGTGTAAGTGTGGCTCATAGTCCAAAAAGACACCAAACTGATTGCATTTGGACTATGCAAATCCAACAAGTTCTTATATTCAAAAAATTCTTCCTAACTCCAGCTATACTTGTATTTCGTCATAAATAAAGAACATTCACTGCTCTGTTTTCCTCTTGTTTTTCCAACAATCAGAGAAACTATTCAACAATGCGAAATACTCCTTTTTATTGTTCTGTTAGTTGTAACTATGCTCCTTGATAACTTTGCATCTCCTTGATTTTTTTTAATGAAACATACTTCACTTCATCAAAAAAAAAAAATGAAGCATACTACTACTACATTAAAAAAAAAATGTGAAAGTTTCTCCAAGATTAAACAAGTCCCCTTCTATTATGGGAGAAGGAAGAACAAAATTTAAATAACATTAGGCATTATGGAGTGATAACTGGACTAAGAGCTCATTTGGATTAGCTGATTTAAAGTATCCAATAACCTTAAGTGTTGAAAATCACTTTTTGGTGTTGAAATTGATTTTGTAAATAAGCAGTTACGTGTTTGAGTTGAAGTGTTGAAACTGATAATTAGTCGTTGATATATTTGGTAAAAGAAGTGTGATATAATATTTTTTGGGTTAAAATGGCAAATACTCCCTAAGTCCCAAATTTATGTCTCCCTTTCCTTTGTAGTTAGTTTAAAATGAATTTTTCTCTATTTAGTAACAAGTTAACTTTAGAACACCCATCTTACCCTCTATGAGATGATTTAGAGCGAGACTAATATCTATGACTTATTTTAGACCACAAATTTCAATAGACTTCTATTGCTGTAACTTTATACCTAGACAAACAACATCACATAAATTGGGATGGATGGAGTATGTCCTTAACATTATTTACAAAAAATTTAAACTAAAAAAGTATCAATTGAACGAAGAGGGAGTTGTGAGTTAAAATTCTTATAAGAAAATTTTGAGTATTAGGTATTAGATAGTAAAATACGTGGTCTAATTGAAAGTGCTTATAAGCTGAAAAGCAATAAGTCAGGGGTCATCAACTTGTGAATTTTGGCTCCTAAGCACTTGAATGTTTACCAATATATCGAGGAACCAGATCAGCAATGGGGTGTGATTCCCACCTTAAAAATGCACCAAATATTGAATAACTGAATCACCTTATGTATTCCATAGTTCAGTAGTTTAGCTTCTAATGCTGTTGGTGAATAATAACTCTTTTGATCTGTATAGGCAACACTTTCTACAGTGTCCACTCGGTGTCTTGAATAAGCATTATGAAAAATTGATCCAATGTGATGTGCGGCTCAATTCTCTGAGCAAACAGCCTGAATTGGCCTTGAAATCTCCATATTTTGATACCAAAGCTACTGTATTTGAAAATCTTGACGAATTGAATGACCATGGCATAGATCTAGTCGGTTCTGGTAAGGGTTCCCCACTATCAAGCATCCAAGATGCAGCATCACCTGCTGCGGCGCAGTCATCTTCAGTGTCTTTTGAACAACCTGATCTCCTTGGTGCGGCCCCTGAACATTTGTCTAGAGATGCCCCTTCTCCAAGCTCAGGTAAGTAGTTCTTCCTGTCTGCTCTTAATATTCCGCGCGTTGATCGTCTATTCTAAGCTCTACAACCTTGATAGGCATCATTCTGTGGAAAATGTACAGCAATCGAGAAAAAGTGCGGGAAAAGAATGCTAAAGCTAACAAAAAGGGATTTTATATTAGTGGTTGTGTGCTGCATTTGTCAGAATCATGCTTGAAGTGTCATTACTGGCTATTTTACATGCATACATTCGATAATTAGTTGTGCGCTTGGGCTTTCATAACTCTTTTCCTCTACCCCTACCATGTTTAGTGCCATCATTCCATTTCCATCTTCAGCCCCTTTTTTCTCAACTCTTTGCTATGTAGTTTTCTTCGTGGACTATTTGTGCCATCTTCTTTTCCTCTGTTTATATTTGTCTAATTTCTGCTCCTGAGGTGAGAGATGAGCAAGATAATCTGTCGTCTTTAAACATGGATATAAATTTATCCTTCTGATTGAATATTGGGTTTTGATATCTTTGGTGAGATTCCACTTTCATCTTTAAGTTCATAATTGTATGGTTATGTTTAAGGAGGCCATCAAGAGTTACTACGAAAATTTGTACAAGGAGACAGAAGTTTGGAGGCCAGAATTACAATTGCAGGGGATTACTTGTATTAATGAGGATGAAAAGGAAGAGTTACAGAAAAAAATTGAGGAGGAGATTCTAGAATGCATTAAACTTTGTGCGATGGAGAAAGCTCTTGGGCCCGATGGTTTTCCCATGTCCCTCTATCTTATATTCTGGGAAGTAATGAAAGAAGACATCAAAGGTATGATACACGAGTTCTATAATAATCAGAGGACTGACAGAAGTTTCAATGCAACTTTTGTGGCTCTCATCCCCAAGAAAGTAGGTGCTTCTGAATTGAAGGACTTCAGACCTATAAGTCTAATCTCAGGCATATACAAAGTGTTAGCAAAGGTACTAGCTGAGAGACTGAAAAAGGTGATGGATAAGTTGGGCAACAAGCATCAGATGGCCTTCATTAAAGGGAGACAGATAATGGATGCAGCACTTATAGCTAGTGAATGTGTGGATTCAAGATTGAAAGGTGTTGAGCCTGGTGTAATGTGCAAATTGGACATTGAAAAGGCATATGATCATGTAAATTGGAAGTTCTTGCTGAACACCCTCAGACAAATGGGCTTTGGAGAAAAGTGGTTGGGTTGGATTCATTTTTGCATCAGCACTGTCTGTTTTTCTGTTCTGGTGAATGGTGAACCAGTGGGCTTCTTCCCTTCAGAAAGGGGACTTAGACAAGGTGACCCCTTATCCCCCTTTCTATTTATCTTGGCAATGGAAGGGTTTGATAGCTTGATGAGAATAGCAATACAAAACAAATGGATCAAAGGTTTTCAGATACAGGGTAGCAGTGGACAAGTTAAAGAAATTTGTCATTTGCTATATGCAGATGACACTCTCATTTTTTGTGAACCTCGGGAGGACCGAATAAGATTCTTAAAAACAATCTTGCTGTTTTTTGAAGCTTCCTCAGGTTTGAAAGTGAATTGGGGGAAAAGCAATTTATTTCCAATCAAGGAGGTGACAAACATTTTGAATCTGGCAGATATTTTGGGGTGCAAAGTGGAGAATATGCCAACAGTTTACTTAGGTATGCCTTTGGGGAATGAACACAAGAGCACACAAATTTGGGATGGCATTGTGGAGAAAACAGAAAGGAGATTAGCAAGATGGAAGGCTCAATATTTGTCTATGGGAGGCAGACACACTCCCATCAATTCAGTGCTAGACTACCTTCCTACTTATGTCATGTCACTATTTCCATTACCCCCCAAAGTTCTAAAGAAGCTGGACAAATTAAGGAGGGACTTCCTTTGGCATGGATGCAAAGAAACTAAAGGTTATAACCTAGTCAAATGGGAGATAACCTTGAAAAGCAAAGACAAAGGAGGTATGGGTATTAGAGATCTAAGGAAACAAAACAATAGTCTTTTGATGAAGTGGTTATGGAGGTATACTGAAGAGGGGCAAGCCTTATGGAAGGATGTCATCAGATCCAAGTATGGTGAGTACAATCCTTGGTGCAGCAATGTTAGTGTTGATGCCTATGGGGTGGGGGTCTGGAGAACTATCAGAAACTTATGGCAAACACTTGAAACTAATATGTACATTGAAGTGGGAAATGGCAGGAGAACTAAGTTTTGGACAGATGCGTGGAACAAACAGATTCCTCTAAAAGAATCCTTTCCAGATCTGTTCTTACTATGTAGTAATCCTAATGCAAATATCAATGAATGTTGGACAACACAAGGGTGGGATCTAATCTTTAGAAGGTTTTTGAATGACTGGGAAGTGGAGAGAGTGGCCAAATTGCTAGTGCTATTAGAAAAATTCCCTGGCATCACCAATGCTCCTGATTCTTTGAGATGGAAACATAGTAAAGATGGGGTTTTCACGGTTAGCAGAGCATACAAAATGGAAAGTCCACAGCAACGCAACTCTAAGCAAAGTTTGTGGAGAAAGGTATGGAGAACCTTAGCACCAACTAAGATAAAATGCTTTACATGGTTGGTTTCTAGAAAGGCTTGCCTGACACATGAAGTGCTGAGGAGAAAAGGAAAGATTATAGTATCTTGGTGTTCATTATGCAGGGAACGCAGCAGAGACCAACCAGCATCTATTCTTGCATTGCAACTTTACAACACAAATTTGGGCCATCTTCCTTAGTCTCACAAAAACAAACTGGACCATGCCCGAGCATACTGCAGATTTGTTGAGTTGTTGGATAAGAAGAGGGGGGAGCAAAAGTCAAAAGGCATGGTGGAGGATAATTCCACATTGCATTTGGTGGACAGTATGGAAAGAAAGAAATAGTAGAAATTTTGAAGATAGGTCCAATTCCATTCAGAAGGTTAGATGGGATTGTATTGCATCCTTTTATTTTTGGTGTAAAGAGAAAGGTTTAGAGGATACGAACAGATTGTAGAATTATTAGGACCCTTGTAAGGATTTTTTTTTTTTTTCCTCTTCTTTTGTTCCCCTCTGTTTGCAGGTCACCAGCATCTCCTTAATGCTGAAGAATACACCATTACCATTTTCAAAAAAGAAAAAAAACTTCTTTGTCATTCCTACAATTTGCAGTGTCTGGGTCAGGATTGATCATATAGTTCAGACTTCAGTAATTAGACTATCAAATAAAATAAGATAGGGGACAATCCATGTGCCTTTTCCACTTTGTTGATGTTGGCACTTCCCTACAATTTGTAGCTTCTCGGCCTGGATTGATCCAAAGTTTCATATCTTTTGCTAAAAATAGGTTTAGAATTTAGATAATAAATGAAATAAGATAGCTAGCATTTCATGTTATGCCCTTTCCACATCTGTTGAAGTTGATGATGTTCAAATACTAAGTTTTTTGATACCGAGTTTGTATTTACACTTAACATCCAGTAGCAGATTACTTCTGTATGATGAAAGCTGTTATGCCAAAGTTGTCACCGATTCTTTTCTTTTGATCTTCAGTGATGGATACACATGCTGTTGGGGACAATGCAAACAGCATAGGGTATGATTCTAACAGGATGCAAAACTTGGAGCAATTGAAGGTGCCAGGACTCCGGCCATCAATGTCTATGACTGATCTTGTTAGCCACATTGAAATCTGCATTTCACAACAGATTAATTCTGGAAGTTTGCAGTCTGATGAGGCCTTAGAATGCAAGGGCATGCTGGAGGACATTGCACAGATGTGGCTGAGCGACACTCAATGTACACCAGCTTCAGACGAGAAATCTCTCATGAAGAAAGTAAACTCTCTGTGCTGCCTCTTGCAGGATCCTATTGCATCTCACGAGCCCCATTTAAATGGAGAAAATCATCTGCAAAAACCTGTTCAATCTACCGATACTTGTAGCTCTTCTGCATGTGAGAACGAGAGAAATAACGAAGAGAACGCCAAGGATTTTGTAGGTGGTAAACTGACACCAAGTATTCCAAGGATAGACTCCTTTGGCGACTTGCTCCTTCATCTTCCTCGTATTGCATCCCTTCCAAAGTTCCTATTCAACATTGTTGAAGATGATGAAAACCAATCCAGGTAGCCGTTCTTTTCTTGAGAATGTACTGAAGTTCTAGGCTATAGTCCCCAGGAAACCATTTGGGTTTTGTCTATTTGTTGTGGTCCTCATGCAAGCACACCTCGGGATTCGGAGGACGTTATACATGGAGAAAAACTGGGATTTGAAGATTCTTTGATAATTGGTGAAATTTCTGTCTGTAGAACTATGTAGTAGTAAGATTAATGTTTTCACCTCTGGCTGAAGAGCATAGCATTATATTGTTTGTACAGGGGTTAGGTCAATTAATATAAATCAATGTCATTGTCCCAATTCAAGGTTAAGTTCCCATTGGGATTATTGTTCCTAAAAGTTTTAATTAGTTGAATTTGATTTCTTTACTTTGAGATTGATTAGATTTACAACACCTTGGATTAGTCGATTAAAAGTAATTGACGAGTATCAAGTGTTTAAAAATATTTTTTTTGAGTGTTGAACTTGATTTTGTATATACACTATTCTATGTTTGAACATAAGTGTTGAAACTGATAATAAGTATTTTAACGTAACAAATAAATTTAGTGATGCATAGTTTGTTTCATATAATATAACTATGTTTATTTCCATCATACTAATTAGACAAGCCATTTTCGCGGTGAAACACAAATTTATTGTTATAAACAATTTGATGAATTTTGTTTGGCATGTGTTTGTTCATGTATGTTTCGAAATATGTGTGATCGATGCTTTTTTTTTTTTTGGGGGGGGGGGGGGGGGGTTGGGGGGGGAGTTGGGGGTGAGGGGGAGAGGTCAGGAAATTAGAATTTTTGTATTATTTTGATTTTTCGTGTGTATTAATTCATAATTTGTTTTGGAAAATATAGGTGATCGACTTTGTTTTAACTCAAATTTTATGGATCTATTGGTGATGACATATTAAATGATAATTCATTATTTTGAAAAGCATATATCACTTTTATAGAATTTATATTTTAAAAAACAAGAATTCGTGATTATCTAGGTTTTTTGTGTGTAGTCTATGATTTATTCAAAATATGTGTGATCGATTCTGTTTGAGTTCAAATTTTATATGTCCATTGGTGATAATACTTGTTATACCTATTAAATAATACTTGTTATTTTTGAGAGGTGTATACCACTTTTTATAGTTTATGTATCACGAAACTGAAATTCAAGATCACCTACAATTTTCTTATGTATTAGTCCATGATTTTTTCAAAATATGTGTGATCAACTTCTTTTGAACTTGAGTTTTGTGGGTCATTGATGGCTACCAATTAAATGATACTCATTATTTTCAAAATGCAAGCAACACTTTCTTTTTGGAGTTTATATGTGTTGAATAAGTATTAAGGATTATCTCAATTTTTTATGTATATTAGTCCATGAAATTTTTGGAATATATGTGACCGATATCAGTTTGTGATTAAACTTTTTGGGTCTATAGGTGACAACTAATAAAATAATAGTCAATGTATTTGTAAGTCACTTTTTTGTATTATGTATCACACAACAAAAAATTAGGATAATCTAGAATTTTCTTTTGTATTAGTCCATGATTTGTCTATAATATGTGTGATCAATTTTGTTTGAGCTCAAATTTTGTGGGATCATTGACGACGATCTATGAAATGGTACTCACTATTTTCTAAAGGAGGGCGTCATTTTATCTTTTTTGTAAGTTAAGATGTAATAGAATGGATTTAAAATTATCTCAATTTTTTGTGTGTATTAGTTCATGAATTTTTGAATTACGTAGCCGACTCTGTTGAGCTCAAATTTAGTTGGTCCATTGGTGACAACCTATTAAATGATATTTATTATTTTCGATAGGCAAACACTACTTTTTTTGGATTTTATGTGGCATGAAACATGAGTTCAAGATTATTTCAATTTTTCATGTGTAGTAGTTCATGATTTTTTGAAATATGTATAACCAATTTCATTTGAGGTCAAATTTTATAGGCCCATTGACGATGACATATTAAATGATACTTATTGTTTTTGAAAGGTGTATATTATTATTTTTTTGGAGTTTATGTTCCCGAAGTAAAAAATTATGATTATCTCAATTTTTTGTGTATGTTAGTTTATGAATTTTTTGAAATATGTGTGACCGCCATCATTTGAGCTAAAATTTTATGAGCCTTTGGTGACGACTTATTAAATGATACTCATTGTTTTTAAAAGACGTACGTATCGACAACCTATTTTGAAGTTTATGTATCATGAAATAGGAATTCAGAATTATCTCATTTTTTTGTGTTATTAGTCCATAAATTTTCTAGAATATGTGACGCCGCCGTTTGAGCTAAATTTTATTGGTCCTTTGGTTTCTACCTTTTAAATGGTGCTCATTGTTTTCGAAAGATGGATGTTACTTTTTTGGTATTTATCTATAACAAAATAGGAGCCCACGATTTTCTCAATTTTCATGTGTATTAAATTCGTTTGAGCTTAAATTTTGTGGGCTCTTTGAGAATGACCTATTAAATAATTCTCATTATTTTTGAAAGGCGAAAGTCACTTTTTTGAAGTTAATGTGTTACGAGATACGAGTTCCAAATTATCTCAACATTTCATGTGTTAGTACATGAACTTTCTGAATTATGTGCGACTCCATTTGAGTTGTGGGTCCATTGATAAAAACCTATTAAATGATATATATTAATTACAAAATGTGGAGTTTATATGTCAGGAAATTGGAATTTACAATTAATTTAATTTTTTGTGTATATTAGTTCATGCACTTTTTGGAATATGTATGATCGATCCTATATGTACTCAAATTTTGTGGGTCCAATGGTGACAACCCATTAAATAATACTCATTATTTTTGAATGGTGTAAGTCAATCTTTTAGGAGTTTGTGTCACGAAATAGAAATTCACGATAATTTGAATTTTTCGTGTGTATAAATTCATGAATTATTAGTAATACGTACGACTAACTCTGTTTAAGCTCAAATTTTATGAATTCATTGATGACAACCTATTAAAATAATACACATTATTTTTGAAAGACGTGTATCGTTGTTTATGGAGTTTATGTTTCACAAAATAGAAATTTAGGATCATCTCAAATTTTCATCTAATTAAGTTCATGAATTTTCGGAATATGTGTGAATGACTTCAGTTGAGCTCAAATTGGGTCCATTGGTGACAAATTATTAAATGATACACATTATCTTCAAAAGGTTGTCGCCTTTTTTTAATTTATGAGTTGCAAAGTAGGAGTTCAGGATTAACTTAATTTTTCATGTGTATTAGTACATGAATTTTTCAAAAATTATCTGTGATCGGCTCTGCTAAAGCTCAAATTTTTTTGGTCCATTGTTAATGACCTATTAAATGATACACACATTAGGTATATACCACTTTTTTGAAGTTTATGAGTTACGATGCATGAATTCACAATTATCACAGTTTTCGTGTGTATAACTCTATGAATTTTTAAAATATGTGTGACCGACTTCATTTAAGCTCAAGTTTTTTGGGTCTATTGGTAACAATATATTAAATGATAATTATTGTTTTCGAAAGGCATATGTTGTTTTTTTAAGAATTTTTGTTTCAAAATTAGAAATTTAGGATTATCTAGGGTTTTTGTGTGCATTGATTAGTCCATGAATTTTTCAGAATAGGTGTCACTGACTTGAACTTAAATTTTATGGATCCATTGGCGAGAACTTATTAAATGACACTCATTATTTTCAAAAGGCAAACGTCGTTTATTTTGGAGTTTATGTGTCACGAAATATAAATTCTAGATTATCTTAGTTTTCATGTATATTAGTCAATTAATTTTCTGAAATATGTGTGGTCGAGTCAATTTGAGCTCAAATTTTGTTGATCTATTTGTGACGACCTATTAAGGGCATCTCCAACCCGACATTCTATTTTACTTTTTAAATATAGAGTTCCCTATTTTCAGACGACCAACTCCAACCCAATTCTCTATTTTACTTTGTAAAAAGGAATTTTTTTTTTCTCTCCTTAATATTATATTATTATTTTTATTTCATTTTTGTTTTCTTATTTCATAATATAAATCTTTTCTTTCTTTTTGCTAATATAAAAATTTTGATTTTTTGAAATTTTTTATTTTATATTAAGTTTATTTTATTCTAAATTTCTAAAGAACAACTATCAATAATTGCAAAAAGAAATCAACAAGCACAACTGTAATCACAACCACAACTTCCCTAAATCATACACTAATTCCTTTTTCGAATATCGTTAAATCTAGAAACGACCTACCGGATTACTAAATTATTACGGTGATTATTAAAATTATTATGTTATGCATTCTATTTTATTGTTATCTTGTATTTAAATTATTATGTTATGTATTATATTTTTAAATTAAAATTTTTATCTTATCATTTAAATTTTGTGCATTCTTCATGGTGAAAATTAATAATAACATCAAATTGTATCACAAAGTGGCGAAAATAAAAAAAAAAAATTTAAAATATTGTTAATTCGAGATGAAAGTAGTATATATAAAATAAAATATTTTTTAAAATGTTATACTACATTTAAAAGGAATCGCGAATATTAGAGATATAATTAATAGTCTTATATGAAAAATAATAAGTTAATTACAAAATAGTAGAAATAATAATATAATAATCAAAAAGTAAAATAGAGAGTAAGAATAGTAGTTCTCCAAATTTGGAGAACTACTATTCAACTCTCTATAATTGGAGAGTAGAGGGTAAAATAGAAATATTATTAATTCGGAGTGAAAGTAGTATATATTAAATAATATATTTTTTAAAAAAAATATTATATTACATTTAAAAAGAATTACAAATATTAGAGATTTAATTCATAGCCTTATATGAAAAATAATATGTTAATTATAAATAATAATAAAATAATGACAAAGTGAAACTGAAAGTGTGAATAGTAGTTTTCCAAATTTGGAGAACTACTATTCAGCTCTCTATATATGGAGAATAAAGAGTGAAATAGAGAATGGTTGGAGAGGATATTCTCTATTTTACTCTCCAAATATAAAGAATGGAGAATAAAATAGAGTAGGATTGGAGATGGTTGTAATTCATTGATTTTGAAAGGGTTAAATCACTTTTTTTGGAGTTTAATTTATATGTTACAAAATAGAAATTCAGGATTATCAAGGTTTTTCATGTATATTAACCCCATGAATTTTCATAATATATGTGACCGACTTGGTTTGAGGTCAAATTTTGCGTGTTCATTGGCGAAGACCTATTAAATGGTACACACATTATTTTCGAAAGGTGTACACCACTTTTTTTAAGTTTATGAGTCACGATGCATGAATTCACATTTATCTCAGTTTTTGTGTGTATAAGTCCATGAATTTTCAAAATATGTATGACCAACTTTGTTTAAGTTCAAATTTTGTGGGTCCACTAGTAACAATATATTAAATGATAATTATTGTGTTCGAAAGGCATACACTGTTTTTTAAGAATTTATGTTTCAAGATTAGAAATTCAGGATTATCTAGGGTTTTTGTGTGCATTGATTAGTCCATGAATTTTTCAGAATATGTGTTAGTGACTTTGCTTGAACTTAAATTTTATGGATCTATTGGCGAAAACTTATTAAATGACACTCATTATTTTCAAAAGGCAAACGTCGCTTATTTTGGAGTTTATGTGTCACAAAATAGAAATTCTAGATTATCTCAATTTTCGTGTGTACTAGTCAAATAATTTTCTGAAATATGTGTGATCAAGTCCATTTGAGTTCAAGTATTGTTGATCCATTTATGACGACCTATTAAGTAATTCATTGATTTTGAAAGGCTTACATCACCTTTTGGAGTTTATGTGTTACAAAATAGGAATTCGGGATTACCAAGATTTTTCATGTATATAAAGCCCATGAATTTTCATAATACATGTGACCGACTTCATTTGAGGTCAAATTTTGTGTGTCCATTGACGATGACCTATTAAATCAGACACATTGTTTTCAAATGACGGACCTCTCATTTTTAGAGTTTTTGTGCTACGAAATAGCAATTTAGGATTATCTCAAGTTTTCATGTGTATTAGTCCATGAATTTTCAGGAATAATCTGACAGACTTTGTGTGAGCTCAATCCATCACAAACTTTTTGGCAAGCAATACCTATTGCTTATTCATAACTGACATCTCTTATTTTACCATTTTAGGGTCCAGAAATGTGTATTAATGATTATCGAAGCTTTCCGTGTGTATTAGCACATGAATATTTTGAAAAACGATCGACGTACTCTGATTAGCATGAAACTTGACTGGATGAACAATACACAGGATACTGAAACTAGACTTGGTCCATCACAAATAATATTGAGAACTTAGTCTCAGTAAACTTGTATTGCTAAATTGACAAAAAAAACATAAAAATGTGAACAAAATGAGCAGTTGAAGTTGAACTATAAAGAGATCTGTACACCTAGTAAAATCACTTCAAGCTGCTCCAAGAATGCCCTCAACAAATTGATTGAGGCTCAAGACATGCAACTGAGACAAAAAAAGCAAGGGGGATCACTAGAGTTCTCTTCAGGGGTAATGCCCTCCAAGCATATGGCGTGAAAAACGTGCCCACATGACAAAATAGCAACACTTGGGAGAATGGAAGGCTCAACATCGTCATGGGAGAATGCATCTGCATATTCATCAGGCATGTCACACAGATCATTTTCACATATTGAGCAAGTGACTCCCGATGAATGAAAATTTTCATCCGAACCTGCAATTTACAAACTATTGGTCAGCTATTCCACTAAAGCAGAGAACACAAACTTGCACCTATAAACATGCTGCAATGCATATGCTGGTGGCTCTGCCTTTTGCTGTTAAATGTTATCCTTAGACGGGCACAGCACAAGGATCATGTCATTGAAATCGTTGTGCTTGGTGTGCACATCAACATGCTACATCATCTATAGTATGATGGAGTTTAGGATATCTAACAATGAGTAGCTTTTTTGTCCCTAAATATCTCTTAACAAACTATAGCATTTACAAGATGAGGAGAGAAAATCTTGGACATACCTTCCCAAGCAATATGATGGATGGGCTCTTCATATCCTAAGTATGTCTCGCAAATTCTAGAAGGCTTCTCAGTACTTGTGGATGATTTAGACTGCCTGATGAAGGTCGGAAGCCTTGTCTTTCCTGCCAAAGCGCGGCCAGGAACCGGAGGTGGAGCTGAAATCCTCTTGATTTGCTGGACTTGAACTGCATGACCAGTCAGTAGCAATCAATGTTAGAAATCTCCTGAAGCAATAGTTGAAACAAAAGTATATGGCTTCTCTAAAATGAAGGAAAGAAGTATTATTCACGCTGATCGTAAAAGGTAATTATATAAACCCTTAGCACCAGACTTGAACATTGACTAGCAATCAATGTTAGAAATCAGAAAGGAAAGGAAATTTACTCTTACCTTTTTCCTTTTTGGTCCTAATTTTTCTGGAAGAGCTAATTGTGTGAGAGGAAAATGAACTTCTATTCCTCGTCTCAGCGCGGATCCTCAACTTACGTATACTTTCAGATTCTTTTCCACTCAAAACTTTTGTGTTTAAAGCATGTGATGAATTCTTCTTAAGAATCTGGGCATCCTTCTTGCTAGATAAAACAGGATATCTCCCAACAGATGACACTGGAGTCAAAAGTGGGCCTTCTAACTGCTTATCCACAACTTCACTACAGATAGAGCCATCCGTTTTACATTCCCAACCTAAAGGGCTGCCAACCATGTTTGATATTCAGATGATCTTGAAAGTACTTCGTTCAACAAAGCAGCTAACGTAAGCTGCAAATCACCAAAGCAATACCAGCCCGCCAAGTAGTGTATGGGAAAGATGAATCCACAACAGACTTGTTTCTTGCTACTGCAATAACCACAACAACCGGTCACATCTTGCTGACATATGAAACCATGATAGCATCTACAAGACATGCATATTATTCATTGCTAGATAAATTCAATTGCTCAAAATTGTCCATAAAAGATAGCAAGTTTTTCCCTCTATTAATACAGTTACCTATCATTAAATCCAAAACTACCACAACTAAATAGGTTTTTAGCACTAAACAATAGTTAACTAACATACATTTTCACCTTGCTAAATCACGTAACTATAGTAAGTGTATATGATGAGTATTTACCCTTCCTTTTCCTAGTTTATTACATCTAAAACTGACAGAAATAACCGAAAGGATCACTATGAAAACCTATTAGAATTGAACTTAACTATATCCACCAATTAATCCTATTCTCAGTTTATTAAACTTAATCCTTTCCACAAATAACCAACAGGTTGACAAACAAAAAACATTCGCCGTATCTTAACTTTATAATATATGATCCAAATTCACATAAAATTGATTACAACAATGAATAAAACTACATAAGAAATTATAGGCATTTCATCAAAGCCAAGTATCCAAAAAATACCACAAAACATCAAAAGCTCAAATACCCCGAAGACAATACTAGACGACGACAACAACAACATGCCTATTCTAATTACAAAAGTAGGGTCTGTGGAGGTTAGTGCATACACAGACCTTACCCCTACCTTGGGAGGTAGAGAGGTCGTTTCCAATAAACCCTCAACTAAAGAAAAAACATGATAAAGTAGCTTGGAAAAAGAAATACCATAAGTGAAGAAGCCTCCACAAAACAGATATCATGACAAAGCATTCTGTAGTCAATGCTAGACAAAATTCCCAAAAAAAAGAAAACCCCATAAACAGAATAACACCAAAAATCAACAGCATAATCAGTTCTAGAGTCAAGTTAAAAAAAAAGTTCACAGAACACAATACTTGACAAATTCTCACAAAAAAAGAAAAACCCATAATACAAAGCATGATCATCTAAAAATATCACTAAACATCACAACACAATAATCAACAAATTACCATAAAAAAAAGAAACCCCATAACAGAACCATACCAAAATATTCAAAGTAGAATCTTTTTCTTCATAAAGAACCATATGATCACCACAAAAAATAAAAAAACTCAAATAACCAGAACTCAAAACTCAACAAATAGCCATAAAAACTAAACCCCACAACAGAATTATACCAAAATCAACAGAAAAATCAGTTCTTGATTATCTAAAAAAATTCAAATATAGAAAACAAGAATGCACCTTTTTGCAAATTGTTAAAAGGGAGTGAAATAGTAACTACAAGAGACCTTAAAATGGGATTAAATAAAAAAATCTTGAAGAGGCGGTAGATTGAGAAGAACAAAATTAGAAGAGTCCAAATCATTTAAGGAAAGAAACTAAATGTTTATATTTGGGGGAAAACAATGATAAAACTTCCTTTTAAAGGTTTTGGTTGTGGGCTCCACTTTGCCTATTTTTAGGGGGTATTTACGTAAAAAAATATTTTTTATAAATATATGATTCTATTAATATTTATCATCAATTAATAGAATTCTTTAAAAATACAAATATATCTAAGATAATATAGTAAAATATGATTGTATTGTGATATTTTTTAAAAAAAAATTAATCTAGTTGAAGCTCATTTTTTACATTTCTTATTGCGTTCAAAAGTTACGTTGTTGTCACGACTATAAATCTTTTGTAGTGCATGTCCTGTATTCAAACATAATGATTTACGTATTTGATATTTCATTGTTGATTTTGTGACACATTTTAAATGAGAAGTCATTTTTGAATATGGTTTCAAGAAATTTCCTATTTTGGTTATATAGTTTATTCTGTCATCATCATACATTGAATGTTTTTAGTAAAGATATAATGGATAATATTTGATTATTAAGATACAATGAACATTATGTATAATGAATTTATTTTTACAATGAATTATTGAATTCTTGATTTTATCTTACAATGAATTATTTAACAAAATAATATATTGCAATGAATCATACACACATATTTTACATTATGTATAATGAATTTATTTACAATGATTCTGATGTATTCATTGTACTGTATGTATAATAATTTTAATTAGTAAGATACAGTGATTTTGATGTAATCAAAATTAATCTTCATTAAATTTCAAAAGACTCTTTCAATTAATAAATATTAATTTATCGATTAAATAATATCTCTTTAATTTAGTAAGATTTTACCTTATAACTGAAATATAACACGTGTGGTCGTTAGTTATATTTGTTGTTTTATGAGATCACTTGGTATTACTAATTATTGATGTGAAATTATATTATATTGACGTTGTTATTTGGTCACTAATTGTCTTATTACTCATAAATTTGTAAAATAAAAAGATCATAGTTAAATTTCTTCAATCCTTAACCAGAGTTTTGGGTTCTAATTTCAAATTAGAAGTAGAATCAACTCGGTAGTGGGTACTTTACCCTCAAAATATTACTTGGTGATGCAAATTTAAATTAGTTAAATCCCAAAACAATATCAAACACCGAGTGGCAAGTCCGGAGAAGAAAATTCACAAGGCTCTCACAAAGAGTACAATGGAATAGAGAAACTCTTGACAGGAAACGCTTCCCCTTTACTACACGCCACATATCTGAACTATGCGGACCAATATAAATTTCAAACACCGAATGCATTAAAAAGAAAAAAAGATTAAGACAATCATGAGTTATCATCAAACGTTTGATCAAGAAACTAATAAAAGAAGGATGAATATTCACAGAATTTTACATGTTTATAAGAAAAAAAAAAGGGCATTATATACACAGGAAGAAGTCTGATTGATTTTCACCATCAGCTGTACAATAGGAAATCAAGCAAAGAATCCCTCTAAAGAAAAGAGTACAAGTTAAAAAAAACTATATAAATCATTCTGTACAATTTTGATTTCTTCCCTCATTTCTTTCATTTCCATTCATGAGATCAGGAAGGAGGTGGTGAATGAATGGTGGTATCAGGTAACATGGCTACTGTCACGACGAAGTATTCACAGCCAACAGGAAGACCATACGGGTTCGTAGTTGATCCTGAATTCAAGGACAAACGACTGGTTCCTGTGTCAGAAGTCAGTATATCTAAACGATCTCTATCATGGTCAGCTCGAACTGATGTTGAGGGTGTTGACCTCACAGTTTGTCGTTCAATATGCACAACCAGCCCTACAATATAGCTTGGACGATTTGGAAGATGGTCAGTAAACAGAGCAACAGATTCTACAGAGAGGTAGTAATGAGGGCAGTTTCGATTGATAGCTTCATAGTTTCCAGTGGAGTTGAGAACAAATGCTGCAATCTCATGGACTTCTAAACGCCCAAACGATATCTTCTCTTTGTTTGCCTGATGAACAATTAGGTAAGTATAAGTAGCACAAACAAGAAATTTCAATGAATCAATTTTTTGTGTCACTTTAGGTCACGCCCAAAACAGTGATGTTACTAATGCCCAAAGATGGAAGACTTTAACAAAACAACAAGCAATCCAAAGGGAGAACATCAACAGAAAGTTTGAAGAAGAAAGATAATTTATAATTGTTAAAATAAAAAAGAGATCCATAGCATTTCCAAAACATTTGCTGTAACTTAACGTAATTCAGGTGTTAATGTAACTGAAGATCTCTAACATAGACAAACCAAAGTGGAAACAAATCGCTTTAGCAAGGGCACATGTATATAAACAGAATACAAGAAGCTATATTGTTTACCTGCTTCTCGAGTTGATGCTTTTTGTAGAGGGTGTTAACCAAATCTTTCTGTTCTTCCAACTCCTTTGATACCTGCTTATTCGCAGCATCAAATTTGGAACATTTATCAGCCAGCTCTGCTCGATGCCTTGATAATGTACCAACTTTATCGGCAAGTACCCGGATGCATTCCCGAAATTCAGCTGAGCCATCCTCTTTTTCATTTATTGAACTAAAAACAAATCAATTTAACTTCATCAGCCAGTGTGAAAAGAACGCATAATATAACCATTGATTTTTATTCCAATCCACCAGCAAACCAACAGCTGTTCACTTCACCAATAAATGATTATCATTGTCCTAATACTGTATCTTTTACTAATCCAAGAGACAAATGAACTTGAATAAACTAACATGTCATAACATCAGCAAGTGTTCCCTAGTTATGTTTAGTTCTCTCTGTTCCCTACAGATGTTCCCTCATTTTAGTGGGGGGGGGAGGGGGGGGGGATGATAATTGTTCTATTTATTCACAACCTCTCTATCTCTAAGAGGTAAGGTCTACATACACTACCCTACCCAGACCCCACATGTGGGTTTACACTGGGTATGTGTTGCTGTTGTATTCACATTCTAGCTCCACTTGTTCTGTTCTTGGCAAATACAAGCACGTCAGTTCTCTAACTCTCACCATCATATTAGAGCAAGATTTTTGAAATTAGTAGTTCTCGAAAATGGCAAAATATTGAGTACTCCGTATCGTTTTATCTTTTTGTATAACATACGGATAAAATCCATATTTTTAATAGAACATATTCAAGAAACTGTTTGGACAATATTTGGTTACAAAAACAACCACCCCGGTGTAATCCCACAAGTGGAGTTTGGGAGGGCAGTGTGCACACAGACCTTACCCCTACCTCGTGGAGGTAAATAGGTTGTTTCCAATAGATCCTTGGCTCAAATAAAGAAAAAGAAAGCATTTTGAAAAAAGAAAGCAAAGAAGTGAAGAAGTCATGACATATACCTTTTTTTTTTTTTTTTTTATGACAAGGGAAACCCGCGCGCACAGGGTAAAACCCCCACTCCTATGCAATAGCTCGCAAACCACATAGGAGAGATAACCCGCACTAGGCAAGCCTGGTGCGACGAGCTCGACCCAGAAGGCAAACCCCTTGCTTTCGCAGGCAAGGGGTTTCGAACTTGAGACCTCTAATATGGAAGTCCCAAGCCCAAACCACTGGGCAACCCCGAAGGGTAGTCATGACATATACTAAAGAAAGCATTACAATGCATTTGGAAAGAAAGGAACAGTAACATCAGCTAAGAAACAACGAGTAGTAACAAAAATAGAGGAACAACAAACTACATGAATAACACTAGCACTACTAGTATGAAAAAAGAAGCAGCTATGGTGCTCAATATTAGGTTGAAGTTGAAAAAATAGTATTTAAAATTGAAGTTGAAAGTGAATATTTGGAAGCTGAAATTGCATTGGAACATGAATTTCACTTGGAAATTGAAGAAGCAACGGGAAAATATTGACAGAGCATTAAAAAAGGAAACTAGATTTTTGGTGCTTCATGTGCAAGTGTTGAGATGAAGATGTAATCACCTCCTCCTACATTGTCCTGCACCCATCTGTGGTGTGAGACTTTAAGATGGTTCAGGATGCAATAGGTAATGTCAGGCACAGCGGAGGCGGCACTCCCCAGTTGAAAATTTAGGAGGAGGAAATGAAGTTGAAGAGCACAGGATGTTACCTCACCAGCACTCATTTTGATTGGGTGAAAGGAAAGAAATAGGAGCCTTTGAGGGAATAGAGAATGACTATACTTTTGAGGAACAACCTTCTCATTCCTGGTTTCTTTTTTTTGTATATTCACGAGGTTCTATAGTTTTATAGAAGATTGGATGTCGTTCTTAGAAAATTATATTCTGTTATAGATTCATTATTTTTTGGTATATTACTTCTATGAGGGATTCTTCTCATTTCCCCAGACTCCACTGGGGGAATACATTTGTTTGTTTGAGGGATTTTTCTCAGTACTAATAAAATTATTTACCTTACCAAAGAGATATGTTTACAATGATTTACTGCATTAGTCCCGGAACTCAATTGATGAATTGGGTTTTTTAACCTTCATCAATGTACTTGTTTATCATTTTTGGTTGGACAAGGAGAGTTGAATCAATTATTCAGATAATGAATTAGCAGAGCACAATTGATTAATTAACTAAAATGGGGTTATTCTGTGAACTCTGCACTTGAGCCATGTTCACACCTATTGTTATTTTCCAATGGATCTTGCATCTAAAACATGTATCAACATCAACAATTAGAAGGTATTTTCAAATAAGTAAGTTCCTGTAATGCATCACAAAATGTCGCGTCAAGTAGGGTGAATATTATGGCAAGAGCTTACTTGGATAAAGATTGAGATAATGCACGCAAGGACTCGGCCAAACTAGCCACACCACCGGACAAAACACATACTCTCAATCTTTCAAAGAGGCCACGCATCTTGACTGCAGAAGCACGCAATGCGCTATACTCAGAGGCTCTTCTATCAGCTGCACACAGATGTGTTTGAGCTTCCTCTCTTGCTTCATGTAGGCAATTTTCTAAATGAGCACAGTTCATCTGCAAATCAACAATGGAAAAAGATTAAGAAAGAGTCGTTAAATAAATTAGTATATCATGAGATAACAAGTGCAGTGATACAGCTGATCATACCAGACAGGTTAATCTTCTATGTGTATATATATAAGGTTGGGAATGGAAATGGTGATGTGGCGCCCTATATCAGAAACTCTATTTATCCTTTTTTCCACAAATTTTTGAATTTCTTTCCTTATTTATGTTTAAAAATATGCACAAAATTAAGTCATCTTTACTTGTCTCTTTCCTCTTTATTACTATATATATTTATTTATTTATTTCCAAGAATACCTCCTATTGGCTTCTTTTCTTCCGGTTTTTTCCTTCGTAACTTTCACCATTTCTTGCTCATTGTTACTATTATTTATTTCTTTCACATGTTTCATAGAGTTTAAAACTTTCCCAAGTTCTTAAGAGTTTTATGTGCAGACTGCACAAGTACATAATGCTTCTCCCGTTCTCAATAATTCTCTTTCTTTCTAGGTTGGCCTTTAAGGCATCTCCTCATTCCTCAAGAGCCATATAGCTTTTCTTATTTTGTTTGACAGTTATCAGAAGCAAATAAGAAAGGCAACCTCCAAACACAGTAAAAAACGAACACAGTAGTGGCAGAAACTTGCTCTCCAACTATGTTCAATTCTCCACTCCTTCATGGAGAGAGTTTCCAATTTTATGTTAATTCAACCATTCATAGAGAGGCCCTGCAGTCAACTTATTTCAATAAGCACCAACAAATAAAGGATATGGGTTGGCGTACCACATATTGAGACAAACCCACAAATCATACGGACATCCATTTAGCATCCATGTTTAAATATTCCCCCCGGAGCACCAATTTAGATAGATAACCTAATTCCTTGGCGCTAATTATGTAAATACATCCATAAATTATCCATAACCATGAGGTCTCGTTCAAATCCTAACGGGCAACATTAAGTGATTTCTTCATATGTGTCCAAGCTTTGGGAGGTAGAAGGGCATCTATTCTTGCACAAGAAGACACGTCAGTTACTTTGATCCTCCTACCAACTGCTCTTAGAGAAAGTTATAACCCAAAAAATACAAATTATACGGAAGACAAACTATGGAGAATATAACTCTGTATGACTCAACATGAAGATTATACTTTCAGGAATATTGTAATTCTCCAGAGATTATGATAATTCCAAGCAGTTACCAGAAATTTAAGAGTACGGGAAACTAAAGAAAACCTGAGATTCATCAAGAAGCTTCCCTCTGATCTCCAACTCCCTCACCCGCTTGGCTATCTCCTCTGTTAAGGATTTCACCTTGCTTTCACTTTCATCCAGTAGCTTTGATTTATCAGCCAGGATACCTTGCAACTCCAGGAGAAGATCCTCTCTAGCTTTAGCATCCAAACCTTGTTCAGCAGTTACTTCAGAAGGTATGTCAGTCTGAGCCTGGGATATGCTCACAGCCATGGAACTTGTCGCAAGTGCCATATCTCCACCAACCAATGTGGTATCTTTCTTGTCTTTCGCGGGAAGGTTTTCATGCTCTTCATCACGGTGTGGATCTAGCATAGATGAATCCAACTGAGGGTTAATCAAACCAGAGGAATCTGTCATATTGTCATCTAAGCCTTCTTGTTCCTTGATTTGTTTAGAGCCAGGTTTTATATTTGATGAACTAGAGGCACAAGAAACCTCATCCATGACTTCAGCAGGCATACAAGGCATGTGAGCGTCTCCAACACCTGACACATCTGATTTGTTGTCATCATTTTTCACAGCTGAAACAGTTAAGTTAGATGCACCCTCATCAACAGAATGTGTGTGCCCTTGCGAGTAATGATCAGACAACCTCTGTTCCAACTCCTGAATCCGTTTTTCATAACATTCACACTGAATTTGCTTCGCCTTAAGCATAGAATGGAGGTGTTTTTCATACTCTTCTTTATGATGTAGAGCCTCAGAGGTTTTCTCTCTTGCTTCTTTTAATAAACTATCAATTTTACTGTCATCAAGTGATTCATAATCAAATTCAGGACAGGTGGAACACATAAAGGCTATTTTAGAAGCAAGTTCAGCCCTCAATTTTGCATTCTCCACTTCCATTTTGCTAGTTCCAGCAATATCCAGAATCTCTGAGCCCTGAAGTAATTCCTCACAATCAAATTTCTCAGTGAAGTCGGTTATCTCAGCTTCAGCTAACTGAGAACCATCATTAGACATGGAAAGTGGACTCTTTAAGGTCCCATGCTTTTCACTTCTGGAAGAGAGTCCCAATAGATATTCAGGAGCATAGCGATCTATTTCTGAGATATCAACGTCAAGCAATTTAGTGTCAAAAGGAGTTATATTGACATCACAGTGGGTAGGGGTATCATACAGCCCCATGGAAGCCAAAATATCCCGGGGAATGTATGTACTATTTATCCTCAGAAACTCCTCTCTTCTACGAACTTCTGCCTCCCTCCTGGTTGCAAGCCGTTCAGCTAATTGCCCAGCCATTCCCATATATAGTTTCATTGCAGCTTTTCTTCTTACCACTTCGGCAAGGCATGCCCTGTATGCAGGACCAATCCCTCGGACCACTTTTAAGTGCTCAAATAAATCACTTTGACGCCTCAAAGCTTCCTGGAAAACAGCAAATTTGCATCGTATATCTTTGATGGTGTACTGGATATATGCTACCTTTTGCATGTAATTATGAACAAGAATGTTCATTTCATTCTTTTTATCCTTGCAGAACTCAACCAAATTGGAGATTTCACCATCACAAGCCTGCATCTTAGGAAGGTAACTTTTCTCATGGCATTCATACATTGGTCCCAAGGCTGAAACAGCATCATGTGGACGGAGGGAAGATGATAACTGATTGGTCAAACAGTCATCCACAAGCTTTTTGACCATATTCACATCCTTGCTGCAAATAATGTTAACAGAATTTCAATCATTAAAAGGCAGACAAACAGCACATTAAAAGCGGATTTTGTAGGCTTTCTTATCCAGGAAAAAGATATTGACTATATCCAGGTAAAGACACGGATGTACTTAAACCAATTATTCAATGGCCATCCTACAATCTTTTAGACTTCATGGTTAAAAATGACAAAATCTTTGTAAATATCCTGAACACCTTCTTACATGTTCCATATTACTGGATATAGACAACCCAGAAAGAAAAACATATGAACTACAGATATATTTTAACAAATTGTATAAGGAATTGTCATATATCAACTACCTTCATCTCTGAAACGTGTGGACCACCCACTGGAAAAAATTCCTTCGTCAAAACTAATGATCAAACTAATGCGTCGGCTTAAAATGAGGATGGTAAAATGTACTAAAAATCTGAGACCTAATTTATAGAAAGGTCAAACTTGGAACTCAAACAAGACAAAAGAACAACGAATGAGAGTGCTAAAGAACTTCCAAATCAGATTGCACCCCTTTTCTTCACATGTGACTTCAGTTTTATCTCATTTGAGCTATCAGCATAAGCAATACGACATACTCAAGTAACTAGCATAGACAGATATTACTAATCTAAAGCCGGATGAAGCTCCATGCTGCTATTGTAACACTGATGAACACAGGAATGGAAGTCCTTACTAGTTGGAACAGCCTACGACAAAATTCCTTCCTTGCCTACTAGATTGTTGTTACTAAAGAAGTTAGTTTATTACTACAGAGGTAAGTGTATTGAACTAAAAGTAATTAAGTTACTGAGATGCTGTTAACACAAAAGACTTGCAAGGGTGTCAAAAGGCCAAGGAAGTATCACTTGTTTTACATATTAAAACAAGTGCCAAAGAAGTATCAATAACATTTTTTATAGCAACAACGACTTTAAATTCATTACCAGAACTTCCTTTTCTACAAGTATAATTCATCACCATAACCTACATGTACCAAACAGAAAACTGTCCCTAGCAAAGCCTCTAAATCAGTAGATTTGCACAGCAGACATGCAGCACACAGATATATTGGCAGTTACGCATTTCATGCAAATTATTAAGATTCATGGATACACACGCTGAGGGTGAGCGAGGGACAAGAGGAGGCACAGCAAGAGCAACAAGAGAGGAAGAGGTAGAGAACAAACCTCAAAGCCTGCATTATGCTTTTCTGCTCACTGACATGCTTCTGATGGTCTCTGATAGCTAGTTCAACTTCCCTTATAAGATGTGAAACTTTTGTAGAAAATAAATGCTTGGCATTGTGCTCTAGATCTCCAAACTCGAGCTTAAATTCAGACACTTTATTCTCAAACTGCCTGTGGGAACTATTACAATCATCTGCCAACTTCCGCAAGTTATCTTCTTTCACGAAATCCAGCAAACACTTGCGGTTAGCAGTCTGCAAAGCAGCATGAAGTTTGCAAGCCCTCAACTTCTCTATATCCCTTCCAAAATTATTCAGCAAGTTAGTATGGCTACGATATTGCTGGGAGTAACACTTCAAAAAGTCATTGTAATTTTGAAGTATCATCCCATAGAAGTGATCCAGGTTGCCCCTAGCAATCCCTAACGCCCTCTCTTGCACTTTCTGCTCTCTTGAAAGCCTCTCACAAATGTCAATTCTCATTTGGGAACGGCTGTAAATGGCATGACCGCGTTGGAAGTGGAACCTGAATTGTCTCTCATAAGAAGGCAAGGCTTTTAAGGCAGGGTCTGTAGCATCATCCAAAGGGTGGGGGTCATGAGAGGACAATGGTAATGTAGGATCAAGAATATCAATCATCTCAACTTGCTCGGGTAGTGGAGGTGACGCATTGCTTCTCATTCTAGCTTTATTAAACAAGATAACTTCCCGGTCATCCGATGGAAGCTTGTAAGTAGAAAGGGGACAATGCAATTCAAGTTTCACATCTAAGCACAAAAGAAGCTGATCACCAACAGGAATCCCAGAAACAGACTCTAGGTATTGCTGGACAGCATCAACAAGAGTATATTCATCACAATTCAGTTCATATGATTGCCCATTCTCGGCAATAAGAACCAAAAGCTTCCCTACTTGTACCACACCAGATGAAACATTTGAACTCATTGTATCCCTCAAAAACTCAACCAAACAACCAGAAGAAAGTTCCCAAATCTCAAGAATTTACCCAGCAAATCTTCCAAACCAGGTGTCAAAATGCCATAACCCCAATCTAACCACTTTATGAATCACAAATTACTTGAAACCGGGTAAACCCAAAAGGGATCTCCTCAACACAATCAAATCCTTATATGCTAAAGAAAAACCCAATCTTTCTCAAATCTACTAAAACCTCCCAAACAAGACCCCAAAATTTTCAAATATCTTCCAACAAACACACAATTTTCAGCAGACCCACAAACGAATTCAGCAACGAAACTCCAAAATCTCAACGACCCACTAACCAATTCTTCACCAACGTCCAGATTTCAAACACCCCATCACCAAAATCACATAAAAAACCCAACTTTTCATAAACCCCACCTCAACAAACTCCAAATTCTCAAAAAACCCAGATGAAATCTACGATTCTTCAACCCAAACACAACCAAAAAAAAAAAAAAACTGTACAGAATACGAAAAAAAAAGAAGCAATTTTTAAGAAAGTTAAACTACAGAAACCAACAAATAGATTGAGTAAGAACAAGTTTAACACAAAACCCAAATATTTTTTCCTTTTAACAATAATAACAATTCTTTAAAGGGGTTATCTGGTTGCTTGGTTCTGTGTTTTCTTGTTCTTCTAGACAAGTTCTGGCTCAATAAACCCAAAAAAGAAAAAAAATCTTTGTGGTAAATTTTTTTATAGAAAAAGAAGAATCCTTCAATATGAAGGAAGTGTTTAAGCAATGGAAGCAGAGAAGTTGATGAGTTCTTCAACAAGATTTATAAAAGAAAAAAAAAAAAGAGTCCTTGTAGAGAAAGAAGAGGTAAACTTCAGAATAATAAAAAAATGATTTGTATTGAGATATGTATGTATGTATATATGCTGTATATAATACAAGTAATTTTTGTTAAAAAAAAAATAATAATTATTTTTTTAACAATCAATAATTGTGGAGTGTGAATTTACATTAGTACCCTTGGTATTGTAATTTTTTTATAATTTTTTGGACTTTGGATATCCATCAATCTATATGGTTTTGTACCATGAAATATTCTTCATTTAATTTTCTAAATATTTTGTTAATATATATGTGTATTAGAAAAAAAAATTTAATCATCTACTCAATGTAATTTTATAGATGAGATTTGATGAGGATAGTGTGTACGTCAGTACGTGGATCTTATTGTTATCTTAAGGAGGTAGAGAGGCTCGATTTATGAAAAGTTTTTTCAAAGCAGTTTAAAAGAAGAAAATATGACAGTGTAGAAGGATCAACAACAGCGGAGAATAGTACGATTATGAAGCATAAGCAACACTAGGTAGTGATAGAAATCAAAAAATAAGAAATTACTATGAGAATAATACTAATATTATTGATATGAAAGGAGAAGCAGAAGTGATGCCTTGAGTCCAAACGGCCACCAAACATGTTATGAGAAAGCAAGACAACGTTCAACTATCTATTAACTTTTTATCCTAATTTGTAATCTTTGTATTCTCATATTTAGGATTATATTCTCGATAAGTTGAAGATGTGGCATTGCATATCTAATCATTTCCCTCCAATATTTTTTTTATTTACATGTAACTCTTGTTAAACCGATTATCATTCACTCTCACACCTTCTCACTATAACATCTTTTCAATACAAGAATTTTAAATTATTATTTGAAAGAATAATAAATTTTCTAACCATCAACAATTGTAGAAGGTGGTCTTCATTTTTTTAAATATTATTCAAAATTGGAATATTTGTCGTTCATATTTATACATAAAAATAAAATAAAAACTCTACTTTTTTCTACTCAATATTTTAGGGGTTTCCAATCGGTCGTATATAGGAAATTATTAGAGAGCTATTTTTCCTTTGGTTTTTTGAATATATTATAAGCTTAACTTAAGTCTTTTTCCTTTAAATTTTTAGGTTTGTCAAATATCATACGAAATGAGTATATCTTAAATTTGTTTTAATATTGCATTTAACATATTTTTGTATTGGATTCACATATTGTATTAATAGTTGATGCTAAATGAATTGTTGTTGGCAAGATTTATCTAATCGATGGATTGATAAATTTTATCTCTAAATCTATCACTCTGGAGCTAAGTAAAACTTGTTTCATTACTTCGGACATTCCATTGATAGGAATAACCTTATCAGTTGTGACTCAAGACCATATCTGATCTAATCATTACTGAATTGGATTTGACCTAACTTCGACTGTCACGTGTCGTCTTTTGATATGTTCGAACACTAAATTTGAATTTGACTTATATAACTTGTGTCTTTTGTATTATTTTCTTTGGAGTACCTTCCCTTGATATCAAACAATTACTAGAAGTTTCTATTACTACTTTAATCTATGGTTAAACTGCTGCTTCCATCAGTCTCCTATCCTAAGTTTCTTTCTCTGCATGAATCAAGTTCTTCGACAGGACCTCCCCCCTTCAAAATCGGACGTGAAAGTTTCCTTTCATCCGGCTCAAGTAGGTACGTACACCAAATAAGGAGAGGAGTTCTCGTGACTTCCCCTCCGGAGGACCGGTGTAGCTTGCTTCGCTTTCCTGCTTGGTCTTTCGCTAGCTTTCCTGGTCCTTTCAAACCAGTCTTTCTAAACCTGGAAAAAGACTTTGACTACGATTCGATCTCGAAAGCCGACAAAATAGCCTTTTTCTGCTTTCTAAAGCAAAAGGGGAGAATTGGTCAAAAATAAAGACCACACTCCACAATTGGTACACCCCAAGCGAGATACTTAACGCGTTAGCTACAACACTGCACTGTTAGGGAACTACCTTCGCTACGCACCTTATCACTGTTTTTTGGGATGTGAAGCAGTGTCAAACCAAAATACCCAACAAGCATTAGCTCTCCCTGAAAAGGACGTGATCCAGCCGCACCTTCTAGTACAACTACCTTGTTACGACTTCACGTGACGACAACGTCAAGTTGACGGCAGAGAAAGACGTAATTTGTATTTTTATTTTCCTATTAAATAATTATGTGACGTTCACACAATACGTTGGGAAAATTAAAATTTATCACTTTTTTTATGACTAGAAAAAAGAAAAAGAAAAAGATGATGAATTGACTTGTAGTGGCTTGGAAATCAAGTTTCATTTAGATTTCATCACTATTTTCTTTTTAAAAAATCCTAAATTTTCTATAAAAACTTCAAAATATATACCGTTAATTATTTTTATAACAATGTAGATTTTTTAAAACAACGTTTGCCTAACAGAAAAAAAAAAAGGGGGCAAAAAAGAACTTGATTGTTATATTGAAATGACCTTCTAGAAAAGGTTTGTTATTAAAAGTGGAACCAAAATTTAAAGTTTAGGAATGAAGATTTTATTTCTTTTAAGTTACTAACTTCTATTTAACAATTAATTTGTATTATATCGAATGGATCTTTTAAAACATATACTAATTTAAATTAAAATTACTGAATTCAATCACACCCATAAGATATACTTTGGATTGTATGTTTCAATATACACTTACATATTTTTCCTTTTACGACCTCTTGTTTTGACTCTTTTTTTCATCACATGTAAATACTGTTGATGGCCCATAATGTTTGTATGAAATTTCTTCATAATTTCCAGATAGAATCTACAAAATGATGTTTGTATGAAATTTCTTCATAATTTCCAGATAGAATCTACAAAATGACTTAAATGAGAATTATATTAGAGTAAATAACTTGTGCAATATTAGAAATGAGATCTTTTTTATGAAAATTTTAGTAGGTCAGTTGGTTAATTATTTTAATTTTCATTTTATTAATAAGATGCAAGTTTCCCATCCTACCATGCCTCATAAAAAAGGGGACCTTTTCGACTAATAAATTCGTAGAAAATTTTAATTTTATTTTACAAATTTCATACTGAAAATAAACAGTGGAAGAAAAGTTTCCGTGGATTTTGAGATTTTTCTTAAAAAAAAATTTCGTGAATTTTGAGATTTCTTTTCATGGATTCACACTAATAGTTAGATATGAGTTCTTGTGAATTTACAGGAAAATGCAAATAAAATTTTCATGTTCATTCCGCAATAAGACTTTAGATAACAACAATAATAACCTATATTCAATATGATCTTATAAATAAGATCTGCAAATAGAAAATATACGTAGAGCTTATATTGTCCTACTAAATAGAAAGATTATTTTTTTAATATCCCACGCACAGAATACCTTTAAAAAAGGACAACTCATTAACTTGAACTAATCAACGCATTAAAAGAAATGTTTTTAAAAAATTATAATATAAGTTTTCATATAGTAACACGTTATCTTCTTGGAATTTCAATATGCCATTTTTATTATAACGTGCATCCATATATATATATTAAAACTAAATCAAACTTTTGTTAATTACGTGTTTGAAACCTTATGATTCACTTTATCATCAAGAAGTCAATATTTCTTCAAGATAATGGTGACATATGAGGAATGTTTTTCTTTTGTTATTTTCCATTTTTTTCTAGTAAGTTTAATTTGTTTATAAGTTTTTTCATAAATATATTTGATAGACCATGTGGAATTATTTTTTATAAGATAAAACCAAGAATACGGAAATATTTATCATAAAAAAATAAATTAAAATCAATGAATAAAGTTACCCGATATCTATGACGATGACAAATAACCTATACCTCATAAAATTAATCGAAATGTATATATACAAGGTGGCTCATATACCACAATTTATCAAAAGAAATAATATCTACCATAAAAAGTAGTCAAGTTATTTAAAACTCCATTGTTTATCTTGGGTTGCTGACACTTTTAATCTTTTAATTATTGATAAATTATGATTTTAGTCTATATGGTATTGGATTCAGGACATTAAACATTTAGTTAATTGAACTATGCATTTTTGATTCATTTGTTTGTCAATATTTTACGAATTTAAGAGGCATCTGATATCATTGACACATGAGTGAATTATTATATTGTTTAATGACATTTTCAAGTAAATTATTTTTACTAATTTGTATTTTCATTTTGTATAATCATTCAATACGTGAAATACACTAATCTCACGCATTCAAATTAGCATTGCATAGGGTTTAAAGAAGTAATTTTTCCATGTCATGAATTTCTACATTTCCAAAGTTCAAATACAAAATCTTTAATTAACAAAATTTCATTCATCTCGCTATATTCCTTCGTGATTTTTTTACAACTCGTAATAACCCCCTACCCCACCCCCAAAAAAGGAATAAAGAGGGATAAAAGAGTTATAAAGAAGAAATGAAGAACCTCTAAAAGTAACAATCAGTGAGTAGAGATAAAATAACATGGCTGCTAAGTCACATGGGAATATCAAATATGCAGAATTTGATGGAGACATTGTTGCATCCAAAAGTATTAAAAATAAGAAAGGGACACAAACCTCCTTTTACAAATATTTTTTAAAAAAAACACCACTTGATATTTGATATCAGTTTCAAAACTTTAATTAATCTGAAATCATCTTTGCATAAACCTCACTAAAAAGGAAAAAATGCTCGTTACCAATCCATGATTGTGTTTACTCTCAAGAATAGAACTCAAAACCTCTAAGTAAGGGTGAAGAAATTCAATACATCTGGCCACGATCCAAAATAATTTTTTTTTTTTTATCGTGGAATGAATAAGATCTCTCCAATCTTAATCAAATTAGTTCTAACTTCATGGAAATTTTGTTACGTTTACCTATAATTTTAAAGAAAAATTCACAAGAACTTATATCTAACTATTATAATGGGAAAATCACGAAAAAATTTCAAGAATCGAAAATATTTTCCACGATCCAATTCTAATCGAAAAAATATTTTTTAAAAATCAAATTTTACCGAGTATTTACTCGTGGAAAGTGTTCATTTTTTTTTTTTAATAAGGCGTAAGTTGAAGGGGAAATGGAGAAGTCATTGTAAGGTGTGGAAACAAACCCACACCAACAAAATAAAAAAATTAAATAGTTAATCAACTGATCTATTTAAATTTTCGTTTTAAAAAAATATAATTTCTAATATTGCATGAGTTAATTACACTAATATTTTTCTAATTTTGTAGATTCTATGTGGGGAAAATGGTGAAGAAATTTCATATAAATATTATGGGCCATCAAGAGTATGTATATACATGTGAGGAATAAAAAAAGGAAAATAAAAATAATAATATTATTTGAAAAGTCACTTCTTATCTCTGTGAGTACAAGTGCTTTGTTTCTATATTGAAAAAAATAAAAAAAAATGGAATGGAATGTTTCAATAAAGACACACTATGAACTCACTTTTGCATAAGTCAATAGGTTTAGAACGGCAAGTTTTGTCATTTTGGTATTTGATGTCTACTGATTCAATTAATTTAGATTTACGTTATAGTAAGTCCATTAAGAGAGTGAAACGCTTCTAATCAAAATATTCTCCAATCACAAGGCTCATACTTGCCAAAGATGAAACTAAGATTTAATTTTTTTTGAGTTTTGAATATGCTACAAAAATTCATATTGCTCAGTTCGTAATTAAAATATAATTCATTCGTTTCATATTACTTGACTCATGTTGATTTGACACACGCCTTAAGAAAACTTTAATTAGAGGTAAATTTGTCAACCATATAATCCCTTCGTTTCATAACTCTTTTGATTTGCTAAAATGGACAAGTAAAATGAAACATCTATTTTTGATATATGAGTCAAGTAAAATGAAACAGATGAAATATAAAGAATTTCCAAATATATATATACACAAAATCTAATTAAGCAAAAGTTATTAGATACGTCTGAACCTATACCGAATATTATAGCCTTGCCTCTAATATTCGAGACATCTAATTAAGGGAGGAAAGAATCTCAACTATTCCACGGCAGTAATGAAAGATCCATTTAATATCATCTATTATCACATGATTTATTTGATCTTTCCAAACCAAATTTTGTTATATAATTTTTGAATTGGTCTGATGGTATTAAGCTATAAATTATATTTAATGATCTAAGAATTTTGGTATAATTAATTCATGCAATAAATTCTATTGATTAAAATAATAACCAATAAAAATATTCTCACATTGTAAGTTTTTAGGTTTAATATGAGAAATGATGAAGAAATTTCATACAGATCATTATGAGTCATTACCAGTATACTTCTGACCAAAAGTGAATAAAAAGTCTTATTTTAATTTAATAAATAAAGGCTAAAGTTAGGTGGCCTGGAAAAAAATTAAATTTGAATCTGATTATTATTTTGTAGTTATGAAATCCATGTAGAACTTGGTCTCCAAGCCATCTCAAATCAATTTCCCACAATTTATATTATTTTTATTAATTTTTTTTCCACACGGTTCGGAGTCCGCATTGGAGCCCTGACTAAATTCAGGTCGCACTTTGCATGGCCTATTCGGGGGTGGTGCCACCACCAGAATTTTCTCCATACACAGAGCTCGAACTCGAAATCTCTAGTTAATGATAAAGCAGTCCCACCACTGCATCACAACTCATTGATTTAAAATCATATTTTCAAATGATAGTAGTGTCTATTTATGTATTATGTATTGTTAATAGATGAATGAAAATGAAAACTTTAACAAATTCCCAATAATTATATGATTTTATTTTGAGACATTCAAATTATAAACATGATCCTATTTTTATAGAACCTTCATAATTTTAATATTTCAAATTTAAATTTTTGAATGTGTTGTCTTTGCTACTTTAAACAAACTTTTAAATTAATTTTTTTTTTTAACTATTAATAATATAGTATATAAGTCAAATATAGTATTTTAATTTTGCGTCCAATCAAATAGCAATGCTTATAGATTTGAGTCCGACGCTTACCTTTGGGTAGAAATGGCACTAGCATTTCTACCCAAAACATAAAATATATTTAGTTCTTAAAAATTATTTACAATATAGCGTTTTGCCAAACATAAAATCACTCCTATTATCATTGTTGGGTGTTTCTTCGTCTTCAGATGAAATACGAAAGTCTAAATTCGTATTAAAGGTCTGAACTTTAGTTAGAAGTTTGAACTGTCAAAATTGAAACTTCAGACTCGAGGTATAAATTTGAACTATATTCGAACGAACTTGAGTTATGAAGTTAGGCTTTTGTAGTTCAATTCTCAGATTGATCGAGGCAACTTATCTTTAACAACTTTATAAATTTTGACTTTTATTTAACCGCTTTTTGTGCAATGTTTATCTATTGGGCTCAATCACATAGTTGGCCCAAAGAAAGAACATGCCATTTGGGCTCAATCTCATAGTTGACACAAAGAAAGAACAGGCCCATTGGGCTCAATCACATAGTTGTCCAAGACCATGCATATAGCCCAATTAAAGCCCAAATTCCATGATTAAGAACAGTGATTCCACAATAGATTGGAACCCAGCCTAACCAAATTTCAATTTTTTCCCCAATAACGAAATACTTTTGTTTGTTATTTTAATTATTGAATTTTAGATTTTTTTTTTTTAAATAATGGATTATTTTTTTTTCCTAACAGATATTCGAGTAAGATCTGAGTAATCATGAATCTTATATGATGAATATGTCGAGAAATTGTCGTTAAAAAAAAACTAGATAAAAAAAAAATCAGAATCATTCGGCGAGTTATATCAACAGAAAATATATGGTCTTGTTTCCACTTTTACTGTCATTCTCGATACAATTATTAAATATTAAAATTTTCGTTATTTTAAATTGTTTATCTCCGTCACTTACAGTTATTTATCATTTTCCATAAATTGACTTGATTATACCCAAAACATTTTCAAAAACTCTTTTTCAGTTTTCAAAATATCACATAGCAAACACTATTCTGGGGCGTGACACTAGCCGTCTGTTTGAATTGACTTATTTTATGTACTTTTAAGCATTTTTATAGCATTCGAGATTTGACTATAAACCCATCCAAACAGACCCAGGTGTGGATGTAGAAAATATATTGCCAGACCATTGATTCTTTAAAGTGATTGAGTTGGAGTCCATTCAAAAGAAGACTTATTGACTTGACACCACAAGGACCAAGACTCTACTCCCAAATGCTTCTTTTGTCTAGGTCAATAGTAGCTTAAATTTTTTTATAACCAGCTTGCACGCACTTCAACTAAATTCACGAGATATCTACCACCTCCACTAGCAACATGTACCAAGTAATTATGTTCATCAATATTAGGAACGGTGGAAAGAAATCATCGACTATTTTTGTCCCCACTGAATCTGAACCTGAAACCTCATAATTCTCAACCATGACCAGGCTACAATATTGGCTTAATTTTTTCCAAATACTATGCCTATAAATGACAAGAGATGTTCCTTCCTACTTCATTCACAAACAAGCAAATATGGAGAACAATTCACCTCAACTTATCTTTCTCATGTTGTTATCTCAACTTTTGTATTTCACTTGCATAAACCATCACTTTGTTTCCTCTTCTATCACCTCTTGCATTGAAACAGAGAAAAATGCACTTCTAAACCTTAAAGAAAATCTCACAGATCCTTCAGGCAAGCTATCTTCTTGGATTGATCAACAAGATTGTTGCCAATGGCTTGGTGTAACATGTAACAACAAGACCGGACACGTCGTAAAGATTGATCTTAGGAACAAATACTCAACAGAACATGAATTGAGAGGTGTGATTAATCCATCTTTACTTAAGTTACCACAATTGAGATACTTAGACTTAAGCATGAACAATTTTGAAGGAATCAAAGTACCTGAATTCATCGGTCGCCTTAAAGAACTAAGGTATCTCAATCTATCTGGTGCATCTTTTACTGGTTTAGTCTCTTCATTCCTTAAAAACCTCTCAAATTTGCAAGTTCTTGATTTAGGACGCTTAGATCTTAGTAAAGATACTAATTCTTGGCTTCAAATAATCAATGATCATGTTCCTTCTCTGTTGGAGTTGCATTTGCCTCGATGTCAACTTTTAAACATTCCATCCTCTTTTCCATATCTAAATCTTACTTCCCTATTGGTACTTGATCTTTCCAACAATGCTTTTAGTTCAAGTACATTCCCTCAATGGATATTCAAACTTAGTAGCCTTGTGTATCTTGACTTAAGCTCCAACAGTATCTATAGTGAACTGCCTGATGAGTTTGCTAAGCTCACTTTCCTTGAACATCTTGATCTGTCTTTGAACAACGGTATCAACGGGACACTCAAGAGGAGCTTAGGAAAGCTATGTAATTTGAAGAGTTTAATCCTGTCTTACAACAACATCAGTGGAGACATAATCGAGTTCATCGATGCGTTATCTGAATGCCAAAGCAATAGCTTGGAGACATTGGAGTTGAAATTCAATGAATTGACAGGAAATCTACCTGATGCATTAGGCAACTTGAGGAAGTTGAAAAATCTTCAATTGAGGGATAACTCACTGACAGGCACAATACCTGAAAGTATAGGGAACTTATCATCCTTGGAGACATTTTACCTCACATCTAACAAAATGAGTGGGAACATCACCATGAATATCGGGCAGCTCATGTCGTTGGTCTCGTTGGATATCTCGGAGAATATGTGGGATGGTATTGTCACTGAATCTCATTTGATGAATCTTTCCAACTTGCAAGAGTTTTCAGTTGGGATGAAACTTAGTAATAATATTACCTTGGCATTCGGTATCAGCCCAAATTGGAATCCTTCATTCAGGCTGACATCCTTGACTGTTCAGTCATGCCAATTAGGCCCTGAATTCCCACATTGGCTGAAGGATCAGAATGAGCTCACCAGCCTAATACTCAATACCGCGGGGATTTCTGATGCGGTACCTGATTGGTTTGTAGAGTTGGATTTGAAGCTTGATAATCTAGACATGGCTTACAACAACTTGACAGGGAAAGTTCCAAACAAATTCAAGTTCAACTTTCAAGCCAATGTGGAATTAAGCACTAATCGCTTCGAGGGACCTCTCCCACTATGGTCTTCTAATGTTTCAACATTGTATCTGAGGGATAACTTGTTTTCAGGACCTATTCCTCTCAACATTTATGAAGCACTTCCCAATATAGGAGACTTGGACATCTCCATGAACAATCTAAATGGCACAATTCCCTTATACATGGGTGATATGAATCAGTTAACTACCTTAGCCCTAGATAACAACCAACTTATAGGACAAGTTCCTGACTTCTGGGGTAAGTTACCATATCTTTACTGGATAGATATGTCAGAGAATCGCCTATCCGGACAAATTCCACACTCACTAGGCTCTCTTGCAAGTCTGATGTTCTTAAGACTCTCGGGCAACAATCTCTCTGGAGAACTGCCTTTGAGTTTGAGAAATTGCACGAAAATGATCAACATTGATCTTAGTAACAATCAGTTGTCAGGGCTAATGCCAGCTTGGTTAGGGGAAACAATGAGATCACTGTTAATCCTTAGTGTAAGGAACAACAGGTTTTTCGGTCACATTCCTTTAAAAATCTGTAGCCTTTCAGGTCTTCACATACTAGACCTTTCAGGAAATAACTTATCCGGTTCTGTCCCGTCCTGTTTTGGAAACTTGGAAGGGTTCAAGCTTGAGCTAACTGATGTAGAAGCTAAACAATATCAAGGTACATTGAAGCTTGAGGCAAAAGGAAGAACACTTTCTTATGATAGAATCCTTTATCTAGTAAACAGTATCGACCTCTCGAGCAACGGTCTGTCTGGTGAAATCCCGGAAGAGTTAACAAACTTACACAAACTTGGAACCTTGAACTTGTCTATGAACCATTTGACAGGACACATACCAACAGATATCGGCAAGTTACGTTGGGTTGAAACGTTAAATCTTTCAATAAATCAGTTGTCAGGTACTATCCCACCAAGCTTAGCTACATTAGACTTTTTGAGTCATTTGAACTTGTCATACAATAAGTTGACAGGAAGAATTCCTACTAGTACTCAGTTTCAAACCAAAGTTGATCCAACAATTTTTCAAGGAAATGTTGCACTTTGTGGTCCTCCTTTGGAACAATGTGTTGGTGACAGGACTACGACGACGACAACATCACAAAGTGGAGGAAATGATGAAGGAGAAACAGATGATGAAGATAAACTTGAGAAAGTATGGTTCTTTGCTGTTGTTGGTTTGGGATATATAGTTGGCTTTTGGGCATTTTTTGGCAGTTTGATCTTCAAGAAAAGATGGAGAATTGCTTATTGCAGATTCATTGAGAGGTGTATTTTGGAGTTCTATGAAATGTCTTGTAGTTTTGTGAAAAAAATGTTAGGAGTCTAATAAGCAATGTTGCTCGGACTCTTCAAAAATGTCTAGGGGTGTGTGTGAGATCCTCCAAATATAGTGTATTTTGAAGGATCTGACACGGGTGCGGTAACATTTTTAGAGAGTCCAAGCAACTTAGCTAATAAGTGGAGCTATAGGAGTTTGTCTCTGCAATTCTGTTATATGTTATGTTTTAGTTTCATTATAGCACATATTACTACTTTTTCTATATGTAAAATAATGCTACCTAAGTATTGACACTTGGAGAAATGCCAGTGTTTTGGGTAGAGTTACGACAGGTGAAGAGTGGTCAGTTGAACACTTTCACGTAGGTCAAAATAATACTTCTTATATATGTATACATGTTCACAAGACTATTGTAGTACATATAATTAGGAAGTTTAAATAGAATCTAAGACTCTTCTTGTACTTTGCATGCTTCTACTTGTATAAATAGACCACATCCTTTGTGAAATATGGAGTAAATAGTACTAGTACAATTTCAATATATCACGAGTAATTAAGCGAAAGAATAATAGGCAATAATCATCGTAAATTAGTGGATATATTCACAAGCAAAATATCAAAAGTTCACGTTTCAATTAGTTACGAATCAGAAGTGCTAATAACCCTTAATATGGTTATTTTTATGGCAAAGTAAATAAGTAGACACGTATAGAACGTCATGCAGGATCTATATGTTTGCTTGTTTAACTTTATACAAATTCAATTGCATACTTATATATACTCAAAATTGGAACTGTTGATGCCAAATTAAACGATATATTTATGTATTATGCCTCTAGATTATAACGGAGTATATAATTGAAATTTTTTTTCTTTGTCCTACCTTTTAGTGAACCAATTGCACCATATACACGTTTCCATCATACATAAGGAAGGTTGCAGCAATCATTGCATAAAAGCCACAGAACTTTTTAATCAGCACAACAAACAAAAACAGGCATATCATGTGCACAACAACAAAACAACAAAACAACACCAATCCTTACGTTAATAAATAGGTTTAAAATAGTCGTTAAAGTACGCCAACATATATTTAAATTTGTATAAAGTTGAACAAGTATATCTATGTGTTTCTGTGATATAATACATATAGAATTGTCACGTATAACTCATATATCTACTTGTTCAACTTAGAATAAATATAAATATCTATTTATGCACACTTATAGTTGGATGACATAAATTTTCCTAATATTTATGAAATCTCACGTTAAATTTTCTCGTAAATACTAGATATTCTTCTCATTTGTTCTAGCCTTTGATATAAAATTACTTTGGTACCTATTTCTAGTAGAAAGTGGCTAAGGTACGAGTCAGTACGTTAATTTTGATTCGACTTAACCCAATAATTTTGATTCAAACTTGTAACTTATAATAAAAAATTCATTAAATATATACAAATTATTAATTTCAAATTTATAAACTTTAAATTTTAACTCTACCTCTAAAAGTAACACATATATCATAAAATTAATCGAAATAGGTAAAAACTTTGAGACAAACAAAGAAAGGAAATCATGAATCATGTGCACGACACTGCAACAGCAAATCTAATCGTTACGTTAACAAAATCATAATTGACACCATGTTTAAGAAAGTGAAAAAAAAACATTGACACTATATTTAAAACAGTGAAAAAAATACAATCTTTATACACCCCATTATCCTCATTTTTTCTACAAGTTCATAAAAATATCCACCAAGAAAATGTTAAATCTCATTTGGGTTTTTGTTGTTCTTGGTTTATTTTTCATTTCTGGTAGTTTTTCTGTAAACCCAAATGCACAAAAACAATTAGACAGAGTTTCTAAGCTTCCTGGTCAAGGGTTTAATGTGAACTTTGCACATTATTCTGGTTATGTTACTGTAAATAAGGAATCTGAAAGAGCTCTTTTTTATTGGTTTTTTGAAGCTGTTGATGATCCATCTTCAAAGCCTCTTGTTCTTTGGCTCAATGGAGGTTTGCAGCTCATCCCAAAGTTTAAATCTTTCTTTTGTTTGTTTGCATTGTATCTTAAGTTTGACTGTGCACGTAGTTTAAGAAATAAAGATAGATTTTTGAATGTTGTGGTCTTAAATTTGTCACATGGAATGTTGGAATTGTAAAAAGACAATCTTTTTGGGACATATTGAAAAGTAAGGTAAGACACTTAAATTGGGACGGAGCGGTATATTTTCTTGTTCTCTTTTAGCTTGTGTTAGGTTGGTTTTTGTTGTTTTGTTTGATTCTTTTGTTGTATATAGGAAAAATTGAAGAGCAGTACTGAAATTATGTTGAAGAAAGAGGGGATTTTGTTGAAAAAATATAATGTGCTAATAGGATGATAAAGAATTCGTTTTTCGGTTATATATATCTTGTTTATTAGAGTGGGTTAGAGTCCCGCATTGGTTTGGGAATAGACAAGTGATTTGCTAGCTTTTAGGGTTGAGTTAGGTTCAAGTCCTATATCTTTACATGGTATCAGGGGCTCCTGGTCCATGCTTCAATTAGGCCTGAGCATGAAGGGAGTGTTCGAGTGGGTTAGAGTCCTACATTGGTTGGGGGAATGGAATGGTGGTTGTTTATATGGACTTGGATTATCCTTCCATGAAGAGTTAGATTTTGAGTTTGAGTAGGCTCAGTTGTTATATCTTTACAATTGCACTCTAGTTACATTTTCTTATTCTCCTTTGGCTTGTGTTTTGTTGGTTTTTGTTGTTTTGTTTGATTCTTTTGTCGTATCTAACAAAAATTGAAGACAGAGGCAAAGCCAAGATTAAGAGTTTAGGGGTTCTAAATTTCGTTAATAACCATCAATTAATGTTGTTAGGTGTTCACAAATTAATATACATATATATTTAATTAATTTTCTAGTACAAATATAGGGTCTACATAAAAGCTACTAGGTTTGTCCGAACCCATGAACCCCCACCTAGCTCCGCCTCTGATTGAAGAGCAATGGTGAAACTAGGCTGAAGAAAGAGGGGATTTTGTTGAAAAATTATACATGCGTTAATAGGACAATAAAGAATTTGTTTTTCGGTTATATATAAGCTGATGAATCTTCTTGACATGAGAGAAAATTCTAGTGAAGTGACAAAGGGGTTAAAAGATTGCACATTATGCCCTTTCTTTGTTTGATTACATTTTCTTGTTCTCTTTGAGCTTGTCTTTGTTTAATTGTTTTATTGTATATAACAAAAATTAAAGAGTAGTGGCAGAACTAGGTTGAAAAATAGTAATGTGCAAATAGGACAATAAATAATTCGTTTTTCGGTTATATATAAGCTGTTGAATCCTCTTGACATAAGAGAAAATTCTAGTGAAGTGGCAAAGGGGATAAAAGATTGCTACTTCTGAATCCCCTTATGAAAATTCCTGGCTTTGTCAGTGTTGAAGAGTCATCAATTCCCATATGGTTGAAGTTGGATGATCATTTTCCTCCAATAAAATGGTTGTTCAATGTGGTTGATTGTGCCAATGATTTGTTTATTACTGATTATGGGTTCTTACAGGTCCAGGATGTTCGTCGATTGCCTTTGGGTTAGCTGAGGAACTTGGACCCTTTCATATTGAGAAAGACGGCAAGACACTCTATTGGAATCCTTACTCTTGGAACTTAGGTATGTTTCATAATGCCCCATCTTTTTTCTATAAAAACTTATTCTACCGTTGAGGGATTTTACCTTTCTAAGCATGCTCGTCATAAATATCATATTTATGAGATGTATAATATATGCTTATACATTCATGAGCCCACTTCATGGGATTCACTTTAGTGTGTCCAACCTTAAGAAGAAAACTTTAGCAGTGTCAAAACATAGAATGTAAGTGATGGGCAAACTTTATAGTTGTTCTTAGATTTCACATGTGATTGTAAATGGTTCAAAACGAATTTCGTTTTGGAGAGGAAGGTTAAATTACGTCACTGGAGAATCAAGGCTTATTGTTTTTGCTCTGGTATCTTACCGATTGATGTGATACCAAAGAGATTGTTGCTGTGGCTACATTTGATTGTTGTAATGGTTTTTCTTTTTTGTAAATTGTAAGGGAAAGGACTAATATCTTTCTTGGGGGGAGGAGGGGGCGACCGAGTATCAACTTCTTTTAGCTAGTACTGCGGTCTATACAATTGTCTTCTTGTTGGTGTTCAAAGATGGATTTTACTCTTATTGTATCGGGAAAATGATGTCATTAGGCATTGATGGAGCATGGTTTCACTTTCTAGTCAGATTAGTTTATGTATGGATTCTTTGACCCAGTTTTACCTTGCCTGACTTAAGTAGTTATAGGAAGCCAGTGTTTCTTCACCAGATATTCCATGTTTACTCGACAATTTTACCCCGAGGCACATTGCTTCTGAAGTATGTATACATTTGGTCTTTGGACATAATTCTCTGAAGCATTGTTTTAGGAACTTATCAGGATGGAGTCTGACTCAGTTATCTGTTTCTGCAGCTGCAAACGTGTTATTTCTCGACTCGCCTGTTGGAGTTGGTTATTCCTATTCAAACACTTCATCTGATCATCTCAACAATGGTGATGCTCGGACAGGTAGTCATATGACCTTTTGAGTTCTTTTCTTTAGGTTATTGTCTGTATATATCTGTAAATGTGTATTAAATTTTCTTCAATTGTTGTTGTTGCATTACAGCTGCGGACTCCCTTGTATTTTTACTGAAGTGGCTTGAACGATTTCCAGAATATAAAGGGAGAGAATTTTATATTTCAGGAGAGAGCTATGCTGGTAATATTATTTTTCTAATCTACTTGTGAGATTTAGGTTTCCAACATTTACTGGTTAGCTGTATCCAGTGCAATATGATTAGATCCCTTAGTCAATTGATGGTGACCAAATATATTGGGTGCATTGTTGATAAGTAGCTGGTCATCAAGATGAAATTACATGTCTATTTATGCTTATGGAGGAAATCCATAAGCATTCCAGGAATTCTATTGTTTTTGTATATTTATTACATAGATGGAGTCATAAAGATCCTTTACTGCCTTACAACTCACTAATTGATGTCATTTGCTCGATGCTCTAATTGACAGTACATATTCATGCCCTCTGGTTTGTCTCAAACAGAGAAAATTGAAGTTGACAATTTAAAAGGAAAAAGGAAGCAAGAGGACTTCTGGAGTATCATGTCATTTCACTTGATATACTAGTTGATATTCTCCCTCTTTCTGTATAAGCATTCCTTTGAGTTGATTAATTTCAAGTTGTCTGTTGACAATTCACCATACAGCCTCTAATCTTATTCTAGGCATTGAATTATTGTTGCCTATTGTCTGTTTTCGAGAAAGATCTTTCTTCATATGATTTATTTCTAATATTTAAAGATGTTTGAATGTCAGCAATTATCTAGCCTCTCAACATTTGATAGGATTTATGCAAGCAACAATTGTGGAGGTCAGGGATTCGGGTAGAAGACTAGTAGTAAATAGTTTCGTGTCCTGTCTCTCCTGGTAGTAGTATTAGTATTATTTTTGGTATTTTTTTCATTTCACTATTTCAGTATTTCTCATTCTTAGTTTTCTGTTACTACTTGTTGTCTCTTATATATGCCTCTATTTTCTTACTATATTGCTGTTGTTACTGCTTATGTCTTCATAAATTTTGTATTTTTGCTTTGCTTGAGTCGAGGGTTTATTGGAAATGACCTCTCTATCTGCCAAGGTAGGGGTAAGGTCTGTGTACACTCTACTTTCCCCAGATCCCACTTGTGGGACTATTCTGGGTTTGTTGCTGTTATCTTGGGTAGCTCATTCAATTACTGAAACAACTGTGGTTTACTTATTCGTGGTTGTGGACCAGGGCATTATGTTCCTCAGCTAAGTCAAGCTATTGTGAGGCACAACCATGGCTTAAAGACGCAAGTGATCAACTTAAAAGGTTTCATGGTATGCACGCTTGTTTCTCAACCCAATGCACACATACATATAAGATTATCAAAGACAAAACATTTGCATTTGTGTAGTATAGTACTAACACTAGGTAATGAACGTTGCAGGTTGGAAATGCTTTGACTGATGACTATAATGATTACTTAGGACTATTTCAATTCATGTGGTCAGCTGGAATGATTTCTGACCAAACATACAAGCAGGCGAATGATTTGTGCCACGACCAATCATATTTGAGACCCTCAGGGCAGTGTGATAAGATTCTTGATCAAGCTAATGAAGAAATCGGAAATATTGATAGCTACAGCATCTTCACTCCAGCATGCACAGCCAAGTTTAGTATACTAAACCACTTGCTCAGAAAGAGCAATGTAAGTGACTGGAACTTTTTTCCCACGTTAACTTCAGTTATAAAGTTTTAATTCTATTCACTTATAGCGTTCATTGTCTGAATAGTGAGTAAACATGATTTTTTGGAATGGTAATGGTTTGATCACCCTTTCTTCTATTACTTTCCATTTTTTTCCTGTAGGATGATTGAGATGCTATCAACATGCGACGTTTTCAGTATATACCTGTTAAATTTGATTGAAAATGTGATTCTAAACTTGGATAACATGCTGCTTCAAAATGATTGAAATTAAACTTTTGAAAAAGATTTACTTATCACTATTTTGATCACTGATAAAATTTTATGCCTTTAAATAGAGTGTAGGCCATCTCAGAAGAAGCTATGATCCATGTACAGAGCAGCACTCGAAAATCTACTTCAATCTTCCTGAAGTTCAGAATGCTCTTCATGTTCATAAGAGAAACTCATCATTCAAATGGGTAACTTGCAGGTATTTTCATTTCTCTTCCAACACCTGCTCACTGAAAAAAGCAGCAACCTCGCTGTTTCTTCTCTTCTTCAGCAGCAAGTTACACTTCCGTTTGATTTTCTCTCTTTTTCTTTCATTGCTGTCCCCATACATACCAAAATAAAAACTACAGGATAAGAACGGTAAATGAACGGGCAACCAAGTGTGCGGCCTAGTGGTCAATGAAATGGGTTGAGAACCATGGGGTCTCAGGTTCAAGTCCCAACAGAGATAAAAACACTAGGTGATTTCTTCCCATCTAACCAAGCTCTGGTGGATACATGTGCTGGTGGGACTTGGGAGTTAGCAGGTACCTCGTGGTATTAGTTGAGGAGTGTGCAAGTTGACCGGGCACCATGGTTATAAAAAAAAGAAGTGTAAATGGATGATGGTTGGTTTGAAATGTTGAGGGCTGCTTCCCTTCTAAAAGCAAGGAAAAACTAAAAGTCCATGGGGGTTTACAGATGTTGAAGGGGATCTCATGCAATGTCTTTATTATTTATGAGTCAAAATGGAAAATGCATTATTGTGTAGGTTAATCGAATCAGTGAGCTAGCCCCTTTTGTCTTTCAATTGCACATGTCATATACTAGGTAGGAGCTATGTATTTACTCATTTTCCCTACTTGCAGTGAAGAAGTATCCAGCGGTTGGAAGGATTCTCCCAAGTCAGTGCTGGATGTCTATCGTGAATTGATAAAGTCAGGCCTTCGTATTTGGGTTTTTAGGTATGCTTTTATCCTAATGCTAAGCTTTTCCTTCTCTTCTCACATTGACTTGATAAGTTAGCAAGCATTGCGATTTTGGGATGTAAAAAATAAGTCAGTGAATGCTAGTATTCGTTTTATTTCAAGCAGAATTGTACGCAACATTCACAATTCTGATGGTATTCATTTAAGTTAGTGTTGAACCTGCCTAACAAACTACAACATTCTCTATATGCCAATTATTGTTCATCCGATTGTTTAATAACCTACTATTTTGAGAAAGAGAGAGGAAACTTTGAAACTCCAAATAGTTTGTTAAACTAGTATTACAAAAAAAGTTGATAAGAAGTTATGTTGAGGATGTTAAGGGGGTGAAGTATGATAAGAAAGTTAAACTTGGTTTCAATTGAAACATAGAATCTAAAAGCTTTGTTATATACTCAAGACTGCTTGCAGACATCATTGCGCGAACCTCAAAACGTTTTTTCAGCATATTATAGACACTTTTACCACTAATGTGAGCTGACAAAATGCTGATATCGCGAGGAATGTTTGTTTGTTTAATTTTATGGCAGTGGTGACACAGATGCTGTGATCCCAGTTACATCAACCCGTTACAGCATAGATGCTCTAAAATTGCCAACTGTTGCTCCTTGGCGCGCTTGGTATGATGATGGACAGGTATTTTCATTGCTCAATTTTGTCGTCTTTCATGAAGTACCTCAAATTCAATATGTCTATTGCTCTGCAATTGCTTATTTCTTGATTTAGTATCAATTCTGATCACGTGAAACTACTATCATACCATTAATGCGTTAAACAGGTTGGAGGATGGATTCAGGAGTACAAAGGGCTGACATTTGTTACAGTAAGAGGCGCCGGACATGAAGTTGCTCTGCATAGACCGAAACAAGCTCTCACTCTCATCAAGTCGTTCTTAGCAGGAACATCTATGCCTAGTTTGGAACTAATTAGTGACTCTTAGTTCTGTTTTTCTCTTTCTTTTTCCAAGCTGATGCTTGTTTATCTTTAGCTTGTGATCTTTTTATAAAACTCGATGCCACACTTATGAGTTGTAAGATTTTATCATCTAAAGCAAGTATGAAATGGAACCAAAGTTATGTGGCATTTATATGATTTGAGAATGAATTCTACTTATCTTGCCATCCCTATGTTTGTGCTTCATGAATTTCAGTACTTGTAAATCAGATAGAATTTCTGGATTGGCTGAGAGTGAAAAGTTTTTAGTGGTGGATGCCTCAAGGGAAGGGTTTTCTTTTTACTTGTTTGATAGGAAGATGGTAAAAAAGGGAGCCCGGTGCACTAAGCTCCCACTACGTACATGGTTCGAGGAAGCTAAGGATCGGATCACATGAGTTTATTGTACGCAATCCAAGGACGAGGTTGTTTCAACAGCTTTTGTATAAGCTTAAACAGAACACAAATACTGTCTGGTGAAAATAAGGTCAACAATATCAAGAGATCACTACACCTTGTTTGGATGGTGATTACTTATCGTTTCATAATGTATCGTATTATTTTGATGAATACAATGTTTGAATCGATTGTATTGTTTCTCATCATTATATAATGTCATGAATCAATCATTTGAAGGATAAAACCTAGAAGAAAAGTAAGGTATGAGTAGAAAAAGACTAATACGTAGATAGTAAGCAATAACAAAACGAGAAGAAAAATAAGATAACGGCACGATCACACCTACACCTTGTTTGGATAGTTATTACTCGTTGTATTGTATTGTTAGTTTAAATAACATGTTTGTTTTGTTTGTTGCTCAACAAAAATAGTCTATACAATGTTATATCCATTAAAACAACCGATATGAAATATTACGAAGCAATATGTAACAACCATACGATTCGAACGATACAATAAAATTTAAATAACAAATCGCCCCTCCTCTCATGTTAAGTGTAACATTTTTGCAGCAATATAGTCTCTTGTTCAACTGCTGATGAAAACTTGAGCCTCACATCTCCACAATAAATATTCAGATATTCAGATTTATATTTGCACTTTAACTCCACTGTGAAAACTCCACATCCACTTGTCATATTTTCATTAGTCATAGTATAAATATCATAATAATCAACTACCTTGACTGGAAAATCACCAAAAGTCACTTGCATTGATGAACGTTCTTTTTTCTGTTGACGATAAAGGCCTAACGTATTATTCGACCAGACAATATTTCTCTGATAGGAAATCGAAGCCTTCATATCTTTATACTCAACTTCATGATTGACACGATTTCGACCTCGAAATTGATAGTCAAGTTTTGAGCAGAAATGGATGAAGTAGGCCATTGGATAAAACTAATATTAGAAGATGTGATTGATTCAATAGAAAATTTGGGAAAAGACATTTCATGAGATATAATGTAAAACAACATAATACTAAAAAACAACCAATGAAAAAAGAGAAAAGTTATTGAATTTGGATAATTATTGAATAGTTGACCACAACAAGAGTTGTTAGGACAACATTCTTCATTATGGTTTTATTGTTCATGGGATGAAATATTAAGAACAATAGATGGATTGACACTTTCTTCCTTGAATGCCATTATATCGAACTCGTAGAGCTATCAATATGGGTTGATTCAGTTTAGACAATGACTTAAAAGGAGCAAAAACAAATATATAGAGTTTTCCTTTTTTTTTTTAGTTGGAAATAAGAATCCCAATCCTATTTAAGGTAAGCTTGTTTATGGCACTTTTTTTAAACAAAAATAGGAAACTTTTCCTAAAACGTATTTTTTTTATTTGGTAATAAAAAATAGTACGTAATATATATTAATACTTAATAGCTATTAAGAATCATAATTAAAATACATACTACGTTGAATATAATAAAATGTGTATTGACATTCGACTGTTAAATAATTAAAATTATTTATTTTTTTCAACATTATAATTCAAGTCGTTAACTCTTACTAAGTTTTGATTTCTTTTTTAGTTTTTATAATTTGTTTATATACCTAATAAAACTTGTTTCCTTATGTGGTCATAAAATATGTACCCAATAAATTGAACAGGTTACAAATAGATTGAATTAATAAATAAAACCGCATAATAAAAGGACTCCTAATTTAAATTGGAATGGTATTAAATCTCTCCTATTCCAAATAAAAAAACGTTATTTCTAATAAGTTTCCTTGTAATAATATATGTCTTACCTCTATATATATTTCACTTTTAATTCAAAAAAATATTTTCAAGAAAACAAACAATGGCATATCAAAGTGAAAGTATAAAGGCAATTAAGATAAGGGTGTTTAATTGGATGCAAAACATGATTAAAAATCGTGTTATTATCCATCATCACCAATTAGGATTGTCATCGAGATTCGGGTTTTTAGTTTTAAGAGTAACGAATCGAATTAGGATCGTTAGACCTCGAACTTGTGACTCTAAGAATCGTGGAGGACAATCAAAAAAGACAACTTTCAAGAAAAGTGTTCAACCTTTCAAGATTTGTGAAACTCCGGAGGAATTTGTCGAAAGTATTGATTTTGCTTTAAGGTTATCGGATTTATTCTTTAAAGACACGATTCCACATTTAGCTAACACGATTTATGATTATTTATCGAGTAGCTTTGGTAAAAATTTGAGTAATGTGGATGATGAGTTTAGCAAAATTGTTGTGGCTATAGATGTTGACATGCAAAGTGGAAGATTTGAAATCGCGTCAAAAAATTGTGATGATATTTGTAAATTTCAACTAACTGATTTGTACGAAACGCTCATTAATGATCATGATGATGACAAAGACGAATTTTGTTTACAAGTTGATGGGGTTCAAGAATCTTGTGTTGGGGTTAGTAAAAAGAGAAGAATTGATAAGCAAAAGATTTTTATACTTGAAGTAGTGTATACTTTTGATGATCGTGACGTTGAAGATATTTTGGATACTTTATTGGATTTTTTGACCAATAAAAAAGGATTTAATAATAAGATTGAGGCTTTTGATGGGAAAAACCAAGAATTCATAGAAGTGAAAAGCGGATTGAAGATTACGAAACTGAAAAAGGAGAATGTTATGAATTTTGAATTGGGAGATATATGTCCAGTTTGTTTTGAGATTTTTGAAGAAAAATCTGTTGTCGTGATTACTCCTTGTTCACATATATTTCATAGAAGTTGCATATTTATGTGGCTATCGGAAAATAACACGTGTCCTCTATGTAGAGAAGATTGTGATGTATAAGTAATTATTGATTTTCACACTTTTTGTTGAAAAAAGTGATCTTTTTGAATTCGGACTCGATAATGTTATTTGGACTATTTTGAAAAAATTATGGTGGACTAGTTTGTTAGCTTCAGAAGAAGCTCATATATGATTTTATCACTATCATAAAAAGGGAAAACTAATTTATATGTCTCCTTATAACAAACATCACCAACTTAAATATAAAATTAGCAAGAACCACAAAACTCTACACTAATCTGTCCATGCATGCTGCTATATCATTACTAGTGATTTTAAATTCATATTCCCAAATTGCAGAAAAAAATAATCCAAACTTAGGTTAATCTTTTTTTAATACATTTGGTCTAAGGCTGAAGGTTTTAGTTTTAAAAATTGATATAAATAATCGTCCATCAAAATAATAGTCATTCATACATATGTTTGTTGTATATCATTGTATAACATACATAAAACATACATTTTGACATAAATAACCGTCCATCAAAACAATAGACCTTAGTATATAGTTTTGCTTTATATCAAACATACATTTTTATGCAAAATAATATATATTAAAGGTATATCTAATTGACGAATGTAATTACTTTGACGGCCAACCAAATGTTTAAACTCAGTTGGTTGGCTACCTAAACTCTCACTTTATTGGTGAGAGTTCGATTCCCACATTGCAATCCCTTCTCGTATCCCACTTTTTTAAAAAAAATAAAAAATGTCTAATTTGACCCTTTTTCCCAATAAAAAGAAAAACCCCATTTACTAGCAAGTAGCAAGAAGACAAAAGGGTAAAAAGGAATGTTGCAACTAGTCTCCATGTCATCTTCTAACAATCACCACTAGCTCAAACTCTCAAAATCAAAATCGCAAAATTCTCCACTCCACTGCTTCACTATTTCAACTTTCCATTATCCTCTCAAAAACTCAAAAAGCTTCTCCTTTTTCTCATTTTTTTGCCTAATCTTCAAGGTAAGCGCTCAAAACTCTAATCTTGATAACTCCCAACAAACCCCATTTAGCTAAATTTTAACTTTGTTTTTTGTAAATTTTGAATCTTGATTACTTCCCACCAACCCCTTTTAGCTAAATTTTGATTTTGCTTTTTGTGAAATTTTGAATCTTGATAACCCCCCCCCCCCCCTCCAACCCCTTTTAGCTAAATTTTGATTTTGCTTTTTATGAACTTTTGAATCTTGATTACTCCACACCAACTCCTTTTAGCTAAATTTTGAGTTTTTTTTTAAATAAAGTTGGAATCTTGATGAATTGATACTGAGGTTGTCAGTTTTTCTTGAGGCCACTCTGTTTCATGGCCTCTTTGAAGTTATCCCTTTATGTAGATAGTTCTTGGGAATCCAAGAAACCTAATTGTACAGTAAAAGCTTTGAACTTTACTGATTCTAAGTGTTGGGTTCCCTCATTTTTGGGTGGTGGTGCATTTGTGGTTAGCCCATTTTGTAATTTGAAGCACATTAGAGTTTCAAGATTAGAAACTGAGGAATTAGAGACTTCTGAGTTGAGTTTAGATGGTGACGGGGTTGATGGTTATGAAGGTGAGTTAGGAAATGAGAATTTTGTTGTTACTGAAAGACCAAATCTTGGGAGGGATTCTCAGAAAGGGAAGTTTAATGTTTGGAGAAGATTTAAGAGGGTGAAGAAGGTACCGATAGACTCGAATTATAGGTCTAGTTTTAGATTGAAAGATAGGAAAAATGGAATGGAAGAAAATTCCAGGATTGCATTTGATGTAATTAGTGATGAGAATGTGATAGATAGCCAAAATGGGGTTGATTTTGATGATGAGAATATCGGGTCTGACTCGAGTTTAGATCAGTGTAATGCAATATTGAAAGAGCTCGAAAGGGGTGATGATGGGAAAGCGTTGAGTTTTTCCCGATGGATGAGGAAAAATGGGAAGTTAAAGCAAAATGTTACTGCCTATAATTTGATACTCCGTGTCTTGGGGAGAAGAGGCGATTGGGATGGGGCAGAGGGAATGATTAAGGAAATGAGTATGGAGTCAGGTTGTAAGCTTACATATCAAGTTTTCAATACCCTTATTTATGCTTGTCATAAAAAAGGGCTCGTGGAGTTGGGTGCTAAGTGGTTTCACATGATGTTGGAAAATGGAGTTCAGCCAAATATAGCGACTTTTGGGATGCTAATGGCTCTCTATCAGAAAGGATGGCATGTTGAGGAAGCAGAATTTGCATTTTCAATGATGAGGAATCTCAAAATTATGTGCCAGTCTGCATATTCCTCTATGTTGACGATATATACGCGAATGAGATTGTATGATAAAGCAGAAGAAATCATTGGCTTTTTGAGGAAAGATGAAGTAATTCTGAATCTAGAGAATTGGTTGGTTCTGCTTAATGCTTACTGTCAACAAGGCAAGTTACTGCAGGCTGAGCAGGTCTTAGCTTCCATGAACCAAGCTGGTTTTTCGCCAAATATAGTTGCATATAACACATTGATCACTGGATATGGGAAGATTTCCAGCATGCGGGGTGCACAACGCTTGTTTGGTGACCTTAAAAGGGTTGGAGTAGAGCCTGATGAAACAACTTACAGGTCTATGATAGAAGGGTGGGGTCGGGCAGACAATTATGAGGAAGCAAATAGATACTATGCGGAACTGAAAAGACTTGGACACCAGCCAAACTCGTCTAATTTGTACACAATGCTAAATTTACAAGTCAAGTATGGAGACGAAGAGGATGTTGTTAGAACTATTGAGGAAATGATGCACACTGGCGGCGAAAAGTCAACCATCCTTGGCATTCTTTTGCAAGCATATGAGAAGCTTGAACTCATTCATGAAGTTCCTTCAATTTTGAGAGGTTCTTTATATGATCATGTTTTGAGAAACCAGATATCTTGTTCAAGTCTGGTGATGGCTTATGTGAAATACAGCATGATAGATGATGCGTTAAAAGTCTTATGGGAAAAGCAGTGGAAGGATGCTTTATTTGAGGACAACTTGTACCATTTGTTAATTTGCTCGTGCAAAGATTTCGGGCATCCAGAGAATGCTGTGAAAGTGTTCACTTGTATGCCAAAATCTGATAAGCCTAACTTACATATAATATGCACTATGATAGACATTTACAGTACAAACAACGATTTTGCTGAAGCTGAAAAGCTTTATCTCATGTTGAAAAATTCAAATGTCAAATTGGACACAATAACTTTCAGTGTTGTGGTAAGGATGTATATGAAATCTGGAGCCTTAGAAGAAGCCTGCTCTGTATTGGATGATATGGAAAAACAAAAAAACATTGTTCCAGATACATATTTGCTCCGTGATATGCTCCGGATCTACCAGCGATGTGACAAGAAGGACAAATTGGCAGATCTTTACTACAAACTTGTGAAAAGAGGAGTCATCTGGGATCAGGAAATGTACAGCTGTGTCATAAACTGCTGTGCCCGTGCACTGCCAGTTGATGAGCTTTCGAGGCTTTTTGATGAGATGCTTAAACGTGGATTCTTACCTAATACAGTCACGTTCAATGTCATGCTTGACGTATATGGGAAATCCAGACTCTTCAAAAGAGCAAGAGAGGTTTTTTCAATGGCTAAAAAGTGTGGTTTGGCTGATGTTATCTCTTACAACACTCTCATAGCTGCATATGGGAGAAGCAAAGACTTAAAGAATATGTCATCAACTGTCAAGAAAATGCACTTCAATGGCTTTTCAGTTTCTCTTGAAGCCTACAATTGTATGTTAGATGCCTATGGGAAAGAAGGACAAATGGAGAAATTCCGTAATGTCTTGGAAAGACTGAAGGAATCTGGTCACTCTTCTGATCATTACACTTACAACATTATGATAAACATTTATGGCGAGCTAGGATGGATAGAAGAAGTTTCATGTGTACTGGCAGAATTAAAAGAATCAGGATCAATTGGACCTGATTTGTGCAGCTACAACACATTGATAAAGGCTTATGGAATTGCTGGAATGGTTGAACGTGCAGTAGATTTGGTCAAGGAAATGCGCAAAAATGGAATTGAACCTGATCGAATAACCTACACTAACCTAATCAATGCATTACGGAAAAATGATAAGTTTCTTGAGGCTGTTAAGTGGTCTTTATGGATGAAGCAGATTGGATTATAAATATCAATCTGGAAAATGGTGCTGTTATTCATCACGGCCTATTCGTATCCGGTTTAAAGGTAAATACATGTTAACAGATGTTCGTATTATCTTCTTTGAATTGTGCTGTATTACATCTTGTTGACTAAAGTGTCCTACTTGCTATAGTTTATTGCACTGAAAATGAGCCTCCCCCCCCCCCCCCAAACCCCCACCCAATGAAGTAGTTTGCATGCGTGAACATATTTGACAGATTCTATTGCGATATTACCTAATTATACCGCAGAAGTTTTACCTGCTCATGCATTTGTTAGTACCTTGACGGACTTCAGTGACGGAGCTATGTTTTCACTAAGGGGAGTCAAAACATAGAAAAGTATACACATGAAGAAGCCAGGGGGATTCAACAGATAGTATATAAACATAAAAACTACTTTTTTCACCTATTTCCTCAGTGTAATCTTTCAGTGAAGGGGTATCAATCAATACCCCTTGGAACAAGATGGCTCCGCCACTGACAGACTCATAAAAGATTTAGTGTTCTTTCTGCTGACTTGCTAGAACTTGTGAAACTACTCGTCTTTCCTATGCAAATTGCTTTCTTGTAACAGTGTGATTCATTTCCGCCTTTTCAGGTCAAGGCTTGTGTTCTTCTTGTATAGTTCAACTCTATCATTTTACAGCAAAGGTTTTACCGAGTAGGCTGGATCATCGATGATGCTGATCACGTATATGCAGCTGTCTACTTGCGCGCACTAGTTTCTGCAGCTTAGTTTAAAGACAACTGTGTATTGATTGTCTCATAATGCACAGTCAGTGTATAGTCATGACACTCCCGCCCCACCCCACCCCTCCCCGCCCCATTGCCATCCTTAAATGAAGTTTCAATAAAATCTGTGTCATTTTGTTCATCTCCATTTGAATTTCATTTTGTTCTTTAACATAAAATTGAAGTAAGTCTTCATTACTATTGTGAAAGAATTTTATGGTTCAATTAAAAACCTTAGTCCACAATGTAGAACAATTCAAAAGGCTTGGATCTATAAAACAACAACTCTTGGAAAAGTATCGTGAAATTAATTGAGGTGCACAAAAGCTTTTTTTTTAATAATATATATAATTTTATGAGAAAATAGTGAGTACATTCACATCATTACTAAAAAGAAAATATATTCACCTATATCTTTGAGGTACAATGATTAAAAAAAAATAGAACAAAAGAAAGTTTTTCACGAAGGAAATAATGAAGACTCGAAAAATAACAATGGAATAACAATAGTTTTATTAAAGGACAAAAGGCTCAAATATGCCATTAAATTTTGAGAAAAGATTCATTTATGTTGTCTGTTAAATGTTTGACTCATTTATGTCATTTTCGTTTGAGAAAAGGTTTGTACGTGTCATTATTTGTTAACTGAAATGATATAAATAAATCAGACTTTTAATGAATGACATAGATGAGCTTTTTCTCAAAATTCGATGATATGTTTCAGCCTTTTCCCTTTATTAAATTGAAATTGCGATGCAATGTTACTTAATTAGGTTGTCACATGTCAATTACCTCAAAGATGAGAATTTTTTTTGCATACACTTACATCATGTTGTAGGTACGAACTGGGAAATTTATATTGTAGTTGAACTATTTTAAAAAGTATATATTACTTCAAATATAGAATAACAACGCAAGTTTAACATACCATGTGGATAGCTAATGAGTAATGGTCAAAAACACATGAATAATTACAAGCTTTACATTTCAACTAGAAATTGTTTCTTTTTTCTACTTGAATTATCACAATTAATTATTAAAACACACCTCAAAATCGATTGAATAATCTATAAGTTACTCCCTTTTCTTATTTGAACTATAGTCATCTATTTCAATAAGTGTGTTTTATAACTACATAGATGGAAATAGTTTTGATAAGAAAATAATAACCGATAACCATTTTTAGTGAAAACAAAATAACTATGGTGGGTAACTTAAAAAAAGTGAAAGTTTAAAATGATTTTGATCATTAATTTATAATTAAATAAGATAAAATCTTATATCTTATCCCATATATATATATATATATATATAAAAGAGAACCGTAGGCCCGCCTATGTGGCGTCACCACAAATCAGGATTCTCTTTTAATTTATTTATTTACAAAACTAGCCTTCCCCTTTCGTGAAAAGTTGTGAATTTTATGAAGAATTACGACTTTGATGAAGAGTTGCGACTTTTATGAAGAGTTGTGATTTTATGTAAGAATGTGACCTTTTCGAAGGGTTGTAACTTTTTCAAAGAGTTGTGACTTTTCTGATAAGGCACAATAATCATTTGTTCACATTACTCTTTGTTGTCTCTAAATAGAGAGATTTCCTCTTATTTTCAAACAACGAAAATTCTAAACTACTACTTCTTTTACACAAAGAGTTGCTCATATTCAATATGAAGTATGGATAGATTCTCGAGTTTACTGCAAGTTGTAAATACTTTTCTTTAAGTAATAAATGTGTTTCTCGACACTACAATTGGAATAGAAGTGTAGTTTCAAATTGAACTCTATCACTCTGATATGTTGTTTTGAAAAAAAAACACCAAAACAAACTGAATAGTTTTGTGTAATATTTTTCCCTTTCAAGTATATATAAAAGTTCAATTGTTGTTCAATATGATATATTCTCCCTTAAATTTTCCATTTTAATAATTATTTATGATACATTTAAATGAGAGACTTTAAAATGATATATGTAAAGCAAAAGATAAGGCTGAACTTTCTACATGTTAGAATTTAATATTTGTTTACTTTTTTCAGCCTTTTAAAATTTATTTATCCCTTTACCAACGATTTTTTATTTATTAGAAAATTTAATACGCCGGTTGATGTTCCCCAAAAATATCAAATAGTAACACTTCCTGGAAGTAAAAGGATAAATTATAAAATCAAATTAAAGATGATTGATTGAAGGATAATGATAAGATATTATAATTATTATTTTTCATTACATTATTAATATTCGTTATTACGTAATCTTGTATGTAACATAATATATTGTTTTAGTTTTAATAACTGATAGGTTAAATATTATTTTATAAATTTTATAATATTAAATTCCCGTGAGGCGCGGTTAATTTTACTAGTAGTTAATAATTCTGAAAATTAATTAAAATTTATCAATAATAAAAAAATAAAAAAAAAGACAAATGTGATATTGAAATTGCTTGATTTTGTCCCTTTGTAATTTTCCTTTCTCTGTGGTCTTCCTCATTCATCGAGTTTGATCTCACCTTCGTGACCCCCCACCCCCACTCCACGCCAATATTTGTAGCCTACGTGCACCCTCTTATACTAGAAGATTACTTTTTGGGTTCTAATCACATTTGATCACTTCCACGTGATACGGTATCTTTTAATCTCTCTCTCTCTCTCTCTCTCTCTTTTTTCTGTTAATTTCAGTGTAAATCTCATGTATATGGACAAAATAATTCTTGGTTTATCTTTTTAATCAACAATTGTGGTTGTGGATCTTGGATTTACTTGGTAGGAGGGATAAAGTTTGAATCTTGAAGTGTTTTTGATAATGGTGTGATTGAAGTGATTTTGATAATTTGTGCTTTTTGGGTTTGGTAATGTATGTATGCTTGTCCCATTTGGCAGAATTTTGTGGGTTTTATGTTAGATTGACTATTGTGGTTTTGGAGCTTTGATTCTGGCTTGGATGGGGGGGGGGGGGGGGGGGGAGGATTGGGTATTGCTTATTTCTTCTTTTGGTGATTGTTTATGGGAGTAAAGTTTGAATCTTGAAGTGTTTTGATAATGGTGTGATTGAAGTGACTCAATCAGTGATAAGTTCTGCTTTTTTGGGTTTGTTAGTGTATGTGTACTTGCCCCATTTGGCAGAATTTTCTGGGTTTTATGTTTGATTGACTATTGTGGTCTTGGAGTTTGGCTTGGATGGGGGGAATTGGGTATTGCTCATTTCTTTCTTTGGTGATTGTTTATGGGAATAAAGTTTGAATCTTGAAGTGTTTTGATAATGGTGTGATTGAAGTGATTCAATCAGTCATAATTTGTGCTTTTTTTTTTGGGTTTGTTAATGTATGCTTGCTTGCCCAAATAGGCAGAATTTTCTTGGTTTTCTGTTTGATTGACTATTATAGCTTTTCTGGGTTTTATGTTTGATTGACTAATCTAGTTTTGGATCTTAGATTTTGGCTTGGCTGGGGGGAAATTGGGTATTGCTTATTTCTTTCATTGGTGATTGTTTATGGGACTAAAGTTGATTCTTGAAGTAGTGAACTTAATTAGCTTGAAAGTTAGTGGAGAATGTCATGGTTGAAGTGATTGTTTTGCTTTTCTGAGTTTGTTTCTTATTCAAAGTTTGTTTGGATCAGTGATGTTGACTTCTGATTGTTCACTAAGTATTGGGATGAATATTGAACGTGTAGCAATGAGATATTGGGGTCAACCTTCTCTGTACCTGTGTAATATTGTGGATTCTGTCAAAGCTTTGAAGTCAAATCTTTAGTCGTTCCTTAAATTGTGACGATCTCCAAGATTGAATCAGAAATTTATTCCCTGAACCTTTTTTACCTGTGTACTGTCAACTGACCAATGCCATATCTCTTTTGAGTTTTATTGAATAAAGCACTGATGAGTGCATTTTATAAGAAGATATATGCAGAAATTCCAGACCCCTTTAGGTATGCAGGGAGCTCAAAAAGTTTAACATTTCTTATACATTACTTGCAATATCAGATTTACTCCAAAAGAACATAATACTAGACATAAGCCTTTCAGTTACTGAATTGTCCTCCAGGTGTTCTTAATCTTAAGTTCCTAAGTAGTTGATTTCTCCTCTCCTATATGGATCTTTTTCTTCCGTCATGCTCTATCTGTTTTTTCTTTCACATTAGGGAGACATCTTCTGCTTGATTGTTCCTTAAGTATTTGGTTGATGTACTTTGTCAGGTGTTAACTTGAAGTTTGACTAAAAACTATAATGAAGCTGGTGCAAGCCAATTTCAAGTCTGAGGAGGTAGATTTGATCATTATGTTGGTAATATGGACTCAATATAGAGTGATGGGTCTAACTCTCAAAATAAAATCAGTGATTGGTTCATCAAAAAGTTAGGGATTTGGAACGGTTGGAGACCAAACATTGGTCTTATCCACATACCAGACAAAAGTAATAAAAGAAAAAGAAATAATATGGGTTCTTCTTTCTTTTATCACATAGGAACTGAATCCTTTCCTTCTCACAAGTGAAGTGAAACAAGATAGCTTGATGACATTAATTTGTTGATAGTAGGTTTAGAAAGTATTTTGGTGTTCTCTTTTCAGCTTCATTTCTGTATGTGTTGTCATATTCATTTTGATTTCTAGTAATAAGTTTATTTATCCCGTTTCTAGTTGGCATCTTTAAATGTGTGGAATCTGTGACCTGTCGGGTTTTGAGATATTTCTGTGGAATCTATACAGGATAGAGGAAGAACAATCCGTATTCTAGCTATTTGGTAAGAAGAAAACAATTTCGGATTTGAAGGGCATACTCACAATGACAACGGAGAACGTGGAGCTTACTACGGAGGAGGTAATATCACATGTATAAGCACAATAAAGAAGCTACATTATACATAAGGACATGAAATAACATACAGTTTTTGTAACTGATAACTAGCTTGGACTATAACTTTCAATCGCCATCATAGTAAACATGCAACACAGAATCTAGGTTCTTAGTCTTAGCAGTTAGTTGTTGTACCTTGTTTCCATTTACTTTTTGAGAAAGTTTGGAGTAGTATGTCTACATCAATAAACACTAAGTGGAAAGAATTCTATGCATCCAATGATGGATAATTATAAAGATACTTTTGGTTGCCATTTTTTTTTAATAGATTGGATAAGGCATCTATTTTGAGAAGGAGAAAGAATTTGTTGCTGTCAGGGTTTTTTTTGTGGGCTGTCCTGGAAGAATAGTGGAACATCCTTTTTTTTTATCTTTTCTGTAGTTTACCAACTACATCACCTATAAATAAACATAAACGTGGCTTTATCTTTTGGTTTTGGGGAAATGGGAGTGCGGGAAGAAAAAGAAACTGAAAGAATAGTGATGAATTGAGTCTTTTAGCACTGGTGATTGTGCAATAACATTGTGGATCCTTCTGTTTCCTTAGGTTTTGAGGAGGGATATCCCATGGGAGACATACATGACTACAAAGCTGATCACTGGAACAGGTTTGCAGCTGTTGAGGCGCTATGACAAGAAGGCAGAAAGTTACAAAGCCCAGTTGCTGGATGATGTAATGTTTCTAACACGAGTTGTCTTTAGCTATGACTTACATTTTGGTTTCCTACAAAGTCGAATTCTTGCGTCTTGTACTTCCACTACTTCTTTCTGCCTAATTCCTCTTGTATTTAGGCCGACTTCTTCTAAATTGCAGTTCTTTCTTAAAAAGAAAAAAGTGAGTTCTTCTAAATTAGTTAGGAATAGGTCCACTTGTGGTAGTATAAGTTTTACATTTTGCATGCCAGTGAATACATGGATTAGCTGTTATTTGGGAAGATAAAAATTGTTCATCACTAGCCTCACCTTTATTAGTCAAGTTTGGCGTACACCTGACTCCCATGTATAGATAGTCTAATTCTTTTGGACTTGTTATTGTTGTTGGTATCTTCATTTCAAGAAGTTCATTTATTACCTTGAAATAGTCATCTATAATCAGCATCATCAAAATGTAGTGTGAGTGTTCTTTACACTATTGAGCTATTCCCAAGTTACAGGATTTTTCATGGGGCTTATGTGGGAAATGAGGTTCTTGCAACTGCTGATTTCTAAGCATCCCGTATTCTTAGATTTCGTTTTTGGGTGCTTGGTCAAGCTCTCAAGCTTTTGATTGTCTTATCATGGTCTTAGACTCTCAATTGGTGATACTATTATAAAATGGGTACCACTATTACAGGATGGTCCAGGTTATGTCCGCGTCTTTGTTACCATTTTACGTGACATCTTCAAGGAAGAAACCGTGGAATATGTTTTGGCTTTGATTGATGAAATGCTTACAGGTTAGTAGAGAATTTGTTACTCTTAGAGTTCTTTTGGTAAGTGGACTGATGTAATGCTTATTTCTTGGCAGCAAACCCAAAAAGAGCAAGACTATTCCATGATGAGAGTCTTGTAGACGAAGATACCTATGAACCTTTTCTCAGGCAATATTCTTCAACCCATTTTTAACTTTTGTTCCGTTTCTCTGAATGCTGCAAGGGTTGATGTCCTTTATTTACTCTTGCCATGTAGATACTATTTTCTTTCGCTTCCTTAGTAGCAAAGGATTCCAATTTGCATGCACCCCCTTTCCCTACCTTCATCCTATATCAACATATATTGCCATATTTATAGAAGATCACATCTGTTGTGTTCCTCATTTATATAATATGTAGGTAGCAGTAGTTCAATTTTATGGTTCGTACCAAAAGTTACATCTTACCCTCCTCATTTCTAACTTTTGATACAAAGTTTTTTGGATGCTAGAATAGGAAGACTTATCAAACTAGGAATTTAATTACATTATATTAACTCTAATAATTTGGTATTCAGTTACTTTGGAACAAAATAATATGCACAGTGGCAAAGTCAAGACACCTTTACCTTCAGTTTGTTAGTACAGGCATACAGCTATTTTATTGCCCTTTACTGCTTGAAGAAAGCATTGAGTTTATTGATCATAGTGACCAGAAATTGTCAATAAGGTGATATTGAAATGATAAATAGAACCACCACATACACATATTGTGTATAGGATGGTGGAAAGGGTGACACTCATATTGTACATCGGAGTCCTATGTTCTATTTTTTTGTCTCTTCTAAACTGTTATTGTTTATAAATCAGTGAAGATTATGTATTCTTTTCTGTCCGTGACATTCAACTTTTCTAAAGACGTGTTTTGTTTTCCAGATTGCTGTGGAAAGGTAATTGGTTCATACAAGAGAAGAGCTGTAAGATTCTATCTTTGACAGTGAGGTAATTAGGTTATGATCTCTCCTCCCATGTCAATGATGTCAAAAGACCGAGAATGTTAGAATGATAAATGAACTTATAACTTTGCGGTCCTCTTAATGACAACTCCAGTGCTAGGTCAAAAGTTCAGAATGGTGCTGATGCAAATGGAGATGCCTCAAGTTCAAAGAAGAAAATCACAACCATTGACGATGTTCTGGCAGGCGTGGTGGAGTGGCTTTGTGCACAGGTTTGTCTATGCTCCTAGAGTTTCCACCTCTATTTTTTCCTTCCATCCCACCCAAACCTGCGATTACTGGGCTTGCAAACATTTGAAAGGGGATTCAATATGGTTGTGGAAATATTTCATAGAAGGAAGGTTGTCCATTGTAGAGCAAAGAAACAGTGAAGCGAAGTGGATGGGCAAAAAGGGCTAGAATCATAGGACCATGAGGTGAGATGTATTAGTTTAATCAGTATGAAGTAGTGGAATGAAGCCATTGACAGGGATCAGGAAGCTCTTGCTTCTCATCAAGATCTTTTCTGAGCCTCACAACTGGATTTATGACCTATTTCTTCACTTTGAAGCTAAATAATTGAACATAGGGGAAAGTTCAATGGGATGGGGGTTGGGGATTCATGGATTAATTCCTCAGTTAACTGCTGTTGTTCCTGATTTTGTCGATCTGTGCAGCTGAAAAAGCCTATTCATCCTACCCGCAGCATTCCTAGCACAATCAACTGCCTATCAACTCTGTTGAAAGAGCCAGTGGTTCGATCTTCATTTGTTCGAGCTGATGGAGTGAAGTTGCTTGTTCCTTTAATTTCACCAGCATCCACCCAGCAGTCTATCCAGGTTTTCTTCACTCTATAATGCCACATATTGCATAACTTTATATAAATTGTATACGGCACGTGCTAGAAAATTGTGGTGGTTGAGACGATTCTGTACTCATTCAACCTATTAACCTGATAAGAATCGGAATAAACAAGAAAATAATGCGGAAGCGAAATTATAAAGATTAAAGACAGAAATTGAAAGATATGCGAAATTCAAGAATAAAATCCCCAATTTCAAGATAAAGTGCTAAGAACCCTAATTGATCTTAGTATTCAAAATTAGCGGATTAAGACTAATTATGATACTAATAGAGTCAATTCAAGAACTTAGATTAAAAGTGATCTAGACCCCTATTACGAAGAAATTAGAGACAACAATTAGTATAAGACTAATCACCTTCTTTAATTTACGAATAGAAATCAAAGATATCAAATTAAGAATTAATCTTACCTATTAAAAAATCGTTGCTATAAGGTTGTAAGATAAATCCATAGTCACCACACACAAAGGTGTAAAGAAGAGAAACCTCTCAAATAATATTAATCATGTCTGTATTAAAATAATAAAATCAACCCCTATATATAGGGAAAACCTATACCAAATAGAATAGAATTTAAATCCTACTTTTATGGAACTTTAAACTAGGTAACTTTTAAACTAGAAAACTTTAAACTAGGAAAACAGGAAAACTTTAAACTAGGAAACTTTTTTAAACTAGGAAAACTTTTAAACTAGGAAACTTTTAAAATAGGAACTTTTTGACTTTGAGCGTTCTGCTTTTTGGACTCTTTTATTGGGCTTCGTGTGACCCAATCTTCTTTCTTTTGTGCTTGACTTTGGACACCTCTTTCGTGATAAACATAGTCTTGATTTTGTATTGAAGCCCGTCAACTTAAGTACAAGTAGGCTGACATGGATGCTATCATTACCACCTCCAGAAGCTAGATGACAAAAGAATATATTTTTTTTCTTCTTCTTGATTTTATTTTCTTCCTTCTAACAGCTTCTCTATGAGACATGTCTTTGTGTGTGGCTTTTGTCATACTATGAACCTGCAATAGAGTATTTAGCTACTTCAAGGGCCCTCCCTCGATTGATAGAAGTTGTTAAAGGTTCAACAAAAGAGAAGGTGAGCTACTTGTGCTGCTTTATGCATAATAACTATTTGTACTCCCTATTAATTTTTTAATTTGATGCTGCGCTTTTTCTACCTTGGTTCATCTCTGTTCACGGCCTGTGGTGTTTCTATAATTATAGGTTGTACGGGTTGTCATCTTGACTCTTCGGAATTTGCTTTCCGAAGGAACATTTAGTGCTCATATGGTAGACTTGGGAGTGCTGCAAATTGTTCAGAGTTTGAAAGCACAGGCTTGGAGTGATGAGGTGAAGAATCTTAGTCATGGTTTTAAATCTGATATTATAACTTACATTTAGTCTTTTTCTCTCATTTGCTAACAGCATAAAAAATGATTAGAAGAATAGTCACTATTAGAGCTTCTTCTCGGTTCATCTTAGTATTTACTATGATGACAGTTAATCATGTTATTGTGTCTGCTATAGAATGAAAAAGTATTTACCGTTATTTATCATCCCTGCAGGATCTTTTGGACGCTCTGAATCAACTAGAACAAGGATTGAAGGAAAACATCAAAATGCTGAGTTCGTTTGACAAGTACAAGCAGGAAGTCCTTCTTGGCCATCTTGATTGGTCCCCAATGCACAAAGATCCTATATTCTGGCGGGAGAACATAAATAATTTTGAGGAGAATGATTTCCAGGTAATACTTGACTACTTGTAGATTGCAAAACCTTCCCTAGCCACATGTCTTTATAGGCTGTAAACACAACTCCATCTTGCTGCTACATTAACAGCAGAACCAGAGTTTACTGGTGGGTTTCTTGATGTTCGATGCAAGCTGACCTTCAAACAAGTCTATCTGCTTATCAAATCAAGAAGCTGCTTTTTAATATCATGTCTAAGTAGTAACTTCCGTCATTAGAGGTTACCTGTAGCCCATAGTAGCAGAGTGGATGAGGAGGTCACACCCTTAACTAATAATTAATTTAGAGGGCCTTTCAAAAACATCATCTTTACCTTCTTCTCATGGTAGGGGGTAAGGTCTGCTTATACTACCCTCCCCAGATCCCACTTGTGGAATAACATTGGGTATGTTTTTGTTGTTGTATATTTTGCCTTCTATATGTTGTGTAGACCTTAAGCGTATCTGTTGGCATTCAGCTGAAACTAATATCTTCGAGACGTAATGCAGGTATACACATGAAAAAGACACTCAACTTTCAACAAATAATATATTTTGAACCATAGATTTAAAAGCACCGTGAGTTCTATGCTAAGAGTCTTGAGGTTGAAATCATCAAGTTTAAATCTTGAATCCTCTGCTTCTATGATCTTCGTAGCATATTACTGTTTTTCTTCGGGGTGGATTTTCAAATCTGCGAAGCACAGTTTTTTCTAATATTAAGACTGATATCTTGTGTTGTGTGGTATTGCAGATCTTGAGGGTGCTCATTACAATTTTGGACACATCAAGTGATGCAAGGACACTTGCTGTTGCTTGCTATGATCTATCACAGTTCATTCAGTGCCATTCTGCTGGGCGAATTATTGTGAATGACCTCAAAGCTAAGGAGCGCGTAATGAGACTGTTGAACCATGAGAATGCTGAGGTCACGAAAAACGCTTTGCTCTGTATCCAAAGGCTTTTCCTAGGTGCCAAGTATGCTAGCTTTTTGCAGGCGTAAGTCTTGTCGAATGGTTTCATTCCATTGTTCAGATGACTGGAACTAGACTCATCTCGTTTTTTCGTTGGACACGAGGAGTTTGTGGTCGTGGTCTTGTTAATTTATTTGTTGTATCACTATTCGAGTATTGTATGTAAGGCGTCCTCTTGGTGAGATTTTCATTCCAAATAAGGTCTACGAGTTAATTTTTATTTCCCCTCCAATAAAAGGTAGTTTGTATTGACATGTTTATCGAACCGGGGAATTGTTTTGTGATATATACTATCCGGAGGTTATTGTTCAAACAACTTATTAATACTATGATTCTGTATGATCGGTATGGTTTATGCATCGAGGTTTATAGTCTAGTGATATCATCAAGAGTCTCCCACATTTATATTATGCGATAGACAGATGACTTTGTAGTGTTTTTCTGGATTTGTATCTCATGGTGGTAAAGAAAAATGGAAAAATAGAGAAGGAAAAAACCCATGAACTAATTTGAGCTCAGAAAGAATCTATCATACATTGATCTAAAACACACGAAAAGTTGAGATAATCTAAAATTTCTATTTTGAGCCATATACTCCCAAAAAAAGCTGTGTCTGCCCTTCAGAAATTATGAGTAACATTTACTAGGTTGTTACTAATGGACCCACAAATTTGAGCTCGAACAGAATTGGCCACACATATTCTTGAAACACTAATGGACACTAAGACACGAAAAATCATTCTATATTCTTATTTCATGATGCATAAACTTCAACTAAAAGTGACGTGAGTATCATTTACTATGTCATCATGAATAAGCCTACAACATTTTAACTCAAACAGAGTCGATCAAACATATTTCGAAAAATTCATGAACTAATACAAAAAAAGACCAAGATAATCTTGAATCCTTTTACCTCACCCATTAACTTCCAAAAAAGCGATGCCTACCTCCGGAAGACTATGAATATCATTACTAGGTTATCACGAATGAACCCATGAAATTTGAGCTCAAACGAAGTCAGTAACACATATTCCAAAAACTTCATAAATTAATACACGAAAAACAGAGATAATCCTAAATTTATGTTTCAAGACCTATCAACTCCAAAAAAAAAAAAAAAAAAAAAAAAGACGTCTTCCAAAGAAAACTAATTAGTATCATTTATTATATTGTCACAACTACTTACAAAACTTGAGCTCAAATAGAAATGATCACATATATTTCAAAAATTCATGGATTAATATACACAAAAAGCCGAGATAATCCCAAGTTCTTGTTTCGTGACCCATAGACTGACGTTTGCCCTCGCAACACCATGAGTACCATAGTTCATACAGGAAAATATTATAGTAGTAATACATATCTCTTGTTTAGCCCTGGAATTCAATTTGAAAAAGCACAAATATATCTTTTTCCTATATTAGATACAACAACAGTTCCCTTGTTTCTATACCTACACATATCAAGAATCCTAAACTAGAGAAGTTACAATTTCCTCCAAAGATATCTGTACAGCACCTACAAGAAACTGAACCAGTGTACATAGCTGTGTATTTTCAGCTCCAAAGCAGACAGAGATGGATGTTACATCTTCCAGTTATATTGTGCATGGCGTGGTCAAGATTTTCGTTGCTGGAAGTCTGAACTTGTGTATGGTCTCATGCAGTACGCGCCAATGTTGCTGCAAACTTCCTAAGCAGCTGACTGTTTTACACTACTTTAGGCGCCTAGCGCATAGAGCTTATGTAGTAAGCCACGAAAAACATGGACTCCTTGAGAAGTGTCAGCGCAAGAATTAAATAAAGCTCTGATGTTTCATCGAAATAGATGTCCCACCAATCATCCTCGCATAAAAGCCTCATGCTTGTTTCAGAGCAAGAACATATCATTTTGAAGAAAGGGATTCGTTGTTTCAATGCTATCGGTTCTCAGTTAAAGAAGTAGGGTGACTCGAGAACTTCCCGTAAATCAAAATCACCTCTTTTTGGTAGAGGGGGAAATGTCAATGCTGGATATGATTCCTGGAAGCTTTCAAGCAGCTGCAAACAAGATATCATGTATACCATAAGAGCAGCTTGGGAAAGAGAAACAAAAGTAAATATCGGGGAGATCTTGAAACACGTTCGTCTAGAAAGGAAACTTTCAGTCTAACATACTTACATCTTCAAGGATAGGCATACTGTACAGCTCCACAAACTTCTCCCTAAGTATCCTGTTCATCTGGTCAACATCGCAAGCATGAGTCCAGAAGGAATCATGTACCCCTATAACAGGTTAGGATTTTGATCAATAATCTCAACTGAAGAAAGTTTGTATCAAACAATACCAATGCTTGAAATGTATGCAAGTAAATGAACTTTAAAGCAAGTTCTAGAAGTCTTAATAGTTCATGAGTTTACAACAACATACCCAGTGTATTCCCACCATGGGGTTTGGGAGGTTAGAGACTTTAGGGTGTATGCAGACTTTACCCCTAACTTGTGGAGATAGAGAGGTTGTTTCTGCTAAGTTTGCCTATATGAGTTCGTTTTGCTTGGGGAAAATTCTAGATCTAAATAATCTTTTTACAAAACAGAATCATTTAATGGACCATCAGTTTTCACATACCGGTAGCATGTTATAGTAGCACTGAGAGAGAAAGAGGACAAGTGGGAGCACGTCAGAGTACAGAAATGAAAACTATGCTGTTCCAACATATGATGAACTTCTACAACTATCACGGCATGTTCCTTCAAGCCAGATAGATTATCTTAATTCTTATCCAGAAACTTGAGCGAGACAGCATCCTATGTAAAAAATTACATATTTCTCTCTCTCTTGGCAAATCCAATTCAGCATTAAAATATTTCAGAAACAAACTGGAGTTTATTGACAACAAAACCTTCACTCAAAGGACTTCAATTTAGGAAACCTATTCACTCAACTGTTTCACAATTGAGTAGCAACACAATTTCAACTTCTATGTGTTGACCCTTCGGGGTAGCCCAGTGGTTTGAGTTTGGGACTTCCATGTTGGAGGTCTCAAGTCCTAAACCCCTTGCTTGTGAAAGCAAGGGGTTTGCCTTCTGGGTGGAGCTCGTCGCACCAGGCTTGCCTAGTGCGGGTTACCTCTCCTATGTGGTTTGCGAGCTATTGCATAGGAGCAGGGTAAGTGGTCAAAAACTCAAGTATAGACCAGATATCATTAGAAATAAAAGGGCAGGCAAACCTGCAAAATGTAGTCCAGCATCCCTGCAAGCAACAGCGGTCATCATCATATGTGAACCATCCAGTGAGTGCACAAAATTTGGAGGAAAAGCAGTTCTCTGCTTCCGGACCTCAACCTAGAGTTCCAACATTAGCAATATAAAACAGGCATTCAATTAAATATGAGATCTTAACAGGTAAAAAACATAAGCATTTACAAGAAGTATTACTTACTGCATCACCCTCACGCTGCAAAGCCAAAACTTGAAGAGAAGTTCTTATCTGCACATATATGGAGTAACGCATTAGCACAAAAAGATATTGCATGAGTTGCTTGAAATTCCTGACTTTTTTTTTTTTCTAAAGATGAATTCTATCCTTTGGGAGAATCTTGCAAATACTTCGCCAGTTGAACAGAAAAGTTTTACATCCTCATTCAAGGCATATCACAGTTGAAAAAGATCATTATGTAAGCCAATTTCTTATAGATGTCACATGAATTATTCATAGTCATGCCTCCTATCATGTATGCAAGATCCTATGAGGCAAAATGAATTAAAATGGGCAACTTAGTTATGGGTGATAACATGTTAAATCAACTAGCAAAACAATATAAAAAGGAAACAGCTTCTTAAGGAACAGACTTGATCAGATGGCTGTTGCTTGATTAAAGAAGCACTTACAACATGCCGCTGAGTTTTAAAGTAAGGCTGCACAACAGGGAGCCCCAGAGGTGTTGTCCATCGCACTGGCTGATTTTCTGAAGCAATCACCTGTTAAATATCACTAGTTAAACCATAGAAGTCCAAACAAGTTTTGAGATATCCTATTACTACCAATTGCAATTCCTCTCAGAAAATTTCCAAGGGAACTAGCATTTTTGTTTCAAAGAATATATATGCAGTATGTTCAAGGGACCCATACATTCAATGTTACACCCTTAGTTCTAAACTCAAATTTGTAAAGCTAAAATATTTTCCTTTTCATTGATTAACTAAATAATATTTTTGGTCCTAGAGAATTTACAAGCGTGGATATCCCATTTAGGGTTTCATTTGGAACTCTGGATTTTTTAGCAATTATCAGTGCACTCCCCAAAGGCCAGTCCAACTTATCTTATGGCCATTGGAGGGCAATGAATAGGTGACAATTTTTGCTTCATCTGTGAACTGGTTTAAAGTTTTGTTATCCAACAAAAAAAGTACAAGAAACAGAACCGGGGTATAGAATGAGCTACGGAAACTTTTGCAGCAAGAAGGAGTACAGATTTGCGATCTATATGCCAATTATAGGCTGCAAGTTTTGTTTAAATTGAGTTGCATGTAGTTCAATCATTTTATCAACTTTTTTGCAATTATAATTAGTATAATACTTCGCAATCCAATAACAACATTAACTAGCTAACAAATTAGAAAAAAAGAAAGCTTAGTCAAGAAAATTCTTATTAAAAAGAATTAGTGGAGGGGGAGCGCCCATGGTAGGGGCAAGTGGTATGGACCTTAGCACAATCACCAAGCCAAGTCATTGTTCCACGTGCAGCTTGAAACAACTCCCCAAGTGCAGCTAATGTTACCTGACAAGAAACACGAGAACAAATATATAGTCAAAAATAAGTTGAATCAGTAAGTCTTCACAAAAGCTAGTCCTGTTGGCAAAAGCTCCCCCCCCCCCCCCCCCCTAAATTTTTTGTGGATAGAGTAAGCTCTTAGGACAATTTTTCTAGGCCTATGGTATGTATGGGGGAGGAAAGATAAGTCCCGTGAAAATTAGTGATATGTATGCATACTGAAAGACAGTAATAAGCAATAGCCTGGTTTAAACTCACTATTCTTTTTTATTTAATTATGAAATCCTTCCACGTCTTGCCCATGCAGGTATGGCGTATGTGTTAGTTAAAGGAAACAACAACAACTACTACTAAGCGTCAAACGTCAGTCTCAAACAAGTTGGGGTCAGCTATATGAATCCTCACCGACCACATTTCTTCATTTAAGCTCAACTCATGTAGATTATTAGAAAAGGTAGATAGAGTGACCTAAGTTAAGAATATATGACTAGGTAATAGAAACCTGTGAGTAGCTTACTATAATACTCCCCTCTGTTTCAATTTGTTCATCCTATTTTGACTTGGCACGGAGTTTAAGGAGGTACAATAGACTTTTGAATCTTGTGGTTTTAAACATGTCATGTGGAAAAGTTGGAATGAAAGAGTTGCTAAAAAAGGGAAAGAGGCATTCTTTCATAAATGGGCTAAAAAGGAAAGTAGGACAAACAAATTGAAACATGGGGAGTATTAGACAATCAATGCTTACTTTAGCAGCATAGCAAGATGCAGCAAATAGCAGCCTATCATCATCGATAAGACCCTTCTCTTCCAACCTTCTTTTGATTTGTTCACGTGCCCCGACATAAGTAACACCATACACTGAGGTCATTACTGTCTGCTTCACCAATTTCCTGTCAACCTGAAAGTCTCCGCAGCACCAAATATTTTAATTGGTACAAGTTCAAAAACAAGAAGCAACAGGCCTAGATACTTGAAGTTAAAACAGAAATGATAACTACAATAAGATACAAAAGACAGATAATCAAATGAAAACCTGGTCAAGTAAGAGTTTGGCTAGTAAAGCATTAGGATCAGTAGCAGGGTCCTTGGTACTATCTCCTCTGATAATATGATCAACCCTGCAATCAATAGTTGTCTTCAACAATAACTAGTGGAACCAAAATACACAAATTCTCCCAAATATATTAAGTGGTGTAAATTTTTGACAAGTTAATCAGAGAAGCAGTAAGGTGAATATGTTTACAGAACTTTTTTTCTTTTTTCATAAGTTAAACGGTACGATTGAATTTTGATTAATTTAGAAAAGAAAATGCAAAAAAGTAGAACAAGATATCCTTGTCGGCTGTCGCATGGTGAGCATCATATCCCTCCACCATCCAGAACATATTTCTTCCATCAACAAGTGGTTTATCGTTTTACATCCAATGTCAGGTATGTACATTAATCACACATGAAAAGGTCATTTCCCATTCCCCTCCTGAAATTCCATCTAACGTCAAGAAAATTTAGCAAATATTTTTCAGGACTAAATTTAGCAAATACTCTTATTTCTTTCTGGGGTAGATAACTCTTACACGGTTGATATAGGTTTTGACAACAAAAATATATATAATGAATGCTAAACATTTGTAGCCTTCCAAAAATGCACTCAATAGGTTCATGGGTCAAAATATCAAAAACAATAGCTTAACCTAAATTCCACAAAAGGGAGCTTAGCTTTGAGGTGTCACTTAAGAATGGATTCAATCACTCTACTATACCTCAAAGCAATTTCAGTATAAACATCAGCTGGTTTCTCTCCAGCAACTAGATTGACTGCTGCTGCCTCCATCTGTTAAAATTGCACAACCTCAGACGATGACATAAAGAGTTACTCTAGCATATATGGGAAGTTCACAGAAGATAAACATCATAGAACAAGCTAAAATTCACTAACAGAAGAAAACAGAGCTGAAAAAAGGTAAAAAATCACGAAGAAAATAATGGAACAACAAACATACACTATCTCTTCCCAGAGCTGCATAGTGCTGCAGGCCATTGCATGAACCATCCTATAATAAAATGAGGCAAAAACTGTTAACATGTCCAAGGCCTACTATTTTTGTTTTCGAGATAGAAATGTTTCAACTTTTATTTTCTTGCAATGGAACTTATCTTATTTTTATCCACGGATTAACTTTTCTACATTTATTAACCAACAAAAAATCAGACAAAAGAGAATTGAACAGAAAATTTTAAAAAAAGTAATGATGCAAGTGTTCTACCTGATGAATAGGCAGGTGGGAGATGACAGTATGTGGTGACGGGCTTTTTAAAGCTTCTGATAGGTTAATGCAAGCTGCTAAGCACTGTAAAGGATCCTCAGCATTTAACCACCATCTATTTCCATTTAAAGGATTGTGTGCTGAATCTAATATGTCATCAATGTGGTTTTCTACAAATGCAATGCGTGCATCATAGCAGAGCTTCTCTATGCCCCCTGCATAAAGACTTGCTAAATGTACTTTCAGCCAGCGCAATCCTGACTTTCCTAGTGGTCGTCCTTCAGCAAATTCAAGGATTCCTCGACAGAGATCAGAGCTCAAGTGATTCAAATGAGGATGCATAGGGTATGCACGTCCTCGAAAATCGAGATTGTGAGGATAATAAAACCCTTCCTCATCTTTCAACTTCCGAGCAACCTAGTCCAAAGAAAGCTTGCTCAAAATTTACTCCTAAATAAACAAGAAAAATGTACACATGTGGAAACTAAATGCAAAATCTAGTTTTAGAATTCTAAAACCCTCGAGAGTCAATTAATAGAATGAGAAATGATTCTGTTGAGATCAAAACCTAGATCTAAATTTGCAAAGGTTGAGGAGTTTGCATTACTTTTTAGGCATTAGGATTGCCACACATACACACACTCCCCCTATCCCACTCCAGTATAACCCAAAAAAGTAAAGAAAGGAAGAAGAGTCCAAAAAGAAGACTAACCGAAAGCTTGAGCTCTGTGTCACATCTTTGGGAATGCAACTCTTGGTTGATCTTTTTGGCTTTTCTCACCCTCCATTTCCACCTTTTCAATTCCATTATATCATCGGAGTGCAACTCTGGTATGGGAACCTACAAACAAGCAATTTCTTGTAATGAAACACAACCTATAAATGGTACTAGGTATTTGAAATTTCGCTCTCACCTGAACGTCTTTACAGAAACCATCATCTGAACAGCAAAGAGAAGTGGAAATATTGAGCAGATGAAATAACACGCTAAGCATATGAACTTACAAACTATGGAACAATTTTTTTTGGACGATTAGAGGGAAGAAATTTACAGATAAACTTTTAGAATCAGCCACTTAAGAAGATTAAATGGCATTTAAGCAGACTAGTATTTTTTTGAGAATTAAAAAGAGGGATGCAACATGAGGTACTTCGAGCTATTTCTCCCTGTAACACAGTAAAACCCAGATACTTATAAGTAGCACCCGAACAAACACAGAAAATTAGAACAATATCTTCTTCATTTTTTTGATAAGACACATCAAAAGTGTTTCTTACATCTTTGCGATCCACTAGGCCAGCAATATTTCCTCCTCCAGCCCAAATATTCTCAACCACACTAAGTATCCTTTTATTCACTCTCCATTTAGTGCTTCCTAAGGTATCCAAGGCCTGCATGAGTGCAGAAAGAATTAATACACAGGTAAATCTCTTAGAGAACAATCTGAAGCAAGTTAATTATCAGCAACCCAAGATGGATTTAGTGCATCACTGTTGGTACTAAATGAATTTAGGTAAAAAAGAAAAATCTATTCAACAAATTTACAGCACAGGTTGAACAAATGCAGAAATCTAATATCATCTCAGATTCTAGTGATGATTTACATGTATTTGTGCTACTAACCGAAACTATGTAATATTATCTCAGATCTTGGAGATGACTTGCATGTTATTTATATTTTATGCAATATGTATTGTATGATCTATGTGTCATAGCCAAAACTATTAACTGAAGAATATAAACAATTATATCCAGTAGATAGCAGAATTGATGAAATCAAACGTGCTAGGCAACCTGAAGCATTTGAAAACCCTTTTAAATATCCAGTTCCAACACATCACAGGCAACAGGTGAACAAAAAGAGGCAACTTAGTTTAAGGTTTAGCACAATTCGCTGCATTATTTTGAGCAACTGGATTGGCTTCATCCATTCTGAAAGAATGAAACATTAAGAATCAAACTTCACCTCATAAACTTGCTGCATTTGTTTCACGGGAACACTTCTTACAGCATCTTGTTGCCTCCTAGATCCATGAGTGCGCATCAAATATGAAGGCAAGTACAAGTATCCGCCTTTGTCATACCTGAGATAAAATTGCTCGATAGTCAAGTCCTGTTAAAATTCTTTGAAACCTCATAATGTTCTCACATAAATTTATGTTTTTTTCATAAGATAGAGTAGTTTTATAGATGAACTAGAACAAAGGGTGTGCGATTACAACTGTATAATATCTTCAGAAGAAAAAACAGAGAAAATTTGCCCCTTCCAACACTGGTTCAGCCTTATTTACATGTTCCTATCTACAGCATGAGTTTTTGCATAAATTTAATCCTATTAACTACAACCAAAACCTAAATAACAAATCGTGGAGATATTATCATTAAAAGCTGAAAAGGTATGATACCCTCTCCATTTTTTGGGTGGCACCAACATAGGCACGTAAGGAATCATCATCTGTTTAACCTGCAATAAACAAAATTAGAAGTTTGAAGCACAATGTCATAGCATTAACTGCATAATAGAGTCATTAAACTGTCAAGTGATTCCTTTATATTTCTTTATTTGACAGACTAAAATGAAAAATTATTTCTTCTCTCTCTGGAAGGTGGTTAGTAAACTTCTATCTTTGGCATTTGTTTGTAAAATTTTTAGGTCCCAGGAAATGGCTGTGCATATCAAGGTAGACAGCAATGAAAATAAATCCAACAATCCTGATGTGCTCAGACAATGGGGCCATAGTGGAGTGCAGGTATCGGAGTTTCAAGTCAAATTCATTCTTCCACTATGTTATTTTCTAATTCAAAATCTTTGATCGGCAGAGATAACATGCTATCATTATAACAAGTAAAAAAGAAACAGAACCAGCAAGACCTTCTAGCTTTTATACAACCAAAGTGTTGCAGTACAACTCCTCTTTCGCAGGGTCGCTAAAGTTATACTATAAAATAAATAAACTGAGGAATTTTACTCATGGTGAAATATTAATATGATTAAAGCAAAAGAAGTTTGTATAACCTACTGTTCTGTCAACTCCAACAACAACCAAGGGATCACATTCTATGACACCATACTTCTTGACAATGTTCTTCCTGCACGAAGAACAAGCAATTTTGTGAAAGGAAAAATAACACACGAACCTTCTATCTGGAAGTTAACACCTAGGACCATGTGTTTTGACAATGAGAACTTCATCCAAGATAAATCAGCTAGGGAGAGGTGCTTTTTGGCATGTTTTAGTTTAAGGATCAGAGTTTACACACAGCTTATCACTAAAACAATTTCTGTTATTAGATTTGTTATGCCATAATGTAGCAGTCTAGTACACTACTCCAGACTCCTTTTTTTTTATGAATAAGAAGAAGTATGATATTGTGATTTTTTAAGATAAATATCAAAGAAAAGGAAAACGCACTGACCCTGGATCTCTTGTAGCAATTCTGAATACGTGCCTGAATGCAGGTCTAATATCAGGAGGAGTATCAGCGGACTGATCCACTGGAGGTTGCACATAAGCTGTTTCTGTTAATAATTCTAAAAGACGGCATCCTAACTGCATGAGATTCAAAGAAACAGTCACTAGGATAAGATTTAAACCTAAATGATTAGTAGCTCTCATAACGAAGAAAGTTTCTATATAACAAACCTTAGCTTGTGTGTCCCGACCCCAAGACTCGGGTTCTTCACTTTGCATCAGCTTTCTCACCTCAACTACTTTGTTCCTTTTAATCAAGCTTTTGACACGTTTCCTTAGAATCATTGTCTCCCTACTCATATCTTCTTGACCTTGAGCTCCAGTCATATGTTTTTGGTGCTTCTTTGTTTTCTCCATGAAATTATGAATCCTAACCTGAGAAATATCATTGGTGAGGTCAATTTACTTATTATAGGCATACCATTATTTTAAAATGAATTATTTTGTGTTTACCCCCATAATAGCACTTAGTATTCCAAACAACAAGACAATCCGTGGCTACATTAATTCCCTAAACAGGTAGATACTATTTTGGCATGATAAGACAGTCTGTTTATACAAAACTCACTAAAATAAAGAAGCAAATCACGGAGTTAGAGGGAATCACATACGTCAAAAAGAAATGGTTTTGGCAGGATTCCTAGCATTGAGCAGCGCAACCTGAGCCACTCAACACCTTCATAACCAACTGAAAGGTGAATGGAGAGCCATTAAAGTATCAGGCTATAAATCATAATCAGAAATGGTGGATACTTCCAGTTTTTCTTATTCATAATTACTGAGAATGATACTTGAGTTCTTAGAAAAAAGGAAACAAACTAGCAGGTTCTACTTGCATCAGAAAAAATACAAGCTCGATGACAGATCTAACATAAATTCAACAAACTTCTTTTTTTGATAAAGTAAGTTGTTCATAGATTGGCATCAAGAAGATGCAATGGTTACAAAAATAGAGATACTAGCTCCTATACAAGACAGGATCGGGAGCTAGCCAAACAGCAAAAAAGAGAACAACCATGTTTAGGGCTAGTCTAGTGTGAGGGAGCTCATAAAATCTAAAAAAACAGTAGAACTATTTATATAGGACTGGTAGGCATAACCAAAAACCCAAAAGTCAACGAACTCTTGGAATACAACCACAATTCATAGTTCTCAGTCAAACAGCAAAGAGAAGAGGATTCATTATCTAAACCCTAGAACAATTGAAAGAATTAGTCTCCGAATGAAACCATAACTTATATCTCTAGAGTCTAGACATAACCTTTAGATAATTACAGAGTAGGTTTTCTTTTTCATTTTGAGTATATATCATTCAAATGGTATATATTTTAATCTATAGATCCTTGGTTAATAGTTTTTTTTTTCTTTTACTTCTTCTCGCTATTCATTGAGTATACCTTATACATTCCATACTTCTAATGTAACATGCAAAATCATCTCTTTAGTTACTATTATAGCATAGTTCCATAGTTCCATTACAAAACATTATGCAAAAAACATAATTCGGATACATAATATAACACAACATCACAAACAGGCAACAAACAGCAACAACATTTTGAAAATGTGACACTCACTTCATTCTCAACTGCCATGCCAATCTGCACTGCAGCCTGGACCACCTGAACACACCTTTCTTCTTTACCACCCATCATCAACAACCCCATCAACTTATGCATCACAATCACAGCCATTTTATCAGCAGGCAGTGAATCAATATGTGGCGCATAAGCCGTCCTATGTTTCTGTGTCATCTCAGCATTCTGCTCCTTTTCTATAGCTTGTCTCAATGGCTCAAACCAACCTAACAACAATTTCTTAACATAAGGCAAATTGGGTGCTAGTTTCTTCTCACACATCTCCCTCTCCAACTCCCTATATTCCTCCACCATTTGCTCCCACGCCTCGGTTTCCGCCTTTATCTGTCTCCTCCTTAACATAGCATACCTCCTCCTCCTCTCAATTTCTCGAAATTCCCTTCTAACCCATTTTACCTGTTTAGCTCTAACAAACAAACTATTCATAAAAAGCGAAGAAACCCAAGGTGGGTCTTGAATAAACACCCTTTTATTAGATTCTTTTTGCAAAACCAAAGGACACCCATTTGGGATTTTCCGCAAATTCACCAATTCTTCAAGATTTTCAGTGAGATTCTCATCAGTGGATACACATACTGCTTCGGAATGAACAGTAATTGGCAATTGAATTACAGGTAATTTTAGTGTTTTAGGAAATGAAGATGTTTGGGATAATTTGAGGAATTCTTGACTGTGAATGCCATATAAAAAGCAGTTTTTTTGGGATTTTTGAGTTTTTCTCCATTGAGAAGATGGTGGGCTTGCAGAGTATGAGGCTGAAGAAGCCAGCTTTAACGGTGGAATTGGATGATAATTGATAAAAGAGAAGAGAAAGAGAGGATAAGGTAACTAAAGTGAGTGAAGCTCACAACAAAAACCTCTGCTTAAACCCTTTTGAGGAATAGATATTTCTCAAATCTTCTTTTATCATGTATATGGACAAAAAAATAAATTCAAATCTGTTTTGAGGTTCGATTAATTTAAATTCGACGTTGAGAGGATTAAATCTTTTTTTTAGGACGATTGTATGAATGAGACTTATAACTCTATCATAATCTTTGGTAGTTCAAATATATAGGTTTTGTCTATTTAAGTATAATATATTTATCCTATGTATATAATGTACATAATCAATATAGAAATTTTATATGTTTCGATTATATTGATAAATTAATTTAATTGAATTATACATATTGATAGTTTTTCAATATACTTTAATTGATATATAGACATATAGAGGATTTAGATAGAGTAATAGTTCGCATAGAGGGAATTCTTTGACAGATATAAATAGATAGGTTCATTATCGAATCAAACATTTAACCTTCGCTCGTGAAAGAAATCACACATTAGCTTCCTCCCTTTACCTAAGTTGTTCATCGAACCCATCTTCTATTGGATGTGATTAAATTCATATCTAGATTTTGATAATTACTATACTATATGGTTAAGAGATGTCAAACCCAAGAAAGATGAATTGCCCAAATCCAAACATGAATGAGCCCATACCAACTTTATTTGGGTAGTCCATTGAGTTGCCATCTCATTTCACAAGCCCATGTCCAAATGGCCAATGGTCCATCTAATGTCACATATCAAATTATGTAGCGTTATGTGGAGCGAAGTAGTTAATAATAAAACAATTTTCACATACAGCAAACATAAAAATCATATTTGTATATCATAATTATAGTTTTTATAATTACGTTTCATAGCAAATTTTATGTATGCTATAAAATTTTTAATTTGTATAATTCGCTAGATATATCCAATTTTATATAAATTGTTCAGTTTTATATAAATTCATTTATACATTGTAATTTGTATAATAAAATCTGTATTTGTATAATTATAAGTGTATAGAATGAAAATATATGTATTTGTCTATATATTTTTCTCTCGCTTTATACAAACACAAACGTATTTTATACATTTGTATACCGAATGAGTTTGACTCAACACACATTGAAAGTACATCACTCAAAATAACATTTTTATGAAATCTGGAAAATTTGATATACACATGTAGTATACATGGTCTACGGACGTGGAATGATCCAAGAGATATTGTTTGAAGTTGCGAATTTTATGGCTCTGATCCGAATTGACGAGCAGGAACCAGGGCTCCAAAATGATCCAATTCTACTCTGTGTTTTTGTGCCCTAGAAAACGACGACGACGACGACGATGAGAGTAGTGATAAGAAGAAGAAGAAGGAGGAGATTGAGATGCTTAGGAAGAAATTGATGGAATGGAGCTATGGTCCTTATCTGTACCAAAGTTTCAACAAGGAGGAGTCAATCAATTGGCGTAACCCTATGTACATCGATGACATAGCTCGCCTATCGCTAACCTATTATTACAATGCATGCAACATGGGGGATCTATGAAGGAGTCACGGGGTGCCACGCCACCCCCAACTTCGACGGAAACTCTACATATACATAGGTATATATATATAATATTTATATAAATATAAAGCGTGGCACTCAGTAAACAAAATTGACTTGTGGTGCCCATGGTTGGAGGGCAACTTTAGATGGCGGGTTCGAATCCCATTTGTACCTATTTTTTTTTGAGAAATTTGTTGTAGACATTTTTTAAGAAAAAAAAAAGACTCCAAGTACTTTTTTTAAGGAAAAAAACTGGCAGATTAATTGATAAGTCTATTTGGTATCCACGGACTCTAAATTTTGGATCCGCCACTGGCATGCAAGCGATTCGAAAGGTTTGAATAACTTGCCTTTTCATGTAATTTTATTTTCTAGGTTATAATAATTGGGATTGAATGTTTCTCTGGTTGCCAAATTGTAGCTTCGACTTCTCAATTGAGCCAACAATAGTTGGTAAGGTGAAGCATTGCAGCTACTCCGAGTTGAACGGGATTACTAATTTCAACAATCCCAGAGTAATTCAAAAGTCTGTTTCAGGAAGACTGTTCCGTGGGATCTGAAGAACGACCGGTTATTGTAAAGACATGGGATTTTCTCCTTCCTATGAGAGAGGATGCTCTTCCATGTCTAACTACATTTTGTGTATGTATGTTTGCTAGATAGTATTTTGATTTTTGTTGGTTCGTTGAATGATGTCAAATTAAGCATCTTTCTTATGTTTTAGGATGAGATCGAGTTATTTACAGATGAAAGAGTAAATATGCATCCAAATTTGGTCAAGTTGTATAGGTACTGTTGTGATACCAGGCTTGCACTTGTCTTTGATGAAGAATTCACTGGACTAGTGTTGTCAGATGTGCATCTCTCTGGTACTTATTACTATGAGTATACGTTTTGTTTTGTGTGCACATTGCTTATGTTTTCTCTTTATCATTTGTAGATGACTTTGGGTGGGATGAGCGGATGAAGGTCGCAACTCAACTTGCTGATCTCTAATCATGTTTGCATGAGAACAATATTGCACTTGACCGTGTTACTCCTGCATACATTATGATAGATAAGGTGAGTTTGAACACTTGATGGTCATCTATTTCCTTTAGATATCTCACAAGATTATCTTAGCACACTTTGAAATACGTTTTTACACCTTATTACATTGATCTGGCTGGCTGGAAATAATTTTTTTTGGCTTGCAGGAATTTAACATTAAAGTATTTGATTTTGGGTACGTAACAAATACTTTCAATGTGGATGCTAGCTTTCTTGATGATGCTACAGCTCCAGAGATTCTAGAAGGCATGTTTGTTGGAACCTCAATATCTCTATTCTTTAGATCATGATATGATTAAATTTTTTCAGATGTTGGTTGCATCCTTTGTTGTTTGTGACTGTTGAGTCGGGATCAGTAGCTATTAAGAATAGACTAGGATGAGACTCTTTCAAAGGAAGATTGAGTAAACCACCTATTTTACCGGAACTTAACATAGTGCCATTCCCAATCCTTGAGGAAACCTATTTGAAGAAATCATCCTTAAAGTTATTTATGTGCTTCTAAGCTCACACTCCATGGGAAGCTCTGGTCGTCTTGGTGCAGCTGTCTTGTTTCTCTTGCTAAGGTCGATATTCTTATTGAGTTGGAAAATAGAGATAGTTCTCGCATGTTAGCTATTATAGGAATAGTCCTCAGCTCAGAAGCTAGTTCTGTCATGACTTTGGCTTTATCAGAAAATATGTAGTGAAGAGAAGACTGAATTATAAATTTGGAGTCTTGAGCTTTCGCCTTGTGGATAATTTTCATCATATTTCCTGTTTTATATGGCATATTATTTCTCGTTCTTATACAGTTGTGTTCTTTTCTGTCCTTATACACAGGTGAGAGGACCAGGACCATGAAATCTAATGTTTATTTTTTTTTTGGTATTCTACTGCTGGAGCTGATGGCCAAAAGGAAGTTTAGTTTCCTTAATGGTTTTGTTTTGTGAAAACATTAATTGCAAATGCGGCTAAACTTGGTAAAAAATATTTGGTTCACGAATGCTTCAAAGAAGCAGAACAGGAAAAGTGCATCCTCTCTGTACTGTGTTAATGCTAGTGTTTTGAAAAAGGACTAGTGTTGTGATGATGGAGCTTTGCAGAGAACAGTGTTTCAAAAGACTCTGTTGGGGCGGAGCTCTAGCAAAATATTCCGCGACTCAAGTGTTGGGCTTAGTTTGTAAGACTTACGTCTTAAGCGCCCAACTGTACATTCTAACCACGCTCGGGGCTCGCTTAATAGATCTTACACAAATTATGTGTTAAAATCTTTAGTTAACATTGTTAACCCTCATAATTCTTGAATAAATGGATGGTACTTAATAATTTTTAATCTATAGAAATAAGAAGATTGAGAGTAACTCAAATAACAAGTTGTAGTAGTATCACATCTTTATTATTTGGTAATACTATAAAGGTGATTATATATTACGTAACATATCTTTTAAAAAAACTTGGTGAAATTTTGTTTTTTCACTTATAATTGGTTTGCATGATTTTGTCATATGTCTCAAAATTATCATATTTTATTTAGCTATTTGAAAGTAATTTTATTTTATTTATGATGGAGTGATATTTTTATTAAAATACTAGTAAGGTTTATTGATTATTTCTTTATGAGGGTAAATTGTATAGTAGGATAAAAAAATATTTTTAAAAATAATGATTTTTTTATTATTTGAAAGTTAAGATATTAAATTATTTATAGAAGTTTTATTTTCTATAGGTTTCTTTAATCATGTTTATAATTATTTCAAATTATTGATGTATTTTTATTATTTTGTGTTATTATATTATTATACTATATTGTAAATTAATAATTTAAAGATTCATAGGGCTTACGCCTCGCTCTATACCAAGTATAACGCCCCGCCTCATTTCCCCACTTTTTAAATCACTAGACATAATCATTAAAATTAAACATGTAATTAATTAACTATTTCACTTCCAATCCAAAGGTTGCGAGTTCGAGTCACCAAGGGAGCAAAAAGGGGTGGGAGCTCCTAGGGAGGGTAGAAAAAAAAAAAAACCTTTCTTCGAGTTTTTTTTAAAAAAAAAACAAATATTCCTCTCTCCATTCACTTTTACTTGTTACTTATTTTTAAAATAAATTTTCATTTTTACTTGTTACTTTTGACATATCAAGAAAAAACAATAACTTTTTTTCAATGTTTTACCCTTAGCATTATATAGTTATTTTCAAGTAATTTTCTAAGACATCATTTAATAGGGAATAATTTGATAAAAATACTTATATAATTAATTATTTTCTTAATAAATATATTAAATCAAATTGTGCCAAGTAAAAGTGAACTGAGGGAGTACCATACATTTTTAAGACATGAGCCTAAAATAATGGTCAACTACTTAATTAAATTATATATAATTATTACCCCTTATTTCATATTGTGGACTAATCAGTAATTTGATTTGATCGATCACAACATTAATATATAAAAGCAAAGATATTTCCATACTAACACCGACATGGACTTAGGTTGTATTTGAAGGAAAATGTTTCCATCGAAAAAAATAAAAAATATGTTTTGAAAAATAAACGGATTTTTTTACTCATTTTCTAGTATTTGATAAAAAAAAAAAATAATTCAAAAGACATATATATGTAATTTACCTAAATGCTATGGACTGGGGGTTCAAGGAGGATGCAGGGTAAGGTGGTCAAGGGGTTGCGGTCGGGGTGGGTGGGCGGGGAGAAAATTAAATCATGAATTTGAAATATCACTTATGATTTTTTATTTTTTTCAATTAGAGAATCTTTTTTTTTTTCTTATTTTAAAGATTTTATTTTATTTTTTTCCAATGAAAACATTTTCCTTCAAACACACCCTTAATCCATGTCGATGTTAGTATGAAAATATCTTTGCTTTCTTAGATATTAACGCTGTGATCGATCAAATCAAATGACTAATTAGTCAACAATATGAAATAATGGGGTACTTATATACTATAATTTAATTAAGTAGTTGGCCATTATTTTAGGCTCATGTCTTAAAAATGTATGCTTTTTTTTTTGAGAAAATGCATAAGTATCTCAATTTATGCCCGAAATTTCAGAGAAGCACTTATACTATATTAAGGTTCTATTACCCTCCTCGAACTTATTTTATAAATAATTTTCTACCCCTTTTCGGCCTACGTGTCACTATCTTTTGGGCCCAGCTGTTGACAATTTTTTTAAGCTATCTGATTAATAGTGCCACATAGGCCGAAAAGGGGTAGAAAATTATTTATAAAATAAGTTCGGGGGGGGGGGGGGGGGTTAATAGGACCTTAGTATAGTATAAGTGTGTCTCTAAAATTTCGGGCAGGGGTACTTATTAATTTTCCCTTCTTTTTTTTGTTCTTAAAAATGTATGCTAATATTTATTTAATTATTAAAAAATCTCAAGAAAGTGTAAAAGTTAATTAATTACATGTTTGATTTTAATGATTATGTCTAGGGATGTTCCGAGTTATGGTTAAAAAATCAAATCGAACTGCAATTCGAACCAAACCGATTAAAAACTGATATTTGGTTTTGTTTGGTTTTAAATTTTTAAAACCGATACTTTTTTATTTGGTTTTGGTTTTACTAATAAACAACTGCAAAATAACCAAATTGAACTGGATAAGTTAGATATATAAGTTTTATAATTATTTAAATATTATTCATAAAAAAATAGGAATACTTTTGTTAAATTTTTATTAACTCAAGTCTTTAATTTTACCATTTTTTCAAGTTCAACACTTAAATTTTAGTCCAACTATTACAATCCTAAGTCCAAGTCCATCAAAATCTATTATTTTAGTCTTTACCTAGCCTACCTCATATAAGATAGTCACACTTTCTCTTAATTAAATCACTTTGTTCGTGTAATAATAATTCTAGTATTGCTTAATTGCTTAATTGAACCGACAATAGATTTTCTGTGGATTGTTCATGTAGTAGGTGTTTGTGTCTATCGAGATACATATGTCCTCAAAAAATTTATTACTTTTAAACCGAAAAAACTAAAAAAATCGAACCAAACCGATAATAACCAAACTGATGGTTATTTTTTTGCTTGGTTTAGTTTGGTTTTAGAAATTTTAAAAAACCAACTAGATTGATATGATTTTAATTTTAACTAATAATTGATCCACCCCAAACTACGAACACCCCTAAATTTATGTCTATTCGCCTTGTAAATGGAGTGTATAATAATAATAATCCACTAGGCCTAGTTGATGAAATTATGCCCCTCATTTGGAGACAATTTAAGAAAAAAGACTATAGTGTTGTGATGATGGAGCTTTGTAGGGAAGAATGTATTTGACTAAAGTGAATCCACTTTATTTATGCGTGGGTTCATCGTTGAAAAATAACACCATATATTTTAATCAATTTTTGAAAATTTATAGGTATATATTAAATTTTGACTCCATTTAGCACAAATGTGATACTTACTCTAGTGGTGAAGAGGGTTCATTTTGACCAGCCAACTCGAGTTCAATTCTCTCTTCCAACATTGTTTATTTTATTTTATATCTTCAACCTACTTCGTGAAAATTCTGGGTCCGCCACTTGTGTTCAGGAATTTTATTTTATATCTTGAACTCACTTGATGAAAATCTTGGATCTGCTACTTATATTTAGGGAGGCCCAACGATTGATCTTAGTCCTTCTAAAGGCAAATTGTTAATTAATTTCTTTTAATTTGTCTAAATATTGATAGATAAAGTTAGTGTGTCTCGTCCAAAAAAAAAACACCTTTTAAATCAAATTGACTGCACAAACACAAACTTACAATCAAGGGCGTTCTCATAATTTTAGAGAATATCAAGGAGTCTATGTAATTATGGTAATTTTTGGGGAGCTTTGTGCAATATATGAATTATGACCACCCAAAATAAACAATAAAAGAGCAAATGTATTTATTAAATTTTGCGATTTAAAGGGAATTTATCCATCATTAAAAAAGTAATACAAATATACCTGATATCTATCTAATGATGCATATTTACCGCTTTTGTTCGCAAATCTATATTTTGAATTAAAAAAATTATTTTTAAAATATCACGTGACTTTCAAAAATCACTTCACCCATTCTTTCCCTCCGAACCCAATCCAAATAAATTTTAAAAACTCAATATCCTTTCTACTCAGTCATAAATTAGATTGGGGTCAAATCTGAAAGAGAGGAGTTGATTTTTTTAGCTGGATCAAATCTGGAGGAGTAAAACAAACACGTGAAGTAATTTTTTAAAATCACATGGTATTTTTTTTAACTAAATTTAATATATTACATGCTATGATGAGTATATGTTATTGAACATATGTATAACTCAGGTAATTATTCACATCATAATGATTGAACTTTATACCATGTTGCAACCATGCTTGAATAATCTTTCTTCGAGCCGATGGTCTATCGAAAACAATTATTTTATTCTATTAAGGTAGGGTTAGGATTTGCATACACCCTACCTTGACACCTTGGTTATAAGAACCGATACACCGGTGAATATGATCGTTCTATTCTTAGAGGATATATATTTCATTAACCTCGGGTACTTGAGGGGAATAATTTTCTTAAGGGGACACTATGCATTCAGTGGGTTCGATTTTCTTCTTTGAGAAAAATATATTGTATATTGTTTCTGATTCTATTTTTTCTATTGGTTTTAATTTTCTAGTTTTGAAATTACTCTTTAAACTTTGTTATTTCTTATCAAGTTCTTCAAAAAATTTGTTCCAAGTATCGTAGAAATACATGAGTATGACTTGTTGGCATGAAAAATTATAAATTTGGTATGTTGTAAGAGTTTCAACTATTTATTCCTTTTATTAAGCTATTGAACTACATTTTTTCATATTTTTATGTATCACATGTCATGTAACGATTTAATTGAACTACATTTTTATATATTTTTATGTTATCATATGTCATGTAACGATTTTCTTTTCTACATTTTCTTATTGAGTGTGTTCTTAAATTCCAGCTCTATAGTTGTTCATTATTATGTCTATAACTACCAATCTTTAGCTATAATGTGAGAGATTAATTTGTTTATTGAGCAAAACTATTAAAAAAAAATTCGTATATGTAAATTTAGATGATCTTTGCTAATGCATGCTAGTAAACACGTGTTTTTTATTGAAAACATCTTATAAGGAAATAGTTATAGAGTGTAATCTGAAATAGGATGACAACAAAAAAAATATAACATTAACATCATTTTGGTTCCAATATAGGAGCCTTCGTATAAGAAGAGTTGGGTCGTTGAACCCATCAAACATAATCACTACCCTTCTCTACTTCAATGAGCTGGTTAGTAGGTCACTTATTTGGATTTTCGGTATGATATAATTTAGTTTCTATGAATTCATAGATGTATGCTCCCCACTGATGAACTAACGATTTTATTTGTCTCCTTTTATTCTCATTGTTCAAACCCTTACATTCCATGTTAAGATTTTTACCTTCATGATCAAAATGTCGTGGACTATAGCACCGAAAAAATTGACTAAATGGGGGGTTTACCTGCTCTTGGGATCGTTTAATCATGTAAATGGGTCGTTTTGACCGTGGCGACCAACTCCCTCATGTTCTATTCTGGTTGTTTTTAGGTTTGTAATCCCTCCTATTTCCAAGGTGTTTTCTAATATATAATGGCCAAGGTGTATTGTTGTCAATGATGAGGAGTTAATTTAAATTGCACAATACTCATTTACTTGATATGTAATAAAGTTATCGATATTTTCTAACCTTTTTTTTTTTTTTTCAGTTCCACAATTTTGGATGGAACAAAGTTTTTTTGATCATCTGAACGGATTTAACGATAGTGAAACACCATTTACTTTGGAGCCCAAAGTGGAGAATTGGCAAGAGTTTTAAAACCCACTCAATACATTAGGTAGAGTGGAAAGCCAAAAATAAATCCATTTGTTAGAGTGGAAAGCTAAAAATAAATCGAAGGCCTGATTTTTATTTTTTTTATTTGTGAGATGTAAAGTTATTTCTTTCTTTTTTTTTTTTAATGAAAAAACTTTATTTTTCTATGGTATTAACCTATATATATATATTTTATTTATTTATTTATTTATTTATTTTTAATCTTATGGTCTTAAACATGTCATATGGAAGTTAAATTTAATAATTGACAAAAAAGAAAAAAAAACATTCTTTAATATTTTGAACTTTGATGTAATTAACATGCTTGCTTACATTTTCTTTTTGGAAGGCTGATAATATAATCCTATGTGATTTTGGTTTCCATTTTTAGTGTACTCGAGCTAAAGGTCTTTGGGAACCGTCTCAGGTAAGGTTTATAAATATTATACACGCACTTGTGGAACTTTTCCAGGAATGTTGTTGTTGTTGCTGTTTTTATTTGATTTAATTATTAATAATAAGTAAAAACAATATCGAACTTATTGGTCTCAGAGGAAAGCCTTGAATTTTTAATCTTTTGTTGTTTTTTCTAATAGAAGATGAGGGAAAACGGGTTAAAGGAGATCCTGGTGAATTTTTTTTAAAAAAAATATATATGGAGCAGTAGCTAATTGGGATGTTTAATATGACAAAATGCTTGAAGAATAGAGGTTAAATAGTACTATAATTCAATTGTACAAAAACAAAATAAGATATTCAAAATTGCAATAACTATAAAAGTATCAAGCTACAAAATCATACTATGAAAAAATTGGAAGAAGGTGATGGAGATAAAGACGAGGACCCCGAGGAGGGTGTCTATTGGTGAGGGGGAATCGACTATTGAAGCCACCATCCATCTTGTAAGGATATTGGTATAGAAATACATGGAGAAAAAATGAGGCATGTTTATGGTCTAGAAAAAACATATGACGCAATTCAAGGGGTTTAGAAGCTAGAGTTTATATTAGGGTTAAGGATATGAATGAAGTAGCCAACACCCGAGTAAGGACCGTGGGAAGAGATTAATCACTTCCCAATCTTTCCATCACTATAAACCATCTCCATCATCATTAAGTTTCATTTGCTTAATCAAATTAAAATTTGTTCTAATTACTTAATCTTTGTTTTAGTTTGTTTACAAATAAATAAATGATAGTATTGGTTAATTGTCCCTAATTGTACCAAACTAACTGTGACGCTCCAACTTAAGATAAGAAGCCCCACAACGATAAAAATATATAAGAGATGTTGGGTATATAAGTAAGCGAGTCTTACCAACTAGTGACGTGTTTTAAAGCCGTGCAGGGCTAGGCCTAGAGCGGACAATATTACTACTGGGTTGGGTCATTACAAATGATATCAGTGTCATTCGTGTGCCAGCCTTGTTGATGTGGGCCAGAGTTCAATTGAGTTTAGGCAAATCCCAGTGGGGGGAGAGGGGGGAGGGGGGGACAAACCTCAGTGTTGAGTCTAGGCAAATCCCATTGGGTGGGGCAAACCTCAGCGAGGACGCGGAGTCCATATAAGGGATGTATGTGATGCCCTGACTTAGAATTTTTGACCAAACTAAGCCATTATTTAAATCAATTCACCAAAGTAATATGTTTTTAATTTTTTTATGAAACTAGGATAAACGTATTTCTGAGTAACGTTTTAGTGTATTTTTATTTTAAAAATTCAACGGACAAAAACTGACGGAGCTGACGACGTTAAATGAATAAACGTACTCCTGAGTAACGTTTCACATCTAAAATGTTACTCACGAGTACGTTTATTGAGAATCCAATCACAGGCCACTGAATTCAATCCTGTAAATGCAAATGGAGTGACTAGTTGTGTTCAATGAGTCCGGAGCCAAAATGACGATTTTTTCCATCGAAAAACAAAAACGGCACATCAAAATTGATGTCGTTCCGTTGAAATAAATATCGCTGCCTTAGCAGCGATTTTCTAAAAAAATAAAACTTTTTTCTTTAAAATCTCTACTATAGCAGCATTTTTATATTTTTTTTTTAAAAAAGTAAAAGTAAAATCACTGCTATAGCAGCAATTTGTTTTAAGAAATTAAAATTGAATAAATCGCTGCCTTAGAAGCTATTTTGTGAGAACTTTTTTCTTTAAAAATCGCTATGGCTGCCTTTTGATTAAAAAAAATAAATTCTTTTGAAGTTAAATGCTGCTATTGGTCAAATTAACTATTTATTATAATATAGTTATGATATAAATGCAGTGTGCTTACATATTTATTTTAATTTTGAATTTACAAAATATTTAAATTATTTTCTTACTTTTTAAATCACTTGAATGGAGTGAATCAACTTCAGTTTTTTTTTTTTTTTTTTTTTTTTTTTTTTGATTAAAATGATGCCATAGCAATTTTATTTTATTTTTTAAATAAAAATTCATAAGATCGCTGCCAGCGATTTATGTATTTTTTAATTTTTTTTAATTCCTTAAAAAGAAATCGCTGCTATAGGAGTGATTTTACTTTTAATTTTTTTTTAATAAAAACCCTGCTATAGCAGCGATTTTAAAGAGAAAAAGAAATTAATATTTTTTTTTTGAGAAAATAAGCAGCGATTTTCATTTCTTTTAACGGAATGACGTTAATTTTTGTCAGAAGAAAATCGCTCCGTCAAGAGCGATTTTACCCTTTTGGTTAAATTTTTTTTTTTTGATGTGCCATTTTTGTTTTTTGAAGAAAAAAAGTTGCCCTTTTGGCTCCGAATTCTGTGTTCAATTGCCATCTTACCTCTCTTTATTGTAGAATATTTATCATAACATGCATGGAGGAGCAATTGGAGTTGTCGCAGAGAGTTATCATAAATATAAATGGAGACTTTTGTAAAGCAACAAGTTTTATTACTCATTAGAGAATTCACTGTGATTATTGATTTCATGTAACTATATTTATGGTATGAGATGAGTTTTATGTTGAGATTTATGGTATGAGATTTCATGAATGTGTATGAGATGAGATTTCATGATTTGTATTTAGAATCAGGAGAAAGGACATCAAGACCAATTGGCCATTTGCATTTGCATGATTGAATTTAGTGGTCCATGATTGAATTCTCAATAAACGTACTCGTGAGTAACGTTTTACACCTAAAACATTACTCTAGAGTACGTTTATTCATTTAATGTCATCAGTTCCGTCAGTTTTGTCCATTAAATTTTTAAAATGAAAATATCCTAAAAAGTTACTCAGAAATACGTTTATACTAGTTTTGTAAAAAAAAAAAAAAAACGTATTATTTTGATGAATTGAGTTAAATAATGGCTTAGTTTGGTCAAAATTCCCCCGACTTAACATAAGAAGTCCCACATTGGCAAAAACATAGGAGAGATGTTGGATATATAAGTAAGCTAGCTTTAACAACTAATAACGCGTTTTAAAATTGTGCAGGCATAGGCTTAAAGCGGATGATATCACTAGCGGGCTAGGTCGTGCAATCTCATAATCTTGAAAATGCACTTAAAATGAAATTTCTTTCTCCTAATACATTTGAGTAGTATAATTTATGGAAAAATACAAGAATTTTATTTGGTCACATCTTCAAATTATAAATATATTTTATGATCTTATGATTGACTTCTTTGATTGGTGTGAGAACTCAATCTCTTGTCCCAAGTGTCATTCCAAAATGATACAAAGGCTAATTGCAAAATAATATTTTGATCATGAATTTCTTTGACTTTTGGTTGATGATGTCAAGCCAACCTAGTATTTTTTTTTCCCAAAAACTATTTTAGTTACTTTTGACTTTCTTTCAAAAAAGACTATTAACTTATCTTTTTCCACACTATTTAGTATTTAGTTATTTTAATAATTATAGTATTTGTATCAGTTTGCATGTATTTTGATCAATTATATAAAGTAATCGATATTGCCTATTAGCAATATAGTTCAACTAATTGAGATTTACATGACGTTTGATTCATTAAAGGTGAACAATGACATAAATTTATTTTCTTGTGATTTGAAGTCAAAATCTCCTCTTACTATATCGTTGATTGTCAATATTACTATCTTCGATCGAAAATACTTATCATGATCATCATCTTTTTGCTTGTCGACATTCAAATTATAGTATTTTATTAACCAACATTTCAAAATGTGTTCTTTCACTATATATATTGATATTCACTCATTATTTTTTCACTTATGATTACAGTACCTTTATCGAAGAAGAATAATTTAATTTAACCCAACTCAACCATTTACAGCCCATAATTTCAACAACCTAGCTGTAATTTTGGAGTTCAAATTGGTATTTTTCAGAGCAAATTATAATATATATAGTTAGGTAAAAAATCACCTGAAGCCCACATTTAAGACTTTGGTTATTTAATTATGTCACGGCAAAATAAACCTCATGATAATCATCCAAATATTGATTAAGTTACGTTTCACATCACATTAATGACATTCTTTCTATTTTTATCTTTATTTAAATAAAGAAAGTTTTACGTAATTAAAACACTACTAAAAAGTTCATATTTTTCAAAGTACCATGAAGGGTAAATATAATTTATTTTCTAAAAATGAGTAATTTCTTAAGTAGTATGACAGTTAAAAACATTACTTATTTTGAAATAGAGAGCGTAAGTTGTAACTCTTTAATCAATTTCTTGGTTATGTAATACTGTCTTTATTTAAAATAACGATAAAATTGAAAGAATATCATTAATATCTTCTTGATAACATGAAATACGGTTGATTTTAACAAAATGAAAAAACTAAATACCACATAATTTAGAATGAAGTATCATATAGGTTACTATTGCTTATAACAACCAAATATCAATATGTATATAATAGTCAATTATGCTAATATTATTATTTTTAAAAAATAAGATTATTATAGAGAGGTCTGATCGTATTTATTTGTTTGGTTTTTTTCTCTTAAATTTTGTTTCCAAATGAGGGGCATAATTTCATCAACTAGGCCTAGTGGATTATTATTATTATTATTATTATTATTATACACTCCATTTACGCGGCGAATAGACATAATCATTAAAATCAAACATGTAATTAATTAACTTTTACACTTTTTGAATTTTTTAATAATTAAATAATTATTAAGTAGCATACATTTTTTAAGACATGAGCCTAAAATAATGGTCAACTACAATAACTTGAATTTTTAATTAAATTATATGTAATTACCCCGTTAATTCATATTGTTGACTAATTAGTCATTTGATTTGATCGATCACAGCATTAATATCTTAAAAAAAACAAAGATATTTTCATACTATCATCGACATGAACTTAGGGTGTGTTTGAAGGACAAATGTTTCCATCGAAAAAAAATAGAAAATATTTTTTGAAAAATTATATTACAGTTAAATAGGTTGAATATTATTTTTTAATAAATATATTATATTTTGAATACTGTTAACTACCAACATGGGTTGTTGTGCACTGGTGGGAGTGTTTTACCCTTAACTAGTGGTCGATTTGAATTTAGTCGGAACTCTAATGTGGGCTCCGAACACCGATTGAAAAACCAAAAAAAATACAATTAACTAGCAAAGTTTTGATTTCGTTACTGTAATTAATTATGAGGATTGAGGAGGTTTTTATTTGAAGTAATTAGCTCATAATTAGATAAAGAACATTAGTATAACCTTGAAAATGCATTAAAAAGGATCAAATCTTCAAAATATAAATATATTTTATGATGATACAAGGCTAATTGCAAAATAATATTTTGATCATGAATTTCTTTGACTTTGATGATGTCAGGCCAACCTAGTATATTTTCAAAAACTTTTTTAGTTACTTTTTGACTTTTTTTTAGCAATACCACCAAAAAGTTATTAACTTATCTTTTTCCACATCATTTAGTAATTATTTGTTTTATAATCATAGTATTTCTATTAGTTTGCATGTATTTTGACTAATTTTATACAATAATCGCTATTGCTTACTAGCATAGTCCCACTAATTCAGATTTACACGATGTATGATTTATCAAAAGGGAAAAAATGATATGGATTTAATTTCTTCGTTTTCCTGATTTAAAGTCAAAATCTCTGATCAATAATGGAGTGATCTCCTCTTACTATACCATTGATGGCCAGTCGAAAATACTTGTCTATCACTTTTTGCTTGTCGACGTTCAAATTACAATATTTTTTATCATCATTTCAAGATGTGTTATTTCAGTATATTCATATGTGAAGAGTTACAACTTATATCGTTTTTTGTATAGTTTTTGATACATAAGTTTTATTTTTAAAATATTAAGTTAATAATAATTCAATATAATTTCAAATATAAGTCAAATAAAAATTCAAAAAAGAGAAAAGTGACGCCTATTTTGAAACAAAGTATTTTTTTTTTTCAAAAGTAACAAATTAAATTGGATAAAACTTATTCGCATCAGGTGTATACACCAATTCAGTACATGCATGTCATGTGTTTAAATTTATAGTTCATTTTACTTAACCTAAATTAATTAACATGTGTTTTACTACATTAAATCACATAATAATGAAAATTGCATTAGTTTGGTGTAAACTCCCAATGCGGATAAGTTTTTTCCAATTAAATTGTATCTCAAATACATTGCATTAGTCCAACATCAACTTGTGCTATTTTTTTTTAATTTCAAAGTAAATAGTATATGTTAATGTGTATGGTGCACTATTCAAATATTGTGTACTTTTATTCAAGATTTTAGTGCATTCAAATCTTTATCCTAATTAATTCCCACTTTAAACAAGACCTATATATAATTTAATCATATTTTCCTAAATGTCTCACATGTTTTTACAAAGTAAAATAAATTAAAATAGTTACAATTGCACTATATAGATATGCTAATTAAATAGGCAAATTAAAAATCATGATGAATGCACTTGAAATTTTCTTAGTACCAAGTAGCAATTTTAAAAATACTAAAAAATATATGCACTTTTTTACATTTTCTTAGGAAAAGTAGCCATTATAATCTCTATAATAACTTAAATAAATTACATTAAGTCATGATGAAATTTACTTTTACATTTTTTAGTAACAACTAGACATTCTAAAATATACCTCAAAACTCATTTGTGATCCTCCATAAGATAGCATAATAAGTAGTAAATCAACTAACCAATTGTAAAAAATAAAAAATAAATAAACTACCTATTGAAAGCACAAGTATTCCACTATCTTTTCTTTTAAATAGAAAAATTTGAAAGGTGACTCTAGACTTATATATATATATATATATATATATATATATATATATTCTATCTTCTTTTTTCCACCCTCCTATTTCTTTCTTCAGTACTAAAAGACTGTTATGATGAGATGAATATGATATCTCCAATTTTAATTAGAGGTCTTAGTTTCACACTTGAAAAATAGAAAGACAAAATAACTCGACTGGGAGTGCTTTCCTTTCCAATGGACCTTATGTGTGCAGTACGAATTTGAATTAGTCTGACTAGTGAGTTATGGAAATTGAATAGTTATGAAAAAACACTTCTTCTTCTTCTTTTTTTAAAATACAATTAAAAGTTGTGGGAAATAGATAGAACTGTTTTACTAGATAAATCGTGTTTAAATTCTGAAAATGATAAAATATCTTGATGACGAGAGTTTTCCTCCTTAATAGACTTTATCATTGTAAATTTGAATTAGTTAGATCGATAAATTCTGATTACTTAAAATGATTATACCTGAAAAGTTATATTTTTTTAATTTTTAGTGGAAGATGATTATTAAAGATATAACCATTTCTACGTTCCTTGCATATAGTCATTTCATTCATTGGTCCCGTAGAGCACTACGCCTTATAACGCTAAAATTTAGGTACACTTTTTTATCTATGAAAAACATTATTATAAACTTTGTGAGGTTGGCAATTATTATAATTATATTTTACTAGGTATATGTAGATAAAAACTACCATATTGAGTTTTGTTGCATTCAACTTGGTAAATGGACATAAGCTTGTAAATTATCCGAGATAATCGTCCAGATCTTATTATAAAAGGAAAAAAATATTTGCTTTTCGAATAATTAAGTATTTAGAGATGATATGTAGTGTAAGGCTGAGTGTTTTGTGCTTTTGCGTGGCACGAGTTAAATACAAAATTAGAAGATGATTCTTATATTATCATATCTACTATATAAATAAAAATTAATTTTTATTATCATATATAAACAATGTAGTTTTCCGTTAAAAAAATTCAGATGAATCCTTCAGCCCTACCAACTGACAACTACCCCACTCTTACATTCATATTTTCTTGCTTCGAGCCGTTTAGACTTTAACCTAATTGAATTATACTGATCACACTTAAGGACACAAATTTAATGAATTGATTATGATTTCATGTAAACTCGGTAACCTATTTTTTCAACCAAAAAGGAAATATTACTGCAATAATTAACAGACCAAATTAAAAAATGACCTCATCTTTAAATCATGACCACTTAAGTCGACATAAATACCAAAAAAAAATAAAAAAAATTATCAACTTGTAAGAATATCATAATCCTTAATTAAAGCCTTAAACCCTGTCTTAACCTAAGTGTGCTTAATAACCTAGATTATCTTAAACTTAAAACACATCATTATCCACTAATCAAAACACTAATCCCACAAGTAATTCCGAAACCTTCCCATGGTTAGGCCTAATGACATGTAAACCATCAACAAATATTAATTTAATTTAAATTATGTGTACTGACAGTATAAAATATATTTGCACTTTGATCAAGTTATTTTGTACTTGCAATTACATGTTATGGTAAGCAAATATTCAAGATTTAAAGTTGTGAATTTCTGTAGAGACGTGATCAAGTTAATACACTTTTTGTTCAATTTATGTGTCATAATTCGAATTTCAAAAGTCAAATTTTTAATTTTTCCCGAGAATATAGTTATAGAAATTTTACTATTTACATTTTTTGGAAACTATTTTAAAATATTAGAAATCACAATAATTAACAATTTAAAATATTTTAAAGACATACAAAAAATAACGATCAATGAAAAATCGCTTGAATCTCAAAAAATGAATACGGACTCATTAACTTATTTCATAGTTAAATAATAATAGATATTTAGTAGATTTCATAATATATACAAACAAGATTTGGGCCTAATTTAGTGTGTTTATTTGAACTATAACTGTCATATATTATAAGTTTATTATAACAACGATTCACTATAACAATCAGAAAAAATATTAAAACAAACAACGCTGCTATAAAGAGATTTGATTTTATAAGGTTTAGGCAAAAAATATTGTATTCACGCAAACCATAATCGACACTATAGATCACTACAAAAATCTTCATTGGCTATTTCCACAGATGTTTTGATTGATCAATGAAAAAAGAAAATATAGTAATGTTTTTATATGGAAAGATTAGAAAGTTTTCCACTATTTTAATGAGAATCTGTTTCTCATCATACATTTTCTCAGTAAACTAGTTCGATGAAAAATGAATGAGTAAATCATATTTTATAACACAAATAATTGTCATGTCATTTTAATACTAATATTTCGTACTATCAACGTATATAACTTAAATTCATCGTTAAATTTACTCAGAATGAATTAAACAATACACAAGTGGCATTCAGACACGTTCACACGTGTTCCATGTCTAACTATTTGACCCTTTTTTTCAAGTCAAAAATCAATGGCGCCACTTCAACTCTAGTTAGGCACAAACAAAACAAATTTTAGTTGTTTTTCCATATTTATAACAATTTTAATTTTTAAGATAAGTCCACGCACACAACATATATACAATGACGGAGCCAAATTTTTTTTAAAAGAAAACAGTTTTTATACCAAAGGGATTTTTAACAATTTGTTTCTAAAGTATAATATTTCACGAGGAAAGTTCAGTTGGACCCCTTGCACCCCTCCGCATTCACCCTTGTATATATATAGCATAATATTTCGATGAAGAAGGTTCAGTTGGACCCATCCGCGTTCGCGCTTATATATATACACATCTAGGTAGTTTCATTTATTTCTCACTATTCAAATTTTCATGATTGGTGCAATAGTACTAATAACAAAAAATGGGCAGTTGTAAGTTTTCCATGTACAATTTCTTCTTCTTGATCATGGTTTTTTCTATAGTTTTAGGCCAAAAAAATGATCAAATTATGTTAAATGATCGCAATTCGCTCGTTTCATTCATGTCTATGATTGTTTCTGATCCATTTCATGTACTAGAAAGTTGGAATTCTTCCAAGATTCATGTATGTAATTGGACAGGAATAGTATGTGACAAGAAAATTGATAGAGTTGTTGAGCTTGATCTTAGTCATCATTCGTTACGTGGAACGATTTCTCCTTCTCTCTCTGGCCTCTCTTTCTTGCAGATTCTTGATTTGTCTGGGAACTTATTAGAAGGACAAATTCCAGCTGAATTAGGCAATCTTGTTAAGCTTAATCAGCTTAGTTTGTCTTCTAATCTCCTTGAAGGAGAAATCCCGAACGAGTTAGGATTCCTTCATGAATTGAAGTATCTTGATTTGGGAACAAACAATCTTTCTGGTGCAATTCCTCAGTCTTTGTTCTGTAATTGCTCTGCTTCATTACAATATATGGACCTTTCTAACAATTCGCTTCGCGGTGAGATCCCTATGGATGATCATTGTGAGTTGAGTGGTTTGAAGTTTCTTCTTCTATGGTCTAATGAACTTGTTGGTGAAGTTCCTATTGCTCTTTCGAAATCTACAAAGCTAGAATGGCTTGATCTTGAATCGAATTCGTTGAGTGGTAGGCTTCCTTCTGATATTGTAAGTAAAATGCCAAAGTTACAGTTTTTGTATTTGTCTTACAACAACTTTGATAGTCATAGTGGTAATACTGACCTGACGCCTTTTTTCGCGTCTTTAGTTAATTCTACTAACTTGCAAGAACTTGAGTTAGCTGGGAATAATCTTGGTGGGGAGTTACCTCCTATTATCGGTAACATCTCCAAGAACCTTGCACAGATACATCTCGACGATAATCTTATCTATGGTCCTATCCCAACACAAATTTCGAGTCTTGTAAATATTACTCTATTAAACTTGTCTAGTAATCATCTGAATGGTACAATTCCTCCTGAGTTGTGTCGAATGGGGAAACTCGAGAGGCTTTATCTGTCGAATAACTCACTCTCTGGTGTCATTCCTTCTGCTTTTGGAAATGTTTCTCATTTAGGCCTTCTTGATCTGTCGAAGAACAACCTATCTGGATTAATCCCCAATACGTTTGCTAATCTTCCGCAACTGAGGAGGCTTTTGTTGCACGATAATCACCTCTCTGGAACGATTCCCCCGAGCTTAGGTGATTGTATTAACTTGGAAATACTTGATCTTTCTCACAACAGAATCACGGGGACGATTCCAAGTGCAGTTGCAGGATTGAGTAGTTTGAAGCTCTATCTGAACTTGTCTAGTAATTACTTACATGGTCCAATTCCTTTAGAGCTCAGCAAAATGGATATGGTGTTGGCAATTGACTTGTCTTCGAATAATCTCTCGTCTAATGTCCCTTCACAGCTTGGCAGCTGCATTGCTCTCGAATACTTGAATCTATCTCGTAACTCCTTAGAAGGACCTCTTCCATCTTCGATAGGAAGATTACCTTACCTTAAGGAAATCGACATTTCATTCAATGTGTTGAGTGGGGAAATACCACAGACATTTCAAGCATCGTCGACTTTGCAGAACCTCAACTTCTCCTATAACCATTTCTCGGGGAACGTGACAGATACTGGTGCATTTTCATCACTAACCATGAGCTCATTCATGGGAAATATTAAGCTTTGTGGCTCAGTTCAAGGGATGAAAAGTTGCCATAAAAAGAGGGGTAGACATTTCATTATCACAATCCTCCTTTCATTGCTTATAACTCCAATATTTTGCGTAGTCGGGTACCCTCTCCTCCTAAGATCAAGATTCAGGAACCAATTCACGAGTTTTAATAAAAGCAAGGTAATTGAAGATGTGGAGCAAGGTGGTGGGAGGAAAGAGCAAAAGTACCCGAGGATATCTCGTATGCAGCTGATTGAAGCAACGGGAGGTTTTAGTAGCTCGAGTTTAATAGGAGCAGGACGATATGGGCGTGTTTATAAAGGAGTGCTGAAGAACAACATGAGCATAGCTGTTAAAGTAATTGACACAAAAGGAGGTGGAGAGATATCAGGGAGTTTCAAAAGGGAGTGTCAAATCTTGAAAAGGATTAGACATAGGAACTTGATAAGGATCATAACGACATGTAGCAGACCGGACTTCAAAGCTCTCGTGTTCCCTCTGATGTCAAACGGAAGCCTAGAGAACCATCTGTACCCGAGCCACGGGCTGAGACATCAACTTGACTTAGCTCAATTGGTTAGCATTTGCAGTGATGTAGCAGAAGGAGTGTCCTATCTCCACCACTATTCGCCTGTTAAAGTCGTGCATTGTGATCTAAAACCAAGCAATATCCTTCTTGATTACAACATGACAGCTTTGGTGACTGATTTTGGGATTTCAACATTAGTAAAAGCTGTTGAGGAAAATACTAATCCTATCGACGAATCAGTTACTTACAACTCAACAGATGGATTACTTTGTGGATCAATTGGTTACATTGCTCCTGGTAAGTAACAAATAATAGTTCTATTCTATCAAATTCATTTCAATTTATATGACTAAAGTTTCTGTTTCTTTGATTGTAGAATATGGAATGGGAAGGAGGGCTTCAACAAAAGGAGATGTATTTAGCTTTGGAGTTCTGTTACTCGAGATTGTGACAGGTAAACGTCCCACAGACGTTCTATTTCAACAAGGCTCGAGCTTACACGAATGGGTGAAGAGTCAGTATTCACATAAACTCGAGGCTATGATTGATGAAGCATTACAAAGATGTACAACAGTTCAACGCGATAGCATTATATGGCACGATATCGTGTTAGAGTTGATTGAACTTGGCTTAATGTGTACTCAGTACAATCCATCAACTAGGCCAACAATGTTGGATGTTGCACTTGAAATTGGAAGATTAAAACAGTATGTTTCAACTTCTTCAAACAGTGTTACTGAAGATGTCACAACAAAAAGTTGAACAGTTTTTCTTTTAATATCTAACAATGTACCTTTTAACTTTATTCATTGTACTTCTATGTTCTTTTTTTTTTACCTTTTTAATTGTTCATTCTTGGGGTGCAGACCTTCTCTAGATTCTGCGTGAACGTGGGATGGTTCGCGTACCAAGACTGCCCTTGAGATGAGCTACAAAAGAATTCTTTTTGTTTAAAGTATTCATAATGTTTTTACTACATGATTCAAGCTCATAATATGTATTGTCTAATTTGCCCCAATAGACCTCGCGGATTCATCCCTCTGGCTACACCGTTATCGACTCCAAAAGTGTGTGTATTATGTGAATTTATGCTATGCCTTATAAACTCTTCACGTTCTTCTTGTATTCCGACGTGAGATTTGCTTGATGTGTCATGTACACTCTTCTTCAGAAGCTTGTCAACTTAGAAGTCTATCGGTCCTTTTATTTTTTTTATAGAAGTGCTAATATTATAAGTTAATGAGTTTTGAAATCTAAAAAATGCTTCTTATTAGGTTCTCGGTAAATTATTTTTTACGCCTGTTAAATAAATTCTTAAATACAAACACAAAATTTGAGATGTAGCTATTAACTAAAGTCGTAGGTGAAAGTGTAGCTACACTGCTGCTCTTTTTAACCTGTCCTCTGTCATGAACGTCACATTATTCAAGGTTGTACTGCTAATTAGACATGCAACCAACCAAATGAAGCCTTTTTTGCTGTTAAAATAGTTATGACAACTATTTAAAACTTAATAGCAATTTAATTATCTCAACATTATTTTAATTAAAAGTAAAATGAACAAATCTCCTCTTTAACACTAATATTTTTGGTGTTATCTGAGAAATCATATCTTGCATAGTCAAAATGCACTTATAGGATCTTTTCAGCCTACCATTAATTTCAAATTTTAGATATATATTTTTTATAACTAAGTGGAAAGTTGGTATTTTGCCAAACTCACTAAATAAATAATAAACTAATTAAGTTCACCAATAACTTTTTATGATTGCAAAATAAGGAGTATTGGCATTAGCAATTCAAGAAAGAAAACTCCACACTAAATTAATTTTGGGAAAGTTGCGGATATATACCGTTCGGTTAACTAATTTATCATCATGATTGAAATATACATAATATATACATTAAATTTAATTTGTTTGAGAAAAGGCTCACTCATGCCATTATTTGTCAACTGAAATGGCATAAATGAGCCAAATTTTTAACAGACGACATAGATGAGCCTTTTCTCAAAGTTCAATGGCATATTTGAGCTATTTTTTTTAAAAAAAGAATTTAATTAATGATGTGGCCAAATCATAATTGACCGGGTATTAAAAATAATTTTGCAAAACCGGAACTATTTTCAGTTAACAAATAATGGCATGAATGAGCCTTTTCTCAAACGGAAATGACATAAATGAGCCAAACTTTTAACAGATGACATAGATGAGCCTTTTCTCAAAGTTCGATGGCATATTTGAGCTTTTTCCCATTTTTATTATTGAAATATGAAATAACATTCTTAAAGTCCGGGTATCTATACAAATAAAAGAAATACTCCCTCAGTTAACATAACACAACTAAGAAACAAACAAAACGTGGTAGCACCACTCACAAATCACAAATGAACTTGCACCAATGAGCGGGGGTCTAGGAAAACGTGGTAGCACCACTCACAAATCACAAATGAACTTACACCAATGAGCGGGGGTCTGGGGAGGATAGGATGTACACAGACTTTTACCTCTACCTTTGCAGTTGCGGGATAGAGAGACTGTTTCAGACGTCAAAAAAAAAAACTGTTGTCAAAATGTTAACGAATGTGAAAACATTCCTCTCCTTGATGCAACTAAGTTGATGAGATGAAGGCTATACGGTACTGTACACTCTACGCGATCAATTTACAAACGTATTCAATCTCTTCACAACCACACAATAAAGACAAAAATACTCTTACAGTATTCAGAAGTCACATAATGGCAGCATCTTGATTATGTAACGACCAAGGCTACTCCAGGTGACTGCTGGCGTTCGGGCTTTTGATAGATCCATCAGAGCCAAAAGTGAAGCATTGCCTGTTCAAAATGGTAAGACTGTTAATTTATTTGTCTTACTTTCCTTTTTAGTCCGTTTTAAAAAAATGTCATTTTCCCTTTTTGACAACTCTTTGACTCTTAACTTTCCAAGATTCAAAATGTTTTCTTTACTTTTTTAAACTTCGTGCCAAGTCAAAACCAGACAAGCAAATTGAAACGGAAGGAGTAACATTTTTCACATGTTGCGACTGAATACGAGTAATTAGAAGCAGAAGAATGGAGGAACTTAGATGAAATGTACCTACCTCTGATAGAAGAAGTAAGGATGGTTCGTCGTCACTTGGAGGGAGTTTGTCGCTTTTCAAACTTTGGATTTCAGAGTGCATCAAATTTAGTTGCTCTTTAATGTCGTGTAACAACTTCAGCTCTTCTTCTCGAGCCATTTCATATCTTGACACTTCTCTTCCAACTTCAACTATCTCAGATGTTCGATTGGGCTGATGAGACTCGCTAGTCTCGGAAATGCTGGTTGTAGGGCGAGATATTGCCAAATGGCAGGTAATAGCAGCAGCTTCACTTGCTCTTCGTAGCTTTTTCTCTCGCTGTGCAGATACAAAGTACTTCTTTAGCAAATCAGCTTCATCTCTAACCGATGATTTTACAGCCTCTTGTTGGGCAGAATCAGGTCTCTCGAGCCTTTCATCGTTATGCGAAGCCATCTTGCGATCATGTTTAGGAGGTAATCCGATATCAATGGTATCCTTATCTGCTCGAGGAACTTCGAAGACATCAAGAACATTCGGAGAACAACCAGAATCATCAGGTGTGTTATTTTCTGATTTGCTCACGTGAAGCTTAGGCGGCTGGTACATTTCATTTTCTGATTTGCTTATCTTAATGCTTCTTTGAGAAAGTGGTGAAGGAGACCTCGTTTCACTCCTCAAGTTCGCGTAGCTAACTCCTGTAATATCTTTCACTCGATCATCCAACTTCCGAATCTGTTGCCAATACGAATTGATACTTCCAGTCATGGAAATGGAAATATCCGTCTTCTTCTCTGTATCGGACTGCTGCTCATTCATATCTTGCCCTGTATATTCCTCCACTGTTTTTGAATTTGAATCTATTTCCGAACTTGAATCATCTATTTCCATAGCACCCCTCTTTGGAATTTTCAGGGGAAAAGGAGGGGCGGAATTACGCCTTCCAAGGGCTTGGAGATTCATTTCGCCTGCTAAATTCTCGTTTCTTTGCAGCAAATTCTCAGGAAATTTAAATTCCCCGGGATCTACACAGCCCATGCTCAACAGCTTATACCGATAAGCTTGCACCTGATACTCCAATGCAGCTATCTCCATTTCCTTTCCATAGAAAAGATCCTCGAAAATGGCTAATGATTCCTCGGCATGACACATTTTCTCCTCAGCCAATCGCTTGTACTGCTCGGCTTCCATTTTTACTGCAGCTTTTTCTCCTTGGAGACGTAAGATCATCGACAGCGCTTCACTAGCCGCACTGGAGGAGGCCTCTCTTTCTTCATCCAATTCACTGTAAAGCTTCTGTAGAAGCTGTTGTTGAGCACATAGAGTCTCTTTCAAAGAAGCAACATCAAGTTGAGGCATATAACTATCAGCCATCTAACCGGAAGAGTAACTACACGTTCTCTGCGATAACAGAAGAAAAGATTGGCAATGATTAATTTTTCGGATTCAATTTAAAACCAACAATCGAAACTTCAGCTATCATCCACAACCATAGTCCCATTTGGTATTTTAACCAATTTAGTGTTAACTCAAGGAAAAATAAGTCTTAAACTTTGCATTTCTCATCAATTACAACAACAACTATGTCTCGGTCTCAAACAAGTTACAGCCGGCTTTAGGAATTCTCACTAACCAACAAAAACAACATACTACTCAGCGAGTGGGGTCTGGGGGTCTGGGAAGGTAGAATGTACACAAATCCTACCCCTACCTTTGTGGGGTAGAGAGAGTTGTTTCCATAGACCCTCGGAAATTCTCACTAACCATTTTTCCCACTTAAATTCATCGCATGCCAACAGTATACAACATGAAATTGAGGCGAGGGTCTATCATAATGAGTTTTTCTACCTCCCAAGGTAGGGGTAAGGTTTGCGGACACTCTACCTCCCCATACCCGACTAGGTATGTTATTGTTAGGCAATCTCAACACTATTTGAGAAACAAACAATCTCAACATTTTCGAGCCGAGGGTCTTATCGAAAACCATCTTTCTACCTCCCAAAGTATGGGTAAGGTCTTCGTACACTACCCTCTCCAAATCAAACGTGTGGGAATACATTGGGTATGTTGTTGTTAGGCAATCTCAACATTAAAAGAGAAATATGAAATATGTAATCTTTCTATCAAGAAACAGACCATCTCAACATTCTTGAGCCGAGGGTCTATCGGGAACCGCATCTCTACCTCCCAAAGTAGAGGTAAGGTATGTATATACTCTATCCTCCTCAATCCTCATACCCCACTTGTTGGAATACACTAAGTATGTTATTGTTAGGCAATCTCAACATAAAAGAGAAATATGAAATATTAATCCTTATATCAAGATTCAAGAAGGGCAATCTCAACATTCTGCGAGCCGAGTGTCTATCGAAAATAGCCTATCTACCTCCAAGGTAAGGTTAAGGTCGACATACACTCTACCCTCCCCATACCCTACTCGTCGAAATACACTAGGTATGTTATTGTTAGGCAATCTCAACATTACAACAACAAAAACAACAACATTAAAAGAGAAATATGAAATATGTAAACTTTATATCAAGAAACAGACAATCTCAACATTAAGAGAAATACAACTAATTACCATTGCATAAACAGAGCTGAGGAACTTTGAGTTTACCTAATTTACAACAGAGAAGAAGAGTCTGATAAACCCACGAGAATTGACCCAATCAAGAAACACAAATCACCCATCTTCTTCTTTCTCCTTTTCTCTTCATAAAAATCAAGAAATGCTCATTCTTCAAAACTCCACAAACCAAACTTCACAAAAAAGGAAACCCCACCAAAATATTCAAACAAAATGTCAAATTTTAATATAAAGAATCAATCTTTTTGAAAAAAGAAAATGAACCCACTAGTGAAAAATTCAAAATCAAGATTCTTTTCTGGATATTTATGAACAACCTTTTTTTTTTTTTTATTTTCCTTCAAAAGAATCAAGAAATGTTGATTCTTTAAAAACCCCACAAACCAAAAAGCAACATAAAGTGAAAACACAACTCAAGAATTGAAAAAAAAAAAAAAACCCACTAGAAGATTCAAAGAGATATTAATGTTGATTGGAAAAAAAAACAATTTTTTCGAAAAAAAATCAATTTTGAAAAAAAAAAAAAGAAGAAGAAGAAGAAGAAGAACCCAACTAGTGGAAAAATAAATTTTCAGATTAAACAAAAAAGTTGGTTTTTGTAACGGTTTGTTGATTTGTCTTTTACAAAAAGGAAAGGTGGTCCTAGATTTTGGCTGTCCGTTTATGCCACCCAATTTCTAGGTGACTAATATCTTGATTTTATCCCCTTAATTAAGTACTAATTCAAAAAATTAGAAGTAAAATAAATAATTAAAAAGACATCATTACTTTGAACCAATTAAAAATTGTGATGGGGTTGGTTCATGTTACTGCTATGGTTTTTTTTTTCATTACTTTTTACGCAGTTTCTTTAGTATTTGTATTTCATTTTGGTATTGATTTTGTTATGTTAAGGGTTATTCAAAAACAATTTTTCTACCTGACAAGATAAAGGTAATGTGTAGGGCTGTTCATGGTTATGGTTATAAAATCAATCCGAACCGCAATTTGAATCAAATTGATTAAAAAAATCGATATTTGGTTTGATTTGGTTAGGTTTGGTTTCAAATTTTGAAAAATTGATATTATTTCGTTTGGTTTTGGTTTTACTAAATATTAACCGCAAAAATCACCAAATCGAACTAAGAAGTTATACATATAAATTTTATAATTATTTATAAATAAAACATAAGTATTTTGATAAATTTTAATTAAGTCTTTAATTTTACTATTTTTTGAAGCTCAATACTTAAATCTAGCCCAACTATTAAAACCTTAAGTCTAAATCTCTCAATATTCATTACTTTAAAGATCACACTTTCTCTATTCTTTAAAAAAAAATTTAACGCAACATTAAATAATTTAAAGCTCAAGCTAAAGAAGATGGTAATTGATTAGTTTGGACTATAAAATATTGATTGTTGTTTTTTTTTCAGAAGTAATTTTTCAATATTTTAAGGTGTAATTTTATTGAAAAATCTATTGATCAGTGACGGACGTATGTTATGAGGTATGGGTGCTTAAGCACCCATTGCCTTTTATAATAAACACTATTATTTATCTATCATATTTAATCATTTATTCAAATATATTAACTAAGCATCCAACATATAGCAATTTTCAAACTAAAATAATTGAGCACCCATGATAGAAAATTTCTAAATCCACCACTGTTATTGATAAGACATTGAGATCTCCAGGATATTGAACCAACTTTATGCTATTGATAATGAGTTTTTTTAGTTAGTGAAACTTGGTGCATTGGATGAATCACTTTGTTCGTATAATAGCTTATTCGTGAATGATTTTATGTACTTAGGGGTCGTTTGGTAGGGAGTATTAGGAGAAATAGTCCAAGTATAATGTGTGGTATTATTTAGTACTATGTTTGGTAGGAATTTTGGGTCTATGTATAATCAATCCATGTATTAGTTATACATGGATTAGGGTGTATAACTAATACCTTCCATTTGGAGGTATTAGTTCTAATACCATGGGACTAATCTAGGTAAAGACAAAAATACCCCTCAAATCTTTTTAATCATTTTGTTTATTTTCTTGATTTTATGTTTTATATTTATACTAACAAATTTATTTAAATAAATTAGCTTACAAATTTTATTATTTAGATATAATTTTTTGTTTCTAAAATATGAGTTATTTAATCTATTTATTATTAATATAAAATATTATAATCCGACTAATTTGCTAATGTTGATGTATGAATTTAAGAACAAGTCATAAGTCAAATATTGTCTTTTAACGGAAGTCCATTAAACATTACACAAGTAGTCTAAAATAGTTTAATTTATTTTGCTATACTTATTATTTATTTTTATTTTATGATAAAGATTTTTTTTTTAATTTATTGATACAAAACAAAGTTCAATAAATTTTCTCTATAAATTATTATAGTTGTGTGACCTTTTGAGATATTAAATCCAATTTATTAAGATGACAATTATTTACTCTCAAATAATTTAAGTGAGAAAATAGTTAACATGACAATAAAAATTTCATTCTCCTAGCTAGTTAAAATGTTATAAAAAAATAATATTGTCCATCAATTATCTACCTTGACTCAATTACATGAAATAGAAAATCCCATAATAACTCAAGGGTATAGTTGGAAATAATTTTTTTTGTAGAGTTTTAAACCACATACAAAACTAGATAAGAAACAATGAACCAAACACTTGATAAAAATAATTCCTGCATTACTAATCCCTGCATTATTGATTTTTGTACCAAACGACCCCTTAGTGTTTGTGTCTATCGAGATGCGTATATCCTCAACAGACTTATTACTTTCAAACCGAAAAAAGCCGAAAAAATCGAACCAAACAAACGGTTATTTTTTTATTTGGTTTAGTTTGGTTTTAGAAATTTAAAAATCGATTTAAATTGGCTTGGTTTTGGTTTTAACTAATAACCTATCCAAACCGAACCATGAACACCCCTACTATTGTGTATGCAGTAGCGTGCACCTTCTTCAAATTTTAGTTGTGGTATTATATTGAATTCGTTATTGTTATCTGGTATTAAACTTGCATCAGTTTGTATATTTGGCACATTTTTAATTACTAAGCTATCATTCTCAATTGTTCAATAGTGTTAAAAGTCTAAATATTAGCTTAGTACTTATTATATATTTGTATTTTCACCATGAGTGATTAGTCGAACACGATATTATTATCCCTTGATTGTTATTGAAAGTTTCATCTAACGCCTTCGCGGTCTTCATATCCTGAGTTTCGTCTCTATAGGAGGATCTATTGAAAATAAATTTTCTACCTTCAAAAGTCTTTACATACACTATTCTTCTGTGACCCTATTTCTAAAAAAACATTGAATATGTATGTGTGTTATTGTCCAAATTATAATGTCTAACACTTTTTTCATTGTAATAATTGGTTTAGTTTAGCTTTATCATTTTTATATACTTTTTACTTGTAAATATAGTTTAACATAAACTAACTTCTTTTGTTCAAAAACACACAAAACAAAAGTCTAGTATTATATTTTATTATTTTTTCTTATTTTCCACTCGATATTTAGTATCGATATTGGAGCTGTTTATTTTGGATTCGCGCCATGTATGACTTCAAAAAAAAATTCAGACTCAGAACTCAAATCCGAGGCTTCTAGTTAGAGGAGGAGGAGACCCATAAAGCACATCCTTTAATGGTTATATTTTTTTATTAATTTATTAACACCACAAACGACATGATTACTCTTGTCATTCTTTTTTAAAACAATAAAATAAAAATAATAATTACACATGGGGTCTTAGTCAACGGGAAAAAACGGTGAAAATGGACTTATTAAAAGTTCTAATTTAAAAAGTCGTTAAATAATAAATTTTATAATTTCTGTCTTTATTCATTGCCGACCATACTACTTATTCAATGTTCCAGAGCATGCTTATTGTAAGAGGATTCAAATAAATATTGGGGTGGATCTAGAATATCGAGTGTGAGTTTTTGATAATATATTGTGTCATATTAACGGGTGTTAAATGGAATAAAATTATATAAGTACTTGAGCTAAATGAGTTAGATTATAAATATGAAGTGTCAAGTGTCGTGTTATTTATTTCACAATAGCTTGATTGAAGATTTATAAAGTAAAGTGTTCTTGGAGTATGATCATCCTTGATGGATCTTAGACCAAATGTATCGTATGTTAGTCAATAAAAGCCTTCATATACATAATTGATTGTCACGTATCTGGTTTAATCAATTGACTTTCTTTCGTAAGGATTGATATCACAACCCTTTTCAACAATTTCATTGTATTGTTGTTTGTGATTCCATGAGTAGAATTTTGTGTTTAGTTGGGACATATTTCAACCTATCTAATTTTTAGATGGATTTAATTTAACCAAACAAAATAAGTTAAATCAGTAAATAATTTTATCTTATTTTCATAGAATTATTATTTTCTGGAGAAAATATTTTTAGAAGTATTAATCAACCAAACACGAAATTAAGAGGTGCCTCTTGTATTTAAGTTTCTCGTTGGAAGTGATTAATGATTTTTGTATTTAACTTACAGCTAATAAAGGAAACAATTAATGCAGAGAAGTAATTAACAGCGTAATTAAATAGAATTAGTTTCACAATTTGGTAAAGTTTACTTGGTCCTTGAAGCAGTAGGTGGACATTTGTCTCTCATTTATATTTAAGATTTAAGAGAAAAGATATACGTACGTTTTATTGTCTATAGAGGTATACAAGTTAAATCGTCAAGTTAAATTGAATCATCAAATCAATCAAACTGGAAAGAAAATAACTTGTGGTTTGATTTGGTTGGTTTGTCATTAAAAAAAAATTCAAACACTTTTGATTTGATTTGATATTAAAAGAAAAAAAGTCAAACTAAACTCAAAATAAATCGACATAATATGTATAACTATTTTATTTTATTTTATACATAAAAATATTAATTATAATATACTTTGTTGATATATTTTAAATTAGTTTATAGTTTTCAATGTTTAGATAAATTATTTTCAAATTTGGACTTTGTAAATATTTTATTTTGTATTCAAATCGGAAGTTACAGTACAAAATATCAAACCCTATATTGTTATAGTTTTTCAAATTGAAGTTAACAATTTACTTTGTAAATATTTTGTTTTTTATTCAGTTTGAGGGTAACCTTTAATCTTATAAATTTAATATATTGAACGTTGATATTTCAATTAAATTATTTTGTATTCATGTGAATTTTACCGTCTTTTTGAAGATTCCTATTCATTTAATGTTTTTATTCTCTAGCTTAGTGAAAATACATTAGATCTCTTTTTCAATTATTATGTAAAAAATCGAAAAATCTAAAGAATCCGTTAAAATTGAAATTAAAAAAATCGACTTTTATATTGATTTGAATCAACATAATTAGTTTAATTATTTTTAATGAAAATCAAACCAAACCTACCTTTAGGTATATGAGATCAAGATAGAATAGAAATGTTGTTTATGATAAACCCTCGGCCCAAAAAGAAGTATTCAAGCAGGATTGCAACATGGTATAATGTTCAACCATTATGATGTGAATAATAACCTGAGTTTTACATATGTTCAATAACATATACTCATCATAACATGTATTAAATTTAGTAATTCAAAGGAGCTTTTGTTTAACTCTTGATGGTGCAAATTATATGCTAATGTCAACTAAAGCAAAGTGCCTTTTTCAATCTACTGGAATTTCAACTTCCATCTTCAGATCAGAGCTGCCAAGAATCTGCAAACATAGTAGCTTTGTCAATATCATTCAACCAAACCAAGGAAATTCAGAAATCAATACATCGAAATTTCCAATTTACTTTTCTCACACACTGATAAGCTGATCCAGTGATACAGATCAAAGTTATATTACAACATTGATTCCGACTAGTAATGATCATGTTATGATGCAAGTGACGCACACATCTCAAGTTGAAGTAGTTCTACTTTACCACTGATAAGCTGATCTGATGACATGGATTAAAAGTCATGTTATAATGTTTGATTCAATGAGTTATGATCACGTGATGATGTGACGCGTAGAGGAGGTAAAAACTGAACATGACAAGCTATAAGGATGTCTAGAAGAGTTAAGCAGCGCGAGGAAAAGGGCGTGTGTAACTTCATATGTAGTTTTCAGTACATAAAAACCAAACATCAAAGGAGCTATCAGTTTGCATGAATTTCAGCAGCTCTAGAGTTTATTTTGTGATTTAGGAATGATACTTCCATTTGGTATCCCAATATTGCAGGAAGCATTTGCAAATCCTTCAAGTCTGAATAATTTTGACAGTAGATATGAAGATGCTTTAATCTTATTCAATTATTCATGAAATTTCTAACTCAACTCACCTAGTTTTGCTTTACATTATGTATCAAGCAGGATGATTACCAACTTGTTGTTTGACATTTCTCCGTACATGCTTTCCTACACTGCTACTTGTAGCTTTCCCATTGTCAAAACATATCAAGCTTCCCGACCATAACGATGAAACAGTTGAGGCAAAGTTTGTCTATCTCAATATTTTGTTTGATCTAACATTGAACCTTGTCTTAATTCACATGACACCTTTTAATATTTAATACAAATGCATTAATGTATATATATCATAATATATTCTCAGAAAGACAGATTTAACAAGAGGCAAGAGTAATTGGCATCTCTAGAGAACTGTTAATTGATCTGTCAAAGGTCCATCAGAAACTTGCAAGAAGAAACAGATAGCGTGAAGGTCAAAGGTCCAATATTTACCTTCAGGAAGTCCGATTGGACTAGTGAAGAATCCTTGCTGTATCTGGCTTCCTCAAGAACACGCGTCAAAACTTGCTGCAAGGACGGAAATAAAAATGGAGTTAAACACAAGGTCACATTTCTTTTTAAGGTAAACTTTATAGAAGGTGGCTTCTTCAGTGATCCACCATCAAACTGTTCTCATTGACAACTTGTTTACTTCACAATCAAGTAAATTGTCCAAAAAAAGGATCAAGTAAATTGTCCAATAAAAGGATTACATCTGTAACGTAATCCAAACCATAATGAATAATCTCCTGAGTACACCTATATTTTCTCAAAGAATGATAGCATGTTGACGAACTGCACTCGATTTGCTATATTTGAATTTTTCTTCTCAGCTTCTTTAAAAAGTTGACATTTCCTGCTAAATACTTACTATGTTTTTAAGTCTTCAATTAATAAGCACTTCCTACGGCAAGAAATGGAAAGAGTGAAGTAGAGTAGCTTTACTATAGTTAAACGGAATCAGAATAAGTTGCTAATCTTTTTGTTAGGTCAAAGGAGAATATGTGAACAAAATAAACATGGAATAAGAGCTAAGAAATGTATAAGGTCCCCAGGTCTGTTACTGAGAAAAAATTGTTCCCAAATTTATCGTTAGAGTTTTTTACTTTCTGCTTTATATAAAAGTGCTGTTCCGACTAACTTGCACATACCACGACTAATCCATGGTACCAAAGTATGTATCAGATAACTCTACTGACTAGGCTTAGACAGATTAGAAGAAACCAAATTCAAGGCAAACACTGAAAGCAAATCAAACTATAAAAAAGTGGAAGAATGATTTTAACTTGTAAATGTTTTTAAGGGGATTCTCTACGCCTCGTTTTCAAAAGAGTGATTACCAAAATCCAAGTAAATATAGTTATGCATTCTTCTAGGGATGATACTCCTTGCTCATTTCAGATGTGTTAAAAGGTGACGTGGACACACAGAAGAAAAAAGAGAAATCTCTCTATGAGTTTATGATCACGTTGTTTAATATCTTCTAAAGATGAAATTTCCACTTGTCTTAGAAGTCAATTTATATTATTACCTTATTGTTTAGCAGCAATTTTAGTAGGACTAGCCGACTTAGAAAATTGGTGCTCATAAATATCCATTTATGTTTTTGAATTAATAGTGCAGAATATATGAGTTAATTTGAAGGCTTTCGGGGAAGCTTTTTTTTTTTTTGAGAAGGTAACATTTTGTATTTCTATTTCCAAAAATCAAAACCTGCCACAACATGTTATAGATTCCTAATTACAGATTAAACAGAGTATAACAGAAGATCTTCAATCCAATGACAAAAATTACAGGGATCCTAAGACATTCACAACTGATTCTAGATCTTCCATATACTCCTGTTTACACCAAAAATGAAACAACACAAGACAATTCATCTTCATCTTCTGAATAGTGTTGCTCTTGTTCTGATGACATCTAAGGTTCCTTTCTTTCCACGTTGACCACCAAATACAAGCTGGGATGATTTTCCATCTCTCCCTATGTCCTGAGATGTTGGCATAACTACTCCATATCTTTAGGGTTTGAGTTACTCTCCTTGGCATCACCCACTTCAGTCCTTTTTTATTGATGAAGAGGTCCCACAGCTGGTTGGTTATCCTACAATGAAGAAACAAGTGAGTCACAGTCTCAGCCTTTTCCCCACATAGGAAACATCTAGGGCTCAATTGGATACCCCTCTTCATGAGATTTTCCTGAGTCAAAACAGCCTGTTTAGCAAGTAGCCAAGTAAAACAAGACACTTTGTAGGGAATTTTGGCTTTCCAAATCATTTTTCGGGGCCACCCATTGATCTGGCTATTGAAAGGATTGAACTTTTTGTAAGCCCCCTTGACACTGAATCTTCCTTGCTTGTGATCCTTCCATTCCAGGCAGTCTTGGACAGTGTTTCCTCCTCTGAATTGTTCCAGAGTTCTGTAGAATTCTACTACTCTCTGGATCTCCCAATCATTGAAAGGTCTTCTAAAGCTCAGATTCCATCCTTGGTTTGACCAGACCTCAGACCTCAGCCACAGTATCCATCTGTTGTTGGTTGAGGATGAACACATCAGGGAAAAGTGTTTTTAAGGAACCTTGTTCCAGCCAACTATCTTCCCAAAAAGAGACCTTCACACCATTTCCAATTTTGATTTTGCAATTCCCTCTAAGTTTTGGCCATAGTTTCCTTATGGTTCTCCAAAGGCTAGTTCCATAAGTGTTGGTTACCATGCTAGTTGACCAATGATCTTCCATTTCATATTTTGCCTAAATCACCTCCTTCCACAAAGCTTGCTCATTGGAGGCTAGTCTCCATAGCCATTTCATTAGTAGGCATTGGTTCTGAGTCTTCAAGTTTCTCACCTCTAGACCTCCAACTTGTTTATTCCTAATCAAGGCTGCCCATTTGACCAGGTGAAATTTTTTTGTGTCGCTGTTGCCTTCCCATAGAAAGTTCCTTCTTAGAGCATCCAATCTTTCAATTACTCCATCAGGGATAGGGAAAAGGGACATCATATAACTAGGCATAGAATCCAAGACACTATTAATAAGTGTTAGTCTTCCCCCTAGGGAAAGATATTGGCTCTTCCAATTCGTTGATCTTCTTTCACACTTTTCAATCACCCCATTCCAAATACCTAAAGACCTGCTGTTAGCTCCCAGAGGCATCCCTAGATAAGTCGTAGGGAGGTCACCAATTCTTCCACCAAGGGTCCTAGCCAGAGAGGATAGGTCAGGAACTACATTAACTGGATATAAGAAGCTCTTGTTCCAATTTATATGAAGTCCTGATACAGCTTCAAACAAAATAAAAATCACCCTCAACATCCTGAGTTGTTCTTTATTGGCATCACAAAATATGAGAGTATCATCTGCGTATTGTAAATGGGTGATCTCCAGTTCGCATCCCACTCTGTTTGAAATTTTGAATCCCTTTAACCAAAGGTTCTCTTGAGCAGTTTTCAGGATATCACTTAGCCCTTCCATTGCAATGATGAATAGAAAAGGTGAAAGAGGGTCACCTTGCCTTAGGCCTCTTTGAGCAGAGAAGAAGCCTGTAGGGGAGCCATTGATAAGAACTGAGTATTTGACAGTTTGAATGCAGAATTTCATCCATCTTAGCCAACTATCACCAAAACCTTTTTTATCAAGAGTTTCCCACAAAAACTGCCAATTCAGGTGATCATATGCCTTCTGTATGTCCAGCTTGCAGAGAATTCCTGGAGCATTGCTTCTGGTTCTAGAATCCACACACTCGTTTGCCATGAGGATGGCATCCATTATTTGCCTACCTTTAATGAAGGCCAGTTGTTGAGTGTCCACTAGTTTATGCATCACCTTTTTGAGTCTCTCAGTAAGAAGCTTAGAAATGATCTTGTAAACACTACCAATTAGGCTGATTGGTCTAAAGTCAGTAAGTTCCTTTGCACCTATCTTTTTAGGAATCAAGGCAACATAGGTTGAGTTGAAGCTTTTCTCAAAAACACATCTCTCATGGAAGTTCTTAACAGCATTAATAACTTCTCCACCTATGACTTCCCAACAGTGAGTAAAGAAAGCCATGGTATAACCATCAGGCCCAGGTGCCTTGTCTTCGGCACAAAGTTTTACACTCTCCCATATCTCTTGATTCTCAAATTCCTTTTGAAGCATAAGATTATCTTATTCAGAAATTCTGTGTCCTCCCCTACAATTGCCTGAGGGTCTCCAGGTCTCGATTTCAGAGTACAATTTCCGATAGAAATCCACTATCGCTTTCTTTATAACTTCTGGACTCTTGACTGCTACCCCATTCACATTTAACTCATCAATAGAGTTATACCTTTTGTGTGCATTGGCAGTTCTATGGAAGAATTTAGTGTTATTGTCACCTTGCTTCAACCAATTAACCCTTGACCTTTGTCTCCATGATATCTCCTCATACTTGGCAATGTTCTCAAACTCTATGAGAAGTTCAGCCTTTGTGTGTATCTCCTCCACATTGAGAATTCTCTGGTCCTGTGTTTCCTCAAGTTCCGCCAGTTGACTGAGTATACTCTGTTTTTGCAAGGCTAGATTGCCCTGACCAGACTTGCTCTAGTCCCTTAATTTGTTTTTTAAAGCCTTCAGTTTGAAAGCTAGAATAAAATCAGGTCTTCCTTCACATGTTATGGAAGTCCACCACTCCTTGACCCTTTCCAAGAAACCCTCTGTGTGTAACCACCAATTTTCGAATTTGAAGTATGATTTGACAGGCTCCCAATTCCCACTTTGCAACATAATCAGAGTGTGATCAGATGTTACTTTCGGTAGAACTGATTGCTTAATGTTTATGAAGCCTTCATCCCATTCATTAGACACCAGGAATCTGTCTAATCTAGCTGCAACATCTTGTCTGTTCCCTTTCCTCCAAGTATATTTACCACCTGCTAGTTGAGGGTCCAATAGGTTCAGGTCCATAATGAATTCAGAAAAATCGTTCATTGCTTTTGATATTTTGCTGCAGTTCTTCTTCTCCGAAGGATATCGGACTGTGTTGAAGTCTCCACAAACCACCCAGGGCCCATTGACCAGACCTCTCGCTGATCCAACCTCCCACCAAACTTCTTCTCTTTCTTCTCTATTGTTAGGAGCATAGACACCGGTAAGGAGCCAGGTGAATTCTTGATTCTTGCCTGTAAACTGGCAAGATATAGAATAAGCTCCTACACTGCTGGTAGCTCCCTCCCAGACTTTCCCATCCCATAAAATTAGAATGCCCCCTCTAGTCCCACTAGCTTCAAGTTGACAGAACTTTACTCCTCTATTAGCCCACAAATCTTTTACAACGATACTGATATACCCCTCAATCTTAGTTTCTTGGAAGCAATACACATCTGCTTTCCATTCATGAATTAGATTTTTGATAACACACCTCTTGCTTGCCTGGTTAAGGCCTCTCACATTCCATGTAATTATCTTCACTTTCATTGGGAACTTGGAACGATACATCCCCCTTTGCTTCTTGTGCCATTACTTTTGAAATTGCTTCCACACTCTAAGCTTTTCAATTCTTTTGACTCTTTTATTATTGCTATTTGCTTTACTGGTGTTTGCCCCAATATCTTTGTTGTTTTTCCTCATACCGTCAATCTTCATGAATAATGATAAAGCTTCATCTTTACACCCCTTGATGTCCACTCCAAATTCCTTGGCCAGTTTGTTTATGTTCTGATGGATCCAGATAGGGACATTAAATTCTGGATCATCCCTTCTTCTGGGCTGAGTTGACTTAGCGGCACAGGTTCTTCAAACGGAGTCAAACTGGTATTGACTACTTCAGTGCTTTGAGGGTTGTTTCCTTGTATGCATGTGCTAGCCTGCTGCCAGAGAATCTCTGACGTATCTACAATGATCCCCATTGTTGTTTCTGCTCCTCTCTTTTCCTTCACAATTTCTTCCTCTTCAAAAATTAACCCTTGCGTTGTTACGGGCTCTTCCGCCTGATGTGTATTAGTGGAAGAGGAGGTAATTAAGTTAGCCTCTAATTCCACTACAATTGGGTCCATCAAGAGAGAGAGAAATTTCTGCAGGCAGGCCATTTGAGATGGATTGGGCCAGAATATCTGGGCCCAATTTTTCCCCCTTATTTACTAGGATTGACTTCTTAGGAAGAATAGAGTGGTGGGCCCTTGATTTACTTATGATATCACGTGTTGGGCCAGCTGGCCATTTTGAAATTTCTGGATCATATGAGGACTCCACGTGGCTAGTCACTTCAGTGAACCCTAAAAGGCTGTCTTCCCCCTTTTGACAGGACACTTCTTCAGACCGTTGGGTATTAATGGGTATTCATCTCTGTTCGTCAGAGATCACTCTAGCCTGTGTCTCCACCCATATTTGCACTTTGAATGTCAAATCTCCGTAGGTCAGCTCCACTGTGCTCGGAATTGACTCGCCATCTCCTCGCACCTTCAGCCTTGCCCATTTGAGGTGATTGCGTAATTCTGTCTCTTCTTCTGTACGGATCCAGCCTCCACAGAGATTTCCAATCTCTCAGAAAACTTTTTGGGACCACAAATGGAGAGGGAGTCCCACTACTCTTATCCAGACTTGATTCGGTCTCTCAAAAATGGCGTTTGAGGTTGGTGACCACCATTAAAGGCTGAATTTGTAAGATTTCCAGAACCAGTCCCCCTTTACTATGTGATCAACAGCTGTTCTATTAGGGAATTCGAAGAGAAATCGATTCCCCCCCAAATCGAAGATATTGATTCCATGATAGTGCCTCCAAGTGCTTGCAACCCATCGTCGGATCTATGATACAGTGATGCTTGGGATTTTCTCCGGTAAGGATCCGACCCACTCTTTGCTAGCGATTTGTTCTGAGTTGTTGAGATGGCATCTGATATAATGAGTGAATTCCCTTTTTGTTGAATCCTCGCACCATTTAATTCCCTTGTAGACCATTTATTGTTCCTGACAACGTCTGAATATAATAAACCCTTCTCAGTTTTCCTATGTGATGTTTTACCTATCGGTTGGGTCTTAGCATTTATGAAGACTGATATTTTGGTAGCTATGTCCAACCATCCAGAGTTTAAAGACCACTCCGGTATGATGATGACATCTCTTCTCTTGTCCTGCACCTTTATAATACTAACATACCGACCAAATTTGTTGTAGTTCCTAGCGCAGAAAAGCTCGGTAAAGTGGTCCTGACGTTTCCATCTGCGAACAGTGTCTCCATGGTTTTTTGAGGCTTCCTTGAGGGTGTAGGCTAGCCACTCCATCGTCTTCTGGCTAATACTCATCCTCGTTATCATCTTGCGGCCTCTCTCTACCCAACCGTACCAAGTTTCGACTGTGGATACCACTCTGGTAATGTCATACGATTTGAAACCCACAGCAAAGAAAATGGTATCATCCCCCATAGTTGCACAGAGAGAAACGGGACGTAAAGCTTGAAGAAGAATAAGTAGAAGAAGAAAGAAGAGGAGAAAGAAGGGAAAGCAGGCACGGGTATGTTTCCGGCAATGGAAGATCACTGGAAAGGGATTCTAGGGCCCAGAAGGGACCGCTAGAGGCTTACCTCGGTAGGAGTGCCTGGGAGCATTTTAAATGAACTGTAACACATTCCTAGCTTAGCCCAACTAACTTTGATGTCAGCAAGATAACGTTGGTATACTACTGCATTTAGTAAGCATGTGTAAATGATCTTGACCAAGAACTTGACTAGATTCACTACAATCTGCATTGGGCTGCTAATGAATTTCAGAAGTACTGAGAGTTTAGGTTTAACATAGTCATCTCAGTGGTTCGGGGAAGCTTTAGTAACTACTTTACTGCATTTTTACTTCTATGGTGGGATTTCTAGACTACTTTTCTTCTCTTACTCTACTGATTTACATATAGAACAACTAAAAACCTTTCCTTTCCGTGATTCTTGGAATCATTAACCTTAAAACAACAAGATCCCCGTATTAATCTTCAATGTCTCTGCCAGTATCAAGTCCTTAGATCTCCATTTTACTATAGTGCAACTATAGGCTAGTTGAAAGCTCCCTACATCAGAAGGTTACAAGGTAATCAAGAACAGTCCAGAGATTGAAGGCCTTGACGTCATTTTACTAAGTATACTTTCCAAAACAGAATAAAGTAAGATACAAAAAAACTCTACCTATTTCTCAACACGTTTTCAGTTCTCATCAGAAAAAGATCATAAGAAACAAAAGCATCGGAAAACTAAAAGACAAACACTACCTCTCTTTGAGTCTCAGATATAAATGGTCCAGTCAAATCTTGCAAGACCTCCAGCATATCATTGAATGACACCTTTCCATTCCCGTCAGAATCATAAACTCTAAATATAACTGGAAATATAAGAAAGAAAGGAATCACATGAGCAACAATTAAACAGAAGAAAGTAAAGTTGAGCGCAAAAGAAGATTGGATTTACGCATTTTAAAGAGACAATCAAAGGTATAAAATGAAAAACTCCCTTACATTCAACCTTTTGTTGCAAGCTGGCATGAGCACTAAACACTGATAGGAATGCCACAAATTCTTTGAAATTTAACCCGTCTATCATCCGTAATAGCCTCTGCATTAAGAAAAAGGATGATTAAGAACAAAGTTTTATTGTGGCAGAATTTGCAAAAATGCATTTGTGGCATGTCAATGCTGGTCATTGACCAAAAACTCAAATAAACGATATACTAAAAGAGCCACACAATCAAAAAGTTATTTATAGTGCACCAAACCAGCAGCTAAGAGGAGAGAAGAGAGAAAGCAAGCTGGGAACTTCTAACTTCATTTCTCAATGTTCTAAAAAAATAAAATTCCTATCAATGCTCAATGAGAACAGAAAAGGTGGAGAAATTAGGATCTATTAGCCTGCTAGCATAACCTCTCTGTTGATGAATCAGTGTACCTTTTTAATCTCTATTTCATTTCTCGTTCAAAGACCTCTCTGTTCCCAACATACCTCTCTTTCTCTCCTGCATGAAACCTATGTTTTTCTTCGAGTTAATTCTTTACCCTTACATCTCTAGTTTTCCTGGCCGAACATAAACCAGGTCTCGTGTTATCATTTACAGATTGGATCATCTTTCAATTCTACTTACTTCGAAATTATAATAGATAGTATCACGAACTTGCATTACCAAACCTTTCATATCTGAAAGATTGAATTTGTTCAGTAGGGGTATGCTTCTTTCTGACACAAAAAGTCCCACAAGCACCAAATAGCACAATAATGCCATAGAAACTATTCCCTCATTATTATGCAAGGACAACCAATCGCAGAACCACATTTGTCCAAGGGGAGTCAATTGACACCACTCTTTGGAAAATTACATTGCGTAGGTATGTCAATGTTTTTTTTTATGTATATATATTTTATGTTGAATCCTCTTGGCTTCTTCAAGTGTTTACTTCCTTATATTTTGGACTATCTTGCTCGGACTCTTCAAATATACCGACGAGTGTGTGCAAGATGCTCCAAAATTAGTGAATTTTTTGGAGGATCCAACATGGTGTGACAATATTTTTGGAGAGTCCAAGCAACAAAGATTTTGGATTTCATTTAGTGAAAATCTTGGCTCCGACATTGGGGACAACCATTTCAAAGTAAATGCAAAAGAACTAGACCATGATTTCTACAACATTCTAGTGCATTTGCATGCTTCAATTCACAAAACTATACAAACTAAATCTTGAAACATTATTTACATAAGCATATAAGGAAAATTAAGTTGATTTTTCAGATGCTTACTCAACTAATAGTTATTATCTCAAAAAATCACCTTACTTCTGGTTTCCAATTTTCTTCAACAAAGAAAGTGACATTATAAGTTAAACAACCATCCAAGAAATCAACTCAAAGAAAAATTTGATCTCGAGTTGCACGCACAAATATGAGCAAATTACACAAAAGCACATATTTTTATCATGTAATAATTATCACACAAACAATCAAACCTGAGAGAGAGGATTGACAGCAAATTCAGGCACTGAAAGAAACTCTTCTCCAGAGACAAATCCACAACCATTTCTATCCAGTTGACAAAACCTCTGGTACAATGATAGAATCTCCTGCTGTGAAACTAAAACCCCAAAACAAAAAAGTTACAAACTTTAATTTAAAAAATACACTTTAAACATTGATATAAAGAAAAACCACATAACCCCAAAACAAAAAAATTACAAAGTTTAGTTAAAATACACCTTTGAGACATTGATATAAGACACACACATAACCCAAAAACAAAAAAGTTACAAACTTTAGTAAAAAAATACTTTTTTATAAGCATTGATATACAAAACCCACATAACCCCAAAAGGAAAAAGTTACAAAACCTAAGTAAGAAAATACCCTCTTTTAAACAATAAAATAAAAACCCCACAAAAAGTTACATTTCTTTAGTGAAAAATATCCTTTAGAGAAATATGCATACATGTGTGATTGCAGTGTTCTTGAACTTCTTCAATGTCATATTGCGTCAGCAAGGAAGAAGCATTGCCCATTGTTAATGAAGAAAAGTGAAATCTATGAAAAACAAGAAACTAATGAAAAGGGGGGTTTTGAATTTTGGGAATTTGGTAAGCTGAAAAATGTAACAATTGAATGAAACTATGTCAATAAGCACTTTGCATTGGTTTCTACAACTTTTTTCCAACTAATTCTGTCACTGGCATTCATTGTTGGGAAAGGGATATTTATTATCGGTCTGATTTTATTTATTATCGATTCGATTTATTGATTTTCGGTTATTAATAATAAATTAATAAAATATTTTTTATTGATTTTTGGTCAATAACAGTTCGATGTCAGTTTATCCAATCAGAAAATGTCCATAAAATAAATATATGATTTCTCACTTCTCTAACAATTTGATGCGATATTGTGAGACAAACAAATCAATTGTAAATGCTTTGATATAGACATATAGTGAAATATAATGAGATATTATATCAATAAGAATAGATGTAGTTTGAAGGCTACAATTACTGTTATAATCAAAACATAATATAAAATTTCTGATGTGAAGTAGAAGTACTGTGACATATGTGTGTTGACCGTAGTTTAGAGTATTGATATAATATTTAGTTATGTTAAATTATTAATATTTAATATTTATGAAGGGTATAGTAATAAATTATTATGGTTTTAAGTTAGGTGATTTTGCTAGTTTTTAGAAATTAAGAATATAAGTCATATTTAGAAAAAAAAAATACATTAAAATTCTATATAATTATTGCAATAAAATGGTCAAACAACATTCCAACTTCAAAAAACATCTATAGTTGAAACTAGACAAAGATACAAGTGAGACAGATTTAAAAGACAAGATTAATAAAAAAAAAAAAAAGTGATAATAGCAAAATATTTATGATAGAATAATTATAATTCTAACAAAGTTAAGATAACAAAATTGAAGGATAGCAATAAGACTAACCATTATGATTATAAATAGATATGATAAATAGACACTTTGCAGTTTGCACATCAGAAAGAAGTCTACAATACTCAGTACGTACACTTTACCCCTATCTCGGGAGCTAGAGAGGTTGTCTGAAAGACCCTCGACTCAAATACAGCAAGAAAGACCCTCAACTCAAACGTAGCAACTTGTATACAAAACGAAAAAGCAGCATAGCAGCTAGTACTTATTCTGTTTCTGCTTCATTTTCGTTTCTGCCCTCTCATTCCCATTGCATTCAAAGCGTCTATAACATCCTTCATCGTTGGCCTTTTGTCTGGATCAAAATTAGTGCAGAGGATCACCAGAAATGTTAAATCAAATGCAGATGGATGATCAACTTCTTTGAAGCATTCGTGAACCAAATATTTTTTACCAAGTTTAGCTGCATTTGCAATTAATGTTTTCACATAAACAAAACCATCAAGGAAACTAAACTTCCTTTTGGCCATCAGCTCCAGCAGTAGAATACCAAAAAAATAAACATCAGATTTCATGGTCCTCTCACCTATGTATAAGAACAGATAAGAAATGAACTGTATAGGAGCCAAAAAATGCAGATAAATACGAGGATCATGGCAGAGCTAGCTTCTGAGCTGAGGAATTAGTGCACATTATAAGTCCTTGACTCCTTTGGAGTTTACAATCGTATAATTGCTAACACGTAAGAGCTATCTCTATTTTCCACAATGTGTGGTAAAGAAACTGAGACAGCCAGTCATCTATTCGTAAACTGTAGGATCACAGACAAGAAAGAAGGGGACAGAAATACCAAATTCTTTCGGAGAGTAGCAAATTCTTAAAGAAGAAGTAAACATGCTGATAAGGTGTATGCAAATCCTATGATGTCAAATTAAGGTTGTTTTTGTAGGATGAGATCGAGTTGTTAACAGATGAAAGAGCAAATTAAGGTTGTTTTTGTAGTATTCCATTCGATTTTCTATAGTTACATTAAGTAGAAGTAGACAATATCAGTTAGGTTGGCCCTCTCTACCTATGTTGTTATTGTTGCAATTTCTCTACTAAATGTAGTGTTCTGTTCTTATATTTCTTGATGGATACAGGTATACGATCGATGAAATCTGATGTTTTGAATGCAATGAGAGTATAAGCATTGTTACTCTACCGCCCTCTTGGATTAGCTACTTTGACGTTTTGTATAAACTTGCTGCACAACAGTCTAAAGTCGTTCAGAAACAACCTCTCTATTTAAACTAAGTAGAGATAAGGACCGTGTACATTCTGCTATTAGTGCTAAATAAAACATTTTATATTACTATAGAATTTACTACCACACAAATATATATGACTTTGTTTTAAGAAATTCAAAATATTTTAATCAATAACATTTAAAATTTATACTATTAGAATTATTATTTTTTTGGTAACTAAACACATTTTATTAATTTTTGATACATCAATTTGATTGAGAACGTGTGTATCTATAGCAATTCAGTTTCAATCATACCTACCTCCTCAATGTATTTTTGCGCCTTCAATATCTTCTAAACTATCCAACATGCTTGATAAAAATATTTACATACATTATTTTTTTAATACTATATTTTATCACAAATTATTATTTTTTCTATATAAAAAAGGGAAAAAGGATAAATATACCTTGAAATATCGTAAACGGTATGCAGATATCATCTGTCATACTTTTGAGACATTGGTGCCTTTGCCGTCCAAAAACTAGAGCATATATAGTAACCCTTTATACTAACGGACATACACGTGTCATAATCTTATCCATCGACCCGACATTTATTAAATATCGAATCGACATATTAGATTACGCTACGTGTCCCTATTTAGTCTTTCGTTAGAGTGAGGGCATATATGCTCCATTTTTTTTGACGACAAGGGCACCAATGTAAAAAAAATATAACGAAGGATATCTACATACTATTTATGATAATTCGGTTATATTTGTCCTTTTTTCCTATAAAAAATATAATAATTTAGTAAAAATTTGGGTCCTCTTTTTTGGAGGCCTAATTCATATACCTTATTTTGCATAACACAGAGCCGCCCTCCCCAACAGAACACGCCACTGTAAAGCATCCATTAAGGGCGAACAGAGGTTTTGTCTCCGGTGAATCAGTGAAGCTTCAAGCTCCGACACGAAACAGCCAGCGAGCTCGAAGCTCGCGCAACCGATAACAACCAAATTTCACCAGTGAACCAGCGACACCAACTCTGGCAAAACAGGTAATCTTCTATATATATATATATATATATATCTTTGTTTATTCTCTGCGTTTCATATCTGGCTGGAGGAGTTTAAACTCCGGCCATCACTATTGTTATTTTATGTTTTTTTAGTTACTGATAGAATTTTCCGATAAAGTTCATCTTCTCCGACCAGCTATGTTGAGTTTTTGCCTCAACATTATTTTATTTCGGGTGTTCAAACTGCCATAAGCTTTTCCTGTTACTTGTTGCTTTTTATGGGATTTGGATGTTTTTTTTTTTGTTATTGTCCGAGATTAATTTGGGCGTTTTTGGTTGGATTTTCCTCAATTTTTCAGCTGAAAAAAGTGAGCTTGACAATGGAAGAAGAAAAGGGGTTGAAGAAAGAGAAGAAAAACATCCCTGTATTGCCATGGATGAGAAACCCAATTGATATTACTACCTTTGATCAATGCTCTCTGGATCTTTTGCCTTTTATTGATCCCAGGTACTCTTTCAGCATTACTCCCTTCAACCCCAAAAATCAACATGATGTTCCGAGTATCTTGAGTTCTCCATTTCAATTTGTTTATGTGGTTTTGACTTGACACGAATTATAAGAAACTAAAAAAAAAGAGACAAATTTTGTGGTCAACACATTGTATGTACCAAATGCTCATTAATCTCGTGGTCTTAAACATGACTCGTGGTCTTAAACATGACTTGTAGAAAGTTAGAATTAAAGAGTTGACAAATAATTGAAATATGGTATGCTACAAGCGAATATTTGCGCAAAGATATAATCCGAATTTTAGGATGACATACCCTTTTAATACAGTTCATGAAGGCTATTGAAGTGCTAATTCCTGGAAATTAGGAGGCGTTAACAACAAAGAAATTGTTGGAGTTGTCTTATCAATTCTATCTAGTTCCAATAGGCTTGATGTTGGAAATATACATTCTTTTTTAAATGGATTAAAAAGGAGAATAAGACAAAGAAGTTGAAATGGAGTGAGTACATATTTAGAAACTGCATAAAGGTTCTATCTTTTAAAAATATTAGTAACTCGTTCAAACAGTTATATGAATGTTGGCAGAACCAGGTTGTGATCAGAAGAAGATAATTTGGAGGGATCATTTGTGAAGAACTCCACTCTATCTCTCCCTCGTTACAAACAAAAAAGTGGAATGAAATCCCAGTTATACACTCCCTTTGTTCTACGAACCCTTGTTGATTCTGAACGAATACCTTTATGCATCATGTGGAACATATGGCAAGACTTCAATAGGAGATTTATTGTTGATAAAAAGCGTCACATTTCTATTATTATTAAGAATAGATGGTTAGGAAGCTTATACTTTTGGTGTAGGAGTAGTTTGATTTAAATATCCCAGAATTTAGAGATGTTCGAGTTTCTACAAGTTTCTGTAGCTCCTGAAGCTTTTTTGGACTTTGTTAGCTCCTTAGTTTTAGATTAGCCTTTTGTAATAGAGCTAACAATGTCTTTTACTTTTCTATGCTCTGTAAATTTTGCATTTTCTTGATAGAAGATGCTTTGAGTTTCTGGGAATGTAGTTTCTGTATGGTTTTCTTCTAATTTTTCAAACCCTGCCTCAGAAGCTTGGTATTTAAGTGGAGAACTATAGAAAAGTGCTACTGCCCTCGTGGTTTCTCGGTTATCATCCTTCTGTCTTACAATCTATACGACATTCTTTTTGTTTTGGGATGTGGCAAAATCTTTTGGTTCCCTTTTATTAATAATGTTACTTTCTATTGCCTTTTACCAGGTTCAAGTATTGAAATTATTTAACTAATCAAATACTAAATTCTGATGGTATATTGTATGTTCTATTTATCAAACTAACTTTTCAACTTAAAGTACTACTTGTATCCTATACAACAGAAACTTACAAGTTAAACTCCATGCACCAAAATGGGGTCCCATAATATGGGAAGGATGGAATACAAACGGGTTGAGAAAATTGTGTTGGAAAGTATTTTTATTAATGGCATCATTTAGAATACGATCACTGAGATCTAATACTATCTTACAGCTGAAGAACTATATGACCTGGTGTGGGACACATTTTCCGAATGTCTTGTTTCCGTCTTGTTATTATATTTGTACAGACAGATATGAATGTTGCTCATCCATATTCTTCAATCGTTTGTATTGTCTGCTGGTTCCCAATCGATAGCATGGCCAGTTGGCAAACCTCATCTCAAAAGAAAAAAATTCTCCATTCCTCCAGGATAAGGAATGAACAAAATGGAAATTATTGTTAATGATCACCTCTCAGTTTCGACAATTAATATTTCATTTCTTATCCGAAATATCCTCAGTTTATTACTTTGCTTTACTGTTTATAATAAAATTCCTATGATTGCAGTTGAAGCATTGTTACACTTATACCTTATTCTTTTTTGACACTTCATACTGGATCTTGTACACTTCCACTCCAACTTACTCTTACCCATACATGTTTCTTCACTAGGTTAGTGGCAGCTTTGAAGAATATGAGCATCACTTCACTCTTTCCTGTGCAACTTGCTGTCTGGCAAGAGACGATTGGACCTGGCTCTTTTGAACGAGACCTTTGTATAAATTCACCTACAGGGAGCGGGAAAACTCTTGCTTATGCCTTACCAATTGTTCAGATGCTGTCTACACGTGCTGTTAAATGTCTTCGTGCACTAGTGGTCTTACCTACTAGAGACCTTGCATTGCAGGTTATTCACCGTAGTTTTTTAGTTTTAGTTTTGGAAAATGTGCAGTGCATAATTATACAAATTCTCAGTTACCTGTAAATCTTTGGATCAACTATCTTTCCAACTTTGCCTCCTCCCTTGGTCTTTTCTTTTTTTGATGGGAAAGTCAATGATCATCCTAGGTTTTCGTCGCCTTAAAACCATGACTTCATGCTACCTATCACAAAAGAAAAAAACACTACAAGTTCATACTTTGGCTGAGTTCTTTTACTTGCAATCTAATAATTGGTGGAATTTTGCCGTAGTGCCTCAGAGGCTTTTTGTAAGGATACCTCCAACTTCTAAGTGGGTTCTTCACACCAGTGACGTATCTACATTTGCATTTGCACATGCAATTATTTATTTATTAAGGCCTCTCTATTTGCACTTTCACATGCAAAGATAGATAACTAGCTTCTCAGAGGAAGATTATGTTTTTACCATTTGTTTCCGTTCACAGGTCAAAGAGGTCTTCTCTGCTCTTGCACCTGCAGTAGGTCTGTCTGTCGGCTTGGCAGTAGGTCAGTCATCAATTTCAGATGAAATCTCCGAGCTTATCAAGAAACCCAATGTTGAGTATGGCATATGTTATGATCCTGAAGAATTCTCATACGAGTTACAAAGTGCAGTAGACATATTAGTGGCAACTCCTGGAAGACTGATGGACCACATCAATAACACTGATGGTTTTACGCTTGAGCATCTATCTTATCTTGTAAGCTGCATATATAGTTGCTTAGAATTTCTTAGTATGTATATTTACATTAGTCCCCTATTCTTCTCTTCTTTGTTGCGATTAATATCATGGCATAAAGCATTTCTGTCTGAGAATATCTTGATCATCTTAAGAACCTAAGTGTCCCAGCTAACTTTTTGCTTTTCCTCAGGGTCTGCATGTCTGTTATCTCATTAGTCTATAAGGTCACTAGGAAAACAAAGCGCAGGGAAGTACCTTTTGATAATTTGAAAGAAGTTTGTTAGAACTAGGGTGGCACCGAGGTAAAACAAACAGACAACTATAGTGCATGTTTTGGCAGCAAATGTGCTGGCTATTTGTCTTTATGTTAATAGATTTCAAATGTCTTTCCACCATCTTCATTTATATCAATGCATTGATCAATCATTAATAACTGTACATGAAAGAAATAGTAGAGCTTTTGAAGCAAAAGAGCCGAGTTTTTCATCTAAGGAATAGCTTCCTGTTTAATGTATTTTTGGTGCATCCGTGATGTTTCTATTTGCATAGAGCGTGGGTGTCTTTTGTAGAGAATCACATCCTTCTGTAATTACCCTACTTTTTGTATGTGGGAGCTTTCCCATTATCAATAAAATTATATTTACTTGATTAAATTATCAATATATGTTTGGTATTTTATTCACGTCAATGCCTCTTTCCTATTTGAAAAGGAAAACTTGGAATGCTACTATGCTAACAACTCAGACAATTAAGATTTGTTTCAATTTAATCATTAAACTTCAAAGTGGTAGTTGTAGGTCTTCTGAGTGTGAGGTACATATTATGATATTGCTCCTTTTTTCTTCATTATACTTTGTTGAAACCATTTGACTTACATTTTGGTATCATGTAGGTTGTTGATGAAACAGATAGGTTATTAAGGGAAGCTTATCAGTCCTGGCTTCCTACCGTCGTTCAGTTGACCAGCTCCTCTGTTGATGGGAACTTCCCTTCTGCTGCTGATCTTCTTCCTTGCACTTATGGTTCATTGAAGACTATCAGAAGAATGTATGTTGTTATGCCTATCCCCTATTCCTTATGAATTGCTTATATGTGAAATCCTCTTATGATGCACATCTTTCTCTCAGTCGTAATCTGACATTTTTCTAATCAAGAAGTAATTGTCTGATTATTCAAGTCTGGTTTCATTCTTTCTTCAACTGTCATATCTTTTTCAATGTTGAGTTTCTTACTCTTTTGATCATGAAAATGTATCTATCCTTGCACCTAAGTGTGTGACCTAGTGGTTGATAAAGTAGGTGGACAACCATGAGGTCTCAAATTCAAATTCCAGCAGAGGTAAAAAAAATAAAAAATTCTAGGTGATTTCTTCTCAATCTACTCTAACATTGATGGGCAGAATTACCCGATACGTGTGGTGATGGGAGGTAGTAGCGTAGCAGCTACCTGGTGGAAAGTTGAGGTGCACACAAGTTGGCCCAGACACCACTGTCATCCAAAAAGAAATGCATAACGTATTATTTTGTTAGTGGATCCAACTTTGTTGGAACGTTTACCTTTAATCAATTGATGGTTCATTGAGTTTGCTCCTTAGGATCGAATAGGTTTAAGTGCACATAGGCGTTTCACTGTCTTATTTTCTTTTTGTCCATTTCACGTGTGGGATTTTCTTAAGCATTGCTTTAAAACTAATGCAGGGGCACTGAAAGAGGGTTCAAGGGAAAAGCCTATCCAAGGCTGGCAAAGATGGTTTTATCAGCCACACTAACACAAGACCCAAGTAAACTTGCTCAGCTTGATTTGCATCATCCTCTTCTTTTGACGACTGGAGAAAGACGTTACAAGCTTCCTGAAGAACTCAAATCATTTAAAGTGGTGGGTCTATGCTACTTGAATGAAATTTGGTCTATTTATATATTATCTTCTTTTTCCTGATATGCCTGAAAATGTGTTTATTATTGCATATCATTTATCTTGATGATTGATCTTCTTATTCCAAAAATTATTATTATTCCATAATATTTAATATTTAGAAGTCATTGCTGCCTAACCTGTCAAAAAGAAGGGAAAAAAGAATCAGTTTATTGTCTCCAAGTCATAAGGAATTTCCTAGTTTACCATAATGTTGTCTAGGAGGAACTTTGTTTTGTATTCTGTAGATATGCTCACATAGCAGAAATTACTGCTTCAGTGTGGTCTAAATGTTTGTTAGCAGCACCTTACTTTATCTAAAAGCATTGGCTTAAACTGTGTTGTGCATCGACCTTGTGGATTGTCTTGAGACATGAGTGTCTCCCCTACATTGCTAAAGTCCAAACCACTGTTATTAGAAACCAGCATTTTGTTGCTGAAAGTGACTGTGCGATGCAAAGTGAGGTTTGTCTAAAAACCGTCACTTCATTGCTTAAAGGGACAAAGTGATGCTGAAGGTTTATCTAAAACCCGAAGCAACAGAGCAATGCGAAGTGAAGGTTATTGCCTCATGAGGAAGCAGTGTTCTTCAGAAAGTAATTTATCAAGTGTGAAGCAGTCGATTATTCAACAGACATTGAGAGATGAAAAAGAAACCAACCATTCTTTTTTCGTCCTCTTTTTTGCCCAGTTCAAAATAAAATGTGGGGTTGGGTGGGGTGGGGGGAATAGGGATTTTGGCTATTTGAGTATTAGGACTCCTCTCCAAATTACATTTTAATGATGTTTTGTTTGAGCTGTTGAATAAATACTTTCATTGTCGAATTCTGGATGCTGAAGTTTGCAATTCAGTGTTATAAGTACTAAGTTCTTTTATACTGGGCAATTTTTGTGCTTTCAATACATTGTGTGCTTCAATTTGAAAAGTTTGCACCTGACTTCTCACTTTTCCCTCCCATTGGATTTGTGCTATGTTGTGCCACACTGTTTCTCACAGGCCGATGATTGATATCAGTGATTTTACCTTCCTTTTGTGTAGCTATGTCAATCGAAGCTTAAGCCACTTTATCTAGTTTCCCTTCTTCAAAGTCTGCAAGGGGAGAAATCAATTGTTTTCACATCATCCGTGGAGTCCACTCATAGATTATGCACCTTGCTCAAGTTTTTCGACAATTTGCAAATTGAGTTCAAGGAGTATTCTCGTCTTCAACGGCAATCTGTAAGAAGGTACTTAGATACATTCGCTTAACAACTTGAGTTTAGCCCTGAGCTGTTACATTATGCAATTTGCTATAGAAGTTTGCAGTCAACTGTATTATGATGTTTTGCATGAACCCACATTTTACTGAAGCTATCTGAATGTAGTCATGCGTGGAGCCATCTAGGTTGCCAAAAAGCTGTAATGTACTACTATACTGTTAAAAACTCTGTTTTGTTTAGTTGGTTTCCAAAGTGTTGTCTTAGAAGTACACAAATATCTGGGGTTCGGATAAAAAGGATAGTTTCCAGTGTTCCAAAATTATGTATCAGAGACAATTTTTGTGATCAAGAAATGCATCAGAGAATCTTTTCTGGCCATATGGAATGTCTGCATCTCACTGGAAATCTGTCAACCTAATCCAAGTGACCGCTGAAGGCTGTTAACCTTTATAGGTTTTTGGCTTTATCAAAAAAAAACCTTTATAGGTTTCTGGAGAAGAAAGGGCAGGTTTGGTATTGTTCTGTCTTGATTGCCATCTTAGTTAGTTTACTAGAGCTTTAGACTTGCAACTTGGATTAATGGAAAAGTTAAAAAAAGAAAACTAAGTACCGAATAATTAAATATAATTGGTCGTCATATTTATACTTGACGTTGTTGAAAGGTGATGTTACGTTTATTTGGGAAACATTTTGTGGTGAACCACCTGTGTGATTGGTCTTGCATATTTAAGTCTACCATCTTGCAACTTAATATCCTGAACTTTTGCCTTACAGCAAGACGTTGAGGGCTTTCCGGTCAGGGCAAGTGCAAGTGCTTATTTCCTCTGATGCTATGACTCGTGGAATGGATGTTGAAGGAGTGAGAAATGTCATAAACTATGATATGCCTGCATATATAAAAACATTTATTCATCGGGCAGGCAGAACTGCAAGAGCGGGCCTAAGTGGATGTTGCTTTACGTTAATGCATAAAGATGAGGTGTGTCTTTTTAAATGACGGGTAGCAAATGTTTTAAAGATTCCAACTTTAAATGATCTATTTTTCGTATTGAGACATTAAGTTCTGGCCCCTAAGGAAGCTTAAATTTTGTAAATTACCTGATGTAGTAAATCTGACTATAGCATGCTATTAACATAATAAGTACCTTTTTCTTTGGGGTGCTTCATTAAATGAAGTTTTGCTCTAACAGTAGAGTAATGACTACTTGAGCTGATTGGTTAAAAAAATTGACTATTTGAACTGGTTCACTGCCATCAAATGGTCACAAAATTGGAAAAAAAAAAGGTCAGATCTTGTCTCGCATAAGCTGCCCTAAAAGCTAAACACTTCTCCACTCTCAATGTGCTTGTATTCATATTGTTATGCCTACTGTCACAGCACTTGGAGTGTTCAATGTTTTAGGATGCTTTGTATGATGTACGAACATACACGTAAAAATAAATATCTAATCTCAGACTATTAACTGTGCATACCACCAAGTTTCTCAACCTTTTCGCGATATACTTTTTTGATGGAGGAGTTCGGCTTGGAACTTTGAAGCATTAAACTTTCTTTTGCTTTTGCAGCAAAGTCTTGTTTAAATATGAAATTTTCCAATGCTAATTTTTGCAGGTCAAGCGCTTCAAGAAGATGCTACAAAAAGCTGACTGTAACTCTTGCCCTACCTATTCTGCTTCTTCTGAAGTGATAGAGTCACTTCGCTCTGTGTACACCTCAGGTACTTTCTTTTTCCATTTTCAACATGTTTGTAAGTACTTGGCAATCAAAGTGGAGCACTGTATGTTGAAATTATGAAGAAACCAGCTGTAGTTTATATACCTGATTTGATACTTAAACCTTGGGATCTCCTATTAGCCTTTTTTGGAGAAAAATAAAGTATTAGAACTATTTCTGCAATTACTCTTCAGTTATTCTGTGTTTTTAATTGAACCTCTTTTCATTGTTTTCTAGCTTTGGAGAAACTTAGAGAGAATGTTGAATCAGAAAAGTTTAAGAAAAGCAAGATTAGGTTGAAATCTTCAAATATGAGAAAGGAGAAGTGAAAAACTGTCCATGGTGATAACTTCCATTTTCCTAGACAGTGTAGTACTCTGTTGCCAACCAGTTTATGATTATATCATGGTGAGTCGCTACATTTTGATATTATTGTGTTATTTTCATTTTCATGTCATTATGTTTCTTGCTGCTTGCCTATAGATTGTTAGCATTGTTCTTGGTTCTCTAGTTGATGCCACACAAAAGAGTATAGACGAAAGTGTTCCAATGTTGTTTGTCCTGACAGTGGTAATTCATGTTTTTTGTATTATTTTTTTTGCTCTTTTTCTATTGCAGCTATCTTCATCCATTCGATGCAAATATTAAGATAAGGTGGCTATCATTCTGCCTTTTGTTTAAAAAGCTGCACTGTTTTTATAAAATTAATTAGTATTTGAAGGTCATGATTCTAGCAGAACTGCTTGTATTCTATAAGCTGAAAGAGAGGATAAGGGAACTAGACTAGAAAAGGAGTAAGGAGAAGTGGGGAGGGTCGGGTATATTAAAGTTGGAGGGTAAACTGACTCTCCAATTTAGCATATTGTCTCTTCTGGTATGGGAGAAAAGCACTAGTTAAGAACAAAGAAAGAAATGATGTGTGACAACCAGTAGGCAAGTAAGTTCTTTTGATGTAAAATTATTCAGTTGTTCATATAAGTATGCAAGTTTCTACATTCTCGTGTTCTGGTCTAAATGCATGCTGTGGAATAGAATACTTTGTTTATTTATAAAAGAAACAAAAATACTGTGTGGGTGACCTAGTGGTAAATGAAGTGGGAGGAGAACCATGAAGTCTCAAGGTCAACTCCCAACCAAGACAAAAGATACTAGGTGATTTCTTCCCATCTACCTAAGTCTTGGTGGGCAGGGGTGCCCCGTAGGTTGGTGGGAGCAACAGGCACCCAGTGGTATAATCAAGGTGCGCAGAAGTTGGCTTGGACACTGCCGTAAAAAAGAAACAAAGATACTGTGCATAGCAATTTCTTAACTGGACTGAAGTAACTTTGGGAAAATTTAAATAAGTAGCAATAAGTATTTTGATAGTTCGATAGAGATATTTTCCTTTCTCACACGGTTACATTTAGTCAATATATCTGGCGATAAGAGTTTACAGTCCAATCTTCGCTGACTTTGTAACTAAGAAAATTTGCTGAAGGAAAACAGCAAGAAATCAGTAGATTGGTCAGGAAATTGAAAATTGAAAGTACTCTCAGCCAGCCTAAGTAGATACTTTAGCTGCCAAATGCAGAAAGAGACCTCTGAACTTCTTTGAGAAAAACTTTAGAATTTTTTGCATTTGAAGATAAAGCAGAATAAGTTGAAGATGATGACAGCGAAGAACTCTTCAGAGAGAGTGCCTCACTTGTGATAGCTTCTCTCTCCTCCTCTTTGATGGTTTCTAGCATTTTTGAGGCTTGGTGTCTCATGACATTTACAAACTGTGGTGGTGCTACCTCTGTAACAAACCTAGCAATACGAGCATTTGCCATCTTCTTAGTAGGTTTTGGTAGAGACTGCAGTTGAGAAAAAAGGTCCAAGATGCTTGGTAGAACTGTAGAAGTAGTGTTTAAGAAGAAGGTGGGTTGTATGAGTTAAAAACCACAGAAGGGGTGAAATTTATAGGGTTGTGGATTATATTATCCTTCTATGGTCTGGCTTAAATTGAACCAGTCGTCTTAATCGAGGTTTAATTATTTTTTGCTGTTAGTGCCGTCACTTACTTTTAGTCTTAATTGAACAGATAAAGATGCTATCATCATAGTCATCCTCTTGATGAGATATCCTCATATGGAGCCACGGAATGCAATGTGTCTATGCATGAGTAGAAAAAGCAACACATCTTAAATATGCGGTATTTTTTGCCTTTGAAAGCTTCCAAATTTGAACTTTTCCTTATTGAGCTGGAACCTGCTGATTGAATGCCACATGCCCTTTCTGCATTTATTGATTCACAGCATATGAAAAATTATTGTGATTGGTTCTGTGCATGTAACAAAGGGTTGCACTAGAGACGAGACACGTTTTTATCTTTCTAGAATTGCAGTTGGTAACTTGATTAGCATCACTTAATCCCTCTATGTGGGTTATATACTAGAGACTTGTTCATTATGAAATCTATATTTCAGATACTTACTTATCACCATTCTAACATATATTTCAGATACTTACTTATCACCATTCTAACATATATTTCAGATACTTACTTATCACCATTCTAACATCTATTTCAGATACTTATCACCATTCTAACATAATGTCAACATCCATGTCTTAAATTGTTTGTGTGAAGAACCTTTAGTTAACGGCATTTTAACCTTAATAATATAGTTCAACTTGTGCTGCTCTGCCTTTTACTATGGTCAGGCAGGTCCCACTTTCATTATTATTTTGCCCCATCTCTCTCCTGTAATTGTCTTGTTTAATTTCTTGCTTACTTCTCCAGTCTTTCTGTTGGTTTGTAGAATTTTAGCCTCTGCATATCCTTCTATTCTTCTTTTACGTCTTCATTTCTTCTCCTTTACAAACCTACTTTCAAAGTTCAATTTAACTATTTGTTGGTGTTCTAGTTTTAGAGATGTACATTACATTTTTCTAGAGTCTTCTCAATGTCATGGCTTTTGAAGAGGGGTGTGGAATCGCTTAAGAGTTTAAATCAGCCTTTTCATGATATTCTTAAACAAAATCCCGGGACTTCTGGCATTTCATTCTTTTCGACAAATGATAGATAATTATACGAATATCAATTTTGTTGGGAAAAATTCTCAAATTTGTGGTAAACAAGGAAAATAATCTGATTATCGCTGTTGCTGCTAGTTTTGGAGGAGAAAAAGCTTTGTGATTCTGTTAACTGTGTTCTTTCTTCTTTCAGTAGATAGGTGATGATGAAAGGTTAGAACAAGAGGAAAATGTGCTAAGAATGGTAGTTGGATCCACTAGTACAGATAAATAATGAGGATATGTAAAATTTAAACATTGTTTGATCTGACCTTAAATGAAACAAGACATGGGACAGGTAGTAAATATAACTCAGAAAAGAAAATGTAAACCCGGATAGCGTAAAGCTTTATAACGTCGCTAAAAGAAGAGACACTCACTGTCTTTAGAAAATTTTAGCCGAATGGTAAAACGTCACCGCAGAGTATGTTTATGCACGGTAATTTTCACAAATGTCATCAGCAGTCAGCTTTTTGTCAGTCAGAACTTGGAAATAAAATAATCCTTAAAACGTTTATCCCATGTGTCTTTAGTCTATTTATGAAATTATTTAAAATTTTGTGTTGTTTTTGTTAATTTTCTTTAATGATGTATTACATAAATGAAAAATTTGAAGGAGGAGGGTGAATTCCTGATAGCAGGGAAACAGAGATAGGAACAGGGGGAACGAGGGAACTTTTTATGAAAGGGAGAGTAAGCTTCAAAGGGGCAGACTTTGAGGGTAGAAGGGTGAGGGTGGGGTGGGAAGGAGAGATAAGGAAGCGGAGAAAAACTAAAAGTTCAAGTACACTAGACTCACAGAGGAAAACTGCGGGGAGGGGGAAAGTAAGGGAGGAGGTTTCTTGTGGTTTGGAGGAAAGCACCTTTTTAGAACAAAAAGGAAGAAGTGCTGGGTGCATGATCAGTCAGTATTCTATTCTAGGGAAGGGGGGAACAATAAGGTTTTTCAAGGTAAAGTTTCTCAATTGTTTGTTTTAGTATGAATGTTACTTCATTCTCTCATTCTGCTGTAATTAGATGCATTTGAGTTCACTGTGCTATAGAATGTTATCGTATGCTTGTAAAGCCCTTCCTTAGTGCCTGTTTTGTAGAATAACATATATTAATTATGTATAGAAGAAATAGGATACAAGATGTGCATAACAATTCATAGCCGTTTCTGTTTTTTGCGTAAAAAAAAAACAATTTCATAGCCGTACTGAAGTAAATTTGGTAATATTTACAGAAAGTAGCAACAGAAATTTACTGATAATTCAAAGGTGGAATTTTCATCTTCCCATAGAGGTTACATACAGTCAATACGTATCTAGTCTCAGCAGAGCTTGGACTCTGTCCAAAGCTTTGCGGACTTTCTTACTAAGAAAGAGAGAATTTGCTGAAGGGAAAAAACAAGGACTCAGTAGACTGGTCAAAAATTAAAAGCATTCTTAGTAAGCTAGAGTATATACTTTAGCTGCCAAATACAGAAAACGACCTCTGAACTTCTTTGAGCAAATATTTAGAACTTTTTACATTTGATGATGAAGCAGAATAAGCTGAAGACGATGAAGGCGAATAACTCTTCAGAGAAAGTGACTCGCTTGTGCTAGCTTCTCTCTCCTCCTCTTTGATGGTTTCTAGCATCTTTGAGGCTCGGTTTCTCATGACATTTACAAATTGTGGTGGTGCTACCTCTGTAACAAACCTAGCAATACGGGCATTTGCCATCTTCTTTTGTAAGTTTTCAAAGAGACTGCAGTTGAGGGGAAAGGCTCAAGATGCTTAGATAGAACTATAGAAGCAGTGTTTTGAGGATAAGGTGGATTGTATGCCTTACAAACACAAATGAGATGATATTTATAGGGGTTTTAATTAGATAATCCTTTATGATCTGGCTTAAAATGAGCCAGTCGTCTCAATCGAAGTTTTAATCATTTTTAGCTGTTAGTGCATCCACTTACTTTTAGTATTAATTGCACAGACAAAGATGTCTCTAATTGTGGTCATCTTATTGAAGAGATATCCTCCTAGATGGGACCGCAGAATGCAATGTGTCTATCCATGAGTAGAAAAAAACAGCATAACTTAAATATGCGGTTTTTGTTTCCATCAATATCTTCCAATATTCAACTTTACCTCATTAAGCTGCAACCTGCTGATTGAATGCCACATGCTTCTTTCTGCATTTCATATCGAAACTGGTTCTTTCGTGCAGATCTGGATGAATCGTGCAGTCGGTGGAGGGTCAAAAAGACTAATCCTGTTTGCGGGATTGTGAAAGCTGGACTTTCCATGAAGGTTCATTGCCAAAATTTGAGTCTCTTACGCTACAATGTGAGAAAAATTCAAGTATATAAGCACCCAGGAGACGTCGATGGAGACGCGTTTTACTTGGTTGGTATGAAAATATTGAATGGCTGGGATTCTTCATTGCTGGTGAAAATTGAAAAAACTGGAGATTCTCATCTTGAACTATGATTACAATGGCAGTCGTTAACTTTAAAAATGACATACACCAGTTTTTGTTATTTGCTGGAGATCTTTCATACTTCAATTTTATTTATTTATGTTGTATATGGGTGATTCCTCGGCAAACAGCCTCTACCTTGAGGTAGGAGTAAGATCTGCGTACTTACTTTACATACACTTCACCTTTTCGAGACTCCACTTATGGGATTTCACTTGCTATTTTGTAATGTTTAGATATAGAGCCTACTTATCGATTTCACTGGGTATATTGTAATGTTCAAATATTTGCATTTTATCTATTATTATTAGAGTTGATGGTCAAGAACACACTTGAACTATCATTTTTTCATAAGTTTTACATCCCAACTATTATGTTTTCTTTCCCTTATTTAAATTATCATAATCTACGTATTAAATCAAGTATTAAATTGCTATGTGATACTTGTAGTGGTGGGAGGTAGCATGTGTCATGTGACATTAGTCGATGTGAGTGTAAATTGGCTCAGACATCATGATGCGTGAATTGTTATGTGATGAATAAGGTTATTTTTCTCACTAGTAATATTATATTTAGTGGCTAATTAAGAGGTTAATTATTTAGATTTAAAATTGACATGGTGTTTGATTTTGCAATTTAAAAAACTCCATAATTAAATATTTATATAAGTTATAAGGAAATTTATATACTATTTTATATGTGATAGAAGATGAAATAACTAATATACGTATAATTAATACATGGATCACTAAAAATCTGCATAAAATAAACACATTTTATAATATAAAATTTCATATGAATGATTTAAATTATTTTATATTTCAAACAAAATGGATAAGACTAGAAGTTATTGGGCTCCACAAGTCACGTGTATTTAACATGCACATCCATTTGATAGGGTTCCCTTCTTTGCCACTTTTCAGAGGAGATCGGTAAAAAATAATATATGAAATTTATAAAAATAATTTTCGATTTAATAGTTACTTTCTTAACTTAAATTATAAATAAACATAAAAGATTGTTTTTACTTTCAACGCCAATAGGTAAAGAGCTATTGTTATTTTAGAAGGATTTTATTAGTGTAACATAAATAATGGCCTAAGTGCATAATTATTCGTTTTTTTATGCGGCTCCTCAATATCAAATATCGATCACAATGGGTTGAATTTCGGTGTGTGACAAATTTGATATAAAAATTTAGTCTTTAGAAATTCGTCACGTGTCTATGGAGCTATGTCTAGTGAAGGCCGCACATTTATGAACTTGTGAATATCACAACATTTTTTATCACACCAACGGAGCTAAGGTTTCTAAGAACTTTCTAATGTGTTGATTATTCATGCCTTTCAGAAAAATGGCTCTTACTCGTGTTGATGTTGCTATTCAACTAATGCTAGTGCCTTATACAGTTTCAACTGCACAATCAATCCCACCAACTATTTTTTCGTCATTCAGACCAATGTTATTACAGAGAATGAAAATGAGACCTAAGTGCCTCCACTAACTCAATCTTCTCCGATTGATCATGTTTCGGAGGTTGGTGATGAATGTTATTCAATTACTTACCACCAATTACGGCAGCTCAATCTAAATGAGGAAACATTGAAACAACAGTTAAACGTGAAGTAGCTAGGTTCAAGCATTTTTTGAGCTAGAATCGACATATATTTTTCAGCTCTAAGAACAATGATAAACCTTAAGTACTTTATTGATGGGACTTTCAAGGCTTTTAGGCCTAGTGGGTCTTTTTTGAGTTTTGGTCGAGGTTCCTCTTAGTCGCGAAGCTCTGATTCCAACGAAATCACATTTTGTTGATAAGGCCTATCTTTAATGCTTAGAAAAAAGTTCTTTATTCACCTCAAATCTTCCATTGATCATCACCTTATCTCCTATTAATTTCAACGATTTACTCCAAAATATATATTTATTTTTTTACCATTTCATTTTTTTCAAATATGTTACGTTTAGTAAAATAAAGAAAAATATATCTATATTTAGTAAGCCCATAAAATTGAATTTATTGGGCTTGGGCCCATTACTCTATTCTAAAGCTCATGAAATTCTATTTTTCCAATTTCTCTCAATTAACCGGTTAAACCCCTGCCGGAGAAAAAGTCTCAACTCTCAAAACCCTACTACACCGGAGCGACGTTGAATGTAACTGCCGGTTAACTCGCTGCCTGTGACTCCATAGCTTGTCGGAAACCTACTACGATTAGTAATATGCTCTTACTTTCCCCTTTTTTTCGCAACAATTTTACATGCAATAGTCTCGGTTTTCGAGGTTTGTATAGCGAAATTACTCATACATTTGGTTCATTATTTTGTATGTTGGTTGGCAGTTTTGAAGATAATTGAAATTTTGAAGGAGACATTGCTAATTGCAGATCACGAACATGGTAAATATTATTCAGCATTATTTTTCAGTAGCTTGTAAGATTTTAATACATGGGTTTTGAGCATTTTTGATTTGTGGTAGGCTGAATGTTAATTTTCTCTGTATGTACCAATTTAAACTTGTCTCAGATTCTATAATGCCTTTACTAAATCAAATTCAATTTTTTTCCTCTCCACCGAACTGAGTCCCCTTGTTAAATTTCTCTGTATTGTGCCAATTTTAAGTTGTCCCAGATTCTAATATGCTTAACTAACCAAAGTTCATCTTTTTATCCACCAAACTAATAGCCTATTTGGCCAAGCTTTTGGGAGGCCAACAATGGTTATATTGAAGAGGAGGGAGGTGTTTGACCAAATTTTTAGGAGAAAATAAGTGCTTCCAGAGAGTAGTAGGAGTTGTTTTCAGTAGCTAAAAGAAGTAGTAGCTTTTTTCTCCCCAAAAAATACTCCCTTGAAAAGCACTCGTGAGGAAAATATACTTAGAAGCACGTCTAAAAAGTTTGGTCAACTACTAATTGCTGCTTAAAAGTGCTGCTCAAATTTATTGGCCAAACTGCTTCTCACCAAAAATATTTTCTTGAAAAGCACATTTGGAAAAACCACTTTTCATAATAAGTTGATTTTAGAAGTTTGGCCAAACAAACTATTAAGTTTTTTTTTGACATTTTCATAAACTACTTGTATATAAGAAATGCTAGCATCTTAAACTTCATAGCGAATCATATTTGGGTACTTTGTGAAATTCACTTTTTCCACTATACCTTTTCAAACACATACAGTTGCACACCTATAGAATATACCTTTAACAGATAGCAAGTATTAAGTCGTGGTTGCTGGGATTTTCAGATTGAAGTATGTGGGTTAAAAGATGTGTTCTTCAAATATTTTGAATTTGAGCACCCAATGGTGCGATTTAGTGGTCATTGACGTGGGTTGAGCAACATGAGGTCTCAAGTTCAATTCCCAGCAAGCAGAGACAAAAAGTAAAAAACAGTAGGTGATTTTTTCCCATCTGTTCTAGCTTGGGTGGATAGAGTTACCCGATATTTGGTGATAGTGGGAGGTTGTAGGTATCCTGTGGAATTAGTAGAGGTGTGCGAAACCTGGCCGAACACCACGGGCATAAAAACGAAAATCAAAATTAAAAATATTTAGAAATCGAGATGCATGGTTTTGAGAGTTTGATGGCATAGTTTTATGTAATACAGTCAGATATCAGGAAATGGTTCATGAAGCAGCATGACAAAGGCATGGGTAATGGGAGTATGTCCAAGAATAGTGCAGCAGAAAAGCCTTCTCCCACTAGCCCAAAGCCAGAAAACCTGGTAAGTATGTTGAATGTGGATCATTTTTCCGAGTTCACTTGCTTTTATATTTACTCTGGTATGGTTGTATGACTTAAGTGCTTGATAATGTTGTTACCAGTTTGTTTCTTATTTCCGTTTCTTGGAAACTTTTCTGACTGCCTGGAAAGGTGGGGCTGGCTTGTTGCTTCTTTTTGAGATTTCTTGGGACAAATTTATTTTCTATGATTGCCTTGACCCTGGGGTTCTCCTTGAGTTATTTAAGTAGAAACTGAAAGAAAGAAATGGAATGGAGTCTCGGAGTATTAGAAATTATGGTAGAAGATTAAGAAGGGGAAATTTAACTAATTTAATATAATTTGGAACTTCCATGAGAACTTAGTGTTTTCTGCACTAAGAATCTTAAACTTCTGACGTTAACTCCTTGTTTCTATCTTTTTTGCAGTAAATTAAAAAGTGGTCACCATCAATTAGTCCTGTAGAATATGATTGATCTTTGTTGATTTAGAACACATCAATATATGAATTTATTTTTCCAAATACAACAACAACAAATACAGAATATGATTGATCGTTGAATTTTTTAATTATCTCATTATTGGGTTTTTTAGCTAGTAGGTAGAGCTTTTGAGATGGTGGAATGTTTCTACTGGAATCATCAAATGCAATTTTCTAAAATTTGTGAACCTATGATAGACATCAGCCTCTTTTTGTTTTTTTTGTTAATCTTATTTTTTTCTTCCATTTAATGGACACCAGGTACAAGAAGGGCAAGAGACTACCAACAGAAGGAAAACTAGTAAATATTTTGCTACAGACAAGGTGAAGGCAAAAGAAGAAAAAGTTGAGGAAGTGTCAGCAAAAAGAAAAGCTCAAAGTGCTGCTGGAAGTTCATCAGCTAATGAGAAGCCACCAGCTGCTAAAAGAATTCACAAAGCTGAGGATGATGACGACTTTGTACCATTGGTATCTGCAATGGAATCCAGAGATGTCACTCCCAGCAAAAAGTCGGTAAGTGGCTCTGGAAGGGGATCTGCACAGAAAAATGTGATCAGTGATGATAGTGACGATGATCTGAAGAACAAAAAATCTGATCTCAAACCTGCTGGAAGAGGGCGGGGAGGACGGGCAGCTAAGACCAGTGGAAAGGGTGTCCCTCTTGATGAAAGTGAAGATGATGCCTCGGCTGTCAAGGACAACAAATCTGGTGGACGAGGGCGTGGTGGTAAAGGAACATCTGCAGCACCAAGCAGTGGACGAGGTAGAGGTGGTGGAGGACGGGGAGGTTTCATGAACTTTGGTGAAAGAAAAGACCCTCCTCACAAGGGGGAAAAGGTAGAATCGTTGCAGAAGCTAACTTCTTTTAGTAAGAAGTTGTCTGAGTTAATAAAAATGTGGTCTTTCTGCTTTGCAGGAAGTTCCTGAAGGTGCCCCAGACTGTTTAGCTGGTTTGACTTTTGTAATTAGTGGAACTCTTGACAGGTACCTCATTAGTCTGTTTGTATATTGTTGAGCGATAGTATGGGGATAAGCACTGCACACGGATTTTTGCATAAATTTCTTTATTGCTCATAAGCATGTAGAACCCACTGCAAGAGTGCACTATGTAGTGGGTCAAGTCTTTTCGTCTGTGTTTCTTTTTTAACTTCTCTCGGGATTTGATATGTGAATGACATAAAGCTTGACATGCATTTCTTTCTCATTCTTTCAGTTTAGAAAGAGAAGAAGCTGAGGATTTGATTAAACGCCATGGTGGTCGTGTCACAGGATCTGTTAGCAAGAAAACGGTATTGTCTTTGCTTACAAATTTTGCTAAACCTAATGTTTCTTTGTTTGCTAAGCCTAATTGTTTTACGGTGTTCTTCATATGGTTCTGTTGTAGACTTATCTTTTATGTGATGAAGACGTCGAGGGACGGAAATCCTCTAAAGCCAAGGAGCTCGGGTTTGCCCAATGTCAATGCATATTCTAATTTCCCTTATTCATTTGTTACTGCACCAATATTGATATCCTATACTTTTGCCACTAGAACTGCATTTCTCACTGAGGATGGTTTGTTTGAATTCATCCGATCATCGAAAAAATCAAAATCAGCTACACAACCCAAATCAAAGGAATCTGCGGACACCATTGTTTCTTCTGGAAAGAGAAATTCACAAAATACAAGTAATTCCAAGTCTCATTTGCTTTCCTTTTTTATTTTGTTAATGACATGTTTATTTCTAGTGATGATATAGACAGTCTTAAATAAGAGATGAATTGGTTTATGATTTTTTTGAACAGTGTCCTCTAAAGTTCAGTTGGCATTTCAAAAAGAAAAGAAAGCAGGAGAATGTTAGAGTATAAATGTCGGACCGAACTCTTGAAAACAAGAATTACTTGGGAATACCAAAAAGTCTTAATGGTTTACTGAAATAAAAAGATAGCATCCATTCTTTCTTCATCCAAAAAAATAAAGAAAAAGAAAAGAATATCATCAATTCCCGTAGCCATTTAAATGATTTGGACTATAAGAAACCATCATTTACATTTCAAATTTTGTCTGCTATGAGTTAAGACTTTGAATTGATTCTAAAAAAAGACGATGCTTGAAAGTAAAGACGCTAAGATAGCGGCACAACAAAAGTAGGCTCTCCATTTTACAAAAAGTAGAAAGAACCTTCTCTGTACAAAAGTTACTTCTTAAAAAGCTAATGAAATCTATCATTTAATGCACATCATATACATCCTGTAGCCTACACCACACAGCCAGTGAACACAAATACCTGTACTTCAAAATTTGTTCAACTTGCTTTACCTTCAAAATGCCTAGCATTTCTTTTTGTCCATAGCACCTGCAGGATCTGTTCTCCAGATTTTCTTCTAGTCCTTCTTCCTTTAATTACCTTCCCAGTATGACAGCAAGTTTTCCGTCTTTGGCAAACCCATTTAAACCCAAATAGTTCCAGAAGTTGATTTCTGATTTGTTTAACCACCATTTTATTTTATCAAGTACTAATTTTGTAAAACATAGGGCTCAAAAGCGTCTGTATACCAAAAGTTGAAACCTACAAGAATATGATTTTATACAAATGATACCTAATCATCTATACATAAAGAAACCTCATGGGTGTACCAAAAGGAAATGAGGTGTAAGTCTTTAGAGGCTATTCCTCAAATGTACCAATTCAACTCGAACACTTCTTTTTGTTTTGATCAGTAAAGTAATTTTAATTTTATTAAAGTACTGAGGAGGTAGAAAATATGTAAAAGGGGGGGATAATCAACTCCTATTCTATTCTTCATCTCATCACTTTCAAATGTGCACCTGTGTCTCTCTCTCAAAGTGACCTGCATAAGTTCTAATGGAGCAATATTCCAAGCCCCCCGTTTTCTCTTCCACCTAGTGCCACCTCAATGTGACATAAGCTCTCACTTGGCCACCGTAAAATGGATGAAAATAAGATTACTTTGAGCAGTTGGATAATATGAAATTCATTGTATATTGGATACTTAGATTATTTATTTTAGTTGCAATTTAATTATTATAGTACTAAGGGGTCGTTTGGTAGCTAGTAAAGAGGTAGCTTATCCATGTATTAATTTTTATATAAGTTGTACAACGTTTGGTAGAAGTAAGTTATTCATGTATAAAATTAATACAACGTTTGGTTTGCAGTTCAGAAATCTGTATAACTAATACATGCATAAGTTATGAGGGAGTTGATGTACTATCTTATGCAGTGTAGAAGATGGAATAACTAATACCTGTATAATCGATACTTGCATAACTAATACCCACATAACTAATATTTTTATAACTAATAACGGCATAATTCTAACCAGCTACCAAATGATTCCTAAGTTCATAAATATGTGGTATTGTTTAATCTTTAGTAAATTGTGCGCTTCTCTTAAAAGAAGCTTGCACTTCACTTCTTGCTTTTCTCGTCAAGCCCATGGACGGTGGACCTTTTAGCTTTTTTGCGCATTTCACTTTTAAAAACATCGGGGTTGTGCCACTAAATTAGTTTGTTGTAAAGCACTAGAATCGGAATTATGGACATCAATGGGGCCTCCTGTATTGAAGATAATAGGGATATAAATGCTGAATGCTAATATGTACCACCACCACCACCACCACCCGGTATTAGTTTGTGTTGGTTGTTTGATTGAGCACAGAGTTCAAGAAACAAAGGAAGATTATTGAAACATAAGTGGAATATATGCGAACTTGCTAAATGCCGAAATTACCCGACTATCAGTAATTAAATGAAAGGTGGTGAAAGATCCATCTGTTCTTATGTTTCTTTCTCATAGTAGTTGGACTTTATATCAATTACGTCCCAACAGATCATGATAAAGGTTTATAATGGTGATGCTAAAATTTATTATATCCAAATACATAGATGTGGCAATCTTTTCGAAATAAGCTAACAAGGAAAGTTTGCCACACAAAATTGGATAGAAGTAGCATACACAACTGAGTGGTGTTTGTAGAAGGAAAATGTGGTCCTGGACAAGGATGGGTGCAGCCGTTAATAGACTTGGACAGCTGAGTGATGTTAGCTTGCTTCCACGAAGTAAAGGAGAAAATGCTTCTGATTTCTTTTTCTTGGATTGTTGAAAGATGAGGACGTCAAGTCCGTCAGACAATAGAGCACTGTGTTTCTGCCTTTCTGGTGCCTCTTATACTGAGGTGATAGTTTCACATTCTCGACTTTGGGACTTCATGGTCTAAAATGCGACAACGTTGGTTTTTTAGGTGATGGAACTGGAAGCACTGCCACAAAGATTCTAGCTGCCAAACAATTGGCACCTAGTGCATCTCCTGCCAAAAGTAGTGGATCTCCTGCCAAAAGTAGTGCATCTCCTGCCAAGAGGAAAACCCAAGCTAAAGAGTCTTTACTACCATGGACAGAAAAATACAGGCCCAAAGCTATTGTAGACATAATAGGAAACAAGTCACTGGTGCTCTTCTACATTGCTTTCTTTCTTTAATGGCTATACTTTTGAATTAAAAGATATCACCTGGAGTAACTTTACCGTCTATGTGGTACATGTTCAGGTGGAGCAGATTCAGCGTTGGCTAGAGAGCTGGGATGAGCATTTTCTAAAGGCAGCTAGTAAGGGTAAGGGGAAAAAACAGGCTGACTCTGGTGCTAAAAAAGCAGTTCTGTTGAGTGGTATGCCAGGTATTGGGAAGACTACATCAGCAAAAGTGGTTAGTCAGATGCTGGGTTTTCAAACCATCGAGGTATTTTCCTTTTAAACGGTGAAAATTTGCAGACACTAATTTAGTCATTTTTCACTTATACTTCCATTTCTGTTGGATTAATATGACAGTACCTTCCTTTGTTTAGGTAAATGCTAGTGATAGTCGTGGAAAGGCTGACTCAAAAATTGAGAAAGGAATTGGCGGAAGTACTGCTAATTCCATAAAAGAACTTGTTAGCAATGAATCTCTTAGTGCTAATATTGGCAGGTATACCTCTACACTCTTGGATGTTCAAAATCAAAAGTATGATATGCCACAATCCATGTTGATAATTACAGATCACACCATCAGAAGACTGTTCTGATTATGGACGAGGTTGATGGCATGTCTGCTGGAGATAGAGGTGGTGTTGCCGATCTTATTGCTAGCATCAAGATCTCAAAAATTCCTATTATCTGCATTTGCAATGATCGCTACAGTCAGAAATTGAAGAGCCTTGTCAATTATTGCCTACCAATTGTCTTCCGTAAACCAACTAAGCAGCAGGTCATGTGCAACATTTATTCCTTTTAATATTTCCTTGTGGATGTTCCTATGGAACTAGTTATCCTCGTGAGAAAAATATAATGCACAAGAGCAATAATAAAATGGTATAAGTAGTAGTGTTGGATGATATATTCATTCTTCTGACAGTTAGTTATCTTTACTTTATTTGAATTTTAGTGCTTAATTTTCGTCAAATTATGCATTATTTTATGCTAATCAGTTTACCTTCCACATATTGCCTCGTTATGGACCAAATCCAAGCCATCCTAGCTCCCGTAATGTTCTCTATCAACGATGTTTCTGGTGTTCCTTTCTGGATCTTTTATGATAGACATGAGGTGAAAATATTGGTTGAAAATTTGATGGCTAATAGTGAGAGTATTCTTTGACAGATGGCAAAGAGGTTAAAGCAAGTGGCAAATGCTGAAGGCATTCAAGTCAATGAGGTTTATTATCTTTCAACAACTTGTATAAGTTTTTATTAGTACATGTTGAAGAAAATGTTGATAGTAATATTTGGAACTGTCTTGTTGAGTTCAAAAGCCATCATCCCTGATAAAATGTTGTTTTCACTTGTTCACATTTGTGAACTGTTATACTTTGGTTTGATATTGTTGGTTTGTTGAAGTGCATGATAAAGTAATCCAGGTCTGAAACACCCAGATGGAGACCTATAAATTTTTATGGAGAAAATAATAAGAGATCTTTTTTTTTTTAATAAAAATCAAGTAAGCAATGTCCAATAATAGTTGTACAGTTAAAACCTTTTTCTAATTATGCATGTGGTGGAAACCGCGTGATGTATTGGTGACAATATGACCTGGTTGAGATCTTTCCTGCTTAAATGTGTTATAGCATATATAATTTGGTGGTGCTACTACAAAACATTGGGGAAAGAAATTCCTTTTTTGTTGTCTGGACAGATACCCGTCAACTTTCTGAGATTCATGATTGTTTTTCTTCTTCTGCCTTTCTAGATTGCTCTTGAGGAATTGGCAGACCGTGTTGGAGGAGATATGCGTATGGCTCTAAATCAATTGCAATACATGAGTCTCTCTAAGTCTGTCATCCAATACGATGATATAAGACGCCGCCTTCTAAGCAGTTCAAAGGATGAAGAGATCTCACCGTTCAAAGCTGTAGAAAAGTATGCTTGTATTAGATTCAACTTCCGTTTCTAGTATTTTGCCATATAATGTCTAAGCTTTTTCCCACATATGGATTGCTATGCTGTGTCCAAATATATGTGGGAATCACCATCTCCACTACCTTGTGTGCTATTGAACAGATTAAACAATAATTAGTAATATTTGGAATAAAGCACTTAAAAAAATATCTACCTCCTCTAATTGTCCATATTTTATTCACGGGAGATTCATACTTAAATGAGGTTATGGGGTAATGGGGTAGAGCTACTATAAAAAGGTAGGATAAAGGATAAAATATGATTATTAAATAATAAGTAAAACAAAAGGGATCACACCATATCGGTCGTTACACAAAGTGGGACTTTTCGTCGGAACAAAACGATGAATTCAACGATACAATACAATAAAATGTAAGTAACAATTGTATTTAAACTAACAACACAATACAATACAATAGGTAACAACAATAAAACAGCTCTTTTTCATAACCATATACTGTGGTATTTGTTATAGCCCTATAATACAACCTGATCTGTTGACTAAATTCTAAAGCTCAGTTCAATGGCTTTGAATACGAAGTACGTTCTTGATGTTTCACATCACTCAGCATACCAGTATTGCTTGAAATTAAGCAGAAATTCCCTATTAACATGTCCTGTGGGAGTATAGGATTGGGAACTCTCCTTCTTTGGACATTGTACTCTGATAGGATTTGTATATTTTGTCTCTTGCTTTGGATATTGCAGTTTGTTACAAATTTACATTTTCTTGAGATATGGACTCTATTTAGTTGCATTTACTTCAAATTCTGCCATAAATAGCTTGCTATTTTCTGGTGAAAGGTCTCACTTTAGTACTTTCATGTGACTACAGCATGCATTTCTATTACATCGTACTTTCACACTCAGGTCTTGGCATTAAATTTATTTCGTAACTGACCAGCTGTGTTTGTTTCTGTGTTGATAGGCTGTTTGATTTTAATGCCAAGAACTTGAATATAGATCAAAGAATTGACCTAAGTATGAGCGACCCAGATCTTGTCCCGCTTCTTGTCCAGGTACTTTAGACTCCATAAGGTTACTATTTCTTCTTGAAATTTACTGTTATTTAAGTTAATTTTTTAAAAATGTCCCTGCTTAGTTTTCTCTATATCACTTTGAGACCTTGTAGAACTCTGAGTATTCATTTAAGTAGAATAATATAATCAATCGAAATTGGCCACTTTGTTGCTATCTTTTTTCTCTTTAAGTTTTCGTATTCCATCTTGTCTGTCCTAATTAATTTCTCTTATCGGATGAATTTTCCCAGTTTGTACCTGATCATTCATCTTAAAATGACATGGCCTGAGCAAACCATTTGGCAGTTTTCTTGTATCTTATATTAAGCTAGTATAATTAGGCCCTCTTTGTTAGTTGTTCCTATTCTCTAAGACACTACTGCTGTTATATGATAGCTATGAAAATATCTGTTAACTTTAAGTCTTGCTTCCATCCTTAATTTGTCTTGCATACTTATTTGTGTCCTTTAGATTGCTTTATTTCCACCTATTGATTCTTCGTTGTGTTTGAGAGAAGACAGTTGCCTGTAGAAGTGCTGAAGGGCTTTGTTCCTGCAAGATGTTTGGGCAGTGTTGTATTAGGTTCTATACTATAAAGCTGACTGTATGCTTCAGATGGTTCACTTTACTTTTTTCTTTTCCATGCCCATGCTTCTCTGCAGTATTGGTGTACCTCCTCCTTTTGTCACTCACTATTGTTCTTGATTGTCATTTGTATCATCTATCCTGTATCAATTGCCTTATAAACGAGTCGTAGACAACATAAAGCTAATATTTAACTGGTATAGGTTTGGCATTGGTATATTGGGATTTCAATGCTTCGGAGAAAGTGTCAATATGGTTTTAAAATATTTTATGAGTAGACCTCCATATGTTTTTGTATAACTGTTTCCGAATGTGATGGCAGGAGAACTATCTCAACTACAAACCAAGTTCTGCTGGCAAAGATGATAATGATTTAAAGCGGATGAGCCTAATTGCGCATGCTGCTGACTCTATTGCAAATAGTGACTTAATAAATGTACAGATTCGAAGATACCAGCAGTGGCAACTTTCTCCAGCTGGTTGCCTTTCGTCTTGCATAATTCCGTATGACATTTTTTAAGATTCTTTAGTTTAGTTGCATTTTAAGTTGACTTTATTCTTAATATGTTGGTGGCCTCTTTCATCGTTCCTTTCTTCTTTTTATTCTCCCTCATTTTAGTGCTTCTTTGTTGCACGGACAGAGGCAGACTCTTGAGCAGGTGATTGTTGCTTCTTGTTCTCCACCTCTAATTTCTGATTTTCTCCTTTCTCTTAATTCTGATGGCTGAATTTAAGTTGGTTTAGAGATACTGTTATACTATTAGCTTTCTTAGATAATTACAGGTGCTTCTGTATTGGTATTTAATGCCGAAAGTTGTATTTCAAAGGTGTTGTCTCAGTATGATTCTCTGATTTCTTCTATGATAATCTTTGCCTGCCATTTATCAGCTTTGCCAGAGTTTTCACTTGAATATAATTTAATTGTCATCCAATCCGGACTTGTTTGAGGCTTTCTAAATTTCAGTGGGTGTTAAATGTTGCAGGGAGAGCGCAACTTTAACAGATTTGGTGGCTGGCTAGGAAAGAACTCTACAATGGGAAAGAATTACCGGATTCTGGAGGAATTGCATGTTCACCTACTTGCATCTCGTGAATCATATCTGGGAAGGTACTTTCTTCTGTATTTAGTTTGAAATTTTTCTTCTCACTTGTCTTCTAACCTGATACATGTCATCTCATTCGATCTGTGCTTTCAATAATCTGATCTATCAGAGCACATGTTCTCTTTTATTGTTATCACTGTTTCCTAATTTTCTCCATCTTATGATGTTTTTAATTTTGTTTTTAGTTCTTTCTAATTTCCCAAAAATACAAATATTAAGATCTGGTACACAAGCACATCCTTCTTTCAGACAATTGTTCTAGATTCAGAACTTGTTGAAATTCTTTTTCAATGCCTACATAAGTGTAGCTGAAGTTAGAACTGTATAGATAATCTTATTAAGCGAATGGGGTTTCCATGATGCATTGTCTTGTCCTACTCCTCTTCTGCATGGTGATAGTGTTAATCGATTGTCGAAGAATTAATGATTGACTTAAGGACATTGTCTTGTCCTATGGCAGGATTCTCATGTTTTGTGTACACTTCTCTTCCAAAATTTGGAAGTTGGTCAAAGTTCCTTCCAGTCATTTCTTCCTGCACAGGCAGAAATAGTCTTTATGCATCCGTGACAGTTGCTTACTATATCTTTTCATACATTTCAGGGCAAACCTGAGACTTGACTACTTTTCTCTTCTTGGAAAGAAGTTGACAGATCCATTAAAAGTGCTGCCTAAGGTGGATTATTCATGCTTAACCTGAATCTCGTTGTGTATATTTGTTTGCGTAGTTATATATGAATGTAATATCCAGGATGAAGCTGTAGAGAATGTTGTTACTTTTATGGATTCGTACTCTATAAGCCAGGAGGACTTTGATAATATTGTGGAGATATCAAAATTCAAGGTATACCATTGTTTTCAGTCTTCTCCTAATTTTTGTGATGCACTTTTGAAATCTGCTCATGTGTTGACTGCATTTGCACCAGGGACATCTGAATCTTCTGGATGGTGTACAGCCTGCTGTGAAAGCGGCGCTGACAAAGGCATACAACAAAGGAAGCAAATCACGTGTTATTCGCACAGCAGATTTAATTACCCTTCCTGGAATTAAAAAAGCTCCAAAAAAGCGCGTTGCAGCAATGCTGGAGCCACTAGATGAAGGTGTAGCTGAAGAAAATGATGAAACACTGGCTGAAGATGAAGAGAATTCATCAGAGACAGAAGACATAGGTATACCCCCTACTCAGCTTGCCCATTAAAAGGACGTGTGATAATGCACCATTCAATAATTTTACCATTACTGTTGGCTGAAGATTCGTAAAGATAAGATAATTCCTTCGGTATGAGTTGCATCTTATTGTTGAGAAAATAGCAGTTGCGAAGAATCATGTACATAATAGTTTTCTTCCTTAGTGTCTTTGCAGTAAGCATTTTGTATTGTTCATATTCAATGAAGTTTGTACTTCACATTATGGATACCAGTTTCTTTCATAACATTTGTAGGTCATGACATTTCTCTAATATAGAAGAACAGTGTAACTCTTTTACAATAACTGGGAGTTGTATTTAATGATGTTATTGCATGTTTCAATTAACTCAGCAGATGTTGGGAAAAAATTGCAGTCGGATCTTCAGAGTCTCAGTTCGAGAGGTTAGTGACATTTTAGAACAATTCCATCTTCTTCTGGGTTCTGCAATTATTCAACACACTTTCTCGTCTTTTTCCCTTAACTGTTTTTCCTTTACAACAGGGATCCAAGTAAACATGGACTTTAAGGGTGCTGGGAGTTCAGGTGGCAAGAAGCCGTCTGCAGGGAGAGGAAGAGGAAGTTCTAATAGTAGTGCAAGCGCTGAATCCTCAGGTAAGAGAGGTGGCCGGAGTTCTGGAGCTGCTGCCAAGAGAAAGAGGTGAAACTGGAAAACATCTCCCTGACCTAATTTTGTCTTACAATCATCGGAAGCTGCAGTTTCCCCGGTCTTCTTCCTTGGGGGAAAAGAAGCATTTAGGGAACTTGTTTTAGCTATTTGTGTAAAAAAAGAGAGGTTCCTAAGTTGATTTATGTATATTCTACTTGAAATGGATGAATGCTTATTTTCTGTTAATAGTTTTGGTTTGATTCTCAAATTTTGGCTTCTATTGCCGTTGTCATGTTCATTCTGTTTTACTATCACTATAACTCTTCATTTGCTGTGGGATATGGCAATATTGCTAAATATTTCTTATGGTAATGCCAACATCAAATTAAGGGTTGTTTTGACTTCAAAACTCATGTTTTGAAGCTGAAATTGTCTGAACAAAGTTGGTATTTTTTCTTAATAAACATGAATATCCTCTAATTTATGAAAACTGTCTAAACTTTCTCAGTCCTTTTACCATATGATCTTTCTGAATGAATAAATTATAGTTTATAAATAAGATATTTGAATATTTATGGCATTTCAAACAATAAAATATGTATCTATATGTTTTCTTTTATAAATAAATGTTTGTAATTATATAATAATTTTTTAAATATCATTGAAATGTGTGTCTAACTTTGTTCAAGCTCAAATCTTATAAAATCAGTCGCGACGATCTATTAAATAATATACTTACTGTTTTTGAAAGGCGAACAACGATTTTTAATTCATGATTATTATACTTTTTAAAATAACATTAATAGTAAGGATAAAATAAGAAAAAAATAATTAATTTTATTTTAGTTTTGTAAAATTGATAACTAATTCACCCACTTTTAGAAATTTACATATTTTGTATCTATAACCAAAACCCCTTCTAAAACCCCCCACATCCCAACTAAAATCTTATCTCCTCCAAATTTCAACCATGTCCATGGCTTCTACCAAGAATTTAGTCCCTTCTCATTTTTCATTCTTGAATTCAAATCCCAAATTCACATTCCCAAAAACTCTATCTTTTTCATTATACTCAAACCCCTTTTGCATTACATGTTCAAAGAAGGTAAAAAGAAGAGGAAAATTGAGATACCCATCTGAGAAAAAGAAGCTAAAACAGCAACAAGAAGCTCAAGTTGATGTAGAAAACAAATTTGAAGGGATTTGGAGGCTCTCAAAGCTTAGTGTTTCAGTTCATAAAGACCCTGGAAAAGATTTCTTTGGTGTTTCAGATGCTTTACTCCAAGAAATTGCTAAAGTTCTTGAATTTCCGGTAAAAATGTTAACTTTAGAATATATTTAACTTTTTTTTGTTTGGTGAAAGTAATAGAGATTGCTAAAGTTCTTGAATTTATGGTAAAAAAGTTTAACTTTAGAATGTATCTGAGTTTTTCATTGAGTGGAAGTAGTACACATTGCTAAAGTTCTTGAATTTCAGATAAAAATGTTATCTTTAGAATATATTTGAGTCTTTCTTTTGTTGAGTGAAAGTAGTAGAAATTGCTAAAGTTCTTGAATTTACGGTAAAAATGTTTACTTTGGAATATATTTGAGGTTTTCTTGTTGAGTTGAAGTAGTAGAAATTGCTGAAGTTCTTGAAATTTTGGTTAAAAAGTTAACTTGGAATATATTTGAGGTTTTTTTGTTGAGTGAAAGAAGTAGAAATTGCTAAAGTTCTTGTTCCGGGTAAATAGTTAACTTTGGGATATATCTGAGTTTTTCATTGAGTGGAAGTAGTAGAAATTGCTAAAGTTCTTGAATTTCCAGTAAAAAGATTAACTTAAGAATATATTTGAGTTTCTTTTTGTTGAATGGAAGTAGTAGAAATTGCAAAATGAAAATTGTGTTTTTAGTTTGTGTTTAGTTAGTCTCACTTAGTAAAGCCTAATTTCATTTTGGTCGCCCATTTGAGCAATTTTTTGTAGAAATAAATTCAGCGAGCATTAGAATATACTTGAGTTTTCTGTTGAGTGAAAGTAATAGAAATTGGAAAATGAGAATTGGTTGTTGAGTTTCTGTTCAATTAGTTTCATATTAAATAGCATAATTTGATTTTGGTGGTCCGTTTGCTCACTCTTTATAGAAATATTTGAAGTTGAAACTGTCAATAGTATATATTTAGTTAGTGTTAGAATATAAATAAGTATTTCCTACTTAGAATAGGAATAAGAATAGGAATCCTAGTTGGAAAAGGATTCTAATGTAGTGTCTATAAGTAGGGTCTCAATGTAACAATTTACAACAACAATTCAATAATATTCTTTTTCTATATTTCTCACATGGTATCAGAGCATTGGTGAGAACAAACAAGTCACCGTATGTCTATGTCAATTTCCGGTGACTGTTGGATCTGATTTTGTTATTCTTTTTTCTTTCTGTGGGTGTTGTGCGAAAATTAACACCACCACGAGGCTCGGAAGGCTCCCGCGACCAAACCCCAGCCAGAACCACCGGAAAATACCGCCCCACGCGCTCTCACGCGCCGATCGGAGGTGGCAGTTTCCGGCGAGTTCTGTCTCACGCGCTGGCGCGTGAGGGATTTTCCGATCAGATTTTTTGAGAAATTTTTTGACAGTTAGGGTCGTCCAGCCATTCCGACCAGGCCCATACTGTTTTTGACCAGATTCGATCGCCGGAATTAGTTTCCGGCAATTTCCAGGCTGTTTCCGGCAACTTTTCCGATAATCAGATCTCAATAATCAAGTTTTTTTTATCTTTTTGTTGTTTCCAAGACAAATTTAGCATAATGTCTTTTGGGTGTGATATTTTTGGTCCTAAAAATATAGGGATTGGAAGTTCTAGCCCTATAATCACTTCAGAACTATTATTGGGAAGTTCAAACTATTTATCTTGGGCTTCCTCGGTTGAGCTGTGGTGCAAGGGTCAAGGTGTGCAAGATCACTTAACGAACAAGACTTATGTGGTAGATGCAAAGACAAAGACTAGTGAGGAAGATGCAAAAGCCAAAGCACAATGGGAGAAAGTAGATGCTCAATTATGTAGTCTCCTATGGCGTTCTATTGATTCCAAATTGATGCCCTTGTTTCGCCCATTCCAGACGTGTTATGCAGTTTGGGAAAAGGCTCGTGCTTTATACACTAATGACATATCTCGATTCTATGATGTGATATCTCGATTGACTAATTTAAAGAAACAAGAATCCGATATGTCTACTTACTTGGGACAGGTACAGGCAGTCATGGAGGAATTCGACACGTTGATGCCAGTTACTACGAATGTGGAACAACAACAAGAACACAGACAAACATTGTTTCTAGTTCTTACTCTTGCTGGACTTCCTCCTGATCATGATTCTGTGCGTGATCAGATTTTAGCTAGCCCTACAGTTCCTACAATCGATGAATTATTCTCTCGTCTCCTTCGTATTGCGGCACCTCCCAGTCATAAAGTAGTTTCATCACCCATTGTTGACTCCTCTATTCTCGCATCTCAAACCTTTGAAAAGCGTACATATCAGTCTATGGAGAATCGGCGAGGGGGAGGGCGTTTTGGGAAACCTCGATCCAAGTGTAGTCATTGTCATAAGCCTGGACACACTCGTGACATATGTTATATTTTGCATGGTCCACCACCCAGTTATGATCCTATTGTTCTAAAGGAATATAATGAGTTTCTTCGAAATCGTGCAAGTAAACAGACACCTCCACCAGTAGCATATGGTGCTCAACCTAATCAACCATCCAATAATGCTCATATTGCTCAGACAGAATATGATGAGTTCCTTCAGTATCGTGCAAATAAGCAAACGTCTCCACAAGTAGTTTCAGTTGCACAACCTGATGTGTCTGTTGCGGGTAATTCTTTTGCTTGTGTGTCGCAATCTAGTACTCTTGGAACATGGGTCATGGACTCTGGGGCTTCTGATCATATCTCTGGTAACAAATCACTTTTATCTGATATTGTTTATTCACAATCTCTTCCATGTATTACTTTAGCCAATGGGATCCAAACAAAACCAAAAGGGGTTGGAAAAGCCAAACCCCTATCTTCTGTCACCCTAGACTCTGTTCTTTATGTCCCTAGTTCTCCTTTTAATCTAGCATCTGTTAGTCGTTTAACGAAAGCCCTACATTGTAGCATAACCTTTTTCGATGATTTTTTTCTCATGCAGGACCGCAGTACGGGACAGATGATTGGAACAGGACATGAATCACAAGGCCTTTACTATCTTACCTCTTCAAATTCCTTAACAGCATGCTCCGTTACAGATTCTCCAGATATAATTCACAAACGTTTGGGACATCCGAGTCTATCCAAATTGCAAAAGATGGTGCCTAGTTTGTCTAGTTTATCCACATTAGATTGTGAGTCGTGTCAACTTGGGAAACACACTCGTGCTACGTTTTCTCGTAGTACTGAGGATCGTTCAGAGTCTATTTTTTCATTAGTTCATTCTGATATTTGGGGTCCTAGTAGAGTCAGTTCCACCTTAGGATTTCGTTATTTTGTTAGTTTCATTGATGATTATTCAAGATGTACTTGGGTTTTCTTAATGAAAGATCGTTCTGAGTTATTTGCTATTTTCAAAAGTTTCTTTGCTGAAATACAAAATCAATTTGGTGTTTCTATTCGTACTTTTCGTAGTGATAATGCATTAGAATACTTATCCTCCCAATTTCAGGAGTTTATGACTCACAAAGGCATTATTCACCAGACTACTTGTCCATACACCCCTCAACAAAATGGTGTAGCTGAAAGAAAAAATCGGCATCTTATTGAGACCGCTCGTACTCTTCTCCTTGAATCCAATGTTCCGCTGCGTTTTTGGGGAGATGCAATTCTGACGTCTTGTTATTTGATAAATAGAATGCCCTCTTCTTCTATTCAGAATCAGGTTCCACATTCCATACTGTTTCCTCAGTCACATATTTATCCTATCCCCCCTCGTGTCTTTGGGAGCACATGCTTTGTTCATAACTTAGCCCCAGGAAAAGATAAATTAGCTCCTCGTGCCCTCAAATGTGTCTTTCTTGGTTACTCTCGAGTCCAAAAAGGGTATCGTTGTTATTCACATGATCTTCATCGATATCTTATGTCTGCTGATGTTACATTTTTTGAGTCTCAGCCTTACTATACATCCTCTGATCATCCTGATGTATCTATGGTCTTACCCATACCTCAGGTTTTACCTGTGCCAACCTTTGAGGAATCTATGGTTACTTCTACATCTCCAGTTGTAGTGCCACCATTACTAACTTATCATCGTCGTCCACGTCCAAACCCAGTTCCAGATGATTCATGTCATGCGCCGGACCCTGCTACTACTGCGGACTTGCCTCCTCCTAGCCAACCGCTTGCACTTCAAAAAGGTATACGATCCACTCGAAATACTAACCCACATTATACCTTCTTAAGTTATCATCGTCTATCATCACCCCATTATGCCTTTGTGTCCTCTTTGTCCTCTATTTCCATTCCTAAGACTACAGGTGAAGCACTTTCTCATTCTGGATGGAGGCAGGCTATGGTTGATGAGATGTCTGCTTTACATAAGAGTGGTACTTGGGAACTTGTCTCCCTTCCTGCAGGTAAATTTACTGTTGGTTGTCGTTGGGTTTATGCAGTCAAAATTGGTCCAGACGGTCAGGTTGATCGACTTAAGGCTCGCCTTGTTGCCAAAGGGTATACTCAGATCTTTGGGCTAGATTATAGTGACACTTTCGCTCCTGTGGCTAAAATAGCTTCTGTTCGTCTTTTTCTATCTATGGCTGCCGTTCGTCATTGGCCTCTTCATCAGTTGGACATTAAGAATGCTTTTCTGCATGGTGATCTTGCGGAAGAAGTCTATATGGAGCAACCACCTGGTTTTGTTGCTTAGGGGGAGTCTAGTAGCCTTGTATGTCGATTGCGTAAGTCACTCTATGGTCTGAAACAATCTCCTCGAGCTTGGTTTGGAAAGTTCAGCACAGTTATTCAGGAGTTTGGCATGACTCGTAGTGGAGCTGATCACTCTGTATTTTATCGGCATTCTGCACCAAGTCGATGTATCTATTTGGTTGTTTACGTTGATGATATTGTTATCACCGGTAATGATCAAGATGGTATCACCGATTTGAAGCAACATCTCTTTAAGCACTTCCAGACTAAAGACCTTGGCAGATTGAAGTATTTTCTAGGTATTGAGGTTGCTCAGTCTAGATCAGGTATTGTTATTTCTCAACGCAAGTATGCCTTAGACATTCTTGAGGAGACAGGAATGATGGGATGTAGACCTATTGACACTCCTATGGATCCGAATGTTAAACTCCTTCCAGGACAGGGGGAGCCACTTAGTAATCCTGAAAGGTATAGACGGCTTGTTGGAAAGTTGAATTATCTCACAGTGACTAGACCTGACATATCTTTTCCTGTGAGTGTTGTAAGTCAATTTATGACTTCCCCTTGTGATAGTCATTGGGAAGCAGTTGTTCGTATTCTGCGATATATAAATTCAGCTCCCGGTAAAGGACTACTCTTTGAGGATCAAGGCCATGAGAATATCATTGGATATACAGACGCTGATTGGGCAGGATCACCTTCTGACAGACGTTCGACATCCGGATATTGTGTTTTAGTAGGAGGTAATTTGGTGTCGTGGAAGAGTAAGAAACAGAATGTGGTTGCTCGATCAAGTGCAGAATCAGAATATCGAGCAATGGCGATAGCAACTTGTGAACTAGTTTGGATCAAACAGTTGCTGGGAGAACTAAAATTTGGCAAAATTGATCAGATGGAACTTGTGTGTGATAACCAAGCGGCTCTTCATATCGCATCAAATCCAGTGTTTCATGAAAGGACTAAGCACATTGAGATTGACTGTCACTTTGTCAGAGAAAAGATACTCTCAGGAGATATTGTTACGAAATTTGTGAAGTCAAATGATCAGCTTGCAGATATGTTCACCAAGTCTCTCACATGTCCTCGTATTAATTATATCTGTAACAAGCTAGGTACATATGATTTATATGCACCAGCTTGAGGGGGAGTGTTAGAATATAAATAAGTATTTCCTACTTAGAATAGGAATAAGAATAGGAATAAGAATAGGAATCCTAGTTGGAAAAGGATTCTAATGTAGTGTCTATAAGTAGGGTCTCAATGTAACAATTTACAACAACAATTCAATAATATTCTTTTTCTATATTTCTCACAGTTAGAAAGGATACATATAAGATCAATTGATAGTCAAATTTATTGTTATGACTTCAAAAGTCAACATTAGGCAGAGGGAGTTTTTGTATTTTAAATTTTGGATTTCCGGTAGATTCAGTCAGCTTTAGATTATGTTTGCATTTGATGTCAAAAAGTGCTCTTCTTATCTATTTTGTAGGTTGCTTCAATGTTGCCACAGGAGGCATTTAAAGTTGTTAGAAAATCTTTTGATGCTCGCAAGGTTCGTTTCCCTCAAAGCAACTCTTTTGAAACATTCCCTCTATATCAGGGTTGAGTTTGTTTTATATATCAGCTTGTGTTTTCTTGCTTCTGTATCAAGTAACCTGCACGTTGATTTTCTAATACTATATATTCAACCATAGTGAAAAATCTAGACTATGAATCTGTATGGTCTTTCTGTCCATTGTAAAAATGTGCTTAATCCAAAATATGATTTGGCATATCCGAAAACCCAAAGATCATGAGAAAAAAGTTGTCCAAATACCCCACCATCTATAGTTTCATTTATGTATTGCAGTTCAAGCTCGTTAAGCTGAGATGCAAGATACATCTTTGCATCCTTCCATTAGGACTTAGGAGAACCGAATTTAGAACTTCTTGGACCAAGCACTAAAGTGGTTCAATAGATTTAAATGTTTCAATCAATTGCCCTTATAAAAAAAGTTGTTTCAATCAATTGCACGTTTCCAAGTAAAAACTTGACAGAATCTTGTTTATTGTGATCTAATTAAGATATTTAAGTATATACATGAGGATGAGGTAGCTCCTTAGTATATGCTTTCCAGGTTCTCCTTTCTCCATCATTAGCTCTTTGCTTTATTTCCTTCCAGTCGTCAATGAACATTGACTGTCCTAAGTTAATTCCGCTATAATGTATTGAATTGAAGGAAAGATGGTGGGAAAAAAGAGACCATATTCAGACCTAGAGCATATTCCATCAATGATTGCCGAATACTTATTTCTACCATTTTAGGATGCTCATGTAATTGAGCTTATTATGGGATGTATCCTTGATTATAGTGTAGGACTGTAGGGACGATGATACTAGTGATTTTGTAGCATTAGCATTGAATTGCTTGAAACAAAATATGTAATAGGTACAGTTGTTGATATACTTAACTTCTACATTAACCTCATTGCAGTTGCAAAAGGAACAGAAGTTTGTATATACAGTTGATGTGGATGTCCATAAACTACTAAATTTAGAGCCTCGTACTTGGGAATTCATCTCTGAATTGGAACCCAAGGTTGGCTTAATTGAGCATTTGCCTCAAGACAGGACTTCTGGTGACATAATGAGCATAGTACATGCTTGCAGAAAGTTGGGTCAGGATGCAACTACTTCAGAACACGGAGATAGAAATCTCTGCAATGGATCACATACGAATGCAAGTCATAGAAAACCAAAAGTTGCAGTTGTTGGAAGTGGGCCTGCAGGGTTGTTTGCTTCTCTTGTGCTTGCTGAATTTGGAGCAAATGTTACACTGATGGAAAGGGGAGAAGCCGTTGAGAAAAGGGGCCGTGATATTGGTGCTCTGGTTGTTCGACGGATATTGCAAGAGGAGAGCAACTTTTGCTTTGGGGAGGTTATATCCCGATTCACTTATTTCCTTCAAAGGTTTTTCCAGCTTCTTGAGATTAATTTCTGCAATTTGCCTCTGTTTGTTTTGTGCAATTATTCTTGACTTATATTGTTGCAGCACATGAAAGTATTTGTGACATTACAAATATATAATGGGCGAATATTTTTAGGCAAGAATACCAAATAAAGTTGATGACTGATTTCGATCTTAATGATTTCAAAATACTTTTCAAGAACTAATTTTTGTTGTTGCAATGACAAAACATAGACACTCAATGTGAAAGCTGACTCTCACTAGATCTGGACGCGAAACTTTTTGGCCGAAGTAGAATTCTTTTGGGGTTTTATTGTATCCAGAATAATACCAGGCTTTAACTGCCGTAGTACTTCCTGTTAGATCTGATTAAAATTCTATAGGATCTCCTTTAATTGTAACAGGACTAACATGTCTGGCGCTGCACTTAGATTTTCATCTACTTCAACTATTGGAGTAAAATATGTAGCAAATTGGTTGTTTAAGTTATAGGATAAGATGTTTGACTCATTATTATGCTATTAACCATTGATGTGAAAACTAGCAGGACTGCCCTCAAACAAATGAAAATAATTCTTCTGATTATTCTTGAAACTCTTGTATAAATAGACATATTCTAGGGGAGCTTGGTGTAACAACCCCTTGCAGAAATGCAGGGTAAGGCTGCATACAATAGACCCTTGTGGTCCATCCCTTCCCTGGACCTCGTGCATAGTGGGAACTTAGTGTAGGCTTCCCTTAAATTGATAATATTTCTGGTTCAGTGTTTCTTCCATACTTCATCTTCTCCTTGCTCTTAAGATGTAAATGATGTTGTACAGGCCATATATTAATTTTGAACAATTTTTTTTTACTTTGAAATAGATTGATGTCAAATCAGATTCTAATAAAATCTGTATTTCTGTACTTGCACTGTGAGATTTGAAAAGAGATGTTTTAGTGCTTGGATCGAGTAACTGCTCTCAGTGATTTAGATATATATGCAGTTTCAGCACCTTACTGGTTGGTTTTCGACCTCTGTTTTCTGATGTCAAATAGATTGTATGGTGTTACGGACATTGGCTCTCATTAGCTACTTATTTACGAAGGACTTATGTGTGACAGGGTGGTGCAGGTACTTGGAGCGACGGGAAGCTAGTTACTAGAATTGGAAGAAACAGTGGTAGTGTTTTAGCAGTAAGTTGCTTAATCCTGGAAAATTATACTTTTGATTGGTTACATATGCAGTCTTCTCTATGTGCTAATTAACACGTGTTTATTCTGTCAATTATACTTATCATTCAACCTTGATCTTGTTTTCCAGGTTTTGGAAACATTGGTCCACTTTGGAGCTCCACAGAAAATTTTGGTTGATGGAAAACCTCATTTAGGAACTGATAAACTGGTTCCACTTCTTCAAAATTTCCGTCGATACCTTGAAAAGTTGGGTGTAAGTAATTTATAACTTATGCCTCTTAGGAAAGAAATGTGAAAGTTCTAGTCTTGTAAGTATTTTTGTTTATTGCTGATATGATCAGGTCACCATCATGTTTGGAACAAGGGTAGATGATTTACTTGTCAAAGATAAGCATGTGGTGGGTGTCAAAGTTTCTGATTCAAGAGATAACAGCTCACACTCCATGAACCAGCAGTTGGGGTACGATGCAGTGGTTCTCGCAGTTGGGCATTCTGCACGCGATACCTATCAGATGCTTCTTTCTCATGGGGTCAGCCTTGTTGAAAAGGATTTTGCTGTGAGCTCCTGTCCATAATAAATATATATGTTTAGTTTATATCTCTTTTCTTTCCATTTATAATTTTTGTGTTTTATCTAAAGTGTACATATGCTTATAGCTTTAGGCCTTGGAACTGGCCAACATTTCCTTAATGTCGAAGAATACTACTTACCAATTGTCAAAAGAAACTTCACTTGTGGAGTTTTTTCCAAAATATGGTTGGCGGAAGTAAGGAAATGTCTGAATTGTATTCATCTTTATATTGTTATCGAAACCTCACTTTTATCAACAATTTGTTTTCTTTTTTCCTTTATTTTTGAGAAATCATAATTCCTTGGACTACTCGGTAGCACATGCAGGGGCTGCAATCCTGTCTCTGTGTTATGTGTGAGCTTGTCCGTTATGTTGTCCTTGATGTCTTTGGTTCATTAGTATTGACTCTCGTGGTTCTAAGTTTTGCTATAATCTCGTTGGTATTCCATCATTGGCAAAGATACAATCAGTCTCCTAATAAATCGTATTAATTGCAGGTCGGCCTGCGGGTTGAGCATCCTCAAGAATTAATAAACAGCATACAGGTTCGTAACTGAACACAATCAATATTTAATTTATTTATGATAGTATATTAACTTTTTCCCTCTGGCACTTCAGAGTTGTCCTTCGACTTCCTAAGCTATTTCATTATCTGTGAGCAAGTATTTGTTATTTTCCTCTCTAAGTTCAATTATATCGTGGTATTTAACATGAAAACAATTCGTGTTTTTGGTCCAATAATATTCAGTATTCTGGGTTGGCCAATGAAGTTCAAAGTGGACGTGGAAAAGTTCCTGTTGCTGATTACAAGGTTGTTGAATATGTTAATACAAATGCTATTGCTTTGCCTTCAAATTCTGCACCAAGAAATCACAGTTGTTACTCCTTTTGCATGTGTCCTGGTGGCCAGGTACAACAATTGCTTTTGTTCATAATTGCTGAAGCCATATTATGATTCGTCATTTGCTTATGCTTTTCCAACTTTCTAATTATATTATTCCATCTCGTGCTACATAAATCCAACCTGCTTTCTTTATTAGTTGTCATGTTTTTATTCACTGCCGGATTTCCTTTTTCATAACTACTTTGATTTGTTGCACTTGATGCACTTGAGCTGAGGATCTATTGAAAACAACCTCTCTACATGACGTAGGGGTAAGGTCTGCGTGCATCCTACCCTGCCCATACCCAACTTACAGGCAATGTAGATTAGTGATGACAACAACTAGAAATTTTTATATGCCTATGTTAAGTTGGTGATATCCGAAAGACATGTATTTTTAATAGACTTCAGTGTCGATTTCGATATAATTTACTTGGCAAGATTATGGCAGGTAGTTTTAACAAGTACTGATCCATCAGAGCTCTGTATCAATGGAATGTCCTTTTCCCGACGGTCATCTAAATGGGCAAATGCTGCACTTGTTGTTACAGTCTCGTCAAAGGATTTTGCTGCTTTGGACTTGCACGGACCTCTCGCTGGTGTTGAATTTCAGGTACTCCTTAACTGTCCATACTGGTCGCTTAGAAATAAACATGTAATCATGAACTCGTTTTGGACTTCTGAGGGTCACATCAAACTTCTTGAGAATTAATGAAAATTAAGCAGATAATTACCAACATTTTGGGAAGAACAATCAATTTATAAGAATTCGTCTTCGCCTCAAAGAGAAGCGGTTGAGCTGATTGCTTATTTACTTCGTGTACTTTGATTTGATTGGCATGCATCAAATAGAACGAGATCTGAAGATTTGAGTAATTTCTAATATTGAAAGAGAAATAAAGTCAATTTATTTTGGAAAAATTGGCATTATCTTGATGGCAGAAGATAGAAGCCATAACATTATATGGAAAAACAAGTATAAACTAAAGACATTTATCATTTGCTAATATTTCACTTGCAAGTATTTACATCTCGACTGTATGATTTCAGAGGATGTTTGAGCGAAGGGCAGCTGCAATGGGCGGAGGCAATTTCGTGGTACCTGTTCAAACGGTGACCGATTTTCTCGACAACAAATTGTCAGGTAAACCTCTTTGTTGGGGTTGGTGGCATTATTGGGGGTTAGATATTTGGAGTAAATACCCATGGCTACCACTGCTATTGGTTCATCACTCGTTTAGTTACAGACCCCTCTATAACATCCATCCTCTATAACAACATTTTAGTATAATGGTCAAGTTTTCTTTGTAACCGGCTTTCATATTATGTTATGTTATATGTTTCCTATAACAGCATCTCACTACAACATTCAGAATATATCCAGAAAAACAACATCGTTGTAGAGAGGTTTGACTATACTAGACTCACTGTAGTAGTCCATCTAGCTGCTCTTGCTAACTATTATAGGAGGATGCTGCACCCCTGTTGGGACTACTAACTACGCACTTTTTACAACAAGTCCTTTTGAATTGGAAGAACAGGAAGCGGACAAGAAATACTTATCTGGCTTAAAATTCTGTAATTTTACAGGGACGTCAGTGCCATCGTCCAGTTATAGATTAGGAGTAAAGGCAACAAATCTCCATGAACTATTCCCTAGTCACATAACCAGCTCTTTACAACAATCACTTTTGAAGTTTGACAAAGAGGTATTTTCCTGTCTTGAGAATATGATATATCATTATCACTAAATGTTCGTCTCGGAAAATTAACATCATTTCTGTTGAACTTGGAACTACAGTTACCGGGATTTATTTCAAGTAGTGCTCTTCTTCATGGAGTAGAGGTAATGTAATGCATGCCTTTCTTTGTGATACCCAACTTATTTAATCATATACTTGCTCTATGTTTCGGAAATTACATGCTTCTAAATTCATTAAGCATATAATCTGTTCTTACATATGGATTTTCGGAGAGTTCATTGCTTAAACAGAACTATTGGAAATAGGTGAACAAAGTCCCTCTTATTTCTTTTGTATCAGAAAAGTCACTTATCTTTTGTTATTACACTCGTAAGGTCTTTTTTTCTTTCTTTAGTATCTGGAAAGCTAGTATCTTTTGCGATTTCACTCAAAGGTTGCTTTTTTCTTCTTTTTTTCTTTTTAAAAGTGTCCAGATATATCACTTTCCGGATTGAGACTGACCTTTTGTGTGAAAAATAAAAACTAAGCCACTTTTCCGATACAAAAGAAAGAAATATGACTTTTCGAGTGAAATAACAAAAGATTAATAACTTTTCTGATACAAAAAGTAACTTTGTTCACCTCTTTCCAATAGTTTGATGACCATTTAAGCGATGAACTCGATTTTTAAACAAAGCATTGGAGTTAATAACATTTCTGGCTTCTTGAACCAAAGGGGTAACTTTTCATTTCTTCCTCATTACAGACAAGAACTAGTTCCCCTGTCCAGATCTCGCGAAGTGCTGACACTTACGAGTGCACGTCCTTAAGAGGGCTTTACCCTATCGGAGAAGGAGCAGGTTATGCTGGTGGGATAGTAAGTGCAGCTGTTGATGGCATGTATAGCGGCTTTGCTTTGGCGAAAAGCTTAGGTCTTTTTCATGGCAGCATCGAGTTGATTTTAGGGAAGGCTCAGAGTGCTGGAGTTGCAAAATATTGACACAATTATATCTAGTTTTGTTTTCACTATGTTGTGTAAATCATAGGCTGCTCATTGTTGATCTAGCAATTCTTCATATATAGTCGGAAGTGAATTCAAGATTTAGAGTAGTCAAGTAGGTTCTAAATGAATGTGGTTTATGTTGTTGATCTAGCAACCTCTGTAAACTCATTCTTCATGTTGTTGATGTGTGACCATTATGTAATGAACGGAAATTATGTAGTCCATCTCTATATTGTCTTGAGATGGTGAAATATGAATGGATCCTTACGATCATAAAATGAAGTCATGGAAAGAGCTCATGAGCCTTGTATTCATTAAAATAATATGAAACGATACGTAAGAACCATACACATCCAATAATGATTAAACCAAAATTAAACTTTTTCACCTTGTTTGTGATGGTTTGATTTCCCACCTCTCATTTTTCCTTTCCCTACTCCAATTCGTTTTTTTAAAGGCATAATACATAAACATAACTCTTAAGAGCTTTCACGAGATCTCAAATTTGAATCGTGTGTGCTACAGAAAACGATGGATATGGCGATGGACGGTGAGATGAGAGATGAAGAGGAGAAGAAGAGTGTCAATTGAGACGATCCAAAAGAAGTTTACAGAATGGGGGTTTTCGCCTTATGAGTTCCAAATGTACAACTTGGACGAGGGATCTTTAGTTCTGCCCGGTTGGCCTCACCCTCTCAACAAGCGTCCCAACCCTGACCTTTATATGAATTATTTTCTTGAAGAATGCAAGCGTTACGAAAGGTTTGAATAGTTGTTTGATTGAGTTTCAAGTATTGGTATGGAATATAGGGTTCTGTTCTGTTGTTGCTCTTTTGTCTAGTATTTGGAGATACGACATACATGACATGACTTTAGATAGGAGGTCTCGTATTAGGGCATGCAAAAGGTGGTTAAGTAGGTAGGGGATTGTTGTTTTGTTGTATTCTTGTTTTTGATATTTATCATCATATGTATGTTGTTTATTGTGTTTGGATTATCACATGATTATTTTGTTGTTGTTATTGTTCCTTTCTTGTAGGCTCTGCACTTTATTAATTGTTATATTTTCCTTGTCTTTTTACTTGGATTTGTTGCACTTGAGCCGAGTTTCATTTGGAAACAACCTCTCTATCCTCCCCAGACCACACCTGTGGGATTTCTCTGAATCATCCGTCTTCTTTGGTTGCCAAAATGCAGCTTCGACTTCTCCATTGAGTCAATGATGGTTGGTGAGGTGAAGCATTGCAGCTACTCCGAGTTGGACAAGATGACTAATTTCAAGAATCCTGCAGAAATTCAAAAGACTCTTACAGGAAGACTGTTCCATGGCACCATTGTTGAAGGAACTGTAACACGACCGGCTATTGTAAAGACATGGTATTATCTCTTTCCTATGAAACCTGACTGTGCTCCACGTCTATATAAATTTTGTGTATGTTTGCGAGATAGGTCTAAATTTGATTTCTTGTCTAATTTTTTTGTTGGTTAAATGATGTCAGAGGTTCTTTCGTAGGATGAGATCGAGTTATTAACAGATGAAAGAGCAAATAAGCATCCAAATTTGGTGAAGTTGTATAGGTACTGTTTTGATACGAGGCTTGCAGTTGTCTACGATGCAAAATTCACCGGAGTGTTGTCGAATGTGCTTCTGGCCGGTAGTATTATGTTGAATGACTGTTTTGTCTGACTTTTTTGTGCTTTTTAGAAAATTCTTTATATTTTCTTTTTCTCGTCTGCAGACGACTTTGGGTGGGATGATCGGATGACTTTGGGTTTGTATCAAATAATGTGAATGAAGATACTGAAATTCCTGTAGAAGTTCGTGTTGGCTGGGAAGGTCCAGATATTTGGAATGGCATGTTTTCTCTGACCTCTGATAATTTCATGCTATTCATTTAAATTTTTTCGTGTAGTTTTCTCTGTATCGCATGATGCAACACTGTTTGTTTTTGAGGTCTAGGTTTCATCACTTTTTTCCATCTCTCTGTGTTCTTCTTTTTGTTGTTCTCTAATTGGAATATATGCCAGATAGAGGCAGGCCATGATTAGTTATGAAACTATGATAGAAGACCTTTATGATTTAAGATAAACCTAAATAGTCAAATCTTGAAAAGTCCCTAGCCGGTCCCAGAACAAGTTATATATGCAGCAAGCTTGGTACATCGAATTTTTATGCACCAGCTTGACGGGATTGTTAGAATCATTGTGAATATTCTAAAATATATGTATGTATAGTAGGTAGCTTAATTTACTTCTATTGTAATTAGGGATTGATTGATTTCCTTAAACCTCAATAGCCCGAGGGAATAATCAAGCCGAGTTCATATCTGAAGCAAAATGAAATCTGATGTTTATATATTTTGCGTTCCACTGCTAACACTGATAGCCAAGAATCATGAGTTTATCTGTCGAGGTCCTTATCAGCTGGATTGGATTGTTATAAATGAGGCTAAATGCGGTGAAAGTTCATGAGTGCTTCTAAGAAGTTGATTATTCAAATGCATTTGAGATCACACTTCTGGCATTCCTCTGCTTGAATGGCGATCATCCAGACAAGAGGCAGAATAGAATAAGCGCTAGCCTCTTAGCTGCTTTCACTTGTATGAACTGAACTAAGGTGCTTGTAGAGAAGAATGTGATGTTCTAAATCAGTAAAGCTAACTATTGAAGATATCCTCTACTTTTATCTCTCTTTTTATATATACAAATTGTGGTTTACACACATCTCGGCTTATTTCACGGGATATTTGTCACCCCGCCAGTAAAAAGTATTTGGTAAATCTGTCTATAAAGGTTAAAATAGATGAAAAGGCGGTGCTAGATGACATTAGCCAGGTCAAGTTTTAAATTCTGAAATTTTCCTTGTGTCATCCCCAAATTAAATACTCCGTCTAACAATAGTTGTTCACTATTGACTTGGCACACCCCTTAAGATTCAATAAATAATAGGGGTAATATTACTATATCATTTGACTTTATTAAATTTAATGTTTTGAAAAATGTATTGGATGATAAATAGTATTTAATAGTAAAGGTAAAATAGACATATAAGGTAAATTATATTTTGATTTTCTAAATTGGACAAGTATTATTGGACAATTATTTTTAGTATAGTGGGCAACTTTTGTTGGATGGGGAAGTATCAAAGAATAACTCCATGATTTCAAAAATCACGCAACAAGGTGTCTTTAATAACACGACTGAACTATCTCACCATAATCTTTGGTAGTAAATAAAATGAAATTAACTCCGATTTAATTGTGTTGGTTTGTTTATTTTCTGTCTCTCATCTTAATAATCACTTTTCTTATATTTTAAATTGAGTAATTGATAAATTGAGTATCAAAGATGGTAGACTTATTGATGTTGGCAAGTGTTTCCAGTACACAATAAACAAATGGTGTTGTGATTCAAGTTTAGACCCTTTATTGTGGAGTTTGAAGATAAAAGGGCCATTTTTTCCCCTTTAAAATGTATAAAGAGCCATTTAAATTTTGGTTTAACCAAAAGGGATATTTCGTTGTGATTTAACTATTGTTAAACGTCATTTTGTTTTTTTTTTTTAAAAGAAAGAAATTATCGTCTCACTACACCATCCGCGATTTTCTCTTTCTTTTTTCTCGCTGCCTAATGAGCGATTTACTCTTCTTCTTTTTTTCAACATTGCTCTAAGTGTGTTTGTGAATTTTTTCTTAAAGAATCGCTATACTATCAGCTTGTTCAAAGGTAATATCCATTGTAATGTGAAGATAAACTTAACATTTTGATTGAGTTCTTTAACTGTATTGTAGTACCCATTTTATTTTTATACTCTCTCCGTCCTATTTTGGCTACAGAAAATATTATACTCATACTAATAGGTCTAAAATTTGATTAGCCCTAAAGTTTATTGTCACAGTCATTCAAAATCCGAGATTGTTAATTACAACTTTCACATAAGGAATCCAAGTTTCGGAATCTCAATGAGATGTGTACAAAGTGTCCTTATTAGAGGACAACAATATTTGGGGTTGAACATCAATGATTGCGCATTTAAAGTTTCTAAAGGGTTGTCAATGGACAGAAACACGGTAATACAACAATTTTTTTTTTTTTTGTATCTTTAAGTGGCTACAGTAATATCAAAGTGAAAATTTCTTTGTGCAGAGTGACGTGAATGTTTTGATAAACACATCATAAGAACATCATTAAAATACTGCAGAACTTATCAATACAAAAACATGTTTCTTTGTTATGAATTGGATATCAACAGAAAGTTTGTATGACAGAATGGAAGGTATTTCTTACATGATTTATGTTATCTAGACTTTATGAATGTTTGTTTGCTTACCTATTGTATTTTCTTTGCTCCAGATTTAATTTTGAGTCAGATCAAGAAAGTCTCAAAGGTAATAACATATGTGTTACATTTGTTGTACACATGCATAGGCGGTTGTGTGGTTGATCTTAAATTACAAAATATCTTATTAGACAGCTAAGATGTAAATAAAAATTGTTACACAAGTCTCCACATATTTATAAATACACCCCTACTTCTAAAATTCTATAGAGGCCTAAAGTTTTCTAAGATCTTCCAAGAACTCCCTTAGATATTCTATAGTCTTCTCAAAATCTCATCATAACTCTAGAATCTTCCCGCTAAGATTAGCTATTGGTATGCTTCCATATGGACAATTTTATGCCTAAATGATATGACAAGTTTTTCAATTTTCCATTTTAGAATTCTGGTAAGTTTTATTTAATTTCGTTAGTTCGATTTGTTTAGGTATCAAAACAATACAATTAATTAATTAAAGGATAGATATGCTTAATCAAATAACACAAGAACTAAAAATGAAATTATGCAATAATTCAAGAACTTATTTATTTCATATATGAAGCTTCATAAGATGTTTAACAAAACTCTTAGAAGAGGATTTGTTAATTAATTAGTCCTAATTATGAGTAGTAGGCCATGGGGGACAATTTTGTTTGCAATGATCCATTGAATCATAACACTTTACTGGTGTAGTTGAATCACAACACCATTGGTTAATTGTGAATTGGAAACACTTGCCAAGATTAATAAGTCTCCCATCTTTTCTCCCATATTTGATACTCAATTTATCAAATACTTCTTCACCTACATTAAAATATCAGATAAAATTAATTAAAACAAAAAATAAAGATTATTAAGATGAGAGACAAATAAAAAAAACAAGCCAACATAATTAAATCAGATTTAATTTCATTTTATTTACTAATCTCAATCAAAAATGTGGGTTCGAGCTTTAATTAGGTTACCAGTGGCGGAATCAAAATTTTCATTTAAGAAATTCAAAATATAAAGAAGTAAAGAAAACAAGAAGCCAAAAGATTTAACTTTGTATATATAGATATGAAATAAGTCTTGTAAGGAGTATTGTTCCTTTTAATGAGCCTTACGAGAGCTACAATATTAATACCAGATACCGAGTGAAAAAATAAAATAAAACACTAATTTTATCTTGCTATATATTAGGCAACCCTACTAGAAAGGCAGGAATTAGCATCAGACAAATTTTGTGGCTAAACAGTAAAGTTTGTTGCTAATCCTATTTAGCGACATATATCATAACATAATTATGTCAGCAACTAGCTAGCAATTTAACAACGAAATTCATAGATAATTCTAATTTCAAATGCATAATGAAGAATTAACTTTTTTTAATCATACTTACATTCATAAGCAGGAAAAATGACAAAAATAAGTAAAGTGAAGAAAATCAAATGCTTAGTGATGGACATCATTTTTTTCTCAAATAATTTTGAGTATTTTTTTCTCAAATAATTTTGAGTTCTTTTATGAATTTTTTTTTTCAAGCATATTTATAGTGGGGTGAAAATTAAAATTATTTTCCTCTTTTGGTGTAAAGATATTTCTTTTTTTTTCTTATAGGGAAATTCTTATCAACTCATTTTCCCTTTTTGGATTAAAGATCATTTTGTTACTTAAAACATTATGACATTTTACCACTTCTAAATTTGGACAAAATCAATTCAATGTTTGTTGAACTCACTGAATGATGACCCTATCTTTCTCAAATTAACATCATCATTTATTAGTTGACTAATTATTTTTCTAAAATAGAAAATAGTATCTTTATCTTTTTAAAATATGGATAAAGTTATATACACGTCACTCTTTTCAGATTCTACTGATGGGAATAGATTGATATGCTATTGTTATTATTGTTGTATATCTCAAATCATTTACTTTAGTAGAAGGGTCTATCAAAAATAAACTCTCTACCTTTTAAATTAAAAGTTACGTATACACCACCCTTTTCAAATACTTCTTATATAATGTTATTGTTATAGTAGTTCACACATCCTTGACAATCTTGTAAAGTAATTGAATAAAATAGGACACCCAAAAGAAACTACAAATGCTATTTTTTGGTGCGCCTGAGTTATGTATAATAGCTCGCAAATCACATATATAAATTGTGCTAGGTAAGTTCAACGTGATAAACTTGACTGATTTCTAATTTTCTTTATGGAATACAATCTGATGCACTGATTTGACTATCCTTTATATATATATATATATATATATATATATATATATAAGGCTAAAAGCAAAAGGAAAAAAACTTACTTTCCTTTGAGCGATGAAAATTTGCCCTTTTGACCAAAAAGGGAAAGCATATTTTTCTTTTTTAGGGAAAGTACAATTTAAAATTTCAAGTTATATGCAATCATTAAAATGGTTAATTTGTAAGTTTTGAGCCATTAACAATCATGGTTTTGGACCAATTGTTTTCCAATGTGCCTTTATTTTAACCTAAAGTCATAATTTTTATTAGAGATCTGAATCATATTTTTACCATATGACACAAATTGAAATGATATTGTCACAATTCAAGTCCATAAGACATATTGCCCTTTCTGGTTCAAAAATCTCATGAAATATCCTTGACTTACGTTATTATTAAGTTCAAAAGTGTGCGTGCATTGTGAACTTATGATATCAACTATACTTTATAAAACTCTCTATTTTCTTCTTTCGTTCAATATGAAATTCGTCTAAACCCCTTCCTCAAAAGCTTTTCAACTTAAAAGTCAGTCAATCATTAGCCCGCTGTTCGTCATGAATGTCACAGATACCATGAGGGTGAAAATATATTGACAAATAGGCCTATCAAGAAAGGGGACAAAAATCCCACTTTATCAATTGAAAGTTACATTACATATGATATGTCTTGATCATACAATTGTGGACAACAAGCCTAGTCTTTTTTTGGACAAAAGAACAAATTGGCAATTTGTTGTTCTTTTGCTATGGGTTCATTGTACATTAATAACATAAAGCATGGGTTTTCTAAATGATTTTGGCAGTAAAATCAGAAGATACATATTTATTGTTACTGTCTTAATTCCTTCTTGAGTTTTCCGTAGACGTGACGTAGCCAACTTGGAATTTCTTGCTAGATATGTTAAATCGTCGGGTTTGGGCCACTTTCCTCGGCCCATAGTAACATAACCCAATTGAGAACCTTCGAGAAACTTAAATTATCAAATTTTATTTAAAACTTTTATAAAGTATATAATTAAGCAGAAAAATGTTAAGCTCCAAACTAATTATTGATATGTTTTTTTCATAAGACAAGTAACATTTTTTTCTTAATTTGTTAGTCCTTTAAATATTTACCATGGTAATTATAAGGTGTTAACTGTTAATCATCTAGCTTTGCATTTACAAGAACTTAAAAAATTATTAAAAAGTTGTTGAAAAGGAAAATTTAGATATCAGTAAACAATTATTTGGTCTTGGTTAATTATGTAGAGATTTTGGTATGTTTCTTTATGCTTATTCTATGGATTGGTAGTCAAAATTAATTAATTCATCATCATAAATTATCAATTTTACAAAAAACTAGAAACTTAATTTGGAAGATACAATGATGATGTGATTAAGTGGGAAGAATTACTGAATATTTAATTTTACTTTCTAATGTTATAGTTTAATTATTTGAAGGATAGATGTGTTAGTCATATATCTAAAGGATCAAAATTTGAATTTATAAATAAATGAGGGATCATAATTGTTAATTCTCATATTTATACAATATTAGATGATTTTCACGAGGCTCGCACGACGGGCTATTAGCTCAGTGGTAGAGCGCGCCCAACCTGCTGACATCCCGGCGAAGAGAGTCATTTTTTGTGTTACATCTTCGAATTCGAGAGAGGGCTTTCCTCTTATCTCTCAAATTATAGGCATTGAAGCGATCGAGAGAAAGTCTTCTTCATCTGGCCGCATTGCATCAATATGGATCCAATAATCCATTGGGTGTACATTCAGAGATGGATAAAATTGCATCTCGTAATGTATTTAACCAGAAAATAGATTATGCTCCTGCGGAAGTATCTACTCGTTACGGAATCTCAGGTGTCAAATGTCGTAGTATGAAAAAAAGGAAAATCCTTCATCTTATTTGATCTTTTAAGCTCTTTCAGGGTCATATAAAGCCCGGTATTACCAGAAAGGATAGTCGTGATGTCCCTTCATGGCCGGCGTTTTCAGTATGGTTTTCTGGGGCTTTGAAGCAGGGAGATCCTTCCCCTGGCTGGCAGGCTGTCTTAAATAAAAGGAATGCACATAAAGACAAGACAGCTTAAGCTTCATGAGCTAACTTCAACTTGAGTTTGCATCAAGTCCATATTTTCACACGATAACAAAGATAGATCCTTCCATTATTGTATTTTTTAATATTGAGCTCTCATGATATATGATATTCACACTAAGAGGTCGGAAAGTATGACAACATTAAGTATCTCATATTGATAGAAAATTAATATAACGTTGTTTATCTTTCTTATGATTGTGGGTTGCTTCATGATATTAGAGTCAGTCATATTTCGGTTGCTCTAGGCATGCATCGGGGGGGAGGGTGGGGATGGTATCATAACAAATCTGAAGAGACTTTTATTTTTTTTTTTATGATTTTGAATAATTTCATTTCGTGAATTAATTTTTACAATTCAAAATTCATTTCTTCATATATTATTCTAATTCAACGTATCAACTAATTTTTTTCGATTGGTAAAGAATAACTCGATAGACTTGTTATAGAAGAGAGAAAAGTCCCAATTTTGAGATAATTAGTTGAAGTCATATTTTGCTACTATAGTGTCAATTTTTAATGATTAGATATCAAAATTTATATGTTTATTTATATGGTGGGAAAATATATTATAAATGTAATTTCCTGACAACTTAAGCTAGCACATGGACCAAGCCACATAAAACAAACAACAATAATCATTAATAACCCCCAAAAAAAAAAATGTAAAATGGCAAAAATCATGAATAAAATTACTTGCAAGAACAACAAGATAAGCATCCTTCATTATTAAAAAATAACTAAAAAAAAGTGAATAACTTTCTTTAATTTCCCCCCTCCAAAGAAACAAACTCCACATGGTACTTCTTATACAAAATAATTTAGTTAATCTATTATAATATTTTTAGTAGTCACTAGGTTTTCCAACTCTATTTATCCGACTAATTTAAATTCGTTGAATAAATCAATTAAGAGGGTAAAATGTTTCCTTTCAATAGAAGTTGAGACGTCTGATTAAAAGCACAAAAAATTCAATCACGCTTTTAATGGTCAAGTTCTTTAATTTTGTTCTCTCTCTCTCTATATATATATATATATCCGATGCTTGTATTGGGGCATAACTAAATTCATATTTATGCTGAAAATTTCACGTTGGATGGAGGTGTAGGGGGGGAGGGGGGGTTAAACATTCTAACAAAAGTGATTTCATAGCCAGAACTCGAATCTAAAATCTCTAATTAGAAATAAAAATCCACTTACTACCACCACAACTCTTCTTAATTGGTTATATATTAGCCTTAAGAGGATGTAACAAAGTATAGTTTAATTTTAGAAAAACTCATTAAACAATCAAGAAAGTTATAGAAGCCAACATGTTTGAGGCAACAAAAAGACATGCAAAAGCATTGGCAAAAATATAAATTAAGTTGATTTGGCCATTGATAATTGAGTTGAAATCATCGAAGCACATGACTACTCATCACTCATTTTGTCCTTTTGGGTAATTTTATGTATCTTATAATAGTTATATATTTAATAAGATTTTTTATTTATGTATAATATGTTTATGCATGATATAAAATATGCATTAGTTGTATCTTTATCCATTGCTTTATCCACTTTTTCAGCATTATTAACTGAACAAGAGTTTGAATAATAGAATTTTAGCTTTTTATGCGATCGAATATTTTTTACATACATGAATTTTATGTAAGGTATCAAGTTTTACATAATTTTTTAGGTTATTTATTATTTCTTATAATTGTACTTAATTATTTCACAAATTGCCTTTTTAAAAAAGAAACATCACATGAGCTTTTGAACTAGGTTGTAGATCTGTTTTTTTTTTAACCTTTGTCCCTAATCTATTTACTTTTTGAAATAATTCTCTTTTTCTCTATGTTAAATTAATAATTACCTAGAACCATATGGTATTAGTATAATAGATTATAAAATATCATCAATAAGACTATTAAGTTGATCATTATTATTCCCTACTACCAGCATAATCATGATAATATGTTGATAATTCCTTTTTTTTTCTTTTTCTTTTTGTACTTTTTTTTTTAATTTTAAAATTTGTGGATCGTAAAATTAATTGTCAGTTTGGTTGTTTAATTTATTATGCTTTTGTGGTCTATGATATTTTATATTTTCATTCTCTATGTCACATTATAGTCCTGTAGTCCACTATTAAATTAACAATTAACAATAAAAAGAGTAGCTTTTAAGTTTAAAAAAAAAAGGGAAAATGTTCAAATTTATTTCTCAAGTACATCTAGGCATTTTTCTTTATGTTAAATGAATTAAATAGCAATCGCATACAATTAATTAAATTAAAAATAGAGAGAGGAATGTATATATAACATTTGTATGATCCATCTACAATATGTGTATAACGGTATATAATTAGTGTATAGTTTATATGTATTGACTTGAAAAAGCAAACAATACGTAAATTTAATTTGTTGTTTGTATAAAGATTCCTTTAGGATTGGTAACATTTTCCTTTTCAAAAACGGTTTGAGATTTTAAACTAGATAAGGCTCAATATGCATATCAAATATCGAGAGAAGAAAATTATTTTATTTTTTAAAGGAAAACGATTCAAAAATGTCATCTATTTGTAGTTTGGTCAAAAAATGTCGTTATCGTCAATACTTTGGTCTAAAAATGTCCTTATTGTTATTTAATGGGTCAAAAGTACTTATTTTGCAAATAATATTGTTGTATTCTTTTTAACACATTTTTTTGTAATAATATTTTTTTAAATTAGCAAATGTTTATCTTACTTCAATTCAGAAAATAAAATAAAAAATGAAAATATTTCTTATTTTATTATAATTATTTTTTATCGTTATATAAATATAAATTAATGGTGGATATACTATGATCTTATATATATGACATATATTATATGTCGAAAGGGCACATGAAGTTATTCTATTTTAATTGATAAAATGAGATTAAGAAGAAAAAAATATTTCTTATATTTTTATTTGTTAAAGTAATTTTAAAAACATGGGTCTTCAATTATATTTTATTTAGAAAGAAGATGCGTTTAAAAAGAAAAATAATAATATACCTATTCGAAAAATGATATTTTTGACCCATTTAGTAATTATAGGGGCATTTTTGGACAAAAGTGTGGACGGCTATGGCATTTTTGAGCCAAACCATAAACAAAGGGCATTTTTATTCCTTTCATATAGTTTAAGGACAATTTTGATCCTTTTCCCTTTTTAAAAAAAATGTTCAATATGCAGGTTTAATTTTGCCTAGGTGACAATAATCAATAATGAACAATTGGTAGGCCTAATGAAAAAGAAAATGCATTAAATAGAGACAAACCTGCACATTACATAAATATCAAATTTGAACTTTTATGTGTCCATAATATAACTTGTGTGACCCATTGTAACATGGAAGCAATCAAAATATGTCTTTATTGTCTCCAAAATTAGTCAATAATAGACTAAAATTAGTAATGTTTTCCATTTCATCTAAAAATTGATTCCACCAAATTAGGGGAAAAAAGAACATTTGGTCCCTTAAATCGGCAGTTCGATACACTAAACTAGTTTAGGAAAGGATTAAACCCCAAGATTTATTGAACATAGTCTTACTAAAAGAGGTTGTTTCCACTGCTCGAATCAGTAACCTCCCAATCTTACTATAATAATTGTATTTAATTAAATATTCAAACATATTAAGCGAATTTTTTTCTCATATGTATATATATTATTCAGACAAAAACCATTAGGCTCACATTAACCTGTAAACTATAAGCCAATTCGAATTATACATTTGGACTTATTCATTGGAAAATGTCCAACTTTACCTATATACTATTTGAACTTTCTTAATTTTACCATCAATCAATATTTTGGTTTTTCTTTCATACATTTATCGCTCGCAAATTATCATATTTGTTCTTACTATTAACGAAGCTTCAACATGAAATGCGTGCTTGACTCCTTGTGTTTAAATTCTTTAACAAAAAAATTTAAATTTATCCGTAAATTAAAACTCCGTCATGAATTAAGGTGAAAATAAGATTTTTTTTTTTTCTAAAAACTAAGGTAAAATTATATTAAGAATATAGCATAGGACAAAATGGAGCAATTTCAAAAAAAACAGAGACAAATATGCTCATTTCCCCCATATTCATTTATGGATGTACAAACACATATGACCGTATGAACTATGCTATTCTTTAGGGAGAAGGGTTTTGAAAATTATTCTAATGGCCGAAATTGTTGTTACGATACCAAACTTTATGGAGGATCTTTTACCCCTTGCACTATTTAATAGTGTATTTTAAGGGTATATATGTGTCCACGTGGACACATTACTATTTATAATGATGCAATATTTATGATGTCCACGTGTGGGCACATAAATACCTTCAAAATACACTATTAAATAGTGCAGAGGGTAAAAGGTCATTTCCAAAGTTCGGTATTGTTACAACAATTTCAATCAAAGTTCAAATATATTTCAAATATTTTTCCCTATTCTTTATGAATCAAAGTACATACATGGAAATGGAACTTGCAATTTTCTGGTGGAAAAAAGATACAAAAGATAATAATGAAGCCACTTGGATATAAAATCATCAATTTTTTGGAATTTTCTTGAAACATAATGACATAAAATTGCACTAAGAAATATTGTATCTCATATCCGCAATGATAGTTGAGTTGGTTGAGCAAATAATCTTCAAATGGAGGTTATCGATCAAATTTGAAAACCCATGTATTTTTTCTCAATCGAACTCATCTCCACGAGGCTTGTCTAGTTTACCTCTCTTGTAGTTTGCAGCTATTATGCTAGAGCGGGATTTACCTTAATGAAGCCACTTTGCATAAAATAATATTAATTCGAATGAAGTTGGAATTCTCTTGAAACATAATAAAACCAGTACAAAAAATTGAATAAACTATAAATTGATTATAGTGACCATAATTGTATAGCCCATCATTTAATTATTTTTTTAAAAAATATAGAGAAAGTATGTATTTAAGCTAATATACACAAGCCAAAGTAATGCTGATGACACAAGAAGAAGGTCTAACACCATTTTAGGCTGATAAACATAACATGTACAAGTTAACATATGATATGTGCGTTATTAATTAGAAACGATAATGGTATAAAACAAATAATACATATTATGGATTCGAATCATGACAACCTCCTTGAAGAGTTAATACATTAACACTAATACTTGACTATAGGAACCAAAAAAATTAGTTTAAAGAAAATAAGAAAAATGATTAATATATTGATTATTGTACTTAGAAATTAATTAAAGCGCTAGCGTTTATTTCTTTCTTTTTTTAGAAAAATATCATACAAATTTTGTGATGAAAAAGTTAATTTGGACAAGTGTCCTTTTGCCTTTGTAACATTTTAGTTATGTGGACCTTTATTGTCATACTTCATGCTTGAAAAAATTATAGGAATAATAGTACTTTTGATTCCTCAATTATTAATGAATTTAGGTTTCGATTCTTATAATATACGATTCAATATATAATCTGCGATTGAATAAAATATTTACTATTTTTAGAAAGTCAAATATGGGAAAACTGTATAACTTTGACACAGTACATGAGTTACTAAATTGCGGAATGGTTTAATAATTAAAAAAAATGTGAATATTAACAATCAAAGGAATTAAAAATAAATATTAATTGAAGATTAAATATGCACAATTAAATATTAGAGGAATTAGAATTAAAATTTATCAATAATCAAGAGATCAAAAGCACTACTTTGCAAGTTGTGTATACATATGATCATTAAAATTCACAAAATTTACTTTTAGACATGAACTATTGTCACGATCCAAAATGAATCATAAGTGACACCCACACTCAACTTTTTAGGTGGGCGAACCAGCGAATCCAATCCAAACTTATATTAATTGTTCAACGTACGAAATACAACCATAATGCAGAAACTCAAACTTATTAATGTAAGAAATAGAAATCCACTAAAGTCTATTAAATACCCTTTCTCAAAATCTGAAAGTCATCACATCAAGGACATTTAATTCTCAAATACTAAGTCTCAAAGTATTAAAACACCAGAATAAATAGATAAAATAGTTTGTGTCTAAAAACTAAAGACATCATGCCATGACCGGGAGAATTCAACACGAGCTAAAAGGAATAGCTCATCCTGAAATCTGATGTGCTAGAAAATGGCTAGGGATGGGGGCAAGTTGAAGTCACTGGTACACTCACTGCACTCATAAAAAGAAAACGAAGAAAAATACAAATAGAAATCAATATCACGATATTATATATTTTAACCATGAGTCTATATAACTAAAAATATGTGACAAAGTAAAATTTATCAGAGGAAAATATTTGGTCGTGAATAAATTGATTGATAGACATATCAAAGGAAAGAGGCAAAACCCCACTTCATCGTCTGAAAGTTGCATTGCATGTGATATGTCTTAGTCATAACATGTTGTAATTAAACACCAAACTATATAATTCTTTTTTTGGAAAAAGAACAAATAAATTGGTAAAGTAATTATTCAGGTCAATATATAGGCATATGGCCTAAATTGTATACATTATTCACTATTAAAGAAAAATTAGCTAAGAAATTTATCGATAATCTGTTTATAAACAACATATAACTATTATATTTTTTTAAAAAAATCATCGTTAAATTCCGACCTTGCGACCCCTAGCTCTGCCCCAACTTTGATGTACAATGACATGGATATATATAGTAGGGAGAAAGAATTAACGGAATGTTCTTAGCTTGCTTTATTAAATTCTTTTTCTTTAATAAATGAAGAATAATGTTCTTAATATATGTTATATATGTTATATATGAAAAAGAATTAAAAAACTATTGGATTTCGAATGTAACCTTATCTAAGAGATTTTTTTCAAAAAAAAAGAAGAAGAAGAAGAAAAGAAAACACCTTTTTTTATTATTTGAGAAGACATTGAGTATTTTTCATGAATATTCCGTCAATATTTATAAAATATCACAATATTTGTGGTTGACATTTTTGCTTATTTGTTGTTCTTTAAATTTATATGCAAATATACACATAAAATAGAGAAAAACTTTAATATAAAGTTGAATTAGAAAATAATGTGAATATTGTATTGAAACATCTTTTTCATCTCTGTCTCTCGTTTCAATTTTATATTTCAATAATTTCTTTAAAATGCTATTCAAGCACAATGTTTCACTTCTTAATTAAAAATAAAATGTTTTGAGATTGAACAATTTCATCGTCTATTTCTTTTCAAGATAAATGCATATTTAAATGCGATTCAATGAATTACTAGTTGATTGAGAAATAGACAAATAAAATGGGGTCAAAACATAAATAAATGTAACCTTAAAAGAAGACAAAGCTATAACTTTTAAAACACTTTAGCTAGCGTTTGGCCATAGAATTTCAAATATTTTTGGCAAATATTATTTGTATTAAAATTTGGGAGTATTTGGGAAACATATTTCACTTTTTTAGAAAATATGGCTTACCCATAAATTTTAAAAACTATCAAAACTAACCATAGGTTTGTATTACAAGGCAATTGGATCTTCGTTGCAACAAATAACAAGTAGTGTCCATGACACTAGAGCAATATGGTAGTTCGGAGTGAGTGCAACAAGCATCATTCCATACATCGTGAAGTAGACAAAGCACATGACTTTATTACCCTGAGCCGATTGTTCATCATTTTCATCAATAACCATATCATCACTGAATATTCTATCACTATTTTGGTGTTTACGTAAAAAAATTATGTAATACAACACAAACAACTAATATAAAGGGTGTTTTTGCAAAAGATGAAAGTTTGGTGTAGAATTTAAATTTTTAAAGCATCCCAAATAATGAGATATGGCTCAAATACTGATTTTTTTCTAGTATTTGGGAATTTGAGTTATTTACCCAAAATATTTACTAAATAATGACAAATTGTATGGACAAACACTATTTGCCAAATTTTCCTCCAAATATTAGTTTCTTCATTTGCATGGGACCATTGACATTTGAATTTTTCACCATGTTTTGGTCAACTATTGCTACAAAAATTATGGAAAATGTTTTTTTTCTTCTTGAAAATAAGTGATGTTTAACATTTATTATTTTGATATTTGGTGAGTTAATGAAAAAAAAAAAATTGTATTCAATTATTTCTATATAATTTAAAAAATATTAGAACAATGAAAATTGAGCAGAGCTAGAGTTTCGCATGGGTTTGATCGAACAAGCTTTAGCTCAAGTTCTGTATTTATATTCAAAATTTTAACTTCGCTTTTGAATAGAGGGTACTATTGGGGTTGTTGTGGGGGTGGGGGCCGTTGAGGTGGAGGAGCTGTGTTAGGGGGGAAGAAGACCCTGAATATCGCTTGCAAAATTTATTTTTTCTACCGTAAAAAGAAAATTTATTTTTCTAACTTTTCTTAAATGTTTTCTAAATATGGGAAAAAAACATTTTTCATAGTATTTTTCTGGACAAGGCATGATATATTAGTAGTTTATTGAAGACATGATTCTAGAGATGAAGATTTGAAAATTGACTACTAAGATAGAAGGTTAGTAGATAGTCAAGCGCTATCTAGTTCGTTATTTTTTATATATATATATATATATATATATATATATATATATATATATATATATATATATATATATTGTCTTATTACTGTCTTATTATCTTATTCTTCGGTTTTAATTTCTTTGTGATTTCAATTATCATATTATTTGTTGTTATATACTTCTCTACTGCTTCCTATATATATTCTTTATCGTTGTATAGATGCTTTACTTGAATCGATAGTCAATTAAAAAACAATTTCTTTATCTTTTTAAAATAGAAATAATGTTGCATACACATCTTTTTTTCATACTTCACTTATAAATTTAAATTAGATATATTGTTGTTGTTAACCAAATAAGAAAAATGAAAACTAAACACACTTCTAGCCTAGATTGTTGTATGACCTAACACTTTATTAAATGAAGCTGCATTAATAGATTATTAATTATTAAAACTAGAAACAAAGGCTATAATTCCCAATTGTTTGTTTGTTAGATCTACTCAAAATGTTTCATTAAAATCAATAATTCAACAAGAAATTCCTACAATCAATTAAGTACTATTATTGGAACGCTTTAATTAATTGCATTTTTCGTTGAGGTTATAACATCAATTGATTTAAATGCACAAAAGAAAATTAAAGTTGAATTACAAAATAATTACTCCTATTTTGTATTTGATACAATAGACTAATTAACTACCTAGGCTTCCCACTCCATATAAACCTTAGGGTATAAAGATATTAATTAATTTTTTTTGACTTTAAATATTCTCCGTTTGGTCATAAATAATATTTTCATATTTGTAAATATTGAATTTTCATACTTCTAGACGAATTTTGTCGGAAAATATCTATTTCTAAAAATAGGTTACCTCAAGTAATTTTCTAACTAATTTGTGTCACGTAGAGTTCATAAAGGGGAAAACCTACCATAAACTTATGATGAGCATAAAAAAAAAATATAATTCAAAATACCTATATTAATCATGGCATATCAATCTTCCGTTCGGTCAATTGGACAGTGTCATCTTTGTTTAGTTCACTATTTTGTGTCCCCCAACCGCTAGTTGTACATGTACAATCGCTGCTTGCTGAGCTTTATTCTTTTTAAAAATATGTATCAGAGATATCTGATTAAAAGTATACGACGCATGAGATCCCTCTCCCCGCACGCTTCGGTGGTTTGTATCTATAGCTATACATATACATATTTTTTCCAATTCTAAAATGAAAAATATAAATAGAATATACCCCCAAAAATTATTAAGTTTTAATGGCTATGATGCAAACTAAAGTAACCTAAATATTCTTTTCGCCAAAAGTTAAAAGTGTTTTGGGACTAAATTTTGATTTTAAAAAAAAATCTTCAACTCCCCGTGATATGTACTCATCATGATTAATTATATCATTTTCATAGGCTTAAAAAGCAAGTGGTCCTTTTATTTATTTATTTAATATATTAGTAAGTTTAAAATGATGTTAAATCATCAACACATGACTAATCATAATTTTTCTTCCACGTAATTGGTCCCCTTTTTAATTCCCTTTTAAAAAAGAAAAGGAAAAAAAGAATGAAAAAACATATATTTTTTAAAAAAGTATATAGCAATTGCAGCAACAACGATAACAAATTTAGTGTGATCTCATAAGTGATATTTAGAGAGTGTGTATATGCAAGTCTTACACATATCTTTGAGGGGTAGATAGATTGTTTCCGATAGACCTTACCAAAAAAAAATAAAAAAAACATATATGACATATTTTACCAAAAAGAATAAAAAAAACATACATTTAATTAGTTGAGAATTAAAATATGTTAATCTTTATTTATTTTCGTACACGCATGGAAAAGTTAAGTGATCTACTTTCATCAAATGACATCTTGCCCTATCAACAACAACCAAAAAAAAAAAAAACTTTTTTTTTAATGAAGACATATAGTTGAGGATTCAAATATATATAATACTATATATAAAATAAGAATATTATTGAATCAAGATGAAGTTCTTTTATATATTTGACTCGAAAGAAAGCAACAATCCTTTTTAAACAAAAAAATTGAAGCGACATTGTTTCTCTTAATTTGATGTGAAATTCACCTAAAATATTATCTACGTTGACATACTATTCTTTATGAACATCCTAATTTGGTATCATTGAAAAAATATATTTATCTATTAATTACTTTATTTATATATGTAAGTCTCTAGAATGATGTGTATCATATGAAAATAAATAGTATATTATATTGTATATAATTATTTTGTTGAGTCATGTAATTCTCATTGACATTGATATCTTATTGCTTTTTAAAGTAAAATATCGTATAATATTTCTTATAAAAAAGTGGATGGAGAAGACTTGGACAAAGTTATTATTAATAAAAATATGCATAAAATGGATTTAAAGAATAGTATATGTCTATGTATTAGTTGACAAACTCAACTCGATTAAATTTGGAAATCTTTTAATTCCAGTTAATGCAAGTTAATGACTTTGGAAATGTAGGGATGTTAAAGATCCTTATTTGTCGTTGAGTTATATATAATGTGTAATTTTATTTCTATACTTTATATCTATTCTTTGAAAAAAATTTATCTATCTTCATGAAATGAAAATAAGATCTACGAATCTTAATCGTCTTCAAACTGATGTTATTCCTTTTTTTCTAGTGGAAGGGGAAAATGAGGATACAATGGGGTTCAAACCCTAATAAAGGTGTGGGTAGCTCATCAACCGAGTTATACCCCATTATGACCCCACTTACAACATCGTTGTATATGTTATTATTGTTGGATTTTATATCTATTTTTATTTTCGTGAGACAAACTCAAAAGTATATGACAAGAATAAATAGAAATAATTTTTCTAAGTAAAAAACAAATACTATACTTTTTTCCACATAATTTCATTTTTTAAGAGTAGAAAAAATAAAGGAGAAGATTATATCATTGAAAAATTAAACTTTTACCGATTGCAAATCTCTATCAAGATAAAAAAATTTAATTAATTGAACTATAAAAATTTCCGAAAAACTTTGATATCACCATTTACCAAAACAAAAAAGACTTAAGAGAGAGTGTAAAGCAAAAGTTGTCGAATTGCGGAATTTCTGAAGATGATATGTATCCCTCATAGTGACTTTGAATTTAAAAGAGACTCTAAATTGGCCATTATTTTTATGTATGATTTTTTTACTTTGATATCGCTACTGAAAGTCAAGTCAATTTGAATTCATGTTAGAAAATTTCATATTAAAGGAAAAGAGACTCTAATTGGTCATTTTTTATATTTTATGTTTGATTTTTGATTTCAATATTTGTATTGAAGTCCTTTTAACAAAAACAACTCTATACTCAAGGGAACTCAAACTCAAAACCTTTGATTAAAAATGAAAAGGAGAAGTATTGAAAATACTCATGAGTTTGACGCAAATTATTAGTTTCTTCTTCAAACTATTGACAACCTTAAAAAAACTATTTTACTTGACATATTAAACTTAAAACACACCACCGATCTGACACATGACATAGCAAGTGAACTTAAACTCTTGTAGAAGCATAATACTCTTAATAAAAAGCTGAGAATAATGTTGAAAATATTCCTAAATTTGATGAGAATTTATGAATGTATTTCACTCATGTTGCAAGATCGAAGGTATAGTTAAGTTCAATTAGAAGTAAAATGGTACTTTAATAATTCAAGTCAAATTTAAAAATATTTTTGATATTTTTTTCGAGATGAAAAAATATTTTACACTCCACCACGGCCGCATTGCTTGACCATTTTATTTTAGTGATAAAATCAAAGGTGGGTGGCGCCAAAATAAACCAAACTACCTCTTCTTCCTAGTCTTCTTTTATTTTTCCATCTCTTCTCAACGCCCATCAACCACCCCCTACGCCTACGCCACCCCCTCAAACCTATAGATACAATATATATGCATATATCTGCGTTCACGTGATATGTATTTGGATTCCGTATTACATTAATTCACGTGTTTTCGTCGGGAAATTAACAAGCGGTTGTCGTCCGGCGAGTTTGATAATCAGTGCAGAAGCTTTGGTTTGATTGGATTTTCGCGTGCTCGGATTTGGAATTTGTATTGCGATTATCTCATACGGATAATTAAAAGTTTTGATTTCTAGCGCTCCAATTTGGAATTCGTATTGCGATTGATTATATTGCCGAAAATTTAACAGCGGTTGTTGTCCGGCGAGTTTTGTTATTATCAGTGCGGAAGATTTGGTTTGATTGATTGATTAATTTCTGGTTAAGGATTGATTTCTCGCAATGGAATTTCGAATTTGTATTGTTCGGTTAATCAACGTGTTTTCGCCGGAAAATTAACAGCGGTTATCGTCCGGTAGAGCTTACGGATGCGTCGGTTTGATTAATTGATTAAGGTTTGATTTCTAGCAATTGAATTTGATTTTTTGTTCATCCTGACGTTTTTTTTTTCTTCCAATTGAGTTTTGCCATGGTTTCGATCATGTATCGAAATCAAAAAAATAAAATCAATTTGATTAGTTTGAGTTATTTGTCAAAAACATAGTTGATTTTGTGAGTTTCATACCTATTTTTATCACAAACTGTTTCTCGAAACATATCTCAATTATCAATTGTTCAGCTTTTCTATATCAAACTCCCACACATGTGTTTTCGACCTTTCGCTCAAATTTCGTGATTCTTCTTTTGCCATATTTTCACACTCAAATTTGAAAAAAATTGTTAAAATTTGGGTTTTCCTATATTCAAATTCCATTGTTTCACTGTTTTACTAATCTTCAGTACAAAAACTAGTATTTTTATATGCTGTTTTTTGGAATCCAATGTAGAGAAATTTCATATAATATTGAATAAAAATATCTTATTTTTGTCATTGTTCTTTGAAAATTTACTGAGTTTGTGTTAAATTTATCTTTGCTCACTCTGTTTGTGTAGTTTCTGAACCTTCTTTATGGAGTCTGTACATGAATAATACAAGATGTTCACAGAACTAGGAACAGAATCTGCCATACCACATTATTAGATTCTATTTTTTCTTCTAAACAAGGGTAAATAGTCAACAAAAAAAATATTTATTTTTTGGATTTCTCCTTTTATCGATGTTTGCTTGGATAGTGTAAAATAAAGAGTGTATATAGATATTTTTTTTACATAGATATGTATAAAAAAGTTAGATATGTATAAAAAGGTTAGAGTTAATAAAAATAAGCTCATCTAAAATATCGCGATTTCGCGAGTATATATATCAAATAAATATTATTATTTTAAGTATATAAATTGTCATTTTCTTTATATTAAAACATATATTAATACTGAGTTAATAAAATATTCTCAATGAATAATTTGTATGTGTAGATTAATTAAATATTGATGTACTCTTTAATACTCTGAGTGATAGTTACGATATGAAACTTGCGATAAAATGTGATAGTTTAAGTAGATAAATAAAATAATACGATGGACTTCATTATAACTTACCCTTATTAACTTAGGCACATTCCTTTAAAAGTTTTCATTAGAAGTGTATTTTACTAAATTACTTAATTTAAGTTAGCTATAAAATTGGAGGAAAATGCTAGTTTTAGGTATATATTTATTTACTTTTAACTCAACTTTTTTAAGTGCATTTATTATACTGTGAGTTCATGGGGATGGACAATGATCCTACTTGCACGTGGTCCTCCATTTCAGCCCCCATAACCCCTAATATTTAACTATAAATATCATTTGCTTGCTTAATTATTTCTTTTTTCTTTATAATATGATTGGAAAAAAAACAAAAGTTTCATAATTTTAAATCATTATGTACTAATTATTTAGTTTATGCACCGAAATGCAGTTAATCTTAGGGGAGAAATGATTGTTTATTAAATAAAAAACTCATTTGATTTATTTATTTGTTTTCAATGAAGCACCTAATTTAATCACAATGATGAGAAATTGTTACTATTAGGTGATAACTAATAAATATTTTTTCATCTTTAATTAGAAAAGTGAATTTAGGTTCTAAATATGAAATCTTTTTTGTTAGAAATCAAGATTTAATTTTTATCTCAATACAGAGTATCGAAGATGCGCATGAGTGAGTGTGAAAAAAAAGAAGGAAAAACTATCATTGTATAGTTACCTTAGTGTAAGTATGAATTTAGTTGAATTCCCTTTCATGAAAAGGAGTTGGGTGTGGGAAAGAAGGAACAAGACAGACGGGCTGTGACTATCTGGTGTTATATATCCAGCTTGGCAGACCATAGCACTCCCGTGAGAGGGATAAAGGGTTGTTGGGGCCAAGGAAAGAGGGGGGGTCAAAAAGAAGAAAAAAGGCAAAGTTAGGAATGGCAAGTAAAAAAGAGAGAAAAATCATCAAATATTGTGGGCAACTTTACTTCCAAAAGTAGGACTAAAATAAAATAATAAAAATAAATCAGGTGAAGCTTTTAGCTTTTCTTGTCTTGTGCATAATTTCTAGTCATATGAGTACTTCTTATCCTACGCCCACACCCCCATCACTCCCATACTTCCCCATTTCGAGGGAAGAGGTTAATAATAACCTCTTTCTCCTTCTTTAGTAAGCATACAATTGTTAAAAAAACAATCTTTTTCTACCAATGTACATTCTTTTCTTGATAAAAATACTATTTTGATTATATTAGCATAAGGAGTTCTTCTGGATATTTGCCTGATCTGTCTGGTTTTGGGTTAATCTTTGTGATTACAGAACAAACAATTTTCAGTTTCTTGATTGGGATTCTGATTATTGATACTTTATCTTCAGATCTGGGGGCCTGTAAAGATGTATTCTTTTGATCATCCTTTTTCTTTTTTTAAATGGTTTGTTGTTGTTGTTCCTTCTTTTATTTTAATTTTATCTCAGTATCTTACTTTTTAGCTTCAATTTTTTTTGTGTGGCAGAGTTACAGCAGAGAAAAGGATCTTACTTTATAGACATTGGTGTATAATTTATTAAGATTAAAGGTGGGTTCTTGAGAGGTTCTCAAGAATGGCTTGAAGTTATTAATATAACAAAGTGGGTGGATATCATCAATGCGGTTTAATCTGGATAGTTTGGATGGATGTGTATAAATCAGAGATAGCATTAAAGAAGATTTCAACAGTGGAGACAAAAAGAGCTCCTTTGATTCAGGCTGAGAAGAACCATGGAAATACTCGCAGGCCAAGAACAAGAGAAGTTAGTTCTAGGTACAGGTCACCTACTCCATCAGCTTCCTCTGGCCCTAGACGTTGTTCTTCTCCTAATGTCACAAGAATTGGAACTACTGCATCAACACTTTCGTTACCTAAGAGAGCTATATCGGCTGAAAGGAAACGACCAACGACTCCTTCATCACCTACCAGTCCATCACCATCAACACCTGTACAGGATACATCTGCAGAAGAATTGTTGTCCAGAAAGATGGCAGGCAATAGGTTGGCAGAATCTTTATGGCCCTCAACAATGAGGAGTCTGAGTGTTTCTTTTCAGTCTGATTCGTTTTCTTTACCTGTTAGTAAGAGAGAAAAACCTGCTCCTCATGCTCTATGTGATCGTACTTTGAGACCATCATCAAATGTAGTGCAGAGACAGGAAACACCTCCGGGCTCTCGAAAGGCCACACCTGAGAGAAGGAGGAGTCCATTGAAGGGAAAGAGTTCTTCTGATCAAGCAGAGAATTCTAGACCAGTTGATAGTTTAAATGCTCGATTAGTCGATCAGCATCGATGGCCAAGTAGAACGAATAAGAAGGTACCTTCTGGTATTATGAACAGAAGTATTGATCTAAGTGATAAGAATAGCCAAATTGCGCCAAATACTCGTCCAGTCACGCCTACCTTGAGGAGATTATCATTGGATGGTTACAGCAGACCATTGCAAAAATCTGCCAGTGAATTGCTGTCATTAATATCAGTAGATGATAATTCACTTTCAATGCAGAAGTCCAGACCATCGACTTCATTGGATAGAACAGTATCGACGAATCCAGTAACTAGATCTCAGACTGTATCAGCTCCTGGATCACGTCTTCCTTCACCAAATAAAGCATCTATTCTATCATCCTCTGCATCTAGAGGAGTCAGTCCATCCCGAACAAAATCAGTCCCAAGTACGCCATCTAGAGGGCCAAGTCCATCTCGGATAAGGCCATCTAGTCCATCTAGGCAACAACCCAAAACTGCTACTTCTGTCCTCAGCTTTATTGCAGATATCAAAAAGGGGAAGAAGGCAGCTAACCACATAGAAGATGTTCATCAGCTGAGGCTATTGTATAATAGACATCTCCAATGGCGGTATGCTAATGCCAGGTCAGATGCAGCATTGCACACGCAGAAAGCTAAAACTGAGGTTGGATTATATCCCCTGCGAAGCTTCAGAATGGACCTTTAGACTTATTTCATTAAATACTTATAAAAAGAAGTTTCCTTCTACCTCATGGAATTTTCTTCTGCTAAATTGGTTTATCTTGATTTTATGCGCAGAATCTTCATCATACTGCTGCATGATAGGAAAATTAATTAAGAAGGACTCTCGTGTGGACATTGTTTGGAATAGTAATATAGAATGGGAAATTATTAATGAACTTTTAATCATAAGCAGCAAGTTAAACTTTCTTTTGATAATAGTGGAAGAACTGGTTTTCATTTTCTTGCTATATATTAGCTTTTTTACTCTCTACTTAAAGCATTATTTAATTATGTTTTGTGGGGTTTGTATCATGGGACTGATATCTCTTTGCTTGATGCTTTCTGAGAGCTATGTGATATCTATCCCTTCATAACCAATTTGGTGCTTTTATGCTGATTTAACTAACAGTTCAATTATCCTCCTATGCAGAAAACATTGTACAATGTCTGGAGAAATACCTCAGACCTATGGACTTCTGTTATTAAAAAGAGAATTGCGCTACAACAGGTTAAGCTGAGGTTGAAGCTTTTTGCAGTTCTAAATGAACAGGTAATGCATCTTTATAATAGATGAATCGAATTTCATCCCTGATGTTTTAGTCTTTAAGTTTGTAGGGTTTTCCAGAAAAATCTATGGATTGTAGGTTTCTACTTTCTAGAACTTCCTAATCATAGGTTCATCCAGTTTAAAATGAAGATTTGAGTTTAGACCTCTTCTCTTGTCTGTATAAGGGATGGGCAAGTATTGGCTCGTGGTTGATGTTTGCAGTGATGGAAAACACAACTTCAACTTAGAATCCCATGAAAATTTTCCCGTGTTAGATTGTATCATTGAACACTATATGAATGTAGTCTATGATGGGTTATTTCATATTTGAAGTAGTAGGTATGAGGAGGATGCAGTCACTTGCTAGCCACAAGAATGTACCAACTTTTAAGTGCTATATGATATCTTCCTGTTATCTGGAACCTATAACACCCAAAACACTTGACGTTGACATGAATGTGAGTTTAGATATCTTCACTTCATATATGTGGAAGCTTTAAACGTAGAAGTTTGAGCTTGATTTTTTCCCTCAGAGCCAATTTGTAATCACGCCCTATTTTTAACTCTTCCAGCCTTCTTGTAATTTTTGTCCTTATGCTGATTCGACTTCTCTGTATCTTAATATAGTTTGAAAATCAGCGTTCAAAAGAATGGTATGTAACTATATCATATTTCTCCGGGAGGGGTTCGTGAGAGGAGGGTGAGAGGTTTAGTAGCATAACTGATCGTTAAAACCCACCTTTATTTTCAATTTAGATCTCTATTGTAGATGTTGCTTTAATGTTCAAACTGATTTTTTTATGAAAATGACTGGTTCAGCTTACCTACCTTGATGAGTGGGCTTCAATTGAAGGGGATCATACCAGTTCATTATCCCATGCTATACAAGACCTACAAGCATGCACCCTCCGTCTTCCAATAACTGGACGAGCTAAGGTATGCAACTTCATACTTGGTGCTTTGGGATCAGTTTCCTAGGACAGGGAGGCTTATTCTAGTTGGCTCTTTTATAGGGTGACATTGAAAGTGTTAAGGAAGCTGTTTGCTCAGCTGTTGATGTAATGCAGGCAATGGGATCTTCCATGCGTTTTATATTGTCTAGGGTGAGTTCTTACATTAATTTAGTTTTTCTAATGTGCGTGTATTTCCTTCCCATTAATTTACTTTCCTTCTCAATTTAGTTTTAAGTAACATAAAATGTTTTTGCAGAACTGGACTGAATGGGCCTTGTCTTTTACTCTCTGGCTTTGCACAATTCTCAATTGTTTGTTTGATGGATGTAGATGAGAGAGAGTCAGAGAGATGATCTTAGAGAGAAATAGAGAAAAGTCATTAGCACATAGTCTTCTGTAACAGAGCTATTAGTAACTTACCTGAATAGTTCTGTAGTCACATAACTGAGAGTTTCACAACTCAAAAGTTATTTAGATGGGATAGTTACCTCATCTTGCCCCCATCTGCAGTGTCGATTTTCAAAAATAGACTTGAAGGGATTATGTATCTTGAAAAAGAAATCTCATGCTGAGTTTTTTTCTAAAAAAAACCTCTTGCTATCCATAATATATTGCATATGGAAAGTAAACTATCGATATTGCCTTTGGCCTTTACTGACTGGTGGAAACTCTGAATTGCCAAAGTCCAAATACAACTTGAGCACAAACAGAAGTCATGAGGCCTGCCAATAATTGTTGTATCACAAGTTATGATACATTCTTTGACTATCTGATTACTTTGTTGTAGTTGAAACATGAAAATATGTGACTTTCAAGAGCACGATTTTTGTGGATTATTTACTTGTATATTTGAAATGTATTAAAACATTTATAGAACCTAGCTTATTGCTTTCAATCTGTTTGATTAGAAGTACTGAATGCTAAACAATCTTAAGGCTCAAACTGATGTCATGATTTGCTAGGATCTTGTATATAATTTTTCCTGTACCGGCACTTCTGTTTGTGGTACCCTAAATTTATGCTCTGCACTTTGCAGGTGGAAGGGATGAACTGCCTGGTTTCTGAACTTGCTGATGTGGCAGCTCAAGAGCGAGCCATGCTGGATGAATGTGAAGCCTTGTTGGCTTCAACAGCAGCTATGCAGGTGAGACAAAAAATTCTGGGGCCCTAAAGTCATTGCCTTCGTTGTAGAAAATCCTCAGCTACTTCTTAGTCCTCACACTCCTCCCTGTCTTATGCTCTTGTCATAGTTCTTCTTATCGACATAGTGATCCTTTAGTTCTGTCAATGGGACTCAGATTTCCTGTGCTTTAGTTCAGGTCTGTTCATTCGTCAATCCTTGCATTTTAGGATGCAATTCAAGATCAGCATGAATATGCATTGATCAGCATTAGTTTTTGCCCAGCAATGACAATTTACGGTTCTAGTAACCAACAAAATGTTCAGTATTTATTATAGAAACTCAAAAGAAAATTCCCAGCATGTTTCCCCCATGGGTTAGCTCAACTGGCAAAGGTTCAAGGACTTGTAGTAAGGGTCACAAGTTTGAGTCTTGCATCAAGCAAACTAAGTCCAATATTTAAGCGGAGTAGGCTAGAGAAGCAAGCCATCATCCTCGAGTTTCTAAGGCTATAATTGGCCCAAATTGTCATTTCCAGACGGATTTCTCAGCCATTGAAACAATTCCCAGCATGTCTAGCTTACGTTAAATCTACTGATAGTTCATGCATGCAGGTTTTCTCATCTTCGTTTTGAGCCTGCACTAACTTATATCCCGTCTTTATTCCAAATACAATACACGACGGGTAGAATAGTGTGTGTATACATTTGATGTTTGAAGTTCCACGTTCGATAGAACGATTATTTATTGAGATTACTTGACAATAATTGCAGGTAGAAGAATATAGCATTAGGTCTCATCTAATACAGTTGAAACAAGCTTGGAGAAGTGATGAGCAGCTCATACTTGGAAATTAGATAGTTCTACCAAATGGCTTTTAGCTAGTGTGTATAGTAAATAGGTTTTTCCTTTTCATTCATTTTTTTTCATTATTCTAATTTATCATGGGAAAGTTGAATTGATTCATTCTTTTTCTTCGTTACATATCTTGCAAAAAGTCTATCCTAGTGTAACTTTTTGTGTTATCAACAAGAAAAAAGAAATGCAAAAGGAAGAAAAAAGGTTCAACATTAATTATAGAGATGCAAACTTCTCAAAGATCATCTTTGAACTTGTTCTTAAAGTTCTTTCGTGTAACTCCAAATTTTATATTTACGATAACAATATACTTAGCGTAATCTTTTTATTGAGAAATATTCTAATTTCTTCTTGTATTTATTAAAAATTGTTCAAATATACCATATGTTAGGCTTTTTTGACACCCTTATTGCTAGCAAATTATCTCATATTTGTTCTTGTCATTAACGCAACTCCAACGTGCAATAGATGGAGACATGGAGTTCACTCCACATGTTCTTGTCATTAACGTACACCTCAACTTTTGAATATGATTTAAAATTATCTCAATTTTTTCCCACCCGATGTAGGGCTTTATTTGGGGAAGTGCTCTCTATCGAAAAAAAATTCATACCCAAAGCTTGAACCGAGAGGGCTTTATTTGGTGGAAGTGCTCTATTGAAAAAACATTCATACCCAAAGTTTGAACTGAGACCTTTGATTGAGGAAGGAGCAGACTTATTTGTTGCAATATTTATGAAAGTCGTGTATTTGATTTAATTTAGAATAGAAGCGTGCATATTTCTTAATTTTTTTCAAAGTCTTTTTGTATCCTAACAAGAACATATTCCCTCTCTTCTCTTTTACAAGTGTAAGTGGGAGTTGCTCAGATGGTTATGAGTTCGAATCACCAAACAAGAAAAAAATGTGGGAGCTTGGATAGTTCTCTATTTACTAGACATGTTTTTAAAGAAATCATGTAAGTTTATTTTATTAAATTACTTTTTAAATTTTTTCTATCAGAAACTCTTTGCAGGAAAGCTTTATATGACTAGTAAAATTATTGTCACGTGACCTTGAGTTGTGAAAACAACTTCTTACATAAATTACCCTTGCATGGGCTGCTCTTTACCTGAACCTTGCATATGGGCGGGAATTGAATGATCATCCCGAACCTTGCATATGGCGGGAGCTTAACACTCGAGCTTCCTTTTCCACAAATGACATTAACAACAATTCCCGCCAAAGCTATATATATTTGTCTCAACGCCACTCCACAGTCTACTCTGAGAGTGAAGCAAAAATTCTCAAATGATCTACAGAACCATAGCATCCATAGCTCAAAGAGACAGAAACTTCTTCATAAGCTTAATCAGCCAAGCTACAACTCTCTCCCAACTCAATCAAATCCACGCAAATCTCATCCGTAATGGCCTAAGCAATGATCTCATCACAATAACTAAACTAACCCACAAATTTTCCGACTTCAAATCCATTTCCAAAGCCAAAAATCTCTTCACCACCTTCAATAACACAAACCCACCTGATCTTTTCCTATATAATGTATTAATCAGAGGGTTATCGCGTAATGGTTTAGGGGTTGAAGCGTTGTCCCTTTATCTTGACCTTCTTAAAGGTAATAAACTTAAACCTGATAATTTCACTTTTGCTTTTGTTGTTTCGGGTTTTTCGTCATCTGGGTGTGAGAAAGTTGGGATTTTGATTCATGGACATGTGATAGTTAGTGGGTTTGGTTCGGATGTGTTTGTTGGGTCGGCGTTGGTGGATATGTATATGGGTTTTTCAAGAATCGGTCATGCGTATAAGGTGTTTGATGGAATTCCTGAAAGGGATAGTGTTTTGTGGAATACGATGGTTTCTGGGTTGGTGAGGAATTGTTGTTTTGAAGAGAGTATACGGGTGTTTGGTGATATGGTTGTGAAGGGGACGGGGTTTGATTCGACTACATTGGCTGTGGTACTTACTGCTGTTGCTGAGTTGCAGGATTTGAGGAATGGAATGTTGATACATTGTTTGGCTGTTAAGATGGGGTATGATGTTCATGAGTATGTTCTTACTGGTTTGATTTCGATGTATTCGAAATGTGGGGATGTTTCTACTGCTAAATTGTTGTTTGGGATGATAAGAGAGCCTGATTTGATTTCATGTAATGCAATGATTGCTGGTTTTTGTTTTAATAATGAGAATGAATCTTCAGTGAGGTTATTTAGAGAATTGCTTGTTCATGGGGAGAAAGTTAATTCTAGTACTATTGTTGGTTTAATTCCTGTTTCTTGTCCTTTTGGTCATCTGACCCTTACATGTTCTATCCATGGTTTTTGTGTGAAATCTGGGATGGTATCGAATCCTTCAGTTTCTACTGCTTTGACTACAGTTTATAGTCGACTCAATGAAATGGAATTGGCAAGAAGGCTGTTTGATGAGTCCCCAACGAAAAGCTTAGCTTCATGGAATGCCATGATATCAGGTTATGCCCAAAATGGGTTAACAGAAATGGCTATATCTCTCTTTCGGGAAATGCAGAAGTTAGATATCCATCCGAATCCTGTCACAATCACAAGTATACTTTCTGCATGTGCTCAACTTGGAACATTAAGTATGGGAAAATGGGTCCATGACTTAATAAAGAAGGAGAAATTTGAGTCCAACATTTACGTGTTAACTGCTTTAGTTGACATGTATGCAAAGTGTGGGAATATTGAGGAGGCGCGGCAAGTATTTGACAGCATCACGGAGAAAAATGTGGTTACTTGGAATGCTATGATTTCAGCTTATGGCCTGCATGGACGTGGTCGAGAGGCATTGGTGCTGTTTGATCAAATGCTTCATTCCGGAGTTTCCCCAACTGGTGTCACTTTCCTCTGTGTTTTGTATGCTTGTAGTCATGCCGGTTTAGTAGAAGAAGGTCAGAAGATATTCCATTCTATGAGTCATGATCATGACACTGAACCATTACCGGAACATTATGCCTGCATGGTGGACCTTTTGGGCAGAGCTGGAAAACTAGAAAATGCTTTGGAATTTATTTATGAGATGCCTCTTGAACCAGGTCCAGCTGAGTGGGGTGCATTACTCGGTGCATGCATGGTCCACAAAAATATTGACTTGGCTCGCTTGGCTTCGGATAAGTTATTTGTGATGGACAGAGGAAGTGTTGGATATTATGTTTTACTTTCAAACATCTATTCAGCAGACCGCAATTATTGTCAAGCCGCTTCAGTTAGGAAAGTTCTTAAGAACAAGAATCTAGCAAAGACCCCTGGGTGCACTTTAATTGAGGTCAATGGCTACCAACATGTCTTTACATCCAGCGACCAGTCACATCCTCAAGCAGCAGCTATTTATGCAAAGCTGGAGGAGCTGATGGAGAAGATGAGGGAGGCTGGATTTCACACGGAAACCAGCACAGCATTGCATGATGTTGAGGAAGAGGAGAAGGAGTTGATGGTCAAACTTCATAGCGAGAAATTAGCTATTGCTTTTGGACTTTTAACTTCTGAACCTAGAACTGAAATCAAAATCATCAAGAACCTAAGGGTCTGTGTGGATTGCCATAATTTCACCAAGTTTGTTTCCAAGGTCACAGACAGGGTTATTGTTGTAAGGGATGCCAACAGATTTCATCATTTCAAAGATGGAGACTGTTCCTGTGGGGATTATTGGTAAAATGGCTTTTTCCTGCCGAAAATGTTTATTCAGCCTTTTGGATCATTATGGAGGTCAGTGGAGCCAATGTGTTTTTTACATTGTGCTTAGATCCACTTCTTATAGGAATAAGGGCAGCGAGATAGCTCAAACCACTTATCGAATGGGCAATGTCAAAGGTTCAAGTATATCAATGCCATTATTTGCTTTTTATTTTAAGTAGGCAACATAAATTGTCTCATACGAAAAGCTGAAGCTAAAGGAATCTTTGGCTTGTACAATACCATTTTGAGTATTATGCAGTTTAGGGAAGAGTGTAATCTATTCTTTGGTCATGAAAACTGGTTGTTTGCAGTGCTTTACACAATTTGAGGTTGTCCGGGTAAAATCAATAAATATCATAATATCTCGCTGATTTTACTCTTTCATCAAGACAGCACTTTAGGCCTATTCTTTGACACTGTATAATCAATAAATATCAGTCTGTTATTTCCTTTTCTGTTCCACCCTTTGTTTAGCATTCTGTACTTTATTGATTAAATATAAGCTACACAAATGTGTAGAGGAGCAGAATATCAACTGAAAGTTACTTTGGATCAAATAGGTACACCTAGGTTGAGCTCTTAGATACATTTTCCTCATATGATATTCCATGTCCTTCTCTCATTGGTCCAAGTTGTCCTAGGCATTTGATGCGTGGGAAGTTGCTGCGGTGTCTATCTGCTTGAATGCATAGAATATGTTACGAAAAGGTTTGTATGAATTTGTCTTAGATCTTCTTTTGTCTCAATTGTTGACATGCATCTACAAGTGTCAAGTGTTATTTTCATGGAAATTCTTTTAATTCCCTTAATTTATATATTCACTTGCTCTTTTAGATAGGATGAGGGTATGCGGCACACTCATACTCTTCATTCATTGAGACTTCCCTCAGATATTGTATTGCATCTTTAATCATTAAGTTCAAAGATTAATTACTTGCAAGTTCTGTCAAAACTCATAGTTGGCCATCAAGTGAGAAAAAGTTAGCAGATTGTCTTCAAACACTTCATTAAGCTATATGCAAAATCGAGTACAATTTGAACAATCAAAAAAATTGAGTACAATTTGTACACTAAACAGAGCTTCTCACACTAGGTTTATTCTTTTGTTTGCATATTCCAGTTTGATGGGTGTACATCAGAGCCCACACAAGGGAGGATACAAGATCCCTGATATATCAAGATGCTTGTGTGCACTCCAAAGAGCATGCTAGCAGTTGACTCCACATCTCTTGACATCTGGTCCTTTGGTTTTGAGCACAAATGGATCAATTCGAACCCAGAGCAAGGAAAAGATGGAGGCTAAAAGTATTGACCATATTACAACAATGGTTGGAGTCCTGTTCTGCCTGCCCATAAGACCCTTGAGGAATGGATATAAATGAACAATGACCCAAAAGGCGAAGAAAAGCTTTCCGAAAAGGGGACCCCATGAATTGTATCCATTGTTGATGGCATCAGAGATTCCGGCTACAACCCCAACCAAGTTGATTATGAGAATTGTTGTTGGAGGAATAAGGAGAGTAGTCCACTTGAAGGCATATAACTCTCCGAAGTCCTCATCATCTGTTGCCTTAGATGTCACAGTAAAGTTGGTATCTATGCCAGCCAAAATCTTGAGAAGACCTTGTACTACAGCAAAAAGGTGCGCAGATACACCTCCAATAACCCAAAATTGCTCATTTCTCCACCATTCCTCAATGCTTACTCCACTCCACCTTAGCTCAAGAATTCCCGTTGTAAAGATAGAGAGGAAAAGAGCAATGAAAAAGAGACTTGCTAACGTGCTTATCTGCATCAATGAAATGGAAGTTCTAGTCAACCGACTATCCCAGAAAGCAAGTGAACTTGTGAAATATGAAGCTACTTAGGTGCAACTGGTGTTCTACAGGTGTTCAAAATTTTAAAGTTATGCCGTTTAAGTAAAAACATCATGTGCTTACCTCTGGCATTATGAATTTCCCAGTGAGCAAGCAGACAGCAGGGAGAGTGCAGTAGGCAAGGAGAGGTAAAGAAGTGAAGGGGTAAATAGTTGTGTTAATGTATGATAATCGTTCAAGCCACTTAAGATTTCCTCCCTTATGGCCATACCAAACTGGGCTATGATGACTGAAAAAGATCTCAACGGAACCAAGAGCCCATCGAAGCACCTGGTTGAGACGATCTGATAGATTGATTGGAGCAGACCCCTTAAATGCAGCTAATTTAGGCATACAATAGACTGACCTCCAACCACGGCAGTGCATCTTGAAACCTGTTAAGATATCCTCTGTGATAGAACCGTATATCCATCCCAGCTGCAAGTTCAAAAACAGTTACTTCAATCAAAGATATTCATAAAGGTGATTACATTAGAATAGATTATAATTGTTATGCATCTCAAGCTAGTACACATACAGGAAGTTTTAAACATTTATATCCTTCATGTTTCACAAATTGAAATATGCTTGTATCAAAAGCACTAGCATATTTTCTTTAATCACTGTTGTTTTGCGTTAGAGTTAGTTTTGAAATAGTTCTGGTTTTCTTATTTGTTGTTTATCCCTTGTCAACCAAATTCTTTCTTTGCAAGCACAGAAACAATGATGAACATTACCTCCAAACCCCATTCTGTTTTATCTTCATAGCCACAGCTGATCACATGGATGGCTTCCTTCAACAAGGCTGCTGGGCTTGACGAAGGTGGAACCCCACCTTCAATCATTAAAGTTGAAGTCACAAAAATTGCAGACTGACCAAATTTCTTTTCAAAGTTCATCTGGGACATTAGTAGCTCATTGTCATCGTCAAATCCTGTGGAGAGATAGAAAAGAAAAGGAGAAAATAAGGAAAATTAATCTCAAAGGGAATCTTATTTAATAGGCTCCTTTGATATTTGAAAGTTGAAACTTGAAAATATTTGGAATGTGGATATATGAAAACCTTGAGCATTGGCTGCATCTCCATTGACTTCAGATTTATATTTGTCAAGCTTCTTTTTGCGTCCGAAACATGGACAACAGTCGCAACTCACCATTCTTGGGCGCTTGGCCCGTTTAGGAGGATTGTAGCCATATAATGCTTGCCTTCTGAAGACACATCCTGTGCCAACATATACTGGACCTTGTATTCCATCTAGGCCTTTCATGTTAATCTGCCCAAGTAGTAGAAATAAGTGCATGACAAACTAATCTCATATAAATTCCAAGAATTAGTATTTTTCTTAGTGTCCTTATGTGCCACATTTTGCTTAATCTTACATCAAAGAAGACTGTGTTTCGGTTGGCATATCTATCATGCTTGTCTATTCCATCAAATCTTTGAGGAAACTGGACGAAGCAAACTTTTTTGCCCATTTGTGGGTCCATCAAGAAGCACATGGCCTCTCTGGCAGCCTTGCTGTTGTTAAGGTAATGATCACAATCCAAGTTAAGCATAAATGGTGCATTGGTAAGAACTCCTGCAACACGAACCTGCAAGGATCACATTGAAGAATGTTTTGTGATTTTGCAAAATTTCTTGTCGAAATATCTGATGTAGTGTGCATAATGTTTTAAAGTAGATGTGTAAAAATTTTGACATGCAACTCTGGAGTATTAACTAGCAAATAACAGAAGTTTCCATGTTTACCAGGGCGTTCATAGCACCAGCCTTTTTGTGATGCTGGAAACCAGGCCTTTTTTCACGAGAAACATAAACAAGACGAGGGAGTTCATGTCCATCCACATCAGTTCCTCCACTTTGGCCTAAAAAGACTTGAATCATACCAGGATGGTCCCTGGTATTATTTCCTGGCCATGGTGTTCCATCTTGCATGATCCACCCTCCTGGAGGCATTTTAGTTGCTTTGGCAACTAGTGCATTGACTCTTACCTTGAATTCTTCGTACTCTCTCTGTCAAGTACAATGAGATTTGTAATTCGTGACATGGAAAGTTTTATGTAGCACTAGCTGATGAAAGCAAGAGTTCAAGCTTTACCTTCATTGCTCGTCTCTCCTTAACAAATGTTGGCTGGACTTTGTCCTTGAGATAATCAATCTTTAGGGAGAAGTAAAATTCTGGAGCTCGAGGCTCTATAGCAAACTTTTTGCAGAAGGGAACCCATTTTCTAGCAAATTCTGCAGTTTCTGATAGTGCTTCAAAGGTGCACATTGAAGCTCCATCATCAGATAGGTAGCATGAAATTTTGTCAATAGGGTAATCCATTGCTAATATTGAGAGGATTGTATTAGCTGTAACAAGAGGAGGTTCCTTCATAGGATCCACTGTACTGACGAAGACATCTACCGGGGCTAGCATATTTGGTTCTCCTTCCCTCTCATACCTACATCAAAATTTTGGTCAAATATGTATTCCTCTAGTCGTAAAGTTTTTATCTTGTAAAGATTGCTAGAACTTTAAGAAGCCTTTCGACTATGATTTGACTTGCAGCTTTGAAAATTACAATCTCAGTAAGATTAGAGTGCAAGTATGATTTGCCATAGTTTCTCTTCTTGTATGTTTTGCCTGAACGCTAAGCTATCTCTTTCATGGAACTTTGATTTTGTTTCTGTCAGTATCTTATATTGTACTGAAAACTTTGTGTAAACAAGGTGTATATATTGGAAATTAACTTGGCATACTATTGGTTTTATGTCCATGCTTAAGGATTAACTTCTTTTTAGTAGTAGGAAGCACAGACTTGCAAAGAATTGTCACCTGAGAGAGAGACGATCAAGGTAAGTCTCACGGTCAATAGGGAACCATTTGGGAAACTGATCAAGGATCCAAGAGAAGGCAAACCAGATCTCACAGATGATAGAAGTTAGCCAGAGACCAATCGCATCATGCACTGGATTCAGAATTCTATAACGAAGGAAGACGGCCAGAATCACCAGCCTAGCTACAATCACCATCCGGTAAGGATTGATCTTGCTTGATGCTATTGGCACTTTTCTTGATAAAGGCTGTCTTGCTTCATCCACCCTACATTTTCTCACATTGATTAGCTGAGAGCATGTTGCACTTTGTATTAACTATTTTAAGCATTGAATTTATGTGTTTGAGAAGAAATCACTGCAATCTAGTGAATCTGATAGTTATTAGTGCATTCTCATTATCACTAATTTCTTACTCCTACTGTCATAACTTTTCATATATAATACTCCTTTCACTTCCATTTATGTGAATGTGAATGTGAATGTGAATGTGAATGAGAAAGAAGGGAGTGAAGTGAAATAGTCAAATGCTAGTATCTGTATCTCCAACCACAGGAAATAACCAAGAAACAACCTAGATGTGAGCATTTGCTCGTGTGTTATTCTGATCTCCGAAGCCTCAGTATTATGGTTCAAGATATGTATTTGCATAGCATTTTCATGTTAAAGATCAATTGTAACTACTTACATGGACATATCAACGTCAGCAGAGTCATCATAATCTTGCCCCACATGTCCTTGCTGCAATTTCCAATCTTCCATTCTTTCTTTCCACCCTCCTTCTTTCTTATCATCCCATCTTGCACTTCCAGATTCAGAAGCTGGATAGGGATGTATCCTTTTGTGAAGCGAAGATCCCAACGTCTGCTCTCCATTTCCATGATTCGATATTGGGAATTCACCGCTAACCTGCATCCACAAAATGCTTTCATACTCAAGATATTCAAAATTTCTCGTCTTAGTAATATTTGATATGGATTTAATATTCATACCGGATGTGAGCGGGTTCCAGCAATGACAGGAGGGTACTGAGCAGAATCTTCGTCCTCTGGTCCTCTTCCATATGTCATCTTACCATGGAGAATGGTCTCAACAATATTTCTGTTCTTGTTTTGCTCATCATCAACTTTGAATTCATGTTCAATATCGTCAATATCTTCCTCATCTTCATCTCCCGCCACCCTTGGACTCCCTTCAAGCCATCAAATACAATTAAAAACCGAAAATAAATGAAACTTGAACAACCAGAAAAAGTTTGCATGGATGTGAATAGTTTTTATTCATCAAGATGTGTATATACCTTTGAGACGTTTGTATCTGGTCTTGCACTGTGGACACTGTTGAGTTCCTTCCCTTCTCTCATACTCGTAGCAAGGCCGACACACAGGGAAACCACACTCATTGCAGGCCACAAAAAGATCACCATCCACTGTTAAGCCTATTTCATCCCCACATATGTCACAAACGTGTCCACTCAAATCCTTCAATGGCTTATGCTGCAGTAAATTAAGGACAAAGGAAGAAGGTTAAAAAAAGAAAGCAACACATTTTTGTCAGTTCTAGGTGTCATGTTGAACACGAAGATGTAATAAAAATGCAACACCATAAATTAACTGTTATAGAGACATAAATACAGAAGTTACATTGTTGATATCCCCTTTTATCTCTCAACATCACTTTTTTCCTTGTTATTATTTGAGATAAAGTGCACAGACCCCTTGTGCTTGAGGGACAAAAAATGTGAAATCTCTCAAACACAAATATCTATATCCACATTGTTATTTTCTACATTGCTTGGACTCTTCAAAAATGCGCTAAGCGCGTAAGGTTGGATCCTCCAAAAGTAGTACATTTTCTGAGGATACGACATAAGTCCAAGCAACACAGGTTATTTGTGCACTTCAATGTTAACTTTGGACATTCCAAGAGAATGTCTCAAAGACATTAATTATATACGTTGCTTGGACTCTTCAAAAATGTGCCAACTGCATGTTGGATCCTCCAGAAGTAGTAGCATCTTTCAGGATCCAACACAGGTGCAACAATATTTTTTGAAGAGTCCGAGCAACATAGGAGTTATTATGTGTGTTAACTTTGAACATTCCAAGAGAATGTCTTACCTCTTCATGGCCATGAATGACGACAAGTTCATTCCGGTTATGAGAACCAGCAACTAGACCTGCACTTGCTTCCATGGCTGAGGATGATTCTAGTGAGAAATGGAGGGTGATGAGAAAGGTATATATGGTATTAAAGATTCTTTTTTTTTTAATGAAAGAAAGAATGAAGATTAGTAGTACTAGTGTCACTTTCTTTATGTATCTTTCTTGTACCTAATATATGTCCATTCTATGGAAGATGTGTTGGTTGCAGAGTCTCCATTGCCTTTAAGCTAAGCTTCCTCTTCTTTTTTTTTTTTTACCAACAACCATATGCACATTCTCTCTCTCTTGTTAGTATGCCAGCTTCTTTGCTTAAGCTTTTACTTTGGTTGGGATTTTTTATTTTTTGTCAAATTAGTCCCCACTGTTTTCAAATGTTGTGTCAATGGTCCTTTACTTTTGAGAGTTACTATTTTTAATCATTAGTTTAAGATTTGGGTCTTATTCAAATCATGATTATTAGAATATAAGAGTTTTTTACTTATTAGTAAGGAAAGTAAGGCACACATTAATTTCTAATTAGGAAAATAGGGGTCCCGAATGGGAGAAGAATAAGGCAGGCAGGTTGTCCTTTAACTTGTTTGTTGTTTTTTTCTGGGGAATTTGCTTGTTAATGAAATTCCACTCATAGAAACTTGTTGATTGGTGTCTAGGCTTTTCCATTTGTCCTCTAAAGAAGCCTTTTTAATGATAATATTTGTGGAAAGGCTTACTAAAGAGTGTTTACTTTTTAATAAGTCAATTTTATGTCAAGTGGAAGAGCCATACTAGTTTCTAATTTGGAAAGAAACTTATTTGAAGTCTATTCTTTTTTTTTTCCTTTCTTTTGGGGTCACTAAAATATGTATTGTTATGAAAATTTCAGCGTGATATTGCACAATTGTTTATAGGGGAAAGTTAATGTTACAGATGACAGAACCTTCCCTTTTTTCTTTTTTTTTTTTTTTTAAAAAATTGGTGTCAAAATGGAGAATCCATAAGCAAAAAAGGAAACTTAGAAAGGAAAGAACACAAAAAAAATAGTACTTGATTTTTTGTTTGGTGGCTTTGAGTGCAGAGATATGGAGTTGTTGAGTTAAATATTGTTGACCTTAGTTTAACCTTTGTAAATCACACTAAATGGATGCCTAGATTGTTGTTGTTGTGTGTGTGTGTGTGTGTTTTTTTTTTTTTTTTTTTGGGGGGGGGGCGCCCTTTAAGGGTGAGTTAGGTTAGTAATCAGGCGAGAAAACTTCAATATAAATGTCGATGTCTGAACTGATGGGAGGCAGATTAATCAACGAGAAAGAAACTTTACTTTATACAAACGAATACACCACAAGATTGAAGTTGCACTATTGCCTCTTGCATCAAGTTGATTATATTCCTTTACACAAATGATTAGTAATGAGAAACTCTAGTCTTTCAACTACTTTGTGACTATTTTTTTACACCATTCACAAGGCACAAGTTATGCCTTATAAGGCAAAAAAATATTAGCAAGGCGTAACTGGATTTCTACAAAACTTATGCCTTTAAAATTAGGTCATAGTTAAAAATAATTTTAATCCTCGAATTTTCATTAAATGAGAAGTAGAGATAAAAATTAGAAAACTACTTATTTGAAGGGCAAAAATTAAAAATCACCCCAAAATAAGGGCAATCCGTACAAAAACTTGTTTTGAATTTCAACTATTTTTGAATTACTTTGCAAAGGTTAGCATAAATTGCATGGTTGGCCTAATATGAATAGTAAAACAACATTGCTTGATGAAATAGCTGCAAGACGTTATTCCTTTTTTGTTTGCCATAAGATTGTTTTGCTAAACATTCACCAAATCAATTGTAATGAATTAAGTCAACTATTTGAGAAAGACATTTACAATTAACTTTGAAATGGATATTATATTTGAATTGCCAACAATAAGTATGTTTAGAGGATGCTTGGGCTGCAAAGTACTTCAATTTTAAGTCACCAATAAAATAAGTCATACAAGGTGTAGATAGAAAATTAACAATTGATGGTTCATCTTTCTAATAGGTAAGTTCCTCCTTTGTTATAAAATCCTACCAATACAACAATGAAAAAAAACAAACACTCTTTTTTTGCCCTTTTAGTAAAGGTGGTGTCTAAGTCAGCACTATGTGCGTAATTCAATCAGATACCTACTACCTCTCACCAGCCAATATAAGCTGGTATAAGCTTAGACATAGAAATGAAGAGTCTATACCTTGAATAAATCAATAACGATGACCCCATTAAGAAGGTGAAATTGCGCCTGAAGCCATTAGACCAAGGGCACATGGGCAGCACACTACGCCCAACTAGGGATTTGGTGATGTTGTGGGGGGAATTGGCCACGAGTGTGCGGTTGGTCCTACATGCGAGTCCACAACCTCTACTGGGATTTGTACCCTATTCTTCCACAGTCCATACTCCATACAACCTTAATTGACCGATAGGTCACACCCCTAGATGCTTGGAGAATATTCATATTCATCACGTAAACATCAAGAGAAATATAAGTATATAACAAGTGAAGGAAAGCTCAAACTTACTTCAACTTCACCTATTAAATGTTACTACAAAAACTGAATGTTTCTTGCTACTGTTATAGACACTACGCAAGTGTACATCCTATTACAGGCTTGTATGTGACTAAATTCTATACAAGACAGATATCAGGGTGCATCTCTCACCTTTCTCTTGAGAATTACATGCATTGAATTATCTGCTAATAACCCCTTATAATAAAATTTCATCTGATGCTCAAACACTGGCTGAAATTTCAGTTGCTGGTTTTTCCTTTTTCTTCGGTTGCTCAGGAGCTTTCTGTACAATAGCCTTATTCGGTACCAAAACTATGAAGACGTTCCTATCCCTGAAATTCTTGTTCTCCTCAGTTGCAAGCTGTGAATAGCACCATAATATAGATGTTAATTAGCCAGAGAGGGAAAAGACTAATTGAGAATACACGCTTAAATCGTTCATTTAGTCATGTATGCACTAAAGTTATTCTTTGATCTACTGATCTTGAGTAACAGTCAAAAATATTGGATTTCAAATCCCAACTTATGTTGTTTACAGTGTTCGATTATTATCCATTACTCCTTGTTTACTTTTTCCACGAATATTTTCATTTGATGTGATGATTGAATGCCTCTAAGAAAGAATCAATAGTGCTGTAGCCATGATCTAGCAGATAAGATACATAACCATCTTCGTTTCGTATCGGAAATGGCAAGACCTACATGTTTTTAGATTAAAGGACCAGCCTGTGATCTTAGTGTGCACGCTTTTAAACCTATTCACATCTTTTGTACACTGCAGGCACAATGCATCATGACTAATATTTACTTTTGGCACGAGAAAAAGGAAATCATGCTTACCTCACCGACATCATTCTGAAAACGTCTAAGTAGCTCAATAGCATTATTTCTGAACTCATTTTCACGGCCTTTTAAGTTCACTATGATTTTTACCTGCAGGAAGTTCCAATAAATAACATTTAAACATTAAACCACCAGATTCTCTAAAGTCATTGCATGCTGAAAATACATGATTCCTAGCTACCTTGTCACCATCTTTCAAGAACTTCTGAGCGGCTTTCAAACGCACTGAATAATCATGAGAATCAATATTATAACTGCAATATCAAAAGAAACCTTCAAATACCAGAAAGAAGACCAAAATAAACAAAAGTGGGAAAACAGGATATAAACAATGTACCATACCACAACATATTACAGTAAGGATATTGGTCTTTTACTTCAGAGAAACATTAACATTAAAATGGTTGCCGTGTGTTAAACCTAACGACAGAAATAATTTTTCTTCCTGGTAAATTCAGTCTTAACTAGAATGCTGAGAACTACAATATTAGAAATTCCCCTTTTCACCACTTTTTCACGAGATCCTTATCATTCTTTCTTTTTTTTTTGGTACATTGGAAAAGATAAAACCCCTTATCACCATTAGGAAAGTGTATGAACACAGGAAATACTTCATGCACTTTCTTTCATTGGCCAAAAAAGTAGTAAGTTGATGAGACAAACCATTTCTGCATAACAACATAGTCCAATGGAAGACAAAATTAGGGACACCTCTCAGGATTTGATGGATGAACATATAGAGGTCTCATTATTTTGCATTTGTATGTAAGGCACTCATTCACAGAATGCACAAAAATACCATATAAAGTATAGAACTTTAATACTGAACCACCAAAAAAAAGAAAGGAAGAACATATGGCCATAGTATCACAACTTTTCACTGAGTAGCCTTCTAATGAAGGGACGGAACCATAAAAAACTAATAAGTTCTCAATAAATATCAGTGTTAAGTATACATGATATGAAACCTTACCCCATTTTGAGCTCCTTCAAATCCATGCGGCTGGCTGTCATCGAAAAAATATTGTTGGTAAAAGGAAGTTACACAGGGTCTCTTGTTTCGAAAGAAAGCATAGGCATTTCTACTAGTGTTATAATTTTCTGAAAGGGAACTATCTCGGTTTCATAGATAAATTTATATAGAATCTTTGAAAAAGACTTTCTTTCATAAGAAAGCAAAAACTTACTATCTTTGGGATCTGATCCTACACCGCTGCTCAAGACTTTAGTGGATCGACTCTATTACACAAGTTAATTCCTAATTTTTATCTCAGAAAAAAAACATCTAAAAGGCAAGACATGTACCAGCATTTTTCTTTTGCTGCTCCTTTTTCTTCTTTTGCAGCTCATACTTATACTTACTGGCAAAAATAAAGCAAAATATCAGAGTGTGGGTGTTTTAGCAATTCAAAATGATAAGAAAACCATGACCAAGATACTCCTTGCATCCAGTCAGCATATAAATTATCTAAATCGGTATGCAAGAAATAACTTGCGCTATGACGTAATCTTCAAGAAAAAATGACACAGTGCATACCTAGGATCATAACCTCCAATCCACCTAATTCAAGCAAAATGTTATGCTTTCGAATCTTGCTTGGTTTTATATGATGTTCACAGTTAAGTATGGATTCGTAGTTTAACAAATAAAAAGGAATCAAAAGTCAAGCTCAAATAGATTGGTCTCTGTTATCTGTTTGATATACCAGTTTCTCCTAAGGGCAAGTGTGCTACAATGTTATTAAGCTTAGTTTGAACTTTGGTTCTAGAAAGGCATTATGATCAATCATATCAAACAGGAATAATGCACAAGCAATTTGAAGCCTAAACAAATGAAAAAAGAAAATGAAAGAATGATGACCAATAGAAACTCTCCCTTCCCTTACTTTTCTTATTGAGGCGTCTTGAATATTGTCTACTTCCCTAAAAAGTAACGTTTTGAGAGAAATATATAACTCAAAAGATTACATGATTTTCACTCTTTCAATTCTACTTCTCTATACTATTTCCAATAACACAAATATCACTATACAACCGTAAGAAATAGTTAACACTCTTAAATGTTATACTAGTAAAACTTTCAAGTAAAACTAGGACTAATGAAATGGAACAAAGGGCTTAACAATTTTTCCTATTTGTATATCGGTTCCACAATTACTTCTATTAGATGTGTCAAGCTGCAAATTACGACCTTAATCACTCATAAAGCTAATACTCCATTTCCCCATGTAGGCAATTAGATCATTCCAGGAATCAAGAAGTACATATCATAATCGAAATTCAGAGAAAAAACACTTCTAATCGATATATCTTACTTGTAATCCATAATTTTGACGACCGGTGGATCTGCTTCTGGCGATAGAATCACCTACAGATATCCACCAAATGAAACAATAACATAATCAAACCAATATTAACATTATCATAATAAATATTCTGGATAAGCTACTCCTCTAGATAAGCATAATACTCTTTTCAGTTTCTTTTCCCTGCATCATATTCCCTTCTAACTACACCTAATAACCTGAAGCAATAGTATTAGATTCTGCCTGCTATCGACCTATCCCCCGAACCAGTACAGAGTATTCAGTATACACTCTTCCTTTCGAGATTGATCATTCCAGTCAACATTGCCTAGTTTAACACTTAATACCAGCTATATTTTTAGCCACCTCATGAATAAAATTGTTTTCTTAACTCCACGTTATTATTTACCATTCAATACAAGATTACTAGCACAAATGAGGCAAATTAGAAGACTACATTGTCACATTTGAGGGGTATATTCCCACATAATCACAAAAGTCGAAAAAAGATTTTAAAAGTCAGTCTTACAGAAACATACCAAGTCCAGGCTTGCATCCTCAGCTCTCTGAAGAGCTTCCATTTTCGACACTATCCCCAACTACATAACAAAACCAATCAAGGAAAAAAATATCAATAATCAATAACAACTTTGAAACCAACACAACAAGCAAATATGAAATCAGACTAACCATGTTCTGCTTATCATCAATGAGCCTAACCTTGTCTGACCTATTTCAAAACACCACAATAATAACACTAAAAAGTTAACATCTTTCGCAAAAACACCATACATTTGAAACCAAACACACACATGTAGCATCACAGAACCACATAAAACCAAAAACGAAACAAAAAGGTTAAGAATTTAGCGTAATGTTACACAAGCTGAGTGCACAGCAACTACACAAGAACATGTAAATACCTGATAGTGGAAAATTGAGTGCTTTGTCGTTCAAAACACCACAAGGAAAGCTAAAAAAATTAACAACAACATACCCAATATAACCCATGGGTCCGGAGAAGGTACTCAGACCTTACCACTAACAAAATAGGGAGGTAGGGAGGCTGTTTCTGATAAAATTAACATCTTCAACAAGAAAACAGTACTTTCGAACCCAAACACACACATTTAACATCAAAATAACCAAGAAGACCAAAAACCAAACAAAAAAGGATAAGAATTTAGAATAATGTTACACAAGCTGAGTGCACAACAATTACACAATAAAGGGGCAGCCTAGTGCATTTAAGCTCCCGCTACGGCTGGAATCCAGGAAAGGGTCGGGTCTATTGTATAGAGTCTTAGGCTACATTTATGCAAGATTCTGTTTCCACAACAACTACACACCAACATGCAAATACCTGATAGATGAAATATCAAGTGCTTCATCTTCCACAGAACGTGGAGGCAGCCCGAATCTTCCTCTACCACCTGTCTCCATATCGGGCGGAGACAGTAGCAGAATAATAGATATGGGATGAGCAAGAATGGAGCTCAGGAAAGTGAAATTTAAGCCCAAAAATGGAAGAATTAAGGCGAGGGAGGAAAAGGGGTTTGGCTGTTAAGGGCTTAAAGGAAATGGGTGTGAATTAACATCTTCAACAAAAACCCAATACAATTTGAACTCAAACAAACACATTTAACATCACAATAACCAAATAAAACAAAAAAGATAAGATTTTTAGCATAATGTAACACAAGCTGAGTTCACCACAACTATACAAGACCATATTAATACCTGATAGATGAAATATCAAGTGCTTCATCTTCCTCAGAACGTGGGGGCGGCCGGAATCCTCCTCTACCACCTCCCCCGCCGTATCGGGCGGAGATAGTGGCGGAATGGTAGATAAGTGAAGAGCAAGAACGAAGCTGAGGATTATGAAATCGAAGCCCAAAAATGGATGAATTAAGGGAAGGGAGGAAAAGGGGTTTGTTGGTTAAGGGTTTAGAGGAAATGGGTGTCAAGGTGAAAGAGGTACTAGTGGTGAGACCCGCCATGGACGATGGGGGTGGGTGGTGTTTACAGAGAAGGAGCTAACACAGAGTGTAGTGGATCTTATCCATAGATGCTTTGTTCTTGAGGTTTGGCTTAACTTTCTTTTTTCCTCTTTTGCTCTATTTATATGGTTGATAATTCTTGTTGGCTCCAAGACACCTTTGTTTTATGATTTTAGAACTCGTTTGGTAGGCGGTATTAAATAGAATAGTCCTTGGATTAAAATTTAATCCATCTAATACATTGTTTGGTTACATTATTTTGTTTAATCCATGGATTGCTAATACATTTTACATGGTCTTATTTAATCCCTAGTAAATGGAGGGATAACTAATCCAAGGTTTGTTAAACCTTGGATAAGACCCCTAAATGACAAAATTATCCCTTTATTCATTTTCCTAAATTTCTTTTGTAATTTAATTTTCTTTTTATTTATATTGAAATAATTATAAATGTTCTTTTCAATTCTCCAAATTCGTTTAGTGTAATTTAATGATTTCATTAATATTTTTTTTCTCCTTTTTTTTATTCAATGTAGTTCATCGATTAACCACTTGAACTATTTTTTTTAATAAGCTTTAGCTATTGAACAATATAAGTAGCCTTAAATCTATGTTAAGTTTAAGATATACTTGACCAACAAAAAAAGTGGTGCATCATACCTCAAATTTTATTTTATTTTATATATAATATATATATATATATATATATATATATATATATATATATATATATATATATATATATATAACTTAACTAGAAAATCCTAAAATAAAAAAATATTATCCCACAACAACTTTGATTAATTATTATCCGGGTAAGGAACTTTGGTATAAAATTGTATAAGTATATTTTTGATAAGTTTAAACTCTTTTGTCAACATCCAGTTTCCATATACAACAATTATACAGGTTAAAATTTGTAAAAATAAAGATTTAGCATTTTTTTTACTATGAATTTTATTCAACTGTTGCATAGTATTAAATTCTTGTTATTAATTATGCACAAAGAAGAAAAAAAATTGTTTCAACTTATATAATACTCTTTTCTTTGTTGTTATTTTCTAAAAAAAATTATTGTAGTGTTATGGTTCGGTTATCTACCTTGACTCAATTACATGAAATAAACAATCTCATAATAACACAAGGGTATAATAGGAAATAAATTTTTTGTAGGGTTTTAGATCAAACACAAGATTAAGTGGAAAGAATGAACCAAACACTGGATAAAAAATAATCCCTGCACTACTAATCCCTGCATTACTAATCTCTGCGTTACTAATCCCTGCACTACTAATCCCTGCATTATCAATGTTTGTACCAAACAACCCCTTAGAGTTTACGGGTCAAAAATATACTTAATTTATTTCGATTTTTGAATTTCATAGTTGAATTATTGTGTGTGTAAATTTTTTACCTGAACTATCATCCACTATCATGAGCTTATTCTGAATCAGCCAAATACTAAAGAAAAAAGTTACTCCCTCCGTTTCAATAAGCCTCTCCTTATTCATTCTATAGAGTGGGGCTGCGGACCAACAATCCAACAAAAGGGCTGAAAAGCTCCTCTCCTCGTGGCTCCCTGCGATCGGGCCTTACTCACTCTACAAGGGCAGAAACTTCACTCTCCTAGGAAAGATAATAAGAAATTTTTAAGGAGAAGGATTTGGCCCTGATTGATAAACTAACAAAAGGAAAACGAAATTCAACTCATCTGAATAAGACCAATTGGCATAAGTCATAGACAGAGAGGATGAAAGAAAGACATAAGAAAATAAAAAAAACTTTTGAATCTTGTGGTCCTAAATTAAAGTTATGTCGAATATATGGGATGTAATTGATTTTGAACATTGATATTGGACACACATGTACATGTAATTGTTAAATACAAATACATAAAAGGAGAGGAACGGGAGAGGGACAGAGGCTCAAATACATGTGAATCATGTTTTGAATATAGTGTATATGGAACAAATTTCACCTATTTTGATTTGTGTATTTTAAGATACATGCATTTGTTTCATCGGATGCATATATCTAAAACAATATTTTTTTGACGAAAAGTGTAATTTGCACCAATAATAGTGTGTTTTGTGTTGCTTGCCCAACATTAAGGGATCGGTTGGTAGCTAGATAAGAAACAAGTTATTCAAGTATTAATTTTTGTATAACTTATACGACGTTCTGTAGATAAATATGAAATAAGTGATTCATATATAAAATTAATATGATGTTTGGTTGACAATTTAGAAAACCACATATATAGCTAGCACATGTATAAGTTATGAAAGAATCTACTATTATTTTATGCAAGTAGCTAATTAATGTATAACTAATACATGAATAACTAATTCTTGCATAACTAATAACTACATAAAATAATAATAAAGAGAGTATTGAAAATACCTCTAAACTCAATGCACATTATTAGTATCATTCCTGAATTATTGACAACCTCGAAAACATTCATTTACTTGACTAACTAAACTTAAATACACCCTCGATTTGCAACATGAGTGAAATACTCTCTTAAATTCTCACCAAGTTTTGGAGTATTTTCAATACTTCTCTCGACTTTTCATTAAGAACCTCATGTGCCTACAAGAGTTTGAGATTACTTGCTATATCACATGGCAGATGAGGAGTATCTAAATTAAGTTAGTCAAGTAAACGAATGCTTTTACGGGTGTCAATAGTTCGGAGACAAAACTAATAATTAATTTCCATCAAATTCATAGATATTTTCAATACTTCTCTCTAAAATAATGCATAGATTCACTCGATTTTGCCTGCGGCTATATTGCAGTTGGGCTGCAGAAGGTCCAATTCACACTCATTGGGCTCAGTGAAATCAAACCCAAATCCACTTGGACAATTTCTAGGCCCAAAAAGCAGCCCAATAACCCATTTTACAACTTGACAAAAAATACAACTTCATAGTACTTCACAAACTTACAAAATAGCTACGTGGAAGTTCATTATCTTCAACAACTCATCAATTTTGTTGACACCTACTCCGCCGTGAGCTCCGCCCATACGTCACCGTCCACCGCTGCTCAAATTTAGGATAATCACCACCTATCCCACCGCCATATGTCTCGTAAACACGTAATGTTGACGTGATATATAAATTTAAGAGGCATCTAAACGATCAATTTGTAAGTTGGAGCGTTTAACTTACATAATAAAAACGAGGTAAGTGCTTAGTTATCAATTTATTACCCTCTTCGTTTCAATTTGTTCTTCCACTTTAATTTTGATATAGAATTTTTTTTAAAAGAACAGAATTTTATAAACTTAAACCAGAAACATGTGGAATTTTCTGATTATAAATATATTATGTGAAAAGTAAATTAAATCACATAAATATACATTATTAAGATAAAAACTTTGTTAAGATCTTTATGTAAATAATAACTTGATATATTTACTGTTTACTTTCTTTAATCGATATACATAAATTAATTATTACGTATAATACATTTATCGAATATTTTTTGATTTAATCAATTAACTAGAACAATTCTATAAAATCTAGAACCATCTTCATTCTTCCTCAAACTTGTATATATATACACATCCCAAATACAAACTTTACAACATATACACATACTAGACCAATTTTCCAACATACCCAAAAAAGAATCTTGAAAAAAAAATGTCTACTACTACTAGTAAAGAGGGAAAAGCCATAGGAATAGATTTAGGTACAACTTATAGTTGTGTTGGTGTTTGGGTAAATGATAGAGTTGAAATAATACCAAATGATCAAGGAAATAGAACAACACCTTCTTATGTTGCTTTTACTGATACTGAACGTTTGATTGGTGATGCAGCTAAGAATCAAGTTGCTATGAATCCACATAATACTGTTTTTGATGCTAAAAGATTAATTGGTAGAAGATTTAATGATCCATCTGTTCAAAGTGATATGAAGTTATGGCCTTTTAAGGTATTTTGTTTGTGTGTTATATGTTGATTTTAGTTTGTTAAAGTTATAGTAATATTGAAGTGATTTGTGTTTTTTTTGTATGAGGTTTTGTATATTTTTCTTAGCTTGTGAGATAAGAGTAAGGCCTCGTATAGAGGCGGAGCTAGGTGGAGTTTTTTTTGGGTTTAGACGAATTATTCTCTAGACCTTGTAGACCCTATATGTGTATTAGAAAGTTAAATAATTGTATATGTATATTAATTTGTGAATTTCAAACAAAATTGATTGACTTCTTTAGTGGTAAAAAAGTGATCGTGGAAATACTTTTTACCCTGGAGTGGAGGGTTTGAACCCCCTCTCTTTTTTAAAAGAAACTCCATAGTTGGTGTGTAACATTGAAGTGATTTTTGTCATGTTAGTGACTATAACTTGAAATTGATGATGAAAGATAATGGTTATTATCTTTTGGTGTAAATTGTGTTATACAATATTATTATTTTACTATCTTGTTATCTAGTGTTGGTAGTAGTGTTTATACTATCATAATAACATTATTTTTTTTTAAAATTTGTTTTCTTTACTTTGGTTATCTTTGTGCTTTAATTTCTATAGTTTTTTTTTTTAATCCTGTACTTATTTCAAATTTATTTTTGAAAACAAAAATTTTCTTCTTGTGAAATAACCTCTCTACCTCGCATATCCTCTTCAGTCCTCACTCGTACATCACACGAGATATTTTGTTGATAGATAGTGGTAATTTTTTCTTGTGGTTGGAGTATGAGAAGTGTGTGAAAAGTCCAATCATTCTTTACAAAAGAGGGTATTTTACTTTTGTCAAAAGGATTTTGGATTGGACAAATTTAGAGTTGTTCGAGTCTATTGTCTTCTTCTGAAGGGAAGAAGTCAAGAGTTTTCGTATAGTTGAAGTTCCTACCACAATCAAGGGCACACCCACCCTTGGGCAAGGCAGGGGGTGTCAAGCGACACCCCTTCATAAAAAGCTACGAGGTCAAATTTTGATTTAATAAATATATATATATATATATATATATATATATACACACACACACACAAAGTATTGACACTTTTTTTTTACACAAGTTAAAGGTTTAGGTTAATGGTTAAGGTTTTTGTGAAAATTTTTTGAGGTCGCGCAATGTGCTTGGTTTGAATCTCAAGCGAGATATATGATATCCGCGTCTAAGCTTGAAGAACATCTACTTTGTTTTTCAACGATAATAATTGTGTTTTTATCGACAGGTATATTCAGGTCCAGGTGACAAACCTATGATTGAGGTGACTTATAAAGGTGAAAAGAAGCAATTTTCAGCTGAGGAGATTTCATCCATGGTGTTAGTCAAAATGAGAGAAACAGCAGAGTCTTTCTTAGGATTCAAAGTGAAAAACGCGGTCGTAACGGTTCCAGCTTACTTCAATGATTCACAAAGACAAGCAACTAAAGATGCTGGTGCTATTTCTGGTATGAATGTTTTAAGAATTATAAATGAGCCTACTGCTGCTGCTATTGCTTATGGTTTAGATAAAAAGGCTTCAAGAAGAGGTGAACAAAATGTACTTGTTTTCGATTTGGGAGGCGGAACATTTGATGTGTCGATTTTGACAATTGAAGAAGGGATATTTGAAGTTAAAGCAACTGCAGGGGATACACATTTAGGTGGTGAGGATTTTGATAATAGGTTAGTGAATCATTTTGTGACGGAGTTTAGAAGGAAACATAAGAAGGATTTGAGTGGAAATGCTAGAGCATTGAGGAGATTGAGGACCGCGTGTGAGAGGGCGAAGAGGACTTTGTCGTCTACTACTCAAACGACTATTGAAGTTGATTCGTTGTTTGAAGGGATTGATTTTTATGCTACGATTACTCGAGCTAGATTCGAGGAGTTGTGTATGGATATGTTTATGAAGTGTATGGAGCCTGTTGAGAAGTGTTTAAGGGATGCTAAAGTTGATAAATCCCAGATTCATGAAGTTGTTCTTGTTGGCGGATCGACTCGGATACCGAAAGTTCAACAACTATTGCAGGACTTTTTCAATGGAAAGGAGCTTTGCAAGAGCATAAATCCAGATGAGGCAGTCGCGTATGGGGCTGCGGTTCAAGCAGCTATATTGACTGGTGAAGGTGATGAAAAAGTTCAAGATTTGCTTTTACTTGATGTTACACCATTGAGTCTTGGACTTGAAACTGCTGGTGGTGTTATGACAACTTTAATACCACGAAACACGACGATCCCAACGAAAAAAGAACAGATTTTTTCGACTTATTCAGATAGTCAACCAGGTGTACTAATCCAAGTCTATGAAGGTGAAAGAGCAAGAACAAGAGATAACAATCTTCTTGGGAAATTTGAACTCTCTGGTATCCCTCCAGCACCAAGAGGGGTTCCACAAATCAACGTCACGTTTGATATAGACGCAAATGGGATACTAAACGTGACCGCGGAGGACAAGACGGCCGGGGTGAAGAACAAGATTACAATTACAAATGACAAAGGGAGATTGAGTAAAGATGAAATTGATAGAATGGTAAGGGATGCTGAGAGGTATAAATCTGAAGATGAAGAAGTGAAAAAGAAAGTTGAAGCAAAAAATGGACTTGAGAATTATGCATATAATATGAGGAATACAATAAAAGATGAGAAAATTGCAAGTAAATTGAGTGTTGAGGATAAAGAAAAGATTGAAACTAGTGTGCAAGAAACTATTGAGTGGCTTGATAAGAACCAATTGGCTGAAGTTGATGAACTTGAAGACAAGTTGAAGGAACTTGAAGGGATATGTAATCCTATAATTGCAAAAATGTATCAAGGCGGCGGTGGTGGTCCGATGGACGATGTTCAAATGCCTGGTGGTGATGATCAAATGCCCGGTGGTGGTACCACTACCGGGGCCGGTACGGGACCTAAGATTGAAGAAGTTGATTAGATGTTGCAATAGATTGAAATAGTTTGATGTTGTTTGTTACGTTGCAACTTTTTTTTTGTAGTTCTTATGTTTGATCTTGTTTTTAGGTGTGTAAAGAATGTTTATATGTTTAGACTTTAGAAGTTGGTTTTTAGTTTCTTGTTGTAATAATGAATATGTTTATGCTATTTGTGTTTGTAAGTTGATTTTTAGTTTCTTGTAATAATAATAATATGTTTGTCTTGTATCAACTTAAGTTTGTCGTGTGTGTGTGTGTAAATTTATTGTTCTTGTGTGTTGTCACTTATTTTTAGTTCTTATGTTTGATCTTGTTTATGTTAATTACATAATATTATTTAGTTGTATTTACTATGTTTGGTATTTATCATGTATAGTAATGTATAGTATCTATCATATATGATTTTCATGTAATGTAAGGAGATAATCTCTTTTTAGAATAGTAATAATATGTTTATACCCTTGTGAAGAAGTTGTGTTTGTATTGCTGGTCATCGTTTTATAACGTGTGATTTGAAGTACCATATTTATTTAGGAATTTAGAAGGTATAATATAAATAATTAAATAATTTAGGAAAGAATATTATTACTTACCTTATTAGAATGGTTTAAAGAGGTTTGTTGCTTATTTGACTTGTAGCTTTGGCATTTTTAACTATTTAGTAAGCGTTTTTTACTTAATGAATCATGCCTTTTTTAAAGTATTTTTTATTCCTGAGTATAGATTTAGTAATTCATTGTCATGTTGTTTGTCATGTTGTTGTTGTACAATAATTAACTCAAAATATACGTATAACACACGTATCAAGAAATTAGTTAAGTTAAAACATATGAATCATCATGTTACCTTCAAGTTATCTAAACTATGTTTTACACCTGTGATAACAATCTTTAACATTAGTTATATTGTTGTTCGTACCGTTTTACTTTGCGATTTCAAGTGTCATGATCTTAGAAGTTAATGATATAAAGAATTACCTAACCCAATTTGTATTATTGCACTTTTTGTTGTACTTTTGATTTTAAGTATCATAGTTTTTATATCAAAAGTATAGGAGTAATATTTATCTTGGCTAAAACAAAGGTTGTACAAGTTCTTTACACAATTTTTTTTTCAATATCATGTTAAAACATGTCTTTCTTTACCTTAAGTAAGTCTTTTGAGGTTCAACTTACACGTGATTATATCATTTTAGTCGTATTTATTTGTGATTTCAAGAGTCAACATCATTGTATTAAAAATTATTAATGATACAAATAACTAATAACTGAGAATGTTATAACTTAATTTTGATAAAAATAAATACTATACAACATTTTTTGTATAATATAGTTTTTCAATATTATGTTAAAACATGCATGCATGTATATCACGTTACCTCAACTTACAAGTTATTTACACGTCAAAAAATAGATTTTTTTAACTTCTTATGTCATTCTCATCGTTTATTTGAAATTATTAGAAAGACTAGTTTTTGCCTTCATTAGTTAATGAAATGCATATCTAACATACAAGTCAAGCAAGCTTCTTGGGTGGTACAAAGAATTCTGAAAGCTGCCCAACATTTACATGAGGCTGACTATACGTATTGAGACATGTATAAGAGTCATAGAAAACTACTCCATTGGCAAATACACAGATGAGAGGTACAATGGAGAAGGTGGAGTGGAGATCACTGGTGTGGATAAATGTGAGAGCTCCTAAATGACTGTTCATTTTGTACCTAACAGTATATGAAATGCTTGCACCTAAAGATAGATTGACTAAAACGAGGTGTGATACAATCTCCTATATATCCTCTATGTCAGCATTTGAATGAGGAATAAAGGCGAATCCAGGATTTAGAGTTCGTGGGTGCCAAATAGACTTATCGATTAATGTGCCAGCTTTTTTCCTTAAAAAAGAGGTAGTTGGAGCCTTTTTTTTTTCCTTAAAAAATGTTTGCAGCAAATTTCTCAAAAAAAATAGGTACAAATGGGATTCAAACCCGCAACATTACCCATCTAAAGTTGCCATCCAACCGTGGCACCACAAGCCAATTTTATTCACTAGGTGCCACGCTTTATATATATATAAATATTACATATATATACCTGTGTATATATAGAGTTTCCGTCGAAGTTAGGGGGTGGCGTGGCACCCCCAAGCCTTTCATAGATCCGCCCATGATGAGGATCTTAACCACATGTTCTTTTCAATATGCATATGTTGTAGAAGTGTGAAGTAAAATATCAACTCGGCAAGATATTAATAAAGGCATAATAAACTTGATAGCTGAGATTTACTGGACAATCAAGTATATGAAGGATAACGGTAGCATCAGTGGTGAATTTAAAGGCAAATAATAGGGCATCTGAACCCGTGGTCTCTTCGTAAAACTAGATATTTTATGTATATATTTTCTAAAATTTGTATTATATTATATTATCTGAACCCGTGGTCTCTTCGTGCACCCATGTTTGAAAAATTCTAAATTCGCCTTTGGATAGCATAATACTTGTGTATAAATTGACGATGGCTAGCACAATGTATTGCTTATGGTTGGAACATATTAACATGCAGAAAAAGCAGCTAGCAAGTTCACTTATTAGATATATCATTTAGGAGACGCATGGGAGAGACAATCGATATAATAGAATAGCTACTTGCTAACATGTTTTGAATATGTATCCATAGAGTGTAGCTAGTTAATTAGATATGAGAGTTAGGCTTTAGCTAGGATGTAGCTTATGTCCATACCTGCTGATTTTTTCCTATTTGTTACGTTTATTTGGTAAATAGAATTTATTTACCTCAAAAAATATATAAACAAGCCTTAAACTTGATTTCAACTGATAATTTCGACTATGCACATCTAAACACCTTAACGTATATGTATTATGTAAGTTAAACACTCCAATCTACAAAATGGTCATCTAAATACCTTCAAAATTTATGTACCACGTCAGTATCAGATATCCACGAGCCAAAACAGAGACAAATTATAACATTTAATTATCAGTTAATATCAGATTAAATACACTCTCAAAATTAAATTATTTACTTATTAGCCGAAATAAAAGTTTGAATACTAAATACTTACCTTTTTTTTTTTTCCAAAAAAAATTTAATTACTTTTACTTCCCAAAAATAGTGTCCTTATAGTCATTACATAAATGTGCCAAAAAAACTATCATTGGCCCAAAAGCAAAACTTTGAACCATAGCCCAAGGGTAAAATAGTCAAAAAGGGCATGTATTTCCTAAAAATGCACCCAAATAATTACTAATATACATAGTAAAAAGAATTAATATACCAAAAATACCCTCACACAATCTCAAAATCCCAAAACTATCCCAAAAAGGGTTTCCTTTCCCTCTTTCTCCTCTTCTCCTTCTCATAAACGGCCTCACCTCTCTTCTCTTCATTCCTTCTGCCTAGCAGAGAGAGGAAATACTCTCTCTCTCTCTAAAAAAAATTTCTCCCTTTCTCTCTCTAAAAAGGTCACCACCCCTTTATATATACATAATTCTATCTGGGTATTTCTTCATTGTGTTAGATACATATTATTTGTATCTGGGCTTTTCTTGATTTGGGTGTTTTTTGAGAGATTTGGATTCTTTTTTGTTCGAATTGATCGGACGGTGGAGAAATTGAGTTAAGGTATTATGCAGGCTGATCAGACGGTGTTAAGTTTGAGACCAGGTGGTGGTAACAGAGGTGGTGGAAGCAGAGTGCTTGGCCCTCGCTTTGAACCTTCCTCGACTAATTCAGATCTCCCTTTGCTTCGCCCACATGGCGGTTCTTCATCTATTTCATCTTTCAAGGTTGAATTTTTATACCCTTTTGTTCAGATCTGAGTATTTTGGTTCTATTTGGGTGTTTGGCTTTGAATTGGGTGTTTTTAGCTGTTATTGGTTTCCTTTTTGGTTAATGTTGGGTTTGTTAATCTGTTAGAGAGTCTATTGCCATTGTTAGTTGTGTCTTTTGTTCTTTTTATGGGTCTGTTTATTGGAAGGATGAGTAAATATTGAGTTTCTTTGGGTTAATTTTGGATTTTTGATATCTGTTATTGGTTTGTGTAGCTTCTTGTGTTTAATTCTTATTGGTAATGTTAGTAGTGTCTTGTGTTCTTTTAGGGGTCTGTTTATTGGAAGAATGAGTAAAGATTGAGTTTTATTGGTTAATCTTTGATTTTTTTGGTTTGTGTAGCTTGTGTTAAGTCTTATTGGTAATGTTAGTCGTGTCTTTTGTGCTTTTAGGGGTCTGTTTATTGGTTAATCTTTGATTTATTGGTTTGTGTAGCTTGTGTTAAGTCTTATTGGTAATGTTAGTTGTGTCTTTTGTTCTTTTTGGGGTCTGTTTATTGGAAGAATGATTAAAGATTGAGTTTTTTTGGGTTAATCTTTGATTTTATAATCAATTATTGGTCTGTGTAGCTTGTGTTATGCCTAATTGCTAATGTTAGCTGTGTCTCTTGTTTATTATGTTTTTTTCGATGGAAGAATGATTAAAAATTGAGTTTTTAGCATCCAAGGCTGTGACCTAGATGTCAATGAAGTGGGTGAGAACCATGAAGTCTCATGTTCAAATCCCAACCGAGACAAAAAACAGTAGGTGATTACTTCCTATTTGTCCTAGCAGAGGTGGCATGTATCTTATGGAATTAGTCGAGTTGCATGCAAGCCGGACCTTAATGGGGTTAATTTTTGTTGAAGAATGTGTAGTCCACCTGGTTCTTTTAAGTTGCAGAATTAGGGCTTGTCGGTAGCATAGAAATATCCATGCATCAGTATGTATTATTTCTGCCATTATTTTTGCTTTTTACGTCCTAATTCTTGGCAGCTCACTTAAGAATGTGTTTCTGCTGTAAATATGGACGGAGAACAATTGGTAGGCTTTAGGTGGGCAACCAAGGAGTATTGAGTTGCTCATAAAGACCCTACTAACATTGAAATTCCCATTAAGTGTTACTTGTTGAAGAAGTTCCAAGAAGCTATGCTGTTCATATGAGCTCGTTATCAGTTGGTTGCATGTTTTTCTCTAATAAAATTGGTGCAACTCAGAGAGTAGTAAACACTTCTTTAAATTGGATCTTAATGTAGCTTCTTGATGACCAACTCTCTTTATTTGGACATCTAAAGTGTGCAAGTGTTCTTGATGCTTGTCACGTTTATTTACTATAATGCCTTTCTTTCATTGTTGAGATTCACTTTAAAGAACTCCTTTGTGATATGTGTCTTGACTATCCTTTTATATTTGTAGACTGGAGACTCACGTTTTGAGGGCCGTGAGCGTGTTAGGTATACTCGAGATCAGCTGCTGCAACTGAGGGAGGTAAGAGTGGTATCTTAAAGTTTTGGCTTATGTATTTGGCAACCTTAATTTCTTTCTCCTTGCGTTTTTCATTGGGTTGATTGTTTGTGTCTAGGTGGTTGCCATTTCTGATGATATCCTTCGAATCAAACAAGAAGTTGAATCTGAATTGTTTGGTGAAGATGGCAGTCGAAGCCGTGCAGACACCAATGTGAGTATCTGTTAAGATAGTTGTACTTCCTTCCCCTTTATGATTTTTGTGATGTCAGGAACCCCACCCACTCACAACATGACTGCTCCTGCACAGAGTGAACGGAGAGGGAATGCTGTACTTTATAGTTACTTGCACTATGAATTTCTATTGCCACAAGTTGTCTCATTTATTTGTCTGCAGGTGCAGGTCCAATCTCAGACTCGTTATTCTGAGCCAGATAGCCGTGACTGGCGTAGCAAGTCATCACAATTTTCTGCCCCCACAGAGGACAGATCATGGGACACTCTACGAGAAAACAGAGAATTTGGTGGCCGGCAAGAACAGCTTAACTCACAGTTCGGAAGAACTCAAATATCTCCCAACCGAGGGGTAATTCTTAATCTATTGCCCCAGAACACATCCAGTATCTATCTTAAGAAACCTCTGCTAGGAAAACAATCTGGCAGTTCTGCTTAGACACCTTTTCAACACATTCTTAAGTCCCAACTGAAAATGAAAGTTGAGAAATGAAGAGAAGTTGATAAGTTAATCATTATACAGTACCTTGCCAAAATTTAGTGGTGGATCAGGAACTCCAGTAATTGGGCTGCTGTAATATAAAATTAGGTGTAAGGGGTTTTAGTGATATTGTTTGATCATTCAATTATGATGATAATTCTGAAAGGCAGCTAGTTTATCAGAGGAGATGTCTATTTTTTTTCACGTAATTTATTTCCATTTTTTCTCTGTTATAGCAAAGGGCATTGTTGTTGTTGTGATTTTCAAAGCACACTTATATCTGATATGAAGCTATTTTCAGTTCTTGATTTCAGAAACCTTTATTTTTATCTGTGAATTAGGGAGGACCTGCTCCTACACTTGTCAAAGCTGAGCTGCCATGGTCAGTTCGAAGAGGCAATCTTTCTGACAAAGATCGTGTCTTGAAGACTGTGAAGGGGTAATTTTTTCTCTGTAATAGTTATGCATTATGTCAAAATATATATGCGTAATTGTTGTTCATTATCTCTGTCTCTCTGTCAATCTCTTGATTTCCCCTATTCGCTGCTTTATTGTATTCTGTTAGATGTCTGTATATCTCTACCTGCGCAATACAAAACTTCCATTTGATATGTTTTCACTTGCACATGAGACTACTACATGTGGCATTAGTTGAACGTATGGATTAATCTTAACTCATTGATCTTAATTAATATTGATTACAGTATCCTAAACAAGCTGACTCCAGAGAAGTTTGATCTCCTCAAAGGTCAACTGATAGATTCAGGGATAACAAGTGCAGACATCCTAAAGGTCTGTTTTCCTTTCTCTGGCATACCTCTTTTTAGTTGTGCTTTTGTTCACCTCAAATTTTTCCTTACCTTGGAAATTTAATGTGTTCTATCTTCACTTTCAGGGTGTTATTTCCTTGATATTTGACAAGGCTGTGTTGGAACCAACATTTTGCCCAATGTATGCCCAACTGTGTTCTGATCTTAATGAAAAGCTGCCTCCATTTCCCTCTGATGAACCTGGTGGCAAAGAGATTACGTTCAAGCGCATTCTGTTGAATAACTGTCAGGAGGCATTTGAAGGTGCTCACAAACTGCGAGAAGAGGCGAGGCAAATGACAGCCCCTGATCAGGAGTCAGAACGCAAGGACAAAGAAAGGTTGATCAAATTGCGGACTCTTGGCAATATTAAGCTTATTGGCGAGCTTTTGAAGCAAAAGATGGTCCCTGAAAAGATTGTTCACCACATTGTTCAGGTTGGTAATTGTTCCTTTTGCTCATGTCTTTTTGTTCCATACTGATTGTTGTCTTTAATGCATTAAACTGGAATGTATTTGCTGATTTGTTAACAGGAACTATTAGGACAAGATCCCAAAAGCTGTCCGGAAGAAGAGAACGTTGAAGCCATCTGTCAGTTCTTTAACACCATTGGCAAGCAGCTTGATGAGAACCAAAAATCAAGGCGCATCAACGATGTGTACTTTAACCGGTTGAAGGAACTATCAACGAACCCCCAGTTGGCTCCCCGACTGCGGTTTATGGTTCGTAACGTGCTGGACTTACGTTCCAATAGCTGGGTCCCTAGGCGGGAAGAGGTTACACCTTATTCATTCTTTCTATCTTGGATTTGTTGCCTGTTCATTCCCTAGAGTACTCTCTTATGGTTTAATATTCTTTCCTTTCTGCACAGGTGAAAGCAAAAACCATCACGGAGATTCACTCTGAAGCAGAAAAGACCTTGGGCTTGCGTCCTGGTGCCACTGCAAGCATGAGAAATTCTCGTGGTCCTCCGGCTCAAGGGAGTTTGAGCCCTGGTGGCTTCCCTATCAATCGGCCAGGCACTGGTGGTATGATGCCTGGAATGCCCGGAACTAGGAAGATGCCTGGTACACCTGGGATGGATAATGACAACTGGGAAGTTCCTAGATCCCGCTCTATGCCAAGAGGTAATGGACCACTGGTTCAGGCTGGTGGACGAAGTCAGCCACCACTGGTTGGCAAGTCGCCCGCATTGAACCCAAAACTTCTGCCTCAGGGTAGTGGTGGTTACGTGAGTGGCAGGCCTAGCGCCCTCTTGCAAGGTAGTGGTGCTCCTCCTGCTCGCCCTACTGGCTATGGTATTGGCATGGACCCTGCATCACAGGTTCCCGGACCAGTTAGACCATCTCCAACAACTGTTGTTTCTCCAGTTGCAAAACCCCAGGTTCCTGCTGCAAGTTCGACACCTGATGTACTAAAGAGAAAAACAACATCTCTTCTTGAGGAATATTTCAGCGTTAGGCTTCTGGAAGAAGCTTTGCAGTGTGTTGAGGAGCTCAAATCCCCAGCCTACCATTCTGAGGTTGTCAAAGAAGCAATATCAATTGGTCTAGACAAAAGCCCACCATGTGTTGGACCAGTTGCACAGCTTCTCGAACACTTGTTTGTTAAGAAGGTTTTTACTGCCGGGGACTTGGTCACTGGATTCTTGAACTTTTCCTCTCTGCTGGATGACCTTGCCATGGATCTACCAAAAGCACCGGTAAATTTTGGTGACATAATATCTAGACTAGTTTTGGCTGGAGCTTTCGACTTCAAGGTGGTCAATGAGATCTTGAAGAAGGTAACCGATGATCAATACCAGAAAGACGTATTCACAGCTACAATGGGATCTATTAGCTCTAGTCCTACAGGCCAAGCAGTATTGGATTCACAAGCATCTGATGTTGAGGCATGCAAAGCTCTCTTTCAATAAAAGCTCGATCAACTCTTTGTGAAGACTGATTTTCTGTAACCTCAGTAGATGGAATGTACTCAAACTCACTTGTCAGCATTTCTTGTTGATGTCCAATGGAGTTTAGAGCAACTGAACCGCAGGATGGTCGAGAGCAGGTTGATTTTTTAGTGAGTTGTATTTTTTTTCCCAAGGTGAAAGTAGTATGTTGAAAGAAAGATTTTGCCTTTTGAGGATGGTTAATTGTGTACTTCATATTTGCTCTAGGCAAAGAGGCCCTCATTTTGTATTTCATTATTATTTATTTATCTCCTCCCTTTTGACTAGATGGATTAAAAGTTTTGTCAAATCTGTTGAGTTCATACTTCAACTCCTTGAGCCTTTATATACCATTTTTGAAGGAAAATTCAGACACATTTAAGTTTTATATCCTGCTGGTGCTGTTATGTTTTTGTATATGTATAATTTGCTATGTTTTTTGTTGTCTTTTGAGTAGTATGTTGTGATTCAAAAGGGTTCTTGAAGTTCTATTCCTAGTGATTGAATTCTCCATCGTATCTTTGCTTCCATCAGTATTCATACACTCAAAAACAACCTATCTATCTCGCAAATCTAAGGGGTAAGGTCTCGCAAATCTAAGAGGTAAGGTCTGTGTACACCACCCAAACAACCTCTCTATCTTGCAAATCTAAGGGGTAAGGTCTATGTACACCACCCTCTTCCTCCCCGTAGGATTTCATTGAATTTTTAGGTGTGTAAGCTCACTCAAAATTCGATTTCACCGAATTTTTAGGTGTGTAAGCTCACACTCAAAATTTCTTCGGGGCTAGGACTTGACTGATCTTGCTCTATTTGACATATCGAAAGAGGGGGTTCTACATAGAATGACCCTAATTCCATAGCTAAACTTATGGAGATTTATAAGAAAGATCGGGTGTCCTTGTTGTGCTCCTTTGATAGGAGTACAATTTAATGTCGATAACCAAATAATCCATTAGTTATGCAGCATCATTTTCTCTTGTATGATTTACCAACACCTATATTAATATAAATATAATAGTTTTCAACTTGTTCAACTAAATACTTGGTATTATTTTGTATGTTAAAATTTAGGGAAAAAGGACAAATATACCCCCGAAATATCATAAATGGTGCATCTATATTCTTCATTATACTTTCGGGTTGTGTATACCCTTACTGTCAATATTTTGGAACGTATATACCCTTAAAATAAATGGAGGGACACGTATCATGATCTATATGTTCCAAAATATTGACGGTAAGGGTATACACAACCCAAAAGTATAACGAAGGGTATAGACGCACCATTTATGATAATTCGGGGGTATATTTGTCCTTTTTCCTATTTATGCTAGAATTATTTTCTCAAATAGAGCTACCATATTTAACGATCTAAGTGCATAAATACTTGAATTTTTGTACCACCATTTAAGGTTTATTCGTTTACTCAAAATATTATAAGTTCACTCATTTCAAAACAATTTTAGACACGTAAGTACATACAATTAATTCAGTCATTTTTACTTGAACTTTAGAAAAATATGACTAGTTTAACTATTTTGTGCTTGAATTACGACCATATGTACCTGAAGTTTACTCATTTTTTAAACTCCTCATGTGTAAAGTTACTCCAAAATTAATAGACATTTAAATTTCGTTTAAATATGACCTACGGAATATGGAAAAGTAACTAAGCAAACATATTTAGTAAAAATACTTTTTAGTCCAAAATCCAAAAAACTCACGCGAGTAACGTTTTATAAACAAGCTAACTCCCGCCATTTACCACTGTGAGAGAAATGGAGATTTTGAGAGAGCAACCGAAGAGCCACTCCGATGAATCGTTCAAACTCGCGGTAGCAATGGCACTCGTCCGATCAAAGCTTCTCCACAAACCTCCGGCAGCAACACCGGCTCCGCCTTCTTCCTCCACCGCCGCCGTTCCTCAACCTGCCGCCGCAGCTTCTTCTTCCTGCGCGCCTCTTTCTCATTCCGATGATGCTGTTAAATGGAAACAAAAAGTTCGATCAATTTCCTTTAATTCCTTCGTTTTCTTATTTCTATTATCAGTTAACTTTCATTTTTTAGGCAAAAGAGCGAAAACGAGAAATTCTCAGGCTCAAGGAGGATCTCAAAGTAGCCGAAGGTTAGTATTATAAATTTTCGTTATAATTTAAGCTAGATTTTTTAAGTTTATTTCTATTTTAAATGTTTAAATTTATTTTTTTGATGATCACCGCAATTTCCTTAAAATCTATGATTATGTGATCCAATTCGATTGGAAAATAACAATGTGTAGTTATGACCATCTAGGCTTTATATTTCTGATTATCTTGCTATATTTCGACCTCGAAATTTTGTGAATATATATATATATATATATATATATATATATATATATATATAGTAATCAAAATTGAATGATAAGAAGAGTAGCCTGAGGATTTTTTGTTATGTGTTTGATTTTGATTTTACTAATGTGTTGTTTGTATAGGTAGATTCACATTGATTGGCTATTTGTTTGATTATTTTGACTTTTTTTTTTCTGGAGTAAGATGGTTCACAGTGTGATATATTTCCAAAAAGTGCATCATGCAAGTGTTATTTCTTTGATAAGTTGGGATTATTGAGCCCTAAGAAAATTGGAGCTGGTTCTGACCAACGGTTCAGTGATGTGTTGCGGAGAAGATTTCTCAGACAAGGTTTGCATTTTAGGAATGCTGTTGTATTTATTGGTCTAAAGTTGTCAATTCGGCCTTCATATACATTAGCTGAATTCATTTACTTGTATATTTTTCCAGTGAGGATTAAGGAGAGAAAGAGGAGAAGACCAGATGATTCCTTGCTTCACCGCATTTCAGGTGAAAGTTCAGTTAGAGATCTTCTTATGGATGTATTTTTGTTTTTACTTTTGATGGTTAACTTGCAAAGTGATGATTATTAGAAGTTACACTGAGTTGAGATCTTATCATACGTCAGCCATGCTGTGATAAATGTCATACTCATATCTTACATGTGCCATAACTTTATCTCTGGAAAACTCTAGGTCATGTTTGGCAAAATTTTCTTAACATGAGTTTTCAGCTATAGATGAGAAGTATGAATCTTGTCTTTTCTTATATGGCAGAACATGACAATGAAAATAATGTTGAACAACTGAGCGCTTCAGTTGATTTTCTTTTGGAGCTTTGTGACACTATTTCTCTTCAAACTGTATGTTGTTTCAATTAGCCCCAGTTAGCGATGCTTTATTTTATGCTACGAATATCGTTTTTATGTCTCATCTCACTTGGCTTTTGTACCAAATGTGTTACAGTTGGAGGAAGGTAATTTTAAGAACTGGTGCCACCAAGCTGTGGACTTTATTCTTGGTAATGATACAATAGTTTCATTTCCTTTTGCCTTCACGTGTACAATTTTTTCATGAGCAACATCTGGAAATTTTAAACTTGAATTCCTGATATGCTTTTCTGTTTGTAATACACCAACGTTTAATTATTCACAGATGTACTGTTTGTATTCTAATTTCTAGTGTTGAGGATTGTGATAAAAGCTGAAATCAAGGGGTTAATAAGTGAATGAATTATCTGTTCTGAAACTATAATGGAAAAAAACTGTCTAGTGAAGCTTCATCCTAAGATTTGAGTTTTCAAGGAAAGATTGTTCTTTGAGAAACATCTTCATGATTTGTACGGCCATTTTAAAATGAAGCTTTCTAATTTTTACTCGAAAATGCAAAAGGTTCACGATTTAACCTTCTTTGTCAACACCTTTTTCCAAGTACCAAACCATTTCACTGCATAGAATGCCTACATTTCTGAGATTTCAGCTGTAATATTAAGATAGCACCAGATGGGTTCATTACTGTTTAGTCTTCTTTCTTTAGTGACTTCCAAATTCAGCAGTATTTGTATTTTACTACTTAAAGGTACACTGACTACAATGTCACCAACTGAAAGAAACAGAGAACCCGTGGAAGGCATTATCAACAGTTTAATCATGCGTTTATTGAGAAGAATGTGCAGTGCCTTGCATAGAGATGGTAATTATGTGATCTTCTTTTTATTCATACTAGGTTTTTGAAGACTGTCTTCACCTTAGCAGATTGCGAAAGTATATTTTCACCTACCTTAATAATGGTAGAATCAACATGTTTAATTAATTAGAAAGATTTTGGTAGATATCTCCCAGTATATGCATCTACTCCCAGTATATGCATATACAGAAATAAGAAATGGTTTCAGCATGATACTGAGAAAAGTTATTTGGTTTGATACGTATTAAATGGAAACAAATCAGTTACTCCTATCATATAATAATGGATGTTTGATTTATTATACTCTGATCGTCCTATTTATGCATCATCGTTAATTTGACTTACAAATTCTAAATAGTAGCAATAAAACAGTAAAGCAGTGGACAAATCATTAAACAAATTTGAATTCTTAAAGTTTATTGAAGTTGTATAAAAGATAATATTGGCAGAGTATTGTAGAAAGTTTTTGGACATATCAAAATAATTATAGTATCACAAATTTGGACAGAGGCAAGCAATATTTGTGATGAAATTATCTGTTAGTGTAGAAAGACACCTTAAAATTTTTTCCAGCAGAAACAAAAAATTGGTGTTTCCACACGACATGGATTATGTAAAATGCTTCTAATTCTTTTGGATGGATGCTGAATAATATTTATGAATAAATTATTTATCTATGAAGGAACAAAGTATTGTGATGATGATTCTGAAAGATTCATTGAATCTAATTCTTATTAGTTTAAAGTAATATGGATTATATTGAATAGTTAGAAGCAAAGACCATTGTAATCAAAAGAGGACAGATCCTTATGACCCTGTTATCGTTGGACTGATTATTAGTTTAGTTGGATCATGAGTCTGAACTTCACAGCGATTTAAAGTGATTTTTGCTCTTTGCCAGCAGCATTTTCATTATTAAATTCCTCAATGTAACTTACTTATATTTCCGTCTATATGGCTTCTTAACTCTTGATTCCATAATGATATGTTTCAGACTCTCATCACTTTGACGTTGATGTTCAGTTCTATATTCAACATTTGATGCGTAAGGTCGGAAATGAGGCTTTTGTCGGCCAGCGTCTAATATTTGCAGTTTCTCAAAGGATTTCTGCAGTGGCAGAAAGTTTGCTTTTCATGGATCCATTTGATGATGCCTTTCCAAGTATGCATAACTCTATGTACATGATGTAAGTCCCACCAGCTTGTATAAAGCTGTCATTATCTGGCTTTATTGTTCTTTTATGCTTCTGTTTTGTAGTTGTTTCTAACTTTCTTATCACATAATAGAGGGCTGCAGAAGGGGAAGAGAAGGTAGATTGGGGCAGTGGGATTCAAACCCATACATATTGTGGGAGATCCCAACTGGTACCTCTGGTCTATAAGCCTGGCTTCTTGTTTGTTAAATGCTGTCTTCCTTTAGTCATTGAAATTTGTTTCTATGCTGGTAATAATGGGATGTACCTGACTTCTCTATAACTATCCTCTATAACGACATTTCACTATAACAACCATTTGTTACGTGAAACTAATCTTTCATGTTATGTCATATTGTATGTTCTCTATAACAATATTTCACTATAGCTGCCAAAAAATGTCAGAACTAGTGTCCTGTTATAAAGAGGTTCGACTGTCCATTATTTTGGTCCTTACCCTTGACGAAATTTCTTTTCCTTTGTGTATGATAACATATTTTCCTTTCTGGTCATTGACTTCTTTCCATATACTATTTTTTTATTTTCTGTTTCTAGTTTAGAGGTTTGAAAACACTGTAATTTTTATATCAGACCGATTGTCCCTCCAGGCTTCCCAATTTGAAGGTGTTTTTAAGCTGAGGAGTGAAATTTGTTCCTTTAAATTTGGAGTTCCTATGGGGAGTATGATATTTACTTCGAGTTGGCTGTTCCGTTCTTTCTTTTGTCAGTTAAGCTAACATAAAGTTTGAAATGGTTGTCTGTATGTGGTATTATCATCTTTTGCTTCTAGTATCCTCTAGCGGAGTGATCACTACTATATTTTGCGATCATCTTCACAATCTTATTTTTTATTTTTAATGGCGGTTTTAGCTGCAGGATTACTTGGTGTGTGCTCCCCCTTTTTTTTAAGTGTAAATAGTTATTCATTGCTTGAAACGCTGCAATGATTAAGTGATCAGAAGTTGTGCCTGCTTCAGATACAAAAAGTAAATTATGCTGCCTGAATTGCCAGATTACTTAGTTAACTTGGGGATGTTCATGTACCTCAAGGTTATCACCAGAGTTGTGTTTAAACTTCACATTTGGAACCATAGCTTAAGCTTGCTAGATTTCTGTCTGGAAGGGGCTGTAGGAATAATGTGTCATACAGTTTACTGCCTAGTATTTGCTTTTTACTGCATCCACAATTTACTTCTTTTAATTTCTTCATTTCTTTATGAATCTTCTTGAAACTATAACCCATTAAAAGGAGACTAAAATTGTCTAATATACGTTCTCAATTGCAGGATTCAGCTTATTGAATTTCTGGTTTCAGATTATTTGTTAACCTGGTCAAAAGGTGGAGATTTCGACATAAGTGAGCTTCTTCTAATCACTTGGATACATAACACATTTGCTCTCTCTATAACCTATTTCCTCTCCTTCTATCGGGTTTGAGGAGTTCTGCCTCCGTCTGAGGGAAATTACTGCATGTGAAATATATTCCCACAAGGATAATTAGCAGGCTCCCATAAATGACCTATCTGGTGAAGGTTATTTTTAATACTGTTAGTGATGGAAATGGACCTGACAATATCCATACGTTTGTATTTACTCTGTAGGGCTTTTTGAAGAATGGGTTGTATCAATTCTCCACGGAAGAAAAGCATTGGAACTTCTAGAAGACAGGAATTCTCTTTATGTCCTGTACATAGATCGTGTAATCGGAGTTGTGGCCAAGCAAGTGGGACAGTTGTCATTTCTGCAAAAGCTAAGCCCACAGATTCTTGAGAACTTGTTTAGCTAAGCACTGACCTGCAGCTTTTCCCTTGTGAACTGTAAGTAACTTGCTTTCAACACAAATCTTCTTTTCTTGTGCATAGAAAATTCAGCTGTGTCATCGCAAATGCTTTGTTACTTAAAATTCAAGAGTTCTTGGTTAATTAATTAATTCCCAGAGCATCAAAGATCAAAGTTCTTTTAAAGTGAAAGATGCTCTTTAAATGTGAAAGTATGAAACAGCATGTAAATAGTAAAATCCACCTATTGAACAAAATCTACATGACATTAGCACACCATCATGTGCCGGAAGTTGGAACAAAATCCCACATCTCTTTTTGTGGAACCAGATTCCGGGTTGAAATATGTTCCACCAAATTGTCGGCTTAAGCAAATCTTTGACTTCCCGTGGCATCACTATTTTTCATATTCCTTGTCATCGTAGTTGAGATCTTGCATAAATGAGGTTGTTGGACGGTTTGACTTCTAGCTCTTCGTAGTTTAATCCAGACATGTTCTTTTCTCATTTTCTTCACTTTTCTTTGTGATATTGAGGGTGGCGGGAATCTGAATCAGATAAGTTTACTTATAAACAAAGGATTCCTATTTTAGTACTACCTATTATCTTTCCCAACTTTAGAGTTGTCCCTGTCCCCACCTTGTTCATTTTTCAAACTACATTTTGAAGGGTGATTACTCAGCCCTTAAAACTCTCCTTTTTTTGATGGATTACTAATCCCTAAAAGTTCATTATATTTGAAAAATGCAAAAAAGGTGTATTGTATTGGATACACTTCTGCTTTTTGCTAGATATATAGCGTCCTTCTCGACTTCCATCTAACCAAACTTGCTCCTAGCTACTACATTGTATATCATCTCTCTATCCAACTCTTGCTTAGTAAACATGATTCAAGCCAAAACCGTCCTGGTTCTCTCATTATTAGCAACTCTTTTATTGTCCCGATACTACAAAACCTCAGCTTCTACTGACATTCCGCCATCCACTTTCATGCCTCCAAGCCAAACTCTGCCACTTGAGGAGGGGCGAATATGTTGTCCTAAAACTCAAGATATTAACGCCCAGATTAAAAGAAGAGCACGAATCGTTCCTTTTACTCCAAATGTGAGTTCTCGTCAAAGATCAAGATCATCATCTGCTATGGGGAAACAAATATCTTCATTGCAAGTGTATTCACCTCTGTTTTATCTCCTTTCATTTAGTTTCTTCTTGCTCTAGTAGCCATGCTAGAGCAGAAATATGGTGAAAGCCGACTTGCTTGACGACTCAATAAATGGAAAAATAACACATAAAATAGGCAGTTATCCTGATTTCGTTTTGCTTCTCCTGGTCATCCGTTTTGTGCTATCTTATTACTTGTTAGGACTATATAATGTTGAGTTCTTTCTACTGTATCTTTTTAAAATTTCTACCAGTGTATCTTAGGCCTTGAGCTTGAATGGATTTGCTTAGCTATCCTTCTTTATTGCTTTAGGACAATTGACAAAGTGGCTTTATATTCAAAGGCATCGACGGAAATGTTGCTTTTGACGTGTAAGTTGTAATACATGTTACAATTTCTCTCTTTTTTAATTAGCAAATGGTATTATAAGATGCTTACCTTGCATTGCCTCTGCTTTTAGGCAAATATGCTATTAGTAAATAGTGTATTATTGGAATAAAAATTATGATTTGAAACTTTCGGTAGAAATTGATCTTTAATGACCTTTTATAATTTGAATAGAAGAAAATGACTTTTTTAGAATCCTTAGGTGTTAAAAAATCTGATCTCTTTAGTTTTGGAATACAAAATAATTTTCTTCTTTTTCCCACGTTTTGAAATCTATGAGCTAACGAGGGAAAGGCGAAAAGAATGAGAATCAAAGGTTTATACTCTATATTATTCTATTAATTGATGTTTAAAACAAATAAATAAATGAGCTTGATTATAGGTCATAGCCATTTCTAGTATAAAAGGAAGGTTCAATAAAGGTATTTTACTTTTTTTGTATTGTTTCTGATTCTATAAATTCCATCGCAAAAGAATATATAAATTACTCATGTTCAAATTCACATTGAAATTAGATGCATTGGCTTCTTTTCATTCCATATGTAAAAAATATGTTATTATGGATAATTTTTTAAGAAATATGTTACATTCAAACAAAAGGGCTATCACATGAGTAATTAAATGATGACATAGTTAATAATTCTAAAAAAATTATGAATATTTATAAGAATATTTATAAGCAAAAAGGGGTAAAAAGTGCACATCAAGAAAATGAACGCTAAATGTGCTTATTTTAAGGACAAAAATTGAATTTATCAATAACCAAGTGATCAAAAGTGCTATTATACTAACCCTTTTTAAAATTTCTTGCATTAATTTTTGTTAATGAAATTAGAAAAAAAAGGAGAAAAAGGAAAAAATCTCTATCCTAACATAATGGAGGTTATATTTTTGTCTTTAAGAATTATTAATACAGAATTATTAATACCCCTTTAAAACTCTAAAAACAACATATATTCTCAAAAACCCAAACCCTAAACCACTCTATGTTCCCAACTTTTCACAAAGTCAAAAAAAAATGAAAGTGATCGCCACCTACTTGTTGGCTGTGTTGGGTGGAAACACCAATCCCACGGCGGAGGATTTGAAAGCAATTCTCTCCTCCGTCGGAGCGGAAGCTGATGATACAAAAATTGAGTTATTATTATCTCAAGTCAAAGGAAGAGACCTTACTGAACTTATTGCTGCCGGAAGAGAGATGCTAGCTTCAGTGCCTTCCGGTGGTGGTGTTGTGGTAGCTAGTGGTGGTGCTACTGCTGCAGCGGTAGCGGAGAAGAAGGAGCAGGAAAAGAAAGTGGAAGAGAAAGAAGAGTCTGATGAAGAGGATTTTGTTCTCGATATCTTTGGTTAGACGAAGGAGTTTAAGTTTTATAAGCTGAACTGCAATTTAAATTATTCATATTGGAACTGAAGTTGACATTCTGTTTAATTTTTTTTTTAGTTTTTTGGTTTTATGTCTAAGTTTATATCCTGTTCATGTTGGTTATATGCTTGTTCAATCTTCTTCTTTTTTATTTTTTTTTATTTTTAGTGTGTTGTTTTTTTTAAATAAAGTTTTGTGTTGTGTTATTTGATCATCTTTTGCTTCCTCCAGACTTAATATCTCTATAATATTAGAGTTGACTTAAGGCATGGTTTTGAATCTTCCCCACGAGAAACATGTTGAGAATATAATAAAACAAATAAAAATTTGCTATTAACTAACCGTTTGAATCATGTATAGCCTAATCTTACATCTGATTTTATCCCCACCTAGCTAGTTTTCTATCATGTAAAGGAATATTTGATGCGACCCTTAAGCCTTTTTGGCAAAGACGGAAAATATGTCACAAAACAGAAATTCAAGATTATCTTGAGTTTTTGGTATGTATTAGTTAGTCCATTAATTCTTTAACCTATTAAATTAAACTCATTGTTTATATTATTCGGAAGCAATATCACCATTTCATTAAGATATTTATAGGCTAACATACACGAAAATTTGAGAAAATAATCTAATACCTATAAAATGACTCCAAAATGCCGAAAATATGTGTAAAAAATGGTGAGACTTCACGTACTACTCTCCCAACTCCCTACGAAGCGTTACAAAAAAACTGATAAAATCGACTAATACCTATAAAATGATTCCTAAATGCCTAAAATACGTGTAAAACTCCCTACGGAGTGTTATGAAAAAACTGATAAAATCGACTAATACCTATAAAATGATTCCTGAATGCCTCAAATATGTGTAAAAAATGGTGAGGATTCACGTACTGCTTCCCCAATTCTATACAGAGCGTTCTCTAAAGGTTTTGCAAAATAATCATCCGGAAGCAAAATCTCAAAAATATTCATGGGCTAACACACGAAAAACTAAAAAAATTGCCAAAGTCCTATAAAATGACTCCTAAATGCCCAAAATATGTGTAAGAAATGGTGAGGCTTCACGTACTGCTCCCCCCGCTCCCTAAGAAGGGTTTTGTAAAGGTTTTGCAAAAAAATAAAAGGTCCGAAAGCAATATCATCAAAATATTCATGGGCAAATACACACGTAAAATTGATAATCAATTCCTATAAAGTAGCTCCTAAACACCCTTTTTTTTGTAAAACCCGGTGAGGCTTCACGTACTGCTCCCCCAACTCCCTACGAAGGGTTCTTTGAAGGGTTTTCAGAAAAATCATCCAGAAGCAATATCACCAAAATATTTCTGGGCTAACACACAAAATAAACTGAGAAAATCGCCTAATTTCTATAAAATTGCTCCAAATTGCCCAAAATAAGTGTAAAAAATAGTGAGGCTTCACGTATTGCTCTCCCAACTCCCTACGGAGGATTCTGTAAAGGTTTTACAAAAAATCATCCGAAAGCAATATTACAAAAATATTCATGGGCTAATACACACAAAAAAACTAAGAAAAATGGTCTAATACTTGTAAAATGGCTCCTAAATACCCAAAATATGTGTAAAAAATGGTGAGACTTCACGTACTAGTCTCCCAACTCCCTACGGAGGGTTTTATAAAGGTTTTGCAAAAATATCATCTAGAAGAAATATCTCCAAAATATCCATGGGCTAACACACACGAAAAACTGAGAAAATCACAAAATTCCTATAAAATGACACCTAAATGCCCAAAATTTGTGTAAGAAATGGTGAGGCTTCACGTACTTCTCCCCCAACTCCTTAAGAAGGGTTCTATAAAGGTTTTGCAAAAAAAAAAAAAAAACGTTCGGAAGCAATATCACAAAAATATTCATGGGCAAACACACACAAAAAACTGAGAAAACCGCCGAATTCCTATAAAGTAGCTCCTAAACGCCAATTTTTTTTGTATAAACTGGTGAGGGTTCATGTACTGTTCCCCCAACTCCCTACTAAGGGTTCTTTGAAGGTTTTGTAGAAAAATTATCCAGAAGCAATATTACCAAAATATTCCTGGGCTAACACACACGATAAACTAAGAAAATAGCCTAATTTCTATAAAATTGTTCCAAATTGCCCAAAATAAGTGTAAAAAATAGTGAGGCTTCACGTACTGCTCCCCCAACTCTCTACGGAAGATTCTAAAAAGGTTTTTAAAAAAAATATCCGAAAGCAATATCACAAAAATATTCATGGGCTAACACACACGAAAAACTAAGGAAAATGGCCTAAAACTTATAAAATGGCTCCTAAATACCCAAAATACGTGTAAAAAATGGTGAGGCTTCACGTACTAGTCTCTCAACTCTCTACAGAGAGCTCGATAAAGGTTTTTCAAGAAAATCATCCAGAAGAAATAACACCAAAAAATTCATAGGTTAACACACACGAAAAATTGAGAAAATCGTCAAATTCTCATAAACTGACGTCTAAATGCCCAAAATATGTGTAAGAAATGGTGAGGCTTCACGTTTTTCTCCCCCAACTCCCTAAGAAGGGTTCTATAAAGGTTTTGCAAAAAATGAAAAATGTCCGAAAGCAATATCACAAAAATATTCATGGATAAACACACGAAAAACTGAGAAAACCGCCAAATTCCAATAAATTAGCTCCTAAACGCCAATTTTTTTTTGTAAAAACTAGTAAGGCTTCACGTACTGCTCCCCCAACTTCGTATTAAGGGTTCTTTGAAGGGTTTTCAGAAAAATCATTCAGAAGCAATGTCACCAAAATATTCCTGGGCTAACATACACGTACAATAACCTAAGAAAATCACTAATTTCTATAAAATTGCTCCAAATTGCCCAAAATAGGTGTAAAAAATAATGACGCTTCATGTACTGCTCTCCCAACTCCCTACGGAGGATTCTGTAAAAGTTTTACAAAAATATCATCCGAAAGCAATATCACAAAAATATTCATGGGCTAACACACACAAAAAACTAAGGAAAATCGCCTAATACTTATATAATGGCTCCTAAATACCCAAAATATGTGCAAAAAATGGTGAGGCTTCACGTATTAGTCTCCCAACTCCCTACAGAGGGTTCTATAAAGGTTTTTCAAAAAAATCATCCAAAAGAAATATCACCAAAATATTCATGGGCGTTCACACGAAAAACTGAGAAAATCGTAAAATTTCTATAAAATGACTCCTAAATGCCCAAAATATGTGTAAGAAATGGTGAGGCTTCACGTTTTTCTCCCCCCACTCCCTAAGAAGGGTTGTATTAAGGTTTTGCAAAAAAAGAACAACGTCTAGAAGCAATATCACAAAAATATTCATGAGCAAAGACACACGAAAAACTGAGAAAACCGCCAAATTCCTATAAAGTAGCTCCTAAACGCCAATTTTTTTAAAAAAAACTGGTGAGGTTTCATGTACTTCTCCCCCAACTCCCTACTAAGGATTCTTTGAAGGTTTTTCAGAAAAATCATTCAGAAGCAATATAACCAAAATATTCTTGGGCTAATACACACGATAGATTGAGAAAATCGTCTAATTTCTATAAAATTGCTCCAAATTGCCCAAAATAAGTGCAAAAAATAGTGAGGCTTCTACTGCTCCACCAACTCCCTACGGAGGATTTTGTAAAGATTTTACAAAATAATCATCTGGAAGCAATATCACAAAAATATTCATGGGCTAACACACACGACAAATTAAGGAAAATGGCCTAATACTTATAAAATGGCTTCTAAATACCCAAAATATGTGTAAAAAATGGTGAGGCTTCACGTACTAGACTCCCAACTCCCTACGGAGGGTTCTATAAAGGTTTTTCAAAAAATCATCCAGAAGTAATATAACCAAAACTGAATAAATCGCCTAATTCTTATAAAATGGCTCCTACATGCCCAAACTATGTGTAAAAATTAGTGAGGCTTCATGTACCGCTCTCCCAACTATCTATGGAGGGTTATATGAAGGTTTTGTAAAACAATCATTCGGAAGCAATATCACCAAAATATTCATGGCACCTACGAAAAACTGAGTAAATTTCCTAATACCTAAAAAATGACTCTTAAATGCCCAAAATATGTGTAAAAAATGGCAAGGCTTCACGTACTGCACCCTCAACTCCCTACGTAGGGTTCTATAAAGGTTTTGTAAAAAAATCATCTGAAAGAAAAATCACTAAAATATTCATAGGCTAATACATACGAAAAATTGAGAAAATTGCCAAATTTTTATAAATTGGCTCCTAAATGCCCAAAATATGTGTAAAAATGGCGAGGCTTCACGATTTGCTGCCACAATTCCCTATGGAAGGTTCTGTAAAGGTTTTGCAAAAAATTTATCCATAAGCAATATCACCAAAATATTAATGGACTAATACACATGAAAAATAGAGAAAATTGCCAAATTTCCTACAAAATGATTCCTAAATGCCCAAAATATGTGTAAGAAATTATGAGGCTTCTCTTATTGCTACCCCAACTCCCTCTAGAGGGTTCTATAAAAGTTTTGCAAAAAAATATCCGAAAGCAATATCACCAATATATACGTGGGCTAATATACACGAAAAGCTGAGAAAATCACCAAATTCCTATAAAATAACTCCTAAATGTCCAAAATATGAGTAAAAAATAGTGAGGCTTCATGTACTGCTCCCCCAACTCCCTACGGAGGGTTTTGTAAAGGTTTTGCATAAAAATCATTTGGAAGCAAAATCACCAAAATATTTATAGGGTTAACACATACAAAAAACTGAGAAAATTGCCAAATTCCTATAAAATGACTCCTAAATGCCCAAAATGTTTGTTAAAAATGGTGATGCTTCACGTACTGCCCCCCCAACTACCTACGGAGGGTTCTGTAAATGTTTTGTAGAAAAAATTGTCCGGAAGCAAAATCACCAAACTATTTATGGTCTAACACACACGAAAATTGAGAAAATCGCATAATACCTATAAAATGACTCATAAATGACCAAAATACGTGTAAAAATTAGTGAGGCTTTACATACTGCTATCTCAATTTCTGTAGGAGGGTTCTGTAAAGGTTTTGTATTAAAATCGACCGTAAGCAATATCACCAAAATATTCATGGGCTACTATACACGAAAAATTGAAAAAATCGCCAAATTCCTATAAAATAGCTCCCAAATGTCCAAAATATGTGTTAAAATGGTGAGACTTCACTTACTGCTCCCCCAACTCCCTACGGAGGTTTCTGTAAAGATTTGGCAAAAAAATTGTTTCGAAGCAAAATCACCAAAATATTCATGGGCTAGCATACACGAAAAACTGAGAAAATCACCAAATTTATATAAAATGGCTCCTAAATATATAAAATATGTGTAAAAAATGGTGAAGCTTCACGTACTGCTCCCCCAACTCCCTATAGAGGGTTCTGTAAAGGTTTTGCTAAAAAATTATCCAGAAGCAATATTACCAAAGTATTCATGGGCCAAAACCTACGAAAAACTTAGAAAATTGCCAAATTCCTACAAAATGACTCCCAAATATCCAAAATATGTGTAAAAATGGTGAGGCTTCACGTACTCTCCCCCAACGCCTAATGTCTTATAAGAATCTCTATTAGGACTTCAATACGACTCCTTTTGCCACTACAAACCGGTAGACCTTTTACATACTTTCTAAAATCCCGACTGAAAATGACAATTAAAGACTAGTTGTATAATTAGTTGTAATATAATTGCTTGCACAAAGGAAGCAATATGCACTTTGTGTTGCCATATCTTGTCTTATTTATGTTTTCTGTAGATGCAAATCCAGTCTCAGATGAACTCTTATAATTGTACGTGTAATTCCAATTATCGATTTCAATACAATATGAGTTCATTACAACATGTCATTCCAAGCCAGGCACCTGTGAAAACGGAGAATATAATGACAAAGAACAACTTAGCTCACAAGTATGATATGTGTCTTCACTATCCTTTGATCATTGTAGACTACTGAGACTCTTGTTTCAGAAAAAGAAACATATGCTCTAGTTTTTGGATGGTAGAAGCACCAATGTCCCATAAGTTGTATCTGTATATCATTTATGATTATTCAGAGGTATATTTATCATTTTTCTCTTAATAAATTATAATGTGAAAATTCAGGTAATCAACCAACTGAACTACTAACCATCCTCTCCTTCCACATAATTTGATTAATCATTGGGAATGGACACTAACCTTCCAATTAATTAGTTGTCTCTCTGCTATTTCATTAAATAATGCAACCATTGACTTTGAAAGCCAATGGGAATGCATATTGCCTGCCAATGTATTAGCTGTCTAGTTAATCCAATCCTTTGGTTAAACTATATTAGTTCTTTGACTATAGTTATGAACAACTCTTTTTCTAGGATTGGATCAGAACTTGGAGATGCAAAAAGGCAAAAGAAGATGGAACTTTCTTGATTGCAAATAGTAAGATAAATTAACTTTCTATTGCTTTACAAAATCTCTAAGTTGTTATATATATATATTGATACTATACAACAGTTGAATTATTAATCCATTGTGCGACAACTTGCAGATTTGATGAACTTGCAGGAATTTGCAATGACTCAAAATGACATTGACGGTGTGTTGGACAGCTAAGAAGGATGAAGAAGAGTGGATCAGCTGATCTGAATAGCTTCAAGATTGATAAAATTGAAATGCACCTAAGATTTTTGAAAACCTTTATCACGTATCATCTTCTTTTGCCTAAATTCTTAATCAAAATCACAGAGAAGGCCAAATCCACTGTTAAAATGCTTCACATAGTTTTTGGTGAATGCGAAAGTAACTTCAATCTGGAAAGGCTAGAATCAGAGCTTCTGGAATCCATTTTAAGGTACAATTATGATCAGTTGAAAGATTCCTATCTAACAAAATATATGGATTGCCTCAGCAAGAATCTAAATGACGTACTAATGTGCCCGGAAAGGAACCATTCTTTGAAAAATGAAGAAATCCTTGAGACAAATAGATTGATAAAGCAACTGAAAATTGTTCAAAAGACAATGAAAATTTTGAGATATGTATATGTCTCAGAGATAAATGGTTGTGTCGAGCATGAGAAGCTGAAAGGTCTGGATACCCGAATTCAGTTCATGGCTGACAATGTCGGACAGATATTTTTTCTTTTTGGGTTTGTGGGAATGAAGAAGAAACAGAGTCAGCAAAAGAAACAGATGCCAAAGAGGATGAAAAAGAAACACATTCAGAAGAAGCATTTTATGAAGAGGATGAAAAAGAAAAAGACTCGGAAGAAGATGAAGAAGAAACGGATTCAGAAGAAACAGACTCTGAAGAGGATGAAGAAGAAACAGATTCAAAAGAGGATAAGAATGATATCTCGAGAAAGCCTCATTGTCTACTTTTCCTGGTTGTGCTAGTGGAGCTGGAAATGCAAAAGATTATTCTTGGAGAACTAAAGGCTTCAAAGTTTACTCAATCAAGAACTTTCGAGGATAAGATATTACCAAAAGGATTTTCATATCATCTTCGTAATCTGCTGGTGTATCTTAGAAATTAAAAGGTTAAGAAACTTCCTACTAATGTCACTGCTCGAAACATTGATGTGGCAATAGAGTTCTTGTTGGTTTTTCTCGGTGATGTGCCAAATCATGTTATTAATGGCAAGGGGCTGAATGAAGTCTTAGCAAACATTGGAGTTCTTGTGGGAGACATACTACGTGTAATTCAAATGCTTCTTGCAGAATCTACAATCAAAGAAGAATCTAGCAAGATTGATCTTGACACGATGCAAATATTGGAGAAAATTGAAGATCTAAAGGCACAAGTGGAGGAGAGGTACAGATCCTTAAAATACAGTCCATCTAATTATGAGTTCCCCGCTGTAGGTGGATTGAACTTTCTTGATTCTCTTCTAAGGAAATTGAATGAGATGTTGAAATCTGAATCAAGTTTAGATTTCCTGATGAAACCCCATATTAGTATTTTAGAGAAAGAGCTTTCATCTTTAACATCTGTTTTCAGAGATGTCGCAAAGGTGTAGCATAAACATGATGAAATTCTTAAAGATCTTCAGAGGCATGCTGTCAATTTGGCATATGAAGCTGAAGTATCCATAAATATAATGCTCTTTGGCATTATTTTTGTTCACTTCCTGCAATCATAGAAGAGATCAATCATATTAATGTGGAGGTGACAAAGATGGGGTCGGTGAACCTTGCTCTGAGGCCATTCTTTGTAGTTGAGCCATCTAAACATCTGCCACCTCAACATAGCAATCTTATGAATGATGACAACGATATTGTTGGTTTTGAGGATGACACAAAAATAATAATTCAGCACCTGATACGAGGGACAAGTGAGTTAGATGTCATCCCTATTGTTGTATAATAATGACATCATTGTTTCTCATTTTGATGTTAGAGCATGGTGCATCATTTCTCAAACATATAATCGGGATAGAGCTATTACAAGATATTTTCAGTCAAGTAATTGGTTCCAAGGGAGAGAAGGATGACGTCCTTGCTGAAATGTTGAAGAAAAAGTTAACAATAAAGAGATATCTCATTGTATTGGATGATATGTGGGATGGTATGGCATGGGATGACTTAAGGCTTTCTTTTCCAGATGTTGGAAATAGAAGCAGAATAGTCCTAACAACTCGACTTGAGGAAGTGGCTAAGCATGCGAAGCACCATACTGATCCTTATTATCTTCCATTCCCTAAAACCCGATGAGAGTCTAAAGTTGTTGCAGAATACGGTGTTTCAACAGGAAGGTTGCCCGCCTGAGCTACAAGATGTGAGTCAAGAGGTTGCAGAAAGATGCAAAGGACTGCCTCTGGTGATTATCTTGGTAGCTGGAATTATCAAAAGGAAAAAAATGGAAGTCTCTTGGTGGGATGAGGTTAAAAATTCTCTGCTTTCCTATCTTGGTGAGTCTGAAGGATATTGTCGTTCAACTATGCAGTTAAGTTACAACAGCTTACCCGATCATTTAAAGCCTTGCCTTCTTTATATGGGGATGTTTCCAGAGGATGCAAGAATTCCAGTGTCTAAATTGATAAGTTTATGGATAGCAGAAGACTTTGTTCAGAACATTGAATCAATAGAAGAGGCAGCTGAAGGTTACTTGACGGAGCTCATTAGCAGTAACGTGGTAATGGTTTCAAAGAGAGGATATAATGGTAAGGTCAAATACTGTCAGGTTCATGATGTAGTGCTTCACTTTTGCTTGGAGAAGAGTAGAAATGAAAAGTTTATGCTGGCAGTGAAGGGGAATGATAGCCAATTTCAACCTTGCGATTGGAAGGAAAGTCGAGTGAGATTCACTTTCAGTGAAGAGCTTTCCAAGGAAAGTCGGAAGCCTTTCCACCAACACTTGAGGTCACTGATAACGACAAATCAAGCATAATCTTATCATTGGAATCCCATCCGTCAGGTTAGTGAAGTGAGACTTCTCAAGGTCTTGGATTTGAGTTGTTGTGGTGTGAGAGCTTTGTGGTCAGTTACATTGAAACCACTAATTCACCTCAAGTACCTCGCAGTTCTCCATTTTCATTCGGAATCACATCTGCTGCATCTTGAAAGTTTAATTGTGAAGGGCAAAACCAAGAGTATGGTGTTACGTTCTATCCGGGTTACAGTTGCTTTCAAGTTTAAAGAAGCTGGTACTAAGAATGATTCCTTTACAAATCACGATTCCCATCATTGCAGAACTACCAAGCCTGGATTGTTTCCAAATAGAAAATCCAGATTTTATTGAGTCAAAAGAGTGGTGCCTTGGAGATGTCACCTTCCATAAACTTAACTTGTTGAAACTGTCCTACTTAGGTATCTCAAGGTGGGATGCCTCAGAGGAATCCTTTCCCAAGCTCGAAACACTTGTTATAAAGAGGTGTAATGACCTCGAGGAGATGCCCCTTAGCTTTGCAGATATTTCAACACTGAAACAGATTAAGTGCGAGAACAAATCTCTCAAGGCTTCAGCTGCCAAAATTAAGGAAGGATCGTATTGACCTCATTATCAAAGTAAGTAGAAACAAACTCCTAAATATGTTGTGTTTTTGAGTATCTATATGCATCTAATGTGCAAACATTACAGGATTGGTATGTGCCTGTCGATCTGATGGAAATTTCATACCAGCATTCGGAATGAAGATGTGAAATCCTACTAAAGTAGTTCATTTCAGAGTCGCAACTTGGAATATAGAAAACTCCAAGGTTTTGATAAGAGTCTTAGATTTAAGCTCATTGACATGATACTTTACTATGTACTTAAAATTTTGAAGTTTGTTATTGTGCCAGTTATCATCTAATACATTTTTCAAAGTATTATATTTAATAAAGTCAATGGATAGAATAGAAATATTTTTCTTGGGGTGGTTCAAGTCAATAGTGGACAACTATTGTTGGACAGAGGGAGTAATGTTATAATAAGTTGATGGGCAAGATATCCGTGAACTTGTGTTATGTATTGTAACTTTTTCTTTATGTTCCTCTCCTATTTGAACTATTTCTATGTGTGATTCGACTAAAATGCTTGCCAGTCTAAATGGTTGTCGATCCTTTTTTTGACCTGCCCTCATTGGTCTGGCACGCCCTCCATTATTAGCATCACACATTGGATATGGAGTTAAAGATCTCACACGGTCAATACTCAACTATGAACTCTTTTCTCAAAAAGTAACTCAACTTTAGTTTTTAACTCAAAGCCACTGAACTATGAATTCGTTTCTCAAAAAGTCATCCAACTATAATTTTTTTCTCAAAAAGTCACTCACTCAAGACTCAACTATGAATGTTTTATTTATAACGTCACTCAACCATTATTTTACTTACAAAGTCACTCAACCTATTCAATTAATTACTTTTAATTACAATTTACTTTAATGAAATTTTTATTCTGAAGTAATTTTTTTTTTTAAAAAAAAGTATCCATTTGTATTGCCAATTATACTATGCTTAAAAACTATCCAATTTCACCGTCAATATACTATGCTTAATTTTTATTTTTTTTAAAACTGGAACGATGTTCCATAAACACATATTATACATAGTGTAGAAAAAATAATCAATACACATGGAATTTAAAGGTTCTTAAAATAATAAATCCTAACTAATATATTTTGGGGAAAAGGTAAAATAAAAGGATCGCTGTTATATTTTTAGTGGATCGAGTCAAGTAGGTGGGTCATCTTTTTACAATTTTAGTTAGAAATAAAAATTTCATGTAAGTAAATTTTAATTAAAAAAATTAATTGAATAGGTTGAGTAACTTTGTAAGTAAAACACTCTTAGTTGAGTGACTTTTGAGTTAAAAATCAAAGTTGAGTGACTTTTTGAGAGACATAAATATTAGGTGGCAGACAATACTTGCAAGAAAAATGGCCTAAAGGTCCTACTTTTTTCTCTAATCTCTCTCCCTCCTTGGTCCAAATTTTCTTCTTATGCTATTTAAAATTTGCTGACGTAATTTTTGTTAATGTTTTTGGGCTATTTGGTTTTGTCATTTTTAATAGAAAATATGATTATATAAAAATAATAATTAATTAACAAATACAAAATGCACTTCTAAGTTCTGACATTATCAAAATAAAAATATAAATCAAATTAAAAAATAAATACAAAAGAATTTGATTATTATAAAGACAAACACATGAATATGAATCAAGAGTCCAGAAGATTAATATCTATCATAATATTATTATTATTATTTTTAAATATGTATTTATATAGTTCATGTGAATCAAAGTGGTGAATTGTTTACGGATAATTTAATAGTAAATAATAGAGTGAATTTTTTTTATTATAATAAATCAATGTATGATCTTCTATAAGCGAACACACAAATAAAAAAGATATAATCTAAGTTTTCATATTTTCTATATATCATTTATAAATTTTTTTTTTTTTAATTTTTTTTTTTTTTTTATGAAATTAAGACACAAGATTTTAAAATACTAATTTTTTGTAGTTTCACTTTCTTCAATTCCTTAAAACTTTTCCAAAAAATTAAATTTAAATTTTTCGACACACCAACTTTGGTTTTTCCTCAAATAACTGATGGCGCAAAATATGATGTTGTTTCTTGATTAACTAGAGGTTTTGAGTATGAAAAATTCTTGGTAAGCAGTATATCACTTTGAACAAAGCTCTACACAATGCAAATCTTAAATTGTCGCGTTTTAATTCATATACTGAATTTCAAATAAGTTTTTTTTAAAAAAAAATCATACAAAAATAAAATAAAATTATGTTAAGAGTTAAGAAGTAATAGAAAAAATGTAATAAAGTGTTTCGAAGAAAGAAAGAAAAAGTATAAAAAGAACGAAGGTTAAAAATAGATGGGAAAAGGAAATGAAAGAAAGTGACATACACTTGGCAGCCAAACAACCCCTCACACAACTGACAATACTTGCACCTCGTGCAGGATAAAATTTTTCGTTCACACACAATAATTCTGTTTGTGCCACTGAAAACTCTAATTATTGTTTAATCTCCTCACCCATCTTTCTGTACTAGATAACACCTTGTGCCATATTGGATACATTGAGAAATAACAGGAGATTCGATAAGTTAAGATTGAGGTGAGTTTTATTGATTCATAATTTATGGAAATATTTATCCTCTAAATTCTTAGCTTGACTGGTGGAGGAATTTTGGTGATTGTTTTTCCTTTTAATTTCTATCCCTAAAATATTCAATTAAGGTATAATAGTATTTTTTTTTATAAGGTATCATAGCTAGATCTATTCTAGTTTGCACTCCTGGTCTAGTTGGGTCCAGACATGAACGAGAGTTTTAAAGTGGGTAGAGTCTCACATTGATTTGGAACAGACTAATAATTTACTTCTATGGATTTAAGCAGTCCTTGCATCATAAGCTACATTTAGAGGTTGAATTTGGTTCAATGTCCATATCTTTACACAATTAATAGGCATTTGGACATGCAATTTAATCATGAGATGAAATCAGTGTTTGAACATGTGATTTCATGTTTATTTCATCTCATGATTTGGAGATGAGATGAAATCTCAAATTCTCCAAAAATCATGATTTGAGATTTTTCAAATACAAGAATTGATCCACAGGTTTATATCTTGTAAAAAAAATCCACATTTAGTTTATATATATATCTACTAGCCATTTGTTTCATATGTAAATAAAATTTATAATTCATATCGTTACTTTTTAAACCATTTATATCTCATATTAAAATTATTCTCGTCAATATAAAATTTATTTTTACTTCAAATCAATTCTTAATTTACCATTTCTATTCACCAAATTCATTATTTTTTATCAAATTTATCACTACTCATTCAAATCAATGTTTAATAATAATAAAAATTTCATCATTATATTGAGTGTACAAGATTAACCACTATGACATTAATTGAAAAAATAATTTTTTTAAGGTTTGATCAATAAATATTGTATTTTTTTTAAGAATAGTTTTGTGGTAATGCATTATGTGATTTTATTATTTTTTGCTTATTTGGTAAGATTGTATAAAAAATTGAGACAATTTTAATAGTTTTACAACTTAAGCGGGTTTTATGTTTATGAGAAAACATATAATATAAAAAGTCCAAATTGCATGTCCAAACAAAACTCCAACTTCATCTCATGATTTAATATTTCATATCGCATAGCTAAACGGCCCCTTAGATTACGATTTTACCCCTACATTAAATTTAAATGTTATATATTATGTAATAAATTAAATATTAAATTACTAAAATTATCCGCGCTTCGCACGGAAATTTAATATCACATAATTTATAAAACAATACTTACAATCTATCAGTCATTAAAACTAAAACACTATATTATATTACATATAAGATTATGTAGTAACGAACATTAATAATGTAAAGGAAAATAATAATTATAACATCTTATCATATATTCTTCAATCAATCATCTTTAATTTGATTTTATAATTTATCCTTTTGCCTCCAGGAAGTATTACTATTTGATATTTATAGGAAATTAGATGAACGTCAACATGAGATATTAAATTTTCTAATAGATAAATAATATTTATATGTACTAACAAATACGTCAACATGAGATATTAATTCAACGTGTTGTTGAATTGTATTGTATCAACAATACATTCATTTATCTATCTTAAGAATCTCTGTTAGGACATCAATCTGGCTCTCGTTGCCAGATGTGGAGTTCAATTTTTATACACTCACAATGTAAAAGATTGTTTACACATGTATATACTACCTGCACCGGGCGGAGCCACATGTATTCAAGGGGTGACAATTGATATCTCTTCGTCGTAAAATTACCCTATCTAGCTAATATGGTTTCACATATATGTTTCTCTGAGCTGAGGGTTTTTCGGGAACAACCTCTTTACCTCCATGAGCTAGGTTTCCAGACCCTACTTGTGTGATAACAATGTGTTTGTTGTTGTATTTATCCGTTTCTCCTTTGTGGTTTTTCATTTGGTTGATCGACTCCATCAGATATTAATTATTCTGTAATCGATAATAACCGGGAAGTGCTTACAATGATGTGTGATATGTCATTTTATTTACATCTTTCAGAAATTGTGTATGATATGAAGCTATATATATGTATCAGTTCTTGATCTCAGAAACCGTTGCAGGGAGTACCTGATCCTACACTAATCAAAGCTGAATTGCCATGCCCAGCAGCTCGAAAAAGCAACTTTTCTGACAAAGATTGTGTCTTTAAGACTGTGATGAGGTATTTTCCCCCTCTGTAACAGTTGTTCAATCTTAAAAGAACTTTGTTTCAAAAGTCGAAGCAGATTCTCTCTTGTGTCAACTCTAGTGAATGCAATAGCTTCAAAACACTTTCGAAGTTTGTTGTTTTGAAAGGTAGCAACAGTCTGGGATTGTTATAAGAGTGTAGGTTGTGGTTTTTACATCCATTCGAGCCTCCACGTATTGCGTGATATTTATTTTGCTTTGCAGTTTTTTAAGTCTGATAACTGAGTTGGAGTTCACTTGTGGAACAGAGAATGGCTGTTCCATATTATCAGAAAACTTAGTTAAATTTAAGTTATGCGAAAATGTTAGAGATAGCTATCAAGTCTATCAATGCCATTGTTATTTAGACTGCATGCGGTATAAAACTTCACATGATGTGTCATCGCGTGCCCGTGGACTGCTTGATTTGGAAGTTCTATTATTTGAAACTAACTAATATCAATTTGCAGTATACTTAACCAGACAACTCAGAAAAGATTTGATCCTCAAAGATCAACTGATAATATCCGGGATAACTAGCGCAGACACTCTAAAGGTTTGTCCTCCCATATATACATATCTTTTTGTTATTGTTGTTTTCGGTTCAAATTTTCCATCTGTTCGCCTTGGAGATTTAACGTGTTTTCATCTTCACTCTAGGGTGTTGTTTCCTTGATATTTGACAAGGCTATACTAGAACCAACATTTTCCTCAATGTATGCCCAACTCTGTTCTGATCTCAATGAAAAGATGCCTTCATTTCCTTCTGATGAACCTGGTGGAAAAGTGATCACGTTCAAGCGCGTTCTATTTAATAACTGTCAGGAGGTATTTGAAAGTGCTCACAAACTGCGGGAAGAGGCTAGGCAAATGACAGCCCCTGAGCAGGAGTCAGAACGTAAGGACAAAGAATGGTTGATCAAATTGCGCTATCTTGGGAGTATTAGGCTTATTTGTGAGCTTTTTAAGCAACAAATTATCCCAGAAAAGATTGTTCATCACATTGTTCAGGTTGTTTAATTGCTTACCTTTTGCTTAAGTCCTTTTGTTCCAAGCTGATTGATGGCTTTTAATTCCTTGAACTGTACAAATGATTGCCTTTGCTGGTTTTTTATTAATAGGAGCTATTAGGAATAGATCCCCTAAATTGTCCGAAAGAGGAGAATGTTGAAGCCATTGTCAGGTCTTCAACATCATCTGCGACCAGCTTGATAAGAACAAAAAATCAAGGCGCGTCAATGATATCTACTTTAGTCGGTTGAAGAAGCTTTCAACAAATCCTCAGTTGGGTCCACGGCTGAGGCTTATGGTTTGTGATGTGCTGGATTTACGTCCAAGTAACTTGGTCCGTAGGCGGGATGAGGTGACACATCATTGTTTCTATCTTGGAGTTGTTATCTGTTCATGCCTAAAAATACTCTTATGATCTAATGTTCTTTCCTTTTTGCACAGGTGAAGGCAAAAACCATCACTTTTTCTTTTCTTTTTTTTTTTTTAAATTTAAGCCATCACCATCACAGATTAAAGCTATTAAGTGTGGGGGTTTTGGCTTGACCCCTACCATGTCTATAATTTCCAACATAAGTTACACAAAAACAGAGGGGATATGTACCTAACCTCTAGTGGATATTAGGACATCAAAAAAGGGAAGGCAACAAACTTATAACCTTCCACTCAATAAGCAAAATACAAGATTCAACTAACAAAAAAATTACATTTGTCATGACTTCTTCTTATGCAAGGTAGTTGCCACCTAACTACTTGAAAGAGTACCCCTTCGCTGCTTCTTTTGGGAGCTGTTGATAAGAGAAGTAGAAGGTACCATTTCCATTCGATGAAGCTAATTTGGCCCAGAAGTCAGCCACCTGTTTGGCTTCTCTATAGGAATGTGAGATGCTCACTTCTGTCCCTTCCATAGCCTTCACATTAAGTTGTCAACATGTGCCAAGTAATATGAAACGGAGAGAGTAGAAGCATACAAATATGAGAACTGTTTGCCTTTTCATTTTTCCAGGGTGAATTTGAAGTAAATGCTACTCATTGATGTTTAAGAGCTCAAGGCAGAAACAAAACCTTTCATTTTCTTTATATTTATATCTCAGAATGCTCAAAAGGGATATTAGAGAGTTGTGACTGTGCTTTATTTAAGTCTTTTGCAAAGATTAACACCTGCAGGGTTTTACTATGTTGTTAGTGAACAAATTATTCCGGAGTCTGTTTATATCAGCTGTCAAATTTTTCATCTTTATTCCACCATTCTGTTTCGTGTTTAGGATTTTGCATTTCATCTTCAACTATGTTTTTGATTATCAACTCTCTTTACTTGGACACTTTGTTATATATGTAAGTGTTGTTGATGTTTGTTTACGTTTATTGTTACTCAATAACGTCTTTCTTTGTTTGATGAGATTCAATTCAATTACGATATGTGTCTTCCTTATGTTTTTTAGGTGGTTAACATTTCCAATTAAATTCTTAAAATCAAAGAAGAAGTTGAAGCTGAACTGTATGGTGAAAATGCTAGTCGATATCATGTAGATATCAATGTGAGTATTTGTAGTAAAATGGATATACCTTTTTTATTGTTGAAATCTGATAGGAACTTCATTTATGATGTGTCTTGACGATTATTTTATCATTGTAGACTACTGGAGACTCTCGTTTTGAGGTCTGTGAACGCGTTAGGTATACTCGAGATCAGTTGCTGCAACTGAGGAACAATATTCTTAAACTCAAACATGAAGTTGAAGCTGAACCGTTTGGTCAGGATGCCAATCGAGAAGGTCTTGCCGATCCCAATGTGAGTACCTGATAATTATATACAACAACAATAACATACCTTGTGCAATCTCACAAGTGTGGTATGAGGAAGGTGGAGTCTACGAAGGCCTTACCCTTACCTCGTAGAGATAGAGAGGTTGTTTCCGATACCCCTACCACCCGATAATTATATGATGACAGGAAAAACAAAGGGGGATTAATTTTAGTTATTTGTCCAAGAAAAATGAACTTTTCCATTTCTTATTATTATTTTTTTTAAAGCAAATTTACCACTAGATAGTGTCTAGCGGTCTTTTGGTCTTTTATTAAACATAAAAATATCAATAGGGACAAGTACAAGCAAGGGGGCTAGGCCTTACCTTACTAATTCTAATGAAGTACCTAACTTCTGCTACCTAACAAGCATGAAGAAAATAAGAGTTAGAGAGAACCAAGTATTTTCTGATCATCACAGAGTTTGTAATACACTCCATGATGATATTACAAATGAGAATGCTTAAATAATGTTAATCAAGAAGAAAGTTGAGTTACCAGCCTCAAACTTTCTATTACAAAAGCATGAATTAAAAAAGATTGATTGTCCATCAAAAGTAACTTGAAGTATTTTTCTCTTGCCTTCTTCTTCAAATCTATCCAACAACACTTGATGATTCGTACCTTTTTTATGGATTTATTGGATCTAGTTGAACCTATTGATACTGTCAAATGGTTTTGCTTTGCTTGTCGCATCGGTAGGTGCCTTGGAACGAACTCCTCAGTCATTTTACTGTCCCAACTATGTTGCCTTCCATGTGTCTTCTTTTTTCTTTTGTTGCTTCCACTTCTTTGTTGCCTAGGTGATATATCCCCTTCCCTAACCACTCTATCAAAGCAAATGTCCAGCATATTGTCTTCCTCATCTTCATCAAGAAAATCCTCACCCAAATCCACTCTATCTTCATCAAGAGAATCCTCACCCAAATCAATTGTATTTGACACTAAGGCCCTTGACTCATTCTTCTTTGCAAGCACACATTTAGGCACAAATATGGGAGCTTCTGGACTTAATTTGCTATTTAAAGCAGGTGGTGAGACTTGTTTTTCTTGGATCAAATCGTTGTCATTCTCTGTTAACCTTACTTGCTTTCCAGTAGTCTTCAATAAAGCATCAAAGTTATTCGAACATAATAGGTCTCTTGAGGCATTACTAATATCTTGCCTCTTCTCACTGTCATGAAAATTCCCAGTCGGACCCTTTTCACTACATGGAGAATTATTTTGACTAGTAGGGGAAATGATCCGACTACTAGTTGATTTTTTTTGTGCAACTAGTGTCCAGTTTTTAGTTGGATTCTTGTTTGCAACTTACAAAACATGCTGCCCAGAATTTTCTGCATTTTCAACATCAGATGTATCCATTAGTTTTTGTCTTGAATCCACTAATTTTTGCCCTGAATCAACTCGCAGCGCATCAACCCCAACTCTTGGTGTTCCCTCTGCGTTTTTAGTTGCATTAGACATCAAATTCAGCCCAACTTCTTTTGATTGCACCTCATTAATAGCAGCCTGTTAATTATTGCAATCACCTTTGTTTTCGGTAGTTGTTTGAACACCAATATTACTTGTGTCAACATCCATTGAGTTTACATGATTTTGCTAGGAAGTGGAAGCAACCAATTGTCAATCTAAAGAAGTAGCTTTACTTTGTTCGACATCTATAATCTTTCATTTTTTATTTAATATTTCTCTCGCATCACCTTGATACTTTTCACTATCGGTAGTACCTATTAAAGCACCTTCAATGGTATCATCAATTTGTTTGTTATTTTGATTTCTTTTCGAAACCGACAACTATCTTCATCATGACCTTGGTGCTTACAATAATTGCAATACAAAGGTAGATTATCATATACAATCTGCTGAAAAACCTCAATCAACTTATCAGATTTTCCATCCACAAACTGCAACCTTATACGATTTGGAAGCTTTTTCATTAGATCAAGTTTAACCTTGACCCTAGCCGTGCTAGGTCTTGACTTGATTTGAGTAGCTTTATCTATAGCTATTAGTTTCCCAACTGCTGATGCTATAGACAACAGACTTCTTTGCAAACAAATCTGGAGATAAGTTCAATAAAGAAATTCAAACCACAGCTAATGTTGTTTCCTCCTTAGGGTTACATCCAATGGACCATGGAAAAACCCTACATTGGTGCTCCTTTCCATTGTATAGAGATAATTAATTGAACGAGATAAAGCTAGTACATAATCTTCATATTGATCAAACCTCAACAAAATTTGTCTTGGAGCAAGCGAGCCAATTAAACAATTGCCCTTGGTACCAAGATGTTTCAGTAAAATTGACCTTAATACGTTCAAATCTGGTGCACCATGAGATAATTTAAGCACTACTGCTTGATGTAATCCTTCTTCGATCATAAAGTCTTGCCTTTCCTCCATTAAAAACGTGATAGTAGGTTTTTCATGAATTATTTCGATTGATTTTACGATTGTTTTTGAGTTAATTATGGCAGATTGTTTAGGATTTATAGTATTGGAATTGAAAGGGGTGGCGTATGTGGTGGTTTGGGGTGGTGGGGCGGGCTGGACAGCCTCAAAAGGAGGTCGTCCAGTGGCCGTAGCAGCCATGATAGCTGCGCAGCTGCTGCCTATGTAGGAGCCACCAGAACCCTAGGTCGGCAGAAAGTTTAATGAACTTTTCCATTTCAAAAAGGTGTTTCCTTTTTTATTTTATTTGTTACTTTTGTACGGTCTACACTTTCAGTAGCCACAAGTGGTGTCATTTTGTTGTATAGGTGCAGGGCCAGACTCAGAGTCGTTGTTCTGTGCCAGACACCAATGACCAGCTTAGTAAGTTGGCGCAGTTCTCTGCCCCAGTTGAGGACAGATCCTTGGACCCTCTCCGAGAAAACAGTGAATTTGGTGCCAGATTCTACTCTAGACAGCAGGAAGTCGATGAATACGATGTGCAAGAACAACTTAGCTCACAGTTTGCAAGAACTCAAATGTCTATCAACCATTGGGTAATTCTTAATCTAATGCCTTTTGTATAGTTTCCACAACCCATTTATTTATATATCTTTTAAGAATATCTGTTAGGACATCTATCCGTCTCTTTTTGCTACTACAACCAGGTAGACCCTTTACACACTTTCTAAAATCCCCACTGAAAATGACAATTAATGACAAGTTGTATAGTTAGTTGTTATATAATTGCTTGCACAAAGGAAGCAGTATGCACTTTGTGTTGCCATATCTTGTCTTATTTATGTTTCTCTAGGTGCAGATCCAATCTCAGACATGTCATTCCGAGCCAGGCACCTGTGAAAACGGAGAATATAATGACAAAGAACAACTTAGCTCACAGGTTGCAACAACTCAAATATCTCCCAACCGAGGGGTAGTTTTTAATCTAATGCTTATTGTATTGTTTTGACTACATACATCCTTTTCTTCTCATCTCTCAAACTTTTTCTTTTGTAGTGGCAAGTGCTTTTTTGTATCTCGAGTTTAAGACAATAATTGTGTATATGACATGAAACTATGCATCACTTCTTGATCTCAGAAACCTTTGTTTGTGAATCAGGGAGTACCTGATCCTACACTAATCAAAGCTGAATTGCCATGCCCAGCAGCTCGAAAAAGCAACTTTTCTGACAAAGATTGTGTCTTTAAGACTGTGATGAGGTATTTTCCCCCTCTGTAACAGCTATCCATTTAATTCAAAAAAGTATATGCTTGATTATGGTTCAATCCTCTCAATCTTAAAAGTTTCAAAAGTCGAAGCAGATTCTCTCTTGTGTTAACTCTAGTGAATGCAATAGCTTCAAAACACTTTTGAAGTTTGTTGTTTCAAACTAAAGTTAGTTTAAAAGGTAGATATAGCTGTCAAGTCTATCAATGTCGTTGTCATTTAGACTGCGGTATAAAACTTCACATGATCATGTGTCGTCACGTGCATGTGGACTGCTTGATTTGGAAGTTCTATTATTTGAAACTAACTAATATCGATTTGTAGTATAATTAACCAGCCAACTCAGAAGAAATTTGATCTCGTCAAAGATCAACTGATAATATCCAGGATAATTAGTGCAGACACTCTAATGGTTTGTCCTCCCATATATACATATCTTTTTGTTGTTATTTTCGGTTCAAATTTTCCATCGATTCGCCTATGTGTTTTCATCTTCACTCTAGGGTGTTGTTTCCTTGATATTTAACAAGGCTATACTGGAACCAACATTTTCCTCAATGTATGCCCAACTCTGTTCTGATCTCAATGAAAAGCTGCCTTCATTTCCTTCTGATGAACCTGGTGGAAAAGTGATCACATTCAAGCGTGTTCTATTTAATAACTGTCAGGAGGTATTTGAAAGTTTTCAGAGACTGCGGGAAGAGGCTAGGCAATGACAGCCCCTGAGCAGGAGTCAGAACGTAAGGACAAAGAATGGTTGATCAAATTGCGCTATCTTGGGAATATTAGGCATATTTGTGAGCTTTTTAAGCAACAAATTATCCCGGAAAAGATTGTTCATCACATTGTTCAGGTTGTTTAATTGCTTACCTTTTGCTGAAGTCCTTTTGTTCCAAGCTGATTGATGGCTTTTAATTCCTTGAACTGTACAAATGATTGTCTTTGCTGGTTTTTTATTAAGAGGAGCTATTAGGAATAGACCCCCTAAATTGTCCGGAAGAGGAGAATGTTGAAGCCATTGTCAGGTCTTTAACATCATCTGCGAGCAGCTTGATAAGAACAAAAAATCAAGGCGCGTCAACGATATCTACTCTAGTCGGTTGAAGAAGCTTTCAACAAATCCTCAGTTGGGTCCACGGCTGAGGCTTATGGTTTGTGATGTGCTGGATTTACGTTCAAGTAACTTGGTCCGTAGGCGGGATGAGGTGACACATCATTGTTTCTATCTTGGAGTTGTTATCTGTTCATGCCTAAAAATACTCTTGTGATCTAATGTTCTTTCCTTTTTGCACAGGTGAAGGCAAAAACCATCACTAAGATTCACTCAGAAGCAGGGAAGACCTTGGGTTTGTGTCCTAGTTCCATTGCAAGCTTGAGAATTTCTCGTGGTCCTCTGGCTCAGCAGAGTTTGAGTCATGGTCCCTTAACTATCAATCGGCCAGGCACTAGTGATATGATGCCTGGAATGCTCGGAACTAGGAAGATGCTTGGTATGCCTGGGATGGACAATGACAACCGGGAAGTTCCTAGATCCTGCTTTATATGCTGAGAAGTAATGGGCCACTGGTTCAGCCGGGTGGATGAGGTCAGCTACCATTGGTTAGTAAGTCACCCTCATTGAGCACAAGACTTCTGCCTCCGCGTTTGTCTATGATGCCTGATATGTATGGTATTGGATAACAACAAATGGGTTATTCCTATATCCCGGTTGATGCCTAGAGGGCAGAGGTAGATTCAGGATTTGAATGTTACAAGTCTTGTTTGGTCTATTCACTCTACTTTGGAATTTTGTTCGATTTGTTGTCTTTTTAGTTTCATATTAGACGAATCACAAAAAAAAATTGTGTTTATATTGAAAGGAAAGTACTCCTTTCGTTTCGATTTGTTTTTCTGGTTTTGACTCGACATGAAGTTTAAGAAAGTTTTGCATCTTGTTGAGTTTCAGAGTTTCCAAAAATCTATCTTATAACTAATCTCTATAGTGCTAATACCTTCATAATTATTTTATGCATTACTTATACCTACGTAACTAATTCATGTACTACTAATACGGACGTCACTCTAACCAGTAACCAAACGGCCCCTTAATATTAATATCTAATGGCACTTATAAAGTAAATCACTTAGCCCTTTACTGTTTAGATTTTGAACAAATTAATTACTGACCCGTTCCAAAATAATCGTAGCTTTAATTTAAAAAAATTGTCCTAAAATAAGTATTGCTTTAGGAATTCAAGTGAGATAATAGTAATTGTTTCTAACTATATCCTTATATTAAAGAAAAAATTCTTTATAATATACTCAATTCTCAAGAAACATGTAGCTTAATAAACTATACCTTGTGTTTCTAATGGGCGTGAAATGAGCTAAAACACACTTATTTTGAGACGGAGGAAGTAATAGTTGAATTACATGCACTTTATTCTAATAAGGGGAGTCTGGAGCAATAGTTACGTTGTCTAAATGTGTCAAGTAATATGAAACGGAGAGAGTAGAAGCATACTAATATGAGAAATGTTTGCCTTTTCATTTTTCCAGGTGAATTTGAAGTAAATGCTACTCATTGATGTTTAAGAGTTCAAGCCAGAAACAAAACCTTTCACTTTCTTTATATTTATATCTCAGAAATGCTTAAAAGGGATATTAGAGAGTTGTGATTGTGATTTATTTAAGTCTTTTGCAAAGATTAACACCTACAGGATTTTACTATGTTGCTAGTGAACAAATTATTCCGGAGTCTGTTTATATCACCTGTCAAATTCTTGATCATTATTCCACCATTCTGTTTCGTGTTTCGGATTTTGCATTTCATCTTCAACTATGTTTTTGATTATCAGCTCTCTTTACTTGAACTCTTTGTTAAATATGTATGTGTTGTTGATGTTTGTTTACATTTGTTACTCGATAACGTCTTTGTTTGTCTGTTGAGATTCAATTCAATTACGATATGTGTCTTCCTTATGTTTTTTTAGGTGGTTAACATTTCCAATCATATTCTTATGAAACAAGAAGTTGAAGCTGAACTGTTTGGTGAAAATGCTAGTCGACATCATTTAGATACCAATATGAGTATTTGTAGTAAAATAGATATGGCTTTTCGTTTATTGTTGAGATTTAATAGGAAGTTCCTTTATTAATTTTGTCTTGACTATTCTTTTATCATTGTAGAATGCTGGAGACTCGCGTTTTGAGGGCTGTGAACGTGTTAGGTATACTTGAGATCAATTGCTGCAACTGAGGAACAATATCCTTAAACTCAAACAAGAAGTTGAAGCTGAACTGTTTGGTCAGAATGCCAATCGAGGAGGTCTTACATCCCAACAACAATAACATACCCAGTGTAATATGAGGAAAGTGAAGTCTACGGAGACCTTACCCTCACTTCGTAGAGATAGAGAGGTTGTTTCCGATACCTCTATCACCCGATAATTAGATGATGACAGGAAAAACCAAGGGGGATTAATTGTTGGTTATTTTAGTTATTTGTACAAGAAAAAAGAACTTTTCCATTTCAAAAAGGTGTTTCCTTTTTATTTTATTTGTTACTTTCTTATGGTTTACACTTTCAGTAGCCACAAGTTGTGTCATTTATGTTGTATAGGTGCAGGGCCAGACTTAGAGTAGTTGTTCTGAGCCAGACACCGATGACCAGCTTAGTAAGTTGGCACAGTTCTCTGCCCCAGTTGAGGACAGATCCTTGGACCCTCTTCGCGAAAACAGTGAATTTGGTGGCAGATTCTACTCTAGACAGCAGGAAGTCGATGAATATGATGTGCAAGAACAACTTAGCACACAGTTTGCAAGAACTCAAATATCTCCCAACCAAGGGGTAGTTTTTAATCTAATGCTTATTGTATTACATGCATGCAAGTGCTTTTTTGTTATCTTGAGTTTAAGACAATAATTGTGTATGACATGAAACTATGCATCAGTTGTTGATCTCAGAAACCTTTATTGGTGAATCAGGGAGGAGCTGCTTCTACACTAATCAAAGCTGAGCTGCCATGTTCAACCGCTCGAAGAGGCAAAAACTGTGTCTTGAAGACTGTGAAAGGGTAATTTTTTATACATTCAAGTCAAAAAACACATGCTTGATTGTAGTTCAATCCTTTCTGGTTTTCTGTCCATCTTTCGTTCTTCCCTACATTGTTAGAATGTCTTGATTTGTGTTGTCAAAGGTTCATTCAAGGCACGCTTAAGCCATGAAGCTCAGAAAAGCTTCGGGAAGGCACTTCATATTGCTCTAACTGTTTGGCAGTATAGGCAAGGCACTAAGGCGTTTGCGTCATTGCTCATGAGTTCTCTATTGAATGAACCAGTGCTAAACGATAAATATATAGACCTGGATTGTGTCTTAAAGCTTTTCACCTTTGACAACACAGGTCTGGATGTCTCTGTCATTTAGACCACAATATAAAGCTTCCATTTGATGTGTCATCACTAGACCGTGAGACTGCTTTTTGCATGTACTGTTATTGCAGAGAGAAGATGCTGCTATGTACTTAGTTTGGATGTTAGTATACATGAGGTTCTGTCTCCCTTTGTGTGTGTGTGAGACATTAAGTAATGATGCATGTGTACAAAAGATCTATTATTAGAGAAATGATAATTCTATTAAAGTCGTATCTAGGGAGGGTAGAGTGTACACAGATCTTACCGCTACCTTAGAGTTAGAGAAATTGTTTTTGATAAACCCTCGGATCCTGGAAAAAAGCAGTCCAAAGAAACAACAGATAGTAACAAAACTGAAACTACAACAAAACAATACGATAATCTATTATGGCATTATTTGAAAATATGGATTTTGTCTCAACTCAATGATACTAACTACTATTGATTTGCAGTATGCCTAACAACCCGACTCTGAAGAAACTTGTTCTCCTCAAAGGTCAACTGATAGATTCAGGGATAACTAGTGCAGACACTCTAAAGGTCTGTACACATCTCTCTTCGTTATCCGTCTTGGAGATTTAATGTGTCATAGCTCAAAAGTGCTTTCCTTTTAGAGCGAAAGAAAAAAGATGTTTAGATTTTTTGTCGTTCTCCTTTACCTATCAAAGATTCTGTTAACATATTGCAGACCACACTGTGGATCTATGTCTTCATGATAGATTCTATTTTCCTCGTAAAAAATTCATTTGTTGTTTTATCTTCACTCCAGGGTGTTGTTTCCTTGATATTCGACAATGCTGTACTGGAACCAACTTTTTGCCCGATGTATGCCCAGCTGTGTTGTGATCTTAATGAAATGCTGCCTTCATTAAATCTTTCTAATGAACCTGGTGGTGAATCGACTACGTTCAAATGTGTTCTATGGAATAACTGTCAGGAGGTACTTACAAACTTGGAGAAGAAATGAGGCGAATGATAGCACCTGAGCTGCTGAGCAGGATTCAGAACGTATGGACAAGGAGAAGTTTATCAAATCGCGTACTCTTGGCAATATACGGCTTATTGGAGAGCTTTTTAAGTTAAATATGGTCCCCAAATGGATTATTCATTATATAGTTCTTGTTGATGAGAGACAAGATTCAAGGAACATCAACAATCTTTACTTTGGCTCTTTGAAGAGACTCTCAACAAATCCTCAGTTACCTCAACGTCTAAGGCTTATGGTTTGTGATCTGCTGGATTTACGCGGCAATAATTGGATCCCTAAGCCAATTTTGATCCTCTGAAAATTGTTACAAGCTTGACGAGCTAAACCAAACTAATCATTGTGCTAACACATCCATTATTTATCAGCGAACCCTCAATTAGCTCCACGTCTAAGGTGTATGGTTCATGATGTACTGGTTTTATGTGCCAATAACTGGTTCCCTAAGCCTATTTTAGTTCTTTGATCCTCTGAAGATGTTAGACCTTTCTTTCTCATGAAGGTGTAGTAGGGACCTAGCTTTCATCTGTCTGCTAAAATGTAATGTTTTACCTTTTGTCATTGAGAATCAGTTTGGTATAGTGGGAATGAGTTTGAGGACTTAATTACACGTCACATAATTAGATTGGCACTCGTGATATTGTCTTGAGAATTTTCATTGTTTATAATAGTGTATTGGAAGCTTTCAAGAATCACTTGACGGTTCTTATTGAGTGAAACAAGAAATAATTTATTTGCCAAAATTCCTTTTGAAATATGACCAAACAAAAGGTATAAAGCAAAAGCATTTAATTTGAAATATGACACTAGATTTTGCAAAAATGGTGCATTAAATTATTCCATTGTCTATCTAAAATCTCCTTTTTTCTATAAGATTGTTTGGAATCAATTCCTTCCTTTTCATGACCTTATCTTATTCACAAAACAATCTTTATTCTTAGAATTAAATTAAAAAAATTTATTAACTTCGTTGATAAAACACACACGTACCATTATGTGACATTATTTTATTTATTTGGAAACAATTTAATTTTAAACTTTTTATTTTATACTTAACGAGATGATCTTAAAATTATACCGTACAAATATCATAACATGTTTATATATTTCAAGTTTTTTTTTCTTCTTAATTTTTTATATTTAGTCAAACAGATTTATATATACTGAAATATAATAATTCCTTTAATTATCTAGTAATTTTTTTAAAAAAAAAAATCTTAATCCAGCAATCTTTATGACTATGCCAATTTGATTTGTAAAATGAGAATTAGATTCTACAAGAAAGGTTCCATTTATTATGCTTTTAGTTCCACCACACATGTGTATTATGGCTTAGGTTTTTTTTTTTTTTTTGGTATTTTTATTCCTTTTCACTACTTCTCATTTTCAAATTAAAACTGCCCCTAAATTTTAATTCAAAGTCCAATTGGTTCCAACAACATGTAATCCAGTGACGTTGGAGAGGATAGAGTGTGTGCGAAAAAATTTCCTATTTTGTGAAGACTTGGAGATAAAGAGGTTATTTTGAAAAGATCACCAGCTCAAATAATGTATATCAAAGCAATTTTAAAAAAGAAATAACTTACAAGAGTATGTCAAGCAGGCATACCAAATAATGGAGAAATCAGTACCTAGGATATGAAAAAAGAACAATAACAACAACAAAATATCGTGATAACAAAAGCAAAGAAACAATAGACAATAACAGAAATCGAAGGACAAGGAACTACGAATATGACACATTAATTCTATATCGCGTAAAGCAAGACATTGTGTTTTCCAAACTAGCACATTGGCAGCACTTAAACTTTTTTTTTCTTGATTTTCCACTCATTTGATACTCACATTAGAGTTCGATTAAACTTGATTCCATATGCCGAGAAGGGTCCCCTAATAAAGGGTTTGCATACCCAAGGCTCGTATTCAAGACTTCTGATTAAAGATGATGAAACATTTACCTCTACCACAACTTTGGTTCGTTAGATATATTCTTTGCCAATCTTTAAAGATTCTTTGCACAATTGAATACAAATTATTATAAATAGCCCTAAAACACTTCCCTAACTCTTAGGTAAAACAAATTTTACAACAATATAAACACCATGAAAATTCTTGTATTAGTTTCGTGGCTTTGCCTCATTATATTCTTGAAAACTTTGCCATACTCATCTTGCACCTTCATCCCAAAATCCACAAATAATGAACTCATCTTGCAAAATGAAAACAAGGAAAAGAGTAAGTAATTTTGGTCTCCAATTTTCATGTATCTAAGATCAAATGATACGTAACATAGCTACTATGTAACAAGTTCAATTATACGTATTGTCAGTGTATATAACTTAAATCTTTTATTTCAAATTGTTTGCAGTTGCAAATGATACATTAATGCTTGACTCAACAAGTACAAAAAGCAACAAGGATGAACATAAAGATGTGCATAAAATTGTTCATCAAAGAAGAGGAGCTTATGGTGGACCAGATCTTCTTAGAAAGGGACCTAAAAAAAATGGAGCAAATAATTACAAATTTGAAAGGCCAATTTTAATGTCTTCTTTGTTGTTGTTTCTTCTAGTTGCATTCACTCTCTAGGTTTTGGAATTAACAATGTGTGATTAGTCGAGAGTCAATCAAAACTAGTTTCTCTATTTCATAAGACAGGAGTAACGGTGTGTATACAGAGTCCTTCTACGACCTCACTTGTGTAATTTCATAGAGTATGTTGTTGTTGAAACACGATTAGCTTCTTTCTTGTGCCCCTTTTAAGTTTTTATATACTCATTTTATTTTATTTGTTTATTGAGCATATGACCTTTTTCTCCCCTAAAAATGGTATTTGAAAGTTGAACCACATATTTCGAATGTTATTTCTTATTGCTATATAATGTATTATTTTGTATCATAATGTATTTGTATTGTTATTATAACAATATATAGATTGAATTATTTATCAACACTTAATAATGACTTCCCGTACAATAACTGATGAGTTTACTAAATAAAATCTTAATTAAATATTTATTGAATTTATCAAGAGTATGAAGGCTATAACATAATAGTAGGCTTGTATAAGATAGGCTTGTCTTAAATTCATTGTAGAAATAGGGGTAGCTCCAATTATATAAATAGGGGTAGCTCCATTATAACATTTGGTTATAATTTTGTGAGCAAAGTAATAAAAGAAATTAAATGGCTACCTCATTTTTTACATATGTTCTTTTCTCCATCCTCTTCACATCTACACTTGTGATGGGAGATTTAGTCACAAATGTTTGCATCAAGACGCCCGTTCCTTCTTTATGTGAGAAACTTTTACGATCAGACCCTCGTTCCAAAACTGCTGATCTTGAAACCCTAGGTACAATCGCGTTCAACATGACTTCGGACCTCATAACATCAACATCAACTATGGTGGAGTTTCTCCATGATAACGCGACGAGCACGGAAATGAGAGAACTATACAATTTTTGCTCGTCCTATTATGGATATGTAGAGATATGTATAGAAAATGCGATCGGGTATTATAAGGACAAAAATTACGGACAAGTAGTCAATTTTATGACTAAATCGATCGATGAAGTGCGTTTATGTGACAAGAGCCTTCGATACAAAGATGAAAATAAGAATCTTAAACAAGCTAGTTTGTCATTGCAACAATATTTTATTGCTATTATTGTTGTAGCCATTCGTCTCTAGACTATGAGCCTATAAAAATTTATGATATATGATCTTGTTACTGTTTCTACTTGTTGTTACTGTTTCTTTTTAATCGTTTTATCGAGAAAAAAATTCTGTGCACTTTATCCTCCCCAGACCTCCTACGTGCGAGATTATACTAATTTTATTATTATTGTTGTGAGGGTTATATATGATATAATCAAATTAATCTAGTATAAGCTTTTTATGTTTATGTTAATTTCTTGTTGCCTGTCATCTTCTCTAGTTCTTAAAAAATTAATGTTTGATTAGATTGGAGGTTGGGCCTAAGATAATATCTTTGACCATCCTTTGATTTTTCCTTATCTGTAGGTTCAGTCAACAATGAATTTATGTTACCTACACTATTAAGGTAAATATTTTTGGCCCAATTACTTAAATAATAGGGAAAATTATGTAAAATGGCAAACAACTAGAGTATATTATGTAATATAGCTAGAGTTTCGATTAATTTTAATCTGTAGCTATAGTTTTGGGAAATTTTGCTTTTTGATTTTCTGATTGTATAAATTCAGAATTTATATAATTTGGTTTTTGATTGTATAAATTCAGAATTTGTATAATTTGGTTTTTGATTGTATAAATTCAGAATTTGTATATTGGCAAGCAAAATATACAAACAAAGTTCTGAAAAATTTCTAAATGCATAAATACAAAATTTGTATATAATTACATTGTTTGTATATTCACAAGTCAAATATACAAACGGGCAAGCGAAATATACAAAAGAAAACTAGGACACTCACAAAATTAAGGTACCTTTTTAAACTTTTGAAACAAATTTTATTTCTCTTCTCTTAAAGAAAACATATATAAAAAATCTCACCTAACCTCACACCCACAAATCAAAATGGTTCTTTTGAATTAATGTTTATTTCTTTGAGTCCAAAAAATCCACCAAGTTCCCCAATAAAAATAAGAATTTACTCACAAATACCATTTGAGTATTAAAAAAATGATGGTAATGTCAGAACTCAGAAATATATCCAAACCTGTTCATTTGAGTTTGACTTCTATAAGCATTCACCAAAAATGGTCCTTTCCTCTTGTGTCTTTTCTTGCTTATTTTATTTTTATGATTGTTTGGTCGTTGATTAGAGTTATGATAGGTATTTGCTTCATCAGAAATTTTGTGACTATGTTCTTTGGGCAATTCATGAGACAAGCTCGGTCAATCCTTTATTCAGTAGTGTAGCCACAACCATAATTGGACACCCTTCGTCGGAAAATTACGTTGAATATATATGTCAAATTCTACATTTAAAGAATATATATTTAAAGTTAGACACCCTTGACAAGAGCAATGCTTTTGGTGCAGTGGTAATTAGTGTCCATTTGAATGAAGTAGTTTCAAGATCGAACCCCCAAATAGCACAATATTTTTTTTTTATTTTGACAGCCGCACACCATTATTCTTGGACACCCATGATAAAATTTCTGACTCCGCCACAGCCTTTATTATTGCTAAGCCGTCTCAAAGGATAGTTATATAGATATTAATAATGTAGGGATGTATAAAATTTATTTTGCTCGGGCTTTTTAGAAACGTTGACAGATGTGTATCGAATCCTCCAAAAATAGTGTATTTTTAGAGGATCTCACATGTGACAATAATTTTGAAAAGTCCAAGCGCATAAAATTATATAAAAAAATTGACTCCTAAGTCATGACTTTAAGTTTTACTACAAGACAAAGTTGAAAGAAGAATTTTAATTCAAAGACCAATTGGTTCCAACTGTTGGGTTATGAAGGGAGATTCGGACGTCATGCGGAAGCTTACAATTTGCAAATCATATAATTGATAACTCAAATAACAAAAAAGCTTATACTAAAAATCAAAATATTATTATATTAAAACTAATATAAAGAAAAACATTGAAACTTTAGAGAGAATAAATCTCTCCATAAACAAGACTCTTAAAACAACTACATTGTGGATTCTATTATTTTTTTGTTAGAAGAAACAAACCTATATTTATAGAGTCCTAAAACCTTTTCTTATTAGAAAAGGACTCTAGCTAATCTAAAACTCTTTTCCTAGAAGGAAAGAATAAACCAAATATGAAAGAATATTATATTTTTCTTTGAGAAAAAGTAAAAACATTTATGGTAATGTTTTGTCTTTTCTTTAAGAAAAATTAATTCTTAAATTATGGTAAGAAAATCAGGGCAAAACCCTAACAAATCTCCCCTTTTGGCTGGATTTTCTTGACAAAGCTTGATTTGTCTTCTTCATTGCATGATAATCTTGTTCTTCACAAAATCTTCATCACTGTTGCTTGCCATGGTTAAAAATAAAGTTTAAAATATATGGGTTAAAAGTGGGTTAAAAATATTTTTAATTTATTCTTAAAAATTACAGCAACAGGAATGTTGAAAATATGGTTGAAACTTCTTTTCCACATGTAGCTTGACAAATAATCTTCATTATCATCAAATTGATTGTAAATTAATTTGAAACCACTTGAACCTTTCTTCAATCTTGTTGAATCATTGGATCATTGAACCATGTGCTCTGATACCACTTGTTGGGTTATGAAGGGAGATGCGGACGTCATGCGGAAGCTTACAATTTGCAAATCATATAGTTAATAACTCAAATAACAAAAAAGCTTATACTAAAAATCAAAATATTATTATATTAAAACTAATATAAAGAAAAACATTGAAACTTTAGAGAGAATAAATCTCCCCATAAACAAGACTCTTAAAACAACTACATTGTGGATTCTATTATTTTTTTGTTAGAAGAAACAAACCTATATTTATAGAGTCCTAAAACATTTTCTTATTAGAAAAGGACTCTAGCTAATCTAAAACTCTTTTCCTAGAAGGAAAGAATAAACCAAATATGAAAGAATATTATATTTTCCTTTGAGAAAAAGTAAAAACATTTATGGTAATGTTTTGTCTTTTCTTTAAGAAAAATTAATTCTTAAATTATGGTAAGAAAATCAGGGCAAAACCCTAACACCAACAACATGTAATCCCACATAAGGATGGGGTGTAAGCATATTTCTTCCTATTTTTGGAGATAAAGAGATGAAATAATATATATCAATGCAATTTAAAAAAAAATTAATTACAAAAGTATCTGAGTATGTAAAGCAGACGTACCAAATAATAGAGAAATCATTATTACCTAGCATATGAAACAAAAGGAACAATAAAACCTACAAAATATTGCAATAACAAAAGTAAAGAAACAATAGACAATAAAAAAATATTGAAGGACAAGAAACTACAAATACGACACATTAAGTCTATACCGTTAGTAGGAGAATGAGGACCGTCAGATCAAGAGCATGAAGGCTATAACATAAAAGTAGGTTTGTATAAGGCTATTATATTTATTGACTCTTGTAATATTTGAACAGACATTTCAACAACCACAAAACACAAACACACCTCAATGGATTGTAATGTATAAATCTTCCCTATTTCACGAGGCACATTCTCTATGGAGTAACTATGTTCTAGAAAAGTATTATACATCGCAATTTTTTCTATATCAATATGATAAAATAATACATGTTAAAATATTAATCAAAATTCATATTGTTTGACTCTAAAAAAATAGAAATTATGACAACTAAAATAAAGCAGAGGGAATATTTATAGTCTTTTAAAATATCTTTTTGAAAATTTGAGACAACTTCAATAGTGACTTTATGTTTTTTCTCTTAAAGAAAACATTAATTAAAAACCACACACCCACAAATCAAAATGGTTCTTATGATTTAATATTTATTTCTTTGAGTCCAACAAATCCATCAAGTTGCCCAATAAAAATAATAATTTACTCACAAGTACCATTTGAGTATTAAAAAAAAAAGTTGGTAATGTCAGAAATATATCTTCAAACCTGTTCATTTGAGTTTTACTTTTTATAAACATTCACCAAAATTGGTCCTTTACTCTTGTGTCCTGTCTTGTTTATTTTAATTTTACAAGAGTTATGGTAGGTATTTGCTTGATCAGAAAATTTACAACTATTATTCTTTAGGTGCAATTCATGAGACAAGCTCGGTCAATCCTTTATCATTGCGAAGACCTTCGTTATGTAAGTTCCAAGCCAAACAATCTAAGCCGCCCCAAAGGATAGTTATATAGATATTAATAATGTAGGGATGTATAAAATTTATATTGTTCGGACTCTTTAGAAACGTTAATGGGTGTGTGTCGGATCTTCAAAGTAGTGGACAATGAGAGTCCAACTTTTACTAAAAGACAAAGTTGAAAGAGGAATTTTGTTTTTTTTTTTTTTCCTATTCTCCATTATCCTCTGCTTCATTTACTCACACTTGAGAAAAGGGTAAGATCTTTCTATTGTTCTTGCACTTGGGATTCATTTGATTCTTATTCTTTTCATAATAATATTGGTATATGTTGTCAAAGATTGATTCTTTTTTATCTATTTATTGTTCTTGCACTTTGGACTAATTTGATGTGTGTATGGTACTTGTACATAGTCAAAGAAGACAAAATTCCCTTATTTAATGTTCCCAAAAACCAAATTTGAAGAGTAGGGCGGAGTCAGAATTTGAATCTTATGGGTTCGGGATTCTAGTTTTTTTTTTTAAAGTTACTAGGTTCAATTTAAGACTGATTTCAAGATTTAGATCAAAGTTACCGAGTTGGGCCGAACTGTAACCTCTATTGTAGTTCTGCCCCTAGTTGAATGGCCTTTGCTGCTGTGACTGTTTGTTTAGAGACCCTTGATCAGATATTTAGTCCTAACCCTTATCTGAATCTTGATAAAGATGAACACTGTAAGTTTCTTTCAGAAAAACTTAGTGTTTTCCAGAGATTTCTTGTGGATTCTACAAATAAGTGCAATGATCTTGAAATGGTGGAAGATTTGGAGAGACGGATGCGAGATGTGTCGTATAGAGCACAAGATTATGTTGAGGAATTAGTTTTCTTTAGCTGGAAAGGTTTGGACCTATTAGAGTGTTATGATAGGGTGTATAGCACCAAGGAATGTTTGTCCCAAATCGTAGACGAAATCGATTTGATTGAATTGGAAGTGATGAAGATGTATGAGCAAATGTCTTGTTACAAAAAAACTAATGAATCTGAGTGCTATTTGCTTGATCATACAGCAAAAAAAAGCCCAGTAGTACAAGACATTGTGGTTGGCCTAGACGACGATGTGTTGGAAATAAAAACCCGGCTTTGCTCTTTCTCGTCTAAGTTGGAGGTTGTCTCTCTTGTTGGTATGGGTGGTATTGGCAAAAGCACCCTTGCTAGAATGGTTTATGATGATCCCCTCATCAAATATCACTTTAATATTTGTGCTTGGGTCACAGTGAAAGATCGTCAAGTGAAAGGATTGTTGATTGGGCTACTTGATGATATTGTTGAGTTTACAGATGAGATTCATGAGAAACATAGTGAGCAATTGGCAGAAATGTTGTATAAAAGGTTAAGGTTTAATCGGTATCTCATCATCTTGGATGATGTGTGGACTACAGAGAATTGGGATAGCATAAAAAGGTGTTTCTCAGATGACAGGAATGGAAGCCGAATATTACTAACTACCCGACTTATGAATGTAGCATTACATGCTAAATCCAATAGCCCTCCATACTGCTTAAGATTCTTGGATTCGGAGGCAAGCTGGGAACTTCTACGTCATAAGGTGTTCGGAAGTAAACTTGACCATCTGGAATTAGAGGATATTGGGAAGAAGATTGCAGAACAATGCCAAGGACTACCTCTAACGATTCTCGTTATTGCTGGCCAGCTATCTAAGATACAAAGGACTAGGATATGTTGGAACACTTTTGCAAAAACTGTTGGTTCAATTGTTACCGATGAGCACGAGAAATGCTTAGATATACTTGCTTTGAGTTACAGAAACTTGCCACATCACTTGAAAGCTTGCTTCATTTATATGTGTGGATTTCAAGTACAGACCGAGATTCGTGTCCAGTTATTGGTAAGGTTATGGATTGCTGAGGGTTTTTTGACTAACAGAAAGGTAAAGAACTTGGAAAAGTATGCAGAAGAATGTTTGGAAGATCTTGTGAACCGTAGTCTCGTTATTGTCAAAGAGAGGAAATCCAATGGTCGAATCAAAAGTTGTGCTGTCCATGATCTTCTGCAAGACCTAGGCTTGAGAGAGGCTCAAAAGGAGAATTTCTGTTGTTTCCCTGAACGCTTTGCCGTAGATGATACTTTGCACTGTGGTCGTCGTCTCAATTACCTTAATGCTGACTCTATTGAAGTTCCTTGGAAGCCATTGCTTCCCCTCTCCCGAACTCTATTCCTTTCCAATCACTCGATAGCTCTGAAGGGTTTTACTTCACAGTTTTATGGTCCTTTACTATATAAACTGTTGAAAGTATTGCACATACTAAATATTACCTTTGATTGTTTTCCACCTCAAGTTTTGCAGCTGGTTCATTTAAGGTATCTTGCGCTAGCAGTTTATGAACCCAAATGCCCTGAATTGATTTCAAGGCTGTGGAACTTGCAGACCTTCATTTTGAATACAAGTCAAAGTGTGAATCTGCCTACTGTATGGGAAATGGAGCACTTAAGGCATGTCTGTTTGGGTAAAGGATGTTTTTTACCTAATCCCGCGTCTGGCTTCAATGGGATTTATAAGGTTTTAATGAATCTCCAAACAATAAGCTTTATGGATATTGCAAGTTGTACAAGAGAAGTCGTCGTTAATGTTCCCAATCTCAAGAAATTGGCAATACATGGACGTGGAGAATGTAGTAGCAGTCAGCCATCATCATCCTATTACCTCAGTAATCTTCCCTACTTGAAGCTGCTCGAAAAGTTGAAGCTTTGTGACCACAAGTTGTCAAGCATGGATTTTTTCCCGTCAAGTCTCAAGAAGTTGGTTCTGCAGAGGTGTTCCCTCTCACGTGGATTTACGACCACTCTTTCTATCTTACCCAATCTTGAGATTCTTAAACTGATGTGTGTAGAATTTGAGCAACGCACTTGGAGTCTGACTGAAGAAGTGTTCAGTAACTTGAAGTACCTAAAACTGGATTCTCTCGAGCTTGTGGTATGGGATGCTAGCTCCGTAAACTTTCCAAACCTCGAACATCTAGTACTAGAACATTGTTACTCTATCGAGAATATGCCTCATGAAATAGAGAACATTTATACATTACAATGCATTGAGGTGTGTTCGTGTTGTGTGATTGTTGAAATGTTTGTTCAAAGAGTACAAGAGGAACAGAAGAATATGGGGAATGACAGCCTCAATGTTTCTATCCAGGAGATTGGCAACCTCAATCTTTCTATCCAGGAGATGGGCAACCTCAATCTTTCTGTCGAACAATGTGTATTGGAGTGGAAGAGAGTTCAACAAACTAAAAAACTTGCGAGAAGAAAGCGGTATTTTGATAGTTAAAATGCAGGGAGTATCCGAGGTTTTGGGAGCTGGGAGCTGGGAGCTGGCATGATGAGTTTTACAGAGAAACTACGGCTACAGAGGATGAAAAGTAGAAGAAGATTTAGGTAGAAGCAATTGTAGTGTGAAATCTGAATCAATTCTATTAACTAACTAATTCTGTTACTTGACAAACTTTCCCCCTAATTGTATCCTTCAGCTAATTGACTAACAAGGCCAACTAATCAGCTTACTAATTATGCTTACTGTTGTCAAAGATTGATTCTTTTTTATCTATATATTGTTCTTGCACTTGACTAATTTGATGTATATATGTTACTTGTACATAGTCAAAGAAGACAGAATTCCCTTATTTAATGTTCCCTAAAACAATACTTGAAGAGTAGGCGGAGTCAGAATTTGAATCTTATGGGTTCGGGATTCTAGTTTTTTTAAGTTACTAGGTTCAATTTAAGACGAATACAAGATTTGGATCAAAGTTACTGAGTTGGGCCGAACCATAACCTGCCCCTAGTTGAATGGCCTTTGCTGCTGTGACTGTTTGTTTAGAGACCCTTGATCAGAAATTTAGTCCTAACCCTTGTCTGAATCTTGATAAAGATGAACAATGTAAGTTTCTTTCGAAAAAACTTAGTGTTTTTACAAGGATTTCTTGTGGATTCTACAAATAAGTGCAATGATCTTGAAATGGTGGAAGATTTGGAGAGACGGATTCGAGATGTGTCGTATAGAGCACAAGATTATGTTGAGGAATTGGTTTTCTTTAGTTGGAAAGGTTTGGACCTATTAGAGTGTTATGATAGGGTGTATAGAACCAAGGAATGTTCAAAGATAAATTATCCGAATGACAAATTTGTGCGGGTCTAAGCTCAAAAAACAAAGCATCGACCAATAAAAACGTTCCACTCGAACTCTAAAGTATCACACTCGATGGGTGTTGATCAAGTGACAATATCATTAGTGGTGCCAACCAATATTTCGTCAATATACCTTATTGACACCCAAATTAGTTGGGCCTATTAAACCTCATCTTTTGATTTGTGATGGGCCTATGAACCTCATCTTTTTAAATGGGCTCAAAAACCTTGCCACCCTACCTGAGTGACAGGTTGGATTGGACCTACGGAAGACAATGAAGCGAGACGGAATTAAGCTTCTGCAAATGTTGGGCTTATTTAGATGATTGCGGGACAGATCCACACACATAAAAATATAAAAATATTTTAATTGGCAATATTAGTTGGGTAAATTTTAGGAATCACATAGTTTTAATATGAAATTACAATCTATCCATCTTTAGTTGTAATTACATTAATCCCTTAAAAAGTAACACATATCGGATACATAATATATAGCTCAGATATATTAAAGAGTATTTCGGATACATTATATCATATACCGGATACATTAAAAACTAGCTCGGATACATTATAAAATAAACTGGACAAATAATACTGGCTCGGATACATTAAAGAAATAAGGAATTTTAGAGATTTTTAAAAATAGAAGGGGATATTAAAAATAAGGGAAATATAAGACATGTATTTAATAATTTTTCCATTCGCACAGAGCATACATACTTAGCATGTGCTTATCAACTAACAGATTCACACAAAACATATAAAAATGTATAAATATTATGTAGATCCAAACAAAGAGTAGCTAAAAACCTAAAATATAACAAAAAAGATCATTGTAGTAATTTTTTAAATCTAAATTCCAAGTAATGCTAAGTGATTTTGAATTGTTGATAAACTTTTTATTCCCAATTTGATATCTAATTATATTGACATGATTCTGTATATGATGATATATATGTTTATATATAAGTATGTTAGATATAAATTTATATGATAAGTATCAATACAATAACAACATATTCAGTAATCTAATATATCCCACGAATGAGAGAGAGGGAGGTGTGTACGTAGTTTTAGAGAAATAGTTTTTGATAGATCTTCGACTTAAATTAAGCATATCAGAAAATCAAATATGTGAAATGAATATAATAAAAAATGATCATGTTTACAACAAAAAAGATGATAATTAGTATAAACACAGGTGGAGCCACAGTGGCAAAGGGGTTCATCTGATCCAAACCCCTTTGATCGAAAAAATATATTGTATATGTAAGGTCTAATCTAATATTTATATGTATATATTGCATATTGGACTATCTCGACACAACTCGAAAATTTATCTCAAACCTCGTTAAAATCTTCTCATTTCCCAATATCATGTTCAAGATTATCTTGTGACTTCTTTTTCATCTTAATTAGGTTCAAGTCACTAGATTCAAGATAATATATATACTATAAAAATGATAATTATTAAACTATATAATTTTAAAAATTCATCTCTTAAAAAATAATAAGGGCTGGAATTGTCGTCAAATCTTGGCTGCCAACTCATGATGATCACTAGTTAATTGTTTTTTAAAAGAAAAGATATAAAGTGACACCTAAAGTTGTCCCGAATTTTCAAAAAGATACCTAAAATATGCAAACGTCCTATTACCTCCCTAAACATCCTGAATTGATATTATTACATCATTTTTTGTCCACCTGACATGGAGAATGTATGCACTCTCTTAAAGAGCGTGAACACTTGGAAGAGGAAGAAGCAGATAGAACAAAGGCCTTCTCTTTCCATCCCACTAAAAAAACGAATATAATTTTATTTTTACAAGTATTTTGCTATAAAATATATTTTCTTATTTTTTTATTATTTTAACTTTTTCTCCTTATTATTTTTTTCTTTTTCTTTCTTCCTTCTTCTTCAAAAATTTATTGTCATCTTTATTGTAGCTTCTCACTTTCAATGTTACTTTTTACCACAATTCCACCTTCCTTTTTTATTACTATTAGTTTAACTCTCTTCAATTTTAAAATTATATCTAAATATTTTATTACATTTCGAATAATTTGATAAACTCATTAGATTTCAAGATGATTAGTAGGTATTATTTAGTTTTTGTATCCAAATTTCAATTAAACTTTTTCAATTTTCAGAGAATTCTGATTCTTTGAAAATTATCATTTCTAGTTTTAAAGTTATATGAAAATGAGATAAATTACTTGATGATACCTTCAAAATTTTGATTTTTCTTAGAAAAATAATTAGTTTTGTTATCAATAACACAAATTCTAAAATAATATAATTTTGTAAAGAAAGGAATTTGATCGAAGAAGAAGAAAAAAAAAGAAAGAAAATGGAGGGGCGGCTCAACTTGACGTGGGGGTGGGGTGAGGTGAGGGTGGGGGGTGAAGAAGAAGAAAGAAAGAAAGAAAATGGAGGGAGCGGTAACTTGAAAATAGGGGTGGAAGATGAAGTAAAATTTAAAATGAAATTAAAATTAAAATAAATCAAAAAGTAAGAGAGAGAAATAAAGAAAAACTTAAAATTAAAAAAAATATATTTTAAATTAAATTAACACATGTCACACAATGATTGGTGTGTGCTAACACTTGTCATTAAAAATCTAGAATTGATTGAAAAATAATGTAATAATATATTATTGAAATTGTTTAGGGGGTAATAGAACACCCGCATAGTTAAAGTGTCTTTTTGAAAATTCGAGACACTTTTAAATGTCATTTTATGTCTTCTCTTTTTTTTTTTTTTTTAATAACTAAGCACATGATGATGCTTAATTAAAGAGATCCACAGTCTACTTGATCATTATGATTAATTAATTTAAAAGGCTTAGTCAATTTTAATTAATTTCTGTGTTGGAATGATAATTTTGTACACTAACTAAGCAAATTAATATGCTTAATTAAAGAGTATTGTACTTGACTTGATTATTATAATCAAATCAAATCAAATAATCAATGATGAAAATTAAGATTGTAAACAGTAATTGTCAAACAATATCTTGCATGGGCAGAGTGTTAGTAATATAGTTTAATAAACATAAAAGATTCTGTCAGAGTAACATAATACATAAAAGTTTAAATTGTTAAACAACGCAAAATAAATTATAGTCATAATACATAAACAAATATTCAAATGTGATTTCAACAGCAAAGTAAAACAGTCAACTTTGAATATACACATTTATACACTTCGACTTATTTAAGTTGTGTTAGTTGAACTCTAATTTGTAAAGTAATCATTTAGATATCTTTAAAATTTATATAGCTTGTCATGAGATACAATAAATACGAATTTGAAGTAATTTATTAACAACTAAGACTAAATTGAAATGTCTAGTTAAGTTTAAGTGTCATCAATTTATATACTATGCCTTAATTATAGTCTTAATATGTCTCCTCGCATGTGACTAAATTATTTCTAATAGTATGATCCGTATGTATGATTTAATCTCAAAACTTTGTTAGACTATGATATCACATTAAAGTGTGTGATCATGTCATCAATTTTAAAAATTTATATTATGAAAGAAAATAAATTTTTATTTACTTAATTATATTAAAGAAAACAAAATGTTGAACCACAACTCGTTTTGTGATTTTATCAAAAAGAATGAACCACATAATATCTATATGTAGAAAGAAAAAAATATTATCAGTGCAATAATACCAAACAGTTTGAAATGTCCCACATATGCAATTTAAACATTTTTTATTTTTTTTTTATTAAGCTTGCTGCCAAAGTGTTCTTTTAGAAAAAAATGAAAATCATGTAGGATTTGTCCCACATAGTTAGAGGGAATATACTTTCACATCAACATATCCGCTTAATCATGTCACGCACCGAGTCTATACCTTGAGCGGGATTGACACTCGAGAATCATTGTTAGCCCCAATCAAACCTTTGGTCTGGCTTACTTACTCAGCGAAAGACTTAACTCATGAAGAAAAATACTTTTAAAGTAAACTGAACTGCTCAAAATATAACTTAGAATGTATTATAATAACATTCACTGCCAAAGTGGCAACTCAAATCTCAACTTAACTGAAAAGGCAAAGTAAAGACTCATGAACTAACATCACTAACTCTGTCTATAAAGCCATCAAACTTTGAGGGATGTCGGAACAAGACCCATGATCATCCTAACAACTAAAATAAGCAAGCAATAAAACAAAACATAACCAAAGGGATCCTTCGAAAAGCAATGAGGCTCACCAACTGACTCTGAGTGCTCAACTTGATCAACGATGCACTGGATGTTGATCCTGGTTACCTGTGTCTGCATGATAATAAGATGTAGGCCAAATGACATCAATACATTGAATGTACGAGTATGCGAGAGGAAATCTAAAATAAGACATACGCTTGAAAGGAATAGAAGAACTTACCTGGCTCAACTCAATTCAACTGATTTCAATATAGAGTAATGTAATTAAATGCAGTATAAAGAAAGGCTTTAAAAAATGATTTTCAACTCTTTGTATTTAGAAATACAATAATAATTATGTATATATACAAAGATACAATATGAACTCTGTTTGTAAACGAAAATACAAATATTTTTTATGTATATAAAAATACAAAATATTGTTGTGGGAGTTTCTTTAACTGACAGCCATCACTTAAGAGCTACGTGATGATACAATGTTTTTCCTCACGCTATCAGGGTTGTCCTATACCTTTTCGGGGGTATAGAACCTGAACTACTAAGTAGATCTACTAGTCTATGCTAAAAAACACTAAAGGAATCATCTAAAAAGTATATCCTTTTCTACCCATGATGGCTACATGATCTATGGCGGCTCGGAGTTTTCTGAACTCTCCCCCATATCGGTGCTCAATACTACTCTCAAAATATATTAGTTTTTTATGTTTAAAAACATAACTTCTTTCTATGGTTTGAGATAATTGCTTAAAACTTAGCTCAAAGGCTATCTTGGAAATCTCAGTTTCCCTTCTTGCTTAATTATGAAAGCATTTACTCTTTTCTAAAAACTAGCTCAAAGGCTCTTTGGAAAACAAAGTTTCCTTTCTTGCTCAAGTGTGAAAACATTTACTCTTTAACTGAAAACTAGTCTTTTGGAAATCAAAATTTCCTTACTTATTTAAATGTGAAAACATTTTGAACTCTTTAGAAATACATAGTCCCCATATACTTTTGAAAAAATGAACTTCAACTTTACTCTGTACTGAACTCAAAACTCAAGTTTTAAAACAAAGTTAAATCATTTGTAAAAGACTTTTGGAAAACATTAAGAATTTTTCTTAACTTGACTCTTGACTTTTCTTGATTTGACTCTTAACTTCTATTGACTTGATTCTTAACTTCCTTGAATTGAATTATGGATTTCAAGAAATGTGATTGGTGATAGGAAAGATCTCATGATATTTAGGAATGATTTTAGATAGTTAATCATGAGAAAATATCAAGAAATCACTATCTGGATACTAGTCCGCGATGCGGAGGTATATTTAAATTTTGGTCGCGAAAATACTTTCTGAGGCAAAATGGTACGTGACCGCTCTACGACACGAGGATACTTTTTGTGAAAAATTAGGACAGGTCCGCAATGCGGCCCCACTACCCAGATTCGCTCGACTTTTCCTTCTTTAATTTTCCAGTCCCAATTCACCTAAACTTGACTATTCTTCTCAACTTTTCTTTAGATTCAGATACCCAGCATACGTACCCATGAACCTAACTCAAAACAACTCTAAACTAGACGTAAAGATCTTAGAAACTTCTCAATTCAGCTCAATTCAAGAACGAAAAACAAATTCAAGAACACCATTCAAGATTCATCAACCTTCAACTTTCTAGATTTAACTTCGATGAAATAAACATGCTTGGCGCATGGGTGAACGAACCCAACACTATGAAAGACTCACATACCTTGTAAGGATCACCCCCGATGAAATCCACAAGCTAAACACGACGATCTTGACGAATCTTGCTTCTCTTCTCCTTTCTCCTCTTCTTTTCTCTTTTCTCCAAGCCCTAGTGTATTTTGATAAAAGCGTAAACTGATCTAATTATGATTAGACCCTAACTTAATTAGCAAAAACGAAATAAAATAATTGGGCAAGGAAAAGATCAAACTGCCCTTTCAAAATCCGAATTGAACTTTCCTTTTTCCAACAGCCCAATTTCCAAAGGGCATAACTCATTCATACGAACTCAGAATCTCGCAAACTCAGCGGTGTTGAAAAGATCATTCCAAGAGATTTCCTACCATATCTGGAAGTACACCTAACTCATCCTGAGCTAGGAGTTATGACTCTTTGAAGTTGACCCAAAACTCACTTTTACTAATTTAACAAAATTTTCAGATTTTCATTCTTTCCAAAAATGACTATTTTCAGTTTTTAGTTTCTTCCTAGTTATTTCAAATTGCGAGATGTTACAAATCAAATATCTCAGGTTCATATTTTTAAATAAAAGAACTTCTATAATAAAATTGTATCACCTAACATGTGAATTTTCGATAGAATTATTTTAAGGAAGTCGTTGAAAGTTGTTATGACGATTAAAAAACATCGTATTGAATTATTGATGGACCTCAAGACGATTAACAAACATCGTTTCGATAATTTTTTATATTATTGATGGACCTCTCTTGAAAAATCATATATTTTTAGTACTTATGAAAAAAGTCACTTTGAAATGAAACATCTGGTAGAAATCTTTCATCTAACCTGTGAATTTTCGTTAGAATTTTAAAATCGTTGAAAGTTTCTATGATGGTTGACGTCGTGTAGGAAATTTCATATTATTGATGGACCTCTCTTGAAAACTTACTTTGTATAGTATTCTTTTCCAATCTATATATTTTTACAATTTGTAATGAATTTATTGACCGGTTATCGAATATAACTTCTCTACTTAAAAATAAAAATAAAAATAAAATTTGTAGATTTTATTTTTTCAAATTTTATTTGTAAGATTATACTTAATATATTATTATATACATTATACACGTATTACCCATATAGAAGATTCCCTTTTGAGGGTAAAATATATATAATTACTTAGAAGATACCTTCATATTTATTTTTTAATTTAAAGAAATTTTGAGAGTGACAGCTGCCTTAAAATTATTAAATATTTCTTGTTCCTATTTCATGAAAAAGAAATTACCGACAAATTTGGAGTCAATTGTGCTGCAGAAAAATGTACTAATAAATTATGAACGGTCAAAATGTATATTTTGTGTCGTTATTATGAGTAGGTTTGAGCGTCAAATCGAGCTCAATCGAATTTATTACATTACGAAATTGAGCAATAATGTAGCCATATACATTAATAAGGATTTTTGGTACGTATATATTAATTTTTAAACATTTTTAACGAAAACTTTTGACTTCGCTTTTAAAATTGAATATCAATCGAGGTTTATCAAATCGGCATCGACTCTTAATATTTACTTACCATCATTTAAATTAGTGATTATATTTAAATATGCTTGAATTATTGACATTAAATTAATATACCTTAATTTATGCCGGGATCATGGGTTGTTAGTTTCTTGTTAGGTGCTTTTAAATTATTTGTTTGACTAGAAAATTAAAGCAAAGAAGGGAATTAACAACTTATTATGTTGTTTAATTAAAATCGGGGATTGGATTAGTGAAATTAAGCCGCCACATTGCATCACAAATAAGTAATATTATATTCTTATGAAAATTTATCAGATTGTGGTGAGATGATTAATTACTCGTATATTAGAGGTTTCAAGTTTGAATATTTGAGAATAAAAAAAAGATTATGTTGAAAGCATCTCCCTCAAAAAGTAGATTTCACAACGTGCGAATCTTAATTTATTAGTCAACAATTATTTTTTATCGATCAATAAATGTGTAACTAATTACAAACAGAGGAATCATCACGTACTTTTTGGTCTTTAGGTTAAAAAGTGTTTGAATCTCAAGTTGAGTTGTTTTGTTTTTTTCATAATTTATATTTTTTCAAAAAGGAGATTTCTAGGATTTGACAATACATTGTACATGTGAATCGAAAATTTGAATATTATGAATTCAATCGACAATACATTATGCGCAAATCAAGAATTTGAATATTATGAATTTAAATTTGAAATTCTATCACTATACATTCAGTTTATTACATTAGAATTTCAGATTTTTACTTTTTTAAAATAATATTTTTTAGAAGATTTAAACGAAAATCGCATCACTAGAAAATTGCTAAATTTTTATGAACATCTCATTTCGGATAGCGAAACTAAGATTTTAACAAAAATCACTCTAGAAAATTGTTAATTTCTTATGGACGCCTCTTCAATATTAAAAGCTTTGATAAGAAATTTTCAACATATAATATCGAAAATATTAGCTACTAGCCAAATTTTATTGAGTTATTATAAGTTGAAATAAATTGGAATCAACCATGTGAATAGATGTCAAGTTGGAATTTTTGTTCTTTTCTGGAAAGTTGTTTTTAGTATGGCCACAATGACACGGTATCCAACTATTATCAAAGATTCATGATCTCATATATATATATATATATATATATATATATATATATAGACTGCAGTCATGGAAGTAAAAAATTGTTCATAGCCGGAAAGAAGAATTGTTGCGGTGGTGATAGGAACTATTCCGTAAGGAAAAAAGAGAGAAAGGTATATATATTTAAACTTTATATTTCATACTTATTATCTTCAAATTATATTGCATTTAAACATATATGTTAACTTTGAAGGATATACTTAGTACCTACATGGAATTAAAATCATGAATGTTAAAATCATTAATGAGAAAACAATTTATGTTTAAAATATGAAACATATTCAACATCACTTGCATCAAGTTAGAAAAAGAGCTTGGAAACATAAAGTAGCTATATACAATCTAGATAAATGTATACATGATTTAGAAAAAGCTTACAAGTATGAATTCAATATCTATGATAGTAGTCATCTATGAGATAAAAATGATCAAAATACAAGAATATTTTGAATATAAAACTGCAACTAGGATATTAAAAACAAAATATCCTATATACACCATAAGTACATAATTCCGCACACCATGTATTTATTACATAAAAACATGTTTAAATACATCACAGCCCCCCTATTGGTGTGTGTGTGTGTATATATATATATATATTAACACCATATATGAGAGAACGTGAATTTAAACTAATCGTATCAATAATTTTAACTCATCGAAGTATCGAACCCAAATGAATTGGGATGATAACTTCAAATATGAATGCTTATACGAAAACTATTTTTTAAATAATCAAATAAGTTCTAAAAATTATACCCAAATAATATTTTTTTTCATAACTCCACTTTCATTCCTCTAAATATGTTCGCTATTAAAAGTGAGTTAATTATAATATAAATTTTTTCTGAAGAATTTCTACTTGAAAATCTCAAGTTTTTGATGGACAAAATTTACTAAAATTGATTGATTGTAGCTATAGTTCATCCATAATTTCTAAATAATAATTCAATATTATATATGTTCTCAATAAATAATCGATATTTTGTTTATGTGTTGCTTTCTTAATCTACAAATAAAAAAGTACCTTGCTTTCGAAGTTACAAGATCATTTTATTGAGCTTCGTTAAATGAAAATAAAATTATTGATATGTCAAAGGCATCGTACATATTTTAATCAAAATTAGATTCCATTTATTTATGCATGACCCATTACGAAAAGGGCATAAAATTTGCCTTCAAAGCATGTGATATATATTTTTTTAATGCAATGTTTGATATTTATATTATAGGTCAGATTGATTTGTGTTTATATCGTGCATAATTCATCTAATTTTTAAAGGTGATGGCGGTCTATTACCATATAAAGAGTACAAATTTACTTCTCACATTTTTTGATATAGAATCATGATGATGAAAAATTTAGTATGAACATTAAATTTTTAAGAACGACTATTTGTGATATGTTAAACAAATTGTATATCAGTATGTAATTAAGAATGTGTTTTAAAGTTGTGCGAACATTAATTTAGAGCAAATAATATTACTAGTGGATTGAAATGTTTCTACCTTAGATATAAATGTATAGTTACAAGTTATTTTTTAATTTTTTTAAATTCCTAAAGTGACTCTTATTTTAGAATTTTTTTTTTTTAGATAAAGTGACACTTAATTTTTAAAAAAATAAATAAATGAAGAAAATAATATATAATGATCTAATTAGAATTCAAAGAATGTGGTAAAGCCTTATAAATTAAATGCTATAATTAAAGAAACAGTGATTAATGATCAATAATCATCATGTTTTATCAAGAGCATTGGTAGTTGCCATAAATTATGATTGGGTAAGAAATTCAATACTTTAATTGTTTACAAAAAAAATAAAATAGTTCTCATCATTTTATTTTATTTTGACTCTTTTATTTATTGCTATATTAGAAATAGACTTCTCATAATATTTTAGTATGAAATAACTACATAATTTGTTATTTAAGAGAGTTTTATCACGGATTATCCTCTGTAAGCTTTGAAACACCAGATTTATTCTAATTAAAGTTGATGTGTATAATTAAAAAACATAACATATTTATTATGATTAACTTGAGTACTACTTCATAAACGCTTGAGAAATAAGCATATTTTTTAAAAAAATTGAGTTGAAAGCGAGTAAATAGGAACACTTATCATGTGTCCAATATTTATTTAAAATAAATTATTATTTAAATATTTAGATAAAATTTACTGATAAACTTAAGAAATTTGCGCATTAATTTTTTTTATTAAATTGATATATATAGCAAGATCCTAATATAAAATTGTGATATTTAACTGTAGTAGAACATAACAACACTATTATTATGAAAAAGAGACAACACCCAATAATAAGTAGACACATATTAAGAAGAGTATAGATAACATAGTACTATGAGATATGTGACAAAACATATTTGGTTTATTTTTACATACCTACATCTTGTCTCAAATTAACGTAAAATTATTATAAATGGTGAATTTTATTTTATCATAATTGATAAAATTATCATCATCATACGATCATATACAAATTATTTCAATTTAAAATCACTAATTTTATTGGGTCGATCTGCATCGATTCAAAAGATCAGTACATAGTTTATTTTATCTTTACATACCTTACATCTTGTCTCAGAGATAGCAATAATTGAGCCTGAAATTAATGTAAGACTATTACAAATAATAAAAAAAAAAAAAAAAAACGAAATTGATAAAATCGTTATCATGATATGATCACATAAAAATATTTTAATTTGAGGCAACTAATTATATTGAATCGATTTGCATCAATTCAAAGGGTCAGTGTATATTTCATTTCATCATTACATATCTACATCTTCACTCAAACATATTAATAGTGATAAGAGTCAGGAATTGACGTAATAATATTACAGAAAGTGAAAGAAAATCTTAACGTAATCAATAAAATTATTTTTATGATATATATATATATATATATTATTTTAATTTAAAATCATCAATTTTGTTGAATCGATCTACACGGTTCAATACATTTTGGTGTTTGGGTTACATTTTGGGGACAATAATAGAGGCTGGCAATGGGAAAACGTGCATAAAAGTCGTTCAGCAATAAACTGTAATTTATTTCTAGAACCAAAAAAAGTAAAAAATTCTACAATAAATAAATAAATTTAGTATTAAGGAAAAGGAGAAGATTTTTTTATATTCTAGAAGTTTTTTCTTCTAGAAGCTTTTTTTTTTTCCTATATATTAATAATATTTAAAATATTATTGAATAGTGATGGAAGAAGAATTTGGTATGAATTATGATCATGAGTTGACATGTCATTTTGATTAAATTAAATGCGATTGGTAAACAAATGATAAATTTTGAATTATTTTTATAATGTTAAGGATATATATAGATTGATAAATATAATAAATGAATTGATAGTATAAAAGAAGGTAAGTTTAAATCATTTTTTATAATAAAGAGACAAATACGACTCTTTTACTTATTTTAAATTGCCAACTATCATGACTTAATATTTTTTTCATAATTTTGAAATACGCAAATTTTATTTTATAAACTTAAAGATCTTTAATTTGAAATTTACGATCAAAACTAAAAGTTTGACTCTTGAAATTCAGACATAACATGGGTAGTATTATTGGCTTATTGCTTCCTCCGCCTCAAATACTTGTCGTCATAGTACTAAATTCACATCTCAAAATAACTTATTATTATAGAAATATAAGATGATTTTTTTTTTCTATTTTATCCTTAATAACTATTATTTTTGAATATTACAAACACATCAATTATAATAATTAAATATGCAATGCAAATGGATTATATCGTAAGACATAAATACTAGTAGAATAGTCAAACTTCCCTCCTAATTAATACTCTCTTTGTCCGTTTTTACTTGTCCAATATAATAAAAATAATTGTCGAACTTTACTTGTCAAATTTGAAAAATTATGCTTTATCAGTTTATATTTATTTTACCCTTGTTATTAAGTATTGATTCTCTAATATTTAGATAACTTATGTAATAAATAGAAATGATATAATAAAATCACCATTTTATTTATTATTTATTAAAACATATATCAAGTCGAACAAATAAATATAAATAAAGAAAATACATTTTTTAAAGATATTATAAATAAAACATATGATAAACATTTTGAGGTGGTAGGTATTTGATTTTTTTTTTTTTTTTTAGTATTTTGAGTGGGTAGGTGATGGTTTTTTCCAATAAAAAATAAGAATAGAAATAAAATAAAATTGAGTCGGACTCATCACTTTCACATATTGTTTGTTTTCTACTTCACACGTTATCATCCTAAATATATAACGTATAAATTTATGGCAAAGTTGTCGGCCACGTGACCACCACGTTTATTATATATATTTAATATTTATATTGAAATTCAATCCAATTTATAAGGTCGGTGACAATAAGGCAACCAATTTTCCCACAACAATTTATATTAATATCATGTAATCATCTCACACATATATAATTCTTTATTTCATCAGTGTCGAATATTTTATTAGAGTCCGATTAATTTATGTCACGTAGAGTCTCATTCAAAAAGAAGCGTTGGAATTTTTCATATTTAGACTTTGGTTAAGAGAGAAACAACACATCTACTGCATCATATTCTTTGATAATACATATATAACTCTTATTTATTTCCATTAACAAAATATTTCAAATGTATTCTTAATGTTAATACTATACAAGTAGATTATTTTCATGGAGTACTTGTTATCTAATAATTCTATCGACCAACAATTGAGCATATTGAAAAATTATTATCATTTTTGTATATGATGCAAAAAAGTTTGTGGTCTATTTTTTTTTCATAGATTTTGTTATGAAAAAAAATGAAAAAGTTAGATATAATTATATTAGATATCCGTGACTCAATTCTATCAAACTATTATTAAAAATATGTAACTATTTAGAATAATTATATAGTTACATCATCAATTAGATCACTAAAACATTAACTAATCACATTTTAGAATAGAGTCATACAAATCTTATTTTTTTGTTACTAAGTAGCCATGTCCAAGTCAAATAATGGAACTATATATGTTGCAAAATACAAAATGAGCTTTAATATAGCATTTTGTAAGGACTACGTCTTTTCCATACTAAGAGAAGCAACATTAATTAGGTTGGAAAAAATATATCAAGAAAAATAGTACTCCTTTCCATTTTTCCTTTACATATTCCTTTGAAATCATAAATAAGAAAGATAATTCTACTAATTTATCTTTTTTTAAAACTTTTTTAGAACATTACAAATTTGTTTATATGCATGGTTGTGTATCGGTTGGTTCGATATTGAAGTTTATCGGTTATCGATTTATAGAAATGCTAAACGTTAAAAACCATTAAGATATTGCCTTATCGGTTATTGGTCGTTATCGGCTTAACTGTTAAGAATAATCTAGGGTTTCGTCCTTAGTTTTGATAATTCTTGAGATGAGTTTCGTTAATGAGTTCTGAATTCTTTTTCCTGATTATTGAGTTGCTATATCATGTATTGAGATTCTTGAGTTGATTGTTAATGTCTATTTTTCAGCATGAACCCTAATGTTGAGTTATAATGGAGCATTTACTTAGTTATTATTGAGAATTCGTTTAAACCAAACAATGGTCTTATACTAATTTTCTGAATAAGCAAAGATGAGTTTTAAGAAGGGTTTTATACATGATTGAGAAAGAGGATAAGGGAACTAAGTATACCCAAATATAATTTGATTCATTTTTACATTGAGAAGAGATAAACTTTGATTTCTAAAAAGAGTTTATGAGTTCAGAGATATTTCAGAGCAGTTACCTCTTTCAAGAGGTTATTTTGAGTAATTACCTCAAAGCAGAGAAAAAATATGTTTTATACATTTGAGCAAGAGTATATTATTGGGACTAGTATTGAGCATCGATATCATATGAGTTCAAACAACTCAAAATCCTCATAAACCATGTCTGCTGACATGGGTAAAGGATCACACTTTTTTGATGAATCCTTATTGCTTAGTGGATCCACTTAATCGAGAGGTTTTATACCCCTGCATGATATAGGACATTTCTGACAATGAGGGCAAGAAGTTGTATTATCACGTAACTCATAGTGATGGTTGTCGGTTAAAGAATCTCTCAAATAGAGTTAACGTGTATTTTTACTATATCGATTATTATGTTCAGTTTCAGAGATGAGTAAGTACTTGTAAAGTTTTAATTGATTTAGTTCCTTTATTTGAGTATATCTTTGTCTAGTCTTTTCTTATAGTTGTTGTACTTCGACAATATCACATACTCGTACATTCAATGTACTGATGGTCATTCAACATGCATCTTTCTATGATGCAGATATATGTGTTTAGGATTATCAACAGACGCTCCGTTGAGATCACTTTGTACTTCTTGCTAGCTCTGGTAAGCCTTCCCTGCATTCCGGAGGACTCCACTCTTGTCTTTCGGTTTAGTAGTTTTGAGGTGTCGTGGGTCCTGTCCGACATCTATATTGAACTATAAGGGCCTCATAGATAGTTAGTGTTGAGTTTCTGTCAGTATTTTCATTGAACTATTTTGAAAAACTATCATTATTTTCAAATAGTTTTGAGTATACTATTTTGAGATAGCTTGAGTTTTGAGAAGTTTTGAGACTTCCGAATTTAAATTCTGATTTAAAGCTTAAATTTGCTTGAGTTAGCCTTTCACTAAGTAGTCAGTCAGGCCAAGGATTTGCTTGAGAATCAACAATAGTTCTCGAATGTTGGCCACATCTAGAGTGTAGGCTCGAAGTTTGACAAAAAATATGAAAAGTTTTTTTGAGAAAAAATGAGTATATTCCTCCGTTAGATAATAGTTATCACAAATTACTTGTCAATTTACAATAAAAATTTCCTACTTTACTTTTTCAGATAATTCATTTTGAAAATTGAACAAATTTGTAAAGTTTAAAAAAATTCAAAGATAAATTTGTAAAATTATTTTTCTCATTTATAATTTTTTAAAAGACATAAAAAAGTACTAGACGACTAGTATAAAATGGAAAAAGTAACTAGATCTAGTTGACTATAGGTTTTATATGGCCCCCAAAAAAAAAATTAAGGGGAAAAAAAGAATAAAAGAATAAATTGTGGGCTTTTAATTTAAGGAGTAAGTAGATTATTTAATGCTCTCTTTAATATGGAAGTGTACAACTATTCATAAGAACCATACAAACTCTTGGTCAAGCTACTTCCAACATATTAAAATTTTCAAATGGTGTCAATTTTACATTATTATTTTTTGTGTATTGAAATTTTAATCATATTTCCTTTCACATAAATATAAAATAAATAAATAAATACTGACAAACTAATTAATTAATTTTTTTATAGGAAAAGGGCATCTCTCTCAAATTTACTTTGTTCTTTTTTTTCGAAAGTCAATTTAACTGATTTATCCTTTTCTTCACCAAGTTAAACTCCAAAGAAAATACTAATTGTCCATAAAGAAACGTGAACAAGTTTTTAACTTTTATATCTATTTTGAAAATTATAATTTATAATAATAAATTACTTAAAATATAACTATCAATAGCTGTTTATAATTGTTAAAGTCAAATTACGTCGATAATATAATGTTTAATATATAAAATAAATTTAATATATAAAATAAAGTCATGGCCAAAGCGATGTTTAAAAAAAATGGCATTTATATTTTTAAAAAACTCAATTTATTTATGAAAAATATAACAATACAAAAAGAGTCGGACTAATAAGTTTTAAATACAATATAATAAAATAAAATAAAAAGCAAAGAAGCTTCAGAGAATTTGGCAACTAAGGGCCTTCATAACCAACAAAGGTTGTTAGAGATTTTAAATTCGACCCCTCCTGAATATATCAATGTAATTTTTACAAATAAAGTTCTTTTTTAAATGATATATATATATATACATATATTATTTTATTTTATTTTTGTTTCATGAATATAGAAAAATTATCATAATAATAATAAAAGAAGTTCATGATAAAAATACAACACTATAAGAATAAAATTAAATTATGGCCAATGTAACAATAGCTTGCAGATCGACCTAAATTATGGTATAGTTGTGAAATTGCTTCACTCTTAAAGATTTTAAGTTCGATCGAAAAACCTATTAGAAGGAGCACCCTCCAATGAGTCCTATAGTACGCAATTTAAATTTAGTTGAAACTTCGATCGAGATTCCAAACTTTGAGTAACAATAAAAGCAACTTGCACCTTCTAGATTATTATTGGTTCCAATAAAATACTATGGCTGATAATACCCTACACTTGTTAGTTTTTAGGCTATAAATAATGATTGCCAACACTATCTTTCTTGCACCACACAATTACTCGTCCGTCTTCCTTATCTCTTTAGCTTCTTCCTTCACATTTCACACATCAAGAAAATTCGAAAAATATATATTTTATATATTTTTAAACACCCTTTTATCTCCTTAACCTAGTTTTTTTTTCCTTATTTTGGAAAAAAAAAATGGGAAGTGAAAAATTGATGAAAATTAATATCAAAGAATCAACACTAGTGAAACCATCAAAACCCACACCAACAAAGAGAATATGGAGTTCTAATTTGGATTTAATTGTTGGAAGAATTCATCTTTTGACTGTTTATTTTTATAAACCAAATGGATCTTCAAATTTCTTTGATAATAAAGTTATGAAAGAAGCATTAAGTAATGTTTTAGTTTCATTTTACCCAATGGCTGGAAGATTAGCAAGGGATGAACAAGGTAGAATTGAAGTTAATTGTAATGGTGAAGGTGTTTTATTTGTTGAGGCTGAAAGTGATTCATGTATTGATGATTTTGGTGATTTTACACCATGTTTGGAGCTTAAGAAACTCATTCCTAGTGTTGAAACTTCTGGAGATATCTCAACCTTCCCACTTGTTATATTTCAGGTAAAAAGAATTTTTACGTTATTAATATTACAATACTTACTTTATTTATATGTTTGTATGTATGCGTTGATAGTATAAAGATTTTCTTAGTGTTTATTTATTCATGTCATCTTTCAAGTTAAAAGAATTTTATATGCGTTGATAATATAAATATTCTTTTTTAGTCTCTTTATTTTTCAAGTTAGAGGATTTTTTATCTTCATTATTTATATGTTTATATGTGTTGAAAGTATAAAGACTTTTTATCATGTTATTATACTAGTTACTTTTTAGGTAAACGAATTTTTATGCTATTATTATATTACTTTATTTATATGTGTTCATAGTATAAAGATCTCTCTTTTTTTTTTAAGATTAGTATCATTATTTTTTTACATGTTGTTTATGACTGTTTGTTTTATTTTCTAGGTTATTAATTTTATTTATTAAGGATATTTAGCTACTTGTAGAAGGGGTGGATGTTGTAAGATAAAATTCATTTGAACTAAATAGCTTGAATTTGAATCACGAATGATAGGTTAATTTTTTAATTTATAAATAAGAATTTTCAATTGATTAAATCAGTTGAGTTGTAGTAGAAAATCGAGTTTAACTTCTTTTTAAAAAAGTCGAAATCGATCGAGAGAGGTAGAAAAAATGACACGTACCTAATTTTTTAGAAAGAAAAATCAGTAGTATTTTTCTTTTTCCTTGACTTTTCCAATAAGAAAATTTAGACATTTTCTACTTTGTATTAATATTTTTGTTCCCTCTTTTTATTCACTAATAAAACAAGAAAAATAGTACTCTATTTATTTTAACTTCAAGATAGGGGCAATAACAAAAATGACTAAGAATATAAAATTGCATAATTCATGTCTCTAATTAAATGTTTTGTAGAATTTTATAAAAGAAAACTTAGTAAAGTATTTAAGAATAGCATACTTTTTAAGTAACATTTTCTAAGTCATTATATTACTACTATAGTATAGACTAATTTAAGCAACAAACTAGGTGACAAGTTAGTTACATTCATTTTTAAAAATAAAATAAAAATCACCCCCTTGAATTACAAATTCAAAATTCAAAATTTAATATTTATTAAAATATTTATAGGTTTTTCTTCCATATTTTATTTACATTTTGTATAAATATGGGGTACAAGGTATTTTGTAATATGGTTTCTTTCCTTCGAAAATTTCTAGCAAAATAGGAAGAGGAAAGAAAAAAGACTCCTCCATATATCATTCAAAATTTAAATTTAATGAATTCGATCTTAAAATTTTAACACATAGCATTTTGAGAAATTACCAAAAAAAAAAAAAAAAAAAAAACTACTATAATTCAATTGAACAGTATTTTTTATGCTGAGTGGCTAGATCCAATAATAGTAATATTTAATTCCTGACAGCTATCAATTTATCAACATGGTTCCAATCTTCCAACTTACCTAATGTAGTACTTTATTCATTCAAAAACTAGTTGTTATAAATTACATCAAATTAATTTAATCTATTATATTAAAATATAAATCTTTAAAATTATACGAAAAGTATAACTTTAAATTATAAAGTTACATGCATTTTAAAATATTGATCTAACCATTGTCACATAAAGTTGAATTACATATTTAATTAATTTACGAGAACAATAGAAATAATTTGATAGTTACGTACACTAATTAATATAGGAAGAGAAAAATTAATTTAAAAAATTCTAGTATCAAATAAATTTTTTAAAATAATATTAAGAGATGGAAGAATGTAACAAACCATAAATTAGTGCTTATCTTACTCTTTTAACAATTGCTTTACCTATTTCTATTTTTAGCTTAAAAGAACAAGAACCATTATTTAATTAAGTATTCGATGAAATAATCTAAGTCACGCAAATTGAATTCGAATATCATAATTTTAAAAAATGAAATAATATTCACAAATTCTAACAACAACTAGTGTAGTTGTTTGGCCATACTTGTTTTAAAAAAAAAAACCCATACTTTTTTTCTGAAAGTGTGCATGTGACTGCATTAATAATAAATAGATAAACTTTGAAGTTCAACAAGTCACACTTCCCTAGCAAATTGGTCAATAAAGTAATTTTTTTTTTCTTCTATATAGTGCAAGTGATAATATATTGTAAGTGATCTATTATATTCCAACTTTAATGTCTATATAGTTTTATTTAATATACTGATAGTGCAAAAAATATTTATAGGTTACTCGTTTCAAGTGTGGTGGAGTCGCTCTTGGTGGTGGAGTATTCCACACGTTATCCGATGGTCTCTCATCCCTCCACTTCATCAACACGTGGTCGGACATTGCCCGTGGCCTCTCCGTCGCAGTCCCGCCGTTCATCGACCGAACGCTCCTCCGTGCACGGGACCCACCAACATCTTGTTTCGAGCATATTGAGTACCATCCCCCACCTACCCTCAACTCATCAAAAAACAGTGGCCCAAAGTCCAGTACCACGGCCATGTTGAAATTCTCGAGTGAACAACTCAGACTTCTTAAGTCCAAGTCCAAACACGAGGGCAGCACTTATGAAATCCTCGCGGCCCATATTTGGCGATGCACGAGCAAGGCTCGTGGATTGCCAAATGATCAATTGACCAAATTACATGTGGCCACTGACGGTAGGTCAAGGCTTTGCCCTCCGTTGCCACCAGGTTACCTAGGAAATGTGGTGTTCACGGCAACACCAATAGCTAAATCATGCGAGCTTCAATCAGAGCCGTTGACGAATACTGTCAAGAGAATTCATAACGAGTTGATCAAAATGGACGACAATTACCTAAGATCAGCGCTGGATTACCTCGAATTACAACCTGATTTATTGACCTTAATCCGGGGTCCGACTTACTTTGCTAGCCCTAACCTCAATATTAATAGTTGGACCAGGTTGCCTGTCCATGAGTGTGACTTTGGATGGGGTAGGCCAATTCATATGGGACCAGCTTGCATTTTATATGAAGGGACAATTTATATTATACCAAGTCCAAATACTAAAGATAGGAACTTGCGTTTGGCTGTTTGTCTAGATGCTGATCACATGCCACTATTTCAGAAGTATTTGTATGAATTTTGAGATACTTTCATATGGAAAAAAGTCAAGAAAGTACAACACAAATTGTGGTGTGATTTAGTTCAAGTCCTTTTTTTTTTTTTTTTTTTTTTTTTAAATTTTGAGGTATTTTTCAAATTCTTTATTAGGAATTTGATTGTGTAATTGCCAATGTCTTATTAAGCTAAATTACTCCATATTTTCTTTGTGATTATACCTAGTTTTCAATTGATTGACTGTTGTGGCAATTATCTATGGAAGACTTTTTCTTATAGGATTTAACTTCTATAGATTCATATTCAATTGTTTTTTACGTTATCAAATCACTTAAAATGCAATTAAAAATAAGAATTAATTTACTAACCTAAAAGTATAATACAAGTACAATTTGTTTTTACATTTTCATGAGATAGGTAGGAATGTGGCTACATAGTATATTCTATCCTTTCGAGATCTTACATATTATACATATCATATTAATTGTGTTGGTATTTGTAGACATTGAAATTTTGTAAGACTTTACAAGACGTGTTCAATTCAAGTTGAGTCTATGCAAGGTGTGTTCAATTTCAATTAAAATTTTTGGAGGCTATTCAAATTAAACCCTAGTTCATGCCTATACAAAGGGTACTATATTCCCTTGAAAAGACATCTCGAAAATTCCACCACAAATTCATGGAATATTCATAAAGAGATCAAAATCTCAAATATTTCACAAATTCATGAAATATTTATACAGAAATCAAATCTAAATCATCTTAATTTGAGAAATATGCCACTAACGGTCCTCAAATTATGAAGATCAAGTCCAAATCATCATAGTTTGAGAAATACGCCATTAATGGCCCTCAAATTATGAAAATCAAGTCCAAACATCCAAGTTTGAGAAATACGCAATCCAAATCACCCTAGTTCGAGGAACAAAATTGTACTCACAATCTTGATCAATAAAATTATGTTTCTTCATATTTTATTTGTGATTATAATTTATTTTCTTTCACTTTTAAAATTTATAGTAATATATAAAATGTAGTATTTTTTGTTTGAGAAACTAAGATAGAACTTTGATATGTCACTTCCAAATAATGCCATATATATAACAACAAACCTAACAAATAGTTGATCGAACTTTGAACAGATGTTTTGGTACAATAACGTAGTAGATCATATGACAGTTGAGATAGATATAATTTCTTCATTCTTATAATTAAGATTTTAGATCATATGACAATTGAGATAGATATAATTTCTTCATTCTTATAATAAAAATCTTTAATCACAGAGTATGATTGAAAAAATTTCAATAGAAAATATTTCTTTGTTGTTTTAATGGTCTTTACACGGTATAAATATTATAATTTAGTGTCTCAATGCAGAAACTAGACATCGAATGGAAAAAAAAAGGCTCTTGCTATGTTCCTATCAACATTTACTTTATAGTGTGATGAATAACACTTTTCATATCTTGGTACATAATAATTTTTCTTTTTAACTCCTACTCCTAGACCACTAGTTAAATCAACCTGATAAGAACCCTGAATGGGTGGAATTCATACGTGAAGGAGGAGGATAAAAGGCAATATTCGAGTTGAATGAATTGCATTTGTCTTTTCGGGACAGCATAGAAGAAGCATACCGTGTGTCTTTGAGGGTCGAAGGACCTATGCTTGAGCCAAAAAAAAGAAAGTGAAACAAACTTATACTAATGAAAATGAAGTGAATATGTCAATCTTGATCTCGGTGAAAGCCACTTGACTGTAAGGAAAGGAAACATCGTTTTTCAATTATTACTTGAGTCTTTTACACCATAAATTTGAATTTACTGAGAGCTACAAGTATTTCCTTTGTTTAAAAAAGAATAAAGTAATTTGACTTAATGTGAAGTTTAAGAAAATAAAGAAAAAATTTTAATTTTGTTACGACCTTAAACATGTCACATGAAAAAACTGAAATGAAAGCATTAACAAAATCAAATAAATTAAAAATCAAAGTAAGTCATTATTTCTTAAACATATGAAAAAAAAGCTCCTAAATTATTTTCAACGGTTATTCTTGTAGGTAAGACTTATATTGTCTCTTTAACCCACAAAAGTCAATAGAAGACAGCTCATTTTGTTCCAATATTTAAGGAAAGTGAAAGCAAAAAAAAAAAAAAAACATGAAGATCTAGATAAATCATCATTGCTAAAAAAAATAGGGTAAAAAACCTAAATATATCACTTAGAATTTGTTGTTGAGAAAAATCTAATTTTGTTAAAAAAAATGGAATAACCAAGTTGGTCAATACTTTTTCTAGCTAGTTCTCGGAAAGTGGTGACAAATAAAATTCAAATTTAGAGTGGTAAATACTTCTTTATCTTTAATCAGAGGTTTCAATTTCGAGTTCCCCGAGTACAGAATCGCCTTTGTTAGGGAGTGTTTTACCCCTAATATGAGACTTTTCGAAGTGTATTCACATTTAATAAGACTCTAATGTAGATGCTGGACACTGGGATGAGAAACCAAAAAAAAAAAAAAATCATCATTACTATGAAATTCTAACTTAAATTTGTTGTTGAGGAAAAAACATTTTTATGTTAGGTAGGTTTTTTTGGTTATCTCTTTGAAAATTTCCTTAAATTTTCATGTTATCTTATACAAGGACATGACTTCTTGTTGGAATCGTCTTTACTCCTCATTTAAACTATTTTACCTATATTTGACTTTACATGCCCAAAGTCCTTTCAATATTTTACTTTCATGGATCACATGTGTAACATAAATTGCGATAATAAAAAAAGATTTTTTTTTTTTTTTGATTTTTCAATCGGTGTCCGAAGCCCATATTAAAGCTCTGGTTAAATTCAGATCGCACTCTGTAGGGCCCATTCGGGGGTGGTGTTCCCAACAGGATTTTCTCCATTCCCAGGGCTCGAACCCGAGACCTCTGGTTAAGGTTGAAGCACTCCCACTAGAAAACAAGTTAAATAATAATTAGAATTAATTGAATTAAGCTTTAGCAAGTAAAAAGTATTTGACCAACATAAAATATGATTATGATGAAGTAATTGAGATCTCTTCTTATTTTATCAGAAGTTTTTTAAGTTTGAGCCATGAAAATGAAAAAAATTGATTATTGTATTTTCACTAATTTAGTTGATTTGGCCTCTCTTTCCTCTTTTACCTCTCAGGATTTTGTGCAAATAATGAAATTGTTTCTGATTAATTTTCGCTAAATTAGGCATAAAAGATGGTGATTTCATTTCAAGTTAAAATAGGTGTTAAGGGGAAAATAAAATACCACTAAGCATTTGGTTTTAAAGGTAAAATAAATTTAAAGCAATAAATTTGAATTTTTAACTTATGGCTTAGAAGTTACAAGTCAAAAATTAATTCAAACAAACTCTTAATAAGTCTTTTTTAATTTTATTTTTGTAAAACAAAAAAAGTATTTTTAGAAGATATTCTACTTAAAGAAAACTATCTCTAATGCTAAAAACATACTCCCTCTGTTCCTATTTATACACTACTATATTAGATTTCAAGTCCCTTAAGAAATTAGGTAAAAAATTATCATTGTATCCTTATTTAGTGTTCGCTTGAAGTCAAATTTTCAATTAGCTAGTGAACATGAATTAATTTGACCAATGGTCATGAATTATTTACTTAGTTTTTCCATATTGATCAAATATATATGTTCAAGGCTAATAACTCTCAAAAGTAAAATAGGAAAAATAGGGTCAGTATGTATTGATTTTGTAAAATGACAAATATTAAAGACTATCTATTTTTCATAAAAATCACATGTAAATAGAAATCGAGGAAGTATATCTATTAGTGAAAGTCACTTTTCATCATTAACTAATTATTAATTAAAAAAATGAGGTTTCATAAATATTTTTGTCTATCAACACCGACTTTGGAATATATTGGAGGTGTGTTGTACATTCAATTTCCTCTTAACATTGGTGGAATTGTGCCACACGACAATCAATCAATAAAGCTAGGAGGCATCTCTTTATTGACTTGCTTATTTCGTATTGAGAGTGTGTTTGAAAATTTTAACCTTTCTTGTCGATATTTCTATTTTATGATAAGGATATATTTAGAATTTCAATATCTATGCATTAAAGATATATTTACAAATGTTTATCCATAGATATCTAGTTCCATGTCAATAAAAGATTAGTTGCCAAATAAGTGAAATTCAATATGAATAGAATGTTGATAACGTTATTCATAAAATGTGTCTCTCTTGAAACTTATTAAAAAGAAAAATGTATCACATAAATTAATACAAGGCGTTGCATCTAATCTAATAATATCTATTACCTTCAATTTAGGGCAGAGCTAATAAATTAGTGGCTTAAAGCCAAATTCGAATGGAGACCTTAAATTCGAATATATATTTTTTATGGAGTTTATTATAGCCAATTATTTAATCTTTCTTGAGACATGGTATCCATAATTTGTCGAACTTCTATTACTTTTTTGCTCTTTTATGAAAAGTTTTTATTTTCTACAAGTAATACTCGATATTTTTTTAAAAAAATACTTATAACCTATTATTTTTTTAAAAAATGAGGCCCCTCAAATTTTGGGGCCTAAGGCAATTGCTTTTTTTTCAAAGCTGTAGAGCCGCCCCTGCTTCAATTCAAACTCTCTCTCTATGTAGTTGTATTAAGGAATCGTTTCGTGTGAGGGATAAAATAAATAGTTTAGAAATAAAAAAAATAGCAATTTACATAAATTCCGCTAATTTAATACTTAAAAATGGAGCTCATATTACAATTTAATACCACTAATTTAGTTGATTTGGCCTATCTTTTCTCTTTTACCTATCAAGATTAGGTGCAAAGAAAGGAATTATCTCTGATTAGCTTTTGCTAAATCAGGCATAAAAGATAGTGATTTCCATTTTATTTTATTTTCTTGAAATGAATGTGTTTCCCACTTTGGATTTATTGAGTAATAATCAATTTTCATTAATTAATAATTCCATGTGATGTTTCATAGTTTTGTCTATTGACATTAATTGACTTTGGGATTTCTTGGAGGTGTTGTCCATTCAATTTCCTCATCATACAAGTGGTGGAAATATGTCTAACAACAAGTATGCACTTCTTTATTCTTTATATCGAAGGTATATCTTGAAATTTCAAACCTCTTTATTAAGGTGACTGTTTCATGTTAAAGATTTTTTAAAATTTTAATGTACTTTTTTGCTAATAATTTGGTCCTTCGTCAATAAAAACTTTTTTGCTAAATAAGTAAAACACAACATGGGTGACATTATTAAACATTTATAAGAAATGTGTTTTTTTAGGTTAACTAAAAGAAAAATGTATCGTATAAATTAAACAATAAAATCACTTTTAGTATGATTTGTACAGATCATGCTGACACGGAACTTTGCATCTTCCACAACAATAAATATCAAATAACTCTGTCTACCAAGACAAAAAGATATAAAAAAAATAACCTAGTGTTTTGTTGTCTTTTGCGACATTTAAACCTAAAACCTCATACCAAACTATTAAAGCAACTTTAGTTTTCCCTTAGCACTAGCCACCTATGGTGATCTTTTATCCAAGCCGCTAACCACCTTGACAAAGAGAAACACTCAATGCCTTGTCAAGGATGTAGTGACAGATTCGAGATTTAAATAGTAAACTTTTATCCAAGCCAACAACCACTATGGTGAAAATAAGTAACAAATTCAAGATTTAATTATCAAAAATTATTGTTTAAAATATAATTTTTAAAATATCAATTATACCTCATATTTTATATTTGTTTCACATGAGTATAAAATCATTTGACTTGAATTCTATCGAACTTGTACCTTCTTCTTCTGTGGATCCACCACTACAACTACAAGGATATATATATGGGCAAAGTGCCCCCCACATATACCCACTTTTGGTATAGTCATTTAACTTATGTCTGCTTTATAATTTTTTGTACAAGAATGTACACTGGATATTTATTGCAAGGTCTCAATTATTGTGATAGTTAAACCTAAATATTAATAGCTGGACTTGGTTACCTCTATAGCCCTTATCTATGATTCAGATTAAGGCTAGGGAAGGCCTTCATTTTGTACAGTATAGAAACAGCCTGGCCACGGTATAATTTCACAAGTCACGTCTACAGATGGTAGGATAAGGTATCCTATTTTTACGAGGTAGAAAAGTTATTTCAACTAGACCCTTAATTTATCAAAGGTAAGTTTTTGAAGAGGAGACAAATATTGTGCTCGCAAGTAAGCTTCAGTCAAGCATTAAATAAACCATGTTCGGATTGAGACAAGGTTGGTATACTTATGGATTGACCAATTCTTTCATTGGAAAAACACAATTGCTCAACTGTTATTCTTTCTAAGAGGCCGTTTGGTTTAAATACACGTTATGATGTGATAAGTTATATTTGTTGAAATTATTTTTGATTGAGCATTTAGTTTGTTGTGTATTTAAAATAATATGCATTGCAAAAATATTTTATTTGTTTACAAAAGTACCCTTCATTTTATTTAGTTTTTAAAATTTTCTTTGCAAGTTTGAATTTCATTCTTAAAAATAAAATTTTCATTTTATTTAGATTGAATATTTGTGTGTGCATCCCATTATGATACCTTATTTATTTAAAAATAAAACCGTCTTATTTAGCTTTAAAATAGAACTTCCGTCATTAGTTTGTTAAAGTAAAAAAGATTTATGAGGAATCATGATATAAATAAACATAAGAATTAGTTGAATAAATTGAGAAATAAAAATTATATTTATATAGTATAATTTTTAATAGAAAATATAAAGAATTATCATATAATAAGTAGTACAAGTTGTGAATGTTATTATACTTGCTATTAAAAAAATGTAAAATAGGAAGAGGAAAGAAAAAAGACTCCTACTCCTCCATATACCATTTAAAATTTAAATTTAATGAATTCGATCTTAAAATTTCAACACATAGCATTTTGAGAAATTACAAAAAAAAAAAAAAAAATACTACTATAATTCAATTGAACAGTATTTTATATTCTGAGTGGCTAGATCCAATAATTGAAATATTTAATTCTTGACAGCTATCAATTTATCAAGATGGTTCCAATCTTCCAACCTCCCTAAAGTATTACTTTATTCATTCAAAAATTAGTTGTTATATTTTTTTTTCAAATTAAGTTGACTCAATTTTAAATTTAATCAAATTAATTTAATTTATTATATTAAAATATAAATATTTAAAATTATACGAAAAGTATAACTTTAAATTATAAAGTTACATACATTTTAAAATATTGATTTAACTATTGTCACATAAAGTTGAATTACATATTTAATTAATTTAGGAGAACAATAGAAATAATTTGATAGTTAGGTACACTAATTAATATAGGAAGAGAAAAATTAATTTAAAAAATTCTAGTATCAAATAATTTTTTAAAATAATATTAAGATATGGAAGAATGTAACAAACCATAAATTAGTTCTTATCTTACTCTTTTAACAATTGCTTTACCTATTTCTATTTTTAGCTTAAAAGAACAAGAACCATTATTTAACCAAGTATTCGATGAAATAATCTAAGTCACGCGAATGCGAATATCATAATTTTTAAAAATGAAATAATATTCACAAATTCTAACAACAACTAGTGTAGTTGTTTGGCCATACTTGTTTTAAAAAAACCCATACTTTTTTTCTGAAAGTGTGCATGTGACTGCATTAATAATAAATAGATAAACGTAGAAGCTCAACAAGTCACACTTCCCTAGCAAATTGGTCAATAATGTAATTCTTTTTTTCTAGATAGTGCAAGTGATAATATATTGTAAGTGATCTATTATATTCCAACTTTAATGTCTATATAGTTTTTATTTAATATACTGATAGTGTAAAAAATATTTATAGGTTACTCGTTTCAAGTGTGGTGGAGTCGCTCTTGGTGGTGGAGTATTCCACACGTTATCCGATGGTCTCTCATCCCTCCACTTCATCAACACATGGTCGGACAATGCCCGTGGCCTCTCCGTGGCAGTCCCGCCGTTCATCGACCGAATGCTCCTCCGTGCACGGGACCCACCAACATCTTCTTTCGAGCATATTCAGTATCATCCCCCACCTACCCTCAACTCATCAAAAAACGGTGGTCTAAAGTCCAGTACCACGGCCATGTTGAAATTCTCAAGTGAACAACTAGGACTTCTTAAGCCCAAGTCCAAACACGAGGGCACCACTTACGAAATCCTCGCGGCCCATATTTGGCGATGCACATGCAAGACACGTGCATTGCCAAATGATCAATTGACCAAATTACATGTGGCCACTGACGGTAGGTCAAGGCTTTGCCCTTCGTTGCCACCGGGTTACCTAAGAAATGTGGTGTTCACGGCAACACCAATAGCTAAATCATGCGACCTTCAATCAGAGCAGTTGATGAATTCTGTCAAGAGAATTCACAATGAGTTGATCAAAATGGACGACAATTACCTAAGATTAGCGCTGGATTACCTCGAATTACAACCTGATTTATCGACCTTAATCCGGGACCCGACTTACTTTGCTAGCCCTAACCTCAATATTAATAGTTGGACCAGGTTGCCTGTCCATGAGTGTGATTTTGGATGGGGTAGGCCAATTCATATGGGATCAGCTTGCATTTTATTTGAAGGGACAATTTATATTATACCAAGTCCAAATACTAAAGATAGGAACTTGCGTTTGGCTGTTTGTCTAGATGCTGATCACATGCCACTATTTCAGAAGTATTTGTATGAATTTTGAGATACTTTCATATGGAAAAAAGTCAAGAAAGTACAACACAAATTGTGGTGTGATTTAGTTCAAGTCCCTTTTTTTTTTTTTTTTTTTAATTTTGAGATATTTTTCAAATTCTTTATTAGGAATTTGATTGTGTAATTGCCAATGTCTAATTAAGCTAAATTACTCCATATTTTCTTTGTGATTATACCTAGTTTTCAATTGATTGACTGTTGTGGCAATTATCTATGGAAGACTTTTCTTTATTGTATTTAACTTCTATAGATTCATATTCAATTATTTTTTACGCTATCAGATCACTTAAAATGCAATTAAAAATAAGAATTAATTTACTAACCTAAAAGTATAATACAAGTACAATTTGTTTTTACATTTTCATGAGATAGATAGGAATGTGGCTACATAGTATATTCTATCCTTTTCAGATCTTACATATTACATATATCATATTAATTGTGTTGGTATTTATAGACATTGAAATTTTGTGGAACTCTATAAGACATATTAGATTCAAGTTGAGACTATACAAGGTATGTTCAATTTTAATTAGAATTCTTGGAGGCTATTCAACATTAAACCCTAGTTCATGCCTATATAAAAGGTACTATATTCCCTTGAAAAGACATATCGAAAATTCCACCACAAATTCATGGAATATTCATAAAGAGATCAAAATCTCAAATATTTCACAAATTCATGAAATATTTATACAGAAATCAAATCTAAATCATCTTAATTTGAGAAATATGCCACTAACGGTCCTCAAATTATGAAGATCAAGTCCAAATCATCATAGTTTGAGAAATACGCCATTAATGGCCCTCAAATTATGAAAATCAAGTCCAAACATCCAAGTTTGAGAAATACGCAATCCAAATCACCCTAGTTCGAGGAACAAAATTGTACTCACAATCTTGATCAATAAAATTATGTTTCTTCATATTTTATTTGTGATTATAATTTATTTTCTGTCACTTTTAAAATTTATTGTAAACAGTAATATATAAAATGTAGTAGTTTTTGTTTGAGAAACTAAGAACTTTGATATGTCACTTCCAAATAATGCCATATATATAACAACAAACCTAACAAATAGTTGATAGAACTTTGAACTGATGTTTTGGTACAATAACGTAGTAGATCATATGACAGTCGAGATAGATATAATTTCTTCATTCTTATAATTAAGATTTTAGATCATATGACAATTGAGATAGATATAATTTCTTTATACTTATAATAAAAATCTTTAATTACAGAGTATGATCGAAAAAATTTCAATAGAAAACATTTCTTTGTTGTTTTAATGGGTCTTTACAAGGTATAAATATTATTATTTAGTGTCTCAATGCAGAAACTAGACATCGAATGGAAAAAAAAGGCTCTTGCTATGTTCCTATCAACATTTACTTTATAGTGTGATGAATAACACTTTTCATATCTTGGTACATAATACTTTTTTTTTTTTTTAACTCCTCCTCCTAAGACCACTATATAAATCAACCTGATAAGGATCCTGAATGGGTGGAATTCGTTCGTGAAGGAGGAGGACAAAAGGCAATATTCGAGTTGAATGAATTGCATTTGTCTTTTCGGGACAGCATAAAAGGAGCATACCGTGTTGCTTTGAGGGTCGAAGGACCTATGCTTGAGCCAAAAACAAGAAAGCGAAACAAACTTATACTAATGAAAATGAAGTGAATATGTCAATCTTGATCTCGCTGAAAGCCACTTGACTGTAAGGAAAGGAAACATCGTTTTTCAATTATTACTTGAGTCTTTTACACCATAAATTTGAATTTACTGAGAGCTACAAGTATTTCCTCTGTTTAAAAAAGAATAAAGTAATTTGACTTGATGTGAAGTTTAAGAAAATAAAGAAAAAATTTTAATTTTGTTACGACCTTAAACATGTCACATGAAAAAACTGAAATGAAAGCATTAAAAAAATCAAATAAATTAAAAATCAAAGTAAGTCATTATTTCTTAAACATATGAAAAAAAAAAGCTCCTAAATTATTTTCAACGGTTATTCTTGTAGGTAAGACTTATATTGTCTCTTTAACCCACAAAAGTCAATAGAAGACAGCTCATTTTGTTCCAATATTTAAGGAAAGTGAAAGCAAAAAAAACAAACATGAAGATCTAGATAAATCATCATTGCTAAAAAAAAAAAAATAGGGTAAAAAACCTAAATACATCACTTAGAATTTGTTGTTGAGAAAAATCTAATTGTGTTAAAAAAAAAAATGGAGTAACCAAGTTGGTCAATACTTTTTCTAGCTAGTTCTCGGAAAGTGGTGACAAATAAAATTCAAATTTTATAGAGTGGTAAATACTTCTTTATCTTTAATTAGAGGTTTCAATTTCGAGTTTCCCGAGTACAGAATCGCCTTTGTTAGGGAATGTTTTACCCCTAATATGAGACTTTCCGAAGTGTATTCATATTTAATAAGACTCTAATGTAGATATTGAACATTGGGATGAAAAACCAAAAAAAAAAAATCATCATTACTATGAAATTCTAACTTAAATTTGTTGTTGAGGAAAAAACATTTTTATGTTAGGTAGGTTTTTTTAGTTATCTCTTTGAAAATTTCCTTAAATTTTCATGTTATCTTATACAAGGACATGACTTCTTGTTGGAGTCGTCTTTACTCCTCATTTAAACTATTTTACCTATATTTGACTTTACATGCCCAAAGTCCTTTCAATCTGTTACTTTCATGGGTCACATGTTTAACATAAATTGCGATAGTAAAAATAGAATTTTTTTTATTTTTATTTTATTTTTCACTCGGTGTCCGAAGCCCATATTGAAGCTCGGATTAAATTTGGATTGCGCTCTACAGGGCCCATTCGGGGGTGGCGCTCCCAACAGGATTTTTTCCATTCCCAGGACTCAAACCCAAGACCTCTGGTTAAGGGTGAAGCACTCCCACTAGATAACAAGTTAAATAATAATCAGAATTAATTGAATTAAGCTTTAGCAAGTAAAAAGTATTTGACCAACATAAAATATGATTATGATGAAGTAATTGAGATCTCTTCTTATTTTATCAGAAGTTTTTTAAGTTTGAGCCATGAAAATGAAAAAAATTGATTATTGTATTTTCACTAATTTAGTTGATTTGGCCTCTCTTTCCTCTTTTACCTCTCAGGTTTTTGTGCAAATAATGAAATTGTTTCTGATTAACTTTTGCTAAATTAGGCATAAAAGATGGTGATTTCATTTCAAGTTAAAATAGGTGTTAAGGGGAAAATAAAATACTTCTAAGCATTTGGTTTTAAAGGTAAAATAAATTTAAAGCAATAAATTTGAATTTTTAACTTATGGCTTATAAATTGCAAGTCAAAAATTAATTCAAACAAACTCTTAATAAGTCTTTTTTAATTTTATTTTTGTAAAATAGAAAAAGTATTTTCAGAAGATATTCTACTTAAAGAAAACTATCTCTAAAGCTAAAAACATACTCCCTCTGTTCCTATTTATACACTACTATTTTAAATTTCAAGTCCCTTAAGAAATTAGGTAAAAAAATTCTCATTGTATCCTTATTTAGTGTTCGCTTAAAGTCAAGTTTTCAATTAGCTAGTGAACATGAATTGATTTGACCAATGGACATGAATTATTTACTTAATTTTTCTGTATTGATCAAATATATATTTTCAAGGCTAATAACTCTCAAAATTAAAATAAGAAGAATAGTGTCATTATGCATTGATTTTGTAAAATGACAAATATTAAGGACTATCTATTTTTCGTAAAAACCACATGTAAATAGAAATTGAGGAAGTATATCTATTAGTAAAAGTCACTTTTCAGCATTAACTAATTATTAATTAAAAAAGTGAGGTTTCATAGATATTTTTGTCTATCAACATCGACTTTGGAATATATTGGAGGTGTGTTGTACATTCAATTTCCTCTTTATTGACTAGCTTTATTTCGTATTGAGAGTGTTTTGAAAATTTCAACCTTTCTTGTCGATATTTCTATTTTATGATAAGGATATATTTAGAATTTTAATATCTTTGCATTAAAGATATATTTACAAATGTTTATCCCTAGATATCTGGTTCCATGTCAATAAAAGATTAGTTGCCAAATAAGCGAAATTCAATATGAATAGAATGTTGATAACGTTATTCATAAAATGTGTCTCTCTTGAAACTGATTAAAAAGAAAAATGTATCACATAAATTAATACGAGGCGTTGCATCTAATCTAATAATATCTATTACCTTCAATTCAAACTCTCTCTCTATGTAGTAGTATTAAGGAATCGTTTGGTGAGAGGGATAAAATAAATAGTTTAGGAATAAAAAAAATAGCAATTTACATAAATTCCGCTAATTTAATACTTAAAAATGGAGCTCATATTACAATTTAATACCACTAATTTAGTTGATTTGGCCTATCTTTTCTCTTTTACCTCTCAAGATTAGGTGCAAAGAAAGGAATTATCTCTGATTAGCTTTGCTAAATCAGGCATAAAAGATAGTGATTTCCATTTTATTTTATTTTCTTGAAATAAAAGTGTTTCCCACTTTGGATTTATTGAGTAATAATCAATTTTCATTAATTAATAGTTCCAGGTGATATTTCTTGGAGGTGTGTTGTCCATTCAATTTCCTCATCATACATGTGGTGGAAATATGTCTAACAACAAGTAATGAATGTGTCTGCTTTATATCGAAGGTATCTTGAAATTTCAAACCTCTTTATTAAGGTGACTGTTTCATGTTAAAGATTTTTAAAAATTTTAATGTACTTTTTTGCTAATAATTTGGTCCTACGTCAATAAAAACTTTTTTGGCTAAATAAGTAAACCACAACATGGGTGATAGTTATATCGAACATGTACCTTCTTCTCTGTGGATCCACTTTTGGTATAGTCATTTAATTTATGTCTGCTTTATAATTTTTTGTACAAGAATGTACACTGGATATTTATTGCAAGGTCTCAATTATTGTGATAGTTAAACCTAATTATTAATAGCTGGACTTGGTTATCCCTATAGCCCTTATCTATGATTCAGATTAAGGCTTGGGAAGGCCTTCATTTTGTACCGTATAGAAACAGCCTGGCCACACAAGTCACGTCTACGGATGGTAGGTTAAGGTATTCTATTTTTACGAGGTAGAAGGTTATTTCAACTAGACCCTCAATCTATCAAAGGTAGGTTTTTGAAGAGGAGACAAATGTTGTGCTCGCAAGTAAGCTTCAGTCAAGCATTAAATAAACCATGTTTGGATTGAGAAAAGGTTGGTATACTTATGGATTGACCAATTCTTTCATTGGAAAAACACAATTGCTTAACTGTTATTCTTTCTAAGAGGCCGTTTGGTTTAAATACACGTTATGATGTGATAAGTTATGTTTGTTGAAATTATTTTTGATTGAGTGTTTAGTTTGTTGTGTATTCAAAATAATATGCATTGCAAAAATATTTTATTTGTTTACAAAAGTACCCTTCATTTTATTTAGTTTTTAAAATTTCATTCTTAAAAATAAAATTCATTTTATTTGGATTGAATATTTGTGTGTGCATCCCATGATGATACCTTATTTATTTAAAAATAAAACCTTCTTATTTAGCTTTAAAATACAACTTCCACCATTAGTTTGTTAAAGTAAAAAAGATTTATGAGGAATCATGATATAAATAAACATAAGAATTAGTTGAATAAATTGAGAAATAAAAATTATATTTATATAGTATAATTTTAAATAGAAAATATAAAGAATTATCATATAATAAGTAGTACAAGTTGTGAATGTTATTATATTTGGTATTAAAAAAATATAAATATACATGAATGTGAAAAGTAAGGTATAAAAAGGGGTTAAAGGGACATCTTTGTCATTTACCTATTTTATCCCGGGATTACTATATCACCCAAGGGGAGGGATAACTTATTCCGATATCAATTATTAATTCCGGAATCAGTTATTCTAGACTTGTCAAAAAAACAACAAATTAAGTACCACTACAATTTAATCCCAAGATTATTTGATATTATCCTTCACACCAAACGACCCCTAATAGCTAACACATTCATTGTAGTTACTATGGTGTTCTAAAGCACAAGGAGAATTTATTCATTGGTGTCAATTGGAGGGTCTGTAGGCTTTTCTTTCTCTCCGTGGAGCTTTTGGTCTAATAGGTTTCATTCTACGTCAATTCGAGCTCACTCAATCCGTTCAAATGAGACCTTATAATGCAATCACGTTCTCTGGTCCAATTGCTATATTTGTAGCCACTATATTTCGATTCATCATATTTTTTCGAGGTTCCATAATTGGACCGGTGTTTCATATGATGGGAGTTGCTGCTTTGCAATTGCAAGAAACTAATCAAATATAACAGGAGATTGAAATATATGAACACAACTAAAGTCAGTCGAATACCTTTCTACTAACTAATCAAAGAGTGTTAAACTAGAGCGGATTCTAGCAAGCATGATATACAAGCAGTTGAATAACAACATACCGCTCATTTTTTGCCTGATTAAATTCGGAAGAAGTCCGTCTGGAAACGATCATCATACAGTTGCCAATGCCCGTACCGCTCTGTTTGAGATTCTAAGCAGAGGTGAGGCTTCTTCAAGGTTTTTAACTGCTTCAGATTCGACGAGGCATTTGCAATATCCCGGCTAGTAACATTTGTACACCCAAAGAGATCCAAATGCTCGAGGTTTATACACCCTTCAGATATCAAAGCTAGACCTTTATTAGTCAATTTGGAGAATTGTAGTTCAAGTTGCACAAGTTGTGGCATGAACTTTCCTATTGCAGCAGCTTCTGAATCGCCATCTTGAGGACAGGTATCTACATACTCCCTTGGGACAAAGGGTTCTTGTTGGGAAGGATTAACCTGAGTCATGAGATTTCGCCTTAGAATTCGCAAATTAGGACAATGCTGTCCTATAAGAGCTAGAGACTTGTGAGATATTTGATAGCAGAAGCTGATATCAAGTTCCCTAAGCAACGGGCAACCAGAGGCTATCTTAGACATTGTTTCATCGGTTATATGTGGACACCTCTGAATTGAGAGAACTTGAAGGTTAGGCGACCTGTAAGAATAAATTCAGAGCAAATATTTACCATTCATAAACACACGTATCACGACAACTTCACCAAAATTAGGAAAAGATCATATTTTGGAAGCAGCAGAGTTATCAGAAACATGAAAAGAACTCCGTTATTTCTAAAAGATTGGCGAGTTTTTTACTGTTTGATAAGTAAAAAGATAGGTATTGTTGCTAAGCATGTCAGATCACTGATCACCCCCATTGCTTCTAATCTGATCAAACACATAAAGATTAGGCCTACACTTTAAGCCACAAGAAAAAGCAATGGTCAGTTCCAACTGCATCAAGTCTCATTTCTCCGGGAGTCGTCTAACTTGTGAATTTCAGATATAGTTTGATGATCACACATAAGCCCCAACTCATACCCAAAAACATAAAAAACTTTCGAATCCCAAGAAGAAAAGAGAGGAAAAACTGATAGCGATGCCCACTCTCTTCAGTCTCAACGTTTTATTACTAGTCATTGTTCATTATGGCCACCAATACAATGGACAACACCTACTAGTCATTGACTCATTATTCACTATGGCAACCAATACAATAGTTTAAGTCCATCCCTCCTTATTTCTTAGAAAAGAGTCTTAATGTTGGTGTTTGGTCCAACTTTTGCCCACCTCGACTAGTGGATCAGGTACCTGTTATGCCCCACCAGCACAGGTACCGAATAACTATGCCCTTTGAGGCTCAAACAAATGAAAAGAAATCACCTAGCATTTCCTAAATCAGTATTTCAAGACTGACTTTTTGAACACTTTTTTTGGTAGTTTCATGAATTCAAAATTTTGAGATCTTTTTGCTCATTTCACACATTGGACATTGCAAATGTCAGACAATACACTGATGAACCCAAGAACAATCTAAAACCAACTAAATAGTAATGACAACATCATCTCATTGCTGAGAAGAACATAACAAACTGCAAAATGACTATGCAAGGTCTATTTAGAGGGCAGTTTCTGCTCTCAAACATAAAAAAAAAACATGACAATGCAGATGTAAAACCAAAGCCATCAAACATCACGCGACCAACCTCCATATTCCTATCTAATCCAACGGCTTAAACAAGAAATGTAGATTACTCTACTCCAACGGAAGCAAGTAAATCCGACAGGATTTTTAGTAATGCAAATACATAGTACAGCCATAAGACTCTTAAGCAGCATTTCCACTTGCAGCTAACCTTTTCAAGATTTTTCTTTTACTCCTTATATTTCAATTCAGAAAAATTTACAAACAAATTTTCAGCCATAAATGTCATTTTTCTCATGATTTCATTTTTCACCCATAACAATTTCAAAAAATACACATAAATCCTCAGCCAAAATGCATTATTTCTCTTTCCAAGACCCAGTTTCACCTCAACTACAGTAAAACCTCTATAAATGCATATGCTTGGGACCGAAAAAAATATTCATTTATCGAGATTATTAGTTTATCGATAAATGCATAAAATATTTATTTATCGATAAATAAATATTTATTATTTTAGAGAGTATGTTGCAGTATGTGCCATAAGAAAGAAAAAAAAATATTTGAATTAAGAATTTCAAAAGTTTAAATCTAGGAAACTAAAAAGTGTAGTCTTTGCATATTTATTATTTAAATCTAGTAAAGCTAAACATATTTAGTGAAGGTTAATGTTTCTAATTGTATTCATGTATATAGAATATGAAGAGATTTTATGTTAACTATAAAAGGAAAAAGCTAGATGTTTAAAAATCATAATCCAAGTATAATGATGAGAATGATCCTGAATAAGATGATAGTAGCATTGTCCCACATGTATCGTCATAGGAGGCATTTCAAGCAATGACTACATTGTCAAAATATTTGATACAACACGAACAAAATATTTCGAAAATTGTGTTCGCTCTTCAAAAAGTTAAGGATGAGATTAATTTTGGTTTTGGTGGGAAGAAAAAACAATCAACTATAGAATTACACTTTAAAAAGAAATAATTATTGGTCTAGTATTATTGACTGATTAAATATATATAAATTCTTGATGTATTCTAGTAATTATTACTTTATATTTTTTCTGGGTCTTTAATACTTTATTTTTAATTATTATCTAATGCATTTAGCGAGAATATTACTTTAATATAACTGGCCCAAGTCGGACCGAAGAAAAATATTCATTTAGCAATATTATTACTTTATCGAATATTACTTTATCGAGGTTTTACTATATAAAAAAATATCCCAATTGTTCTCAAGATTTCTTTCTTACCCAACATCTCAATTTAGAAAAGCACGAACTAATTGGGCATTATACATAAATGTGTCCTTTTAACTTGGCCTCAACTGACATCTATGTCCTCCAACTTTGTGTATGTTGGACACTTAAACTTGTAAAAGTTGAACAAATAGACACATGTGTCCTACGTGTTGTAATACACATAGGATGCATGTGTCTACTTCATCCCCTTATATAAATTTAAGTGTCATAATGTCTTTTATTGCACACACAAATTGGATGGCATAGATATCAACTAAGACCCAATTAAAAGATACGATTATGTATTATGCCAATGAATTACCCCTTTTGTCCCATTTTATATGACACACTTAAGTCCGTCCCCAAAGAAACGACAACTTTCTATTAAGAAGTGTCCTTTTCTTTTACCCTACTAATTTCCCGAGTAACTGCTACCTCCAACACTATCATCTAGTGATTCATTTAGACTTAATAAGATTCATATATAGCTATACAAATATCTATAGTTAAGTCGCAACCGAGTTAGCTCGGTCATGGCTACTCCATGATATTTCGATATGCCCAATCAAACAACATCACATAATCGGAACAGACGGATTAAAAATCTCTTTTATTCTTATAAAATTGGGAAGTTTTTTATTTACCTTTCAGCGATCAAAGCTATGGATCGATCAGAGCAATGCCTAACACGAACAAAATTCAGATTTACATCACTCCAAATTACAACAGATCGAACCATAGAATCAATTTTACTCTCGAACTCGCGATTCCAGTAACGAGTCGACGACAACGACGACTTAGCGACCGATTCGATGAACTGAGCTTCGAGATCTATTACCGAATTGAGATTAGGATCCTTACAAGCTTGTAACCAGGATTTGCAGACGAACATGGCACCTCGCCATCGATCTTCAATGGAGAGATGAGATAGAATGTTAACTAGGCATAACTGAGTTAACTCCGCCCAGTTATGGACCTGCACTGACTCGGTTTTCTCTTCTTCCTCAGCCATTTTTGGGGGAAAACTAACACAGGAAAATTATTGAGAATTTCAAAAACTTATCTATTTATGTTTTGGAGTAAGGTTGTGCATTATCATTCGAGCAACTCGATTTGGTACATAACAAATAGGGAAAAGATTGTTGTAAAATTATAAATATTGATAAGGTTAGGATAATGTCACGTGGCAAAATCTGATAGTATTGTAGGGCTTTTTTAGTGATTAGTGGCACGAATGAATCATAGTATGTGTCTATGATTATGACATAAATAAAGTTCAAATATTAATGGATGACATAATTTGCCCTTTCCTATAGTTTTAGTCTGTTAACAACTTGTTTGGATGGTTGACGCCTATAGTTTATATTGATATCGTTTTGTACTATAATGTCTTGTATATAATATTTGAATAGATTGTGTAAATTACTGCAATTTAATAACAATTTTTATTGTTTGATTTGATTATATCGTATTGTAGAATTTTGATAGGTATTTTTGATAGGTGAACAAAGGTGAATACTCAAAAGAGAATACTTGATTAAAGAACAATCTAATACATTATACGTGTATCATTGGTTTAAGACTATAACATTCAAAAGTCTTCTTTATTTTGTTTAATTTCGTGTCGAATCAAAACCAGACAAACGAATTGAAACGGACAGAGTAGGACATCAAGGTGATAATTTTCTCTTTCATGTTTCATTGATGCTTAGTCACCACAAGATCATGGTAGGAGTGATCAAATAAGAGCTCAATGAACTCATCAACTTCCCACTTTTGCAAATGACAAGAATTTTGACACTTCTTGTTGTCACCTTAACAACTCTAGTAGATCCTTTTGATCCTCAAGTTCAACTGAACTACTACCAAAGTCCTTTGATAATCCCCTCTCTTTCATCAACGCTCGAATTTTCTCCGCGTCGTTCCACCTTCCCGTTTCACCATATAAATTAGCCAATACGACATAGTAGGACGACTTTCTTGGCGCCAATCCTATAAGCTTCCATGCAGCAAACTCACTCAGTTCTTGATTTCCATGAACTCTGCAGCCAGCAAGCAATGCCCCCCAGACGCTCTTTGTCGGTTCCATTGGCATTTCTGTGATCATCCTTAACGCGTCTTCTAAATGCCCCGAACGTGCTAATAGATCAACCATACACGCGTAGTGTTTCACACCAGGTGGAAATCCATACTTCTCATTCATCAACCAGGAAAAAATTTCTCTTCCCTGTGCAACCATTCCAGTATACGCACAAGCACAAAGCACGGCTACTAAAGTCACTTCATCAGGTTTGACATTTTCGTGCTCCATAATGAAGAACCATCGCACTGCCTCCTCCCCGCTTTTAGCCAACGCCAACCCCCTGATCACAGCATTCCAAGTATACACATTCCTATGCTTCATCTCTTGAAATACCCAAAAACCGTGTTCGATTTTCCCACACTTCCCATACATATCTATCAATGAAGTACCCAAAATCACATCCATTTCCCATCCACTCCTCCTTATTTCATCATGTATCAATACCCCCATATCTAAAGCACCACAATTAGCACAAGCAGACAATACATTCACCATCGTCACCCGATTAGGCGCCACACCCGAATCCCTCATTTTCTCAAACACAACAAGTGCATCACCAAACTTCCCACAATCTCTATACCCCATAATCAAAACCGTCCAGGAAACAACATCTTTCTCAGGCATTTCATCGAACACTTGCTGACAAAACTCAATTTCACCACAAGAAGCATACAAATTCAACAACGAATTCTGCACATAAATATCACAAACATAACCCCATTTCACAACATGGGTATGTACAGATTTGCCTAATTTTAGCTCCTTAAGGTCAGATAAAGACTTTAGAACAAAAGGGTACGTATAATTATTCGGAAAAATTCCTTCTTTATGCATATGAACATACATGGAAATCGAATTCTGTTTCAGTGCTGGGATTTCGGAATGTGAACATTCTTGAATCAGTGTGTTGCAGATGAAGATGTGGGGTTTCTTGATGAGTTTAGTGTAAAGGGTGTAAGCAGAGTTTAAGAGACCTAAAGATTTGGAAACAGAGATGAAGTTGTGGGATATGGTGGTGTTGAAATGAAGATTGTTGTGGATGATTTGAGCTTGGATTTGGGAGATTTGAGAAGGTGAAATACAGGTTTTGTTCAAGAAATTGAGGATTTTTGTGGATATATTGTTGAGTTGTGAATAGGAGTTTGATGCCAATGGCATGATTGAGCTGCTACTCTTTCATTTCTTTCGAATGGAGGGAAATGAAAGAGCTTTTATAGAGCCATAATACATAAATAATCATTCAAACTCGGTTTGAACTAATAATTAAACACTACAACTTTTAATATGTACATTTAGATGCTTCAATTCGCTTTTACTGTGTTGAACACTTCAAATTCCAAAATGATAATCTAGACACCTCCAACATTTACGTGTCAAGTTTGTATGAGTGTCCATGAGACATAGTGGTGATGAGTTGGAGTGCTTGGTGGTTAGTTGAGACTAAATTAAGGTGTCTAGATGCGAACTCTTAAAATTGGAGTGTCTAATAACTGATCAAGATCAAGTTTAAGTGTTTGTGCATGCGTGTGTGTTGTGCGAAGAGTGTATAATGTAGCTGCTTGTCTAGTAGGGCGGTTTTCTTTGTGGATGAAGAGGAAAATCAACTCTACAAACTCTAGGAAAGATAATCTTTTTATTAGGTAAGATTCACCAAACGCAGAAGCAGACGCTAGACATAGCATATAAGCTTCTAACTGTATCAATAGCACAAGAACTATTTTACCTCATTTAGGAAAGGGCTTTGCATAAGGCAATACGGGGTTGATTTCACCAATGGAAGCAAACGAAAGCTTTTTCACCTACGAGCATTTGTTGGAAGAAAAGAGTCTTATATGTACAAAGGTTGGAGATAGTTTTTACTTTATTTTAGGTGGATTAGTGAGTATTTATTTGGATATCATTCCTCGACTTAGAAAGACAAAAATCTATTGATCGAGCCTTCAATTCAGGAGTCATTGTCAACTTGTAATGAAATTTCTGTCTTCGGTGGGTCATTATTACTCGACTTAGAAAGAGGACAAAATTATACTTGACTTAGAAAAAAGACAAAATTAGCTCATAAAAAACCATCACCTAGTAATTAATTCAACTCATTTTAATCTGTTGAATAATCAATCAGTTGTTATTTCAACTCATTTTGATTCGTCCAATAAACCTTCTTTAAATGGAGGGATTTGAATGCTGGTTTTAATGTAGCTATCATCACATATTTTAGAATTGAGAAGACAATCACGTTTGCCAATAAAATTTAGACGTGGGCACCATAAACTAGTTAACAAATGACTAGTTTAGACTCATTCACAACAGTATTTCCAAGGGTCTAGACTTGAATTTTTTTGACTTCCCACCCATCATTCGATACTTATATGGAAGCCTCGATTAATTTGAATTTTCCCCATGCAAGTGTTGAGACTACATCGGACAAGCGAATTATACCTCACAAAAGAATATCCAGGACAAAAAGGACACAGGAGAAATGAGGTGATGATAATCCAACCACCCAATGGAGGACAGAGCTAGGGTATCAGTTATGAATCGATAAAACTCAATAACTTTAGTTTAAATTTTGTATTTGTCTTAAAAATCCGTCGAATACATACACATTATTATTAATTTAAAAAGATATGTGAACTCATAATTCATAAACTTCTGATCTTGACTTCGCCTCGTTGTTGAGAGAATTGAAGACAAAGCAAAATATACAATTTGGACCCAAGCAAATCACTTCCACAACTAGCTTGCCAACGCACAAATTAACCCTATCCAAGTATATCTCACTGGGCCTAGGAAACACATGGAGAAACTAAGTTCATGTCACATCAACATGTGATTGAGGGTGTGTTATCAATATCTCTACTTGTGATTCAATGAAACCTAAAATTTCTTCATATTCTTTTCCTTATAGAAAAGAAGATAACTCTTCTATCCGAAGGAATAATTCATCGAGATAATGAATCATTGATATTGACACATACAAGGTCGCCAAAACCTCGTAGAGGTAGAGAGGTCGTTTCCAAAAGATCCTCAACTCAAGTAGCATGCATAAGAGAAACTCTGAGCCTAATAAAGAGGATAATTTCATTTCCTCAAGATAACCTGTTTGAAGAACACTAAAATCACAACTAAGTTTATCACAAAAGATCTTGCCAACCAAGTTCTTTCATCAATATGTTCTTTCTATTTTGTTTCATCAAATCTTTCCATCATCTTTAAGGACATGCCAATACTAGCATATCTCTAAGTTTAATAGACCAACTAGTAATAAGTAAGGCTTCAAGCTATTGAATAGACCAACAACAACACATTTGTGTAATCTTACGAGTGGAGTTTGGGGAGAGTGGTGTGTATGCAACCTTATCCCTACCTTGTGAAGGAAGATAGGTTGTTTTTTATAGAACCCAAAGCTCAAGTAGTAATCAAATCGATCAGAAATTGAACACCTCAGAGCACAAGGCTATAAATTACCAATCCATAAACTTAAACTGCAAGAGTTATTCAGAACAAGTGACATAAGGTACAATACATCCATAGTTGGAGTCAAAAAGACCCTTCAAAAATGACTGAGTGCGTGTCAATCCTTCAAAAATTGTGCATTTTTGGAAGATCCGACATGAGGACTGCAACATTTTTGTAAAGTCCGAGCAACATAGGTATAACTTAAAAGCAAAACAACACAACAAGCACACAATCTGAAATGGCATTCATCAAAGATCAAGCAAGAGTGTCATAATGTTCCATTCGTGGTTCACGTTCAACACAGAGGATTGCATAAAGAGCATAGATAATTCCAGGAACATAGCCCAATATGGTTAATACCAAGCAAATCAAGAACTCCACCTGGAAAAAAATTCAAAAAACAATTGAGTCAATTCTCAAACACCCTTTTCAGTTTAACAATCATCCAAATCAAAGTTTTTCCCAATAGATCCAAAAAATTGAATCTTTTTTCAAAATTGTAAATTAAAACATCACTAAATCCCCTAAAAGAAGTTATCCAATTCTCAAACACCCTTTTTCAGTTCATCTCAAAAACCAATCACCCAAATCAAAGTTTTACCAAAAATGACAACAAAAATTGAATCTTTTGTGCAATTTCAAGAAGAAAAAAACACCCCACATCACTGAAATCCCCTAAAACAATCAACCCTATTCTCAAACACCCTTTTCAGCTCATCCTCAAAAACAATCATCCAAGTCAAAATTTTAACCAAAAATTCATAAAAATTGAATCTTTTTGCAATTTCAAGAAGAAGAGAAAACACCCCACATCACTAAATCCCCTAAAACAATCAACCCTATTCTCAAACACCCTTTTCAGCTCATCCTAAAAAACAAATCACCCAAGTCAAAATTTTGACCAAAAAATTCATAAAAATTGAATCTTTTTGCAATTTCAGAAAGAAGAGAAAACACTCCACATCACTAAAAATCCCCTAAAACAATCAACCCTTTTCTCAAACACCCTTTTCAGCTCATCTCCAAAAACAATCACCCAAATCCAAGAAACTAAAAATAATAATTAAAAAAGAGATCTTTTTAATATATACAAAAAAAGTTTTAGGTAAAAGGGGATCTTACGGTGCAGCAACCATTGCGAAGGCAAACACCAAGAGGAGGAAGCAAGATTGCTAGTAAGATTTCACAGAGAAGTCCACATGTTATCTCCATTCTTGATTTCAAAAGGGGCTGAGGTGTTGAGAAATGATTGACTTTAAGTGAAATGCAACCCTTTGATTACTCATACTTATATGAAGAAAAAAATACCATAGGATAGTACTTGTTTGTTTTATTCTTTTTATTTCCCAACCCGGTGTGTTCAGAGCTCATATTTGAACTCCGACTAAATTTAAATTTCGTTCTGCAGGACCCATTTTGCTCCCAACATGATTTATGTCACACAATTTATTTATTTTAATTAGTCTTTTAATTAATAATAATTTTATTTTTGAGTTTAGTGTTAATAAGATGATTAATAGTTAAATAAATATATAAATTATTTTAGATTACAAGTTATAAAAATTTCATCTCATTTTTAAATTTTGAGCTTAATCAAACGTCTATCATGTAAATTTGAACGAGTGAACTACTTTTATATTAAGAAATGCAAAAGTCAGATGTAAGTGTAAATTGATGGTGGTGGTGTGGGTTAACAGAAGGTAACTGCTATGGTAGCTGATAATAATAATTAATATTTGTGATTGATGATGATAATTGATAATTGTAATGGTAATAAATAAATAATAATCTTGTTGATGATTTAATGTGATGTGTAACAACATTAATGGTTTGTGATAATGATAGTATATAGTGACTAATAATGATGACCATTGGTGTCATAATTGATGGTAGGTTAATGGTTATAAGATTCCGATTCTTTTTTGTTTCTTATCAGGTATTTGGAGTCCGCATTAAAGTATCGATTAAAAATGAATTATACACTGCATGATTCATTTGAGATAACACTCTCAATAAGCTTTTTTTCTATACCCAAGACTCGAATACGAAATTAAAGGTGAAACAATTTTACTATTACACTTGTCACGACCCAGGTCGTCGTGATTGACACCCACACTAACCCTCCGGTGGGAGAACCATTACTATAACCCTAACTAACAAATTTTATGAAAACTAAGGCATTTAAAGATACAGAAGCAAGTTTAAATAACTATAAATGTAGTCTTCATAAACTATAAGGTTTTAACAAACAACTAACCAAACTTATATGGAAATTCAACCCCTAAAACCTGAAAGTCAATGTATCAAAACTCTACTAACGAAAAGTATAAGAACAAGGGGTACAACCCCAAAATTAAACAACGCCTTAAACAAATAGTCTGAGTTCGAAAAGAGTGGACTTAAATAAGAACGATCCATGGCAGCCCGAAAGAACTGACTCACCCTTGAATCCGATCACGCTCAACAGTCACCTAGCTGAGGTCTATGAATAGCCACCTGAAGATGTCTTGTACTCAACAAAAAACAAGTAAGTGCAGTATCAGTATACAACCATAGTGTACTAATAGGATCACACGGCTATCCCAATAAATGTAACATACATTAGTCAGTACAACAATATAATCACATGCACATATCGAACATATACAATATCATCAACATATACGAACAATGAACAACTTCATGATTCTCACATATCACAGTTATATCAATTTCGAGCAACATATTGTCTTTTAATATCAATCATCATTAGATATGAACGAACTCATCGCAAGTAGATACATAACACAATTCAATGGTCCTTTCACGGAACCCATTTCAATAGTCCTCTCATGGAACCCACTTAAACTATGAGCATACCGGAATGTGGTATCTGATCCAATGTTTATGTCAGAGCGTGGCAACCGATCCCATGTTTATGCCGGAACGTGGCAACCGATCCCATATTTATGTTGGAACGTGGCAACCGATCTAGTTAGTGTGTCGGATCGTGACACCACCCCATTCAACAAATCACAATCACAATCACAATATATATTCTCACAATCATACAACAAGAGGTGATTCATGACACACAATTATTCAATTATCCTCATTTACAATAAGTGTGATCAATAATGCAATATTCGCATGCATACATGTATCATAATAAGCAATTACAAACATATATCACACCAACACGAAATCAAAACTATAACTTACCTCGAAACAAGCTTGAAACCCTAAGAAACTTGATCCTTCCCTTTTCGAATTCGTTCTGCTTGTTCTTGATCTACAAACAATCAATATAATACGGGAATCAATAAATAATCACTAATTACCCAAATTACTAACAATTCTATGAACCCTAGATCATATCCATGATCTCAATTATCCAATTTAGGGTTGTTTCCACCATATAATCTATAACAAAACCCTCCCCCATCAACATTCACCCATTCTATTACGTTCTACGGATCAAAAAATGAATTCAGGGAGTGAAAAACTTACTTTTAGCCTCAAGAATGGTGAAAAACGAGTAGGAGTCTCCTGGGATTCGTTCCTTAGCTCTAAAAATCGAAAAGTTCCAAATAAGTTCGTTTAAGGGTTTATTTACGACTTTAAGTCGTGTGTGGCCCGCCACAGCGACCACCACCCCGCTACAGCGCCCCCCCCCCCCCCAGAGTGGCGAGTTACAGCGCCAAAGTAGCTGGAACGAAACAGAGAGCATATTTTGAGAATTTCAAAATCCCCATTTCATAACACACCTCTAACCAACGACGCTTAGAAAATACCCTTAGCGCAAAGATTGATTCCGGGAGTTTCACTCACCCGAATTCAATTCCATAAAGTCGTACGGGATCCTTAACGTCTTAACTATCCACTCATGTGATCAAATTCATTAATAGATCTCTCATTTGTTATCAGATTTTCCTACATCTTAGAGACTCCGATTTCGTCCAATCTAGACTAGGTTGGGAAATCCAAATACTACGAAAAAAAATTTCGGACTCAAATTTTCTCCCGTTGACATTTCTATAACGATGGGAACAGGTCGTTACAACACTACAACCCATGTTGGTCAGCCTTTTATCTTGGACACACTTGTAAATGCTAGATGGCTTCTAAATATATAAGTTGCTCAAATTAAAAGGGAAGATAATGTTTATCTTGGATGAGGACATTTTTGTTTTTTTGAGTGTGTATAAAACAAAGGACACTAATAATAAAAAAAAAATTGTTCACACAAGACCTACCAGATGTCTTTGTACTATACTGATTGATTTTTTAAAAAAATAAATAGTTTAGGATTTGGAAGGATGTGGAGGATTTATTCAACTAATCCCAACATCTTTAAGTTAGAAGTTGTTTAGCTACAAAAGAATAAATATTAACATTTTACTTGATACAATTACATGCAGTTAGTTTTCTAATTACTGATTTACATACTGAATGTGTAATTGATTTCACTTTTGAGATGAATTTCATGGAAGTATTAAGTTGTGTTACGATTTTTTTGAATTATTAAAATACTTTCATCATGCTTAACTAGTGGGACTGTAATTTTTCATCCAAAGATTTTAAATATAAAAAATAAACATAACAAAAAGTTGAAGAGATACGTAAAAATATACTTTTAATCTCATACATGTAATATGTATTTATGACAAAAAAATCGAATAAAATCCGTTTTGGTACTATAGTTCCGCCCATGACTCAGTAGGATTGTAATTTATTTTGAAACTACTCGTGTTGGAAAAGAAATTTAATGAGATCGTTGATTCAAACCACTATAAAAGTTGTCTTATAAGACATTAATATGATGCTAGCAAAGATATTAACATGTGTAGCACTATTGGGAGATAGCTCAATCATTCATATTATATTGATCATATAATAGTTTAATTACGTGTTGCACTATCGGGAGATGATTGCGTAAGTTGAATATTTTGTAAAACATGTCTGGATGTATTCGAAAAAAATATTGACAAAGTTGATATTAGAACGATCAATTTTTCAATTTGAAAGAGTCTTGGGATGTGTACCAGTCCTATCAAAGGAGCTTTTGTTTGTCAGTACAAAGGCCCCATACTTTTAGATGATGGGCTAAAACAACATTTAAGAAATTTACACCTCTCTTTCTAATCTAGATCATGCAACTTATGAGCTTGTGAACTACTCACCCCTATGTCTAAAGGAGGCTTATGCACTCCTTGTCGAGGTCGATTCTAGAAACGTTACAACCATGTGAGCATTCCATCAAAACTATGACAAATGGAAAGAAATCATATAATATTTTTGTCTCAACTAGGATTTGAAAATGAGACTCTCATGGTTCTCAACTAATTTCATTGACTTGACACTAGGCTACACCCTTGAATGCTCAAACACTTGTAAGACTCTAACCTCAGATCCTTAAATGGTAACACTAGTACTCCTTTAGTCTGTCATGTGGAACAAGAGGGATGCGAATGCTTCGTGTTTCAAGAGAATGATCGAGGTCACCCAAAAGCTAATGCAGCCCAAGCCTATCCCACCAATCGTCCTAACTCATGTTTGGGACTCGGAAAAGGAAAAATAGGGTGGAATTTATATGTGGGGAATCAAGCTCTCACCAACAAGGTGAAAGTTGAGGTAGCGCCAACCAATTGAACTACTACTCATGTTGGGATGCCTTTAAAGATTGAAGAGGCATTCAATGCTATGGAGAATACAGATATAACTTCTCAAACTTTCTGCACAACACTAAGAAACTATCAAATTAGGTGTTAATATAAATCAAACCTCAAAAGTTAGTTCAAAGGAAGGAGGATTGCCAAGTCATTTAAGGAGTCCCGGAATCTTGTCCCAATCCGACGTGGGACATTCTCATCACCCCAATGGTTCCAACTATGGTACCATGTCAAATTTGATTTAGGGCCGAACTCATACCCCAAAAGCTAGCTCAACGGGAGGAAAATTTCTCAAGCCATATTAAAAAGTCCCGAGATCTTGTCCCGGTCCAATGTGAGCCATTCTCATCAGAAAAACACAAGGCTATAATTCAATCTTTAAACTTAAACTGCAAAGTTGATCAAGATCAAGTGACATAGAGTGCAATTCATCCAATGGTACAAGTTTATATTACAAGCAAAGAATTACAATACAAGAGTAAACAAGGACAACAACCACCCAATCTCAAGTGGTGTAGTGAACAAGGCAAAATAAAAAAGGAATTAAACTATCAAGCAAGAGAGTGGTAATGATGGTACTGTGGTTCATTTTGAATACAAAGGATTGCATAAAGAGCATAGATAATTCCAGGAACATAGCCCAATATGGTCAAAATCAAGCAAATCAAGAACTCCACCTGCAAAAAATTACAAATAAATGAAACACCCTTATCACTAAATCTCCTAAAACAATTGGCCCAATTCTCAAACACCCTTTTTAGTTCATCCCAGAAAACAATCACCCAAGTAGAACAAAAATTACAAAAAAAAATTGAATCTTTTTTTCCACACCGCTAAATAGAGCATAGGGTCTATCAAAAATAGCATCATCCTCTTAAACAATTGACCCAATTCACAAACACCCTTTTTAGTTCTCCCTCAAAACAATCACCTAGATCAAAGTTTGAAAAAGATTACAAAAAATGGGATCTTTTTTCATTCTCATCACTAAATATAGACAAGATTCTATCAAAAATAGTCTCTCTACCTCTCTTAGACAAGGATAAGGTCAAGGTTCACTCTATCTTTGTCGGATCCCACTTTATAGGACTAACACTAGATATTTTTGTAAAAATTGAATCTTTTTTATCCACGTCACTAAATAGAGCATAAGGTCTATCAAATATAGTCTCTCTAACTCCTTCGGGCAAGGATAAGGTTTGTGTCTACTCTATCTTCGCCATATCCCACTTCATAGGACTAACACTTGATAATTTTGTTGTTGTTGTCTGTATCACTAAATCCCCTTAAACAATTGATCCAATCCTCAATCACCCTTTTTAGTTCATCCCACAAAAACAATCACCCAAATCAAAGTTTCCAAAAATATGCAAAAAAATTGAATCTTTTTTTCATTCACATCACTAAATCAACTTTAAACAATTGACCCAATTCTCATACACCCTTTTCAGTTCATCCCACAAAAATAATCACCCAAATCAAAGTTTTCAAAATGCAAAAAAAAAATTGAATCTTTTTTCAATTTTCTCCTTTTGATTAATAGAAGGAAAAAAGGGATCTTACAGTGCAGCAACCATGGCGAAGGCAAACACCAAGAGGAGGAAGAAGGATTGCTAGTAAAACTTCACACAGAATTGCACATCTTGAGTCCATTCTTCAACACACCAGAGGAGTGGGGTTGTGGGGTTGGGGGAGCGGGTGTTGAGGGGTGAGAAATGATATGATTGAAATTAGGGCAATGGTTTTTTTCTAATGACTAAAATATATAGGAAATTTCTTATATCCTAAGGTTTGGTAAACATGACATGATAAATAAGAATATTTGGTAAGTTGATGTAGTGAAATTATTTTATTATATTCTTTTTTAATGAGATTACTTAATACTTTAAATTAAATATGAAATAAAGTAAAAGTTAAATTTTATACTGAAATTATTATTCATATCTCAAGTATCAAATGAAATTATAGACAAAATTATTTTGAGATTATAATCTTGAAATTATAATTTTTGACTAATTTATTATATTTAAATAGTAAGTCTGAGGTATAAATTTGTTTTAAATTAGTTATATTTTTAATCAAACAAAGTATAAAATTCATATATGGGCTGACTAAACAAAGAGGAAAATAATATCATTTGATAAAGACGTTTTTTTTTTGTAGTTTTATGTGTGGAAGAAGAGGTCACTATTTTTATTTTTTTTTACAAAATAATAAAATTGTTCACACAATCAGATTTATCGGTAATAGGATAGGATTTTTCCTCTCGTAACTAAAAATTTTAGGTTCAAATCTAGGGTATAGCAAAATCCTTAATAAAGAGTGTAGTGCATCTCTCCAAATGGGGCTTTAAGTGGCACAAATTTAACATAATTGAATTCCAACATAAATATCAAACGTCGAGTGAAGTAACAAAAAATAAATATATCAAATATTATCATATATTATAATTTATAATAATATATTGATTTAATCAACAAATATAAATAATTTTAAAAATTGGGAGGAAGTGGATGACCAGTTAGGATCAATAGTTGTTAAATTTTCAACTTTAAAAAAAAATAATTAAATTATAGCTCTGAAATTTGAATGTTACTTTAAATATCGTGCACAAATAAAACTGACTAGATCACAAATGATGGAGTTAGATTCTTTATTAAATTAACAAAATTCGTACACTCAATTTTTAATTTATTTTTATGTATATAATATATTTATACTTCATTTTCTCTACTAAAATAATGTATTTATTTCAAAAGAATATCAGCTTGGTCTTCTCCAAAAATATATGTATATTTATATAATAAAATTATATTGTGTCGGCAACGTAAGTGGCGCAAAATTGGAGGACAATATTAATTTTATGTCATTCACAATGTTTACTACTAAAAATGGATTTAATAATAATAAATTTTATTGTTAACCCTATTTAGAAACGGATTGACAATAAATTATCATAAAATTTTGTTATCTACGAAGTTCGTATTCAAATTTAGAATTTTGTGATACGAATATTTCAAATCTTAAGCAATGAAAATGAAAATAGCAGATAAATCAAGTACCACAACAAATTGAAAAATAAGAGACCATAAATAATACTTCCTCCGTTTCACAAAGAATGACCTGATTTGACTTGACACAGAATTTAAGAAAATAAAGAAAACTTTTGAATCTTGTTGTCCTAAATTAAAGTTATGTCAAATATATAAAATTGCCCTTTAATCTTGTGGTCTTAAACATGTCAGGTGGAAAACTAAGAGTAAAATGTTACCAAAAAAAGAAAAAGGTCATCTCTAAATTAAACTATCACTATGAAAACTACTAATTAAAGGACTGAATTCACTAATCGACATGATTTTTTTTTCAAAAAAACAATAATAGGGACATGCCAAAACTTTTATTAAATCTTTTTTTAGAGAACCAAAGGATATCGACTAACAAGTATTTTCTAGATTAAATAAATCTAGAATTATTGTTTTCCTATTATCCAAAAAAATAATATTAAAAATTAAAAATATAATAATAACTAGGCTGTGAGAGGACGCCATTCTTCATCTTGATCATAACCACGAACCACAATTGCATAAATTGCATAAATAATTCCAGGAATATAACCTAGTAGGGTTAAAATCAAGCAAATCAAGAATTCACACTGCAAAAAAAAATTAAAATTAAAATTAATCAAAGTGATTAGCAAAATTTATTGTGTTGAAAGAGATTGTAAGCATTAGACTCCACATCTGATATATGATACTCGTATGACTAACTTAAATATATATCACATAAGGTCGATTAAAAGGAAAACGCCACATAAGGTTACCAAGCATAACACATTAACTTAATATTGTTGAAAATTTACTAGAAGTTAGACTTTCCACGCAATGCTTTAACGATAAAAGAGTTGGAGTGACAATTTTGAAAATTAAAGTTCAAACGGTTCATTTTTTTTTTTCATCAGTTGAAAAATTTATGAATAGAATTATCTGATACATATGTTTGTGAAATATTGATTTAGACATGTATCTACTATCTTGGATTGGTATTCATGATGGTCAATCAACTTTTTTTCTTCATTATCGTAATTCTTAAGCAACGTTGAATGAGTTTTTTTGTTACAAAAAATAATTTAATCATGAACGACGACAATTGCATAAATGGCATAAATTATCCCTGGAATATAACCTAGTAGGGTCAAAATCAAGCAAATCAAGAGTTCACACTGCAAAACCAAAAGAAAATAATTAATAAAAGTGGTTAGCAAATTTTATTGTGTTGAAAGAGATTCTAATTTCTAAGCATCTTTTTGTCACTAATAAGCATGATGCATATTATAGATGTTAGTTTGATTGTATATGAAATTTTTAAAAGGGAGATTTTTTTTAAAAAAAATAAAGGTTATATAAAATATTTTTAAGTATTTATATATGTAGTTATAAATCATTTTACTTGTAGATAAATTGAAAGTTAAATTAATTCAAAGTGAATTTCTTATCATTTATTTATATCTTTGTGAACAAAGTTATTTAATACATTTGCTTGTAAATTCAATCAAATACTTGTTATTTCTCATTAACACATGCATCACATTTTTTGTCAATCAAAATATAGACAAATAAATTTAAAGAAAAATTCACTATCACTCGATTTCCCATGATTTTCACCTATTTTACCGACAGGACAATTAAGACACATTGGATGCAACTTAAAAATACTATGACATGAACAGCAATGAGATTAGAAGTTTCACTAAGGATATTGGAGATCTGATGTGTGCATATATATAAAAAATAATTTTTTAACTTATATATATAATATCAATTTTATATATATACATGTTATAATTTTCAACGAAAGATATTCGATAATCATTCTTGATCATGAACCGATAATAAAATAACTATGAAGAGTGAGAGGGGTGGGAGGGTCTTACACTGCAACAACCATGTCTAAAGAAAACTCCAAGAGGTGGAATCAAGATTGCAAGTAAAATCTCCAAGAAAACTTCACATCTTGAAGCCATATTTAAAATATTTTATTTATATGTAGCAAATTTTATGAATGAAAGTTTAATAAACTTTTGTGTATTGGAAATAGAGTTAAGTTTCTAAGTGATAAATCCAGCGCCTATAAGTACAAAAATTTGGTTTTTACTGGTCTTAAGGAAAGAATTAATTCAAGATTCAAACTCACTAAAATGTAGGATCTTATATTCTTTAGTGTCTTATTCTTCTACTTGGATTAAGATCTATATTATAGTCTTATTCAGTTGTAAATATAATTAACATCTTAACTTTAGTACTCTTTCATTACAAACATATTCATTATAATGTGAAAATTAAAGATAAGATATACACATATATTATGATTCTCGATTAAAAAAGGAAGAATTGTTACAATAAAAGAACAACATACAAAGCGAATGAGAAAAAAAAAGTGATACATATTGAAGAATAAGAAATACGTGACTACTAAATAATGCTACTAATACTGAGAAGTGTTGAAAAGGAGGCTAGACTGCTGCTTCTCCCACATATAAAGTGCAACACCATACAACTACCAACTATATATCATTCTATTCTAATTCTCAACCTTCATATTTTCATATCTAAGTTCATGTTTTCAGTAAATTGAAGTTGTATCATATCGTGATTCATGTCTAAGATGTTCTAAATTAGATCGAATATATTTTTACGGGTCGTTTTAATAGTTGATTAGAGTAATGCAGAATTAGTTATATGTAGGGTTTTTAATATTGCAATCCAAACATTGTGTTGATTTTATTTACAGTAAAAGAATGTTATCAAATATGATATTACTTACATCAAATATTAAACCTGAATAATTTAACTCTTAACCAATTATCAAATGATTCCTTAAATGTATGTGTGTAGCTCCAAATATACTACTAGTAGTTTCTAGTCATACTCGGTTAAATTTCTTGTGAAATAAATAACATTTTAATCCAATTAAATAACGACAAGAGCATAATTAGACCAACACATTTTTTCTAGTACTACAAATCAATGAGAACTTTGTGTTATAAAGAAACATAATTTTCCACTTAATCAACTCCGGAGTTTTATTAAATACGTTTTCATCCTTAATTAGAAGTCTGAGTTCTTCGAATCCCCTCAGTATAAAGAAAAAAAGTTGCATTTATTAGGTAGCACTTTACCCTTGATTCGTTCGCGAGAAAAAATACCCTAGCATTTTTGCCCTCTCTCTTTCACTACTGATTTAGGTGAAATTAGAAGTTTCAGCTCAACGTGCCTCTCCGATGAGTAATTTTTCAGCTCCTAATTACTTCACTCAACAAGCCATTCGAGGTTCTGTTACTCTTCTATCGATTTTTCCCTCTTTTTTATTTTTCTGTTTGATGGAAGGGATTTTGGGTTTTGTTGTGTTTTTGGTTTGATGTTTATTTGTATAGTGAAAAAATGCATAAACTACTATTCTAAGCAAAAATTGTTACTAAGAAAAGAGTTAATAAAAAGATAGATCTTTTCGCGAGTTTCAAACATCAATTATGATTTGTTATTCCTTTTGTTAGCTGAACTATTAATGTCTATGTATTGAAACACACCTCAATTAACTATCTTTCCTATTTCTACCTGATTGGAACACCGTATAGTTGAGGTGTGTTTTAATATATACAAGGTAGTTCAGATAGGAAAAGAAAATAATTGATAGTTGAGGTGTGTTTTTTTAATACATAGATGATGATAGTTTAAAGTAAGAAGAGGAAACTATTGATGGTTGAGGTGTAAATATCGCAAAAAAATATGATACTTTATGTGTGTTTGAGACAGTCTTTTGCGTCTTCAATTCCGACAAGATCAACACCTATCAATTCAACACATTATCAACAATATTTTATCGATAAAAAATTCATTAATAAATCCGTATCCTTTTTATTTAAACACAAATTCAATGTTTTCAAATTAGACAGTAAATGATGCATTGTATCGTATGAACATTTAAAATTGAATACGATATAAAGACAATAGAGTTATATATTAAATAAAAAACAATTACTAATGATATTTACTTGAAAATAAATTATTCACATCACATTAAGGAGTCGTTTGTTACAAAGATTAATAGCACAGAGATTAGTGATGTAGAAATTGATAATGCAGAGATTATTTATTTATCAAGTGTTTGGTGCATTACTTCTTACCTAATCTTATATGTGGTTTAAATAGTAATATAATAGGGATAAGACACAAGTGCTTCCTTAAATTATGACTGAAATCTCAAAAGACATATCTTAACTAAACTAATATTCTATAACTCATTTTTTTTTATAATTTTATGTACTTTTTGGCTTATATAGCACTGTGGGACTTCACGTAGTTTAAACAAGTGAGAGATGTTTGAATGTTACATATGTCAAAAGAGTGTACAAAATTACAAAAGAAAATGAATTCGGGCGTAATAAAACCTTAATTTAATTAAATGTATCTCTAGAATTTGATTTTGACGGTACTTATGTCTTATCCCAATGCAAAATATGAACTATTTTTTCTAATACATTCTAAAGAGGACCCGTTAAGTGCCTTCTTTCTCACATCCCACTCACCTGGCTGCTTTATAATGTGTTGTACTTGAGTCAGAAAAAGGTCTCATTTTTTCAACACAAGTTCCCAAAATCAGTGTTCATCACGCCCAGGAAAAAACCCTGCCTTTTTTGCTCTCAATCTCTCTATATATGTAACGATTTGCTGTTTTGGCATTGTGAATTTCAAGAAAAATTTCAAAACTTTTGAGTGAATTTTGATGGAGTACAAGTATGAATCGGTCGGCGATCATCCGGCACCGGCGCCGGCGAGGCCTCAGACGATGACGAGCTATGCACAGCATCCTCAGCCTCCAATGAGTTATACGCAGCTTCCGTCTCTCACTTACTTCTCTCAACAAGCTATTCGAGGTTTCTTCCTTTTCTCTGAATTTACGCTTTTTTATATATTTTTTTTTCTGTGGATGAATGATTTGTACGAAAGAAAGGATTTTGGGTTTTGGGTTTGTCTATGTGAAGTATATCGGAAAGGTTTGCGGTTAATCTAGGTGAGAATGTAGCCAGGGGCGGTTCAACCGATCTCGTGGCGTAAGACAAAATCATATTAAGAGGCCTTCAATTTATTTTATAAAATTTATACACTAACAAGAAAATTTATTTTCTACACAATAGATTAATCATTTAAGACAAAAAAAATATGAAATTTCACACAAAAAAAGTAATGAAGAAGAGTACAAAAAATAAAAGTGATGGATTATCGATGTTATGCTTCAAAACTCAAATTGAAATTTTAATTTGGCTATCATCACAAATAAGAAAAAGAAAAGAACATACTTAATAGTTGAAGTTTTGAGCATGGATAGTAACAAAAATATCCAAATTTCTAATCAATTTAAATGATATAATTCTTTTTAAATGATATAACTCATTCCATTAAGTAGCACTCATTGGTGAATATCTAAAACAAATTATAAAATTTTCATATAATATAACCTCTGTTCCTAATTACTTGTCCACTTTTGAATTGACACACCTGTTAAGAAATCAATAATTGACATTATGAGTTTACCATTTTACCCCTATTAATTATGAAGTGGGTGAATTAAAAACTTAATATTTTCAAGAAGTTCTATCTTTTTTCAAAGTAATTAATTGAGGATATAATAGGTAAAAAAAATGTAGTTTCTTGATTTGTCAAAATGGAATTAAGGATAACTAAAAAATGAAATATGGACAAGTAATTAGGGACAGAGTGAGTATTAAATTAAAACGAAAAGGAAACTTGTGCATGAATATTTTTGTGTTCACGTAGTTTTAAGAAAAGATAGAAAAAAAATTATTATGTTATCAATATATATAACTTAGTTCTAATATAAAAAGGATATACTAATTTAAAATTGAAAGTTAAAACAAATATATCAAATAATGAGTGAAAATATTATAAAAATTTATGAACTTATTGGTAAAAAATACTCGCAAATAAATAATAATAAAAAATATACCATAACAATTTATTTATATAAATTATATTAATATATAATAAAATTAATAATTATAATTTAAACAAATTTGGGACCTTCAATATTTTGAGGCCTAAGGCAATGGCCTCACTGGCCAAGCCTTAGAGCCGCCCCTGAATATAGCTGATTGAGGTGGTGGAGAGTAGTTTTACCATTCCTTTTGTGTTTAATCCGACAATCCGGAATTTGGGTTTTGTTTGTGTTTTGTGTTAGTTTGTGTGAAGTATATTCAGAAACATTTGTGGTTAATCTGGATGAGAATGTATTTGATTGACGAGGTGGAGAGACTATTAGCATTAATTTTTCTGCTCAATGGGACAATCCTATGGAGATAGAAGGGATTTTGTGTTTAGCTTATGTGGAGTACATTCAGGAGACGATGTGGTTAATCTCGATGAGGATGTAGTTAATTGAGGAGGCGTAGAGTAGTGCTACGGTAATTTTTCTGTTCAATGGACAATTTTGTATTAATGGAAGGGATTTTTGGGCTTTGTTTGTGTTAGCTTATGTGGAGTACATTCGGGAGATGTTGTTTATGTCGATGAGAATGTAGTTAATTGTGGAGGCGGAGAGTAGTGTTAGTATTAAATTTCTGTTCAATGGACAATTCTGTATTGATGGAAGGGATTTTTGGGTTTTATTTGTGTTGTGTGTTAGCTTCTATGGAGTACTTTTGGGAGGCATTGTGGTTAATCTCTATGAGAATGTAGTTAATTGAGGAGGTGGAGAGTAGTGTTAGTGTTGTCATGTGCTTTGTTATATTAAGTGGCAAGAGTTATCGAGTAAAGAGGGTGATTTTTCAGGAAAATTGGGATTCAGGAAATCTAATGTTGAAAATGCAATGAGAGAAATCCGAGGCGGATCTAGGATTCTTGCTCTTTTTATTTCTCTGTTTGATGAACAATTCTGGGGTTTTGTTTGTGTTCTGTGTTGGCCTCTGTGAAGTACATTTGAAGAAATTGTGGTTAATCTCATTGTTGCTCTTTATTATGTTTATCACAACTTTCAGCTGGCTACGTAGCTCCGCCTCATTTTGAAAACAAACCTGACCATATCCAACACCAACCTGCCAATATGCGTGAGGCAATTATGATAGAGATTGAGAAGGAGCGTATTAGAGAGCAGATTATTGCAGAAGAGATTGCTCGTAGACGCATGGAGTTTGACGTAAGAAGAGAGCTCATGATGGAAAGACAACTAGCAAAGCAGAGTGGAGAAGGATCATCTCCCGTTTCTTCTCCCACACTTCCGTTCTTGAAGCAACAGAGTGACGTAACATCCTTAGAGGAAAGAATTGCATCGTCACAGATGGGAAGGGGGATATCAGTCTCTAGTAGATTGGGTGCACGAAATTTGATTGCAAGACTTGACATAGCGCCATTTGAGGAGCGAATTTGAGGGATTCCTTTTCATCAACGCAGCTTCTGTGACTGAGCGAAGAGCAATAAGAAGATAAGTAGACAAAGGAACCTCTTGTTCTTCAAATTTTCAATTTCATTCTCCAGGTTCTTGTGATTCCTACATATCGTAATATTGTAAAACTATCGCTGTTTCAGGTAAATATAAGGACTTAGTTTGCTATCGCGTAATTTTTTCTTTATTTATCAAGTGAAATATGTAAAACTGGACAACCCCCAGCTCTAAGTGTTCTTCATTAGCTCACTTCATCGTTGTAAACTCGTTATGTGATTTACTCAATTATTTTCTTAATGAATGTGCCAAATCAAATAGTGACAAGTAAAAATGAACAGAGGGAATAGTAAATTGTTACTTACTCAGTGGTGTTGAGGACGGATCTCAAAATCAGACAATCCATCTATCAAACACATAATTTTAAATTTTAAAAAACACAATATCTTACAATTTGATCGACTATGGACATGAAGACACTGACATGAGGATCGCGATATAAGTGAAAACAATGAATAGTCAAACACACAAGTTGCGCATAGCAATCAGATTGATAATGCACAAATGATATGTTTGAAAATTCATAGTTTTCACCTGTATCTCGATTAAGATAGCATTTTCTTCATATCCACGATCTTCGAAATCTTCATCAGTGTGAGATATTTCATTTCAATAACTTATACACAGGAAGCAAATCAAATTATAAAATTTTGTATTTCTTAATTGTTAATTCATGTGTTTCATAAAACAAAGGATACAATGTAGAATATTAAGACTTCAAAACCTCAAAAAAGATCACATAAAATTCAAATTATAAAAACCTTCTTTTTAAGAAAAAATGTAAAGATCGAAAAGAGTATTGTTGAGTGTGAACATCTATGAAGAAACTCATGATTTCTATCAATCAGTCAATTTTTTAAAACGATAACAATTTAATAGTTGATTTCCCCATTGAAATCAATAAGGATAGATTTTATAAATATAATTTATTTAAGAATATTTTTAAATTAAAAATTAATAATGTCTTTTTTGGTAATTAACATTTTATTAATCTACCACAATCAGCTAATCTATTAATTTCTTATTTTTAGTTAATTTTCTCAGAGAATTTGACGGTTTATAATTTCTCTCCAATAAGAGAAAAAAGTATTTATGATAGGTATAATAATGAGGTTAGGGAGATCTCAAATTTAGAATTGATTATTTAAAACTGCGAAAGTAAAAATAGAAAAAAAAAATAAAAATAGATATAAAATTATTGAAAATTCGAATGAACTATCCAAGAATTTTAAGGAACGCGATGTTTTAAAGTTTTGATCGAAGTAACAACGCATAGATTTATGAGAATAAATCTAACGTCTTTACTTGAGACAACGAATCAAAATGACAACTTTAGATCGACAATATTCAAGTAAAAGCATATAGATTTATGAGAAAAAATCTAACGCTTTTACTTTTAAAAACTGAATCAAAATGATTAAGATCTTGACTATTTTATAGGTAACTTAAGACGACAATTAGTATGTTGAAACTAATCGTCATCTAAAGAGTACCAATAGATCAAATATACCACAAGAAAGAGCACCTTATACTTTAAACTATGAAGCTATTAAAAATTTGAAAGAGAAATTCCTAAAATATAAGTCACAAAAGTTCAAAAGAACTCTCATAGTATTATTAAACTCAATGTAATGTGTCCCTAATGAATGAAATTGCACTCATATTTATAGTATAAAAATGTGGAGGTCGGCTATAGTAAAATCCTAAAAGAATAATTTAGAATCTACAATAATATAATCCTAGCTTGGCGGCCAATGTAGAAACTAAAATCATAATATTTGCAGCTGAACTGAAGTCCTTTTGGGCCCTCTTGATCCTGAGCCTTATTTGGGCTTGATTGAATTGATGGCTCTAACTCCGCTTAAGGGTTGAAATTGACTTTCTTTTTAGCTCTTTTGGGCCTCACTTTGGACCTCTTCGGGGCTAAATTTTTTACTCCAATATTCCCTCTTGAACTTCATCTTGGGTTATCAAATAGTTGTAACATTTGGACAAATCGTCTCCCTGATACATTGACTCATGTTCCACCAAGACATCTTTGGATCTGCAATTGAAGCCCGTTGTACTTGACATTTGAGATCTTGTCATGAATTTCCTTGGAGCTTCTAAAGCTTCATCCTTATCCTTCAATTGAGAAGATCTTTGCTATCAATACTCAAAAGCATTTCCCTTTTTTGGAGAATTAAAATAATTTAGTGGGTTCATGAAAACACAAAAAGACACTTTATTTTTTTTTAAAAAAATGTTGAAGTTGGAGTTGAAATTGTGTTTAACCATACTTTTTGCAAACAACATTAGAATTTGAATGTACTCTTTTTAAATAAGGTTTATACCCTCAAAATTTGTGAAAACCAGCAAAATTATCCAACTTGGCTATTTTACCTCAAATATCTCAAAATAGATAATCACAATATGTCGTAGATTAAATTTAAGATACGAGTTACTACATATTATTACAAATAGATCAACACAATCATATATGAAATATTCAAGAACTTCATAAATAATTTATGTTAATGGTATTAATTTGATCTTGTCCATCTTAATTTATATTATTGAAACTTCTCATAAAATTATTTGACTCTATACTAATTCAGATAAGTACGAGGGATCTGATTATCATTTAGCGAATGATCTTGTTAATTTTACTGATGCTAGTATTTATAGGCCTTAAGCCAGTTGTCATTTGTTTTCAAAATCATTTTAGAAATTTTGTGGTTCATGAAAATAAAAAATAAGTATAAATATTTTCTCAGAAAATACATTATTAATGTCTTACCTGTTAGACAAGAGGGAGTTGTTCGGATGGTAAACACACATCACTTTCAATTTTAAGATCGTAAGTTCGAGTCACCAAGAGAAGAAACAAGTGAGAGCTCCTAAGGAGAGATATAACATATATTTTAAAAGTGTATTTTTTTAATTGTCTCAAAGCTCTGTTAGCGTGGAAATTGACTTCTATTAACTAAGGTTTATACCCTCAAAAACGATCACATAAAATTGAAATTATAAAAACCTTTTTCTTTTTAAGAAAAAATGTAAAGATCGAAAAGAGTACTCATCAATCAGTCAATTTTTAAAACGATAACAATATAATAGTTGATTTCCCCATTGAAATTAATAAGGATAGATTTTATAAATATAATTTATTTAGGAATGTTTTTAAATTAATAAATAATAATGTCTTTTTTGGTAATTAACATTTTATTAATCTACCACAATTAGCTAATCTACTAATATCTTACTTCTAGTCCGATTTCTCATAGAATTTCATGACTTATAATTTCTCTCCAGTATTAGAAAAAATATTTATGATAGGTATAATAATGAGGTTAGAGAGATCTCAAATTTAGAATTGATTACTTAAAAGTGCAAAAGTAAAAATAGAAAGAAAAAAAAACTGAAAATAGATATAAAGATATTGAAAATTCAAAGGAACAATCCAAGAATTTTCAAGAACACAATATTTTAAAGACTTGATCTGAGCAAGAACGTATATATTTATGAGAATAAATCTAACGTCTTTACTTGAGACAACGAATCAAAATGAAAATCTCATATCAACAATATTCAAGTAAAAGCGTATAGATTTATAAGAAAAAATCTAACTCTTTTACTTTAAAAAACTGAATCAAAACGATTAAGATCTTGACTACTTTGTTGGTAACTTAAGAAGACAATTAATATATAGAAATTAATCGTCGTCTAAAGAGTACCAATAGATCAAATATATCACAGGAAAAAGTACCGTATACTTTAAACTATGAAGCTATTAAAAATTGAAAGAGAAATTCCTAAAATATAAGTCACAAAAGTTCAAAAGAACTCTCAAAGTATGATTAAACTCAATGTAATGTGTCCTAATGAATGAACTTGCACTCATATTTATAGGATAAAAATGTGGATGTCGGCCGTAGTAAAACCCTAAAAGAATAATTTAGAATCTACAAAAATATAACCCTAGCTCGACGGCAATCTAGAAACTAAAATCTTAATATTTGCGGCTAAACTGAGGCCCTTTTGGGCCCTCTTCATCTAGAGCCTTATTTGGGCTTGATTGAATTGATGGCTCTAATTCCACTTAGGAGTTGAAATTGACTTTCTTTTTGGCTCTTTTGGGCCTCACTTCGGACCTCTTCGGGGCTGAATTTTTTACTCCAATATTCCTTCTCTTGTACGTGATTCTGGGTCATCAAATAGTTGTAACATTTGGACAAATCATCTTCCTGATACATTGACTCATGTTCCACCAAGACATCTTTGGATCTGCAATTGAAGCCCGTTGTACTTGACATTTGAGATCTTGTCATGAATTTCCATAGAGCTTCTAAAACTTCATTCTTATCCTTCAATCGAGAAGAGCTTTGCTATCAATACTCAAAAGCATTTCCCTTTTTTGGAGGGTTAAAATAACTTAGTGGGTGCATGAAAACACAAAAAGATACTTTATTTTTTAAAAAAATAATTAAAGTTGGAGTTGGAGTTGAAATTGTGGTTAACCATACTTTTTGCAAACAATATTAGAATGTGAATGTACTCTGTCAAGTTGGATAATTTTGTTAGTTTTCACAAATTTTGAGGGTATAAACCTTTTCTTTTTCTACCAAAAAAAATAATAAGTTTTATACCCTCAAAATTTGTGAAATCTAGCAAAATTATCCAACTTGACTATTTTACCTCAAATATCTCAAAATAGATAGTCACAATATGTCATAGATCAAATTTAAGATACGAGTTACTACATATTTTTACAAATAGATCAACATAATCATATATGGAATATTCAAGAACTTCATAAATAATTTATTTTAATGGTATTAATTTGATCTTGTCCATCTCAATTTCTGTTATTGGAACTTCTGATAAAATTATTTGATACTATACTAATTCAAATAAGTATGCAGTTTGATCTGATTATCATTTAGCGAATTATTTTGTTAATTTTACTGATGCTAGTATATATAAGCCTCAAGCCAATTGTCATTTGTTTTCAAAATCTTTTTAGAATTTTTGTGGTTCATGAAAATAAGAAATAAATATAAATATTTTCTTTCAAAAATACATTCTTATTGTCTTATTAGACAAGAGGAAGTTGTTCGGATGGTAAACATCCATCACTTTCCATTTTAAGCTTGTAAGTTCGAGTCACCAAGAGACGAAAAAAGTGGGAGCTCTTAGGGAGGGGTATAAAATGTATTTAAAAATGTATTTTTTTAGTTGTCTCAAAGCTTTGTTAGCGTGAAAATCAACTCCTATTAACGGATTGAAATTAGAAAAAAAATTAATTTCACAAATATGATGAAATAATTAACTTCGATATACATATCAATATTCGAGCTCTCTTAAACTAATTATATTTAATATATATATTTTTTGGCAACTGTGAAAGACTAAAAACTTATTAAACTTTATGGTAATATGTATGAACCTAATGCCATTATTGATAAGTTTTTATTTGATTTACATGAAGATGACAATGTCTTGCAAATTACACCAGTCTTGACTTATATACCTAACAACATTCATGATGGAAATCATATGGCATAAGATAGAATTTTTTTTTTTTACATATATAGATTTATAAATGGAGAAGAAAAATGCAAGCATCGAAATGACAACTATGGTTATTCTAACACTTCTATTCAATTTCTAAATCACTGAATCGCTAACAATTCATGTATTATTAGATGCAAAGAATGTGGTACAAGTATTACAAAAGAAGATACTGATATTTGAGAAATAAATATCATTTACGAGGATATATGAATATAAATATCTTCTTTTAAAGATATTAATATTTTACATATTCTTCAAATATAAGATGTGCAAGCTCATAATCTAACAAAATTATCTATTTCCCCGCCACATAGAGTTTCTGAACTCTTTTTTTTCGAACTCCTATAATATAATTGGACCTTACCAGCAAAAACAAATCCATTTAGATAGTCTTTTGCGTCTTCAATGCCGATTAGATCAACGCCTATCAATTCAACACATTGTCAACAATATTTTATCGATAAAAGGTTCATTAATAAATCTGTATCTTTTTTATTCAAACACATTTAATTTTTTTCTAAATTAGATGGTAAATGATGCATTGTATCATATAAACATTTAAAATAGAATATGAGATAAAGACAACAAAGTTATTTATCGAGAAAAAAGAAGAAGAAACAATTACTAATGATATTTACTTGAAAATAAATTCACATCACATTAAGGGGCCGTTTGTTACAAAGATTAATAGCACAATAATTAGTAATGTAGAAATTGGTAATGCAGAAACTATTTTTTATCAAGTGTTTGGTGCATTGTTTCTTACATAATCTTTAATGTGGTTTAATACTAATATAATAAGGATACGACACAAGTAACCGAAATCTCATAGACACACCTTAATTAAACTAAGTTCTATTACCCTCTTGAACTCCTTTTTTTTTTTTTTTTGTAGTTTTATACCTCTTTTGGCTTATGTGGCACACTACGTGACTCTACGTAGTTAAGGCACGTGAGAGATGTTTGGATGACACATAAATTAAAAGTGTGTACAAATTACAAAAGAAATATAGATTCGAGGATAATAAGATCCTATTTTAGTTAAAATGCAGCTCTGAAATTTCGATTTTGACTTAATACTTATCCCAATACCAAAACATGAATATTTTTTTTAATATACCGTACCAAACGACCCGTTAAGTGCAATTCTTTCTCACATCCTACTCACCTGACTGCTTTATAATGTGTTGTAATTGAGTCAGAAAAAGGTCTCATTTTTTCAACACAAATTCCCAAAATCATTGTTCATCACACCTAGAAAAAAACCCTACCTTTTTTTTGCTCTCAATCTCTATATATGTAACGATTTGCTGTTTCGGCATTGTAAATTTCAAGAAAAGTTTCAAAATTTTTGAGCGAATTTTGATGGATTACAAGTATGAATCGGTCGGCGATCATCCGGCGCCGGCGCCGGCGCGGCCTCAGACGATGACGAGCTATGCACAACATCCTCAGCCTCCGATGAGTTATACACAGCTTCCGTCTCTCACTTACTTCTCTCAACAAGCCATTCGAGGTTTCTTCCTTTTCTCTGAATTTTCGCTTTTTTAATATTTTTTTTCTGTGGATGAATGATTTGACGAAAGAAAGGATTTTGGGTTTTGGGTTTGTCTATGTGAAGTATATCGGAAAGGTTTGTGGTTAATCTGGGTGAGAATGTAGCTGATTGAGGTGGTGGAGAGTAGTTTTACCATTCTTTTTGTGTTCAATCTGACAATCCGGAATTTGGGTTTTGTGTGTGTTTATGTGAAGTATATTCAGAAACATTTGTGGTTAATCTGGGTGAGAATGTATTTGATTGACGAGGTATTAGCATTAATTTTTCTGCGCAATGGGACAATCCTATAGAGATAGAAGGGATTTTGTGTTTAGCTTATGTGGAATACATTCAGGAGGCGATGTGGTTAATCTCGATGAGGATGTAGTTAATTGAGGAGGCGTAGAGTAGTGTTACGGTAATTTTTCTGTTTAATGGATAATTTTGTATTGATGGAAGGGATTTTTGGGTTTTGTTTGTGTTAGGTTATGTGGAGTACATTCGGGAGATGTTGTTTATGTTGATGAGAATGTAGTTAACTGTGGAGGCGGAGAGTAGTGTTAGTATTAAATTTCTGTTCAATGGACAATTCTGTATTGATGGAAGGGATTTTTGGGTTTTATTTGTGTTGTGTGTTAGCTTATATGGAGTACTTTCGGGAGACATTGTGGTTAATCTCTATGAGAATGTAGTTAATTGAGGAGGCGGAGAGTACTATTAACGTTAATTTTTCTGTTCAATAGGACAATCTTATAGCGATAGAAGGGATTTTGGGTTTTTTTGTGGTCTGTGTTAGCCTCTATGAAGTATATGTGGAGACATTTTGGTTAATGTCGATGATAATATAGTTAACTAAGAGTGTAATTAATTGAGGAGGTGGAGAGTAGTGTTAATATTGTTGTGTGGTTTGTTATATTGAAGTGTCAATAGTGATTGAGTAAGTGGGTGATCCTTTTTCTTTTCAGTAAAGTTGGTAAATGTGCAAGATTCAGAAAATCCTCCATTGGAAGTGCAATAGAAGGAATAGATCTTCTAAGTATTTCATAAAAAAAATAAAAATTGTGGCAATTTGATTTTGGACGGCTAATAGGTAGAACGAAGTATCTGGTTTGAAAGGTTACGATTTTTTGAAACAATAAGACCATTCAAGATAATTTTTTTAATGTTTTTAACGTTGTTCCATTGTCAAAGCAGCTGCTTTTTGATAACTGGTAAAATACTTTTTGTATCCAAAGAAGGGCATTATTTCCTATCCCCAGAAGATGGGAATCATACTATTCAGAAATTGTTTCTGAAAGCAGCTGCCTTTTTTTTCTTCTGTAATCTTGTTTCTTCTCTACTTACTTCTAACTAGTATCATTCACTTAAGTATGAGAAGTGTATTAGGAAATATTTGTGGTTAATCTGAGTGAGAATATAGTTGATTAGGAGGTGGAGAGTAGTGTTAGCATTATTTTTCTGTTCAATGGGCAATTTTGTAGTGCTAGAAGGGATTTTGGATTTTATATGTGTTTAGCTTATGTGGAGTACATTTGGGAGATGTTGTGGTTAATCTTGATGAGAATGTAGTTAATTGAGGAGGCGGAGAGTAGTGTTAGCATTCTGTTCAATGGAAAATTCTGTATTGATGGAAGGGATTTTTGGGTTTTGTTTGTGTTAGCTTTTGTGGAATTTATTCGGGAGATTTTGTCGTTAATCTTGATGAGAATGTAGTTAATTAAGGACGCGGAGAGTAGTGTCAGCATTATTCTTCTGTTCAATGGACAATTCTGTATTGATTGAAGGGATTTTTGGGTTTTGTTTGTGTTAGCTTGTGTGAAGTACATTCGCGAGATGTTGTTAATCTCGATGAGAGTGTATTTTAATTGTGGAGGTAAAGAGTAGTGTTAGCCTTATTTTTATGTTCAATGGACAATTCTGTATTGATGGAAGGGATTTTTGGGTTTTGTTTGTGCTTTGTGTTAGCTTATGTGGAGTTCACTCGGGAGATGTTGTGGTTAATCTGGGTGAGAATGTCCTTAATTGAGGAGGTGGAGAATGGCTTTAGCATTATTTTTCTGTTCAATGTACAATGCTGTGTTGATGGAAGGGATTTTGGGTTTTATTTGTGTTTTGTGTTAGCTTATGCCGAGTACTTTCGGGAGGAGTTGTGGTTAATCTTGATGAGAATGTAGTTAATTGAGGAGGTGGAGAGTAGTGTTACCATTATTTTTATTCAATGGACAACTCTATAGCTATAGAATGCGTTTTGTTTTTTAATTGTCTTTTGTGTTAGCTTATGTGGAGTACTTTTGGGAGACGTTGTGGTTAATCTCTATGAGAATGTAGTTAATTGAGGAGGCGGAGAGTAGTATTAGCATTAATTTTTCTGCTCAATGGGACAATCCTATAGAGACGGAAGGGATTTTGGGTTTTGTTTGTGTTCTGTGTTACCCTCTGCGAAGTACAATTGGAGACATTTTGGTTAATCTCGATGAGAATGTTGTTAATTGAGGAGGCGGAGAGTAGGATTAGCATTAATTTTTCTATAGCGATAAAAGGGTTTTGGGTTTTATTTGTGTTTTGTGTTAGCTTACGTGGAGTATTTTCGGGAGACATTGTGGTTAATCTTGATGAGAATGTAGTTAATTGAGGAGGTGGAGAGTAGTGGTACTATTTTTGTGTGGTTTGTTGTACTGAAGTGGCAATAGTTATTGAGTAAAGAGGGTGAGAGTTGGTAAAGCGGGGCAAGGATTTTTGCTCTTTTTGTTTCTCTGTTCGATGAACAACTCTGTAGTGATAGAAGGGATTTTGGGTTTTTTTTTGTGTTGTGTGTTAGCCTCTGCAAGGTACAGTTGGAGACATTTTGGTTAATCTCGATGAAAATGTAGTTAATTGAGGAGGCGGAGAGTAGTATTAATGTTGTTCTGTGGTTTGTTATATTGAAGTGTCAATAGTGATTGAGTAAAGAGGGTGATCCTTATTATTTCAGGAAAGTTGGTAAATGTGCAAGATTCGGAAAATCCTAAATTGTAAGGTTGCGACTTTTTGAAACAATAAAACCTTTCAAGATTACTTTTTTTTAAAAAATGTTTTTAACTTGTTCCATTGTTTAAGCAGCTGCTTTTCGATGACTGGTAAAATGATTGTTATATCCTAAGAAGTGTATTATTTCCTATCCCAAAAGATAGGGATCACTCTATTTAGAAAGTGTTTCCGAAAGCAGCTGCCTTTGTTTCCTTCTGTAATCGTGTTTTGTACTTATTTCTAACTAGTATGATTCACTTAAGTATTTGTCTTATCCTTGATGGTGTTCATTTAAGAGAAATATTGACTTTTGATTCGTTGAATCTCCTGGATTTGTCTATGCCTGTGTTAACCAAGCACAGAACTGAAGGGAATGTAGTGTAGTTACTTGGAAGAGATGAATTTCTAAGTTTGGCTTTTTTGTTGCTCCCGAGTTCTATTGACTTCATGGTGCCTGCATTGTTCAATTTATATTGTATTTTGAGACTAAGTTGTTGCTCTTTGCGTTGTTTATCACAAGTTTCAGCTGGCTACATGGCGCCTCAATTTGAAAACAAACTTGATCATAGCCAAAACCAACCTGCCAATATGCGTGAGGCAATTTGGAGAGAGATTGAGAAGGAGAAAATTAAAGAGGAGATTATAGCTGAAGAGATAGCTCGAAGACGCATGTTGGAGTTGGAAGTTAGACGAGAGCTCATGATGGAAAGACAACTAGCACAGCAGAGTGGAGAGGGATTGTCTCCTTTTTCTTCACCTGCAATGAGTTTCTCTCCCGCGCTTCCATTCTCGAAGCAACAGACTGTTGTAACGTCTGTAGAGGAAAGAATTGCTAGGTCACTTGAGGACAGGATGGGAAGGGGGCTATCAGTCTCTAGATTGGGTGCAAGAAATGAGATTGGGAGACTTGAAATAGTGCCATTTGAAGAGCGGATTCCAGAGATTCCTTTTCAGCAGCGGAGTGTGGAACCAACAAATTCTGCTTTGAAGCCTGTATCCCATAGTTCAGTGCCAATGATTTCTGAATTGCAGTCCCCTTTGGAGCCTAGCAAGGAAAAAGACAAGATCATCTTGCTGGTCAGTATGTTCTTGTTCATCCTGCATATGTCTATTCCATTTTGCTATCCTGAACTAGACATCATACTTGCTATTTCTAGTAAAGTTTCCTTATTTTTTGTTTCTTCTCTCTTGGGTGAAGTGATTAGTTTGATAGCATTGCTTTTTCTGGATTCAATTCAAAATAATTGCTATAACAGGTCAATGCATGTATCCATCTTTATGCTTTGTACTGGTTTGTATCTAACACTAGGGTCTCCCCTCCAATGCATATCCTACCAATTGCTGCTAATCTTAGGACTGCATTCATATACTTACAATGCAATCTCTTAGGTCCTTTGTCTCATTGTCCTTCTGTATTTCCGTGTGTGCACGTGTCCTTATTTCCCCCTTTTTCTTGCATGCTTCTCCTTTATTGAACGGTAGAGTTTTAACTGGACACTTGGTAGCTCTCAAACGTGTCAATCTCATCTAGCAAGAAGAATAAGGAAGTAGATCGACTCTATTTCACCTGACTGTGGTAAAAAGATTGCACAATACATGTCCTTGCTTATATCTGTAATTAGCGTGTACAAATGTTTCTTTTATTTTTTGTGTCAATGTGGAAGGCCAGGGCCTTTTGATAACTATCAAGGTTACTAAAGTAGGAGAAGCGAGTTAGATATTGCAGTGTGATCATATGAGCTGTAGATTGATCCTGTTTTCTGTGCCTAATTAGTTGGGTTGTTTGTTTTTGGCTGAAATGATCACAGCTGGGGAATGAGCCACAAGACGAGACTTTTTTGCTTGTAATTGCTATTTCTTTGTCGAATGCTAATAAATGATAACAAATGGTTGAAATAAGTGTTGTGCACATCTCTAAGTTGCAGTTTTGGATTACAATTTGAATTATTAAATTGTAATTTTGAAGTATGACTTCTCCACCAGTTTTGCTTCATATCTTGAGGTGAGAGTGATCAAATTGAGACTCTTTGCTTCGCTTGAAGTTAGTCTTAACAGTTATAATTCTACTAAATATGCCCAAATCATCCTATCAATTCAGAGGTGAGTAGAAGAATGTGTTCAGGTAGCAAATGGATGAGATTGCACTTTTAATCTTTTAGTAACTAAGTAACTCCTAAAAAAAAACTTTAGTAACTAAGTTACTATTTACTTTCATGAGATGGTTCATTGAAGATCTAACAAATAGGTTATGGACGAAGCTACACTCTAGGAGATTGTGCAATTAATTCTAGGAAATAAATGACTGTTTATGGTTGAGCCAACAGTCTACTGGAAACAGCCTCTCTACCCCACAAAGGTAGGGGTAAAGGTATGCGTACATTGGATACATTGTTGTTGCTGCTGTTGTAAGGTAAGTACATGATTTAGCTGTTCAGTTTATCTTTGAGAGCCCATAGGCAAACGCATTGGGAGACCAATACTTTAAATTAATTGACAAGCCGGTGACCTCTGTAGAGGGAGTCCCTATATTAAATGTGGATTAAATGGACCCGAGGAGAGAGATTGACAAGGAGACATAGGTAAATAACCATTCTCTCCATATAGGCTTAGCATGATCTGAGGTTTCTCTCTTATTGTATCTCTTTATAAAGCAGTGCACATATTAGGTGTAGGTAGAGTTTTCTGGTAATTTGATGTAAGCTTCGCGTTATGCCTGACGCTGGCTTGGTACGAATATTTAATAAATGCAGACGTTCCAACCATTTGAACTATACTGACATCCATTATGTGTAAAATCTGGCTCTCTTCATTTGAACTATACTGACATCCAATATGTGTAAAATCTGGCTCTCATCACTAATCTCAATTTTATGAAAATAATTATGTATAGGTTTACAGTACCTTTCACCACTGATCTGAGAGAATTTTGAAGCATTGTTTGTTTACGAACTTCTCTTGAGCTTTTGGTTGCAGGCTATGCCTATTACAAGTGTCTCTGGAGCAAAACGAAAAGCTGTAACACCACCAGTGGAGGTTGCCAGCCAGCCTCCGTCATCCAGTGTTCCAAAGAAAAATGGGAAAGAGGACTGGAGTTGTGCACTTTGCCAGGTAAGTGCGACATGTGAGCGTGGTCTGAATGATCACCTCCAAGGAAAGAAACACAAGTCCAAGGAAGCTGCTTTGCGAGAACAGAGGAACGGGAAGAACTACAGTATCGGTCTTTTCCCAAAGAAAACTAAGATTAACAACCTTTCAGAAGCCGACGGCAATAACATGGAGCAAATGGTAAAACCAAAAGTTGAATTGTTGCTTCATAACAAATCAGGGGAAAGATCATCTCTGGTAATTTTGGAGAAAGAAGGTGCAGAGAACACCATCACCCCAACTCTGCATCACAATGCTGATGACTTGAAGAAAAGTGCAAATGCAACTCCAAAAAAGCAGAAGACTAGTAAGAAGAAGTACAAATTTTGGTGCGCAACGTGCAAAGTAGGGGCTTTGTCAGAGGTGTCATTGGAGGCACACAGGGTAGGGAAGAAGCATAAGGCTCGTCTCCTGGTGCTCAGCAGCGTTGCTGCTTCAGCTGCTAAGGTTGAGAGCACTACTGTTAATGAAGCATTAGAAGAGGTCGAAGAAACTGAAGCTGTTAAGGTTGAGAGCAGGCAGACTGTTAATGAAGCATTAGAAGAGGTCGAAGAAACTGAAGCTGCTAAAATTGAGAGCACTCCAACTGCTATTGAAGCATTAAAAGAGGTTGAAGAAACTGAAGTGATCGATGATGTGGGTGCAGGTGTTGATAGCATTAACCCCGACGAGCAGGAAGAAGTTTTCACCACTGGCGATAACTGAGTTCAGTTATTTTCAGGAGTATCATAGTGTTATGTTAAGATGTAGAGTTTAGGGGAGGGATTGTTAAGGTAAAACTGTGACAACTTGTCTACCAATTGTGATGTGTATGTACTCTTTTTGTACTCTAGCTCTGTTCAAATAATTGGGTATTTTTCAGTTTATGAAATGACGTTTGGTTGGACAAAAGATCATGGAAAAGTTTTTCATTATATGCGACCTAGTGCATGATGTGTGGTGCATTGGCCTTGCCTTACATACAACAACAAACCCAAACCTGTGTAATCCCACAAGTGAAGTCGGAGAGGGTAGTGTGTAAGTTGATCTTATTCCTACATTGTGATGGTACGAAAATTATGACCTAGACTCTAGGAGAGCCGAAAAAACACTTAGAACCATCAAGGGACCATGTTCTCATGTGTCCTGTATAATCACCTCAATGCAATACCATTTCAAATTCATTCCGAATAGGAAAAGAAAATCCATGTGATCCAAAAGAGAGAGAACTTTTTGTCCTATGCCCTCATCACTAACCATTCTCCGTATCTGTGCATTTCTTGATTGGTCGCTCATAGATGATTGAGAAGTGCATTTTGAAGTCCATCTTTTTTCTCAACCTTTATCAAAACAATTCGAAAAAAGAAATAATGAAAGTAAAGAAGCCATGACAAAATACTAAAGATAGCAATCTTCAAGAACTACTGATGAATATATTCTACTTAATGTAGAGAACCAATCATGCAGACCATATTTTCACATTGCCAATCAATATAGCATGTGTATCATTATCACTAGATATATCTGAGTTTTCTTTACACAAAAAGGTAAAATGCATACCTACAAATTGAGGGGGGGAGGGGGGGGGGGAGAGACATCTAATGGTAACTTTTTTTCATAACTGAGAAATCCTCAAGGGTCCGTAGAGACCTCTTTGGATAAGCTATAACTACCATAGCACTCGCCCTAGATCAACAGTTTTAAGTGGTATTTATTAAAATTGAAGGATGAATCAAACCCTCAAAGCAACAGGATCTTGCCACGATATTTTCCGCTTCTCAACATGAGAAGTTCCTTCTCCCACATTCCTGCATATCGATAACTTTAAGTCTCTGTGCTGATCATCATTTATATTTTGAATTAATCCTCTATTTGGCTCCTCAAAGTTCAATGGTTCAAAAAAATTTGCTTGGGGCTCCTCTTCCCCTATCTGCAAAATGAGATGCCGAAGGCAAAGTGTTAAAATGCATTACTCGTCAAATGTACAACACATACTCCCTCTGTTCCATTTCATACAATACTCTTTTCCTTTATAAACTGTCCCAAAAGAACGTTGCTTTTTTATATTTCAAAACACATTCATTTCAAGCATCCAATTTTACCGTCAATGAGTTACTACTGTTACATCCATAAAAATGTCATAGCATCTATACACACAAGTTCAAACTTGGGATTTCTTGTTTAGATACTTACCGAGATTTCATTCAAATCAATGACTGGAGCTCGACTAGGCAATACAACATCTTTCCCAACATGACCAGTTTCCTGATTCAAATCAAAGACGGCTGTGGTACTCCTCGAAACAAAACCATTCCCAGCGAATGACCTGTCATTCTGATTCAAATCAAACGCTGGAGCTGTGTTTCGGAGCAGCATTTCCTTACCACTATACACTCTTGATTTATGCTTCAAACCTGAAACTGTACTACGCTGAACAGCGTCTTTCCCAATACGTAATGCCTGCTTGTGATTCACAAGAATATCAGAAGGCGTCTTCTGCGAAGATGCTTCCTTTGCAACTTGAATCCTCGCTTTTTGTTTCAGCCCAGGAAGAGGGGGCAGTTTGTGTTGCTTCGCCTTCTTTTTGCTGGGAAATCGATCATTCATCCCATTTATACAGTAAAACTCTGAGTTCAGCAGGGCTGCTCGTTCTTGCTGTTCAGGATGACTTGATGACTTCATCTGCAATAGGTATTTGTGTCTTCGGCGCAAGAAACTGCAAATATGCAGAATGCATTTAGAGTAGGAATAAAATAAAATTCTGCAAGCATTTCAAAAACCAGTTGCATCAGAAAGAGGAGTATCCAGAATTTAACCTTTGATACTTACCATTAAATCAATTGCATTTTTCAAAACCATGGTTCAAAATTTAGTATTGGTTGACATTGAAGTAATTTAACATGTATATCGATGCTATGTGCGAAAATATAGGTAAAGTTCCACCTCTGGCATCAATAGATGCACATTAACAGCAATATGAATCATAGTTAAATCATCAATCTAATCTTAAAAATTCTCCAGACATAGTATCTATTCGACAACCAATTATCCAAACGATTTAGCCTCAACATCCAGTACTAAGTTGACCTCAGATGATCTTTTTTTAGAGCCTACACCACATAATGAAAATACCATAGACTTGAGCAAAACTCAGAAAGAGAAAAACAACAAGTCGACAACAAAAACTTACTGAACTTCAGCAAGTAATCTTTGTTTCCTCATTTTCATGTCCTCCAATTTGTTCCTTGCGTCATTAGTGTCCTGTAAATAATTGTAACAAATGAGTTGCACGTAAATTAACTGAATATGCACAACCACACAGTATGATTATGATGGGTTCACATACAAAAATAGTTAGAAAGAAAGATACTTTTTCAAAAGATAAAACCAGAAAATGCATCATTAATACTCACTAAATCACAATTGTTATAGCAACAAGTATCAAGTGGCTTTAAGTTTCTCAATGGGCATGCAACTGACAAAATTCTCAACTCTAAATATCAAGTCCTTCAATTCATAAACAAAACTAAGGAAAAAACAGGAACCAACATAAGACAACTGGTGAATAAACAAATCTGGGAAAAGCCCCAATCGTTTTTTAACTACCGTGATGCCTGAGCCAACTTACGCACACCTCAACTAATTCCATTGGGTACTAGCTACCTCCCACCAGCACAAGTATCGTTTAACTCAACTAATTCCACGGGTACTTCCTACCTCCCACCAGCACAAAGTCTTAAGACTTATTCACAACCATATCATCTATATAGATCTTTTCTTTCCATTGTGACCAATTACTAATACTCGCCATATCATAAACAAATTCATTCACAAAGCTAAGGAAAACACAAGAACCAACATAAAACAACTGAATAAACAAATCCAGGGAGAGCCCCAATCATATTTTTACAACCACGGTGTCTGAGCCAACTCAGGCAAACCTCAACTAATTCCACAGGTACTTGCTACCTCCCACCAGTATAAAATTGCGTAACTCAACTAATTCCACAGGTACTTGCTACCTCCCACCAGCACAAAGTCTAAAATGTATTCTCAACCATATCATCTATATAGTAGATCTTTTCCTTCCATTGTGCCAGATTACTAATACTCACTATATCATAAACAAAAGCCCTTCAATTCATACACAAAACTAAGGAAAACACAAGAACCAACATATAACAACTATTGAACAAACAAATCCAAGCTGAAAAAGGCAGGAAACAAAACAAATCAAAACCAAGAACAGTTCCTCAAACAACAAAAACACCAATAGAAATCTAACTACATGAAGCTCCACCAGAGACGAATCAGGAAACTGTGCAACCAAAAATCCCCAAAATCACACAACAACAAAAATTTATCCACAATAAGCATAGATCTTCAAAACTACAAGCGAAAACTACCCCAATTTTTATTTCTTTTTTACCTTATAGAGTACTTGATAGTCCTGCAATAGAGTCTGATGCTTCAATCTAGCATTATTCTCCTCAAACACCACATAAGGTGATGATTCTAAAGCAACCCTTTTCATCTTCTTAGACATATCAATCAAATCACAGAGAAATCAAACAAACAAATGCTTAAATCACAAAAAGAACCAATCTTTGAAGCAAATAGACAAAACCAAGAAAAGGGTATGGCGGCAGAAGATAGAAAAGAGGGAAAAGTAAGAGAAAAGAAGCGTGTGGAAGGTAAAGATAGAACAATAATACAAACACAAATAGGGTAAGAAAGAAAAAAAGAAGGGGTAATAGAGAAAGAATAGAAAAGACAGACACAATTTGGGGGTTTGAGGGGGTGGGGGGTAGGGTGTGGAGAAGAGATAAAGAGTGTATTGTGGTGAGAAAGTTCTCTGTGAAAATTCTGACCAAGACAAACCCACATAAACCGGTAAACAAGGAAAAAGGAAAAAAAACAGTAATAGTATACAAAAACATTGTGTTTCTTGTTTGTTGTTCTTTTAAGACAGTGATGAAGATGGAGAGAAAGGGTGTGGGGTGGGGTGGGGTGGAGTGGAGTGGGTTGGGGTGCGGGGGGTTGAGGGGTTTGTAGCAGAAAGGGTATTTGTGGTAAAAATTGTGTCTTTAGGTTAGATGAGTTTGAAGACATCTCCCCTTTTTCCATTCTTGATTTCTTTCCTTTTTTTTGGAGTTTTTCTTCCTATGCATAATTTTTGGTCCAGCTGGGCCATTAGAGAGAGTTTGATGGTGTGTACTCTTCTTGACTTTGTGGGAGGTGGGGTGAGGGGTGTTTAGGGGGTGGGGTGGAATTTCTTGTTTCTTGAATCATCTTCTCTCTTATTTCTTTGGCTTTCTGCAAGATGTAGAAGTCATATAGATATAGGAATAGAAGAAAAATGAGGGAATTTATGAGGTGGACTTTTTGTTGGATTTAGGGGGTGGGGAGGGGGGCGGGGTTCACTTGAGAGAGAAACTGATGAGGCCATGGATTTTGCTGAAAAAGAGCATGAGATTGAAAGAGAAGATGCTTCTTTTCTCTTTTCTTCTGATTAGTATGACAGGTGTTATTGGTTGGAGGAAATGACAAAAATGGTCCCTTACTTTTGGGATTTGGTTTAAAATGGTGTCTTAAATATTTCTTTATGTAGTTTTGACCCATTATATTGGTCAAAGTGAGCGTGTGATATTTTTATTGATCTCTTTAATAATTTGTGTATCAATTTTTACTTTTTTATGTGATTTATGTGTAGCGTTATTAAACTTGCACTCCTTGTACTTTGTTTTAGTTCTACTCAACATATTGTCTTTAAACTTTAAAGTATGTTTCTAAATCACTAGTCGATCATTAACTCCCTTGCGTGACTTGTCGATCAATGTTATGTGCTTGCAAATAACATGTAGTGTGATATTTTTTCTTGAATATGTCGTGTCAATTCATTCATCAACAAACAAACAAAATGGGTTAAGAGTTGATCCTTGGTGCAACCTCATTTCAACTAAAAAGTGTATTGAGTCTCCTCATTGTCGTCTTGGCTCCATCAGACATGTCCTTAATCACTTTGATGTATGACACAAGTACACTTGTAGACTCTAGGCATTTCCATAAGATCTCTTTAGATTTTGTCCTACGCTTTTTCTAATTCAATGAACACCACATATGAGTCTCTCTATACTGCTTCAACAATCTCCTTTAGAGATGTTAGTGAAAAACTTACAAGATTACAATTGAAAAGAAAATGAAGAAACAAAATTCTCTTCAGGCTTAGGCGCGGATATCTCGCTCTCTTTAAGGAGATTCAAGCCCACTGCAGCAAATGTTTTCACCGGTCCAGCAATAGTTCTTCTTGACTTGTCCCCTCTAGGATACAACAGTCTAATCACAATATATAACTCAACAACTCTGGACAAGAGTTGAGTCCAAAGCTCCACAAAAAGAACACCTTCCTTCAACTAATAAGAACTCTCTTTTTTTAACTAACTTTTATGCACTCTATCTTTTCTTGTATGTTATATGTTCCAAATCAAATGAAGACCACCACTATTTATAGTTGAGGATGTCTTCCTAGCAATGAATAGGAAGATAATGGGATAGTAAATAGTGAAGATAAATGGCATAGAAGTTACTTATGTTACAAGGATAATAGAGGAATAAAGAATGAAGTAATGAGAGGGCTAACCAATGCCTCTACCGTTCATTTTCACAACGGCCAACTTTCCAAATGTTCATCACAAAGCCTAATGAAATTATGCCTTTGGATATTAATTATCCACTAAGTAATTAGGCACAAAGCATTGCAACGGCAATAACTCCCATGTCCTCAATTCCAATCCATTATGGCTTAATGACATAATTATGTGAGACAAATTAATAATAAACAAATATTAAAATGCTCAAAAGACCAACAATCCCCCACTCATTTCAATATTAGATAAGAGAGTCCATCAGCTGAAGAAAGATTACTATGCATAATGAAGGTGTGCTCTGCATTGAACCTCCACTCAGTGAAACAATAATCTTTTACTCCAGAGTCGTAGTGGTCTCAGACTTGAACTATGACTGCTTAAGGGAAATAAAATATTACTGCTCACACATAATAATCAAGGTGTTGACATGAGCTTTAAAGCCAGCACGTTATGGCCATATGCTATCCCGGTTTCATGAGTGCTTTTGAGAATAAGCCCAATTCTCATAGGAAGCGACCTACTTCCACATATCACATAGGTGAAATTTGTCGAGAGTGCTCCTGTAAGTTTAACACTCCACCCATATGGGCTACAAATATTCATTAAGAGTTTTATCAACTCAACCTTCACAAATCACTACAGGAAACAATGCACTCACATCATAGGGAAGGAATAAAAAGATAGTGCATTTTTTCCCAACAAGTCATCATATGATTAGTTTTTCCCTTTGAACCTGGTCATATGATCTCTAGTCCCCAAGTTGGGTTTCCTCATATATGACTCAAGGATTTATAGGCTTCAATCTCATCCCCCTCGATGTGCTCCAGACCTTCTCTCTCGTTAAGGCCTTAGTAAGAGGATCTGCAAGATTATCACAAGATTTGACATAATCAACATTAATGGTACCATTTGTCAAATGCGATCTTACATTACTGTGTTTCCTCCTTATAGGTCTGGATTTACCGTTGTAATAACGATTTTGAACTCTATCAATCACAGCGGTGCTATCACAATATATTAAAATAGGAGGAATTGGTTTTTCAAAATAAGGTATTTGAAACAGTAAATCTCTTAACCAATTCGCTTCCTCACTAGCTGAAGCTAAAGCAATTAGTTCAGCCTCCATGGTAGAGTTAGCAATTATAGTTTGCTTTTTTGATCTCCAACAAATAGCACCACTACCTAAAGTAAAAACATAACCAGTGGTAGAACACGAATCACCTGATAAAGTGTTCCAATTTGCATCACAAAAGCCTTCAAGTACAACAAGATATTTTTTATAAAACAAACCACAATTTTTTGTTTCAATTAAATATCTCATAACTCTTGTTACAGCATGCCAATGTTCATTACCTGGCTTGCTTGTAAACCTGCCAAGTGCTCCTACTACATATGCAAAATCAGGCCTAGTGCAATCAGTCACATATCTCAAACTTCCGATTATGCTAGCATATTCCTTTTGATTTATTACATCATTTTCACTTTCAACAGCAAATAAGTGAACACTTGAATCAAAAGGAGTAGCAACATGCTTGCAATCAAGAAAGTTATATTTTTTCAAAATTTTCTCAACATAATGTGACTGGTCAAGGAAAATTCCATCACAAGTTCTTGTTATTTTTATTCCAAGAATAAAATTTGCCTCACCAAGATCTTTCATATCAAAATGGCTTCTAAGAATATTCTTAGTTTCATCAATAATATTCATGTTAGAGCCAAAGATCAACAAATCATCAACATATAGGCAAATAATCACATGTGAATTATTCTAAGATTTATGATATATGCACTTATCACACTCATTTGTTTGAAAACCATTTTCAATCATGCAGGAATCAAATTTTTCATGCCATTGCTTTGGTGCCTGTTTCAAGCCATATAGGGATTTAGTAAGTTTACACACTTTGCTTTCTTGGCCTGCTTCAACAAAAGACTCCGGTTGTTCCATATAAATTTCCTCATTAAGGTCTCCATTTAAAGAAGCAGTTTTTACATCCATTTGATGAATTTGCAAATCAAAAATTGCAGCCATAGCGATTAAAAGTCTTATGGATGTAATTCTTGTTACTGGTGAAAAAGTATCAAAAAATTCTAGGCCTTCTAATTGTTTAAAACCTTTTGCAACTAGTCTAGCCTTATATTTATCGATAGATCCATCAGGTTTCAATTTTTTCCTTAAGACCCATTTGCAACCAATAATTTTACAACCCGGTGGTAAATCAACTAACTTCTAAGTTTTATTAGAAATCAGTGATTCCATTTCATCATTTGCAGCCTCTTTCCAAAATATAGAATCATGTGAAGATAATGATTCTTTCAAAGTGAGAGGGTCATCTCCAATATTAAACACATAAAAATTAGGACCAAAATTTTTTTCTACTCTAGTTCTTTTACTTCTTCTTAACTCAAAATCATCAATTTCTTTATTTTTTAAAGTAGAAGTAGAAGAAATAGATAGTGACAAAATATTTTGTTCAATCCTTTGACCCCCACTATTTTTAAAATCAAAAGGGAATTTATTTTCATGAAAAATAGCATCACCTGATTCTATCACAATATTATCTTCAAGATTAAAAAATCTATAGGCTGTACTATTTGAAGCATAACCAAGAAAAGCATAAGTAGTAACTTTCTTGCCTAAATTTTGTAATCTTGGGATCCATTAGCCTCATAAAGGCTAGACAACCCCAAACTCTTAGATATCCCAAACTTGGCTTGTAACCTTTTCACAATTCAAAAGGTGTCAATTTAGACTTTTTATGAGGCACACGATTCAACACATAACAAGCAGTTAAAATAGCTTCACCTCAAAAATTTAAAGGTGCATGTGACTCAATAAGCATGGCATTAGTCAATTCAACCAAAATTCTATTTTTCCTTTCCGCTACTCCATTAGATGAAGGAGAGTAAGGAGGAGTAGTTTCATGAATTATTCCCAATGATCTAACAAAAGAATTAAACTCATTTGACTCATATTCACGGCCTCTATCACTTCTAATTCTTTTTATTTTTCTTCCAAACTGATTTTCAACCTCATGGAGATAAGTTTTGAAATTTTCAAAAGCATCACTTTTATTTTTCATCAAGTAAACATATGTAAACTTAGAAAAATCATCAATGAAAGTGATAAAATATCTATTACCTCCACGAGTTAAAATTCCACCAAGTTCACAAATATCAGTATGAACTAATTCTAACAAATCAGTTTTTCTTTCAACTTGAAAATTAGGCCTTTTAGTGATTTTAGTTTTACTACAAGTCTCACATTTTTCAAAATTTTTTTTAATCATTGGGATTAATCCTAAACTACTCATGATTCCAACATAACGATCATTAATATGACACAAACGAGTATGCCAAAAATTAGTAGAAGAAAGCATATAAATAGAAGTAGAAACTTTATTCATTTCAACATTCAATTTAAACATCCCATTACAAGCATACCCCTTTCCCACAAAAATACCCTTCTTCACAATTACATATTGATCAGATTCAATAATATGTTTAAAGTCTGCTTTAATAAGAAGAAAACTAGACATCAAATTTTTTCTCATAGAAGGAGTATATAGTACATCTTTCAAAGTTAATACCCTTTCAGAAGTAAAACACAATTCGACATCTCCCGTTCCAAGCACTTGAGTAGTATGTGAATCACCAAGCATGTTGGTTTTGGGCTCCTCAAAATGAGTATATTTTTTAAATCAGTCTTTGTCATAACAGACATGACGGTTTGCACCAGAATCAACCCATCATCCATCAACACTCTCAACCATGTTTATGTCGATAATCACCGCAACAAAAGGTTCTTCGATAACGTTTGCCTGAGGATTAGGACCACGTTTCCGGAATCTGCAAAATCGAGCAATATGCCCACTCTTGCCACAAACAAAACATGGTCCCTTATCTTGAACTTGTTGATTTTGTGCTTGGTTATTTTCACCACTATTTTTCTTAGGAGGTCTACCATTATTTTTCTTGAACTTTTTCTTCTTAGGCTTCAAAGAAGTATTTTTGTGAGTTTCAAGAGTAGCATTATTTGAAGTAATTAAATTTACCTTCGTTGTGATGTTGTTCTCTTCTGTTTGTAAAAGTGCATCTTGGCCTCTTGCTTCTTCTTCCATACGGATTTTCATTATCAAGGATTCAAGGGAGGTTTCCTTTTGTTTGTGGCGCATAGTTTTTTGAAATTCCTTCCAAGAAGGTGGAAGTTTATCTACTATGCCACAAACAATAAGGTTATCTCCAATTTTCACATCCTCGGACCTAAGCTCTCCAACAATCATTATAAAGTCTTGAGCTTGGTCTACCACTGATTTATTGTCCACCATTTGGAAACGAAAAAATCTACTAGCCGCATATTTTTTCGCTCTCGCCTCCTCGGTATTATACTTACTCTGCAATGCTTTCCAAATTTTCTTTGCACTAGAGTAAGTTCTATCATAATAATCATAAAAATTATCAGATAGACAATTAAGAAGATAATACCGACACTTATAAGAGTCACCATCGTACTTTTCCACTTTCTCATGATGAGAAATAAGTTCATCATCATCCATCGAGGTGTCATCAACTTTATTAGGATTCTTCTTAGTTAACACATAAGAAACATTGAGAAGACTTAAGTAGAAAAGTACTTTACTCGTCCATCTCTTGAAATGGTTACCATTAAATCGAAATGGCTTGTTAAGATCTCCCATCTTGACATCCGCGGTTTTTTCAATTGTAGCCATCTTTGAATCTCCTTAAAATTGTTAGTGAAAAACTTACAAGATAACAAAAAATAAGATTACAATTGAAAAGAAAATGAAGAAACAAAATTCTCTTCAGACTGAGGCGCGGATATCTCGCTCTCTTTAAGGAGATTCAAGCCCACTGCAGCAAATGTTTGCACCGGTCCAGCAGTAGTTCTTCTTGACTTGTCCCCTCTAGGATACAACAGTCTAATCACAATATATAACTCAACAACTCTGGATAAGAGTTGAGTCCAAAGCTCCACAAAAAGAACACCTTTCTTCAACTAATAAGAACTCTCTTTTTTTAACTAACTTTTATGCACTCTATCTTTTCTTGTATATTATATGTTCCAAATCAAATGAAGACCACCACTATTTATAGTTGAGGATGTCTTCCTAGCAATGAATAGGAAGATAATGGGATAGTAAATAGTGAAGATAAATGGCATAGAAGTTACTTATGTTACAAGGATAATAGAGGAATAAAGAATGAAGTAATGAGAGGGCTAACCAATGCCTCTACCGTTCATTTGCACAACGGCCAACTTTCCAAATGTTCATCACAAAGCCTAATGCAATTATGCTTTTGGATATTAATTATCCACTAAGTAATTAGGCACAAAGCATTGCAACGGCCATAACTCCCATGTCCTCAATTCCAATCCATTGTGGCTTAATGACATAATTATGTGAGACAAATTAATAATAAACAAATATTAAAATGCTCAAAAGACCAACAGAAAAGAATGACTTTCATTGTCGATCGCCTCAACATGTATTCAAATTATTCTCAGAAATAAACATATTTCTCCCCATGCTTATCTCCATCAATCTCTCTCAGATCTTCATAGTATGGCTTGATAATTTAATACCCTTATAGTTGTCACAATTTTAAAAATTTTCCTTGAATATGTACAATGAGATCATTATACTTCACTTTCATTCTTTGAACATTCTAGTTGTCCTAAAAATGACTTTTTAGAAGAATACTAATCACTATTCTCCTATCATTTGATGAATTTATCCCTTAACCTCCTCAAACTTTATACATTTTCAATACTTAAAATCTTGAAATGCTCTAAATTATCCGACACAATATTCATGTCTTCATGTATGTAAGAATTTATGAAAATGTGTTTGTCATCTTCGTTAAATATGTGCCTCTTGGACTATACTTTGTCATTATTGTCTTTACTGCGGACACCTCACTTAGTTTAGGTCGCGAGTCCTCTACTCTCTCACCTTGATGAGCCTATACAACTTTTCCCACATTTGTCCACTAGTTCTTCATACAATTGTTCAAATGCAATTGTGTTAGTTGATATAACCGTCATTCTCGATTCCTTCTTCATGGTTTATATCTCTTCATGTTCGTCTTCTTGTCCTCTTCAATTTCACTCTCCGCTAACTTCATGTAAGTAACATTCGTGACTTTCACTTTTCCCTTGACTTCTATATTCCACCATATTCCTCTTTTTGTCTCCCAAAATTACCCTACTAGATTCCTTAACACCTCTTTAGTTGCTACATTAATACAATTAATTATTCTAGTCCACATACTATATGCATCCTCATTAATTTTTCAAGTCCATGGCCATCAAGATTTATCAGGACCTATAGAGAGAAAAAAATTATTGAAAAACATCATAAAAGCCTCAATAAATATCATTACAACACCAAAAATTACATCAACTACAAATATTGTACCTCCAAATGTATGTTCCAATCAAATCTTTATTTTTCTAACAATTCTCACTAATTTAACATGTAAAGTTTGTTAAATATTTGAAAGAGATAAAAAAATTTTAGGGGGAATCCATCGGCAGCCCCCTAAATTTAGCACCAATTTTCACTTAGACACTTTAAGTAGGCTTTGTTCATTTTAAACACCTCAAGTAGGGGTCCGTTGTGTCATTTTGACACTTTTTATATTTTCAAAATCACATATTAAGTGCGTACATCCAGACGCTCTTATGTGGAAAAATAAACAAATTGATATGTGACACGTAGAAATTTTATTTTATTTTTTAATAACTCAATTTTACTTTCTTTTTTTCTTTATTCCAGATCCCAAACCCCATGCCCTCACCTCTTTCTTCTTCTTCTTGCGTCTGGATGTACGTACTTATTATGCGATTTTGAAAATATAAAAAGTGTCAAAATGACACAACAGACCCCTACTTGAGGTGTTTAAAATGAACAAAGCCTGCTTGAGGTGTCTAAGTGAAAATTAATGTCAAATTTAGGGATCTGCCAATGGATTTCCCCAAATATTTAATATTGACAAACTCAAAAAGTCAAAACTAGTCATAGAAATATCTAAGGGACTTGGTTTTAATTTATCTCAAATATAAGGGAGTATTTTTGTCATTTTCAATTATTTAGTCGTCTACCTTAGTAAAGGTTGTGATGTTTTCTCTGTGATAGTGATGGGCTTTTTCTATACATTATGTCTTTTACCATTATGCCCTCTTTTTTGTTTTGAAGTGCTCCTTCTTGACTTTGGTTGAAGATTCACCAAATTCTAATATTGGAAAATGGAAACCATGAGTGTGAAGCTTTTCTTTTAACTTTGTCAGCCATTAATATTTGTTGGGTGTCATGTGGTCTCCACCCATTTGAAAGGATAAGGTTATTTTTGGCATTATATATTTAGTTCACATCTTATTTATTATGAATGGAGTCATTTTAAGCAAAGGATAATTTAATACAAGAACTTTTCGAAAAGTTAATTTTAGGGTATTGAGATTTAATTATTAATTATTATGAACGTATATTTTATTTTATATATTCTTAACATAGATGAGATTAAAAAAATTCATGTTCTTCATCAATTTCCTAGCTCTATTATTGGTATTTGTGTGATGACTATAAAATAGAGATTTTATGTTGGTAATTATCTTATACCAGCAGCAACCTTTGTTTAGATTTTTTGAAAACGTGATCAAATATGTGTTGTTCCTCTAAAAGTGCATATATTTTAGAAAATCTTATATGAATTTTTTAAAGTGTTGTTCCTCTAAAAGTGCATATATTTTAGAAAATTTTATATGAATTTTTTAAAGTGTTCATGCAGCATGTTCTATCAATTAAATAAACCCAGGGTAATTGGTCATTTCATCTTGGTTTAGTATTTGAAGTTTCCTTCATTAGATGTCTACTTTTCTCTCAACAACTTGCAATTTCCCCTCTTGAACAGTTAGGTTCTCTATTTTTAATTTATCAAAATATTCATCACCAACCATTGAGTTTGTTTTTGGCAATCACCTATGAGGTCCCTATTTCTATTCAAGGGGTAAATTAGTCATTTAACGAACTGAGGATATTAGTGAGTTTGATCATTTGTAAATTTTCATTCTTTTGCTTCAATTCGTGTAAAATGATTTTTTTTTTTAGACATATATTCATCTAACACTCTTCTTACACACATAGAATACGTAAATAAGCTCAATACATCATCCTAATAATACGATGAATCAATAGTTTACAACAAAACTATAGACATTTTACCAATTCATTATAAATTATTGAGGCAACCGTGGCTATTGAGACATGTTCTTAATTACCTATTTATGGTCCCTACTCCAATGTATAGGGGTAAATTAGTCATTTTGACATGAAGACAAATAGAGTGTAGGATGATATAAATAGTCTACTGAATGGGTGATGAGTCCATTCCATACCTAACTTTCTGCAATTCTGTGAAACCATCCACATTGCAAAAGCTCCATAACTTATACTATCATTTACCGGGTCGTCACAAATGAATTCACAAAATTTGAAAATAAATATATTCCGTAACAATTTTTCTAAAATATTCATAAACTAATACACATCATATGATCCTAAATTCGTATCTCATAACCTAGAAATTCCAAATAAGAAACGACGGCTGTCCTTGAGAAATAATGAGTATCATTTACTAAATGTAGTCTCAAATGGACCTAATAAATTTGGGCTCGAAATAGATTCGGTTATATATATCTTGAAAAAATCATAAACTAATACATATGAAAAGTTGAGATGATTCTGAATTCTTATTTTGTGATCTAAAATCTCTTAAAAAAGCAACGTCTATCCTCGAAAAACAATTAATATCATTTCAAATTTAGTTAAATATATAATAAGATCATGTCTATTAAAAATTGACACTCAATAAACTCCAAGCCCTCTTAGAGTCGGTAAATGTAAAGTAACTTTTAAAATTAATCAAATTAACCCTTGATATCTAAGATTTGCACATATTATTTAGTAAAATTGTTCTTTTTTAACATAAGAAACTACTAGTCATGTAATTATATGTATGTTTGTCCACAGAATTTAGGCAGAAAATATGATGATTTTGTTGAAAGTTTGGTTGTCTTGTTTAACTATATATGTTGTCTGCTAAATTGTTTGGCCACTTTACTAGTGAGTTGTGAACTTTCCTATTTCTTTTTTTGTTTGTCCACATTGTGCAAAAAGGTGTTGCCATTAATTGGCTTTATGGGCATGCGTGTAGGGGCTGGATCTAGAAGGACAAGAAGGTGTTCACTCGAATTCATTTGGAAAAAAATTAAATTTTATATATATATAAAGATATATTTTAAAACAATTTGTAACATTTATCCAAAGTAAAAAAATGGTTAGGAAAGAGATGGAGTGTTTCGTAAGTAAATAAAAAATATGATTTCAAAAATATTTAAAGGGTGAGATTGAGTAGGGGGGGAGGTGATCAAGGGGTTTGGGTTGGAGGTGCTAAATAGGTAAAAAAAAAAAAAAAAGATAGAAAATTTATTTATGCTAATAATAAATACTAGTTGCCTTGAGAATGCTAGATATATGGAAAAATAAGAAATGATCATGAGTTTCAATACACAAATTTCAAATAAATCAACGCTAATGCTAATTTGCAAAACTCCCATAATTTTCATGAGAGCTATAAAATATGAAAATTGCCTTTTTTATGACTATCAACTTCCTCAAGATTATTGCAATCTTAATTGAATTTTCTGAATTTATTTTGGTAATTCTTTGCCAGCCAAGAATGATTGGAAAAGAATAAATGCTCTTTTAGGTTGAAATAATGGAACTTCATGACCAGCTCCTCTAATTGTTGCAAATGTAAGTCCATCATACACCTCTGTCCATCCTCCCACCTACAATATAATTTGATATTCATGTTCGATATTTTAACTCTGATCAGATACGAATTCAAGATTTAGAATTTTGTTTTGAATGACAGAGATAATCTTGGCATCTATTAAAGATGAATTCAAGATTTAAGAAAGATGACTTCTATCTATAAATATTAATTAAAAGTCACTTTCCCCTCCACTTGATTAAAAAAAATAAAAAAAAACAATTTATGTCAAATCAAACACGAGGATAAATTTCTTCATAAATCATATTTTCATGAAAAAATGACTTCGATCATATCCAACATGCCCCTAAGAGTTGATTTTTCGAGATACATGTATAATTGCCGCATATGTATGAATAGTTTGAAAAATAAACAATAAGTTTGACTATAAATCCGCCTTTGGTGCTAACTCTTGAAGTTAACTAGAATCAGGCACGAAGCTACATCCTTATTCAAATGGTGTCAATTGACAATTCTTTATTAGAAATTATATCGTGTAATAGGTAAAAAAAAAAAAAAAAAAAAAAAAAAAAAAAAAAATAGAAAAATATGTATATATTATATGCTCAATCTATTTGCTCTCCTCAGTGTAAATTATGACTCCGCCACTGATTAAAATACTTAAAATAGAGTGTATGTTACCTGAGTTCCAGAATACCAAGGATACCATGGAGTTTTAATCTTGAGATTAAGATGGCTTAGAGAGAACCTTGTGGCAGTCACTGGTACCACTGAATCTGTATCCCCACTGCATATGAATTCAAACATAATTAAACTTTAATTATTTATTTTTTAGCGGTCGATTTTTCGAATCTTAAACCAACACGCACCAATAGTGTAACACATTTAAACATATGAAAACAACTATATATAAACTAATTAATAGTAGAAATTGATTAGTTTTACCTAAACATCCATATCCTAAGACCAGCAGCCATTAATTTCTTGTATATTGGTAGCATTGAATCATCAGAGTCCTTCCAATTCTTTAACAATATATCACTGTTTTCTCAATGAAAAAAAAAAGTCGAAAATTAATTATCCAAGATCATATAAGTAAAAAACAAACGGTTCTTTAATAAATGCGGAACATTAATATTGTGTCTAATCCAACACTAAAAGTTAGCTTGTGAGATGAAAAATTGTATAATACCATTTACCGAAACGACTCAATTTACCAATGGGTGACATTCTAGCACGGGGTTATAAACACTAGATGAATTCGACTCTGATAATATGTAATGAAAATGAACAATGAGCCTACTTTAGCCTTAATAGTTAGCTCATCAGATGATGGTTACCCTAAATCATATGAGGAGACACATCAACATTCTTTAACAAATATTGACATTCTGATCCATCACACAACATCCAAGGTTAGATATTTGAAGCGTATAGACAGTATAATATAGTGATCTAACATTGAATGAATCAAATACTGAGATGCATCTAACTTTGATTATATGGTAAGAAAATGACATCGCATCTAATTCAACACTAAAAGTTCAAACTCAGGAGGTGAAAATTGTGTAATACCATTTAACTAAACAACTCATTTTATCAATGGGAGACATACTAACACGAATGATATAACATTAGATAAATCAAGATTCGAGAATTGAGTTGAATTTGTCTCTACTTTTATGTTAAGAAAATGACATTTATGTCTTATTCAACACCAAAAGTTGATTAGCTCATGAGGCAAAAATTTTGTATATGCCATACAACAAGACAACAACTCATCTCCTCAACCAATATATACTATGCAATCGCGCGCCAATCAGAGGCGGGTTTACACTTGAAGTTATACAAGTTAAGTAAAACTAATGATAAACTTCAGTCCAGACCCTATATTTACAACAACATACCATGTGTAATTTCACATTTGGGGTCTAGGAAGGATAGATAAGTTGTTTTTTGATAAACCCTTGACTCTAAAAGGAAGGTTTTCGAGCAAGGTTGCAAGAATAATATGACAGACAAATAGCGAGATACAAAACAAATGAATCAACAGATAGTAATACTCATCGAGCGAAAAATGTAACTACACTATTACTAATATATATAAACAATTTGTCCAAACCCTAATAAGCAAATAAAGTTTGTGGTCCAAAAACTCGGAAAAAAAATTAAAATCCTAAATCCGTCTAAACACACATATATAGAGAGAGAAAGTTCAAGAGAAAGTGAGTACCTGCATGCAGTCCACTTGTATGAAATCCCAGTGACATTAGCATGCATAGCTCTTTGCACATCATGTCTATTAAAATATTCCTCAGCATAATTCTCAGTACATGGATCATAGCCAGATAGTTTCCTATGTATAATTGTGTTCTTGAATCTAACATTATTATTATTATTCAAATAATTTGTTTCATTTTGCACAATTTTGCAAGATGGTGTGTAAATACTATATTGATCAATTTGACCAAATTCATGATACACTGCATAACTCACTGATTCATCACATTTTTTTGATGAATTTTCAGATGTAAAATTGCAAAAATTCATTATATTTTTGTATGTTTTGTCTGAAATCATTGAGTGACTCCACCAATATGTCACAGTGCCAATTCCATCATATTTGTTATCAGTAACAGCATTTCCTACCTGTGTAATTATTTCAATCATCATGAGTATGCCCAAAAAAAATATTAAAAAATTATTATTATTCATTCGATGTCTGATATATGTTTGATATATGTTTTAAGTCTAATTAATCAGGATTCACAATAGGAAGTCCAACTTTGGACGGTTTATAAGTGTTCATACCAAATGTGATTTTATTTCCAAGGCACGAATATTCTGAAACCTCTCGTTAAAATGTAAGGGGTAATTGCACTTTCTAGTCCCTCGACTATTGGTAGATTTTTATCTCGGTCCTTGTAATAGTTGGCTAAGCACATCTATTTAACCTTCAATTACTTCACTACTAGAAAAAGAGTAAATTGACAATGGAAGTCCATCAATAATTTGCTCGTCAGAAAGATTACTGACGCATTTTCTATCTGAATTCCCTTAAAGAACAAGTCAATTTTTGATGGGACGTTCGTAGAAAACTAGTGTTTTTATTAGTAGGGATTGAAATAAATGGTTTCGATCATTTTTGTATAGACCATATGTGATATTTAGACAATTTATAAAAATATATTATACTCAATTATGGATAAACAATACAAATTTAACATGGCACATACATAGGTTATTAAATGGTTTAACACTAAATAATTAGTTAAATTTGTAAGGATTCAATCAACAATGTACATTCCTAGTATTACTTATTAGTTGAAGGTTAAATATGTTTAACCAGAAATTACAAGGACCAAATTTAGAACTTAATGATACCTGAGGGACTAAAAGCGCAAATTTCCCTTTAAATGACAGAATGTTATTTTTTTTAAATACAATTAGATGAATTACTTACCATGAATCCTTTAAGATTTATGATTGGATGTAAAGATTTCTTGTTATAATTGTAAATTGCCTGTGCTAATTGAGGAACATAATGCCCTGATAAACCCAAAGAAAATGTTAATAAAATTAATTAGTAACAAGAGACTAATTTCTTTTTCTAAAAAAATAATAATTAAAAAAAATACCTGCATAACTCTCTCCAGCAATATAAAAATCTCTATATTTATATTGCGGAAATCTTGACATCCATCTTGTGAGGAATATTAGTGCATCCTGAGCTGTGCCAAGAAATAAGTTAATATGTCAATGGTTAATTGTCGGACGGTTATATTTTATCGTCTACATAATTTTAAATTGCGATCTAATATTTTCTCATAAGTTTTAATTTGTATAAAAGGAATCTTTAAATCGAGTTTAAAAGGTTTGTAAATTTTCAAGAGATAACAAAGGAGGGTTCTTTACTATATAATTATCCTTCAAAAGGGACGATTGATGAAAATTTCTCAAAACCTTACTCTTTTTCCTTATATCACCGTTTAATTTTTTTTTTCCTATTTTAAAAAATTGTGCAAATAGTACTTTTAAACCGACAAAATATAAGATTGTTGTCCAAAGTCTATAAATTTTAGATCGCGATTTAACGTTTTCTCATAAGACTTTTAATTTATACAAAAGAATTTTTAGATTATGATTTTAAAAAGGTCCGTAAATTGCTAAGAGATATAAAAAGAAGACTATTAAATTTACTTAGAAAAATTAACCTAAATATTTGTCCATCCTCCGCTAAAACTAAAAATAGCCGTTAGATATACAATATAAGTATAATATATGTATAATAATCTATATATCGGTTAAAATATTAAATAGTGAATCTGTTTGATGTAAAAACCTTTCTTCATATATAGGGTGAAGTTTTTTTTTTTACACGATTATTATAATTTAACCTGTTATAATTCAAGGACTTGATGGTGTACATTTTCGTTTAAACTGTCAATGTATATAAGTTAAAATAAAACTATATATACATTATTGAAAAAATAAATATCAAGAAATTGAATGTGTATTTTACCTGTTCTTTTATCCCCAGAATCTTTGAGATCAGAGCTTGTATTTGTATAAGAAAAACCAACACCAGCTGGAGATTCCAAGAAAAGTATATTTGCCACTACATTTATAACATTTTTTTAAAAAAAATTAATTATTTTTTTTAAAAAAATTATTGATAAAAGTGATTTTTTTTTTAAAAAAATGTTACCTTTATTCCATGAATATTTGTTTAAATAGAGGGAAGAACCAGTTTTATTAATTCTAAATGGACCAATTTCTTCTGATGCTCCATATGCTACTGATGAACAACCTGGACCTGCATAGTGCAAAAATAATTTCAACTTGAGGTCAACATTTATCCAAAAAAAATTTAATAATACATAACTTTAAATGGCCGCTCATCGAATTGATTAAACTAATAATAGTAGACGAATGTCAAGTATATATATAATCTTTTAATGTATAATACATGCATAACTATGTATAATCAGAGTTTGGCTTGTTGCTTTGTTACTAACATTATGAATTTGTATTAAATCAGGTTTCAAAATAGGTATCAAACGTCAAATGAAAAATCAAGAAAATCGATTGTCAATGTCCCTTTTCCAATCCGCTAAACAAGAAGTTTATTTTGATGGATAAACAAGTACTCTTTATGTTCTAATTTATGCGATATATTTTTCTTTAATTTACAAGTTTAGTTAAAAAAAAATTTCTTTCTTAAATTTCAGATCTAGTCAACAATTCCACATACATGGAAATAGGTTGCCACAGACACTAAAAAAAACCATAACCAACCGTAACTAAGATGTTTTTATTGTTTAGCGATAGAAGTTGTCTGTCATTTTTCTTTTCGTTTATAATTTTTTTTTTCTTTTAGTTTCTCATGTATTAAGATCCTATTAAATTTGAATTCGCACATTATAGGGATCATTTTTTAGGCGACGCCTCTAATGAGACTTTTTTTCATTTCTAAAAATTCAATTTTAAGATATTTAATTTAGATAAAGAAATTCCAACTGAGCCATCACTTTAAACATCATTGTATTTGGATGGGAAGATGATGAAAACACATAAATTTCATAATTTCTATACACAACCTTTTAGGAACCACCATTAATAAAACAATCTTCCATAACTCATTATTCACCTACTCATCCCTTACTATCATTTATTATTACTATTAATTATATATTATATACTTCTCTCTTTTAAAAAAAAAAAATTGTTTTTCCAACTATTAATTATTTACTCACAAGAAAACGACCCTTCACTTTTTATTTTTATTTTTTTAAATAAGTTTTTTTTTTCTTTTTTTCTTTATGGTTTATTAATGATAGGTCACATAAAATTACCAATGAGATCAATAGTGTAACTATGAACATCATGATGGCCATCACTCACATGAATACGCATGCTTCTTAACATCACTCGATGCTTTTAAATGGTCACCATATTACAAATTCCTTTTTTTCGTCGAGGTTCAATATTTGTATTGAATATCCTGATTAATTGAATTCATTTGGTGTAATTCTTATTTAAGGGGAAATCATTTTCTAACAAAATTTAGTATTTTCTCTATTTCAAAAGTACTTATCATGTTTTACTTTTTGAAAGTCAAATTATATGAGTTTCAATCTGTAATTAAGTTTTTTTTGGGGTTATATTTATATGAAAAAAGTTGTGACATATAATACTTTTTATATAATTTTAAATTTTTTATTTGTAATTTAAAGGGATAAGGGTTTGAAAAATATCCCAACTTAGGTCAAATTTGCTGTTGCGATACTAAACTTTCGTGATGACCTATTACCTCCCTAGACTATTCTATAGTAACTATTTAATAGTGTATTTTAAAGGTATATATGTGCCCACGTGGACACATTACTATTTATAATTTTGCATTATTTTTTATGTCCACGTGGACAAATATATATGTTTAAAATACGGTATTAAATAGTCTAGAGAGGTAATAGGTCCTCATGAAAGTTTAGTATTGCAACAATAAATTTGATCAAAATTAGGGTATTTTTCAGACCCTTAGCCCTAATTTAAATATAATTTAATGAATATAATAAAATTTAACTTTAATAAAGGTTAGTCAAATTAACTAATAAGAAACAAAATATGATAACTAATAATATGTGACAGATCGAGAGTGTATAAGTAAGTTTTGACTTATATTCATATTAATTTCTAGGTGTTCAACGCACCACCTTGAATCTATGTAATTATGCCATTGTTATGATATATTTTAGATCACAAATTTCAAATTGTAGAGATTATTTTTGTTTCTTATTTTGTTTGTGTGAGGTTTATGGCTTTCAAATATTAGATTTTATTTAAAAAATTTATATTTGAAATTCACAATTAAAATTATATTATTAGATTTTTAAAATTTAAACTCACATAAATTGCTACATAAAGTGTATAAGAAAAGTTGGATGAATGCTAGAAAATGGAAAGAAAAGTACAAAGACAGTGAAAAAGGAGTTCTACTTTTTTTTTTTTTGGTTGAATTTGGAATGTTGGTCCTTTGTTTGTCTGTATCATAAAATTGTGGAGATAAAGAAGAAAAAGCATAGGCTAAAAATGCAGCTTTTTGTACACATACAAACAAGGAATAAACTTAGAACAAGAAGGAATAAAGGGATATGATGAGGTAAAGGGGACACAAAGATATCACGAGCACTTATACACAAGGAATATTATTTTTTATTCAATGTCTGATATTTATATTGAATTTTCGATGATTCAAATATAAGTCATGAGATATATTAAAGAAGGAAATGCATTAAATCAACGTTTTTTTCATCCTAGTCCTTGAATTCGAAATCTTTCAAAATGTTTGATTATGGAGGAAGATTTTATTTGTTAATGGTAACTAGGGGTGTTCACGGATCGGTTTGGATCGGTTATTGGTGAAAATCTAAACTAAACCAACTTAATTGGTTTTAAAATTATCAAAATCAAACCAAACCAAATATAATATGCATTTATCGGTTTGGTGGTTATCGGTTTCGGTTTGATTTGGTTCGGTTATTCGGTTATTAACCATACACAAAAATAAAAGAAACAATTCATTCAAAATGTGAAAAAAGTGACAACAATCCATTTAAAACGAAAAATAGTTAGAATGACTTAAATTACTGAACTTTTGATCACTAAATTCACTATCAATAAAACTTTAAAATTCTCTATATTGGCCTAGAAGGAAGAGACAATAACATTTTCAGTCCCACAAAGAATTGTCATAGACACTCATATACATGAAATCAATAAGATAAATGTTTCATCTTGGGCATTTTTGCTTTCAATAAGTAAATTATAAAGAAATTTTAATGAAAATATGTATAAGATCTTTAAAATTGTTTATAAAAACAATATATTAAGCATGTATATTAATAAAATATATGTATATAATCCATCGATTCGGTTCGGTTATTTCTTCAATTTTTTTAATAAAACCATAACCAAACCAAATACTATCGGTTTTCAAAAATCTAAAAATAAACCAAACCAAACCCAAATAAAATTAATTTTATTTTATCAATTTAGTTCGATTTGAATCGATTTTTATCCAAACCATGAACACCCGTAATGATAACTATGTAATATCTTTTTTTGTTTCTTTTTTGCACGGTGCTGATACTTGCATGTAAATTTTCGACTAATTTTGGGTTACATCTCTGGTAAGATCCAATAAAAAGAAAGTGCTTTTTGCCAACCCAAATTAACTGATTTTATCTATCTTACTATTACAATCAATGATGATTTTATTGGACGGACTAAAAATCAACCGTATACAAAATTATTTTATGTGTAATCCATAAACTTTTGAACAAATTGAACAAACTAACAAATCTCTCAGTCATATTTAACACTGCTAGATATACGGGTGTATATAGGTCGGTTTGGTTTGATTTTTCATTAAAAAAACTTAAACTAATTATGTCAGTTTATTAAATCTAAAAATCAAATCAAATCACATAAAATCAGTTTTTTCGGTTTCGGCTTTAGTCGGTTCTTTCGAATTTTTTCAATGTTTCAATTTTTTTCGATCTTTTATAACTATACGGTATTTAAAAAAAAGATCAAATATATTGTCACTGCATGTGTGATAAGCTAAACTTAAAAAATATTAAATGAATAGAAATTTTCGAAATATATCAACAAAGTAGATTATAAATAATAATTTTTTATCTATAAATAAAATAATTATATATATATATATACTATGTCGGTTTAGTTTGGATTCGGTTTGATTTTTTTTCTTTTAATACCAAACCAAATCAAGAGTGGTCGTTTTTTTTTTCAACCACCAAACCAATCAAACCAAACCATAAATCTTTTTTTTTTTTTGTTTAATTTGGTTCGTCGGTTGTGTTTGACTTTTCGGTTTGACTTGTACACCCCTACCTAGATGTATTCTTGTGGTGGACCAACAAGATGACTAAGTAATTTGGGAAGGATCTTTTTCTCAAATACATTGTTAATTAGAGGCAAAATCAAAATTACATTAATTATATTTTAAAAAAACATTGCAATCAATCAATCCCCAAAAATGAGATTGTCTTGATATAAATTTGAATTAGTTAAATCTCAAAGCAGATATCAAACAATCAACAAATAAGTAGAGAAAAGAGACCATTTTTTTAACTTAAAGTGTTAATATTATTTCATACTATATTACAATTTCTATCTAACTTATTTTTTAATCAAACGATCTCATGCTTGAACCTTACTATAAGTACATGTATCATGTGTTGTCCTTATTAATTTCATTATCATTAAACAATTATTGCTTCGATTTTAATTTAGTTCAGACTAAACATTTAATGAATTACGATTGAATTCATTCTACTTATAAAATTATTGACCACAGTAATTTTCAAGTTACTTTCACATATACTTTCATGTTTTGATCAAAAGTATCGAGTTCAATTAAATCAATTAATTCTAATTCTTCCTTCGCCTCAATTAACACTCCACTAGGTGGTGAAAGTTGGTCAACTAATTTTCCCTCGTCAAAAAACTATACTATATGAGGTCTGAGGAATGGAGTGCAGACAAACCTTACCCTACTGAACGAATGTAGAAAAATTGTTTCTGTTATATACACAAGTCTCGAGCGAAATTTCTTATTATTGAAAAGAAAATTGGTGTACTAACCTCCATTAAGCCAAAGAACAAGAGGTTTCTTCTCAGGATGAGTTGTAGCTTGTGTTAACCAATAGAACAAAGCTCTTCCATGTCCTTCATTGACGGAAACATAGCCGGAAAACTGCGAAAAAGTCACCGGAGGTTGTCCCGGAAGTGTTGTGATCCGATCCAATTCTTGTTCTTTTGTTGTTAGAGCAACAACAACATTAATAATGGTTAATAGTAGAATTTGGCTCATGAAAAATGAATAATAATTAGCTCTAATTTGGGATGCCATTGTACTTATATATTCCTTCCTCTCTTTCAATAATATGTATGTCACCTAAATAAGTAGAGGAGTATATATACATGAACATATATGGAGCTTACTATAAGTTTCTTGTTTGTTTGTTCTTGTTTTGGTTTGTAGGGGGGTGGGATTGTGGGAGTTAATGAGTAAGGTACAAATGAGGCTATTAATAATAATTAAAAAAAAATTACGATGGTGTCTAGATCAATTTGTGTGTGATTTGACTTATAATATAGAGTATTTTCTATGTATCGACAAACACTAGATAGATGTGATATTATCTGAAACATACGAAATATAGTAGATATCATGAAGGTGGATGTAGAAGGGGTGAAAACCGAATGATGTACAACATATGCCACTAAACGTTGTACTGGTATAGATAAGCTTGAGCGCTTCTCGACTTATAATTTCATAAGGTACTTACTATATCCCACTAGCTAATATAGGTATCAAGTCACTCCATATATTCATCACGACTTTGAAAAATAAGATAAAATAGCCTAGTATTTTTGTTTTTACTAAAACTTAAACATATGGCAATGTGATTCTCTCAATTTCATTGATGTTGATCAGTCTAATTAGAAAATTAGAGTTTAACTAATATCCACCGATAGTACAGAAAAATTTAAGTAATAAAACTTTACTTTTTAATAGTTTTTAATAAAGTGACTTATTTTCAAGATTGCAAATCATTTATCTCTCCATATAAGGTAAACTTTTATAATTGTAATAGTAGGCTTTTTTGAAGGGGTGAGATGAAATGCAATGATAGAGGTGGTGTGGGTGTGTGACTTCAGCACTAATGTTATATAACATTAATAAGTAGTTGTAGTCTTGTTAAAATATGTGGACCTTATTGAATATTAAAGTTGGGACCTCTTTTTTTGTCCCTCTCCCTTTCTCCATCTTTTTCTTTGGGAATTTCCTTTTATGTAGTTGTTAGATTAGGGATAGCAACCGGTAGAATCAAAATTTGAAATTTATAATTTATTTTAATTATTTAATTTGTAGCTATAATAAATTTTATAAGATAAATATAAAATTTAAATAAAAATTGTTAAATTTATTTGAGCTCATACTTATACTTTAGATCCATCCCTACTTGACAACAAGTGGATGGAAGCATTCAATAATATGCTTCTAAGGGTATTTTGGTAATAATTCACCTCTTGGAATAACTTAGCTCAACTCATTTATAGAGGTGGACGTATAATTAATATTTGATGAGTTTAATTGTTTGGCGCGAAATACAAAGAATATATAAAAATGTTTAAAAAAATATTAAGATTTTTAAAAAAATTATAAATTTTGGATTCATAATTCTAAGACGAATTCAATTTGTAACCAAACATTTCTTATTCTAAACTTATAAATAATAGGGGCGGTGAAAACACAATGTCTCTATTGTCACAAATTATAATATAAATTCGATCATTTAACTTGACCTTAAGTGGACATTCCTCCAAAATTCAATGGAGGTCGCTAGCCCACACTATGAGCTTTCTTGATCGCTCATCAATCGGTTATTAAGTTTTAAAAGTTAAATTTATAAAATTTAAATTTTGAATCTAACCATACTCATTACTTACCACCCACATGCATCTCTAGCTTTTATTAGGAGATAGTGGTCCAATTAAGTAGGAAAAGAGAAGGCAATAAGTTAAAAGAGAAGAATTAATAGAAAGGTGTGTGGGGTTTTAGATTATATTCTATGAATATTCATATAGTACAAGAGAAAAATGGCCAACTGACAAAGATTGCATTTTTATACATTTTATAAAAGATAAATAGTAAAAACAACAATAAAAAATATTATAATTTTTGCTCTTCTTGGTAATTGAAAAACTATGAAGATTTTCATCATTACCTATTACTATGGTACATGTAGATTTTTTATTTGTATTTTTTGGTTATCTATAACATGTCCTCATGAAAATAATGACAAATTAGCAAAGGTATTGCTGTATAAATTGATTAGACAAACTGAATAAAAATTATGGCAGTCAATGTTTCTATTCATGAATATGACTATTGTCTAGTATAATATATATAATATTCTTTTTTTTAATGTTATGGATAGAGGATGGTGGAGGTATAGAGTTTATTTGACCATCGAGGAATATGGCGAGATAAATATTACCGACTAGAAAATTGTTGATCGATGACAAATGCCAAATTGAAATTTGGAACGTCAGAAAGAAATTTTTGATGAATAATTATATAAAAAAAGTATTTTCAACGATTGTGAATGAAAAAACGCCAGTAAGGAGAGCTCCATTACATAGGTCATACGCAATGACTTTAATTTGGATTAGTGGAGCTTCCAAGTATGTTAATTAATTACAAGTTCATATAATGCGTACAAGTTGCTCGTCGGATTGGTTTGATGATTTAATAAGTATCGGATATCAAATAATTATAATTTTTTAAAAAAATAGAGTTTATGAGTGGATCATCAACTCTATCTAATCATTCCTTTTTGGTATAATCTATCATCATGTGAATTTTATAGATTTTGATGTTGTGTTTGTCAAATGAAGTGGGTAAAATCAATTACTCATTGCTAAATGCTAAGTAGTTAGGTTGGGTTGATTTTAGTATCTAATTATCCATGTGATGTGTCATTAATTAATTAATACCATGATAAGATGATTATTATTATTATTATTATTATTATTATTATTATTATTATTATTATTATTATTATTATTATTATTATATTGTTCCTTTTAGTTTTATTTATTTATTTCTCAATTGTTACCAAAAATGATGTTTTCTATATATTTGGCCATCCTCAGTTTTGTCTCAAGTTATGTTTTATTCAGCAGCCCAATATGGTTGAAGCTTATGGATTTGTTTTTCTAGTTCTTTAAAGTTATTGTGTTTTAAATTATTTTTTTTAATCAATCAATTTTTAAAAATATAAATACAGTGTTTAGAGATCAAAACTACTGAAATCGGCCTAAACCCGTAAACTATTCTCTAATTCCATCTATGATTTATGTAAAATATATTAACGATCATTATAAATTTCTTGTTTCGTGGGGCTCAAAATAACTAGTTAATTGTAAGAACTTGTATAAAATAAGAAAACTAAATAATTGTTCATATTTAGCAAGTAATAATTTTTTTAAAATAAAAACATTAGCAAGTAATAATTACCATCTCTAATTCATTTATTTGCTATATATCTTAATTTATATAATTATATTTATAGTAATAGATAAAATTTCTAAATTTGGTAAGGAAAACACAATTATTGGCTTGGTTTTACGTGAATATGATAAAATAAGTTTGTAATTAAGTTTATTTGGTCAAACATTCATGGGACAATAATAACGATATAAGATATGATAAGAAACAAACTAAATGTAATTATCTTTTGTCAAAAATTATAAAGGAGGCATACATAGGACAATAATAACGATATAAGATATGATAAAAAAACAAATTAAATGTAATTATCTTTTGTCAAAAAATATTAAGGGGTCATACGTATATAGGACAATAATAACGATATAATTAAGATATCAAATAAATTAAATTAGTTATGTTTTGTCAAATTATGAGACATAAAAGGACAATAATAATGATATAAACTATGAAATAAAACAATATGGATCGATAGAGAAATATCATCCTAGCCCGCTGCATATTATGTCAGAATGATATTTTTCTATCAATTTATATCATTTTTTGTAGTATACCTGACAAATCAAAAAATATAATCGTAACACCAAACCTTTTTTATATGTTGTTGGCTTTAGGGGGTATTAAAGGACAATAATTAAAATTATTATTAGTTTGGTATATTTGAGTAGGATTCATCAATTCCATATTGTGTTAAATCATGTCGTTGACGAATTGTATAGCTTTACCACCTGTGTGTCCTACAAGTGTGCATTAATCTTACATAGGTCTCACAACCCTATGTCTTGTCTCCTATCGTCAGTCAGTGGCAGAGTCAGAAATTTTAATTAAAAAATTTCGGAATTTGAATATGTAACTTGAAGTCGTTTCTCAACCTCACTTATTACTATTATGCTAATCTATAGTAAATATATATGAGTCTATGAGATGAGTATGCACATTTTATGAATTCCAAATGTTTCAATTATTCGTACTGAATAGTGAGCTAATGAATCCCCTTTTTCGTTGCCACTAAATATATGTAGATCAACTTTATTGTAAGTGTCATTGTGATCTTCACCAACTTTACGAACCCGATTGAGTGCTTCGTCTTTTCAAAGAAGGCCTATACATTCAACTTGATCTAAAAATAAAGGACTTAGATGGTAAGTTTTTTTGAATTCCAGAACTTTTGTTCCAAATTATACTTAAAAAATTATATTTTATTATGTATCTTATTTATACGATATAATTTTTCAATGAATCAGATTCTAATAAAAATAATTTGCAACAAAAAATAAATACATTGACTCTAGGGCCTTTAGGATCCCACAACAAAGACAATGAAGTGCCAAAAAGTCAATCAAAACCTAAAAATAACTATATACTAAATGTTTGCTTTGAATTGAAGTCTCTAATATATGGTAGATTAGATTGTGATCTTGCCCTAGATTTCTGAGATGTTGTTTCCCTCAATTTTTAATATATCATCACTTTTATACAAATATATATATAAAATAAATATATCATCACTTTTATACAAAAATATATATAAAATAATGACGAATAAGTTTTGTCGCGAAACAATAAAATGTCCAGCTCTAATTTTACTAGACAAAAAAATAGCAACGAATTATCAAAAGAATGATGTTAACTGTGAACTATTCACCGATTGATTTAGTAGTAAATTTCATTTTTAACACTTTTTATACAACAATTGAACAATAACATATTTAGAGTAATCTTACGAGTAAGATCCGAGGAGACTAGAATATACGTAGATCTTATATCTCATAAATTAAACATATTATTCAAGTTTTGCCTATAGATTATTGCCTATATAACTCGAGAAAGTACAATATATTGCATATCCGATAAAAATGTATGAGATTTTTTTTATGAACGAGAAATCTATCAAATTAGCTTGCACACGATTTAAAATTTCAATGGATAATATAATGAGTTCGATTTTCTTTATTTTTCATTTAAAATATTAGGCTTTGTCCACAATCTTAGCATTTGAACCAAAACCCAAGGGGCAAAATTGTCTTGAGCTATTATATTAGCGCTTTTCAATGAGTACAACGATTGATTGACTATAGATAATGGTGGAGCCACATAGATCGAAAGTGGTCGATTGAATACACTACCAAAAATAGGAACTTCTGATATACATTTTTTTGATGGAATTGATCTAAAATAATTTGTCGCAAATTCATTAAAAACATTATCAATCAGCTAAATTCCAACGAATATCGTCAAGAAATTCCATTTTTTTTAGTAGTGATTCTTTAAGAAAAACATGTGAAATTGTTTTCAATGAATTTATTTCTCTTATATATCCTTTAAGACTTATACATTCAGTAAAATCCAAATAAATTACATATTTTCCTATTTTCTTTAAGAAAAAACTGTGCAAAGAACTCATCGGTAGCCTCCTAAATTTAGCACTAATTTTCACTTAGACACCTCAAGTAGGCTTTGTTCATTTTAAATACCTCAAGTAGGGGTCTGTTGTGTCATTTTGACACTTTTTCTATTTTCAAAATCACATATTAAGTGCGTACATCCAAACGCAAGAAGAAGAAGAAAGAGGTGAGGGCATGGGGTTTGAGATTTGGAATAAAGAAAAAAAAAAGTAAAATTGAGTTTTTAAAAAATAAAATAAAATTTTCACGTGTCACATATCAATTCGTTTATTTTTCCACATAAGAGCGTCTGGATGTATGCACTTAATATGTGATTTTGAAAATAGAAAAAGTATCAAAATGACACAACGGATCCATATTTGAGGTGTTTAAAATAAACAAAACTTACTTGAAGTGTCTAAATAAAAATTTGTGCCAAATTTAGGAGGCTACTGATGGTTCCCCCATTGTTTTATTTCTCTCCACATAATTCTCATGTGCATCTATCAGTATGTACTATGTACTCCTCTGACTTTGAAAGTGAAATATCTGTTTATCTTGTTTCTTTATATATATATATATATATATATATATATATATATATAGAGTGAAATATCAAAAACATATTTAGAGTATATTAATTTTTTGAAGTTTCATATTTGAACTATAATATATGTTACTCAATTATTTATCAAACAGTCCAATTACTTATTATTTCATGTTCCTACTTGGCTAATGGTAATATTTCAGTAGGAAATTCACACATCTGATAATTGAGATGTGTTTTGATAAGTAGATGGTGATAGTTCAGGAGGAAACTAGAAAACTTAATAATTCAAATATAAAATTTGAAAAATTAAAATACTTTATATTTATATTATATATTGCATGTTATCTAATTAATTTATATATTAATATACTATGCATAGACCTTCATATTTACATCCCTAGGAAAGACAAGACCATCAAATCAAAATATCACTTCCATAAGACTATATGGCACCCTACTCTTTGACCACTTCATAGTTCATATATAAATCATTAAATTGACAATATCGTCCTTTAATTTTATATGATACAATATTTCTACTCCAAAATTCATATTAGTACTTTTATGGACTTTATTTATTTGGGAACAGCTTCAGAGATATACGAGATTGAAATTGTGAAAATTTATGTTTGAAGTTTGGGAAATTTTTGAATTGAATTATTTTTGTCTAAAATGATCATAAGAGTTATATTATATAACATATAATATAAATACACACTAAAAAGAAAATCAATTTATGGAATGCAATTTTCTGATGAAATAATATCAATTTATATATATTCCGCTTATACATAATTATAGATATATTATATACTATTAATTATTCATCTGTTGGTTATTTTTAGTTGAAGTGATTGAGTAAGTGGTTATATAAGTTAATTATTTAATAAAGGTTAAATGTGAATAGTTTGTATGGATTGATTGTTTGTTTAAGAAGATATGGGCCTCAGTGATTATTCAGATTCAGAAGCCCAAATTTTTTAAGCCCATTTGAGTAGATAATGCTTTTGGTTATTTTATGTCCCTAGTAATAAGTAAATTTTTTTTTGGGATGGGAAGGGGGGGGGGGGGGGGATAAATTAATATTTTCGTATTAGAATATTCTACAAGTAATGTCCATGCATGACTTCAGTTTCTAAAGATTTATACCTCGCTGCTAAGTATAAATTCTATTCCTAAAGGGCAAAACCATCTCATTCGAAGAGGAAAACGTGCAATTTTATGAAACAAACAGAACAGACAAATAACACAAATACCTAGGGGTGTGTATTCGGTTTTTCAATTTGGTTTTTCACTATTCGGTTTGGATTTTTCGATTTTTGGGTTGTAAAACTGTAACCCAATCCGATCCAAAATAAATTTGGTTTGGTTTGGTTTTCCTTTATTTGGTTTTATTTTTTTCAGTTTGGTTATTCGGTTATGTCAATAATTAATAACATAACCAAAGTAATAATATTGATTCTCTTAAATATACTTTATAATATAAATCATAAGTAAAACTTAAAACACAATACTTATAATTATACCTATTATAGATGCTCAAATATAAAAGAGAAAAAGGACAAATATACCCCCGAATTATCATAAATGGTGCGTCAATACCCTTCGTTATACTTTCGGGTTGTGTATACCCTTACCGTCAATATTTTGGAACGTATATACCCTTAAAATAAACGGAGGGACACGTGTCATGATCTTAATGGTCTATTTAAATTTGGATAGACCATTAAGATCATGACATGTGTCCCTCCGTTTATTTTAAGGGTATATACGTTCCAAAATATTGACGGTAAGGGTATACACAACCCGAAAGTATAACGAAGGGTATTGACGCACCATTTATGATAATTCGGGGGTATATTTGTCCTTTTTCCCAATATAAAATATAAACGTAATTATAATGAAAGGCGATAACCAAAAAGGGACAAAAGTGGTTAACTCCAACTTAATTCTAAACCTAAACCTTTATATATATATATATATATATATATATATATATATATATATATAAAATTCAATTTTTTTCGATTCTTGTGATTTTTATTTTTTAAAATCCAAAACCCAACCAATAAACCAAACAAAGTAATTTGTTAATCCAAAACCAATTTGAAAAACTAAAAATCCAATCCAAATAAAAATTCGATTTGATTTGATTTGGTTATTCGGTTTAATCCGAATAGTGCACATACCTACAAATACCCACTTTTAAATATCAAAATATTATTATCAGTATATAATGACTAATTACTCTAATAGCTAAAAGAAAATCCGAACAAATGAGCCTATCATCAAAACCGGAGCATGAATTTTCACTGAGAGGTAAACATAAGAAGAAGTCAAAGCAATTTAACATCCACTTAATATAGCTAAGAAATAATTTTAACTTTATAACCAATGTAATTTTTCTACGAATAGAGAGTTCCGATGATTCCCTTGTAGTACCCTAGCTTCGCCAATGCCTATTATATATAGATTTGATTGTACACGATGACCTACTGCAATGACCCGGACCCGTAAGATTATTTTTGATAATTTTGAATGGTCATTTATCAATAATTAATTAATTTGCGGGTAGTTTGTTTATTATTAAAAATAATGGACCAAGTCTGAATTGTTAAAATAGGTTAGTAGGAATTATTACTTTTAATATATAATTAATTTAGAAAAAAGGAAGAAGAAAGAGGCGGAAGAAAAACTACCTAGACGTGCGACAGAAAGCAAAGAAGCAGGAAAATTCGAGTGGTTTAGGTTAGTTCTAATCAAGATTCTTTGTAAAATTGTATATATATATATATATATATATATATCTTAGGGTGATATTATTGTTAAGGGATATGGTTGGAAATTGTTTGTTTTTAAAAGAAAAGAGACAAAATATTGCCAGTAGATTTCATAGTTAGTTGTTCCTATTTTAAATATTATATTATAAATTAATTGTTTAATATATTGAGATAGGTAATTAAATAATGGGTAACTGAATTATATGAATATCATTAGACTTAAGATATTGGAGAAGTTGAAGCTTAACCCTAGGCTTGAAATTTAGAAACTTAATTATGAATTTGGGTGAATTGTTGGTTAAGGCTAAACACATAGTAATGTGCGTGTTGTTAATATCAAAATCTTATTGTGGTAATTTGTTTGGATAGATTGTATTGATTTGGAGCTCAATGAAAGAGGAAGACTGAAGTCCCGGAGTGATTGTTCGACTATTTGAGGTATGTGGATTTCTAAACCCTTGTTAAGTGTATGGAATTCGTGTATTTCCTTGTAATATGTGTTTGAGGTTAATGAGACTTGGTGATGTGTTGACTTGTCCACATTGATTAATTGTAATGATGAAAAAGGGGTAATAAAAGGCAATGTGATTAATTGTTTGTGTGTGATGTGTTGAGAATGGTTTGAAAGGCTTGTTGAATCATTGTTGATGTTGTATTATGATTGTGTTGTTGTGAATTGTGCAATGTTATGAAAATGGTCATCTCTTCATTATTTGTGTGAACATGTCATTTGCATTGTTCTGAGACATGGTTGTGACACGTTTTATGTGAATTGAGAAAGAATAAGAAATTAAAGAGGATGCACCATTTCTAGGGACGTATCATGTGCCGCGATGGATACTATATTTCGAGGGACGTATCACGTGTCGCGATGGTTACTATTATCGAGGGTCGTATTGCGCGCCGCGATGGATGCATGGACAGATATGTCCCCCATGGGTCTTGGATTGAGAGACAGCGGGTGTGTATCACTAGGTCAGACATGCATCACTATACTTGACATTGTATTACATTGCATTGCACATATTTATCATTAGTGAACTTGATATTGTGTTTTGCTGATCTTGTGAGTGCCTTTCTGTGGAACTTTGATTGATGAATATTGAGCTTGTTCTTGAGAATATGTAATTGTTAGAGTGCTGTTGTCGAGTTGTGTGTTATGTGAATTATGAACTGTTGGGTTGGGCTGGTTTTAAGCAGGTTGTAGTTGTGGAGGTTGTAATTGATGAATATTGAGCTTGTTGTTGAGAATATGTGATTGTTAGAATGTTATTGTTGAGATATGTGCTTGTAAATTGTGGATTGTTAGGTTGGGCTAGTCTTATACAGGTTGTAGTTGTGGAGGTTCGGTTGGTGTGTAAGGAGTACCCGTATTCTATCCCCTTAGCTTGTGTTTAGAGGTTTACTTGCTGAGTAACGTGTGGTTTGGTACTCACCCCTTGCTTCTACAATTTTTGTAGATTACGAGCCTGGATTTTGTGCTGCTTGTCATTCTCTTCTTTTTTGAGGTTTCTTGGAGATTTGTGAGGTAGTTGTTTATCATCTCAATGGACCTTCTTACTCCTATTTATGATCTTGTTCTATTCTAGAAACAAGATCATTTGAGACTGGTGTTTTTCTTTTGAATCAATTGCAATGCTTTAGAGGCTTGTACACGTGACAATCAGATTTTGGGGGTATTTTTGAGTTGATTATAAAATTTTTGCATTTAATTGTAATGATTGAGTTTTAGGCTGACTTGTCTTGGTGGGATAAGACGAGTGTCATCACGTCCATTTTTGGGTCGTGACACCTACTATGTAATGTAAGATTGGATCTAAAAGCCCTGATATAGATTCAGTCTAACTCATTTTTTGCTCGACTTTTATTATTAAAATTCAGTTAATAATACTTGAAATCACAGCTTTAGGATTCAAAACTCATAAAATTAAAATCTTAACTCTGACTTTATATAATGCATTGGGAAAATGAGTAGTATGGTCCAATATAGCAGAGATACCGACCCAACACTATACGGCAAAAAGAGTCACGTATTTATATTGGTATTAATTAATTAGCAGTTTCATTTCATTAAAATACAACTGCAATTTCAGTAATCAATTTTTTAAAATAAAAAAATTGTGGCATTGGGTTGCGGCCCATCTAAAAATTTGTCATCTCATACCATGCAAAATGAAATAACAAAAAATAAAATAAAATAAAGTATATAATAATGATAATAATAATTTCTCTTGAAAATGTATATATAAAAAGAACACAATAAAGATAGACTATCTTTTAATTTCTGCAAATTAAGAAGCAAAAGCTTTCTGAGTGTCTTGAGTAAACTACTTCAAAATCAAAAGGTATATATAATATATAATTATGACATTTTCAAATATTCACTCATGTTATGATTTTCTACATTTTTAATATTTCGATCTGATCCATCATTTGGTTTATATTTTTCATATAGCATTCAGACCGAATGATTTCATGAAATTAGAATTTCTATAACTTAACTTTCAATTTTGCGCATGTGCTATCCGCATTGTATTTAGGTTCATATGAATTCATCTACCAATTCAATATGGAATTCACTTAAGTATTGTATTTTCTTCTTCTTCATATAAAGATAAATTCAGAATTTAAATTTAATGAATTTAGCCTTTAAATTAATATTTATTAAAGTCTTAATAATAATCACATCCATATTAATATTTCGTCTTGAACATACTAAAATCAGTTGAACCCATTGATCATAAGTTGCATTCTCTTATGCTTCTCTTTATGAGAATAAGCACAAAGAACCACATAAATCATAAATTAGCTATGAAATTCGTCATTAATCTGTCAATGAATAACCAATATAAGCAACATGAATTTTCGATACTCTATCATTAAATAAAACTAGCGATAAATTTTTGATTATTTAGCAATAGAAATTGTCCGTCTGGCTAATTCATTTTTTCTTTCTTTTGTAGTATAATAAAATGGGGTCAACAATGTATGAAACATCAGAATATCACAAGAAGACTTGTACTAAACAAATTGATACATCACTTGGGAATATGCTATTATATGGTGCTGGCTCTGATCTTATCAAAAGTGAACTTGGTGCTTATGGAGAAAAAGTCTTAGGTTCAAGTTCTTCCTATGTTCAAAACAATGTAAGTATACCTTTTTTGTTTTGGAAAAATATATAATGATATCATTTGTCTGTATATTTTTGACTGGTTCAATGAGATGTTATTATAAAGAACATATAATATAATAGAATATGAAAGTCGCTTCTAAGAAAAAAAATTAATTGTTATAATACAATATTGTTTTAGGAAACAACTGTTGTAGATTGATCTGATTGCATCATATGAACTTTTCAAAAGCGTCTTTTCTGGAAAGTATTGCTTATTTTAATTATTGCCTTTTTGAAAATTTCCAATAGATAATACTAGAATGTGGATGCTGTTTAATTATTTTAGAGAAATTATTGCACTATATTTTCCATTTTATTAATTTCTTTTTACTACATATAGATTGGCAGATACATTTCTAACCCACAGTACTATTTTCAAGTGAATGAAGATTATGTGAAAAACAAATTGAAGGTGATTTTGTTCCCATTTCTTCACAAGGTAAAGTCCACAACATTTTGTATATTAATTTATTTGCTTAAAGTTTAAATTATATATACCGACAACATAAGTAATATTTACACAATCATTTTAGTGTAATTACATGTGATTTCTATGATAACTATTAGTAATTAATAACTTGATAAAATTGTAATTTAGTAGCTCACTATTATAGGTTAAACAATATTGATAGTATATTTTTTTAAAAAAGGTGTTGTTAGTCACTATAAAAGGAGACATTTAGTGACAATAAAATTTTCTTTACAATAATATTTAGCGATAATTGAGTTAATGTCATTATATTCAGAATTGCTAACATCTTTAGCGACATTTATATAAGGTGTTGTTTATAAATACTCATTTTATTATCGTTGCTAAATATAATACAACTGCAATTATATTATTACAACACAATTCTTTATTTGTTATAGTGCGTGTATATAACTTAATATATCCATTTTTTAATTCAAAATATGAATGATTTTTTAATTATATAAATATGTTTTTAGGGACATTGGATGAGAGCTGGAGATATGGTTGGAGGAGAATTTTCATTCAAACCTCCAATTTATGATATAAATGCACCTGATTTGTACATACCTATGATGGCTTTTGGCACTTATTTGGTTCTTGCTGGCTATTTTTTGGGCATTACCACCAAGTAAGTTTCTTAAAATGAATTTCCATCTTAATATATGATTATTATTAGGTTGGAAATTAAATCTTAATATATAACTTAATTAGTCGGCTATTTGAACTTTTACTTTGTTGGTAATTTCCAACAAAAAAAAAACAAAAATGATCTACATTGGTTACATTTCAAGCTTATCATCAATCTAATATAGTAATACAGTGAGAAGCCAAGTTTCGTTTTTAGCTTTAACAAACATGTGACCGTCTGAACATATATACTAGCCTATATATGCTCTATCAACATTCTAAAATATTGTCTCTATACTGATAATTCAATGGATGAAATTATATACCGATAATATAAAATATTTTTCACATTGTCAACGCGATTGAATTTGTGATAGTATACCATATTAACCAATTAGTACTACTTATCATATAAATTTACATGTAATTACTTTTAAAAATGACTTAATTATGTATATATGCTTAACACGATCATTAGTGTATAGAACTTAAACTCTGTATAATTTTTTATTATAGGTTTAGTCCAGAAGCATTAGGTGTGCAATTCACAACAGGACTACTTTGTTGGCTCTTGCAAATTCTCTTACTTGAAGCCACATTACACTCTTTAGGAAGTGGAGAAGTGCCACTTCTTGATATTGTTGCTTATGGTGGCTATATTTTTGTGAATGCATCAATTATTTTGCTATGTAGGGTAATTTGGGATTATGCATTTTACTTTGTAACAATTTCTGAATGTTTTTGTATGGGGGTGTTCTTGATAAAGACCATAAAGAGGATCCTAATTGGTGAAGTAAGAAGCTTTGAGAAGCATTCAACAAAGAGGAATTACCTTTTGCTTCTCATGGCTTTGTCCCAAATTCCCTTGCTTTTTTGGTTGGGAAATGTTGGTGTTGGAGCTAAGTGAATGAACTCCGAGGCACGGAGTCAGAATTTGAAATTTATGGATTCGAGATTTTATTTATTTTGTATTATTAGGTTTATAATTAATAATTTATAGATATATTAGGTTTACAGTTAATTAGTTATTCAGTTCACAATTAACAAATGGTGTTGTGATTCAATTGTACCAGTAAGGTGTTATGATTCAATGGAGCTATGCAAACAGAATTGTCCCCAATGGCCTCCTAATCATAATTAGTATTAATTAATTAACAAATTCTCTGCTAAGAGTTTTGTTAAACATTAAGCTTCATATATGAAAATATTGGAAAAATATTGCAATATTAATGTTGATTACAATGTGCCAAATAATAATATTTAGCGATATGTTATATTTTGTTTCGTCTGAATCTCTATTTTTTCGTATTTTAATATTAATCGATGAGAGTTTGACATAGGGAGTTATAATTTTCTCTCTTTTTCTTGATACGGTATGTAATAATTCTCAATATTTCGAAAAACTATAGCTGATACTATACTATAAAGAGATTCTCTAATCTAAAAATGAAAGAATATTGAGAAAATAATTTAAATATATTTGAAACAAATTGACATTGAAATTAAAATTAAGATACTCACTTTATTTCTTTTTAGTACTTCCTCCGTCCCATTTAATATGTCACCTTTTTACTTTGCACTTGCATTAAGAAATTTGTAACTTTATCCTTCTACCCTTATTTAATGTTTTCTTAAGTCAACTTTATAATAAATGATTAATACATTTTCAAGATTAATTAACTACTCTAGCAAGGATATAATACGCAAAATATGGTAATTTATGCATAAAATTTATAAAATGACAAGTATTGTGGTCCACCTATTTATAGAAAGAGATGACATATAAAATGGGACGGAGGGAGTAGTAAGGTAAGGTTTTATACTATCCTTAAGAAAAAATTAATTAGAAGTATAATTTGACTATTATATCCCTTATTAATCTTTAATTTTTATTTATTTTCGTGCCTCTTAATTGTAGAATATTTAATGCTAAAGGGTAAAATTGGAAAAAGTTAATTAATCCTGTCTTGCTTATTTAAATTATAATAACAAAAGGGTGGGGTCATCATTTAAGAATTTAATTAATGATTTTTTGATAAGAATTTCTCCAAAATGGCAAAATGATACGCCATATCAATTCTTAACCACTATAAATATCTATGAAAAATGTATTTTATTCACTCACTTCAAAATTATTTTTCACAAAAAACCTCAAAATTACTTGAGAAAATAATGGTCATCACCAAGCAATTGATTTTCCTCATTTTACTTATTTTTGTCTTCTTCCCTGCTAATGAATGTAAGTATCATTAAGAAAATTCATTCTTCATTATATTTCAAAATTAGAATTAGTTATGAACTTTATCGTTAAATTTTTCGTTGCTAACATGTTTATCTACGAAATAGAATTTGTTCGATGCTAATTTCAATCTTTGTATAATTAGAGTTTGCTTTATATTTACAAACTCGGTATCTAATATTAATAGTAGAGATTTAACTAATTTGAATTTACGTTGTGTAAGGCTAATAAAGAAAAAAATGTTTCCAACTAGGACTTATTGTCATATCTAGGCATAGGCAGAACTTGCAAGAGATTCAAATGAACTCCTTCATCTAAAAATTATACTGTATATACGAGGTTAATTTCTCTTATTACGATATATAGTAGATGCTGAATCTTCTTGATTTCCTTTTTGTTTTTTTTTTTACTCTTTATAGTTTTTTTAATGATCTCTTTTAATAATATTCAAAATTTCTGATTGAGATTAGTACATGGATAGTATCCTTTCCACAACAATCCTTGATAGTAAATAAAATGAAATTTACTCTGATTTAATTATGTTGGATTTTTTTCTTTCATCTTAATAATCATTTATATTTTATTTATTTTTAATTATTTTTATCTTTTTATAAAAAAATTTAGGTGAAGAAGTGATTGATACATTGAGTGTCAAAGATAGGAGACTTATTAATCTTGGCAAGTGTTTCAGGGTAATACATAAATGGCGGTATCAGTGGTGTTGTGATACAAGTTTAGACCCTTTATTTTGTTATGATTCAATGGATGAATGTTCACATAATTGTCCCCATTGGCCTCCTCCTCATAATTAGTAGTAATTAATTAACAAATCCTCTTCTTAAGAGTTTTGTTAAACATTTTATGAATATTCATAATACAATAAGGATATTTCATTTTATTGCGTGTATTAGTTCTCTATCTATATCTCATTTCACAAACATATACATGTTTTATCATGTTGCGCTTAACTTTTCTATTATATCCTTTATTAATTTTTATATTATATATATTTTTGTACCTCTTAATTGTGGAATAAATAATGCTAAAAGACAAAGTTGAAAAAAGTTAATTAATCCACTCTTAATTATTTAAATTAACAACTATTTTAAAGTAAGTACTTTTAGTAAACATAACAACTAAAAAAGGAATGAGGGAATCGCAAGAGATTCAGATGAATCCCTTCATCGAAAAATTATACCTTATATATAAGGTCAATTTTTTTTCTATATATATAATAAATATTGAATCTTCTTGACTTCTCGTTTCTTACCTCTTTATAGTTTTTAATGATCTCTTTTAATGAAAATACTGACTTTGTCACCTATAATCAAGAACTCAAACCTGAAATTTCTGATTGAAATCAACATAGGGATCATATCTTTCTCACAACAATTCTTGATAGTAAATAAAATAAAATTTGCTCTGATTTAATTATGTTGGATTTTTTCTCTCATCTTAATAATCATTTATGTTTTTTTTTTTTTTTTTTTATAATCTAGGTGAAGAAGTGATTGATAAATCGAGTATTAAAGATAGGAGACTTATTAATCTTGGCAAGTGTATCTGGATAGCATATGAATGGTGTTGTGATACAAGTTTAGACCCTGCATTTTGTTATGATTCAATGGATGAATGTTCACATAATTGTCCCCATTGGCCTCCTCCTCATAATTAGTAGTAATTAATTAACAAATCCTCTTCTTTAAGAGTTTTGTTAAACATTTTATGAATCTTCATATATGAAATTATTACAATATTAATTCCATGATACAACATGGATATTTCATTTATTGTGTGTATTAATACTCAAACTATATCTCATTGCACAAACATATATATGTTTTATCATGTTGCGCTTAACTCTTCTTGTGCTTAATTCAGAATTTCGTATGAAAGTCTAATGAGGAGTTGCAATTTTCTCTTTTTTCTTAAGATTGATCTAAGTTTGTTGTAATAATATCATAATGTATGTCTTAATTGTTGACACCCAATTTTGACCCTCCCCGATAGGAATTAATTCACGAGCTTCTTAATTCCCAAACAATTTAGAATAATTAGTTTTATAAAATTCAAATGCTTCTCAAAGTCATTTTAAGTGATCTTAGTCTATTTTCATAATTTATAAATAGTAAATATATTTCATATAGTTTTATAGATATAATCGGTATGTTTCATAAATATTTGCAAATCATCTCAAAATGTTTTATATTTTAAATATCATATTAAAATTAGTTTAGTTTAGATTATGGTTAAATTTAAAAGTCAATTGGTTTATAGTTGAATTAATTATTTTATTTTGTTAAGATGAGAAACTCATAAATTAATTTTATTAATTCATCTTATTTATGTTTAACCGAATTTGCAAATGAGTTTGATTTGGTTAAGTTCGTAATCTCAATTGGCCAATTACAATTCAATTGGCCATATCAAAAAACTAAAACTTTGGGCCCGTTCCTTGCCCACCATTTTCCATTCCCAGTCCAATTCTGTCAGCCAATAGACCCGACCCAGCCCTGTTTTATTATCAAAAGAGAACCTAGAAACGACAACAACTCCAACGTTCCAAACGTCAATACACCGAGCAACGTCGATCTACACGGAAACCACACGGCAGAGCCAAACGCTAACACACACAGCAACAAAAAACATCAACAATCCAAGCAGCGACTCACGGAAATCGTCATGGCATCTACGAGTACAACAGTACTCTGCCCCTCCTTGTCGTCTTCTTCACATCCTTCTCAATCGCGGCAGAAAAGAGCAGCATGAGCAGTTCGCATATTCGTCCTCGAGGTTGTGGGATGATGCCACGTCGAGCAACGGGTACACTCGATTGATCGATCGAGCTCGTCCATCTCCCCTTTCCTCTTCCGAAATGGGGCGAAATCTTCAGAAAAAGGGTGTTTCCCCTAAGTGGCGAAAGACTTCGGAATTCAAATTCATGGGCCCTATTTTTATCCCAAATTTCCATCCATTTTCCCCCCATTCCGAACCCTAATTTTCCACTATAAATACCCTGTTCTTCTACTGGTGTGGGAGAGATTTTTAGTTGGAATTTTTTAAGTTGAAAATTTCTAGCCGATGAATAGAGAGCAACTTAAGCAAAACGGCTATAATATACTACGAAATCCTGTCAAAGAAAATAGAAAGTTCTCCAATCCCAGTTTCTGAGAAGGATGGTCGTTCATTTGAGTTCGAAACTTCCGCTTGAATTTCTTGCTCGTGGTGGAAGGATCGTAGCTACTAGCTTGTGGTCCTTGTTCGCTGCACCTTGAAAGGTAACACCTCCTTCATAATGTTCTTTTCATTTTATTTTATTTTTTTCATTAAAGGGTGTTTAGGACCATTGTTTTGTTGTTGTATTTTCATCATTTAGCCTTGGACAGTGGTAGCTGGTATGCATTTTACTTGTGTGCTTAAAGGATTTCTCTTAGGTTCTTGTTGATATCGAGTCGAAAACTTTATCGTTTTAGCGTTAGTTTGGTTGATTCGCCATTTCACCTCTTAAAGTTTATTTTGCTGTAACAAGGTTGTTGATATGTTTGTGCTGTGGTTTGCCCCAAATCTATTTAGTTGCGTTTGCTTCATCCATGACTTTGTTCCATTTTCAACATCTCCTTCTATTTGTTTACCTGCTACTTTGATGAAATTTGCTTTTCCCTTCCCTTTCCCCTCAATCCTAAAGCATTTATGTCACTGTGTTATTATTTATTGAGTAAATGTCCGAAGATGTTTCCTCGAGTTTCATTTTGAGTTTAAAATATTTTTTACAACTTTGATCTTGCTGAAGTTAGGTGTACCTTGTGAAATTGCTTGACTCGTCTCTTTAATACTAGATATCTAGGTGAGTTAGTGTAGGTTTGAATTATGTTTATTTTGGGGTATAAGTGGCTGTTTAAAGTAAAGTTTAATAAGGTTTTCAGGTCGTTGATTCATGTTTATATGTGAATTTGTTCTAGATCTTATTGAGATGTTTTTGTTAACTTCGGCTGCCCATCTTTTGTTGTTATATCTGTTTGGGAAATTCATCTTTGGTGAATGGTAGCGTCTAAATCCTATCTACTATGTTTGTCCAGTATGCTTTCTTTGGGGATTCAAAAATAGCATGGATGTCTTGTTTTGATTGTAACTACTGGGTAGGCTTAGTTAGTAGTCTAAGTTTATTTATTTATTTATTATTTTTTTTTTGCTTGTCTATTATTGCACATTTAGAAAAGAGTTGGGATTGCCTTGATCATTTATTGCTTCAGATGCAAAAATATTCTTCTTGATATTAATTGAGTCTAGAAAAATTCATGAATTAGAATTGATGTATTTCATTCTCCCGAGAAAAATGAGTTGATTGGGCATATCATGATACAATATTGATTTTCTCTTATTCTTTTTTATTTACGTGAAATCTACCCTAAGTCCTCCTGGACTCCTATTCTTTTTCCTTTATATTCCGAATGGGCCGTAAAGGCCCCCGAAATCCTCTCTTCGTTGGAGTCGGCCCCCATGTCAATTGTGAAGTTGATGGACAGGTTTTTGGAGTAAAAACATAGCTGGAATTTGGATATTTCGATGTCCAAAAGCTCACAAAGAACCTGTATACCTGTTGTATACACTGATATACCCGTTGTGTACACGAGTATACAGTAAAAAATATAATATACATGTTCAAAAATATGGGAAAGCAGGTGAAAATGCAGAAAATACAAAATCCGAATAAAAATACAGGTCCGGGAGTTCAAGAATCACTTATAAAAAGGGCTAAAGGCCCAAGAAAATTTCAACATGTCCAAAGGAGTTAATGGGCTGACCCACGATTGTTGGCAAAGTGGTAGACTTAGGACATGTGAGCCAAAGGGCCAATTTAATTGGATTTGGGCCAAAGCCCAAGTCTAATTATTTCATGTCCCTCTCTTCTTATTTATATTGTATTATTTGACTAACTTTGTTCATTTTATGGTTTAATTTAATTAAGTTTCCATAGATAGCCATTTCATTTTTTATCCTATTCAAATTAAAATATCTATATTTATCTTTAGCTCTATTTTTATTTAGTCTTGTCACTTAAATTATTCCCCTTTAGAAAAAATCCTTCCTTTAGTTCATTTCCCTTTAAGATAATTAAAATGACAATAATAATAATAAAAAAAAAATAATAAGTAAAAAACAATAATAAAAAAATGAGTTTTCTTAGTTGATATTTTCTAAAAAATTAGTCAAAGTCATTTTAGTCAAATCGCCGGTTAACCGCAAGATAGTGGACATTTCGAGGGCCTAACACCTTCTCGAAATGTACATTTGAACTCGAATCCCTTTATTTTCAACTGATTTTATCTGTTTAAGTCTTTTGAAAATCTTAAGTTTTTTCTTGAATTTTACTAAAACATTAAGTGGTGACTCTGCTCTTTTGTAAATTTGATTTCTCTTAAATCATAAGTTTAATCGATTTTTCGAAACTTAATCATTTTTATTTTATTTATATTTTTGAATAAACATTAATTATATATTTTTATGCGTAATTTAAGTCCTGTAAATCAATAATTAACTCCACTTAACCTCTATCATTGGCAATGATTAGTCGATCATGAGAAATTCTTGAAAAAATTCATTGATACTGCATTATAAAGAGATTTATCATTACGAAATTATCGTATAATAATTCTCAGCATCTGAAAAACTTTTATTGATATACACTAGATAAAGCGAATCATCGTAATGAAACTGTTTGCGAGCTGCCTGCTTGAGCTATTTGGAAGTTATTTGGTTGATTGCAAGCTTATTAAAAAGGGAAATTTTTGCATATAACCACTCAAAAATCGCTTAATTATGTTCCATAACTATAGTTTGCTAATTACGATTCATAGCTACATGTTATAGGGAGGAGAGTGGCAAGCGAGAGAGGGCTGAGAGTGGAGAGAGGTGAATTGTATATGTATATCGGTTAGATAATTGTATATATGTAACTACTATGTATATGTATCTATGATTGCATTTGTATTTGAATGCGAAGACATTTGAATTGAGTTAAAACATTTGTATTTGAATGCGAAGACATTTGAATTGAGTTAAAACATTTGTATTTGTATATCCAATCTCTCTCTCGCTTTATATAAACACAAATTATATTATATTTGTATAATTTGTGTTTGTATAAATCGAGAGAGAGAGAGAGAGAAATATAGAGGAAAAACTGGGCAGGAAAAAAATTGTATTTGTATAATTGTAAATATATAGGACGGAGAGATATGCATTTGTATATCCAGTCTCTCTCGTTTTATACAAGCACAAACTATACATTTGTATTTGTGTAAAGTGAGAGAGATTGCCAGAAGAGAATTGAGAGAGAGATTGGGCAGGGAGAGAAGAGAGGAGAGGGGGAGATGACTGAAAAAGAGAAGAGAGGCGAGCGAGATTCCAAAGAGAGAAGAAAGAGGTGAGAGAGAGGAGTGTAATTATAGCTAGAAGTAAGTTCCGAACTGTAATTAATGCAAACTATATCTATGTTAGCTAATTAACTAGTACATGTTTGCTTAACCACATAATTTTTCCTTAAAAAAATTGTGTATTTAAATAGATATTCATAATACGAAGTATTTATATAAATAATGTGTCTCGTTTAAATATTGCTTGGAGAATAATTTCAATGATGGCCAAAAAATACATATTCTAGTAATATGCATTGTAAGCTTCCTCGTAAAAAACCTTAACAGGAAAATTCAATGAGACAAAATATTGATTTAGAAAATGTACGACTTTAGTAAAATGCACATAATTTGTATTGTCGATGATTTGATGTGTTAAAAACCAGAGAAAACACGATATCAGTGTTGCGGTCTAATCGCACACGCAAGTGCACGTGATTGTAAATGTAATAAAGTGACTCTTTTTGCGAGTCGGGTATCGTACCCACAGGAACTTACACTTAGAAACTATCAATTTCTCTAGTTTTTAGTTAACCACAAATGTATTTCCAGATTTAAAGAGTTGTTTATTTTTATTTCTAAATTTTAAAACAAAATGTATCTAACACGATTCAGTTTCACGGGTTTCAAACAATGATTTAGGAAAGGTCCAGGGGTGCAACTTCTATCAGGATTCATGCAATCAATATCATTTATATGGGTAATTATTAACTATCGAATCAATGAATCACAGGGTTAGATGTATGATCATAGTCTCCCGACCTCTAATCGCCTAAGATAGACAACACCCTAACTACATCATTGAGCGGGGATAGACTGATTACCTACCGAGCATTAAGTTATCTTCCTGTGTGGTGACCCAAGCGAGGTCTCTAAGTATATCCTTATCCTAGAAACAAATCAACCCTAGCTATTTGGAGTTCAACAAGCTCCTTATGCCCCACGTTCTATCCTCTTATTCCTCTCTCGAGTTCAATTCGGACAATGAATTTATTTCTATGGTGATCAATCATGAAATACGAAAAATAAGAACATAAGAAAGATTCATGTGATAGTCAATAATAAACCCAAAAACAACTCAATCAATTACAATCATCCTGTAGCCACAACCCTAGAACTAGGGTATTGAGCTACTTATAGTCCAATAATCAATCATACAATGGTTATGAATCATCAAACGATTGAAAGGAAAAGAGTTTTAAAAATAACCCTAAAAACTCCAAAAAACGTACTCCAAAGTCGTCGCTCTTCCAACCCCCAAAATATGGATGCTAATAAAATAAAATAAAACCCTATTTATACTAATAGTCGAAACAACCAAATCTGGTACTCAGGCGCGCGATGCGCGGTGCCTTCCAAATTTCGATTCCAAGAACCATTTGCCTTCTGCGCGATGTGCGAGCATCACGAGGTGTTCTGCCTCAAATCGATTTATTGCGCTCATAATTTCACTCCCTCTTTGCATCGCAGAGAGGACACACAATGTTCTGCCTAGAAGTTGATTTCACAACCCACATTTTGTATTCCTCCGCACGACGTGGAGAGACGATGTAAATGCCTTAGTGCATTTTCTTCAGCTTCTTCCTTGCTCTTTTTTTGTGCTCGTTTCTCCCATTAAGCTTACCTACACAACTAATCATGTTGGTTAGCTCATAAATAAGCAAACGACTCGATAAGACTTCAAACGAATACATTTTGAATTCAAACTAGGAGTAAATGCGGGCATAATTAGCATTCTAGGCATATTTATATGCCTAAGATCAATCAGGTACACTCATACATTCATATTAACACCACACCATTCATCCAATTTAGTCTTTTCCTATGGATCAGGCCTTTGTAAGAAAATATGGGTTGTTGCTGTTTTAGATTCCAATTTAGTGCCAGGTCTGGAGTCAGGGTTGGATCACGGATCTGGGTCGAGTTTCGTGTCAAGGTCCGATCTTAATTAGGGTAGGGTACGTTCCCAAGTTGGGATCGGGTTTCAATTTAAGGTTGGATTCTGAATCTCATTTCTTATGTCTCGGGTCGGGGACAAGGGTTAAGAGTAGATTCGACGGGCTCAAGCCTCGATAGATAGTAGGGGAAGGTAGGATGGAGTGGAGGAAGGTGGACATTCAAAAAAAATTGGGTCAAGTTGGACGGGTTATAACAATCGATTTTAATCCAAGTAACTTTTAATTTTAGTTCAATTCATTTATTGATTCAGCCCATTTGAACTTGTCCAATTTCAATCCAACGCGTCCATTTGAAAACCATGTCTATCTACTTTGTAAATTGTTTGTTTGATTAAGTTGTATGCTTGAGTTGCTTTTAATCTGTTTGCTTGAGCTGTTTAATTGCAAGCTTATCTAAGACACTATATATTTACTATATATTTAAATGAATAATCACAATACAATGTATTTTTATAATAAATATAATATAATACAAATATATTAAATGAAATATGATAGAAATGACACATATCCTAATAATTACTCACTTGCTATGCAGGATTGTAATTAATTTGAGAAAGGAAGAGTAATCTTTAGTGAGTAACAACCATTATACTGATTTGACTAGAAATTAAAATTTATTAGATGTCATTACGATTTAAAGAAACAAAATTTAATTATGTTTACTTGTAATAAATAAGTTATTTAAGAAAAAATCAGTAAAAGAATTACATTGATCTTTAATTCAAAAGGCAATAATGATTTCAACCAACTATAAATATCAATAGAAAATGTATCCATTCAACCATTCCAAATAGTTTTCACAAAACGAACTCAAAATTACTTGAGAAAATGATGTCCATCACTAAGTACTTGATTTCCTTCACTCTACTTCTTTTTGTCATCTTACCTTCTCATGAATGTAAGTATTGTAATTTTTAATTTATATTTCTCTTTTACCTTACAAAGTAGTTTATCTTTTCTAGTTTTCACCCAATGTTCGATATCAACAACGACGTAAAAAAAGCAATCATTATTTTTACTTTACATTTCCGTCGATGTTGAATCCTCTTAGCTTTTATGTATTATATTTCAAATCTCTTTGATGAAAATCATGACTCTATCACTGATAACTTATAATTCAGATCTGAAACCTTTGATAGAGCGCGGAGAGATCATATCCATCTACTATAATCTTATTATAAGTAAAATAAAAGTAACTCTTTTTTGTATATATATATTATTATATATCTGTCGACTATTTATATCAATTTTCCCTTTTTTAGGTGTCAAAAGAAATAGCAACTTGAGTCCTATGGGGATCATGGGTGAGAAGACAGATTCATATGAGAGATGTACAGTAAATCTTGGTCCATGTGAGCCAAGATGCGATGAAAGATGTTGCCATAAGACATGTGAAGACTACTATAGCCAAAGATACCCTGAGGCAGCTTGCAGGTATTTTGGTGGGCCATTTAAAACTTGCCTTTGTACTTATTATTGTCAATAAATGAGATGTCAATAGGTTTCATTTGATTCAAGGAAATATTAATTACAGCTTGTTTGGATGTGCATGGTTGTTATGTATCGTTTTATAACGTATCGTATTATAATGTGTACTTTATTATTTTAATGAATTAAATATTTAAAAGAAGTGTCTTATTTAATGTCGTGGAATAACTCGCCTTTGCTGCTAACATATATATTGGATCCCCAATTTTGATTCTACTATATGATTTATGTTCTTGGGAGGTGGTACATATTTGTGTATGTCAAGGATTGAAAATGGAAAATAATAATCATAAGATCATGTGTGAGAATGAGTAAATATATATACCTTTAAATTTTGTAAAAGTAATTAAATATATCCTTGAAAATTGTGAGAAAAATCAAATATACCTCTATGCAACTTTTATTTAATATAAAACAATAAATTTTAAGTGAGGAGTAAGGTAAAATTTTGGAAAAATTCTCATAGGGTCGACTTTATAAGTGAATTAAAAATTTCGATATTATAGGCGATGTGTTGCACCATCTAACGCACTGAAAATCAGTGCTATAGACGGTGGATATATAGCATGATCTATCACGTGCTATAGATGGTGCTTCACACCTTCTATCGCACTAAATACTTGATCAAAAAAATGTCTAATTTTAGTAAAACGTACATAACTTTTTGTACAAAGATCGAATTGACAACCATTTGATGTGCTGGAAACTAGAAGCGAATATGGTATCAGATATGCTCATACATTCATACTAACACCACACCATTTATCCAATTTACTCTTTTCCGTTGGATCAATTCTTAGTACAAAAATGTGAGGTGTCACATTCTTGGATTTCTTGCTCAGTGTTGGATCTCGAGTCGGGGTTGGATTCAGAGTCAAGATCAGGTATTGTGTTGTGTCTTAGGTGTCGAATTAAGGTATCATAAGGTCCAGGTTAGGGTCGGGTTTCAATTTGATGTTGGATCAATGAGTCTCATGTCCTATGGCTTGGGTCAAGGCCTAGGGTCAACAATAGGTTCCAAGGGCTCGAGCATTGGATAGTAGGGAGGGGGATGGAGTGGGGGAAAGTGGATTATTTAAAAAAATTGGATCAACTTGGGCGGGTTACTTTCTAGCTTATTTTAATTCAAGTTACTTTTGGGTAGCCCAATCCATTTAATAACTCAGTCCATTTTGAATTTATTCAATTTCAACCCAACAGACTTATTTAAAACCTTATATGCATGTTTTGTAAGTTATCTGCTTGATTACACTGCTTATAAGTTGCTTGCTTGAGTTACTTGATTGCAAGCTTATTTAGAATATTGTATATTTAAATGAACATTTATAATATGATGTATTTATAACAAATATATTGAATGAAATATAATAGAAATGCACCTATCTCAAAATATACTTACCATGCAGGATGGTAAAGAGTTTGAGAAATGATTAGTCAAACAAATCCTATTATCTTTACATGAATAAGTAAGTTATTTATGAAAAAGATGAGTTTAAGAAAAAAAAATGATCTTTAATCCAAAAGGCAAAAATGATTTCAACCCATTATAAATATCAATGAAATTTGTGTTTTATTCAACAACTCTAAAATAGTTTTCACAAAAAAGCTCAAAATTACTTGAGAAAATAATGTTCATCACTAAGCACTTGATTTTCTTCACTTCTCTTCTTTTTGTCATTTTCTCTGCTCATGACTGTAAGTATGATAAATACAAAAAAAAAGCTTTTTAAAAAATTATTATTATATCGATTGTAACGACCCGTTATGTCGTTTTGAGCAGTAGAACTATTTTGACTCTTCCCGTAAAATTTTAAATGGATAGTTTAAACTATTGTTTAACTACGAGTATTTAGTTGACAAATATTTACTAAATAAGTAATATAGTTGATAATTAATGGGTCAAATTTATTATTTATTTAATACTCTTTACCACTTAGCCCATATAATTAAATTAAATTAGTGAAATTTAGCACATTTTGGTTCATAATTATTTTAAAGGAAATAAACTTGGCGATAACAAAATTTTAATTTGTTAGATATATTGAGAAGGATTGAAATCTTTTTAAATTTTGATTGGTTGACAAGTGAGGCCTTTCTGTTAGTTAGTAAAGATTGTTGACAAAGTTTAGCTTCTCATTATTGACAATGATTTCTAAATAACTAATATAAGTGATAATAGAAGTTATGTACATGGATATAGGACATAGGTTCTGGAAGTTTGGTTCTTCATGAATAGTTCAGAAGTGGCCTACTTTCTTATTATTATCGTATTATAAATTAAGTTTGTTATATTAAGATAGGTAATTAAATATTAGGTGTATTATGTTATATGAAAATCATTACATTTATGATATTTTGGTAAACTCAGACTTGAACCTTAGGCTTAAAATTTAGGAATATGAGACTTGACATATTAGTTGGCACGAAAATTAGGAGCTTGGTTATAGAATTTGATGAGTTTTTGGTCTAGGCTAAACATATAGTAATACGAGTGTCTACAAACTTTTTTGTTTACCAATATTGCATATTTGATAGATTAGGAACATTTTGGAGCTTTATGAAAGGAAAAAGGCGAAATCTTGAGGAATTCCTGACACGCGTTCGAGACTTTTTAGACTTTGTTGAGGGATGTTTTCTAATTAAAGATTAAAATGGAATAGGCAACGGGTAAGGGCGAAAGATGGGGGTTTCGTACCAATGGTATGACAAGCATTGGTACGAGTACCTGTGTTATTAAAGGAAAAAATTATTACTATAATATGATATATTGTAATTCAAGAATGCCAAAGCATATGGGCATTAGCTGATGTTTTAGTGACTTGATTTTTGTGTGTGGTTGTGTTTCTTATTTGAACACGTGTAATTGTGATAATTGAGGTGATTATATGTCATAACGACATTTGATTTAATGAGATACTGCATCATTCTCTCTTCATTGATTCATATTGTGCACATGCATTTACATGAGATTGAGTATGAGTAAATGTCTAACACGTGGAGATCGTCCGTGTTGAGATTGAGTTATGATTATAATTTGGGCACGTGGAGATAATCCGTGTTGAGACCGAGTTATGATTATAATTTGGGCACGTGGAGATCGTCCGTGCGAGTGATTGATTATGATTATAAGTTGGGTACGTGGAGATCGTCTGTGCTGGGATTATTTGATTTTGTGACAGTGCGTTGAGATTGTCTGCACAGACACATGGAGATCGTTTATGTCGGTATATAGACCTTGCGAGCCCCCATGGGTCATGAACTCTCGACATTTTCCTGAAGAGTATTATGTATATACGGTTGAGAGAGTACGGGGCATTTGAGAGATATCATTTCATAGTGTCGCATTGCATTACATCTCATTATATACTTCATTCTGGTTTGATTATATGTTTTATCGGTGTTTGGAAAATACGTGACATTTGATTATCCCTAATGATGAAAACTTGGTTGATAAGTAAGATATGAAATTGAAAAAGTAAGGGATTATTTTCTTATATACTCCTGTCACTACTTCTTCGTTGTTGGTTTATGAGATATACTAGATACACGTGGTTTCGTACTCATACTACACTTGCTGCACTCTTTTGTGGTGCATATTGTATTTCTAATTTGAGCACATTTCTTGAAGCTCGAGTCTGAGTTGGATTATCTTGGAGTTGTGGTGAGCCACTTGGACATTCTGCGGCTCATACCTTCATCTATCTTTATTTATTAGGTTGTGTTGGTATTCTGATAGGATATTCTTATGTTTAGACTTGTTAAATAATTAGAGACTTGTATTGACTTTAGAAGCTCTTTTACTTGTGACACTACAATCTTGGGGTGGTATTTCCGTTTTCCACATTTTATTTAAAAAAAAGCTTTGTATGTAAGATATTTGCTTGCTACATACTTTTCTATATTTTGAGTGGAATTGGTTAACTTATTGGGTTGGCTTACCTATTGGTTGGGAACATAGGTGCCATCACAACTTATGATTTTGAGTCGTGACACCGATAATATAAAATATTTTTGACATTGTCAACGCGGTTGAATTTGTGACAGTAGGCTATTACTCCTACTATTTTTACCATATTAACCAATTAGTACTACTTATCGTATAAATTTACGTGTAATTACTTTTAAAAAATGACTTAATTATGTATATATATTTTTAACACGATCATCAGTGTATAGAACTTAAACTCTGTATAATTTTTTGTTATAGGTTTAGTCCAGAAGCATTAGGTGTGCAATTCACAACAGGACTACTTTGTTGGCTCTTGCAAATACTCTTGAAGCCATATTACACTCTTTAGGAAGTGGAGAAGTGCCACTTCTTGATATTGTTGCGTATAGTGGCTATATTTTTGTGAATGCATCAATTATTTTGCTATGTAGGATAATTTGGGATTATGCATTTTATTTTGTAACAATTTTTGAATGTTTTTGTATGGGGGTGTTCTTGATAAAGACCATGAAGAGGATCTTAATTGGTGAAGTAAGAGGCTTTGAGAAGCATTCAACAAAGAGGACTTATCTTTTGCTTCTCATGGCTTTGTCCCAAATTCCCTTGCTTTTTGGGTGGCAAATGTTGGTGTTGGAGCTAAGTGAATGCACTCTGAGGCATGGAGTCAGAATTTGAAATTTAAGGATTCTCTACTACGAGTTTTGTTAGTCAAATAGAATTGTCCCCAATGGCCTCCTAATCATAATTAGTATTAATTAATTAACAAATTATCTACTAAGAGTTTTGTTAAACATTAATCTTCATATATGAAAATATTACAATATTAATGTTGATTACAATGTGCCAAACAGTAATATTTAGCAATATGTTATATTTTGTCAGTTCTGAATTCTTGATAATTTCGTATGAATCTCAATTTTTTTATATATATATATATATTTATATTAATCGATGAGAGTTTATCCTAGGGAGTTACAATTTTAACACTTTTTCTTGATCTGGTATGTAATATTTCTCAATATTTCGAATTTTTTTTTTTGCTGATACTATACTATAAAGAGATTCGCTAATCTAAAAATGAAAGAATATTGAGAAAATAATTAAACTATATTTGAAATAAATTGAAATTAAAATTAAGATTCTCACTTTGTTTCTCTTTAGTTGTAATGTAATATCAGGTTTTATGATCTTTAAGAAAAAAAATAATTAAAAGTATAGTTTGACTATTATACCTCTTATTAATCTTTAATTTTTATTTATTTATGTGTCTCTTAATTTTAGAATATTTAGTGCTAATGGGCAAAACTGGAAAAAGTTAATTAATCCTGTCTTGCTTATTTAAATTAAAATAACAAAAGGTGAGGTCATCATTTAATGAGTTTAATTAATGATTTTGATAAGAATTTCTCCAAAATGGCAAAATTATACGCCATATCAATTCTTAACCACTATAAATATCTATGAAAAATGTATTTTATTCAATGACTTCAAAATTATTTTTCACAACAAAGCTCAAAATTACTTGAGAAAATAATGGTCATCACCAAGCAATTGATTTTCCTCATTTTACTTATTTTTGTCTTCTTCCCTGCTAATGAATGTAAGTATGATTAAGAAAATTCATTCTTCATTATATTTCAAAATTAGAATTAGTTATGAACTTCATTGTTAAATTTTTCGTTGCTAACATGTTTATCTATGAAATAGAATTTGTTTGATGCTAATTTCGATCTTTGTAAAATTAGAGTTTGCTTTATATTTTATAACAAATAAAATTAATACTTTTTTTTATTTTTTACTCGGTATCTAATATTAATATTAGGGATTTAACTAATCTGAATTCACGTTGCGTAAGACCAATTAAAGAAAAAAATGTTTCGAACTAGGACTTATTGTCATATCTAGGCATAGGCAGAACTGCTAGAGATTCAAATGAATCCCTTCATCTAAAAATTATACTGTATATACGAGGTTAATTTCTCTTATTACGATATATAGTAGATGATGAATCTTCTTTATTTTTTGTCTTTTTTACTCTTTATAGTTTTTTAATGATCTCTTTTAATCATTTATATTTTATATATTTTAATTTTTTTTTATCTTTTTTTTTTTTTTTTTTCAAATTTAGGTGAAGGAGTGATTGATACATTGAGTATCAAAGATAGGAGACTTATTAATCTTGGCAAGTGTTTCAGGGTATTACATAAAGCGTGGTATCAGTGGTGTTGTGATACAAGTTTAGACCCTTTATTTTGTTATGAATCAATGGATGAATGTTCACGTAATTGTCCACATTGGCCTCCTCCTCTTAATTAGTAATAATTAATTAACAAATCCTCTTCTTTAAGAGTTTGTTAAACATTTTATGAATCTTCATTATGAAATTATTACAATATTAATTGGGCAAAAAACTTAAGTATACAACTTAAGTACCTTAATTACTACTATATAGCAATAGTTTTTTTTTCCAGTTATATAGTAATAGATTTATTTCAAAACTAGAATTTATAGTTAAAAAAAAAACCTAGAAATAGTCAGCCACGCTTATCTCATATTTCTTGATTTTCTTCGATTATTTTACCTTCAACGATTTACTCAGATTTGTTATATATTCACTCTCATGAAGAAAGATTTTTAACAAAAATAAAATTCTCTTTCTACTCATTCTGATCGATTGTTGAAACATGGATACCAACAATTTTTGAATTCTAATTCAACACAATGAACTATGGGACGCATCAGGTATTTGAAAAAATAACGATTGAATTGGTGTTTTTTACGCGATTATTTTAATATATTTGTGAATTTTTTCGTATGATCGTTTTTCTTACAATCTATATTAGGTCGTTTTGGTATTTATTCGTTGGTTTAAATTGATGTTTTTGTGGTTAGGTATAAAATTCATATGCTTTGGTAAATGATCTGGTGCAATGATTGAGTGGTTTCAATTCTTGAATAAACAATAAATATTATTAATCGTTTTTGGTATATTATTAAGTTCAATTCTGTAGTATGTTTTTATAAACATCATTATTCATCATTTATTTTTGGTGTGAGTAATATAAACGCCAAATTCCTTGAATATTATTTTGGTACAAGACTAGGTGTAATTGATAGTGTATTTGGTGTAGGTGATTTGATGTAATTGATAGTGTATATTAATTGTTAATAAACACAAAAATTTGGGATAGCATTTTGGGTTTATGTTTTGATGTAATTGTATATTTTATAACGTGTTTAAACACCAACTAACTAACGTGATATTTTTTTGGATCATCTACTGGGGTAGTAGATAGTGTATTTTCTGATATATTTAGGTCGTATATAAAAATCAACTTTCATGGTAGTTTTTTGGTTCATTTATTGGTGTACTTGTGATGTATATTCTGGTATATTGATATATTTAGGTAGTATATAGGCACCAATTTTCATGTTAGTTTTTTGGTTCATCTATTGGTGCATTTATGGTGTATATCCTGGTAGAATTGTTAATTTTAGGTCGTATATAAACACCAACTAACATGATAGTTTTTTGGTTCATCTATTTATGTATATAGTGTATTTTCTAGTGTAATTGATATATTTGCAGCACTTCTATTCTTAATGGACAGCAGGCTACCACAGATGGATAGCCTTTTTGCTGGGAATTTAGATAGTGTATTTTTTTGGTGTAATTGATATATTTAGGTCGTATATAAACATCAATGTTCATGGTATTTTTTTTGTTCATCTATTGGTGTATTTTATAGTGTATTTTGGATTGTCCAAAATTATTTTGGAGATTGATTAACAATAAATTGTAATCTAACACAGTTAAGTACGTGGATTACAATATGAGATTTCTTGTAGTCATACAGTTGCTGCTATCAGATACAGAAACAAACACTGCGAAGATTATTGTTCAGCTTATTATAATTCTAAGACTTTTCAAAATACTTATGCAATCTCAGTTGATCCAATGCCTTCCGAAAGCACTTGGTATATTCAATCACGTATTATGGAAGAATAGTGTTACCATCAATTGCAAGAAAACAACAAGACAGACCACCAAATAATGATCGTAAGAAGGAATTCAACGAAGGAAAATTCAAAAGGTGTAAAGTCACTTGTAGTAAATGTGGTACATCAGGGCATAACCAAAAAGACTTGCCCCAAATTTGAACCTCAGAGTTTGCATTGGTGTTTTTTTTTTTTTTGGTTTTGTTTTGAAAAAATATACATTTGAATCTTTTAGGTTTTTGTTGAAATTCAGATTTTTTAATGAATGTTAATCACAATTTAATCCATATTTGGTTAATTAGCTAATTCATAATAAGGATCAATTTATAATAGTGGTGTAATTACTGTTGTAACATTGGTGATCGATTGCATGTTGATTTACTACATTATGATTTTTTTGGTGAAAATATGAAGTAACTGTTCAAATTTATTGGTGGTATATAATGGCCGAATTGTTTGTATTATATAATATTGAGGGATGATTGACCTTAAGAGAAAAGATAAAAATGGTGAAAGCATTAAACTGGCGAGAAAGAAAAGAATGGTGAAAATGATGAATATGAACGGAAGATAGAAAGACAACAATGGTTACAATTTCTCTCCAAATAAAACTACATAAGGAATTTCCTAAATATCGAATTATTTACTTAATGAAGATAATGTATCAATATTTCTATTACTCATTAGTACAAGTCCAAAGAAAGAAAGTTAAAGAATGAACATAAACAACCCAAATACATGTCTTTTAGTTGTATCAAATTGTTTTTCTTGATGTCTTCTTACTTATTGACTTCTACTATATCGTGCCTCCACATAAATAAATAGAAATGATTGGAAAAATAGTATTAACTTTGTAATACACAATCGGCAAAAACTTCAATACGATATTACTGAATACCATATCAAATTGAAATTTAATTTACCGATTACCGAATTACCGAACTGAAATTTAAAATTTTGGATTTGATATCTAATTTTTACTACCAATTACCGAATTACTGAACCTGAAATTTGATAATCCCAAACCGAATACTGAACACCTACCCCTGACGCTTAGCACTTCTCAGTTTTGAATTCTGGATAATTTCGTATGAATTTAGTATTTTTTAGCATTTTGATATTAATCGATGAAAGTTCAATGAGATGAGTTGCAATTTTCTCCTTTTTTAAAAAACATTGATCTAAGTTCGTTATATTAATATCATAATGAGTGTCTTAAATTATATATTTTTATGCGTATTTAAGTTTTGTATATCAATTATTAACTCTATTTAACCTCTAGCATTGGCAATGACTAGTCGATCATTAGAAATTCTCGAAAAAATTTATTGATACTACATTATAAAGAAATTTATCATAACGAAATTGTCGCATAATAATTCTCAACATTTGAAAAACTTTTACTTATATACACTATAAAGTGAATTATCGTAATGAAACTACTTGTAAATTGTCTGCTATTTGAATAAATATTCATAATACGACATATTTATAGTACTCTCATTAAATATTGTGTCTTGTTAAAATATTACTTGGAAAGTAATTTGAGTGATGGACAAAAAAATACATATATCTAGTAATATGCATTCAAATTTTCCTTGTCAAAAATCTTAATAAAAAAATTCAATGAGACAAAATCTTGATTAAGAAAATGTATGACTTCAGTAAAATGTGTTGAAGATGAAGGAAGCTGATGATTGGAACAGGTCCAAAGAAGCTTATTGAAGTGTTTACAACACACATGTTTACAGAATTGCTATAGATTTAGAGTCAAACTAGGATTAGACTACTTATATCGACTAGGCAGCTACTTCTAGCTAAAGTCGATTAGGAATATATTATGACTAGGATTATACTACAACTAGGATTAGATTATTTATAATTGTTGTAAACACGTCAGTAAGCTTCTTTGGACCTGTTCCTTTGACGATGTCAGATACACTCATACATTCAGTTGGGTTTTGAATCTCATGTCCTATGTCTCGGGTCGGGGCCAAAGGTTAGGAGTAGGATCCAAGGACTTGAGGCTCGATGGATAGTAGGGGAGGGTGGGGTGAAGTGGAGGAAGGTGGATCTGTAACACCCCGACTTTTCAAAACGTCTAAATTGACTCGTATCATCGTGGAAAGACCAGGAGGGTGGGTAATAAATTAAGAATGATGTGTTATGTGATATTTTAAGTGTTCAAGGGTTGTATCTCAAGTTTTAAAATTAGGTAAGTGACAAAATAAAAGTTGGCGAAAGTTACCGTAAATTCCTTTTTAAATATTTGTCTGAAATTTGGGTCAAATGCCTCGGAGATTTTCACCCAATCTATAAAGAATTATGGTGCCCACGACCTGTGAAATCGAAGGTCTACAAGTCTAGTTTCCAACGCATCAACCCGTTCGTTCATATGACTTCAAAATGGAGAGATATTCGCGTTTTCGCAAGACTGCGCGAGCAGGCATGTGAGGTGGGTCCCCTAGGTCGGTGGAACTTTATATATATCATATTTGTCGACTTTTCTTCATTTTTCCTTCATTTTTTTTAGTGAATAACCATAAAACTCACAAAACCCACTTCTAGGATCAGCCAAGTTACAGATTTTCGTGACTTAAATCCTTGACAAAAGTTGTTCTACGCGTTGAGCTCGTCAACATGGTATAATTTGTTTTATCGATTTCCTAGCATATCATACTTTGGTGTGTGGACAACAGGGGTTTGGGCATATTTTAAAGTTTTGAGGTGTATTACAAACTTAAAATCAAGGTAAGACCCTTCTTTTATCGACTCTAGCTTTGATAAGTCGCAAATAGCAATCTGCGACGGAAATACATATCTTTTATTGGATTATCGTGGTATGTGTTGATTATGGTCCTAACTTGTTGTAGAATCAAGGGGGGTTGTGAGCAAAGTCGTTAGGCCATGTGAATTCAACGAAAAAGGTATGTTAAGGCTATTCCCTACTTACAACATGTTTCCTTAAAGCTAAGGAGCAATGTAATTGGGTTGTTATCTTTGTTATACTTGTAGCCACTACTGTTGATTGTTGGCTACTCGAGTTGATATAATCCTCCCTTGTCGGAATTCTTATTCAGTTAGTAGCGTCCCTATGTTGGACACGACTTAGAGGCTATTTGTATAGGTTTCTTATAACTAAATTGTTCGCTTTTAGCGATTGGATTGTTATTGTTGCCCTTGGGGCTATTGTGGTTAGCTGCAGGAATGTGATCTATGCCTAGAAGGGCTATGTTCTGCCTACAAAGCTATATGGATGCCTAAGAGGGCTATGAGTTGCCTACGGGGCTATATTGATGCCTACAAGGGCTATGAGTTGCCTACAGGGCTATATTGATGCCTAAGAAGGCTACATGTTTCCTACAGGGCCATGTTGTTGCCTAAGAGGGCAATGAGTTGTCTATACACTATGTATATGCCTAAGAGAGCTATGTGCTACCTATGGGGCTATATTAATGCCTAAGAGGGCTATGTTCACCTACAGGGCTAGGGGACTACTGATAGGGGTATATAGACTGATTGGCACCTTTCGGGCTTATGGGGGCCTGAGTAAGTGGTCTTGTGTGTTGTTTGTGCCTTTCGAGCTTATGGGGGCTTGTTTAGGTTGTTGTTTTATTATTTTTGATAAGTTAAGATTTAGGAGCAAGTCGGTACACTTATTTTATCCTTGATCTATTTATCGGATTATTCCAGTAGATTAGGATACATGCTCATAGTCTATTGCCTTTCATACCATGAGCATTATTTCGTACTAACGCCCCATTGCCTGGAGGCGCTGCATTCATACATGCAGGTCTCGACAGATGACCCAGTAGACTTCCTCAGCAACATGATTGGCTTTTATCCGGTTGGCTATCCCCTTTCATCCGGAGCTGCCAGAGTTTGGAGGTTTGTTAGCTTTTGTTGTATATATTTTTATGGATAGACTGGGGCTCTGTCCCGCCAATCTTTACTACTCTTAGAGGCTTTCAGACTAGTGCGTGCGGTATGTAGCTACGTTATGGCCATGCTGGCCTAGTTTGTTGGTTTGCTGAAGCTTATAAGTTGTTTGATGTATTGTCTTAATATATACATGTTTTCAGTTGTCGTATAGAGATCATGGTGGCATCGACGGCCCAATCAGGACTTCGGTGATAGTTGGCTATTTCTTTATATGAACTCTTGGGAGTAACTGTTTCGTTTATAGATCTGTTGACAAGGGCTTTGCCGGCCGAGGGATTAGTTTTAAGCCGAGATATACTTGTTTGTTTTCTTGATTGCGTGTGGCTGCCATGTGCTAGTAGCAAATGGTTCGGCAAGGTCGGCTTGGGCCTGAGTTTTGGCATTAGGAGCCAGTTGCGCCCCTTGAGTTTGGGGCGTGACAGGATCATTCCAAAAAAAAATCGAGTCAAGTTGGACGGGTTATGACACAATCAATTTTAATCCAAGTAACATTTGATTTTAGTTCAATTCATTTATTAACTCAATTCATTTGAACTTGTCCAATTTCAATTCAACCCGTCCATTTGAAACTCATGTCTATCTACTTTGTAAATTGTCAGTTTGATTAAGTTGTATGCTTGAGTTACTTTTAAATTGTTTGCTTGAGCTATTGATTGGAAGCCTATCTAAGACACTATATATTTAAATGAATAACCACAATACAATGTATTTTTATAATAAATATAATATAATATAATACAAATATATTAAATGAAATATGATAGAAATGGCACATATCCTAATAATTACTCACTTACTATGGAGGATTATAATTAATTTGAGAAAGGAAGAGTAATCTTTAGGGAGTAACATACCTTGTACTGGTTTGCCAAGCAATTAAAATTTATTAGATATCATTATATTTTAAAGAAACAAAATTTTATTATGTTTACTTGTAATAAATAAGTTATTTAAGAAAAAATCAGTAAAAGAATTACTTTGATCTTTGAGTCAAAAGGCAATAATGATTTCAGCCCACTATAAATATCAATAGAAAATGTGTCTATTCAATCAATCCAAAATAGTTTTCACAAAAGAACCTAAAATTAGAAAATGATGTCCATCACTAAGCACTTGATTTTCTTCACTTTAATTCTTTTTGTCATCTTACCTTCTCATGAATGTAAGTATGGTAATTTTTACTTTATATTTCTCTTTTACCTTACAAAGTAGTTTATCTTTTCTAGTTTTCACCCGATGTTCGATATCAAGAACGACTTAAAAAAATCAATCTTCATTTGTACTTTACATTTCTGTCAATGTTGAATCCTCATGGCTTTTATGTATTATATTTCGAATCTCTTTAATGAAAAATCATGACTCTGCCACTAAAGATATCATATTCATCTACTATAATCTTATTATAAATAAAATGAAAGTGACCCTTTTTTATATGTATATTATATATATGTCGGCTATTTATATCAAGTTTCCCCTTTTGTAGGTGTCAAAGGAAATAGCAACTTGAGTCCTATGGGGATCATGGGTGAGAAGACAGAATTCGTTAAGAGATGTACAGTAAATTTTGGTCCATGTGACCCAAGATGCAATGTAAGATGTTGTCATGAGACATGTGAAGGATACTATAGTCAAGGACACCCTGAGGCAACTTGCAAATATTTTAGTGGACAATATGAAACTTGCATTTGTACCTATGATTGTCAATAAATGAGACCTCAATTGGCTTCATTTGATTCAAAGAGTTTTTTTTACACCTTGTTCGGATGTGCATGGTTGTTATGTATCGTTTTATAGCGTATTGTATTGTATTGTGTACTCTATTATTTTGAAGAATAAAATATTTAAAGAAGCGTCTTGCTTAATGTTATGGCACAACTGGCCTCGGCTGCTAACATATAAATTGGATCCCCAATTTTGATTGTACTCTATGATTTATTTTCTTGGGAGGTGGTACATATTGGTTATGTCAAGGATTGAAAATGTCAAATAATAAGAATAAGATCATGTGTGAGAATGAGTATATATATATACCTTTAAATTTTGCGAAAAGAATTAAATATATCCTTGAAATTTGAGAGAAAAAAAATTAAATATACCTCCATGCAACTTTTATTTTAATATAAATTAATAAGTTTAAAGTGAGGAGTAAGGTAAAATTTTGGAAAGATTTTCATACGGTCGGATTTATAAGTAAAGTAAAAAATTTTGATGTTGTAGGTGATGTGTCGCACCATCTATCGCATTGAAATTCAATGCTATGGACGGTGGATGTATCGCATGATCTATCACGTGCTATAGATGGTGCTTCTCACCCTTTATCGCACTAAATACTTTTAAAAAATGTCTAATTTTAATAAAACATACATAACCTTTTTGTACAAAGATCGGATTGACAACCATTGATGTGTTGGAAACTAGAAGCGAATATGGTATCGAATATGCTCATACAATTCATATTAACACCACACCATTTATCCAATTTACTCTTTTCCGTTGGATCAATTCTTAGTACAAAAATGTGAGGTGTTACATTCTTGCGTCCCAGCTCAGTGTTAGATCTCGAGTCGGGGTTGGATTATGTGTCAAGATCAGGTCTCGTGTTGTCTCTAAGGTGTCGAATTAAGGTATGGTAAGGTTCCAGGTTAGGGTCGGGTTTCAATTTGATGTTGGATCAACGTCTCGAGTCTCATGTCCTATGGCTTGGGTCAAGGCCTAGGGTTAAGAATAGGATCCAAGGGCTCGAGCATCGGATAGTAGGGGGGGAGGGGGTGGAGTGGGGAAATTTGGATTATTCAAAAAAATTGGGTTAAGTTGGGCGGGTTATGCTTCAAGTCATTTTAATCAAAGCAACTTTTGGGCTGATTTTAGCAAATTCATTTATTAACTCAGTCCATTTTGAATTTGTCCAATTTCAATCCAACCCATTTATTTGAAACCCTATATACATGTTCAGCAAGTTGTCTACTTGATTAAACTACTTATAAGTTGTTTGCTTGAGTTACTTTTAAGTTGTTTGCTTGAATTACTTGCTTGCAAGCTGGATACTGTCTATTTAAATAAACATTTACAATATGATGTATTTATAATACGTATATTGGATGAAATGTAATTAAAATGCACCTATCCTAATATATACTTACTTACTATGCAGGATGGTCAAGAGTTTGAGAAATGATTAGTCAAACAAATCCTATTATGTTGACATGAATAAGCAAATTATTTCAGAAAAAGATCAGTTTAAGAAAAAAATTGATCTTTAATCCAAAAGGCAAAAATGATTTCAACCCATTATAAATATCAATGAAAATTGTGTTTAATTCAACCACTCCAAAATAGTTTTCACAAAAAAACTCAAAATTACTTGAGAAAATAATGGCCATCACTAAGCACCTGATTTTCTTCACTTTACTTCTCTTTGTCATTTTCTCTGCTCATGAATGTAAGTATGATAAATACAAAAAAAGCTTTTTAAAAAAACATTATTATTTTTTATTTATATTTCCCCTAGACTTTACAAGTTTGTTTTCGTAGTTTTTCACCCAATGTTCAATATCAACAATGACTTAAAAAAATAAATCTTCATTTTTACTTTATATTTCCATCGATATTGACTCTTCTTGGGTTTGTATTATATTCTGAATCTCTTTAAGTAAAAACTCCGACTCTATTACTGATGACTCAAAATTCAAACATGTAACGTTTAATTGAGAATAATTAAAGAGATCATATCCACTCCATTATAATATTTGATAGTAAACAAAATGAATGTAACTCTTTTTTATACGTATATTAAACATCTATCGACTATTTATATCAATTTTCGGCCCCTTTTGTATGTGTCAAAGAGAATAACAACTTGGGTCCTATGGATTCTATAGTCAAGGACACCCTGAGGCACAATGCAAGATGTTTGGTGGAGAATCTCAAACTTGTATTTGTACCTATGATTGTCAAAAAATCATGAGACATCATTTGGCTTAATTGATTCAAAAAAGCTATTAACTACACCTTGTTTGGATGTGCATGGTTGTTGCATATCGTTTCATTACGTATCGTATTATATTATGTATTATACTATTTTGATAAATTTGGTATTTGAAAGAAGTGTCTTGTTTAATGTTGTATGCTTACGATTAACGGGTATCAGTATCTCCATTTTGATTGATTTTTTTCTATGATTATGTTCTTGGGCGGTGGTACAAATTTGTTTATGTTAAGGATTGAAAAAATGCCAAAAAAAAAAAAAAAAAAGAAAAAGATCATGTGAGAATGATTAAATGTACCTTTAAATTTTGCGAGAGAAATCAAATATACTCATGAAGTTTGTGAGAAAAGATTTAGTCAAACAATATTATCTAATTAAGATTTCCTGAAATTGAATTTATAAAAAGTTATTATTATATTTAGTTGAATATGTAAGTTATTTAATAAAAAAAGATCTTAATCCAAAAAGGGAAAGTGATTTCAACCACTATAAATATCAATGTAAAATATGTTCTATTTAATCACACCAAAATAATTTTCACAAAAAACTCAAAATAACTTTGAGAAAATGATGGTCATTACTAAGCACTTGATTTTTTCCACTTTGCTTGTTTTTGTATCTTTTCCTCTTATGAATGTATTAAGTATATGGTTTCAAATATTTATTCTTCATTTTATTTACTTTATATTTGCCTTCTACTTTACAAGATAAAACTAAATTTTCTATTCAATTTTTTACTTGGTATCCACTATTAATAATAGTATAGGATAGTGGATTAAGTAAAATTAGCAGTTATTTCCTGATAACTTATTTCACAGTTCTAGGCCTCACACCAAATCATCAGAACAGAACGATGATTTATTATCGCACAAATATATGTAATTTATTATAATTTTTTTAATTAACATTATTTAGAATTTACAATGTAAATAGTATTTGTAGTACACTGAATAAGATAATTTACTATCGTACAAATACATCTATACAACTTATTTTAGATAAATAGTTTATTATCACACAAATATGTATAACTTATTTTAAATTATAAGTTTTAAATTAGTTTAATCAATACCACTTAAAATTTATAATGTTTTAATATTTATAAGTATTTAATTACAATTAATGAGATGATTCACCATCACAGATACATAACTTATTCTAAATATACCATATACGGATAAACATAATTATAAATAGAGATTGAGAAAAGATTTAGCCAAAGTCAATATGTTTTATTAGTCAAACAATATAGTCATAGTAACAAATTCAATTATATTAAAAAATAATCAGTTTAAGAAAAAAATTGAACTTTATTCCAAAAGTGGAAATGATTTTCCACTATAAATATCAATAGAAATTGTGTTCTATATTCAACCACTCCAAAGTAAATTTCACTAAAAACTCAAAATTCTTTGAGAAAATAATGGCTATCACTAAGCCCTTGATTTTCTTCACCTTGCTTGTTTTTATCACCTTCCCTTCTTATGAATGTTAGTGTGATTCTAAATATTTATTCTTCATTTTACTTTATATTTCTCTTCTACTTTACAAGATAAAACTATTATTTTTTGATTTTTTTTATTTAAAGTTTGATATTGGTATCAAGACTTTGACTAATTCAGATCTATGGACTATGTTATATATGAGTCCCATTAGAGAGGAAACCGCTGCCTATTGAGATTTTTTTCAAATCCAGGCACGAACGAATCTAGGATACTTACACTAAATATACAAGATCAAAATTATTATTATATATAATAGGTGTAGAGTTTTCTAAGAGGCTTCTTCATACATTTATTTTTTTTTATCTTTAATCACTGTCTCCGCTGTTAATAACCTAAGGCTCAAACCTAAAACACCTTACTGAGAATGAATGATTCTTATCCATCCTATCATAATCTTTAGTAATAGATAAAATTAAAATTAATTCAGATTTAATTAGGTTGGCTCTCTTTTTTTCTTCTTTTTTTTTTTTTTTTTGTAATCTCCATCTTAATAATCTTTTTTTTAAAATTATTATCTTATATTTTAATGCAGGTGAAGAAGTAATTAATGAAGATGGGATACTTATGGCTCCTGGATGGTGTTTGAAGAGCCCAATAAAAGCAGGAGATTGGTGTTGTTGGACAACTTATAATTGTTTTGATAATTATGAAACATGTAGACATAAATGTCCACCTTATCCTCCTCGCGATTAATTAATTTTAAACATCTAAAATATGCTTCATATATGAAATTATTACAATATTATTTCCATAATAAAACATGAATATTTCATTTTATCAATGTTATATATGGTTCTGGGCAATTTCGTATGAATCTCTTTATGATATTTTTTGTCAGTTTTAAATTTTAGATAATATCATACGAGTCTCTTTATTATGATGGTTTTGCATCTCAACATTAATAAAATTGTAACTTGTGCCTTAATTATATTTTTATATGAATATTTAAGATTTATACATCAATATATAACTCCATTGGCACAAATTAGTTGACTATAATAATCAAGAAATGGAATGATGATAATGTTACTGATATATTTGACGAAAGTAATGAAAAAAAATAATTAATTATAAACACAAAGAAAGTCCTATTAAATTCTAAAAATATGCAAAAAAAAACTACACGAGACACTAATATAAGAAAAGTAATAGAAATTACACGTCAAAAAGTTATAGCACAATTTAAAAGTTGCTCCCTATCAAAGGCAATTGCATATTCAAATAAAATCAGATTCACGTTAGAAATTAAAGTCTAGAATAAAACACTTTCTAATAAAAGTGATTGTATATCCCACAAATATCAAATTTGAAACTTTTGATTAAGGATGTAGCACTTATCAATTACCACTCTATCACAGCCCTCGATAATAGATTTTGATAGGATTAAATTAACCTCAATTCTCATTTAGGGTTAGGTTCACCCTTGGTCTCCCCACATATTCCCCTATAATTGATTTGCCACAAATTGAGGCACTAAATTGTAGTTACGCATCAATAAAGTCATAAACTTTTTTTTGTAAAACTAAAGTTACTAAAAATAAAAGCCTCAAATTTACAACATTATATATAAATTCCTATGGGAACCCATCATTATCTATTTGGTACATTTATATTCTCTAATCTAAAGAGAGTGAGAAAACAATTAAACTATGAAACATAATTGTGTCTAACGTGATGTGCTTCCAATACAATGAAAAAACAATTAAATCTTATTTATGATTTAACTGTGTCTTACAACAGAATATCACAATATAAACTATAAAAAAAAATGTGAAGCAGATGTGGAAGAAAATGAATTTGAAATTAAAATTAAAATTTAGATATATGGAAACATAACAGAAAGCACCTACACTAATATTTACTCAGTTACATTGGAGGATCGTAAAGAGATTAAAAAATGATTAGTCAAATGATATCTTATTAAGAGCCTGTTTGACATTGTCGTTGAGAGGTTAAAAACATTTATTTTGAAGAAAAAAAAATACTTTTTTGAATTATTAAGGTATTTGGCTAATCAGTAAAATTATTTTTAAATAGAAATAGAAGCAATTCTTTCTGCAGTCGGAAAAACTAAAAATTTTATGCTTCTTAAAAAAAAAACAGAAGATTATATTTTTCAAGACCAAAATATCTCAGCCATAAATATAGATTTACCAATATATCACTTATATATTTTTTGTGGTGAATTTTTCATATGTAATGACTTAATTTGTGGAATAATTTTTAAGTTTATTTTGCTTGATAATCACTATGTTAATATCATATCAATATTTAATTTATTTTCTTATTTATCTATGTTATTATTGATTGAAAATTTTAATATGTGTATTTTAGTTTAATAAAAAAAACTTAACCAAAAATTTATAATAGATATTTAAAATAATTTCTCTCAATAAAATAATTTTAATATTAAAAATGCATTAATATTTGTCTTTTTTTGTAATTTGACTCTCAAAACTTTTTAAAGAAAATTAGTTAAACACAACATGATTATTAAAAATACTTTTCAACAGCAAATTATTATTTTTTCCAAAAATACTTTTCTTAAAAGTTATTTAAAAAAAAAAAAGAATCTAAAAATAAACAGGTCGTTGATTCATTGTACCATGTGTTCGATTGAATAAGTAAGTTGTGTTTTAAGAAAGTTAGTTAAACACAATATGATTATTAAAAGTACTTTTCAAATGATAAAGTTAACCACAGATTATTATATTTTTAAAAAATATTTTTCTGAAAAGCTATTTTTTTAAAATAACATCTAAAAATAAACATGTCTTTGACTCATTGTGCCAATTTTTGTTTACTTCAATAAGTAAATTATTTAATAAAAAAAAAAGATTAGGAATAAAAATTCTATAATCCAAAAAGGGATAAATGATTTCAACCACTATAAATATCAATGGAAAATGTTTTTTATTCAACACACATCAAAATAATTTCCACAAAAAATTCAACATTATTTGAGAAAAAGATGGCCATTTCTAAGAACTTTATTTTCTTCACTTTACTTATTTTTGCCATCTTTCCTGCTCATGAATGTAAGTATGATTAAGAAAATTTCATTTTCATTAGACATTTAAAACTATAATTAGCTAGGATTCACTGTTAAATTGCTCGTTACTAAGATAATATCATGACAAGTTATCACTAGATAAAATTACTGACAAATTTTATTGTTTAGCTATGAAATTTTGTCTAATACTAATTCATGTTGCCTTGTATTTTACAAGATAAAATTAGTGTTTTTTTTTTTCAATTTTTTGTTCATGTGTCTTGATATAAGTATCAGGGTCTTAAAGGGGAAAATAACGCTCATATTTAGAGATGGGCAGAGCTAGGATATATCCTTCGGATTGAATGAACCCCTTTTTCTAAAAATTATAATGTATATATAATGTCAAAACTATTATTTTTGCGTATATATAATAGACCGATATTTTCCCAAATGGATATTTAGAGATCTCTCTTATTCATAGATTTTGAAATTAGATCAATATCCATTTCTCAATAGATCTATTTATCAATTTTGTATGTTTGCTTCTTTATATTTTCTAATTCTTTAATGAGAATTTTAACTCCACCACTGATAATCTAGGACTCGAACCCTATATATATATAAATTGATAATCACTTATATTTATTTTTTTTTATATTTTTATGCAGGCAATAATCTTAGTACTGGCAAGTGTTTTAAGAACCCATCAGGATCAGGATGGTGTTGTGTAACAACTGCATTGTGTTATGATCAACAAAATACATGTTTAAATAGTTGTCCTTATTACCCTTCTTTTAATAAATTTAATTAATTAAGAGATCATCTTCTAAGAGTTTTGTTAAACATCTAAATTATGCTCCATATATATATATATATGAAATTATTAAAATATTATTCCATTCATGTTGTCAATGTTTAGTTACAATGTGGCTAGTCAGTTCTGAATTCTGAATAATTTTTCGTATGAATTTTACATTTTAACATTAATAATCGATGAACGTTAAATAGGAGTACTTACAATTTTTTCTCTTTTTCTTAACGTTGATCTAAGTTCCGTTTGTAATAAAATCATAATGTGTGCGTTGATAATATTTTTTTATGCATATATAAGCCTTGTATATCATTGGCAACAATTAGTTGATTACAAGCTATAATCCTCAACAAAAAATGAGATTTGGTGTAATTCTACAGGTAGGGGTGGGATCTTGTTTTGTGGTTAAGGTGGAAAAAATTGATCATAAGTGAAATAAACCCAAAAAGAAAATAATCCTACATATATGTATCTGAAGAAAGATATGATAAACTTTTTATATAAGTGAATTGGCCAAATTTCGAAAGACTTGAATTATATTTAATCGGATTCAACTATGGTTTTCTATACTAAGCAACGTGTGTCTAAAATCCTTAATTTACTTTTTTTTTTCTAATTGAGTTAATTATAAATTAGCAAATGTGAATCATATTACAACAAATCCGTTATGATTCTGGACAATTTCGTATGAATCTCTTTATGATGTTTTTTGTCAGTTTTAAATTTTGGATAATATCGTACGAGTCTCTTTATTATGATGTTTTTGCAGATCAACATTAATAAAATTGTAACTTGTGCCTTGATTATATTTTTATATGAATATTTAAGATTTATACATCAATATATAACTCCATTGGCACAAATTAGTTGACTATAACAATCAAGAAATGGAATGATGATAATGTTACTGATATATTTGACGAAAGTAATGAAAAAAAATAATTAATTATAAACACAAAGAAAGTCCTATTAAATTCTAAAAATATGCAAAAAAAACTACACGAGACACTAATATAAGAAAAGTAATAGAAATTACACCTCAAAAAGTTATACCACGATTTAAAAGTTGCTCTCTATCAAAGGCAATTGCATATTCAAATAAAATTAGATTCACGTTAGAAATTAAAGTCTAGGATAAAAAACTTTCTAATAAAAGTGATTGTATATCCCACAAATATCGAATTTGAAACTTTTGATTAAGGATGTAGCACTTATCAATTACCACTCCATCGCAGCCCTCGATAATAAATTTTGATAGGATTAAATTAACCTCAATTCTCATTTAGGGTTAGTTTCACCCTTGGTCTCCCCACATATTCCCCTATAATTGATTTGCCACAAATTGAGGCACTAAATTGTAGTTACGCATCAATAAAGTCATAAACCTTTTTTTTGTAAAAACTAAAGTTACTAAACTTTGTGTTATATCTATAAAGTTACCAAAAAAAAAAAAAAAAAAGCCTCAAATTTACAACATTATATATAAATTCCTATGGGAACCCATCATTATCTATTTGGAACATTTATATTCTCTAATCTAAAGAGAGTGAGAAAACAATTAAACTATGAAACATAATTGTGTCAAACGTGATGTGCTTCCAATACTATGAAAAAACAATTAAATCTTATTTATGATTTAACTGTGTCTTACAACAAAATATCACAATATAAACTATAAAAAAAAATGTGAAGCAGATGTGGAAGAAAATGAATTTGAAATTAAAATTAAAATTTAGATATATGGAAACATAACAGAAAGCACCTACACTAATATTTACTCAGTTACATTAGAGGATCGTAAAGAGATTAAAAAATGATTAGTCAAATGATATCTTATTAAGAGCCTGTTTGAAATTGTCATTGAGAGGTTAAAAACATTTATGTTGAAGAAAAAAAAAATACTTTTTTGAATTATTAAGGTATTTGGATAATCAGTAAAATTATTTTTAAATAGAAATAGAAGCAATTCTTTCTGCAGTCGGAAAAACTAAAAATTTTATGCTTCTTAAGAAAAAAAAAAGAATATTATTTTTTTCAAGACCAAAATATCTCAGCCATATATATAGATTTACCAATATATCACTTATATATTTTTTGTGGTGAATTTTTCGTATGTAATGATTTAATTTGTGGAATAATCTTTAAGTTTATTTTGCTTGATAATCACTATGTTAATATCATAGCAATATTTAATTTATTTTATTATTTATCTATGTTATTATTGATTGAAAATTTTAATATGTGTATTTTAATTTAACAAAAAAAAATTAACCAAAAATTTATAATAGATATTTAAATAATTTCTCTCAATAAAATAATTTTAATATTAAAAATACATTAATATTTGTCTTTTTTTGTAATTTGACTCTCAAAACTTTTTTAAGAAAATTAGTTAAACACAGCATAATTATTAAAAATACTTTTCAAATGATTAAGTCAACCGCAAATTATTATTTTTTCCAAAAATACTTTTCTTAAAATTTATTTAAAAAAAAAAAGAATCTAAAAATAAACAGGTCGTTGATTCATTGTACCTATTTGTTCGATTGAATAAGTAAGTTATGTTTTAAGAAAATTAGTTAAACACAATATAATTATTAAAAATACTTTTCAAATGAATAAGATAATCACAGATTATTATTTTTTTCAAAAATATTTTTCTGAAAAGCTATTTTTTAAAAATAACATCTAAAAATAAACATGTCTTTGACTCATTGTGCCAATTTTTGTTTACTTGAATAAGTAAATTATTTAATAAAAAAAAACAGATTAGGAATAAAAATTCTATAATCAAAAAAGGGAAAAATGATTTCAACCACTATAAATATCAATGGAAAATGTTTTTTATTCAACACACCAAAATAATTTCCGCAAAAAAACTCAACATTATTTGAGAAAAAGATAGCCATTTCTAAGAACTTTATTTTCTTCACTTTACTTATTTTTGCCATCTTTCCTGCCCATGAATGTAAGTATGATTAAGAAAATTTCATTTTCATTATACATTTAAAACTATAATTAGCTAGGATTCACTATTAAATTGCTCGTTACTAAGATAATATCATGATAATTTATTACTAGATAAAATTACTGACAAATTTTATTGTTTAGCTATGAAATTTTGTCTAATACTAATTCATGTTGCCTTGTATTTTACAAGATAAAATTAGTGTTTTTTTTCTCAATTTTTTGTTCATGTGTCTTGATATAAGTATCAGGGTCTTAAAGGGGAAAATAACGCTCATATCTAGAGATGGGCATAGCTAGGATATATCCTTCATATTGAATGAACCCCTTTTTCTAAAAATTATAATGTATATATAATGTCAAAACTATTATTTTTACGTATATATAATAGACCGATATTTTCCCAAATGGATATTTAGAGATCTCTCTTATTCATAGATTTTGAAATTAGATCAATATCCATTTCTCAATAGATCTATTTATCAATTTTGTATGTTTGCTTCTTTATATTTTCTAATTCTTTAATGAGAATTTTAACTCCACCACTGATAATCTAGGACTCGAACCCTATATATATAAATTGATAATCACTTACATTTATTTTTTTTTATATTTTTATGCAGGCAATAATCTTAGTACTGGCAAGTGTTTTAAGAACCCGTCAGGATCAGGATGGTGTAGTGTAACAACTGCATTGTGTTATAATCAACAAAATACATGTTTAAATAGTTGTCCTTATTACCCTCCTTTTAATAAATTTAATTAATTAAGAGATCATCTTCTAAGAGCTTTGTTAAACATCTAAATTATGTTCCATATATATATGAAATTATTAAAATATTATTCCATTCATGTTGTCAATGTTTAGTTACAATGTGGCTAGTCAGTTCTGAATTCTGAATAATTTTTCGTATGAATTTTACATTTTAACATTAATAATCGATGAACGTTAAATAGGAGTACTTACAAATTTTTCTCTTTTTCTTAACGTTGATCTAAGTTCCGTTTGAAATAAAATCATAATGTGTGCCTTGATAATATTTTTTTATGCATATATAAGCCTTGTATATCATTGGCAACAATTAGTTGATTACAAGCTATAATCCTCCACAAAAAATGAGATTTGGTGTAATTCTACAGTAGGGGTGGGATCTTGTTTTGTGGTTATGGTGGAAAAAGTTGATCATAAGTGAAATAAACACGAAAAGAAGATAATCCTACATATATATATATATATATATATGAAGAAAGATATGATAAACTTTTTATATAAGTGAATTGGCCAAATTTCGATAGACTTGAATTATATTTAATTGGATTCAACTATGGTTTTCTATACTAAGCAACGTGTGTCTAAAATCCTTAATTACTTTTTTTTCTAATTGAATTAACTATAAATTCGCAAATGTGAGTTACGTTATAACAAATCCGTTGTAGTCTAGTTGGTTAGGATACTCGGCTCTCACCCGAGAGACCCGGGTTCAAGTCCCGGCAACGGAAATTTTTTTTATTTAATATTTTTCCCGTCCCTTTTATGTGTCATACTTTTCTTTTTAGCATGTTCCAAAAAAAAAAAAAAAAAGGTCATACTTTCCTATTTGAAATGATAGGGACGATAAAAAAGTACTTCCTCCATTCCTATTTAGTTGTCAGAATTTTCTATTTCATGCTCATTTTCCTATTTAGTTGTCACAATTTTAGGTTTCACGGCCCTTAATAAAACAAGGTAAGTTTACATTGTACCCTTATATAGTATTCTCTTAATATCAAGTTTTTAATAAATGAACATGAATTAATTTATTTAGATTAATTAAATTGATCAATGAACATAAATGAATTATTTAGTTTTCCTATGTTGATCAAATTCACACTTTCAAGGCTAATAACTCTCAACAGTAAAATAGGAAGAATAATATCATTTATTATTGATTTTGTGAAATGACAAGTACTAAGAAACGACGTATAAATAAGACTGGAGGGAATAATACATCTTGATATATATGTTGCATGTCTATAAATAGAAAATAGTGAAATGGCAGGAAAGTTTAGTTTCTTTGCTACCTTCTACATGTACAAAGTTTCAACCAAAAAATGTTACCGCACCCGTGCCACATCCTCAAAAAATATACTACTTTTTGGAGGATCCGACACGCCTCTCCACAACACTTGGGAAGAGTCCGAGCAATATAGGTTTCAACTTCATTTCACCAGAACCAGCTAGTACATATACATAAATTTTTGTGATCTTCAATCCTTTATCAATGGAGGAAAACACAAACACTAAGAAATAGTTCTGGGGGCTTCCTTTTTCGCGGGACTATAGCTACCATAAATATAGGAGCCAAATCCCCAGAATGTAATAATCAAAGACAGGATCTTGAAACCACTCATAGGATCATGCAAGAATATCACAGCTGCAATGCTAGTAATCGGTACTCTTACAGCGTTAAGGACACCAGCCAAGACAGTGGATGAGAGGAAAACAACCGCGGTGGCTCCCAACACTCCCAACTGGAAAGTGATAATCCCCCAAATGATAACTGAGTAATACGCGTTTTCCCCACCCTTAAATGTACTTGCCTCAGATTTCATCCCATGGAAACCGTTGCTCATAACAAGTCCGATTGTTGTGAATATAAAGGCAAAGAGGGAAACCATGAGTTGCTGCTCAAGAACAACAAGGAAAGACCTTTTACCGAGTAATTTCACAAAAATTAACTCTGATAAGGCGAAAATCAGACCATGGAGTGCAGATCCCAGTATATCCCACACAAAACCAATAATGTACTGATGGTCGGTGATGTATCCATACCTGTCTGAACTTGAATCAAGAGCAATGATCGTCATGGCAGCAGTAATGATGACGATAGAATTTATAATTGATAGATTCATAGTGTTTTTCACGAGAACATATCCGAATAATGCAGAGAACACCAGTGAAGTCGAGGCTAAAAGAGCAGCGGTTGATGCTGGCAGGTAGGCATAGGCATATGCATACATGAGGTTGTCGGCAGCACTCAAGAATCCCAATACAACATAAGATAAAGTTAGTTTTAAGTCAAGTGGCGTAGGGAACACTTTAAGAAAAAAGTATGAGGGAATTAGGACTATCGCAATCATAGGCCATCCTGCAACTGAAACCCATGAAATTATCCACTTGCTCTTCCCACCATTTGCAAAATATAAACGGGACAAGAGGCTAGAAGCAGGGAACGGGACAAGCATCCCCATGCTACTTAGAAACAGAAGAATCCAATGTGAAATTGGCTTGTTGTAATACATTTCACAAAGCATCATCCAATAGGCTGAGATATATTGCCATAATGACTTTGATGGTGGCGCTTCATCCATTATTTCCTCTACAAGAAGCCAGTCATCATAGAGAAATGTTAATTTTCAAAAACGACATGAGGGAAGAGTATTTGATCAGATAAAGGAATCAAAGAATGACTCATAAGTAGCAACAACAACAGCAGCATAGCCAGCATAATCCCACCAGTGGAGTCTTGGGAGGGTAGTGTGTACTGTGTACGCAACCTTACCCGTACCTTGGGAGATATAGAGAGGTTATTTTCGACAGACAATCAGCTCAAGTAAAAGCAATTTTTAAAAACAACGAGAGAAGAAGCAATGACTCATTAGTAGCATTCAATATAAAAGAGTAACGGAATCATGGAGTAAGTAAAGCAACTATACGATCAGAAAATGCTTGATAAAAGGTTGTAGCAAACAGTCTTGAACCTTGCAGGACCTACTTATGAGCTTCCTTAGCTTCTTCGGTACATAACTACCTTATGATCTATTCATAAATCGCAATTTATACAAATAATCTCCATAAAGTGAGGATATGCAAATGAATAACCACTTAAAAATTAAGGACTTGACTAAATACAGAGAAGATAATTATACCAATCTCAAGCTAAAACTAAATGTTTCAGCTGCCTAACTACCGCCAAAATGTGAAACTCAATATATGCTCTTTGCGTATTAGACACCTATCCTCTCAGGGGCAGAGCTAGAGTATAGCTTATGTGTTTTGGTCGAAACAAATAACTTTGGTTCAAACCCTTGAATATACACAAACCATTCATTTTAAGACCGGTAACTTGAAAGGATTAGAATCCCGAACTCAATTTTACTCTCCATTTAGAAAGTGGCCCTGAATCTATCCCTCTAGTCATGTCAAAGGGGAACAAGGATCTGATTATTTCTTAAGTAATTTCTTATTCTTCAAGCAATCAATTCAGTACCACAGCCTTTCAATCTCCACGAGGTAGTGATAAAGCCTGTGTATCTCCTCACTAGTGAAATCTCACTGAATATGTTGTTATTGTCGTTATACACTATACAAGTACTATCATTCAACACACAAGAAAAAACACCCAAGTGCTAAAAATCAAAACTTGAATTCACAATTTTCAAGAACCATGGAAGGATTTACAAAAACAAGAATACCCACAAAGCATAAAAGCTGAAAATTTCAACAAGACACGACATAAGTACAGTCATTCAACACACAAGAATAAACACCCAAGTGCTAAAAATCAAAACTTTAATTCACAATTTCAAGAACCATGGAAAAAAATAATCGTCTTGACAAATTTAACATACCCACAAAGCAAAAAACCTGAAAAAGGTTCATATTTTTTTTAAGGGTTTTCACATAATTAGTCGGTCAGATTTACTGATTACTTTTTCGAGCCATATTATACTGACCTGGAACTGAAATAAGCAATGGTTGCTGCATGAACCCAAGAATTCAGGGGCAGTGAAGGAAGTTGAGAGTGTAGATACCAGAACTAATCGGGTGGGGTCAAAGAAAAATCGGGGTCTGCTCAATTTTGAACAGGGGTTCTTGAGTTTACAACCATAGAGGCAGAGATGAAGAAAAGTTTATAGAATCTAAATAAGACAGCAAATTCTGTTACTGTGTTCTATGGTCCACAAATCAAAAAGCAAGATTTCAATGATTAGATGAAACTTTTTGGGTTAGGTAAAAAAATACTAATTGGTTTTAATATATAGTGAAAGTTGTTGATAATTTATTTAGACACTTGAATTAAGTTTATTTTAAATTTTGAGCCTTTTTGTGTGAGTTTTCTCGTCTATTAGATAGTTGACTTAATCATCTATTTTATAAGTTCTTTTTTAATTATATGCATTCGTATTTCACTTCAATAAATAGTAAAATTCCAGATGTGTATAACTAAAGGAGAGATATTTAGATAGATGAATGAAAAATGTGTGCAAAAGTTTTTTCAAAATTTGAACCAAAAATATCTAATTAAATATTTTATTTAGAGGAGTGTTCAATTGAAACATGATTTAATTCGAGTGTTCAAATGAAATATTATGATAAATTTAGGAGTAGGCTATGTATTAAGTTAAAATAATTATATCTCAATATACAAAACGTATACATTAATTATATATACATTATAATAAAAAAAATTGTAAATTTCAATTGATATACTAGAGATATACATTTCATGACTATTATTTTTATAAACGATGACACAATCGTAGATAGAAGGTTGTGGAGGACACAAATTAGAATAAAAGATTTATAGAGAGTCGAACGTTTTCTCTCTTATCCTTCTATACTAATAGTCAAAACATTTCTCACGTAGTTTTTATTATAGTAACTTTTCACTGTATATTATTTCTTATGGTTTAATTATTATATTATTTTATTATAGTAATTATTCAGAATGATTTGTCATATTTTTTACTTGCATTTTATCATGACAACTTTGACTTTCATTGTTTCTTTTTTTCATACTACTTTGAAGTTTAGACCGTTCTTTTGTCGAACGGATAATTTATCAAAAATAATTTTAGATAAATTCACAAAAATAATATTAATTTTTTTCTTTTTATTTAAACTCACAACTTTACTCGTCCCGCATTCATTTAGAAAATTTTTCTATTTCAGTTCGCATTGCATAAAAAATAATTATTAGCGACAATTAATTAACGATAATAATTTAATTATCGCTAAATATATATTTTTAGCAATAATTAACACTCTTTATATTTGTCCTTAAAGTCTTTGGTGATATTGATTTTACGGCGAAGGGACGGATTTACCTCCGAACTTTAATAAATGGTACGTATATGCCCTCCGTTATACTTTCCGTCCACATAAGCCCCTGCCGTCCAATTATAGGTACACATATACCCCTCTCACTAACGGACCCCTAATTTTTTTACACGTGTCTTAATCCTATTGAACTACCTGTTTGACCCTTTTTTTTAACCCATAACCCAATTATCCGCCCCATAACCCAATACCCACCCAATTTCCTCTAAAAGGAATCCTAATTAAAACACCAAGAAGACATCTGGGTGGGTGAAACCTTCTGGAGCTCTTCCACTATCATTATTCGGTGAGGAAGAAAATGCTGAGGAGGAAGAGAAAGAAAAGACTGCTAAAGAGGATACGAATACTAAAGTAAGAAACGGATCTAATGCTAATTTGGGTTATGGATTTGATTCAACTATTTCTTACTTATACAATCAGAAGTTGAAATCTGAAAATGGGTCACTTTCAAATTCCGATAATTTAGTAGGCCTGGATAGTGTTAATTCGAATTCCAAAATGTCTGCATTACAGTCGAATGAATTGGGGTTCGATCCGAATTTGGGTTCTCCCTGTATTAGTAGAGTGCAGAGTTTGAACTACCTGGCGAGCTTGATTGGTGAAGATCAACAAAGGAGGGCACAAAGTATAGGTCTTGTGTTGGATTCGAATAATTTTAGTTCTTCTGCTATATATATATATATATATATATATATATATATATATATATATATATGAACTAGTTAGTGTGAAGAAAAAGCAAAAGCAAACAAAAAAACAAAAACAAAGAAAATCCAAAAAATCGGCAGCCTTTGATGAGAAAGACTCAACAGTCAACCAATAGCTATTTGACTTTGACTCTATTAATTGATAAAAAGGATATAAATGGGAAAAATATTTATTTATTTTCGAATAAAACTAATTAAGTTGGTTCATAAAATTACAAGTTGTAGCAGAATTTAAGCAAAAAATTGTTTTTCTTAGAACGTTTCAATAAAATATTGATCATCAAATGCATTGAGTTCTTCAGCAAATTTTACAAGTTCAAGTTTTGGTGTTTTAATTAGGATTCCTTTTAGAGAAATTGGGTGGGTATTGGGTTATGGGGTGGATAATTTGGTTATGAGTTAAAAAAAGGGGTCAAACAGGTAGTTCAATAGGATTAAGACAAGTGTAAAAAATTAGGAATCTGTTAGTGAGAGGGGTATATGTGTACCTATAATTGGACGGCAGGGGCATATGTGGACGGAAAGTATAACGGAGGGCATATACATACCATTTATTAAAGTTCGGGGGTAAATCCGTCCCTTCGCCGTTGATTTTAATGGCATTTAACTAATTTCGATAAATACTTTAATACTTTTTATTAATATCCATATTTATTATCGCTAAAACTTATTTTTGTAATTATACCGATGCACCAACTCTTAAAAAGCAAATCAAAGAATATGATACTCATATGACATGTCATTTGACAATTAAAGGGTGCTGATTATTATTTTAATAAGTAAACTATTATTCTTTTAAGCAATCAAATCTTACCAGCCGACAATTAAAGAATTCAGCAAGACATAAGTACTGTCATCCAACACACACAAAAATAAAATAAAATATTCAGGCGCTACAAATCAAAACTTAGAATTCAAATTTTCAAGAACTAACGACGCAATAACAGTATAATTTTATAAATAAAATCTAAAAAAGATAGTAAGTAGACAAACTTTATCATTATCTTTATACGATAGAGACATTGCTTTTAGCAGATACTAAGTTCAAAAGAAATATAATCGATACACAAAAAAAAAAATACAGTGTTATCACTTATAATTGTGGTTTGGGTTTAAAATGGGTAAGATGTAGATAAATGTTACATTTATCTTTATGAGATAGAGATATTATTTTCAATAAATCTCTAATTAAAAGTAGACAATATTAAAACGTACTCCCTCCATTTCATATTAATTGAATTTTTGAAGCATTTTTCATTTTCAAATTAACTTAATTATTCAGTTTTCAAGACTACTTTTAGAGTGTTCTTCCAATTTTACCTTTCATTCGGATTTTCAATGTGATGACTTCAATAAATTTGACAATAATTAATCAAGGTAAAAATGGAAAGCAATGTTCAATTTATATCTTAATCTACTTTTCTTAAAGGGTATAAAATACCTCAAAAATTTAATTAATATGAAATAGAGGGAGTATTAACTTTCTTTCCTAATTCGCGACTTTCATACCTACCATCTGAATTCAACTCAAAATTTAGCCTGAAATAATCGGGTCGGGTCAAAGAAAATCCGGGTCTACCCATTTGCAAAATTCTTGAGATGAGAAATCAGACAGCATAATATAGTGCTGCGTTTTATGGTCCACAAATTACTCATTTAATTGGCTGATGGCATTAAAAGTTAATATAAATAATAGAGCATTGTCTCACTTACTCTTCTACTAATAATATCTAATTATTTTTTGGCTGTTATGAAAAATAACAGTAAATTTTGACCTAAAAAATAAACGTGTTTTGTGTTCTTTTTTATTATTATTTTTAATTTATTTATTAACTTCAAGTTCTGGAAGAATTATGACTTTTTTCTCTTTACTAGCAAGTGACTTTAATTTAATGGTATCTTATTATTTCACACCTTTTGATTTACATCATAAAGATGTTTTCTAAAACGTGTTTTTGATGTGGCAAAAAGGGAAATATTTACTTTAAAAAAACTTGGAGTAGGTCATATTTTTGTGATTGTAATTGAAATCTCTTTGTTGAGAAATTATATTATAAATAAAAATTAAAATTATTTTTTATATATATTCTAGTAAAAAAATGTTAGGAACTAGCTCTCAAATTAAATAATTGCTTAAAATTGTTTATTCATAATTCCGTCCGTATAAACTTATTCATATTATCAATCTTGATTTAGAATTAAAAAGCGAAGAAGAAAGATTATGATAGATTAATTGTCAATGTAAAACTAATTAATTTATGATGACTCCTTATAGATGTCATTTTGCTAAAATAGGAAGAAAATTTAACAATATGAATCAGAAGTAAAATGGAAAATTAATAAATGACTAATAAAAATCCCCAAAAAAGTATATCAGAAAGAAATAGTAGTAAACAGTAAACTCATAATAACTTGATCAAATTAGTTACTAAATTTCCTTTTTCAAATAATCAACAAAAATTGACAAGAAATACATTTAATGTGCATTGTCTAATGAATAGTGCATATTATTCTTATCTTCTAATAAATGTATATTTATTAAGTTCACAAAATAATTCTAAAACTATTATTTTTTAATTTGAAAAATATCACGTGATTTAAAAAATTACCTCACTCATTTTATTTTATTTTATTAAACCCACTTACAATGACTTATGTAATAAGGGATTGAGAAAATACTCAAATATGCAAACTTAATGAAATAAAGGATTTAAATAATGTCATGTGACATAATATCATAGTTCATACTAGATTTCGCTAGTGGCACAAATGAATCAAATATGTCAATGCGATGACATAAATACGTCCAACTACTAATAGATGGCATAGTTAAGTCATTACTAAAAATTTGATAGATATATATAAGATTTTTTTCTTTATTTGATATTGTGAAGAAATTTTGACTGCCTCATATATTGATATTTTTCTTCCGTCATATATTTTATCTTTCGATGAAGTTAGAATGAAATATCAAGAGATTATAAGTTGTTTAAGACAATTTTAGTCTATCTTAATTCATTTTTTTAACATTTTCATTTATCGTTGTTGTTTAGTTTAATATCTACAGACTTGCACTATTTTGACAACTTATCCTCAACTTTGCTTTTGTAAGCTTGCTTATATCACTAGTCCCAAATTTGAATAAAAGAGGAGAATTGTTATTCGTTCTATTGTATACTTATCTTTTGTGAAATTCGTATGAATTTTAAGAGATTATAAGTTTTTGCAAGATATTTTAGTCTATTCCCTTTTTTTAACATCTTTATTTACCATTTTTTTTAAATTTAATATCTATAAAGTTGCAAAATTTAAGAATTTATTTTCAATTTTGCTTTTGTAAGCTTACTCACATTATCATCCAAATTCGAATAAAAAAGAAGAATCATAATAGTCTAATAGTTATCAACATAATACTAATCCATTCAGGATAAGTCCAAATACCACATGTAATTTTGCTAAAATAGGAAGAAAAATTAACAAGTGTGAATCAAAAGTAAAATGGAAAAATTAATAAATGACGTAGTAAAAATCCCAACAAAATTGTCAGAAAAAAATGGGAAAAAAAGAGTAAACTCATAATAACTCAGTCAAATTAGTTACTAAGTTTCTTTTTTTAGGAATTTACAAATTAAAGACTAACAAAATAGAAATATATATAATTTTCCTATCTAGTCCTTGTTCTATACATTTTGTCCAATATATATAGCTAGAATTTGTACATTATAAAAACCATTGTATATCATATGATTTTTTCTTATCGTATTTGAAGAATTAAAGCAACAAGATTTCAAACTTCATCAAAATTCATGAGGATGGCCATTTTAATTCCTTCTTATTTTCTTCTTCTTCACATTTTTATGTCAGGTATGTGTTCATTTTTTCAATTTTATTTGATATTTTATTTGTTATATAATATGTCTCAAAATATTCGACACCATTAAACTAGCTAGGAGATCCATGATGACTCGAACACATAAGCCATAACCTAATTAAGAACTGAAGATGGATAATACTTATTATCATCTGAGCAACCCCTTCATGATCCTTTTTACCTCACCCTCCTCGGGATCAATAGTATTCTCATTTACGTACCTTTTTACATATTAACATTATTATTTTTTTGTGTAGTTGGCATGGGAGATAGCAACTTGACTCATTTGGATATGGCTAGAGGAAATTTGACAGAATTGGATGTCGATTACCATTATAGATGTTCTGGGAATTTGGGTCCATGTAACTATGAATATTGTGATGAAGATTGTTGCATTAGAACATGCAATAATTATTATAGTGAACTTAATCCAGAACCAAGATGCACTGACTTTCCTGGATATTATCCATACAAGTTTTGTATTTGTTGGCATGATTGTTATTGAAATAAATATAATATATTTTAATACGAATATATTACATTAATGATCTTATTTGTTCATGCAAATGCACTTGCATCTTCTTTTATTTTTTTTATTTTTTATTTTTTGCATGGTGCTGGATATTTATATCGGAGTCAGATTGAATTCAAATTTGCGATGGAAAGTAAGCAGGTTTGAATCTGAGACCTCTAATTAAGGATGAAAGAAGTAGCTATAATTCCACCATAAGTTTAATTTATAATGAGACATTACAATGATCTTATTGTTCATGAAAATGCACTTGTATTCTTTTTTTCTTAGTTTTCGATCTGGTATTTGATATTCATATTGGAGTTTGATTGATTCCACATTCACGTTGGAAAGTAGGTGACTCCATATCTAAGGCTTAAATTTGAGACCTTTAATTAAATATGAAGCGATAGTTATCATTTCACCACAAGTGTAACGACTTGATTCCGTCGTTAGGGAAAAGTCAATGGGGTAAGAATTGGGACTAGAAAACTTTGTCGTAGTAACTTGAGATTTCCTAGTTTAGTCCAGATTTGGACGAAATCGGAGTCAATGAGGTCTAGAAAAATCTGGTAACAAATGAGAGATCTATTAATGAATTTGATTACATGAGTGGATAGTTAAGACGTTAAGGATCCCGTACGACTTTACGAAATTGAATTTGGGTGAGTAAAACTTCTGAAACTGATCTTAGTGTGAACGGGTATTTTCTGAGTGTCATGAAATGATGATGTGTTGTGAAATAGAGATTTTGAAATTCTTTAAAGAGCTCACTGGTTCGTGCAAGCCGCCTTGACGGGGCTTTTTGGTCGCTCTGGCGGTGCCGCTGAAACAGGGTGGTGGCCGTTGTGGTGGCCTCGACGCGACTTAAGGTCGTTAATTAATCCCTAAACGACCTTATTATGTATTTTTCGATTTTTAGAGCTAAGGAACGAACCACAAGCGACGCCTACTCGTTTTTCACCATTCTTGAGGCTAAAGGTAAGTTTTTCACTCCCCGAATCCATTTTTCGATCCGTAGAACGTAATAGAATGGATAAATATTGACGGGAGAGGGTTTTGATATAGATTATATGGTGGAAACAACCCTAAATTGGATAATTAGGATCATGAGTTTGATCTACAGTTCATAGAATTGTTAGTAATTCGGGTAATTAGTGATTGTTTATTGATTTCGTATTATATTGATTGTTTGTAGACCTAGAACAAGCAGAAATAATTCAGAAAGGATGCTACATTGATAACCAATGTGTTTTATTGAGACTGTAGGATGCTACATTGATCTTGAAAAGATGACTAATATTGTATATGTTTGGTATATGTCTGTTTTATAATGTTGTGGTTACTTGCACGTGTTTCACTTATTGGAATAGTCACGTGATCCTACCAGTACACGGTGGTTGTGTACTGATCCTGCACTTGCTCTTTCTTTGTTGAGTACAGGGAATCTTCAAGTGGCTATTGATAGACCTCAGCTAGGTAACTATTGAGTGTGACCAGATTCAAGGGTGAGCCAGTTCTTTTAGGCTGTCATGGATCTTTCTTGTTTAAGTCCACTCTTTTCAGACTCAGACTATTTGTTTAAGATGTTGTTTAGTTTCGAGGTTGTACCCCTTATTCTTAGACTTGTCGTTAGTAGAATTTTGGTACATTGACTTTTAGGTTCTAGAGGTTGTTTTTTCGCATCAGTTTGGTTAGTTAATTGCTTAAACATTTGGAGTTTATGGGAACTTCATTTTTATTGTCATTTAAACCTGCTTCTGTATCTTTAAATGCCTTAGTTTTCATCAAATTTGTTAGTTTGAGTTGTAGTAATGGTTCTCCCACCAGAGGTTTAGTGTGGATGTCAATCACGACGGTCTGGGTCGTGACAAAGTTGGTATCAGAGCCCTAGATTCGTTGATTTCATTGTACCAAAAGGAGTCTAGTAGAGTCTTGCGGAACGGTACGATGATGTCCGTACTTTTCTTCGAGAAGCTATAGGACTTTAGGAAAAACTCGCTTCTTTCTACTCCTTCATGCTATGACTTGAATCCAATTGGTATCTGGGTGATACAAATTGATATTTTTCCTCCTTCACTCTATGGTCCGAACTAGAGCAACAAAAGTGGTAATACCATCACTAGCAAGAGAGGATGTGTATAGACTACCAAAAGTTTGAATAGGGTCATTATTCAGAACAAGTGTCCATTGCATCAGATAAATGATCTTTTTGACTAATTGTAAGGTGCATCGGTTTTCTCTAATATTGATTTAAGGCTTGGTTACCATCAGTTAAAGATTAAGGCGGTTAAGAATTGGGTTCGACCAAGTTCTATTATTGAAATTAGCATTTTTGTGGGGCTCACTAGCTACTGTTATTGCTTGTGGTATGAGTTGAGTCCAATTGGTATCTCTCGATTCCAATTGATATCTCAACGAAGTGAATTAGACGTCGTAGTCACGACTGTGGGGCCACAAGCAAAGCAAATTGAAAACTGAGAAGGTTCCAATTGGTATCTGGCCCTAAGAGTGGTGTAAATGCATGGATGATCAAGAAGGGTCATCCATGGAGCGAAATAATTAATTAAGAATTTGGACTTATTTGTGAATTGTATCTTGAAAACTTTGAATGTATGATTCAGGTTATCTGAGTTATCTGTGAATGTAAAGTAGTAATTGCTTGAATCTGAATAGGTGATTATGTGCACAATAAATATTTGTCTAAACTTTGATATGTACAATGTGTTGGCTTCGTCATTGAATTTATGCAAGTTGTAAATACTTGAGTATCGTAAAACTCGTTATGCAAGAAAGATATTAACAAAGGATTATGTTAGTGTCTGGGTGTATCCTACAAATGTGTGGGTTATGATGTTGAATTAATGAGAATGAGTTGTATTATGTATCGTTGGATTGACTGGGGGGTAGACAATGATTATCCTAGTTATGAGGATTATTCTTAAAATGCTAAGTAAAGTTGGGAACCTTGTGGAATTTAGAAAAAAAAAGAACTCTAGAAAAATTATTGGCAGGGGTTCTGTTTTCGTTTTAGCCACTGGGGATAGACATTTTTCGCCAAGGCGAGGCCGCCAGTGCGATTCCTCTCGTCAGAGCGGGACAGGGCTAGATAGAATCTCAGCGCTATCTCCCTTATTTTCCTAGTCATAATTATGGACCTCGAATCGTACTCGAACTAACCCCCGCGATCTAGTTCAGTGTTCAACAATCGAATATAAGTTATAAGGTGTGTTAAAATTGTAGAGAACCTGGGCATATGAGGAGGAAATCAACGAGGCTGTGGAGGCCGGGAAATGATAATGCAGGTAGAGGAGTAGTGCAACTAGGCAAGGAAGTTGTCCGTCAAGAGGATAGGCTCAATTTTATGTTTTTTCGGGTAAGATCAAGTTTGAGGGTGTGATGCACTGGTCACAAGAGCTACTCTTGTTTGTGCAGAATGGCTATTATTTTCTTTGATTCGGGTTCTACTCAATCGTATGTGTCAGTTCAATTACCTTGGGAGTTGATGTGGTTTGTGATATACTTAATGCCCTCATCTATGTTTCTACCCTAGTTGAAAAGTCAGTCATAGTCACTCATGCATGTATATAACGTTGTCCTGTTGTGTTTATGAATATTCAGAATTGGGTTGATTTGGTTATGTTGGATATGGCTGACTCGATATAATCTTAGGCATGACTTGGTTGTCCCGCTATTATACCAGGCTTAATTGTAATGCTAAGTCGGTAACTCTAGAGATTTCGGGTAGGGAAAAGTTAGAGTGGGAAGGGGGTACAAGCCATAGTCAGCTTCTTGCGGGGTAGGAAACTGGTGGGGCATAATTGTTTGATGTAATTAGCTCATATTCGGGATGTTGAGGTCGAATCCCCCTCTGTTGAGTCTATTCCTATGGTGTCAGAGTTGAGAGAGCTTAAGGCTCCAATCTAAGAGCTTCTTGATAAATGTTTTATTCGTCCTAGTGTTTCCAAGTAGGGTGTTCCTGTCTTGTTTGATAAGAAGAAGGAGGGTAGTATGAGGACTGATGTTTTTTATCTTAATTCATAAGGGAGTGGATTAATAACGGAATGACAAGCTTATGGATAAATGAAGTTTCAATTATACTTGGGCGAAGAAAATTGAAGATTTTAGCAAGAAAGTGCATAGTACCAAGATTGGGTTAGTCCTTTGAATTTGATGAGTTTACCTGAGTTTGAGGTGTTGTGTTGATGAAATGTTGGCTTCATAGTGATAGTCAAGGCTGACTAGGCATAATGGTAATAAGAGTTCATGATGGATTGTGATGGGATGCAGCTATATAATAAAATTATTGGTTAAGTGAATTTTTTTATAGTAATTACGACTTGCGAATATCTAAGGTTGTGGTTTGCTAATATTTGGTAAGTAATGTGGTTGTATGGAAAGTTTTAAGAGATGGTGGGACACCATTCGAATGGAAATTAAAGAGCTAGAGTCATAATAAAGAAAAATAGTAGGATGTAGTGCAACCTGTAGAGAGAGGCGAGATCAATAATATTTTATTTGATTGCAAAAGCTAAATAGATATCTTCAGAGGGGTAGACAATTGGGTTCAGAGACGCGTGATTTCATTCGTTTTGATGTGGCTATGACAATAGGGTCACAAGTCTATCAGATGGGTTAAAAATATTGAAAAAGGACTTGAGAAAGGAGTGTACAAACATTAGCTCGAGTGTGATGATAAGTGCTTTGTTTTTGTTTTGAGTTTAGTAATGAGTACGATTGAATTTTAGCGAAAGATATTGTAAGATCGATGGAGATGCGATCAATGATAAGCGAAGATTTATGAATTCATAAAAATATTCAAGGTATAAGTAATGTTGATAGAGAAAGGGTTTGTGTTATATGATGGAAATTACAATTCAGATTTTTCATTATAAGTCTACATTCGTGATGATGTATTTGTCAAGGTATGAATTGGTAAGGTGAGTAATGATCAATTGTATTCGGTATTGAACATTTGAAAAGACTTACACCTGGGTTGAGTCGTAAAGTTCATTGTTGTTAATTGTTAAATACCTAAGAAATGTTTTCATTTAAAAGTGTTGGTTTATAATAAGGTAAATGGTCGGAGTGCTTTTGATGGTTGTTATTATTATGAGTATGATTCACTAGCTATACTCTCCTGTGTTTTCACTTTTGTGGGTGGATTCCTAGTGATGGGTCAGGGGTATCAAATCCTACAACGCTCTCTTGGTTGAGTGGGAAGATTGGAAAGATTTAGATATTTCGAATGACATAATTAGTGTTGTCTTGGAGTTGTTAAAGTATTTTAGGGGTTTTACATATACCACCTTACTTGTGAGAATTTATAGAAAAGCTACCATGTGTATTTATGGTTGTCCGACAATCTAATATTTCATCTTGTCGTTAATGTCATGTATCAATTATGTGTGGTTGAATGTGGATCATTGGGTCCAATTCTACTGTTCTTGAGAGCTGATCTACAATTTCTAAATCTAGCATTTTTGATAGTATTATTAGAGGATTTATATGCTTGGACATATCCCTCGTTGAGTATCTGATTTCTAAAGACCAAAATTTTTATAGCTTAAATTTATGGGAATTTGGGTTGTGAGATGGAGATGTTGATAAGAACTATTATTATTTGGGTATTATGAGTGTGTGTTGGTTAGTTCAGGTTCACATCCAATTGTGGCAAGTTTTGATTTAAGATTTTATCATGGTTATGTAAGAAAGGATTTGTCCTAATGGTTGTGTCAAAGTCCTTGATAACATGTGACAGACATGTGGACGATCAAACTTTGGTGGTTACTGGGAATAACTTTATTGTTAGTTAAGTGAGACTCAGTATTGTTAAACAAGACCTTCAATATGAGGAAGAACCAGTTGAAATTCTTGATCACGATGTCCAGAAGCTAAGGACATGCGAGACAAGTATCCCCAGTAATTCGACGATTCAGATACTACTCTACCTTTACTTTAGTCAGTCTTTCCTAGTTGACCACTCGGGAACGAGTGATGAGTAAATTGGTATCTATTGTAACGACCTGATTCTGTCGTTAGGGAAAAGTCAATAGGGAGAGAATTGGGGCTAGAAAACTTTTTCGTAGTAACTTGAGATTTCTTTGCCTAGTCCAAATTTGGATAAAATCGGAGTCAATGAGGTCTAGGAAAATCTAGTAACAAATGAGAGATCTATTAATGAATTTGATTACATGAGTGGATAGTTAAGACGTTAAGGATCCCGTACGATTTTACGAAATTGAATTTGGGTGAGTAGAACTCCTGAAACTGATCTTAGCATGAACATGTATTTTCTGAGTGTCATGGGATGATGGTGTGTTGTGAAATGGGGATTTTGGAATTCTTTAAAGAACTCACTGGTTCGTGCAAGCCGCCTTGGCGGGTTTTTTTGGTCGCTCTGGCGGTACTGCTGTAGTGAGGTAGTGGCCGCTGTCGCGGGCTCGACGTGACTTAAAGTCGTTAATAAACCCCTAAACGACCTTATTATGCACTTTTTGATTTTTAGAGCTAAGGAACAAACCCCAGGCGACTCCAACTTGTTTTTCACCATTCTTGAGGCTAAAGGTAAGCTTTTCACTTCCCGAATCCATTTTTTGATCCGTAGAACATAATAGAATGGATAAATATTTATGGGGGAGGATTTTGTTATAGATTATATGGTGGAAACAACCCTAAATTAGATAATTGGGATCATGGATTTGATCTAGAGTTCATAGAATTGTTAGTAATCCAAGTAATTAGTAATTGTTTATTGATTTTTGTATTATATTGATTCTTTGTAGACCTAGAACAAGCGGAAAGAATTTGAAAAGAGAGGATTCAAGTGTCTTATGAGATTCAAGCTTGGATTCGAGGTAGGTGATGATTGTGATTTCATGTTGGTGTGATATATGTTTGTAATTGCTTCATTATAATGCATGTATATATGTGAATGTTGCATTATTGATCACCCTAATCGTAAATGAGGATAATTGAATAATTGTATGTCATAAATCACCTCTTGTTGTATGATTGTGAGAATATACATTGTGATTGTGATTATGGTTTGTTGAATGGGAGGGTGTCAAGATTCGACACACTAACTGGGATTGATTATTATGTTTCGGCATAAACATTAGATCGGTTGCCATGTTCCGGCATAAACATTGGATTGGTTGCCAAATTCCGGCATAAACATTGGATCGAATACCATGTACCGATATGCTAACAGTTTGGGTGTGGGTTCCATGAGAGGACCATTGAATTGTGTTGTATATTTACTTGTGATGATTACGTTCATATCTAATGATAATTGATATTGGAAGACTGTAAGTTGCTCTAAATTGATAACCAATGTGTATTCTTGAGAATGTGAGATGCTACATTGATCCTGAAAAGATGACTAATATTGTATAATATGTTCGGTATATGCCTGTTTAATAATATTGTGGTTACTTGCATGTGTTTCACTTATTGGGATAGCGTGATCCTACCAATACACGATGGTTGTGTGCTGATACTGTACTTGCTCTTTCTTTGTTGAGTACAGGGCATCTCTAGGTGGCTAGTGATAGACCTCAGCTAGGTGACTATTGAGCGTGACCAGATTCAAGGGTGAGCCAGTTCTTTCAGGCTGCCATAGATCTTTCTTGTTTAAGTCCACTCTTTTCGGACTCAGACTATTTGTTTAAGGTGCTGTTTATTTTCGGGGTTGTATCCTTTGTTCTTAGACTTGTCGTTAGTAGAGTTTTGGTTCATTGACTTTCAGGTTCTAGGGGTTGTTCTTCCACATTAGTTTGGTTAGTTAATTGTTTAAACCTTTGGAGTTTATGGGAACTTCATTTTTATTGTCATTTAAAACTGCTTCCGTATATTTAAATGCCTTAGTTTTCATAAAATTTGTTAGTTTGGATTGTAGTAATGGTTCGCCCACCGAAGGTTTAGTGTGGGTGCCAATCACGACGGTCTGGGTCGTGACAACACGTCTAATTTTTGGTATTTAATTTTAATAAGATATTACAATGATCTAATTGTTCATGCAATAAAGCACTTGTATCTTTTTTTTCCTTCTATTTTAATTCGATATTCGGTATTCATATTAGAGTCCGATTGAATTTGATTTCATGCTAAAATGTTTCACATATTTATAGGTAATTAAGCACTCCTTAACAAAGGCGACTCCACATCAAAGATCAAATCTGAGATCTCTAACTAATAATGAATGAGTAGTTATAATTCCATCACAAGTCTTATTGGTAAAATGTACTCTATTTTAATAGTTTTTTAGTCAGTATCCGTATTGAGCCCCTGAATAATCCGAATTCATACCTTTAATGAAAAAGCGCTCCTGAACATGATTTATTCCGTATAAAGAGAGCTCCATAGAGTAAAATGCACCTGTATCTATCAAAGCAATGGTATAATTATAGATACACTGTACAATAATATTTTTTATTGCTTGATTTGACTTTATCATAATGTAAAATAACTGATTAGTTTATTAAGATATTTCTAATTGATGAGTTTTGTCCAAAAATGGTATAAAAATAATTCAAGAGAATTAAGACAACTTATAATTTCTAATTTATCACCATTTATGCCTTGTAAAATATATTTAAGGTATTAAATTAATGTAATTCTTAATATGAGGAAAACAAAATAGAATATAAATTGGAGTTGAGTATGTAAAGCATAATAATGAGAGAGAAATGAGAATGAGTCAAATAAATTTAACGAAATAATATAATAAAATAAAAATATAATTAAAAGCAGTTAAAATAACGATACAATCGATAATAACCATCGAAACAAGTTGTAACTACTTGCGTGTACTCAATATGTATATTGAATCAAGTAATTTTAATTTAACAATTATAATTCAAAATAAAAATACTTGTCATTTGACTATAATTATTATGTATCATTATAATTAATTCACTTTCCCATTTAGTAGTTCCGATTTGTCAATCATCAAAGCATACAATATGAGTCAAAAACACACTTGAAGTATTTTGATTATTGAGTTTTATTATTAAGTGTGTAAATTTTTGTAACGGCCCAAACCGCTAATGATATTGTCTGCTATGGGCCTAGGCCGCACAACTTTAAAATGCGTCACTAGTTGGTAAGGTCTGCTTACTTATATACCCAACATCTCCTTTATGTTTTACTGATGTGAGGGTATCACATATAACCCCTTTATGGACTCAGCGTCCTCACTGAGATTTGCCCCAGTGCATGAGATTTGCCTAGATTATGTTGATCTTTGACCCACATCAACAAGGCTGACACAACAGTGACTCTAATACCATTTGTAACAGCCCAGTCCACTAGTGATATTGTTCGCTCTGAGCCTAGGCCCGTACAGGTGGTAAGACCTATTTACTTATATACCCAACATCTCTCTTGTGTTTTGCCGATGTGAGACTTCTTATCTTAAGCTAGGGTGTCACAATTTTCTACCTAAACTATCATTAGACATTTATCGAAACACACCTCAGCTATCAGTTGTTCACAACTAAAATTCATAAAATTTAAATTTTGAATATCCTCTAACTTATTCAACTAGATTAATTCATCCTCCTATTTAGATTTCAACTTTAGTTGTTCTCCCTAATCTATTTGGTCAACTCTAATCAACTTGATCTTCCTATCTAGTTAACGTTAAAAGACAAAAAGAAGAAGAAAAACAAACTTGTATGAGTTCTAGTTAACTATAAACCCTTAGTAGTTAGTAGTTAGCAGTTAGTAGTATAAATTGAATTTGATCCATATTATCTACTTGTTTAAATTTTCATCCCTATATAAAACCCTCAAAGACATATTTATATGAATACATAATGTTTAAAATGAAAACTTCATGTAAATCATAGATCAATAATTGTAATGACCCGTTAGGTCATTTTGAAAACTAGTCATCGCTCTTTCATAAAAGATCCTTTTTGTAAATTTTTAATGAGAATTTTGAATTACTCATTTAACTATGGTTGTTTTTATTGATAAGAATTCTTTAATAATTAATATAATTAGTAATTAATGGGCCAAGAATATAATTTTATTAATATCATATACCTATTTGGCCCATGTATGAGAATGAATTAAAGTAGAATGGGGTTTAGTTTTTATTAACTACAAAGAAAAGAAAAATATTTATGATAGAGGCAGAGGGCATAATTCAGCGCCACAAGGAAAGAATTCTCGCTCCAGGTAAAACAAGAAATCGCCCAACTAATCTTCATGTCTAATTCGTGTTACTAGTTTTAGGAGTAAGAGTTTAACTAATTATTAAATTGGTAGGTTGGAAGAGTTGAATATTTACAGAATGTTGGAGATATTGTAATGTAAATTATTTTTGATTGGGTGTATTCATTTATGGCAGTGGATTGAAGTTTCATGATGAGTAATGCTGAGATAATAATGAGTGGAATAGAAAAGTTGTTGTTAGCTTAGGTTCTGCGTATTATCTTCTGTAACAAGTTGGTTTCTATGTTTATTTTATTGTGATCAAGGTTTTAATATATTGAGATACCTAATTAAATATTAGGTGTATTGTAATATGTGGATACCATTAAAATTATGCTATTTGAGGGAATCAAAACTTAATGCTAGACTTGAAACTTGGAAAGTATGACAATTGAAATGTTAATTGACATCAAGATTTACGAACTTGATTATAAATTTGGGTGAACTTTGGTTCAAGGCTAAACACATAGTAATGTGGGTGTTGTTAGTTTCAAAATCTTATTGTGGTAATTTGTTTGGATAGATTGTGTTGATTTGGAGCCCAACGAAAGGGGAAGGCCCAAGTCCCAGAGTGATTGTTCGACTATTTGAGGCAAGTAGATTTCTAAACTCTTGTTAAGTGTATGTAATTTGTGTATTTCCTTGTAATATGTGTTTGGGGGTAATGAGACTTGGTCATGAGTTGACTTGTCCACATTGATCAATTGTAATGATGAAAAAGGGGTAATAAAAGGCAATGTGATTAATTGTTTGTGTGTAATGTGTTGAGAATGGTTTGAAAGGCTTGATGAATCATTGTTGATGTTGTATCATGATTGTGTTGTTGTGAATGGTCATCTCCTTATTATTTGTGTGAACATGTCATTTGCATTGTTCTGAGACGTGGTTGTGACAAGTGTTATATGAATTGAGAAAGAACAAGAAATTAAAGAGGATGTACCATTTCGAGGGACGTATCGCACCCCACGATGGATACTATATTTCGAGGGACGTATCGCGCACCACGATGGTTACTATTATCGAGGGTCATATCGCACGCCGCGATGGATGCATGGACAGATATGTCCTCCATGGATCCCGAACTGAGAGACAACGGGTGTGTATCACTAGGTCAGGCATGCATCATTATACTTGACATTGCATTGCACATATTTATCATTAGTGAACTTGATATTGTGTTTTGCTGATCTTGTGAGTGCCTTTCTGTGGAACTTTGATTGATGAATACTGAGCTTGTTGTTGAGGATATGTAATTGTTAGAGTGTTGTTGTTGAACTGTGTGCTATGTGAATTATGAACTATTAGATTTGGCTGGTTTTAAGCAGGTTGTAGTTGTGGAGGTTGTAATTGATGAATATTGAGCTTGTTGTTGAGAATATGTGATTGTTAGAATGTTGTTGTTGAGATATATGCTTGTAAATTGTGAATTGTTAGGTTGGACTAGTTTTATGCAAGTTGTAGTTGTGGAGGTTCGGTTGGGGTGTAAGGAGTACCCGTATTCTATCCCCTTAGCTTGTATGTAGAGGCTTACTTGCTGAGTACCGTGTGGTTTGGTACTTACCCCTTGCTACTACATTTTTTTTGTAGGTTACTAGCCCGAATCTTTGTGATATTTTCTCTTCTCCTTGTTTAAGGCTTCTTGTGGAGGTTTGTGAGGTAGCTGCTTGTCATTTTAGCGGACCTTCTTACCCCTTAATTATGATCTTGTTCTATTCTAGAAACAATGTCATTTGAAACTTGTATTTTCTTTCAATTTTGTTATAACACATTAGAGGTTTGTACATGTGACAATCAGATTTTGAGGGGTATTTTTTAGTTGATTATAAAAATTTCCGCATTTTATTGTAATGGTTAAGTTTTAGGCTAACTTGTCTTGGTGGGATAAGACGAGTGTCATCACGTCCATTTTTGGATCGTGACAATAATTTTCCTCAAGATTCATATATATGGCTACTCTAGTTTGGTCCCCAAGTTTTTGTGCCATTTTTGTTCTCACTCTTGTAACATGTTAGTTATGTTTCTCTTCTGTTTTTTTTTTTTCCCTTTAGGGTGTACTTGATATGAATTCAATTTTTTCATGTTCGACTAGTTAAAATATTTCTTAAAAATACTTTCTTTCAGATAATCAGTTGTTTGACAATCAAGAAAATGGCTTGTTTTGTAGGAGTGAAAACAAGTTTCATTATTAGTAGCATTCCATATAAGTTGTCCCATCACAAGCCCCCAAACTTCTTGCCTCGCCTCGCCTTGCCCCCTCACCTAACCCTGTAATGTTTGTTGATGATCGTTACAATGAGATTGGATCAAAATCTTATACATCTACCGATTTTGTTTATGCCATATTAATTAAATTATGTTAACTATCTCATCTAATAAATTTATCATTCTATCTTATTTTATGTTTTTACTTTTTTTCCATTGGTTAGGTGGCATGAAAAATTATTATTTGTATAGGAGTGAATTATGCCTTCTTTCATATGCGGGCTTGATCTTCTTCTTTTTTTACAAGTTGAACACATAGAAATATTATCTTCATTAATAATTATTGATAATGATACTTTTAATTAGAATCTCAAACGTCTATAAACTCTTATTATACCATATTAAGTTGTGGAGAAAATGGTCTAAAACCCCCCCAACCTATACCCGAAATCCCAATTACACACTCTAACTTTACGGGTGTCCTATCACCCCCCTAAACTATTTAAAACTAAATTATTTTAATAAAATTTCCACCTGTCAAACGCGTGCATTTCCACGTGTCAAGCGCGTGCATTTCACTTATCAACATTTAATGTAGTTGTGACTTTTTAGGTGTGTAATTATTTCAATTTATAATAGTTTAGGGGGGTGATAATTTAGTTTTAAATACTTTAGGGGGGTGATAGGACACCCGTGAAGTTAGAGTGTGTAGTTGGGATTTCGGGTATAAGTTGGGGAGGTTTTAGACCATTTTCTCTTAAGTTGTGTGAATAGTCTCATCTAACAATTTTGTCTTGAACTTTCTTTCCTCCTTTGGTTAGGTGGCACTAGGGATTTATTTGTTTAGATGTGAATCAAGCCCTCTTTCACATACATGTTTGATCCTTTTCTCTTTTTTATTTTTTTGCGAGCCAAACACAAATAAATATTCTTTTTATCAAAATTTCGAATATCCACCAACTCTAATTATATACATATCATATTAAATTATGTAAACTGTCTCATTTAAAAAAATTTATTCCATCATTTAAAAAAAAAAAAAAAAATTCTGCCTTGCTTAGGTGGCCTAGGAGATATCAACTTGGGTCCAACACAAATGGGCAATACTATCAATGATGGAAGACTAAATTCATTAGATAATTTGGATTATGATTATCAATGTTCATCAATTTTGGGACCATGCAATTATTCATATTGTAATGAAGCTTGTGTTATAGGGAATGTAACAATTATTATAGTGGATTTCAACCACATCCAATGTGTGAGGATCAGGGACCTAGGTATAAGTATAAATTATGTATTTGTTGGCATGATTGTTAAAAAAAATAATAGAGATGTTATATCATATAATAATACTTAACTTGGATATTTATTATATGTATATAAATATCCAAGGAATTTAGAATAAAGGACTTGTAATTTTGATGTTGTTTATTTAATTGATGTTGTGTGAAATTTTTTATTTTTTTTGTATGTTAGACAATTACAAACGTCTTTCATCAAATAAAGGCTTACGAATCACAATAATGCTTTGAGAATCAATCATAAACCGCTTTGTTTGAATGATTTCTGCGGCTATTAACTTTTTATATTATATTTTTTTAAAAAAAATCCAACAACACTACTACTTCCAAAGCTATAAAAAGTAATTTTTATATCTCGCATTTAATTAAAATTGTGAGAATATGAGAATTTTTTTCCCGTCTTTGCCACAAAAAGGAATGTCCTCGATTATAAAAACAACCAATTTATCGCTATTTATGTCTTGTAAAAATATGTGATGGTATTAAATTAATGTATTCCTAATATGAGGAAAACAAAATAGGATATAAATTGGATTAAGAAAAAAATCTATGGTAAAAGGTACAATGAGGTTATCAAATAATATGTAAAGCATAATAATGAGAAAGAGAAATGAGATAATGAGTTAAATAAATTTAACGAAATAATATAATAAAATTAAAATTTAAATAAAACAGACATCAGTATAATATAACAATACAATCAATAATAACCATCCAAACAAATTGTAACTATTTGTGTGTACTCAATGTATATATTAAATCAAGTAATTTTAATTTAACAATTATAATATAAAAATAATAACACTTGACATTTTACTATAATTATTATATATCATTTGACTATAATTTGTCCACCTTCCCATTTAATATTTCTCATTTGTCAATCACCAAAAGTCAAAAAACATATCTAAAATATTTCATTTTTTAAATTTATTTACTATCAAGTGTGGAAATTTTTTACCTAAACTATCAACATATATTTATCGAAACACATCTCAATTATCAATTGTCACGACTAAAATTCACAAAATTTAAATTTTGAATCTTCTCTAGTCAACTATATTAATTCACCCTCTAATCTATTTGGTCAAACTCCAATCCACTTGGTCATCCTAGTTATCTAGTTAACCTTAAAAGAAAAAAAAAAACCTTGTAAAGAGTCCTAATAAATTCAATTTGATCCCCATATAAGGGCAATTTAGTAACTCAACAGCATCATTTAATTAAAAGAGAAACAAAATCTAATAAAAACAAATTATAACCAATTTTTATTAATTCCATATTATCTACTTGTTTGAATTCTCATCCCTATATAAAACCTTCAAAGATATTATTATATGAATACATAATATTTAAAATGGGGAATTCATGTAAATCATAGATCAATAATTTTCCTCAAGATTCATATCTATGACTATTCTAGTTTGGTACCCAAGTTTTTGTTCCATTTTTGTTCTTACTCTTGTAACAGGTTAGTTATGTTTCTAATATATATGTTTTTTTCCCTTTTAGGTTGTGTTTGATATGAATTTAATTTTTTTTTAGTTAAAATATTTTTTAAAAAAATATTATCTTTGAGAAAAATCAGTTCTTTGACAATTAAAAAAATGACTTATTTTATATAAGTGAAAACAAGTTTTATAATTAGTAGCATTTCATATAAGTTGTCCTATCATACGCCCCCAAACTTCTTGCCTCACCCCCTTACCTAATCATGTGGTGTTTGTTGATGATCGTTACAATGAGATTGGATCAAAATCTTATACATCTACTGATTTTGCTTATACTGTATTAATTAGATTGCGTAAATTGTCTCATCTAATGAATTTATCATTCCGTCACTTATTTTTATGATTTTACTTTTTTATCCTTTGGTTAGTTGGCATGAGAAAATCATTTGTATAGGAGTGCATCACACCCTCTTTCACATCCATGCTTGATCTTTTTCTCATTATTTTTTTGCTAGCCAAACACAAAGAAATATTATTTTTACTAAAATCATTAAATTATGTGAACTATCCTGTCTAAAGAATTTTATTCCGTCTTTTTTTACCTAATGTTAATTTTTTTTTTTTACCTTGCTTAGGTGGCATGGGAGATACCAACTTGGGTCCAACACAAATGGAGAATATTATGAATGGTGGAGATGATTTAGATTATGATTATCAATGTTCAGCAAATTTGGGTCCATGCAATTATGAATTTTGCAATGAAGCTTGTTGTATTAAGCAATGTTTTAATTATTATAGTGGACTTCACCCACGTCCAATGTGTGAGGATTGGGGGTCTAGGTATAAGTATAAATTATGTATTTGTTGGCATGATTGTTATAAAAACTAATAGACATCTTATATTATATAAATAATACTTAATTTGGATATATATATATATATCCAAAGAATTAAGAATAATGGACTTGTGATTTTGATGTCGTTTATTTAATAATAATTGATGTTGTGTGAATATTTTTGTGTATGTATAATTATATATATGTTAGACAATTATCGACGTCTTTCATCAAGTTTGTTTGAATGATTTTTGAGGATACTAACTTTATATATATATATATATATATATTCTTTTAAAAAGGAATCCAACAACACTACTTCCAAAACTATTGAAATAAAATAAAATTATATCTTACACTTGCTTAAATTGTGAGAATATGATCAGAATTTTTTCGGTTTTGCTGCAAAAAGGAATGTCCTCGATTAAAAAAATAAGTCAATCGTGAAAATCAAGAAATGAAATAATCCTAATAAAAAACAAGTTCATGAGAAAGGTTGAAAAGAATTTAGTCAAATCTCTTTATAATAATTACCATTTATATTAAATAATCGATCAAATATGATTAATTTTTTCAAAAAAAAATTGTTGAATATTTAAACGAGCAAAGTTGGTTTTTTTCTTGGGTAAAAAAAAAAATCGAGAGTGATTAATTTTTATGACAACAACAACTTATTCAGCATAGTCTTACAAATTGGACTTTGAAAAGAGTAAAATGCACATAAATCTTACTTATATTTTATGGAGGTAGAAGAGGTATTTTTGAGAGAGCCTAATTAATAATCGATATTACACGTATCAAAGTTAATAGAATTTTTTTTTTTGCAAAATTAAAGAAGAAATATTAAATCATAAGGAAACCATTACAAGAGAATCCAAAGAAAAAGAACAATAACAACAATCAAATAACACAAGCATAGATAAAAAAAAATAAAGAAATTATGAGAATAATGGTGCTATTGTTACTCCACATCAAACAATCAAATCAAACTGTTCTTTCATGAATCCAACAATTATTCAGTAGATTTTTGCCATATTTTTAATAATATTTTTCTAATAGTCATTTATTAATTTTTAAATTCATATTTGCTTTACTTTAATAAACTTAAAGAAACTAAAAATGTTCAAGTACTATATTTAAAGGACCAAAATACACATAAATAAACAATTATGTAAAAAGGAAAAGTTATAAAATAAAAACAAAAAATTCACTCTAAAATACCTTTACCTTCTTCCTTCCTCTTAATTCATTTTTCACACACACAAACACACTCACTGTGTTAATCGGAATCCGCCATGGATGACGAAAACGACAGCTCCAAATCTGCCGGACTCAAAAATTCAAATCTAAAAGAAGAAAAAATCAGCAACAGAATCGAAAATTCCTTCGTACACAACGACGACAACGACGACGACGGAGTAATTGGTGGTAGCAGTGGAGCTGAGAGTTTACGAGACTCAAAGACGGAAGCTTTAATTTCAGAAACCCTAGCTCATCCTAATGTAGAATCATCCGTACAAATTGAAATTGATGGCCAATCCGAATTCGATTCAGAGTTCTCTCCCTCTTACCAACTTTCTGGTAATATTTAATTGATAGCCTTTTTGTTTGTGAAATTTGAGTATGTTCAGTAGCTCATGTTTCATTTTTTATGATCAAATTCTATACATTTGAACCGTTTTTTTTAATTATTATTATCCTGGTGTACCGGACTCCACTAATTCCATTAGATATCTGTTATCTTTTCCACTAGTGTATTAGGTAACTTGGTCCACCAAGGATAGATTATATGAGAAAAAAAGTACAATTTATGTGACATGATTTCGTTTTTTAGTCTTTTCTAAAGAAAAGGACACATTTTATTATTTACTAACAATATCAGGTTAATATATATATTCACCCTTAGCGAGAGTTTCAAAAGTCTTTTCTTTTTTAAATTTCGTGTTAACTATCAAGTCTAATAACATCGCGTAAATTAGGATAAAGGAATTAGTATTTTGTCTCTGAATTGAACCTGAGATGTTACGATGCTTGACATCTTCATTGACTACTAGGCCATGCACTTGGTGCTATACATTTGAATTTTATTTCCTGTTTTATGCATATATAAGCGTAGATTGTAGAATTAATGGTCAAAAGCACAGCTGAAGTATTACATTTTTGGGAGTTTCCTACTTGATCATGAGTTGTATATGCATGTTGTCTACGAAAATTCTGTAATTATTGTGTTGAATAATCTGACAGAAGTACCAGTGGAATATGAACTGCCCTCGTTTGGTTTCTCGAAAAAAATCAAGGTATGCAATTTCTTTCTTTTGACTTGATATTTTATTTTGATATGATAGTTTATCTATTTCGAGATGTGGGAGACGTTTGAGTGGATTCACTGTGGTAGCATATTCTTATTATATTGTAGAGGTAAGTCTGCATACGCACTATCCTCCCCAGACCCCACTTATGGGATTATAGTGGTTATATTGTTGTTATTGTATTTTAATATTTTAGTTTTTCAATTATCTTGTTATAAGAATCATAGGTGTCAATAGTACTTGCTCAAAAAAGAAAAAAGTAGTGTATTTGAATGGTAGCACAAAGATATTGAGGTAATTCACGATAGAGGTGGACAACATGCACAATTAGAAAATTCAAGGTGATTGCGCTGGCACTATTTGGAGTAGATATGTACAAGGTTGATTAGGATATGGAAGTTAGATTCCGAAGCTTAAACTTAAGCGTCAGTATTAATCGAGCCAAAAATTTCCGCAATATAAATCACTGAGATTTCTTGAGTTAATGTGGTAAACAGGGTGCATGATCATCGGTTCTACAAGATCCTATGCACATTCCATGTTGCATATACAAAGTTATTCTGAAGATTTAGAAGTTCTCATTTATCCTCATTTGGGTTTAATGAAGCATGCGGCAAAGTAGTTTTGCCTTAAAAGATCAAGTTAGGTAGGAGTTGAAAATGGAGTAGAGTGACCTCGTCCACCTCCTTATTCATGATGGTTGATAGTGGGAAGCGTTAGTAGGTGATGCGAAGTCAGTAGGAATATGTTGAGCTGATGTGTGGCAGGAGCTTGAGATATCACATATGCGGTGATGGGTATTGTAACTGTAAATTTAGACGTTTTCTCTGAGAGAGCTATATAAGCGTCAGAATGTAAATGTAGTAACCCCATTATATTTATGAAGCCTCTAAGACATACCGAAAGGATTAAATGCACGAGATAAGAGAACTCAGAGATGATGGCCTAGGCTCGAACTTGTGACTTCACACACAAGTCCCTCAATCTATGCCAAGTGAGTTAAACCCTCTTGGGGGGGTAGGGGGGTGGGGGGGGGGGGGCACTATATCATTACTATATCAGTGTGAATTCATTTAGCTAATTCCAATTTATTTGGGATTGAGGCATAGTTGTTTTGTGCATTAGATTTTGTTTCCTAAATGAGCAATGAAGTGGGTGCGAACCTTGGAGACAAAAAAACACTAGGTGTCTTCCCATCTGTGTGAGCCTTAGGGTTATAGTTACCCGGTACTCATGTTGGTGGAAAGTACTCAAGTAGCAGGTACCCGTGAGGAATCATCATGATCCTTTGGTTTTGGATAAATTGAAAGCAAATGTAAGAAACCTTAACAAGTGTCATATGGTGGCCATCACATGGCCACTCTAATTCATAATATCTCATATTGCAACATTAGATTTGACGTGATATCTGGTTTCGGCTTTTCTGTTTATAATAATGTTATACTTTTTACTAAAAAGTTAATTCAGACAATTGCTGGAACTGGATATGTATATTTGTGGGATGGGTTGACAACAAATGAGTCATTTCATGTTGTATGCAGGATAGAATTAGTGTTACAAAGCCTGGAACTTTGAATGCTCAAGGACGAACAGAACATCAGCGACGTATGCCTGATGCCGCATCCTCATTGGAGCTGTCCTCTATATCCGTTGCACAGTCCATTTCATCAGTGCCAAGTGCAACTCTAGCAGAAAGACGATCATCAGCAGCAGTAAATTGTAGCACAGGAGAAGTGGTTAAGCAGAGTTCCGACACCCAGGTTCTACCTCTTATACCAGTTCTAAAGACACCAACTCACGATGGGTACAATTGGCGGAAGTATGGTCAAAAGCAAGTTAAAAGTCCTCAAGGTTCTCGGAGTTATTACCGATGCACTCATTCTGAGTGTTGTGCCAAGAAGATTGAGTGCTCCGATCACACTAATCGTGTTATGGAGATTATTTATAGAAGTCAACACAATCATGATCCGCCCACAAGAGTAAATTGCTCAAGGGAAAGCACGTCGGCAGTATTGTCTTCACCTACCAATGGCAAAAGTATAATAGCTCATCCAAGTAGAAATTCTAGTGAGACCGTAGTATCCTCCTTAAAAGAAAATTTGCAAGAAAGTTTACCAATTGCTGAGACAGCAAATCAGGATTCCGGTGGGTCTGACACTGACACTGAAATCACTATTAAAGAGGATCATAGTGACGAGCCTGGACAAAAGAAGAGGCGAGTTCTGTCTTGTATTCAATTTTAGTTATTTCAGTTTTCTGCTTTTCATCTTACATATGTTCAAAACCATATGATTTATCTCAGTTCTCACCTATGATTTCCAGGTCGAGGAAAAGTGATGCAAATTGTTCTGAATCTATTTCTAAACCTGGAAAGAAACCCAAACTTGTGGTGCATGCTGCTTGTGATGTAGGAATCTCAAGTGATGGCTACAGATGGCGAAAGTATGGACAAAAAATGGTGAAGGGAAATCCCCATCCAAGGTACTGTATTATTTTATGCCGTACACTTGATAAATCATTTGATTGCTCTGCCTGCGTTACGCTGAAATTCTAAGAGCTGGAAGGGAGTGATGCCACATTAAACACATTTCTTGAATCATACTGGAGTGTTTTCTATTTTCTCCGCTTTGTTTCCTTTTGTTTGGATTGTGCTGATGGATGAGAGTTCTATTCTTCATGCACCCTATTCTGCTCTGTTAAACTACATTGCTCGGACTCTTTAAAAATGTCGATGGGTGCATGAGGGATACTCCAAAAGTAGTGCATTTTCCGAGAATCCAACACGGGTGCAGCAACATTTTTGGAGACTCCGAGCAACATAGTTGTTAAATGCTATGGATGAGAGTGTCATTCATCTTACACCCTATTCTGTTCTGCTAAGACTCTTAGGTATTCCTCAGGTAAATAATTCCTGCTAGTTTTCCGTTTCAAGTTAGAATTTCTTTTGATTCAACATCAATATGTATGGTCCTATGTGAATTCCCCTCGGGAAATCTTAGTAGTTTAGTTGGTTGACTACCTGAACTTTCACCTTGTTGGTGAGGGTCCGATTCCAACCTTGTAATCCCCTCCACCATTTTCCCTTCCCCTATCCCCAATTTTTGGAAATAAAAAAGAAAGAATGGTCCTATGTAAAAGGTTATGGACATGCCAAGCCTTGAGGCAAACAAAGAAAACAACTTGTGAAACGGCATATTCTAGCTTGATAACGTTCTCTTCCGAGCAGACAATTAAGTAGGTTGTACTTTCATTCATATGTAAACCTATTTCTATATGTAGGTTTATTCCAATAGTTACATATTGACAACTGTTCTCACATATTACTTGTTTTTATCTACTTTACGTTTTAAGTCATATCTTGGTCAAAAGTATGCTTCATTTTGCTTCTTTCATTCTCCTGTTCTGTCCTGAGTTGTTTCCTGGATGACCTTTAGGAACTACTATCGCTGTACATCTGCTGGATGTCCTGTTCGAAAGCACATTGAGAGGGTTGTAGATACCACAAGTGCTTTAACAATAACATACAAGGGAGTACACGATCATGACATGCCCGTACCCAAAAAACGTCACGGTCCACCAAGTGCACCTCTTATTGCTGCTACTGCCCCTGCTTCTGTAACCAATATGCATGCTAAGAAACCTGAACCGCTACAACATCAAAAATCGACCACACAATGGTCTGTGGACAAAGAAGGTGAGTTGACAGGTGAGAAATTAGATGTTGGAGGAGAAAAAGCAATGGAATCGGCTCGAACACTGTTGAGTATTGGATTTGAAATAAAGCCTTGCTAAATTGTTTTAGCTGCTTTGATTTTTTTTCTGCATTTATTTAGTTTTCCTCCATTGGGTTTTCTTGTAGAAATTTAGAAGAGTGTAACCTTTTTTTTTAATAGTCCTCCAATATATAGATAGTCTATACTCAGTTATGTACATTATTGTGGATCAAAATAAGTAACATAGAACTTAGATGTTTGTCCATTTGCATCTGTTTCTTCTATTTATTAGCAAGTTTTAGGAGAACTTAGGTTGGACATGAATCAGTTTAGCATATAAATTGTTCTATTTTTTTTAGTATGCTTTCTTTAGTATTTTGTTGGCTTCTTCAGTCTTGTTGTTTTTTTGTAATTTTTTTACTTTGAAGTCATGGGTCTATCAGGTCTACCTTCGTACCGCTGGAACCAAAAACCCTTCACATGCACCTAACTCACACATCTCACATGCTGAGTCCTTACCACTTGAACCAAGACCCTCGAGGTGACTACTTTTAGAGAGTTGGGACCTTTCTAGAACAATAACAACATACCCAGTGTAATTCCACGAGTGGTGAGAATGTCTTACTTTCTGATTCAGGAAAATGTTTAAGATAGTAGCTTATGAAGTTGTAACAATAACACTTCACACTATATCCAAAAAAAATTACCACCACTTCACTCAATTTTGATCTTGTACTAACAATAATCTACAAACCTAAGCATCCATGATCCATAGAAATCGACCTCGTCTCTGTACACAACGAGTTCTGCTACTAATCTGTGTAAGCTTAGACGATAACGAGATGATACAAGTGAATTGGCTCATTAAAATGCTCAACGATACGATCACACCAAATGAGAAACTCAAGTCAAAGATTGATCTACACATTTAGATCCTTCTGTTTTTCTTCAGCAGCTGCCAAACAGACCTGAAATCTGAAGCAGATGATAAGATGATCATTTGTTAAGCGAGCAACTTGCATGAAGGAATAGACAACAGTGGGTCCCACGCCACGGAAACCTCTCCGAACTAGGTCCTTACTAATAACGTCCGATTTTGAGGTCTTTACCGGAACTTGATGAGGATATCGGACATAAGCAAAAACCAGCACAAATTTAGTTGCAATGACTATTGAAATACTTTAATAGCTAGATGTGGAACTTCACTTCATACACAATAGTTTCAAGTTAGTGTTTAACAAGAAGGTAAGACGAAGGGGAGCCTTGGCGTGACTGGTAGAGTTGATGTGACCATGAGGTCACAAGTTCGAGCTGTGGAAACAGTCTCTTGCAGGGTAAGGCTACGTATAATAGACCCTTACTGCACCCGGCTGCTCCTCCAGTTAACAAGAAAGTAAGATCACGTGTAGTGAATTCTCCCCTCAAGAGCTAGCTTTTAGGGTTGAGTTAAATGCAAATGCCATATCAAATGCAAATACAGTCGAGGTAGACATTTGCTAAAGCTAACTGAATAAGAGGAAAGGATATACCTTCGACACTTGACGAGCATTTTCAATGACTGCTCGCAGTTTAAGTTCTGATAGTAGTGAACATGCTGTACTTCCAGGTGTAAAATCTTCTTTTCGTTCAATCTCGACACTGCTACAGGATCAAAATCTGCAAATACTTCTCTGCATCAAGAAATATTTCACCTTGTTAAAGAGAAAGACTTGTGAATAGTGTAATATCAAATTTAGATCGTTGCAGGAACTCATAAACTTCAAATTTTGAATTTGCCTCTGGAAAAGAGTAGAATGGGAAGACGAAGAACTAAGTCATTAGTAACTTCTCGAGCATCTGATAAACTCACACCATCCATTTCAAATAGGATTTGTCCCCTAGACACACGAGCAATCCAACCTGTAGGATTTCCTTTTCCTCGTCCCATTCTTACGGTGAAATATGAATACAAGTACCTGAATATATGTCTCCTGTTAAGAATGGAAGGCCATGTGAGTTCAGCCAAAGCTCCACAAAGAACAAGAAGTTCAAATAATCTCCTAAACCAATACAACAAGAATTAGCCATCTGTATTCAGTGAATGGATGCTCTGAACAACAATCTTGAAACTTACAAGGAATATACATAGTGTAAGGCCACAAATATATTCCGGGGAACACGTTGGATGTTCTATTCTATCTAGCTTTCCCAAACCAAGCTGATATATCTCCCTGGTGATGTTTTCTGAGAACCAACTTTCTGATTTTTCGAGCTACATAATAGTCAAACACACACTTGAATTATCACTTTTTCGCGAGTTTCACGCTCCAACTATCAGTTGTTCTCTTTTCCTATCTGAACTATCACCTAGTTCAAGAAAACCGGGTGATAGTTCATAACAGGGTTGCATACCTGAATTAGCAGCCCTACAAACCTTAAACTCCCCACCAGATTCAGCTCGAATATTCATATATAACGATTTGAACGTTCTCATAAAACGAATTCCTAGCTACCGGCCATCAGCATGATAGCATAAACTTTAAAATAGATAGTGACAATCGTTGTCGACAATGTTAATTAAGGTGCTAATTTCCATCTTATCTCTTAATTTTTGAATAATTCAAAAAATTATTACTGATAATTTCGACAAATATATAATTCTAAACTCACTACTTTCAAAAGTGCAATAAGTTTAGTGTGCACCTAATCAACAAAATTATAAAAATATCGTCAACTCAACTCTATTTTCATGTTCAAACATAACTCGACTTCTATTCAATTAACTTCAAATACTCTCTTTTTTTAAAAAAAATAAATATATAAACTAATTAATTTCCCATAATATACTACTTTCCTTTTCAAACATTAATAAAGCTTTTTAAAAAATTATTAACCAAAAACTCAATCTTCAAGCTTTCATTTCCTGAATTTAGTAAAGAACACAAAAAGATTGTTGAAATTAGGTATCAAATAGACGGATTGAATTAAATTTGAACAGATTAAAATGAACTGAGTTAGTAAATATTCGGGTTCATTAACTCACCCAAAAATCACTTGTGCTGAAATAGATTAGATCAAAATCGACTAAACAATGAATCATAACTCAATCCGCAACTCTTTAGCAAAGCAATCTTTAGAAGTTGGCTTAGACAGAGAACACAAAAGGTGATAAAGGAGTTCATATGAAGCAACTAAATGAGGGAAAATACAAAACATCCATTTGATTGTGATCGATGAATCCAGAAAACATGTTGTGTTCGTTCAATATAAGAACAACAGAAAATACACGAGGTTTAAGAAGACGCGGATGAATCCTTCTTCATATCAACGCTTTTGTGACATATTGACAAACTCATCATAAGATCCGAAAATTGCATCTGCAGATGTTAAACGGATTACAAGTTAATGACATTACGTAAGTTAAGATGATACGATACAAATGAGGGAAAGAAGATAAAGCAATAAGGGATTGTTCTGCTCATGGATTAACAAGGAAAGATAAACATACCCAAGCAGGCCGCGACCCTGCCACACTCGTGGTGTCACTTGTACGTTAGTCATAGCACCTTGCCTCAGAACTGTCATGGTAACTGCACAACCCTGGTTCGACTGTGCTTCAGCAGCAAGTCGTTGTAACAGATTCTCACCCGACTGGACATTCCCAAATCTCACAACCTGATCTCCAAGTTGTAAACCGTCCTCTGCAGCTGGAGATGCCTCGGTTATTTCATCAATCACCGCAAAGGGTCTGCTGAAAACCACATCTATGTCCATGGCAGCACTTGTAGCAGCTGTCACAGAGTAATTGCCCGGAGATGATGAGGAACCAATATTGACAGCAGATCCTTGAACACCTAAACCAGCAGCAGCATCTTAGAAGAAAGAAAAAGGATATATTGTCAGGACCTCCTACAAGAATATGCTCCATTAACTGTACACTCACTACGTTTCATTTTACACGAAGGTGTTTGATTCTATGGCTACACATGCATGTTATTAAGAGTAAATTTTCAAGTTAAAGAGTTCTCAAATATAGAAAAATGGCATTCTTTTTAAAGAGACTAAAAGGGAAAAAGTGAAACATACCATGAAACTTATGGAGTAGCAATTTTCAGTGAACTTTAGAATAGCTTATACCAATACGAGACAAGAAGATCAATATCCTACACCAACTACAACTTTTCTAGAAAATGGTTCAAAGTAACAGTACCCTTATGTGTAGTGATGCACATGAATGTTTAAGTAAGAATTTGGAAGTAGTATAATTTGAGCAACTAATACCCTTAAGGCCTTAACCTATTGAATATGGCTGAAAAAAACCTTCTTCCCCCTATTGGATCAAAAATACCCTCATTGTTATTTCTTGGCTTAAAAATGCCATAACCTATTGAATTTGGCTAATAATGTATCCTCCTTCCATCTATTGGACCAAAAATGCTCAACATTATTTTGGTTCAATAGGTGAGAGGAGGGTATTTTTGACCCTTTTGACCCAAATTCAATAAGTTAAGAGGCATTTTAATTGATAGGGTAATGTTTTTTAGACAAATTCAATAGGTAAGGGACATTTTTGGCCCTTCTCCGAAAACCAAAAGCAGGATGGAATGAGAATTTACAAGCAAACACAGGAGTTGATGCACAAGCATACACAGAAGATATGATATTTCAGTCGGATAAGCAAAGATGATGGTTAAGAATGAAACTTGTAAATCAGCTGGTTGATCAGCACATGTACAAATGAAGTCAGCTCTACTAAAGCCAACTGATGCATTAGGAAAAGTATTACTATTGCTCATGCACCTGTCCCTCCCACTTGCTGATATGTGATCTACCAATGTCACGTACCTGAATCTTTGACAGAAGGTGTAGAAGCAAGCCGTGCTGAATGCAGAACTTGAATATTTTGGTCTATTTTTCCTGTTACAATCTTGTGATCATTACGTAGCTCTGCAGTGTGGAAACACAATGCGGTTTTAGAGAAGAGCAGATATAATGTACTATATTGCTGCTGAAACATGAGTAGTTCTGGAAACAATAACAACAAAGCATACAACATTACAGAATACAGATGGTGAATTTCTGATGTTGTAGCAATAGATGTGCAAAACATGGCATGCTCCAGAACAATAACTATTAAAAACAAACAGCATCAATTCTTCCTCAATCTCTACATTAGATGATATATATAGATAACAAATAAATACCTAACGTTCAGCTAGAAAACTCAAATGCTAATTTTAGGTACCTGCAAAACACCTACAACTTCCAGGTACAAAAGAATTTCCCTTTACTTTACATGTTCACAAAATTACCTGACTCGTCAACTCAATATGAAAAATGTCTCTTTCCCCAATTAAAAGCCAAGAATCATAGCGCCTTATTTCTGAATATCAACATGTTCATTTCTTTACTTCCTCACAGTAAGAAAGTATGTATAGGAGGCACACAACCAAGAATTTGGACAATAAAACTGAGAGTTTACAACTTAAGTTTAAACAATACTTCCTTATCAAAAAAAAGTTTAAACAATACTTCCTGCACCCAAGGTTGTGGACTAGAGGTCAATGAGGTGGTATGATAATCATAGGAGACAAAGGTTTGCATGGCAGATTTACCAGATACCTGTGCTGGTCAAAGGTAGAAGGTATCCAGTGGCCACTGGAATAGTCCGGGTTCATTCAAGCTGGCCCCGGTCACCACAACTAAACTCTACTTCCTCAAAACATACTACAAGGATATTATTCAAAACTTCGACTAAGTTATGACATCAAACTCAAGTCCTAGGCAACTTCACTGACTAAAGCTTTGGCCAAAAAAAACAGCCAGATTTTTGTATAATTACAAACCCAGGCAAGTCCAAAATGCAAAAACAACTAACAAAACAGGCGTTTATCAGCATACCAGCAAGCCTACGCCGGTCACCACGCACAGTTGGAATATCAATATCAGTTCTTGGGAACCCCTGCAATTACATTCAAGATTCAGTCTTTACGATCAAAAGACACATCAGTTCACAAACCCAAAAGAAAAAAAAACAAGGATCAGCCACTCAAATGAAAAAATCTTAATCAAAACAGTTCCTTTTTTTTATGACAAAAATAATAATAATAATAATTCAAGATAAATAAAATAGACATAAGAGCACCGAACCAGCCCGATGCACGAAGCATCAGGCATTCACACGAGGTTTGGAGAAGGACCAACCACACCCCAAGGGGAGCAAATTGGCAATCTACCCATATCATTACATCAGTTAGACCGACTACACAACTCGAACCCGTAACCTATAAGTCACACGGAGACAACTTTACAGTTGCCCACGAGTTCCCTTCAACATCAATTAGACTGAATACAAAGCACGAAGCATCCCGCGTTCACAGAGGGTTTCGGGGTACGGCCAGCCAACCCGGGGGGGGGGGGGGGGGGTAATGTAGAAATTAATTTGGCTGACTCGAATGCTCGAATCATTAACCTATAGGTCACATGAAAACAACTTAATCATTGTTCATGGCTCCCCCTGAACATGAGAGCAGCCGGATGCACGAAGCATCAAGCTTTAACATGGGGTTCAGAGAAGGACCAGCCACACCTCAAGGGGCGTAAACTAAGCAGTCTACCCACATCCTTGCATCTGTTAAATCAACTACACAATGCAAACCCGTAACCTATAGGTCACATGGAGCATGGAGACAACTTTACAGTTGATCCACGACTCCCCTTCAACATCAGTTAGACTGACTACACAACACGAAGCATCTCGAGTTCACGGGGTTTCAGGGAAGGACCAGCCACACCCCAAGGGAAGTAATATAGCAAGTCTACCCATATGCTTACATAAGTTGTCTAACTCCCCAGCTCAAACCCGTAACATATATGTCACAAGGAGACAACTTTACAGTTACAGTTGATCCAAGCCTCCCCTTTAACATCAATTAGACTGACTACACAGCACGAAGCATCCCGCATCTACAGGAGGTTCCAGGAACAACCAACCACACCCCAAGGGGAGTAATGTAGTCAGTCTAATCATACACTTGCATAATTTAGCTAACTCCACAGCTCAAACCCATAACCTATATATCACACAAATACAACTTTATCATTGCTCTATGCTCCCACTCAACACAAGAACATTCAGGACCAACCCGATGCACACAGCATCCCATGTTCACACAGGATTCAAAAAAGAGCCAACAACACCTCAATAGGTGTTATGTAGGCCGTTAACCCCAGCGCTCGAAAGAGACAACTTTATGGTTCCACCACAACTCCCCAGCAACATAAAAACACTCTAGGATCCAAAAATTTAACATAAAATTAAAAAAAATTCAAAAAAGAAAAACACCCAGAAAACCGAAAAGTAAAAGAATCACCTCAGAATCAACAAGGTTTCCTGAAAGTCCAGGGCCACCAGGTTGGCAAAGTCGCTGAATAATAACATCCATTTCAGCTTCAGTATTAGTTCTTTCATCCATTAACTTCATAGTTTCTGCTTTCAAATTTGTACCCACCATCTTTTGTTCAAATCTTGTTATCTGGGTTTTGCTCAAAATTTGATTTTTCTCAATTTTTCTTCACAAATTCAACTAGGGTTTATGCTGAAAAAAAGTAAAATACTAGGGAGTTGGTGGCAATGGAATTGAATTGGTGAGTGTGAAGGAAGAATAAATTGCAGAAAGGTCCTGCATTGTTTCAAAATGTACAATTTAGTCCAGACATAAATTTTTAATTTTTTTGGCTTCCCTATCCCGTATCCGGGACCAGCATTGGAGCCCGACTATTCCACATTTGCACCGCATTGAACCCCAGTCAGAAGAAAGTCCTCTCTATCAAAGACTTTTTCATACCCATGACTCGATAGACATAATTCTTACCAATATGTCCATCTTGCTTGAAAATGTTAAATGATTTTTAAAAAATTTCTTTTTATAATGGTGGTATTCGAGTTAATTTGTAGATATCTTAATCTCATCAAATGTAATGAAGCTCCATATTAAAATATTTTTATATTAAGCTTCTTCTTTTTTTAATAATTGTGGTATTTAAGTCAATTTTTGTACATATTGACTAATTTTATGAAATATCTGTCAACTTTCACCTGTAACCGTTACTAGATAAATTTGTTTATCAAAACTAAAATAGATTAGAAGAAAATATGTATGTATTTTTTTTTCTCAACGGAAATTTGAACATGAGACAAATATATCAATGAAGTTGATTGATTATTTGATCTTCATTAATTAGATAATGAAATACTTTAATTATTCACACATTATCGTGATTTAAATTTGAAATTGAAACATAACTATTTAACACATGTCGACTTGCAGTCCAAGTATTTAATACAGTTATACTATCATTTTAATTAGCTTGACTATGATTTTATAATGACTATTATTAGTCTTCCTGTTATATTTCCAAATTAACCATAATATTTTTTAAAATAATTATTATATATCTACCTTTGAATAAGTACCCTTTGAATTGTACGATTTCCAAGTAATTTTTTTTTATTTACAGTAGTAGGAATATTGTTACTTTCATGATGATGGATAAAGAAAATTAAAATTTTGATTACTTCAAAAGTTTATCGAAGACTAAGTAATCCTCCCTTCTTTTTTCTTTCAATGTTTATATAGTTGATATTTTAATCATAGAGGGTTACGATGAGATGAATAGGATTCCTCGACGTTTAACTAGAGGTCTCAATTTCAACTTTTGATTATGAAAGAAACCCTGATAAGGAGCGTTTCTCTCTTAAATTGATCTTATACGAGCGAGTTTAGATTAATCAGGGCTTTAGTATAGATGTTGAACACCGAAAATGATACCATAAAAGTAAAATCTAGTTGATTCCTTTGACATTTTCCTTATCTTGTATTCGACTATATGAGGTTAATTTATACCTAATTTAGAAAAAAATATTTTAAAATATTATTCTTGGATCACTATAAATACACCCTTTGATATCCTCAGTTTCACACAAAATTAAAGTATTTCAAAGTATATCTTAATTAGAAAAATGACTAGCAAAATAACTTTCTGTGCTCTACTCTTTTGCGTTTTTCTCTTGTTTGCTTCTGGTGAGTAATTCTCAAATATTTTTCTCATTTTTTGTTACTTTTTTTGTTCTATTCCATAGAACAAACAATCACTATAAGTTCAATTTTTTGGGGTTTATAAGTTCATTTTGAATTGTATTTTTTCACTAGTTTCACATCTCAATGTATTTTCAAAAGCATATTTGAATATTATCACTCTTTTTTGCTAGTTTCACACCATAAATGTCAATCGTTTCCCTTTTTCTATCTGAACTATCACCATATACTCATCTAGGTGTATTTTAATACATAGATAGTGATAGTTCAAATAGGAAAAGGAAACAACTGATATAGTTAACGTATGAAACTCGTGAAAAGTGATATTCAAGTATGTTTTTGACCATTATCTTTTTTCTATTTTAAAATAATTGACTAGCTCATCTAATCCAATATAGCTTTAAAAATTAATCAAATTAACTTTTCCGAAGCAATAAACTGTCACATAAATTGAGACTTAAAGAAGTAACAAAAACCATGAAATGACATGTTTTAATTTTTTTTTTTTTATTATTTCCTAATATTTATATTTTTTATCCTATGATTTTTAATGCAGAGATGCAGATAACAGAAGCAAAATACTGTAGAAAGCCTAGTAAAGGGTGGAATGGGAAATGTTTTGAAAAAAAATGTGACAATTGGTGCAAAAATAAGGATCATGAAGATTATGGAGATTGTTACAAGGGATATTGTTACTGCTATTATAAATGTTGAAAAAATAAATTAATGAAGCACAATATTTGGCCATAAGACTTTACTTATGGCACAATGTGTCTTATATAATGCATGATTGAATAAATGTCTGCAATTACATGTTTAATATCATAGGAATAATGATCATAAATTATTTATGGTCTAAGTGTTTGTAACTTGATGTTTTATATATGAAAGATATGGAATTAATATGTGTCTTGGCAATTATATATGTTTCTGTACATGTTTGGGACCATCAAGATCAACTTTTATGAATTTAATTTATATTATTAGAATACCTTATATATTAGTGATTCGATTCAACTTCATTTTGTTTGATTTCTCATTTTTTTTCGAAACTGATTATAACAATGGAGAATATGAAAATTTTAACTATTCATAATAGAAAGGGCGTGTAAATGTTGTATGGGGTGGCCATAACATAAGGTTGTTACTTTCATATATCTACTTCTCCCTTGATATTATAATTTATTGCGCGAGCAATTTAACTGTACGTGTTTTATATGTTTTTTACGGGCCGCACTCCGTCATATTCTTCCCAACAAGTCCTTTTTTAAAAATCCGAAAGATGGGCACTAAATTCGATTCAAAAGAAATTAGTCTTACTAGGTCTCTAGATAGGAGATTTGCTTGCCCGACTAACTAGCTAGTAAGCGATTCTTTCAAGCAGGAAGCAGGTCGAACGAAAAATGATTAATTAAACATAAATAATTTTGAATTGACAGAGGATTAATTAAACATAAATAGTTTTGAATTGAGTAGAAGTTGTTTTATTTGAATTTTGAACTTACTAATCCAAATTCATCTTATATAGATGATGAGTACATATTTATAATTATTGATCTTTTCAATTTTGTTTCACAAATGATGATCAGTACATATAAAGTGATATCAAATCAAAAACAATTTTCTTATAGTCAAACTTATTTGTAATCGATATTTACATATAAAATGCTAAATTTTATATAAACATCAAATACAAATAAATTTTTACGCTCAATTATATGTGACTTGATGATGATTTTTGATTCAACAACTATAGATACACATACAAGCCATTCCCTTAAAAATGCCTTCCCACAAACATTCTCCTCCAAAAATATACCCCTCATTTGTACATACATTATCACAATGGTAACCATTATAACATTGCCCCTTAAAGTTTTTACTCCATTTGTCACAAAAACCAGCACTAGCACCTTCCACAACTTCAATTTCTGCAAATAACAATAACAATAATAATATAAAAAATATATAGATAATTATCAGATTAAGTTTATCTACTACAATGAATTATTATGCATGTCAGTATATTTGACACGATAATAAGAAAAAATATGTAATTATTTATTATAACTAGTTAAATTGCAATAATAATATAAAAATTCTTTAAACTATCGGTATATAGTTAAACTTAAATCTTTTTGATTACTCACCATTTGAAGCAATGAGGAACAAGCAAAGAAGTATCACAAGAAACCTAGAATAACAAACATAATATTCAGCCATTTTCAATTTTGATTTCTTTTTTCTATATGTAATAATTAACAAGAAGTTTAATTTGTTATAAGAATTAGTATATATTAACCTACACTAAGAACATATATTTATAGGGACAATACATAAATTTGGGTATCAATAATTGATACTATGTTATTAAATTAATTAGTTTATTCAAGAAGCAACATTAATTCTTGGTATCTCCAAAATCACCAATGATGACAACAAATTTACTTTGATAATTAAGAGATAAACTCATGACATGATTTTTTTTATTTTTTTTTTTGGTTCAACTTTTTCTTAATCACTTGACTCTTCTTTTTGTTAGTATAGGTTGTTACATTCACTATATACCAATATTTACCTCGATTTGGTTTTGTAAATTATCAATTCCAACATACATAAAAGTTAAAAAGCAAAACATAAACAAACAAAAAACATGCGTAATTTCTTGTAAAATATAGGTTAAATATAAGAGTTCATGCATTGAAAATATAAAAATTAATTCACACGGTAAGATCGTAAGGTAATTATGGATAAAATTCTTGATAAATACGAAATGGTGATTTGTAAAAATGATAATTAACTAACCTGGTATAACATGTTAAAATTAATTGATAGTTCTATAGAAAAATATATCTTAATCTGGGTTCATCTCTTTTAAGATATAGATCAATTATACGCACTAAAATTACAATAGTGATTGAGTAAAAAATATGCACTGTAAGGGTTTTCAAAGGAATTTAAATGGTCACTAACTACTCCCTCCATTGGCTTAATCCTTAAGATTTTGGATTGGATATTCTAAAAATTTTCACATCATATCAGAGCTAAACCTTAGTGAGACTATTTTTTTAACACGTAGGACATGCGTCTACTTGTTTATATAAATTTAAATGTCTATTTGTGCACACTCAATGTTGGAGGGCATAGATAACAACTAAAACTAAGTTGAAAGGCACGTTATATATATAATACGATAAATTATGAAACAATACGTAATAACCATCCAAACATAGTGTTCAAGAATCCTGCAATACTACTCTGAGACAAACATAGCAAGGATGGAAACAACTCAAACGCTTTGTTTGTTGGTGATTTTGAAGATACCAAGAACATTGTATACCTTTAGTCAACTAAATCTAATTACTTTGAATTAATTAACTAACCAACTTTTTTTTTCTCTCCTTATAAATATCCTGTATTAATTTCAATTCATATAAAACTCTTTGCAATTTGATATAAGGAGAAATTTCAATATGAGTGAATCTCAAGTTTGCTTCTCTAAGTTTTTGCTCATACTTTTCAGTGTACTCATTGTGTTAAATGGTGAGTTTTAAAAAATGAAAGCAAATCTTTGTTACAATAATATCTTTTCATTCAAGTATAATGTTTATGGGATCAACTTATCTAAAAGTACTCAAGTCTGTAAAGATGGCATCGCGTGAGATTTTTTTCGTATATGGCCCCATATACACTTGGGAACTCTTTCAGAAATTTTCGTCTTTTTTTCTTTTTGAAATAACTATTTCGTTAATCACTTACTTTTTATTTCTCTCACAACTTATAGACCTTTTAGTTCTTGGTCTAAAGATTCTTTTTGAGCAAGCTGGAATTCTTATAAGAAAACATTAAATTAAGATCTAAATTTGTGTAAGTTATTGTAAAACGAAAGTCTAATGTTGACCAGTATATGAGAAAACATTAGGTTCGATTGATCTAACATTGTCCGAAAAGGTAATTTTTAAATTATAACTATATTTGCACAACTTTTTAAAAATAGAGATAAAATCTAAATAGTAACCTAAAAAAAAAAGTCATTTGCATAAATCAGGCAATTAATACTTCAATAATATGTGATGATGAGATTTGGGAACCAATATGCTAATTCCTATAGGCTCCAAAAGTTATTTGTCGAATCGTGTGACAGTCTCATCTAAAACTCAAATTTTTTGAAAATGCGTATATTATCTATTAATTTATTAATGGACTAAAATATTAAAAATAATTTTTATTTTTATTTTTCTTCAATTTTGCAGGTCATTTTCCTTTTGTGGGTGCAATTTTGGGGTGCCAAAAGTTGAGTTCTACATATAGTGGACAATGTTATGATGACGCACTTTGTGCCACAAAATGTTTTAGTGAGGGATATTCCAATGGAGTTTGTGATTGGGGTGGACTTCTTTTGGGATTTGCTTGTTATTGTCAATATTCATGCAATAAAATATGAATTTAAGTTATATATATGTATAATTTTTTGTATATATATATTATCGATGAGTTTTAATCTATGATCAGATTGAATCATCACATCTAATAATAGAAGGTGATTCAAGTTCATCTAGTAATGATGATCTTTTGATTGATTAAATAAATTACAATTTTATGGTTTAAAATGACATTTGATGAGAACTATGGGTCTGTTTGGAAATCATTGTTTTATTGGTACGATATATAATTATTAGAATAGTAATTATATAACTTAAGTAATTCTTTCATATGACAATTATAATAACATGTGAAATGAGGCAAGTTAAAGAGTCACTACGAAGAAGTTTTGAGAATTACGAAAAAAGCTTCGAAATCATATTGATTAAATCTCAGCCATTCATGAGCGTCAAAAGGATTGTCGCGAGACTTTAAGGTGGCAGAAAGTTTGGGGTGGAACCCCATCTTGTAAATTTAAATCCAAAAGATAAATATAAAAAGGACGGAAACATAAAATCTAACTTCCACAAAATATCAATTATGTGAACATCCCGAGTAAGATAATATAATATAAATTTTGTATTATGATGTTTAAAAGAGTTATTTAATCTAAACAGCGATATTAATTCTTCTTTAAACAGTCTAAAAAGAAAAGTACATAAAACTCATAAATTTAAACAAAGGGGGTATATTTCATGGTAGAACTACATATAGTATACATACACACACAAAATTAGATTCACCTTTATTCTTTAATCATGAATAAACACAAAGTATTATTCAGCTGTGATCAACATTATTATTTAATTATTTCATATATTATATAGTATTTTTTTCAGCAAAAATATTCACACATGCAAACATATCCCCAATGAACTCCTTTCCATTCACATTCTCCAGAGGGAGATCCTTCCTTCACACATGTTTCCTCACAATGAGCAGATACATAGCATTGTCCACTAAATGTTGCACTAAATTTCTTGCAAATTCCATTCTTCATACCATTAACATCTGCATAAAAAATAAACATAGTTTCTAAGAGTTTGGACATAAAAATGTGATATAACATTTTTTTAAAAGAAATAATTTCTAAGAGTTTCTTAATATGGACATATAGGGTAAAAAGTAGAATCTGAATAGGGTAAAAGATAAAATATAATTATCGTTGGTAATATGTTTTGGAAAGATTTGAAAAAAAAATGGTCAAAAATCATATTACCGAATAATTCATTGACTAACACATGCGAAAAACTGAGAAAATCACATAATTCCTGCTGAGTGGCCCCTAAATGTTAAAAAAAATTGTGTGAATCATGGTGAGGCTATACGTATTGTTCCTCTGGATCATTACGGAGTCATGTAAAAGATTTGGAAAAAGATGCTCGAAAATCATATCACCAAAAAATTTATTGACTTACACACACAAAAAAAAAAAAAAAACTAAGAAAATAGTCTAATTAATTCTTATTGAGTGACCCCTAAATGCTAAAAAGTGACGTAGATCATGGTGAAGCTATACGTTTTGTTCCCCTAGATCATTACGGAGGGTCATATAAAAGTTTTGGAAAAAAAATGCTCGAAAACCATATCACCAAAAATTTCATTGACTTACACACGAAAAACCTAAGAAAATCACCTAATTTGTGTTAAGTGACTCCTAAATGCTATAAAATAACGTGGACCATGGTGAGGCTATACGTATTGTTCCCTCAAGTTATTATGGATAATCCTATAAAAATTTTGAAAAAAAGTGCCCGAAAATCATATCACCTAATTCTTGTTGAGTGGCCCCTAAAGATAAAATATTCTAATCTTGTTCTGAACAGTCTGTTGCTAATTCTGTTCATCGGTGAATTACTGAAATGTTATATTAGCTACAAGCAATATAGTAATGAATTAGCGATAGATTAGTATATAATTCCAATTTTCTTTTATAGTGCAACACATAATAAGGATCAAATTTAATTATGGGAATAAAGTGAAATTGCATCTTTTTTTTTTTTTTTCAAACTCACCAGTTGATGCAATGAGGAGTACTAGGCAAAAAAATATCACCAGAAACCTAGTAAAGCAAACATCATATCCAGCCATATTAAAAGTTCTCTTTTAATTATATATCAAATGTGACAAAGAGTTATATGATTAAGTGGAATGAATATAAGATATTTATAGGGAGAATAGAAGTTGGGTTCTTAGAAAATTAATTAAGTCAAATTCAGAATTAATAATATATTCAACAAAAAAAATACGATACAGGTTGTGATGGGATGGTTGAGATTCCTCCACTCTTACTCAGAGGTATCGGGGGGTTCGAGTACCTAGGAATGGAAAAAATTATATTTGGAGCACCACCCCAAGAAATAAATTATACAATGCACAAATTCGAATTAAATCAAATTTCAATATAGATATCAAACATCAAATAGGAAACAAATTATGTCGTTCTTGGTATCTTCAAAATCATCGTTTGACTTGTTTCTATTCTTGTTGTATTATTTGTATTAATTTTTTTCTCATAGACATGGATCTTTTGATTCCTCTAGCTAAATTACTAGGAGTCAGCAACAAGGTATTCTTCGATAAATAAGATGAATTTAAATTATGCATGTTTTTTTTTGTTTAGCTTTTACAATGAATTTTATGTACAACGTACAATAAGAACACATCGATCTGGTGGAATTTTACGAGTGAGATATGGAGAAAATAGTAAATGCGATGATCTTATATACATATCCTAACTTCTAGAGGTTTCCAATATATCCTCAGGTTAAACGAAATGTTTCTGAAGCAAAATTGTAAGAATAATATGACAATAAAATAGCAAGATATAAAGTATATGAATCTACATCTAAACCTAGTAATACATAGTACTGAAGATTAAGAAACTACGCGACTATATATTATTTGTATGTCTTTTAAAAAGTGAACGACTTATATCATATAGAATACTATTTGTAACAACTCGACCCTTCATTTCAAATATTAGTTTGCGCTCAAAATTATGTTCTGTTGCTCCCCAATATACACGCAAGTGTATGTGGTCACGCAAGTAATATAGATTCTTTAAGAAACGAGTTATCGTTCTCAAGGGACTTATGATCAATTTATATTCACTTAACTCTACAACTAAAAGCCAAAAAGTAACATTTTCAAGAGTTGATGATTTATTGTTAATCTACCAATAATTATGCACTAAATGAAAGTAACTAATTGTGAACGACTTTAATATGATGTTTCAAGCAAGTTAAAAGAAATTCTAGGGCTGCAGCATATACTGAATATCATGTATCATATTATTGGCTTAGAATTAATTCCATTTGTCAAGTTACTGATTTATAGGGTTGATGATATGATTCGGGTTATACGTCTCTCGTCGCCTATCCCAGTTAGCTATCTAACTACATCGTTGAGCGGGGATAAATAGACTAACTGATGAACATTTATATTTCATCCTATTTCGTAACCAAGCAAGGTGTTCGTCTGGGCGTCACTCCTGAACACTAATCACCTCAATCTAATGGATGGACCGAGCTCTCTATATTCTCTGGTCTATCTAATCCCTCCTCTCTCGATTTTAAGATTAGACAATGTATTTATCTTATGATGATCAAGCATAAATACTAAAGCAAGAATATAGAAGTAACTTATAATGACAACCAAGATTCAATTCAACAAGCCTTTAATAATCAACAATTCATTCGTAGATACAGCCCCAGAACTAGGGCGTTTAGCC